>OX493400.1:11776406-14429988 GCA_950371165.1 Lacanobia oleracea | reverse complement strand
GGTTCCACTCTCCCAGGTGACCAGGGTAGATGACGGCTCTGTCCGTCAAGTAAGCCTCGACTACGCGACGGAGGTAGGTCGGCACCCGGTGATACCGAAGTGCCTCCCTAATGCAACTCCAGGGCAGGGTGTTAAAGGCATTGGCAATATCCAGAGACACCGCCAAGACGACCCCGCCCCGGGAAACCGCGTCCCCCGTCGAAAGGGCTCTCACGCGCATGATGGCGTCCACCGTCGAGCGGCCCGTGCGGAAACCGAACTGGTTCTCCGCCAGATCCGGCCCCACCCTCACTAGGTGCTCGACGAGGCGGTTTGCAGTTACTCTTTCAAAGAGCTTGCCCACCTCATCGAGCAGCACGATGGGCCGGTATGCGGACGGAGAGTCCGCAGGGCGCCCCGGCTTCTTAATGAGGACCAGTTTCCGCGTCTTCCAACGAAGTGGGAACTGGCCCCTCTCCAAGCATGCGCTTAGGAACCCTCTTAGTCGAGGCCCGAGAGCCTCCAAGGCCAGGACCCAGGCTTTTCCAGGTAAGCCGTCGGGTCCTGGGGCGGTATTTTTGGCCTTCAGCCTATTAACCGCCACTCTCAGGTCTACCTCAGTCACCTCCGGAGCATCGTCACCGTCGTCATCGGTGTAGTCCGCATAGGGCACCGCAGGTGGCGGAGCCATAGGCGGGGGAATATGCTCCCCTCGCGAGGGGAACAGAACGCTCACCACGTCCTCCACCAGCTGGGGCCGGAGACTCTGCGTCAACGGGGGGGCCCAGGTGCGGAGCTTATTCCGCACCATTTTGTAGGGTCTTCCCCACGGGTCCCCGTTCAGAGACTCCAGCATCTCCTTGCGAGCCAGATCTTTGGCCTGCAGGATTCCCGCTCGGAGGGCGGCCTTCGCCACTTTGTACTCCTCGTACAGCTCCGCCTCTCTGACTTGCGCATCCGGAGGGCGGATGCGGAGCCTGCGGTGCCTAGTGTACCGGCGCCGTGCGACAACGCATGCCTGACGCAGCGTCGCCAGCTCTTGCGACCACCAGTACACCTGGCGGCGGGCGCATCCTGGCTTAACCCGGGGCATTGCCACGTCACAGATATCGGACATGGCCTCCCGGAACCACTCTGCTTCGTCGTTGATTTCAGCAGGCCTGTCCGGATGTGACACCCAGGCCTGCACGATCGAAGCTTCCAAGAGGAGCTCCCGGTCCAGCTGCTTCAGCGCCCACCGTGGACCGCTTGGGGTCTGCCGGACTGGCGAGGTTGAGGTCTGGGTGGAGACGTCAAACCGGATATACCGGTGATCGGAATAGGTCTCCACCTCCTCTAATACGCGCCAGTCAATGACACGCGGTGACAGAGCAGGGCTGGCGAACGAAATGTCCACCACGGACTCCCCCTGCATCCGCACACACGTGGGGACAGAACCCCGGTTTAGGACGACCAGGCCTGTCTCCAGAGCCCAGTCCTCCACCATCCTGCCCCGCGTATCCGTATATCGGGAACCCCAAGCCAAGTGCTTAGCATTGAAGTCCCCGAGAACGAGTACGGGGAGGGTACGACACCCGGTGACGATGACGCCCAACTCCGTAAGGGAGTTTTGGAACTCGGCGAGAGTTCGATTCGGGGAGAAGTACACTCCTACCACGACAATCTCCCCGAACCGTGCTGCTACGCATCCTTGTCCTCTCCTAACGCTTTCGAGGGATGGGGTACCGGTAGCGGCTGACGAAATTAGGGCCACTGAGCCGTTTAGGTCCTCCACCCAGTCACCTCTGAGCGGGACAAAGTAGGGCTCAGCAACCACGGCGATGTTAATCAACCACTGTGCCATGCTCTGGACTAACAGGTCTTGAGCGGCGGCGCAGTGGTTGATGTTCGCCTGGAGGAGGCGTAATGGAGCCGTTATTGACACTCCATTTCTGCCTCCTTCTGAGTCCCATGTGGGGACTCACTCGCGGCAACCGAAGTGACGGCGGTGGCAGTGACGGCAGTATTGGTGGCGGCAGCGGCTACAGCAGTGGCGGCGGCAGCGGCAGGGACGGCGGTGGTGGAGGGCTTCTTTCTGGCCTCGGGCTTGGCGGGTGGAGCGCAGGCTTTGCCCCCAGCCCAGTGATCGGCCGGCTTGCCAGCTGCAGCACATACAACGCAGTGTGGCGTGGCGTTACACGAGCCGGCCTTGTGTCCGGGCTGACCACAGCGGAAACAAAGATCGCTGCGGTCCACCTCCGAGGTGCACTGGACTCCCACGTGGTTGCCCACTTGGCAGCGGAAGCACCTCAGAGGTCTGGGTTCCAGCAGTTTGACCTGCGCAGATACCCAGCCCACCAGGAGTCTTCGGCCCTCCGATATTTTCTTGGCCGCCGTTACGGGGCAGCTCACCACGACGGTTCGCATGCCCGTGTGGTCAGGACGTATGGTGCCTGCCTTCACCTGCTCGGCAGAGCACCCCCCAGTCCTGACGATGGCGGCCACCACCTCCTCCTCCGTGACGGAGTCGTCCAGGCCTAGAATGCGTATGTCAACGCACTTAGTGGGCCTGGACACTCGGACCTCGTCCGCATTTAAGGACGCTCTGAGCCTTTCAGCCAGAGCATCAGCGGTCGGGCCACTGGCAGCACCGGGGATCTCCAGCATCCGGGCCCCAGTCATAGTCACCCTGAGCCGGATGCCCCCAGTAATGCCGAGCTCCTGAAGGTTCACCGTTTCCTTTGCCTTCAAGATCACTTGGCTATACGTCACGCCCCTCTTCTCCGCGTCTGGCTGTAGCTTCATCACTACAGCTGCGGTTCTTGGGGCGCGAAGCTTAGCCTCGACGCTTCGCGTTTTGCGCTGCCGCCTCCTCTGCCTTTTCTTGGCTGCCCTGGCTGCCTTGCCTGCCTTCTTCTTCTCCCCGACCACTTGCCATCCGGATTCGGCCGCAGGAGAATTTGGAGGTGAGGGCAACGGTTGCACCGCTGGCATTGGAGCCTTCGCCGCCTGTGCAGCCGCCCCACCTTTCTTTGCTTTCGCGGGTGCTGGTCCGGCCCCTCGGTGGGCTTGGCTGGACCGCCCCGAATTGTCAGCTACAGCGGCTGCGTAAGAAGCCGACTTTCTCTGGTCTGAGACCGTCTGGCTTGCCGCTAGGGGGGGGCGCAGGACGATACCCTCCAGGACGGAGAATCGTTCCCGGATGGGAGCCAGCTCCTGCCGCACCAGGTTCAGTACCTGGTTCAAAACCTGGTTCTCCCCAGGTATGGACGGGCTAAGCCCGTGCTTGCGCCCCCTTTGTGGCACCTCCTTTGAGCCAGCTCCTCGGAGCCCGGCCAGGTCTGCTCGGAGCTTCTCATTCTCCTCTTGGAGAAGCTCCGTGGCGGCCGCTAGGCGGGCGACCTCCTCCCGCAACTTGGACATTTCGTCCGACGAGGCCTCACGAAAGTTGGCCTCCGCTGCCGCCAAAATGGAGGCCGCTGCCGCGCTCATGGCCTTGTTTCTAGAGGCTTGTGACCTCTTCAAAGCCACATCGCGGACAGCAGCCTCCACGACCTGCACAATACCCACAACCTACACTCTTATCTTTCTGTTACCGGATGCACCTTTAGAAATCATAATAGATTTTCGCGTTAACTTCTACGTGCACCGGTGGAATCAAAAGGTTCCATTTGCGATACAACGGTGGGGCATTGGTGAGCCAAAAGGTTAAATATAATCATGCGTGAGCCGTCATTCCCTTTATGATCAGTCACCTTAATATCGCCTGAGGAAGGGCACAACGCGTGTCGGTAAATATTCTCTTTTGTGACACGTTCAACCTTATCGGAATTACTATTCAAAGGCACTCTGGGGACGGCACGTCCGTGACTTACGCAAAAAGATGCAGGAAAAGGTGTTTCGCTGTTTAACAACCGAATTTACTATTGCTGGACACGTGTGCTGGACACTTTCTTCTCTTTCTAAAGTTTCTCTTCGGCAATTTTCCATTTAACAACCGTACTGCGTATTTATTTGTAAAAAGTCAAATGAAAAACTAAATTCAATTCGATTCTTTTACGGCCAGCGACTCAATTTGGTCAGGAACTTGAAAAGAGCTAATTAATTCATAATACTGACAATTTTGGTTGCCAATTAAGAGTCACAAAAGTGATTTAAAATTACGTTAGTTTGAAACAAACATTCCGAGGTTTGGATTGTAGGTAGGTACTTATATAATTTCCAAGAAGGGGCCTCTAAAGACCGTAAGAACCACATTCATAATATAATTTAATAAAATCACGTAATGAAACAACCCCATCTTGAGTTTCGTTGGTTCCCCTTTAAATAAGTACATACTCATGTTTTCCTTCTACGGTTGTCATGCAACGAACTTCACAAAGATCGTCGAAGTATTGCTAATACTTCGAAGACGCAAAGTTGGAAGGCCTTCCAAAAGGTGGACCGATGACCTGGTGAGGGTCGCGGGTATCCGAAGGATGCGAGACGCACAGGACCGGTTGCTGTGGCGACACGCGCGAGGAGGCCTATGTCCAACAGTGGAGAATTTCGAGTCGGCTGATATGATAATGTGGTGATTGCAAATAAATTTAAAAAAGTGAATACTATAACGTGCTCATGCTCACATTAGATAGAAGCTCTACCCACACTTGTCACTTTCAGTCGTTAGATCTTGGCACTCCTCACGAGAAGTCTCAATTCTGTGATCTCTCTATCAAAGAACTGTCCCTTGTGAAGTAGGTCGTATAAAAGAGTGATAGTTTCCAACATAAATAAATCTAGCACTTTGTCTTCTCAACAGGAAACATTGTGCCCTATTCGGACGTGAGTCGGCGTAAAAAATAGTCAGTATTACCATCAATATAGTGGACAATCACTTGGCTTTGATGGCGCCTAATGACGCAGAACGAAACACCGTTTGTTACCGACGGATTATGTCTTGCAAATTCGTACGTCTCTAGTTTATGTTTTTCGGATATCTTCTCAAATACAAACAAGTCCATTTAAGAGAAAGGAATGATGTTACATTATTTTGTGACTGTACGGTATTAACCTTAAATTACTTTCAGCTGACAATTCGAATCAATGGGTTAACTTGTCACAACAAATATTTCTACTTACTTAGTGTGCAATTTACCACGCGGAACAGACGTAAGTACACGTAAGAATCACCAACTTTTACGGTGTACGACACTAGTGATAAATAAACTTTTGGGTTACTATGTGAAATGTTTTGCATGTTTGGACATACTCGCTACCTAACACACAAACAGTTATAGTGGACAGTTCAGGAAACAATCTGTACAATCTGTCCCGTACAGTGACATTAGACCTAGAATTACTTTTATTTAGTCAATTTACCTTGTAAAAACCGTTCAAAAAATTCATAATTAAACTAAAAAGCTTTAATACGTATCAAAGACGACTATTTAATTAACGAAAACCAAAGATTAAAAAATAATTGAAATAAAGCCAGGCATTTTCCTTTGTTAACTAACACGCTTCGATAGACATTAGCAGGTCTCCACGCTTTAGATATAAGTAGATAAATAGTGAATAAATAGAAGCGTTTTCCCGATATAAAGCTATAAAGTGCAGAGAGTTTACGCCGACACCACATAAACAGTGCTCTTATAGCACTGATTAGATTAATCAAGTTTCCAGTTCATCAGACTGTAGTTCTAAAACACACATTTATTGACAAAGACGACACTCTCTCGGAATTACTGATTGAATCGACGTTATCTTAGCTCCTACACGTACCTTCACTGCACCCACGCACTGTCTTTTCAAAGAAAATAAACTTTAAATAAATTTCATCAATACGAATGAAAGTAAATTGTCTGAGATAGCCTTCTGAATTATAAATTCCTAAATCACATTTGTCCATAATTCTAACTAGAGTGCTGAAATAAATGTTATTTAATATGAATGCCAAGAAATTATCATAAGATGTACGACTACTATTATATCTACTCATCTGCCTAGCCTTTTCCCAACAACATTGGGTTCGGCTTCCGGTTAAGCCGGATTTAGCTGAATAGGTACCAATATTTTACGCGGAGCAACTGCCTACCAGACCTCCACAACCCATTAACTGGGTAACACGGTACTTCATGGCAAGACTGGAGTCAGATTTACTGACTTCTGACTATCCGTAACGACTGCCAAAGATCTACAAATGACAGCCGGGACCAACGGCTTAATGTGCTTTCCGAGGCACGGAGGAAACTCGGTATGTTAAGATGAAGAGAACGAGAAGAGATGAACCATGAAGATCGACCCTTGCGGCTGTGATTATCTAACCACGAGCTCCTCACATTACTATAATATCTACTAATGCTATGTAAAACTCCATTATGTGAAGAAAATCAGGTCATTTCCACCATAAAGCGCACAATTCATGCGCTTCTTTTATTCATGTGCGTCCAGCCACTAGGTACATATGCGAATCGCCAAAAACTACTTACGAAGTCACTTTGAGCATGTTTTATTAACATTCTTTTACTTTTATCTACATCTGTGGAATTAAGTAATCCACTTTATGCAAATTAACAAAAAGTATAATGGAATAATCCCCTTAGGAAATTGATGTTGTTTAATAAGCATCAGGGCATATTTATGACCGTGGCGTTAGGAGCAACATTATTAGCTTTGCCCATGAATTCATACCTTATCTGTTTGGTATTCATAAATATCTAATCCCCTTGATGTTCGCTAGGAAATAAACTTTCTTAGTAAATTAATAGTCTCCAGTAAAATCAACTACTTAATTAACCATAAAAGTAGTATTCCGTGAGGTATGCATTCGTGGTATAAAGAGAAAAATCATAGAAAAATAACATAAAAGTCCACAGGTACTCCTCCAAAGCTGTAATTATTTCATAAATGGATTTTCTCGCTGCTCCGGAAGGAATTTATTTTTTATTGCGAGACTGCGAGGCTTCTATAATTGAGTTAGGTAGTTTTTATTTTATTATTTAGAATTCTCAAGCAATTTATTGAAAATTTTCGATGGAGTGAATTTTTTGGCACAAGAAACAAAATAAAATATTGATCTTAGTGAAGTATCTAAGACCAATATTAAATAGTTATGTAAGATGAATAGATATTAGCTATAATATCAAGATTCGCCCATCATAATATGTATGGCTGGAGGCTAAATTGCTAATAATTGAATTCATAATGTATCTCGTACCTTACATAATTACTGCGAAAACTGCATACATACCCCTACTTGAAATATTCTATGTATAAATGGCAAATATAATGAACTTGTGTAGCGGTTTATAATCGCTATGTGCCCAGTTTTCACAGAACTTATAACTAGCTGGTATTCATTTAGTATTTATGAATATTTAGTTGGTTACCTTATTGATTTTATTATGCTTTCTCTACTACTTTTATTTAGTAATCTAATTCATATTCATCTAACTATTCGCTAAACAGTATTTGATGTAGATGGGTACCTCATCAATACAAAAAATTATGCCTTTTCCGTTTTTCAACTAATCAACACATCTTTAATCCAAAAACCGGCCAAATGTTCCGAACGAATCTCATTTTTGTAACGTGTTGCTTTCATACCGTAGACTTCTTATAGGTGTAATCCATACGCAATGAACTATTATCTATACCTATATTTCAAAATTTTAGACTCGATACTTTCGAGGTTAAGGGTTGGGAACCTAAAAGGAAAAAAAAAACTAAAATATAAGACGAATAATAAACTTTCAAATAAAAACATCTGACTAAGAGCGAACATGGAGCACCCTAACATATCGACAGACATTTGACAAAAACGGTTTGCTCGCGTTGGACCGATCTCAACGAAAGAACAATCTGTTGAAGAATGTTTTCTTGTTACAATATTTAAAAGATTTGTGAGAACAGACTCCTTCGGATGCCGCTCTTGTCGCTTTGGTTGGAGGCTGAAGAACATAGTTATCTACCATAGTTTACCTAGTGACCGCATCATGAATAGTGCGAGAATTCGGAAACTTTAGATGAATTTAGAATAAATAGTTCATCGAAGTTATTTAGTTTCATTCGATAAATTCACTTTGGATCAACAACTAAACTCCTCTTCCTCAAACTCGAAAAATATTTTATTATTCCTTAGGTACCACAACACGTGTCCTTACACGTGCAAAAACTTGTAGGAAATCGATTGAATAGCGAAACGGTACGTTGAAACAACTCCCTTCCGTTTTAAATTACCAGCACCTAAAGTTGGAAGCACGACATACATACTAGGTGACTTAACACTTCGTGAACACGGCTCTCTTTTCAGAGGGTCAAACAAAACCCGCCCAAAAAACAAGAGCATACTAATAAAAGTTGGAATAAGAGCAAAATTAGTTTGTTCTTTACGTACTCGTCGTAATTAACAATTTGACGTCTCTGTGTGCACGATAAAGGCGGAGACAGGCTAAAGTTTAATTAATCCGTATTTCACCCTTATCTATACAGACATGTGGGCATAATCTGTCGAGACTCGCTATATAAACAATCAACTTAGATTGAGCAACCCTCAGCCACCAGATGAGCCTTATTTTGTGCTCATGTCTATCGAGTTCCGGCCTGAAACAGAATGACTTCCTTTACACATTGCTCGACAAACCATATTACATATATAGGTAACTCATATAGGAAGCAATTTAAAGTAAAGTTTCGCAACAGAATAACGGGCCACAGAGATTAACGAAGCGTTGAAACCTAAATAAATACAGAGCAGACAAAATTAAATAGATGACTAAACGTTACGAGAACAAAGCAAACTATGTGTAGCTGCTTTGTTTTCTCGCCTTTATTCCATGATTGCGGTTTAGTCAGTATAGGTAACACTAGAGCTCACTGAAGACGTGCATACTTGCATAGCCCGCTGCCTTTTCCCACGCTGATCGCTGTTACGCCGGTGCTCTGCATATTAATGCAAGATCGTGAATTTCTCTAAGACGCTAGAGATTTTAAAGTCAGTTTTTAAACTTCGCTACTTTTATGGGAACGTTTCTTGCATCCGCTAGACTTTATAATATTTTCGACATACTTTTCTGCCTTATAATATATACCGACTTAAATAAATGCTGCAATGAGAGGATGTTATTTATTCTTCACAAAACGAGCATCGATGGCGTAGTGTTATTACCTCATTAATTGTAAGTATAACCGACACGAGACAACACAATGGATATTATTGTGTCTGTAATTAACCAGATAATAGCAAAGTATCTAATGTCTGTAAGAGAAGGACGCTTATCACGCAAGTTAGTTATTTAATTGCTAGTTTTTCAATCAGTTTGAAACCCAAATTGAATTTATTATGACAAGTTTGATTGATTTATTACCTACTAAACAAAATGGTTTATTGTTTACCTACTAATAGTTTCTTATAAACACAACACCCGAGTACTTACTTCTTAGTACCTAACCAAAAACTTAAGTACCTACCCAAAACGGCTTCTGTGCTTCAAAACTAACTATACCTAACTTAATTCGCCTCGACTGAACCGATCGATCCTGCCAAACATTCATAGAAATTCAAGTTAAACTTATGGAATATTGAAATACTGAATTAAGTAGTTCGATTTAAAGTGCTGCCCCTGAAACACTTCTTGTTACAATTTTCTTACAACATGTAAAGGGCAGGATATAGTTCACAAAGGTCCTCATAATTGAGAACCTATTTCAGAATAAAACGGCGAGCTACTTATGTGCAAGCGAGAAAAATATGTAATTTTGTTGCTCAACAAATTCCATGTTGGTCCAAATTACACCATCAGAAAACCAAAGCTTCATTAATTTTGCTACCGATCCTGACCTAGCTCACATTTCTAGGAGATAGGATTTTTAGGGTTCCGAATATCCATAAGAAACGGAAGCCTTATAGGATCACTCGGATGTCGGTCATTCTGGCTGGCTGTCTATATGTCCGTCCGTCTGTCACAGCCTATTTTCTCCGAATCTACTGTCCCGATTCTTTGACGACCAAACTTGATCAAATTAATAAATTTTGAATATGAGTGTCACTTTTGGGACACAAACTAGAAAATAACAAAATAAAGTTTTTCAAATTGTACCATGTGATATACCAAATAAAATTAAAAATTATATTTTTTTGCCATAATGTTAAAATAAAAAAGTTTTGAAGTTAGACGAAAACTGACCATTGTCTCTTATATCGAAACTACTAAGCCTAAAGTTTTGAAAATACTGCAGATAATAGTTCGTTTAGTATTAAAATAACACGTAACAAAAATTAATTTCATTCGGAACCCTTTACACACGAGTCCGTCTCGTGCTTGGCCAGTTTTTTAAGAATATGGACGGGACAACCACTGTCGGTTCATCTAGAAATCCATAGGTCCTTATATATCCTCATCATAGATAATAGATTCTATCATAAAGGTTAGCCAACATTACGACAGCACTTTTTGCGCTGAAACTTGTGTAAAACTTCTCTTCTGGAAAAATACATGTATGTTCGGAAACAAGCCTAAATGTTTCGGGAGATACGCGAGGGTGATAAATTAAATCACGTCACACACAAGGATTCTGATTTCCCCTTTTTTACGAGCCTCCGCCAAAAGCCATTATTAAAGTGGTTGTAGGTAGGTACGTACCTAGGCAAACAAAATTTCTTATTAGGTTTACATGTGCTAGCGCGCTAAGTTGCTAGGTTGCTCGCATCTAACGTTGTTCTATCCTATGGTAGCTCGTGTAGGGTTTTCATGTCAGTATCGTATTTATATTTCTTTTGGGATAGTATTGTTTATATGTGTAAATTTTTGGAAAATTATATCTAGAAGGCAAGATCATAATACTAGCTATATGCTGAAGTATGATGTCAATATATAGTTATTTCAAGATTAATTTACTTTAAATATATCCCTTGGAAAGATTTCAGTAAGGCATGTCCCCGTACAAATGGGTTCATTCACGCACGCCTTTTTCCCATGGGAGTAAGCAGAAACTACAGAGCGCTACCTGGTGCGATCCTAGCGTATTCCTTTTGCTATGAGTTTTATTAAGTTTTCATTTATTTTGATATTACTATTACCTGTAGGTATAAGTAATTACAAAACCTGCCTTTCTTACACGATGTAAGGTACAAAACATAAACAACTTAGCTGACGCCCGTGGCTCCACCCGCGAGAATGTCGAAAATTATTCCAAGGGTTTGTGTTATTTCAGACTATAATCTACCTCTGTGCCAAATTTTATAAAGATCCGTTCAGCCGTTCTGACGTGATTGAGTAACAAATATTCAAACTTTCGCATACTCTAACACATCACTCTCCACAAACTCTAACGTGCATGCAAATTTTCATTAGTTTTTTTTTTTTTTCATTATAATTTTATTTTGTATAATTCAATTTCACTGTATTTTTTTTTATTCTACCTTTAATTTTAATTTTGATTCTAGTTTCTGACGTTCTAGTTTTGGTACTTTACGACTTTAATTTTGATTTGTTTGTTTTTTAATTTAGATTTTAACGTCTAACATTATTTTCTAATTTTTGACAAGTTTAATTCCAATAATTTTGATTTTCAAATGTTACATTGTTTTAATGTTTGTTTAGGATTTTGATTTAATTTCCGATTTTAAATGTTTGGTCAAAATTTTCCAAATCGTTTAACTCTGTTACTTTCGCTATTTTTAATTACTGATTTATATTTTTTCGTTTTAATTTGCATCCATAATCGGGAATTCAGGTTAAAACTATCTCAAGAGCCATGAATTTCAAGTAAATTATGCTTGTAATGATACAATAAAGAATTTATTATTATTATTCATAATATTAGTATTATAGACTAAACAAATTACATATGAAATTCTGCTATCGCAGAGTAAATATGTAAAGCCAGAAGTAAAAAAATAACTGTATTTTATCCTGTCCTGTTCTCAACGTAGGTACACGACAATACTTATTCAGTATTTTCTTTGAGAATACAGAGGCAAATATATAAAAACATATGTATCAATTTTCTGTTACAACTCTCGATATTCTTATCGAGCTAAAAAACACTTATTTCGGTATTATATTTTTAGCTTATTCTCATAGTATTTCTAACGATGTCAGAATACGTGAGTATTTCTGCAGAAATATGTTGTTTACCTACTGCAAATGCGTAGAAACTCCCAGCGGCTTTACAATTTTCTTTTACTTCAAGCTTTGTTTGTGAAAGCCTCTATGGACATGATATAATATTTTTATTAAATTATCTGGCTGAGTAGCTTTATGCCTCCGGTTGGTTGACTGCTCAACTTTTACCGGTAAATATGCAAAATCTACAATTTCGTAATTCAATTCCCTTCGATTTCTTCGCAGATCTCCATAAAACCATTTTTTTATTTTGCTGCACAATAAAAAAAAATTGTACATGCTAAAACTTCACCTGCTTAGGTAACCTATATAATCCTATACATGAACATTAAATTGAATCCTAACATCTTCAGGTAGGACCTAGATAAGTATTTATTTATCCGAGGCAAACGACGTCGTTTCATTAGTGAGTACCTAAAGAAAACCTTGTTATTTGTAGAGATGAAACGGCTCACTGATCAATCGACGGAGAACGCTCTTTGTACAGAAGTATGTGAGAGATGAAGTTTAATTAAAGTGCGTTAGAACGTTAAGGCTTTAGAAGGGAATAGTCTCGGTAAACCTAATCTACTGCTACCAAGGTAATACCAGGCTGAACAACTACCTGCTCTTGATTATGTAAGCACAACAACCAATAATTATCTACGTACAACCATGAAATTGCTGAGTGCCTCCCAGTGCTTGTTACTAAAGCAAATTTTTCCACCTTTCGCCCAAAGGGTTGTATTTTTTGGAAGTTAAAATAAAGTATAAATATTTAATTTGCAGCTCCGCACTCGGCAGCGTTACACTTCAATCAACTCAAAGATAAAGTGTAAACTAAATAATATAGTAGTTCGGTAATTCTTGAACGGGATTGAAATCAAAGTAGCTGCTACTGCAATATATCTAATACCTCGAATTCTACAATGTACAGTGATCTCTCAATTTGATGAGATGAGAATTTCTTGCTCACTCGGTTTGCTGCAGTACAGAGCCCCTTATACGAACGGTCATATGTTCTTTGAAATACATATGAGGACAGACTCATGTGTATTGCGATCGGATCGCGTTACGCCGCTCATCCACCTCACCATCTTCATCCGTGACGCAAAGCTCCTGGATGTGTCTGCTTAGTGCTGACCAACACTCGCCGCCGTACAGGAGGACGGCCGTATGATGCATTTATATATATGCCCCTTGAGCTTCGGAGGCATTTTGCGGTCGCAAAGTAAGTAAACATTAAAAAAAGGTGTTTCAAAGCAAGTAAACTTTAAAAAAATAGGTTAACTACTAATTAATTTCAATAAATTATCTAATAAAGGAAAATTTCGTTCTCAGCAATAACATTCAAATCAAGGTAGGTCCAATCCAATTTAGTGTATAAAAAGCCTGTAGAGGCCTGGCTATATTAGTAGCCTAGACGTGGTGTCGTACACTCGTAGGTAGGTACTGTACAGTAACACGAAAGCCGCACCTAATGTGCGTGGCCTAATTTTAAACATTGCTCTCAGCTGTCTCTGAACCAAACGAGGACTGAAGTGACGCTGCGGTTACCCTTACAATCGCACCGCGCTACATGTCCGCATTGTCGGTACGGGACATACATTTTAACCCAACAAGAACTGTCAAAACCCCGAATTTAATAGCAAACGAAATTCACTTAAATCCACTTAATTCAATTTCGATTGAGTAGGTAATAATAATAAACATCCATACATCCAAACTTTGGCATTTATAATATTAAGTATAGAAATTATAGATTAATTACAGTAGAGATGAACATAAAGCTAAAATGTAATGGAAACAAAGTCATAACTCCAGCTGTACATAAGGCAACGAAATTAAATTAATTCATAGTATGCAAAACTGACGCTGAATCTCAGGCTCCAGACGCGCCATTCATTTTATAACTAATTAAGAGAGGAGAGGCTGTATCGTGACTTGCATACTGATTCTATTACTTCACACATGTGATAATGATCTTCTAGCCTTGGGATTTGTAAACGTTGATCAACTTGAGTGTTTTGGAATGTTTAGTATGTACCACATCATTTTATGTTTGTGTTTTGAATAACGGACCAAATCTGACATAGTATGGGTGCCGGAAAATGTTCACGACAGACCAAAGAAAAGATGGCGGGACAAGCTCAACACGTCTACAAACAGAACTGCTGCAGTGCGACTCGGTAAACATGTCGAAGTGAAGGCTTGGTTGAAGTGAGCAGTCAATCTAAGTAATCAAGATGAAATGACAGCTCACTTCGTAATCAAGAATCGACCGTGGTACACACTTGCACAACCGGGATGAACGGAAAGAAGAAAGGGAAGCTTTTGCTGAAGTGGAACAAAATAGTGTAAAAATAAATAAATAATAATCATAAGCACTATAATAATAAATAACGTTTATTGGTTCAAATAAATTTTGTTAACTAAGTATGTTAGTACCAAACTTAAGCCTATCTGATGTGTCTGATTACAATCAGCCTGTCACTGCGTTTGCTTCAGACATTTAAGTGTATATGGTTTATTCCGCCATCAGTCAGGAGTGAGTGCTACTCAGATCAGTTACAGGCGTCGCCGCAGAGTTAGCTTTGTCGAGTACTTTATCTACCACTGGACCTTCCAACACGGCACGGTTTTGAGTCCGCATTACGTACAATGAGGTGTACTCGTATACTAATTTCCCATCGCCCTCATAAGAATAGCTCGTGAGTTTTGGCAGATACTGCAATGTCTGTACGGTCATATTTTGTGCTTATTTTATTTTTCATATCCACATACTTACAAGCTACAAAGGTATCAAATTTATTCAGTTTAATTTATTTCTTGCTCGTTATCAAAAAAAAAACAAGTTTAACAGCAATTCTTCCATAGAATGCATGTCTATAGAACAAATATCGTTATAGATCCGGATGCATCCAGCGCACATCAAAAATTTACTACCGGTTGTCTATTGGTTGAGGTCTTACAGGTTTCTTTTACGACATTTTCTAAAAATGAAACTTAGCAAGATCGATTTATCGCTCTCGAAACCTACTCCCGAAGCATACTAAAATTCATGAAAATCGTTGGAGCCGCTTCCGAGATTTAGATTATACATATATAGGTACATATATACCAGGTGCTCGTGGCTAGATAATAACAGCAGCACGGGTCGATCTTCAAGGTTAACCAACGCTTGCCAAGGATGCTTGCTTGCTTGCTTGTCTGTGGATGGGTGACCATCTTAACATAGCGAGTTTCCTCCGTGCCTCGGAAAGCACGTTAAGCCGTTGGTCCCGGCTGTCATTTGTAGATCTTTGGCAGTCGTTACGGATAGTCAGAAGCCAGTTAATCTGACTCCAGTCTTGCCATGAAGTACCGTGTTACTCAGTTACTGGGTTGTGGAGGTCTGGTAGGCAGCCGCTCCACGTAAAATACTGGTATTCAGCTAAATCCGGTTTGACTAGAAGCCGACCCCAAAATAGTTGGGAAAAGGCTAGGCAGATGATATATACCAGGATTGCTTCTTTAAAGGTTTCATATGGATTTTATGTTTAATAGTGGCTTACAAAGAGAACACATCATATAAGGAAACGCCAGCTCATTAAAGTTACGCTTTTCTGACCTACATTTTACAGATGCAAGGTCTGCGTGTAAACAAGTTCAGTCGGTATCCAATTACTACACAAACTTTAAAAGGTTATACCAATAAATGTCATGATTATTGTTAGTTATATTGTTGTTGTTGCCCTATAAAGTTCGACAGCATTTCGTTTTAGCCGCAAGCCAAGTTTTATCCGATTTATCCTAATACTAGTTGACCCGCGCAACTTCGTCTGCTCCACTCCTATTGGTCTTAGCGTGATGATGTATAGCTTATAGCCTTCCTCGATAAATGGGCTATTTAACTTAACACTGAAATAATTTTTCAAATCGGACCAGTAGTTCCTGAAATTAGCGCGTTCAAGCAAACAAACAAGCAAGCAAACTCTTCAGCTTTATATATTACTAGTTGATCCGCGCAACTTCATCTGCGTCACAATTTTCATTACTGCTCCGCTCCTATTGGTCTTAGCGTGATAATATATAGCCAACAGCCTTCCTCGATAAATGGGCTATCTAACACTGAAATATTTTTTCAAATCGGACCAGTAGTTCCTGATATTAGCGCGTTCAAGTAAACAAACAAACAAACTCTTCAGCTTTATATATTAGTATATAGAAGTATAGATATAGATATGAAATTCTTCCATTACTCAGCTACTGACAGACAACACACAGCCGAAACTTCTAATCGTAGGTTGCTGAAATTTGGCATGAAGGTTCCTTGAGAAGTGTAGTGTGTCATTAAGAGAGGATTTCCCGAAATTCCTACGGGAACGGGAAAAACGGGATATTCGCGTATGTCACGGGCAAAATGCAAAATTCACGGGCTAGTCGTCAATAATGTGCTAGTCTATTGAAGTAAATCTAGGTATATTTAGATCTACTGCTAACCGAATGGATCCGATCGGAAGCTACCAGGAAGGTCAATTTTACAAATTTTTTAGGTAGATGCTACACATGTGATGGTCCCCAAATTACCCTAGGCTGATAAAATGTGCGTTTTTTTTTCTAAAATTATCATGCATTTAGCTTTAGGGTCGGGTTACCTGTAGGTAGGCGTCCCAAGCTAAATGTAGGTTAATTTTTATTTGGAACATAGCAAACCGATCCCAATGTTGAGGGATCCCATTGTTAAGGGCTCCAGGTTTACAATAGTCAGTTATCTGTCGATTTAGTGAAGGAGCAAATTAGATGACAAGATTCTTGTTAGTTGTGTAAATCAATTAACAAGTCCGTGAATCTGTAAATCAAAGCAAAATGAAAATGGCCAGTAAATTCAGATATATAATACTGCGAGGCACTTTATATGGAAAACAGAACTTGACATGTTTTCGCAAGAAAAATGTCCCATGAATTCATACACTCGAGTGGGGCATCATCCCTAAGGACTTCAAAGACGCGCCGTGAACTATGTAGATGGTGTGTAGGTACATAAGGTCAGACTGCCGGACGGAAGACCCTTAATGTATTCCTGTCACGTGTTGCGCTATCTGCTACGAAGTCAACTCCGACCTGACACGATACAGCAAACATTGGAAGAATCAACACCGAACATAGCCGTATAGAAACCTGTAGGTAACAACTTAGATCAACATTGAACTAATTGTTTCCCGTGCCTGAAAACATCAATTGCATATTCTCTTCGCCGTGTTTTAAACATCTAACAAAAAGTCGGTCTACTTGAGAACCCTCAAAGATTTGAGGTTGCGAGGCTGAAAGCTTATTTTCAAAACATTTTTACTTTATAATGATATTCGCTTACAAACAAGTTTCACGTCTTGGGATTTTAGATGCACGTTTGAAAATCTCAAGTCCTGACATGAAAGCAAAGAGGTTCATTGCCGAAGTAAATTCTGGAAATATCTCGAGAGTTAAATATTCCTTTAAAATTGTTTCACGTTCAACTTAGATAGCTGGTTACCCTTCATAGGAAAGGAATTAAGAATAATTACTTACTAAAACTTTTTCTTGATAAAAGCTGTCCATCGGTATTTTTGTGAAGAAACGGAACATTTTTTGTAAAATTCTGAGAGGCATTACAAAAATTACTTACAGACCTCGTGGTTAGAACCATTGTTAACACAAATTGTTTATTTTTTTACTGTTTACTCTAAACATGCACAGCTAGATACAGCCTTTCCTAAAAGACATCTATATCCACAGACTTCGAGTTGCCTCAAGTTGGACCAAAGCTAACCTCATTGCATATTTATGAGTTTATGACCAAACTACATTTAATTATCAGGCGCCAAGAGGCATCAAATTATATTCATGTACATCAATCCGTGATTTTCTGTAGATAAATTATGGGTAACCTTTAAATAAGTTCCGCTTTACCTACTTGCAGTCCAGCAGATAATTCTAATGCATCAGTAAAGAGATCTAGGCGTCGCGTCGTTGCATCGTATAAACGTTTACGTTATAATTGTAATTCTCTACAAATATTCAAAATGCGAAAATAGCATTAGGTGCAACATATACCTAACCTTTTGCCTTTTTAGGGTTCCTTACCATTAAAGGAAAGAACGGAATCCTTATAGGATCACTTTGTTGTCCGCCCGTCTGTCTATCAAGACCGTTTATCTCGGGAACGCGTGGAGGTACCGAGTTGAAATTAAAACCATATACTTAGGTATATGGCCCCTTGCAGCTGTGAAAAAATCAATATCTAAGTTAACGTAAAAAAAAAGATACAGACATGCCACAAAAAACGTATATTTCGACACTCTCAAAGGAATCAAAATCTATATTTCCCGTTGACCTAGAACTATGAAATTTGGCAAATAATACCATCTCATACTACAAGTATAGGGAAAAGTCTAAAAACTGTACATTTATTCTTAAATCATTAAAAATATAGTCTTTAAAGTAATTTGTAGCTACAAAGTACGAAATCCTCGGTGGGCGAGTCCGACTCGCACTTGGCCGGTTTTTTCATTCTGCCGCAATATCGCAAATTGCACAAAAGCATTTTCTATGAATTGCAACTTTCTACAATTCCCAACAGGTGCAAAAACACAGCGGGGCCCATGTGTTAGTTATAACTTAATAACTCGAAGCATTTGGAGATAACAGACGTAGATAACGTAATAACACACGCGTCGTTATACTTACGAGTATCATGCAGTCATATACCTCTACGATTAGGTAGCAAGTAAATATAACTCGAGTTTATTTTACCTTCCAAGAAAATTAGTAAGCTTCTGAGATACATGTTATAGGTACGACGTACACAATATTAGACATTTAAATTAGGTATTACCTAAATACATCAGATATTTAGTCTTACTATCTATACTTCTATACTAATATATAAAGCTGAAGAGTTTGTTTGTTTGTTTGTTTGTTTACTTGAACGCGCTAATCTCAGGAACTACTGGTCCGATTTGAAATTCTTTCAGTGTTAGATAGCCCATTTATCGAGGAAGGCTGTAGGATATACTCGTATATCATCACGCTAACACCAATAGGAGCTGAGCAGGAGCAGACGAAGTTGCGTGGGTCTACTAGTTTTCAGATAAGATTGATGTGGCTACATACAGTGTCTGCTAACTAATCAAAGGCTAGATACTTATTCCTTAATTTTGCAGAACAGAGTTGACAAATGATAATCCTCAATTTGTGTATATTGGACTTGTGGAGTTATAAGTCTCACAAATCTTATCGTAAGGCAATGTGTTCTTTTCCCGAATTAATTAACTAGTCCTAAGTCCATACACCTAGACTCGTTAATGGATATTAAACGTCTCAGTAATTGCTGTTAGTGTCTACGTAAACATCAAAATAATGAGCAATAAGGCCCACTCCATATTTTCACAAACTTACGAAAAGTTCTCATTATTCTTTTAATCGTCCTGAGAACCTGCGAGACCTACCCAAAAATAGTATAAAATAACACAGACACCAAACAAAAAAAAAAGTTAGAAACGACTATTCGTAGGTTCTCTATTTTATTCTCCATTATGTGTCCCCGCCCCCGAGCTGGCTTATCTTAGGCGTACATCCGTATTCCGATTAGCTTTCATCCTAACCGTAAAATTTAAATGGATATGATTAAATAATCCGATTTCTAAGGCACATTTAAAACCAGCATAATCCGTGTTATAACGAGTTTTGGGATTTCGCGCCGATCTGCATATGCTTTTCTGTTTCTCACCCCAAACAAGAATATTAACTTTATGAATTTGTTACTTCAACGTAAAAATATTAACTTTTACATGTCTGATAATTTGAGAAAGAACGGAGCTTTACCCTATTTTATATCAAGATCTAGAATCAGACTAGAATACGGTAAATACTCGTAGTTCAAAGATATTTTTTACAATAGTCAGTTCGAATTCGCTCCAAATCCTCCGGAATGCTGAATCATAGGGAATTAGTCGCATGAATAAACTTCGCTAAGATGTTCGGTCTATTATATTATCCATTCCATATCTCTAGATATGATTCTGTTTCAGCTCTGTACCTTCAGATAACGTGAATTGTTCCTGGCTTAAAGTAAATTGGTCAGCCGTGATATATTGTGGCCAATTTGTCTGATCGTACTCCGGGAGGATCCGCGCGTCGCCGCGTCGTCTGAAGTTTACAACCCGAGTAATCCGAGATTTTGAAGTATTTCAGCTAACAACTTCTAAACAAGACGAAATCATCAGTTTTGTACGTCCGAATGAAAAACAGGGCCATTATAGGATCACTCGGGTGTCCGTCTGTCTCGACCAATTTGCCCGGAATTACTGAACCGATTCAAACGGTATTTGGTACAGATATGAATTTCTGTATCCCGGATGCGTGACGTTAATAATCAAATTTGTATATAGGATCATACCAGAAGAATTGTTTTTTTGAAGTGACAGTGAATTGTTCTTTAGCGGCGTTGTGCACTTTTTTTTGTTAAGCTCGCGTCAGGACTCGTGACCTGATCAAAAATTCGTAAGACGGAGGGAGAGAATCACGTATTCAAGTTTTCAGTTCCGCGCGCATTTCCGGAGTGAAACCCGTTTTTATTTTATTTTCATACTACCTGTCAAAAAATATAGTTTTTGAAGATACTCAAGCAAACCGAAAGTAGCTTAAAATTAAAACGACAAAAGAAAATAGTTCCTCATCATGAGATGATGAGTTCCTTAGGTAGGTACTTATAGACAGGAACAGCAACAGGAAAACCAAAACCAGTCGCAGGTTTTAAAATTAAATAAAATTAAGGGTCGTCCAAAGCCCTTTTTTGAGCGAGTCCGACTCGCACTTGGCCGGTGTCTTTTCTGACTACCTACTAGAAATTCTGACTACCTATGTGTTAACTACTCGTAAAAAGAATAAAGTAGCTTGTCATTTTAAAATTCTAAACAAGACTTACTTGAACAAACCAATTTAGTATGTTTTTCTATGAGCAAAGAAAATATTATTTTGAGTTAAAATTTTATTTAATCTTCTGTCATTTACAGTTAAATATTTTCCAGTTTGTTTTTGGGTCTCTAGGTTTGTCTTGCGAAGCTGAAAGTGTACGCCCCCCTCCCTCCTCCCCACCATAAACTTATAATTACATCTCGAATAACAAAGCTTAGCCATCAACCTTCTTTCGCAGAACCTTGACCATCGCTACCCTCCTTTTGAAATATTTCGGTACTTTTTGAAGAAAATTCTTGAAAACAAAGACAACTAAGTACCTATGAGATATTTTATCCTCCATAGTACCATTAATTGCTGACCTTTGGCGAACTTTAAACATTGGAATAACTTTTTGTAGCGATTTGAACTTCCAGCATTTCTTTCTTTGAAACCAAAGTTTCCCACTTTTATGTGGCTACGTGATACGTTTTCCCATTTTGGCATAGAATAAAAGGGCCAGTTGGAAATTAACTAAACTTTGGCTCTTCCGTAAGGCACTGCCAGGTCAACGATATGCTACTTAAAAATTGAAATAAGGATCAATGATTTAAGGATGTAATTTAAACCAAGTTTAACGCACAACATCAATTCAATCTGTCCTACTTTCCTCCACAAAGTTACAAAGGATTTAAATGCAATTATTTCCTTCAAGAATTGGTTCAGAGACACTGGGTCTGGGTCTTAAGTGACTAATCTCTTGTTACCATAGTTACATTTTAATTAATTGAGTTCCATTAATTTTATGTTAGGGGTTGAACTGCTTTTGAGGCTAGTGGTCACTGGGATGCTATAAATTGACACGCAATATAATACGCGGTTATGATGTCAGAGCCTAGACATAAGTATATCAGCTGTAAAAGACTTACCGACAAAACTTAGGTGAAGTAAACTGTCAATCTCTAGTTTCGGCTGGTCGATTCTGATTCGATTCTGATCGATTCTTTAAATAAAATTCACTGTGAAAACTTTGGTGAATGTGAGCATAAAATGAGCTGTCGTTTCAATTGAATGTAGACATGGAGTTTCTTGTCCGTTCTTCTCCATAAGAATCTACCCTTCCGAATGGACAGTAGAGTCACTATGTTATTTTAAATGTAATGATGACGTTCAAAAGTGCCGTAATTGAAATAAACGTTTTTGACTTGACTTTGACTTTGACTTGACATTGAGAGCTTCGCCTAAGATATCACGCTGAGATTATTACGGAATAGTACAAATGGTAGAATGACGGTTCACTTCAAGCACACTACGCTTTTTTCACTGTGAAATTTTGCAGAAGTGTCCGACAGTCAGGATAGACAAGTACTCTACAATTTGGCACGTGGTCAAACCCAAACATTTTCATACTGCTATCTTGCAGTATGGTGTCGGCCGATGGCGTAAAAGAATAATACCATCCCATCACTTCCCGTGGGTGTCGTAAGAGGCGACAAAGCGACTCACCAGAGAATGGGCAGCAGCGTTCTCTGTAAAACGCAACACCATACACTGTGATCGCCAACCCGCCTGCCAGCGTGGCGATTATGGCAAACCACCCCCAAAATTTGGGAGAGGCCTATGTCCAGCAATAGATGTCTTTCGGCTTATATGATGATGATACTGTTATCACTTTAGCATGTAACTTTGAGCTTTGGGCTCTAGCTCAAAGTTGCATTGTATGTGTCTTTTAAAAAAAATAAAAAACTACTCTAGAAGAATTCTAGCCTATAGGGAGCGTGCAGAAACTATAGGTGGCAGCACAGAAATGTCACTGTCAAGTATATTTCCAGTATAAAATCCGAAATAGCTACACTAGATGATACAATCTATTTCACGCACGGTCCCCTAAACTGAGTGTGCAGGCACCGTAGGTAGCAACATAGAAGCGCCAATATCAAGTTTAGTATTCTTTCGAATATGCGACACTATATAGATCGCATGGTCAACGCCGTGCACGTTCCCTATAGGCTATAGCGTCAGCTGGATGTCGTCATAGATGAGAACCTACTATAAAACTAAAAACGTACATACCTATAATTACATTAAACATAAAAGTAATGTTTTTCGTAGTCAGCGTTCCATGTAGTGTGATCCAAAGCTATCACGTGCCAAATCAAACAGTATTAGTCGCTTGAGTGCACTTTAGTAAGACATATCTGATTAATGTTTGCCCCGTGCGTCGATACAATGTGAAATGATTTCAACGGAAAAAACTTGTATTGATCACGTACGCGACAACCTTGGATCGAATTCGGGGGATAATGCAGAAAATTATTTTCCGATAACGAAATAAGGGAGTGCAGGTGCCGAGCTTACCTTTTAATAAAAATTTTAAGCAGTAAATATGTATGTACGGTGTTGGATGAGCTACCAAAATGAGCTCAAAAGTATGTACTGAATGTCTCCAGTCCCTATGTACTTAGTAGTGGGAATTGTACGTATAAAGGTATACTAAGTCATTTTGACTTAGGCGTAAGATATTCATTTATACATATAACGGCGACAATATGCAAAAGAACGACGATGATGTAATAAAAAGATAAATAATACAAAACGCCTACAACATAGTGTCGCCCAATGTATGTGTTTCAGTTTCCATTTTTATTATGAGGTATAAAGGACATACAACATAAATACATATATGTAGATAAGCTAATATACAGCTCATATTCGTTCAGTCGTGACACTCGTGACCGTTGCAGATGAGGATCAAGAACAAGAAGCATCATTACACTACTTATATCTTCTTGCCTAGGTATATTTATGTAGGTAGGTACCTACTGTGCATCTTGCACGACTTTAAAGAATCCTTTATTTTAATGACTTTTTTTACATGAGTACACATCATTCTTTGGAATGTTTTTACCAGACCATGGGTAAGGTACATTATAACTCTGAATGAATTCGTTACAAACAATAATTATGCTTTAAAAAAACGTAATCCTTTCCCATTTTTTTTTTTTTTTGTAGCATATGATTTAGTATTGTATGTATGAACTTTATTTATATTAATATTTGTAATAAATACTATTCATGATCAGCTAGTAAAAAATAAAATTGTATATGCACAGCATGAGCCTACTGACAATCCCGCCTAAGAGAATTTAAAGTTGCAGACTTGTCAAACGTACTTTAGCATGAGAACTTGACCATAAGTTTTAAAGTATCTTAGTTTGAAACTTAACAACTTCAAATTCTCAGTTCAAAAACCATGTGTTATGGGCTACGGTGTACCCGCATATGCAGACAGTTGCGACTTTGCGAGCTATTAAAACGTGCCCAAAACCTTTACTTATGCTTTTTAGCCACTAGGTATGCACGTCTATTTTTTGGAAGCGGATGCGGGCATGGTCGATAGTAGTCCATTTTAAACGGCTCGACTTCGTAACTTCTCTTTCGGCAAATTCTTGAACTGAGGAATGCGTGCGAAAATAAAATGACGCATTGAGAATTAAGCCCACAAGAAATCTTTCATAATAGTTAGACTAATAACTAGAGCCTTGAACGGGCTCTAGTTATGAAAGATTTCTTGTGAGAGTCTGAAAGTTCTCAGTTGCAGCTGGAAATAATACCCAGTATAGAAATCAACTGCTTCGATATTCGTCTATTCGAGTGCAGTAGCATGAGGAGATGGCCTATAAAAGGCGGGATTGCATAAGCTGGTTGTGGGTGAAGCTTCCTTCCTACTAACGACGTGGAAATCCTTTATACTACTAAGATAAATGACATCTTATCAGTAGTGTGACATATAGCCTGCAACGAAGAGACTACCTCTATGCAAGTACTGGCATTCTAAAATTAATTTCATGAAAACAACCAATAAAACCCGTCTGTTTACTTGAGATAAAAATATCGGACGTTGTTTACACGATTTCTTTTAGTAAACGCACAACTTCCTCTATCAGCTTATTTGCATTTGTTAACAATTTATCTTAAAGTTCCATTCATCGCAACAAGTTACATAACGAATCAGGAATGTGTTTTGTATTAGTTAGGTTCTGTTTACTTTTAAATTTTAGTTCTTGTCAGGTTTTTTTAATTATTAATCCATTTTAAAAACCTTACCAATTAATTAATTTGTAGGGTTTTAAAGAAATCGTGCTATTTCTGTAACAACTTCTTCTCATCAAAATCACATAAAAGAGGGATTCAATTTATTTCGGTTTAATTGATTCTGTTTGAAAAGAACAGATTGGGCACCCACAATATTGAACTTTTGTCTACACAAATACTGTTTTAATCACATTAGGGAGCGGTATATAAAAAGGATAGGGCCAACCAAATCCCTATTTTAAACCCATCGAAAAGGTTTCATTAATCTAGTCCTTCACTGAGCCTTTCAATCTATAATAGACTCGTCGAACATATGAACGGAGATTAGAACAGTTTTCCGGAATATTTCCGTTTTCGGCGCTTTTCGCATTCGTACCTCAAAATTCAGACATATGTCTGTGAATTTTAAAGCCTGGGCAAAGCCCAAGTGGGTTTGTCAAACAAAGATATAAGTTAATTAAAAAGCATTCAACAAACTTCTAGATTAAACTAATTTAACAAGTGATACCAGCCTCTTTGCAAACACGCTCTTCGGTACAGAACGGTATCTAAGTGTACCTACCTAAACTATCTCACGTAAAAGATAATTTCATGAGTAGACATAAACATATTGTTCAAACATAATTTCAAACACAATATAAGAAAATTTCAACCAAATTTTGATAATATTTTCAGAACAAAATGGACGAATTTTATAAATAATATAAATCTTTCCGAAAAATTTCTACGCCATAATTTATTTTCACAATATAATACCTTACACGTACCATATAATAAGTTCCAACGTATTGTGATCCTAAATAAGCAGGTATTCAATTCTCCTTATTTGAAAGGGTTATCCAACGAAATATGTGAAAAGGTGGATAGTGAAGTACTCTCAGAGACCCCTAGAGAGCCATTAAGATTCTCTTACAATAAGGGATAGTATACATGCCTAGGGTAATATTAAAGTTCTCCGTAGGCACCTATTATTATGTTTTCTATTCAGATACTTCCTACGAATATATGTATAGGTATATATATATTATAAGAATATATTCCCTTCGTGAAACTTTAGTTGTCTCTTAGGATCATATTTCATGCAAACCCGTCATTAGCATGGTTAATTTCAGTTTAGCAGACAGCCGAGTCAAGCCGAGTTAAATAACTCAGGTAGGTATATTTACTCCATAAAAAAATTGGCAGAGAATTACTATCAAAATGTGTAAACGCCATGGAATTGCAGGAAAACAAAATTGAAAAGTGCGTGGAAAACTACTTAAAAATTAAAAATACATTTTGTTCAAAAATAATAAGAAAAACAATACTTACGCGGTATTCTCCAATTGTTATTTTAATATCACAAAATTGGATCTCTCGTCATCACAGTGATTAAAAAAACATTATAGATTTAGGCATTGAATTAACTTTATTTCTTAATATTTGTACTATTACAGTAGTTTTAACTTGGATAGATACACTGAAATAATTATGAGTGCATGAAAATAATTCATCGTAACTTTTTACGGAGCGGCGGAATCGTGTATTTAGCGGAAAGCGAGAAGGCGAGTCGAGTACCGCGTGCTACCGGTCGGCCCGACACATACTGACTGCTTGCACGCAGCGAGGAGCGAGCGCTCAGCCGCTCACTGGAGCCGCTAGCCGATGTAGCGGGTGCACGGCTCTCAATCCCTCGATACATACGTTTCACTTGTCACTTGCGACCCGCCCTGACATGTATCTCGAATTGTTTGAAACTTCTGCTTTGCGTCATTTAGGGTACATAATCATAAACTATTTAATTTTAACCTTTCAATATCAATAACGATATAGTCTGTTTATAAATTGTCCTTATTTTCAAATTTTATTAAGTCTTAACAAAAGTATGGGATGGTTGGGGGATTTCAATTTTTTGTATCAGGATGTGAATGTCAATTTAGCATTGATCCCTGCTACCCATCTTTCGATTTAAAACTGTAATAGCAAAACGCTTTTAATTTGCCTTTTCGATATTTTAGACCTCTTAACTCCTTTGTCCCCCTGTACAGTGTTACCTTTATCGTCACTCATTTCATTCATATTAGCTTAGCGGTCGTTACTGTATAAAAACTTTATTACTTAACCGAATCCCTACTGAAAATAATGAATTAACTATATTTCGAGCAAAGCAACCTAAAGATTTATGTTATATAAAGTTTCATACATAAAGTAAGCAGTAAAGGAATTCAAGGAAAAATAACACGGGCAAAGTTTGCTAAAACAATAGTATGATCAAAGCTGTTCATGCTCAAAAGCAAGAATTACATTCGCTAGAGCCTGAAATATAATATGTAAGAATTATTATTCTCTGTTGTTCCACTAAAATCCACCCTCAAGCGATATTTTTAGCTATCATATAGGTACCTATACATTCGTCGATCGAAGTGAATTTGAATTTAGTTTTGATAGCGTTATGCCTCAGATTATCATAACATTGAAGACTGAATTAAAGCCAGTACCAAAATATTTGGATAAAGTCAACGTCGATGACTGATAATGAGTGCTTTACTGATATATACTAGATGATTTCTGTGTATTTGTATGCATTAACTTATTTACCCTTTCTGTTAGCAACAACCGAGATGAGATCATGTGCCAAACCACAGCCTAATCACCAATCCAGAATCTGATCGAAACTAATATCTATACTTCTATACGAGTATTTTAAAGAGGTAAAGTTTGTGAGTTTTTGAGGGTGTAGAGGGCAATCTCTGGATCTACTGAACCGCTTTTGAAAATTCTTTAACCAGAATATAGTTACGTTATTTGTGAGTGTCATAGACTATATATTAACCCAAAAATACCACCCAACGAAGTGGGCACGGGTCAGCTAGTTAAATATAAAGAAGTTACAGGTTTATATTTTTGTAAAACCGAAGTAAACGCAGTAGGACATGGTTTCAAACATTCTTTCACTTTTCATCTCAATGGAATTCACGAAAAAGTAATCTATGAACACCATAACAAATCCAGTTTTCCTTCATAGGTAATTAAAGAAGAATTCCTAATTGTAAGAATGCAATAACATATTCCCGGCCTGGTAATCGAATTTAAAGTTTGTAGTGTATCGTTTGGAAATTAAACACAATTACGTAGTTACATTTTATGTGGGTTTACCAATATGTTAAAATATGTGTTGTTTCTCACAACTGTTGTTTATTTATTGTTATTTATTTAATCATGTCTATACCTCTATAACGATATAGTGTGCGGCTGTGTGCGCGAAAATCATTCTGAGCCCAAAGTAAAAAAAATATGGCCAAGGACGAGTCGGACTCACGTACTAAGGGTTCCGAACCAATTTCATTTTTGTAATATGTTATTTTAGTACTTTATTTAGACTTCTTATAGGTTTTTCTATAGGTAAAGAATCTGCAATTTTTTTCAAAATTTTGGGTTCAGTAGTTTCGGAGATACTACTGAACCCAGCTCGTAGCTAAATAATAACAGCCGCACAGGTCGATCTTTAAGGTTAAGCAACGCTTGCCAAGGTTGGTCTGTGGATGGGTGACCATCTTAACATACCGAGTTTCCTCCGTGCCTCGGAAAGCACGTTAAGCCGTTGGTTCCGGCTGTCATTTGTAGATCTTTGGCAGTCGTTACGGATTGTCAGAAGCCAGTAAATCTGACTCCAGTCTTGCCAATAAGTATCGTGTTACCCAGTTAATGGGTTGTGGAGGTCTGGTAGGCAGCCGCTCCACGTAAAACACTGGTATTCAGCTGAATCCAGTTTGACCGGAAGCCGACCCCAATATAGTTGGAAAAAGGCTAGGCAGATGAGTAGTTTCGGAGATAAGAGGGGAGGAATGATAATTTTTGGTCTAATTTCTTGAATAATTTCAAAACTAATTATTTATAAATTATAAAAAAATATAATTAAGACCTTCACAATAAGTCACACCCCCGCCGCACCACCTGCACCGCATTTTGATGTCACACAATACAGTTTGAAAAACTTTTTTTAAATTTTACTAGTTTGACCCCAAAAGTGACTCCCCATACTCAAAATATATTTGTTTACGTAACGCGTCCGTGTTTGAGTCACAAAAATCCAAATGTGTAGGTACTAAATTTCTACAGTATTGGTCCAGTACCTAGATCCGGAGAAAACTGGTTGTGATATACGGACAAACAGACACCCGAGTGATCCCATGAGGTTTCGTTACTTACGGATATTCGGAACCCTAAAAACATTAAATAAACAAACATATTCAATTTGTGAAGGGGTTAACGAACTGTTTGCGTTTCCATTTTGTTCAGCAGTCTTATAGAAAACAATGTTATGGCTAAAGTAACCCAGTTTCATCGTTTATAGTGAAGCTTAACGGGTGTTTGTTAACCTGCCAAGCTGTGTCCGGACTCAGGAGCCATCCGAGTACCCGGGGCTGTAAAACGTGAAATATGCACCTCAATATCCGTCCACTCTCGGTCGATAGTTTCGCTTTGTTCACCCACACGCCTGCCGCACGTAATTGATATAAGTTACCCAGCCGTAACTTTAATTTTAAAACTCTATAAAAGGTGGTACTTGCTTTTTGTTTCGAAATCATTGAGAAGAGTGTTAAAGAGTCAATCACGACTTTTATTCTTTATGTTTAAAGTACCTACCGGACATCATGTTGTCTCAGGAGTTAGGAGTATTAGGTACAGGTTTCCTTTGGTACTTTACAACCAATATTGTTACAGTGAACGCTGATTTTCCCAGTCTCGTTGAATTTAACCTAATGTAAAACGACAAACAGGTATTTTTTTATTTGTGATGGGTTTGCTCTTGACTCTAGTCTAGGTCAGAGATTATAGAGACAAAGTCTACGATGGAGCGAGCTTACCCAGAAGGAGCCTGTTCACTCAAACTTTGAAGAGATTAGGGTTGTAAGGGTTCAGAAACACAGACGTAGACACAAACACAGACAGTATTGTGACCTATATCTATAGTATACATAACTATTTATCTTGTCTATTTTTAAAACGAATCAAATTCGCACTTTATATATTTAGGCCAGAATATTCGCAGATATCAATCATCTTCAAAAATTACATTTCTGTTTTCTCAAAGCAGTAGTGTTTAGGTGGGAGTCTGCGGTGGGAGTCAGTATAGAAACATGAGTAGGTTAGCTTATTTATTTTATTCCGTTTCAATTTAAACCGAATGTACTCCTGTATTCGATAGCTTTCAAGACGGAGGTGTAAACACCGGAGGTGCGCCACGGTAAGTGTTGGATTATACAATACAGACTGGTTGCTAGCTCATAACTTGCAGGCGTTAGTGTAGATAAATTTTAACCGAGCTTGAGCCGCAACCGCCATTATCCACTGAATAAAAAACGTAAAAGCTACCTTCAGTTGTTTTTGTCTCCTTGCCTGCCTACTGACATTGGTACTGTTGCCGACAAAAGAATAAACACAGAGATCGTAATGTCCGGCCCAGCGTCTGGCACATTACTTAGCTGCGAGCTTTGTTCCCTCGGCAATCAGTGGAACAATTAGCATCATTTACTATCATTAATCAAGGAAGCTTGAGAGTGTGACTTATAATTCTGTGACGTTTTTGTCAAATTAAGTCCCTAAAAGTATTAGATATACGTCCACATCTATTATGGTTTACATCAGCTTCTACTTCTCAATGTTTTTAAGGCGTCACGTCAACTGCGGGCTGCCGGTAATTAGCAGCATATTGTGTGGGTATGTAGTTACGGACGTATAAAATAAAGCGCTTTTTACATTGGGTACCCAAGTATATAATGTAACAAGCGCTTTACTTTAGCAGTACGTCCGTGCAGTGTATGTAGTGGACGAATTTGCGATGCTGGGGTAACGACACTCGCGCCAGAGTACATATATTCAAGCACCAACTAACGTCCCGTAGCATTACTAGACTTAACACAATTTTGCTTATTATAGTTATCAAAACTATAGTGTGTAGGTATCACGTAACTAAGAAGGATGGCATGTCTGATGTCTGCAACGCTTGATGAAGTGGAGCAGAAGTGGGATGAGCGGAGAGAAATGAAGCTGAATAGTTGGAACTGTTTATCCTAATCAACATTGTACATAACAATCGATTTACATTTTTATATTATAATTACATTACTACATATTATATCATTCCTATGTCGACGACTTGACATGTCATACAGTATTCATGAAGTATGAATTTACGTCTGAAACTTGGCTCGTGGTGGCTCGAGTTGGCCTGTGGTGACTCGGGGTGGTCCACAGTCGCCTGCCACTTAAAGACGTATCGCTTACAACTCATTTAAGGCTGCTCTCTCGAAAAGAGCTTAAAAATAGCGTGCAAATGACTTATGACTTATGACTGCAAATGACAAATGCTTTTCGTCGGTACTAATAGAGAAATTACATTTGAAAAAATAGTTAGTAATCTACAACATGATATGATACGTAATTTGGTTTAGCGAGAATTTATCTATCGGTATCACATAATAAGAAAGAGAACCACCAAATCACATTTATTGCTTTGCAATACTTACAAATAATTTGGTTTTGTTACTTTTTAAAAATATTTATTATTTTTATTATACAAAATTATAACTGCGGGTAGCGAAGTGGTGCGTAGAGTTAGCTCCGTTTGTATGCACAAGGTCATTGGCATGAATACAAGCCTTAACTGGAGCGTGTTCATGTTGGTATGTACTCGTACTTGCGGTCGTATTATGTAAGTTTGGGCAAACTTCCTGTTGTGCAGTAGCATGGGAGTAATCGAGTAGGTGTTTCGTATTAATACTTACCCGAATAACTCCGGCTCATTTTGACTTGGTAACATTACTTGCGAAGTTGTTCATCTTTATTGGAGATTTTATTAAGAGAGTTCTCTGATTTTCTCTTCTAATAAGTAGGTATGAATTCGCTAATTAATGCCTACTTATGTTAGTGTACTTTTATGGTAAGAGTAGGTACCTACCTACAAGAAACACCTACATATAAGATGCTAAAGTGCTTCTAAATAGTAATCCTGATGAAACTAATGAAAACCGTCACTACAATAGTCACTACTTTATTGAAAAAACCTTTCTAAATTTTCTCTATTTTCACTTGCAGTACATTTTTACCAACACGACAGAATCTTATACTTACAAAAAGCTCGAAACAAGTTGAAAGCGGTTCTTTTCTATAAGCGACAGGAGACAATAGAATTGCCGATTGCAGCAAGTCAGCGTAATGCACCCGCAGTACCCACACTTAGGGTTGCCAAATTTTATTAGAAGAAATAGATTAGATATATCTCATTTCAAAGGACGTAAATAAAGAGTACGGGCTTCCAAAAAAAGAGTATCGTTTATTTTATATTTTTAAAAAAGGTTATTTTTTCACTTTTTGCAGCACAACAATTTTTCATGGTTTTAAAAAAAATTGTATGACTCCAAACATTCAACACTAAAGTATAGATCAAAGGCTCATTTTTAATCAATGTTAATGAAGGTCTGTTTCTCTCTTCCTGCCACTCCACATTCATGACCGAAAAGACTCTCTCAGTAAATGCTGAAGAGGCGGTCGACTTTTTTGGTTTGATAATGGGTTTGCATAATACTACGTGACCGGCACTAGTATAGTAAACATTGTTTAAAAAAGAGTATTTTAGCATAGGTACTCTATTAGTGTTATAGATTACGCTTGCATGATAAAGAGTACAAAACTCTATTTTAGAGTACGTTTGGCAACCCTACCCACACTACCTACCTACGACGTTCACTGGCGCCGGGACCCTCGCGCGTCGTCCGCGTGCTCTCAGCACTTGCCACCGAGATTTCTTACAATGACCATTCTTTCACAAGTTTCCAGACAGCAAACGCTGTAAAAGTTCGAGTGCTATGCACAAACAAGTACTTGATTTAAACAAATCACTGAATTCTTTAATAGGAACAAGCAAAAACATTTACGTAGGTAAAGTTCGTGTACGACTGCACTGCCTTCTTAACATATCGATGTGTGTGTGCCTTTAATCGCATAGAAACTGAGCCAGAAAACACCTACGTACCTACTAAACTTCCCGATCCCTAATTCTAACAAAATAATTTACTTTCAAAGAACTAAACAAGGTAGCACATTTACTTGTTTCTTATTGTGTAGTATAAGTAGGTACTTATTTACAATCTGAATGTTTTTTTAATCTCTCTTAAACTGAGTACCTACCTAGGTACCTCATGGGTACCTTGAACAATAAATCGCTTTCAAGAATTGTTTCGTATGAAACGTGTTTATTTATAGTGCTAAGAAGGGAAGACAAAAGGGAAGGAAAGGAAGAAAGTAATGGAAGAGATTCATGATATTGGCATAGCCTTCTACCCAGCAAATATCCTTTGTTGGACATAAGCCTACCTTCCAGGATAGCCAAGTCAAAATGTTTCTTCGTGCTTCAACAGGATGATAACACAAAGATGCTATACGGTGTACTTACATAATAAAGAGTACAGGTACCTATTTTATTCTAATATATTATTTTTTCTTGGTAGCCTTCGTCTTAGTAGGTGCCTGCATGTACTTTTTCTACACTTTATCTAATAACTAGCTTTTGCTCGCGACTTCGTACGCGCATATCCCGTTTTTCCGGTTCCCGTAAGAATTTCGGGAAATCCTCTCTTAGTGCTCCCCTATAATTCTCAAGGAACCTACATGCCAAGTTTCAAGTTTCTACGACCCATAGTTTCGGCTGTGCGTTGCCTGTTACCTAATCACTCAAACAGTCAGTAATGGAAGAATTTTATATATTAGGATGATAACCTTGAATCTAATTATATAGCCCAGCTCTTCCCCAACTACATCTATTATTGGACACAGATGTATTATTGTCAACAATAGTTTTCTTTTTTGTTTCTAGATTTTTACCTCTAAAATGTTCCTAAGTGTTTCGCCTAATTGATATCCGCTTGCGGCAGGAATTTAAAGCCACGTTATGTGGTGGGCAGAATGCTAATTACCTCCAGTGAGATACACAGAATTTTAAAGCTATACGGACCTGTGGGGAAAAGTATTTATTTAGGAATTAAAATTAATCTGATAAAATACGTTCATACTTTATCACCCATTAGCCAGGGAAAATGCATGAAAAAAAATATTAATTATCCATACAGTTTATCCACAAAAATATTAAAAATATAATACCTACTTACAGTGAAAATAGAATCAAAATTGCTCAAAAAACAAACGAGATATAATTATTTTAAAAACAGCTGCAATTAGAGACTAGCTGTCCCTCTCGCGAAAACGCTTTTTACTGTGGCAGCTGTCATGGACTTTGACGTCTAAGTTCATACCGGACTTCTCTTTCTATTTATAATCTTTAAAGCTTTATAACTCCATCGCTGATGAAGTTATTTAAAAAATAATTTCATGATTGTTTACTAGAGTTAGTAAGTAGAAATACCTATTATATTACTCTCTATCTACTTATGGCAAAATGAAAAATTTTGCAAATAAAAAAATCGCATGCATATTCCCTATTTTTAAAAGTTTAAAGGTGCCGCGCCTGAAAGCCTAATTAAAGCGTTTTGTTACATTTCCATGAAACTCGTTCTTTCTAAAAATATAAAATATTTCACTGAAAAGAATCTTAATAAGGATCCGCTGGTTAATCGCTATTGCCTAGTGGCCTTAGTGCGAGTTTTCGAAAGTTCTCGATCGCGTTAGCGTAATCGTCCATTTGTATTGAAACTGTACACGGTGAGGTTTTGACAGAATAGAACGGCTGAATAAGCGCCGCCGCCGTCTGTTGACAATAACGAAAAACTTATTTTTCCATACAGTGAACATAGGTCATGTTCGCTTAGGTAAGCGAACATTTACGTTAACGCGATCGAGTAGCAACTTTAAAAAACTCGCACTAAGCCTTCAGAACGAGTATTTGTATAATGGGAAATTCAAATTTCATTCTCTGTAACTTATATGGTGTACATAATAAAGAGTATTCTATTCTATTCTATTCAAATTACGATTCGCGGCCGTAACGCGTATTTATCTAAAGAATTGTAACCATTTTAATCATGAATAGCCCTCTAAGTTCATGAAGCCAGATATACCTAATGACTTTTTCATAAAATAACCATTCAATAGGGCATCATGAATTAGAGATGATTAAAATGGTTCTAATTCTTTAGATAAATACGCGTTACGGTCGCGAATTGTATTTTGTTCAACACTCAGCTTCACACGGACCGAAAATTGCAAAATACATAAAAATATTTGAATTTCGCGGGCTACCCTGGAGCATCCACCTTAAGAAAGAACTCAAGACGAATCGGTTCAAAATTCAGCAAAATGTGGGTACCAACCACCGTCATTCGTTGAACTGTGCCTAAGAGAAGATCATCAACTATAGATACTATGCTAAACAAATAGTATATTGTGACCTTTTGCTGAAAAATAGACTGTGGAATTCATTTTTACTGGCATCAGGCTGTCATGGGTCGACATAATTCCATTGTTAGATTCGGACTTCGGCTACTAAGCGCTCCGACCGCGTCGCACGTCGCGTCGCGGCGCCTCCGACCGTAATCCGCATAACTATGGTCAAGTCACAAAAAGCTCCAATAATTTATCAAAACCAACCTCGACTTAACCTTGACGCGGATAACTCAGGATTGTTTCCGTCATATTTATTTGCACCGTAGGTGATTTTTCTCCATTAGATACTAGCATGATGGGTGAATCCTTAATTTTTGAATTCTTCATTTACGATTAAAAAGTTCTTAGCGTTTGTATTATAAAATAAAAAGTAGGTATCTAACAAAATTAATAACTGCGACACGTTGGCCACGTGGTCGCGTGGCTAACACTAGCCCGGACCCAACCTATTTCCTTAGACTCGACTCCACATTTCCCATCGCTCTAAATCAATGGCCCTTCCTGAATTCGAAGGAACCCTATTTTTATCTTCAATTCTTTGTAACTGACTTCTCTTTGTTACGAGTCTGATCGAAATTCCAATTTATTAGGTTCCCTATTTGCGAATTACATATATCAAAGAAACTAGGGTAAGTTTGTTTGAGCCACAGGCGCAATACGCTGGCCTGTGAAGTACTCACTTATGGACTGCACTTTGTTATTCCATCTTCATCCTCTGAAGGAATGGAAGACTGAAATAAAAACGCAATTTTTACAGGACAACGCAGAGCAAAAAGGCTTATAGGTGACGAGACGTTGGTGGCTCAGCTTCACAGCCTAGGTCATCGGCATGTTGCCTGCCTGTCGGTCTTCTACAGACTGTTTTTTGGGGAGTGTGCGCAGGAACTCCACGACCTGATCCCACCATCGCCCTTTTACCACCGGAATACCAGACGTACTGCAGGGTACCATCCGTACTTGGTCGATATCCCGACTAGTCGTACCCAGCGCTTCTCTTCCACATTTATTATACGCACAGCAAATACATTAAATATATATACTATAGACAGGACATAGCGAACAAAATCGTAATCCAATACTTACGAGTATGTCCTAGTGGTCATAAGTCGCTCAGTCTAATATGTCACCTCGGCATGTCAAGTCGTATTTGTGTCCGCTCTTAGTTCTACATTATCTGACAAAAATGCCGATTTGCGCATTACGCTTTTGCAAATCCCGTTATGGTAAAATGGCCGGACCTAACATCGGTTTATTTTTGTAAATATCTTTTATATTTATTCAGTAATTAATTTAAATTCAATAATTTTCATAAATACTTCTAGAAAATTTGATAATTTTGTTATAAACGCCCTCTATGCTGAGTAGATTAACTTTGCTTTGTGAGAGATGTTATGTGGTTTATCGAATTTGTTATCGATAAAAATATTATTATGGTATGTAATTGAGCATAATCTCATCATTTAATTTAAACTAGCGGCCCGCCCCGGCTTCAAACGGGTGCAAATTTTTATTCAGCCGAAACCAACAAAGACAATTTGAATTATCAGTGATTGACAGACAAACATCCAGACATTGAGCAATTTCTATTTTTCTTTATTCATTTTTCATTTAGTTCATTTCATTTCATTTATTTCAAACAATATACATTGTGTAGAATTTTAGGTACAAAATAGAAATTAAAGAACATAAATTTAAAGTTATTACATGCAATATAACAATTTGAAAGAAAATAAATTAATATGTCAAGTAATTAAATTCAAAAAGATGTCTGTTATTAAATAAATGTCCAAAATAATGTCAGATATAATGTCAAATGTACGTTATGTCAGATGATTAGCCAAAGCCAAAGTATAAGTCAAAAATCAACGCAATTCAAAAGTTTGTTATTATTATATTCAATTATTTTTTATCATTTGACATAAAATCTGATACTGAGTAGAAACATTTTTCCAACAAGAAGACTTTTAATTTGTGTTTAAATAAGTGATGGCTATAAATTAATAACTTTAAATCAGCTGGTAACCTATTAAACAATACGACTGCTTGGTACCCGGAACAATGCTTAGCTACATTAAAATTAGGTACCATCTTGTGTTTAAACTCCTTCCTTCTTGTACTTTCTCTTATCTTACGTTCCTCTTGTGATTCATACTGACGAATATACTTAGGCAAAGTGAATTAGTATTACTAATATGTATAAACTAGGTACTGTTAATATTTCTAATTCCCTAAAATGCTCTCTGCATGAGTCTCTTTGTGAGATCCTTACAATAGTCCTAATGGCACGTTTCTGTAAGATAAACGCCTTCTGACAGTTATAACTGTAGCTGTTACCCCAAAGCATGATGCTGTATCTTAATCTAGATTCTACCAGTGCATAGTATATAACCTTTAGTTGCTTAACATCCAAAATATCTCTAAGGCTTCTAAGTGCATAGCATGCTGATGATATAGAAGAGTCAACAGCAGCTAGCTCCTGTTTCCAATTTAAATTCTCATCTATGATAATTCCTAAGAATTTGACTTTGTCTACTAATTCAATCTTGGATTCTTTAAATTGTACATCTAAATTGTCATTATTGCGAGTTGTAGTCTTAAATAACATAATGTTAGTCTTACTAGTATTTAATAAAAGGCTATTGGCTGAAAACCAATTGCAGAGATTTTCAAGGCACTTATTTACAGTTCGGGTCAGATCTTTTAAGTCATTAGCTCCAATTATTATATTTGTGTCATCCGCAAAGACAACAAGTCTTGCGTCGGGCTGAACGCTATGCATAAAGTTTAGTAAGTCATTTGTAAATATAATGAAAAGTATTGGTCCTAAAATTGAGCCTTGGGGTACACCACGTTGTATATTTTTAATCCTAGACTTGTATACGACTTCGTGATTTGTGTCATCGATACTTTTTATTTCGACAAATATTCGTCTATTTTTTAAGTAGGATTTTAAAAGTAATAGAGACTTGCCTCTGATACCATAATATTCAAGTTTTGATAGTAATAGCTCATAATCTATCGTGTCAAAAGCGGAGCTGAGGTCGATGAATAGCCCTGCCACTTTCATTTTGTTATTTAATTTATAAATTATGTCATTTATGAGAGTGTTTATTGCATCTGAGCAACCCACGCCTTTCTGGTAACCAAATTGTCTTATATTAATTATTTTATTTACATTTAAATGTATCATCAATCTATGTTTAATAACTTTTTCAAATACTTTTGATAAGGTTGGCAAAAGGGATATAGGTCGGTAATTTTTTGGATTAGACTTTGTGCCTTTTTTGAATATTGGAATAACTTTGGCTAATTTGAACTGGTCTGGAAAGACAGACTCTTCAAGACATTTGTTAAAGAACTCGAAGTGAGTCGAATGTAATGATATTGATGATATTATGTAGTTGATAGTGATATAGTGATCTTAATAAAGGAATTCGTTGAAGTACATTTCTGTCATTTTAGATTTCCGAATGTAAATAGAGAAGAACGTGAAAAGTAGATACGGTTTGTGCAGGCAAACCGTAGAGAAGACAATTGGCTTCCATCTGCTTCATCTAAGTTATGCTCGCTCGAAGCATTTCAAGAAAGGGGATATTTCGTATGGAATACACGATGATTTTACTTGTGGTTGTGTGTTTGAGATGATAAATTACTAATAAATTGGATACAGAGTTATCCACAGAGGTTGAAGAATGACCAATAAGTTTTCAATGGAAAATACATACGTTTATTCAATCTATTTGTACTGACCTCTTTTGAATTAGAGCTCATGAAATACATTTCTGAAAAACTTATGCGAAGACTGACGGATGGAATGTCGATGTCGAAGACAAAAGTATATGAAAATTTAAAAAAAAAACAAGTTCCTAATTTATTTGTTTTTGTTGTTAACTAACAAACAAGCAAGTTACAAGTAAAACTTTAGTTAACAACTAAAAAAATAAATTAGAAACTTGTTTTTTTTTTAAGTTTTCACGCGTTTTTCAACTACAGTCACTAGCGAGTATAGTTTGATAAAACTCATGGTTGACGTATTGAGCCATGACCAATTTTCGATAGGCAAGTTATCATAGGTATGTTTATATCAAAAACATCTGATAAAAATTTTGTCTCATCTGGTTATCAGGTGGGTGAAGATTGATCTTCCACCGTTTCTTAGGCTATTTAGCATTTAATTTTGGATTGGAGACAACTTTCAAGTCTTCTGTTCATTTTAAATCTTATCGTATGGGCAGTAAGGTCTAATAACCGAACTTACCCTAGTGAACCCCCCCAAGTTATTCTTCTAACGCAATTTTTTAAGAGACTCCTGACGAGTAATAGTTCCTTCCTTAACTAGGCGAATATTATATGATAGTTAATAGATGAGCGGATTCTTTTTCAGGTGACAAATGCTCACTGATGTACTAATATATAGGTTTTTCTGCATTGATTAGTACTTGATGTAAAAATAACTGTCTGTCTCTCATTGTATAATTACGAGTTTATTAATATCCCGCTGCAGGGCAAAGCTAGAGAAGGCACGAACATTGGTCACCCGACGCCCGACGTGACTTTTGGACAACAACGTTTTGCGCAAAAAAAATTTCGTTCGCTCTAGTTTACATTGCTTGGATCATTGAGTATTTACTACTAAAATAATTCTTATTAAATGAGTTACATTGAAACTTCTGAATTTTATTGCTTTCTTAATTTATTGGCATTTATTTCAATCTATTCTAATGTGTAGAAAAAAAACAACTTTTAGTATCGACAGTCGATAGTTGATATATACATGGTTGGTAACATCCCTAGTACACACTGGCCATCTACCGACCGATAGCTAAATTTAATGTATATGTTTGCTATTTAAAGTTAGATGGCGTTATGGAGGCATGGGATCACAGTTTTTCTATGAAATTTCTTCTGTATGTATGTATGTAAATCGGGCTGGTTTCCGCAACTCCACGACTAAGCGCGTATTTTGCGTGCAGGTGGGACAAATGCATCATTCGATCCAACCCAGCTCCCCAAGGAAGGCCAGCAACGCCTTGGTGTTACCAACTATCTCGCCTCTAGGGTACCCTCTAGGGTACCTGGGTTTCCGAAGTACTTTGCCCTGTAATCCGCGACTACCGGGCAGCTTAGAAGCAGGTGTGCTGCTGTCTCATTCTCCTTCATGCAGGTTCTGCAGAGCGGGCTGTCAGTGACTCCTATAGCATAGAGATGTTTATTAAAAGACCCGTGGCCAGTTGTTACGGCTGTGACTGAACGCAACTGTTGTTTAGTCAGTCTTAGGGCTTGTTTTGTGAATCGGCCATCTATAGAGGGAAGTGCCTCTTTGGCCTGCCTACACTCACTATGGTCAACCCATAGCTTGTGATGTTTATCTCCGGTGCGTTTCCTTACCAGATTGCGTAAGTACCCGAAAGGCAGCGGCACGATGGGTTCAGGTCCCATCGCTGACAAACTCGACCCCCTTCGGGCGAGTTCATCTGCAGTGTCGTTGCCTCGAGATTCACTGTGTCCCTTGATCCATTGAATGGTTACTTTGTTGTGTCTACCAACCTAGTTGAGACGTTGGTGACACTCGAGAATCAACCCAGAGTTCACTGTGTGGCTGTTCAGAGCTTGCAGGACGGCCATGCTGTCCGAGAGTATGCGTATTGAGTGGTCCTTAACTTCCCTGGTTAGGATGGCTGATGCCGCCAGAGAAATGCCCATGCATTCAGCCTGGAACACTGTGTTGTGGACCCCCAATGGTGTGGCTATGTGGATATTGAGATCCTCTGAGAAGATTCCCGCACCAGTACCTGTACCTGTTTTTGATCCATCGGTGAAGATCCGCAGCTCGGCGGGGCAGAGTCCCTCGCGCTGATGATCCTCATGCAATTGGATTTTGTATTTTTTATCGAAGATAAATTGCTTGGGTACCCGGTCATTGATTGCTTTTGTTATGGGGAGTTCATTGTTGAGCTCCTCGAGCAGAGCGGTGTGTCGTGTATCTCTCTTACTCCAGAGACCTAATGTTTTAAGGCGTACTGCTGCCATCGTCGCTTCCTGTTGTATAAACAAGTGTAGCGGAGGGAGTCCCAGCATGGCTTCCAGCGCCGCAGTTGGAGTAGTCCTCATGCAGCCCGTCGTTGCCATGCAGGCCAGCCTTTGCATGTGTTGTAACTTGTTTACGGCTGTAGCTAGCTTTGTGCGTGGCCACCACACCACGGCCCCGTAGGTTAACATGGGCCGAATTACTGCGCTGTACAGCCATAGTATTATTTTGGGAGATAGGCCCCACTTCTTCCCTATCATTTTCCTGCATTGCCAGAAGGTAATGCAGGCCCTGTTTAGTTTGTAGTCTAGGTGATTACTCCAGCTTAACTTACTGTCTAGGATGACGCCTAGATACTTTACCTCGTTAGACAGCTGGAGCTCTGTGTTGAAGAGCATAGGTAGCCGGTAGTGGCCTAGTGCTCGTTTTTGAGTGAACATGACTAATTCAGTTTTCGTGGGGTTTACCGACAGATCATATTCATCGCACCATCTTTCCACGATGCGTAGTGCTTGTTGAGTGAGGTTGCAAATCGTTCCAGTCACTTTCCCTGATACTAGGATTGCGAGGTCGTCAGCATAACCTATTGTGTAGTAACGATATCCGTTGAGTTTGGTGATCAGGTCATTAATTACCAGATTCCACAGAAGAGGGGAGAGCACACCCCCCTGCGGGCAGCCTCTGGCTATCAGAGCCAACTGCTGCTCTTCCTCAAGGCGAACCACTCGTTTGCTTAACATATTAGTTATCCAGTCAGTTAGTACCTGCTCTACGCCGTGTTTGGAGAGAGCGGCACTAATGCTGGAAAAGTTTGTCTTGTCGAAGGCTCCTTCGATGTCTATGAATGTGCCCAGGCAGGACCCTTTCTGGTGAATCGCTTCCTCAATCTGGTTCACCACCAGATGAAGAGCGGACTCTGTCGACTTACCCGAGCTGTATGCGTGTTGGTTACCATGCAGTGGTATTGTTTTTAAAACGCCATCACGTAGTTCCCTTTCACACAGTTTTTCCATTGTCTTTAGTAAAAACGAGGTCAGACTAATAGGTTGATAGGATTTAGCGCTTGTGTAGTCACTTTTACCTGGCTTTGGAATGAATATGACTTTCACTTCCCTCCATCCTTTAGGAACGTATCTAAAGGCCAGGCACGCTCGCATTAAGAGCACCAGTTTTGTTGCAACAGCGGTACCTCCCCACTGAAGTAAGGCAGGAAACACACCGTCGGGACCTGGTGCCTTGAAAGGTTGGAAGCTTTTGATGGCCCACTGAAGTTTTTCCAGCGTAATCATCTTTTCTGCATAAAACCAGTCATCTTCTGACGGTGTTTGGATAACGTCAAGCCATTCATTTACCTGCGCGAATACGCTGCCTGGGAAGTGAGTTTCTACTAGGAGACGTTGCGCTTCTTCAGGTGTCGTGGTCAACGTGTTATCGGGTTTCCGGAGTGTGGCGATCTCAGGTGTGTTCTGTTGTGCCAGTATCTTCCTTACCCTGTTTGCTTGTTGGCATGATTCAATGTTACCGCAGAATTTACGCCACCCTGTAGTTCTTCTGAATCTGATGCATTTCTTGTAGCTGGATTTGGCCGCGTAATAAGCGTCCCAGTCCTCATCACTACATGTGTTCATGGCTCTGTTAAGAGCCTTTCTTACCTTACCGCGTTTGCGCTCTAGGTCTGCATCCCACCAGGGTTGCTTACCCGGTGTGTCGCGCGGAATCGTTTCTGGGCAGGCGATTCGGTAGCTGTTTATCAGCGATTCGGTGAGTAGTGTTACTTGCGCATCGATCTGCGCCGTGTCCGCAAGCAACTCCGAATCGCATGATGATACAAGCCTTGAGGTAAGGTTGCGTGTGTACACCGATATATCCGTGTTGCGAGGATTACGCCTAGGTTGTTTGGGTGGTATACAAACCTGGATGTCGAAGCGGATCCACCTGTGGTCTGAGCAGGAAGCACCATTCGAGACTTGCCACCCAGTAATTAGTTCCGCTGCTCCCTCCGTAGCCAGAGTAAGGTCTATGATTGTACGACTGCGTCTGGTTACGAAGGTTGGTTCCGAACCCGTGTTTAGTAGGGATAGGTTAGTTGTGAACAGATAATCAACTAATGCCTTACCCCTTGCGTTTTGCGTCTCCATCCCCCACAGTGGATGATGTGCGTTTGCGTCGGTCCCAATGATAATCTCATCCCTGCTGAAATTTCTTCTGATAGCCGCTCTATATTTTTAATCTCTTTGTACGCACAGCTAAAGTGTGGAACTCTCTGCCAGCATCTGTGTTCCCGTCCACATATAACCCGTCTGCCTTCAAATCAAGAGTGAACAGGCAGTTTCTGGGCACGCTCGCTTCATCATAGACCTCATCTATAGCTTTCCATCAGGCGTGATTGTGGTCAAGAGCTAGCCCAATCCTAAATAAAAAAAAAAAAAAAAAAGATAATTTTCTATTAAGGCAGGTAGGGTAGGGTAGGTATAAAAAAAAAGATATTTTTTTTATTTAAGCAGCGCGACAGCCGCGCTGCTGTCGCAATGCTGCCGCGCGGCACTTTGCGAAAAATTTGAAGGCACCCTTAGGAAAATTATTTCGTTTATTCCCAATTTGTTCCAAACCCACGCCTGTGACGTTTGTTTTTGAGTTTGACCTAAAGAAAATCAAGAAAATAAAAGGCAACGACACCGGGTAAAGGAATCGATTGTCTCGCACAGCAGCTGCGCCATCACTTACCTAACCAGACTATTGGTTTCAAACCTCGCAATATTTTACCTTCTTATGAAGGTACGCCATGTTATGATTCTACGTCATACCTACATGTGTATGACATGGTACTTCTAAGAAAAGCGTTCACCTTGATCCATATTTTCGTACTGGACAATAACATACATTAAGGTAGGTACTACCTACCTGTTATGAGGTAAGTTTATATTGTCCCGACGACATCAATAGGCTAGTAAAATATTGTCAACAACTAATCACCATCACTAAGCGACAAGTGAAAGAAGCCGTGTCTTGGTCACACCCAGTTCAACCGAAAGTGATAGGTGCGGAACAGTGAAAAGTCCCGGGAAACGGGGAACTGGAATTTTGAAAATCAAATCCCGGTTCTGTCGCTACTTTCGGGAAAAGATACGTCGCGTTTAGAATATTTATCTTTATGAAAAACGGACGTTCAAACAGTGCTGGCTCTCAAACAAATTTGAATAAATGACTTTGAAAGCATTAGGCCGCCCATTGTATGTGTTTTAGTTTTAAGTTTCCTTTTTGTAATCTTTTTTTGGTGTACAATAAAGTATATAATCTATATATATAAAAATGAATCCCTATTTCCCTTGGTCATCGCATCACGCTTGAACGGCTGGACCGATTTCGATATTTTTTTTTGTTGTGTGCGTTCTGGTCACGAGAAGGTTTTAGGCTATATAATATCACGCTATGTCCTTTGGAGGATGAGCAATCGTCAAAAATGTCCGTTTTAACGACAGGCACAAGGTTCGATCCCCAGCCAGCAATAGCAATTATTTTTGTGTTTATTTTATCGTTTGAACTTTATTTTACACCAAAGTATTGTCAAAAAAATAATAAAACGGTTTTTTTTTTTTTGCACTTAAAATAACATTTAAACTTATATTTCACATTTTGCCAAACAGTTTAGAGGGGAATTGTTATAAAAACCACAACTTAATATAACTTTGCAGATACTTATGCGTCTAACCTTAACAATGTTTATCATCACGCTATACTTTCAAGGGGCTGAACAGCGAAAAACCATGACATAAATAAGATTGGCTATTTCAATCATATGTCAACGGTACTCATAGACCATAGGTATAGCGACTAGGCTATAACGACTTGGTGTGGGTTCGAGTCCAAACAGTTATGATTTTTTTTTGAACTTTGTGCATATTTTTAAATTATTCCATTTCCTCTCTTTTTTATTTTTGTTAATATTTTATACATTGATAACATGTTATTATTGTATTTTGTAATTTTTTTTCGCATTTATCTATGTCAAAATATAATGGCCCACATGTTAGATGATAAGTATTTTTACGTGATGCGTTCTGCGTATCACGTTAAAAATACAAAACCATTGTAGATAACTTTTACACATAAACCGGATAGGAATTGTAGCAATTTACATGAAATCAACATTACATAATGCAGATATCCATAATGCCATCTATTGACCTTAAGACAGCATGAGAATTACATCAAAACATATTTTTTAGATATTAGGGATTCTTTTATTACCTTAAAAATATCGTTCTGAATGAATTTCGCATTAATAAAAATAAAACAAACTCAGAACTAATATTTAGACAGTTCAACTTCAGATTCCATAGATGGCGTTACGTATTTGATCTTATTTTTTTAAATCGTCAACTGGCGTCTGCTTATATTTGCTAAGCTTAAATTGAGTTGCTCAAAAATGAATCTTTACGGGTCTAGGGCCTGGGATCACGTCATACCACCGGCGACCAGCTGGCGAAGTCCCATGGTAGAGGAGTCGCGAAAAGAGTTGAATTAGATTGGTTAATCCGATGTCTAACTGGGTTTTAAAAACTTAAATCGTTTCGATTTACGTTCCCAATTTGAAATAAATTGAGAATTAACTTGATTCATCAAGTAGTTTCTTAACTTAGTAGTTTGAAGAATAGCACCATTCATATAGCGCAAAATAATATTAGCATTGGTACTAAAGGTCAAATATGCAAACATACGGCCTTTTTTATGGCCAGACGCCATAAAGAAGGCTGTTAAAGCCAGCACGCACAGAGCGGTTCACACTGCAGAATACCGCATGGATACGCGGCGTGTGTAGTCGCGATCCTCAACATTCCAGGAACGACGGATATTTACGAATACTGTTAAAAATTGTCGATGGTATACACCACAATCAAAAGATGGTTATGTTATTTTAGAAGATAGCCTATGTTGTCCGTTGCTTCAGCAATAATTGATTACTTCTGTGGACGGGGTATCCATCGACCAAGCGGACCATTAATACGGATAATATTGACAAATGTTTTTGGGAAAAATAAGAAAAATATTTCCATGAAAACGCAAAGAAACAAAATGATATTACCATCCGATCAAATTTTATGATTTCTATTTAAATAATTAATTAATTTATAAAAAACTTTGCAAAGGCACTTGGCTGAAAGTCACACGTATCTAACAAACTGTCATAGTAGCTGAAATAAGATTTCGGTTGATTGCTCCGGCATGGCTTAAAACTGTTCAATTCCCAGTGAAGCAACAGCTCAGGGCCAAAAACTATCCGTTGCGGGTTTCACCCTCCAGTGGATCATGGGAAACTGTAGATCCCCTGGCAATGACGCCAGATACGAACTTTGCGAAGCGAGTTTCCGAGACGGTACTGCTGGACCTGTACCCAATTCTCCTCTTACCTTTCTCACTGATTCGTACATGAATTTGCCAGAGATCAACTGAACATCAAGACAACAAATGGTCACCGTCTACAAATTACAGTGCAGCCTATGCAAGCGACTAACTAAGCGACTTCTCAACCCAAGTAGAAATACCCTCCGAATAATAATAGGTATAATTACGGGTCATTTCCCCGTAAAAAATATATCTTTTTAACATAGGCACTGCGGCACGATGGATCGATGATTTAAAAAAGGTGGCTGGCAGTGGATGGACGTGGACTGCACAAGACCGGGATGGTTGGCGCTTTGTGGGAAGCTTACATTTAACAGTGGACGGCAATTGGCTGAAATGATGACGATGATGATAGTCGCCATAGACAGCCCAATGTACAAAAAAGGTGGCACAAGACCCGGGATAGTTCGCGCTTTTTGGGAGGCCTAGATTCAACAGTGGACGGCAATTGGCTGGCATCATCATTTGATGATGATAGTCACCATAGACAGCCAAACGTACAGACATTGCTTCGATACCGAGAAATCAGTAGCCCACTTCATTCTGGAAACGAGGCCTTTGCTACCCGACGTGCAAGAATCTTCGGAAAGATGAGGACACTCAGCGAAACCTATATACGTAGCTTCGCTGGCTAACCTGGAGTCTAAGTGCGGATAACGGAATCTTAACTGTAGATACTCTCTCCGTTGCGAGGGTAGTCTTTCCTTCTGGATAGAGTTATCCATTTCAACTTTATGTAGCTCTATTCTAGCAACTTTTTTTACATTAAAACGTTTCTCATTACGAAAAATTACTAAGGTTGGTCGGCGTTTTGAATAGAAGAGGTGATACAGCCAGTGCCTTGCATTCTAAGCAATGCTAGAAGTTGACTGTTCGTATATCTTATGCCACAATGGTTGCTGGTCGCTCACAATGAGCCTCATCAGAAGGCTTAAAGTCACTCAAAGGGCAATGGAGAGGGCAATGCTTGGAGGTTCCCTGCGTGATCGAATCAGGAATGATAATATTCGTAGAGAACCAAGGTTACCAATATAGCCCGAAGCATTGCCAACCTAAAGTGGCAGTGGGCAAGGCATATTGCTTGCAGAACAGACGGTCGATGGGGCCGAAAAATTCTGGAGTGACGAAAAGCCTCCCACAAGGTGGACCGATGAAGGTCGCGGGTAGCCGATGGATTCGAGACGCGCGGAACCGGTCGTTGTGGTAACGCTTGGGACACGCTTTGTCCAGCAATAGAGGTCTTTCGGCTGATATCATGATATCTTAGCGATCTTACCTAGCGACATCAAACTATATGACATACACGCAAACGAAGTCGCCTGCAACAGCTGCCTTTTTCTAATCTTCTAATGTATAAAAATCTCGAATGAATTGTAATTTTTGTTATCGAACTCCTCCGAAATGGCTTGACCGGTTTATATGAAATTTTTGTGTTAATTCATATGGCAAAACAACGTTTGCCGGGTCAGCTAGTGAATAAATAAATTGCAAATATCTGCTTAGCCTTTTCACACCTATGTTGGGATCAGTAGCGTAATTACAGAAGGAACGGTGCTAAGCACACCGGGACCCCCAAAATCAGGGAGCCCTAGGACCCTGAAAAATATATGAAATTGATACACAGCACTTACAGTCTGAAATACAGGTACTCGAAGCTTCACTAAGTTCTCTTAATAGTAAATATATACAATCTCAGAACCAAATAAGAGAACACATTCTTGCTGCAAATGAGTTAGTCATGTGTCAGTGTACTTGCCAGACAGTATCAAATCTTGATGCTGTCCAGCCTGAGGTATCGGACGCCCCGTCCCAGGCGGAGAATTTATCCCAAGGCTGTGTCATCAACCAAGTTGTAATTGATTGTGAACAGGATTTATCTCAAATTGAACAGCCCAAGATTAATAGTTTCTTATCTGTGAAAAGTGGTTATCATTCAGTTATGTTCTCAGACAGCATAGGAAGAGGTTTAGGTAAATTATTAAGTAACAACCTGAGTTACCCTATACAAAATTACTGTATGCCAAGTTCATCATACAAGCATATTATGGCGTCATTAAGAAACAATAATTTTAGTTCTAATACCAATATTACAGTGTTTATAGGGAATAGTTTAAATGTAAAAAAGCAGATATCACGGACAATCTAACTGAGATGTTAAAGTTAAATTGTAATAAAATAATATTGTGTGCATTTCCTTATTTTGAACAATTGTCAAGTAGATAAAATAATTATATTCATAGTTTAAATAAACACATGCACTTTTTAGTAAGTCACTATAGTGACAAGTTTATGTTTTTTGACACAAACATTTTTGTGGAAAATTTAAAATCGACTAGGGATACAGTGTATTTGCCAATTAGTTTTAGACACACAATAGCAAGGCTATTAGCTTATTTTATTAACTCAGACATAAGTAGTATGTCGCAGTCTTGTTTAATTAAATCCACAATGTTTAGTAATTTTACTAAGAATCAGGTGGAGAGCCTTAGTAACGGTAGCTCTAGTGCTACAAATACTTATAAAAATTGTACGCAGTTTCCATGTATCTCTATGGATACTCATTTAAACTAGTCCATAAGACAACAGAGGATACCAGCGACAGAATAGTTATGCCTACCATTAACAAGGTATCTTCTTGCTCTTTAGTAAATAGTTGTCAAAAAGGGAGTCAGCAGCATGCCTTGAAATTATTTCATCAAAATATTCAGGGTGTCTCTTCCAAATTATTAGAAATTTAAATGTTTTTGGAAAAAACAATGTTTGACATTGTATGTTTTAGTGAGCACTGGTTGAAGGATTACCAGATGCTAATTAGTTATGAAAATTATAATGTGGGCAGTTGTTTTAACCGCAAATCTATGTTACGTGGTGGTTCCCTCATCTTATTAAAAAAAACTTAAAATTTAAGCAACGTAATGACATCGTTAACTTATCAGTGGAACATTGCATCGAACTGTCCTGTGTTGAGCTAGATAAGCATATCATAGTGTGCGTGTACAGACCCCCAAACCCTCAAAACTTTACTTTATTTGAGTCAACAATGGAAGATATCCTTGCGAAACTTGCAGCAGGTAACAAGCCCGCGATTATTTGTGGGGATTTTAATATTAATATTTTAGAAATTAATTCAAATAGCAGCAGATTTATAAGCCTTTTTAAATCGTTTAATTTGTCTAATGTGTTTACAGAACCGACTAGGGTAACACCAACTTCTTCAACCTGTATCGATAATGTATTCTGCGATTGTGAATATTTAGATAAAGCCATAGTTAATTACCTTCCCTCTGATCATAGTGGTCAATTGGTAACATTTCAGTTTAAAGCAGCCTTGGAAAAAATTCATATACAATATAGGCCAATTACAACTGGCAAACTAGCTTAATTCAATGGTACCTTACAAAATAAGTTAAATTTTCTAGGCCATAACATTGAAGATGCTAATAAATTTTATGATAATTTCTTTTCAGTGGTTCTAAAGGAATTCAATGCAACTTTTGAAAAGAAATCTAAGGATACTTTCCCTAAGTATGTATTTAGTGACTGGGCGACTAAAGGCATTAGGATAAGTAGGGAAAGACTATATGAGCTATATGGCCTTAAGCCTGTCATAAACACTGATTCTTTTAATAAGTTTGTAAACAAATATTCTAAAGTGTTCGGAAATACTTGCAAGGTAGCTAAAGCCCTATATATTAGCAACAAGATCAAATCGTCAGAAAATAAAATAAAGACAGTTTGGAAAGTTATTAATAATGAAACTAATAGAAATAAAGAACGAAACACTGATTATTTACTGGAGACTACACATGGTGCCAAAAGCTCTAATTTAGAAGTAGCTCAAGAATTTGTAAATTTTTTCACCAATATACCAACTAAAACTACGGAATATTTAAATTCTGCACCTGAGGTCTCATATAATTTATTAAAAGCTAACGTTCCAGGTTGTACGGTTGAATTCCAGTTCAAACATATCAACCCTGTGACAGTCATAAAAGCTTTCCGGCAAATCAAAATCAAATTGACCGAAGACATATGGGGAATGTCTATTAAAGTGTGCACGTCCATAATTGAAACAATAGCACCATACTTGGCTTTAATATTTAATTTATGTGTAGACCAAGGAGTCTTTCCGGATATAATGAAATATAGTAAGGTTATACCACTATTTAAATCGGGCGACAGCAAAGACACCAATAATTATAGACCTGTATCTGTTTTGCCGGTTTTTAGCAAAGTGTTTGAAAAAGTAATGCTCAATCAGATGCTCAATCATTTTAACATCAATAAAATTTTACACGATCAACAGTATGGTTTTACCAGGGGTCGTTGTACGACTGACGCTGGTGCCACGTTGTTAAAACACATATACTCAGCGTGGGAAGAGGCACAAGATGCCATAGGAATCTTTTGTGACCTCTCCAAGGCATTTGATTGTGTAAATCACGAAACCTTGCTCCTAAAGCTAGGACATTACGGACTAGGTAAACTTGCACTCAGTCTAATAAAATCTTACTTAAATGATAGACAGCAGCAAGTTCAAATAAATGGTGTCATTTCACGGGGTTTAAAAGTCAAAATGGGGGTACCACAAGGCTCTATTTTGGGTCCTTTCCTCTTTCTAGTATATATTAATGATCTACCCCATCTTTTAAAAAATCAACCTCATATGGTATTATTTGCTAACGATACGTCCTTAATTTTTAAGATAGATAGACGTTCCATAAATCTTGACGACGCGACGTAAATAACGCCCTACAGCACGCCCAAAATTGGTTTACTGCTAATAATTTAGTATTAAATGGGAAAAAACTAAATGCATCAGATTTGCCTTACCGAACGTTAAAAGAATTGATTGCGACATAGTATTGAACAAGGAGAAACTTGAATTCGTCGAAAACACGGTTTTCCTGGGGATTACGCTTGACTCAAGGCTACAATGGTCATTTAACATCTCTTGCGGGACGGCTAAGTTCAGCAGCATACGCTGTCAGAAAAATCCGTCAATTTACCGATATAGATACCGCGAGGCTGGTCTATTTTAGTTACTTTCATAGTATCATGTCTTACGGTATCTTATTATGGGGACGTGCTGCAGACATCGAGTCTATATTTATCCTGCAGAAAAGAGCCATCAGAGCCATTTACAATCTCCGTCGGCGTGATTCCCTAAGAGAACTGTTTAAGGATATCAACATCATGACGGTACTTTGTCAATACATTTACGAAAATATTATGTATGTTCGGAAAAATCTTCATCTCTTTAGCAAGATTAGTGACAGGCATAATTTTAATACTAGAAATAGGAACAAATTAGATCAACCCCGATTCAGATTGGCCAAAGTACACACTTCTTTTATGGGGTACTGTATTAAATTTTATAATAAAATACCAGTTGATATTCTCGAACTGAATGAGAGAAAATTTAAAGCATGCATAAAACGCACACTATGTAGACAAGCGTATTATAAACTGGAAGATTATATCCTCGATAAAAACGCTTGGCTAAATGCTGGTCCTGCTCCACAGTCACAGCTGCTTAGGTCCACTTTTTAGGTTTCTATGTTTTTATATTTGAAAGAGATACTCGCTCCTTTTAGAGGTTCTTACATTATTTCGTTTATTTATTCTTATATACATACCAATTATATTATTATATTAATTACTTATTTATTCTTTTTGATGTAAGATCTTAATCGTTCTCTTTATTAATTTATTTTTCATTATTTGGTCATTGACAACCATAGTTTTGTGTAAAGTAGAAGCATATTTTTCAAATTTTGTAAATGTGAGTACCATGAAACCATTTACATTTTATGTGAGTAGTTATAGTTTTACTTGTTGGACATGAACGAGCATGGTCGTTGAGAGCATGTCATGCTCACTCAAATGTCTCGCTGATGGCGGCGCGTGGGTTTGATCATTCGGTTCCCTTCGAAATGGTTGAGCTGAAGGGTGCCGATACACGCGTCATGTTCGTGAACAGGCGCCGTCGGTTGAGACTGGTCATCTCTTAACTGCCATTGGCTTATTTTAATCTTTATATTTAAAATTCTTATAATAAGCCCTTTTTTTTTCCTTTGCATTGTCCTCACATGCAGAAGCAACAAGTATATGTAACTTGAAATTTTGTAAAACCAGAACATGATTTAAAAGAGTGTCCGTGGAGTTTCTTGCACGTTCTTCTCCATAGAGATCTACGCTTTGGAACGTGCAAATAGCTTCCATGTTTTTGACTGACCGACCTTGACGTTTCAAAAGTGCCTGTGAATGGTTTATTTGAAATAAAATGCTTTGAATTTAATTTTGAATTTGATCAGAACCTCACACTATACTATACATAATATACTTTCGAACAGCTAAGCAGTCAATAAACATAACATATTTTAAAATCGGTAATAGTTTATCCTAACTAATAATATATAATCCTTCCGTTACTGACAGACTACGTACAGCCGAAACTGACATGTAGGTTTCTTGGGGAGTATAGGGGAGCACTAAGAGAGGATTTCCCGAAATTCCAACGGAACGGAAAAAATGGGATATGCGCATAGGCATGGCAAAAGCTATTCTTTACATATAAACGCTAAGACAAAGAACATGGGTCTGAACGTACCCAGTTTGTAGCAAGTTGAAATTGGTACCATTCGAAAGGTCTTTGAAAACGTAGATATTTTTTGTATGGGAGCAACTTTGAGGGCATGCAAAACCGGAAAGTCATCAAAACCGGTTTTGAACATCGTTTTTTTGGGACCAAAACCGAAAACCGGAGCTAGGTCCGGTTTTAGCAAAAAAAAATCGAATGTAGTATAATTTAAAAAGATACACCATTTTTTTTAAATACCCACTAAGTCTACAAATAAAACAAATTGTATGATACATTTCTTTTTAATTTTTCTTTTTGACAATACCGACAGACAAATGACTCTACAGAAATTCAACTCAATAGCCCCAGATATCAAAATTTTAGACAAGAGTTCACTTCACCTCCTAGGTTCACCTATATTGGAAGACAGTTTTTCTTCATTCATTGACGACAAAATTAATCTTTTTAACGATATTTCGGAAAGACTTAGCAAAATTAATTTACATTCGGCTTTCACCCTCATTAGATATTGTTGTTTTGGGCCAAATTTTATGTATTTTCTCCGCTCTTCACCTTTATGGAAGCAGTCACATCTTTTGGACAAAATCGATCAAATCATTCAAGACACACTGACATCTATCTTAAATGTGGCTCTAGATGACCGAGCGTGGATGCAAGCCACACTACCCATTCGCTTTGGTGGGCTCGGCATCCGCAAAATTTCTAGTGTAAGCCTACCGGCGTTCCTGTCATCGGTCAACAGCACTGAAAAGTTAACCAAAAGGATATTAACTCCATCATTGGTTAACTGTGAAGTACCTTGTTTGACCGATGCAGTGAACGCCTGGAAAGTGGCTTGCCCGAATACGGCGTTGCCCGATAACCCGTTCTCCCAAAGACAATGGGACGAGCCGCTCTGCAGATTGGTACGGAATAACCTCATAAATACGACCACCAATACTGCGGAGCGTGCCCGCCTGCTGGCTGTGGGTGAATGGGAGTCGGGTCTTTGGCTACAGGCACTACCGTCACCCAACATAGGTACTTTGCTGAGTGACAGTACTTTCCGGATCGCTACGTGTCTTCGTTTGGGTGCTCCTAGCGGAGCTCCACATCGGTGTCAATGCGGTGAAGCAGTCGACCGCCTCGGACACCATGGCCTGTCCTGCAGTAGGAGTGCTGGTCGGTTAGCACGGCACGCCAGCATTAATGACATTATCCGTCGGGCTCTTGTCACCGCCGGGGTGCCAGCTGTTTTAGAACCCAACGGCTTGGCACGCGACGATGGGAAAAGGCCAGATGGGATGACCATAATGCCTTAGAAGGTGGGAAGGCCTTTGGTGTGGGATGCAACATGTGTCGACACCCTTGCGCCATCCCATCTTCTTAGCACGGCGGGCTGTACTGGGGCGGCTGCTGCAGGTGCAGAAAACCTCAAACGGCGCAAATATAACAACTTAATTGGAAGTTACATATTTGAGCCGTTTGGCGTTGAAACACTAGGCCCATGGGGTCCGAGTGCGCATCGAGTCTTTCGGGACATTAGCAAACAACTTGTCGACTGTTCACGTGACCAGAGGGCTGGGCTTTTTTCGGCCAAAGAATCAGCATTGCGATTCAACGCGGCAATGCTGCCAGTGTTCTGGGAACTTTTGCCATTGACAGCGATGTGGATTATTTTTTTGATGCCCAATGATTAATTTTGTTTTTATACGCGTTTGTACATAATTTCGTGTTAATTAGTGTATGTTAATTAAGTATTTGTTAATTTATTTAGATTATGTTCCCTTGGGATAATTGTACCACGAATCCAAACCATAATAATTGTACAGATAACAATGAACTTATAATAGTATAAAGATTAATTAACTGAGATCAAATCAACAACAAGTAAGTTTTTGGTATCTTTGGTACCTACTAAATCTGCTATCAAAAATAATATATTTTAAACATAGAAAACACAATCAGCATCTTCAAATATTAAACACAGCCACCCACAATTACCAAAAAAGTCAACATTTTTGTAACTTTGAAGACAAACTACAAAATAACATTATTATAATATGATTCATATTGCCCTAAAAAAGAGATCAATAATCAACTATGTATACTAATTTAAATAAAGCATAAATCACTTGTTTTCAAGAGATCGCTGTTCTTGATAATGTGATCTCAAGAATATAAGTGCATCCAACATTCGATCAGACAGCGAACTTCTTATTTTGTGACAGAAATACCCAGCACTCCAAAACACCCTTTCACTCTCAACACTTGTTGGTAGAACACATAATAAATAATTATATGCTTCGGTGAGATACACACCCCGATGCCCTCCGCTTTCATACATGGCTTGCTCTACTTTTACGAACCCAGCCAGGTCGAAATCTGACCGATTTTTGGGGGTTCTCTTTCTCTTGCATTTGTGTAATTCCTTCTCTAGCTACTCTTAAAGAGTTAGCTCTTCAGCGTCAGATGATGACAATTGCGAAGGCTGCTCGGTGAGAACTGCGGTGATGGTGTCTGTGTCCTCGGGTTTATATTTTAGCTGCTGCAACAAGTTGATAATAGTTTCAGTTATTTCAGCACCATTGGGTTTGGGAAATGTGTCATAATCATCTTGGGCGGAGAAGTCTTCCCAATCATGTAAATAGTGTAAAACACCTGCTAGAAGGAGACGTCTTTGCTTTATGCGGCTTCTCAAATTAGTCGCTAGCTTGAGACTCAAAACGCTGTTTTGTTCGTCAAGCTTCTTAAACATAAATTTTAATGTTGTGTCAGCTGTGTGCAGCGTAGCATCACGTCGGCACAAGGACAGAACAGCGAGTTTGACAACATTCGAGCTGTTGTAAATTTCAGACAGAGTTCGACTTATAAAATTATCTATATAACACGAATAATAAAACACAAGTTTTAATTGAATCTTGCTTGCTGTCACAAGTGGTGAACCATAATGTAATATAATTCGGGCTAACGCAGCAACTACTGGATGTAATTGCGCCCTTCGTGTCGTTTCATCTACGAGCTCAACATAAATGTACATTAAAAGACACAAAATATAATAAATTAATAACTAAGTAAATACTCACATTTTGTCCTAGCGAAATAATAATGGGAAAACCGGAGCTGAGCACCGGTTTTGGCTCTCAAAACCGGTTTTCAAAAATCGTTAAATTTTGGCCGATTTCCGGTTTTGCGCAAAACCGGAAAACCGGTTTTATTACCCTATTTGTAACTTATGTAGGAAAAAAGATATTCGATGTTGAAAATACCGAAAATCCTGAGTAAAATCGACCCACGCACGTTCAATTTTTTTTTATTTTATCCATTAGGTGGGTAGTTCGAACTATTTTATGCTAGCGTCGGTGTGTCGTCAGTAGTTACCTAGTACCTGTTAGGAACTGATTTTGAGCGCGCGCGCATATCTTAGTTTATTTTATTCTTACTTTTATTTACAACCTCGGCTTCCACAACGGACTTCAGTGTATTACTTAACGATTGGATTATTATTATTACTCATCTGCTTCAAAAAAATTGAAGCTGAACGCCGTATACAGTGTGTTACATGTACAAAGATCAGTAATTCGTGACCGAAACCGGCATATACTGACGCGAACCTATTTGGAAGACAATCCAGGCTTCACAGAGTATGTAATGGCACGGATTAACATAAATAAGGTTAGTATAACAATAGCTTTTTAAAGTCAAAAGTCAAAAGCCAAAATAATTTATTGTTTGTCACAGGTTTAAAGCAGTTCTTATCAACGTAATATGTAGATCGCTGTAACATACCCATAGGGCGTACAATATGCATATTTATATGTTTTCATTAATTAAAATCTAATCCAAACCAAATCTATTTTATCATGCAAAAATACATTATAAATTAATGATCTCTCATGTCAAAATACATTAAAATTCGTCAATATGATACGCATGTCAAAATGTTATTATTAAATAATTAAATTATACATAGTCAAAATTAAATCAAATAATTATATAATAACAGTCAATCCAAAAATAATTAAAACAATAAAATGAATAAAACTATCACATGTAAAATTATCAAAATTTGTCATTTAAAAACTCCGTAATATTATAGTACCCCTTACTAATTAGCAATTTTTTTAGTTCTCTCTTAAATGAATTAATGTTCATTACCTTTAGATAATTAGGTAGTTTGTTGTATATTAATGGGGCCATGCATATTACACTTTTTCTCAAAAATGCTGTTTTTGCAGAGAGAGATTGCACCCAAAGTCTGTACTTCTCACTCTATTTCTATTATCGATCAAAGGGGGAAACAAATGAGGATTGGTTTTTACAAAAAGCGACATCTCCAATATGTATAGTGACGGAAGTGTTAGAATTTTGTGCTGTATAAACATTGGTTTGCAACTGTCAGTAGTTAGTAACCCAAACATAGCACGTATACAACGCTTTTGTGCTTTGAAAGCAGTGTCCTTCTCAGTTGAATTGCCCCAAAAAATTATTCCGTATCTTAAAACTGATTCAGCATATATATATGCTGTAAGTAAAGTATCTATGTTGACAGTTGGTGCCAACTTATAAAGAGCATATGATGAAGTACTAATTTTTTTGCAAAGTTCAACTATGTGTGTTTTCCAATTTAATTGCTTGTCAATGATTAATCCCAAAAATCGGGTTGTTTCAACTTCTTGTATTACATTATCTTTATATACTAAATTAAATTTTGATGTGTTGCGAAAGTTTTCTCGTTGTCTAAAATGCATAATGTTAGTTTTGCTAAGGTTAATTTTTAAATTATTATCATTTAGCCAGGTAATTATAGAATTCAATGAATCACTAGAGTCAGTATGGTAGTTGAGTATATTTTTAGGTGCTATGGTTACAGTACTGTCGTCAGCGAAAAGTGACATGGGTTCTTTAGTCGCTTTTGGCAAATCATTAATGTATAGCAGGAACAAAGGAGGACCTAATACACTTCCCTGGGGAACACCATATGAGATGCAACGCTTGTCAGAGGAGAAAACCTGTTCCCTTTTAGTTTTAACATTAAATTTTGATATTTGGGTTATTTGTTGGCGGTCTGACAAATATGATTTTATCAATTCTAGGACATTACCTCTTATACCATAAGCCTCAAGTTTAGCAAGCAGGATATTATGGTCTACATAATCGAATGCTTGAGACATATCACAATAAATCGAACAAACAGGTTTTGATCATCGAGTACACGGTGTCTTTTTGTTCACTCTTTATTAAGTTATTTATTGTTTTAGTTACTTGAGGATTTGGTTTTTCTTTTAGATGCCCCTGAAACAACTTCAGGCTATGTGTCATCGTAGTTGGGTAGCTGGAAGACGACAGCAAGCTAGGTTCGAACAAGAACAAAACCAGGAACTTGCAAACCCAGAGCACCCAACGTCTGTTCCAACTTATAGAAGGGTTGCAAATACGGCGCGTCACTGTTTATTTCATGGGTGCATCAATCAAGAACTTCACAGAGTGTCCAGGTTTATAAAAGTATTCTTGTTGGTTAATCATAGCGTGTACGTTCCTGAACATGCACGCGTTTGTACACATCACATCAACACAGAAGATTGGAGCTCCCTGTATGATAATGGAGAGACAATATTCACACCAGACCATCTCAAAGATATGATTGATACGTTACGAGATGCATATAAACATAAGACTAATATAGATTTTGACAATGTAAACAACATTTTACCAGAGGATCTATATTACCTAACTGGCTTAACACACCAACAATTCGAAATCCTTTTGAATGAAACACCGTCTCTTTTAAATCAATGTAGAAGACCAAAAACTGCACTAGGAATATATTTATTAAAACAACGGTCTGGTGAACCAAATACACGTATAGCCTCCCAAATAGGTGTATCTCGTAAAACGATCGGTATTTTGCTTAAAACTGCTAGAAACTGCTTGACCCAAGACTTTGTTGTTCGCCATTTTGGTTTCAATCATATAAGTCGGGATGAAATTATAGCTCACAGCCTTGCAGTACCATCATCAATATATTCCAACCCTATAAACCCAGTGGCTATAGCTATTTGTGATGGTTCGTATATATACGTACAGAAAAGTAAAAACTTTTTATTTCAAAAAAAGTCTTACAGCTTACACAAGTATAAAAACTTGTTAAAACCCTTTATGACTACTTGCCCAGATGGCTATATTATAGATATATGTGGACCATACGCTGCAACAAAGACTGATGCCCAAATCATGACTGAGATTATGAATTATCAAACGTCCCCAGTGCATATAACGTTACAAACCGATGACGTTTTTATATTAGATCGAGGTTTTAGAGACTCTATACCAGATATAGAAAGTGCTGGCTATGTTGCCCATATGCCACCAAGTAAAGATAGGCATGCCACACAGCTTACAGATATTCAAGCCAATAAATCTCGAGAAATCACCATAGTGCGTTGGGTCATTGAAGTGATAAACGGATGGTTCAAAAGGGACTACAAAATATTTAGGCATACAGTTATCAATAAAACACTCCCTCACTTATTTGAAGACTTCCGTATTGCGGGAGCCCTTCTAAATGCATTTAGGCAGCGTCTGACAGATAATGAGCATGCCCACGCTTTTATCAATATAATAGCGCAAAGAAGAAGTGAACCCAACTGACTGGGCAATTATGTAGTCGCAGAACATATGAACAGACAGCGGGCGGTGTTCACAACAATGACGGCTACGTCAATACCATTTCCACAATTGACAGAAGAAGACGTCATTCTACTCAGTTTGGGCACATATCATTTAAAGCTCGCTAGACCATATGTTGCCGAGCATTTGCGAGGTGGAGATGGTATATATAATATTGAGGTATCTTCGAGCCGTAGCCCTAGTATGTCGCAGCATGGGCTAGTAACCGAAAACTGCTCGTTAATTAGAGGCATATTATCGAGGCACGTGTCGAATAAAATATATTACACATATATTTTAATCAAGGTTAATGTCCAGGGCAGAGAAGCCATCGAAGCGTATTATTGCTCCTGCATGACGGGTATGAGAACTCTAGGTGCTTGTGCCCATACTATTAGCATAATATGGTACTTAGGTGTTGGCAGGCACATAGATAACTTCGTAGGTCCGGCAAGTGCCTGGGATGATATAATCATTGAAAGTAACAATACAATTTAATAAAACTGTGCTATTTAAGATTTTTTCTGTACCAAAAACCAACGATAGGAAGCTATATCGCTCTCTAAAGACATAAAAAATGACTGGTTACCTATTTATTTAGTCCAAAAAGCAGAAAAAGTGCGATTATTGGCAATTAAAAATGTTACAAAGAAGTTATCATAACTTCGGTCTTTCATTCATTCATTCTTTCGTTCACTTATTTTCGAGTTACTCAATTAGACCTCTTCTAAATTACACCTAGTCTAAAATGCTACAAAGTGGGTACGGGTTCCATACAAAATTACCCATTGTTCTTTACCAGAAATAGAGAGGAGGCGATTAAAAAGGAGCATACAACATACCTCCAATTCTCCTTACGCGAGATTTTGCAAGGTGGTTAATGGTTGTAGCGACGTAATCGATCTACACTTTGACTCTTTAAGCCAATTAAAAACCAATATTTATTAATATCATTCCGATTTAGATTAGATTACATTTATAAAGTAGCGTGTTTTCAATAATAATTTTAGTTTTAGATTTTGTTTTTTTTTTTCTCATATGTAACTTATCCTTAAAACATGCGGAGTTTACCTGTAAGTGATTGTTACACTATTGTACTCTACTCTATTGCTTGTTACCTTTAGCATAATACCAGTGTAAACAATTGTTAGTGAACCAATGAATAAATAAATAATAAATAAATACCTAGTTTTTGTCTGTTTGTCTGTTCACGCTAAACTCCGAAACCGCTGAAAAGATTATTTGAGGTTTTTGCAGTTACAGTTACAGCTTTCTTTCTTCATTTTTACACGTTTTGCTCACCTTTTATTTATTTTTTTCCATTCAAGTTTAAACGAAACATTGATTATAACATAACCTTAGTTTTGAGATCATTATAATATACGCAGGAGAGAAATACTCTGAAAATAAATAAAGAAGGTTATTGATTGCCCAAATTTTAGCTATTACCCGCGACTTCGTACGCGCATTTGCTGTTTTTTCCCGTTCCCGTAGCAATTTCGGAGAATAAAACAAGAAATTAAACCTTTTAATTGATTTTAATTTTTCCCTGTCATTTCGTCTTTCTCTTACTTTCTCTGTTTCAACACTTTCAACTCTAGTTTCCAATACTGAGTTAAGTCAAGTTTCGAATGTACCGGGAATCCCGGTTCTTTAGCCGGATGGTCCTAAAAATCCAGGTTCTTTTAAACAGAACCAGTTCTGCATTCCCTAGTGGGAATCTATTAATCTACACTAATATTATGAAGAGGGAAGATTTTGGTTTTTGTATCTTTGTAAGTCGACCAAGGGAATCAGTTACTTTAACATCGTTTAGTAAACCCCGCTCCCCCCAGGGGTGCGGGGCGCTTTGACCTAAGCCACAAGGTCAAAGTACAGGTGATTATTTCATACCTGCATATCTGGGTTCCATTTAGAATAGAAAAAAAACATTTATTCAGCATAGCACATTTCTTAACCCAACACTCAGGTATCTGAGGGCTCGGAAATAAAATATTTTCTGAAGCCCTGGGTATGACAGTCAAGGGTCTACTGTTCACCCACCAACCCGTATTAGACAAGCGTGGCGGGTTTATTTGTCTAAACTCCTTCCTATAATGAATAAAGTCAATAAAGCCAATCCCCAAGTGCTTGGCGACTCCAGTCTGTACACGGCTATTGGCAGTATGCAGGTGCACCCTGAGGTTGGGATAAGTAATCTCCGAGCGAGGGCCCACTGCCAAACAACTACGGAACGCAAAAAGGACACCGAGAAACTAAAAATATTATCATTTAACGTGCAAACATTACGAACTGAAGAAAGATTGCTGGAGCTAGAACATGCCCTCGAAGATATAAATTTGGAAATAGTCGACCTAGCAGAAGTGAGAAGAGAAGAAGAAAATACAATAGAAAGAGATAACACAATATTTTATTACAACGGAAACACCAACACGAGGTATGGTGTTCGCTTCCTGATCTTAAAACGCTGGAAAGAAAACGTCATCGAATTTGTCGCATATTCCAACAGAATCACTTTGCTCAAGTTTCGTGTAGCTGAGTAAAATATCCTTTTAGTCATCCCGGTATATGCACCAACATCTTCGCATAGTAACGACGAGGCAGAAGAGTTCTACGACCTGCTTAACAAGGCATGCGATGAACACAGAGGGACTTAGACACTGGTCATGGGCGATTATAATGCCAAGATTGGTCCAAGAAAAAGAGCGGACAACTCGACCGTTCTAGGATCTTACCGTCTAGGTGACAGAAATGAACGTGGTCAATGCCTTTTAGAATTCGCTTTTGGGCAGAACTTAAGTGTAAGCAACAGCTTTTTCCCTAAAAGGCCACAACGTCGTTGGACCTGGCTCTCTCCAGACGGTTACACGAAGAATGAAATTGATTTTTGTCTCTCCTCTAACAAGCAAATGATACAGAATGTAGGAGTATTGAACAATATAAAATTCAGCTCCGACCATTGTCCACTTAGAGTGGTAGTTAGTTTCGATATGAAAATTAATCGTAATAAAATGATTTGAAAATCAATGAAACGTATTGACAAAACAACATTAATTTCAAACGAAGATAAATTTAATCTACAACTTAGAAATAGTTTCAGCCTACTCGAGTCTAAGAATTCAGAAGATGTACAAACACAATGTGAAAACATCAAAAATGTACTTACAACAGCCAGTAAGAATATAAAGTGTCTTAAGGGCAAACGGAAAAAGCTTACTAACCATACAGTTAATCACTTTGAGTAGAGACAGAAACTACCATATCCGTCATTTGAGTCAGAGAGCTAGACCAAAAAGTCAAGCGGAGCATCCGAAAGGATATCAGAATTTACAACACTGAACTCGCTCACTCCGCTTTAACAAATAACTACTCCTTGAGAGTATGCGTGGTATGGATGCTGGCAGATCTTTCATAACTCACTTGAGGGACAACAATGGTGTGAGACAGGGAGATAAGGCAAAATTAATCCAAATCTGCACAGAACTTTACAAAACTTTATATTCAGACGACGATGCTACTTTTTAACTTGGAAATGATGAAAATCATGCCCAGACGATGTCCTTATGATAACTGGCTTTGAAGTTCATAGGGCTCTAAGTGGTATGAAGTACAATAAAAGCCCAGGAGAGGATGGTATTACAACCGACGCACTGCGAGTGAGAGAACCAGTTTTACTACCACAATATATTTGCAATCTTTTTAACTATGTTTTGAAAACAGGTATTTTTCCTAGTCATTTCTGTCATTCCAATGAGGAGCTCGTGGCTAAATAATAACAGCCGCACGGGTCGATCTTCAAGGTTAAGCAACGCTTGCCAAGGTTGGTCTGTGGATGGGTGACCATCTTAACATAGCGAGTTTCCTCCGTGCCTCGGAAAGCACGGTAAGCCGTTGGTACCGGCTGTCATTTGTAGATCTTTGGCAGTCGTTACGGATAGTCAGAAGCCAGTAAATCTGACTCCAGTCTTGCCATGACGTACCGTGTTACCCAGTTACTGGGTTGTGGAGGTCTGGTAGGCAGCCGCTCCGCGTAAAATACTGGTATTCAGCTAAATCCGGTTTGACTGGAAGCCGACCCCAATATAGTAGGGAAAAGGCTAGGCAGGTGATGATGATGATTTCTGTCATTCCAATATTATTGTATTACATGAAAAAGGAGATATTTCCGATATAGCAAATTATCGTCCTATTAGTCTTGTCTCCCACTTCTGTTGTTGTATTGTCCTCGAAAATCGCATTTCCGGCCAACTAGACCTTCACCAACCTTCTGAACAGGCTGGTTTCCGCCGCGCTTATCCACCACCGATCATTTACACACTCTAAACTAGTTGATAGAAAAACACCACGAATTCGACTTACCGTTGTACCTTGCGTTCGTAGATTATTCCAAAGCTTTCGACAGTTTAACACACGAAGCCATTTTTGCGACACTTTATAAACAAAACATTGAACCTACTTATGTTAAACTACTAGAAAGAATTTACCTCCATTGTACAGCTGCCATATGCTTACACACCACCGGCCCATCCTTTCCAATCCGAAAAGGGGGCAAGGCGACCCACTGTCTCCAAAACTCTTCACAGCAACGCTTGAAGAAGTGTTCCAGAAACTAGACTCATAGTGACGAGACAAGGGCATTGTCGTTGAGGACAAGAGATTGACTAATCTCCGTTTCGCTGACGACATCGTCCTTTTCTCTTCTTCGGCAGCTGAGTTAAGCTTTATGCTCGAACAACTGAGCCAGGCAATCTTCGAGGACGGACTCGAAATGAATATGGCGAAAACGTTTTCGTTTTCGCCATATTCATTTCGAGTCCGTAATGACGAACAGCACGAAGTGCAAAGTAGACATTGGGTGTGCTGAGGTTTAATATGTCCATGAGTACATATATCTCGGCCAAATAGTCTCATTCCAGGCGAGACAAGATAAAGAAGTTGCTCGACGCAACCAAAAAGCCTGTAAGAGCTATTGGTCAATGAAACAGTTTATGGAAGGACCCCTTCTACTCTGCCTTAAAAGGAAACTCATGGAACTGTGCAACCTCCCCACCCTCACGTACGGAGCGCAGTCGTGGTCATTAACGCAACGTCAAAAGTCCGCTCTCGGGGTCTGCCAACCAGCTATGGAACGAAGCATCCTCGGAACCAGGATAACAGTACGTATAAGGAACAATATACGTTCCAAAACTCAAATCGCAGATGTAGGCAACACAGCTGCAAAATTGAAGTGGAACTGGGCAGGTTATATCTGCTGCATGCCACATGATAACTGGGCGAAAATAACCACAAATTAGATCCGGAACATCAGGAACCTGCGACGCGGTAGACCCAAACAGAGATGGCGGGACGAGCTGAACTCCTACCTTAAGGATTGGACTCAGATAGCTCAGGACAGATTAAAGTGGAAAGAAGGAAGGGAGGCCTTTGCCCTGCAGTGGGAAACTACAGGCTTATAATAATAATAATGTTTGTAACAAATAAACTCAAAAACTGCTGAACCAATTTCAAAAATTCTTTCAACATTACAATGCTACATAATCCCTTAGTAACATAAAGTATATTTATCACTAGAAAAAATAGGGATGCTTAAGGTGGATGCTCCAGGGTAGCCCGCGAAATTCAAATATTTTTATGTTTTTTGCAATTTGCCGGTCAGTGTGAAGCTGTATGTGGACCAAATGCGATCCGCGATCGTAACGCGTATTTATCTAAAGAATTATAACCATTTTAATCATCAATATAGCCCTCTAAGTTCATGTAGTTCGAAAGAATGAATATTTCAAAATAATCATTCTTTCGAACTACATGAACTTAGAGTGAGATTAGAGACGGCAAATTGCAAAAAACATAAAAATATTTGAATTTCGCGGGCTATCCTGGAGCATTCACCTTAAGTATATTGCAGCGCGGACGAAGTGCTATTTATTTATATTGTCTACTTTTATGCTCGGTAGGTAACACAAAATAAGCTAAATACGTAAATAGATGTAGGTACACCAACACTTGACCAAAAATATTTTTTTACGCGCGGAATGTTTCGCTATGTTTGTCACTCTCGTAGTGAAAGTGCAAGATTTATTGCTTCCATGTTTGCATTGCCAACTTTTCAGTGAAATATTTTGTTGTACTTGCGACATGCGTCAGAGCGGTAATAATGCATCGTAGATATTTCGTTGTAAGGTGCATGACCTATGCTTAGACATAATAAGCTGTTAGGAAAGATACATCGTGTTCAAACGGTGCAAAAACATAAAAAATCATTTGCGACTAAACTACTGCTCGTATTTAATTGATTTTTGGTACAGAGCTTGAAAATGGTACCTAGTATAGGCAGTTTAAAGGAAAGCCCCTCTGTCGTATCAACTTTGTATTCAAAATAAAGTAAAGCCTGTGACACATAAAAAGCAATCAATCGCATCGGTATACAAAACAAAATGTTACAAACAGACCGCAGACAATAATAAAACTACTCCACAAAAAATAGTTAAAAAAACAAATATGTTTGAAAGGAGCATGAATTCAGATGCAGAATTAATAGAAACAAATTCGACCTCCTACCACTGTGACATTTAAACAAACATAATATCTAAAGGTCCACATCACGCCGAGATTTTAATAAATACAGGCGTAACATCACATTCAGAGAATATTGACATTAAAATGAAAAAAGTTAATACCATTTCAGATAAAAAGGGGTGATTTATTTAGAGAACTCTGCAAAAACTCTCAGGTAAAAATTTTAGTTCGATGTTTTTGGAAGTCAAGAGCATCTCTGCAAGAGGTTTTAGGCACAGAAAAAACATAATAGTTCTATTTCCTGTAATCTTTAGGTTACAAGAAAGCTATCAGAAGTATGTAGTGTTAAAATAATATGATAAAAAAAATTAATTGCCACTTGGTCATTTTTTTTTCCTACTCCTTCGCTGTACTTTTCTGATTAATTTCGTTGCGGGATCCAAGACAGTTTGTATCGTTTCTGCGAGACTTCATTGGCTCAGCGTTTTTCTGGTATTCGTCACTGTTGATTCTGGCTTTCAGGAGTTGCAGTGTTTAGGAATGAGTGGCAGGCCTGTCTCAAAAAAAAAGGAAAACATAAACAAATTAGGAATTGTATACATTACCTAGGTAAAGTACATTATCGACAATAATATTCATAACATTTCATACTTTGCCTAGACGTCCCGGGTATTCTACATATAACCTAGGTATTGTATAGAATACCTGCAATATACAGATTGCCGATAACATACCTATATATTTATTACAAATGCCTATCTTTTTTTAATTATAAGAAGCCTAATAAGACAATCAGCAAAAACTTGCTATATAGATACTTATCAGTAAAACTATTTTCGTAATCGGATCAGTCATCCCAGTCTATTATTCCCAATATCTATTACCACGACGTGCGGTCGACTGTACCTTACCTACCTACTATTAGAAGTTCGAAGGGTAGGTAACTATCGAGAACGTCGAGAACCATTATAATATATTTCACACGCAATGTTACTCCACAATCAGGTTATCCCTAGTCTAGCCCAAACCACCAGGAACTTTCAAAATGGAAGAGATGTAGGTAGCGCTGTATTCGGACAGTGCTTTCAAAATTAGATTTCGTTATAGGTTACGAGTTTTGTGGATTTTAAAACAATTTAACAAATGGGACAATGGAAACCTACATGACTAGGCCTTTAAGTAAACTGACAACGATATCGCTACTTAACCTTTTTCGTGAGAAAAGCCTCATATGAGGAGACGGTTATACCACACACCTAACTGTTAGTCGTAATAACCAGTTCAACACGTACGTGGTCCGGGATTTGAACGAGAGGGCCCATTTAGACTCTCTCTAAGTACGACTACTCAACACATCCCAAGGGAGACCCAGTTGGTTTCCCCATCACCCTCGCACTGCACGTCGGCACGTGAGCACTAGATAAGTATATGTATAGGTACTCTGAGCTCCCTGGGGTCATTTACAAACGCCTAAAAGCAGTGTCATAGCCAGGGTCCTGAGCGCCTGTGACAAATAATTTTGCACCCAATTCTAATTTTTTTTTGGAACGAAGTTCCTTATCGATCGTTGCGAAAGGGGGCTAGACGGAAAAAATTAAGACCAAAAGTTGTAACGACACTTTTTGCTATAGTTGTGAGCCATGCGGCGTAGGAACTTCGTTCCACCCGGATGTCCCTTGACACCTCTCAAGTTTTTATTTTTTTTACTAGGAACCTAAAATGCATCAAATGATTTGATCAATTTTGTTCAAAGAGATAGGATTGCTTCGATAAAGATAAAAATCGTAATAAATTGTAATAAATCCTAAATGCTTTCGGATTTTTAAGTTATAATTAGGTCAATAGAAACATACCAAATGGATTAAGATTCCAGAGCTGCCAGACCTCTTTTATTTTCTCGCTAACAAAATGTGTGGTATAGAGTAGTGTTAATATGTTCTTTTAACATACGCAAACGAGATAACTTAGGCCGACGGCCGAATTCTAGGTATCAGGTGCCAAAGCCATTAAAATCACTTTTTTTTAGTCTGAGTACTGATTTTTATGTATGTTTTACAGTAAGTACGAGTCAGATCCATCACAAAGCTGTAATTTGGGCGATATAATACGTGCAAATAACGAAAGCTCAAGTCTGACAGCATTCAGAAAAGTACTTAATTGACAGTCCTTAACTGCTGAAATAGTGAAACCTTTGATACATCACAAAGGTGTTGTGTAAGTTACAGAACTTGGTTCATAGTGTTTTGTAAAACTTTACGTCTTCCTCTTTTTCCCGCCAAAAGTAGGTACAAGAAATTTGCAACATCTTTTGACAACGGCATTTGTAAAAAAATTGGCCATCGGCCCGACCTTGCAAGTATGCGTATGTTAAAAGTAATACTATCACTATTCTATCTCACATATTTTGTTACTGAGAAAAAAAAGAAGTCTGGCAGCTCTAGGATCTCAGTCTAAAAGTTTTGCCTGCAAATTGATAAAGTGTCATCTATCAATTCATCGACTGTCAGTGTCGATGTTGCTCGTTTCACACAGGGCTTTCAATCGCTTTATTCTTTAGGTAACTAAAAATCTTACTCATAGATCAAGCGCTTGGTTTCAATTTGAAAATAATGGCGCCGGGGACTAAAACCGAAGTGAACCTTTTAAAATGTTTTCGTAATTATGTGTTGTAATAATTAGAAAGTAAAATATTAAAAAAAAAAACAGGAATTATGGTAAAGGTTTTATACGTCTTGATTATATATTATAAAAGCCACTTTTTACAATGTCTTTTAGCATGAAACAGCAATATCTAATATGGCTGAAAGCCGCATGTGAATTAATTTTGAAAAATCTACTGAAAAGTAGGTACCTAATGTATGTATTAGTGAACCGTTCTAATTTCAGATGTTTTAATGGGCGTTATAAAGGTTTTCCAGTCCTAGTGCCCAACAGGCATAGTAACGCGGGCACCTATCTTTGCAAGTATTTTATTCGAACTGAACTACACAAAGCAGAGCCTCTAAATAAGTCTTTCACCCGAGGTAAACACTGTGCTTTTCATTACGAATACAAGGAAACTAAGGAAAGTAAATAAAAACACGATTCAGCTAAAGAAAAAATCCATATCTGAATCTGATGAATTCATCGTATTAATACTAATCTCTGCTGCCTATATGTTAAAAGTATGAACAAAACTTTACAATTCGAAAAACAAATGAAGATCGGACTGCCACTTTCCCGTCTCTTGTTTTTTTTTCTGTGACCGGCCAGCTATTCAGACATTATTTTACAATTTCATCATTTAAAAAATGGTAAATATTTTGCCTAGACCTATGTTATTTTAAAATAGTTGAAAGTAAATTATAATAAAGTCATTTAAAAAATTTAATCTTTACTTAAAACTCATATTTTTGTTATTTCAATTTTACGTTGCGCTGTAATTGACTGACTGAAAAATATATTCCTTTCCTCGACAACTATAATCATGTAGCGACAACCTCAAACAAAACCCAGAACGAAGGAGTGGTAATTTACTACAACACTTACAAGCTAATTACAAGTCACTGTCGAAGAACCAACTGTTACCGACGCTAACAGTCTAGTTTTAGAACTAAATCGAGATACTTGCATACTAAGATTATACCGCCCACCTTCAAATTAACATCACCTTTATCGATTCACTAAACTTACTTCTCACTAACTTAAAAACTTTTAAAAATATTATCCTTTGTGGCGATATAATTATAAACATAGTTCCTAATAGTACCTACTGATAAGAGATCTTACGACTATCTCAACTTACTGGCTAGCCATAGCATCCTCGTAGGTCATACTCTGGCAACACATGGACAAACATGTCAAGACTACATGATGCTTAAGACTAATATGGACGGACGTCTCATGTTTCGTTTTTGAAACTTCTATCACTGATCATGAAAGCGAAGCTATTAATTGTAAATCTAAATCACGGCCCAATTACCTAAACGAAACATGTAGTTTAATAAATTACGAAAATCTTAATAAATATCTTTATTAAGATTATCTAAGCATAAATTTCCTGCCTATCTTTGACTCAGAAGACGCAAACACCACCACCGAGCTTCTTGTAACATATTTATCTATGACAAACAAACACAACACTAGAATAGTTAAAACTAAAAAAAGAAAGTTGATTACTAAACCGTGGATCACTATAGGAGTTATTACGTTGTGTGAGAAACCGTGATAATTTGCATAAAAAGCTAAAACAGAATCCTCTTGATGAGACTATTAAAATCACTTACAAAAATTACCGAAACTATTGCAACACCCAACTCAAAAAAGCAACAGGGAAGTACGAAAAACAAGAGATTGATATATTAAGGGCAAAAAAAAGAAAGTTATGGGATGTTATCAAAAGAATAAGCGGATCCGATAAAAGGATCGACCACTAATTTTCCCTCTTGACATCTAACAACCCCGAATAGGACTTAAATAACACCTTTGCAAGCGTAGGTGCAAACCTAGCGAACAAGATCTCCGCGGAAATGCAAGCTCCTGCTTTCTGCCATAACCACTTACCAAACTCCCCCCTAATTTACTGGTCACTCTCCCCACTGATGAGCTAGAGATTTTCGCTCTTATCAACAGTTTAAAGGATAAATGCGCAGTGGGAATCGACATGATTAGTTTCAAAATAGTCAAAAGGTACGCTAACCTTCTTACGACCCATATCTGTAACCTGACAATCTCTATGGGGGTGTTCCCAGAGGTACTTAAACTAGTAGTTATCAAACCTTTCCATAAGGGGGAAGAGACAGTGTAAATAACTACCGACCGATTTTACCAGCTTTTTCCAAACCATCTGATAAATAAACGTCTGATCAAGTTTCTGGAGGCAAATAAACAGCTTTCCCCTTCCCAGTTTGGCTTCAGAATCGGCAAAAGTATTGATGATGCTGTCCACGAGCTGGTTGACTCAATAGTTCTCAGTCTGGTCGATAAAAATAAATGTTTGAAGCTGTTACTCGACCACGCGAAAGCGTTTGACACAGAATCAACTCTCAGTCTTACTGGGAAAAAACAAAGAGTCAACGAGACGAGTTAACTGTCAATCGGTCCAACGCTCTTACTCATCATCTGCCTAGCCTTTTCCCAACTATTTTGGGGTCGGCTTCCAGTCAAGCCGGATTTAGCTGAATACCAGTATTTTACGAGGAGCGGCTGCCTACCAGACCTCCACAACCCATTAACTGGGTAACACGGTACTTCATGGCAAGACTGGAGTCAGATTTACTGGCTTCTGACTATCCGTAACGACTGCCAAAGGTCTACAAATGACAGCCGGGACCAACGGCTGAACGTCCAACGCTCTTACAAATGTACATAAATGAGAGGCACCTTTCTCTTTCCAAAGGAAAAATCGTAACTTTTGCAGACGATACCGCCCTGTCCTTCTGTGGCGATAGCTGGGATGAAGTCTTTGATATTGCTCAACAGGGCTTGACACAGTTAGCCAGTGGTTGCATTGCAGCACAACCTATTGACACTAAACGTCTCGAAAACGAAATATATAACTTTTGCACATAGAGCTAACCTTCTTCCTCCGTCATCCATCACTATTACAGCTCACACTTGTTACTCTGTTAATTCAGAGTGTACTTGTCCCACCCTCGAAAGGACTGATAATATAAGATACCTTGGAATTATCATTGACTCCCATCTTACTTTTAAACCTCATATTGATATGCTGGCACCTGGTACCGAGGCTCCGTAAACTTATCTACATTTTTAAAACCTTAAGATACACTGTAGACCGAAGGACTAATAAAATGATATACTATGCTCTATGCCTTAATTGAGTATTGCATCACAACATGGAGAGGGGTCGCCGAAACCTACCTTATTGAGGGGGAAAAAGCGCACCGCGCTAAACTCAAGGTTGGTGCTGGTCTCTCTTTTCGTTTCCCCACTGTTGACCTATACAAAGAATGGGACATTCTTACGGACCCTCTGGGACACTCTTCGGTGGTCGGTACTCCCTCAGAAATTATTTTGCTTCCTTTCGTATCCCTTCACAGCATACTGGCATGATGTTATGTAATGAACTGGTATAAACAATAAACAGCCATGTGATTCAAGCAATTCAGGTCCATTAGCTATAATTAAATGAGGAGTTCCGTTGCCTATCTTCGAGGTTAATAAAACAAAATAAAATCCAAAAAGAGCCAATTCCACCCAGCTCCATCTTTCCGGGGTGCAACCGTTTGGATAACCGACCAACTTGAACTTCTTGGGGTTACATTAACATCTACTCTCAATTTTGGCCCGTTCATAGAGACAAAAGCTAATAACGCCCTTCAGCAGGTCCAAAATTGGTTTGGCTCACACAAATTTTTCGCTGATGGTAGCGCGTGTGTTAGATCCTTTGGTTCCCTTGAAAATGGTAGAGCTAGATGGTGCTGATACACGCGTCATGTTCGTGAACGGGCGCCGCCAGATGAGACTGGTCATCTCATACCTGCCAGTGACTTATTTTAATTTGTACATTTTGAATTGTTCATTTTTTTTTGTTCTTTGCATTGTCCTCACATATAGAAGCAATCAAAGATAATGTTTATAAGATTTTTGTAATACATCACATGGTTTAAAAGAGTGTCCATGGAGTTTCTTGCACGTTCATCTCCATAGAGATCAACACTTTGGAACGTGCAAATAGCTTCCATGTTTTTGACTGATCGACCTTGACGATTCAAAAGTGCCTGTAGATGGTTTATTTGAAATAAAACGCTTTTGAATTATTTTGATTTTTTTAATTTTGAAGCGGAAAGAAGAGGAGTGGAGCGGAGTTGTGTCAATATTAACCAATGGAATTGTATAAAATCCCCGCTCCGCTTCAGTAGACAGAGATTTGCGAAATAGCAAGAAAAAACCGGTTAAGTGTGAGTCTTACTCGCACACGAAGGGTTCCGTACCACAAAACCTAATTTTTATTTGTTGTTATAGCGACAATAGAAATACACAATCTGCGAAAATTTCAGCTGTCTACCTGTTATGGTTCTTGAGATACAGCCCGCTGACAGACAGACGGACGGACGGACGGACGGACAGCGGAGGCTTAGTAATAGGGTTCCGTTCGTTACCCTATGGGTACGGAACCCTAAAAACATACAAAACCGGGAACCGAAGGGAGAAAACGGAACAGGGAATTTCGCGTATAACTGATCTCCCGTCGCCCGCGCATTCCGCACCTTCGCTCCACACTACCCCGCTCCGTATATGGACAGACACAGTCCTCAACTCGGTTCCATGTTACTCGAAACTCAAAGTCAAAGTTTTTAATTCAATTAAACCATTTACAGGCACTTTGAATTGTTAAGGTCAGTCAGTCCAAAAAGATGAAGCTATTTGCACGTTCCAAAGCGTAAATTTATATGGATAAGAACGTGCAAGAAACTCCACGTACACTGTTTTCAAAACAATAAATTGTTACAAAGTTTTTTTTTTACATCATGTTAAAATTATACATACATGTGAGAACGATGTGATGAGTCCCTCGCGTCAATGGACAAGCAGCCTAATGGGGTTAGCCATTAGTGTTGGAATGGACGGGAATTGGGAAGCCACCAAATCTGGGATCTCTCTGTGGGATAAGACTATTGTGCACTTGGGAGGATGGGATCCTCACAGATTAACTTCCTCGCTGTAGGTGGGCGTTGGCATGCTAAACTAGTTTGAGAGCGAGTTTGGGTGAACACAACCTAATGGTTTTGTGCATTGGGCTCGGTCCTGGGGACGGGGGCAATACGCAGTACCATGCTCACTCCTTGACGTATCTGGGAGTTACATAGCGAGTTACAAATGACGTTCCAAATGGCCATATAGTTTGCAGCGGTGACACTGTCTTTCAACTATGGTGGGTCGAAATGTTAGTGTACTATGTGTTCAGTCGGTTGCCAAGACAATCGCGGCTATAGTGGCGTTTTAGGTCCTAAAGTTCAGGTGTATGCACACTTCGGAAACTTCAACAGAATGACCCACCTTGTTCATTGTTTAGTCTCATGACTGAACGATGAACAAGGTGGTTCATTCTGCACCACAAAAGGTAAATTACCCGCCTGCCAAGCGTGGCGATTAATAATCGCCGTACCGTGTAGTAGTGGTACCTGCGTACCACTAAAAAGTGAAAAATAAAAAGCTTTTTAACAAAAAAAATTAAACCGACTTAGTGTTTTGTTTTTGGAAGTCGGTTTTTTTTTGTTAAGAAGTTTTTTTTCTCTTGATCATTCATACTTCAATAGAAACTTCCATCATCAGCTTAGCAACATGAGATGATGATTACCAGGCACAAATATCTGAATTGCGTTAGAAAGTTTATGAAAAACAGTGTATGTGCTTATAAAATTTGAGGGTTTCCCTCGGTTTTCATGGGATCCCATCATCAGATTCTGACTTGGTGACTATGGGACCACCTCAGGAGTAAAGGCTTTCGAATAAAAAAGAATGTTTAAAATCGGTCCAGAATTGGTGGAGAAATCGGTGAACATACATAAAAAAAAAGATACATACAGCCGAACATAGAACCTCCTCCTTTTTGAAGAAGTCGGTTAAAAAGGCGGGATTGCTTGCGTTACTCAACAAAAGTCAGTTTTGACAGTGATTAAATAAAATCAAAGTGATTTTGTTAGTAAGTATGATGTAAGAACATTCCTGAAAATAAAAACATGCAGCGCAAATGGCACCTTCCAAAATGGCTTGCGATTTCCGTCACCAGAACGAAAGGCCAAAGGCGCAACTCATAATTCTTTGGGGGGAGGGGGTTCATTTGTGGGGTGACACCACATTATCCGCCCCGGTTGACACCCATGCCATGCTAGCTACGCTACTGTATGCGCTCCGTCCGTAGCCGTCGCGTCGTAAAAAGTTATTAATAATTGCCATTAAAACGTCTGTCCATCAATTATTTACGTGTTTTCTTCTCAGAATAATAGCTAACAATGTTTGGTAAATTTTTGGTAAAGTTTTATCCATTTATACAATTTTATGATTATTTACATATCGCATTTATTCTCAGTAATAAATGTAAAAACGCTGCTTGCACATTTCGTACGAAAATTGCTAATAATGCTTTTGCAGGCACCATCTAAATTATTAATTATTATTTTATTCATAACTTTTTATAGGAGCTTCTTAAAATTGTGTAAAAAATATATGTTAAGGTAGCAAAAAGATACTAAATAATAACATTAACAACGCGGTTAATACAACGCTAAAACTATGAGGACTTGGCCTGACCACTTGTCAGCTAACCTCACGTCAGAATGGCTGACAACTTTATTTCTTTCATATTTTTCTAAACGCAAAGATCGCAAATATCTCGTAATAAATAGGTGGTAAATAGTAGCAAATAGGTATTAAATAGTGCACATAGTCTCATGTACAGACGCCAGCACATCAAGGTACCCGAAACTGTCAAAATTCCCAATCAACTTTGAACATATACTTCCAGCGACAAAGTTGAAAATCTATTGATGAAATTTGACAGATTGTTGTAGCTTGATGTGCTGGCTACTGTACCTTCATATCGCTTTTGGTCCAGTCATCCTGACGGTCATCAAACTATTCTTTCGGACCGCGACAGTGTTTTTCAAAGAACCGCTGTTCAGACGGACTTTAATTTAATTTCCACATTTTATTCACTTGTACCTTGACCTGAATAAAATAAATAATAAATAAAAGGCAGGTAGGTATGGAAGAGTTTGTTTTGTTGTTTTTAATTGAATCAAGTGTTAATTGACGAACTCTAAGCGATTTTGAATTACTTGCATATTAAGCGAGAAAAATGCTGGTCCTTCGTACGCAACGTATGCAATGCTTTTGTATCGTATCATAGGTATTTTGCATTGCATAGGTACTATAAGTGTGTTTCTATTGCATAGTTTTTCATATAAAATCAAGAGTCCAGATATTATTATCATAATGCGTTGCATACGTTGCGTACGTGGGCCCAGTTTGTCTCTAGCTTTAAAATCAAGCACATAGGTTATGTTTTCATTTTGTCTGAATTACTCTGATACAGCGCGCCCAGATTAATTTTGATTCTTGAGTGACTTGATTTTTTTGTAAATGATAATTCGATACAAAAACCCTGGCGCTTCCACCTTTACTTAACTTTAAGTGTGATTACAAGATAATAAAAGAATTATAACCATTTTAATCATTCATTATAATGGTTATAATTCTTTAGATAAATACGCGTTACGGCCGCAAATCGTATTTTGTTCAACATACAGCTTCACACTGACCGGCAAATTGCAAAAAAAAACATAAAATATTTGAATTTCGTGGGCTTCCCTTTAAGTGTGATTACAAGATTATAATGTTTTAGTTGTAGAATTTGCATAAGAAACGTTAAAATGCTGTAAACACATCCTCATCAACTGATTACTAAGTACTAACTACTAAAAAATATTTATTTTTAGATACTTAGTAATCAGTTACATGACGAGACGACAGCAAAGAAAAATTAAGCAATACTTACTGATTTAAAAACAAATAATACATAAATAGATTAATGTTTTGCAAAAATATAGCTAGTATCATGACTAGGTTGGTACGCTATTCGGGTTTCCATATGAACAGCACAGTGGCGCCACTATTGTTTTCTACTCTTTTTTGCCAACCTAATTTAATCAAAAGTTCATTACTTTCTCAATTATTTGTTTTTATTTATTATAAACCTTGTCGACCCAACTAAGCTTCTCTATTATTATGTGTGGCTCTACTATCCTTCGTTGCTCAAATGACTTGGTTTCAATTCGCGACAAACATTATAAAAAAATCGATTTACAAGAATTTGGCAATGGCATGGCATGGTTAGCCGATTGCCGGCTGGATTACTGTGTCAATTTTGATTTGCTAAAAAGAAAGTTATATTAATTAATAATGTATCAATTAGCCCAGTAATACAATTGGCTTTTATATAAATTGTGACCACTTGGTTAAAATTTTTTAATCTCAAGCGTGGATAGTCGTCGTGGTACAAAATGTGTCAGTTGATATTTTATATCGTAGTTTCAATATTTTCTGTTTTAAAAACTGCTACTGGCTTGGGTGAAATAATTTACGCCATAAATGCCGGCGGACCAGCCCATACTGATATTTATGGCATACACTACGAAAAGGATCCATTGCAAGGAAGAATCGGTACCGCTTCTGATTATGGTAAACAACTGGTTATGATTGGCCGAGTGAACCCTAAAGACGAAATTCTGTATCAAACTGAGAGATACCACCACAGCACATTCGGCTACGACATCCCAGCTAACAGGGACGGTGACTATGTGCTAGTGCTGAAATTCAGTGAAGTGTACTTCAATGCGCCTAACATGAAAGTATTTGACGTAGTATTAAATGGAGACCACACAATTGTTGCTGACTTGGACATTTTTGACAAAGTAAGCCGTGGTGTTGCCCATGATGAATATATACCATATTCAATCAAAAATGGAAAACTGTATTACAATGAGGAAGAGTCAGATATAAGAGGAGGGAAAATAAAGGTAGAGTTCATTAAAGGTTACAGAGACAATCCAAAAATCAATGCCTTATATGTAATGAGAGGCACTATTGATGAAGTGCCTAAACTGCCTCCACTAGTTTGGCCAGAAAATGAAGCAGAAGAACCTAGAGATGAGGTTGAAGAGAAGACTTCTAAGTCACGGCGTGCCAGTGGGCCCAAGCAGCCTGACCCATACTCCATGGACGAGAGTTCTGTGCTAGTCCCCGTATTTATAACTATAGGTGCTTTCATTCCACTTCTGTTCTGCCTCTGTAAGCTATAATCTCTGTGTGATTATACTTCCTCTATAATTTCCGTGTGATTGTATGCTGTTTAGTAATTTTTATTTTGTTGTGGGGTTATTTTACTTGAATAAATCATATTGAAATTAATTTCAAACACTTAATATCAAAGCTCAATGGTTATAGTACAAAGCCAACAATGCAAAATGACTAGTGCCCGTCCCATGTTAAAATATTCATTAAATTCTACACTATGCACACATGTGCTGATCAGATGCACTTTATGTAAATAAATAACTTGAGTTTATTTTAAAATACATCTTTTCTTCACTTGTCACCACACCGTCTTGTTTATTCCTTATCCAACCTATTATGAATCATCCAACATTAGGCTCTTTCTATACTGTCAAAAAAATACATTAATAATATAGGAAAGAATTTGTAGTTTCTAAGAAAAAAATAATAATAAAAATGCACATTAAACACTCTTTATTATTAATGTACATACATACTGGGTAGAATTTTTCCCTGATTGATTGACTTGATTTTATTTTACTACACAATTCAGGCATGTTTGTTCAGTTTAAACCTAATAGGTGACATGCAAGGTATTAATGTTTTTCTCCAAACAGTTTTATGGTCCTCCATACTCTCTACCTATTTTGATTTTTTGAGCTAGTTTTACAATCCTGCGTAATCTGAAAGAAAATAAAAGTTTTATCATCAAAATGCCTCTATTTTTTCACATCAGAAAACAATAAGAAATTATGAAGGAATAAAGGAGAGATATTAACCCAGGTAATCACGAGCCGTCGCGTCGGCGACATTGTGCGTGTAAATTTAATTAAATAATATTATACATGGCTAACTTGTAAAAACTAATATTAGACAATGTATGTGGGACTTTTGAGGAGTGTTGCATTGCATTTTTTACCGTGGCGACCATTCATGAAAGTACATTACCACTACACATCATCAACGAAATCAATAAGCAGGTGGTCCCGGCCGCCAAATGGCGTTCGTCAAATAAACCATGTCAGAGCCCTTGAGGCGGTTTAAAAACTGTGACACTAGGGTGTGTGGCGATCGTTAGACCTTACTGCCCACACGATGAGAGAGAGAGAGATCAACGAAATGTAGGTATCATAGAAAAACTTAAAATCTGTCTGAACTGATTAAAATATTTTAGTACTTATATCAGTTCTGACTTATCAAACGGCTTCGCTCCAATGATTTACGTCTGTCCCACTGAAAACATGCATTTTTTCATTATAAATCTTATATCAAGTCAGATATTACTTCCTACAAATAAACAATTTCAACACTGCTTAGGCTCGATCATTTTAGTGATGGCAATAACATCTCCGTAACTTTAGGGTTCCGTAGCCATCCGTCTGGAATAGCTCAAGTGTTACACCTTACACATCATTTTGTGCTTGTTTAGGGGTTTTCGTTCGTAATATTCACGATACCTACCTACTTTACAATGACAATCGACTTGCTGTCATACCAGTAACTACCTACCTACCTACCTAATATACAAAGCGATTCACCCTCAGGGGAGTTAGTTATATTTAGCTGCGGTTGCCACCCGCTCAACATAATCTCTAAAACTGCATTTTCCTTTAAACTGATAAGCTACAGTCATTATTTTAAATTAAGTATAGTTTTCAATTAGCGGTTACGGCCGTAAACAATGTTCGATAAAACCCAGCTATGGTCAGAATCAGAATGTCAAAGTTGGTTTGTTATCCGTTCGTACCTACCTACTTCTGTCCCGGAAAACCTCAAAAAATACATTTCCAACTTACGCGTTCGATGTCCCATGAACCTTATATTCACATTTTCCTTCATTATTCTGAGCAAATCCTCTTCTGCATTTATTTGTTATTGGTAGAGTGGCATTTGCGTTATTCGAAGAATTTGGAGATAGTGTCGGAACGTCCGCTGCCGCCTGAAGTGTAGTGACAACATCACTGTTAGCAGTCTGATTCAAGGACACTTCTGTTACTTCTGCAGCTACAGCAGTGCTAGTTTTTATAACTTCTGTAGACTGCTCTAGTAACAGTGGTGGAGAAGTAGTCGCATTGTATTGCATTCCATTGTTTATAGTTGTGCTTGTTGCGTTTAACGGTTTTGGAGTTGTACCGTTTTGCGGTTTTATCGTCATTTCAGAGTAATCATAAGCGTAATCGTAATCCTGTAAAATGAATAAATAAAGCACCATTAAATAAACTACGTGGATTAATCCTTACTAATATTATAAATTGTTGATTGTATATCAAAATATGCAAAGAACAAAACGTATGGTTGTGTAGTGACATCAACTGTCAATGTGTAATGATTTTATCTGTGGTTTTTTTTATAATAAAAAAAGTACTCTGCAAAGAACGTGGACACGGTTGTTTTATTAATAGGTTATGGGCCCAGCTATGGCCATTTAGATTAAAATTCGAAAGTAATAACGCAAAATAGTAACAGTTCGAAGTATTATCGAAGTTTTCGGGAGTAGTTTCGAGTTTGGACTTATTATTTTTAGGTGGACTCATTGTCTTGTGGTGCTGTTGGATCTTTTCATAATGGCGGCTAATTATATCGTTAATGTGCCAAAGCTGCGTGGACGAGAAAATTATGATGAGTGGGTGTTCGCAGCAGAGAATTATCTTATTCTCGAGGGCATGATAAAGTGTATTAAGCAAGAAACAGATGCAACCGGTGCAGAAATTGTATCGGCCACAGATGACGCGAAAACAATGGCAAAGTTGATTCTAACTATTGACTCATCGCTGTACGTCCACGTAAAGACCGTAAAAACTACTAAAGAGCTGTGGGAAAAACTCAAATCTCTCTTCGATGATTCTGGGTTTACTAGAAGAATAAGTCTCCTAAGGCATTTGATATCCATACGTTTGGAGAATTGCAGTTCTATGACCTCGTATGTTACGCAAATAATTGAGACGGGTCAGAAACTTTGTGGAACAGGATTTGCAATAAATGACGAGTGGATTGGTTCGTTGCTACTAGCTGGATTACCAGAGAAGTTCTCTCCCATGATTATGGCGATTGAGCATTCGGGCATTCAAGTGACAACGGACGTCATCAAGAGTAAACTTTTGGATATGGAGGCCGGACACGAAGGAAATGATAATCAAGATGGCGCATTTGCAGTGTCTAAAAATAGGCAACATAAGCCGAAACCAATGGGCGGAAGCAAAGATGGCGGTTCAAATAAACCAAAGACAAGTAATACCAACATGAAAACTGTCAATGTCAAATGTTACAGATGTAAACAAATAGGACACTATAGAACACAATGCCCAAATAATTTCAAGTTAGACAATAAAAATGAAGACCGTAAACAGACTAATGCATTCTCAGCTGTATTCTTGAGTGGAAGCTTTAGTAGAAACGACTGGTACGTTGATTCCGGTGCTAGCGTTCATTTAACCGCTAACCCAGATTGGATCACCGAAAAACATCGCTTTGTTCAAGAAGAAATCCTGGTAGCAAATCAAGAAACTGTTTCAGTTGAGTGTGCTGGCGATGTTAAGATAGTAACCTCAGTCAAAGGCAGTGAATTCGACATAACCATTGAAGATGTGTTTTGTGTTCCAAATTTGACAACTAACCTTATCTCAGTAAGCAAATTGATTGAAAAAGGTAACAAAGTGATCTTCACAGATGATGGTTGTCAAATATATAACAGGAACAGAGAATTAGTTGCTGTAGCTTCTTTGATGAATGGTGTTTATAGATTAAATACACAGAAGAGACTGGTTGCAGCAGTAACTACCTCGGGTTACACTTGGCACCGCAGATTAGGACATGTAAACAGTGATTGCTTGATGAAAACTAAGAATGCAGTGGAAGGAATGGATCTTGATGACAGAGTCACTATCAGCAAAATGTCTTGCAAGACTTGTTGTGAAGGCAAGCAATGTCGGCTACCTTTCAAAAGTAGTGATACAAGAAGTATTGAATTGTTAAATGTGATACACAGTGACCTTTGTGGTCCAATGGAGGAGACATCACTGGGAGGTTCGTCCTACTTTCTATTATTTGTTGATGACTATTGCCGAATGGTTTCTATATATTTTTTAAAACACAAAAATGAAGCATTAAAGTATTTTAAACAATTTAAGGCAATGGCAGAAAATCAAACTAATAGGAAAGTGAAAGTCTTCAGGAGTGACAACGGAAAGGAATTTTGTAATTCTGAATTTGATGCTTATTTACAGATGTGTGGAATAATACATCAAAGAACTAACCCATACACACCGCAACAAAATGGGCTGTGTGAAAGGATGAATAGGACAATTATTGAGAAGGCAAAATGTATGTTGTATGATGCCAAACTAAGCAAAATGTTTTGGGCTGAGGCTTGCAATACAGCTGTATATTTACACAATCGTACTGTGTCATCAGTTTTAAATGGTAAAACACCATATGAGTTATGGATGGGTGTAAGGCCCGATTTAAGTAATTTAAAAATCTTTGGATCATCTGTTATGGTTCATGTTAATAAAGAAAAACGATCAAAATGGGACAAGAAGTCTACTGAATGTATACTACTTGGATTTCCTGACAATATCAAAGGTTATAGACTGTATGATCCAGTGAAAAAACAGATATTCACAAGCAGAGATGTAATTGTTATGGAAAAGCAATTAGTCATGGTGGAAGTTGCATCTGATGAGAGTAACAAGGATCATTTAACTGAAGTAAAGTCAGATGAAAACCAGATTTTACAGGATTCAGTGGGGGACACTACAGATTCAACATTAATGGAAGATTCAATAAGTGATACATCTTCAGACTATGTGCCGAGTGAGTACGAGGATTCCATGGAAGATCAGGATAATGTGAACCTGATTAGACCTGCCAGACAACGTCGAGCACCAAACAGGTTTGGTTTTGGTGGTATCTGTTACTCGGAGAATAACATAAGTGATGGGAATGATCTTACACTTAAGCATGCATTAGAAGGCCCTGAGAGAAACCAGTGGGTACAGGCGGTACAGGAGGAATTGAAGAGCTTCGAGGAGAATGATGCTTGGGAAATAGTAGATATTCCTAAGAATTCTACCATAGTAAAGTCTAAGTGGGTACTTAAAAAAAAGATTGAATCTGACAATAAAGTGCGTTTTCGTGCAAGGTTGGTAGCTAAAGGTTTTACACAACAACCTGGTGTTGACTACACAGAGACATTTTCACCAGTAGTCAGACATAGTACATTGAGATTGTTATTTGCTTTATCAGTGAAACATGGATATGATATTGTACATTTGGATGTGATAACTGCATTCTTGAATGGCAACCTTAATGAAAATATTTACATGGAAATGCCTGAAGGATTTCACTGTTTGGATACTAGTAAAGTTTTGAGATTAAAGAAGGCAATTTATGGATTAAGGCAGTCATCAAGAATGTGGTATAATAAAGTAGATGTTTGTTTAACTGATAATGGATACTCTAAGTCGAAATATGAACCTTGTTTGTTTTTGAAGAATGAAGGTAAAAGTAAGACTATAATTGCTTTATATGTTGACGATTTCTTTGTTTTTTCTAATGATAGTAGTGAAGTTAATAAGTTAAAAACTGTATTAGAGTCTCAATTTAAAATTAAAGATCTAGGCCAAATAAGGCAATGTCTTGGTATGTCAGTGTGCTATGATAAAGAAAATAAAATTCTAACTTTAGATCAAAGTAACTATATTGATCAGTTGTTATTAAAATTTAATTTATTAAATTGTAAAACAGTAGAAACACCAATGGAAAACGGATTAAAATTAGCTAAGGATAAAAATTGTGATAAAAACTTACCTTACCAGCAATTAATTGGCTGTTTAATGTATCTAGCAATACTTACTCGTCCTGATATAGCTTTTTCAGTAGGTTACCTAAGTCAATTTAATAATAGTTACAATAAGGAGCATTGGGCTCATGCCAAACGCATCTTAAGATATCTGAAGCGAACTAAAGATTATTGTATTAAATATTGTGGTACAGGTAACAAAAAGATAATGGGCTATGTAGATGCAGACTGGGGCAGTGATACTTTAGATAGAAAATCATACACTGGGTTTTGTTTTAATCTCTCAGGGGGTGTCATTTCTTGGGGTAGTAAAAAACAGAAGAATGTTGCACTGTCAAGCACAGAGGCTGAGTACATAGGTATTTCAGAGAGTTGTAAAGAGGCCATCTACCTTAGAAATTTACAGAAAGAAATTACTGGTGATTCAGACTGTATTGTAATCTTTAACGACAATCAAAGTGCGCATAAGTTGTTGCATAATCCTGTTTTTCATAATAGGTCAAAGCATGTTGATATAAGGTATCATTTTGGTAGAGAATGTATCAGTAACAATATTGTCAATGTTGAATACTTGCAGACTGCTGATATGCCTGCGGACATACTTACAAAGTCTTTAAGCCATGTCAAACATTGTAAATTTTTGAAATTGATGGGTGTTCAACAAAAATAATGTTATTTTCCTTTGTTTTGATATAGTGGGGGTGTTGATTGTATATCAAAATATGCAAAGAACAAAACGTATGGTTGTGTAGTGACATCAACTGTCAATGTGTAATGATTTTATCTGTGGTTTTTTTTATAATAAAAAAAGTACTCTGCAAAGAACGTGGACACGGTTGTTTTATTAATATAAATGCGAAAGTCTGTCTGTCGCGTTTTCACCCTAAAACTACTGAACCGATTTAAATGAAATTTGGTATACAGATAGTCTAGAGCCTGAGAAAGGACATGGCTACTTTTTATCCCGCGAGTATGCTCCCTAGGGACCACGCGGGTGAAGCCGCTTTCAGAAGCGAGTTATAAATAAAGGTAACTTGCGCGTATAAAGCTACAAATTCAATATTTAAGGGCTAATAAACAATCGGTTAGTCCCGCTATGGTATGGTCCCGGTATGGCACCCTCTTAAAATACCTATCAAAAAGTCCCGCTATGGTACCCTTCAGTTTTTGGTACTGTTGTAAAGAAAAGTTATACAATGCGTTAAGAAAAAAATAGTATTAATAAAAAATATCTTTTCTTAACTATTATAGTTAAGCAAGATAATATTTATTAATACTATTTTTTAAACAAATCACGCTCGGTAATTGTCGTTTCACTTCAGGTAGTTACCTGACCAACCGGTTTTTTCGTAAAACAATAGAGACGAGCCCTTCCTCGAATTCGTATCTAGCTCTTCCCTTTTGTTTTTATGAAAATAGAGAGAGACAGTATTATTCCGGGTTTAGTTTGCTATTTGCAGCTGTACTTTTGCGATATGAGTAATTAGGATAGCTTGTTAGTTTATCTATTGCAATGTCTGGGTCAAGTAGTTCACGTGGTGTAAATTTAATAATTATTGACAGTCGACGCGGTGGAAAAACTTTATTACGTGCCGGACATAAATATATTAAACGCAGAGAAAATAAAAATTCAAGTACTTGGCATTGTGTAAATAGGAGAAATAGTATTAAATGTAGTGGATATATAACTATTGAGAATACCAATAATACAATAATTAAAGATTATAAACACAGTGATCAGTGCGTGCCACATTTTGAAGACAATGAAGTTCAAATGGCTATAAGTGAGTGCAAAAAAGAAGTAAATTCAAATTACGGATCAGTACAGAAAATTTTCGAAAAACACATGGGTAACTTAAAAGACAAAGGGTTACACCTTACAGGAAATGTTCCTGACTATAAAAAATTAAAAACAGTATTATACAGACACCGAAATAAGTCGTTGAACGTACCAAAAACACAATTTAAGAATGTGGAAGAAATTATAATACCAGAAGAATTTAATAAGTATGTATTGGCTGATTATTGTAATGAAGACTGTAATCGAATAATTATATTTTCCTCGACAGAAGTAAAGGAACATATAAAATGTGTAACGCATTACTTTGGTGATGGCACTTTCGACGGCTGCCCAAACCCATTCGAACAAGTTTATGTCATTCATGGAGACATGGGAAGCACTGAGTTATCCACGAATGTAGCACCATTATTTTATATTCTGTTAAAAAACAAAGAAGGGAAAACTTATGAAAAAGTTTTCGAATTGATTAAACAAACTTTGCCTGAATGGCGTCCATCGAAATTTACCTTCGATTATGAAATAGGAGTAATAAATGCAGCAGCGAAGATTTTTCCTGATATCAAAATAAATGGATGTAACGTACATTTTCAAAAGAACGTTATCAAAAAAGCGAAATCTTTAAATCTCATGGAACACGAAGAGTCCTCGAACCATGTTAAGCAATGCATAGGCTTGGCGTTTTTGCCAAAACAAGATATTGAAGACGGCTGGCTGAAAATAGGTATAATATCTTGGTTACTTTCCAAAATGATGTTTGAGTACTTAACTCTAATTATATGGCAAAAAAGTAAAGAACAACAATATCAGTAAGGACCTGTTAATTTCATTGCTTTACAAGTACGAACGTTTAATAAGTATTTTTTTCAGTTTCGACGATGAAGCTATGACCAAATTCAATGACTATTTTGTCACTCAGTGGCTTGAATATCCAGACCTCATTTGGTGTTGCCATAATGAACGCCATAGAACAACTAACTTGGCGGAATCATGGAATGGCAGATTCAACAAAATTATTGGAAAAAATCCCAGTTTATTATTGTTTCTGCAAACAATTGGCAACGACACATGTCACTTTGATATAAAACAAGCCAAGTAAGTTGTATTTTTTAGACAATATTTTTAAGCAGATATAATATTTTTAAAAGCAGATATATATTTTTTTACATAATACGAGTACATAGAAGAATTTGAAAATGGATTTGATTTTATTTATTTTGGTAGATATTATTGGTTGTCGCCTTCTATTACAGACGGTTACTGAAAAAAATATAGCTTAACTTAAATAACTGATGATTTTTGTTATAGCTTTCGACTAAAAAGATCACCTATAAATTCAAGAAAAAGAACAAGTATAGAAATCGACCGCCAGATTCAAAAGCTAACAAAAAGTTACGAAAATAAAGCTATCTCCATTGGTGATTTTCTGATTAACATATCAAAGTCAATATTTCGATCAGAACATTTAAAAAAATAGTTTATTTTAATTTTGTTTTTAGCCTATTAAAATGTTTAATACTTTTTCTCGATGTTGATTATTTTTTGTAGTTTATGTTTACAATTTGCGCCTTTTTCTCCATGTTGATTATTTGTAATTAATATATTTGTCTAGTTGGTTGTTGATTATTTTTGTAGTTTATATAAATTTACAATTACTGCCTTTTCTCAATGTTGATTATTTGTAACTAATATTTATGTCTGGATGTTGTTTTTATTTGTAGTTTATAATATTTACAGTAATACTTTTCTGAGATGTGGATTTTTTATATTTTTTTTATTGTTGATTATTGGTAATTAATATTGTTGATTATTTTAAAAATTACATTGCAATTAATATTTCGTTTTACTGTTTGATATTTTTTTATAAATATTTTGAATTAATAAAAGACTGATTTAATATCGCAAACAGACGTTTTATTGATACACTCCTAAAAGTATTTATTTATAGATACACTTTTCTTTTCAGTTGTACCTTCTATTGTCTAACGTAGATCTAAAAGATGGGTACCATAGCGGGACTTTTTGATAGGTATTTTAAGAGGGTGCCATACCGGGACCATACCATAGCGGGACTAACCCTAAACAATTGCGACTTTTAAACAACTGAAAACTCATAGTTAACGGAACCAATACCACTAACTAGCCAACCAATTAAAAAGGTAGGTACATACCACGTACTCTTCTTTTCCGCCTTTAAGTAAAGCAATAATGTTTATGTTTTTTAGACCAATTTGCACATTTAAATCTCCTGTTTGTCTCTGATCAAAACTTGTAGTACAATCTGTTGTTCGTACTAAAACCGAGCACAAAGTCAAGGCAAGGGCTATTGATTTACACATTTCTGCAGTTAAAATAACGCGAGTGGACGATGAAGTAGGAATTGCGATCGGATCCCGTGGTCATGCGCGACTGACCTGAGACACCGCTCGCCCTGCTCACTGCCTAACAGAGTTATTTCCAACAACTTAACAGTTATTTCAAGTAACTGTGGGAAGGTCGATAGCCTCAGCCGGTGCATTGCGTCTTAAGATTGCGTAAGGGATCGCAGTCTCGCAGATCATGTAGGCAATGCTTTTAATACGCGCGCTTAGAAAAAACATGCAGGATATTTTAGTTTATGCGTTAAATTAAAACAAGATAAGTAGAGAGTATTAAGTTCAAAGCAAGTATTAAATAAACAAATGGCCTAAAGAAAATCGGTCGTGTGCGAATAGGACTAGTATGACGAAGTCGGAAATCAGAGTTCCAAGTTCTTCAGAGTAGGTAGGTAGGTACCTACCTACCTGCTACTTAAGATTATCATGATTGTAAATCAACGGCAACTATAATTATGGCTTTTTTTATTTTCAGGTTTATTGTTTTTAATAGTAAAATTTCTGTCAGGACTCTCAAGTGTCCCCAGATATTCCCTCTATAACAGATAGGTACCTAGATAGTTGCAAAGATACCTTCAGCCCAGCCTGTGATAGACAGACAGACGGCCAGCAGAGGCTTAGAAGTTCATAGGTTTTGGTTTTCATAGGTAATAATCTAGTTTTCGTAATGACTCCTTTTCGTAAAATCGGTCAAAATGTTTACCATCGTGCATCGGTACCTACTGTGTCTATAATATACAGGTAGGTATCATACGGTCTCCTCGTTGAGGCGATCGGCGGCGGCAACCTCTCGCGACCGGCCCTGGTTCAATCTATGGTCCGGAGCGAGGAGGCACTCCCTTCCGCCCCGCCCAGAGCGGTAGGAGTCATTTGATGATTTCCCATCCTTAAAAAAAAAAAAGGTATCATACGGTCCATGCTACCCTAACGGCGGTAGACGGAGTAACTACACTACCGGGAGTGGTACACTTGCACCAGGTTCCCTACCTACTTGTTTTCAGAAGTTGATGATTCGATTTTTGCTAAATCGAACTCGCTGTGTCGATAATTCAGTTGTAGGTACGATGTTTTACCTATTCTATTGGTGCGATGTAACGTTAGTGCGAAAAATCCTAATTGCGAAAAACCCTACAGCGATTGCTCATTAGTTCGATAGTACTCGTACCTATCTACCTATTACGGAAAACAGCAGTTGGTTCGAAACGACTGCTGTTTTCCGTGACATTTAATTACCTAATTATCTAATTTTGCATAATAGGTAGACGTTAGGGAAATACATTAAATCTATAAGTACAAATATATAAAGCTGAAGAGTTTATTTGTTTGTTTGCTTGAACGCGCTAATCTATGGAACTACTGGTCCAATTTGAAAAATTCGTTCAGTGTTAGATAGCCCATTTATCGTGGAAGGCTATCTTACGGTATAAGGCACGCTAAAACCAATAGGAGCGGAGCAGACGAAGTTGCCCGGGTCAACTAGTACCATATAGGTATATATCTCCACGTCTATATGAAGATAGTATAAGTACATACCTACATATATGGGATTTTAACCAATGCCACTATTTTTAACCGACTTTCCGATTGGTCCTAATAAAATTTCATCAGAATCGGTTAAGCAATTTGGCTTTTATATCAAAATAGCTGGGATTCGTTAACTTAGACGACGTATTTGGTTTGTCATTCAAGTACTTAAACGAAATTGCGTAGGTATTTTGCTTTCCTCCAACTATCCAGTGGTGTTGTATTATAAGGTGTGGGGTACTTTACCACTAAAAAGTGAAAAATAAAAACCTTTATTCCAACAAATATACAAACGACTTCAAATAAAAAAAACCGGCCAAGTGCGAGCCGGACTCGCACACGAAGAGTTCCGTACCATTAACCTAGGTTTTTATTATTTGTTGTTATAGGTAGCTGCAATAGATATACACAATCTGTGAAGATTTCAACTGTCTACCTATTACGGTTCTTGAGATACAGCCCGCTGACAGACAGAGGGACGGACGGACGGACAGCGGAGGCTTAGTAATAGGATTCCATTGGATACCCTTTGGGTACGGAACCCTAAAAAAAACCAACCCGCCGAAAATTCACGAGACTTGTGGTACCTATCACAATACAAGTATATAAGTCTGTATTGTTAAAATGACATGTTACAATGAAATTGGCTCGGAACCCTTTGCACTGAATGCCCCTGGCAAGATTAAATTTGTATTTTGCGCTCCTTACTCTTATTTTTTACCAGACTGCCCAAGAAGGAGTGTAATGTTTTTCGACAGTAGGTTTATTTCTTGCTCACGGTCTGTAACCTAAATGGCTTGATAGATTTTAACGAATGAGGTACTTATTAGAATTGTCGTAAGAGCCTAAGTTACAGGGGATATAATTGAACGAATTTTGAAAAAAAAAAAACAAAACAGCGGCCGTCCTTAGGTAAGTGGACTTATTTATTTAATTAAGGTTCACCAACAGTTGTTACAGATATTACATAGATAGGAACATATAACTAATTGTGTCTTAAATCTAACTGCACAACCAATTACAGGCAAACACCACATGCAAAATGCTTATCGTGACAGTATAGGTAACCTAGCCAACTATATTGGGGTCGGCTTCCAGTAAAACCGGATTTAGCTGAATACCAGTATTTTACGTGGAGCGGCTGCCTACCAGACCTCCACAACCCATTAACTGGGTAACACGGTACTTCATGGCAAGACTGGAGTCAGATTTACTGGCTTCTGACTATCCGTAACGACTGCCAAAGATCTACAAATGACAGCCGGGACCAACGGCTTTCCGAGGCACGGAGGAAACTCGGTATGTTAAGATGTCACCCATCCACAGACCAACCTTGGCAAGCGTTGCTTAACCTTAAAGATCGATCCGTGCGGCTGGTATTATCTAGCCACAAGCTCCTCGTGACAGTATAGGTATGTGTCGTATCAAAAAGAAAGGCTAAAACGTTTCCAAAATGTAAGAAAAATGTAATGTAATGTTGTTTGTAAAGTCGGTTTATGGCAGTTAATTGTACGTGATAAAGTTATAAGAAAACAATTGAATTCTTAACAAACAAGCCGAACGCCTCGCTCTCGAAACGAGACACTTTTTCAAGATGTTATCACGTCAAAACTATAATTAAAAAACAAGCCAAGTGCGAGTCGGACTCGCCCATCGAGGTTTCCGGACGAAGTATAGTATAGTTTTTTATGATTTAATTACAAATGTATAGTTGTGAGACTTTTCCCTAAATTTCATAGTTCTACTAGGTGTACGGGAAATATTCTAGATGTAGGTACCCTATACATTTTGATTCCCTTGAGAGTGTCGAAATATATCGTAGGTCTCGAAATATATCTTTGTTTTACATTAACTTAGAAGTTTGATTTTTTCACAGCTGCAAAAGGGGCCATGGGCCTGAGTATATGGTATTAATTTCAACTCGACACCTCCACGCGTTCCAGAGATAAACGATCTTGTCAGACAGACGGGCGGGCGACAATGTGATCATATAGGTAAGGGTTCCGTTTTTTCCTTTTGTGGTACGGAACCCTAAAACAGTTAAAATATCCAAACAGTCACATTTCAAGCTGTCTTCTAATGCATTCGGCGGCATCGAAACTGAACTAAACAAAATGGCACCATAATGTATCTAGATAGGTTCCACAAGAAAAATCGCAACAAAAAGTACCGCGACGCAATCTATCCAACAAGCAGTGAACTACTACTACGAAATCTTGCATCGCGGTATCAGAGTTTATCGTGAGATTTGAACGAAGACAACAGTCCAATATCGGCTATCGGACAGTTACCCACCAGACACAACGACCGTCTGGTCGGAGGATCCTTCCTTATCAACGGAGTTTTGCGGGACTTTACTCTCTGTTTCACATAACTCAAACTAATAGACATCATTCCATTTTTAAGTCTCTAACCGATAACTACCGATAACTGTGTAACTACCGATGTTATCGGTCCATATGTATGAAATTTTCCTCCGTGCCTCGGAAAGCACGTTAAGCCGTTGTTCCCGGCGGCGGTCATTTGTAGATCTTTGCAGTCGTTACGGATTGTCATAAGCCAGTAAATCGGACTCCAGTCTTGAAAAGAAGTACCGTGTTATCCAGTTAATGGGTTGTGGAGGTCTGGTAGGCAGCCGCTCCACGTAAAACACTGGTATTCAGCTGAATCCGGTTTGACTGGAAGCCGACCCCAATATAGCTGGGAAAAGGCGAGGCAGATGATGATGACGATGATGTATGGAATTTTGGCTACGATGATTTCCTCACGCTTCTGCTACCATCAGGTGAGATAGTGGTCAAACGCGTGCCTATCAATAGTAAAAAAAAAAAAAAAAAAAAAAAGAAACTTTTCATTTATTAATCATATAAAAACAGTAGGTGAAAAAGAAACTTTTTTACAAAAAATAAAACCAACTTCCAAAAACAAAACACTACAAAGTATAAAATAACTTTAATTTCAGAAGTCGGTGTTCAAAAACGAAATAACCAAAAACACCGACTTCCGAAATTAAGTTTTGGAAGACGGTTTTATTTTTTGTAAAAAAGGTTTTTTACTTTTCACTTTTTAGTGGTACCTGCGAAACCACAAACACAGCCTGCTGGCGTGTTGTTATGTTATGAACTGTTGTAAACAATCAACAGACGTGCGATTTCAGAAATCCCGATCCATTTGCTACCATTTATTGAAGAGTTCCGTTGCCTACCACCGCAGTTCTTCATCAGATCTTCACCAAATTTAAATGGGAACAGTCCGAGAAAATATTCTTACAAATAAAAAAGAATCATCCAAATCGGTTACCAATTGGCGAAAATATCGCTGAACAAACATTTTTCATGAGATCCCATCATCAGATCCTGACTTATACCTTCCATCATCAGCTCAGCAACATGAGATGATGATTACCAGGCCCAAATATCTGAATTGTGTTAGAAAGTTTTTTTTATGAAGAAGTCGGTTAAAAAGCAAAGAAGAACTTCTACGCCTTGACGAGAATATCCAAAGCTACTTGGGGTGTATCATTACAAACCTTAAAAACTATTTAGGGGACTACTTACTTGGGTTGTATGTGCTACGGGACACCGATGTGTTTGTGCTGGCAGGACCACCGGCTGTACGACGTAAATTGCTGCAAAGCTAGCGTTTGGCTTTGATATTCTTATGCAAGGCGTATAGGACGGTCAGTACTGAAGCCTTACCGGTGCTGGCAGGTGTTCTCCCAGTCGATCTAGTGGTGCAGCGGCGTGCTGCAATGTACTACTACGCTAGAAAGATATCGGACCCAGAGCTTTAACCGCAACGCAACCGTGCTAAGATCTCTAGATTGCTAAAACTCCAGGCTTTCGCCTGGGAGGTACTTTTATCCGAATGGCAATGTAGGCGAGGGAAAATTCCATCAAAGGTCACCACTACCAGTTTTTATTTCAGGTCATGACAACTTTAAGAGTAAATTATTTTCCTTTAGGTTTATGTCAATGTTGCTGAACATGATAACGAACTATCCGCACACCACATCTTATAGGAGTGTATTCTTTGGCAAACTGAACGCAATATTATGTTAGATAGTAAGTATTCAGGTTACATCTGGAGTAGTTTACTACACGGACCTTGTAGAAACCAGAACCCGTGCGTCAAGCGATTTTGCCATACCTATTACTGGAATCAAAAGTAGCTCACAATTTAGGACCTATTAGTTTTAGTGTTAATAAACCTAATCCGTGTTGTTAAGGAGAGAAGAGGAAATTTGTTTTTTTTTTCTACTCCTCCGCTGTACTTGTCTAATTAATTTCGTTGCAGGACCCAAGGTAATCATTCTTTCGATCGATTCAATCATTCTTATAGATTTTTAGAGCGGCTATAATAAATACTTAACTAACTAATTTTCTTTAATATATACAATCTCAGAACCAAATAAGAGAACACATTCTTGCTGCAAATGAGTTAGTCATGTGTCAGTGTACTTGCCAGACAGTATCAAATCTTGATGCTGTCCAGCCTGAGGTATCGGACGCCCCGTCCCAGGCGGAGAATTTATCCCAAGGCTGTGTCATCAACCAAGTTGTAATAGATTGTGAACAGGATTTATCTCAAATTGAACAGCCCAAGATTAATAGTTTCTTATCTGTGAAAAGTGGTTATCATTCAGTTATGTTCTCAGACAGCATAGGAAGAGGTTTAGGTAAATTATTAAGTAACAACCTGAGTTACCCTATACAAAATTACTGTATGCCAAGTTCATCATACAAGCATATTATGGCGTCATTAAGAAACAATAATTTTAGTTCTAATACCAATATTACAGTGTTTATAGGGAATAGTTTAAATGTAAAAAAAGCAGATATCACGGACAATCTAACTGAGATGTTAAAGTTAAATTGTAATAAAATAATATTGTGTGCATTTCCTTATTTTGAACAATTGTCAAGTAGACAAAATAATTATATTCATAGTTTAAATAAACACATGCACTTTTTAGTAAGTCACTATAGTGACAAGTTTATGTTTTTTGACACAAACATTTTTGTGGAAAATTTAAAATCGACTAGGGATACAGTGTATTTGCCAATTAGTTTTAGACACACAATAGCAAGGCTATTAGCTTATTTTATTAACTCAGACATAAGTAGTATGTCGCAGTCTTGTTTAATTAAATCCACAATGTTTAGTAATTTTACTAAGAATCAGGTGGAGAGCCTTAGTAACGGTAGCTCTAGTGCTACAAATACTTATAAAAATTGTACGGAGTTTCCATGTCTCTCTATGGATACTCATTTAAACTAGTTCATAAGACAACAGAGGATACCAGCGACAGAATAGTTATGCCTACCATTAACAAGGTATCTTCTTGCTCTTTAGTAAATAGTTGTCAAAAAGGGAGTCAGCAGCATGCCTTGAAATTATTTCATCAAAATATTCAGGGTGTCTCTTCCAAATTATTAGAAATTGAAATGTTTTTAGAAAAAACAATGTTTGACATTGTATGTTTTAGTGAGCACTGGTTAAAGGATTACCAGATGCTAATTAGTTATGAAAATTATAATGTGGGCAGTTGTTTTAACCGCAAATCTATGTTACGTGGTGGTTCCCTCATCTTATTAAGAAAAAACTTAAAATTTAAGCAACGTAATGACATCGTTAACATATCAGTGGAACATTGCATCGAACTGTCCTGTGTTGAGCTAGATAAGCATATCATAGTGTGCGTGTACAGACCCCCAAACCCTCAAAACTTTACTTTATTTGAGTCAACAATGGAAGATATCCTTGCGAAACTTGCAGCAGGTAACAAGCCCGCGATTATTTGTGGGGATTTTAATATTAATATTTTAGAAATTAATTCAAATAGCAGCAGATTTATAAGCCTTTTTAAATCGTTTAATTTGTCTAATGTGTTTACAGAACCGACTAGGGTAACACCAACTTCTTCAACCTGTATCGATAATGTATTCTGCGATTGTGAATATTTAGATAAAGCCATAGTTAATTACCTTCCCTCTGATCATAGTGGTCAATTGGTAACATTTCAGTTTAAAGCAGCCTTGGAAAAAATTCATATACAATATAGGCCAATTACAACTGGCAAACTAGCTAAATTCAATGGTACCTTACAAAATAAGTTAAATTTTCTAGGCCATAACATTGAAGATGCTAATAAATTTTATGATAATTTCTTTTCAGTGGTTCTAAAGGAATTCAATGCAACTTTTGAAAAGAAGTCTAAGGATACTTTCCCTAAGTATGTATTTAGTGACTGGGCGACTAAAGGCATTAGGATAAGTAGGGAAAGACTATATGAGCTATATGGCCTTAAGCCTGTCATAAACACTGATTCTTTTAATAAGTTTGTAAACAAATATTCTAAAGTGTTCAGAAATACTTGCAAGGTAGCTAAAGCCCTATATATTAGCAACAAGATCAAATCGTCAGAAAATAAAATAAAGACAGTTTGGAAAGTTATTAATAATGAAACTAATAGAAATAAAGAACGAAACACTGATTATTTACTGGAGACTACACATGGTGCCAAAAGCTCTAATTTAGAAGTAGCTCAAGAATTTGTAAATTTTTTCACCAATATACCAACTAAAACTACGGAATATTTAAATTCTTCACCTGAGGTCTCATATAATTTATTAAAAGCTAACGTTCCAGGTTGTACGGTTGAATTCCAGTTCAAACATATCAACCCTGTGACAGTCATAAAAGCTTTCCGGCAAATCAAAATCAAATTGACCGAAGACATATGGGGAATGTCTATTAAAGTGTGCACGTCCATAATTGAAACTATAGCACCATACTTGGCTTTAATATTTAATTTATGTGTAGACCAAGGAGTCTTTCCGGATATAATGAAATATAGTAAGGTTATACCACTATTTAAATCGGGCGACAGCAAAGACACCAATAATTATAGACCTGTATCTGTTTTGCCGGTTTTTAGCAAAGTGTTTGAAAAAGTAATGCTCAATCAGATGCTCAATCATTTTAACATCAATAAAATTTTACACGATCAACAGTATGGTTTTACCAGGGGTCGTTGTACGACTGACGCTGGTGCCACGTTGTTAAAACACATATACTCAGCGTGGGAAGAGGCACAAGATGCCATAGGAATCTTTTGTGACCTCTCCAAGGCATTTGATTGTGTAAATCACGAAACCTTGCTCCTAAAGCTAGGACATTACGGACTAGGTAAACTTGCACTCAGTCTAATAAAATCTTACTTAAATGATAGACAGCAGCAAGTTCAAATAAATGGTGTCAATTCACGAGGTTTAAAAGTCAAAATGGGGGTACCACAAGGCTCTATTTTGGGTCCTTTCCTCTTTCTAGTATATATTAATGATCTACCCCATCTTTTAAAAAATCAACCTCATATGGTATTATTTGCTGACGATACGTCCTTAATTTTTAAGATAGATAGACGTTCCATAAATCTTGACGACGTAAATAACGCCCTACAGCAGGTCCAAAATTGGTTTACTGCTAATAATTTAGTATTAAATGGGAAAAAAACTAAATGCATCAGATTTGCCTTATCGAACGTTAAAAGAAATGATTGCGACATAGTATTGAACAAGGAGAAACTTGAATTCGTCGAAAACACGGTTTTCCTGGGGATTACGCTTGACTCAAGGCTACAATGGGGTCCTCATTTAACATCTCTTGCGGGACGGCTAAGTTCAGCAGCATACGCTGTCAGAAAAATCCGTCAATTTACCGATATAGATACCGCGAGGCTGGTCTATTTTAGTTACTTTCATAGTATCATGTCTTACGGTATCTTATTATGGGGACGTGCTGCAGACATCGAGTCTATATTTATCCTGCAGAAAAGAGCCATCAGAGCCATTTACAATCTCCGTGGGCGTGATTCCCTAAGAGAACTGTTTAAGGATATCAACATCATGACGGTACCTTGTCAATACATTTACGAAAATATTATGTATGTTCGGAAAAATCTTCATCTCTTTAGCAAGATTAGTGACAGGCATAATTTTAACACTAGAAATAGGAACAAATTAGATCAACCCCGATTCAGATTGGCCAAAGTACACACTTCTTTTATGGGGTACTGTATTAAATTTTATAATAAAATACCAGTTGATATTCTCGAACTGAATGAGAGAAAATTTAAAGCATGCATAAAACGCACACTATGTAGACAAGCGTATTATAAACTGGAAGATTATATCCTCGATAAAAACGCTTGGCTAAATGCTGGTCCTGCTCCACAGTCACAGCTGCTTAGGTCCACTTTTTAGGTTTCTATGTTTTTATATTTGGAAGAGATGCTCGCTCCTTTTAGAGGTTCTTACATTATTTCGTTTATTTATTCTTATATACATACAAATTATATTATTATATTAATTACTTATTTATTCTTTTTGATGTAAGATCTTAATCGTTCTCTTTATTAATTTATTTTTCATTATTTGGTCAAAGACAACCATAGTTTTGTGTAAAGTAGAAGCATATTTTTCAAATTTTGTAAATGTGAGTACCATGAAACCATTTACATTTTATGTGAGTAGTTATAGTTTTACTTGTTGGACATGAACGAGCATGGTGGTTGAGAGCATGTCATGCTCACTCAAATGTCTCGCTGATGGCGGCGCGTGGGTTTGATCATTCGGTTCCCTTCGAAATGGTTGAGCTGAAGGGTGCCGATACACGCGTCATGTTCGTGAACAGGCGCCGTCGGTTGAGACTGGTCATCTCTTAACTGCCATTGGCTTATTTTAATCTTTATATTTAAAATTCTTATAATAAGCCCTTTTTTTTTCCTTTGCGTTGTCCTCACATGCAGAAGCAACAAGTATATGTAACTTGAAATTTTGTAAAACCAGAACATGATTTAAAAGAGTGTCCGTGGAGTTTCTTGCACGTTCTTCTCCATAGAGATCTACGCTTTGGAACGTGCAAATAGCTTCCATCTTTTTGACTGACCGACCTTGACGTTTCAAAAGTGCCTGTGAATGGTTTATTTGAAATAAATGCTTTGAATTTGAATTTGAATTTGAATTTGAACTATATACACTAATTAACACGAAATTATGTACAAACGCGTATAAAAACAAAATGAATCATTGGGCATCAAAAAATAATCCACATCGCTGTCAATGGCATAAGTGCCCAGAACACTGGCAGCATTGCCGCGTTGAATGGCAATGCTGATTCTTTGGCCGAAAAAAAGCCAAGCCCTCTGGTCACGTGAACAGTTGACAAGTTGTTTGCTAATGTCCCGAAAGACTCGATGCGCACTCGGACCCCATGGGCCTATTTTTTCAACGCCAAACGGCTCAAATATGTAACTTTCAATTAAGTTGTTATATTTACGCCGTTTGAGGTTTTCTGCACCTGCAGCAGCCGCCCCAGCCAGACAGTTAAATCGATTATCCGGGTCACGTCGGGCTTCATTGGCTCGGCGTTTTTTCTGATGGTCGCCATTGTTGATTCTGGCTTTCAGGAGTTTGCAGTGGTTGGGAATGTTTAAAGGGCTTAGATATGAGCGCCGCGATGTTGCGCCGCCGTCGCCGTGGATCTAAACGGCGCGCCGTCGCCGCTGTATACCCTTTGGGTACGGAACCCTAAAAATGGTTGACAAACACATTGGATAATGTTAAAAACATGGATACTTTCCGGTCCTTATGTTGAAGATAACTCAACAAACTAGGTATAGAAAATGTTATGCTCTGAGGAATTCACAAGGTGACATCAATTAGATGAGAGTTGTTGAGAATCGAGATGAGTGACCGGCAGTAGGGTATTTTACTAAAAAAAATATTTAGGCCATCTGATAGATTTTCAAAAAAATATACCAAATTTACCAAGCCAGATGACGTCACGCGTATCTGTAACTCGCTGTATCCTCTTAATGTTTTGTTTACGTGAAAAAAGAAAAAATACGTGTCCAATATTATTTGAAAATCTATCAGACGGACTAATTACATTTTTTTATTAAAATACCCCATTGGGGACACCGTATTCGCAATAGACTGCTCTAATTTGACGATGGCAATGGGGGCAGAGTCCAAACTGGACTTGAAGATTTTTTTAATTTCACGCCGCGCCCCCGTTAGATGGCTATTTTCTTTAAAGCGATCTTTCAGTGATTGGTTCAAGGCCGCGAGATGAAAGAGCGAGCTCATACATTTTAGGACCTCGTCTCCGATTCACGACATTATTCTTTTTTTTTTCGAAGGGCTATATCGAATGACATATCAAGTGTCCTTACACTTGATTTTTTTTTTTTTAAATAAATGGTTTTACATTTATTCAAGAAATAAGACGAAAAATTACCATTCCCTCCCCTTATCTCCGAAATTACTGAGCCTAAAATTCACACTTTCATTTCACCTTAAAAAACACTACAAATTTGGGAAAGTGATCAAAAAGAAAAACATGTGATTTAAAAAAATTAATACCCCTAGGTATTAATTTTCATCATTCTCAAAAGTAGGTATTCCTATTACCACTTAACCAAGTAGGTACCTAATTGTTTTTTTTTTTTGTTATGCCTGAACTGGTATAATATAACCTTACCTATCGCTCCGTACCCGCTTGACGTTGAGTTTCGGGACACCCTGTATACTTACCTACTCGGGGGGGTATGATGCCCCCCGAGACGTTATGCCAATTGCTTAATTAATTTGCTTATGGGCTAATCCAGCACTGGCATTTGGACGAACAGTGTTACGAACAGTGTTGACCGGCCGGCTTACTAACACATAGGTGTTTTGTGTTTGCTTAGTGGTAGGTACCTACTTAGTGTCCGTCATTGACACGAACGTAGGTATTTACTCAACCTCCCAGGCAAGGACAAGGTGACATGGGTAGCATCTTACTGTTTGGATGAATGTTTCATCGGAAAAGGTCGGTACGTACTTAGCTTGGTATCTCTTATTCCCTAAACATCATCGAACATACCCGTTACCAGGTACCGACCTACTTCCAGAATGTTAGCGACGAAATAAAGTTAATCATCTGCTACCTGCTAAACTGCTAAGAAAAAGCCTTATTTTTATCTACCATTTATTACAGTAGGTACCTAGATAACTATGTAGACATGCCTACTCAACCTCGCAGGCATGCCAAGGTGACATTATAACATCTTACAGGTGGAATGAATCATCGTTATAGTTACCTACCTAGATAGGTATCTACTATTCCCTAAAAAATATCGACCATTTCCTCCGTTAGATACTTACCTGGTTCCTACTCTAGGTCCTTCCAGAATATTAGCGACGAAGCAAAATTCATCTGCTACTAAAATGCTAAGAAAAAAGGTTTTTTTTTCAAGAATGGTTAGTCTTTTTAATCAACCATTTAATACAGTAAATGACTAGGTATGTAAGTAGGCGAAAGCAAACCGATTAACGTTCCTATTTGCATAGCGAATTACTGCGAAACTTCGGGTCAATGAATGCCAGCAACATATCCGTCATTCTCATGCGTGGTATATAAGTAGATACCGTGGCATGTACCACAGGCGTCCACAGGTACACACACACACACACACAGAAATTACACCAAACCATTAGAGGCACACCGAATCAGCGACTATACCTACCAGGTGTTCAAGAAGTGCGTGGCCATATATGTATTTTTTAAGGGTGGTGCATTGAGATAAAAATAAAAACTTTTTTCAAAGACCTGTACTCAAAAAAATATTCCTTTTAAGCAGTCTAATGCCGTGTGTAGATCGAAACTACGATTGAACAAAAATAAACACCATCAACGTCTACCAACGCCACCAACCACACCAACTTCTATGACCAGTGCGTGAAAAGAAAGAAGCGAACCATAGAAATATATCTATGAAACGAACTAAGAGAACCAAGACAGCGTGCAGAAGAAGATAACTAAGGTTACCCATACATAGCCTGAAAAAGCACCAAACCTAAGTTGCAGAAGACTGCACGCAGAACAAATGATCGAGAGGTTCGAAAGATTCTGGAGTAGCAACCGCGTACCCGAAGAAACAACCTTTTAAAGAGTCCAACAAGGTGGATCGATGACCTGCTTAAGGCCGCGAGATGGGAATTCGCTGGATGCAAAATGTACAGGACCGGTCGATGTGGTGACACTTCGGGGAGGCCTCCTATTTTCGTACACTGAAGTCTTTTGGATGATAATCCTAATGAAAATTGCAAACAAGTAGGTAAATTACCTATACTGAACGTGTTTCCCATGTTACTGTCATCGCATAACATCCAATAGCAGCAAAAGTATTTGAACTGTTTAGCGCCTTTGTTTTAAGGATGGGAAATCATCAAATGACTCCGCCCGCTCTGGGTGAAGCAGGAGCAGCTTACTGACTAAAACCCATCCGTGTTCCTCCTAGTGCCCTTTGCGTTCCAGGGCTACGGTTCCTCTTTCGAACAAAGTCCGCAACCCCAGCAGGCACTGGCCCTAGCGGGCCCCGTCTTCTATGCTGACAGCTCTTTGAGGCGCGCGTGGAACACAGCGCGGCCGAGCCTGGTTCTGATCAGACGGCGACCCAATGCTCGCCGCCCGCAGGCCCGCGCCTACGGTGGCCGAGAATCGCCCTGCGAATCCCGACGCCCGGGGCGTTTTCTTCTGTTGACGAAGACGCAACAGAAAAACAGGCTGTGGCGTGAGGTCTCCCTCTCTCTCACGCGTTCGGCTTCCTCCTTTGCGCCTTTTATGAAGCATTTTTAAAAGGTTCACTGTCCGCAAAGCAGACACAATAGTTAAACCATCAGCGAAGACCATTATGTGGTTCATGGAACTGTAAACAGGTTAATTAACTCGAGTTGAGATCAGTTTACAGATTTTTTTAAATGAGACTAAATACAGACCGTACTTACTTCATTACAAAGGCGCGAAAACGGCAGCACCACGGACGGATCAGTAAAACAACACTAGCCTGTACAGACTATATGGAAACTTAAACCAGGCAGTAGGAAATTAACTTTTGGAAGCAATGTTAACCCATTACTCAATCCATAGTCAATAGATATCGATAATAAAGAATTAGGTAGAAGGCAACCCTATTAACCAGTACGAGGAACGTCTGGTCCTTTTTTTGCACTGGGAAAAAATGCATTACGCATACCCTCCCATCAGGAGAATTGGGAGGGGGGTACGTGGGACTCTCCGGGCTGACCCACTAAAACAACCCAGTGGCATTCCCACATCGTCTGAGTGGAGGGGGACTGGGAGATCGGCGCAGCCTTTGCGTCCAGTCCTACTCCGACGACAGCCCGCCTTAAGGCGCTGTACTCAGTCAAAATAGGCTTCACAAAACAGTTTTTTAGCCAAATGTATACATTTTAGAGCAGCTAAAAAAATATATGTTAATCTTGATCATATTTATGGGTGGACCATTGTGTTCAAAACACGTTTTCGGTAAATTTTCTCGATAAAAAAAAATCATAAAATTACCATTTAAATTGAAATTGTAGCAATTGTAACTGTATTATTTATAAACTAATCTTGATAAAATTAATAACAGTGATGTAATATATAATAATAAAGGGAACTGTTGTTTTTATTTATCGATTGGAATAAGATATTTGTAAGGATTAATGTATTTAATGATAAATAACTCGAACGAGTCGAACGAAACGCCGCGCCATCGCGGCGTTTCGTTCGACTTAAATACATTAAATACATTAATCCTTACAAATATCTTATTCCAATCGATAAATAAAAACAACAGTTCCCTTTATTATTATATATTACATCACTGTTATTAATTTTATCAAGATTAGTTTATAAATAATACAGTTACAATTGCTACAATTTCAATTTAAATGGTAATTTTATGATTTTTTTTATCGAGAAAATTTACCGAAAACGTGTTTTGAACACAATGGTCCACCCATAAATATGATCAAGATTAACATATATTTTTTTAGCTGCTCTAAAATGTATACATTTGGCTAAAAAACTGTTTTGTGAAGCCTATTTTGACTGAGTACAGCGCCTTAACGGCGGGCCCATCACGTCCTCCTCGTGGGAGGAGGGCCGGGAATGACCGGAGAAGGTGTTATAGAGTGCAATGCGGGCGGAGGCGACCCCGCGCCTATTGCCCGCCTATCACCACCATGAGGAAGGAGAAGACGACGTCTTCTCCGACCTCTTCTTCGCCATCGGAGCGGTGCAGCGAGAGTAGGGTCGTCCTACCGCGCTCGCTCCGCCGCCTCCTTTTGCGAAATGACGTCCTCGCAAAAGCGACCGCTGCCCAGGCCCCCTCACTCTCCAGTATGGAGTTGACCACGCTGGGAAGTGAGAGGTCCTGTCCGATCTCCGCAGTCAGACTGCGGCGCGGCTCAGACCGGGCACACCTCGAGGGTGTGCTGTGCTGTTTTCTCCACCGCGCCGCAGTCGGGGCACGCCGGAGTCTCCTCCCGATCCGGTGCAGGTGCGAGCCAAAATAGCCCTGGCCTGACAGCACCTGCACCAGACGGAATGAGAGGAAACCGTGGGCTCGCCTCCCGTTGCATGGCCTCCCACTCCTCCGCGACGGGGCGCTCCCCGAGGGCCTTTTTCCGCACCGTCCACTCGTACACTCTGGCGAGCACCCACGCCTCCAACTCTCAGGAACGGGTGCCGGCCAAAGCGAACACCGCCGAAAAGCCCACCGAGCGGTAGGCCCTCGCCACACGCAGTGAGGCCTGACTGGGCCTGACCAAGACTACTTTGTCGCTTGGATAACGTTGTAGGTTGAGCGTTGTTTTTATTTACTTATTTATGTACACCAAAAATGAAATACAAAAATAAAACTAAAACACATACAATGTGCGGCCTTATCGCATTCCGCGATCTCTTTCAGGTAACCTGGCTGTATGTAAGCATTGTTTAATTGAAAAAACAAGATGGCTGAATTAGTTCCGATTTTAGCCACGTGCCTATTGATCGAAAAATAGACATAGATTGAAAAATATACATGGTTAAACTGTCAATGTTTGTGGTCTACTACTATTTACTATCATAGATGTAGCCCGCTACGGTTTTACATGAATTTAATAATACAAATGGCCTATTCTATCTGGAACAGTTAGTGTAGTGTGTGAAAACAATATTCAAATGAACACAGTCTCGGAGATTACTATTTGTATTATAATAAATATATGTAGCAAGTATAGACAAGACATCAACGTGCACAGTGTGGTAGGGCAGATTGTGGAAGAGAGTGGGAGGGAGAGAATGAGGGCGCTACCTTTCACACTTCGAAGAAATAGTAAGCAAAAAAAATATCTCAACAAAACAAATGAGAAGTAATAAACGCTGCTGTAAAGCACGCACGATATTGACAAATTAGGTTCCTTCACAAAATACATAGTAACACACACTGTGTGTAACTATGTATTTCGCGAAGGCTATGTATTATGCTTTTCTTGATAGAACTAAAATAACTAGGTACCAAGTTAATCATATAAAACTAATTGCATAGTCTCTGGTATTCGTTTGACACGAAAAAAACTGACATTTGTAATGTAAACGTAATCGAATACTAGTACATAAACAACAAATTGTTTTCATTTTCTTATTATTGTTTACGCTTATGGTCATAAAACGCACTTATGAAGAGCTTACGTAGGTTACTTCTGCGGTTGTACATAGTTCCAGTAGACACGTATAACGAAGAGTTAATACGAAAATGATAAAGTTTTGGAAAAGTGCAGGTAAAATAGTTTGTAATGAGTCTTTATTGTTTTAATATTTGCCCTTTAAAATTGTTAACGAAACTGCACGGTAGTTACTCATTGATTTCATTTATTTTAGCGAAAGGTAAAACTGGCTGCCCAGTACGACCTCCAGAAGTCAAATCCGTGAGCACACCTGATATCAAAAGCCTAATAAATGCGCAAATATTACTTGAAGAAAATGAAGGTAAGTACAAATCATGAATACTCTGATTAACTGAGGCATTAAAAATTGCTCTAAAATGAATGTACTACTGTGTTCCAGATCCGAAACAAATGTTTGAAAAGAGCTCCAAGTTGTCCTTAAGCTTACATGACATAATAATTGACAAGAAAGCCCTTAAATATTTTGTAGAATATATGGAATCTATAGGAAAGGATGCCCTCATTAAATGTTTGTTGGAAATAGAAGAATTCAGAAAATATATACTAAACTCAACCAATACTAATGCAAGTGGTAATATTTGCAAAATTAATCGAACTAAAAGTTTGGAACTTCAGTGCAAGTGTGCATCTAAACAAGATAATAACATAAAGTCACCAAAAAGCAGCTGGAGAGAAAACAGTGATATGTTTAGAAGTCCTAGTAATACAAGGTTTAATGAATGTTCTATGAGTTCATGTGGCAACTTATCTGAACATGTAAAATCTGAGAACTCAAACTCAGCCAGTGCAAATATTCCCAGGGATTTCACTGAGGAAGCAATAATAATTTTCAAGAAATATGTTGCCTTAGAAGCCCCATACCAACTTGATTTACCCGATAGCAACAGAAAATCTGTAATATCCAATATTTGCCAACCTGAAGGACAGGTACAAGAAAACTGTTTTAAGCCAGTGCAAGATATTCTAATTAGACAAATGGAAAATAATCACTATAATGATTTTATAAACAGCCCATTTTACATTAGAGCACAAATTGACATTTTGACCAGTGCTTCTCTAAATCTGAAAGATATTTTACACAATGAAACAGTTTTGTTTTACTTCACTGAATTTTTGGAACAAGAATCTTGCAGGGTATTACTAGAATTTTTAATGGCTGTAATGCACTTCAGAGATAATTTGCTGAATGGTAACACAACAAGCCCTGACCAAGCTCAAGCTGATGCTATATCTATTTATGAAAAATATTTTTCTCTTCAGGCAACGCACCCAATTGGATTTCCAACTGATATAAGACTAAAAATTGAAAGTGATATATGCAGGGAAGGGGGTCCATTACCAACATGTTTTGATCTACCTTATCAAATTGTGTTTAAAACACTGACTCAGTATGTCAAAGTATTTTTAGAATCAGAATTATATTTTAAATATCTCTCAGAAATGATACATTCAGTTGAAAACATGTGGTCCTCCAATCATAAATCACATTCTGATTGCAGTAGTGAATTTAGTATTAGCACCCAAAATACTCTCCTTGCAATGGGAGACCCAGTCTTCCGTAAGAAGAAACGCAATCTCTCTGTACCTGACATGACAATAGACTCTAATCAGCTGTATAATGCTGATGCTTTATGGCAGAGGAATAGACCTGATGGCTTAAATCTTGGAAGAGTTAATAGTTTAGGCAGGTTTGAATCTAAATTCGAACCAGATCCCGATAAAAAGGACAAGTCTGTCCTAAAGAAAATGGTCAGCCGGTTTGTGCCAATGAATACATCTAAAGTGGAAGAAGAAATGGCCTGGCAAATAGCCCATATGATTGTAAAAGATGTAACAGACCTAACCATGGCCCCACCGGACAATGAGCATGATGATATGTGATATTTGTCATTCATCTCATATTATGTATTTTGTAAAATGATAAATAATGTATATATGTATGTAACCTACTTGTATAACTAATAAAAATCGTCTATTTCACTTAATCATCTGCCTAGCCTTTTTCCAACTATATTGGGGTCGCCTCTCAGTCAAACTGGATTCAGCTAAATACCAGTATTTCACTTAATACTATAGGTACTTATTTGTTTTTTATTGGTGCCCATTTTATAAAACTATCTTATAATTATAGTAAAAAGGCACATTTATAAAGTCATAAAAAGTATATTTATGAAAAAAAAAATGTAAGTATAACAAAATGCCAACAATACTGGGATTGAAAAGATTTGATCACAAAGTCGCGTAGTTATTAATACCCGGTGGGATAGCTGACAGCTGTAATCTTGGAGGTTCTGACCCCAACAGTGGAGACTGCTCATCATAAAAACAAAATTCTTTGCGTGACTCATTACTAAATGATGGCATATTCCTCCATTTATTTGTATTCCATTTTCGATAAACAAGTGCATTTAACAATGCTTGCATGGGATTTGTTAATGCCTGAAAAATTAAACATTACAATATTAATTATGTACCTACCTATTTGTAGTGTCAAGGTAAATAAAACAAAGTAATCTTATTAGGTTCCGTTTTTTCCTTTTGAGGTACGGAACCCTAAAAATATAGGTTTATGGTAATAATACTGACCATTATGTACCATATTGTAATAATAACTTTGACTGGCATGTTGAACCACATTGTCCAAAGCAAAACGCCATTAACAAGGTTTGGTAGCCAACACAGATAGAACACCACATTGATTAAGAAAAACTTCAATCTCAATGTATCTACTACTCGTCTCTCTTTACTTGTGAACTGAAAAACAAATATTCTTAGTAAGTATTATAAAACTGTTTATTTATTTAGGTACCAATTGACCCACGCAACTTCGTCTGCTCCGCTCCTATTGGTCTTAGCGTGATGATAATATCATATATATTATATAGCCTATATAGCCTTCCTTGATAAATGGTATCTAACACTGAAAGAATTTTTAAATCGGACCAGTACTTCCTGAGATTAGCGCGTTCAAGCAAACAAACAAACTCTTCAGCTTTATATATTAAGTATAGATAACTCGTTTTGCGCAGTTCCAAGGTTAAAGACGAATAGAACAGGAAGAAGTCAAACGTAATAAAAAAATAGAGGCTACAAGGATCTTAATGCATAAACTGCAAATGACGCAAATGTGCGTCAGCACACAACGTCGCTGCATTAATTATTTGTATTACTTAATGACTATCATTGCAATTATCATTGAATAATTTAAATCTAGCAAAGGAAATAGTAATTAAGTAATCCTACTATATTTTTCATGATTGGTAGGTACCTGCGCAAGAGGAACTGCTACAGCCATTTCCACATCCTTACTTGACATAACATACATAATTGGGTTTACTATCATCACCATAGCAATTGGTAAATATGTTGCACAATAGTTTGGCAATATTTTGTACAAGGCACTAGTTACAGATGGTAGGTTGTGGCATCTGTAAGGAATGAACAAATTGATTAGATTGACTATTAAGGTCAGACATTTATTCAAGGATTAATTTATTTATAGAACATGGAATATTTATCTATAGAGATAAATATGTATTGCTTTTTATTTGCATACTAGCTGACCCGCGCAACTTCGTCTGCATCACATTTTTCATGATTGCTCCGCCCCTATTGGTCTTAGCGTGATGGCTATCAAACATTATCTTTTTTTTTTTTTTTTTCGGTTCCTGAGCGTAGCAGTAGTGCATTCAACCTAAAAATCAAACTCTTCAGCTTTATAAATATAGATTGTTTGTAACACTAGGGTTACATAGGTACTGATGTATACATTCCACCAAGAGTAATACATTACCTACCTACTATTTTGTTGAGTTGTGCATGCATTGTTTATGTTTTACCCTTTTTAACAAAAATTATTTATTACATTCACTACTTTAAATAAGTCTTGAAAGTTTTCATGTATCTGTCATAGGTTAGAAGTACTTACTTAGCATTGGGAATGTATAGTATAGATAAGCCAACACCAGTAGTAGCTGCAGGCAATCCCCAGGCAATAGAGTGATAGAGCAATGTATGTGAATCACGGCCCTTTATGGTGAGCCATGTGTCTATAGCATAAAACAAGGTCCAGAACCAAGTCACTGTGTAAAAGTATTGTGTCCATGCCTGAAATTATTAAGACAAAGTTTTAACATTTTTAGAGTCGGTTAAACCTTGATATAACTTTTACCTGAGGGAAAAATAATCCATCATAGCTATTCTTCACAAGAAAATTAGATATAGACAATTAAAAAATCAGCCATTAGATCAATATTGGAAACCAATTAATGTAAAGTAAGAATAGATGGTAGTTTGGTGTACAATAAAGTATAATTATATAAATAAATAGAGGTCTACTGAGAAAAAAATGTATGGTAAAAATACTTACAGAAGTGATGCTACAGAACAAGACACTAACATCATCATCAGGTAATGGCATTATATTTTTATACCTGAGCCATAGGGACGAGCGTACTAGAACACCTGGAATTGAAACATGATAAAAATTATTATATTGGTTCCACATATCAAAGCTATTTAACATTTTGTGAAAGACAACAAAATTAGATGCAGTTAAAGTGTTACCAAATGATGCCAATAAATCAGCCACAGCAAGCCAGATAATAATTCGACGTCCACGTGTTGAGCCAATCCCTCTCTGTATCCGATTTTTAACATCTGGAAAAATCTAAAAACATTGAATATATGTTAAATATAAGTATGGAGACTGCAAGTTTTCTTGATGATTAACATTTTTATAAAGAATGTCTACTTTTTATGGTACACCATACCAAACTTCAATACATGAAGAACTCTAAAGAGTTAAGTATTTGAGTGCTACAATGGACAACTTATACCTCTTTTTGATATTATTTTTTATTTCTTTCTGTCTGTTTATTATCTCTTTAGTTAAAGGACCGATTTTTGAATCCTCAGATAAACATTCAGATAGTACTTATTAAACAGATAACAAAAAAAATCATTTTTCAAATGCCAGATATAAAATTGAAAGCAAAACAACTTTAAGAATTCGAAAGGTGCGTTTGAATGATTACTTATATTTTAAAGTGTATACTTAACATTTCATATAGTTATGAACCATGCAATATTGTATGCTATTGGGATTGGCAGTCTTTCAAAATGAATGTTATACACTGCAGACATACAGAAAGCAAATGCATCTCAGTCTTACATGCCCTAGATTTCTTAACCGGCGAACTGCAACTTGAGAAGCCATAGTAAGGACACGAATCCCTCACTTTAAAAAGTTTAATTCGCTAAGCTTAAAATAAGTATTCTGAAAAATACATTGATTCAATTTAATAAATACTTTACTCCTACCTGATATACTGATCCCAAAATTCCAACCGTAGACGAAATTAAACATACTATATTGTATGAATCCGTATTAAATTCATCCATGATTCTTACTGCAAAGTCTTCTTTATTACCAGTATGATGGCAACAAAATGTTTGTATTGTAGGGTCCGACATATTTTATCTTTTACTACTCACTATCTTGAAATAAATATTTTATTTCGTCACAATTTACTATGTTTCCTTTAACGTTCAGCTGTGTAGTGTTTGTATTGATTCATGATAACAACTGACAGTTATTATGTTATTATCATCATTGACAGAATCTTTTTTTTTTAATAATGTTTTTTTAATGACCATAGATATAAGTCTTTCAGTCGCATACACTGGATTCTGTCACATCTGACAGAATCCATCAATTCAATGTTGCCAACTCCTATAAATTCGAGTCACCATACCCAATTACAAAAGTCGCTAAGCCGATGCTGAAAGGCGTGCAAGTTGCTTTCAGTATATATATTTTTCAAACTTAATAAAAATTTGCATTTAACTTTTACAAAATACTTATTTTTTTATCTAAATCTTAAAAATGAGACCCTTGAGGCTCAACTGGAATCGCTTACACCTACTGCAGCCACTGATTACTCGTTGTGGAAATTTACAAACTCGTATGACAGACCACAGCTGGCAAAACCTCCACTGAGACACATCAATGGCTGGGCCTGTACATCCCAAGAAAAGGCAAACTTGTTCGCAGAACATTTCTCGATTGTGTTAGCCCGAATCAGTGATATAGATTCTGAGATAGAGGTTGAATCTATTCTAATCCAGCCTTCTTCCAGATTGCTGTCTACGGGAAAAGTGCTCAGAGCATTGCGACCAGACAACAATTGTCACTTTAGATGGCAAAATTCGACTAATTCTTTGCTGATTTCAGAAAAAAACTCAATGAGCACTCGGATCCCATGGCCTTAGTGTTTCAAACCCCAAAGGGCTCCAATACATAATTCCCAGTTAGGTTGATGTATTTTCGCCGTTAAAGATTTAATGCATCTGCAGCAGCATAAGCAAGCGAAAGCCATTGGCCAATGGCTTAATAGCCACGAGCCTCGACCAACACCTTAGGAGGCTCTCGTTAGAAAGCTGGATCAAGAGCTTGATTCAGAAAGCGGTACTTCTGGACTCCGCTCGCATTGTTAGAAGGTTCCTCTGGAGCCCTGAACACCGGTAGCTTGGACGCTCTCCTGACTCTATTCTGGTCTACTATTTTTTTTTTTTGTTTTTTTTTTTTTATTATTGAAATATTTAAATGTGTACAGTTTAGAGAAAAACAATAAAAGGAATCATAAAAATAAAGCCATTGGAGTGATCGTGTACAATAAAATATTAATAAATTGTGAAAAATTATTTTAATGCCTGTTCGAGGAAGGGGACATTTTGCGAAAGGGACATTCTGAGAAAGTGACATTTTGCTACCTGTAGTCATTTTGAGAAGTTGTCATATTGCAACTGAGCGAAGACTGGGCGGACGCATACTTCTAAGTCTCGGTACCTACGCATTTTACCTAGTATGGTCCCTATCCCTACAGTACCGCAGACGCATGCGTCTGCGAATTCATTCCGTCTTGCGGCAATGTTGCACGTACATTACATATGATATTTCCATGGAGTTATTAAATACATTTCGAATTTTTTCTTACATTTATCTTCCATAGCCGACTTTTCGGAGCTTTTACTTTAGCATGGAATTGTGACTGGGATCGCACTTGAAAATTCTATGTGGCGAATAAAACAGTACCTAGTACTATTCTGTAAAATGTATATACTTATTTATTTACACTCAAAAGAACAGGAAAAACATTTATAAAACCGGCCAAATGCGAGTTGGATTCTCACAAGAAAGGTTCCGAACCATAAACCAAAAAAAAATTCGTTATCTGTAAAGTTGGTTTACGGACGATTAATTTTACTCGATGAAGTCATTATGAAAATAATGAGGGCTACTACATACCGTTTTTAGCCGACTTCTTCAAAAAGGAGGAGGTTCTATGTTCGGTTGTTTATATCTTCTTTTTTGATGTATGTTCATCGATTTCTCCGCCAATTCTGGACCGATTTTAAAAGTTCTTGTTTCATTCGAAAGCCTATACTCCTGAGGTGGTCCCATTGTCACCAAGTTAGAATATGATGATGGGATCCCATGAAAATCGAGGGAAACACTCAAATTTTATAAGCACATACACTGTTTTTCATAAACTTTCTAACGCTATTCAGATATTTGTGCCTGGTAATCATCATCTCATGTTGCTGAGCTGATGATTGGATCCCATGACAAATGTTTGTTCAGCGATATTTTCGCCAATTGTTAACCGATTTGGATGATTATTTTTTTGTTTGGAACAGTATTTTCTCGGACTGGAAGAACTTCGGAGGCAGGCAACGGAACTCTTCAATAGTTCATAGTGCGTTCATGTAGTTCGAAAGAATGAATATTTCAGAAATAATCATTCTTTCGAACTACATGAACTTAGAGGGCTATATTGATGATTAAAATGGTTATAATTCTTTAGATAAATACGCGTTACGGTCGCAGATCGCATTTGGTCCACATACAGCTTCACCCTGACCGGCAAATTGCAAAAAACATAAAAATATTTGAATTTCGCGGGCTACCCTGGAGCATCCACCTTAAATGATTACACTCTAAATTATCAAAATCTGCTAACAATTAAATAATGTTTCGCTCTAAAAATAATATTTAAAACAAAATATAAAATAGGACAGTCACGGAATAGACTGTTCCTATAACGGAATAGAATTCTTAAGACTATTGCACATTATCAAGAAAAGACATCAAATTCATAGAAATATTCATACATCAATTTTACACCTTGTTCAACATATAACACCCATTTTTTAAAGTCGCTGTTATTACTTACTATTCTAGCCACATTGAAAAGATACCCGCGAAAACATAAGTAACACGCTTTCCTGGCAGTCGGGTAAAAATTTGTAAATAAAAAAGGTAATCTATACATATAATAAAATCGTAGACCAACCGTGTCTGTACATTGAATATTTTTGCACAAAAATTACATAGAAAAGTTAGAAAAAGATACAAAACACAAATATGCTATTTTTGAAATTTTTGTCTGTTTGTCTGTGCGTTTGAGGGAGCATCACGCATAAACCACAGATTGGGTTCCAAATCTAGGTACTTAAAAATATTAAGTGATAATCCGAGTAACATTTAGCGTTTATTTCATCAAAATCGACCCACAAAATCAAAAGATATTGAATTTTTAAGTTTAGTAAGAGGCTTCCTAATGTATTCTGTTCCTCATGTATTCTGATTACAGCGCCATCTATTGAAATAGATGGAATTCACGAACGCATGTATAAAACACCAAAACAAATTGTAGAGTTATGTGTGAAACTTTTAATACCCACGTGGCAAAATAAAATTGAACATTTTTACACCTTATCGGTATTTATCATAACAACCGATCCACAAATCAAAATATATTGAATTTTTAAGTTTGGTAGGAAACTTCCTAATGTATTGTGATTAGGCAAAGTACCATCTATTGAGAAAAATAAAATGCATAAAAACACACATACCCCCTAAAACACGTTGTTGAGTTATTCGTGGAACTTTTATACGTAGCAAAATAAAAGTGAACATTTTAATACCTTAATATTGTCATACGGGCTTCTTGTTTAACGTCTTCCAATGTTAAACATTTTGTCAGTTTACTTACTTGGTCGATAGATAGCGTTGCACTGATGACGCGTTTTTCTGAATTGCGGTGTTAAGATTTTCTGCTGGAGAACGACCCTCACACGAGTTTGGGTTCGGTTTCTTGTAGGTCTGGAAAGTCTTTTATAGGGTCTAAATTACCAATATCGCTGTTCTCTCTGTGTTGTCTTTTAATTGGATTCGTTTACTGTACGTTAAACCAGTATTTTTATAATAGGTACTTATTATGATATAAAAGACTGGCTACAGAGTTTCTTGCACGTTCTTTTACAGTGATCTACTTACGTTTAAAAAATCCCAAATAGCTTCATATTTTTGACAGACTTCTTAACAATTCAAAAGTATCTACCTGTAAATAAATGGGTTGAATCTTGAATAACTCCCTAAGTAGGTAAGTACTCCCGAGATAAGAATGATTATGTGGTATTCCAGACTATAATCTACCTCTGTGCGAAATTTCATCCAGATCCGTTCAGCCGAATTGTCGTAATTGAGTAAGAAAGCTAGCCAAACTTTCGCATTTATTAGTAAGCAAAAATTGAAGTAAGATAATAGGCTGGCATCGACCTAAGCGCACGCGAACGACGTCGCGGGCACAGCTAGTAATAAAATAAAAACCTGATTGTTATAGAAGTGAACTAAAAAGATGTAATCAAGAAAAATACCATGCTGTGCAGTCGGAGGATACATATTCGCGAGCTGATTGTCTGACTGCACAGCTTAATTTTTTTCTTGTTTCATCTTTTTGGTTAACTTCTTATGCAGTCGGGTCTTTGAGTTTTAAATTAACTTGTTATTTACAACCATTTATTACTTTTTCTTTTTTAAATTTATATTTAGTCAACTCTAGATCTGTAAACGATTTCCGCAATATTCAAGCTCAAACTTCATATTACGCGGTGACGTCATTTTGATTTACGTATCAAAATTCATAGGGTATTTCCTTTGGCCTAGAACTATGAAATTTGGCAGGTAATACCGTCTTTTACTACAGGTACAGGGACAAGTGTTAAAACTATACATTTTTAATTAAATCATGAAAAATACGGTCTTCATTTAAAGTAGGTACGTAATCAATCATCAAGCGTTATAAACCACTGATTGGATTCAAAATTTAAGTAAGTACTTAAAAAAGTTAAGTGTTATCCCGTGTAACATGTACCATTTATACTTCATCAAAATCGACCCACAAAATCAAAAGATATTGAATTTTTAAGTTTAGGAAGAAACTTTATGGAGTGCTAAAATAGGTAGTTTTCATTGAGACTCCAGATACTTGCAATGCCATCTATTGAGAAAAATAGTACCTAGTCACAAATGTGTGAAATGAACTCAAATACATATTTGTTATACATTTAATATGTAGTTAAAAAAAAACAACATTTTAATATCTAATCATTATTTATCATAACAATAGTAAGCTTCTGAGTTCGATCTCATATTTGACAGTTCAACTAGTTCAGTTCGATAGATGGCGTTATACTGATGACGCGTTGTCTGAATGGCGAGATTTTTTTACAATCTGTATTGTTAGTTGGTAAATCATAAAACGGGTCGATTTTCAAGGTACACTTGCCGAGGTTGGTCTATGTATGGGTAACCATTTTAACATTATGTCTACCGAGATTCCAGTGTGCCTTGGAATATTTCAGTCACACGAGACAATCTTCAAGATAAAGCAAAACCTGCCGAGGTCGGTCTGAGGATGGATGACCATTTTAACATACATAAGGGTCGATCGACCCGTGCGACTGTTATTACTTAGCTACGAGCTCCTCATGCAATCAGTCCTCACTAAACATCTATTTAAAAAATCGATTATTCTTACACCATAAATCGATTCTATGAAACCGGTAAAACTGTAATCCTAATATATAAATAAATAAAATACGTCGTAAGAAGCTGTTTGCCATGAAGGTTCTTAATAGAGGATTTCCCGAAATTTTTACAGAAACGGGAAAAAACGGGATAAGTATGCGGCAGCGAAGGGGTGGACTCGGTGTGATGATGGGCTTTTTAATGAGACTCGTAAATTACTAATAATGAGGTTTTAATGACTTTTTACAATGGAAATTTTTAAATAAAATGACACACGCTGTCGCGACCGGTGTTGCTGTCGGATTGGTCGTCGGCAGTGTTGCCAGATGGCTTGAACCTTTTATCTGTAGTAGAAACTGCTAAAATCTGTACTAAATCTGTATGCCATTTTAACTTTTAAAATCTGTATAAAATCTGTATTATCAAATAAATCAAAATATATTTTTTTAAGAACAAGGGGTAATTACTAACGTGATAAAGTATGATTGTCATATATTAAATTAAAAAAAAACTTCCATCCAGTTCCGATTAAACTTTTGCATCACTCGGGGTTTTTTAGATGCCATAATGGTTCACTAAAACACAATCAATATTAAGTCTGCACTCAACACTCTCGCTCTATGCGCACTACTGCGTATTTCACTCTCGCAGCGAGAGCGAAGTACCTTGGTCAGCACGCAAAGATCTTCGGGGGATTTCCCGAGCAGAGCGATTGACACTAAAAAATTACATTAGTGAAAAAAAACTTACCATAAACAATAGAATCATGCAATGATGTATGTACTAATCATGTGTTTTTTTGCTTCGTTCTGTTTTGAGTTGAATATTATGGTAGTTTAATCAATCGAGTTAGAAAACTCTGTATAAAAATCTGTATCCAGTGCTAATCTGTATTACACATCAAAAATCTGTATAAATACGGAGAAATCTGTATATATGGCAACACTGATCGTCGGCAGTGGTCTCGAACGTCATAGAGCGAGATCGGTAGACTTGCCAGAAAAAAAATACAATATTCAATCAAATTCGTTTATTTATTGAATAAACACTTACATGTATACTAATTTATAACAATCATATCTATAAATGCGATCCAACTAAGAAGGAGTGTGTCATTTCATCTGTCAACTGACACTTCAAAAGTACGGTTACCAGAAGCATTACTTTGTACAAATTGCCAACTCTAATATGTTCACTCTTTATTTTTCGTTTCGCTAGATCGCAATAATTTTCATTAACACAATAATGGCAAAATAAAGTGCTTAAGAATTGAATTTTAAAATCAATTCTTAAGGTGAATGCTCCAGGGTAGCCCGCGAAATTCAAATATTTTTATGTTTTTTGCAATTTGCCGGTCAGTGTGAAGCTGTATGTAGACCAAATGCGATCTGCGACCGTAACGCGTATTTATCTAAAGAATTATAACCATTTTAATCATCAATATAGCCCTCTAAGTTCATGTAGTTCGAAAGAATGAATATTTTTTTTTTTTTTTTTTAATCTTTATTTATTTACAGGGTTTTTTCTATAAAGAATATGTCACCCCGATGATTGTATACAAGTTATTAAATCTAAGAATTAAACTACCCGCAACCTTATACCGATAATAATAATATGATAAAGCGTTCTAGCATCATCTGATAACGGTGAGGCTAGAACGCTATTATAGAAGCCTACATTAAAGTTATTAACAAAAGCGTGACGTCTTCGGACTCCAATACGAACACACTCCGACAGGATATGATGCACGTCTTCTATTACTCCACAGACAACGCAATTGGGAGATTCAACTTTGCGCATCATAAATCCGAAACTATTGAGCGGTATGTGGCCGGATCGGAGCCTCAAAGCCGTCACGACTTCCTGTCTAGTCATCCCTCCCTCGCTGAACCAAAGAGTCCGTGGAAGAGATGGTTGAATCGTCTTGTACCAAATACCTTTCGTTAACGACCGCTTATCAAAATATTCTGACCAGGATTGAACACACTTGGCTCTAACTAAGGGTAAGAGTTCGGTATGCCAGGGAGAACACGAATACATTTCTCCATCTGACCCGGCCTCGTTTGCTAAACGATCAACCACTTCATTACCCTCTAATCCAACGTGGGAAGGGATCCATTGCAATACAATTGTTTTATTCTTGGCAACAAATTCAGTAATCCCTCTTAAAATAGTAAAAGCTATAGGAAGCCCTCTAACTGATGGGGAACTTGTGCATCTCATAAGATGGAGAAGAGCACTTTTCGAGTCAGTGAAAATGACAAACCGATCACCGTCCAATGACTCGATATAGGCCAAAGCTTCAGCAATAGCGATAAGCTCCAAATGCATTATTGACAATTTTGTTACAATTTTAAATTTAAAAAAAGAATCTATTTGTGAATCATAAAAGGCCGCGCCACCAAAATTCTTCCCTTTAGAACCGTCCGTATATACACAGTAAAAATCAGAATAAAGTGCATTAAGAGATTTACAACAAATTGATTTTAAATTACAGACATTATAACGGTGTTTAGGTTTATCTACTGAATCTAAATTAGGTTTTACAATAGCTGTTAAGTCCATATTGCTTACCCAAGTAGTCATGGAGAACGTGCCCATTTTATTGCTACAAAACATATGTTCTTGCTTAAGAACATCGTGAGACCAAACTAAAAGAGGTTTTTTCTTTTTTCTCCAAAAAGTATTACTGTCGCAGAGACGGTGTAGCTTATTCAGTATGTCTATCACAGGAAAATCAAAGCATTTTGATTTTAAATAGAATTTACCAGCTAAATATTGGCGACGAACAAAAAGGGGAGGTAACATTAATTCGGATTCCATCACGTGGATCGGCGTAGTTTTGATAAATCCACCTATTAACCGCATGCAAACGTTTTGTAGCCTGTCCAGTTTTGTCAAATGTGTGTCTGCACTATTGTCCAGTAGAAAGCTGCCAAAGTCTATGGCATGCGACTACGAATAAGTGCAATGTACAGTCGTCGTAAATGGTTGGGATGTATTCCCCATCCGGGCCCCACCAAAACCTTAAAAATATTAATCAGTTTTAGTACATGTTCACGGACCTCATTAATATGTTTCTTCCATCGAAGACCCTTGTCCAGCCACACTCCTAAGTACTTCACATGGTCAACTAAATCTAACAAGGTCCCATTTAAACGCACTTCTATAGTAGGTCTACGATAACCTCTACTAAACCAACAGATCTTACTTTTGGCGGGGGAAATGTTTAAACCTACATTCTTTAACAAGTCACTGATCATATCAAGACTAGATTGGATCTTCGATTGCCCGTCACTAACCGAAGAACACTGTACATAAATAGCGAAATCATCTGCGTACTGGGATATATGAATGTTATTCTGCAATTTTTTACATATATTCAGCGTTATTATATTAAATAAAAGTGGAGATAGCGGGTCACCCTGAGCCAAACCACATCCTGAATGTCTACTAATATAGTTGATCCCAGATCTTATTTTGAGTACTCTTCTATGAAGAAAATTCCATAAATATTTACAGATACGTGATCCTACTTTAAGGTTATCCAAAACATTGATTAAAACACTATTATTTACGTTATTGTAAGCATTATTTATATCTAAGAAACAAGCTATAGTAGAACAACCCTCGGAAAAGCCAGTTTGTATAGTGGAAATTAGGCAACTGAGACCGTCTAGACATGACCTACCCCTACGGAAGCCAACTGTGTTCACCGAAAATGTGTTGCTTTTCTCCAAAAACCATTCCAATCTTCTATATAAAACATAGTGAAAAATTTTACATATACACGACAGCAAGGATATGGGTCGGAGTGACGTAACGTTACTAGGGTCGCGACCAGGTTTTGGAATAGGTATGATAGAAATGTCGCGCCACTGCGAGGGGACAAAACTGTGTTCAAAAAAGTTATTAAATAAAGTAAGTAATACAGATTTTCCTACATCAGGTAAATTCTTAATCATAGAATAGGATATATCATCTAATCCAGGAGATGTATCCTTAGACTTGATACATTTATCTAGCTCCTGTATGGAGATCTCACTATCTAAGATAGGATTATTATGGTGGACCGTAGGAGTAGAAGGGGTCACATAATCTGGGGTAAGGGAATTTAAAAGATTAGTAGTACTATGGGCGTCTATAAAATGTCTAGGTGAACGGTAACCTTTCAGCCATCTCATTTTGCGCCACATATCACTAGTCGTTGTAGTGTGGTCAACTGAGGAACAGAAATTTTGCCAGTTGTCTCCCTTAGCCTGACGGATTAGCTTTTGCGCTATACTTATGCGACCGTTAAGAGTATCAAGGTTCTGGGGAGAGGGATTACGCCTAAATTTAGATAATGCAAGCCTACGTTGAGCCACAGCGAGTGATAGTTTTGCAGACCAATAAGGCTTCGGAATGAAATTGGAAGCAGGGTTTTGGTTAAGTTTAAAAAATGGGATGAATTTGTCTGCAGCTTCACTCAGAATACGTAAAAATAAATCGTAAGCTTTTTGAAGGTCATTTGGCAAACATAGATGACTAAATATTTGTTCTAAATGTTTTTGAAATGACGTCCAGTCTGCTTTGCCAAAGTTTCTCTTAGTAATTGAAGGGAGATGTGACGTACATAATGTTGATATTTTAATTATAAGGTGGTCGCTGCCTAAATTTTCATTTAAGACGGTCCAGTTGAGGTTCAAAGCAATATCTGTGGAAACCAAAGATATGTCAGGGGAAGACTGTTGTAAATGATTGTCAACTAGACGAACTCGCGTATGGGTTCCATCGTTCAAAGAAAAAAAATTGCTGTCTATAAGTGAGTCGTGAATAAGATTTCCTCTGTGGTCAGTTTTATAAGACCAACTGTCGTGATGGGCATTAAAGTCACCTAGGATTAAGGTCTTGGAAGGCCATAACGATAATAGACTATCCCAATCCTGCTGAGTGATAACGATTCTAGATGGACAATAGATAGACACAATATTTTCATATGGATCACAATTACATAACTGCACGCACACAACCTCAATACCGGTATTGTTTACCTGAACGCGTCGCAGCAGCGATTTAATAGTTTTGTGTACGATGATAGCTACACCGCCGTATGAGTCATCCCGGTCTGAACGATAAACAACATAATCATTAATTTTAAAGTGACTTTCGGGTTCAAGCCATGTCTCACTAAGGGCTGCAATATGGACCTTTTCCTGGCATAACAGTTGTTGGAACGATGCCAACTTAGGCCTAATACTTTGGGCATTCCACTGCAGAATGTTTAATTTAATTGGTTTGTTAGCCATCACAACTTATAAAATAGTTAAACATTGCTTTAATCCACGGCCACTCTGAAATAAAACTCGCTGACACTACACATAACCATTTTAGGCATAATTGGTAAATACACCTTATCTTGAAAAATATGCTAGTCTTTTTGAGATAGATGATTTCCTTTATTCTCGACCACAATTCATTAAAAGATGGACATTCATCTTCAGCCTCACCATCATCGGATACTTGATCAGTTGTAGGCGTTTCTTGATTCCAGAACATCCAGTCATCTTTGGGAGGGTTTTCCTTGGCTTTTGGCAACTTTACTGGTTTAGGTTTAGGAAGTTGGTTTTCCATTCTAACCGTGATAGGAGTCTGTTCCTTGTGGACTATGGCCTTAGTGCGGATAATGTCAGCATAAGTGGAACGAATAGAAGCTTCTGGATTATTTTTCCTAGCTTGTGGAGGGATTTCTGTGGCTACTGGGGCTTGAGGGAGAACGTCAGTTTCGGAAGGAATAAGATTTTCGGGTGGAACATAACATTCTAAGGCTTTTCTGTATGTGCATCCAAACTCAGCCATAATCTCTCGAAGCCTCCTCTCCTTCTTATATATTGGACAAGTCTTGCTGAGTGATATGTGGTCACCCTTACAGTTGACACATGAAAATAATGAAGTGTCGCAATTTGCATGATGCCCACCACACTTTGGACAGATCACATATTTGGACGGGCACATTTTCCTACTATGGCCTAACCTCCAACATTGGGAACATTGGGACACCTGATGAATGTATGGCAAAACTTTTATGCTAATATCGCATACCCGCACAAATGAAGGCAGATTATCTCCGTCAAAGCAAAGTCGAAGGGTTTCACTGGGGCACCAACCACCGTCACTCCTGTTGCGGCGGTCTAGCCTCTTGAATGATAGAAGCTTAGCGGGAGCTGGACATGAAATATTACTGAGGATCTCGTCATCTTTAAGGTCCAGGTCGACGTCTTTGATTAGGCCATAACATACAGATTGCTGCATAGCGTTTTGGAACCTCCATCCCTTCTCTAAAAGTTTCTCGCACATTAAAAGCTTTTGGGCAGCTGATTCACATTCGAATTCAAATCGTATTTTAAAAGGACTTAAATACTTAACGTGGCGAATCTTATCTATCTTATTCTCCTTTAAAATACGTGCCATTGCAAACTGCTTTGGGAGACGTTCCTTCGAAGAAGCATAGACTTCGTACTTTGCATCTTGTATTGAGTTTCTACTGCCATGACAAACCTTCTTTTTACTCCCCTTAATTTCTGTCCAACCCTCTTCTTCTTCAGTACTGTCCTCTCTTACCCTTTTTTCCGCTCTTAATAGCTCCACTTTATTTCTATCATCATCATCTGTAGCATCCATGTCAGAAGAATCATTCAATAAGCACTGTATATCATTATTAAATGCGGGCGTAGCACATCGCGATCGCGGTGAAGCGCTCACGTTATCAGTCATGGCTCGATCTCGTAAGGCACGCGCGCCTGGGTGGTCCGGCGCACGCCGATGACACGTGAAACTGCGTAAACAACACTGCGCAGAGGGGGGATACTGATTAAAATCGCAGCGGTAAACACAACCAGCCCGTACGAATGCCGGTACGGTTCTGAAGAATGAATATTTCAGAAATAATCATTCTTTAACCTTAAGCAATTTTTATCTATTACATCTTAAACTATCGTTACACCAAAAATATATAGAATATTCTGCACTAGGTCCATCCATACCTACTTACTATTTGAGGGCTTCCCCGTAACATTAAACATAAAGGAAAAGGGTTGCCATCTTAAATGTAAAATCGGTAGAAAATTCTGGAGATTTTCCATTTATACTCTGAAATCGTAGAAATATCGTCATATTTCGGTAGAACAGAGCCCATATCGGTATAAATATCGAAAAATCGGTAGGTTCGAGACCACTGGTCGTCAGTCGTCGTTCGAACTGTAGGGCGCACCGCGCACCCCCCGCAAACCGCGCGCGCCGCTGCTCTCGCTGCGCGTCGCAGCTCGCGCCGTGATAATGTATGTGTGTGTGAAGGTGTGCACGCACAAATGCAAGGCGTCAACACGTACGAAGTCGCGAGCACAAGCTAGCTTATAATACGTACCTACAAATTTGAACGGAACCCTCGGTGCGCGAGTCCGACTCGCTCTTGACCGGTTTTTATTTTCCTTCTTACCTACTTTGTTATAATACAAAGTACCGTAGGAAAATAAAAAAATAAGACTAAAAATTAAAACAAATAAGTAAATAAACTCGAATCAATAGCCAACCTTCAGTGTTTGACATTTAAAACCTCACGCTACACGAGCGCAATTAGCGGCGAATTCAAACGCGAAAGCCCTCATTGAATTCTTATGCTACGTTTACACGCTTGCCATGGTTTGGCAAGCTCCAAGTCTTTAAACGCTTGGAAGTCATTTACACGCTTGCGAGTGCGTCAGTGTGTTCTGGACAGGCAAGCATGACGGACCTAGACGTTAAAGTTGTGAGGGCTCGAGCAAGGTCATCTCGTCGTAAGATCAATTACTAGGTACTCAGTACCTGGCTGATAGTTTTTTTTACGTTTTCTAAAAACTGGCCAAGTGCGAGTCGGACTCGCTTGCAAAGGATTCCGAATGAATATCATTTTTCTGAACATTTTATTTTAATACTATAGACTTCTTATAGGTTTTTCTGTAATGTATAGGTAATGATCTATTATCTCTAATTTTATCAAAATTTTAAGCTGCTTCAAAGATAATTCGGGGGGAATGGTCACTTTTCGTCTATTTTCTTGAATAACTTCTAAACCATTTATTTTAAAATTATGAAAAAAAAAATTAAAACCCTCACAAGCCCTTTAAGCCCTTTCATTTGATATGGTGGACATACAGACCATTTATAGTCCGGAACCCTAAAAATTAAACCTAGCTAGCTAAATCGATTTATAGCTCCCGAAACCCCCTTTTTTTTAGGATGGGTAATCATCAAATGACTCCTCCCGCTCTGGGTAAAGCAGGAGGGAGTGTCAGACTTTTACTGACTAAACCCCATCCGTGTTCCTCCTATTGCCCTTTGCGTTCCAGGGTACGGTACCTCTTTCGAACGAAGTCCGCAGCCCCAGCAGACACTGGTCCTAGCGTGCCCCGTCTTTAATGCTGACAGCTCTTTGATGTGCGCGTGGAACACAGCGCGCCGTCGACCCGGGCCTGGTTCTGATCAGACGGCGAGCCACCCAATGCTCGCTGTCCGCAGACCCGCGCCTACGGTGGCAGAGAATCGTCCTGCGACTTCCGACGCCTGGGGCGTCTTCTTCTGTTGCGGCGGCTGGGGCGTGAGATTTCCCTCTCCCTCACGCGTTTGGCTTCCTCCTTTGCTAACATTACTGCTTCGCAGAAGGAAGTGACCGCTTCCCATGTCTCCTCGCTCCAGAGCATCGCTTGATCCAGGGCCGGACGCGAGAGATCGCCGCCGCTTCCGAAACCCCATGCATACTAAATTTCATGGAAAACGATGGAGCCGAGATTCCATAAATACAATAATTGCACGTTTAAAGGTATTAGATGATCGTAGCATAAAACTAAAAACATCCGCTCAGTGCGAGCTTGTGACCGAAACTAAACACACGCCAACGTGTAAATGCGTCCCAAACGCTTGCCGCAAATTTCCTTTGATCTGTGTTCAAAAACCGACACTAGTTCGGATCGGAAGCTCACGCAAACCATGCCAAACTCCCCGTTTACACGCTTGCGTTGGTAGACGCTTGCCAAACTATGGCAAGCGTGTAAACGTAGCATTACAAGCCGTCTACTCAAGCCTTGGACTATCACATGTTCCGCGCTCTCGCTTGCACGCTCGGCTCAGGTGGAACGTGACACTTTTTCGTGCGTGCGTTCATCGATTTATAAGACGTTGTCACGTCAAAAAAACACGTTACCTACTTGTATGGGAGACCCCTTTCATTATTAATTTAAATTAATTCGTATTATTTGTTGTTATAGCGGCAATAGAAAAACACACTCTGAAAATTTCAACTGTCTAGCTAAAAATTACGGTTCTTGCGATACAGTCCGCTGACAGACAGACGGATGGACGGACGGACAGACAGCAGAGGCTTAGTAATAGAGTTCCGTAGGTTATCCTTTGGTTACGAAACCCTAAAAAACAAGTGTACATTGGGCTGTCTTATCGCACAAGACAGACAACGTTTGGAGGGACTGAACGAAAGGATTTTGTTATACTTAGATTTAGGGCTGTCAGTGTACCTACAGACGTTCTAAATAATCTAGCTTGTATACAAAGTGTAACAGAATAAACGCAATACCTCTTAAGGGCTCATTGTACTCATCACTATGAACAACTTTTACTATAGGACCAACCGCGAATTCGCGAAAAAAAATCAGCTGTTCAGTACATTTTGTCGAGTTATGCGCACATAAATGTATGGGGGAGTCGTTTTTTTTTTTTCGCGATTTCGGTGTTGGTCCCATAGTGAAAATTGGTCGTAATTATGAGTTCAATGACCCCTTAAGAGGTATTGCGTTTATTCTGTTACAGGTTGTATATTTATATTAATATATATAATCTAAATCTCGGAAACGGCTCCAACGATTTTCGAGGTTCCATTTTAGAAAACGTCGTTATAAAACCGAGCCAAACTCGGCCATCCACGTACCACTATAATCTATACATATAATTAAATCGTAGATCAACCGTGTCTGTACATTGAATATTTTTTCATAAAAATTACATAGAAAAGTTAGGAAAAAGATACAAAACACAAATATGCTATTTTTGATTTTTTTGTCTGTTTATCTGTTTGTCTGTACGTTTGAGGGAGCATCACGCGTAAACCACAGATTGGGTTCCAAATCTAGGTACCTACTTAAAAATATTAAGTGATAACCTGAGTAACATTTAGCGTTTATTTCATCAAAATCAAATTCAAAGAATTTTATTTCAAATAAACCATTCACAGGCACTTTTGAAACGTCAAGGTCGGTCAGTCAAAAACATGGAAGCTATTTGCACGTTCCAAAGCGTATATCTCTGTGGAGAAGAACGTGCAAGAAACTCCACGGACACTCTTTTAAATCATGTTCTGTTTTACAAAATTCCAAGTTACATATACTTGTTGCTTCTGCATGTGAGGACAATGCAAAAGAAAAAAAAAAGGGCTTATTATAAGAATTTAAAATATAAAGATTAATAAAATAAGCCAATGGCAGTTAAGAGATGACCAGTCTCAACCGACGGCGCCTGTTCACGAACATGACGCGTGTTTCGGCACCTTTCAGCTCAACCATTTCGAAGGGAACCGAATGATCAAACCCACGCGTTTCATCCGCCATCAGCGAGACATTTGAGTGAGCATGACATGCTCTCAACCACCATGCTAGTTCATGTCCAACAAGTAAAACTATAACTACTCACATAAAATGTAAATGGTTTCATGGTACTCACATTTACAAAATTTGAAAAATATGCTTCTACTTTACCTACACAAAACTATGGTTGTCAATGACCAAATAATGAAAAATAAATTAATAAAGACAACGATTAAGTTCTTACATCAAAAAGTATAAATAAGTAATTATAATAATATAATTTCTATGTATACAAGAATAAATAAACGAAATAATGTAAGAACCTCTAAAAAAATAAAATAAAAAGAAGCGAGCATCTCTTCCAAATATAAAAACCTAAAAAGTGGACCTAAGCAGCTGTGACTGTGGAGCAGGACCAGCATTTAGCCAAGCGTTTTTATCGAGGACATAATCTTCCAGTTTATAATACGCTTGTCTACATAGTGTGCGTTTTATGCATGCTTTAAATTTTCTCTCATTCAGTTCGAGAATATCAACTGGTATTTTATTGTTACGAGCTTGGGGTTCGTTACAATAAAAACAGCCGATTAAACCACCAAAAATAACACTTTAATTTACAACAGTAATTAACACTTTAAACACACTAATCAAAACACACAATCGCACTATTGAATACTTCACTTCACTTAATTCGCAGTTGATGATCGCTTCCGAAGTTATCGCTTGTATCGCCAATTCAATACTCACTCAGTCGCCGGATGTCCGCCCTTTATATATCGGCGACAGTTATTTCTAGAACCTTCCAGTAAAGAAACTTCTGGAAAGTTCGGGTACATACCGGTCCCGATTGACCTGGTGTCGAAACATCAAGAATGTTCTAGCATAGAAAATTCTAGAAACATCTCGACCTCAGTAATTCCGCTATTGGATACTAGATGGCGGTACATGTACGTAAATGTCGTTATGTACCTAGCTTTAATTCTGGCGCGTAACACTGCCCCCTCCTAAGACATGCTCGTCCCGAGCATTATCAGCCTCATAATAACGCGCCAGTCGATCCACGTGGACGATCTTAGGAGCGCTTCTTGTCCCTTTTTGTATACGGTAGGTCACGTCATTGATTTTTGTCACAATCCGATACGGCCCGTCCCATTTAGCCTGAAGCTTAGGAGATTTCCCTTTACTGCGAACTGGATTGTGCAACCACACTAGTGAACCTTCGTCGAAACCTTTATTGTTCATTTTGCGGTCATAACGGGTTTTCATCTTTTCAGACATTTGCTGGCCCGATTCTCTGACATGCTCATAAATGTCATTCATTTTGTTCCGCAAGTCGTTCGCATAATCAGTGATACTGCGTGGGGCGTCAGGCGGTATTCCGGTGATCAAGTCTGCAGGCAGCCGTAATTCTCTACCAAAGTTTGCGAAAGCTGGTGTCACTGATGTGCTTTCGTGAACAGCACTGCGGTATGACAAAAAAAATGGTTGTATATGCTTGTCCCAATCGCGTTGCCGATTTTCCACAACTTTTGTCAGGTATCTCTCCAATGTCTGGTTAAATCGTTCCACCATTCCATCCGATTGTGGGTGGTAAGAAGTTGTTCTCGTTTTATGAGTACTCATAATTCGGCAAGTTTCCTGGAATATTTGTGACTCAAAATTCCTTCCTTGATCGCTGTGAATCTCCAAGGGTACTCCAAAACGACAGAAGACTTCATGAACCAGTTTGTCTGCAACTGTTGAAGCTTCTTGATTTGGAATGGCAAAGACTTCCGGCCACTTAGTGAAGTAATCCATTACAACCATGAAATACTTGTTGCCACTTTCACTTTCCGGAAACGGTCCCGCAACATCCAGGGCTATCCTTTCCCAAGGAGCACCAACATTGTACAATTTCAGTGCACCTCTGCTACGAGTCTGAGGACCTTTTACAGCCGCACAACTAGTACATTTGCGACACCAGTCTTCAACATCATCACGACAATGAACCCAGTAAAACCGTTCCCGTATCTTCAGTAGAGTCCGTTTAACTCCCATATGGCCTCCTGAACAACCATCGTGGTACAGCTGTAGAACATCCGGTACTTTAGCCCTAGGGACGACCATTTGCAAATGACAGCTGTCTCCCCGAGCATTTTCCCATTTACGGCACAGGACTCCATCCTGAATCACTAAGCTGTCCCATTGGGCCCAATAGCTTTTCGTGATCGAACTCATCGCTGAGACGTCGCTCCACGTGGGCTTAGGAGCACTGGCCTTTATCCACTCCAGAATCGGCCGGATGTCCGAATCTTCCTGCTGAGCATGTTGTAGGCTTTCCTTCCACTCGTTGCTGATATCTGTTTTGAGCATCCTCACAGGTACGACTTCTTTGCCCTCCTGCCGAGTACAATGCTTGCAGACCTCAAGACAAGCTCTGCTTGACAATTCATCTGCGTTGTCTTGAGATCTCCCGCTGCAATTTTCGACCACTAAGTCGTACTCCTGCAGCCGCTGGGTGCTGTTGTCAGCCGCCCTACCTTCTAGAGATCGGCTATCTTCCCTTACTGCAGTTTGTTTAGGGCAACTGGATCGAAGGTGGCCCCTTTCACCACAGCCATAGCACCTAGGGCTGTACCCTTTGAAACGGTCACGAACTGCCACTGTTGCTACCTCCTTGCCACGGTGAGAACGATAATCCTGCCGCAAAGCTTCCCATTCTGTAGTTCGCTTAGGGCAACCAGGTCGAAGGTGACCACTTTCACCACAGCTATAGCACCTCGGGCTATATCCTTTAAACCGGTCGTGTACCGTAACTGCTGCAACCTCCCTAACGCGGTGGGAACGATGATCCTGCCGCATAGCTTCTACCTCTAGTGCATGGGCCAAAGCGTCCTTCAGCGTCCCGTGGTGCCCGAGTCTCACAGCAGCTCTAACCTCAAGGTCGCGGATGCCGTCGATAAATGTCTGCACCAAGTTCCCTTCAATGAGCGCAGGTACAGACTGGTACGCTTTTCGTACCAGCTTCTCCAATTCAATGGCCCACTGCTGCAGGTTCTCACTGCTCCTTTGCACGCGATCCCTTAGCTGCGCACGAAAAACGTATTCCAGGTGAGCGTCACCATACCTGGCTTCCAACGCCTCAAGGAGCTGCTCGTAAGTCACCTCCTTACCGAGAGCTTCCAGGACAGTTAAGGCCTGGTCACGCAGGCCTAGGGTGAGGGCAGTCATGGCCTGGTCTTTACTCCACCCGTTCGCCTTCATTACAGCTTCAAACTGTATCTTGTAGGCCGACCAGGAAGACGTCCCATCGAACGGCGGCACTTTAAATCCACGTAGCGAAGGTGTTGCAGCTACAGAAGTTGCAATTCCATCTGCACATTTCCGGGTGTCCATTGCTTTTTTCATTTCAGCAATCTGGGTTTCAGCTTCTATAAGGCGGTTTTCGTGCTGAACCACCTTATCCTGAACAACCTTTATTTCTTTACCGAAAGAGGCGTGCAAATCCTTCATGAGGAACATCTGTTCCTCCTGTCGGCGGGCCTGCTCCTCCTTGTCGCGCTGCAGCTGTTCTTCTAAGCGTCGGGCCTGCTCCTCTTGGCGTCGGGCCTGCTCCTCCTGGCGTCGGGCCTGCTCCTCCTGGCGTCGGGCCTGCTCCTCCTGTCGGCGAGCCTGCTCCTGCAGCAACATCATCAGAGCAGCAAAGTCTAGTGCTGATGATGCCGGAGCTGCTGTGGACGGGCCGGCCTCCATAGTCGGTACCTGGTCTTCCGACGTCTGCGACGTTGCTCCACCAAAACGCCTCTGGTCCGTCTCCTGCTGGCGTTGACTACGGGTACGGATACCCTCCGTGTCGTCCTTTGGCAGAATCGGCATGATAATCCACTCTTCTGACACCAATTGTTACGAGCTTGGGGTTCGTTACAATAAAAACAGCCGATTAAACCACCAAAAATAACACTTTAATTTACAACAGTAATTAACACTTTAAACACACTAATCAAAACACACAATCGCACTATTGAATACTTCACTTCACTTAATTCGCAGTTGATGATCGCTTCCGAAGTTATCGCTTGTATCGCCAATTCAATACTCACTCAGTCGCCGGATGTCCGCCCTTTATATATCGGCGACAGTTATTTCTAGAACCTTCCAGTAAAGAAACTTCTGGAAAGTTCGGGTACATACCGGTCCCGATTGACCTGGTGTCGAAACATCGAGAATGTTCTAGCATAGAAAATTCTAGAAACATCTCGACCTCAGTAATTCCGCTATTCGATACTAGATGGCAGTACATGTACGTAAATGTCGTTATGTACCTAGCTTTAATTCTGGCGCGTAACATTATTATAAAATTTAATACAGTACCCCATAAAAGAAGTGTGTACTTTAGCCAATCTGAATCGGGGTTGATCTAATTTGTTCCTATTTCTAGTATTAAAATTATGCCTGTCACTAATCTTGCTAAAAAGATGAAGACTTTTCCGAACATACATAATATTTTCGTAAATGTATTGACAAGGTACCGTCAGGCCCGTATTACCGAACTACAATCAAGACTCAAGCATTACTTAAAACTAGTTTTAGTTGGAGTTTTAATTTCAGAACTTGACTTGAGCAGAGAAACTAAAATCAATAATCACCTGAGCAATGTCACTTTAAAATGACAATTTGCGTATTACAGAACAGTGCTTGAGGCTTGACTGAGCTCTACTCAATGTGTCCTTATTTTAAAAGCACAATCAGCTCAGAATCACTGCTTGAGGCGAGATTTGATCTTTGTTTTCGCAAGTGTAGTCGAGACCCCGCTTGAGCATAGATTCTCATGAAAATTGTTGTCGATTTGGGGTAAATCGCGTACCTACCTAATCAAAACGGATATATTTGCACAAGTAGATTATTATAATATTTTTTTTAATAATGAGACAAATCGAACTTAAATGTTCCTCTGAGATATTTAAGAGATACGCAGGACGCTTATAATTGTGAAAACTTTAAGTAGTAGTACAGGTTTTCACAAGATGTCGTGAAACATTTAATTTTACCTGAGACCTCTTTATTTTAATTTATATCTTTTTTGAGTTTCATTAGAATGCGGGTGCAACACATTCTTATTTTTTTTTCAGTATTTGGCAGAAAATGTATCGAGTCAGCCTTCTCGCAAACTTTGCTGAGGTAGTTAATACCAACAAAACAAAACCACTAGGAATTAATTTGCGAATAATTAAAACAGCCACTGAACTTCACACGAAATAATCCCGCCAAAAACACTCCGTTTCACAGTTTTTCTGTCCACAGAACATAATATGTAGGTACCTGTCAGTGTCAGTAACGTCGTGGCGTCCGCCTACTCCAGTTTTGATCGTGCGAAAAAAAAGAATTGCAATACAAAACAAACTATTGATCAGGGTTACCATAATGATTGCTTACTCACGTAATCAGAGATCAAAATCTCTACTCAAGCGTAGTTTCGTTTGATTTGAGTTTGAGGATAGTTCTAAAATAAACTGAATGCTTGAGGCGAGATTCTTTGCTCAAGCAGTAATCGGTTGAACGCAGTTTAAGTAGTACTTGAGTAAGGTTCTGTAATACGGGCCTTAGGGAATCACGCCGACGGAGATTATAAATGGCTCTGATGTCTCTTTTCTGCAGGATAAATATAGACTCGATGTCTGCAGCACGTCCCCATAATAAGATACCGTAAGACATGATACTATGAAAGTAACTAAAATAGACTAGCCTCGCGGTATCTATATCGGTAAATTGACGGATTTTTCTGACAGCGTATGCTGCTGAACTTAGCCGTCCCGCAAGAGATGTTAAATGCGGACCCCATTGTAGCCTTGAGTCAAGCGTTATCCCCAGGAAAAGCGTGTTTTCGACGAATTCAAGTTTCTTCTTGTTCAATACTATGTCGCAATCATTTCTTTTAACGTTCAGTAAGGCAAATCTGATGCAATTAGTTTTTTTTCCCATTTAATACTAAATTATTAGCAGTAAACCAATTTTGGACCTGCTGTAGGGCGTTATTTACGTCGTCAAGATTTATGGAACGTCTATCTATCTTAAAAATTAAGGACGTATCGTCAGCAAATAATACCATATGAGGTTGATTTTTTAAAAGATGGGGTAGATCATTAATATATACTAGAAAGAGGAAAGGACCAAAAATAGAGCCTTGTGGTACCCCCATTTTGACTTTTAAACCCCGTGAATTGACACCATTTATTTGAACTTGCTGTTGTCTATCATTCAAGTAAGATTTTATTAGACTGAGTGCAAGTTTACCTATTCTGTAATGTCCTAGCTTTAGGAGCAAGGTTTCGTGATTTACACAATCAAATGCCTTGGAGAGGTCACGCTGAATATATGTGTTTTAACAACGTGGCACCAGCGTCAGTCGTACAACGACCCCTGGTAAAACCATACTGTTGATCGTGTAAGATTTTATTGATGTTAAAATGATTGAGCATCTGATTGAGCATTACTTTTTCAAACACTTTGCTAAAAACCGGCAAAACAGATACAGGTCTATAATTATTGGTGTCTTTGCTGTCGCCCTATTGAAATAGTGGTATAACCTTACTATATTTTATTATATCCGGAAAGACTCCTTGGTCCACACATAAATTAAATATTAAAGCCAAGTATGGTGCTATAGTTTCAATTATGGACGTGCACACTTTAATAGACATTCCCCATACGTCTTCGGTCAATTTGATTTTGATTGGCCGGAAAGCTTTTATGACTGTCACAGGGTTGATATGTTTGAACTGGAGTTCAACCGTACAACCTGGAACGTTAGCTTTTAATAAATTATATGAGACCTCAGGTGAAGAATTTAAATATTCCGTAGTTTTAGTTGGTATATATTGGTGAAAAAATTTACAAATTCTTGAGCTACTTCTAAATTAGAGCTTTCGGGACCATGTGTAGTCTCCAGTAAATAATCAGTGTTTCGTTCTTTATTTATATTAGTTTCATTATTAATAACTTTCCAAACTGTCTTTATTTTAATCGACCCACAAAATCAAAAGATATTGAATTTTTAAGTTTAGTAAGAAACTTCCTAATGTATTCTGTTCCACATGTATTCTGATTAAAGCACCATCTATTCAAAAAGATGAAATGCACGAACGCATATACAGGGTGTCCGGGACATCGTAACGCAAACTTCGCGAAAAGGCTAAACCTGATGCCACTAATCAAATTGTGGAAGTCAATAATCTCGCTAATGATCGGTTACAGAAATTGTCATTTTCGAGCGCGCAATGTATTGTGAACAACGCGATCCAAACGCGCAAGATCATTGTAGGTACGTAGTACGTACCTACACTTCTTGAACACACTCAAAGCTGCGACACCGCGCGAGCTTCGGTCGTTAAATGTACCTACGAATATCGCCTACCTATCGCCGACCACAATATCACATGAAATCATTTTTTAATCACTCAGAAATACCTAAGGTACCTAATGATGGTAGAAACATGTTTATGCAGAATTCAAGAGAAGAAAAGCTTAGTCTTTAGTCTCTTAAAATCACGATTCCGATAAGGATTGATAAGATAACAAAAAAGAAAACTTGTAAGTAGGTACCTACATTGAGATCCGGTCACTTAGGTATAAACTAATGAACTATCTAAATCACTTTGATTGTACCTACCAATATCGCCTTTCGCCGACAACAATAATACCTATCACATAAAATGAATCATTTTTATCACTCAGAAATACTAACCTACTGATGGTAAGAACTTGTTTTTGAAGAAATAAGAGAAGGAGCCATAAGATTAATCTCTTAAAATCACGATTCAGATAAGGATTGATTATAAAAAATAAGCTTGAAGTACATTGAGATCCGGTATCGTAGGTAACTCCTGAACCGCCTCACTCACTTAGAAAATACCTAAGTACCGACGAATAACACCCGTAGCCGACAACAACTGACATGTTTACGCAGAAGTTAAGGAGCCATAAGCTTAAGCATGTTCCACAATGATTTACTTACTTAATCCAATGTCCAATCCAAGGTGACCTTGGTTGGAGCTTGGTTTCCATCCGCAAATTTTGTACCTGTGAATTCACACAAGCAAGGTCACCTTGGATGGGTCGCTGGATTACATCCTTGTGGAACATGCTCTCTTAAACTCACGAACGCGATTCTGATAAGGATTGATACCAAAGCCGGCCATGTTCGAGTCGGACTCTCAAACAAAGGGTTCTGTAGGTAAGTACCTACCATAACTCAAAAAACACATTTCTTGTATGCGAGCCCCCGTGAATTACCTAGTCCTATGGACGGACGCACAGCGGAGGCTTAGTAATAGGGCTTAGGAATAGTAAAAAGAAGATTGTAAGTACATTGAGATCCAATTAGTAAGTACCTACTACTAACTCACCTTAAGGTCGCTCACCCCTGGGTTAGAAGTGGCCGCCGCCAGCACGCTCGCACGGCGCAGAGTTTCAGCGTGGACACGGAGCAGAAACTTTGGGTCCTAAGCACACTTCTCACGCAACGTCGCAAACACATGCACGACGCGATTCCTCATCTCGGCTGCGGAAGCGCACTCGGACACAAACACCTTGTTCTTGACGTAACCCCAAAGAAAAAATCTAATGGGGTCAAGTCTGGTGAGCAAGCTGGCCATGGCTCCGGGCCGAATCTACCGATCCACCGATCCACCGATTCCACAAGTCCAGATGACTTTTTTAAATCAAACACACAAACATAGAGAGAAAATTAGTTTTGGTATCAAACCAAAACTTATCTTCTCTAACGTTCCCAAAACAGATTTTCACAAGAAGCATACTCGTTCGCGATCAACGTCAACAAGAAACTGGCAAAAATCCAACACGAAATGTTTTTTTCGAACTCTCTTTTGATTTCGCCGCCATACCTACGTGCAGTACAGTGGCGGAACTATCATGGGTTTTTATTTATTTATTGAATGATTTTTTTTTATTGTAATACTTAACCATGTAGTTACTTGATTGCCTTAAAAAAGATTAAGATCTAAGAGAACCCAAGCTGCAAGAATCCGAACCAATTGAGATAAGCGTAACATTACTTATTTTAACTTAAGCCTTATTATGGTTTGTGAAACGTGTGCCTATTAGTAGTAAAAACTCCGGGAGTGCCGGCAGAAGTGAAAACTTGAATACGTGCTTTTCTCCCTCGGTCTTACGAATTATCGATCAGGTCACGTGTCCTGACACGTGATCATCTCACGCATTTTCATCAGGGTCACGTCACAAAAAAGTGCACAACGTGACTAAAGAAGCTTTCACTTTAAAAGAAAAATTATCGGTCAGGTGTCGCCATCACCACTAAGCGAGACACTAGGCTGAACCGCCCCTTACACTCTGTTCAACAGAATACCTAGATCGGCTCGTTTGTCGGCATCTCAAAGAACGCGCTACGTATTGCCGCTATGAGAAAATACGATTTGGCGACACACAACAAAATAACCGATTTGCGTCTTTGGTGGATGCTCCAGGGTAGCCCGCGAAATTCAAATATTTTTATGTTTTTTGCAATTTGCCGGTCAGTGTGAAGCTGTATGTGTACCAAATGCGATCCGCGACCGTAACGCGTATTTATCTAAAGAATTATAATCATTTTAATCATCAATATAGCCCTCTAAGTTCATGTAGTTCGAAAGAATGAATATTTCAGAAATAATCATTCTTTCGAACTACATTTGGTCCACATACAGCTTCACACTGACCGGCAAATTGCAAAAAAACATAAAAATATTTGAATTTCGCGGGCTACCAATGTTGGAAATCGCTTACTTCATTTTGTTGTGATCGTATTATTTTCTAATGACGGCAACGGCAGTCTTTAGACGGTATTTTTGAGCGGTGCTTTTGACATGCTCACTCGCCGGCACCTACTAGGCATGCGTTGACCTTTCGTTTGAACTTTGCACAGCTGAGCAGATACCTAATTTGAAGTTTTTTTAACATTGCTTTTTTTTGTGAAAATAGTGAATTAATGACTTTTTAATTAAAAATCTTATTGGGTTAGGTCGGAATAACGATTATCAGCAGTCTAAAGTAAAAATAACTCATGAAAAAATGAGGAAAAAGCCGACGAAAAATTCCAAAGCAGGGGTGTCCAGGATCATGTCCTGGACCCCTGGAAATCGTTTGTGCGTCGATGTCAGAAACACGCTGTATAACACACCAAAACAAATTGTTGAAATTGAAGATTTTTATACCTTATCAGTATTTATCATAAGAACCGATCCACAAATCAAAATATATTGAATTTTTAAGTTTAGTAGGAAACTTCCTAATATATTGTGATTAGGCAAAACGCCATCTATTGACAAAAATAAAATGCATGAAAGCATGAACATTACTCCAAAACACATTGTTGAGTTATTTGTGAAACTTTTATACGTAGCAAAATAAAAGTGAACATTTTAATACCTTATTGTTGTCATAAGGGCTTCTTATTTAACGTCTTCCGATGCTAAACATTTTGTCAGTTTACTTACTTGGTCGACAGATGGCGTTGCACTGATGACGCGTTTTTCTGAATTGCGGTGTTAAGATTTTCTGCTGGAGAATGACCCTCACACGATTTTCATACATAGTCGGGTTCGTTGGGTGATTAGGTTCGGTCTCTAAATGGTCTTGAAAGTCATTGTTAGGTTCTAAATGACCAAATTTGCTATAATCTCTGAGTAGTCTCTAATTGGATTCGTTAATTGTCCGTTTATCGTAGTCTTGAATTGGTTTGGTTCTTGCGAAGTTCTAGACGGTTCGAATTGCGGATCAGGCCTGTATGGTTCCGTACCAAAAGTGTTGACGGGACCCTACTGCTAAGCCTACGTACGTGATTGATTCCGTTAAGAGTGAAACAACGAACGGTTCGATTTGCGAAACAAGGCTAATAATAATATGGTACCGTACCAAAGGTGAACACGTCTTTATACTATGACACGGTGACCCATTACTAAGCCTCAGCGATCGATTCTGAATTCTGATACGTGCGAAGTATCAGACGGTTCGACTTGCGGTACAAGGCGAAGTATAGGGTTCCGTACTAAACGTGTTAACGGGACCCTATTACTAAGCCTTGTATCGCGTACGATTTTGAATCGTGCGAACGAACTCGGTTTTTAGGGTTGCGTACAGAGGTTGCTAACGGAACCCTGTTTATAACCAGGGATGGTTATAATAAAGTTTATTTTTATTTAAATTCGCTTTTTTACAAAGTTAAACATATTTATAGGCTATATTTGCACACTACAAAAGAACATCACAGCCGAACTTTTAAGTTCTGTCGTTTCCATATTTCCCGGCAATTTTGAATTTGGAAATGTTCTATATTCGAATGTGTTTAAATTTTGAATCTCAAACCAGTTGAAAGTATTAGGATGAATGCTATTGTTTAGTCACAGCGTCGATTGGAATCTGTCAGGTTACGTACGAAAATGAATCTTTCTAAGGAAAATGTTCGTGCAATAATTTTCTACAACTTTAGAAGAGGCCTGACACGGCTTCAGTGTTTTGAAGAGCTAACAGCTGTGTTCAGTGATGAAGCCCCATGTCTGCGGACCCCATCTCGCGAAGGACGCCCAAAATCCGCCTTCACTGAAGATAACATCATTGCTGTTAGACAACTAATTCTCGAAGATCGTCATGTGACGTATCGGGAGATTGAGGCTCTATTAGGCATCTCAGGGACAACCATTCAGAAGATCTTGCATGAAGCGCTTGGTGTGAGAAAGCTGGTTTGCCGTTGGATTCCGTATCTGCTTTCCGACGATCACAAGGCGGCCCGCGTCAGATGGTGTAAGAAAACTCTGCAAAGGTTCAACCGAGGAGAGTCAAATCACGTCTACGACATCATCAGTGGTGACGAATCTTGGATCTATGCCTACGATCCTGATTCCAAACATGAAACAACAATCTACAATCTGGGTCTTTCAAGACGATCCAAAGCCGACTAAAGTTGTTCGTTCTCGAAGCACTTCAAAGAAGATGGTGGCCACGTTCGTTGGAAAACCGGCCATGTTGCGACTATTGCACTTGAACTTGAAGATTGTAGAACGGTTAACGCAGAGTGGTATAGGTACCACAGTTTGTTTACCACAAGTCATCGCCGAACTTCTAACTCAAAGCGACGCATCATCCTGCACCACGACAATGCAAGCTCACACAGCGCTAGTCAAACGATTGAGTATTTGAAGCAGGAAAAAGTAGAAATTCTTGACCATCCTCCATACATTCCTGACCTAAGCCCTAACGATTTCTTTACATTTCCTAAAATTAAGAAAAGTCTTCGTGGTCAAAGGTTCCTGGTGAAGAAGCAGTCGACGCTTTCAAGTCAGCCATTATGAACACCCCCACTTTTGAGAGGAATAAATATTATAATAACTGGTTTGTGCGAATGGAAAAGTGTATTAAGCTACGTGGTGAATACTTTTAAAAACAATGAAAAGTACTATTGGTGTTTTTTTATGACTCCTCCCGCTCTGGGTACTGCAGCAGGGAGTGTCAGACTCATACTGACTAAAACCCATCCGTGTTTCTCCTAGTGCCCTTTGCGTTCCAGGGTACGGTGCCTCTTTCGAACGAAGTCCGCAGCCCCAGCAGGCACTGGCCTTAGTGGGCCCCATCTTCCGTGCTGTCATATCCTTGAGGCGCGTTGGGATCGCAGCGCGCCGCCGACCCGGGCCTGGTTCTGATCAGACGGCGAGCCACCCAATGCTCGCCGTCCGCTGTCCCACGCCTACGGTGGCCAAGAATCGTCCTGCGACTCCCGACGCCCTTTCTTCTTTTTGTTTCCCTTTCTCTCACGCGTTCGGCTTCCTCCTTTGCTAGCATTACTGCTTCGCAGAAGGAGGTGACCGCTTCCCATGTCTCATCGCTCCGAACCATGGCTTGAACCAGGGCCGGACGCGAGAGATCCCCGCCGCCGATCGCCTCGACGAGGACACGGCGGTGCTCCGCCCAAGCAGGGCAGACCTCCACCGTATGCTCCACCGTGTCCTCCGGGCGATCCTCGCAGTGTTGACACCCGGGTGTATCCTCCCGCCGTATTCGAAACAGGTACCTCCCGAAACAACCGTGTCCGGTGAGTACCTGCGTCAAGCGGAAGGTAAGGACGCCGTGGCGCCGCTCTAGCCACTCCTCAAAGAGGGGACTTATCGCCGCTATTGTGGCGTGCCCAATCAGCGCTAATCCCCTAAAATCTATATCTATACTATACTAATATATAAGGCTGAAGAGTTTGTTTGTTTGTACTTTTCCAATTTAAAAAATTCAATCAGTATTAGAAAGCCCATTCATCGAGGAAGGCTATAGGCTACTTATTTCTGGTATTTATCAACCGTCTCACCGTCTGAAGGCTACTATTAAATATTTTAGTTATAGGCGGTACAAGAATGTTTTCATAAGTTTTCTAAAAATCACTGCTAATCAGGGGCGTAGCTGCCGCCATAGCAAAGATACGGAGCCCCCGGACTACAAGGGCCCCGGCGGCGGCTGGACGCAAAGCAAACATTAGTCCCGCCATCTCTATGTGGACTAAGACAGTCCTGAGCTAGTAGGCCCTACTAGCTCACTGTTTTGTCAGGCATTTTGTTGAAAAAAAAAACCGGCCAAGTTCGAGTCGGACTCGCCCACCGTAGGTTTACTATATGTAATTCTTAAAATATCGTTTTCTGGATCCCGTTTTAACTTTTGATGTGACTTATCCTTATGTGCTACACAAAGCAGCAATTCTTGTGACATCTAAGGTTTTATTACCTATCTTGTGGTATTGAAAGCATGGTTACTTATTTCTTTTGTGTTGTTAAAAAATTACTTGTTGTAGGTAACTATATACTGCGTACGCAATCTCTCAGACTGCACTCATCCCACAAATTCAAGGTTACTCAGCGTGTATTAGAGAGAGCAGTTTATGCAATCCATCTGTGACACAGACTGCACAGATATTAAGCAGGCTGACAATGAATAAGTAGGTAAATTATACCTAACAAACAGAGTGTTCTCGTGATCACGAGGTTGATAAGATAAGATGCTTATTTATTCATAAAGGCAGGTACTTATCTAAGTGTTGTTTTTGTAGGTTACCTACCGTTGACCGATGCTAATACCTAATTAACACAAAAGAGTGTACAGGTGTGGGTACAACGCGCGCTTTATAGATTCTGTAAGTACTTACCTACTTGTTAGTACTTATCAAAGCTGTCTCCCGCCCGCTACTTCATCAGCATGAAGCAGCAAAACAGGGAGGGGTGTTCTGTACCGGTTGTCACTCGTTCTGAAAAGGTCAAAATGTGTGGGATTGACAAAGGCTATATCAAAATGTCACGTGATCAATTCCTTACCTACATTTTGGACAACCACAAACCGAAACCATCGCCACAGTATAAAAATCTACCAGTAGTTACAGTACCTATTGTGACTCGGCCCTCTCCTTGAAAATATAATTACTTCAAATTTTTTATGGTTCCGAACAAAAAACGGAACCCTTGGAGGGTCACTCAGGTGTCTGTCTGTCAATCCGTCTGTCACAGCCAGTTTTCTCCGGATCCACTGGACCGATTTTGTTGAAATTTGGTACACATATATTGAGTTCTGTGATCCAAATACGGACGTGTTACGTAAATTATTAAATTTTAAGTATGGGTTCACTTTTGGCCGTTAAACTAGAAAATTAAAAAAAAATTTTTGATCAATTTCGTGTGACGTATCAAATGAAAGATACAAATATATTTTTTTCGATCAAAATACAATTTCGTTGTTGCGTTTTCCATCACCTTTTCGGGGTTATATTAAAATTTGTAGTAAGGTACTTACTACAGAATCTATAAAATTATAAATGTGAATTGGTGGGCTAGATTTTGGTGTATTATGTTAGCTACTTGATCGTGTCTATGTTTATAGTCTGTCTGGGCTATTGGCTTACACGCGCCTGTAATGTGTTGGAATTGTTTCTGGAGAGCTATTGCATTTTCTACAAGCGTTAGTGGTTAAGTTCTTAATTATATATTTTCTGTAATTTTTGGTTTCAATAATTTGATCCTGAATTGTAAGCATGAAGCCTTCAGTCTCTGGGAAAAGCTCACCTCGATTAAGCCACGCGTTCGACGCCTCTGTATCGACATTTAATTGGCATAAATCTTGGCGATGTCTTCCGTGTAGAGACATCTGGCTCCATTTAAGAATTTATTTTTGTCATCGGTCAACTTTTCATTGTTTTGTTCATTTTTATCTTTTAATTTAAGAGATGTTAAGTGTTGGTCATTTTGTGCTATTAGTTTTTGTAGTATGGAAGATGTAGATTTGGCAAAGACGTAAATTCTGAGACTTGTGACCTGTCTATTATGTAAGTTTAATATTACAACAAGACCCCTCCTTTGCTTTTCTCGGTAGAGTTAACCTTTGCAGACACGATCTTTGGTGGTGCTTGCGGAATTTAGTCATTGTCGTGTGAATTTTTCGCTGTATGGATTTAAGGTCTGTTTTGGTGCATTTGATTATGCCGAAAGAATAGGAGATGGGTGAATTTCAACAAATGCCATTTTTTTTATCATATCGGTGAACTTTTTCATTTATGTTATTTTTTTATATTTTTCAGGTTTTATGTAATCTTTAGGATATCAAATATCCCCAAATTTAATATCATCAACGTAACATTTAAGACTAAAGAGAAAATTCAGTTTGAATTCTGGTTTCCACCGATATGATAAACCGGCACCGATTATTTTTTCTGTACACCGATATGATAAGTTTATCCACCGAAATGATGTACATATCCAGCGATATGATAATCTATCCACCTTTGAACATCAAACAGGAAATAGTTAGTAGGTACCTATATATTTTTACTAGGGTGACTTAGAACTGAAGACCTGAACTGAGGGTCTTATGTGAGTAGATCACATCCAAAGAGAACTGAGTTCTTTGAAATCTATTTTATTATATTTACTATAGGTACTTAGAATTAAAAAAAGAGCTTTTATTTTTATTATCATTGTCTTTATTAAAATGAAGTATAAAAAAATCAAAAATCTCTTATAGGTTAAAATTGCACAATACACATATACTGTGGACGATCCAAGCAATGGTTTAGCCGTGTGTACACTTAAAACATTGAAACCTAGGTTTAACAATAATAAGAATAGGAACTTTATATACCTAATTAATCAGCCTTTTAAGTTTAACATTAATCACAACCACACTACAATAATCACAGCTTTAATTAATTCTTACTTTAATACTTTTTAAATCTTTGTTCTCAGTACACATCACAGATTACAGATCGTTTATATCTTACATCTAGTAAAAATCTTTACGCTAATACTACTAAGCAAATACTCTTCACCTAGTCAAATATTTAGTAAAATGAAACATAATTAAATCTTTCAGTATAATTATTTTGGTTTTTATGTTAATCAGCCTTTAAGTTAAACATTAATCACAACAGAACTTAATTGCCATCTTCGTACTCCGCATTTGTAAAATTGCACCATAATTAGAGTTTTAAGTCAAAAGAGACTATGTATACATAGTTAATCACAGCACTTATATCTATACTTTAATTATTATTATTAGTTACAACAATTAACAATATAAATTAATTAAAACAAATCAGACCAGATTAAAATAAGTCATCATCGGTGTCACTGCCACCAAATATATTATAATTAAATATCCGTTTGGTATTAGAAGTTTGCTCACGAGGCTCATTTTTAAACTTAATTTTAGATTTTATACTAAATATGTCTTCATCAGTATCACTGTCTTCCACGGTAGGATTTGAAACACTCTTAGATGCTTTTACGGTATCCTCTTTATTTACGAGTTGACTTGACTCCTCTAAATCAACTAAAATATTCGTATCAATTTTTTCTAGAAATGAACAGGAAGGAGTACTTTGACTAAGATCTACATAGTTCAAAACAAAATTTTCAGATAATTTTGTCGAAGAGGATGATATGGGACCCGCATTTTCCGAGATTTTTAGTGTCTTTGATGGTGTAGAATACTTTAAATATGATGGCTGTGGGAACAAAATTAATTTGTCAGTTAACTTTACTGGTCGCATTTTAATGATATCTATTTTTGATTTAGTGATGGATTTTTTATGACTTGGAGTAGCAAGCTGAGATTTAGACTTAATTTCGTGGTCAGTTGACAAATTGTGGAAGTCTAGATGTTTGCCATGTCGGCATTTAACAACATATTTTATACATTCATCTTCTATACAAGAAAGACGACGTAAAACTATACGATTTTTAGTTTCTTTAGTCCAAACTACTTGTTTGACTTGCAGTGTTCCACGAAATGTGTTCAAATTAGTAGGGAGAAGCCAGTCCTTTTCTTCCACTTCGTATTCTTCTACAGTACTTATTTTCACGCCTTGGACAGAAGATTTTAAATAGTTTACAAAAGTATCTATATTATTCATATCACCATCGTGTGCAACAAATCGATCCGCCGTTCTCTTCAGTAGCCCACCTACTCCATCTGGCGCACCTTTTCCATGCCCACATTCACTATAGTTCCATATTATGTTAGTCAGAGAAGAGCAGTAAATATTTAGTTGGGACATAATATAAAAAAATTTCTTATTCCGATACTGGCCTGATAGAGAATCCGAAATAATAATAAGATTCTGAACAGTTGGAACTTCCTTTTTAATTTCTTCTAATATTGGGACAAGATGAGCCCAAACGGCGGCAACATCATGTCGCAGTGAAGAACTAATAGTGCAGAAACATTGAGTTTTTATATTCTCTTCCTTAATTTTATAGTAAATTACAGCAGTGTGTAATGTAAATTGTTGACGACTGCCACCAAAGTGCACAGATTGTATTTCGGACCCGTACTTGGTGCTATAGTTCTCACTGAAGTCAATGTGAACAACACAATCCTTTTCAGACATGTTTTGTTTATAGTGCTTAAAAGCTTGACTTTGATTTCGTATATTACTGCAATGTACTAAGAACGGTTTCAGATTTTCTTCAAATATGTTGATCAGTTGCAATGGTTTAACTGTTATTTTTACTTTTTCTACATTAATGGCTGTTTTATCGACTCCATTCTTTTTGTAATTTTTTTTTATCTTCTTCCAAGTCCAATAAACAACATCTTTGGAGTTATCATTAAGTGACGGTTTCTATAGGTAGGACACGTTCTTTGCATGCATTCTAACTTAAAAATATCACAGCAAATACTACTAAGAACTTCAGTCGCGGTGTTTTCTTTTATGATCCGATTTCGTTTTAAGGATGTTATGAGAAGGTCCATGTTCTCATGTTTCTCACATAGACATGTATTTCTCATGTTTAATTTCGGCTGTGTGACCCAAAACGGCCTCATTCTTGTAAAATTGACATAACTGATTGGAGGATGGCCCGAGGTCATGTATTTTTTGTGTAAATTTTTAATTGTGTCTTTCATCAGTCTTTTCTGTTTTTTTACTCCATTTTGTGTAACAGTATCCTTTTTACCTGGACAAAAATTTGAATTGTCATCATCCTCAAAAAACTGAACGACAATCTTACGGATACGTTTTTGCAGGTCTATATTATTTGGCTTCATCGGGATTTGTCTCACTTCTAAATTACTCTGTTTGAATTTCTTAAATTCTTGATGTAGCCTCATGTATCTCTTTTTGTACATCAGTTTCTCTTTATTAGCCTTTGCCAATTGTTTTTTTAAATCGCATATTTGCTGAGATTTAAATTGTTGATATTTACGAAACTTCATTTGAATGTCTTGATTCAATTTAATAGTTGCAAGAGACGACTCTAAGTTAGGACTGTTTGGGCGTAATGTTGATTCTTCTGAATTTATTGAACTAATACTTGGCGTTCGTAAAGGAGATGCTATTGACAAATCTAGAGGACTGCTTGTACGTAAATAGTGAGAACTACTCGCTACTATGGCATCAATACGCAGATTAGGACTATTACATCGAACATTCTGTACTAATAGCCATGAGCTATGAGGGGCGTGGGCGTGGGCTATGAGGTCTTATTGGTTCTTGAGAAATACCAGGCTTATTATCTCGATTTTTTGGTAGCGATTCTGTTACATCATTAGTTACTGAAACACTTGTTTGGTTGTTTCGGGCCACATTTGCCTTAGCTTTTTTCCTCTGATAATATGCACGGGCACTGATTCGATTTTTTTTGTGCAATGCGACGTGCATGTGCAGTCATTTCGCTTCGGGTTGGGATAAGTCCGGCTGCCTTTCGTCTAGCTAAACGTTCTCTATCTTTTCTTAAATGCTCTTCTCTTAACACAGGATCACTTTTTATTTTAGCTTTTCTTATTCTTTCCAGCAACTTCTTTCTCTCTTTTTTCTCCTCCTCTTTTAATTTTGGCCTCGGCATTCTTAAACAAAATTAAGCTATTATTATGTTTTCTTTTTATCTATTTATTATTATGTACTTACTTTTTTTTTAACTAGAAAATATTTTCTAGAGAAACCTTTAATGCTTTCAATTGCTCCACCTCACCATTATCATCTCAGCCTATAGATGTACATTACCGAATACAGACCTCCTCTAATGATACATTTATACATCTTCTACTACCCAGTGGTATCGTAGTAATGATTTTGGCAGTCTATGTAGGTAAGTATGTATGTATACACCGTTAAATTTTGGTCGTTTTAATCCTGTGGAGGGTCTATCCGGTACATGAACACTATCGATTTGTAGTTAGTACGCAACGACCGACTACTACCTACAGGTCATTGAACTCGCTCAGCTGATTTTTTCTTAAGGAAATTGATTTCGTACATGCGTAAATTAATACGAGTTTAAAAAAAAGGTACTTTATTTTTTGATTTTATCGCTACAAATCGATAGTGTTCCATGTACCAGATCGACCAGCCATGGGATTAAAACGACCGAAATTTAACGGTGTATATGTATGTATATAATGCATGTGTTTGGATGTATGTTTGTATGTTCCATTGTTTCTTTGTATACTTAACGAAATGACACGGGATCTACCGATATGATAAAACGACTCACCGAGATGATAAAATATCTACCGATATGATAAAGCAATCCACCGATGTTACAAAACTGTGCGTTGATCATGAATCAAAACACCGATATTAGATATAAGACACCGATTGATTTTTTCTCATCATTTCGGTGTAAATTATCACATCGGTGGTAATAAAGACCACCGATTACAGCGATATGAGAACAGCGACGTGAGAAATAACACAATTTTTAGAAAATTAGAAAAAATGCATAATATCTAGGATAAATTCAATAACAGTCAATGAAGCTAATTCACTTACTACCTCTGTTAGAACCAAACAACAATAATGAAACTACTCATTACACTAGAAAAATGCAACCACCGATAATATAAAATAATTGTCCGGGAGCAACTGAAATGGCGTAGGTACTTACGTTATTGGCGGGAATATGCAGCGATTTGACACACGTCCGTCTTGACTGCGCACTAGCACACACTAACGAGAGAAATAAAATTGGGGTGGGGACGCTGTCGGAGTCGTCGATGTAAAGTTAGGTTTAAATTACTTTTGTCCAGCGATATGAGAACATTTCGCAGGACAAGTACGTTTGTGCCTCTCAGTAATATTAATCGTTAATTATGTAATAAAATATGTTATATATTAATAATATAACTAATATTCTATGAAATAGAATAAGTTATATCCTTAACTTACTTATTTTTATTAGTGTATAAGCTTTTTGTTTGTAAAAAAAGTGGAGGGATACCGATTTGAAAAAAATAGAGGTTTATGTATATATTTCTACCTTTGTAATAGTCCTAGGTAAATTATATTTTTGCCACAACGCAATAACTATCTATTGAATACTAAAAAAAATAATTCAGAACAATATTCCTTTTTTCAAATACTAATTTCACCAAAGACAAAAAAATAAGTCATTTGGGAAATTCACCCGGTATAGTAAAAGTGTTGATTGCTTTAATTGTGTTTTTTGAATATAGTTGTGTTTTTAGTATCGTGTTTAATCGACGTTTAAATTTTTATTTAAGCTGTTCTTTTGTGTCCTCGCAGTGTATCTGACGTGATTGTGTGTACCCTAGGTTTTTATAAGTGTCATATTCATGTAATGGGTCGATGTGTTCTCATAGGTGTTTATAGTTCTGTCCTGCTCAAACTGAATTTATTTTGCATTTATCTATACCGAATTCCATTTTTATGTCATTTGTAAACTGTTCTGTCAGGTTAGCTAATTTGTCGAGTTGGCTCTTGGTTTTTTGCGTACAATTTAATATCATCCATCCACAACAGATGATTTAAAATAATTATTTGTGTGTCAGTCTGTTCACCGTCTACAGATGTTCAGTGGCTTTTAGAGGAATTCCTATTGAAGTTTCATTTAAAATATTGGAGAGGGGTTTTAAAACAAGGCAGAACCGTAATGGGCTAAGTGCATCACTTCTAACTGACGGAGAATTTCCAATTTGACACTCTAAAGATTGCAAAGGTGAGGTGACGTCGATTTATAAATCAGGGTCTAAAACCGACCCCGGTAACTATCGCCCGATCTCAGTGCTACCAATACTGTCAAAAATTTTAGAGAAAATAATACATAGTCGTCTGTTAAAGTACTTAGACTCTTTCAATTTTATATCCGAATGGGTTTAGAGCTAAAAATAATACCACTTCAGCCACTATTGATCTAATTACCAAAATAAGAGATAATATAGATAAGAAAAATATTGTTTTGGGTGTGTTTATTGATTTAAAAAAGCCTTCGATACCTACCGTAAGTCACAAACTGCTACTAATAAAACTAGAAAACGTTGGTATCAAAGGTAATGTTCAAATCTTACCTAACAAATAGATTGCAAGTACATAGTTAAAATAGATAATGTCGAAAACAATGCTTCACCTATTGCATATGGCGTGCCACAAGGATCTATATTAGGACCGTTATTATTTTTAATATATAAATAATATAACAGAGCTAGGACTACATGGCCATTTAACTTTATATGCTGATGAAACATGCTTGTTTTACTTCGGAACTAATATCCATGATGCTATTTCGCTAGCAAAGGAGGATTTAAAAATTCTGTTTGAAACATTCCAATATAATTTGCTCACCATAAACGTCTCAAAGACATGTTACATTATCTTTAAAACCAAAAACAATAAAGTTCCACTGCAGGAACCGTTTACTATAGATAACATTCCATTAGAGCAAAAAACCTGCGAAAAATATCTTGGCCTTAGAATCGAAAGTGGTTTAACATGGAAAACACAAATTGACTTGAATTGTCATAGCATACGTAAACCCACTTATTACTCGCAACGTTAGTGGGTAATGTGAGGGCCGGACTGGGACCCTCCTCTCTCAAGAGTGAGGTAAAAACTCAGTATCTTTCGATACTGAGTAATTGCCCGAACCCGGGGTCTGTGACGAATTTTGCTAAGGGGGTCCTTATTTTTTTTATAGCAAAAGAAAATCGACCGCTAATTGGCCACACCAGCCCACCGGCATCCGGCCCATCGGGCATTTGCCCGAATTGCCAGTCCGGGCCTGAGTAATGTAGACTCTGACACCACACACTAGCGCTACCTACACAGGACACTAATTGATTTCATTCGACTCGGTGAAATCATAAGTCGCTCGCTACTTATACCCAGATAGGTAGGTAATACAGTACTTAATACTAAATTACGTAGACTGGAACTGTCATATTTGGCGAAGGCATATGCCCAACAGAGGACGTCTTTCGGTTGATATGATGATGATGCCCTACCCCAGTAACACAGACATGCTGAATAATGTTTCAGTAATAGCAATTCACAGCTATAAGCTACATAACGTGTGAGAAGTAGCTATTGAAAGATTCAAATTCAGAATAATATTCTCTTTCGGCCTTTTAACTTTTAAACTAAAAAATACAGATGTTACTAAGCCTAATTCAGCCATCACAGATTTAATTAGAAAATGAGTGCTTGAGAATATCATCACTCTAAGACCAATAGGAGCGGAACAGTAACGAAAGTTGTGACGCAGACGAAGTTGCGCGGGTCAACTAGTCATTGATACGATACGACTGATACGGCGGTAGTTACGCCCGTGGCTGAAGCTGAGTGACGTAATCTTAATCCGCAATTACCTTATTGTAGTACCTAAGTTAGGTAAAGTTTCTAGCTAGGTTAGGTTAGTTAGGTAGTTATACACTGGACAGCAAATAAACCGAGCCACCCGCTACCTAGGCACTCTAATTCGATTTTCTCAAAAACTAAAAAACCTACAATTATCAAAGTTGTACCTACAGAAAGTGCATTTCATGGTGATTAAAATGAAAGGAAACTCATTGGGTTTAATCAATATTTCAGAGTTTATTAAGAATTTTACAAAGAAGAGTCGTTTTCCAGCCGTGACAATCGTTAGTAATGATAAAGTGAAAAAAAAAAATTAAAGCCAAAAACAAAGATAAAATCAAAAAAAAAGTTTTTGATCAATATTCCGTATTCCCTCCCCTTGCTCGGATAACTGCCAGCATCCTTGTATTCATCGACCTTACGAGCCTGACGATAAAATCTTGAGGAATTGTATTCCACTCCTCTCCAATTGCGATTCGCAGCTCTGGAAGCCTTGTTGGATCAGGTACCCGAGCTCGAACCCGACGTTTCAGCTCATCCCATAAGTGTTCTATCGGATTCAAGTCCGGGCTTCGAGCTGGCCAGTCCATCGTACGAATGCTGACGTCGCGTAGATACTGGGTCACCACATGAGCAACATGAGGCCGTGCATTATCATGCATGAATTGCATATCCTCTAATGTCCAATCCCTATGCTCTCGAGCAAATTCAAGTCATGCTCGACGGTGTGCTACCGTTAATGCTGGGCCTGTTGCAGCTTTTTTTGGGGTCAGGTTCCGTTCAGCAAGTCTCCTTCTGACGGTATCTGAACTTATGACCACTTGGCGTTCGTCATGCAGACTTTGTTGGACTTGAACTGCGTTGAGGTGGCGATTTCGCAGAACAGTAAGGTGGATATAACGATCATCTGCTGCTGATGTAGCCCTAGGTCTGCCCGTACCTGGACGGCGATCGAATGCTCCAGTCTCTAGGTATCGTCTGTAAACTCGTTGCACCGAAGATCTGCTGATTCGAAGCCTTCGAGCGACTTCACGTTGCGCAATGCCTGCTTGAAGTAATGCTACAGCTTGAGCTGCTTCCTGAGGTGTTGTATCCATTATTAATCGAAAAAAGTAGCAAAAACACACGCGTCTGAGAAAACGATGGACAAAAACTAAAGAAATGATAAGAAATATCCGACTTCCCTCATTGTAGAGAAAAAGGACGCTAATTTCAAACTCTGGTGAAAACAGAGCAAATCGTTAGCATTGTGTTTGTTGCTTGATTACAATGTGAGTTGACGGTACTTTCGAATTAATTTGTAATCATTTTAATCACCAGGAAACGCACTTTTTGTAGGTATAACTTTGATAGTTGTAAGTTTTATACTTTTTGAGAAAATCGAATCAGAGTTCCTAGTTAGCGGGTGGCTCGGTTTATTTGCTGACCAGTGTAGTTTCTAGCTAACTAACACTTAGGTAATCTAAGTGGTAGTTAGCTAGAAACTATGAATTTATTTCCATTATACTGAACTACCTACTTTGATCATTTAGAGTTAAGAGGTGAAAGTTATAAATAGGTAGTTTAAATTTTCCTGGGAAATTGAGTCGATCGCTGGTTATTATAAACCCTAATTAGCTGTATATAAACAATCATATTTAGTAACTTATTCAAGTGTTAAGCAGATAATTTTGTACAACCAGATCACTATTTCTCAAATAAAAGCTTGATAATTTGAAAGGCGTGACTTTCATTCAGAGTTATGCTGTAAAATAGCTGCGTGGAGAGTTTTTATCCAGCTTTTAATGAAACGCTATTCAAACTTATTTTTAAGAAAACTATTGAATATAAAATGCCTCATTTTAGTAATTACTTATGTAACTTAAAATACAATATATAATTTATTTGACGACTTTTGAAGGATAAGCATTAGCGATTTTATCCTAAGTATTTGTCATCATCATCATCTGCCTAGCCTTTTCCCAACTATATTGTGGTCGGCTTCCAGTCAAACGGGATTCAGCTGAATACCAGTTGTTTTACGTGGAGCGGCTGCCTACCGGACCTCCACAACCCTTTAACTGGGTAACACGGTACTTCTTGGCAAGACTGGAGTCAGATTTACTGGCTTCTGACAATCCGTAACGACTGCTAAAGATCTACAAATGACAGCCGGGACCAACGACTTAACGTGCTTTCCGATGAACGGAGGAAATTTGTTATATTAAGATGGTCACCCATCCACGGATCAACCTTGGCAAGCGTTGCTTAACCTTAAAGATCGACCCGTGTGGCTGTTATTATTTAGCCACGAGCTCCTCTCCTCGATTTAATTCAATGCAACTAAACATGACACCCAGGTCGGATAATGTGGTGTCACCCCAAATGATTATGAGTGGCGCCTTTGGCCTTTCGGTCTTGTGACGGTAAACGTAAGCCATTTTTCGGAAGGGGGGAAAGGTGTGCCATTTGTTTTCAGGAATGTATTTACATCATACTCGTACTAACCTGCATACAAAATATCTCAAATAAGTGTGATTATTTTGATTTTGTTTAAACTCAATATTGTTGAGTAACGCAAGTAAGCTTAAGAACTAAAATAGGCAGAAGTGCAGAACACAAGAGTGAGCGGAGCGAGCTCGTAATTTTTTGCATCCCACCTCGAATTGGTTTTATTTTAACTGACTTCAAAAAAGGAGGAGGTTCTCAATTCGATTGTATTTTTTTCTTTTGAACATTAATACTTAAATAGGAGTAACTTTATAGAGTGATGCAAGAAATTCATTGGCGTATCTAGGGATATTTTCCAGGGGGAGCCTGACCCCCAACCTGAGATGCGACGTTCAATAAGAAAAATCGTTGCGATGTGCTCGATGCCCGATCAAAAGTAGAATTTTGGGACAGTCATAGTCAGGAGGCCAAGGGAGCTCCCAACAATCCCGGGGCCCGGGACGATAGAAGTAACTTTGTTGAGTGATGCAGGAAAGCTTAAGAATTTAGAAAGTGTAGATAGAATGCAAGAGCGAGCGAAGCGGATAGTTTTGTTTTTCTGTCATTAATATCTGAATAGAAGTAACTTTTGCCTCACACAGGAACGGTTAAGAACTGAGAAATCGCAAAATTCAAGAGCGAGCGAAGCGAGCTCGAAAATTTTGGCACTCCATCTCATTAGGTTTGACTTTGTATACTTAAAAAAAAAAAACTTTTTGACAAAAGTTCAAGAATTTCATGTTTGAAGTGGTGTATCTCTACACCTTTGTAACCTACGAGATACTACTACGATTACTATACGATTTATGGTGAAACTGAAGCAAATTTTGTCTACTTTAAAAGTATGCGGATTGATTTTTTACCCAAGGTGCATTTTAGGTAAAAAAACAATCCGCATACTTTTATTTTTACGCACACTTTTATCATTAACTGGGAAAGGACAGAACACTTCGGAATTTTAGATATCCGACCCCGGATAGTAACTTTATAGACTGATGCTCATTAATTCAGATAGAGTAGAACACTAGAGCTAGCAATGCGAGCTCAAAAATTTTTACGTCCCGCCTCGCATAGAAAGCATAAAATAAGTTGCTTCATGGACTGATACAAGAATTTAGAGAGGGTAGAACAGGAGAGCGAGCGAAGTGAACTCGAAAATTCATGAACTCCGAACAGGTTATACTTTATTTCGATCATTCATATTATCATGCTTAAGGAAATAATTTTATGAACTAATGTAAGAAAGCTTATTAACTGAGAGGTGGCAGAACACAAGAGCGAGCGAAGCGAGCTCGAAAATTCATGCACCTCAACTAGGAAAGGTGTTATTTTCTTTTGATCATTTCATACATAAACATAGTCATTTCGTTGACTTTATACGAAAACGCTCGAGAGCAAAAAGAGTCCAGAACATAAGAGCGAGCGAACGCAGCTCGAAATTTCTTACTCCCCACCATGGACGGGTTTCATTACGTGGTCCGTTAAGGGCTGACAACCGACCGTGACAAAAAGTCAACGAACGAGTGTCACCCCTAAATGCAGAAAACCTGAATAACTAAAGAAATTGTTGCACCTATTTTGATCATTCATACTGAAATGTTGTTTTTGTTGTTTTATACAGAAAAGCTCAGGAAGTCAAAGAGTGCAAAATACAAGAGCGAGCGATGGGCGGGGGGGGTTCTCATCGCGCGGGTAACTTTTGCTGAAAAGATTTAGCCTGAAGAAAATTGGAAATTGAGCCACCGAAACGAGTTCGACTTTTTAGAACCTTGTCTCGGATAAGTTAGATTCAAACAAACAGATGTCCTTTAGGTGACCTGAGAATGCTGGAGCGATCGAAGCAAGCTCGAAATTGTTTTAACCCAGCCCTGGAAGGCAGCTCCGGATCTATGAGTTTTCCGAATCGGGAAAGAAACATGATAGTGGCGCCCCCTCTCATATTTTATTATAAATCGGACGTAAAAATACCCTAGACAAACATAATCATTGCCTTCAATTATTATTCAAGACCACACATGGGAAACCAAATTGGTTCTGGTGATATATTAGAAAACCTTCCCATGGTTTACTTAGGAGTTACATTTTGCTTAAATGCAAAAAAAAAGAACTCCAAGAGAGTTTAAAACTCAAGGGCGAGCAAAGCGAGCCCGAAAATTTTAGCCACAACAAAAAGTTTTTACCCGACTACGGCAAAGCCAAAAGGAAGGGTTGTTTATTTAAACATTTGAGTTTTGTGGCCCTTGAACTTGCATGTATGACATGATAACTAAGAATGTAAGAGCGAGCGAAACGAGCTTTTTTTTTTATTTGTAATGGGTTTGCTCTTGACTCTAGTCTATGTCAGAGATGACAGAGACAAAGTCTACGATGGAGCGAGCCTACCCAGAAGGAGCCTGTTCACTCTAACTTTGAAGAGATTAGGGGTTGTAAGCTTTTGGAAACACAGACGCAAGCAGAGAGTTCCACTCCTTTGCTGTGCGCATTATAAAAGACGTTTGAAAACGCTTAGTGCGAATTGGTGGAATAGCCACAAGGTAGGGATGGTAAGATGCAGTGCGTCTGGATGTCCGATGGTAGAAGGGGGCCGGTGGGATGAGGTCGTGGTGTTCTTGGGCACACTCACCGAAGTACAATCTGTAGAAGACCGACAAGCAGGCCTTACGGCGATGAGCCAAGCTATGTAGCTTGGCCTCCACCAGTTTTACGTCGCCGATGAGCATCTTAGGTCTGCGTTCCACCGAGTCAAGCGCGGCAAGCTGATACTTAGCTGAGCCATCCCAAAGGTGGCTACAATACTCCATGCAGGATTGGACTTGTGCTTTGTAAAGGGTTAAAAGCTGTCCAGGCCTAAAGTATCGCATCACCCTATTTAGGATGCCCAGCTTTTTGGCCGCAGTTTGGGCTTTGTACTCGATGGTGGCGCCGAAGTTGAGACTGGATGTCAACTCCATGCCTAGGAGCTCGAGCCGATCAGTCACAGGAACAGATGCACCCCGAAAAGTAGGAGCTTGGTCAAAACGACTCCTTTTTGCGGTAAAAAGACACGCCTGTGTTTTAGTGGCGTTAAAAGTGACCAGATTGTCATCACCCCACTGGGAGACAACGCTTAAGGTCAAATTTGTCCGCTCTACCATGGCCTCTCTCAAGGAACAAACTTCAACCCCACTGGTTGTTGCGCTGGACAAGTATCTCTCTGAAACCGTACTGTCATCTGCGTACCCAACAAGACCAGGCTGAAGTAGGTCATTGATGTGCAGCAGAAAAAGAGTTGCAGAGAAAACAGACCCTTGAGGAACTCCGGCATCAATAGCCATGAGGTCAGAGGAGCAGCCGTCAACGACCACTCGGATCGACCGTTCACTCAGGAAGTCTGATATCCAGCAGCAAAAACCAGCTGGGATGCCATAAGCAGGCAGCTTGCTGAGTAGACCTGCGTGCCAGACCCTGTCAAAAGCCTTCGAGATATCAAGCGACACGGCAAGTGCTTCGCCGTGTCTCTCAATGGCTTCGCCCCAGCAGTGCGTGACATACACAAGAAGATCGCCAGTTGACCGTCCCCGGCGAAAGCCATATTGACGGTCACTGAGGAGATCGTTGTCTTCAAGGTAGGTCAGCAGCTTACTGTTCAAAACCCTTTCCATAACCTTGCATAGGATGGAGGTAATGGCGATCGGACGGTAATGCGCAGGGTCAGCACGGTCTCCCTTTTTGGGCACCGGTTGCACATTCGCAAGCTTCCATGATCTTGGCACCGTTCTTTTTACAAGAGAGAGGCGGTACAGGCGTGTCAACACAGAGACAATTCAGGTGCACATTACCTCAATATTCTTGCTGGAATGCCGTCAGGTCCACCTGGCCTTATTCACGTCTAAACTGCACAATACTCTACAGACCTCTTTATTATGAACTGCAATCTCCGGCATCGAAGAGTCACAACGAGGTAAAGTTGGTGGTTGCTTGGAGCCAGCGTCCAGACGCGTATTGCCTGCAAAGAGAGTTGCAAATTAATTTGCTTTCTCTCTTGCAGAGTGAGCCAGAGAACCATTAGGTTTTAGCATTGGAGGCAAAGTGGGTCGACAGAAATTCGTTTCAACCGCTTTCGACAGAGACCAAAACTGCTTACTACCCGGAGGGAGCGATGCTAGTTTGGCCCCGATACGTCCGACATGGTCAAAACGTGCCCTACGAAAAACCCGCTTGCAGAACTTCGCGGCAGAATTAAAGGCTTTCTTCCTCGCGCGAACCCTACGTGCTTTAGCCTTTCGGTCGCGGGCCTTGATCCAGGCTTGGTAAGCAGACTCTTTACGTGCCTCAGCGTAGGCGCATTCTGCATTATACCAAGGCCGGGATTTGTGACCGAGCGGGATGTTGAAGAATGGAATAAAATACTCCATCCCCTGCCGAATCACGTCCGCAATCACATCAGCGCAGCACGAAGGATCACCCGAGGAGAAGCACACTTGCCGCCAAGGATAAGACGTAAAAAAGTGCCGCATCTCATCCCAATCTGCTGACTCGTATCGCCATACTCGTCTCGTGCCTCTAGGACTCTTATCAGGAGGAGAGCAGGCCAACACGGATTTCACCAGGCAGTGGTCAGACGTTCCCAGCGGGGCTGAGACTGATACTGATTGACTGCCCGGATCAGTTGTCAGCAGAAGGTCCAAGCAATTGGGTGTATGGGCGTCAACATCCGGTACCCGCGTTGCCACATTCACCAGCTGGGTTAGATCTAGCGTTACATCAAACTTGCGCGCCTCTAACCGGCATGGTCAGTTTTCTGGTACGGGAACAACCACTCTTTATGGTGGGCGTTAAAGTCCCCCAGAAAATTGAGCTTCGCTGTTGGGTACCGTTGCTGGGCTACGTCGGTCGACTCCACGAGGAAATCAAACAGCGCTGTTGTCTCCTGGTCACCGCTGTGCGATCGGTATACGCCGATGTAGGTAATTTTTTCCACGCCAATGTCCATAAGTAGCCATATGGCAGAAAAACCCGATTTCTCAAAGCAACGGAGACGACGACAACAAATGTCATCGCGGACGTACACACAGACCCCAGCCTGCTTCTTGAACTTATGTTCCAGAGAGTAGCCCGGGTAGTTGAGGTACGCCACGTCCGACGGGGTTGTTATCTTCGTCTCCGTTAGGAAAAACAGGTGCGGCTTCTCGGTCTCAAGGTGGTGATGGACCGGATCGAGATTGGAGTGTAACACACAGTGCAGTGCAGTGCAGTGCAGTGAGGAGCACTTTGAGTGGGAGGAAGTGCAGCCGTTGTTTAACCTGTTTCCTTTTAAATTTCGTCATTTAAGAGTAGTCGGAGAGAAAAGTCGAACTGTCGAGGCGCTGCTCAGTGAACCAAGTGGAACACTAGAGCTAAACTAACCTATCCCAACTCATTTGGAGACTGCGGGGACGCCCGAACCCGCCCAGATATGGCCACCGGGTCCTCCCATCCAGTCGCCGGCTGGCACGGTGGCGCATACCGGGATTTTTCGCTAGTTGGCGGGGCAGCCTTTCACACGTGGCTGGCGTGCTACTTGGGCCCCCTACTAACTGCGGTCGGCCAACGGCTGGCACCGTGCTTCGGATCCCGCTACCCTCCAAAATGAGTTACCCGGAAAGCCCAGCCCAGTGACCATGACCGGTTCTGAGCAGAGCGATTGACAATCTCCTTCTCTCCCAAAGGCAATGGCACTCCCGCACACCGACGGAACACAGCAAGCTGCTTGGCGCCAGACTTCGGCGGGATGGTGGTCGCGAGGCAGGCGGCTCCTTGCGGAGCCTACCACCGCTTTAAATGGGATCGTTCTGCCGTACCACAGGCAAGCCTGTGGTGCCGTTGCCCGGGGTGGACCGCGTGGAGGTAGATCCCAAACCACCCCAAAAGCTGCTGAGCTTGAAATATTTTTGTACATTGCCCAGGCCACTTTTTATAATCCTCTTCTTCACCCTGCCCACGTTCTTGATTATTTAGGTTGATCAGGAAAAAAATAATACCCCTTAGTGTATTTAGAATGTCTATATCAAAGACAAAAATTCAAGCCCCAATATACGCCTATCTGCATTTGTCTGAATAAATATGAAATACCAGCTGTATAAGAGATATGTCATAGACGTTTACTCAGACATTAGGTACTTATCCAAACAATATTTCAGCTTAATAATTTCGCGGATCGCTATTAAACAATCTTTATTCAGCATGACTGTTGCTTGGGTGCACAGGTTGCGCTCACCTCACAGGAAATGAACTCCTTTGTTATCAGATGAAATTGAAATCTAATTCTAAACGGGAGGCGAGAGAGAATAAAATTATACTTCACTACACAGACAGTGACAACAAGCTGAGTTGGTGACTCATTTTAAATCACATTACTTATCTAAATATTTTTAGGTAGCCGTCGCCGGTATAATCAGCGATAAAATCAAGCAGGAATTTACTCACAGCCAATACCTACTTGAGGAGCTTATCTACTCTATTTATCTACCCACTAAAGACACCGAAACAAACAACATTCACACGCACGGGAAAATACCTACTGTTTAGTACCTACACCATAAGTAGAAAGCTAATTTGAGTGTTCTAAGGGGCAGGCAGCATTATAAGTTGGATGATCCATGTGATCTTTTCGGGCAAGGTGGTGAGGGGAACCGACGAGCAGAAGAGGCCAATCGACAAGGCTGTCACCAGTGTTATCACTCATGCTGGCCACTGCCAGACAAAATTTAAAAACCAATAACCAAAGTTATTAGTGAAAGTATGTGAGCCGCCAACCTGATGTCAGAATGGCGGGTCCATTCTAAATCCGAACTGGGGGAAACCCAATCATAATAATTCTGATAATAGTACCCCGTTGACGCTTAAAAATAGGTAAGTACCTAATCTTTGGAAGTTTGTAAAACCAATGGTAATTTCATGGCTACTAATTCAGCTCATAAGGTAGTAGGTAGGTACATAAGTTTTCATTTTGTATCTCCTATTCACGAATTTCGGAGGTATTTGGCAGTCGGGTGTTCCTGCTATTAAGTCAGTATTACATTTAACGAGAATGCTGGTAAAGTGTTCTTATTAATGCTTTGAGGAAGCTTTAAATAAAACTAAGTAATTACCCGTTTGCATCAGGATGGCGGGTGTGTGCCTACAAATGATCATGCTACACTCGTATGTGTGAAAGCAATTTTCGAGCAATGTACTGATTATACGTAAAATTTAAAGGAATATACTTTTTTTAAACCAAAGTTATTAGTGAAAGTATGTGAGCCGCCAACCTGATGCCAGAATGGCGGGAATATTCTAAATCCGAATAAGCTGGAAACTGGTATAAGTACTTACACCTTCATTTTGGCTTTTTAGATGTGTCAAAAGTCTCATAAAATTTCGTGTCGGTAGGTAGGGTAGGTAGGGTAGGTAGGGTAGGTAGGGTAGGTAGGGTAGGTAGGGTAGGTAGGGTAGGTAGGGTAGGTAGGGTAGGTAGGGTAGGTAGGGTAGGTAGGGTAGGTAGGGTAGGTAGGGTAGGTAGGGTAGGTAGGGTAGGTAGGGTAGGTAGGGTAGGTAGGGTAGGTAGGGTAGGTAGGGTAGGTAGGGTAGGTAGGGTAGGTAGGGTAGGTAGGGTAGGTAGGGTAGGTAGGGTAGGTAGGGTAGGTAGGGTAGGTAGGGTAGGTAGGGTAGGTAGGGTAGGTAGGGTAGGTAGGGTAGGTAGGGTAGGTAGGGTAGGTAGGGTAGGTAGGGTAGGTAGGGTAGGTAGGGTAGGTAGGGTAGGTAGGGTAGGTAGGGTAGGTAGGGTAGGTAGGGTAGGTAGGGTAGGTAGGGTAGGTAGGGTAGGTAGGGTAGGTAGGGTAGGTAGGGTAGGTAGGCTAGGTAGGGTAGGTAAGGTAGGTAGGGTAGGTAGGGTTGTAGGTAGTACCGAACCTACCCTACTTAAATAACTAACATTGCTAATTCGTAAATAGAAAAGTCGCTAATAGAAATTGGTATTCTAAATTAAAATCCTTTTTATTTGGACATAGCAACGTATGGGTAAGGCGCAACGAGTTGCTAATAACATTGGACACGCTCTAATTTTGAGAATTTTTATTTTTTTAATTTCTTTTTAACCGTTAATAGCATCAGGTTATGCTTTAAAAAAATGGCAATTACTCTTTAACCGTTCATGTCACACTCAGATAACTATCTGGTAATATGTTCAGATTTAGAATAGACCCGCCATTTTGACATCAGGTTGGCGGCTCACATACTTTCACAAATAGGTAACTTAATATTAAAATTATTTTTCTAATTTAATACTCACTTAGTTTGGTTTCTAATAATTGTTTACTTTGATTTAATATTATTGATTATTTTTTTATTGTTTATTTATTAAGATTCAATGTCATTTATAATTTCTGTTTTTCTTTTTTGATTATATATATAAGTATCTATATTTATTTTTAATTGTAGGTATTTAATATTTGTTTTGTACTGACCAATTTAGCTTGTTTGTGTGGTTTGTTAATCCAAGTTGGTTATGATAATAAATAAATAAATAAAAAACTAGTACATTACTTTAAATTTTACGTATAATACCCGTACGTATTCGTACGGGTATACAATGTACGTTTACGTTTTACGTACATTGCTAGAAAAATGCTCTCACACATATAGCATGATGATTTGTTTGTTTGTTTGCCATGAAATTACAATAAAATTGGTTTTACAAACTTCCATAGATTGGGTACTTATTATATTTTAAGCATCAACGAGGTACCTACTTTTATCAGAATTATTACGATTGGGTTTCCCTCGGTAAAATTATTCGTTGTTATGCCAAGATATACCTACCTAATGTTGCTAGTCAGATTACTCACCACCTTAGAGATGAATTATGTACATTAATCCATATTCTATGTATTGACTCAGAGTCGTGGCGTATACCTAAGCGGCTAGCACAAGCTAGCTTGATCAAAAAACAAAATACAACCGACTAGCGACTTCCAAATGAAAAGCACTACAAAGTACAGAATAGGTACCTAGGTAACTTTAATTGCGTAGTCGTAGTTTCTAGTTTGGTTTCTTGGTCTTTTGAAACTGACTTTCGAAATAACCTACCCTGCCTCCCCTGCCTACCCTGCCTCCCCTGCCTACCCTGCCTACCTTGCCTACCCTGCTTACCCTGCCTCCCCTGCCTAACCTGCCTACCTTCCCACCCTCCCTACCCTGCATACCCGGCCTACCCTGCTTACCCTGCTTACCATATATCAAAATTTTAGAGTTAAATTAGCAACAATTTTTGTCCTTAACCAAATCATCATCATATCAGCTGAAAGACGTCCACTACTGGACATAGGCCACCCCCAAGTGTCGCCACAACAACCTGCCCTGTGCGTCTCGCATCCATCGGCTACGTGACCCTCATCAGGTCATCGGTCCACCTTGTTGGAGGCCTTCCAACGCTGCGTCTTCCAGTACGCGGTCACTACTCCAGAACTTTTCAGCTCCGTCGACCATATTATGGTGATCAGGGCACATTGCTCGCAGAACATAATTATGTTCTGCGAGCAAAGTGCCTTGAAAATTTGAGATCCTTAAGAAAATTGCAATCACGTAACCCAAAGTAAAGTAGCAAAATGTTGCATATAAAATTCATTATTTGGCGTGCGCTAAGAAAACTATTGATGATAAATAAAAATAATGTACCTACTACATAATTAAAGTATTATGTAGTAACAACATTATTACCAACTATTATGGTTAAGTCGCAATAACCGCTTTTTATTTAAATAATTCAACCAAAACACGGGCGGAATTAATACTAATCTAATACTGATTTTGGTATCATGATATTAAAGGTTGATTATGTACATGAAAATTACACTTTAAATTATTCAAATCTGACCTTTCGTTTAAACATGTCGAAGTGAAAGCTAGGGCGAAGTGATCTAGAAGTGAGAGCCTTCACTTCGACATGTCTACAGAATCGCTCTACTGAATATGAGGGGTCACGGGTGGAGGAGAGCTTCCAAAGGCCTGCTGTCTCCTACTGCCACGCCTTAAGTGCTACCTATTTATTACACTAGGGTTCATTTGATGACAAAAACTGTTAAATAAGATAGACGATAAAATATGTTTTTCATTTCTACTTTATTTTCTTTTCTAACTTAAGTCAACAGAGATTCAACCAACTACTATGCACCAAATAGGAATGTTGTGCAAATCATCCATAGTTATGATTTACAATTTCCACGAAAAAACACACCACATAATATAAAGTTACGGAATTACATTTATTTATATATCTAGACAATGCAAAGTGTACCTAGGTAGGTAGGACATGAAACGTGAAAGCCATAATCAAAGCGACAATTTGCAGGCTTCATATTCACTGTGAGGTAATAAGTATTCATTGTTTGTTCACACATATGACGATAAAGACATATCTAGGTACTTACATACATACATACAGGGATATTGTGTATTTCACGGCACACGAACTCTCAAGAATAATCAATTGTGTGTTTTAGTGAGGAACGCGAACCCTCAAGAATAATAATAATCAATCTATCAAGCTTTAAAGTTATTCAAATAAAAGTAGGATGTTCAGCAGATAGGTATATAATGCAAAAACTTAAAGTAAACTCTTACTTGAAATTATAAAACAATTCTTATAGGTTTAAAAATTGCAAGTGTTTTTATATTTATGCAGATGTAAAATTTATATTTAAATAATTCATCACATTTATATTTTACGGTTTATCTTTACGAAACAAATTGTTTGGGTCGAGTAAATTAAGGGATACTTATTTCTGTGGTGTCTCCGTAGCAGGTAACGGAATAACAGTTAAATTATGATTTACAGACAAACAAGGATTGATCGGATCTCTTATTTCTTCGGGTTGCAGAGTGCAATTCAAATGCGGTAATTTTGCATCATCCACTTTCAGATCTTCTCCGGCGAGCCTAAGTGCCGTCGGTTCACTTAATGTAGCGGTATTTGCAGTCAAAGTGCCGTTTTGGATGCCAGAGTCGCTAGTAATGTTATTAATATTGACAGGCTCATCAATCACCAGGGGAGGTTCCGTAACATTGTTTTCTGCGGCTGTGTTTAAGAGAATTGAGCATGGTATAGTCGTCATATATTCTGTACCTGCTTTTGTAAGAACTGTAATAGTGCACTTCGTGTTATCAGTAGAGTTCTGGCTGACACCAGAATTCTTGACTTCGGCATCCGGGGTAAAAGAAGTTGCGATTGAACAAGGTATTGCAAGCACTTCGGTTTTTTCATCATTACTTATGGTCAAACTGCAATTAACGAGATCAGCTAAAATTGAATCGGCTACAGGGGCAGTGTCGTTGTCCGCCGCAACACCTACAGGCTGACCTCTGTTATCGTAAATAACAGTATGGTGCTCTTTCCCAGTAGAGCGGGCCAAATTCCAAAGGGCTAATCCAGTCAATACCGTTCCAATCCCAGCACCTGCGATACCCACACCCATCAGAGCGCTTCCCGAACGACTTACACCTCCATTCCCTCTACCATAGTTTCCGTAGTTTCCAAAGTATCCAGGTGATTGAGATCCAAATCCAGGAGGACCGTATCCACCGCCACCTCCGTAATTAGAGCCATAATTTGAATAAGCAGGTGGTCCTTGTGGGTGGTAATGGTTTCCATAGTTATTTTGATAGTTTTGTCCGTTGTTGTAGGGTGGCGGTGCAGCAGCAGAACCAGCCACTCCAGTGTTATGTTGCTGCGTGTGTTGAGGATAGCCAGCACCGGATCCGTGTTGTGGGTAGCTTTGTCCAGGCTGGACATTTCCTGATAATCCAGTTGAATGTGGGTACCCTGCTTGACCGGCTCCAGTGTTTCCTGACCCAGTTCCTTGCGGATATTTACTGGCTGTGTGCTGAGTATTTCCACTCCCACCTCCAGATAAACCATTTGAAGATGGGTAAGAATGACTCTGTTGATTGTTAGAATGTTGTTGACCAGCTAAATTGTTAGGTGCACTACTTCGTTGAATACTTTCTTGATAAGTCGGTGGTTGTTTTGGCTTGTCACCAGATAATCCTGTTCCACTTGAAGGATACGAATGACTTTGTCCGCTGGATGGCTTGGATTGCCATGAAGAAAGTGTTTGTGTATTAGATTTTTGAGCTGGACGCTCCTGCCATCCAAACAAAGTAGGTTTTGGAGCAGAAGCTTGAGGATTACTAAAAGATGTTGGCGCAGGTTGAGGGTTATAATTTGTCTTTCTGCTCGTTCCACGGCCAGACCCCGAGCCACGGCTTCTACCTGAAGTTTTTCTTCCTTCAGCACAAACAATAAATAATATAGTGAACACCACTACGATATATTTCCGATTCATGTTTTGGTCATTGGTTTTAACAACAATCACGAAAATTGAATCAAAATTCACACTGTTTCCACTTGTAGCACATACGTCAACACTGTACTGCCGTGTGCACACTCTGTTTCTCGAACGCTAAGTGAATCGACCTAAGAATATGGTCGAATGTTGACCGCCCACCCCAGTGCGCACTACAGCGGGACACACATCTATACCTACGTAATAGGTGCTGTGACTGTGACTACGTAGTAGCCTAGGTAAACGCTATAAATAAACTCTTTTGAGAAATCGATATTTCAACATGGAAACGCAAACAATGAGGCACCAACAAACGTAGGCTGGGTAGCTACCACTATACTACCACCCCCACTAATCGATAGATTCAATGTTACAAAAATTACATCTTTCTATGGTTTTCAACAAAATATGTAAGAACATTGTTACGTATGTAATTGGTAGGAACAAAATTAGGTGTTTTATTTACGTTGACACTGCACTTGTGGTAGACTACATAAATCCTAGTGGAGATTTACTTTTCACTGGAATTTATCTTTTATCCGAAATTATGATGACCTATGAAACACCAGCTATTGTTTACCTGTGCGTGTCGGGCAAATTATTGAAACATGTTAAAGCTAAAATATAATATCTTGAGAACTGGCCGTCTGAAATGCCGTTTTTACTAAAGTGAATCTAATATTGTACTCCGTACAAAAATTACATTAGGAGCTTAATATAAAATAGAAGGGTGAAACAATGGCTATTCTTATCGCTGACAGAAATCTTTTACAGAAAATCTTTATATCTTAACTTGGTGTGGAGGGTTCAAGGGCGTGCGCTTTACCCTCCCCCCCATAACCCGACTGAATAAAATAAACAAGACATTCAAAAATATGCCAGAAGCCTTAACCTACCGCTACCCCGCTACCCCTACTGCTCTATAACCTAGCATACCTATGTCCAAAGATAGATGTTAAATTTTTATAGGCTTCCAAGCGTCCATATGATAAAACCGACTTTGAATAGGATATGACTCGCGTGTGTCTGTACGGCTGGCTGTCTGTCTGGCCGTCTTGAGGCAGACCAGATGCCAGTTTGCTCCGAATGTTCTGGACCGAATCAGTTGAAATTGAAATCTCCTAAACTTCTGAGTCTAATATTTCGAAAAAAATACAGATAATAGTTATTTACATAGACAGCAAACCTATGGAAATCTATGGTTTCAAAGTAACATGTTAAAAAACATGATTCGTTCGGAACCCTTTGCGGGTCAGTCCGACTCGTACTTGGGTTTAAGGTTCTCTGCATAATTTGACAATGTCAGTTCTAATTCGCTATGAATGAGCAAAATAAATCTTTTATTCGAGGCGGGGTGCTGTAGGTGCACCCCCAAACGTGGCTGGACTGGGACCTAACTACGGGCGTGTGTTCCGACCATAGACGCGACTTCAAAATCAAGGCCCTGGTACAAGAAACAGAACTCCAGGTGGGTTTTTAGGGTTCCGAACGTCCTTATGAAAAACGGAACCCTTACAGGATCACTCGTATGTCGGCTTGTCTGTCCGTTTTCACAGCCAATTTTCTCCGAATCTACTGGACCGATTTTGTTGTAATAAACACATATTGAACTACTGAGACTCATGAAACGTAATAAATATATCTTTTAAACAAAAAATTAATAAGTAAATCCATTGTGCCGTGTGACAAATTACATGGCCAAAAAAATCTGTTTCCCATGTAAAACCAATTATTATTTTTATTATTATCAGGCTATTTATTAGAGGGCCTATAGGGAGACAAATCATGAGCTCCTTGGAACAAGCGTATTCCGCACGCATAGTTCCGCAGTACCTCAAAATTGGCGCGTGATCCAACTCCTATAGGATTGCATTCCCCAAATACCTACCACAGTCACAGCCTCACAGGTGAAAACCTCATACTTGCCATGACTACTTATAGTAATTTTAAATAAGCAATATTTTAGATAGGTAGTTATTTTCTTTCTAGAAATAACTCAGAAGCCAAGCGATGAGACACAAACTCGACATCCATTGGTTAATAGCCGGAAATAACTTATCCACACCAGCCAGCAGCGCAGGGACTCGAGTCCGCGTGACTGGCTCATGCCACTTACTGGAAAGATTTTGATCTCTAAGCACACCGCAAACAGTACATTTTCCTGTGTATCTAGATCAGCGCATAGTATATTTTATCTTCATGGTCAAATTAACATACTGAGAAACCCTGGGAATGTCCTGAGGTATGTGGCACCTAGGTACTACGTGACTCTCAATTGTTAAATTGATTTATAACATATGGGCCAATTCATTGAATTGCTAGATATGTAGGTAAGCTTTGTACAAAAAAAAATGTATACAAAAATATGTAAGTATACGAGTTTGTTATGCCCAAAGATCGAAAACACTCATTGAGCGAAAAAGTAATTTGCTATTTCGCATCGGGCACTAAGAAAACAGCCACAACGCGTTGTGAAAATAAAGAAAAGCCATGTCGATTTCTGAGCCCTCATTGGTAAAAAGGAAAGGTTTGAGGGAACTTTGGACATCACGACACGGATAGGTTAGGTTCGAATGGGATGATGGGAGCTAGACAGAGCGAACGAAGCTAGCGAACTTAGCTCCAGTCATACCCATCATGTTAGTTTCCTTTATACCCTGCAAACAGAAATAAGAGACCTGCGCGGGGCTCCGTCGTCGTAGTTAGGTATGAGGTAACCGAGAATAAATAACATGATATTGTTCTTATACCTCCAACATAGGTACTTATTTCGCGATGTGGTTGCACCAGTTAGGCTCAGAGTGCGTCATTGCATCTCCACAAACCGTTGTGGCCGTTTTCTTAAGAGGTCTATCACAGCATTGCGTTTTCACTCACAAACTGCTTACTCATCGAATTATGTAGAAATTAAGCAGTTGCAATTACGGTTATTTTAGGGTGTATTATTAAGTTGTTTAATGAACATTTATTAAATGTTAATTTCTTATGAACTATGGTTTATTTTGGTATACATATTACGTACTAATATTAATGTAAAATGGAGAAATTGACAGTTATTTTTTAGCGTTTTTAGTAGTTTTAATTTTATCATAGATATAGAATCCCTAGATAGACTGTATTAAACCGAAACTTGCGAGCACGTTGCGTCTCCTTTTCTCAAAAGCAAAGTGTCATGTGCCTGAAAGAGAAAAGTATAGTGTCCGTAGTGCGTCGAAAACTATAGAATGTCGCCAGTTTGACTATATAATTCTACTAATTGATATATCAATGCACAGTGATGTGTATTTTCTGTCGACTATCGAAAATATGCCAGTCGTCACATTTAAACACCAAAAAATGTTGTTTCATATTGAAATAATACTGCAATTCCATTATCATAATGATTGGTAATATCAAAATTTCTTGAAAGATATTATTTGTCTTCGTTTGTTTTTACCGTCTTTATATCTTTGTTTGCTTGTAAAATCTGTTGCGTGTGTTATAAACTAAAATATTAGATTGTAGGCAGATGGTTATTTATTTCTTTATAAAAACGTTCCTCTCTCTGAAGCCCTGACCGCCTAGCGTAGCTTGGACCCTGTTCCCGATACCGGTGGTTTATATTTTTAAATGTTTTTATTTTTTTGATATATTTAAAAATGTACTAATAAGTAAAGAAAATGAATAAACGAAACCATATCTATACCAATATTATAAAGAGGTAATGTTTGTGAGGTTGTAGGGGGTAATCTCTGGATCTACTGAACCGATTTTGAAAATTCTTTTACTAATAGAATGCCACGATATTTGTGAGTCATTCTAATATATAAAATTCATCCGTTACTGAGTGACTGTCAGACAACGCACACCCGAAACCACTGGTCGTAGAAAGCTAAAATTTGGCATATCTCTAAGTTCCTTGGGGAACGCAGAGGAGCACTAAGGCAGGATTTCCCAAAACGGAAATGGTAACAAACGGGATACGCGCGTACAAAATCGCGGGTAAAAGCTAGTCCTTATCCTTAGTTTCTTACTAATATTATAAATGCGAAAGTAACTGTCTGTCTGTCACTCTGTAATCTGTCTCTTCCACGCCGATACTACTGTAAATTTAGTACACAGATAGTCTGACAGGTAGCATGAGAAAGGACATAGGCTCCTTTTCATCCCAGGAATACTCCTGGGATAAAAAGGTCAACAAGGTGTTGACTTTCTGGTGAGGTTACAAGACCCAAAAGTCACTCTTAGACGCGTGCACTTACAAAAACTGGCCTAGTGCGAGTTGGACTCGCGTGCAAAGGGTTCCGATCCAATTTCATTTTCATAACATGTTTTTAATAACACGAGTGACTTCTTTTTGTTTTTTTCTATAATCTGTAGGTTAATCAACTTCAATTTTTTCAAAGTTGTAGGCTCTATTGAGACGACAACTTTGAAAAAATTGCAGTTGATTTGGAGATAACGGGGGAATGGTTATTTTTTTGAATTTGTTCTAAAAACTATGATGACTATAGATGTGGATTTTAAAGAAACCAGTAAAAATAAATCCTAGACAAAAGGCAAGCTAAAATGTTCGAGCTTGCTTTGCTGCATGTGTTCTTAACTTATCTTACCTTTTCAGTACCTAATTGATAGGGTGCACCAAAGGCGTGGATTGCGTAAGGCATTAAGAAGTCTTAATCCAGCACTGACAGTAGTCCAATCAAAAAGAGCTCAAAAAGTGCCGTCGCGCTTTTCATGAGAAACTTACTTCGGAATTTTGGCTTCTTACAAATAGATAAGAAAAAAATGCGATAACTGAGGCCTCTATGCACTATACTAATAAATATTCTCAACTACCCATTAAGCCAAAGTTGTCTAAATATTTCAGTTTCTGAGAATAAGAAATCCGAAATTGGTCATTTTACGCAAGAAATACAGTCAAATTGATATAGGGCTCTTAAGTGCCACGACGCGAAATTCACGATGTGGAATTTTGAAACAAATCGCTCAATGAGCCTTTTCGGTCCTTGGGCGTAACATATACCTACACAAATTACCTTTATTTACAAAAAATAAAAATCCTTTTGTATGAATACCCAACACACAGAGAGATAGCTTATCATCTACGTCACAAGATTATCTTCTCTATAAACTACGTTTGAAGTGATAAATACAATCAGAAATCAATTAAGATTCTTGTTCAATTGTTCTCATCTTGAAGTACGCAGCAAGCAGTAACTAGTTAGTCCAAAGAATTTCGCAATATAGTGCAAGCAACTAAAAATGATTATATTCATTACGTTTCTTTGTTTTCTTGCGATTTCTTGTAACGCCCGACCAAATTATATCGACATAGATCCACAAAATGTGGTAACGGTTCCGACGAACTGTCCAGATGGGCAGGAGTGGGTGAACGGAGCCTGTCGTGAGATTTGGAGTATTACTGTTGCACCAGCCAACGTTGTCACCGTGCCTTCCAACTGTCCCCCGGGACAGTCATTTATTAATGGACAATGCCGCGACGTTTGGATTAAAGCGCCGATAGAAGAGAGTAACCTCAGGTGAGTTTCCTAATGTTCTGCACTGTTCGTGGTTGTATTTTCAATAAGATTATACAGGCAACATGGGTCCGTTTGTAAATCTATAAGTAGGTATAAGTAGAGCCATGGCATGGCTACATTCTATGTTTACAGGCTGATATTGGGAATGACGAAGATAAGATACAAGGTTTATCTAAGATGTAAACATCGGCATATTGTGTTGATTTTATTTTACCAAGTGATTTCAAATATAATTTTAAATTAAATAGCCCAAACATTCAAAAATATTCAGGCTTATTATAAAAAAAAATAACATGCTTAGTTTAAAAACAACCTAACTAATTATTACTGTAACCTTACTAAATATAATTCTGGCAACGCTGACTACAGACAGAGAGATAGACCGAAGGACTTTCGTTTTATAAAAAGTAATAATGATAATTATAATTATTCTTTACGTAATTCGTCCTTAACTCTGTCTTACAACGTAATTTTTTTATCTTAAAATGAAAAAAGCGGTTCCGTACCTAACGGCTGGAAAAAATTAACAGGTTTTTTGTTTAAGCCGTTATCTTTTCATTTATTTTTTTTTGGATTAAATACCTTAAACTTTTTCCATTTAGATGGTGAGAATAAAATCTTCCAGTGGGTACCTATATAGGTATAAGGTCAAACTAGTTATGACATGGAGATAAAATAGTACATCACAACACAACGTGTAAATGTGGGCCGAGGCAAAGCTGCCAGTCCATCAATGCCTAGTTGTGGCCAAGGCTTACATAGTACTTTTCCAAATAATGCGCGGAAATTAAAACACAATTACTTTTCAAAATCAATGACGAACAAAGAACAACAGTATTTTTTCCCGCGTGAAACAAATTAACACTTGATGTTTTTTTTCAATAAGCAGCTTTCTATTAGCAAGCCAGTTCGAAATTTAAATAAAACCTTGATAAGTTACCTCCTTGGCTGCCATGTCTCGGAGTAAAAGATTGTTCCATTTTTAAATTACACGACAGATATAAGTTTACTACTTATGTATTTTTTTTGGCTGATAAGGATTTTCGTATTTGGCCAGTACATATCTCGAAGAAGGTTGTCAAAATAATGCTCAATTTTCCAAGCATTTTTGGGAAAAAAACTTTATTTTGTTTAACAATATACCACTAGCGTTGAAGTCAGCATGGTGTCTGTAGTGTAGACGAGCACGGTGCAAAGCTCGACGAATATGATCGTCCGAGGCCCACATCGTGAAGCCGTCCTCTTCGTATTGTCGAACCATATCAGCCGGTCAATTCTGTAAACATGTCGAAATGAAAGCTTGAGTGAAGTGGTCACGATTCACGAAGTAGGCTATCATTCTATCTTGATTACTTGGATTTACAGCTCACTTCGTGATCACTTCACTCAAGCCTTCACTTCGACATGTTTAGGATCGCACTGCAGCAATTGATTCCGTAAACATGTCGTGTCGTTTTTTAAAACGTAATAAGAAGTAGGTACCTACCTTGTTATAGTATTTTGGGTTTTACTGCACACAGTGTTATAAACATTGGTGGTGATGGTGTGTGTGTGTGTATGAAAACTGATAAGTAAACATTTTTAGACCGCGACTGTAGGTATATATCAAATATACCTCATTAAATAAATAATTTCTTCTGTTTTATTATACTTTTCCTCCTAGCTTGTCTAAGAGGATAAATGACAATCTACTGATTCAACAAGTAGATTAGTTACACAACATTTACGATAAAAATTGCATTTATAATTTTAATATCAAAAGAAACTCATTAACATAATGTTATCTAAACAACAAAAACGATAAGACAAGATTCAATAAGGAAAATGTGTAGGTAATTAATAATAGGTCTTCATTTTCACCTATAAAATTGCCGCCGCAGTAGGTAGGTAGGTACTGTAAAATACCAGGATGGGGACGTAGCGGTAGTTGTTATATAAAATGAAAATCTGATGGAACTTTTAAGGATAATTATATTACGTGTACTTTCAAGGAATTTCTCACAGAATTTCCTAGAAAAAGACCAACACATTCTTGTCATTATTTGACTTGAAACCTAATCTAAAATCTTCTTTAATCTTCTAAGGCTTATATCATTGAGGTTGCACATTCCAAGGAGGATGTTCTACATGAGCTACAACCCCAAGAATGGAGAATACTAAGAATAATTTCTTGTGATCATACATTCCCAGCCTTGGAAGAGTTAAGCATCTACCTATTCCTAACAAGGGTTCCAGTATTACCGCCCATGGATTCCTTCAATGGCGTAAAATTGAACGCGAAAACTAACTCTAACACCACTGGAATGAGTTCAGCCTAGCTAATCATTTTTACTAACGCGCTCTTCGCAGTCTGGGAGCGCCCTCAACTCGCGATCAACGTACATGTCCTTCTTCGAATATTACATGAAAAAGAAACCTTGATTAAAATTTATTCAACATACCAACTAAAATAATGTTTTTGTTTCGAAACGAGAATCCAATTGACATCTGCTTTGACATCATACTTTTTCTACTACCATAAATATTGTTTAAAATAAAAAAACTTTTTTACAAAAATAGAACTAATATTATTTTTTGTAAAAAAGTTTTTTTTATTTTTCAATTTTTAGTGGTACCTAGGTACCTGCGTACCCACTAACAGCGTACCGGCGCAATGTTATGTTAAGAACTGGTTTAAACACTAAAAAAACATGCGATTTCAGCAATCCCGATTCCTTTGCTATCATTTATTGAAGAAACAACATATCACACTACACTTACCAATTAAAATGTGAAAGAGCATATAGAGTTGTATTAAGAGGACTACACTCTTCCGAAGATACTTCTCTTATTAAAAAAGAATTAAAAGAACAAGGACATGAGGTCAGACAAATAGTAAATGTTTTACACAGGTCCACCAAAGAAGCACTACCCTTATTTTTTGTGGACCTAGAGCCGAATAAAAACAATAAAGAAATATTTAAACTAAGATATCTAAGTCATATGAAAGTGACATTTGAAGCTCCATATAAGAAAAAAGAAGTAATGCAATGCAAAAGATGCCAGAGGTTTGGACATACCAAAAATCAGTGCTTTAGACCATTTAGATGTGTGATGTGTGGCAATGGTCATTCTACCTCCTTATGCACCAAAACACCAGATACCCAGGCAACATGTGTAAACTGCCAAGAAAATCATCCAGCAAGTTATAAAAGTTGCAAAAAATATAAACAATATAAGGAAAGAATATTTAAAACCAAACCAAAGATAGAAGAAAATCCAAACCATGCTGCAAAAAACGAAAATCCAAACCATGCTGCTAAAGTGACCGAAGAAATGGAAGAAACAGCAAAACCAAAGCTAAGACCAAATGACCATAAAGTAAAAAAAAAACTACGCAGATATGACAAAAGATCGATCAATCCAGGATCTACCCGACTCAGAAAACTTTTCAGACAGATTAGAACTAATGTTCGCCAAATTTCAACAAATCATGATTAACATGATGGATAAAATGATGGATCGTATGATCCAGCTAGTCTCAAGTCTAGTAACAAAATGATTAACACCCTCCGAGTAGTAACTTGGAACGCCAAAGGCTTGACGGAACGTCGTCAAGAGTATCAAACATTCCTTCATCAAGAAAATATTGACATAGCATTAATTTCTGAAACAAGATTCACCGATAAATCTCACGTTAACATACAAAGTTACTCAATGTATACAACCAACCATCCGTCTGGTAATAGTCACGGTGGCACTGCAGTAATAGTAAAAAAAAATATTAAACATTACGTACTGGAAAAATACTACACAGATAAAATACCAGCTACATCAATAAAAGTAGTTGTTAATGAAAAAGTAGAGACAACATTGTCTGCGATTTATTGTCCACCCAGACACAAGATAGCTAAAGATGATTACAATAAGTATTTCTCTGCCCTGGGCTCCAGATTTATTTGCGGAGGGGATTGGAACGCAAAACACACTTTTTGGGGCTCAAGATTAATCACATACCGTGGAAGATAACTGTATAACACAATACAGGACCTAATACTCGAGTGCATGACTTCAAGGGAACCTACATACTGGCCAACAGATAGAAATAAAATACCAGACTTACTCGACTTCTACATTACGAAAAATATCAGTCAAAACTACATGACTATCCAAACCTGCACTGATCTATCTTCCGACCATACACCAGTCATATTGAATGTAATTACAACGGTGGTAATGGTGCAACCAGAAAAAAGAATTTACAACAAAAGTACAAACTGGAAGATGTACCAAGACAAAATCACAACAGAGCTTAAACTGATAAACCCATTGAAAACAGCTGAAGATATAGAAATTGCTATTGAGAGCCTCAATAAAATGATACACGAAGCGGCTTCAATCTCCACAAAAATGCGAAAAAAGTTACCCCTAACACTCAACGAATATCCTAAAACTATCAAAGACAAAATAATGGAACGTCGCAATCTAAGAAAGCAATGGCACAGAACTAGATATCCCGCAGACAAAACAGTGCTCAACAGATCGTCAAACGAACTAAAAGAACTCATCAAAAGTTTTACCAAAGACAATCTCCAAGCATTTCTCTCTAACTTAACTCCAAGTACAGACACAAATTACTCACTATGGAAGACAACACAAAAAATCAAACGTCCTAATAACCAGATCCCCCCCATTAAGAAAAACAGTGGAGACTGGGCAAGATCAGACAAAGAGAAGGCTTGAATCTTTGCTGAACACTTAAGCAAGGTATTTCAACCATTTCCCGAGTTGAAACCTGAACATACCGCTGATATAAAAAAATATCTGGAAAGTGCAGAACAGATGTGCCTCCCGGTAAAATACACGACCCCTTCCGAAGTAGCTAGGGAAATAAAACTCCTCAAGGATGGAAAATCCACGAAACGACGAGGATACGATAGTATAGATAGCATTCTTTTGAAAAATTTGCCAAAAAAGGGGGTGGTAGCAGTTGTCAACATTATCAATGCTTGTCTTAGACTTAACCACTTCCTAGGACAATGGAAGATAGCGCAGGTGATAATGTTGCCCAAACCCAATAAACCACCTAATGAAGTTACCTCATACCGACCTATAAGCCTTTTACCACTAATTGGCAAATTATTCGAGAAGATCATACTAAATAGAATGAGGCCATACCTTGATGACATCATTCCCGATCATCAATTTGGTTTTCGAAAAAATCACGGAACGATTGAGCAAGTTCACCGCATCGTAGACGTTATAAGTAGATCTCTGGAGGAAAAAGTATTGCTCTGCAGTCTTTTTAGATATCAGCCAGGCCTTTGATAAAGTATGGCATGAGGGTTTGTTATATAAAGTCAAGAAGTTGCTCCCTCACTCATTTCTCCATATTATCAAGTCCTATCTCAGTGAACGATGTTTTGAAGTAAAATTTCACGATGAACTTTCCAACTTGTACGAAATCAAATCAGGAGTACCGCAGGGAAGCATACTCGGACCGGTTCTATACACCATATTTACTGCTGATCTACCTACAACAGATAAGACTACGGCAGCAACGTATGCAGATGACACAGCATTGTTATCCTCACACATAAACCCTGTAACTGCATCAGAAAACCTTCAGCATCATCTCAACAAAATAGAAGAATGGCTTGAAATTTGGAGAATCCACGCCAATCAGAGCAAATCAACACACGTAACCTTTACTCTCAGGAGAGATACGTGTCCACCAGTGACACTTCACAATGAAGAACTCCCGCAAGATGACAATGCCAAATACTTGGGAATGCATTTAGACAGAAGGCTGACGTGGCAAAAACATATATGGACAAAGCGAAAACATTTAGATTTGAAATTACGCAGCATGTACTGGTTAATAGGACGCCACTCACAAATGACCACACACAGTAAATTGACAGTATACAAAGCCATCCTAAAACCTATATGGACATACGGTATCCAGCTCTGGGGTACAGCCAGCAACAGTAACATAGAGATTCTGGAAAGATTTCAAACAAAAACACTAAGAGCCATTTTTAACATCCCATTTTACATCAGTAATAAACTCATATACCTTGACCTAAAACTACCAACCGTCAAACAGGAGATAACAAAATACAGCAACGCCTACCAAAAGAGGCTCTCTGGACATAAAAATGAGTTTGCCCTCAGATTGAGTGGAGATCAAAGCCTTCAATACAGGAGATTGAAAAGACACAGTGTTCCAACTCTACAAAGTAGATTTACCAGTATGGAATACCCAACTGAGCAGTGTCCCTCCAAGCTAAAAACCATAAGCAGATAAATAATATATCGGACAAATAGTGGCTTATTGTTTTGTACAACAGATTGCCGTGACGCAGAAAAGATAAAAAAATAAAAAAAAAAACATCTAAATTGGCTGACAATTGGCTAAAGTACCGCTGAACAAAACATTTTTCATGGGATCTCATCATCAGATCCTAATTTATACCTTTCATCATCAGCTCAGCAACATGAGATGATGATTTCCAGGCACAAATATCTGAATTGCGTTAGAAAGTTTATGAAAAACATTGTAGGTGCCTATAAAATTTGAGGGTTGCCCTCGATTTTCGTGGGATCCCATCATCAAATTCTGACATGGTGACTATGGGACCAATCGAGAAGTATACCCTTTCAGATGAATCAAAAATTTTTCAAATCGGTTTATAAATGACGGAGTTATGAGGTAACAAACATAAAAAAATACAACCGAATTGAGAACCTCCTCCTTTTTTTGAAGTCGGTTAAAAATGGTTTCAACCTATTTACATGAACCTTAACTAAAACCTTGTTTGATTTAAACTTAAGTTCTATATGAAAGAATAATTCGTTTGACACAATGACAAATTGTTTTTTATGTTGTCATGTCAACCTATGACTGAAATAATACAAGTCAATCTTTTGTGTTTCGATGCTATTAAAATAAATAAAACTATATGTTATGAGATCAGCAGAGAACTTGAAAATAGGTAACCAACATTATATAAATCTAGCAAGCATGATAAATTGGAATTTCGAACAACTATAAAATCTTCAAAATAAAACGTTTCCTGACCTTATAATTTATATTGTAATTGTGTATAAAAGTTTCATATTTCTTTCTAAAATATCAAATCAAATCATTAGTTTAATGTTTTATATGATTTGATGTGAAAGATTTTCCTTTATATGTAATAAATGTGTTTATGATATAAAGGAAACCTGATTACAACAAAGTAAAAAACTTGCGAATGCAAAACAATACCAACGGTCACAAACAATTTTTACTTATTTTATTATTTGGATACGTTAAAATTGTAAGACTGATGTGCAATTCGTGACTAACAAAGATATTTTTATTTACTTATTATTATTTGTACTGATACCGAACATTTTAAGGACAGGGTAAAATCAGTATGCCATATAAGTCACAGGCAGGGGTAACAATATTGAAAAGGTTAGGAACCACTGGTTTATTGATTAGATAAGTACCTAGCGTTATGTTTTCATCGCATACGCATTTGAAAAATATTTTGCCCAAACCTATGTTATTTTAAAATAGTTGAAAGTAAATTAAAGGAAAATCATTTAAAAATTATAATCTGTAGTTAATACTCATCTTTTTGTTATTTCAATTTTACATCGCGCTGTAATTGAGTGGCTGTATAGAAAGTTGGGACATGTTTCAATAGAAATGTGCAACAAGTTTTTCAAAAGAGAAACTTTCAACCAGCTCTTCAGGCAACTTCAGGCCTACTTTTAGCGTATATCACTAGCTCGATGGACTAAAGTCTAACACCCGAGGTAAACACTGTGCTTTTCATTACGAATATAAAGAAACTAGAAATAAAAACACGAATTAGCTAAAGAAAAAATCCATTTCTGAATCTGATGAACTCAACAAATCTCTTCTATACGTAAAAAGTATGAACAAAACGTTACAACTCGAAAAAATAAATGAGATCAGGCTGCTGCTTTCCCGCCTACTTTGATTTTTTTTCTCTTGCCGGTCAGCTATTCAACCATTATTTTAGATTTTCATTATTGATAAAATTGTGAATATATATTGCCGAAATCTATGTTATTTTAAAGAAAAAGTTGAAAGTAAATTATAATAAGGTAATTTAAAAAATGTTATAATCTTTGGTTAGTACTCTAATTTGACATCGCGCGGTAATTGTAGAAAATGTTGCGACATAGTTCAATAGAAATATTCAACAAGTTTTTATTTTAAATTTGACGACTGTCAGTCGAAAACGATTCTCCTTAGGGCTGAACAGTAATACTTTCAACCCGCTCCGGCAACTTCAGGCCTACTTTCCGAGTATGAGTAGTGAAAAAGCAATTACGTGCAGAATGTGTAGTGAATGGATAGAATAAGAAATGAGTATAACTATGAGTTTCCATGTTAGAGAAAATCTGAAAGTGGCACCAATGCCTGAAAAGGTGTGTTGAGAATTGAGTGATGCGGAGGAATGAGGATCACGTGATGGGAAAAGTTTTGTTTAAGAATGTGGTTGGTTATATATAAGTTTTGAGTTAGAGAAATATCAAAGAAACGATGGATGAATGATGTAGAAGATGAAATGGCCAGAAGGGGTGACTTTTGAGATGATGGCGAATATGTTTTTTGGAAAGAGACTACAGACAATTAGAAAGTAGCTCAGAAAGACGCATAGGACTTGTACCCAATAGTCAGAATCTATTTGAGATATTATTAGAATAAGTATTTGATAAAAGTATGTTTTTCAGAGAAACTCAATCGGACGATGCAGACTTGTCACCACAAAATATAGTAACCGTTCCACCCAATTGCCGTCCTGGTCAGCAATGGATCAATGGCTCCTGTCGCGACATTTGGAGAAGTTTAATGACTGACACTAAGAATGTCATCACCGTTCCCAGTAACTGTCCATCTGGCCAACAATTCATCAATGGGCAATGCCGCGATGTTTGGAAAAGGTTTGTAAACTTTATGCCATATGCCAAACAGAAGCTCAGATTATTAAAGATTACTAAAAAGTGCATTTTCCGAGACTCAGTTAATATTTTAAGACTGCTTTACAGAAAGCTTAACATGAATCCAAACTGTGCCATGGATTTAGCTGTTCAACTTGTTCAGGAAAGAACGCCCTTGAATCAAGTCATTTGCCTGGCTATGGTCAATTAAATACCGGGATTAAACGACGCGATTCAATTTACGGCTAGGCCGCAAATAAAACGGCTGATTAAACCAGTTGGCAGCGACATATCTGCTGACTGCTTTTTTTGGTCACAGAAATTGACATGTGAATCGGTCCACTACATTAGGAGAAAATTGGCTGTGACAGACACGGACAGACAAATACACCAGTGCCGCTTAAACGGAACCCTTAGTTCCGTTTTTCCGTACAGAAAGTCGTTCGGGACCCTAGAAAGAAAAGCAAAATCAACAAAGCAAAAAAAAGCAGAACATTTTATCGAACAGCCAGGCCGGATCTAGGGGGAGGGAAACCGGAGCCAGTGCCCTGGGTGGCAAGTTCAAGGGACGCCAAAATCTAATGTTTGAAAACCTATTCGAAGTGTGGTACCAAAATTAGGGTTCCTTTCTTGTTTTCGAAAGTTGATGATTCGATTTTGATTATATCGAACACGGTGTTACAGTTGTACGATGTTTTATCCCATCGATGCTTTATTGGTGCGATGTAACGTTAGTGCGAAAAATCCTGTTGCGAAAAACCCTACAGCGATTGCTCATTAGTTCGGTACCTAATTTATTAGTTCGATAGTATGTCGGTTCGAAACGCCCCACTCATGTTGTCCGTGACAGTTAATTAATAATCTTATTTTGCATTATAGACGTTAAGGAAATACATTTTGTTAGTTAGAAGCACGCTCCCTATCGAAATTGACAATTCAGGTACCTATGACAGTTTTGGCTTTTGAGAGAGTGAGTGTCACTCACTGGTATTGTCTACGTTATCTTTGGCCTGTAGCGGCATCAATGCCACCACAAGAAAAATCAACATCGCAACAGAAACAACCGCGACGACATATATCCAACTAGCAGCGAACTACTATGTCGAAATGCTGCATCGCGCAAGCAGATTTTACCGTACGATTTGAACATACTTATACATCAGCCCGATTATCAATTGTATCGGGCAGTTGTCCTCCGCCAGGCACTACAACTACCTGTTCGGAGGATCCTACCTTTACAACGTTCTTAAAACGTAACAGACAGATGTGTTGCTGGGGAGTTTGTTGGCCACTTCTTCTCCACAGCTAAAACACTAGGAAGTGATGACGGGCGGGCGTTTTGGGGGACTGTCTTTTGTAAAACTTGACGTTCAAAAAGTGCTGGCTCTCAGCCTAATTTGAATAAACGACTTTTGATTTTTGATTTCGAACGAAGGTTTGCGGAACTTTACTCTCTGTTACGTATACCTCCAAAGGCCCATGCCACAGTTAAACGGGTTGAATTTGATACCTGTCTTCGTCATTTTAGGAAGACCTGACGATTTAATTATATGGTTTATAATGTATTTCCTTAACGGATGCAAAATAAGATGGTTAATTAAATGTCACGCACGGACAACGGTAGGTAGGCGTTTCGAACCGACATGCTGTCGAACTAATGAGCAATCGCTGTAGGGTTTTTCGCAACAGGATTTTTCGCACTAAAATCACACCAATAAAGCGTCGATGGAAAAAACCATCGTACAACTGAATTATCGACACACCGTGTTCGATTGAATAAAAATCTAATCATCAACTTTCGAAAACAAGTAGAGAACCCCCAAAATCGGGGTATTTGAAAATCTTTTTTACGTTTCAGAATGCAGAATACCAATTTCGATATCGGTTACAATGGAGGACAAGTGGAGAACTATGAACAAAGCGATGCCAACAGAAATGTTATAAGTGTACCAAGCCAATGCCCTGCGGGCTACAGGCCCGACGCTCTTGGGAACTGCCGCCCTATCTTTTTAAATTAATTGATCATTAAAATAAAAAATAAATGTTATTTGCCTTCCAACTCAATTCACATGCAAACTTTTACCTTTGTTTTTATTCTTTGTCTTTGAGTCTACTAGGTACCTTCCTTTTAGATTTGCTATCTAGTAGCATAAATGCTAGCGGCGAGACGTCTTTCCAGTCACGAACTATGATTGGGGCAGATCCTCGAGTTATTTGTGTCACTAAACCATGCATGGGTGGTGCCGCGATGCCGCAGTGTTGCCGTCGTCCGGTGGAGTCAGAGCGTGGTGGTCGCTTGGTACGGTGGTATCCGGTGAGCAGACCAAGTGGAAGCAGAAATAATAGTCGTCAAATACTTAGTACAAAGCCCAACCCAGGCAAATAATAGAGTGAATTTTATTGATAGAATAATAGATGGTTATATTGCAAAGATTGTTGAGACTTTCCGACTGATATCCGAAAACAAAAAAATTGTCAATCAATCAAATTATTAATTTGCTAGATTGCAGGTATAAAAATGAGGTTGTGAAGTATAAAAGTTGAGCCATAAATTGTGCCCAAGAGTTAACATGCAAAATTTAAATGGATATGGAATACTAATTACAATCATAATATAACAACATAACATTCAGTCAAAATACAATTTAAATGTCAAATTCAATTGAAATGTCAAAATACTGTTTTAGTGTGAAAATGCAATAGGTAATGTCAAAGTACAGTTAAAATGTTGAAATACAATCAATAGGTAATTTTAGTCTATTTAATTTAAATGGACGTCTTTAAAGTATTTAATTTTTAAAAATTCAAGTTCTATAATCATTCATTAAGGAAATCATTAACGGAATAAAAACATTTATCCACTAGAAAAGCCTTGAGTTTTTTTTTATGTTGATAATATGTATCATCTACATCTATCTACACTAATATTATGAAGAGGGAAGATTTTTTGTTTGTATGTTTGTTTGAAATGAATAGGCTCCGAAACTACTGGACTGATTTGAAAAATTCTTTCACCATTAGAATTCTACATTATCCGTGAAGAACATAGGCTATAGAATAATTTTAAAAAAGTAGGGATCCGTATGAAAACTTCGATAATGTAACACAAGGTGTGAAAAAATACCAAAAAAGATCCGCAAGGGTATATATCTAATTATTATGGTTAAGTCACAATGACCGCTTTTTGGTCAAATTATTCAATAAAAATGAATAGTGGTGATTTTAGTATCATTATATTAATCCTTATCTATTTAAATTGTTTAATAATTAAGGTTGGTTATGTACAAGTCAATCACACTTTAAATTTTTCAAATCCGTTTGAAAGTTATGATGGGTATAAAAATACTCTAAGTAGGTAATAAAAATGTTGCAGTTTGTACGAACTGCCGTCGTCGAACGTTTAGTTTATTAATAAGTAATTTACACGGGGAGATGAAGTTCGTGGAGTACTAACTAAACCCGCGCGAACGAAATCGCGGGCGAAGTGCTAGTTTTTTTTATATTTTCCGGTAATTTATTAAATATGATTGGACCCATACATATGACACCTTCTATTAATAGTGCACCTAACTTGTCTCATTACCTATTGTATCGTTTTCTCTCAAATGTGCTGAAAAACGTTGTATGACACACGTGCGGATATTGGTACCTATTCACAAACTCTTGACTATAGTAAGCCCGAGACGAAAACCAACTTACCGCACCATTATGATAAATCTACACTAATAAGGTAAATGTCCCATTTTCGCAGTAATTAAATTCATGAATTATAGTATAATTTTAGGTCATACTTTTTTTATATGAATTTATTTGTGGACCTCTTATTTGGCTTCTCTTTTGTGATAAAATTTGGCTCTGCTCCTAAGTTCGTAAATTCGTGGCTCCTGTTTCGGGATAAAGTTTTAAAAATCATAAATATTTAACTAGTTTAAATAAAAAGATTAATTTCAGAATGAGATCCAGCTCAGGTAAAGCTTTTAATGTTAACTAGCACTTCGCCCGCGATTTCGTTCGCGCGGATTTAGTATGCCTAGCCTCCATTGAGTATTTTTGTACCCGTCGTAACTTTTAAACGAAAGGTCCGATTTGCATAATTGTAATTTACGTACACATAACCAACCTAAATCACCAAACCATTTAAATGGATAAGGATTAATATCATGATATCAAAATCACCACAATTCCATTCCACCGGGTTTTGATCGAATAATTTGAACAAAAAGTGGTTATTGTGATTTAACCATAATAGTTAGATATACCCTCGCAGACTTTTTTGTGGATATTGATGTCCTCAATAAAACTGTAGTATCACTTTGCTCTATTGTCAATAGTTTACGCAGCGTACGTGATACAAGGATTTTTTTTGGTATTTTTTTCTCACCTTGTGTGAATAACATTATCGAAGTTTTCATACGGAACCCCAACTTTTTTGAAAATAGCCCATGTTTAACAGAGATAATGTAGGATTCTAATGGTGAAAGAATTTTTCAAAAACTCTCTAATTTCGGAGCCTATTCAATTCAAACAAACAAACAAATTTTTCCTTTTTATAATATTAGTGTATATTACAATCTAGGTACTTATGTACAGACGCGCCAGCACGTCAAGGTACCTGAAACTATCAAATTTTCCCAATCAACTTTGAACCTGTTTTCTTCAGCAATAAAGTTGAAAATCTATTGAAGAAATTTGACAGATCGTTGTAGCTTGATGTGCTGGCGTATGTACTTATTAAACAAAACAAAACAAGAACGAATGGAACCAATCTCTTGAGTAAATTCTTAACAATTTAACCTGTAGTTTGTGTTCGGCACACGTGTGTGCCATTGGGCGTCAACTAAAATTGACGCATTATGGCATCCCACATGCCATACCAAATCACGCAGGTTAAACATAAAAAAAGAAGTGTTTAATATCTTATGGCCCCCCTCCTCCTCTTCTTCTTCTACCTGGCGTTAATCCCGGCTATTGCCAGGGTCCGCCTTCCTACTTAGCTTCCTCCACTTTGCCCGATCTTGAACATCCTTCTCAGTTAGGCCATTGGCTCTCATGTCGGACTTAACGACGTCCAACCAGCGCTTGCGAGGGCGACCACGGGACCTAGCCCCAAGAACAGCCATATTCATGCATCCCCGATCAACGTACTCCATAGAGCGGCGCATGATGTGGCCATACCATCGCAGACGACACTCTTGCAGTTTTTCCCCCACGTCACGGACACCAAGACTACCTCTGATGAAAGAGTTGCGTATGCGATCGGATCGCGTTATGCCACTCATCCACCTCAGCATCTTTATCTCCGTGACGCGAAGCTCCTGGGTGTGTCTGCTTAGTGCTGGCCAACATTCACCGCCGTACAGTAGGACAGGCCGTATGATGCATTTATATATCTGCCCCTTGAGCTTCGGAGGCATTTTGCGGTCGCATACAACGCCCGTTACCTCGCGCCACTTCGCCCAAGCCGCGCCTATACGTGCGTGGACATCGTCGTCCACGTTGACAAACTCGTGCAGCACGGATCCAAGGTACCTGAACGTATCGGACTTTCTGATCAGGTCCGAACCTATTCGGATGAACCTATTTGAATCCGTGCCGCCACAGGACATGTACTCAGTCTTCGCCACATTTAGTCTCAGACCACCGTTTTCAAGCGTGTCCTTCCAAATGTTGACTTTGCGCTCAAGATGGGCTTTGTTCTGATTAACGAGGGCGATGTCATCGGCATACATCATTAGCCATGGGATGGGATCTTGGATGTTTGCCGTAACTACATCGAGCACTACGTTAAACAAGAACGGGCTAAGAGCCGAGCCTTGGTGAACGCCAACAGATATTGGGAAGCCATTCGATTCGCCAACAGCGGTCTGGACAGAGGACACGGAATCGCGGTACATGTCTCTGATAATGTCAATATAGGCCTCGGCAACGCCCTTGAAGCGCAGTGCCCACCAGATGGACTGCCGAGGTATACAGTCGAAGGCCTTCTGCAGGTCTAAAAAGGCCATATGCAAAGCTCTCCTTCTCTCTCTGTAAGCCTCAGCCAGATTCCGTAAGGCGAATACTGCGTCCATGGTGCTGTTACCCGCCCGGAAGCCATATTGACACTCAGAGACAGTACACTCGCTACGGAGCCGTATGTCAATGATGCGCTCGAAGAGCTTCATGGTGTGGCACATGATCTTGATACCGCGGTAGCTACTACAATCCTGTACGCTACCTTTGCCTTTGTATACAGGGATAATCAGGCTAAATCGCCACTGGTTCGGCATTTCCTTGGTGATCAGGATGCGGTTAAAAAGATCCGTCAGAAGGTCCACGCCATGTGGGCCCATCGCCTTCCACACTTCAATTGGCACATTGTCAGGCCCGACCGCTTTCCGGTTCTTCATGTGGCGAAGAGCATTGCGGGTTTCGTCGGGGGAAATAGGGGAAATAAGTTCAAGGTTAGGAGGCGGTTCGGGAGGAAGGTTATGGGGATGCTGTTTGTTAGACAGCTCCGCGAAGTATGTACACCATCTCTCCTTAACAGAGGGGGCATCGTAGAGCAGCTTACCCTGGGCGTCCCTTACACAGAGACATTTGCTAATGTCCCGTGTAGCTTTCTCCCGGGCACGCGCCAGCTTAAAAATAAGCTTTTGCCCCTCCGCAGTTTCCAGCTTGTCGTACAAGGGCGCCAGACTTTTGCTGCGGGCTCTGGCTACAGCTTTTTTGCAAGCGCGCTTAGCCGCTCCATATGCCTCCCTGTCATCCGGAGAGTTGGGCCCTTGCCACTGTTTAAATAAAACCTTCTTCTTCCGAGTCGCCTCCTGCACCCCGTCAATCCACCACCACGTCTCCTTTTCTATGGTGCGGCCGCCACGAGAAGGGCCAAGGACGCGCTTACCCGCATCGGTGATTGCTGACTGGATCCTACTCCAGATCTCTTGAGCGGACTCATGCGGAGCACTGATCTCGAGATGCTCGACCTCCGCGATGAAGTCCGACTGCCTAGGACCATCAAGCAACCACCACTTAGTGCGGGGTTTGCGTTTTTCGGTCACTTTCTTTTTCGGTACAACCGCAAAGTCCAGGACAAGGAGGCGATGTTGAGCCGTTAGGCTTTCACCTGGGATGACTTTGCAGTTGGTAACCTTGCCAATGTGGCACCGTCGCACCAGCAGGTAATCTATTTGGGTTGAGTAGGCAACACTACGGTACGTAATAAGATGCTGGGGCTTCTTCTGAAAGAACGTGTTCGCGATGGCTAGGTCAGACAAAGCGCAGGTGCTGAGTATACTGACTCCCTCTGCATTTAGCTGGCCATATCCAAAACCACCGTGAACACGTCCGTACTCGCCAGCAAACTGACCTACGTGACCGTTGAGATCCCCCCCAACCAAAACACCTTCGGAATTCGGAATAGCGCGTAGTACGTCCTCGAACTCATCCCAGAAGGCCTCCTTTTCAGACTCACAGCAACCAGTTTGAGGAGCATAGGCGCTGATTAGGTTCGTTACCGACCCTTCGATCAGCACCCTAACTCGCATCAACCGGTCGCTGCATCGGTCTACTTCAAGGAGTCCATCCTGAAGATCCTTAGACAGCACCACGGCCACTCCGCCCCTGCCCGTTGGTGATCCGGTGTACACTAGCCGGTACCCCTGCCCGATGTCACGTGACTTATTTCCCTTCCAGCGCGTCTCCTGAAGGAAGGCACACTGGACCCGACGCTTCGTAAGTACGTCCGCGAGTTCTCGGCAACGTCCGGTTAGGGAGCCAATGTTCCAGGTGGCAAAGCGGAACTTCTTCTTGGGTACTATCCTCTTTAGCCGTGCCCGTACTCGACACGGTAGCCCTAGCCCACTTATCGCAGGTTTAGGGCGATGTGCCTGCGCGTCGTTATGCGGCGACGCCCTAGCCCGAGTACCCGTTTTCAACTTCTTGTCCATTTTAATATTTGACTGAAGTTGGTTTTACGTGGGGCGACCAGCCGTCTGACCCCCACAACCCTACGAGAGGGAAACCAGGTTCGCCAGAGCCTCGTCCGTTGGACAGCAGGGTGCACCGCTAGCAGGTGAGGTTGGCTTGGGTCTTAAGATGGTAACAGACCCCATGCATTCCATCTTATGGCCCCCCATCGACCAAAAAACATGGCGGCCGCCGATTTTTTTAAAATAAAACTATTCAATTGTTATGGCGCCGCGACGGCTATTACGTCCAGACGATCACAGGTTAAGATTCCTACCTACTAATTTATCTTAAAATTGTAAACTCGGGTCACAATCGAACTCGTTTTATGAGAAATCTAGTGAACAAAACATGTACCGAATTTAGGTAAAATAATAGGCACGCGCTTGACCACCATCTCACCTGATGGTAAGCGATGATGTGGTCGAAGATGGAGCACGCTTGTCTAGAAGTAACCTATTCACTCTTGACTTAAAGACTCCCAGGTTGTAGCTATTATACACAGAGTCACATGACCAATCATCCATTTCGTAGTCTTTGTACATGTACACACAGTTCTGTGAGCTGCCACCGCTCGGCTGGCTTGGTTGCCACTTGTTGTAAACTTCAGAGACGGATTTCCCTAGAACAATGATATAAATATTAGTTTGAGATTCCACACCCCGCCCCGATTGGAAAAAGAAACCCTTTATGGTGCAACTCCGCCAGACTGTCTGTCTCAGCTGGATATTTCAGTATTACTTTCGATTTAAAATTTGTTGATAACATATTCAAAGATGTTTATAAAATATTCGAAGCAAGTAAAAATATTACTTTTTTTTTTTTTTTTACTATTGATAGGCACGCGTTTGACCACTATCTCACCTGATGGTAAGCGAGGATGTGGTCGAAGATGGAGCACGCTTGCCTAGAAATAACTATTCACTCTTGATTTAAAGACTCCCAGGTTGTAGCTATCAGGAAACACAGACTCCGGCAGGGAATTCCACTCCTTAGCTGTACGCACTATGAATGTGTTCCCAAAACGTTTTGTGCGTATGGGTGGGATGTCCACCATGTACCGGTGGCGCATCGCCGTTCGTCTTGTGGTCCGATGATGGAACGGGGTTGGCGGAATTAAATTATGCAATTCCGTCGCACATTCCCCAAAATGCAACCGGTAAAAAACCGACAAGCTAGCAACTCGTCGTCGATGCTCAAGACTTTGGAGCTTCGTCGCGACGAGCCTCTCATTGCCAATGATCCCCGTGGCTCGTTTCTCAATTGACTCAAGGGCATCAAGCTGGTATCTGGCAGATCCGTCCCAAAGATGAGAGCAGTATTCCATACACGATCGAACTTGCGCTTGATAGAGTTTGAGCAGCTGTTCCGGCGTGAAGTACCGTCTAACCTTTGCTAGGATCCCCAACTTTCTTGCAGCCACTTGAGCTTTTGCCTCTATGAAAGGGCCAAAATTGAGAGTAGATGTTAATGTAACCCCAAGAAGTTCAAGTTGGTCGGTTATCGGCACTGTTGCACCTCGGAAAGATGGAGCTGGGTGGAATTGGCTCCTTTTGGCGGAAAATAGACACGCTTGGGTCTTAGCAGCATTGAACTTGACCAGATTGGCATCACCCCATTCAGAGACAGCCTGTAAGGACACGTTCAAGCGCTCAACCATAGCCTCCCGGAGAGACCGGATCTGCGACCCACCAGCTCGTGCGTCGGACACGTATCTCTCAGCAACAGTGCTGTCGTCTGCATACCCAAAGGAACCGGGTTTAAGGTGAATGCTCCAGGGTAGACCGCGAAATTCAAATATTTTTATGTTTTTTTGCAATTTGCCGGTCAGTGTGAAAGAATGAATATTTCAGAAATAATCATTCTTTCGAACTAGATGAACTTAGAGGGCTATATTGATGATTAAAATGGTTATAATTCTTTAGATAAATACGCGTTACGGTCGCGGATCGCATTTGGTCCACATACACAAAAACTTAAATATCAAATTGCCCCTCCACTAACTCACATTTTTCAGATATGTTTAACCCAAGGAATATTCCCAAAATTGCTAAAAAAAGCAGTAGTCACCCCCGTTTTCAAATCCGGAGACAAAACCTGTGTTACTAACTATAGACCTATTTCAGTACTAACGGGACTTTCAAAGATTTTGGAAAGAATCATTAACAACAGACTAGTAAAATATCTTGAAAATAACAAACTACTGTCAGATCAACAATTTGGTTTTAGGCCTAAAAGATCAACGAGTCAAGCAGTACACAAATTGACAAATTTTATAAGTAAAAATCTCGATAATGGTATGCATACCATCGGGATCTTTTTAGACCTTGCCAAGGCTTTTGACACTGTTTCTTGTTCTCTTCTATTACTTAAGTTGGAAAAAATTGGCATAAGAGGAGCTCAGTTAAAATTGTTAGCGGACTATCTTAGCGACCGTTGCCAGTCTCTTAAAATTGGTGAGTACACGAGCTCTGAACTTAAAAATAGTAACTATGGAATCCCACAAGGCAGTATTTTGGGGCCCACATTATTTTTAATATATATAAATGACCTTTGCCGCTTACAACTTCAAAATGGTTTAATTATGTCATATGCGGATGACACAGCTCTACTGTTCTCAGGTAAATTAAGAACTGATGTGTATGAACTTGCTCAGAATGGCTTTAATATTGTGTGTAATTGGCTACATAATAATCTATTAACGTTAAATCCAGATAAAACCAAATGTATTCTATTTTCAATGAGAAATACTAACACGATGCTTACTAACCAAAACATTCGCGCGCACAATTGTAACACAAACGGTGACACAACATGCACTTGTCCTACTTTAACTAAAGCTGACCACATCAAATACCTCGGCGTCACGATTGACACAAACCTAAATTTCCGTAAACACATCGATTTATTATGCACTAGAGTGCGTAAGTTAATATATATTTTTAAGAATTTACGGGACATAGCCGACTACAAACTAATTAAACAGGTTTATTTGGCTTTGTGTCAATCTATTCTTGCATACTGCATAACTTCTTGGGGTGGGGCCGCAAAATCAACTTTAATACTGCTAGAACGTGCTCAAAGAGCAATTCTAAAAGTCGCTACACGTCGCCCGTTCAGATTTCCTACACACCAGCTTTATATGGCATGCAACGTCCTAACAGTTCGACAACTTTTTGTTCTAAGTATAGTTTTACTGCAGCACACTGAACTAGATTTTAAACCTGTACCTTCAGACAAGAGAAGAAAGGATCTGGTCTGCACGAACCCTCAGACTAAACATGCTTTCTCAAAAAGATTTTATTTATTTCTAGGACCTTTCTTATATAATAAATTTAATAAATTGCTTAAGATATATAATGTAAGTTATAATAGGTGTTACATAATGTTATTTGATTATTTAGCAAAACTAAATTACTCGGACACGGAAAAACTACTAGAAGTGTTAACCTAAGCAGCTGACTATACTGTAATTACTCTAATTTAATATCTATCATTTTATGATCATTTTAGTTATATATATAATATAAACATTTCCCATAAGCCTAGTTTGTAATAAGGTTTCGCAAAATATTGTATAGCTTAGATATTGAACATTATGTTAATTTAATTCATTGATTGAATATGTACTTTCGTAGAGGAGATGGCCTGAAACACAGGTTTATATAAACCTAGATCAGGTAACGCACTACATTACCTTTAGAGTTCTATTTATGACTGTAATATTAAAATTTTGCAGTACCTACCATAGTATATTTCCAAATTATTATAATTCTATTATAGGCCTAGACTAATATATACCTACTACTGAACCATATGTACACTTTTTGTGAACTTGTTATTTCAATAAATTTATTATTATTATATTATTATATACAGCTTCACACTGACCGGCAAATTGCAAAAAAACATAAAAATATTTGAATTTCGCGGGCTACCCTGGAGCATCCACCTTAGCAGATCATTAATATGCAGCAAGAAGAGTGTTGCCGAAAGCACCGATTCCTGAGGAACCCCGGCATTAATATCCAGCAGTCCAGACGAGCAGCCATCTATGACCACTCGGATAGACCGATCCCTAAGGAAATCTGCGATCCAATCACACAAACCGGCGGGCAGACCGAAGGAAGGAAGCTTACTTATAAGGCTATCGTGCCAGACCCTGTCGAAGGCCTTCGAGATGTCAAGGGAGACCGCTAGTGCCTCCCCGTGCTTCTCTATGGCTTCACTCCAGATGTGAATGGCATACGCTAGAAGATCCCCAGTTGACTGATTTCGGCGGAACCCGTATTGTCGGTCATTAAGGATATCATTCGTTTCTAGGTACGCCAGGAGCTTATGATTCAGCACGCGTTCCATAGTCTTACAGAGTATGGACGTTACCGAGATGGGTCTATAATTCGACGGGTCAGCACGACTACCCTTTTTGGGCACGGGTTGCACGTTAGCTTGCTTCCAAGCCCTCGGCACTTTTCCAGTCTCAAACGAAAGGCGAAATAGGCGTGTCAAGATCGGAGACAACTCAGGCGCACAAGTTTTCAGAACAATTGCCGGTATCCCGTCGGGGCCACTAGCCTTGTTCACGTCTAGGTTACGCAGCACCCTACGGACTTCCTTCTGATGAATGCGAATGTTCGACATGCTCGACTCGCATCCACCAGGAGAAGCAGGGGGCCTCGCGCCACCAGGATCCAGACGCGAAGATTCCGCAAACAAGGAAGCAAACAAATTCGCTTTCTCCTCAGCGGAGTGGGCAAGCGTCCCGTCAGGTCTCAGCAGTGGTGGTAGTGAGGGGCGGCAGAAGTTCGATTCGACCGACTTAGCCAGGGACCGAAAAGCCTTACTACCTGATGGGTATGAACCAAGTTTGTTCCCTATTCGGCTGATGTGGTCAAACCGTGCCCTCCGCAACACCTTCTTGCAGGACTTGGCAGCCCTGTTGAAGGCTCTCTTCTTCCGAGTCACGTCATTTGCTTTGCGCGTGCGAGCGTCGACCCATGCCAGGTAAGCCGCGTGCTTAAGCGCATCAGCGCGACTGCACTCGGCACCAAACCATGGACGAGCTTCGCCAGACATAGTCAAGTCAGAGAACGGAATGTAGTACTCCATTCCCCTCCGCAACACATTCGTCACGGCGTCTGCGCACGACGAAGCATCAGTCGAAGAAAAGCAAGTAGGCTGCCAAGGATAACATGCGAAGAAAGATCGCATGCCATCCCAATCAGCTGACCTGTACCGCCATACCCCTTCTTCTTTTATATGACCTTTTTCTATGTCAAATCAATTGTTTAGGAACCCATAATAACACTATTAAAAGTTTTATTCAAATAGACTTACCATTGCCTTTCCATAAGCTTATGAATTCGGTGCGAGCACCTTACGGCGACAAGGATTACGCGGACTCCGCACAGCTGTTTGTGGCGGACCGACAGTTTCAGGCCTCGTATACTTTCAGTTTAGTCGCTAAAATATTAGTACTTGGTTTCTTAAATAGATTAAATGATGGAGATTTTTACTTATGTATAATTTATATAAATAATCTTTCAATTGCTTATTTTTTGCGCCAGAAACAAAACTAACGATAAAAATAGACAAATCACGAATATTGAGACTAAAATTAACCGGGGAGGGAAAATTAAGCGGGGTTCAGAAAATTTCTAGCTCGCTGCACTCGCTCTTGCATTCTTAGTTGAACATAAGAACACATTACTTTTATGTCTGTATCGATAGTAAACAGAGGATCCTACCTATTCGAGGCAAAATCTATCCGAGAACATTTGTAGCTCGCTTTTGCAACCTCAATAATGCAAATTTTTTGTTAAGTCAAACTCAATTATTGTATTTACACCTATATTCCGAGGTGTGATGTTAAAATTTTCGACCTCACTACACTCGCTGCACTCGATCCATATTTTTCAAAGAAACATCTGTCTGTATGATACATATAAAGAAAATACCGCTCTTGCATCCTTATTCTTCGGTTTACGCTTAAATCGATGAAAAAATACCTTTACAATGAAGAAATCTTTACAATAAGAAGAAAATCTAGCGTTTCTGAGTCAAGGAACTTAATATTTTTCGAAAAAATTTAGTTTCTTAACTCAAAAATGCTGATTTTAGGTAAAAATTGTTATCTCACATCCATGAAACCAATATCAATTTAAGTAAAACCAGACAGGTAAGGATGCTAGGGCGAGCCAGTAGTGGCACTGGATAGCGGTCTGGTTTGGTGACGTCATTGATTCTTCGGTAGTCGCCGCACACGCGAATGTCGCCGTTTTTCTTAGGAACGACATGCAGCGGGCTGGACCAAGGACTTTTGCTTGGACGGCAAATTCCTTGCTGCATCATCGACTCGAATTATTTCTTCACGGACAGGTATCGATGTGGTGGAAGTAGTCTGCTCTTGCTGTGTACTGGTGGGCCGGTGATTTCGATATGGTGTTCTACACGGTGTTTTGGAGTATCCTTCATGCATGATGGTCGTAGGATGTCAGGAAACTTGCTGAATAGCTGGTATTACGGCTGGTCAACGTCAATACTTCTGACTGTAAGTTCGGCGGAATAGGTGACTGGTGCCTTGACGGTGAGGTTGGTAACTTTGTCGACGAGACATCGGCCGGCTATGTCGACAAGAAGTTGATGATGTTTCAGGAAGTCGGCACCAATGATGGGTTTGCTGACTGCAGCGATGATGAATTTCCAAGTGTAGGGTCTTCGTAGGTTGAGATCCAATTGTAGTGTTTTCTCGTACGTTGGAATTACCGTGTTGCTCGCTGCGTACAAGCAAAAGTCTGTTGGTGTGCCTTTCCCGCCTTTTTTCTTCGGTATCACAGAGACGTTGGCGCCAGTATCAACTAGAAAGGACAGACGTGAGTTTTTGTCTGTTATAAATAAGCGGTAAGAAGTGTTTGCGCTGGTTCCCGCCTCATCCAACGCAGGCGTTAGTTTCCCGAGGGAGCGCGCGCTGCTATCTTCGAAATTACACGGACGTGTACATTTTCGTTTTCAGGTGGATTGAGAATTATGTCGGAGATTTCATCGAGATCTTGCCGCTCACGTTGTCCGATGACGAACTCGAACATAACTTGATCGCCTTTCTTCTGTACGGATACTATTGCTTCGAATTGCCTAAACCACAGACGAATCCTGTCGCGCCAAAAGGGTGGGATGCGCTGTGACGTCGACACACCGGCGAGTTCTTGTTCACGTTGTTGGCCATGATGAAAACTTGAGTCTGGAGGTATCTTCTTATCTTAAAAATATCACGTCGGGGTCACCACTGTAGCGCTGAGGTGGCGTGTGGAAATAATACCTACTCCAGATAGTAACGATGTGGTATATTGAACGGTTGCGAATGGAATGACCCTTTACATTTTTTTTTTTTTTTTTTGTCGATGGCCACTCGCAGTTATCAATCCTAGAGGGTTGTCAACTACTAAACCGGACTTGCCTGTGTGGGCCTCTAGAATTTAAGGCCCCCAGCCGAGGCTACAAATTTATATTTATTAGAACTCCGCTCGCTGAGGGCACCCCCTGTGGGGTACGGACCTCGGCTCAGCGGCGTCGTTTAGGGGGGGGCAGCAAGAGACTGGCTGGGTCATGTCATTATTTAGGGAGATATTTGTCACTACTGGCTCAGCTTCGCGGGCTGGCTCGTTTGGCAAAAGACGGGGGGGAACGTTACTGGGACGTCGCGACGGACCTCGGCGGCGAGGTCGGAATACGGATCGCGGTCTGTATTTGTGTTTCTTGAGAGTGCAGGTTTCCCTACAGCTTTCTTGAAGGACGGTGATTGGGTCGTCAGGGTCGACGAGGGTATGCCGAGGACGGCGAATCTTACTAATCTTGGAGGGAGCGTATCGGGTAGCCGATACGATTAAGGGATTCTGGTGCTTTTCTGCAGATTCGATGAAGTGCTTAGTAAGATACTTCATGAATTGCTTGATGGTTGGGACTTTGAGGTCGACATGTAGTCGGTCATTCCTAACGAACCACGGAGCGCCCGTGGCCTTTCGGAGAAAACGATTTTGGATGGTCTGCATCCTATGGATATGTCGATCCTTTGTGTGTGCGAAGACGGCACACGCATAGGTCATTATCGGACGTATGCACGTGGTATAGATGCGCAGTTTGCATTTAAGGGATAGCTTGCTGCGTGCATTCAGCATGGGATGAAGCCTACCGAGAGCGAAAGCGGCACGCGAACGTACCGCTTTTATGTGCTCGCCAAAGGTGAGGTTTTGGTCAAGGATCACTCCTAGATATTTGGCTTGCTTCTCCCAAGGGATCGGCTTGTCAAACATGGTGATCGGACTAAGGGGGGGTAGAGCTCTAGTACGCGGCTTGCGAAACAAGACCGCCTGGCTCGATGACCCTTTACAAAATGATACGCGCCTAAATCTAAACTTAAGCTACAAGTGGTGGTCTGTTTGCAAAGCCAAACAACCAATAGGAATCTAGTCGGTATTATAGTGTAGTTCCTACAGAAATCCGTGCGGGGACGCGCAGCTCGCAGTCCTCTGGTTGGCCGGTCGCGGAGACCGGTCAATGACTCAGAGCGGCAAGCAGGCACGGTCAATTTGCACCGCACATAAATATTGCGGGCCGGCGCTGGATCCCTAATGTTGCAAGGGGCTCAGCGGCGAATGTATGTGTCTTGATGTATTGCAGCTACAGGTTCAATATTTTTTTTTTTTTTTTTTCTAAATTGGAAACTGACAATAATGTAGAATCAGTTGTATCTTTATATTCATACAATGGAGATCTGATTTTATTGACTTTTCAGCTCAAAATGTGTTTGTTATGATTAGATTTACCTACTTCCCGGTGAAACGATACTTTTGCAATATTTTCTTACAAACACCATTTCTATTCGAACAACCGGTCACAGTACATGCCATTGTTCATGGTAAAACGAAAACCGAACACTCCAACCACAATATCTTTCAATATTTGACAGTATTTTTGATAAAATTGGTAGACTAATGTGTTAACCAGCTGGTTAATAAACAAAATAGCGATTCTGGGCTGGTGGCGCGCGGCATTTCAAGGCGGTCGGAAATGCTATTGCTATCTCTTTTTGTCACATGAAATGTTTCCATTAAAAATGTTGAGTACAAGATAGGCTAAATACAATTTAATAGAAGCTATCTAGGTATTCTATATCTATGGTTTTCGACGCACTATGGACACTATACTTTCTCTTTCAGGCACATGACTCTTTGCTTTTGAGAAAAGGAGACGCAACGTGCTCGCAAGTTTCGGTACAGTCTATCTAGGGATTCTATATCTATGATCTAGGTATTCTATATCTATGATCTTGGGATTCTATATCTATGGTTTAGTCTATTAAGGGAGTAGAGGGGAGGTGAAGTTCGTGAAGTACCAACTAAATCTGCACGAATGAAGTCGCGGGCGATAACTAATATGTTGGCTATCAATATGCTGAAAAGGATACATTATGGACTTCTGCAACTGTCTTTATTATCCGCACTTTTTTTCAAACATGTCAAGAATCGGAACTGTTTTTTGTCCGTTGGCAACATTCCCAAATAATGAATAAGGGTGTTCCGATACAATCAAAGTATCGAAACCTACTCATATCAGTACTCTAAATAATTTTTCGATAGTACCCACATAAATACTCCTAAACTATCGATACTTACTGTTACTCATATCAATGCTTTTACATTTTTAGGGGTAAAATTAAAAATAAAGTAATTAAACAATATTTCAATCTTTTGAAATATGACGATAATGGTGTTGGCAAGTGAAAGCTGATCTCAGATGACGTCACCACTACAATTACCCATGGCAAAGTGGGAAAAACACTATTGTAGTCTATGACTGGAGTCTTTGATATTCATTTTTCGATTGTTTCTGTATTAAGTATGTGTTTGCGTACGTACAAATAATAGGAAATAGTTTTTGACAATCCAATCAACCTGAAACACTGACCTCTATTGTACTAGTACGCTGGACTGCAGACGTCATTATCAAACTTGAAGCCATTTGATTTTCGACATTTTGGCGCTGATAACAGTGTTCACGTCTATGGAACTAATGATAGGGATGAGACTACCTTCGATAAAAAAAAATACTTTTATGGACTTAACGATTGTGAGAGTAATTTATTACGTAAGGGAAGAAAATGTCACACCAAGTTATTTTTATTATGCTTCATTTCTAAGTAAATGGCATAATTGCTGTAAAGTTTAATCTTATACTAATATATAAAGCTGAAGAGATTGTTTGTTTGCTTGAACGCGTTAATCTCAGGAACCACTGGTCCGATTTGAACATCATCACGCTAAGACCAATCGGAGTGGAGCAGTAATGAAAATTGTGACGCAGACGAAGTTGCGCGGGGCAACTAGTTAAAAAATATTTTTAGTCAGATTGCAAACTATGAACCAATGGATAGAGTGCTAGTAAAGTTATAGCGCTTGACTGTCAGATTAGCGAGCTTTAAATATAGATATAGGCCAACAACATATCATTAAAACTACTATATTTGACCAAATATCTCCTCCCTCATGTAAACTATTTTCAATGAGCTGAGCTGGAGTCTCAATAGTTCGCAATATGAACTAAAAACTAATAAGCTATTATATTGCAATTTCTCTCCAACCTCTCTTCATAGAATTTGTATTCTCCGTCAGTTATATCTACCTACTGAAGGGAAAAGCAATAAAATTATATTTTGAATCAAATAGTCAAATCTTATTAAGAAAAATACCGAGAAATATTTAGGTCTTACTCTTGATGATAAACTTACGATGGAACCTCATATTGAGAAAGTAAGAAAAAAGATATCATCACTTACTGGTGCACTTAGAGGAATTGTCCGATGTCTCTCACTACGGGTCCGATACACTATCTATAACTCAATGGTTAAAACCACATCTCGAGTATTCAACCGAAATATGGGAAAATGCTGCCAAAAGTCGGGGTGATGAGATCCCAGTGAATCGGAATGATGCTTCAGGCTCCAGTGAGTCGGAGCGGTGCGACTTAGTGACGTGACTGCTGGCTTCGACCAGGAGAGGTTCTTCATGGCTGTTCATGTGACTGGCTGAAGGTGTAGTGTGCTTGCCAAGGTCGCTGATAAGGATGATAAAGGCTGAGGATGCTGACCAGGATTGCGCGATCGCTACATGCTTGCAGCATGCAGCCTTGGGTACTGGCTGACTGTATGACTCGTTGCTTGAGAGCTTGAGTTCATGATGAGGAAGTGATGATGATGACGTCACGCTGAAGTAGTTACACGAAGGCTGCGCTGACGTTCTTTGTCGAGGGTCACCAGTTTGGAGGTAGCGGTACAGAGAGTAAAGTCCCGCATATCCCCATTGAAAAGGGAGGATCCTCCGACCTGGCGGCTGTTATACCTGTAGAGCTACTCCCCGTTAGTTAATATTCGGGATGATGTATATGTTCAAAACGCACGATAAACTTTGTTTTCGCGATGCAGGATTTCGACGAAGTAATTCACTGCTAGTTGGCTAGATAGCGTCGTGGTTCCTTTGTAGCGATACTTGCGATGTAAAGTAGTTAATAGATTTGCATCGTTGGTTTGTTCTTGATGCCGTTACAATATTTATAAAAGACTTATTCAATTATGATTATTAAACATCTACTCAAAAAGTTTATAATGAGACAAAATTAGTGAATATTGATCAAAGAACAATGTACAACTTAAGGTGGATGTTCCAGGGTAGAATGAATATTTCAGAAATAATTATTCTTTCGAACTACATGAACTTAGAGGGCTATATTGATGATTAAAATGGTTATAATTCTTTAGATAAATACGCGTTACGGTCGCGGATCGCATTTGGTCCACATACAGCTTCACACTGACCGGCAAATTGCAAAAAACATAAAAATATTTGAATTTCGCGGGCTACCCTGGAGCATTCACCTTAATATGGATCGTGTGCCCTCCAAATGAAGATCCGAATAATCTCAACATTATTTACGTGGCAGCATTTTTCTAATGAATCAAATAAAAAAGTAACAGCTGTTCCAGAAGTCCAATAATTACACTTACAAATTCTAATATTATGATCTAATAGTGCGCAAGCCTATTAGGTTTGTCCATTGAAAAAATATAGTTAGTAGTAAAAAAGTGGATCAAATATTTTTGATAATCTAACTGACGTTATCGTGTTTGATTGTTCGTCTAAGGTTCCCCATACAATGGCATTGTGTCTTCTATCCTCAAAAACTGTCGTTGCGGTACATCCCTAGCCAATGCCAAATTGCCAACTAACCACTAACTTTTGTGAATAGTTGTAATGAATGTTATGTTTTAATAGAAATTCTTATTCGAATGCGGTCTCAATGCTTAGTATCTGGCAAAACTTATACTGCATTCTGCATCGCAAATGTAACTATAATAGCTCATTATCATTTTCAGTGAAAAGATTCATTAAATGAGTCATAGATGATGTACTACGTTTTAAACTCCTAATAAAGTTGCATAAAAGTTTTCAATAATGTCTGAACGAAAAGGCACTAAAGCTCTGGAGTTATGGTGTAAGCGCCTAGTTAAAGACTGCCCTGAGGTACAAATAGATAACATGACAACATCTTGGAGAAATGGCTTAGCATTTTGTGCATTGGTTCATCATTTTAGGCCAGATTTAATGTAAGTGTTAGCTTTTACTCAAACACATGTGCTTGTTTACATACTATAGTTATTAGCCTAATAAGTTTTGTGAAGATAAGTCTACTTGGAAAATCTTTGTGATAATCAAATGTTATTATTTTCAGTGACATGTCCAAATTGAAGCCCGAAAATATATATGAAAATAATCAATTAGCTTATAGTGTTGCTGAGAAACACCTTGGTATTCCCTCACTGTTAGACCCTGAGGATATGGTTGAGAATGATGTGCCAGACAGATTGTCAGTATTAACTTACTTGTCTCAGTTTTACCAGCGTCTAGGTCATACAGGTGGGTTCAGTCCAATATTAGTGTTCAATATTAATTGTTTTAATTATGACTAAACAAATAATTTTCTATTGCTAATTCTAATTATTTTATAATTAAGATTGTGCAATTTTTTTATGCTTTGTAAAGATCAAAATTACTTACAAATTGTATTTGATTAACATTTTAATTTCAGTCAATACCAAGGTATCTGAAAATGAGTCAAAAGTGTTAACTCAATCAAGCACCACGGAGACATCAGTTAGTACAAACAACATACTATTCATAAGTATTTTACTTTCTAAATATCTGTGTGTAATGTTTGCAGTGAATCTATTGTTTTCTAATTTCTCTTAAACTTTCTGTCTCACTTTAACACCTATCTTTATGACTCTTGTAGGCACCAATAAGGTTTGGAAAGACTGGTCTAGACAAATGTGCAGCATGTGGCCTGCCTGTGTACCTTGCCCAGCGCCTTCTAGTTTCGCACAAACTGTACCACAGAAGATGTTTCCGTTGTTCTAAATGCTCAGGACATCTTAATCCTAAGAATTTTGAAATAGTTGAAGGATCTGAATTTACCTGTGATAGTTGTAAAAACGAAAAGACTTTATCTAAATATCTTAATAATAATGATCATGATCAAATGGGAATGCTGGCTTTCACTGATACTGCGCATGAGACAAAATCAGTGTCAAATGAGGAGCCCATAACTTCTCAATACAAATCAAGACCACAATCTATTTTGGGTGAGTGCTTCATTTTACTTGCATTGAAATCATTTAAATAAATTCCTATGCCATATAAATGTCAATAACAATGAAAAAAAAGCTATCTTATCAAACCATATAATATGCTACTGTATGAGGCAATACGTTTTATCATGCAAAATATTGAAGCTATCAAAAAAAATACATAGATGGAATTAAAATGTGATATTTTTAAACAAAAAATATTTTCAACAATTTTCTGCTCTGCATCATGTTCTTTCTTTGTTGACTATCATACTGAATGCTTTTTCAACATTCTAAAATGTTTTCTTTTTGCACAATCAGACAACTAGTCTAACATGTGTGTAAGAGCTACATTTTGATGACTTGATGGAAGACGCTTTTGTTATGTTTGTCATGTGTGTGTCCAATTAACTATTTACGATTTAAACATGTGCTTGGTTTTGCTTGCTAATGAAACAATTTTTAATATTTTGTAGACAAAATAAACATGTTTGAGAAAAATATAGATAAAGACTCTAATATCGAATACAAAATCTCAAATATTTCATTAAAAGATAATAGTAAATCTGAAGAACTTAGCAGTACCAGTAGATCTCAGTGTGAACCAGACTCGAAACAAATACTTTTAAGTGCGAATACAAAAATGGAAAATGAAAATGTGTTAAGTAATAATGTACCAGAGAAAGTGTATAAAAGTAATATTGAAAAGTTCAATTTCTTACAAACACAATTAGCTGATGACAGTATAAAAGTTGAAAAGAGTTTAGAAAACACTAATGTGATAGAAACAAGAAACAAAGACTGTGTAAATACTATTGAAGATATTAATATCACTGATGCAGAACAATCTAAAGATACCAGCAGCAGTGTACATACACAGACTAACAATGTAACAGATGACAGCAGGATAGCCAATTCTTCAATAGCTATGGAGTATACTCCTCCACCCGAACAACCTTCAGAGGTTCAACATGATCAAGAAATAAGTATAAGTGTTCCTCCTAGAAGAAAAAAACTGAATGCTTTAGAAAAAGCTTTAGCATCTGCCATTAAAAAGGAAAAAGAATCGAAGTTGGACATCAAAGAATATCCAGACCATTTGAATCCCTTCTCAGATGATGAGGAAGAGGTATTATACTTTTACAACAACATAGGTACTTATTTTTAAAAAATTTAATAGATTATTAAGCTTAATTTTATCTTTAAGAATGTTCTTCAGGAGCCAATTAAAAGAGTCAGCACAAATCCTTTTGGCAGTAGCGATGAAGAAGATGACGAAGTGCCACCCATACAACACACATCGAAACCTGAGAACGCATCCTCCACACCCATGTAAGTATTTCGCCGGTACCGCTCATTTCGCTCGCGCGTTCGGCTTTCACAGTTCTAAGCTTAGCTGACCAACTGTAAAATCTGGTGGAACAAGAAGTTTTTATCTATTATTACTAATTATTATTATTACTTTATCTTTACATATAAAAATGAATTGCTGTTCGTTAGTCTCGCTAAAACTCGAGAACGGCGCGGCCGATTTCAATAATTCTTTCTTTGTTAGTTTCGCCAGAATACAGGGAAGGTTTAAAAACAAAAGGGTAAGTAGGTAGGGTAGGTATAGTAGATAGAGTAGCCAGTTGACGGGAGCGAAGCCGAGCGGGTCAGCTAGTTACTAATATATAAAGCTGAAGAGTTTGTTTGTTTGCTTGAACGCGCTAATCTCAGGAACTACTGGTCCGTTTTGAAAAATTCTTTCAGTAATAAGTAGCCTATTTATCGAGGAAGGCTATAGGCAATATATCATCACACTAAGACAATAAGGAGCGGAGCAGTAATGAAAAATGTGACGCAGACGAAGTTTGCGGGGGTCGATTAATAAATTAAGTATATATTTTTATTTATATATTTTGCAAACGTAGTACGTGTCAGCAACCACTAGGCTGGGCGACATTATAGATCGACCTATCACATAATTTGCCTTAGGTAACGTGTACATTTTACTGTAAATGTATAATCAAAAATGTTCAAAACTTATTGTTTCACTAGTTTACCCGCAACTTGTGTCAACATCAACAACTTGGTCTGCGTCACAATTTTCATTACTCCGCTCCGCTCCTATTGGTCTTAGCGTGGTGATATATAGCCTATAGCCTTCCTCGATAAATGAGTTATCTAACACTGAAAGAATTTTATAAATCGGACCGGTATAATCGGCGCTTTCAAGCAAACAAACAATCAAACTCTTCAGCTTTATATATTAGTTTAGATTAAAAGTCATAAATATAGGTAAATGTACTTCGGTAGTACCCTAATTTTGACAACCAATAGTTTGTAGCCCAACAATATAACGAATCGTTTATTTACTTGTTGAAATAATAAAAATGTACTCAGAGGGAAAAGTACCGGAAATTATTGAAAACAGATTAATCACGTACCTACATTTAAAACATTTTGTGTAACGATAACATTGATTTGCGATTATTTTCCGCTGTTTCAAGTACCTACTCGCACGAGTACATTTATATTCGTGGCGAGGTAGCTCACGTTATTGTGTCCAATACACACAACAATAGTTGGTATTCCAGTACCTACTTCATATAACCGTTACCTCGTTGTTAGGCTTGGCTAACATTGTAGTTGTAATATACGGCTATTTATTAGCTTCACTGAAATAAACGACTAGGTAGATTTTTTCAATACGTATTAGTTCAATTAGATGATGATTAGATGTGTATAAATTAGATGCGGTCATGGTCATGCGCTGGCACTGCTGCCTGACAACAATAAAGTGGTAGCAAAGTACCAAAACCTTGCCACTCACTTTGATATAAACACTTCATGGACTATTGTTGAGTTTCTACAACATTATATTATCTACACAATCATATCTTCTACTAAATAATATAATTATCTATAACGAGGTTAGGAAAACTATTAAATGTTCGTATTTATGTGTTTGTAAAGGGTAACCTTTCCTAGGCATTCAATCCAATTCGAAAATATTTCACTGATAGAAAGAGGCAATCGGATGTAATTATTGTGTGATAAGGTTCTAATACCAAAAAGTGCACTGTTATTGCGGGATAGGCTTCGGGAGCAAAACCGCTGGTAAAGTCTAGTATAGGAATAAAGAAGTAAGCTATTTTGGGTGACTGATTCAGAGTCCTCAGACTTCTCAAGTAACAAAAACCAAAATTTACAATGCGAATTATTAAAAAAAAATATATTTTTTTTTTTTTTTTTACTATTGATAGGCACGCGTTTGACCACTATCTCACCTGATGGTAAGCGAGGATGTGGTCGAAGATGGAGCACGCTTGCCTAGAAATAACCTATTCACTCTTGATTTAAAGACTCCCAGGTTGTAGCTATCAGGAAACACAGACTCCGGCAGGGAATTCCACTCCTTAGCTGTACGCACTATGAATGTGTTCCCAAAACGTTTTGTGCGTATGGGTGGGATGTCCACCATGTACCGGTGGCGCATCGCCGTTCGTCTTGTGGTCCGATGATGGAACGGGCTTGGCGGAATTAAATTATGCAATTCCGTCGCACATTCCCCAAAATGCAACCGGTAAAAAACCGACAGGCTAGCAACTCGTCGTCGATGTTCAAGACTTTGGAGCTTCGACGCGACGAGCCTCTCATTGCCGATGATCCTCTTGGCTCGTTTCTCAATTGACTCAAGGGCATCAAGCTGATATCTGGCAGATCCATCCCAAAGATGAGAGCAGTATTCCATACACGATCGAACTTGCGCTTGATAGAGTTTGAGCAGCTGTTCCGGCGTGAAGTACCGTCTCACCTTAGCCAGAATCCCCAACTTCTTTGCAGCCACTTGAGCTTTTGCCTCTATGTAAGGGCCAAAATTGAGAGTAGATGTTAATGTAACCCCAAGAAGCTCAAGATGGTCGGTTATCAGCACGGTTTCACCGCGGAAAGATGGAGCTGGGCGGAATTGGCTCCTTTTGGCGGAAAATAGACACGCTTGGGTCTTAGCAGCATTGAACTTGACCAGATTGGCATCGCCCCAATCAGAGACCGCCTGTAGGGACGGGGGTATATATATAAAATTAGTCACACATTATTTTACTACTTGTAACTTTTACAGAAAAAGGCTTATTGCGGTAAATCCATTCTGGTCCGATGGCGAAGAACCCTCGTCTGACGAAGATGAAACACAAAGCAAGAGGTAAGAATTATGAAATGCTGACTTATTATTTTTCATTTGTATTAGCCGACTTAATTAAAGCACTGTTTTATGTTCAAATATGTTTCCAGTTCAATGTGTAGGTCTTCAATAGCAACCAGCACTCCGAACCTCCCCGGAAGCACGCCCCGCAGAAAAAAGGCGAAAGCACCGCCGCCGCCACCGATCATCTCGATATCAGAGGTGCCGCAGCCCCACAATCCTTCTACGTCTATGGACGATGTCGCCAGCATATCCTCCTTCAGCTCGTTCAACTCTACTATCAACTCTGACCAAGTATGTGTTTAATTTGTACTAAAACATATAATTATTTTACTAGCTGTTTTGAATCTCGGCAACATTCAACAGAGTAGAGGCCTTAGGTGTTAATAAGCCAATGCAAACAGTTGGATGCTGTTGCTAGGTTTAACAACAAATAGCGAAAAGAAGTTCCAAAGTTTGATTTTGAAACGATAATTATTTTCCCATAGAAATCAATCGGTAAGTCCACACCAACTCTCAAGAAGAGGCGACCTGCGCCGACCCCTCCCGACAGTCTGTCGACGATGTCGGACGGCGGCGGCTCCCTGGAGAAAGGTATCAATACGACTGGTATGAAGATCTTCAGTTCTGAAGGTGGGGAAAAAGACAAGCTTACCACTAACACTTACTGCCAGAGCTTTTGACTTAAGACCTTTATCAACTTGGTCATAACAAAGTACAATGTATTATTTGACGATTTTGTATGCGCTCCGTCAAATACCATAATTTGACACATCACTGAAAACATTCGCTAACAGAAGATTTTTTTTTTACTAGCAGAAACTTTCCCTAAAATTAATGCCAATGAGCTTCTGTATCAAGACGATTTTTCATTTATTGGATTTGTTGATTTGGTTGGCTATAAATACGGATATTATATCATATTCATACTGTGCACTTACGCATCAACAGGGTCGTTCACAACTAAACTTACATTGAAAAACACTAGACTTTTATACATATAGGGTGACTGGTAATTAGTGACCGATAACTTAAACACGTGATTGTACTAATTCGATTCGGTCACTAATTACCAGTCACCCTATATATCCAAAATTCTCATATAAGTCTAAATTAATTTGAAATAAAGTCTCATATTTGCAGCATAATTAGTTAAATCGATATTTGTCATACAGCAAGCGGTCGGAAGGCAAAGGGTCCCGCGCCGGGCCTGCCGCTGCCGGAGCGGCGCGAGGTGAAGATGCAGATGTCGGCCCAGGAGCTGCAGGTGCAGCTGGACCTGCTGGAGACGCAGCAGCTGGGCCTCGAGCGCCAGGGCGTGCTCATCGAGCGGATGATCCGCGACAAGTGTGAGGGTAAACATCTGCCTGCACATTTTATTTCTATTTGAGCACCCACTCTTACGTCTTAATGTAATGCTGTTTGAGGGTAAGAGCTTATTCCAGGTATGTGTACAAGCTCATACCCTCAAAGTGCAGTTCTCATTTATTTCTCTATCCTATATCTCTATCGTAGATCGCAATAAATCGCGATAAAAGCAATATATCGCTAATGGACGGTCCATACTGTTACAGGCGACGAAGCTGAAACGGTACCCCAAGAGGAAGTCGAAGATTTGGTCATCCAACTGTGTGAGCTAGTCAACGAGAAAAATGACTTATTCAGAAAACAAACTGAATTAATGTACATGTAAGTATATCGTCGTATTGTTTCTGCTTGGAAACTAGTTGTTTAACTCAGTCAGGTCAGCCTATGATGATAGTGATAGCCAATTGGACAGTCTACGTGAAACGAGTGTCATAGATGGCCATCAGTATCAGACAATCAATAGAATGTCATGTTTTAAATGTTTTAAAAGTCGGCCAAAATGCGAGTCGGACTCACGCGCTAGGGTTTTGAAAGAATCATATTATTTTTTTCATGACTTTTGCAAATTACAGACTTCTATCATAGGGAATATGCATGAAAAACTTATTTATCATCTATACAGTTTATCTAAAAATATAATACTAACAGCGAAAATAGAATCAAAATTACTAGAAAAACGAGGAAGATATTATAATTATTTTAAACAAATATATCTGTCCCTCTCGCGAAAACGCTGTTTTCTATGACAGCTGTATAGGCGTCATAGACGATGACGTCAAAGTTTACATCGGACTTCTCTTTCTAATAAGTATTTCATTTTGCAAATAAAAAAAATCGCATGCATATTCCCTCTTTTAGGTTAAGATTAGTAAAGAATAATTTAGTGTATTCCTTAAGAGCAAACCCATTACTAATAAATAAAAAAAAAAAATACTAGTCTAAAGTGTAGTTTTGGAGAGAAGGGAAATAGCAAATCATAATTAACTTTAAAATGACTACGTTAAGGTTTAAAGATCTTTATTTCTTACATGATACAGTTCACTCTAATGTCGAAGTATGCAGATGTAGAATACGTTAATTATAATAACATCGTATATTACGATTTCAATTATTTTTAATAATGATTTTATATTATTTTGTTGTTTATTGTGTCCCCTTTTATTTCATACTAGCTTTTGCCCGCGACTTCGTACACGCATATCCCGTAATAATCCCGTAAAAAGGAACCTTCATTCCAAATTTCAGCTTTCTACGAACAGTAGAAAGCTGAAATCAGTAACGAAACGGAACGATATTTCCCATCGGCAAAACCCCGATGCCGCGACGCGACGGAACCCTTTGCCTTTTTTCTAGAAATGTTTAATAAAGGGCAGAAATTGATCAATCCAAGCTGATGTTACAAATGATGTAATTCCTGCCTGCATCTGAGCTCCATAACTCTTACTACTCTTACTACTGGGTTAACAATTGCCCGCCCTTTGCACGCCAACACGATATGTATTCATGAACTTTTCAGACGACGACAACAACGTTTGGAACAAGAACAAGCTGATATTGAACATGAAATTCGGATCATCCAATCACGTCCCGCTGTTAACCGCATCGATGCTGATAAGGTAAGAAATTATACTTTCCGTCTCGATTTACGAGAAGTGGTACACGTAGTTAATACGTTTGCGATATATTTGAAGTTTAGTACTTTCTGTCACCAGAGAAGATTGAATATATATAATTGTATACTTTTTTTTTCATTATTGAACAAATTTATTTACCTGCTTATGCAGGTAAATAAAGTTGCGGAATTTGTTTAATTGAGTTAGCGCAGCTGGAACGCAAAGGGACACGGACACGGGACGGTTGAAGGAACACGGGTGGGTTTTAGTCAGTAACAGTCTGACACTCCCTTTCGCAAGTAGTCATTTAATGATTTCACAAAAAAAAAAAGCATTCGTTCCAATATAAAAGTGATGAAAATAGAAATAATAATATCTTTGGATGGGTTAAGTGATATGCAGTCAGTCAATAATATAAAAGTCTCTGAATGCGACAGTTGGTTTTTTAGGTACTGATAAAATATTCTACACAGGAGCAATCGCCAATCAAAAGGAATGGTTGATATAAATTACAAAGGTATTAAATATGTTCAACTGTTTATTGCCTCTCAATAAGTCATCTGCTGATCTTCCGATTATGTGATTAACGGATTACCTTCAAGCAGGGTTCACATTACCTATTGTTGTGACGGGGCGCCTTATTATAATTCAGTTGATTGGCTACAAACTCGTTGTGATATGACGTAACAGTCTTTTGATTGGTGTATCGCACGCCACAACACGAGATGAGACAGTAAGTAATAGACACGTAGTTTAGGCACTTGTCTCACCGCCGACGTAAAGCGATTAGCTATCCACTATTTTCTCGCTGAGGAAACGGACAAAAGATATAGATCCCGTGTGGGTAAAAGAGACACATAAATTTATAGTCGATAGCTGGCTGTTCACACTGCCGGTGAGAACTTTCTCGCCACTATTTGGTCGCAGCGACAAGAGCTATCAAAAATAATACTCGCTCACGGCGATGCTCGCTTGGCGGTGAGAACTCACGCCAAGGGACCAAGCAGCGCGGCTGCGGTCATTTCTACGTATTGTGTGCGGCGGAGCGAGTGGTGCGAGTAATTGCCCGTCGCACAAGAGTACTCGCTTATAGCCGAGTGACAAAACTATCGGAACTTCACATTCGCTTCTCGCTGATCGCCAACTTGTATCCAGTTCCTAACTTCACTCTCTTCTCGTTGATCGTCGGCGGTGAGACAAGTGACTTAACATGATGATTTATAATTACAGGCACGCGAAGAAAAGCTAGTACTACGACTTGTGGAAATAGTTCGCATGCGTGACGAGTTGGTGCAGCAAATTGATGCAGAGCGCCGTCGAGAACGCCAAGAAGATCTTGCTATTGCTGCATCCATCGCGAGCAAGAGAGGTAAATTAATAGGATGTCATTGTATTTACCTCAATATCAAATAAATTATATTATTAATAATGAAAGGTCGACGCACATTTGTCCGGACCAAACAAGCCGAAAATTATTTCAAAAATTTCGCGCCGATCGGGTGCGAGGACTTCAGAAGCTTCAGCTCGTTTTGCGCAGACAAAATGTGCGTGTTATGGATAAACCCCCACAACAGACTAATTCTATACACGTTGTTGCCATTTTAGTCGCCTTACAACGGCACCCCACTACATCAATTCAATGACTACTACATATTCTTTAAAAAATATATATTTAAAAAAACAACACACGGAACATGCGTTATATTATTCATCAGAGCGCAGTTCGAGCCTTGTGTTCCAAAAACGGCGCGGAATGGAAAAGCGACATTGTTTTAACATTTAATAATTGTAATTCATTATTTTTTTTATTGTACCTATCACCTCGCACACGAAGGGTTCTGTACCATACTACCCCGGTCACCTGGGAGAGTGGAACCGGCGAGAGATGTCGTGCGGTGTTCCACAGGGTTCCGTTGTGGGGCCGCTCCTGTGGGACATCGGCTACGACCTCCCTAGTGGCGTCAGCGTGGTCTGCTACACTGACGACACTATGGCCCGTATTACAGAACCTTACTCAAGTACTACTTAAACTGCGTTCAACCGATTACTGCTTGAGCGAAGAATCTGGACTTAAGCATTCAGTTTATTTTAGAACTGTCCTCAAACTCAAATCAAACGAAACTACGCTTGAGTAGAGATTTTGATCTCTGGTTACGTGAGTAAGCAATTATTATGGTAACCCTGAACAATAGTTTGTTTTCTATTGCAATTTTTTTTTTCGTACGATTAAACTGGATCAAAACCGGATGACGAGGTGGACGACACGACGTTATTGACACTGACAGCCACCCTTAACTCTTCAGAGTAGGTACATCATAGGTACATTATGTTCTGTGGACAGCTAAACTGTGAAACTGAGTTTTTTTGGCGGGATTATTTCGAGTGAAGTTCAGTGGCTGTTTTAACTGATTCCTAGTGGATATTATGAAGTAAAATGCTGCCAAATACTGCAAAAAAAATTGAATGTGTTGCACCCCCATTCTAATGATACTCAAAAAAGATATAAAGGAAAATAAAGACTTGACTTAAAACCAAAAAAAAACTGTGAAACTTCATATTCATAGTCAAATTACTCAAGAGTCAAGCTCTTCAGAAATACAATAAAATATTGTTTACAATAATTATTGTGGTTCCGTGTGGTTCATATTTGGGTTAGGAAATATGTTAACAAAAAAGAATTTTATGCTTTTGGAAAGAAATTTATTAAGTACTACAAATATTAAAATAATTTAAAATGTTATAGAATTTTTTCTATAACATTTTAAATTATTTTAATATAAAAAAAATCCTTTAGTAATCTACTTCTGCAAATATATCCATTTTGATTAGGTAGGTACTCGATTTACTCCAAATTCACAACAATTTTCATGAATATCTATGCTCAAGCGTGGTCTCGACTACACTTGCGAAAACAACGATCAAATCTCGCCTCAAGCAGTGATTCTGAGCTGATTGTAATTAAAAAATAAGGACACATTGAGTAAAGCTCAGTTTAAGACTCAAGCACTGTTCTATAATACGTAAAAAATTACATTTTAAAGTGTCATTGCTCAAGTGATTATTGATTGTAGTTTCTCTGCTCAAGTCAAGTTCTAAAATTAAAACTCCAACTGAGACTAGTTTTAAGTAATGCTTGAGTCTTGATTGTAGTTCTCTAATACGGGCCTATGACACGTGGGGTTGCGATAGTCATTGAGATAATCTGGCAGCTGGGTTTCTAGGTGACCCTACACAAGTCCGAAGCCATGTGCTTTCATGGTTCTCGGAACAGGCCACCATCGGGATCCCAAATAATGGTAGGCGGGGTTCACATCGGCTTCGGATCGACGCTGACGTACCTGGGTCTCGTCCTTGACAGCCGGTGGAACTTCGTCGAACATTTCCGACGTTTGGCTCCCAAACTAGGGCGAGCCGGGGCTGCTTTCAAGCGGCTTCTGCCCAATCTAGGGGGACCAAACGCCTCCTGCCGGAGACTACGCAGGGGTCGTGTGGCCCATGGCCCTTTATGGGGCGCGGATGTGGGCGCCTACTTTGTGGAAGCTACCTGCCCGTTACCTCAACACGTCCCAGAGGGTCATCGCCATCCGGCTGGCCCGGAGATACCGCACGGTCTCTGGCGAGGCGGCGAGCCTCCTTGCCTGATTGCCGCCATGGGATCTAGAGGCGAGAGCCCTCGGGCTCATTTACGAATGGCGCGTGGAGGCGCTACTTCTCCTCTGCCGCGGCAGTTCGCAGCACGGCGGGTGGAGCTCTGGCAGGATCTCATGGCGGTATGGAGACAACGACTGTCGCAACCCAGCGCTGGGCAGGAGAGATAGAGCGGCGCTACGGCGTCCTTACCTTCCGCTTGACGCAGGTACTCACCGGACACGGTTGTTTCGGGAGGTACCTGTTTTGAATACGGCGGGAGGATACGACCGGGTGTCAACACTGCGAGCATCACCCGAAGGACACGGTAGAGCATACGGTGGAGATCTGCCCTTCTTGGGCGGAGCACCGCCGTGTCCTCGTCGAGGCGATCGGCGGCGGCGATCTTTCGCGTCCAGCCCTGGTTCAAGCCATAGTCTGGAGCGAGGAGACATGGGAAGCGGTCACCTCCTTCTGCGAAGCAGTAATGCTAGCAAAGAAGAAAGAAGAACGCGTGAGAGAGAGGGAAACCTCCGCCCCAGTCGCCGCAACAGAAGAAGACGCCCCAGGCGTCGGGAGTCGCAGGGCAATTCTCGGCACCGTAGGCGCGGGTCTGCGGACAGCGAGCATTGAGTGGCTCAGAACCAGGCTCGGGTTGACGGTGGGCTGTGAAGAGGTGTCAGCATAGAAGAAGGGGCCCGCTAGGGCCAGTGCCTGCTGGGGCTGTGGACTTTGTTCGAGAGAGGCACCGTACCCTGGAACGCAAAGGGTACTGGGAGGAATACGGATGGGTTTTAGTCAGTAGGAGTCTGACACTCCCTCCTGATTCACCCAGAGCGGAAGAAGTCATTTGATGATTTCCAATCCTTAAAAAAAGGGTCCCGTACCATAGACCTTAATCTTCATTATTTGTTGTTATAGTGGCAATAGAAATACACAATCTATGAAAATTTCAACTGCCTACCTATTATGGTTCTTGAGATACAGCCCACTGACAGACAGCGAAGGCTTTAGTAATCGGGTTCCGTTCCTTTGGGTTCGGAACCCTAAAAATCGCGCCTAGAGGTAGTTTATGTCGGGTACATAAAGTGGACCGCCTTTGTTAGACGACTCAAATGGCACCGTGTATATACTGTACTTATTTTCTTCTTTTTTCCTTTCAGCGCAAAGAAATAGTGAATCCAATAGTTCATCAATGAAATCTGTTGAAGTAATACCAACGCCTAAAAAAAGCAAAGTGAAGGACAAAGTTAAAAAACAATTTAAAAAAGCCAAGCACACATTAATAGCTAAGAAAAAAGACGATTCAAGTGATCGCAAAGAAGAAAAAGACAAAGAAAAAAGAGTTAAATGATATTATAAGGAGTCAAACAATTTTAACAAAATTTTGCTATGTTTGGTATTATGATTGATTTTTGTTTCGTTATACGTATAAGTTCTCATGAAAATAGATGGATAAATTTTAACACAGCATTCAGTACCTACTTCCAGCTAAAGATATTCAAGCAAAAAAAAAACACTGATTAAAGTGATTTTATTTTGACCTAACTAAAATAATAATTTGCCGGCACACTAGAATAAACAAATCCATTATGGGTAGGTACTTTTCACTAGCGTTTTTCTTACAATTTTTTTACCATTGTGCTTATTTTGGTGGTGTGAATGATTACCATATATTTTAATGGGACCTTGTATATTAAAAGGCTACTAGAAACTTGCCGCCGTCCCGGATCGTGTGTATAGCGAGCAGCCGTGTGCTAGCACATTCAAATTTTATAACTAAGCTAAAACTCAGGCGTCCGTGTCGCCGGTATAGTTTGTACGCCTTAATATTATTATTAAATACGCTATGGCGCATAGCGTACAGTAGCGTACAGGATGTAAGTAAGACTGAAACATTCCACTACATACTTATTATTTATTTATACATTTTAAAATTATTGGGAGGAATATTTATTTATATCAAACAAAGTTGAACTGTAAGAACAAGTTTGTTATTATTATTTCAAGAATAGAAATTACGTGCCACTTGAATTTTAAAGTTTATTAGACATTTAAAAACTTGTTTAATTATAATAAATTGTGTTGACTATTCAGTTGTGCGAGCAATAAACTGAAAAATTGCACATAGTAACATTTATTTCAATAATCACCAAAATAATAAGTTATTATATTATATGTATATTTTACGGTTAGAACCCGTTCTTAGTTACAACGCGTTTTGTCTAGTTAAAACTAGTTTTCACTAAATGCCTTTGTCGTTGCCTTTAGAATTAACTGCTGCTAAAAAATGACTATCACTGAAATCTAGTTCTAACTAGACCAGACGTGTTTTGTAGAAATGATTCGGCTAAAACTGTTTCAACCGAGGTCAAAGTTCATCATTCTTTATTTTGATTGGTCAAGAGACCTCACCTGATTTGAGATTATACGGTATCGGACGGCATCATCGGTGCGCCTCTGTAGAGCTCGGGTGCTTTACGGTGGCTTCGGGCGCCTGAGAGCTGCTTCGGGCGGCCTCGGCATTCGTAAGAATATCTAAGGACGCCGAGGCTGTCTTCGGGTAGCTTGGGTGACAGTTTCGTGGGCAGACACCTCGCAGAACAATCATTCACCGCGCGCACCTCCATTAGCTTGGCAACACCCAGATGAAAATAAAGGCAACAGAATCATTAATTACACGTATACTTAGGTTCGTTTTATTTGACGATGACAGAAGAAAAGTTAATTATTCTTGTGCAAGCTCACGAATGCCTGTATGACATAACATCGCGATGCTATATATGTACTATACTAGCACTTCGTTCGCGCCCCCCTAAACGACGCCGCTGAGCCGAGGTCCGTACCCCACAGACTTCAAATCATACTTTCAATCATGTCTATGTGTGTGTAAACGGTACTATAAGCGAGTTAGATATTATTTTCGTGAAGTATGGCGAATCAGAAGGGTTTTTATGCCGTATTTTGACTAATAAATAAATAGAATAAATAGATAAAGTGGAATATCCGATTGTCGCACCATTATTTCTGCGACTTAATATTGTTCCAATTACACTCGAAACAAAATAAAACTGAAAATGTTGACTTCAGCGCCATCTCGCGGGAAAATGGCAATGAGCAACCCGTAACATTCACCTTAAGATGGTATATGAAGCAGATATCTTCAACCGATTGAGCTGAAATTTTGTATACACGTTTAGTTTGGATGACAATACACGATAAGCTGTGTGACGTCATTCTAAATCCAATATGGCGGACCATCCAAGATGGCCGAATAGTTATTTTTAATGCTTTTCTACAATATGAGTATAAAATGAAAGGGCGTGTTAGGAGTAACTCGAAAACTAATGTGACGTCATTTTAAATCCAATATGGCGGAATAGTTATTTTTTATTTTTTGAAGGTTTAAGGTTCCAAGTTTCTCTTTGCCTTCAATAAGATGAACAATGAGAACTAAGTCCCAGTCCACCATTATAAATAAGTTCACACGCACAGCTGTTTTCACGACACTTCACGACTACTCTGCGACGTGTCTGTCACCCAAACTATTCTTAGTTTTGCCGAAGCTACCCAAAACCAGGCTCGGTGTCTTTAGGTATGCATAATACTGCCGTTGCAGCTCTCAGGTGTCCGAAGCCACCCGAAGCAGCCCTAAGACGCCCGAGCTCTACCGAGCCGCACCGGTAGTGGGCGTCGCGCCTAAAGTACTCACCAGAGAATAAGCAGCAGCATTCTCTATACATTGCTATACAACAGCTTATAGCCATACCGCCCAACGAAGTGGGCACGGGTCAGCATCAAATAATCCTTTTAATAAACAATATCCAAATTATTCAATCCCCAACAAGTTTCTTTAACGCTAGTTTTAACTAAGGTCCAAAGTCATAACTACATAGTTTTATCAAAAATTTTAATATTTAAAGCAGTAAATTCTAGTTATAACTAGAAAGTTCTAGTTTTAACAAAGCCATTTAGTCAAAACTAGTTTTAACTATAGATAACGCGTTGTAACTGAGAACGGGTTTTAACTGTAACAGAAATTGCTGACAGCGTAATTTAATATTTTGCTTGAAGTTTCAGCATGATTTAAAGATTTTTTAACGCAAACAGGTAATAAAAAATGATATTATTTTTATTTCGTTAAGTTTTGCATTGTATATTTTGATAATGTAATTATGATAAAATCGTGTATTTGACAAATTTATTTACCACAGAACACTGAATCGCCTCGCTGACCGACTATAGCCGCCATTACCAATAATTTTCGTGCCCGTGTACTATGCACTGCGCAAAAGTTTTAGCTGTGATATAGTCCGCGACCCTTATATCTCTCTTAACTCATGAGGTCAGCTCACACGAAGACGCTAAAATACGAAACGTAACTTTATTTTCAACTTCAGTGAGAGAATGCGTATAAATAGTATCAGCTATATTAAAAAAAAAACCCTGGTTTTCTGAAATCTAGATATGAATAGTCGTTTAAAAAAAAAATGTTGTCTATGTAAAAGAAAGACTTGCGCGACCTTTAAAAAAATCTAGTATCTTGCTGATTGATTACATTTTTATTGAATATCGGTCAACTTCTTCTTCTTCTACCTGGCGTTAATCCCGGCTATTACCAGGGTCCGCCTTCCTACTTAGCTTCCTCCACTTTGCCCGATCTTGAACATCCTTCTCAGTTAGGCCATTGGCTCTCATGTCGGACTTAACGACGTCCAACCAGCGCTTGCGAGGGCGACCACGGGACCTAGCCCCAAGAACAGCCATATTCATGCATCCCCGACCAACGTACTCCATAGGGCGGCGCATGATGTGGCCATACCATCGCAGACGACACTCTTGCAGTTTTTCCCCCACGTCACGGACACCAAGACTACCTCTGATGAAAGAGTTGCGTATGCGATCGGATCGCGTTACGCCACTCATCCACCTCAGCATCTTCATCTCCGTGACGCGAAGCTCCTGGGTGTGTCTGCTTAGTGCTGGCCAACATTCACCGCCGTACAGTAGGACAGGCCGTATGATGCATTTATATATCTGCCCCTTGAGCTTCGGAGGCATTTTGCGGTCGCATACAACGCCCGTTACCTCGCGCCACTTCGCCCAAGCCGCGCCTATACGTGCTTGGACATCGTCGTCCACGTTGCCAGACTCGTGCAGCACGGATCCAAGGTACCTGAACGTATCGGACTTTCTGATCAGGTCACCGTTTTCAAGCGTGTCCTTCCAAATGTTGACTTTTCGCTCAAGATGGGCTTTGTTCTGATTAACGAGGGCGATGTCATCGGCATACATCATTAGCCATGGGGGCTTATCTTGGATGTTTGCCGTAACTACATCGAGCACTACGTTAAACAAGAACGGGCTAAGAGCCGAGCCTTGGTGAACGCCAACAGATATTGGGAAGCCATTCGATTCGCCAACAGCGGTCTGGACAGAGGACACGGAATCGCGGTACATGTCTCTGATAATGTCAATATAGGCCTCGGGAACGCCTTTGAAGCGCAGTGCCCACCAGATGGACTGCCGAGGTATACAGTCGAAGGCCTTCTGCAGGTCTAAAAAGGCCATATGCAAAGCTCTCCTTCTCTCTCTGTAAGCCTCAGCCAGATTCCGTAAGGCGAATACTGCGTCCATGGTGCTGTTACCCGCCCGGAAGCCATATTGACACTCAGAGACAGTACACTCGCTACGGAGCCGTGTGTCAATGATGCGCTCGAAGAGCTTCATGGTGTGGCACATGATCTTGATACCGCGGTAGCTACTACAATCCTGTACGCTACCTTTGCCTTTGTATACAGGGATAATCAGGCTAAATCGCCACTGGTTCGGCATTTCCTTGGTGATCAGGATGCGGTTAAAAAGATCCGTCAGAAGGTCCACGCCATGTGGGCCCATCGCCTTCCACACCTCAATTGGCACATTGTCAGGCCCGACCGCTTTCCGGTTCTTCATGTGGCGAAGAGCAATGCGGGTTTCGTCGGGGGAAATAGGGGAAATAAGTCCAAGGTTAGGAGGCGGTTCGGGAGGAAGGTTATGGGGATGCTGTTTGTTAGACAGCTCCGCGAAGTATGTACACCATCTCCCCTTAACAGAGGGGGCATCGTAGAGCAGCTTACCCTGGGCGTCCCTTACACAGAGACATTTGCTAATGTCCCGTGTAGCTTTCTCCCGGGCACGCGCCAGCTTAAAAATAAGCTTTTGCCCCTCCGCAGTTTCCAGCTTGTCGTACAAGGGCGCCAGACTTTTGCTGCGGGCTCTGGCTACAGCTTTTTTGCAAGCGCGCTTAGCCGCTCCATATGCCTCTCTGTCATCCGGAAAGTTGGACCCTTGCCACTGTTTAAATAAAACCTTCTTCTTCCGAGTCGCCTCCTGCACCCCGTCATCCCACCACCACGTCTCCTTTTCTATGGTGCGGCCACCACGAGAAGTGCCAAGGACGCGCTTACCCGCATCGGTGATTGCTGAATGGATCCTACTCCAGATCTCTTGAGCGGACTCATGCGGAGCACTGATCTCGAGATGCTCGAGCTCCGCGATGAAGTCCGACTGCCTAGGACCATCAAGCAACCACCACTTTGTGCGGGGTTTGCGTTCCTCGGTCACTTTCTTTTTCGGTACAACCGCAAAGTCCAGGACAAGGAGGCGGTGTTGAGCCGTTAGGCTTTCACCTGGGATGACTTTGCAGTTGATAACCTTGCCAATGTGGCACCGTCTCACCAGCAGGTAATCTATTTGGGTTGAGTAGGCACCACTACGGTACGTAATAAGATGCTGGGGCTTCTTCTGAAAGAACGTGTTCGCGATGGCTAGGTCAGACAAAGCGCAGGTGCTGAGTATACTGACTCCCTCTGCATTTAGCTGGCCATATCCAAAACCACCGTGAACACGTCCGTACTCTCCAGCAAACTGACCTACGTGACCGTTGAGATCCCCCCCAAACAAAACACCTTCGGAATTCGGAATAGCGCGTAGTACGTCCTCGAACTCATCCCAGAAGGCCTCCTTTTCAGACTCACAGCAACCAGTTTGAGGAGCATAGGCGCTGATTAGGTTCGTTACCGACCCTTCGATCAGCACCCTAACTCGCATCAACCGGTCGCTGCATCGGTCTACTTCAAGGAGTCCATCCTGGAGGTCCTTAGACAGCACCACGGCCACTCCGCCCCTGGCCGTTGGTGATCCGGTGTACACTAGCCGGTACCCCTGCCCGATGTCACGTGACTTATTTCCCTTCCAGCGCGTCTCCTGAAGGAAGGCGCACTGGACCCGACGCTTCGCAAGTACGTCCGCGAGTTCTCGGCAACCTCCGGTTAGGGAGCCAATGTTCCAGGTGGCAAAGCAGAACTTCTTCTTGGGTACTATCCTCTTTAGCCGTGCCCGTACTCGACACGGTAGCCCTAGCCCACTTATCGCAGGTTTAGGGCGATGTGCCTGCGCGTCGTTATGCGGCGACGCCCTAGCCCGAGTACCCGTTATCAACTTCTTGTCCATTTTATTTGGCTGAAGTTGGTTTTACGTGGGGCGACCAGCCGTCTGACCCCCAAAACCCTACGAGAGGGAAACCAGGTTCGCCAGAGCCTCATCCATTGGACAGCAGGGTGCACCGCTAGCAGGTGAGGTTGGCTTGGGTCTTAAGATGGTAACAGACCCCATGCACCCCAATTGAATTTCGGTCAACTAACATTTCTTAATCCAGGTTTTATACAAATTCCCAGTCTGAGAGTTATCACCAGTGATCGGAGTAGGTAGATTGATTTTATGTACTTGCATCATGAATAGTCATAGAAATCATAGCATGGATAAGCCTTTTTTCCGGGATTTCATTTTGGTAAAGTCTACTTTATACAAGTGGGTTTCAAAATAAACTTAAACGGTTCTTGTTAAACAAATGTCTTTATTCTATTGGTGAATTATACATTTTAATAATTGTATTTTATTTAAGAATTTACTTGACATTAATTTTTATTCTGACTTTTATTAAATTGGATTTGTAATTATTTAAATATGGATTGCAGGAATCATGATTATCATTATATATGTATTTAGCTATAGAAATTCAGACACGATGTAAAAATCGTTATTTAATAAATGAATTGAAATTGATTGAATCAAATATTGTGAATGTAAAGATTTTTAAACTACTACACTCTAATTTATAGAAAGCGATAATTAAACTTTTAAAATTGTTTTATTCTTATTTATTTATTCGAAACTTACATATGACTAATTTAGTAGTCATTTCTTGCAAGTTTATTATCTGCTGCTTGTAATTATTACATATTTTAGTCTTGAATAAATAAATAAAAATAACTTTTACGCATTCAGTATAATGACTTTTTATGAATGTGAAAACAGATAAAATTAAATTAGGTTACAATTTTTTGAATTCCAAAAAAATCTTAATTATTATAAAATCCCGAAACCCCGGAGGCATTTCCATATTAATATATACGTGCCAGTTCATTGACCCCAAATCAATCTACCTACTCCGATCACTGGTTATCACGCGGACCTTCAATTTCTATAAGTAGGTAAAAGGACACCGACACTGTAACAGTGTCTAGCAGTGGTCGCCTAGGCTTCTCGCTGAACTGTAGTATTTATAATAATTATTTAGGGATAGTAAAAAGCACATAACAAATCGTCAGTATTATATTTACCCACTAACAGATTATATTACTTTCTAGCGTGTATTAGTACATATAATTGTAAGTTCTATATTTCATTTTTGTTTCGATGATAAATGATAATTACTTTGTAATAGATTTAAAATAACATTAACATGATTTTTTTTTTGGCAATTTACACTTCTCATTAGAAAAATCGAAACACCTTGCAAGTTTATGTTTTGTAAGGATTTTCAGAAAAATGTGTATATTTAGGAATATATGTCAAATGTCGTTTAATAGTGAATAATATGAGGTTTTCAAATCCTAATGTTCTAAATTCAAATTAAATTTTCATAGGTTTCTTGTTTGGTCAAGTCATTTTTACCCTGTATGGAGTAAGAAAATTGATAAAACAACACACGTAAATGAAAAAAGAAGCAAAGCTAAGAAACATTTATTTAATAACTTGTATTCCCTCCCCGAGCTCTTATTACTGCTTCCATACGGTTCGTCATTGATCGGATGAGAGTCACAATCAAATTTGGCATTCCTCTTGGATTTAATTTGCAACTAAATTTTATAGTAAAATATCTTTTATAATAAAATACCAGTTGATTCTCGAACTGAATGAGAGAAAATTTAAAGCATGCATAAAACGCACACTATGTATAGACAAGCGTATTATAAACAGGAAGATTATATCCTCGATAAAAACGCTTGGCTAAATGCCGGTCCTGCTCCACAGTCACAGCTGCTTGGGTCCACTTGTTAGGTTTTATATTTGGAAGAGATGCTCACCCTCTTTTTTTATAGGTACTTACATAAATTATTGTAATCAATTATTTATTCTTTTTAGTAAAGAATTTAATCGTTGTTTTTATCAATTTATTTTTCATTATTAGGTCATTGTCAACCATAGCTTTGTGTAAAGTAGAAGCATATTTTTCAAATTTTGTAAATGTGAGTACCATAAAGCCATTTACATATTATGTGATTAGTTATTAAAATAAAGTTTTACTTGTTGGACATGAACGAGCATGGTGGTTGAGAGCATGTCATGCTCAGTCAAATATCGCTGATGGCAGCGCGTGGGTTGGATCATTCGGTTCTCTTCGAAATGATTGACCTGAATGGTGCTGATACACGCGTCATGTTTGGAACGTGCTTCCATGTTTTTGACTGACCGAACTTGACGTTTCAAAAGTGCCTGTAAATGGTTTATTTGAAATAAAATGCTTTGAATCTTGAATCAACTGGCTAAGTGTATCTGGGGCAGGATCTCTTGCACGTATTCGTCTCTTTAATTCATCCCATAGATGTTCAATCGGATTCATGTCCGGGCTTCTTGCTGGCCATTCCATAATGAAGATACCGACTTCGGTAACATAAACTCGTACGACTCTCGCGGTGTGAGCCCTAGCATTGTCGTGCATGAATATGAAACCGTTGCCAATAAAATGTGCATAGGGCATCACGTGAGGCTCAAGACACTGTTCGATGTACCGATGACTGTTTAGTGCACTCAGACGTAACCCAGACACAAAGACAAGCTCTGTCTTACCGTCGGCGCTGATTCCTCCCCAAACCGCCACCATAGCTGACCTTTCCTTCAATGCAGCATTGTGCAAAGCGTTCTCCATCTCTTCTGTAGACCTTGTTCCTTCCGTCGTTACCATAAAGCATAATTTCACACTCATCAGAAAAGAGGACTTTGTTCCACTGGAGGTATGACCAATTTAGGTGCTCACGTGCAAAGTTATGGCGCGCTCTTCGATGGTTTGCAGTTAATTTCGGCACATTTGCTGGCTTGTGCGGTACCAGTCCACGTTCCTTCAACCTCCTAATTGTAGAGTCACTTATAGCCACCCTACCTGAAGCTGCTGCTGCAGTTGAAAAGCATTATAGCATCGATTTCGTAAAAAGAAATTGTTACAATAAATCGATCAACTCGCTCAGAAGTGACCCGATTCCTGCCAGACCCTGAACGGCGCGTGAACAAAGCAGTCTCCCGATAGCGTTTGTAGACTCTACGAACAGACGACAGGCTTGATGAAATCTTTCAGCCACAACACGCTGACTAAGTTCAGAATCCAGCAATGCTACCACTTGGGCAGCTTCTGCAGGCGAAGTATTCATGTTTTAGAAAAAAAAACTTTTTCAGACGTCCCAAAGTCACAGTAAACAAATAAAGAACTAAAAGTTTTAAGATAAGCGGTAATTTTTAGTTTTCAAAGGTGAAATGTACTCCAACTTAAACACATTTGTCACAAAACAGTGTGAATCATTTCATTTATAGGATAAACAAATGAAATTCTAATTTTGAATTTTCGCTTATCACTGTAATGGCCAAACTGCCACCAATCAATGTGATTTTTTCATGGAATTGAACTCTTTGTGTTAAATTAGGACAGAAACCATAAAAACGGAAGTGTTTCGATTTTTCTGATGAGAAGTGTGTTAAATTATCTAGGTAGAATGAAAGTCGGACTTAGAAAAAATATATTTATTATCTAATACAGGGCCTAAAGATAAAATAATTTAGGACACGATCCAATCCTTCTAATAAATAAGAAAGACTGTTTAATTAGACGTTAATCTATTTGCCTCAACAGTTAAATGAATCTGGCTGAAATTCGAAAAATGGGTTGACCATGGCCTAAATTTGAACATGGATATTTTTATCCCCGGTAACCGGTAATTCACGTGCGCGAAACCGCTAACAAAAGCGTGTACTAAGATGATAATAATATATATTTACAGTTTTTTATGGCAAGAACTTACAAATGGCGGTTCTTAGTAAAAAGTCATGCATAATTTTGAATATTTTTGTCTTTATTGGTTTGAACATCATATTTCATCGTAACTCTAGAGGCTTAACAACTATAGCAATAACTAATCAATACACGTTTCACTGATCAAATCGTCAATTTAATTCTGTAAAAGTAGTGTATTTATGTAAAAATATTAAATAACTGTTAAAGATAGTCAATTCGAATACTCGTCTTCTGAATTACCAATTTATTTATCGTTACTAATACAATAAATTATTTAATATTTTTTATTAAATATATAACATATTTTTACAAATTTAATAAGATCATATTAATAACTAGTCTTTTGCACCCACATTTCTTGAATGTTTTATTTTGATACATAATTATTTTATCATTTTTGTTTAGAAATATGAGCTTATGGTTCTATTTACACAGTCGAGGAATGGATCGGAAACACAAATGTATACACTAGGGATCTGTACCTTGGAATTCTCGAGAATGCCTGTCTGACTCGTATTTCTTCCGTTAAAAAAGATCTGTTCCGCGGCAATGTAAATCGAGCCTTATTATTATGTATTAGATGTATGTTACTCCACTTTTTGAAACTAACATCGTGTACTTTTCAATTGTAAAAAGCACAACAATACTAAACTAGGTACTGACTCTAAACAGTGCACAAAAATAATAAAAAGGAAAAAGACTAAATGGATTTTTGTTAATGACTTATTTTTAGGGTTCCGAACATCCGTAAAAGCAAAAGGGATCACTCGGGTGTCTGTCACGGCCAGTTTTCTCCGGGGATCTACTGGACCGATTCTATTGAAATTTGGTATACATTTGGACTTCTGTGACCCAAACACGGAAGTTTACGTAAATAAATACATTGTTAGTATGGGGTCAAACTAGAAAAGATTTTCATACTGTATTTTGTGACATATCAAATGAAAAGGGCTAAGGGTTTTAACTATATTTTTTTCATAATTTTAAAATAAATAGTTCTGAAGTTATTCAAGAATTAAATCCTCCCCCTCCCCCTTATCTCCGTAACTAATGAGCCTAAAATTTTGAATAAAATGCAGATAATAGTTTTATACCTAAAGATTACTGGAAAACCTATAAGAAATATGTAGTAAATAACATGTTAAAAAAATAAAATTGGTTCGGAACCCTTTGCACGCGAGTCCGAATCGCACTCGGCCAGTTTTATTATTTCAAAAATATGAGGCACACTTCATACTTCAGACCGTTGGGTAAGTGCCACGCATGCGGACGAAACCTCACGTCACACAAAAGCGCATACTGCATCGACTCCGGTTTCATGCCCAATCTCTCAACGGAACGCCCCGAGTCGGAACAGACCGGCTGTTCCGATTTCTGCTTGCGAACACTTTTTGTTTTTTTTTTTTGTCTTCAGTTTGGCAATTGACGAAAAGTTGAAAATCAATTAAATTAATTGTTATTTAGTAAGATAGAAAGTGGCGCCAATGACAGAATAGTCAAAAAGGATCATATTCCTTGATATGGTAATGCGATGAGATTTGGAATGCCATATAGTCCCAGTCGGAGCAGCATGGATCGCCACCAGGTGGCAATTTAGAAAAAAAATAGTCTATAACCATGTCAGAGCAAAGCGCGTCTTGTAGTTCCGGTCAAAGTAGATTTGTATTTATAAAAAGACGACATGGGACAATATTATTCTACTAATGAAACCACATTGGAAATTTGACCGCCAACCCCGTCAATCGCGGCCGTAAGACAGAGCGATGAGGTTTGGCGATCCACGCCGCAATGTACAGCGATTTGAAGTGGGGGCAAATAAGTTCTCAGTTGCCACCGGGTGGAATCCATGTGGGGGCGACTGGGACTATACGTGGAATGCTATGGTAAACCCTAAATAAGTTCGTAATAACGGTCATTGACCCACCTAAATATTGTCATTCTTTATTTCAAAAACGCCTATTAAATGATTTTTTAATATAATTCCTCAACTAAGTTTATGACAAGTTTAATTTGTCACCCAAATTTTTAACCAGAGCATATAATGGTGATGTATGATATAGTAGCCCAGATACTACACATTAGTGATTAGATACCTAATGGTGAATCAGTGTGTCATGCATGATGACATTGTGTTAACTTGCAGGCTAGAAAAATCTCTTGTTTATACATTTGTATCCTAGTATGGTATTATTCATACTTTGAGAGACTTACTAGACAATCAAGTACTAACAAAATTCCTTTTTCTTTTCAACTTAACAATTTTCATGTATGTGCGTAATAAGTATAATAATTTATTTTGCATAAAATATTCAAGTTCATTAGTAATTCTTAATTAATTTAAACACATTACTTGAAAATCCTAAATTTAAAAAAATAACAGACGGTCTTTACGCAGAACGTCACTTTCGCAAAATTTCGTCAAAATTTATTTCATTGTTAATAACCAGTTACATGATATATGATTTTAGGTACATTTACAATTACTAGCTGATCCGGCAAACATTGTTCTGCAATATAAATAAAACAATAGCCTACGACCTATCCTCAGACCATTTGGTAGGTCTGAGGACAGGTCGTAGACTATTGTTTATACACAAAAACCACATAAAAATCGGTCATGTCCTTTCGGAGAATTTCGATAACTAACACTGTTACACAAGATTTTTATATATTAGACTTACCCGATTCTGCAGTGTTAGTTTTCTGTTATTAGGTCTGACCTGAGAAAAAAGTGGCTTGAATGACATTCTGCGAAAATGACATTTTACGAAAGTGATGAAATTTTCCACGATAACATTTTGCACAAGTGAAGTTCTGCGTCAAGATCAAACAGACACTCAACATAATAATTAACTAAAACACAAAACTATTGCTAAATTTATATTAAGATAAAATTATACTAGAATACGCACTATAAATCATGTACATAATTATCGCACTATAAATCATGTGCATAATTATTGTCAATTTCGATTCTTAAATTACTCTGTTTTGATTTACCTAATTTACCGCGTAAGTCGTCAGATTTCTTATGTTTTCTTGATTTTAAAATTTGTCTCAGGTCACTTGTACTATCAGTACCACTAGTTTTCATATCTAATCTAGACCACACACTACTAGGGGTATTCACTTTATGCACTCTGCTCATAACATTGCTGTCAGAATTTTCTGATAAATTATCACTCGAAAAACTTTCAACTTCGTCTAGAGTGACCACTTTCTCACCTAATCGTGACTGTATATTGTGTTTTTTCCTGTTTGTAGCATGCTTTTTGAATTTCTCAGATAGCTTTGTGTGTTCTCTTTGACTATAATTATTGCTACGGGAATTGTCTACTTCAATTGACAATGCTGAATATCCATCTGGATCTTTAGAGAGTTGAGAAGCTAACTTCTTCTTTTGCTTAGATTCTTCATCATCTGCATGCATCCTCATTCTAGGTGCCTTAGACTTGGTTTTCCATTCAGAATCTGAATCACTTTCTTCAGCTTCATTAAATTGTTTGGTGTTACCTTCAGCATGTCTTTTCCCTAGTCTACTGGCTAAACTTTTATTTTTTATTTTAACAATTTTTTCCGGCTCTTCCAAATCATCTTCATCATTATATCTAAGCTTGCGTTGAAAAACTTCTTGGTGATCATAAACTCCCCATGATTTACACAGATCACCCCATGGGTTCTTACTTACTGCATCCATAGTTTGATCATAGTATTCATCAATATTTTTACTTTGTGGTTTCTTTTTAATTATTTTTTTGTCTCCATTAGTTGCAAACCTCATTAGTATTAAGTCTTTTTTAGGATGTGGCACACCTTCTCGCCAATGGTGATTTGCTTTATCAGCAAGCATTTGCTTCAAGTTATTGTCTTTGATTTCTCTGGAATGAACCAAAAGTGCTAATGCTGCAGAAATGTGATCCTGACAAACAAGATTACCTGAAAATGAAAAAACGATATGGTATTATTAACCTAGCAACCAGAATAAATAAAGTACATTCTAATGCATTTCTTATAATGCTATAGAGAATTGTGCCAACTTTCAAGTTAATCATACTGGTATGCAGTTAGTTAAGAAAGATGGAGAGTCATGAAGTAGAGTATTTAATACATGATGATAATACATGGTGTCTAAGCTTCCATGGGCTATTCTGCAGAAACTGTGAATTTTTTGGGTTATAAAGTAGCCTATGATACTCAAAGATATCTTTCTATTACTGACGAAAATAATGCAAGAATTATCTTATTCTGATCAGAACTTCCAGAGATATCTACCCTTAACAAACCTATGAACAATTTTTTTTTTTTTCATGTTTTTCACTTTCTCGGGTCCCTAGAGACCCAGTCCTCTGGTAGGCGTACGAGGGGCCGGAGCCAACTAGCAGAGGCTCCTTTGGACATTTCAAATGGAATGGGACACGAACCGACGATTATCCCTGTATGCACTGTGAAATGAATACCAAGGACAATCTCTGGTTGGACAGGAATTAATATTTAAGATTATGATGTAAGTACTTACATGAAACTTCATCAATCCACTCTAGAGATAATGGTTTATAATCTTCCAAATATTGGAATATTTCTTTCGTAGTAAGTCCATCAACTCCATTTAAATTGATTGCATCAAAACGAAAATGTCTCTCATTTCCACTTTCTATTCCAAAGTTTGAGTACAGTTCATCAATTTGTCTTTGTGTTATTACTCTATTTCCAGTGAGATTTAAACCAAATCTCTTAGCTCTCTCCTCTATTTTTGAAGCATCAACTTTCTCCAACTTTTCAATTATTAAACCATTTTTGTCAGCTTTATACACCTGAAACAAGAAAGAATAATAAATATTATAATAAGTACTTACAACTACACTAACATTAATAATGCCGAAACAAGCAGTCATTTGGCTTCCTTCAGGAAGCCATTTTTTTTTTTTTTATTAGTATATGATTCGGTGTAAGAAATATTACCCTCATCTGTTAAGTCTGTATCCACCTTATCACCCGATAAGGTGGATACAGACTTTGCGAGGCTAACGCCGCAAACGGCTCACAACGAATGCCTCGCAAGGTGTATATCCTCATATTAGTGACGAGGCATGTGCTTCGCAGGTGCGAGGGCGAACCAACGTATGTCAGCGAAAACTTCAAGATCAAAGCGCCTCAGCGAGCATTACATTATTTAGTTGTGTACGTAGTCGCGCATGCCGCGTACGATATCCACACACGCCTCGACTGAGAAAATGAAACTGCGTTTGCTTGGGCTGATCCAACCCACATAGCAGCAGTCAAAATAGCACCATTGCATTGCATTTTTATTGTAATTAATAATGATGTTTTGAACTTTTCCGTCGATAAGACGATTTTGACAATTGTGTTTATTTTCTCACCACAATATTTAAAGATTACATAGAGATCATCATCTGCCTAGTGTTTTGCCAACTACATTGGGGTCGGCTTCCAGTCAAACCGGATTCAACTGAATACCAGTGTTTTGTGTGGAGCGGCTGCCAAACAGACCTCCACAACCCATTAAATAGGTAACACGGTCCATCTTGGCAAGACTGGAGTCAGATTTACTGGCTTCTGACAATCCAAAACAACTGCCAAAGATCTACAAATGACAGCCAGGACCAACGGCTTAACGTGCTTTCCGAGGCACGGAGGAAACTCGTTATGTTAAGATGGTCACCCATCCACAGACCAACCTTGGCAAGCGTTGCTTAACCTTCAAGATCGACCCGTGCGGCTGTTATTATTTAGCCACAAGCTCCTCTAAAAGTTACACAGAGATATTGTTTAGCAATAATATTAAAATATGTAATTATGCTTTAATATTGTGGGAGACTGGTGCCTAAGCTAGGAGCTAGCGTGGCTAGATAATAACAGCCGCTCCGTGTAAAATACTGGTATTCAGCTAAATCCGGTTTGACTGGAAGCCGACCCTAACACGCTTAGTCGTGGAGTTGCGGAAACCAGCCCGATTTACATGCATACATACATACAAGCCGACCCCAATATAGTTGGGAAAAGGCTAGGCAGATGATGATGATGACTGGTGCCTAAGCTAGGCTATAACCTGTGTTATAGGACTCTAGGACCCTACAGGCAGGTATGTGCGTATGTTCCAAGCTAGCGCCTAAACCACTGAACTGATTTTGCTTATTATAAGTTGAGATAGGTAAAATGTATTGGTGACATGAAAAAAAAAGAAAAATTTCACATTCTTTTTTTTCATATCACCAATACATTTTACCTACTTCTTAGATTAGAACAACAATTTAATCCAACTAAATAGGTAATGAAGAACTAAATAGGCATCATCTGTTTCCCTAAAAGGGATGCAGGGGTGTGTTTATAAACAGGTATCTACACTATGCACATTATATTAAGTCTCATGCAATACAAGGAGAGCTTTTTTCTACCATTCCACAATCATTCCAGCATTCTGAATAACTTAACCGTCTCGATATGACAGCTGTAATCCTGCATTGCAATGCCCCTAAGATGACCCACTATTTAATAAAATAGATACAAACGATCTGCATTCTTATATTTTTTGGACCTATCCGATGTCCAGTACCTTCTTTGTTTTCAAGGGAAGAACAATGCCACAGAATGAGTATTTTCGTTATTGAATGTATGGCATTCAAAAACGAAAACTCACACTTCATGTTGAAACATTGCATGCTATGCTTATTATAAAATTAATAGGTATGGGCAGTTGTGAAAAGTTTTATGACATTCTAAATCACCACACAAAAATTATTTAAAAAAATACCACACATGCGATAATACGACTTTATAATAAAATGAATGTTGATTCAGTAGTATGTTGTTTGTTTCTAATTTAAGTGCTCCATCGACTTCTAGTAAATAGTGTGGCCGCCAACCTACCCCTATCCACAATCCACAAGTGTCCCACATTGATATTTTACAAATTTGGCCGCCCTAAAGAAACTCTTGATGGTAAAATCCACAACATATCGAAAAAACCACTAATCATCACCGAAATACTTATTAGTATCAAGTTAACTCTGGGTTCTTAAAGAAATACGTACCACAGTACAATCTTCAGTGTATGAAATTGGTTCTTTCACATCATCATCAACAATCATTGAAGTATCATCACTCATTTCACCATCTTCTCTATCCATCTTTGAAGTTTGTGATCAATTTCAGTATTATTCAACACGTTACTTCCCGTATTTGTCTAACTGAGCTGTGAGAAGTTACTATACATAAGTATTAAACTATTCCAACAACAAATTCAACAAAATACGTAATAACAACGCTCAGGAACAAAATAATGACCACGACACGACACCAAAGAACACATTACCTAGCGGCACGACACAAAGCAAAATTATCACTACGTGAACTGTGGTGAACTGCGTCAAACTTGGTCACTGCATGATGCGTCACACACAGAGTTGCCAACACCAATTTAACAAATTCCCCGAAAATGCAAGTCAAATTTCTCACATTGGTTTCAATTATCATCGATGCGCTTGCCAAATCTGATATAAGCATTTCTATGATATTTGTTTGTTACTAAATATCCTAAATTCATTAACAGACAACAGTACATTACATCATTTTCACTTGTATCTCCGTTCATATGGCATTTTGGAATTATGAATTAATAAATTTTAAATAATACAGTTTATTGTCACCCTTGCCAACTTCATGAAAAATACATCTAAAATTTGGCAAGCGCACCGACGCTATTTTATAAGATTTCTTTTTTCCCTTAAATTTTTTCACACTTTGAGTTATAAGCGTTTTGGATGGAGTAAACTTGATATTAACCTCCTGAGATTACAATGCCCACCGTTGAGTCGCAAGTGGAACCTATTGGTTCCACCGGCGTCTATAAAAAGCACTTTAGTATGTGCATTTAAATAATTGCCATGCTTTAAAAAATACACTACATTTTTGCTCGATCGATGCATGCCAAAACAGTATCAATAATTTTTATTTCAAGCAACCGCAATCCGGTCTTTGAACGGAAAAAATGCAAAAAGTAAGGTAAATTGAAAAAAAAAAAAAAATATGAAAAAGCAGTTTTTTGGAGTTACTTTTATAAAAAATAAATGTAAAAGGACACTCACACAAATTATCTTACCATTGGTACTGAAAAACGATACCGAAATTAATCAAAAAATTAAATGTGGTGCAATGACGATCATTAAAAACGGGAGTCAGTCGATTTCCATGTAACTTAACAAAAATGTTAAAACACGTAGGAATTTATATTTTTCAAAAAAACAGTGTTAAGACTTGGCCCGATATTCAAAATCCCCGCACTTAAACCACATCTTGTCAATAGGGAATATGCGTGCGATTTTTTTTATTTGCAAAATGAAATACTTATTAGTTCTAGTAAACAATCGTGAAATTATTTTCTAAATACCTTTATCAGCGATGAAGTTATAAAGCTTCAAAGATTACAATTAGAAAGAGAAGTCCGATATGAACTTTGACGTCAAAGTCCATGACACCCATACAGCTGCCATAGAAAACAGCGTTTTCGCGAGAGGGACAGATATATTTGTTTAAAATAATTATATCTCGTTTGTTTTTGGAGCAATTTTGATCCTATTTTCACTGTTACTACTATATTTTTAGATAAACTGTATGTATAATAAATATTTTTTTCATGCATATTCCCTAATCCCAATAAATCCCTTACCAACTTGAGACTCCCTGCAGTTTGGGTAATTCCCCACACGTTGCCAACGCTGGCCACAAAGTTTGTACTCTGTGGCCAGATTATAAAATAAATATCACGGAACAGAAAAAAACAGCTGTCGTTCGTCATAGATTTAGAATACCTAGATTGCTTCTATACAGTCTATCTAGGGATTCTATATCTATGCTCTGAAGGGTTAAGGATGGCTGTCACTACTGTCAGTGTCAATAACGTCGTGTCGTCCCGTAGACAGAGAATAGATATAGACCGATATAGACAAGTCCTCAGCGTATAACGGTAAGGGATAGCGATAGTTCGACATAAGTACATCATTACAACTTCGTGCATTTAATATTGCCATACTTAGACTTTTACCCCCATTGTGTGGGTAATCTCGTTCTTATTATTTTGGTTGTACGTCTACTACGAGTAATGTAATTCATATCAATTAATAACACGTTTTTTTTTAACTTTTTAAGGGGTAACGTATGTATTTATTACTATTTGATTGTGTTCGCGCGCGAACTGAATGCCTTAACTGCTAATGTAATCAAGAAGATGAGTTAGTATATTTAAATTTTTTGATGTTTAGTTACTTAATAACAAATTAAGTAATATATTTACTTTACCTGGATGAAAAGTGTGGGTATCGCACGTGGATTTAAGTAGGTACGATATAAGTTCTGTCGAAAGCAACTGTCTTCGAAATGTCGTGAGTAAATACGGGAGTGACGACTTGGATGCCAGTTAACTCGGCCCGTACAGTCAATCCATTTATTTTTTCAAAATGGATCATTCGGAAACCTAAAAAGAAAAATACGTTTAGGGGTAAAAATAATCAAGTGCTGGTATCCCCGTCAAGTTATTATCCGACAATTTACAAATGACATGAAGTGACATAGATAACAACCTAACATAAATTGCCTCACACTTTGGCCGGCTAATATGAAAAACAAGTTAGGATTTATCGTCTTTTTAGACGTTAATTATCAATAAACTTTGCTTGTTATGGACAGAAAATAGTCTTGAGTACAATAATCTTTGATTTACTTGCTGTAATAGATAAAAAATGCTACTTACCGATAAAAGGTTATGTTTGGTTGATTTCGTTCACTACGGCTTTTACAGCCGTAAATACTGCAATTCACCATCACTACACACTTAATAATACCTTCTGGAATATCACTAAAGCAGTCAATCACACAAAATAAGCTTCTATCAACGAAAATACGCTGACAGCACAATTTGTTTGCCACCAATGACTACTGATGGCAGACAACAAAAACCGATACGCAAATAGAGATAGAAAAACTACTGTCTACGCGTCAATAGATTTAAGAGCGCTTTCACAATTTTTCTTGAATTTGAGCGTTTGATTCGAGTTTTGATGTCTGATTATGCTTTAGATATAGCACAAAAAAAAAAACAAAAATACGCCTAAGAAAGTTTGATAGTTGATCTTGGGAGTGTTCTAAATAAATAATATATCAATTTGTTCACGTACATCAGTAAATTTATTGTCTCCGCAAAGGGTGTTTCATAAAATTACGCTTTTGGGAATCTTTTGATGCTTTGGTACACCGAAGATATAATAATTTAATCAATTTTAAAAATGTTCATGATACAACTGTACTTTCTACTTTGGAATGATCAAATCAATTTGTTACGATTCATGCACTAATAAACCAAAAATAATTTTGTAAAACTGAGAATTATTGTCAATTTTCCGTACGAAACTATATTTTGTATCTATGAAAGTATAATCCAAATTCAAATAAAAATAATTAAGGAGGTATTGTTATAATGCATGAAAATAAAAATTGGTCTATTTAAAAGTAAACTCATATTTTTAAGCAATTTTTGTATACAGCCCCACAATCACTATAAATCTCGGGAAACGCGGTTTGTAGCTTTAGTCCGGGGCCAGTGCTCGATTTTGTAATAGCGCCCTTAATTAAGAGCATGAGTCGCTCGCAGCGCCAGCAACACCCGTCGCCGGTCGGGCGCATATTGTTCGAAATCTATCAGAAATTTGTGACGTCCGTCGCTTACGCACTCGACTCATATATTATTTTGATCAAGACCCGGATAATTTCAACGGATTTTGAGCGGCCCATCGTGCTCCTCGACGAGGTGGACAAACTCTCCGAAAGAGTAATCGCAAATCGCTTCGTCATGCACCTAGTGAGGGTGAAGCCGGATCTAGCAGAGAATCAGTTCGGTTTCCGCAAAAGGCGTATGACGATGGACGCCATCATGCGCGTAAGATGCGGTGTTCCATGGCAGGGTAGTCTTGGCGGTTTCACCTGACTTCACCAATGCCTTTAATCCTGCCCTAAAGTTGCATCAGGGAGGCACTCCAAAATGTCTAGGCAGTGACACCTCCTGGAAGACACGGGCATACGGTGGAAGTCTCCCTGGTTGGGCGGAGCATCGCCGTGTCCTCGTCGAGGCAATCGGCGGCGGCTAACTCTCGCACTACGCCCTGGTTCATGGCTATCCTTGGCCTGAAGCGATCGGAAGCAGTACTTAATGCGTGAGAAAGAGGCAGACCTCACGCCCCAGCCGCAGCAACAGCAGAAATGAGCCTGAAAAATTAAAAAAAAATTAAAAGTTTGATTGATTGATGATTTTAGGTTAATATACTTACTGGTTGGCAAGATGCTGGCTGTTTTGGAAATATTATTGGCACTGCGTGCGAATGTTATACTCGACGTTCATATTCTTCATGAAAGCAAGATTCTTCAAAGTGTTCAGAACATATCCTTGTTTCCTGTGTAGGCCTCCAACTATCGTCTTTTCTCAAATTTTTATCCATTTACTTCTAAACTCATTATCTGCAGGAAACCTGTAAAAATAACAATGAATACATCATAATAATTTAATAATAGTAGTACCAGTAATAATAATAGTAAAAGGTTATGGACAAATATAATGCAATATTGCTTTTGGAAAAGTAGGATTTTTCGTTAATTCCTTCTTTTGGCATGCTATAATATTCTGTAATCTTTTATCACTGAGATCAAAGCTGAGTCCAATTACTAAGTTCAGCATGGCACAATCAGAACGAAAAATTCAATTTGAATTTCCAAAATCTGACCAATTACATTGTTTTTATTTTATTGTACCTACGTATTATAAACGAACTAGAATATGTATGTGATTATACTTTTACTCTATCGATAAAACATCTAAGAAGCCACATCCTTATGAAGTACATGATATGTCAAAAAGGTTCAATATGTTTTTGTTTTTTATTTCTAAATTGGAAACTGACAATTATGTAGAAGCAGTTGTATTGTATCTTTATGTTCATATAATGGGGATCTGATTTTAGTGACTTTTCTGCTCAAAATGTGTTTTAACAATAAGTTATGATTAGATTTACTTACTGGTGTAAACATACTTTTGCAATATTTTCTTTCAAAACACCATTTCTATTCGAACAACCGGGCACAGTACATGCCATTGTTCATGGCAAAACGAAAACCGCACTCAAACCACAATATTTTTCACAATGTGACAGTATTTTCGATAAAATTGGTAGACTACTGTGTTAACCAGCTGGTTAACAAACAAAATGGCGATTCTCGGCTGGTGGCGCGCGGCATTTCAAGACGGTCGGGAATGCTATCGCTATCTCTTTTTGTCACATGAAATGTTTCCATTAAAAATGTTGAGTTCAAGATAGGCTACTATATTCAACTTAATAGACGCTATCTAGGTATTCTAAATCTAGGGCTAGAGCCGCCTCTGGCTGTAATGTCTACTAATTTCTTCATATTTTCTTCTGTTTTTACATACGATTTTATGTCGTCCATGTAGGTATATAAGATGTGATATTGTTGTTTCCTCTTTATAATATCCGGCTCTACATCTCTGAAGCAAACGGGACAAGATTTAGGGCGAGATAGAACCACATAGGGCTCAGAGAATCAACTTGTAGACACCTTTCTATTAGACATCTGTCGCGTTTTGATGATGTCATTATCATCATCATAACAGCCGGAAGTCGTCCACTGCTACATAGGCCTCCCCCAAAGGGAGGGGTGGGGGTGTGATGATGTGGTGGTTGTTATTTATCTGTAATGTAGTTTTCCACTGTATCTAATCTAGCATGACTTTTATTTTTTTGCTGTTTGTCATTATTTTTGTTTTGTTTAGGTGTGTGTTTGCTTTCTATATTCAGTTGACATAATATCATTGTTTCTAGTTTCTTTTGAGTTTCTGCGAAGGCTACGATAACGTCGCCAAAATCTTAGATAATAATAATAATAACGGCAGCTATCAACGTGTCGGCCCAACCAAGCTATCAACGTGTCGGCCCAACCAAGCTATCAACGTGTCGGCCCAATGACTGGGTGCGCGTCGTCCAGCGTAACCGTATGTTGGACTAGTTGACCCGCGCAACATCGTCTGCGTCACAATTTTCATTACTGCTCCGCTCCTATTGGTCTTAGCGTGATGATATATAGCCTATAGCCTTCCTCGATAAATGGGCTATCTAACACTGAAAGAATTTTTCAAATCGGACCAGTAGTTCCTGAGATTAGCGCGTTCAAGCAAACAAAAAAACTCTTCAGCTTTATATATTAAGTATAAGATGATATCGTGCTTGATCGCCACCGAACTGAAATATGTGGCCATGTCATTGCTCCTCCGTCACAGACTACGTCAACCCAATTGCCCAGCCACGCTGACGAATTGAGGAGTGCTTTGGAGTGTGAACGGAACCCTGTGGAATACCGCACGACATCTCTCGCCGGTTCCACTCTCCCAGGTGACCGGGGTAGATGACGGCTCTGTCCGTCAAGTAAACCCGGTGGTCCGAAGTACCTCCCTGATGCAACTCCAGGGCGGGTGTTGAAGGAAACTGCGTCCCCCGTCGAGAGGACTCTCACGCGCATGATGGCGTCCACCGTCGAGCGTCTCGTGCGGAAATCTAACTGGTTCTCCGCCAAATCCGGCCCCACCCTCACTAGGTGCTCGACAAGGCGGTTTGCAATTACTCTTCAATTACACCTCATCGAGCAGCACAATGGGCCGGTATGCGGCCGGAGAGTCCACAGGGCGTGCCGGCTTCTTAATGAGGACCAGTTTCCCCGTCTTCTAACGAAGTGGAAACTGGCCCCTCTCCAAGCATGCGCTTAGGAACCCTCTTAGTCGAGGCCCGAGAGCCTCCAAGGCCTGGCTTTTCCAGGTAAGTCGTCGGGTCCCGGGGCGATATTTTTGGCCTTCAGCCTATTAACCGCCACTCTCAGGTCTACCTCAGTCAGCTCAGGAGCATCGTCATCGTCGTCACCGGTGTAGTCCGTATCAGAGTACGCTCCCCTCGGGAGGGGAACAGAGCGCTCACCACGTCCTCCACCAGCTGGGGCCGGACACTGCGTTAACGGGGGGGCCCAGGTGCGGAGCTTATTCCGCACCAATTTGTAGGGTCTTCCCCACGGGTCCCCGTTCAGAGACTCCAGCATCACCTTGCGAGCCAGATCCTTGGCCTGCAGGATCTCAGCTCGGAGGGCGGCCTTCGCCACTCTGTACTCCTCGTACAGCTCCGCCTCTCTGACCTGCGCATCCGGAGGGCGGATGAGGAGCCTGCGGTGCCTGGTGTACCGGCGCCGTGCATGTGCATGCCTGATGTAGCGTCGCCAGCTCTTGCGACCACCAGTACACCTGGCGGCGGGCGCGTCCTGGCTTAACCCGGGGCATTGCCACGTTACAGATGAGGTGACACCCAGGCCTGCACGATCGAAGCTTCCAGGAGGAGCTCCCGGTCTAGCTGTTTCAGCGCACACCGCGGACCACTCGGGGCCTGCCGGACTGGCGCGTTTGAAGTCTGGGAGAAGACGTCAAACCGGATATACCGGTGATCGGAATAGGTCTCCACCTCCTCTAATACGCGCCAGTCAATGACACGCGAGGAATAACCCACCTGCTACATAAATCAGGTAGCACCGCGGAGCCTCAAAATTATAGACCGATCACATGTTTACCGACGGTCTATAAAGTTCTTACATCCATTTTGAGGGCATAGATTAATATTCATATTAACAACAACATCATGTCTGCCTCTCAAAATGGATGTAGGAGTAGGTCCCGCGGTACTAAGGAGCTACTCTTTATATATTTTTATGGCCATTAACCAACAGGTTCGGCTTTCCCGAAAGGATCTGTCGACATGCTGGATAGACTATAAGAAGGCCTATGACTCAGTGCCTCATACATGGCTCATGATGTGCTAGAATTGTATATAGTTGATACAACGTCAGCACCTTCCTGATGTCGTGTATGGAGCAATGGAGGACAGTTTCTCGCTATACAGGATGTCGAAATATCCAGAGGAATAGCAAACCGGTAAGGATCGAGCGGGGCGACAGTTTAGGTCCGCTTTGTTTTGTCTAGCCTTGAATCCTCTTAGCACACTATCTTCAGAATCTTCTTAGGTAGAGAATTCAGGGCCAGGATATCGGTTGAGGAGAGGTGGTCAGGATAACCTGACCACCTCTTTTCTCACAGAGTTTCAGATCATCCATGCAAAGGAGGTGAATAATCACGTCCTTTGCATGGATGATCTGAAACTCTTTGCCGCCACAATTTTTTTATTTTTTCTATTGATAGGCACGCGTTTGACCACTATCTCACCTGATGGTAAGCGATGATGTGGTCGAAGATGGAGCAGGCTTGCCTAGAAGTAACCTATTCACTCTTGACTTAAAGACTCCCAGGTTGTAGCTATCTGGAAACACAGACTCCGGCAGGGAATTCGACTCCTTAGCTGTACGCATTATGAATGTGTTCCCAAAACGTTTTGTGCGTGTGGGTGGGATGTCCACCATGTACCAGTGGCGCATCGCCGTTCGCCTTGTGGTCCGATAATGGAACGGGCTTAGCGGAATTGAATTATGCAATTCCGTCGCACATTCCCCAAAATGCAACCGGTAGAAAACCGACAGGCTAGCAACTCGTTGTCGTAGCTCAAGACTTTGGAGCTTTGTCGCAACGAGCTTCTCATAGCCGATGGTCCTCTTGGCTCGTTTCTCAATTGACTCAAGGGCATCAAGCTGGTATCTGGCAGATCCGTCCCAAAGACGAGAACAGTATTCCATACACGATCGTACTAGCGCTTGGTAGAGTTTGATTAGCTGTTCCGGCGTGAAGTACCGTCTCACCTTTGCTAGGATCCCCAACTTCTTTGCAGGTACTTGAGCTTTTGCCTCTATGAAAGGGCCAAAATTGAGAGTAGATGTTAATGTTAATCTGCAGCTGATGGAGCTACTGAAGGTAACTGAAACTTTCAGTAACGCCATCAGGTTGAAGTTTGGTGTGGAAAAAGTGCGATCATGCATGCATGTAAAGCGTGGAGAGATTATGGAATCCGTGGGAACTCAACTCTCGGATTCCATTAACCTAAGAACCTCTTTTCAACTGAAACTTATAAGTATTTGGGTATGTCGGAAGCGTTAGGTATCAATGTTATACACATGAAGCAATCGTTGAAGGAGCGCTTCTTTGGCCGCCTGAAGAAGGTTTTCAATAGCCTTCTATCAGGCGGAAACAAGGTGCGCAACTTCAACGGTTGGGTCATGCCGGTATTGATGTACTCTTTCGGCGTACTCAAATGGACTCAATCGGAACTCCTTTTCCATGAAACGGGCCAGTAGGTGTCCCCGGTTGTAAAAAATCCAAATCCAAATTGCCTCACTCGCAGCTTGTAATGAGAAATAAGAAGCAACAATTTTGTGTTGAATAACTACTTAAGAAGTATTATAAATTTACATAAAATATGGCGTATTGTTTTAATCTTAAAAATAACGCTTCACACTCACACTCGTTGACCCACTATAATTTTCCATGTGGGAATTCTATGGAATACACAAAAAACTGGTCAAGTGCGAGTCGGACTCGCGTGCAAAGGGTTCCGAACGAATTTTTTTAACATTTTATAGATTTTCCTATAATCTATAGGTAAAGATCTTTTATGATCGTTATGTTTTTCGAAAATTAGATGATTTTGGTGTTTTTTTTTGTTTTTGTTTAAGATGACACCTATTATATTACTATTACAGTTGATTGATTATAAATTTTGGTATTTTATTTTTAAAGTCTTCAGATATCTACCTACATATACCCCTTAGTATTATTATGTGTAACTAGCTATACCTATTACCACATTACTTTGTTAAAGTAGAAACTACGTGGAGATGTCATTATGCGAATTTGACATTTTAAGAAGTTGACAATGTGAGAAGTTGACGTTAAGAGAGTTTGTCATTTTGAGAAATGGACATTTCGAGAAATAGACATTATGCGAATTTGACATTTTAAGAAGTTAACATTGTGAGAAGTGGACATTTTGCGATCGGTTGTCATTTTGCGAAGTTGACATTCTGAGCTGATACGCAAATTTTAACAGAATCGGTCCAGTGGATCCGGAGAAAACTGGCTGTGACAGACGGACAGACAGACGCCCGAGTGATCCTATAACCCATATAACCATTTTTGGTCGCAGATTTGTAAAAGATGTAACAAGTCGCATCAGTTTCGTAACTGATACGACATATTGCGACTAGTAACAAAGTGACAGAAAGTAGTTTTAGTAACTTTGTGTTGTAGCTGTGTCGACTTGTTACAGACAAATTTGTGTACACACGTTTTACACACTTTGCGCATTGTATGTAACTAGTGTACAATATTGGTAACAATGTGTACTAACTGAGTGGTAACATGTGTAGTACCGTTACGTCAATGTTCCGGAACACTTATAACACTAACTTGGATAAATGGAAATCACTAGATCCAGTCATTCTCAAACTATTGTCTTATGTTAACTGCCGGTTTACCGTTTAATTAAAAAAAAAATGAGTAAACTACCCAAAATATCACGTAGATTTCGATGGACTTCAACATTTTACAGGAGAGTTAATGAATTAACGAACCAAAATAACACAAGTACAAGTAAGTTAATCCTATCCTACTTACTAATATTAAATTTATAAATGCGAAAGATTGTCAGGATGGATGTTTGTCGTCACGCAAAAACTACTGACGTTTTTTGATGAAATACAATAATATAGCTGATACATCAGAATAACATATATGCTACTTTTCATCCCACAGCTGGGCATGGGTCCCTCGCGATATATCTAAATCCTACTCGGACGAAGTCGCGGGCACAGCTAGTAATTAATAATATTGTTTGATGTTGTGTTGTCCCTATTGTGACAGATTCATCATTCTGTTGAACTTTCTAGCGAATTCACGACCAAATCCAGAAAATAGTACGGAAGTATCTCGCACTGAAGAACTTAGTGCCGAAGTATCAAATTTCGAACACCAGAACCCAGTTGCGACTTCTTATAATATAAATAATACCAATGAGGTACCAAAAACTTCCAAATACGCATCAGAAACTGAAGAATATGACGCAGATACACTTGATGGATCATCTGATTCTGATAATGAAACACACGCCATAAACGTGAGATACCAAATTCAGCAATGGGCGTTGAAGTACCAAATTCCACATAATGCGTTGAACGAATTAATTGGTATTCTACGAGATCATCCAAATACAGATTTCAATATTTTTTTACCAAAAGATAGTAGAACTCTTTTAAAAACGCCCAGATCTAACAATATTTTGCCATTGGGCAATGGAAAATATTGGTACTATGGATTAGAAAATTGTTTAAAAGATGCTTTACCCCAAAGTATGTCAAAATTACCAAGTTGTATATTTTTAACATTTAATATAGATGGTTTACCTATAGCCAAAAGTACGAAAAATGAATTTTGGCCAATTTTGTGCAAAATAGATGGCATGGGTATGCCTCCATTAGTTATATCAATATACTTTGGAAGTACTAAACCGCCTCTAGAAATGTTTTTGCGTCCATTTGTAAACGAGCTATTAAAATTACTGAAAGATGGATTATTAATTCAAAAGCAACTTATTCTTTTAAAAATTCGTTGCTTCATATGTGATACACCTGCAAGATGCTTTATAAAAGGTGAGTTCAAAAATACATTAACGGTTCCGAGACGTGAACTACGGAACCCTTAAAGCGATTACCTCATTTCAATCTAATTATGTAGACCTAGTGTAGGTATAGCTAATTATAAAATAAAAGTTAATGCAGCTGTTGGTTATTATATCAGGTCAGATTAATTAATAATATGCCCATTGCTCTTTTGACTGCAGATACTGTGGGATTTAATAGTTACCATGGGTGTATGAAATGCACAATCATTGGTGAATTCGACAGAAGAGGTCGACATATGAGTTTTCCCAGAACGGATATGCCTTTGCGTACCGACCATTCATTCAGAAATCGACTTGATCCAGATCACCACAAAGAAAGAAGTGCAATTGAAGATTTACCCATAAATTTAGTAAATGATTTTACGATTGCAGATGCTCTTCATCTGTTAGATTTGGGTGTGATGAAAAGATGTTTACTGGGGTGGACTAATGGGAGTTTTAATTTTCAAACGAAATGGTCAGCAAGAGAAATTCAGGATGTTTCAAGAAAAATGATGGATTTAAAATTAACAACCCCAACTGAGATACAACAAGGAAGGATGAGAGAACTAGATACCCTTCACTTTTGGAAAGCCGCTGAATTTAAAAACTTTTTGTTGTATTTCGGTCCAGTTGTGCTTAAAGAATATTTGTCATTTGAAGTATATCAACATTTTTTGACATTGTTTTGTGCCACCACCATATGTTATTCTGATGCTTATATATCTTACCGGGACATAGCTGAAAAACTTTTTAATAATTATATCGAAAAATTTGCAGAAATTTATGGTCTAGACTCTGTAAGCAGTAACATTCACAATTTATGTCATATTGTTAATGATGTCTCAAGATTTGGTTCTTTACCTTCTCTAAGTGTATATCCATTTGAAAGCTTGCTATTTAGAATAAAAAATCTGTTACGAAAAGGCAATCAACCATTAGAACAAGTAGCGAATCGTATACAGGAGCTTTCAAAATTAAATAATGAAAACCAAAAATGTAACCAAACCTATCCCGCCGCCAAATATGAAAGTTTCTTGGCAACAGGTGAAAAAGTATTTACTACTGTCAAAATGAATGGGAATTACCAGTTGTCCAGAAACATTTAAGATAAATGGTTTTTAAGTGTACATAAAGATATCGTTGAAATGATGTACGCAATTTCTGTCAATGACAAAATTAAAATCGTTGGCAGGAATATCAAAAACAAATTTGATTTTTTTGAGCGACCGTTCAATTCTTCGCATATCAATGTATATGCAACATCACTTGATTATGAAGCAGAAGAATCAAGAGAATACAATTTGGAAGACGTAAAATGTAACCTTTATGTATGCTTTGCAACTCCCAAATGGTATTTATTCCTGTATTGACAACGTTAGGGGTAGTAATAAAATGAAAACATAAGAAGAAACGATTTTTATTTCGAAATCACAAAATCATCACTGACACTTAACGCACTATAACTTTACTAGCATTAGCTAGCTACTTGCCACTAATAATCTACAGATCATTTTAAAGACCTGCATCAATCTAAAAAAGCTACTTAATAATAAGTCTACCTAATCAGTTTAATATACATTCATATAAAGTGGTATCAAAAATAGTATACTGAGTAAACCTAAATAGAGCAATAATAACAACAAAATTTTATAATTTTATATCCTGTTCACTGTCGTCTCCATCATCTATCAATCATAAAGATAATTTGTCAGCACATTCGTATAGTTAATCACTGTTTGTACTTTTGCAGCAAAGTACATTAAGTAAGTTATCAGAACTGATATTCATAATTTTGGTTTCATCTTTTAGATCCAAAATCTTGTTTTTTATTTTCACGTCAGAGAGTACCACTATTTTCGATGATTTGTCGGAATATTTTTTTGTGTCTGGCGTATTGTCGTCTGTAAAAGAATAAAGTTAAAGAATATTAATTTCGTTTGAATAAAGAATTTAACTGTCTTCTCTACAAAGTTAGCAAAGCATTGGCTCTCCATACCATACTTTCGTCAAGGTACAAGGGATATTAATTGAGAAGAGCCTTCTTTAGTTAAAACAATGCAATATGGCATTTTATCTGGCAAACTAAAGTTTGGGAAACTGTGGACAAAAAATCAAAGAGAGACCATTTTAAAAGTTCAGTTACTTTGTGACGACTTTACGTAACATGTCCACACAATGTCGACACATTATCGTAACTTTGTAACTTGTTGTGACGACAATATTTTTCACTTAACAAAAAACATTTTTTCATTATTTATCGATAATACGGTTTATTACTGCTAAAATAGTTTGTTATTAAATATTTAACTTTATTATTGCATTCAAATAGAAGCTTTTGAGAATAGAAAATAAAAATATCATTAAAATTAAACAATGTGTATTTTCGTCGGAATGGTTAAATTATGATAATAATGTGGCGCGTTGATAAATTTCAACCTTTCCTACGAAATTACACGATGAATTTAATTTCCCATTAGGATTTGAGTACATGCTGAAAACCATAATAATCAATAAAAAAAAACTCTTTGTTTACTTACCTAGGTGATAAAATGGCTGTTTCTTATTTTTTTAATAATTCACGTCACTTCACAAGTCAATGTCAACGAATGAGCTGTTATGAGCGATTGAATGAATGATTTGTGGGAAGTCTGGTTAAAATATGGTAACAGTGTTACGACACAGCAACGTAAATTAGAAACCGAATGTTACTGTGTCGACTCTTCCCCATTTTTAGTTGCAGCGACTACTCTAACACGGAACGGCGACGAGATTATGTGTCGAGAATCAATCAGTGTACACACTAGGTGTGGAAACCGTTACGTCATGTTCCCAAAAATGGCTATATGGGAAGGATTCCATTTTTTGTTTAGAACCCTAAAAACACGGACAATTAACACCCAGACCCAAGGTACCATTGAAATATAAATAAATATTGAATAACACGTGTCAAATATTTAAGCTAGGTAGAATGATTGCGGGGACTGCGGGAAGCCGGGGTGCAGACAATATTGTGCACTAGGAGACTCGGCCTTAATGGCCTAATTAAAACATTTTTCGTCCTAAGTCGAAAACCATAAAAAAAAAATGAAAAAATGTTTGAGAAAGTGTAAACAGCGCTCTTTCATATGATGATACATGCCCGCCCTAGTAGCCTCAATTTGTTTTTTTTTTAATCCTTTTCAGCCGCTGTTGCAAGAAAAATATATAAGTATATTTTTATTAAACGTCATCTAAAACTATTCCAAATTCATACCATAGTTCTTGAGATATCCCGATATGACAGACAGACAGACATAGTCACACCATAAGGGTTCCTTTTACCATTTTGGAACGGTACCCTAAAACCATTTGAAAGAATGCAGTAATTTCTTCGTTGTATCTTGGGCCCAATTCATTAGATAAAAAAATCAGTTGCAGTCATTCGCGTGAATTTTTTTATAATGGCCACAAAGGGGTTCGGCTTTTTTCTATGGAAGCTGGTATAGCCCTCCCGCCGCCATTTTAAGGTTTTTTGTAATGTTGCGGCGGGCGATCTAACATGGATACCACCATGGGTAGAGGAGGAGGATGGTGCCTTAAAGTGTCACGTTGCCTAGATATTTGAAGGTAAAGACAACTTATGAGAACTATGAAAATCATGATTAATTAATCAATCTAATTTAATCTATACCACAGCCAGTTCTATGATGTTCTATGCCCTTTCTTGATGTTTTTTTTAATTAAAAGTAGATCACTTCTTTCCCGATACAATCCATGAGTTCATCTTCGTGGATGTTTATAGTAATCGAGTAAAGCATCCAAAAGTACGTATGCTACACAAGCGAGAGACACTTAGTTCGACATTGTGGAGTTACAAACCAAAACTGCAGATAGATACGGTTCGTCGTTACGGGTACAGTCATGTAGACTTCTCGTACACAAGAACCGTAACTGTATCTGTTTGGTTACAGCTCGCTAGTGAGTGCCCGGCCTATCAGGCGCCGTGATCTCACGTACAAAAGAAAGAAGACTAACAGATCTCGTAGGAACTATGAAATATTTACATAACCCTTCAAAGTTCTATCAAGAACTACCTTCTGAGGCTTTTCCAAATCCTTTAATAAAATATATTTAAATAATTATCTATGTTTTTGTTTAGCAAAGGCAGGGGACATATCAGTAAGTATTATGATTATGACCTTTTATAATTGTTTATGACCGTCATAAAGTCGAAAACCGAAAAAAAAATAGGAGTATTCGAATGGTTAGATTTTTAGAATTCGAAATATTCGTATTGTTAAAATGAACGAAGCCCTATTCGCCACCCACTGATAAACAAGCAAAGCAATTATTGAGGATCATATTCATTAGGGAGAACGCATGCAAAAAAGTTTAAGTAAACAAGAGGTGTGTTGATAACGTTTAATTAATAAGCAATTAGACCAAGTAGGTAGGTAATTCAAGCAATAAGTTGGTATCTACTTCTAAAGGCACTTGTCTCACCGCCGGCGATCAGCGAGAAGCGAGTAAAGCTTGTAACTCGAAACGAGTTGGAGACAAGCGATTAACAATTGATTAGTTTCGATAGTTTTATCGATCGGCTTAAAGCGAGTGCTTTTGTGACGTGCGATTACTCGCACCATTCCTCAGGCCCGCACTATAGGTAGAAATTACCACTGGTTGGCGAGTTCTGACCGTGATCTTCGATAGCTCTTGTCGCTGCGACCAACCACTGGTAAGAGCCGGCTCGCCGGCGGCAGTGTGAACAGCCCGCCATTGACTATAAATGTATCTCTTTTTCTCACACGAGATCTACGGCTTTTGACCCTTTCCTCAGCTAGAAAATAGTCGATAGCTAATCGCTCCCTCGTCGGCGGTTAGACAAGTGCTAAAGGCATATATGGGTGCAGCTCTCATAGGTACCTATTTAAGAAAGATGTTTTACGACATTTAATGCTATATTATTTGACTATCGAACCGAAACTCATGAATCTTCAGAATCAATTAACATAAAAAAACGCACATTTAGGCATAGGTAGATTTATTAGCCCGGTTTTATAAGCAAGCAGCGCGGGCGAAAATTTGTGTGACCTGTACACTCATTTTCAACCGAACTACTCGTTTGTTTACCGTTTGACCCACTGTATAAAATGTAGGTACGATTATGTATCGGTTTCCGTACGCACATGATGTATCGCCACTATAAAATCAGCCTTATTATAAGTAACAATAAAATTGTTTTCCAAACTAAACATGTACCTCTGTTAAATTTTTTGAACAAACCACAAATAACCTTTTTTATATTTATTAGTTACTACGTATTTAATCCTATTTTGAGTTAATACACAGTCCATCATGTTTATATATGGACGAGGATTACAAAAATTAAGTCCAATGAAATCAAATTTAAATATGCACAATAAAATAATAAAAAAATACAAACCTGTTGCTGCATCAGTAAGACGCAAGTCGCAAGAAATCATAAACTTAAAGCATGAAGGAGATGCCTTAGACTGCCAAGCAATATCATACTAATTATTCTAAATTATTATATGTAGGACTGCATTATTTTGGAAGGTAAGTACAACGTTTTGGATAACATATAATATCTTACATCATCATAGGTACTTGAGTAACATTTTCAATATACAGCATGACCTAATCACCGAAACATATTAAAACATGATTATTATTTATTGGATTTAACTTCAAAGAAAATTCATTTCTATTCAATGCGTTCTTAATCTAGATACATTTTAAGTGTGAAGAATACTTTAACAATGAAGGTATTTAAGGTTAATTAATATACGACTTCCACCGGCCGGACACAGCGCATGTGCCGTATGTAGCACAAACACATTCGCGCGCTTCCGCTTGTATGCAGTTCGTGACTTTACAGCGACTAGCTATATAATTTCCATGAAAATACTACGTAACACGTTGTAAAATGGGCCTCTGGTCGACGACGCTCACGTAAATTGTAATTAAGGGTCAGGTTTACAACTATTTTCGTCTAATAATTAAAATAGTTAAATTACGCACTTATAAATTTTGTAGTCGCCCGTCATAGACTTATACAAATACAAGAGTCTTTGCTTCTCTTCTTGTTTTGAGTTTGAAGTAAACGTTCACAAATTAGTAAGAAATGTTGCGATGTTTTACAAGTTACTGAAAAGCACTTTATGAAAAGTAGAAATATCAGGTTCCACGTTTGAATTTGTGCTATATAACTCGGGTTTGTTACTGCTCCTGAAAAAACAAGCAAAAAAGATGTGATCAGTTATGGGTCTCCAGATGAAATCATGAAATGGGCCAGCTACGGTGTCAAACCGACTAATTACGGTTTGTAAGATACTCCTGTGCCCGTACATACGACGTCTGAGCAAAAAGGTTTTATTTAGGCCCTTTCAACCCTTAATGAATGCAGAGTAGAGGTACAACCACCAATATTAGCTTCAGCTACCATCATTATTATTGCCGTATGGTGTCGGCCGGTGCCGTATGGTGCCGTTAAAGAATAATACCATCCCTTAGCGTTATCTGTAAAACTCAATATCGTACCGCGATCGCCAACCCGCCTGCCAAGCGTGGCGATTATGGCAACCCCCCACCCCCCCAATGGGGAGGCCTGTCTAGCAGAGATAGATGATAACCATAATTAGGGTTCCGTACCAAAATGGTAAAAAGGAACGCTTATGGTGTGACTAAGTCTGTCTGTCGGTTACAGCTGGATATCTCAAGAACTACTAACGCTATCAACTTGAAAATTGGAATAGTTTTAGAGGTCGTTTGCTTAAATTTGAAAGAAATAAAAACCTATATATTTTTTTCGCAACAGCGGACATTGAGCATATGAGGTATCATATGAAAGAGCGCTATGAGCACGGCTCAAACATTTTTTCTGTTTAGGGTGGTACCTCAAAAGGAAAAGACTGAAACAGAACCCTTATAGGATCACTTTGTTGTCCGTCCGTCTATTTGTATAGGCCCTTTATCTCGGAAACGCGTGGAGATATCCAGATGGAATTGAAACTATATACTCAGGTCTACGGTCCCTTGAAGCTGTGAAAAAAACATACAAAATACGGCCATTTATGCCGAAAAAACGATTATTTCGACACTCTCAAGGGAATCAAAATTCATAGGGTATGTCCCGTTGACCTAGAACAATGGAATTTGGCAAGTAATATCGTCTTATACTACACACTACATTTGTAATTAAATCAAGAAAAATTAAGTCTTTATTTAAAGTACGTAATCAATCACCGAGCGTAATAAACCACTGATTGGATTCAAGATCTAGGTACTTAAAAAATGTAGTGTTATGCCGAGTAACATTTAGCGTTTACTTCATCAAAATCGACCCACAAAACCAAAAGATATATATATTGTTTTAATAGAATAGAATCTTTATTTGCTTAGAATGTAGGTACATAAAAATAAGCTGGGAAATTATATACTAGGACCCATGTACATTCTGCCTTAATATAGCATGCAAATGTAATACATAGCAGAGGATAATAAAGATAGGTATTACAAAGAATTATCACTTAAGTAATCCTGAATAGAATAATAACATACAAGTAATTCTTTGATGCGTTTTTTAAATTTATGCAACGGAAGTTTTTAACTTGGTCAGGTATTTTATTTAAGATTACAGGAGCCATATCTAGATCACATTTCTTTTCAATAAGCTAGTTATGAATACCGTGCATAATATATTCTAGTATAGTATTGAGATCTCATAGATGTACTTCGTTTTCTAGTTTCTATTAAAGTTCCAATTTGACATCGATTTGTTATTACGAATATTGCTAATTCGAGTATATAAAGGCATGGGAAGGTTAATAATTTATTATTTAATTAATATGTACTTAATCGTTATTTAATCGTAACATACGTCCTTTAATGTCTTCCGCTGCCAAATACTTTGTCAGTTTACGAAATGGCCAATAGATGGCGTTATACTGATGACGCGTTATCCTGAATCACGGTGTTAATATTTTCCATTGGAGAACGAACATCAAACGATTTTAAACAACGCAGCGTTGTAGATCGTTAGATAGGGTCCAAATTCGTTAAATCTCTCATTTGTTCTGGTTCTTAGCTCGGAACAAAACTGCGAGACTTGATTCCTGAACTATTTATAATACGTAGATACCTACGTACGGAACCCTCGGTGCGCGAGTCCAACTAGCTCTTGACCGTTTTTTTTAGGCCGCTTACATTTCGACTTTTGACGAAAAATGTAAAAAAATACTCCTTATCTCCGAATTTTGCATAGAGAAAATTCTGAAATTATTCTATGTGATATGTAAAGATTAAAATGTCATGAAAATTGATTGACCAAATTTTTTTTTTCTTCCAATTTTTTTTTGTTTTCTTTGCTGCTTAAGTATAGTGCCCTAAGTGTGTACTCCAACTCCTAAAACTCCGCCCCTTAGACGACCCACTGACCCGTGATCTTGATCAATAATCTAAATATTGTACAAACCCGTTTATTTTCGTTCGATCCCAATTTTGAACCCCATTTTAATATTTTGGCGTTGGATCCCACAAAACATTTATACGTATTATTTATTAAACCTGTGTATTCAACTCTAAAATAGCATACAAAAATAACCATAAATATAGCATTTATACAACTAGAAATCCTAACTATAAAAATGAGGTAACTCTCGTTGACAACCCAAGTTGTTTTTTTATTCGATCAAGGCAATTTAATTTTAAAATAAGTTTTTCATTAAATTTAAGCACAATTATCAATTCAATCAATAAATTGGGGGGTAGAGTGGTTGGCGTCCGTAGGAAGAATACCTGAAGAAAAACCTACCCCGGGTGGTGCTAAACGAACCTCAACGCCGAGTCTCGGGCGGGGGTTAATAACCCGACAATACTGGCCAAACCAGCCCATCAACAGTGGGTGTTAGAAAATGAATACTTACACCGGCAACCGCTACTCAGCGATCGGGAGTCCTGGCTTAACTGCATGGGCTGAGAGGAAGAAAACCTCTATAAAATAATCACCCCAATTCCACGGCGGGACACGTGCCAATGGAATGCATGACTGGTGGGAGATCAGTATCGAGTGCCAACCTCGGCGGACATGGCAAACGTCGTTGAAGATCGCCTTCTTGAGGAATGGGCGTCACCCTTCAAGTGACCTTTTATATCGACCCTACTCGTGGGAACAAAATGAATACGAATAATGAAAAAGAAAACCAAAACAAACCAAAGATGACACAACAAGTACTCCAAAAAAGCATGTTTACACGTGCAAGGAGCCACTCACTTGGAACTTTGCAAATTGAAACACCAAAACAAACAAGTCCAAATGATAAGCTGCATGTAGAATCGAATACATCTGACACGAATGATGAACAAGATAAAAAAAACAACCCTGGCAAAACGATCAGGTGCCTATGAAAAGGAAAGCGGAATCTAGCCCTGAATGGACAAATAGAAATATTAATATAAGTAAATAAGACAACATAATTATGCAGTAACAACAGAAAACAGATTTCAAATTTAAGAGTCAGCAATTCACGACGAACCCTAATAATGAGACTAAACTGCCAAATTCAAAACCCATATTTGTCACGGGAGTCATTGAAATAACGAAATAAAAAAATCTCCCCACAATTGTAAACACCGATAAATTAATATACCATGACAACTTCGAGGTCAAGACACATACTTAAAATAATGCCTGGTGACGTAGAAACGTACAAAAATATAAGAGCTAACTTTTTAGAGAATAATGTTAGCCATTATACGTACAAACTTAAAATCGAAAGAGCCTACAGAGTAGTATTACGTCACGTGGTCTTCACTCATCAGAAGACACAGAACTAATAAAAAAGAGCTCTTCGAACTTGGCATGAAGTACGGCACCAAATGTGAAACATAAAAACACAAAACAACCGCTACCCTTATTCTGTGTATATCTTGAGCCTAAACACAACAACAATCCAGAGGACTGCCAAAAATATGTTTACCCTTATGACCAATCAATAAGAGAATGCGGAGAAAAAAGAAATACTACGAATATTTAAGTGTAATCAATTATTACACTTAAATATTCGTTTTATAAATAAAAAAATTGACCAACTCCGCAAACTGTTATCATCACAGAACAGGAAAAACAGTAGAAGTGCAAAGTAGGCGTGGCACGCGTGCCGGTATTACGCGTGGTTACGCGTACCTCAACCCAGTCGTGTTCTAACATCACGACGAACCGTTCGTCTCGCTCACTCTCAATGTAAATTTATATTTTCTGAACCATGCCGTATTGTTCCATTTTGGAGTGCAAAAATGATAGTAGGAGAATAAATCTTATAAATGGAGGTGTTTCATACCATCGCTAAGTACGATTTTATTTGATTTCTAATAAAATCTTAGCAAAGATCTTGCCAAAAACGTAAGTTCAAGTCTAGTTAAAATCCACCTTATCCCATTAGCATAGAGTTTATTTTACGTCGATTCAATTACTGTTTCGTTCTCGAAAGTTCTACGCTACTCAAATAGTGATGTAGTCGGGTCGGATACTGGATGGATAGATATCGATAAAAACATTTGTTTGTAGTTCATCTAGTAATTTTATTTAAATCACTAAACATAACTTTAAAAATATTTTTAGGTTTCCCAAAGACGCTATCGTCAAAGAAAAATGGATAGATGCACGGGTAGAGCTGATTGGATGCCAAGCAAAGCAAGCACGATATGCTCCGAGCATTTTTTAGAAAGCGATTTTTTTATTTCAAATAAAAACCGTTCAAGTGCTAGTCGAACTCGTACACGAAGGGTTCCATACGATGAACCTTAATATTTATTATTTGTTGTTATATCGGCAATAGAAATACACAATCTGTAAAAATTTCAACTCTCTATCTATTATGGTTCTTGAGATACAGTACAGCCCGCTGACAGACATACGGGCGGATGGACGGACAGCGGACGCTTAGTAATAGGGTTCCGTTGGTTATCCTTCGGGTACGGAACCCTAAAAAAGGCTATAGATACACAAAAACTTTGTCTGCGTTAAGATTCTGTACCAAACTATGTAATAAGATAGTATCGTAAGCCACTTGGCATAAAGAGTTCACGGACCTGAAGTGTAAACATCACCTCTTTTTTTGTCGGCAGCCGAGTAAGATAGGCAAAATTTTGTAAGGCTTGTGGTATGAAAAAAAATCTGGCCAAGAGCGAGTCGGACTCACGTTCAAAGGGTTCCGAACCAATTTAATTTTTGGAAGGGTTCCGTTTCTTACGAATGTTCGGAACACTAAAAAATGTATGATGTGTGTTATTTTTATTGATTAATGTGTAATAAGGTATATTTACTTCAATAAAATAAAAACCTTTGAAATTATGTTTTTTTTGTTTGTATCTACTTTTATACAATCTCAATCTCTAATCGTTTATTGCAATCCATAATGTCAAAATACAGGTGGTAAAAATAAATACATAGAAGCAATTATGAACCCTGTCGGGCACAGCAAAACTTTAAATAATTAGGAGAGAGGAAGAGCGCTTTAAATAATTTATAAAAGTTTATTATTTCCTGTCCAACTTGTATGCAATTAAGTACATTATTTGAATAGGATGTGATTTATTTATTATTATTATTAATAGAGTACTATATTGTTTATTTATTTATTTATTATTATTAATAGAATAGCATGTCATATATTTATTATTATTAATCGGATAGTATTTTATTTATTTATTAACAATAGGATAGGATGTCATTTATATATTATTATTAATTGAATAGAATGTCATTTTTTATTATTATGAATTGAATAGAATGTCATTTATTTATTTATTATTATTGATAGAATAGCATGTCATGTATTTATTATTATTAGGTTTGCATTTATCCTGTTATTATTAAAACTTATCCGTAAGGAATTCTTCCAATGTGTAGTAGCTTTTTTCAATAAATAATTGTTTTAACTTATTTAAAAATATACTGGTTTTGTTTTCTTGCTTTATGTTTTCCGGTAGTTTATTACAATAAACTGGGAATATTTCGCTTACGCTATTTTTGAAAGTAGAATTTTATTACTCGTAACAATGTATTACAAAGCAAACCCGAACCTATCCATTTTAAATGGGTCGCTTATTTCATAACGATTCCAACAACAAGTTTCATGTATGGCTCCCATACAAAACTCCAACACCAAGCTAGTCACATTTGGATTTAATTTCGAAAAATGTTATCTTATTTAAAAATATACTGGTTTTGTTTTCTTGCTTTATGTTTTCCGGTAGTTTATTACAATAAACTGGGAATATTTCGCTTACGCTATTTTTGAAAGTAGAACTTTATTACTCGTAACAATGTATTACAAAGCAAACCCGAACTTATCCATTTTAAATGGGTCGCTTATTTCATAACGATTCCAACAACAAGTTTCATGTATGGCTCCCATACAAAACTCAAACACCAAGCGAGTCACATTTGGATTATCTAACACTAAAAGAATTTTTCAAATCGGACCGGTAGTACCTGAGATTAGCGCGTTCAAGCAAACAAACAGATTTCGAAAAATGTTATCTTATTTATCGATATCGACAGTGTAAGTCAAAGTTCATGTGTCACAACCGTGATCGAGTGGCAACTGTTACTACCCAAACATAGAGTAATGAACCTTATCTCTAAGTGGTTTAAGTTTATAATTGCAACCATTGAAAATACCGCCATCTATGGTCGAATAGCGGAATTTACTCGTAAATTCAACCTAGAATGAATTCGGAAAACGAAACGCTGTGAGTACCTTTCGCCTTAAAGCAAAATAAATCCTACGTGTAAAGCCAAAGGTATATTTTCAAATGTAGGTTCTTTGACTTATTCTTGTTTTGACCAAAATTGAAACGACCAATCAATCGTATCCTTGATTTGTGGTGAATTATATATTTATCGGTATAGTTGTGTGAGTGTGGCGACACAGGTTCCGATACAAATTTCGTCGCATAGCATTTCCACCTGTTTTTTCTGTTCCGTGGTTATCATTGACAATATACAATTTGATATCATAATACTTCAAATGATACTGTATGTAGTGAAGGGCGGAATGTCCTAACACAAACAATTATTTTGCTTAAAAGGTCATTTCTAAGAGTAAAAATGTAACTACTGTAAGTTATTGAAATAAACATTTATTATTTATTTATTATTATTTACAGAATGCTGGCTTCGCATAGTAAATAACCTACCAATATTAGATGGTTACACCATAGTATAAAGAGAAGGGAAGTAGGTTATCTCCGGCCCAATCCGCGATACAATTGCCTACTGTCTTAGGGTTGTCACTTTTAGATAAATTTTAATTTATATTATTGTATTGTCCGGGTACAGAGTTTGTGAGGCCGATTTTATCTAAACGATGAAAGAAACAGAATCATTAATAATCAAGAATAATTAAAAGAATCACTGTAAATACAAAACAACATTAAAAAAACTAACGACTGTCTCTTAGACTATAATCGAATTTGTTGTTATGATTCGAACTTTGCTTTATATGTATATCTGATTTACAATTAGTCAATTACTTATTTTGAATTACGATTTTATAACTGTAGGTAGGTACTTAGTTACTATACCTACAATACTGAGAAATCAGCATAACTAAACGTAAACAAAGCAATAGCGGCAAATCAATTGACAGATCAAAAGTACCTAATACATTCTAGTAGGAAATTAGGCCTACCTACCTACTTCCTCTGTGTGATAGAAAACTAATACAACAAAAAATAAGTAAGTAGGTATCTCATCATCAAGTAAAAATTATATATCTACTAGAATAAGTAACTAGCTTACCTTTCCTGTTCAATAGGTAATCTGAACAGAGACAATTCTGGAATCGATGAATTATTAAGACACCCAAAAACACAGCAATACGTTCTCCTGCGATTATCAGACATTTTGGTTTTATTTAGCGGTGCCGAAAAGCCGCGACGCGCGAACCTCGTGCAGTGTTAGCCCCGACTGGCGCACTGAGAAACGGGTCGAGATTTTGTTAAAGTGTGCGTGCGTCGATGCATAGATACTATGGCGCACACATACAAGCCGCGCGCGGTGCGTTTGTATGAAGATAACCTACTTCCCTTCTCTTTATACTATGGTTACACGGCTCATACCACGGAGTTTTAAGGATGCAAGCTGTCTAATCTGTCAAATAGGTAATAATGGTAATGGTAAAACAAAAGAGAACTCTCGAAAGATCATTTACCGTGAATTATCGACTGGTAATATTTTTCTCGTAGGATATAAATATTTACTTAAAATAGTACAGACCCACTACGGGAAGAATATCTGACATTCAACGCTACATATGGATTATTCCCTTCACACACTTGTCTTACTAGACTCAACTCTTACTTAGACCCCATTCTCACAAACTCACTTACGACCTCCCGTACATTAATACTCAAATTCAAATCATTTTATTTCAAATAAACCATTCACAGGCACTTTTGAAACGTCAAGGTCGGTCAGTAAAAAACATGGAAGCTATTTGCACGTTCCAAAGCGTAGATCTATATGGAGAAGAACGTGCAAGAAACTCCACGGACACTCTTTTAAATCATGTTCTGTTTTACAAAATTCCAAGTTACATATACTTGTTGCTTATCTGCATGTGAGGACAATGCAAAGGAAAAAAAAAAGGGCTTATTATAAGAATTTTAAATATAAAGATTAAAATAAGCCAATGGCAGTTAAGAGATGACCAGTCTCAACCGACCGCGACGGCGCCTGTTCACGAACATGACGCGTGTATCGGCACCTTTCAGCTCAACCATTTCGAAGGGAACCGAATGATCAAACCCACGCGCCGCCATCAGCGAGACATTTGAGTGAGCATGACATGCTCTCAACCACCATGCTCGTTCATGTCCAACAAGTAAAACTATAACTACTCACATAAAATGTAAATGGTTTCATGGTACTCACATTTACAAAATTTGAAAAATATGCTTCTACTTTACACAAAACTATGGTTGTCAATGACCAAATAATGAAAAACAAATTAATAAAGACAACGATTAAGTTCTTACATCAAAAAGAATAAATAAGTAATTATAATAATAATATAATTTGTATGTAATAAGAATAAATAAACGAAATAATGTAAGATCCTCTAAAAAAAAAAAACGGAGCGAGCATCTCTTCCAAATATAAAAACCTAAAAAGTGGACCTAAGCAGCTGTGACTGTGGAGCAGGACCAGCATTTAGCCAAGCGTTTTTATCGAGGATATAATCTTCCAGTTTATAATACGCTTGTCTACATAGTGTGCGTCTTATGCATGCTTTAAATGTTCTCTCATTCAGTTGGAGAATATCAACTGGTATTTTATTATAAAATCTAATACAGTACCCCATAAAAGAAGTGTGTACTTTGGCCAATCTGAATCGGGGTTGATCTAATTTGTTCCTATTTCTAGTATTAAAATTATGCCTGTCACTAATCTTGCTAAAGAGATGAAGATTTTTCCGAACATACATAATATTTTCGTAAATGTATTGACAAGGTACCGTCATGATGTTGATATCTTTAAACAGTTCTCTTAGGGAATCACGCCGACGGAGATTGTAAATGGCTCTGATGGCTCTTTTCTGCAGGATAAATATAGACTCGATGTCTGCAGCACGTCCCCATAATAAGATACAGTAAGACATGATACTATGAAAGTAATTAAAATAGACCAGCCTCGCGGTATCTATATCGGTAAATTGACGGATTTTTCGAACAGCGTATGCTGCTGAACTTAGCCGTCCCGCAAGAGATGTTAAATGACCATTGTAGCCTTGAGTCAAGCGTAATCCCCAGGAAAACCGTGTTTTCGACGAATTCAAGTTTCTCCTTGTTCAATACTATGTCGCAATCATTTCTTTTAACGTTCGGTAAGGCAAATCTGATGCATTTAGTTTTTTCCCATTTAATACTAAATTATTAGCAGTAAACCAATTTTGGACCTGCTGTTGGGTATTATTTACGTCGTCAAGATTTATGGAACGTCTATCTATCCTAAAAATTAAGGACGTATCGTTAGCAAATAATACCATATGAGGTTGATTTTTTAAAAGATGGGGTAGATCATTAATATATACTAGAAAGAGGAAAGGGGCCCAAAATAGAGCCTTGTGGTACCCCCATTTTGAATTTAAACCCCGTGAATTGACACCATTTATTTGAACTTGCTGCTGTCTATCATTTAAGTAAGATTTTATTAGACTGAGTGCAAGTTTACCTAGTCCGTAATGTCCTAGCTTTAGGAGCAAGGTTTCGTGATTTACACAATCAAATGCCTTGGAGAGGTCACGCTGAGTATATGTGTTTTAACAACGTGGCACCAGCGTCAGTCGTACAACGACCCCTGGTAAAACCATACGTCGATCGTGTAAAATTTTATTGATGTTAAAATGATTGAGCATCTGATTGAGCATTACTTTTTCAAACACTTTCCTAAAAACCGGCAAAACAGATACAGGTCTATAATTATTGGTGTCTTTGCTGTCGCCCGATTTAAATAGACATTCCCCATATGTCTACGGTCAATTTGATTTTGATTTGCCGGAAAGCTTTTATGACTGTCACAGGGTTGATATGTTTGAACTGGAATTCAACCGTACGACCTGGGCGCAGTGACTGGAAAAGCAATGACTACACAATTACGTTCTAATGGTAGGTCACTGATCGATGGAACTGTCAAAATTTTAGCAGATTACCGCATACGACTGTCATTATGTACGAGATTACCATTTTATGCCATTTCGTTCAGTGGAGTGTCAGTGATTGTTCATTGGAAAGTCATAATGACACTATTATGTTAGTAAATTACCAAACTTGTCAAAATCAACAATTATGAGATCAGTGATCGACCATTCTGACACTATTGTAATAGCAGACTTGGGGCCCTGGAACGTTAGCTTTTAATAAATTATATGAGACCTCAGGTGAAGAATTTAAATATTCCGTAGTTTTAGTTGGTATATTGGTGAAAAAATGTACAAATTCTTGAGCTACTTCTAAATTAGAGCTTTTGGCACCATGTGTAGTATCCAGTAAATAATCAGTGTTTCGTTCTTTATTTCTACTACTAGAGTCTTACATCACGGACCATAAGCCAATTGTAATAAACTTTCAAAATAATTTCCGAATCAGATAAAACGTTCTAAGTACTTCAAAGATATCCCTAAAGTTAAATCAGACCTGGGAAAAATAGATTTTACCAATGTGCTAGCATCTGATGACGCAAACTTGGCTGCGTAATATGTTTGTATCTATGATCTCTCACACAATTGCAACTTATACAACTACAACAAAAATCACTAAGAATAAACCAAATTCTGAAACCGTGGATGACGCCCAGTCTAATTAGACGTATCAAGAATCGAGATAAACTGCACATAAAATCCAACAAATCCCCACCTAATATGACTCTTAAAGTTACTTACATTAGGTATCGCAATTATTGTAATCGCCTACTGCTTAATCTAAAAATAGCCTACGAAAAAGTTCAATTAGAAAAAGCAGGTAGCAATCATAAGGCCCTCTGGCAAGCGATCAAAACAATAACTAATACTCGAAAAAGCAAGATCAGTCCAGCTAAGCTATTACAAACCACAAATAGCCCTAAGACGTCTACTATGTCTGACATTTTTTCAAAAATGGAGGTGTTTCATACCATCGTTAAGTTCGACTTTATTTGTTTTCTAGTAAAATCTGAGCAAATTTCATTTTATCAAAAATTAAAAAGTAGTCTAAGTAAAATAAACCTTTTCCCATTATCATAAAGTTTATTTTAAATTGATTCAGATTCAGTTACTGTTTCGTTCTCAAAAGTTCTTCGCTACTCAAATAGTGGTGTTGTCGGGTCGGATACTGACAATGAATAGATATCGATAAAAACATTTTTGTGTAGTTGTAGTAATATTGTAGCCAAAGAGAAATGGATAGATGCAACGGGTAGAGCTAATGGTTAGAATAATGGTTTATGCTTTTGTTTCTATCTACTTTTGTACAATAAACTGGAAATATTTCGCTCACGCGGATTTCAAAATAGAATTAACAATTTATTACAAGGCAAAACTGGATTAATCCATTTCAAATAATGATAGCTTATTTAATAGCGATTCCAACCACGGAACAGAAAAACCAGGTGGAAATGCTATACGACGAAATTTGTATCGGAACCTGTGTCGCCACACTCACTAAACTATACCGATAATCATATAATTCACCACAAATCAAGGATACGATTGATTGGTCGTTTCAATTTTGGTCAAAACAAGAATAAGTCAAAGAACCTACATTTGAAAATATGTACGTCAATGTAAGTCAAAGTTGATGTGTCACAGCCGTGATCGAGTAGCAACTGTTACTATCCAAACATAGAGTAATGAACCTTATTTCTAAGTAGTTTAACTTTATAATTGCAACCATTGAAAATACCGCCATCTATGTTCGAATAGCGGAATTTACTCGTAAATTCAACTTAGAATGAATTCAGTAAACGAAACGCCGTGAGTAATTTTCGCCTTAAGGTGAATGCTCCAGGGTAGCCCGCGAAATTCAAATATTTTTATGTTTTTTGCAATTTGCCGGTCAGTGTGAAGCTGTATGTGGACCAAATGCGATCCGCGACCGTAACGCGTATTTATCTAAAGAATTATAACCATTTTAATCATCAATATAGCCCTCTAAGTTCATGTAGTTCGAAAGAATGAATATTTCAGAAATAATCATTCTTTCGAACTACATGAATAAAATACGCGTTACGGTCGCGGATCGCATTTGGTCCACATACAGCTTTACACTGGCCGGCAAATTGCAAAAAACATAAAAATATTTGAATTTCGCGGGCTACCCTGGAGCATCCACCTTAAAGCAAAATAAATCCTATGTGTAAGGCCAAAGGTATATCAAATGTAGGTTCTGTGACTTAGCTTGTTTTGAACAAAATTGAAACGACCAATAAATCGTATCCTTGATTTGTGGTGATTATCGGTATAGTTGTGTGTAGATGTGTCTAATTAACGTGTGTTTGACTATTTTTTGTGCCCCATTGTTATTTGTAACCGATGATTATATCTGTACTATCGTATGAGACTGTTTTATTCGAAAATCAACCGCCGCCATTTACATAAATCAATTGTAGAAAAATAAATACCTACCGGGTTGTTGTTGAAGGTGACCTTGGGGTAACAAGAAGGCAATTCATAGGCTGACCATCTAGCTGCCTATTGTGATATAAATCAACTGCTTTCTGAGCATCTTCTTGCGTTTTATATATTACTTCTGCAGTTCCAGGGCGAACCAATCGTGATTCCAGCATGCCTCCCACATCCCCAAACAATTCCTAAAATAATAATAATGTTTACTTGAACATTATGTTTATTAATGAATGTTTATTTCGCGTGAGTTTGGTTTTTCAATTGTCTAGGAAGCTTGCTGTATTGCAAAAGTAAGCTCTTTTTCTTAAGCAACTAGTCATCATTAAATTAGCAAATGAAAAACGGAGAATGGAATGTAGTAAGTAGTAGGTAGTGCATGGTTATTCAATTTAAATACACCAACCTCAATATCTCCACCAGTAACCGTATTCCGTAAATTGCTCACTATTATTCTGTATTCCAAATGTGGCTTTTCCGTTTTTTGAGCTTTTGCGTCACTTCTTAGGGCAGCCATAGGACGTTTTTTCAAAATTGATGGTGGTCGGGGTGGACTCTTCTCCTTTTCTGCTACACTAGTCCTAGAAATAATAATCACAATAAAGATCAACTTGGTATCTAATTTATGCATGAATTGTCAGGTAGCACTTTTAATACCTGTGAATAGTAGTGACTCTGTTCTCACGAACGTCATTATTATGAGTTATGATCTTGAGCTGCAGGCTCGCTTTACGATTTAACGACGAAGAATTTTGTGGGATGTATTCTTCTCCCATGGGGTCATCAATTATTTCTATATCATTTTCAACTGTTCGAAGTATTGGTTTAGGTTTTGGTTTTTGTTGCAATTCTGGAACATATTAATGTATGATTATTGTCAATGCCTAAAGTATTAACAGTATCATACCAATTAATTCGAAAAAAAGGATGTAAAAGAATTACCAAAAAATCTTGACTTCTCAATTGACCTGCCTTCAGAAAACCTTCCAGTGTTAATTTGACGTTTCAAGCCAATTTTAGAAGTAGTAAGAGGCTGCGACACGACTTGCCTTGAAGAATCTATAAATACTAAATAAACAAATGCATCAACAGTTAGCTTATCCGCATACTTGCAAACTCCGTAAGATTATAAAATATGAAAGATTGAAACTCTCGTTAAAGTATTCTATAATCGCCCCGTGTCGTTACAAGACAGTGTTAACAAACACTTAGGCCACGGGCAAGAAGTCAGCGGGCGCGGGGTGGGGACACGGGCAGCGCGGCAGAGGCGCGTTCAAAACAATAGATTTATATGGAAGGCCACGAAGGCAGCGGCGCGGGGAGCGGCGCGACGGCCGGCGGCGAAAGGAATACACAGACATTGCGAGGCATGCGAGCGTGCACGTTCGCAATGTGTAGATGTTCATATTCGTGATGAGGCATGGCTACCCAGGTAAACTTACATCGAAACGTGTGCGTTGCGAGGCGTGCGCTGCGCAAGCCTCGCAATGTCTGTATCCACCCGTACGAGCGACAGTCGAACGGTGTCCACGGGCCGCGAGTCTGCAGTGCGCGTTCGCAAACAAGACACTAATTTCTCAACAACACGATTACGCTTCTTGACTGTTTGTTAGCCAACATAGGCATTCTCATGAACATGACATACGAGTTTTAAAAATAAGTTGACAACATTATAGGTATTTAAGAGATTTATATTTTTTGGTCCTACATGAACTAATCTCCTGACATAATTATCATCTTTAAAGTCGAGCGCCAGGGTAGCCCGCGAAATTCAATTTTTTTTATGTTTTTTGCAATTTGACGGTCAGTGTGAAACTGTATGTTGAATAAAATACTATTCGCGGCCGTAACGCGTATTTATCTAACGAATTAAACCATTTTAATCATCAATATAGCCCTCTAAGTTCATTAAGCCCTTTTGAATGGTTATTTCATGAAAATGTCATCAAATCAACACTCGTCTACGCGAAACCGCACGTCCGTACCGCAAGTCCGCAAGTATAGTATCAAACTCCGTACGCCTAAACACTCGATACCTATTCCAAAAACCTATTCCAGTAAATATACGTTTCACGTCTACCATAGAGTTACGAATTGAATCGAGTTGTTTTCAATTTCGCGAAATTAAAAAGAACAATGACAAAAAATTGGGAGTTTTTCGTTTGTTCAGTATATTTTTAATTAGTATTAATGTTCTTTTGATATAATAATTATCATCTTGTATAACTGACATTTGATCTAACCTCTGAACAAAGAAAAGAACGACCGTGCCAACTCGGGAACTTAGGGCACCCCGACACGGATAAGTTTTGTTAAGTTCTTTAAACCCTGCAGGCAGAAATAGGAGCCTCCGTCAACTTGCCCTGGTCACAACCTTAATTTAAGCAAGCGGAGTGTACATTCATATTAAAGAATAGTAATACCTAAAATTACAATTACACACCTAAATTAAACTCAACCAACATCAGACAACGGGAGGTCCATTTAATTGGTAACTCTATGGTGTACATGTGACATCACATCTGATAAAACCAATGAGAGTCAAGTTTCTTTTAGACTTGTGCTGTGATTGGTCACCATTTTATTTCAGTTTACAATTTCTCGGAATGAATTCAAGAAATTGTGAACTATCAAATATTGATATTTTAAAAGAATTCCAATTATCAGTTCAGAGAATTTAACAAAAGATTATAATCTCCCAAATTATTTTTTATAACCTAGCTAAAACTAGCTGTCCCCCGTGGCTTTGCTCCCAGCAACTACAACTTTCTTATTTTTTTCTATCATAAGAACCTCTTGACAGTAAAAAAAATATTTAAATCAGCCCAGCCTTTAGTGTGTGACGCGATGACCAAGGGAAATAGGGATTCGTTTTTATATAAAAGATGGATATTACATAATTATTTATAATCAAAATATTATTACCTCTTTCTTTTGATGGTGGTGCCCTTGGGAATTTACCTCTGTTTGGAAATGTATTTCTAACCGGTCCGGGGACTCTTGCCTAAAAAGAAATTAGTTCTTCTATTATACTGGAGATATATATCACATTAAATAAATCTTAAGAGCAACATTATGAAAGCCATCTGTAAAATTTTCCCAACCATATATTGGTGGACCAAAGAGGTCAGTTAACCTCCAGACTTCAGAGGTAATGTTTCCAATTTAATAATTAGAAACATTACCTCTGAAGTCTGAAGGTTAACTGCCAGACTTCATATTAGTTATTATTCCCCAGTGCCCGGCACAAAATAAAACATGAAATAAATACAAACAACAAAGAGGGATGTGCACTACTTAACTTTGATCTTCACGAGCTGTGGTATTTGGTAGTATAAATGTGACACTGGCGAAATGAACACAAACATATTTGTCAGATTAATCTGATGTAATCAGATAAATAAAACTTACTCTTTCAAGGCGTAACTTTTCTAATTTCAATCTTGCATCCTTCTGTTTAGCAAGTTGTGCTAGCTTTTCCCTTGCATCAGTAATTTGGTTCCTTTTTTTGGATATAATTTTATTTCTGGCATCTGTTATTGTCACTTTTTTAGGTGAAGGTTTGAGTGGCTGTGCTTTTACTTTACTCCTTTTTGACCTGTGGTACATTTAAGTCACTTTAACTAAATAATTCCGGTGGGATGCTTATGGAGACAACAAGAATTAAATCGATTACCTGGTGTTTTCTCTTTTTTTTTTAATTATGTCCTCTAAGCTCATATCAACATACGAAGACATTTTAGATGAGAAAAATGCAAACACAGAAAAGCCGGATCGCACAACGCCAAAAGAATCAGAAAAAGTAACGTCGAATAATGTAATGGATATCGGGGATCTATTTGTAATAACAAGCAAACCCAACTGTATACAATTGATATTTTATGATAAACAGGCACTGAAATATCTACGGATATCTATTTCGCATTCATTTCAGTTTTACTCATGTTTTATCTAAAAGTCAAGACGAAAAATGACTTAAAATGACTGCTTTCTCTGCTTTGCTCCGACTAGAGGTGAAACGTATTTACTGGAATAGGTATCTGGCTGGACGCGTAAGTATCTATTCCGTGCGCACCGCGTAAGCGCGTTTCGAGTATTTAGGCGTACAGAGATTGATACTATACTCGCGGACTTGCGGTGCGGTTTCGCGTAGACGGGTGTTGCGACTTGCGTTGTGACCCCCCACAAGCTCGGTTAGTTTTGGAGATGTTCGGTTCGGGAGTCGAAGTTAGCGACTCGATTTATTTGTTTTGCTTGTCTAAACCTTGTCCATACAAATATAATCACTGCGTTGCGATAACTTGGTAAGTGCATATCAAAACAAGAATCCGTGAAAATGTTTAGCAGGTACTTTTACCGACTTCCAAAAAAGGTTGAGGTTTATTTATTTATTTATTTATCTATTTATGTACACACAATATTCTTAAAACACGAAAATTTATACAGTAAGAAGAGCACAAAGGTACTGCTTATTTCATAAGAAATTTCTTCCAGCAGACCTGCGACAGGAGAGAGGGATAAGATATGTAGACACAGTGTGTAAAAATACGAAGAAGGAAACTTAAAATAGACTAAGCTAACTTAACTTAAACATACAGCTATTAATAAATATAAATCAAAATACAATAAACATACTAACTAATATACACAAATACATTTACCTAAATACATAATTATAATAAAATAATACATAGATACCTATAAGATATATTACAGTATAGAAGAGAGATAGTGCTCTTTGACGGCTTTTTTGAACAGAGAAATATTTTTACATTCTCGTATTTTAAATGGGAGTGAGTTCCACAATCGAACCGCAAGAAATGAGGTTCTCAATTCGGCGGGTGTTTTTTTATGTACGTACAACGATTACTCCGAGGTCACTCATCCGATTTGTTTGATTCTTTTTTACTTCGATGCGGCATGCTTGCCGTTTGGTCCCGTTAAAATATGATTCAGTTTGGTTCAGTAACTTTTATTTTATGAGCATTTTCGCTTATTTAAATTTTTGCATACATGAAGACGTCGTCCATGTATCACCACTTTAAAGTGAAAAATAAAAAACTTTTTTAGAAAAAAAATAACCAACTTCCGATCCGAGCCTTCCGATTTTTTTGTAAAAAGTTTATTTTTAGTTTCAATCAGTACGCACCGTTTCTCTGATATAGAAACGGTGCTGGCTATGTTATTGTTTTCGTAAACGTATGTTTTAAGAATTTTGGTGAAAATTGAGAGTGTATATATAAGAACTTAGTTTTGTTGAAATGAGTTGTGGTGTTTAAGTAATTGTTGATTTATCTAATGGCCTGTTTCACAATCTCCGAGTAACTACTACTCGCAGAATAAATTCGAAAATGGAACATAATTTGTATGGAATTATCTGCCAAGTAAATTAACAGGAACTTAATCATAGGTGGTGAAACAGGCATTTATTCTAAATTTGAATTAACGATGTGATTAGAAAGTGAACAAATGGAGCAGATAGAACCATGACTGCCAGAACCTTTACCGTACCAACAATATTTTTTTCTATGTTTCCATCAATAAAAGCTGACAGTCTTATGCCTGGAAAGTAAGAAGGGATGTTTTCAGTAAGATTTAATTTTAAGTATTATAATAGATACGAATACCAACGCATAGTCGATAATAATCCAGTAACTGTAAATACTCCATTACTCTGATTACTCGATCTCGAAGTTACGTTACAAAGACTAGACGGTAGCTACAAAAACATCAAGAAACTCGAGACGCCTTAATACTCGTGGACCTAGTATTTGAAATATGTATTTGGGAGGACGCGTACTTCTAAGACTCAGTACGCATTTTACCTAGTACGTCTCACCTTTAGCTCCGACCTATATTATCACAGTCACAGAACACATATTAGCATCAGGTACGACTTCTAGCGTATTTTATATTGTAGTCTGTGGCTCCGACCCTCCGACCCGTGGAGGTAAGCGCAATCCAACCCAGTGAACCCAGTCCAACCGATATATCTATGGCTCAGTCTAAATGTAGTCTGTGGTCTTTGCTGATTGCTCGGATTGCTCCGACATCTATGGGGTCTTTGCTGATTGCTCGGATTGCTCCGACATCTATGGCTCCGTCCTCCGACAAAATGATCTATATCTAAGTCATAGAGGAATATAATATATCGGGTATAGAGAGCCCCCTCGCAGTATTTATTGAAGACCGCTAATGTCAATTGATGGGATAAATAGCGCCATCTACTATCGCCATCCACAAACTTGTGATATGTATAGCTATAGCTAGCTATAGATATACCTATGCATCAATAGTGCATATACTGCAACTTCTTACTATTTTACTTGTATTCAAGTTGATAAAGTTTCACATAATTTTATTTTTTCTCTTTATTTAACAAAATTGTAACAAAATTTATCAACTTAAATACAAGTAAAATAGTAAGAAAGCATCAATTTCAAAAAGTTAGTGGATACATAAATGAAAACAACTTTTATTTTAAAATATTATTTATTTATTATGTTTATGTTTATTTTTATAAGTTTGAGCTGCTGTTTTTATTTCATCCTCACCATGATAAGTGATTTTGCCAGACAAAATCCGGTTTATTGAACGGCACCAACTGTATATAAGTACATGAATTATAGTATTTTCAAAATAATTTTTTAAAGTTATTTTATGTTTTTCACAATTAAAAGGATAATCAACAAATATGTCAGTAAACATTTTTATTTTTTGTTTTAATCCTTTTTTGGGAACATCTTTCTTTAAAATATCCGTCACTACATTTTGAACTTGGATAAAACATTTTTCCATCGCTTTTGACGGATATATTAAAGATTTTTTATCTTTAACATATTCTTTGGCCCTTATGTATTCATTTGATGTGCTCTCAGGGTCGCCATACATATCTTTTTTGCAAACTTTGCAGCTTTTTGTTACATTTTTAATACATTTGGTCAGGACCCACCCACACACATAATTGCCCTGACCAACATCATTTACTGTGGTGTTTAAATTAATAAAAGGCATCACAATTTCGTCTTCTGTGCTTTCAGAAAATTGTGGTGCTTCCTCATCAATTGGGCTGGGAATATCAGAAGTTGACGACACAATATTATCTCTTAAAAAAAAATCCAAATTCTGCAAGCAATTGTCTTCATCTTTTTCACAGTTTGCATGCAGAGAATGGGGCGAGTTAAAATTATTTAATAAAAGTGACTTAAAGGCCCCTTCAAATGCAACCGTGTCTGGTGCCGTATTTCTCGCCCCATAACTTCTGATATTCCCAAAGAAATTCTCTAGTGGGTCCTGGTTAAAATTACGAGTTAGCATAGCATCAAATGAATACATTTGAGACAACAATTTCCATATTTGTTGCATTCCTTCAATTGTGCGTATAAAGTTTTTTACAGATGGTATTGCTTTTGTTTCAATTAAACGGATTTTGTTATTGTCTTTAATTTTTTTAACAAATTTTACTGTTTTTAAAACTTGAATGGCATTCTTCCACAAATTATGGTGCAAACTATTTTTACGTACACACCCTTTAAATATTTTACCATCAGGCACATGGAATGTGTTACAATTTAGGGAATCGAAAAGATTGTCCATTAATTTTGTAAACTTTACCAGATTTTGGCATTCTTCTGGAATTTCTCCTCTTGCCACAAGATGTCCTGTAGTCGCAGCCATTGTATGGCTAAAAATTTGGGCTGCCGGTTTCACTTTCATTTTTCGCATTTTGTCCACATAAATATGCTCATCGGTGATTTTCAGCAGGCACTTTAATTCTCCATATGATTTGTCAGCTTCGTAAGTTAACTTGTAATATTCCCATTTAACAATTTTTTCACACTTCTCTTCAAAATCATAGTATTTTAAATCTTTGGTGAGCAAATTGTTTTGGACTCCTTTAAGCAAATGTGGAACATCAAATAGGGGGATTAATTTGGTCTTCCCTATTTCAATAATTTCATTTTTCCATTCTTTTTGTTCTCTTAAATATTTTTTTCTTGTGTCTTCTATCAAGTCATTAATGACGCTTACATTGACTGTGCTTTGATCACAAACAGTGCATAAAACCTTTAAGCCAGTACTACGTACATACATAGTGACCTTTTGTAAAATTTCTTTTAATTGTGCCTTATTCAAGGCATTCGTAAAATAATATGCAATGGGTTGTTTAAATTTTTTTTTAAGTCCCTTCACCATGAATACTAATACATGATCTGCAATATTTTTACCATGAAATGTGAACCCCCTAAGCTGATCTTTTGCAGCACTATAATGAATTTGGGGTGAAATCGACATTTCATCAAAAATTAAAGTACATAATCGGTCTTCTGGACATAACTCTTTGACTGTGTTTTTGATTTTTATAAATATACATTTATTCAGGCCTGGCTCCACCTCTATTTTCGTCAAAAGTCTTTTCAAAGATTTAGGAGATGGCAATGTGAAATATTTTGCTAAAAGAGGGTAACTTCTTGGACTCTTTTTATATATAGAGAGTGAGAGCACTTTTTCTTCCAGAGTGAATCTGCGACCAGAAGGCTTCTTTTTTGTCTGGGTGTACTGCATTTTGGTGAACATTTTTGCTGCTGTAGTCATTTTGCATGTTAGTTTTTTAAACAAAAGGTCTGCAGACATTTTTTCAGCACTGACTATTCTAGATTGCAGGGTTTGGTTTCTCTTTTGTGATCTTCTCAAATTTGATTGCAAAATTTTAATTTTTCGTCTTGTTGTCTTTAGCTGATTCAACCAGAATGACGGCACCTCCTGCTGCTGATGATTACCTGTACAAAGAAACACAATTCCGTTAGTGTCAAACTAAGCTAACTAGCACTTGTATGCTATGCTGTATGTATTAATCGATTTGTCATTAACTTTTAAAAAACAATTAACAATTTTTTTTTTTTTAGCCTATTCTGTCTCACTCCTGGGCAAAAGCCTCCCTCCACTCCTACAATGAATCGCGGGCCCACGCCTCCTCTTGCCAGTTTTGAAGGAATCTGTCTATTTGATTGGGTTGGATTTGAACAACAACAAAAGAGTTTTTAGAAAAATACTCTTTTGTTGTTGTTACGCTTAAAAGTGCACTTTGTCACCAATTCTCCTAACAATCTAAAGAATAACTTACTTTTGTTTTTATTTATTGCCTTGTTCTGTAGTTGGCAATAATTGTGTTCTGAAGTTATGATTCTGAAGTTATCTGTAATGTGAGAAAAATATTCATGAGAAATATTGGTATTGTTGTTTTCATGTATATCATGTTGTTTGTAATATAAATAATTAGAATTAATATGAAGTACCTGACAGTGTTAATTCTGATACAGCAAGGCTGCTTTCTTCATGTATGGATTCAGGTACAAGTAAAATTTTCTCTGAAGTACCAACATCATCAGACTTGCCTGAAAAATAAGAGAATATGTTTAAGTATAATGCAAAGCACAGATACACATAGGAAGATTGTATTTATCATTGAAGTTATGTTTTACTAGAATCTAAATGGTCAATAACTGTATTGAACCCAATAACTATAATATATAATTTGTTACAACAAATAACTAAATAACTTGTGAGTGATAAAGACCTTTGGAGATGCTGATGCCACCTAGACCCCTTCCAATATCCCCTTACAATATAAAACAAAATTTTGAATCCCCTTACAATATAAAACAAAATTTATTTTGCCTTTCTTTAATAGTCTTCTTTGATAATTGATATGTAACCTGTACATACCTGCCAGTGTCGGTTTTAGTGTAGCAAGGCTGCTTTCCTCAATCACAGATTCAGGTGCAAGTAAAACTTTCTCTGAAGTACCAACATCATCAGAATTGCCTGAAAAATAAGAGAATATGTTTAAGTGTAATGCAAAGCACAGATACACATAGGAAGACTGTATTTATCATTGAAGTTATGTTTTACTAGAATCTAAATGGTCAATAACTGTATTGAACCCAATAACTATAATATATAATTTGTTACAACAAATAACTAAATAACTTGTGAGTGATAAAGACCTTTGGAGATGCTGATGCCACCTAGACCCCTTCCAATATCCCCTTACAATATAAAACAAAATTTATTTTGCCTTTCTTTAATAGTCTTCTTTGATAATCTATTTCCTATCAAAGGGAGTCCAAATAAAACCATATATGGCAAAATTTTCAGTTGGGAAAAGAATAGTTAATTTTTGTAGACTAGTGTAATTAATATGTAACCTGTACATACCTGCCAGTGTCGGTTTTAGTGTAGCAAGGCTGCTTTCCTCAATCACAGATTCAGGTGCAAGTAAAACTTTCTCTGAAGTACCAACATCATCAGAATTGCCTGAAAAATAAGAGAATATGTTTTAAGTGTAATGTAGAGCACAGATACACATAGGAAGATTTTATTTATCATTGAAGTTGTGTTTTACTAGAATCTAAATGGTCAATATCTGTATTGAACTCAATAACTATAATATATAAAATTTATCAAAGTATGCCCAAAATTAATTATGATACTATTGTATATAATTTGTTACAACAAATAACTAAATGCCACCTAGACTACTAATCCCCTTACAATATAAAACAAAATTTATTTTGCCTTTCTTTATTAGCCTTCTTTGATAACACTGGTCGACAAGGTTTTTCCCCACGAGATTGTGTATACTTATTTTTACTTAGCTATCAACCCTCATCATAAAACACCTATATACTTTAATGCTATTAGCTACAGAATTGTTGTGACAGCCACTTAAAAGTTTACCGAACTTTCCACTGTGTTCGCTCAAATTGTAACAATTTTTCCTTAAAGATAGTGTTTAATTGTGAGTTTATCATGCATAAGCTAATTGTAGTTTGTTTCTCAACACATAAAGAAGGTGTATCATTCACCCTAATAGTTTCTGCTATGTGTGTGGTGAACCAAATTCTATAAGCCAATGAAGAAATTTTGCTGACCTGGTAAAATGGTGTTATTGTGATAGTTTTGGTTTTCCTGTGGCTCCTCAAAGTAATGTGAGTGCTTCATATGCGTTCTATGACAGGACTAAAGAACTTTACAGCTTACGACAATAAGAGCGCTTCGGAAACCTTATGTTTCGAACAGAATCCTAAAGAACACAGATTCACAACGTGTTTGTAGTCGTTTTGCCTGACTTATATGGGTAAAAGTGATAAACATGACGTAAACACACACTGTGAAATGTGTAAATGTACGCTCTGCGATACGAACACTTTCTCATAGTGTTGATGTAGCAATACCTGCAGTGCCATTAAACAAATGCGCAGGAACTGATACCATCAATTTATCATCGTATATTGTAATTGCAGATAAAATTCATGTTCTAGCTTTTGTACCTAATAAGAGAGGAACACTAATAACTGACACAAACTGACCTAGATCTCTTTGGTAATTTAAAACAATTACTTAAAAAGTCATCTCAATTTTTTTAATATCATGAAACAAATTACTACAAAAATCTCATATAGGAGCTAATTAAAATGTATCAATCATTGAGTTATTTCCACTCAGAATAAACTTTCTACAATCATATTTCAATTTCTGTACCAAAAACTTGGCATCCAATGAGCAACGCAATGAAAAAGGTTCCGGCAGGTCATTTCCAGCATGAAAAACTCGTACCATTGTAAAAGAAGTCCTTGAATATTAGCAGTTTTTTGTGAGATACTTCTGGTAAACCAGTTTCAAGCTAAATATTTCAGAAAATCATAACATATTATAAAAAACCGTATTTTTAAATTTGATTATAATTTAAGTATCAATATTTTTCATGAAAAATAAAGTGGCTGTTTTCTATATCTATTTCCTATCAAAGGGAGTCCAAATAAAACCATATATGGCAAAATTTTCAGTTGGGAAAAGAATAGTTAATTTTTGTAGACTAGTGTAATTAATATGTAACCTGTACATACCTGTCAGTGTCGGTTTTAGTGTAGCAAGGCTGCTTTCCTCAATCACAGGTTCAGGTGCAACTAAAACTTTCTCTGAAGTACCAACATCATCAGACTTGCCTGAAAAATAAGAGAATAATAATATTATTTATTTTAAAAATAAATAAAAACTTAAACTAAACTAATGTTAAAAAGAAAGATTAAATTTGTTTGTATGTGATACAATTTAACTCAAAAACTACTTGAACAATTTCAAAAATACTTTCACTATTAGAAAGTTACATCTATTTACTGAGCAACATAGACTATTTATTTTCTACTTTCATGTGGGCAAAGACGCTGGCAAAAGCTAATATGCAGAAAAAAAAAATGCATAAAAATCAAACATTACTAGCAATGTAACCTACAGTCATATTAACCTTTCGAATACCATAATTAGAGACAGAATAGAAAGACAATAAGAGAGTGAACGCCGGCATTTGCTTGGTGTTTAATGAATTAAACATGTATTGTCCAATATTATACTCTATGTTGTTGCTGGGTATAACAATAATTATCATAGTTTTGCCTAATGTTTGTGTGTGTGAGTGGAAGGATTACAGTTAAATATATTTAATATTAGCAAATATTGGATATTTAACTGAAATCCTTCTTCGAAATACTAACTTCAATTCATGTTATAATAAATAGCCCAGTAATACATTATAATGACCTAATTTAAAAATTATGTAAATCTTACCAGGAAGATGAAGTGATGGCACAGCTAGAAAATTTAATCGGTTATTACGGTTCCTGTCCCTGTCTGTAAAATGGATATCACAGATGACTTTCTTTCTATACAGTTCATAATCAGCAGGACTATCTAACTTTCCACCAGCTATATGAACCCAAGCCTTGAAACGGTCAGGATTCTTTTCTGGATGTGGAAATTGATGGTAGGAGTTCTCTGAAAAAAAAAAAGATCACTTTTTATTTTGATCATGAAAAGTTTAAAGATCTAAACTCATTTATACTCAATAATGATGTGTAACAGTACTGACATCTTAGTGAATAATCTTACTAATGATATAAATGCATACAATGCATAAAGCAACCTTTCAAGTACCGTAATTAGAGACACAATAGAAAGACAATGGCAAGCGGACAGCGGTTACCGCTCGGGTTTTAATGAACTAACACTACTTTTAGGTAAATACTTTCTTAACAAGAAATGGGGACCTCTGTTAATCTTCAACTTCATTTAATTTATTATTTGTTGTTGCCACAACCATAGAAATTCAGGTCAGTGGGTCGTCTCAGGGGTGTGAAAAATTTCATGTATCTACCTATTTCAGTTTAAAAGATACAGTTCTATAATAGACAGATAGCGGAGCCTGGTCAGTAGGTCGTCTTAGCCTTAGTAAACACGAAGGGTTGGGCAGAGGTGTACCCAAAGTAAGTACATCCACATTTGGCAACTTAAGATTAAGTCCCTTGTAGGGGACCCAGCCTGGGATCAGTAATAAATAAACAGCATGTAAGTTGAAGTTCACCAGACTCTTATTGGAAACCTATGAAGAAGGCAGAAGGGCAGAGATGCCTATATGATGACTATACTTACTGTTTGAACATCCTAATGCACACCGTTTAGGCATGATAAAAACAAATCACGAGCGTCTATATCGCAAAGAAACAGCACAAACGTAGCGTTCGGGTCGCAAAAAAACGATTGCACTGGAATGGTGGAGGAACTAAAAGCTCAACTCACACTTCGGGAAATTCGTACACTTCACTACGGAGGAGAGGACTCGACTCAACGTGGATCGGCGGATTAATTTCACGAAGAACAGTACAAACATGGAACGAAACTACAAACAAGCGCAAATGCAAGAAGCAGTCGCCATATTTGTGATGATCTGACAATTTGACAATCAATATGAAATCAATTCACTGTGTTGCTATCGTAATTATTACGCAGCTGGTAATCTTCACAAAAGTTTAAAATAATTATAATATGAGTTTAATGAAATAATTAGGTAATTAAATAAATATTCTATGTATTTATTTTTAGGAGTAAATAATTTTTTTATCGATGGTTTCGCCATCTGTAATCATATAAAGTAACTAGTTGTTTTGGATGGCGATAACAGATGGCGCATTTTGAAAATAAAAACCCCAAATCGGTCATTATATGGAAGTGTCCTACCCCTGATCTAAGTGATCTAACCGGATCTAACACTTCCTTCCACAGATTATATCACAGAACATCTATTAAGGTGGAAACATATTATCGGATGCGTCCATATGCCACGGTTCCACCTTCCACATTAATGGTATGTTTACACGCTTGCCGTGGCTTGGCCAGCGTCCACCAACGCAAGCGTATAAACGGGGTGTTTGGCATGGTTTGCGTGAGCTTGCCTACCGGACTAGTGTCGATTTTTGAACACAGATCAAAGGAAATTTGCGGCAAGGATTTGGGACGCATTTACACGTTGGTGCGTGTTTAATTTCGGTCACAAGCTCGCACCGAACGGACGTTTTTAGTTTTATGCTACGATCATCTAATACCATTATTGTATAAATGGGATCGCGGAAACGGCTCCATCAATTTTCATGAAATTTAGTATGCAGGGGGTTTCTGGAGCTATAAATCGATCTAGCTAGCTAGGTTTAATTTTTAGGGTTCCGAACAAAAAATGGTTTGTCTGTCCGTAAAAAATTTTTTTTTAGCTATACCGTGTGACATATCAAATAAAGAGGGGTTTCTGTCAGGGTTTTTTTTTCATCATTTTAAAATAAATGGTATTAAAGTAAGTAAGTTATTCAAGAAAACAGACGAAAAATGACCGTTCCCCCCGAATTATCTTTGAAGCTACTGAGATTATTAAAGTTTTGAATAATATATCTTTACCTATAGATTACAGGAAAACCCATAAAAAGTCTATAGTGTTAAAATAACATGTTCAGAAAATTAAATTCGATCGGAAACCTTTGCACGCGAATCCGGCTCGCTCTTTGCTAGTTTTAGAAAACGTCGTAAAAAAAAACCATCATCCAGGTACTTAGTAGTAATTGGTCTTACGAGATTATGACATTACTCGAGCCCACACAACTTTAACAGCTACGTCCGTCATGATTTCCAGTCCGGAACACACTGACGCAGTCGCAAGCGTGTAAATGGCATCCAAACGTTTGTAATGGCTTGGAGTTTGTGGACGCTTGTCAAACCATGGCAAGTGTGTAAACGTAGCATAAGGTTACGCTAGTTGACGGCACGAACAATTTGCGGGCGGGGTTTAAATGCATGCTATCTCATCCGCCAACACGCGCGTAAGGGATAGATGCTGTGATAAACAGTAAGAAGATAGTTCCCGTACGAATACACACTCGTAACGCTGTGTGACGCATACATGCGCAACTTCATTGAAGAGTGCCGAAAGCGGCGTCTGTGTGGTTCCGAGTTCCGTCTTTCCGACGTCATCGCAGGTGACGCGTATGCGTATGCGATTCATATTATTGGCAACAATAAACTCAAACACGTTTTTATTTTAAGCTCCAAACAGATAGGTGATAGAACTTAGGATTACCACTGTGTGTATTGTAATTAGTAGGCAGACACCCAATTTATTTGTCATTCATTATGCATAAATACTTACCTGCCACTTTCCTCAAGTGACAATAATGCCCGGTTCCTATATTTGAAAAACGATCCGTTTTAGTTACGAATAGTAGTTTAAAATACCAAGCGTAAGCTAAAATCGTTCCTATAAAAAACGTCTCGTCAGGCAACTTACCGACGGCTTGCTACTGACGGATGGGAGGGTCACCGTTAACGGACGGTAAGCGTATTGTATGGAGATGACAGTTTATGGCGTTCCTATAAATATTTTTAAACGTCAGTAGGCTGACAAGATTACTATTCGTTAGCCTTTTGTTTACCCGCCGATTTCGGCCGGTTAATTTCTTTCTCATTCATTGTTTTCGCTTTAATTCCGAAATGTCGAGTTCAGATAGTGATAGAGAAGTGTTTAATATTATATCGAATTATAGTGAGTGCAATGTAGAAATCAATATTGTATGTAATGTATTTATAGTTCTTTGTGTTTGTTTTGTTAATTGCATGTGTATATTATATTCAACACAATGTTAATTATTTTTATGAATAAATAAATGATGATGAATATCTAAAAAATAAACAAAATAAAACAGAAATGTAATAAAATGGAGTAAAAGTTTAATTTCTTATTTAACAAAAACTGTTATCCTAATATGGCACAACAAAAGCACCTTACACCTTATATAATATAATACTTCTTCATTACAATACTAATTAATTTTTGGTACCTATTACCTAAAGGTACTTATTTCCTTATTAGCTAACTCTTTGCTGTTGGGAGAACAAGACTCACTTTGGGTCGCTGAGCCGTCGTAGGATGTAGGTAGGTATATAATACACCGCTTTACGCGAGATGCGTTCCAGAGAAAATCGCGTAAAGCGAATTTCGCGTATAACGGGGTTTGTTAAGTCTGTTATAATAAAACATCAAATCCAGAATCAAATATGTACCTAGTACTTATATGTTTAACAAAATTATCGAAAGCTTGGGATACGGTCGGAGCCGCACGTTACAAACTAAAACTGTACGTACAATGGTTTTTACAACTAAGTTATAAAATAAAAATTAAACAGTTACACAACAAGATAAAAAGCAATACGACCACGGCATTACAGCAAATAACCACGGCCTTAACGCTAAATTCTTAAGGCTAATGTACAAACAAATTGGGCAAGGGATAATTAGTGTGCAATAAACCACATATTGTTCTCTAGGAAGAAAACGACCCGCAATAAAACATTTGGTCCTGCCGTGAGAATCTTAAAGTTAGCGGTACTTTATACTGTAAACGAATATTAACATACATACTAAGTTCACTAAAGTAAATGCTACAGTACATACCTACATACAGATTACCTATAATATTAATAAAATAAAAAGAATAAAATTTTACAATAACTATAGGAAACTTACTCTATATGGCACCAAGTAAAATCTAATACAGTACTTATTATAACAATAGAAATTAATAAACTTTTACAATACCTAACTACAAGAAACTTACCCTATATGGCACAAGAAAAACAAGTAAAATCTAATAGTGCTTATTATAACAATAATAATTAACATGTATTATTGCAATTATTTTCCTTATTAGCTAATTCTAATTTAAGAAATTTAATTTCCAAATCTAATTTCTCAGCCTTTTTATCATAGTATTTGGCCATTGCCAAATTCAGTTGGAGCCGTCCATTATCCTTATGTTTAAATTTTTTGGCTGAAAACAAAAAAGTTCAGATTAGATTTCATAAGAAAGAGATTAATTTGGGTGGTTCCACACTGCACTCACACACCAGCCAGCACACACTGGAGCTTCTTGGTGGAGGCCTATGCCAAGGAGGCAACTTCTTTGTAGTGGATTAGTACATAGTAGCCAAAAAGGGGCTTTTTAATTTATTTCTTTGGCAGATCATCAGCTTACAATAACAGAGTTAATAAAAAAGACATAAAACAGAGCTATTAACAGATCCGGGCAGATATTAGCCAAAATAAAAAACATATAATATATGTATAGTAGAAACTGGAACACTGTTTAAGAAATAGTGAAGTGATTTTACCTTTGCTTTGCAGGGACTTGGACATAGAGGCCATTCCATATAAATGTTTGGAATCTTGTACAAAGCCCCCCGAAGTTGCAGCCTGGGGGCTGAAGTCTATTTTCCTCTTGTTTGCTTAAATGGAAAAGAAAAATTACAATCCTGTACGCCTATCTAAGTACAATATTAATTTAATAAAAAAAACATTTATGAAAAAAAATGCATAGAAGGCAATAAAGAAGGAATAGCAAGGTTACTTACTTGTTTTTAGAGGCAAAGGTGATGCATCAGGGGTGTTAACTGTTGCACTTTCTGACAGCAGTTGTTCTGGAGTTAGTATTTCATTATCTGCTGCATTGATAACTTCGATTTCAATACTGGCACCTACTCCATCACCACCAAATGGAACATCAAACCCTGTACACGTGGATCCCAATACACTGGCCACTTTGTCCAAGGTTTCGTCTGGTGGAATAAAGTCATGTTTGCCACCTCCAGTCTACAAAAAAAATAATAAATTTATTGGTATATTTGGATAATTCCATGTTCCATTTTAAAGCCTCAATGGTTGAAGAGGTTTTCATGAAACTGTATCATATAGAATAATTTTTATGCAGACATTCCCATGGAAAAGGGATCCACATGACTAAAATTGTGGGGTATGGCTATAGTAACTTTCAATGTAACGTTAAGTACCTATGTTTTGTTTACCTTTTTAATATGAAAATAATAACACTATAGTACCTAGGTAATTGATAATATAAAAAAATTACCTGCAAATTGTTCATTCTGATTTTTGCAGCTCTTTTACGAGCTGCTTACTTCAAATTGTCCCATTTTAATTTAAGTTGATCTGGTTTTCTTGGTATTTGACCACTTTTTGCGTTGAATGTGTTGGTCAACGAGGCCCAACATTCCTCTTTTAATTTATTTGTGGAAGCATTCGTTTCCTTGCTGATATTAACGGGGTTGCTCTGTACGAGATCTACAAGCAGGGCAACCTCGTCCTTGCTCATAGCCTTCTTCGTTTTCTGTAATAGAAATATGTTTGAATTAAGAGTTACCGCAAAAACTAAGCGGCAGACACTTTAGAGAAAGAAATAGGTATAAAGGCGTACTCACCGACGGCGTAATATCCATTTCAAAAGACTGACTAGGTATAAACAGTCGTATTGATAATAAATTTACACTATTTTGTTAATATACTCGACTCGATGAATTTGAATTGACTTCAGCGGTGCTATTGCGTATCTCAGTTGACAGCTCATAGTGAAGATCACTTGGCAAAGTGTTCAACGATTAACTGTCAAACAGCTAGTTTCGTATTGGCTATCTTCAGTGGCTAACAAGGATGACGTCATGAGCACCCAGTTTCGCTGATAGCCACCGTAACATATTTTGACAGATGTTAACGTATCGATACTTGTAAGATTGCGATTGTGTAAGCTTTTAATGCTTAGAGTGGACATCAAAGTGATAATCACGTAACTTGTCACAATTCTCGTGAAAGACACTACTCGTATGTAGTGTTTTAAGAATTCTAGTGATTAACACCGAAGCCGAGTGTTGGGTAAAGTAGAGTTAAAAGTTTTTTTTGTGTTTAGTAAGTGTTAAATTATTGTGATACGTGTTAGTAAAGAGGAATGACACGTCTAATATTGATGGAATATGCTGAAGAACAGCGAAAACAAAACTATTTGCGAATTGAGAGGCGCCGCTTGCGTGACGCTAGTAATCCCTTGCAGTTGCCAGACAGAGAGTTTATTGCGAATTTTCGTTTGAGTAAAGCTGGATTTGAAAGATTATGGAATGCTAGAGATATCTAGTATTCATTAATCTTTCATATTCAAATTGATTAAGTGTGTGTAAAATTGTTAATAATATTGTAAGATATTTTCTTGTATTAATTTTAGATCTTAATAATTTATTTAATAATTCTAGAGGTAATAATATAATATATAGGTTACTAATATTAATAAGAATTGTGTATGTTTAATTTTATTCTTATTTCTTTATTCGAATATTTTTTTTTTTATAAGTACAAGTTTTATTAACATAATTGTCTTAATTTTAGGTACTGTTACATTTTTATTTCAATAAGAACCTATATTGTTGCTGTAACCTAACAGGGTCCATAACTGTACCTAAGTATAAAAGCCCCTTTAGTAACATATTTTATACATGGTGACTTACACACTGAATATAATAACATGAATAATATTATCAGTCTTTTATTTTTAATTTCATTTAATCTATGCTAATATACAATACTCTTTATTATGTACACCATATAAGTTACAGAAAAGATAGATGAAGAAAACATTGGACCTGCAACCAACTATTGAGAACCAACAAACTAACTAACTATTGAGATCTATTTAAATAACTAGATATGTACATCACGAGCGCTTCCATTGAGGCTGAATAACGCTCTTCAGCAGCAATGCTTCGAGATTCTATTTTGTAGGCCCAGCGTGGCGTCCTCTCATCTCTATGAACTGTAATTTATAAAATTTTATATTGATTTCAGTTTTTAAAAAGATCATGAACTACTTTATAATACGATGTAGGTACTAACTTTGTCTGTGTGATCTCATTTTTCTGGCTGGTGCAGTGGAGCGCTGAGCATACCCTAAAAATAAAATTATAACTGTTACTGAAATTTTAAAAATTTCTTTCGAATCTCTCGAGTCGGGGGCTGCGGCTCGGCGGGTGTAACTCAGTAGACAGAGGTCTTTGTGTGATGCATTCCTCCTTGAGTCTGCAGCTTTGTCCTTTGTCTTGGCCTTAAACTCTATCCAGTACTTGTTAAAAAAAAATAAAAAAAAAAACATTTTGTAACTATGTTAGAACAATATACCTTCATCAGATATTAAATACTATCCTTAACCAAGCTACTTCTAAGAACATTAACAACACAACAAACTTAAAATGCAAGCTATTTTTAAGAGTCATTTTTTATCAGAGGTACTTGAGCGTTTTGTGAGTCTTGAGTGGAGAGACTTCTCGGGTGACTCTAACAGCCTGTGGCCCTCCCGGAAAGCGGCCCAATGCAGTATCGGGATTGGACTCCGCAAACTCCACAAATAATTCCATTTGCCTTATGGAAACTTCAGCGTGCAGGCAAAATCAAATATTCTACATCAATAAAGTATAGGTAGAGGTAGGTATCTAAAATTGCTCACTTGGATATAAACACCATATATTTTTTTTTATAACACCATATTTAATATAAATGATAGTTGTTTTAATAAGTTGAAGTTTTAATGCTTAGAAATTGGTCTCCTATCGAAACAAACTCTCATACAAAATTTAGAATAAGTAAGTAATAAACTTACTCGATCTATCGGGAGCCTACTTATGTACTTAGTGGTTTTACTTACCTTTAATTTAAGGATTTATTTTCACAAAACACTAGTAAACACAGTATTTTATTATTTAAATCTGCACAACTCGCAAGTTTTAAGCAATTACGAAAGAATGCACCCAGTTTGTTTTTGTTTGAGTTAGCGACGTAAAAATAGGTCAAGAGTATTTTATAAACCGCTTAAATAAAATGTTCTCTAAAATGTAGTATTGTAATGCTCAAAAGACGTTCTTCAACTCAGCAGCATAATAGTCGATAAAAAATAGAGGCGTCAAGTGCGGTTACGAAGAGCACCGTTCCCTGTCTATAAGTCACCGTAACATGAAATCCACTCAGTGTGATACGTAATACCAATGTTATGAAATTCTCAGTTGTCATCAAAGTTCGGTGTACAACTGAAGCCAGTTAGTCACTGACCTTGAAAAAGATAGCCAATAGCCCCGCAGACCCCGCCTGATCTAACCTACACCTACAAAAAACTACTTCCTCGCATTCGCATCGGGCTGTCAGTCATTAAAAACGCGTTTTGTTACTTTCGATACAAATGACAAATGAATGATATTTTTTTATAAAAGTAAATATTTAACATGAAGATATAATAAAATATTAATTATTAATATCTACAAAACACAAAACGTCAAATAATAAAAAAATTACATCATTTTTTACTTTTAACAAAAATAAGCTTCTTTGTATTAACAAAACGCAGAACGACGCCAGGGAGGGCTTCGGTAACAAACAAACGGATGACGGCTTGTAGCTCGTAGCTCGATGCAAAAAATATAGGAACGCCAATTACGGCTCGTTATTGGTAACTAGAAAACGGATGGTATATTTTACGTATGACGAGTCGTTTGTTATAGGAACCGGGCATAAGTTGTCTTGCAAAAGACATTACGTATTGAATTACGTAGATATTATATCAACAAATAATTTTATTGATTTGACTTTACCTTTTTACCCGACTGCGAAAGAAGGAGGGTTATGTTTTACGAGTGTATGTATGTATATATAACATGTATATTTCTATGGCATGCCCTAGAGCTTAAACGGCTCAATGGATTTTTGATTGAGAGGTGTCGTTAGATTTGTATTTACTGTGAGGGTGACACTGGGTATATGAAAATAAAAAAAACGCCAAATTCAAATGTTTGGCTCGCTCTGTATCCTAAACAGCTTGATGGATTTTAGCTTCAAAGGTGTCGTTAGATTCGTATATAAAAATCAAAATGGCCGATTTTTGGCGCCATATTATGCTAAGTTTTTAATTTTCAAAACCTATCGAGTGGGTTATCAAGATAAATAGCGCGTGTTTATTATTTGTATGGATTAAAAGAGCAGTACTGCTTTGTTGCAAACTGCCGCGAGGCAGCAGTGCAGCTGCAGCGCTGCTGCCACACTGCTCTTTAAATCCATACAAATAATAAACAAACGGCTCGAGGAGACGATTCCAAAAATGTAACTCACTAAAAAGTAGGAAATAAAAAAATATTTTTGGCGGCAGCAACTGCAGCGCGAGCCACACGCTAGCTAGATCTAGCGTAGCCGCGCTGCGGCTGCGTGTTTATTATGACCTTAGTTGAGGCCATGAGAACCATAGTGGCCTAACTATTTTTTTTACAATATTGAGTAGTGATTTCTTACAGTTAAAATTAAACTTTTTGATAGAACCAGGGTGGCCAGAAAAGTGATATAACTAATATTCACTAGATGGCAGCATAATCACGGTTATGGTTTTTACTCTGTGATCATTAGATTATTAGACTTGATTATTAGACTTGTTCATTGAATTAGGCCACTATGGTTCTCATGGCCTCAGTTATAAGATTGAAACGTTTTCATTTTCCAAAGATATGTTAGAAAGTTCAAGTCGTTCGGTTCCTTGTTAATAGATAATCATTTTAATCGTGCGTCCGTCTGTTACCTTACAGCTGGTATTGATAAATAGTACCTATATGGGTCTTTCGTTTTACGCATCACAATACTTTATTTCCAATCTATACAGATTGGAAATAAAATATTTTAGCTTACTTTATTTTTATGCAAAAGTAAATTCATGTTTAAAATTTTAAACTCATAGGCATAACATAGCGCACTTTTATTTTATTTTTATGAATATTTATTGTACCTATGCTTATGAGGTGACCGCTTAACATGCCTCCTCGCTCCGGACCATAGATTGAACCAAGGCCGGTCACGAGACGTCGCCGCCGCCGATCGCCTCGACGAGGATCCGGCGGTGCTCCGTCCAAGTAGGGCAGACCTCCACCGTATGCTCCACCATGTCCTCCGGGCGAATCTCGCAAGCTCTGGGCGCGTCTTCCCGCCGAATCTGGAATAGGTATCCTTCGAAACAACCGTGTCCAGTGAGTACCTGAGTCAGACGGAAGGTAAGAACGACCTGACCAGGAACTCGGATAGCCCGGACCTGGATGTGTGGTTGGCTCTTAAGGTGAATGCTCCAGGGTAGCCCGCGAAATTCAAATATTTTTGTTTTTTTGCCATTTGCCGGTCAGTGTGAAGCTGTATGTGGACCAAATACGACCCGCGACCGTAACGCGTATTTATCTAAAGAATTATAACCATTTTAATCATCAATATAGCCCTCTAAGTTCATGTAGTTTGGGACAATGGGACTACCTCAGGAGTATAGGCTTTCTAATAAAAAAAATATTTTTTAAATCCTGAATTGGCGGAGAAATCGGTGAACATACATAAAAAAAAACCGAACAAAGAACCTCCTCCTTTTTGATGAAGTAGGCTAAAAATAAAAACGTTTTATGGTTAGCACAAGCGAAAGTTGTTTTTTTTTTATATATTAAAATCTAATCTAACGAAGAATACCACGTGTCGATATGTCAATAAATAATATAGATTAGCTGCATTTTTGCATTGGGTTATCTCAGGGTCGATACTTGTAACAACTCTAATAATACATATAGAGACTCTAAAAAATATATGGCACACTTATTTATCCCCTAAATTTAGGGAGAAAATCCCTCAGTTGGGAACTCTAGCTTCTTATCAGCCGAAATTACCGGCGCTGTAATCATATTATCGGACGCGTCCATAAGCCGCAGCTTGTGGACGCGACTTAGAAGTATATTGGTACGTTTACACGCTTGCCGTGGCTTGGCCAGCGTTCACTAACGCAAGCGTGTAGACGGGGTGTTTAGCGTAGCTTGCGTGAGTTTGCGTCCGATCCGGACTAGTGTCGGTTTTTTAATACTTTGCACGGTAGTCCGACTCGCACGTAGCCAGTTTTTAATACGTCGTAAAAAAAAACATCATCCAGGTACTGAGTAGTAATTGGTCTTACGACGAGATTATGACCTTAGAAGAAGAAGACAAATTTATTTTGCCCAAACATGTGTACATATACAAGATTAAAAAACGTGCATGCAGCATAACATTAGACTAGAAAAAGTTCAGACATGTTTGCCACATACTATGGCGTGCAAATATTATGCAAAGTAAAGAATTAATTACAAATTATTATATTTGAATTATTATAAATGTCAATGGTAAAAATGAATTAATGTCAAATTTAAATTATGTCAAAAACTATTCAAATATTATAAATGTCAAAATCAATGCAAAAATTATGTCAAAATTATATAAAATGTCAATCGAACAAAAAAAAATAAAATAATAATAATAATTAAATACCTATGTCAAATTTACCAATTTTAAATTAATACATATAAATATCAATAAAAAGTCCAAAACAAAGTTTATATGGATTATGTCAAAATAAATGATTCTGCAAGAAATTCGTTGATACTATAGTAAGCCCTGTTGCTTAGAAACATCTTTAGTTGATTCTTTAGTTTTACATTATCAAGCTCCCTCCAACTTTTCGGCAACTTATTATAAATAGTGGGAGCCATGCAAAAAACACTTTTGCGCATAAGTGCAGTCCTACTCTTATGCAGACAGAGCTGACTTTGATCTCGCCTGTTTCTAGGGAATCTATCTGCCATTCGCGGAAATATGTTTTTATTGTTTCTGACAAACATTAATGTTTCCAGAATATAAAGGGATGTCAATGTTAATATTTTATAGCGTATGAAATAGGGTTTACAACTATCGATAGTTTTTAACTTATACATGGCCCTGAGGCATCTCTTTTGTGCTTTAAATACAATTTCTTTACTAGTTGAGTTACCCCAAAAGATAACCCCATATCTGAGAACAGATTCAGTTAGCCCGTAGTAAGCGGTTAATAAGGCATCTACGTTAACCGTTCGTGACAGCTTATGCAGGGCGTACGCACTTATTCTTTTAGTCAGGACATCAATGTGCGCCTTCCAATTTATCCGATCGATTGTCAGTCCTAGAAACTTAGTTGTATTAACTGTGTCAATTGAAATGTCATTATACTTTATGTCAAGATTAGGAAGAGTCAATGAGCGTTGGCTAAAATGCATCATAACTGTCTTATTTAAATTTATTTTTAAATGGTTATTATCTACCCATTCTATAGTTTTTTGCAAAGTATTACTTATGTCCTCTTTATAAAAATCTATTTGATTGCAAGGTATTGTTATTGTACTGTCATCTGCGAATAATGTCACCGGATGTTTGATTGCCATTGGAAAGTCATTTATATAGATAGTAAAGAGCGGTGGTCCCAGTATACTTCCTTGTGGAACTCCGTAGACAACGTCGCGTTCATCCGATAGAAATACTTCTTCTCTTTTGGTGCTAGTATTTAGTCTGCTTTTTTCAGTAATCTGTTTTCTGTCAGTTAGATACGATTTTAAGAGCTCAAGGACGTTTCCTCTTACCCCGTAAGCTTCAAGCTTTTTCAGTAAAATATTGTGTTGCACGTAGTCGAATGCCTGGGTCATGTCACAAAATATCGCACATACTGGTTTATTTGTATCCATATTTGTCATAATAGTATGCAAAAAGTCATAAATCGCCATGTTAATTGTCTTGTTTTTCCTAAATCCTTTTTGTTCGTTGCAAAGAATATTATTTTTCTCTAAATAAAAATTAAGTTCTCTATAAATGTACTTTTCAATTATTTTAGAGAATATCGGAATCAACGAAATCGGTCTGTAGTTTTCCATGAACTCTCTATCTTGTTTTTTGAATACCTTACTCGAGGCCTCACAACTTTAATGTCTACGTCCGTCATGTTTGCCTGTCTGGAACACACTGACGAAATCGCAAGCGTGTAAATGGCATCCAAACGTTTGTAAAGACTTGGAGTTTATGGACGCTTGCCAAGCGTGTAAACGTAGCAAAATAAAATTACATTGAACTGTACACACTATCGGACATCATCCACGGACGCAACCTTGGGCTGTTCTTGATCGGTCAGCCGTCCGATAGAAATCTGACTCGCTGGACGTCCGGGGACATAAGCCGTGGCTTTTGGACGCATCCGATAATGTGTTTCCACCTTAATAGTAGTGTGTGTATTGTCTATGGATGGCGGCGGCAGGCAGGCGCCATTGCATCGCCATTGTAGCTTACCTAGCGTGGCGTGGATACTCAAACTGGTTCGTTTTCGTCGGTTTGTCGTGTCGGACTAGTCGTTAATTAAATTATTGAATTATTTTTGTTCGAGATGGGGGACCGTAAGTAACTTATCATATTGCTGTTTCTGTAACTGTTTTCTGAAGTTATAGCTTATTTGTTCATTTCTTTTTACAGCGAGTGATTACAGCGGCGGATACTCGGCTCAATATTCTGTGCCGCCGCCAGCTATGGCTTCTGGTGACAACAATTATTCTGGGTCCGGACAAGGTTATCAAAGCAGTTATGCTTCTGGCCAAAGTCAAGATTGGAATCAACAAAATTCCGGTGAGATACTAGTAATACATATTTTTTAGACAGCGCGGCCAAGTCTTGTGGTGGTTCGAACTAATTTTATCATAATTCTAAATTCACTTTTTACAGGCTACTTTTGTTAGTTTTAAAGTAACCAATAAAATTATACTTTGATTTTTTCACGGGTCTGCTTTTCTACTAGATGCTCTTTGGTTCAAGAATTGCAGCAACCGATAACTATTTGTGCTTTCTGCATTTCTTGAATAGGTTCTAAACGATTTCTATTGATTATTTGATATTCACAATTTAAAATTCGACAATTGACGTGACACTTGGTATGTGTTGATTTTCAGGTGGTAACTCTTATGGAAGTGGCCAACAAGGAAACAGCTATGGTCAAAGTTATGATTCCAATTATGGCAGCAGCAGTAGTGGTGGCGGTGGTGGTTATGATCGAAACAGCAGCAGTGGTGGGTACAATGTGAGCGGCAGCGATCGTGGAAGTAGTTATTATGGAGGTGGCGATCGTGGCAGCTCTACCTATGGTGGAGACAGAGATCGTGACAGACAAGGATATTCTGGTGGAAGCGGCAATGGTGACCGAGGAGGGTTTGGAGGAGGTGATCGAAGCTACAATAGAGATGGGGGGAGTAGAGATGGAGGTTATGGGTGAGTGTCAGTGCTTTATATTTTATGTAGGTGAATATTGTATAAATAATTCATAATAAAAAACCTCCCACTCTAACAGTCCAGAGTAGTCTACTATATAAGTAATAATTGTACTTTGTATAAGACTACATGAACACTAGCAGGAATGAGGAGTGTTGTCTGTTTGAAACAGGGCACTGTGGACGAAAGACAAGAATAAATTGAATTGATATTGTAGACTGCCTAATATAGCAAGTTTTTCAGGGATTCTGTGTGTCAAGAGAAGCATTATTTTTCTAGGCTTTTGTTTTTGTGACTATGCAGAGGTATGTTGTAAAAAGTTCCCCTTATAATTAGGTTGGTTTTGGTCCAAATAGTCATTGCTAGATCAAACATTCCCAGGTCCTTGGGATATAGCAGTAGGTATAGTACCAAGTGACACTGCCAGCTACATGGGATTTGTCTGTCCTACCCCTAAGGGGCTGTCTCCACACTATCCCGGCGATTTGATGAGTAAAAAACATCAACTTGTCGCAATTCTCTCACTTGTGGAGGTAGTCCCTAAGGTGTTGATCAGAAGGGTGTAGAGAAAGCAGTCCGTTATAATGCAAGGGTGGCAGGGGTACTCTCAAGTGTGCTTGTGAAATTTAAATAATTAAATTAGAGCACCCTGACTTGCATAGAAACTCAAGGTAACCAACCTTGATCAGGGTCTAAGTTCATTGATTTTTCGGTAAGATTAATGAATTATTTTGACCTCATCAACTTAATCTTTAGGAACTGACACCTTGATAAATTGATTCTCCCACCCTGCTACTCCTACATTTCACTAATCTGAAAGGTCTGATAAGGTAATGCTTTTTGTTTTGTGAAACTATTTTTCTTTTAATGTGCCCTGTTTCATGTCATCTGACTGGAATGAGATCATGTTATTAGTAAGGTAATCAATACATAATGTTTATCGAAATGTGTTGAGGGTTAAAAAGTATGATTATGATTAAAGCATGATTTCTAAGTTGGTACTAAAATAAAATGATCATAATTTTTCTGACCTGGATTTAGGTGAACCTGGTACTATGAGATGACATAAATCAAGAGGTAGAGAAGTACACACCCACTCTAAATATGGTTTTTATGCATTTCCCTTTTTTCATAAGAATCAATATTTATTCTAAAGTTTTGTATCATAATCAGTTAAGGTTTTCTTTAATGTGGTGTAAGTCGCCTGGAAGTTATACTGCAACACTTGGTACTTCAGTAATACATATATAAATGTATTCCTGTTGTACGGAAAGGTAGGAAAGGTCCATGGAAGCATGTTGTAGAATTTAGAAGGGTACATGGTAAGGCAGGCATATACTATTCATAGACATATTTAAACAACATTACATTGTTTACAATTGGTACAACAAACAGTGAGGGATTTGCACCTTCTCGACATGCAGACATCCATATAGTATTAAGGGTGGCATACAAGTAATCAAGGAAGAAAAAATTTTGACATATACTAAAAATGCCATTTTTTAGTTGGATAGAATACTTATATGCCAGCAAATTGCTAGTCGGACATGCCTGCAGGCCCACCAAAACCTCATTACTATGGGTCTATATTATACATGTCTGTCTGGTGTGTGACCATATGGACCAGACAGGCCTATGGTAGTAACCCGGCCAATGTGGCCTTCAGAACTCAGCAGGCAAGAACTTCCACAACAAAAAAGTATAATATTTTAAAATTTATGGTAAACAGAAAAAATGCTACATTATCAGATATGATATGACAGAAACGCCATATTAAGAGGTCCTGAGTAATATTTGTACCATAATTAATGTAGGCATAAAGGATGTTTTGCCATAGGCAACAGCAGGGGTTAGTTCCATTGTCACCCCAGTTGGGAAGTTTGATAACTTATTTTATTTTATATTACCGTATATCGTCATCTCGGGTCTCATGGTAGGCCATTACTCTAGTATTAATTTGAATGGAACTTAAATACTCATCACTTTTGTGGTTCAGACTTAACTAGTAAATTGAATCCTAAGATGTATTTGATGTGCTGATTCATTGACGAAATTATTTCAAGAATAATGACAAATGTGTTAATTCTGATGGAGTATTCCCATCTGTCCCCAAATTTAGTCATTTATTTAACATAGGTACAAATGGGAATTTTCATGTTCGCCTAATTCATAAACAGATGGGAGTAAAAAGGTATTATTCCCTTCTGCCCCCAAACGTCTATCCCCAAATGGGAATTATCGTGTTATTTGCGCTCGTAATTCCATTCACGAAAATGCTTCGACTTGTTTCTAGACTGGTACTTCTAACTGATCACATTTACTATCATGAAATACTTCAATATGTTTCTGGTTTCCTATATTACATTTTAATTAAAGAGTCATGCATAAATGGAACACCATTTGGCACTTTAATTAAAAAATATTTCAGGCGATAGATAAAACTTTTTACTCCCATCTGTTCCCATTTATAAATTTGGTGACAGACCAACGTTCGGGTTCGTTCGTCGTTCGGGGACAGATGAGAATACTCCATTCTGATGCTTATTAGTCAAGTATGACAGGTAAGACAGGTTATTTGATACACTGGTCTGTTTCTTTTTTAAAGGTTTTGTCGCTTAGTGACTGATAAGCGATCCAGTAGCTAGAAGACACACATTGACGAATATAATAGTTATACAATGGGTATAAATATAGCTCTTGTGTGTGTAAAAAGCTCATTTTTCTGCCAACTGTATTTATGTTCAAAACCTCTTATGCAATTAGAAATTACTTAAAGGATAGTATTTTTTTCCTACTATGGTTGGTAACATCTAGTTTTATATTTGTTAAAGGTAATATGGCATATGGTTATAAAATCTTATATTTAAACTTTTGTAAATGTACCGTCTAAAGCCCTTGTTTCGGATGTCTGGGTCTATTTACCAATATTAAAAAACTGGTTAAGCGCGAATCAAAGTCACGCTCGAAAAATTCCAATCAATTTTTGTTTAACCTTTTAAACCGTAGACTTCTTATAAGTTTTCCCATCTTCTAATATACTCGTACCTAGTGTCACAGTGTTTATTATTGAACTCCAAAACGGCTTGACCGATTTTTATGAAAATTTCTTGATGAAACTTCTGGTGTATTTTATGTATTTGGTAGCCTGAGAATAGTTTGTAGGCTATTTTTATCTATATGGCAAAACAACGTTTGCCGAGTCAGTAATCTAAAAGTTAAGAGACATACAGTAGTTTTTGGTACTTCGAAGATATGGTGAAGATTCATCTATTACAAATATTTGAAGAGTTTGTTTGTTTGTTTGCTTGCTTGCTGGAACGCGCTAATCTCAGGAACTACTAGTCCGATTTGAAAAAATCTTTTAGCGTTTGATAGCCCATTTATCGAGGAAGCCTAGATGCTATTATATCATAACGCTAAGACCAATAGGAGTGGAGTACGCAGAGCAGACGAAGTTGCGCTTGTCAACTGGTTATGAATAAAATATGTATGTAAATCGGGCTGGTTTCCGCAACTCCACGACTAAGCGCGTATTTTGCGTACAGGTGGTACAAATGCGTCTTTCGATCCACCCCAGCTCCCCAAGGAAGGCCAGCAACGCCTTGGTGTTACCAACTATCTCGCAGAGGGTACCTGGGTGTCCGAAGTGCTTTGGCCTGTAATCCGCTACTACCGGGCAGCTTAGAAGCAGGTGTGCTGCTGTCTCATTCTCCTCCATGCAGGATCTGCATAGTGGGCTGTCAGTGACTCCTATGGCATAGAGGTGTTTATTAAAAGACCCGTGGCCAGTTGTTACGGCTGTGACTGAACGCAACTGTTGTTTATAAGTCAATCTTAGGGCTTGTTTTGTGAATCGGCCATCTATAGATCGTGCCTCTTTGGCCTGCTTACACTCACTATGGTCAACCCATAGCTTGTGATGTTTATCTCTGGTGCGTTTCCTTACCAGATTTTGTAAGTACCCGAAAGGCAGTGGCACGATGGGTTCAGGTCCCATCGCTGACAAACAAACTCGACCCCCTTCGGGCGAGTTCATCCACAGCGTCGTTGCCTCGAGATTCACTGTGTCCCTTATAATATATGTTTGGGATCCTTACAGTGATCCAGTACTTTAGATATGTCGCAAGGCACAGATTAAAAAACCTAATTGTTGTACTAATTTTTTCACCAAAATATAGGTGCTGAATTGAATTGGTCCCTCAACCTTAGAGCAAATTGCCTCTGACAGACCCTTAAGCGATACTAATAGGGGCTCCGTTTTCATTCAGGATGTACGAATATGGAACCTTAAAAATCATACAAATGTTCCAATTTAGAATGTCTGAACAGCAAACATCTAGCCCCTTATACCATAAATAAGCTGCACTAAAACTATAAAGAGGAAAGAATTGTTTGTTTGTTTGAATTGAATAGGCTCCGAAACAACTGGACCGATTAAAAAAAAAAATTTCAACATCAGTATCCTACATTATTCCTGACGAACATAGGATTATTATATTTAAACAAAAATAGAGATTCTTAAGACAATTGCAATAATGTAACAACAAAGTTGCAAAATTTTGCCAACACAAAATTCATTATTTGGCATGTGCTGAAAAAACTTCATGATACATGAAAATAATGTACTTACATAACTGAAAACTCGTTATCTATACTATACTTTTATAAAAAAGGTAAAGATTCTGAGGTTGTATGGGGTAATCTCTGGATCTACTGAACCGATTTTGAAAATTCTTTTACCAATAGAAAGCCACGTTATTTGTGAATGTCGTAGGCTATTATGTTAACCCGAAAAATATCGCCCAATTATGTGGGCACGGGTCAGCTAGTTCTACATAAAAAACTGCGAGGGTATATGTCTAATTATTATGGTTAAGTTGCAATAGCCGCTTTTTGTTTAAATAATTCAATCAAAACCCGGGTGGAATGGAATAGTGGTGATTTTGGTATCATGATATGAATCCTTATTCAACATCAACTGGTCTGATTTCTAGGTTAGAAAAACGATTTTTTAATAATCCAATAATGCAGTTTTAGTTTTCATCAAAATCGGGCTCGAGACTCCTTTCAATGTAATTCGATATTCCTTATAGTTTCGGATTTGGCCCAGAACACTTAAAAAATCATCCTGTATATGGAACTATTATATGACTCAATGACAGCTCTTTGTTCAAATGATTCAATCAAAACCCGGGTAAAATGGAATAGTGGTGATTTTAGTATCATGATATTAATCCTTATCTATTTTAATTATTTAATATTTAAGGTTTTTTATTTAAATGTAAATTACACTTTAAATTATTCAAATCGGACCTTGCGTTTAAAAGTTACGACAGGTATAAAAATACTCTATGTAAGAAAAATGTTGCGGTTTGAGCGAACTGCTTTAGGATTAGTCTATGATAAGGGAATAAGGGAGATAAAGTTCGTGTGGAGTATCTACTAAATTCGCGCGAACTAAGTCCCGGGCGAAATGCTAGTAATTAATCATTTCTTTATCTTTGGCGAATCCTTATTTTTTTTTTACTATTTTTTTTTGTAATTTATCTTTATGTTTATGTAGACATCACTATCAGAGACTATGGTCAATATTAGTTTATCAAAAACATTTATAACTTCTCATTATTTATTTAATAGTAACTTTAAATTCTTTAATAATTAAATTTTTCATGCGTAATGTACTGCCACAAGGCATTATCTACCAGTCAACCGTTGGGTTAATAGGAGAGGAGAACATTTTGTTTGTGCATCTTGCTGTTAGAGGATTTTTTTTCTACCATATTGTGATGAAGAAATCAGGGATCATTTTGGAACTAATAAAAAATATGACGTATTTCGGGCGACATGTCCATTCAGTCTTATTTATATGTTTTTATCTACCTAAGAAATGATAATTTACAAAATTATTATACTGATTTTGTGTCATCTATCATAAAATTGGTATTGGTATCGTAGCATTATTAATAATTATGTACACATTTCATGAGAATTTGATGGTTTTGTCTATTTTTATCATCAGGCACCATTTTGCATTAAACATTTTCATGAATGTTGCCTGAAAATATTTTAAAATTATTTTAAGTTATTAAGACTCAGTCATCTCTAGAGTGGCATATTATATCTAATTTAGTTTAGTGTACATAATTATATGAATTGTGTAATGAAGGCCAATAATTACCATCGGATGCGATACCACAAGGGACCTAAATGAATGTCACTGAAAAAGATTAAAAAGTATATTAATTGCTTTCTTTATACAATAATGTTAACACATGTTAACATAGATAATGAGACTGAATTTGTCCACTGGAACGCCGCCATCGCCATTCCAGTCTTAAAATTCTCCAAATAAGGTGTGGTGGACATAACAATTTTGAAACATTATTGAATTTCGAAGTACCATCATAAATGCTCATTTGCTGCTGGTACTTCGAAATTCAAATAGTTTCAAGGTTGTTTTATAAAATGGATTTCAAGCATTCTTCTTGAAAATATATGAATTGTTACTGCTAGCATGCATAATTATGTCGAGAAATATTGTTATATATGTATTAACATCACCCAACAATGTTCTAAGATTTTCAAGGTATCAAGTTATTAAACGTTATGGTAACGAAAAGGATGCAACACATGGACTAAGGTCACTTTAAAAGTGTACCTAGGTGTGAATCAATCTCCGCGGCCGTACAGTGTGTCCCCAGCCTGCCCAGTGTACTAAACGCTGTTCTTATTGTTTTAGTGGCGGCGGCAGGGGGGGTGGTTATAATAAAGGTAAAGCTCCTCGCGATGAGCGAGCGATGCTGTTAACATTTTATTAATTTGTAATTATTTAAGGGCTGCCAAACCTGGTATTATATTCGTTCACTGGTAAAAAACTGGTTGCGTGTCTTTTATGCTGGGTTCCCAAATAATTAGTGTACCTGTAAAAATACTTTTGTATTAGGGGTTACGGAGCCAGAAGCAATACCAAAGTGTCATCAATTAATCTATAAAAAACCGTGCCGGTATTAGTTTTTGGCTAAACAATGCAAGCATTTTGGGGTGTTGCATGCATTGTAACAATATTTGAAAGTTAGTTTACCTGTTGCCTTCACACTCAGAGAACCGAAATAAGTAAATATCTATGGGGGTGTTGTGTGAACTACGACAGGTTGCTGCGTATATCCTCCTGTAAAGGTGTGTGGTGCTTCAAAGCAAGCTATGGTGGATATTGAATCAAAGAAGGTCCTTCGTTGTCATTCATCGACACATTCCAGCTTTGTTCTTCCATGAAAGGTGTATTGATTGTTGTGTAAACTTAAACACAGTTATTGGTGTTGTTCATGTTGTGACAAGTTCTGCGTATTTTTAGTGTAAGTTTATGGTTATACCAGAAACATGTATATCGTTTTGGCAGCCCTAATTGGAATTTCATTGAATGTGTTATTGAAAACTGTTACATTAAAAAAACCTGCAGTGGTTAATTACAATAGTACTGTACTTGACCACAAATATGGTACATCGGAAACAAGAAAGTGGAACGCGATTAAACTTTGTTTTGTATAGCGATATCTTCGTCTATGGATGATGCGAAAAAGTGTAAAAGAATTAACCGCGCTTCTCTCACATTACACTTAAAAATACCGCTAATAAGAATCGTTATATTTAAATAATTCGAATACGAACCAATTTACGCATAATACGCTTTATTTAAATAAAAAATAACTATCTGTTTGATAAATTTATTCAGTGAAGATACTAAATTAAAATTTTCTAAACATAACTTGGATTTAGAAGACACTCAATGTTTAAATTGGTCATATGGTTGACTAACATCCAAAATTCCAAACATAAGGTTTGCCAACGTGCTACGGAGCGTCGCAGTAACCTTGGTATTTTTAATAACGGATCGCATTAAAAACACAACTGTGATCCAAGACACAAATATTTGACATGGTTAAGAAGGCTGCCCAGCCAGCATGAGGCATGCCAGCATGGGATTGGGCTGGATATGTCTGCCGCATGCCTATCGAGCGGTGGGCCCGTAAAATACAAAATTGCAGCCCTGCAATCGCGAGTCAAGGCCGCGCGTCAAGTGGTATAGTGGCTGGATATAATAATAATTATTAGGGTTATATATTTTTATAATCAAGGCTGAAATAGATGACTAACAATCGTTATTATTTACGTAAAACGATTCTTACTTCCCTAGAAATGACGGTACTGGCAGTGCAAATACCCAATGATTCCAAATCTCTACCATTTTATGCCGTGTTACCGATGAACCATAATAATGGCGAGTACTATCTGTGCTATTGTGATATTCTCGGACCTAGACACCTCATATTATTTTGCAACTAAGGAAATATAATAATCTTAGGTGATCCGTTTCTTTTTGATATAATAATATCAAATTTTGTTTGTATCAACAGTTGGAGAGTGTGCTTTTGGTAATGTCGTGTGAAATTGGTCAAAAAACTGCACTGTGTTAATTATACATTTAAAATTCAAGTTCACGCTGTGGTATTGTGTTATAATAACACTTGGGTTACTTCCAACAAAAATCTAAATAACTGTCAAGCCTTATAGAAAGGGATAAACAAAAAAAAAAAAACATAGGTGCTCACAGGAATGCGTTTTGTGAATTTAGTAACTGAACAAAAATTTATCTGCAGGTGGTGGCGGCGGATTCGGTGGAGACCGAGGTGGGGGCGGGGGTGATATGGTAACCCAAGAAGACACCATCTTTATCCAAGGAATGAACACAAATACTACAGAAGATGAGTTATGTCAACACTTTGGATCTATCGGTATTATTAAGGTATACTTTATTCAACATAAATAAAACTTTATATACACATTTAAAAATTAAATTACACTGTTAAAACAGTATTAACAACTCTATATACTTCCTAGTTGATTGAGAGCGTCCAGTCTGCACCAAGTGCAATGGGCAACTATCTAAAATCCGACGACTGACGGAATTCAAATTTGCAGAGGGAAAATAATTGTACTGTGAATATATTGATCCCTATTTTTGGCGGAGAAAATCAAATGGTTTTGAGATTTAACTTTTGAGATAGCAAAAAGGAGAGATTCTACTTATGCGAAAAAATAATGGTTAAAATACAAAACGTTAACAATTTAACAAACTATGATTTGTTTCCGTACTCAATAATAACACTATTTTCTTAAGTTTATTAAAGTATTGATTATCTTGCTACAGACCGACAAGAAGACTCAAAGACCAAAAGTATGGATGTATAAGGATAAAGTATCTGGGCAGCCAAAAGGAGAAGCTACCGTGACTTACGAAGACTCTAACGCCGCATCTTCGGCTATTCAGTGGTTCGATGGAAAAGATTTTAATGGAGCTACTATTAAAGTATCTCTCGCTCAACGACAAAACACTTGGGGCGGGAATAAAGGCGGCGGTGGCGGAGGCTTCCGTGGAGGCCGTGGAGGAGGCGGCGGCGGCGGAGGGCGCGGTGGCGGCGGAGGAGGCCCGCGTGGCGGAGGTGGCGCGCCCGGCGGCGGTGGCGGTGGTGGCGGCGGCGGCCCTCCCTCCGGAAATAGAGCCGGAGACTGGAGATGTCCTAATCCGAGTTGCGGAAATACAAACTTTTCGTGGAGAAAAGCCTGCAACAGATGTAATGAGGAGAAACCGGAAGGCGCCGGTGGTGGTTCTGGCGGTCCACCCTCAGGCGGTAACGGACGCGGAGGTGGCGGTGGCCCGCCTGGCCGCGGAGGGCGCGGCGGCGGCGGCGGCAGAGGTGGCGGCGGCGGCTGGGGCGGCGGCGGCGGCGGCGGGCGCGGTGACCGTGGCGGCGACCGCGGCGGAGACCGGCGCGGCTACGGCGGCGGCGGCGGTAGCGACCGTGGTAGTGGTGGTGGAGCAATGAGGAGCGATGGAGGGTAAATATAATTTGCGCTTATTAATTAATTACTAAACTGGCTGCAGTAGCAGCGATAAATGTGACTGTTCCTAAGTAACCCTAGGCTGAAAAAAAATTAGTTTTTTCTGAATTATCCTAATTGTTAACGTCAATCCTAGGGAGGAAATGCAAAACTTCTGCTCGACGTTTTATTACCCTATCGGTTTATGGAAACACAACCGAAACAAATTGTTTTCGGGTTGAGAACATATGCCCGAATGTCAAACGGAAATTAAGATCGTTAAAAACGGAACATAAGAAAGTTAAGGGTTTATAGGTGGCCGATCTGGGGTGCACCTACCCCAGTTTGGTCCATTTAAATCTCAAAAGCTAGGGCACCTAGCGAAGATCTCTTTTCTCTCTCAAATTTAGTCGCTAATTAGTCGGAAGTTTTCGCCAAGTCACAGTTTAGTCGAGTCTTCGTTTAGAAGATATAATGAGTTCAATTTTTAAGATAGGTATATAATCCAAGAGCTAGATTGAACAGTAATATCTTCGAACAAATTGCCAAGAAAATTATTTCTATTATTATCAGAATTATACTTCTAATTTCATCGGTCTAAAGTCCGTAGATTTGTCAGAGAGAGATAGATAAATTCTTCGATCTAGCTCTTAGATTGTACTGTCGCTTGCGTTTTAATTTTTTACTTTTAATTTTGCCTATTTTGCCGCTGTACGCGGCTGATAGAAGCAGAGCTATACAGCTGAACGATTCTGTTCACACTTATATGAGTTTGACCAGAATCGTTCAGCGAAATACGAATGGAGCTGAATAAATGTGAGCAATTCCCTTAATGTCACTTCCGCGAGGTTCATAATCTGCTTTTGTTTCCACTACCGAATAAAGAACTGAAATAAAATTCGCGCCAAAGAAACCGAAAAAGGTTGCTATTCGATTCGCGACAATTCATGGTTTTAGGGTTTCGAACATCCGTAACAAACGGAAGCCTAAAACCATGGATCACTCGGGTGTCTTCTGTCCATCTGTCTGTCACAACCAGTTTTCTCCGGATCGATTCTGTTGAAATTTGGTTGAAACGGACGCGTTACGTAAATAAATATTTTTTTTAGTATGGGTGTTACTTTTGGGGGTCAAACTAGAAAAAAAAAAAAAAGTTTTTCAAACTGTATCGTGTGACATATCAAATGAAAGGGCTTACTGTGAGGGTTTTAATTGTATTTTTTCATAATTTTAAAATAAATGGTTTTGAAGTTATTCAATAAATTAGACGAAAAATAAATATTCCCCCTTATCTCCGAAACTACTGAGCCTAAAATTTTGAATAAAAATGGAGATAATAGATCTTTACCTATAGATTCCAGGAAAACCTGTAAGAAGTCGTATCGTGTTAAAATAACATGTTAAAAAATTAAATTCGTTCGGAACCCTTTGCACGCGAGTCCGACTCGCACTTGCCCAGTTTTTCTTACCATGGACTCCGAAACCGCTGCTCATAATGACCTACCGTCTGAAACTGAATCTACACCTCTCGTTGATCCTTATCATAAAACCCGACAAGTTTTCACATTTCAGTTGAGGCAGATTTTTGCATCTTGCTACAATTTTGTAATATTTGCTTCCCTATAGATAAGTGGTTTTTTTAAATGCGAGTTTTTTATTAATAAAGGTCTTGTCCACGCTTTGCCAAATGACCCTAACAAACTGAGCAATTCCCTTTGGTTCAAATACGAACTTCTGTGACCCAAAGACGGACACGGAAGATCATAGATTTATTGCTAAATGATGTCGTTCAGTATTTCTTTTGACTAGTTATTTTTATATAAAAAGGATAGCTGGCGCGAATATAAGTAGTTGCGCAACTCGGGAATCTCAAACCAGTTGCAGCGGTCGAACCCCCGCATAACATGTTGCGTGTCGTGAGGAGCTTGGATATTCACCATACTATGCGACTGCACGGGGAAAAAAATACTGTCAATCCTTGCAATCCAGTTTACATCGCGCCATTCGCTAATTCATAAGAAAATTGCGCGTGTCACTTTCTAGCACAATAACAAACTCGACTAAACTATTTTATCTTTGTTTCAGGGGCAGAGATCGCCAAAGACCATATTAGGGTCTTTTATTTCATAATATGTATTATAATTATGTATTTGTTGTTTTGTATTTGAAACTTGACTAATATTCATAGAGCGACAGTTATAATATTGATATTTCAACTTCAAAGTAAACAATGATGGACTAGGTACTTCTTATAAAATGTTAAATGGCTACCACGGATCGGTTCTGGGTAACTTTTCCAGCTCTAGGTTATTTTTCCCAATCTTACCAGTTACAAGGTAAAAAAAGTGTGTCTGGGGATTATCAACTTGCAGTCAATCAAATAGAACGTAAAACGTAATGCCCGTTGTGTAATATTATGATTGTATTCAGTTTTGAGTAAGGTACTTCTGACAAGAACATGTAAAAACTTTCCACTTGCATAATAATATGCTAACTTTGTTTTACTAAGTGTGTAAGGATAGTATTATGTATTTTGAAACTTGGCATGCATTCATTAAAATAAGTTATTATAGTATACAAGATGTTTTTATTTTGATTTAGTCCGTGATGATGATAAATGAGCCAACTTAAATAATTGTTTTGTCATGCACCAATTCGAATATTAATATTGCAAATTTCCTCTGGGATAGTAAAACACTTATCACGTTGGCGAATACGCGGGATTTTGCAAGTTTAGAATAAGAATACCTCATGCTGTGTACCAAATGTGGGGATGTTGTGTCTGTTGGGCAACTGCCCAAATGATTGGCATTTGGGCTGAAAACTTGATACCGCGAAGCAGCATTTGTGTGACATCAGGTCTGTAGTTATTTTTTTTGGGACAAGCCCGCCACACATTCTCAACCACTGCAACTCCTGAAAGCCAGAATTACAGCGGAGGAGTAGGAAAAAATTATATATAATTTCCACTACCCTCCGTATCAAGCAGGAGACAGAATAGAACTAGGCCAATAGGCACCAAGGGACAAATACAACTGGGTTAAGCCCAGTTGCCAAGCACCACGGATTATATCTTACCACTTAAACTAATGGGTCCTAAATTGTGAGCTACTTTTGATTTCAGTAATAGGCATGGTAAAATCGCTTGAACGCACGGAAATTTGTTCTGGTTTCAACAAGGTCTGTATAGTAAACTACCCCACATGTAACTTTAATACTATCTAACATAATATTGCGTTCAGTTTGCCAAAAACTACACTCCCATAAGATGTGATGTGCGGATTGTTCGTATTCATGGTCAGCTGTAGAACATTGACATAAAGGCGAGGCCACAAGCTTAAAAGAAAATACATTACTCTTAAAATTGCCGTGACCTGTGAGAAATTGGGCAACACAGTGATTCACCTCCAGCCATGTCCTGTCCAGCCGCTCACGAACAGATGGAAAAACTGGTGGAGGTGGCAGCCTTCGATGGAATTTTCCCACCTACATTGCCACTCGGATAAAAGTTCCTCCCAGACGTCAAACTGGGGTTTTAGTAATCTAGAGATCTTAGCACGGCCGCGTTGCGGTAAGAACTCTGGGTCCGTAATCTTTCTAGCGTAGTAGTACATTGCAGCACGCCGCTGCACTTCTAGATCGACTGGGAGAACACCCGCCAGCACTGGTAAGGCTTCAGTACTAACCGTCCTATACGCCTTGCATATTAATATCAAAGCCAAACGCTGGCTTTGAAGCAATTTACGTCGTACCGCACCTATGGTGGCCCTATCGGCCCAGACAGGTGCCCCGTAGCACATACAACCCAAGTAGGTAGCCCCATAAATAGTTTTTAAGGTATGAAAAGATAGACCCCAAGTAGCTTTGGATATTCTCGTCAAGGCATAGAAGTTCTTTTTTGCTTTCTCACCTACTGTTTTTATATGATCAATAAATGAAAAGTTATTTTCTAATAGCATACCGAGATAGCACACGGATTTTTTTCTTTTAACGGGTACGTTATTAAATTTAATCTTTAGTTCGTCAGTTATTTTGGTTAGTAAGTATACATACCTACATCACAATGTGGTAGGTTCCTTGGAGAGTGTAGTGGAGCACTAAGGCCCGGACTTCACCAAAATCGAGATGCTTTGGTGGAGTCCGTGCCTAAGAGAAAATTTCCCGAAATTCCTACGGAAACGGGATAGAAGTCGCGGGCAAAAGCTAGTCCTACTAATCATAAAAAAAAATGATAATAATAATATTATCCTAATATATAAAATTCTTCCGTTACTGACAGACAACTAACAGCCTACAGTGCTGATCGCAGAAAGCTGTAATTTGGGAGTAGGTTCCTCGGGAAGTGTAGCGGAGCACTAAGGATTCCCGAAATTCCCACGAGAACGGAAAAATAAACGGGATATGCGCGTACGAAGTCGCGGGAAAAAGCTGGTCACTACATAATAGGTATAAAACAAAGTCGCTTCCGCTGTCTGTCTGTCCCTATGTATAGGGGGCGTATGCTTCTATAGAAGCAGCTTTAGTCATGTCCTGCGGTGAGCAATATTCTTATGCGTCATTCATTTGCGCGGTACAGTAACGCAGTCCTGCTGAGGCTCTAAAAGCCGCAACACACCGCCATACGTTAACAAAATCGATGTGACAATTCGCATCCATCCAGAAGGGATTGACTTCATGAAAGCTATACGTGGCTGCCAGTCGGTCAAGATGCGTAAGTCTATTCTGTTCAAAAGTATTAAATTCTAACTTTGAACTTACTCCAGCAATCATAACTTACAGGAACTGAAATTTACTGCCTCCATAAAACAGTTCAACCTGCCACCCCTTGCGAAGCCCCGTATGCAAAGTCGGTATCACCGCCCATTGAGTCCTTTAATTGCGTTAGTAAACGCTGAACCCTAACTCATTTAAATGGCGGAGTGTTCATCTAGAAAAATTTAAGATATTATCACCGATAGTACGACGATTTTTTTCCACTCCTCCAGGCAGTGTTCCTCGCGAACAATTATTTAGTAGCGTGGGTTTAATTTACGAACCTCAGCGTAACCGCCTTGAATCAGAAAAGGCGGCAATATTACTCTGTATTAACCTTTTAACCGCCTACGTCGGTTTAATCCGACATATATTTTCGGGTCCATTTCGCCTGGGTCGTATATTTCCGACTAAAATACCACAACTCGTAATGTGTTTTTTATTTAATTACGCTGTATTCTATCAAAAAGGTGTTTATATTAGGTAAATAGTTAATTAATTAATCATTTACAATTAGATGCACTTTAGAAGTCCTTAAAATAATGTCCAAAGTTCAACGAATTTTCTAATATTATTTTTAGAAAATTGTATTGATGTACAACGCTCATGAGGGAAAAATCCGACATCAGGGACGGGACATTGCCAAGGTTTACCGATACACAATAAACATAAATCTAAATATTTCTGCGTATCTATAAAACAAATACAGCAATTGTTAATAAAACATTTTTTTCACAAATATTTGTGAGTATTTCATTTAATTCCTTTGAAATTAAGTAAATTTACTTGTGAAATGTCAGTGACTTACTTGATGGTTGGCCTACATGTTCCGAAACTTACTATGTTAGTACTCCCTGCGCTGCGCCACGGTCGGATAAAGACGACCGCTTCTTACGTCATAAACGAGTGCCGACTTCTAGAATTTTCCATTAGTGTTGTGCTTATGCATGTAGTTTTACATTCGTATGTCGATAAACTAATGTGTATTTGAATGTGAAAGTTTGTGAGGATAGATTGATGGATGTTTAGCACAGAGGTAGATAACAGCCTGGAATAACAAATGGGATACTTTTTTTAAATTAATGCGGGCGTAGCCGCGTGCAGCAGCTAGTAGGTAATAATTGCAAAAATGTGATTGAAACAAACTTGTTAAACTTTAATGTAGGTAAGTACTTATTAAAACGAAATATCGACATCGAAAAAGTTGAGTACTGCACTTCACTCTTTGTTGTTGGTATTTATTTTTCGATTCACTGTGCCGGGCGCTGGGGGTACGACAATATTGATATGAAGTCGGGCGGTTAATAAAAATGGTTAATGTTTAATTTATAATTGTTTAAATTTTTCATTCATCATCATCATCATCATGATTTTTCATTCATATACCTACTATATTTAATAAGATCTTAAACATTCGCTTCCGCATCCGCAGATGGGTGCCCTTCAAAAATCCGCATCCTCATTTACATCCGAGGATGTGAGTAAATCGGCATGTGTGCGTCATCCTGGCGGAAATATTTCGTTCGTTTTTTTTTTAATTTCTTTTCAGCAGATATTTAGTGTATGACGTCCTGTACCTAAATGTGTATGGTAAGTACGAATTTGTGCATCTAATCATTAGGGAGCTACTCAACAAAGACAGTTTAACTTTTTTTTTTTCTATGGACGTACAAGAAAAAAATACATACAATAATTACATAGTGTGTATTTGTGCGTAAATGTGTACCTATGTTAAAATGAAATAATGTGTGTCATGAAACTGCGGAGATATTCAAGTTACCGCTGCGCTGACGTTTAGCTGTTTGATGGAAATCATATAAAACGGTTTAGTGCAGAGTTGAATATTTTAACACGTTGGTTTGAATTTGTGTGTAATGTTTGCGAAAACAGAATTTGAAAAAAGCCTACTGTTCAGAAGATATATCCGTAAAAGTAAAATGAGGTTATTAGGTCCTACTTAAAATAGGGATTCTAGAGCCTAACTTATGTCGTTCATTTGTGCCTTGTAAGGGTCTACTATGTCCTGCCAAGTTTCAATTATGTGCTCTTTGTAATTTACAGAGCAATGGCATAATTTACTAGGAAAGACCCACTTTGTTTTATGACATCCGATTGTAGGACTATTTAAGAGATAAGCAAAATAAAACATATTCCAATATTTAGTGTAATAATGCAGCTATTCACATATTAAATTTCAGCTCATTACACTGAATAATTAAAAAGATGTATAATCCGACCAAGTAGGTAGGGGAACATGGGGCTCAATGGATAAATTTTTTTTCTAAAGCTTTTTTTGGTTAAATTTCTGCTTTATTGACAGAGGTTTTCAATTCAATATATAAAAGCATGTCTATTCTTTAACATAAATGTTTCAACTGCCTGTTTTATAGTTTGGTTTCCTTTACAAGACAGTTTTTTTTCATACAGCGATTTGATCCATTCTGACCCATGAATGGGTCACATTGAATCAGGGTTTGAGTTACAGTGGATCGCATGGGGTACTATGAATCATATGCGTTGAAAATTCAATAAAACATATTATATTAATTAAACTCTTTATTTTTTCAAATAAAATATGATAATCAGTCATTACTTTAATCAGTCTTCGTTGCAAAATCACAATATAGGTACTTGTTAAGATTAATTGTACAGAAAATTAAGAGAGAAAATAAAATCGGCAACTTCTACACTCTTTTGTTTAGTTTTATAACATAAAATACACCTTCAAGATTTTATTACAACAACATTGTTTTTTAAACAACAGAATAAATGAAAATAACAAAATCTGCTCTTAAATTTTGCAAACTTACCTAAAAACGAAAAAATATATTTTACAAAATCAAACTGTGTAGGTAACGGGCTATCATGTTTTGAGCAATTTAATATAAAAATCATAACGTAAATCCATATTTGTAAAATCAACATCGAAATAATATAAGCCTTGAGCTCTTTTCGTGCTTCTGTAAACCTGGTTTAGGTAAAATCATTTTAATATCGTGCATCGAAATGACGGGCAGGAAATAAGTCAGATCATAGAACATCTGACTACATTTAATGACATAGTCAACAATTGCTTTCTCTTGAGTGGAGGTAAATATTTTGCGTACAGTATAGTCCGGTGTTAGTGCAATTGAGCTAGTAGGATCCTGAGGCCGGAGAATCGGGAAACGGGATCTTGGTTAACTTTGAAACGGCTCTTATGGTTTGACCCTCCACTATCATGTTTAAAGCGTTGCGCATTTGTTCTTCTGTATGAAGACCTTTCTCTGTCTTCCTTTGCCTATCACGTGGCATGTTTACCTGTTAACAAGTAGTAAGTATAATTTGAAACTAGAACCTTTTGGGGAACAGTGGATCACGATCCAAAGAACCCCATTACCACATGATTCACTGTAACCCATTTTCCAATAACAGAAATAATATTTTTAACAAAATATATATCGCTTATATTATACAAACTAGCTGTGCCCGCGACGACGTTCGCGTGCGCTTAGGTCGATGCCAGCCTATTATCTTACTTCAAATTTTTGTTTACTAATAAATGCGAAAGTTTGGCTAGCTGGATGTTTCTTACTCAATTACGACAATACGGCTGAACGGATCTGGATGAAATTTCGCACAGAGGTAGATTATAGTCTGGAATACCACATACGCATTCTTATCTCGGGAGTACCTACTTTGGGAGATATTCAAGATTCAAACCATTTATTTACAGGTACCTAGATACTTTTGAATTGTTAAGATCAGTCTGATTTTTTAAACGTAAGTAGATCACTGTGTAAAAGAACGTGCAAGAAATTCTGCAGCCAGTATTTATCTATACATATAATAAAATCGTAGACCAACTGTGTCTGTACATTGAATATTCTTGCATAAAAATTACATAGAAAAGTTAGGAAAAAGATACAAAACAAATATGCTATTTATGAAATTTTTGTCTGTTTGTCTGTGCGTTTGAGGGAGCATCACGCATAAACTACAGATTGGGATACAAATCTAGGTACTTAAAAATATTAAGTGATAACCCGAGTAACATTTAGCGTTTATTTCATCAAAATTGACCCACAAAATAAAAAGATATTGAATTTTTAAGTTTAGGAAGAAACTTCATCGAGCGCTAAAATAGGTAGTTTTCATTGAGACTCCAGAGACTTGCAATGTCATCTATTGAGAATAATAGTGGTAACAAATGTGTGAAACGAACTTCAAAACATATTGTTGAGTTATTTGATAAACTCTTAATATTATGTAGCAAACAAAAGAAAAGTGAATATGTTATTATCATAATATTATTATTTATCGTAACATGTGGGCTCCTAAGTTCAAACTCATTTTTGACAGTTTGACTACATTGTCAATAGATGGCGATGTACTGATGACGAGTTTTTCTGAATCGCGGTGTTAAGATTCTCCTCAGGAATATGACGTCAGCCCATGAGCATTAATTTTTGGTTGATGTAGCGCTGTCCGCCCCCCGCCCCATCCGGGCGGGCGTGCCGCAGGGCAGCTGCATATCGCCGGCGTGTTACTCGCACTACACCGACGACATCCCCACCACACCAGAGTCGACGCTCGCGCTGTATGCCGACGACGCCGCGTACGTCACCACTTCGCTCAACGCAAAGTACGCGCGGTCAAGATGCAGCGCGCCCTCGACCTGCTCCCGGACTGGCTCGCCAAGTGGAGGCTGTCGGTCAATGTGAGTAAGACGCAGGCGATCATCACAGGGATGACGCCTCTCCCACCACCTCTGAAGCTTCAGAGAGCCGACGTCGATTGGGCGCCCCAGGCCAAGTACCTGGGTGTGACCATCGACCGTCTGCTCAAGCTGGGCGTGTACAAGTCGTACATTCGCCCAGTCTTGACGTACGCTGCCCCCGCCTGGTACGCCCTCACCTGTGAGGGGAACCGGAAGATTCTCCGCGCGCAGCAACACCTAGCGCTGCGGACCGTCCTAGACGCCCCTTACTGTGTGAGGAATAGCGTCATCCAGCGCGACCTCGGGATTGAGAGCCTGGATGAGTTCGTGCGACGTCTCGCGAGGGTCATGTTCGCGCGTGCCGACGCATCTGCTTGGCCGCATGTCAAGCACCTGGCGCCCTGGCACGCGCGCCCACCTGACGCGAGACGCCTGCCCCGCGACCTGGTAGCGGATGACGACGACCCCATCGCACCGGACTGGACTCCTGAGTAGGCCGCCCCCAGGCTACACGCGACCTACTCAAACACAAAAACTTTACACTCGACTCCCACCCCGGCGCGTGACTTGTGCTAGGTTAATATAGGCAAGTTGCGCTCCGAAACCCACACAATCGCCACTCCACACTCGCTGGCACACACGCACCGGATATGTTTCCTAGGTTAATATAGGCTTATTCGGTGCAGACGCATGGGCGGTAGTACCCACACTACATAAACGCTCACACACTCACTGACGGCTCTGCGGTCCGGGCCGCGATCGGCTAGATCTGAGACCGGTGCGGACGGGAGCCACATTCCCGCTGCAGGCTCGCCACCAACTGGAGCGGCGCCACGGCGTCCTCACCTTCCGTCCTTCCGGGAGATACCTGTTTCGGATTCGGCGGGAGGACACGCCTGGGTGTCAACATTGCGAGGATCGCCCGGAGGACACGGTGGAGCATACGGTAGAGGTCTGCCCTGCTTGGGCGGAGCACCGCCGATTTCTCGTCGAGGCGATCGGCTGCGGCGACCTCTCGCGACCGGCCCTGGTTCGGTCTATGGTCCGGAGCGAGGAGGCATGGGAGGCGGTCACCTCTTTCTGCGAAGCAGTAATGCTAGCGAAGGAGGAGGCCGAACGTGTGAGAGAGAGGGAGGCCTCACGACCCGGCCGCCGCAATAGAAGAAGACGGCCCGGGCGTCGGGAGTCGCAGGGCGATTTCCGACCACCGTAGGCGCGGGTCTGCGGACGGCGAGCATTGGGCGGCTCGCCGTCCGATCAAAACTAGACCCGTGTCGGCGGCGCGCTGTATTCCACGCGCGCATCAAAGAGCTGTCAGCAAGGGAGACGGGGCCCGCCAGGGCCAGTGCCTGCCGGGGTGCGGAATCCGTTCGAAAGAGGCACCATACCCTGGAACGCAAAGGGCAGTAGGAGGAACACGGATGGGTTTTAGTCAGTAAGAGTCTGACACTCCCTTCCGCTCCGCCCAGAGCGGAAGGAGTCATTTGATGATTTCCCATCCTTAAAAAAAAAAAAAAAAAAAAAAACGCTCGCCACCAAAGTCGGCACCTTCGTCGCTGGTCGTTCTCGCTGGGCCTCCCCCAGTTCACTGGGGGTCTCACCCGGCGGGGACTGACCGCCGAAGGTGTTCGTGAAGAGGCGGCGCTGACGTACAGCGCCGCGGCGCGTCTGCAGCAAACTCATTAGCAACTACTCACAGGCGTGCGTTGCTAATTTATTTTGGCAGGCGCACGCCACCGACAGCCATCGCCTAAATGGCCATACAATGACCGGTCCATAGTAATGGACCGCGGATGGACTCCGCGGGCAGGGGGCGTAGTGCCCCGGTACCGCTCGCCACGTCGTCGCGATCACTCCGAGTTGAATTTTCTTTCGAATTTGTTATCCCACGGGCCGATCAAGGTTAAGCTACGCTTGAGGTTGATCTGATGGATGGGTGACCATTTAAATTTAAACATTCTGTTTCTGAGACTCCGAGATTCTAGGCGTGCCTTGAATATAAGTGAACCAGTAACACGGGTCCATCTTCAAGGTTAAGCAACACTTGCCGAGGTCGGTCTTAGGATGGGTGACCATTTTAACATAACATACACACAGGTCGATTGACACTCGAATATAATAATAAAAAATAAAAAAATTCTATGAAATTCTAATACATAAAATACGCCTCTACTGAGTGATTGCCAGAAATGCCTTGCCAGACAACGCACCGCCGAAACTACTGGTCGTAGAACGCTGAAATTTGGCATGTAGGTTCCTTAGGGAGTGAAGGCGAGACCGCGAGAACTAAGAGAGAATTTCCCGAAATTTCTACAAGAATGGGAAAAAACGGTATATGCGCGTACGAAGTCGCGGGCAAAAGCTAGTATCATAATAAGTACCTATTATAAAAATATTGGTTTTACGATTTACGGACAATAAACGAATCTAATTAAAGACAACACAGTGAACATTGTCCCCGCATCTGACGCATTTGAGCGGGCGGTGGCACTGGTGCGAGCTGTGCCTGAACTGCTGGCACCTGTGACACTGGGCAGGCCCTCGCTTGCCTCTCCACGCCTCGATTTTGACACCACGCATAAATAGGAGGGTCGTGATGTCGTAAATTCTCCTAAAATCGGGCGTCCTCTTCAACACTGCATGGAAAATGCAGCCGGGTCGTCCTTCGCGCGCCTTGATGTTGCGCACGTACTCCGGCTCGAATCCATGCAGGCGGAGCTCCTCCTCGATTTCCTCGGGATTCGTGTCCGCGGGCAGCCCACGGATGGCCACCTTGGCACTCCTCTCCGCTGGCAGCGAATAGGCGAACCAGGAGAGACCGCCCTCCCTCTCCAAGTCGGTGAGGTACTGCTGGACCGCCCTGTACTCGCCCTCACTTTCGGGCAAGAACCGAATGCCGCCCTGATACGGACGGGCATTCGGTGGGTGACCCAGTATGGCACTCACCGCTCTAAAGTGAGCGGTCCAATCTGGAAGCCTCTCCACGATCAGCGGAGGGTACCGGGGTGACTTCTTCTTCGGCGCGGGGTCTGCCGCGGTGAGTTCTGGTAAAACGCCAGTGGTGACGCTAGTGAGTGTGGCGCAGGTGGCGCTAGTGTGCATTTCTCCAAACATTATAGTTTCAGTAGGCGCAGGAGGTGGGCACGCCGTGACGGAGTCGGCGGACCGCCCCCCCCCCCCCGCCTGGACCGCGCGGTACGCGCTGCGGTAGTGGCGGGTCAGGGCAGTAGCGCTTTGCTTCTTCGGTGGCCTCGTCATCTGGGCTTCTGGGTATCGCTGGGGCCTGGCCTCGAGCGCAAACTCGAAGCCAAAGCCCAGGTTGTCATTGGTGGGGTAGGTGGGGCGGTCAACGTCCATGGCGCCAGCTCGAACGGGCGTGTCCGCAGACACGTCGCGTCGACCGGCAGTGGAGCCCCCGGACGAGGCCGACATGTCCGACCCTTGACGGAATGAACATGCCGACATCATGGCAAGTCCTGGGCGGCGCCCCTCGGTGGAGTTGGTGGCAAGTCCTGGGCGGGGCCCCTCGGTGGAGTTGGGGAAAATAAAAACTCTGACCTTTGACGGGCAGGCGGCGTCGATGGCGCAGATTGGGTCGCGCTCGCCAGCAAGCGGCGGGGAGCGGGCGACGCATTGCGGCGTGCTGTGGCGGCGTAGGTAGCCGCAGTCGTCTGGGTTGTTGTGGGGCGCGATGCGGTGCGCGCAGGCGGCGCGGCGGCAGCAGGCACTTCAGACCTCGTGGGTTGAGTTGCTCTCGCGATCGGGGCAGGCGACACGAACGCGGATGTGCGCACAATAGGCTGCGCCATCGGGTCGGGCTTCGCCGTAGGTTGCTCGGGCTGCACCCCGGTCCGCGCAGTTTTGGTGGCGGATGTTGCTGTTGGTGGCGCCACTTGACGTACAGGTGGCGCAGCCCGGTGTGCGAACGCGGTAGCAGACGATGCTACAGGTGGCGCCGCCTGCCGTACAGGTGGCGCACCTTGACTCGCGTGCGCGGATGCGCCTGCTCTCGGTGCAACGGAGCGCACGGCGGGAGCGGCGGCTCGCACAGCGTGGGCGCGGCTTTTGACGGCGGGCCCCGGGGCCTGGATGGGCACGGGGCGAAAAACCGGAGGGCGAACCGGAACGGCCGGTTGCCGGCTCGACGACGGCGCCGGTGAAACGCGCGCAGTCACCGGTGACGTCGGCGGGCCGGTGGTGGTCGTCCCTGATGGAGCTGGAGCGGCAGGTGGAGCACCGGGCGCTGCTGTGGCCGCGACGTGCGGCATCGACTGCGTCCGGTCCCCCATCGGTCGGTCAGGCGGGGTGCCGGCTTCGTGCCCCAAGGAGCTACGACTGCCGGGTTTCTTGGGCGGCATGGCGTGGCGGGAGCCTCCGTGACCGCTACGGTGTGTTGCCACACCGGGCAGACGCGGGGCGGCCTCCCCTGTGTGCTCCCACGAGTGTTAGTCGAGACTATCACCCGCGACAACACACAAGGAAAACAGAGTTGAAAACTAGGTGCGGCCCGGACGGAAAGTTTCGGCAGGAGCACTCGCGCGCAACACGTGATACTGCGAATAGGCTCCGGGCGAATCCAAGAGACCGTACCGAAACTCGTGTGAGGGTCATTCTCCAGCAGAAAATCTTAACACCGCAATTCAGAAAAACGCGTCATCAGTGCAACGCCATCTATCGACCAAGTAAGTAAACTGACAAAATGATTAGTATTGGAAGACGTTAAATAAGGAGCCCGTATGACAACATTAAGGTATTAAAATGTTCACTTTTATTTTGCTACGTATAAAAGTTCCACAAATAACTCAACAATGTGTTTTAGGGGGTATGTGAGTTTTCATGCAATTTATTTTCCTCAATAGATGGTGCTTTGCCTAATCACAATACATTAGGAAGTTTCCTACTAAACTTAAAAATTCAATACATTTTGATTTGTGGATCGGTTGTTATGATAAATACTGATAAGGTGTAAAAATGTTCAATTTTATTTTGCCACGTGGGTATTAAAAGTTTCACACATAACTCTACAATTTGTTTTGGTGTTTTTTTACATGCGTTCGTGAATTTCATCTTTTTCAATAGATGGCGTTGTAATCAGAATACATGAGGAACAGAATACATTAGAAAGCCTCTTACTAAACTTAAAAATTCAATATCTTTTGATTTAGTGGGTCGATTTTGATGACATAAACGCTAAATGTTACTCGGATTATCACTTAATATTTTTAAGTACCTAGATTTGGAACCCAATCTGTGGTTTATGCGTGATGCTCCCTCAAACGCACAGACAAACAGATAAAAATTTCAAAAATAGCATATTTGTGTTTTGTATCTTTTTCCTAACTTTTCTATGTAATTTTTGTGCAAAAATATTCAATGTACAGACACGGTTGGTCTACGATTTTATTATATGTATAGATTAATACATTTTTATACAATCAGACACATATACTGAATGAAAATATTGCAAAGACTTTAAATATCCAAATAACTTTAAGCCATAGTAATTTCAAACATTACGTAAATTATTTTTTCGTACTTATCTGCTGACCGATGCACTATCGCGAGTCCTCCTGTTGTGACTCTGTGACGGCGACTAGTCGGGTGGCACGGGTTAGGGGATAGCATTAGCTAAGCCAACGCATGTGTGTGTGAGTACAATAGATACAGAGTTTTAATAAATGATTCACTGATCCCCGTGATCCACTGATGCACATGTTCCCCTACGCGGTGGCATGTATATTATTATTATTGCTGTTGCTGTATAATATTGCACAAAAGCCTACTTAAAAGGCTAATAATGACACTTAAACGGACTCCTCCAAAGGCACCCACTCTCTCTGAGTCAGAAGCCGAATCGAGCTCATGCATTCAAGCTCAGACTCTGGTGAAAAAACCTACCCCCACCCCGGCTGTTCCTGAAAACGAACATATAACTACCCGCAAACGCAAACGTGATGATGACTATTCAACCTTTATGAACGAGATCCGTGATATGTTGAAAACTCATACAGCTGAGATGGACAGCAAGTTAGAGTCTCTGCAGAACACAATAAAGGAGATAATTTCTCAGAACACTGAAATAAAAGAGAAGTTAACGACTCTAACTAAGCAATACGATGACATCGTTATTAGAACAGAGAAGTTAGAGGCTGAGAAAAAATCTGATTATAACTATATTATGCAGTTGCAGCAGACCGAATCGATAACTTAGAAAGGATATCATGCCTGTCAAAAATGGAAATAAGAAATATTTCGAAACCACTTGGAGAATCTAAGGAAGACCTACACAAAATCGTCACGGAAACGGCCATGTTGCTCGGTGTCTCCATCCAACGGCATGAAATTAAAGACTTATTTCGGCTAAACAGGAAGGAAGGCGTATCACCAATAATAGCTTCAATAAAAGTAACAAAGATAATAAGTTGAACAGTTTACATTTAAAATTAGAGGGATAATCCTAAGCCGATATTCCTGTCCGAGTGTCTCACACCAAAAGCCCAGAAACTAGATAATTCGCCAAAGAGAATAACTATAATTATGTTCTGCTGGACTTCTCTTGGCAAAGTATTTCTAAGAAAAAGTGAGGGAGAAAAGCAGATTTTTATCAAAAACGAAACTGACATCGATCTTCTACATTGTATCAAGCTAAATGACTAGCTGGGAATTTATGCACCTATTATCCTCCAAACTCGTATTACTATCATGAGTGTTTTATTTTTAAATTTCGCATGCTCTTTCAATTAAAATTGTCTTATATTAATATTATTAGTTGTATTTCTGTCATTGTACTATTTACCGTTCAACTACTCACATTCACCACACATTGAAACATAACACTCAGGCTCACACATTATTTTTACTAATACACAAAACACTTTATAAATTGTATTGAAGGCACATAGGTACTAAAAGGCACGCTTTTAGTAGGTATGTGCCTTCAATACAGTTTATTGTGCGGCTTGTAGTGTCCCGGCAATTTGTCTCTGCTATACCATTGCTACTAGTTCTGTTTCTATTTCTTCCTACAAAGAATATGGTTGATATACAAGGTGTCGCAAATGACATTGACGATGTAGTCAGTGTCGGCGATGTTATAGCACTGCAAGGCTGCCTTTAACAACCTTTAGGAGAAAAATCGTTTTCAGTTTTAAATCAAAATATCAGAAGTCTAAACCGTAACTACGAAGGGCTTGCTGTACCTACTTCTCAAGAGACTAAACATCAATTATGATATAATTATGCTTACAGAATCTTGGCTATCCGAAAATTCGATCATACCTGAAATGTTAAATTACACAACTCACAGTACCAAGACCCAAAATGATGGTATCGTTCTGTACCTAAAAGATAGCTTACACGCGAATGTATATGAGCCAAATTATTGTGAAGAAGTAAATTGCCTTGTAGCAACAATCAACAACGACTTAGCCGTTGTATCATTGTACAGATCTCCAGCCTTTAAAAACCTAGATCCCTTTTTAAAGTCTTTAGAAATAATCTTGTCCAATATTAACCACTATAAAAATATACTTCTAATGGGCGATATAAACATTCATATTAAACTTAAACAACTTAACCCTAAACACACAGAACATTTAAATCTGCTTGTTTACGGCCTTCTTACCACGCATACTCTGCCGACCAGAGAGTCAAATTGTCTTGATCACTGCTTCGCCAAAACAAAACTAAAACCTTTGACTATAGTTTGCAATTCAACTCTTACTGACCATGTATGTGTTATGATATCACTACCTCTGAAAATGAAAAATAAACCAAATAACCTCATTCATAAAAAAACTGACTACGATGCTGCTATTAGAGACTTAAATAAGATTGAATGGGATGAAAGTTTTTATAATGATGACCCAAATGTTGAACATCTTCTTGAATACCATCAGAGACGTCCTATCGAATCACACTCACACCGTCAAGCAGCCTAGGCGACAAATAATAATTAAGCCTTGGATTACGCCAGTTGTTTTGTAGATGTATGAGGAATGGCGATCAACTTCACCAAAAATTAAGAAAGGATCCAGAAAAATCAACCCTTACTTTAACTTACAAGCGGTACCGAAATAAATGTAATAATCTACTAAAAAGCCTTAAAAATAAATATTCAAATCAGAAAATCAGAATTTGCTAAGTCTAGCTATAATATAAAAAAAACAATGGGGATTAGTAAAAGAAATGTGTAATTTAAACAGCTACCCTAAAATTCCAACAGAGCTTCTTTCCACTAACTCAACACCTCAAGACGCGTTGAATAATATAAATAGGTACTTTGTCCGTGTCGGTAGTAATTTGGCAAGCACCATTTTGTCCAAGACTCACACAAATGAAATAGATCTGAGCAGGCGGTGTAGACCAAAGCCGAATAGCGAACCCTTAAACTCTTTTATGCTTCTCCCAACACACCAATTTGAAATAAGAGATATAATTGCCAACCTAAAACCTAAGAATTCCTCGGGATGGGACGGTATCTCCAAGTGAGAGCAGTAGATTTCCTTATTGCACAACTAACACACATATTATTATGTAATGCTTGCTTTTCAAAAGGAGTCTTTCCAGATGCGCTTAAAAAGTCTGTCACTGTTCCTATATATAAATCAGGCAGGAGACAAAACTTTGGTGACGAATTATAGACCAATTTCTCTACTACTTAGTTTTTAAAAAATTATAGAAACACTAATAAATAAGAGGCTAAAACACTACCTGGAAACTCATAAACTGCTCTCAGGTAATTAGTTTGGGTTCAGAGAAAAAATATCAACCGCCGACGCTCTTCACAAGCTAACTTCGTATATAGTCGAGAATATGGACAGGGGGCAGAAGTCTCAAGGTATATTCCTAGACCTAGCAAAGGCCTTCGACACTGTCTCTATACCAATCCTCCTGCACAAACTGGAGACCTTAGGAATTCGAGGAATACCTCTTCAACTTTTCCAAGATTATTTGACAAACCGAAAACAGCTTATAAAAATTAATGATAGTGTAAGCCGTGAGGAAAATGTGACCTTCGGAGTGCCTCAAGGCAGTGTTATGGGTCCTACGCTGTTTTTAATATATATGACCTCTGCAACTTGCCATTACGGAATGGTCAAATAATAACATTCGCAGATGACACAGTATTATTGTTCAGCTCTAACACGTCGAAAGATGTGGCCGAAGCAGCTAATCAAGGTTTTGCTTTGGTAACCTCATGGTTGGACAATCATTTGTTGACCCTAAATTTTGACAAAACTAAGTATATAACATTCACAGTTAACGACAGAACTCCACCTTCTCCTAATTCAATAATAATACAAACCTACAATTGCAATAATCAAAGTACCTGTAATTGTAACCCAATCACTAGAACTAATTCCATAAAGTATCTTGGTGTGATAGTAGATCAAAACCTAAACTGGAAAGAGCACGTCATGAAAGTAAGCAATCGCGCAAGAAAGTTATTTTATGTTTTTAGAAGTATTAGAAATGCATGTGACATAAGCTACTGACAAAAATTTACTTAGCTCTATGTCAGTCTGTGCTGATATACGGTTTAAATGTATGGGGAGGAACTTCAAAAACCACCATGTTGCTGGTAGAAAGAGCTCAACGCATGGTACTCAAAGTTATTTCTCGCAAAAAGTACACTAATCCGACACACCTACTTTACTCAGAACTGGGAGTCCTCACGGTATGAAAGTTATTCATTAAACTTGAGATCATGACACAACATAAAGTAAAACCTCACTTTGCAAATAGGCGACGGTTAGATATAGTTTACAACATACCCAAATATAGAACATCTTTCGCACACAAATTTCACAATTATCTCGGTCCTACCCTCTACAACAAAGTAAGTAAAGATCTAAAATTGAAGAATCTTGATAGCTAAACATGAAAAAAATCTATAGAAGAGTATCTGATACCATAAGATTACAATAAAACTGAAAATCTATTGAACATTTTGGTATAAACAAGGCCTAAGGCACATAAATAATAAAGCACACACACACACACAGATCCATACAAAAAAAAAACATCGCACACACAAGTACCTACCTAAACACAAAATATTACAGACAATTCGAATCATGTAACTTAATTGGTATCTTAACTTTTTAACTCAGTTCTATGATTTATTATTGTACCAATACAGTAAATAATCCATCTGCATTCTGCTTAACTATGTAACTTGTAACTGGAACCCTGTGGGAAATAGTTGTTTTTAGGGTTGAGGAAGACTATCCGCTCGTGATACAGTTTTATAATAGTTCGAGGGGATAGGGCGAATCAGGCTTAAAACAACCAAACCATTTTTTTTTTTTTTTTTTTAACAATCTACTATTTCACATTCCTCTACTGTTGATCGGTCAAAAAATATTGTAATAATAACTTTAAATGATTTCTGTGTATGTTTATATCCTATAATTAAGTTACTATGTATGGTTGTCTCCTAATCGTGCAATAAAGAATATTATTATTATTTTTTCATGTTTTTGACTTCCCGGGTCCCTAGAGACCCGGTCCTTTGGTAGGCGTACGAGGGGCCGAAGCCAACTCGCAGAGGCCTCTTTAGATATTTCAAATGGAATGGGACACCAACCGACGATTATCCCTGTATGCACTGTGAAAGTATAGCCGAGGACAATCCCCGGTTGGAGCAGGACTATTGCAGAATATGGAAACAAAAGATGAAACGCTATGGGTTTGGCTGGTTTAGTGGACTAATAATCGTTTACTATGGAAGAACTATTGGCCCCTGCCTAACCATTGACAATTAAAACGGCTTTAAAATAGCAGGGGGTGACTTGCACACTCAATAAATGGGCCCCCCGAAAAGAGTCGCTAGCACAAAGTAACGTAGCGCCAAGGGGGCAACATATCCTGAGGTGCTAGAGGAGTGGAGAGGTATACCACGGCTATCAGGACAACCCCGGATGTGCGGTCAAGATCGAGCACGTTTGCTCTTGCGAATCTCCACTCAGACCGGCCGATTAAGGCAAGCAAGAGGTGGGAGCTCTGTTCCTCGTCAGTGTTCATTGCGGTCAGCCAATAAAGGCAAGCCGGAAATGAGGAACAAGAATTCTCCCTGGAGATCAGGTCCGTGGGGTCGCTAGTGCCCAACAGATCGCCACAAAACTGCCTTGCGGATTTATTATTATCTCCTTTATTCAGTTACCATATAAATTATATTTTTAAATATTTGAATAAAATAAATACAAAAACATTTAAAAATATAAAAATAGTAGCCCACCGATATCGAGAACAGGGTCCAAGCTACCGGTGGTCAGGGCTCCAGAGAAAGGAACCTCCTGACAATGCGAGCCGTGTCCAGAAGTACCGCTTTCTGAATCAAGCCCTTGATCCAGCTGCCCAACGAGAGCCTCCTAAGGTGTTGGTCGAGGCTCGTGGCTATTAAGCCATTGGCCGACACGACTATCGGTACAATGATTGCGGAGTCCACTTCCCACATGTCGACAACCTCGCGAGCCAAGTCAATATACTTGATTTGTTTGTCTTTCTCAACTTTCACGAGGTTCTCGTCATGCGGGACGGTTATGTCTACAATCATTGCACGCCTCACAATTCGGTCCACCACCACTATATCAGGCTTATTGGCAACAATAGTCCTGTCAGTGATGATGGACCGATCCCAGTACAATGTGATATTGCCATTATCGAGAACTGGGTCGGGCGCATACCTATAGTATGGCACCTCCGACTCCACAAGAGAGTATTTCAGAGCAAGTTGCTGATGGATAATCCTGGCTACAAGGTTGTGCCTATGCAAGTATTCTCCGTTAGCTAGACGAGAACAACCAGAGACAATGTGGCGAATTGATTCTCCCGGACGGTGACATGCCCGACATATGTCGACCGTGCCGTCTTTCACAATAAATCTCCGGTAGTTATTCGTCATGATAACTTCGTCCATAATTGCACAAACAAAACCTTCAGTTTCTCCAAAAAGATCACCGAAACGCAGCCAGGCTACGGACGCTAGTTGGTCTACGTCGGGCCCATGTAGGGCCCGGAAAAAGCGTCCGTGAAGCTCCTTACTCTGCCATACCGCCCTGCGATCGTTAGTGTCAAGCACCGCAGGTTTGCGCCAGTTCTCATTTGCCAAGGAGAGCGGGGTGAGTCCCTTGTCCACCGCCACTACATCTCGATGCATACCCACGTCGACAGCTAGGAAATATTCCCTAAGACTGCATATCTCGCGATTGTGGAGAGTCTTAGCATTTAAAAAGCCTCGACCTCCACACTTTCGCGGGATATACAGTCTCATTACCGACGACCGTGGGTGATGCATTCGATACGCAGTGAGCAGTGTACGGACTCGCCTATCCAGGGCGTCAAGTTCCGTTTGAGTCCATTTGAGTACGCCGAAAGAGTACATCAATACCGGCGTGACCCAACCGTTGAAGGCGCGCACCTTGTTTCCGCCCGATAGAAAGCTATTGAATACCTTCTTCAGGCGGCCAAAGAAGCGCTCCTTCAACGATTGCTTCATGTCAGTAACATTGATACCTAACGCTTCCGACATACCCAAATACTTGTAAGTTTCAGTTGGAGAGAGGGATCTCAGGTTTATGGAATCCGAGAGTTGAGTTCCCACGGATTCCATAATCTCTCCACGCTTTACATGCATGACCGCACATTTATGGAAGATTATATCCTCGATAAAAACGCTTGGCTAAATGCTGGTCCTGCTTCACAGTCACAGCTGCTTAGGTCCACTTCTTAGGTTTTTATATTTGGAAGAGATGCTCGCTCCTTTTAGAGGTTCTTACATTATTTCGTTTATTTATTCTTATATACATACAAATTATATTATTATATTAATTACTTATTTATTATTTTTTTTGATGTAAGAACTTAATCGTTCTCTTTATTAATTTATTCTTCATTATTTGGTCATTGACAACCATAGTTTTGTGTAAAGTAGAAGCATATTTTTCAAATTTTGTAAATGTGAGTACCATGAAACCATTTACATTTTATGTGAGTAGTTATAGTTTTACTTGTTGGACATGAACGAGCATGGTGGTTGAGAGCATGTCATGCTCACTCAAATGTCTCGCTGATGGCGGCGCGTGGGTTTGAGCATTCGGTTCCCTTCGAAATGGTTGAGCTGAAAGGTGCCGATTCACGCGTCATGTTCGTAAACAGGCGCCGTCGGTTGAGACTGGTCATCTCTTAACTGCCATTGGCTTATTTTAATCTTTATATTTAAAATTCTTATAATAAGCCCTTTTTTTTTCCTTTGCATTGTCCTCACATGCAGAAGTAACAAGTATATGTAACTTGGAATGTTGTAAAACAGAACATGATTTAAAAGAGTGTCCGTGGAGTTTCTTGCACGTTCTTCTCCATAGAGATCTACGCTTTGGAACGAGCAAATAGCTTCCATGTTTTTGACTGACCGACCTTGACGTTTCAAAAGTGCCTGTGAATGGTTTATTTGAAATAAAATGCTTTGAATTTGAATTTATCCACACCAAACTCCATCCTGATGGCGTTACTGAATGTTTCAGTTACCTTCAGTAGCTCCATCAGTTGCAGATTAGTGGGGGCAAAGAGTTTCAGATCATCCATGTAAAGGAGGTGAGATATAACCTGACCACCTCTCTTCAACCGATAGCCTAGCCCTGAATTCTCCAGCAGTGTGCTAAGAGGATTCAAGGCTAGACAAAACCAAAGTGGACTCAAACTATCGCCCTGAAATATACCCCGCTCGATCCTTACCGGTTCGCTATTCCTCTGGATATTTCGAGATCCTGGATAGCGAAGGACTGTCCTCCATTGCCCCATACACGACATCAGGAAGGTGCGTAGCGTTGCATCAACTTTATACAATTCTAGCACCCTCATGAGCCATGTATGAGGCACCGAGTCATAGGCCTTCTTATAGTCTATCCAGCATGTCGACAGATCCTTTCGGGAACGCCGAACCTGTTGGCTAATGGCCATATCAATAAGGAGTAGCTCCTTAGTACCGCGGGACCCATTCCTACATCCATTTTGAGAGGCAGACATGATGTTGTTATTGTTAATATGGTTATTAATCTTTGCCCTCAAAATGGATGTAAGAACTTTATAGACCGTCGGTAAACACGTGATCGGTCTATAATTTTTAGGTTCCGCAGTACTACCTGATTTATGGAGCAGGTGGGTTATTCCTGTAGTTAAGAACTGGGGTAGCGACCCAGACTCTAAGGCAGACTGGAATTGAGACGCCAAGCAAGCGTGCGATCTCGTAAACCATTTAATCCAGAAATTGTGCAGCCCATCCGGCCCTGGAGATTTCCAGTTAGGCAACGGGCGGACTGCACAAGCTACATCTTGGGGGCTGATGGAAATTGTCCCCATTTCTGGTAACGGATCGCACACACACTCGACCTCCCGAGTCCAATCACCCTCAGTATGACTGACAGGAACCGACCAGATGCTGCGCCAGAATGAACACATAGCATCATCATCCGGTAAGCGCGTGTCAGTCACACCTTGGTCCGGTCGCTCCCAATCCCTATATACCCACCTTTCGTTACTTCGGAATGTGCGATTCTGGGTGTATCGCTCCACTCGCCGCCTGTACCTACGAATACGGCTTGCCCATGCATACACCTTCTGCTTCAGGAAGTCGATGCGCTCTGTGACACGAGATATATAATCTCGGGGATTGACATCAGTCCCCGAAAACGCCCGTCTCACAAAGCGCATCACTCGAGGGCGTGTGTTGCCCTCCTTGAAGCAGATCAGTTTGCCGATTAGCGCTCTGGCCTCACCAATACGACGCTCGATCCTGCACTGCCAAGCTGGTACGGCTGGTTTTGGTCGTGTAACTTTGTCATTGGTTATTTTTATTTTGACATGAGCTACACGACATGCCGCTACAGCCGCACAGTACATGATCGAATGTGCATCGGTGAGGTTATCACAGTTATCAAAATGGCTTGACAACTGCGAATCCAGAGTAGCCACCAGCGCCCTGTTCTTGTTATGCATGGGCAAACGAGGTAAGCGTGGTCTAAGTTCAGGGGCCATGTAGCGGTATTCCCGAATAGCACACTCCAAAGAACTCCTCAATTCGTCATTGCACTGGGTACTTACGTTTGTAACCCTGTCATTACTCTCCTCGTCAGCAAGGCTGGGCAATTGGGTTGACTGTGCTGGTGCCACATTCTGCGACGGAGGAGCAATGACATGGCTACACAATTCAGTGCGGAGGCGATCAGGCACACTATCATCCAACATACGGTTACGCTGGATGACGCGCACCTGATCCGACAGTCGTTGGGCCGATACGCTGACAGCTGGTTCAAGTACCTGAAACAGAGAGAGCATCCGACCACGGTACGCAGTCAGGTTAGTTCCCCCCTCTGTAGCCCCAAAGTATGAGCGTATTACATTCTCATTTATGGCTTGAGTCCATTTTATACGCTGCACACTTCCACCGATAGCGGGGACCCTATCAGAGACCGGTGGGCCTCGAGGTCCTAAGCTGGCCGGTGGTCGGCCTCGCCCGCGCCGACGCGCAGGTGGTGGTGTCGTCGGCGGCGAGAAGTATTCGTCGCTCGAGCTCGACGCAACTGCAGCTACCGGAATCTCTGGACTCGCGGTTGGCGCAGGTCCCGGCGGCTGCGAGGCGGAACTGAGCGACGAACCCGAAGATGGTGTTGGTACTGCTTGTAGTCGTGCCCGGTGACGTGTCAACATTTTATTTCCTTATTTGCAATTTGTTTTTCCATTTGGTGTGTTTTTTTATTTCCATGTGGTGCTACTTTTTTTTTCTTGATGTATTTGTTATTAAATGCATTGTTTTTATGGTTTTTTTTTATTAAAATCAATAAAAATACGGGATGAAAAATTTCTCACGTCAGTTGGCTTGACAGCCGAGCCACAGATTATTTATTATTATTATTTCCTTTATTCAACAAATTAACCTACAAATTACATTTTTAAATATTTGAAAAAAAGAATTATAAAAACATTTAAAAATATAATAAATAGTAGCCCACCGGTATCGGGAACAGGGTCCAAGCTACCGGCGGTCAGGGCTCCAGAGAGAGGAACCTCCTAACAATACGAGCCGTGTCCAGAAGTACCGCTTTCTGAATCAAGCCCTTGATCCAGCAGCCTAACGAGAGCCTCTTGAGGTATTGGTCGAGGCTCGTGGCTATTAAGCCATTGGCTGATACGACTATCGGTACAATGATTGCGGAATCCACATCCCACATGTCGACAACCTCGCGAGCCAAGTCAATATACTTGATTTGTTTATCTTTCTCGGCTTTCACGAGGTTCTCGTCATGTGGGACGGTTATGTCTACAATCATTGCACGCCTCTCGATTCGGTCCAACACCACTATATCAGGCTTATTGGCAACAATAGTCCTGTCAGTGATGATGGACCGATCCCAGTACAATGTAATATTGCCATTATCGAGAACTGGGTCGGGCGCATACCTGTAGTACGGCACCTCCGACTCCACAAGAGAGTATTTCAGAGCAAGTTGCTGATGGATAATCCTGGCTACAAGGTTGTGCCTATGCAAGTATTCTCCGTTAGCTAGACGAGAACAACCAGAAATAATGTGGCGAATTGATTCTCCCGGACAGTGACATGCCCGACATATGTCAACCGTGCCGTCCTTCACAATAAATTTCCGGTAGTTCCTTGTCATGATAACTTCGTCCATAATTGCACAGACAAAACCTTCGGTTTCTCCAAAAAGATCACCGAAACGCAGCCAGGCTACGGACGCTAGTTGATCAACGTCAGGCCCATGTAGGGCCCGGAAAAAGCGTCCGTGAAGCTCCTTGCTCTGCCATACCGCCCTGCGATCGTTGGTGTCAAGTACTGCAGGTTTGCGCCAGTTCTCATTTGCCAAGGAGAGCGGGGTGAGTCCCTTGTCCACCGCCACTACATCTCGATGCATACCCACGTCGACAGCTAGGAAGTATTCCCTGAGACTGCATATCTCGCGATTGTGGAGAGTCTTAGCATTTAAAAAGCCTCGACCTCCACACTTTCGCGGGATATACAGTCTCATTACCGATGACCGTGGGTGATGCATTCGATACGCAGTAAGCAGTGTACGGACCCGTCTATCCAAGGCGTCAAGTTCCGTTTGAGTCCATTTGAGTACGCCGAAAGAGTACATCAATACCGGCATGACCCAACCGTTGAAGGCGCGCACCTTGTTCCCGCCCGATAGAAAGCTATTGAATACCTTCTTCAGACGGCCAAAGAAGCGCTCTTTCAACGATTGTTTCATGTCAGTAATATTGATACCTAACGCTTCCGACATACCCAAATACTTGTAAGTTTCAGTTGGAGAGAGGGATCTCAGGTTTATAGAATCCGAGAGTTGAGTTCCCACGGATTCCATAATCTCTCCACGTTTTACATGCATGACTGCACATTTGTCTACACCAAACTCCATCCTGATGGCACTACTGAAAGTTTCAGTTACCTTCAGTAGGTCCATCAGTTGCAGATTAGTGGTGGCAAAGAGTTTCAGATCATCCATGTAAAAGAGGTGAGATATACCCTGACCACCTCTCTTCAACCGATATCCTAGCCCTGAATTCTCCAGCAGTGTGCTTAGAGGATTCAAGGCTAGACAAAACCAAAGCGGACTCAAACTATCGCCCTGAAATATTCCCCGCTCAATCCTTATCGGTTCGCTAGTTCTCTGGATATTTCGACATCCTGGATAGCGAAGGACTGTTCTCCATTGCCTCATACACGACATCAGGAAGGTGCGTAGCGTTGTATCAATTTTATACAATTCTAGCACCCTCATGAGCCATGTATGAGGCACCGAGTCATAGGCCTTCTTATAGTCTATCCAGCATGTCGACAGATCCTTTCGGGAACGCCGAACCTGTTGGCTAATGGCCATATCTATGAGGAGCAGCTCCTTAGTACCGCGGGACCCATTCCTACATCCATTCTGAGAGGCAGACATAATCGAGTTGCTGTCTATATGAGTGTTAATTTTAGCTCTTAAAATGGATGTAAGAACCTTATAGACCGTCGGTAGGCACGTGATCGGTCTATAATTTTTGGGTTCCGCGGTGCTACCAGATTTGTGAAGCAGGTGGGTAACTCCTGTTGTAAGAAACTCGGGTAGTGAGCCGGTATCCAAGGCAGTCTGGTACTGAAATGCCAACCGAACGTGCGACTTTTGAAGCCACTTAATCCAAAAATTGTGCAGTCCGTCTGGTCCTGGAGATTTCCAATTAGGCAACGGACGGACTGCACGAGCTACATCTTGGGGGCTGATTGTGATTGCCCCCATTTCTGGTATTGAATCGCACGCTCGTTCGACCTCTCTAGTCCAACCACCTTCGGTGTGACTGACAGGCACCGACCAGATGCTGCGCCAGAACGAACACATGGCATCATCATCCGGCAAGGGCGTGTCAGTCACACCTTGGTCCGGTCGCTCCCAAGCTCCTTTCATTACTCTGGAATGTGCGATTCTGGGTGTATCGCTCCACGCGCCGCTTATACCTCCGAATACGGTTTGCCCATGCATACACCTTCTGCTTCAGGAAGTCGATGCGCTCTATGACCCGGGACAAATACTCTCGGGGACTAATATCAGTCCCCGAAAACGCCCGTCTCACAAAGCGCATCACTCTTGGGCGAGTGTTGCCCTCCCTGAAGCAAACTAGTTTGCCGATGAGTGCTCTGGCCCCACCAATACGACGCTCGATCCTGCACTGCCAAGCCGGCACGGCTTTTTTTTGGTCGTGTAGCTCTGTGATCAGCAAATTTGACGTGAGCTACACGACAAGCCGCCACAGCCGCGCAGTACATGATCGAATGTGTATCGGTGAGGCTATCACAGTTATCAAAATAGCTTGACAACTGCGAATCCAGAGCAGCCACCAGCGCCCTATTCTTGTTATACATGGGCAAACGAGGTAAGCGTGGCCTAAGTTCAGGCAGCATGTAACGATACTCCCGAATAGCACACTCCAAAGCACTCCTCAATTCGTCACTGCACTGGGTACTAACATTTGTAACCCTGTCACTACTCTCCTCGTCAACATGGCTGGGAATTTGGTGAGACTGTGGTAGTACCACAGTCTGCGACGAGGGGGCAATGGCACGGCTACTCAGTTCAGCTCGGAGGCGATCAAGTGCAGCATCATCCAACATATGGTTACGCAGGATGACCCGCACCTGATCCGATAGACGTTGGGCCGATACGTTGACTGCTGGCTCAAGCACCTGAAACAAAGAGAGCATCCGAACACGGTACGCGGTCAGGTTGTTTCCTCCCTCTGTAGCCCCAAAGTATGCGCGTATCACATTTTCATTTATGGAACGTGTCCATCGCATACGCTGCACACTTCCGCCGGGAGCTGGGACCCTGTTAGAGGCCGGTGGGCCTCGAGGTCCTAAGCCGTCCGGCGGCCGGCGTCCTCTTCGCCGACGAGCAGGTGGTGGCGTCGTGGGCGGCGAGAAGTACTCGTCGCTGGAGCTCGACGCGACTGCCACGGCCGGTGTCACAGCACTCACGGTGGGGCTGGTTTCCGGCGGCGGCGAGGCGGAGCTGAGCGACGAGGCCGGAGATGGTGGGCGTGCTCGACGAGCTGCGGCTCTTGTCAACATATTTCTTTTCGACTTATTGTGGTGGAGGTGGTCATAATTTTATTGCATATTTTTGTATTTTGATATCTTTACTATTTAAATTTGTTTGTCGCTATTGAATTTATCTTGTTTTCGTTTCATTTTGTTTTATTTCTATAAATTTTTCGTAAAATATTCGTAGAAATTTTTTTCCGTCACTTTAGTTGACAGTCGAGCCACAGATTATTATTATTCCCTTTATTCATTTTACTATACATATTAATTATATTTTTAAATATTTGATTAAAATAAATAAAAAAAACATTTAAAAATATAAAAATAGTAGCCCACCGATATCGAGAACAGGTTCCAAGCTACCGGTGGTCAGGGCTCCAGAGAAAGGAACCTCCTGACAATGCGAGCCGTGTCCAGAAGTACCGCTTTCTGAATCAAGCCCTTGATCCAGCTGCCCAACGAGAGCCTCCTAAGGTGTTGGTCGAGGCTCGTGGCTATTAAGCCATTGGCCGATACGACTATCGGTACAATGATTGCGGAGTCCACTTCCCACATGTCGACAACCTCGCGAGCCAAGTCAATATACTTGATTTGTTTGTCTTTCTCGGCTTTCACGAGGTTCTCGTCATGCGGGACGGTTATGTCTACAATCATTGCACGCCTCACAATTCGGTCCACCACCACTATATCAGGCTTATTGGCAACAATAGTCCTGTCAGTGATGATGGACCGATCCCAGTACAATGTGATATTGCCACTATCGAGAACTGGGTCGGGCGCATACCTATAGTATGGCACCTCCGACTCCACAAGAGAGTATTTCAGAGCAAGTTGCTGATGGATAATCCTGGCTACAAGGTTGTGCCTATGCAAGTATTCTCCGTTAGCTAGACGAGAACAACCAGAGACAATGTGGCGAATTGATTCTCCCGGACGGTGACATGCCCGACATATGTCGACCGTGCCGTCTTTCACAATAAATCTCCGGTAGTTATTCGTCATGATAACTTCGTCCATAATTGCACAAACAAAACCTTCGGTTTCTCCAAACAGATCACCGAAACGCAGCCAGGCTACGGACGCTAGTTGGTCTACGTCAGGCCCATGTAGGGCCCGGAAAAAGCGTCCGTGAAGCTCCTTACTCTGCCATACCGCCCTGCGATCGTTAGTGTCAAGCACTGCAGGTTTGCGCCAGTTCTCATTTGCCAAGGAGAGCGGGGTGAGTCCCTTGTCCACCGCCACTACATCTCGATGCATACCCACGTCGACAGCTAGGAAATATTCCCTAAGACTGCATATCTCGCGATTGTGGAGAGTCTTAGCATTTAAAAAGCCTCGACCTCCACACTTTCGCGGGATATACAGTCTCATTACCGACGACCGTGGGTGATGCATTCGATACGCAGTAAGCAGTGTACGGACCCGCCTATCCAGGGCGTCAAGTTCCGTTTGAGTCCATTTGAGTACGCCGAAAGAGTACATCAATACTGGCATGACCCAACCGTTGAAGGCGCGCACCTTGTTTCCGCCCGATAGAAAGCTATTGAATACCTTCTTCAGGCGGCCAAAGAAGCGCTCCTTCAACGATTGCTTCATGTCAGTAACATTGATACCTAACGCTTCCGACATACCCAAATACTTGTAAGTTTCAGTTGGAGAGAGGGATCTCAGGTTTATGGAATCCGAGAGTTGAGTTCCCACGGATTCCATAATCTCTCCACGCTTTACATGCATGACCGCACATTTGTCCACACCAAACTCCATCCTGATGGCGTTACTGAATGTTTCAGTTACCTTCAGTAGCTCCATCAGTTGCAGATTAGTGGGGGCAAAGAGTTTCAGATCATCCATGTAAAGGAGGTGAGATATAACCTGACCACCTCTCTTCAACCGATAGCCTAGCCCTGAATTCTCCAGCAGTGTGCTAAGAGGATTCAAGGCTAGACAAAACCAAAGTGGACTCAAACTATCGCCCTGAAATATACCCCGCTCGATCCTTACCGGTTCGCTATTCCTCTGGATATTTCGAGATCCTGGATAGCGAAGGACTGTCCTCCATTGCCCCATACACGACATCAGGAAGGTGCGTAGCGTTGCATCAACTTTATACAATTCTAGCAACCTCATGAGCCATGTATGAGGCACCGAGTCATAGGCCTTCTTATAGTCTATCCAGCATGTTGACAGATCCTTTCGGGAACGCCGAACCTGTTGGCTAATGGCCATATCAATAAGGAGTAGCTCCTTAGTACCGCGGGACCCATTCCTACATCCATTTTGAGAGGCAGACATGATGTTGTTGTTGTTAATATGACTATTAATCTTTGCCCTCAAAATGGATGTAAGAACTTTATAGACCGTCGGTAAACACGTGATCGGTCTATAATTTTTAGGTTCCGCAGTACTACCTGATTTATGGAGCAGGTGGGTTATTCCTGTAGTTAAGAACTGGGGTAGCGACCCAGACTCTAAGGCAGACTGGAATTGAGATGCCAAGCACGCGTGCGATCTCGTAAACCATTTAATCCAGAAATTGTGCAGCCCGTCCGGCCCTGGAGATTTCCAGTTAGGCAACGGGCGGACTGCACAAGCTACATCTTGGGGGCTGATGGAAATTGTCCCCATTTCTGGTATCGGATCGCACACACGCTCGACCTCCCGAGTCCAGTCACCCTCAGTATGACTGACAGGAACCGACCAGATGCTGCGCCAGAATGAACACATAGCATCATCATCCGGCAAGCGCGTGTCAGTCACACCTTGGTCCGGTCGTTCCCAATCCCTATATATCCACCTTTCGTTACTTCGGAATGTGCGATTCTGGGTGTATCGCTCCACTCGCCGCCTGTACCTACGAATACGGCTTGCCCATGCATACACCTTCTGCTTCAGGAAGTCGATGCGCTCTGTGACACGAGATATATAATCTCGGGGATTGACATCAGTCCCCGAAAACGCCCGTCTCACAAAGCGCATCACTCTAGGGCGTGTGTTGCCCTCCCTGAAGCAGATCAGTTTGCCGATTAGCGCTCTGGCCTCACCAATACGACGCTCGATCCTGCACTGCCAAGCTGGTACGGCTGGTTTTGGTCGTATATAGTATTATTATTTCCTTTATTTATTTTCTTTACTTATTTATATATTTTTAAACATTTTTATACAATATGTACATTAAAAAAAAAAAACATTTAAAAATATAAAAATAGTAGCCCACCGATATCGGGAACAGGGTCCAAGCTACCGGTGGTCAGGGCTCCAGAGATAGGAACCTCCTGACAATGCGAGCCGTGTCCAGAAGTATCCTGACAATGCGAGCCGTGTCCAGAAGTAGTATTATTATTATTATTATAACCATGACTTTGTTTGGCGTCGTGGCCGGGCCAGAACGGAACACACCTATTATTGCAATTGTTTTAGTCACAGAACAGAAAAAACAGTAGAAGTGCAAAGGAGGCGTGGCACGAGTGCCGGTATTACGCGGAGTTACGCGTACCTCAACCCAGTCGTGTTAGAACATCACGACAAACCGATCGTCTAGCTCACTTTCGATATAAATTTATATTTTCTGAACCATGCCGTATTTTTCCATTTTGGAGTGCAAAAATGACAGCAGGAGAATAAATCTCAAAGATGTAGGTGTTTCATACCATCGGTAAGAACGATTTTATTTGTTTTCTAATAAAATCATAGCAAAATTCATTTTGCCAAAAACTTAAGTTCAAGTCTAGTTAAAATCCACATTATCCCATTAGCATAGAGTTTAGTTTACATCAATTCAGTTACTGTTTCGTTCCCGAAAGTTCTTCGATATTCAAATAGTGATGTAGTCGAGTCGGATACTGGATGGATAGATATCTATAAAAACAGTTTTTGTAGTTCGTCTAGAAATTTTATTGAAATCACTAAACATAACTTTAAAAATATTTTTAGTTTTCCCTTAGACGCTATCCTCAAAGAAAAATGGATAGATGCACGGGTAGAGCTTATTTAATGCCAAGCAAAACAAGCACGATATGCTCCGAACAATTTTTTTGAAAGGGATTTTTAATTTAAAATAAAAGGATATAGATACACGAAAACTTTGTCTGCGTTAATATTCTGTAGCAAACTATGTAATAAGATACTGTCGTAAGCCACTTGGCATAAAGAGTTCACGGAACTGAAGTGTAAACAACACCCCTCTTTTGTCGGAAGTCGACAGACTTGTGGTGTGAAAAAAAATCTGGCCAAGTGCGAGTCGGAGTCGCGTTCAAAGGGTTCCGAACCAATTTCATTTTAGTAAGGGTTCCGTTTCTTACGGATGTTCGGAACACTAAAAAGGTATGATGTGTGTTATTTTTATTGATTAATGTGTAATAAGGTATATTTACATATTAGGTCTTTACCTATGAAATTGCCGTTCTGCAGTACTGGCCATTTCAAATCAAAATAATTTTTGTTTGGCTAAGAATTCTAATTTCAAATTAATTTTATTTTAAAAACATGGTTTTTTTCCAAAAGTAGTCATTTGTTTATTGATTAGTGTTACATTTTCATCGCATTTCAATCATTTCCTCATCATAGATACGTTAAAAATTCGAGTAAATAATGGAATATGAATACCGTCGTGGCAGCAACGCGGCACAAGCGGCACGCAACATCAACGACGTTTACGGAGCTAACACTACAAACCAACGCACCACCTGTTATTGGTTGTGCGTGTTACCTGTTAATGACGAATTAAAGGCGATTGTGGAAGCTGATGATACACAATCTACGGCTGAATTAGCAGCAGCTTTCGACGTTAGCGTCAAAACAATATTGGTTCATTTGCGTCAAATTGGCAAGGTAAAAAAGCTTGACAAATGGGTGCCCCACGAACTCAGTGATCGCCAGCGCGAAGTACGCGCCGAGAAGTGCCTTGCACTGCTCAACAGACACACAAATAAAGGAATTTTGCACCGCATTGTTACCTGCGATGAAAAATGGATTCTGTTTGATAACTGTAAGCGCTCAGCAAGTTGGTTGGATCCTGGTTCAGCACGGCAATTTCATAGGTAAAGACCTATTATATAAAAAAAAACCTTTGCAATTAAGTTTTTTTTTGTTACTATCTACTTTTATACAATAACCTGGGAATATTTCGCTTAAGCTATTTTGAAAGTAGAACTTTATTAACAATGTATTACAAAGCAAACCCGAACTTATCCATTTTAAATGTGATAGCTTATTTCATAACGATTCCAACATTTTTTATGTATGGCTCCCATACAAAACTCCAACACCAAGCGAGTCACATTTTTTGGAATTAATTTCGAAAAAAGTTATCTTATTTATCGATATCGACAATGTAAGTCAAAGTTTATAATATGTCACAGCCGTGATCGAGTGACAACTGTTACTATCCAAACATCTAGTAGGTAATGAACATTATTACTAAGTAATTTAAGTTTATACTTGCAACCATTGAAAATACTGCCATCTATAGTCGAATAGCGGAATTTACTCGTAAAATCAACTTGGAATGAATTTAGAAAACGAAACGCCCGTGAGTACTTTTTGCCTTAAAGCAAAATAAATCCTACGTGTAAGGTCGAAGGTATATTTTTAAATGTAGGTTCTTTGACTTTTTCTTGTTTTGACCGAAATTAAAACGACCAATCAATCGTATCCTTGATTTAGTGGTGAATTATATGACTATTGGTATAGTTGTGCGAGTGTGGCGACACAACTTCCGATACAAATTTCGACGCACAGCATTTCCACCTGTTTTTCCTGTTCCGTGGTTTAAATGGTTGGAAAGCAGTAAGCAAGTGTCATATAAACGTAATTTAAACTCAAAAACAAAGATAAATATTTAAAAACTTCTAAAACATTGGGACATTGTAAAATAAGTATACATGTTTATATGTATACTTTTTTTTTACAATGTGTACCGCTTTCAACGCAAGAATCCCGTTTTTTTACTCAAAAAGTTTCAAAGTCCCGATTTGCCAAAAATCTAGCAACGCTGTTTGTCACTCAGGTAAAGCTTGTCTGAAAACTGAGACTAGTTATTTCCATAACACTTTGGTGTCAGTTACAGGCTTTTTATGACTAAGTAATATAACAGGGTTATAATTAACTCATTTATAACTAAACACGATATAGAGGAGTTAACAAACAAGTTTAAGCCCCAATCGCGGCACTAAACCTTTAAAGGACGACCTAATACAGCTTTGAGAGTTATAATGGTGCTAGCAGCAGCAAGTATACTTAAAACGTTATAGCTTTAGCCTTCTTGTGGTACCCAAGTCTTTATAAAAGTGTTCGCCGACTCCTTTTACCACTTATTGCTGTATAGTTATTGCAATGAAGTATTTTATACCACTTAAGGTGTTATATTGACTATTATTGCAGACATATGTTATAAAATAGAGTTTGTCGAGAGTTTAGTAACACAAGATACTAAAAGTGTCAAACAGCTCCTCTATCTAGGTTTAACCTGTTTTAAAGGATTTAAAAAAAAGCTTATTGTGTTAGGCAGAGGTATTGGTGTCAAACAAAGCAAGTATGGGTCGTTATTAACACTAACCTCACTTTTGTAAAGTTCGCCATTGTTTTGGTAACCTAACAATTAATATTATTTCGAGTTATTCAACATTTGTCTACAATATACGAAACTTACATTATTAGAAGCGTTCCATGAATACCACTTTTTACATGCCACTGCTCCGGAAGCAGGAATGAATAATGTTTAGCTTGAGGTGTCTATTTTATTATCATAACTTTTCTTTTAAATCATTCATAAATCCTAGGCGCGTTAAAATTGAGATGAAAAACATGGTATACATTTACCGTGAAATCATAAGGGCAGTCATTTTTCACTTCACATACTTCAATAACTAATATTCCATAATATTATTGAGCGGTGTTGAATAATGGATGACGTAACACTTCCACTACGAACAGATTTAATTTTAGTAAGGTTACAGGCTTTTTCAATCTTGACGTACGCTAAAAGTTATACAGTTAACATTAATATTTCCAAAATTTAAATGTAAACTCATAATAATTAATGTGAGCTATTGTTATTGATCTAAATTATTGTATTGTCTATGGTTTCATGGCCTGAAATAAATGAATTTTATTATTTATTACATAGGGGGCGTGCCCACCCCAGAATGGTGTGAGTCCCACCCCAGGATGTTTGGGGACCGGTTCGAACCTTAATTAACTTCACAAAATCATTACCAATCATAAAAGCAATCTATCACCGAGAAACCTACGAACATAAAACATAGATCATATTTTAAATCGTCTTAGGTACCTAGTAATAAATTGCACATTCCTGATTTTTTGGGATGTTAGAAAAGATGTCAATAGCGTAGGTACAGGAGTACGAGTACACTGCTTGGTGCTCGGAAAACTTCATTTTCGGTATTTTTTTTTATTTTGGCTTCTAACTTTTAAACAGTGCATTGTAGATAAAAAGTCAATCCACATAACTACTTTGAAAGTACCTACTCAAAACTTGCTTCAGTTTCCGCATAAATCGCATCTCTGTAGGTGTCGGGATACAGAACTTCAAACATCATTTTTTCCCAAAAAGTTAGGAAATGTCTTTTTCAGCATTTCTTCTTCTTTTTTGTCCTGGCCGGGGCGGGCTGGCCGAAACCGCAAAAAAGATGTTAGATGGGCTAGGAGGCACCGGCTCCTATTGAATGCTGGTACTTACAACCTGCTTAATTCAGTTGATATATTATCCAGGGTGCAATAAATAATTTTCGAGCTCGCTTCGCTAGGTTTTGCATTTAACACTTAAGTGCTTGAACTTTTGTGCATTTTGTCATAAAAATGTAATCTATTTAAAAATAAAAATCATACCTAATGAAATGGAGTGCTAAATTTTCTAGCTCGCTTCGCTCTTGTATTTTACAATCTCTGAGTTCATGTAGCTCGACAGAATGAATATTTCAGAAATAATCATTCTGTCGAGCTACATGAACTGAGAGGGCTATATTGATGATTAAAATGGTTATAATTCTTTAGATAAATACGCGTTACGGTCGCGGATCGTATTTGGTCCACATACAGCTTCACACTGACCGGCAAATTGCAAAAAACATAAAAATAATTGAATTTCGCGGGCTACCCTGGAGCATTCACCTTAAAATAGTTGTATTTATGTGTTAGGCCGCGAACTTTTTAATCCACCCTCGTAATAATGTACTTAAGAAGTTTTTAGTGGCAAAGCATTCTTATCCGATGCTTTCCTACCACCTGTAGTGTTTACCAACCCTATATTACAACGGTAATACCGGTTAAAACAGTAGCTGACGATGAATAAACGCTCTTGTGCAGCTTTAGTATCCTTGTAATACCGTACTATATGCTTTTTATAACTTTTACCTGTAAAACTGCGGGCCTCTTTCGTGGTTATAAGTGAGTTAGAGCATGCTCCAACTCGGTTGCACAGGTATGCGTTAACACTTTTACACTCAAATGGAACTGATATACGAGTTTTATATAGGTTTTTTTTAACGCTTTCGTGTTAGTTGGCTTCTGCACTCAAATGTTAGTTCGAATGCTTCCAGTTTATTTTGTGCGCTACTGGTTCATAATGAAAGCGTTTTCTGCAATCAAATCTTTTTTATTTACAATTGAAATCAAAATATACTATTTGTATTCAAGGTTTTCTTTGGTCTATATTTAAATAAATCTTTCAAACATTTCATTTCAATACTATTTTTAATACATAAAGTTATTTATGTACAATAAATAAAAGCTGCAACAGTACTTCTAACCTAACGTTTCTGGAAGCTAAATATCTTTATGAGGACAAGACCCACGACTGTGGCAGCGGCAACTCCAATTCCCGCCTTCCACCACGACGAATTGTCCCCCGTCAAGCTGGCAAAGTGCTTCAAGTGTCTGAAATATTTGTTCACAGTAAAGAAAAACTTTGATGCCTCAAAAATTACTGAAATACAAATTTATTTGACACTAACCTGTGCTTGCTGAATAAAATCCAAGCTGCTTGAAATTGACTGACAAAGACAATTAAAATAACAGTATCGAAATTCCAGCGATTATTTAGAAATAATTATTTGCTTTTTAATGGTCCAGTTTATGTTCATTATTGGATCCCATTGCATTTAAAACCACATCTACATCGACAGAGAAACATTATTTTATAAAAGCAATAACAATAAGTGTTTACTTACGGAAATGCAGCCATAGTGGCGAGTTTCACGAACACATCGTGTTTATTTTCTCTAATGTTGAACAATTGTGGTGGCAGTAGTTGGTATTTATTGCAAAACACATCTGGTTGTAGGATGTACTCCTGTCTTGCGATCAACGCATCACCCTTAGTTCCCACTATTAATACAGGAATATGACTTTCTGCGAAGTATTTCTGTAATGAATTAATTAGTTATATTTATTTATAGTGTAGGTAGTTTTAATTCAAATCAAATACATATTTGGTTCATTAGAGTAATATGGTTTGGTTCTAATACTCCGTGCCATTGACAATAAATGTATTTTACTCGAAAGTAAAGCTGATTCAGTAATTGACTATATGCTTGAATTTTGGTAGGAATACTGGCCCTAATGTATTCGATTTCCAGAACTCATTATCTGCCTAGCCTTTTCACAACTATATTGGGGTCGGCTTCCAGTCAAGCCGGTTTCAGCTGAATACCAGTATTTTACGAGGAGCGGCTGCCTACCAGACCTCCACAACCCATTGACTGGGTAACACGTAACTTCATGGCAAGACTGGAGTCAGATTTACTGGCTTACGAATGCCAAAGCTATAAAATCTACAAATGACAGCCGGGACCAACGGCTTAACGTGCTTTCCTAGGCACGGAGGAATCTCGGTATGTTAAGATGGTCACCCATCCACAGACCAACCTTGGCAAGCGTTGCTTAACCCTGAAGATCGACCCGTGCGGCTGTTATTATCTAGCCACGAGCTCCTAATTCGTTTTCCAGAACTAACCTCAACTATTTAGGGGTTGATAAGAGTTAGTGTGGAAGAATCTATTTCCTTGAGTTCATATACCAACTTGAAACTTGGCATGATTGATTACTGACCTAAATAAATTACATCATCATTCGTTTTTCATAACCAGGTAGGGTAACCTGTTCACAAATGAAACACCCAAATTTCAAACCAACCTGTCTCTGTCGTTTCTCAAGTTACAAGTCTAATTTTATGTACCAAGATAGACAATTTAACTAGTAATCGCATCGTATTTAAAAATTTTACTTTACTTTTATAGTGTACGTATAAACAAGGCTTTTTTTTTTAAATGAACTTTGTTTCATTGTATCCGTAACATGTGTATTCAATGAAACACTTGAATTTTTACAGTGAAACAGTGAATTAGGTATAATGAATTAGTAGGTACCTACTTAGTATGTTTGTTGGTGTGTAGTTATTTTGTTTGCTTTTAATCAACTAGGTAAATATGCAATAAATTAAAGATTTATATGAAAAAAATATCCTTATTCTTAGTAATGATTACCTAAGTTATTAATCAGACTTGAATATTAAAAATCACAGAGACCTACTGGTTCCGGACTAACAAGAAATCAATCACCGACAGGGTGATTGATTTTTTTTCTGTACAGAATTGTTACAGGTCTGTACAGAAAAAAATAAAATAAACGTTTGATTCTTCAAATCCTCATTTTTTTTAGTATACATTCAGTCAAAAAAGTATCGGGAATGGATGATTTGTTTATGGTTCCAAATTCAAATTTTTGTTTTTTTGTAGTTGTTAAATTGGCACAACTGTTTTCCATTTTGGCGCGGAGTTTGAGTTGCATCTGTTATTTATATTAAATACAGTGCTGGTTTTAGTAATATCATTTATAGTGTGTATTGCGAATTTCATAATGGACAAAAATATCGAACAAAGAGTTTGTCTTAAATTTTGCATCGCCAATGGAATTTCGTGTTCGGAGTCACTGAAAATGTTACAGAAGGCTTACGGTGAATCGACTTTATCAAAAAGTCGATCTTATGAGTGGTTCAAAGCGTTCAAAAGCGGTCGAGATGTGATGGAAGATTTGCCTCGCTCTGGTAGGCCGTCAACGTCTGCAACTGAAGTTAACATCGCAAAAGTGAAGGAAATAGTGACTGAAAATCCCCATTCAACTCTCAGAGAGATAGCCGCCGAACTTTCTGTATCTCACGAGTCGATCCGTACCATTTTAACTAATCATTTGGGTATGAAACATGTTGCTGCTCGGCTAGTCCCAAAAGATCTGAATTTTCTCCAAAAACTCAATCGCATGAAAGTCGCTGAGGACATGCTAGAACGAGTCAGTTCGGACCCAACATTCATGAAACGCATTGTTACTGGTGACGAGACGTGGGTTTACGAGTTTGACATGCAAACTAGTCAACAAGCTTCGGAGTGGCGCCTTCCAACTGAACCGAAACCGAAAAAACCACGCCAAAGTCGATCAAAAGTCAAAGTCATGTTGACTGTTTTCTTTGACTATCGCGGTGTTGTGCACTCTGAATTCTTACCGGAAGGTCTAACGGTAAATAAAGAATATTATTTGAGCGTTATGCGGCGTTTAAGAGAGCAAATTCGACGAAAAAGGCCAGATTTGTGGAAAGAAAATTCTTGGATTTTGCACCACGACAATGCGCCTTTGCACAAGGCTATCATTGTGAACGAATTTTTAACCAAACACTCAACAAATACCATCCAGCAACCACCATATTCACCAGATATGGCTCCTGCTGACTTTTCTTTTTCCTAAACTCAAATTACCACTTCGTGGCACCCGTTTTCAATCGATAGAAGACATAAAGAAGAATTCGCGGCGAGAACTGAACTCAATTCCGGAAGCAGCGTTTAAAAAATGTTTTGATGAATGGATTATTCGTTGGCGCAAGTGTAGGTATCGTTTCTAAAGGAGCATACTTTGAAGGTGATAAAATAAATTTGGATGAATAACAGACATTTTGTGTATTATTGATCTTTTCCCGGTACTTTCTTGACAGAGTAGTATGTTACGAAATAATGTGGGTAGTGTGGGTACTCTATGCACTGTTTCATTGTATACAAAATGCTTTCGTTTCATTGTAAACCAACCACGTAGATTAAGATGTTTTATAAATAGTAGTGGTAAAATATACCTACTTTTTATCTTTTTATATTAAAGGAAATGCTAAAATTGTATCCAGTTTTCTTTATGTCATAAATTACCGTTAAGGTGGATGCTCATGTAGTTCGAAAGAATGAATATTTCAGAAATAATCATTCTTTCGACCTACATGAACTTAGAGGGCTATATTGATGATTAAAATGGTTATAATTCTTTAGATAAATACGCGTTACGGTCGCAGATCGCATTTGGTCCACATACAGCTTCACACTGACCGGCAAATTGCAAAAAACATAAAAATATTTGAATTTCGCGGGCTACCCTGGAGCATTCACCTTAAAGAGGAAGCTTATAAATGGAGAAAAGCAGTTTCGCAGATCATTGGCGAAGAGTTTGCTCGAAACCTACAAAAAGAGCGATAAGAGAGCACCCTGTCCTACACCTAGGTCTCATCCAGAATCATCACGATATGATGAGGTTGACCTCTTGGTTCAATATAGTGCGCTGTTTGCAAAGTGAAAAATCTTTTTTATTTGTCAAAAGTAAAATTTATATACACCCCAAGAACTGTTTTATGACAAATCATAGTCAAACTCAATAACGAGCGTATGTGTATATTTTTGTATTGTTATAATATAACCGTAATTTTGTGTTTTATACTATCTAATCTGATTATATACTAATTCTATAGTACTTTGTGTCTTTAGTTCGACTAAGACCGCCATACATGTATACGAACCCCACATTACGACGGGCCTTTTAAAAAATCACCACAGGTGGATTCGGCAAGGTAAAATGCAAAGAGTATGAACAATTGAACAATCACATATTCGGAAATCCAAATCGCGTCTTTCATCTCGCATGAGACCGGTCGATGGTTCATAATTTGCCTTGCTGAATTCACTTACTCAATTAGGTTTCTATAAAAAAATAATGATATTTTTTAACACTAAACAATGTCAGATTCTGAAAAACTTATTAGTTGTCTACTGATTATTAGAAACTAGCTGCCCCGGTAGTCCCTTCCGCGTGGTCCCTAGAGATAATACTCCCGGGATAAAAAGGAGCCTACGTTCTTTCTCATGCTACCTGTCAGACTATCTGTGTACCAAATTTCATATAAATTTGGTTCAGTAGTTTCGACGTGAAAGCGCGACAGACAGACAGTTACTTTCGCATTTATAATATTAGTAAGAAACCAAGGATAAGGACTAGCTTTTACCCGTGACTTCGTACGTGCGTATCCCATTTTTTCCCGTTCCCGTAGGAATTTTGGGAAATCCTGTCTTAGTGCTACTCTGCATTCCCCAAGGAACCTACATGCCAAATTTTAGTATACAACCAGTTAGTCACTCAGTAACGGATGAATTTTATATTTTAGAATGATGTACAAATAACGTGGCTTTCTATTGGTAAAAGAATTTTCGAAATCGTTTCAGTAGATCCAGAGATTACCCCCTACAATCTTACAAACTACCTCTCTATAATATTGGTATAGATATTGTTTCGTTTATACATTTCCTTTACTTATTAGTACACTAGCTGTCCCGCGCAGCTTCGTCTGCGTCACAATTTTCATTACTGCTCCGCTCCTATTGGTCTTAGCGTGATGATATATCCCTATAGCCTCCCCCGATGAATGGGCTGCCTAACACTGAAAGATTTTTTCAATTCGGAACAGTAGTTCCTGGGATTAGCGTTCAAGCAAACAAACTCTTCAGCTTTATACATTAGCATAGATTTTTAATTTTAAATATTTCTAAAAAATAAAACATTTATGAATATAAAAATAGTAGCCCACCGGTATCGGGAACAGGGTCCAAGCTACCGGCGGTCAGTGCTCCAGAGAGAGGAACGGTTTTTATAAAGAAATAAATAACCATCTGCCTACAATCTAATATTTTTAAGTTTATAACACAACTAGCACTTCGCCCGCGACTTCGTTCGCGCGGGTTTAGTTAGAACTCCACGAACTTTATCTCCCATCTAATCTAATATATAAAAATTACTTATTAATAGACTAAACGTAGGGCAGTTCGTTCAATCACAAGATTTTTCTTATTTAGAGTACTATTGAAAGCGTCGTAACTTTTAAACGAAAGGTTTGAAAAAAAAGCGGTCATTGTGACTTAAACATAATAGTTAGAAACATACTCCTGCGGACTTTTTTGTAGATATTAATGACCTCTATAAAACTGTAGTACATCACTTTGTTCTATTGTCAATACTTTCCACAGCGTACGCGATATAAGGATCTATTTTGGTATTTTTTTCACACCTTGGGTTACATATCGAAGTTTTCATACAGATCCCTAACTTTATTTAATTTATTCTATAGCCCATGTTCATCAGGGATTCTGTAGGATTCTAATGGTGAAAGAATTTTTTAAATCGGTCCAGTAGTTTCGGAGCCTATTCAATTCAAACAAACAAACGAATCTTTCCTCTTTATAATATTAGTGTAGAAAACACAAGAGATTTTACAAGCAAAGAAAGATATAAAGACGATAAGAAACAAATGAAGACAAATAATATGTTTAAAGAAATATTGATATTTCCAATCCTTATTACAATGGAATTACAGTATTATTTCAAAATGAAATACCATTTTTTGGTGTGAAATGCGGCGACTGGCATTTTTTCTGTTGTCGACAAAAGATACACATCACTGAGCATTAATATATCAATAAGTAGAATTGTATAGTCGAACTGGCGACATTCGATAGTTTCCGACGCACTATAGACACTATACTTTTCTCTTTCAGGCAGATGACACTTTGCTTTTGTAAAGAGGAGACGCAACGCGCTCGCAAGTTTCGATTCAATGCAGTCTATCTAGGGATTCTACATATATCTATGGGAGGAACACGGTTGGGTTTTAGTCAGTTAGATTCTAACACCCTTTCCGCTCAAAGCGGAAGGAGTCATTTGATGATTTCCCAACCTTAAAAAAAAAGTAAAAAGCCGTTTAAAGTACGCCCCTGTCTAGTATCTATACTAGTTTATTAAGGATCTTACAAAGAAGAGTTGTTTTCCAGTCGTGACAATCGTTACTTTTTTCGATTAATAATGGACACGACACCTCAGGAAGCAGATCAAGCTCGGAGCTCGTGGCTAGATAAAAACAGCCGCACGGGTCGATCTTCAAGGACAGACCAACCTTGGCAAGCGTTGCTTAAGCAACGCTTGCCAAGGTTGGTCTGCGGATGGGTGACCATATTAACATACCGAGTTTCCTCCGTGCCTCGGAAAGCACATTAAGCCGTTGGTCCCGGCTGTCATTTGTAGATCTTTGGCAGTCGTTACGGATAGTCAGAAGCCAGTAAATCTGATTCCAGTCTTGCCATGAAATACCGTGTTGCCCCAGTTAATGTGTTGTGGAGTTCTGGTAGGCAGCCGCTGGTATAATAATACTGGTATTCAGCTAAATCCGGCTTGACTGGCAGCCGACCCCAAAATAGTTGGGAAAAGGCTAGGCAGATGAATAAAAATGTTTAACTACATCTTACGTTTATTTCATGTAATTTGTAATCATGATCGTAGTTAGTAATCTGTAGTTAGATTTCATATTGCCCAACACTGATTATAAAGAGGAAAGATTTGTTTGTTTGTTTGAAATGAACAGGCTCCGAAACTTCTGGACCGATTTGACAAATTATTTCATCATAAGAATCCTACATTATCCCTGATGAACATAGGCTATAGAATATTTTCAAAAAATTAGGGATCCGTATGAAAATTTCGATAATGTAACCCAAGGTATGAAAAAAATACCAAAAATAAATCCTTACATCGCGTACGCTGGGGAAACTATTGACAATAGAGCAAAGTGATGTACTACAGTTATAGTATAGAAGACATCAATATCCACAAAAAAGTCCGCTAGGGTATATACATTATATCTAACAAATTAGGTTAAGTCACAATAACCGTTTTTTGTTCAAATTATTCGATTAAAACCCGCGTGGAATGGAATTTATGGAATAGTGGTGATTTTGGTATCATAATATTAATCCTTATCTATTTAAATGGTTCGGTTATTTAGGTTGATTATGTATACATTCAGTCAAAAAAGTATCGGGAATGGATGATTTGTTTATGGTTCCAAATTAAAATTTTAGTTTTTTTTGTAGTTGTTAGATTGGCACAACTGTTTTCCATTTTGGCGCGGAGTTTGAGTTGCATCTGTTATTTATATTAAATACAGTGCTGGTTTTAGTAATATCATATATAGTGTGTATTGCGAATTTCATAATGGACAAAAATATCGAACAAAGAGTTTGTCTTAAATTTTGCATCGCCAATGGAATTTCGTGTTCGGAGTCACTGAAAATGTTACAGAAGGCTTACGGTGAATCGACTTTATCAAAAACTCGTGCTTATGAGTGGTTCAAAGCGTTCAAAAGCGGTCGAGATGTGATGGAAGATTTGCCTCGCTCTGGTAGGCCGTCAACGTCTGCAACTGAAGTTAACATCGCAAAAGTGAAGGAAATAGTGACTGAAAATCCCCATTCAACTCTGAGAGAGATAGCCGCCGAACTTTCTGTATCTCACGAGTCGATCCGTACCATTTTAACTAATCATTTGGGTATGAAACATGTTGCTGCTCGGCTAGTCCCAAAAGATCTGAATTTTCTCCAAAAACTCAATCGCATGAAAGTCGCTGAGGACATGCTAGAACGAGTCAGTTCGGACCCAACATTCATGAAACGCATTGTTACTGGTGACGAGACCTGGGTTTACGAGTTTGACATGCAAACTAGTCAACAAGCTTCGGAGTGGCGCCTTCTAACTGAGTCGAAACCGAAAAAACCACGCCAAAGTCGATCAAAAGTCAAAGTCATGTTGACTGTTTTCTTTGACTATCGCGGTGTTGTGCACTCTGAATTCTTACCGGAAGGTCTAACGGTAAATAAAGAATATTAGTTGAGCGTTATGCGGCGTTTAAGAGAGCAAATTCGACGAAAAAGGCCAGATTTGTGGAAAGAAAATTCTTGGATTTTGCACCACGACAATGCGCCTTCGCACAAGGCTATCAATGTGAACGAATTTTTAACCAAACACTCAACAAATACCATCCAGCAACCACCATATTCACCAGATATGGCTCCTGCTGACTTTTTTCTTTTTCCTAAACTCAAATTACCACTTCGTGGCACCCGTTTTCAATCGATAGAAGACATAAAGGAGAATTCGCGGCGAGAACTGAACTCAATTCCGGAAGCAGCGTTTAAAAAATGTTTTGATGAATGGATTATTCGTTGGCGCAAGTGTATCGTTTCTAAAGGAGCATACTTTGAAGGTGATAAAATAAATTTGGATGAATAACAGACATTTTGTGTATTATTGATCTTTTCCCGGTACTTTCTTGACAGAGTAGTATGTTACCGGCAATCTGTATAATTCAGGCATTCTATAGAATACCTGGGGCGTCTAGGCAATGTATGAAATCAATGAATATTATTTTCGATTTTGCCTAATAAAAAACATTATTTCGCGTGCGCTCAGAAAACTATTGATGATACATAAAAATAATGTACTATATAATCGAAGTACTCATTATCTTTATACAGAGGTAAAGTTTGTGAGGTTGTAGGGGGTAATCTCTCGGGTCGACGGCAAGCTGTGTTCCACGCGCGCCTTAACGAGCTGTCAGCATAGAAGACGGCTAGTGCCTGCCGGAGTTGCGGAATTTGTTCGAAAGAGTCACAGCAGCCCTAGAGCGCAAAGGGCATTAGAAGGAACTCGCATAGGTTTTAGTCAGTAAAAGTCTCACATTCCCTACTGCTTCATCCAGAGCGGGAGGAGTCATTTGATGACTTCCAATCCTTAAAAAAAGGAGGGTAATCTTTGGATCTACTGAACTGATTTTGAAAATTCTTTTACTAATGGAAAGCTACGTTATTTGTGAGTGTCATAGGCTGGACACAGGGTGTTTTTTTTAAGTGTACCTTCATGGCCAAATCCGAAACCATGGGGAATATCGAAAAACACTGAAAGGAGTCTCGAGCCCGATTTTGATGAAAACTAAAATTACATTACCAGCTAGTCTATTCTTTAAATAACCATTTCGATATCGAGCTTCACCTGAGTTACAAACCTCACAAAGTGAGCTTTATTGCACGGTCTTACGTTTGACGTAATTTGTAATCACCTCGGATTCCGCTGTCGAGACACGAAAATGTTGTTATAGAATAGGGGTACACGAATCGAATCGGTGGACTACACTATCCGAAAGTGTAACTAATAAGGATCAAATACTGGGAAAGTAATACAGGGAGTGTTTTTTATACAAAATCAACCAGTTCGATTCCTGCATAGGAACAACAATTTTTCAAAATGCAATGATGCAGTTTTACTTTTCATCAAAAGCGGGCTCGAGATTCCTTTAAGTGTTTTTATATGTATTCCTTATAGTTTCGGATTTGACCCTGACACTTTAAAAATTGGGTTAATATACAGGTATATTAACCCGAAAAATATCGCCCAACGAAGTGGGCACGTGTCAGTTAGTTACCCCATTAAGATGGAGGTATAGGAGATGAAGTTCGTGGAGTACCTACTAAACCCGCACGAACGAAGTCGCGGGCGTAGTGCTAGAAGCAAATATAAGCCAACTACATCGAGAGTCCGTGAAGACTGGGGGAGGGAATTGGGACTCTAATTAAACGAAAATTGCCTACGTCTTGTTTTTGGGATAAATGTTTTATGACAGCTTATGATACTTACAATATATATCCGAGCGATATATTCGAAGGACCGACTGGCAGCTACGTCATAAACCAGACAAGCAACATCACAATTGACTTCGTGCGGCTGAAGTGGATCTGAGACACGCGTTATTGGTATTTCTTTTAATACTAAGTACTTTTCCTGGCCATACACCGACACAGTATTTATACAACAATTTTCTGAATTATTGCAGTCTCCCCGCTCATTAGCGTGCGGCTTTATTTTCTGAAAAGCAAAGTGAATGTAAGTGCAACCAGATTCGCAATTGAACTTAACTTTATTTTTTGCGGAAATTGAAAAATGACCAGCTCGGACCTTATGCGCTATGCCGAGGAAGCTCCTACAGATAGACGTTTTCCCACACGACCTTGGACCAATGATGTGGCACTGGTAAACATTACGACTGGATTGTTTCTTGGCAATATCCACTTTCTTTTCACGAGTAACTGTAAAAAAACGGATGCATGTGTCAGTTACTGTCACAGTCTTAGTAAAATATATATTATGACATTACTTTTGGACTTACTGTGTATAGCTATTTTTTGTGTTTCATTTTCTAGAAAATTGAAGCCCAGGTATGCTAAGTAAGCACTTGTATTTTGCAAATCGACTAATGTCATTAGGGTCCAACGACACATCCAACCTTGTAAAGTCAAATATCCCTGCAAAAACCACAATGGGTTCGTGACAAAATCTGTACAATGCACTATAAATAGTAGTTCACGTCCTGCCGAGAATGCTTCAGGTTATCAGTAGTCCTGTATGTATAAGTCTTCAGTAAGTATGCATCAGCATGATTGTCATAAAACTTGTACGTGAAAATATATGTAATAAAATTTTATACCTTATCATTTGTAGGTACCGTGTATCGCAAATTATGCCATGGTATTCTAGGGCAGCAAGAAAACACATTTTTTAATTCAGTAGGATTGAGCATGCCATCTTTGTCGCTGTCGTATTTTTCAAACACCTGTGCTAGAAACTGCTGGCCTTTGTATGATAGTTCAGATGTGCAGCCTACAGGTACTTTAATACTGCAAATAAAAATTATTTCATAATGACATAAAAACACAAATTATGATAAGGAAGATAGACATCTAACACTGGATAAGCATGAATACTCACTTAGCATATAAATAATTATGAGTCAATTCAAGGCTTTCCTCATAGCCAAACTTACGAAGAACTGTCCATGTCGTTTCATTTCTTCCTCTTTGTATAAATAAGCAATGTAAGAATATAAAACCTTTGATGGTTATACAATCATTTTCTATGCCCCCCGCGATGTTTTGAGCAATTACTGATTTTACTTCATCTAAAACCTGAAATAAATTCAGAAAACAATTAAGCACACTATTATACATAATAATATAAGCTAAGAACACACACACACATCGGCGGCCTTTGCCGTTGCGAGGCCCTCGGCGGCAGAACTTTGCGAGGCCGCGAGCGGTAGGTATTTGCGAGGCCCCGCGCGGCAAGTGTTTGCGAGGCGTCATGCGGCAGATCTTTGTTAAGCCCCGGGCGGCAGATCTTTACGAGGCCCCGGCCGGCAAACCTTTGCAAGGCCTTTTTACCTCTAATTTATATGAATCGAAAGTGGAGGAGCTAAATAATAACAGCCGCACGGGTCAATCTTCAAGCTTATGCCACGCTTGTCAAGGTTGGTCTGTAGATGGGTGACCATCTTAACATACAGAGTTTCCTCTGTGCCTCGAAAAGCACGTTAAGCCGTTGGCCCCAGCTGTTATTTGTAGATCTTTGGTAGTCGTTACGGATTGTCAGAAGCCAGTAAATCTAACTCCAGTCCAGCCAAGAATCACCGTGTTGCCCAGTTAAAGGGTTGTGGATGTCTGGTAGGCAGCCGCTTTTTAGTGATACTTGCGTACCACTAAAAAGTGAAACCACAAACACGCGTAACGGCGTGATGTTATGAACTGGTGTAAACAATCAACAGACATGCGATTTCAGAAATCCCGATCCATTTGCTATTATTGATTGAAGAGTTCTGTTGCCTACCTCCGAAGTTCTTCATCAGATCTTCACCAAATTAAAATGGAACCAGGCCGGGAAATTACTCTTCCAAACAAAAAAAGAATCATCCAAATCGGTTAACAATTGGCAAAATATCGCTGAACAAACATTTTTCATGGGATCCCATCATCAGATCCTGACTTATACCTTCCATCATAAGCTCAACAACATGAGATGATGATTAACAAGCACAAATACCTGAATTGCGTTAGAATTGTCATGAAAAAAATAGTGTGTGTCTATAAAATTTGAGGGTTTACCTCGATTTTCATGGGATCCCATTATCAGATTCTGACTAGGTGACAATGGGACCACCTCAGGAGTATAGGCTTTCGACTAAAGAAAGAATTTTTAAAATCGGTCCACAATTGGTGGAGAACATACATAAAAAAAAGAAATACATACAGCCGAACATAGAACCTCCTCCTTTTTGAAGAAGTCGGTTAAAAAGGCTAGGCAGAAGATGATATGAATCGAAAGTGGGTATTTCCTAAGATCCAAATCTTAATACATAAATAAAGTTAAGTTTGTTCGAACACTTATAACTCGAGAATAGTTGGAGCGATTTTCATGGGTTTTGGATTTGTCTTCGTCCGGAATAGCATAATAAGTATTAAAATAATACAAAATAAGCAGGTAGATAGGGTAGGGTAGGTAGGGTGGGGTAGGTCTATGTAGGTAGATTAGGTAGGGTATACTAAAGTCTAATTAGCACAGAACTATAGATTTCCTCGTTCCAAGCCTAACCGTATGTCATTCACTAAGGCTGTAGCGGTGCTATGACCAGGACGAAATCCGAATTGAAAAGGGTTCAGCAGACTATTTTTGCAAAGAAAAACACTAAGCTGATTGTGGACAAGGCGTTCAAGGGCTTTGGATGAAAAATGAAAAAGAAGTAGGATTTGCCTTTTTGGGTAAAGGAGTGATTTTTGGCCTCTTTCCAAGTTGGTGAAAAGACCCCATGGGATATTGAGTAGTTTAGAATATGGCAAAGGATAGGAAGGATTTCGTCAAGGACAGGGAGAGTCGTAAACTGCGTTAGATGCGATTGAAACTATGCTCTTCTTAACATCACAGTCAGAGAAATTACTAAAAATAAATGGAGAATGATCCGCAGCTGGAAGGTTTGAAAGATAGTTTGATGTTGTTTGTCGATTTCCATTACATCGGGACGAAGATGAGAAGTGTTGATACAGAAGATCAATATCCAAGTCTTTAGGAATCAATTTTTGGAGAGATTCCCCAACTCATATGGATTTAAGAAATTTCCAGAATGCAAAAGTCTCTCTTTTCAACTGAGGTGTAGATATGGCATCGTCGGGCGTCTCTACACACCTTATAGCAGCCATTACGAGCATCCAAAAAATGTCGAGACGAGAGACGATATTTAAATTTTGTTTTGGTAGCAGCTTTTTTATGAATAACGGCTTTAATATCGCCTGTTAGCCAACGTGCCAGAAGATGTTTTTGTTTATTGAAAGTATGGGGGCATGGACATCCAGCTGCACAAGGTTATCTGTAACCAGGTTAACTTTATCATCAATTGACTCAACGCTGACTAGATGTGTCCAATCAATGTTGCTGGCATCCTTTCGGAGATTATCTGCATTCATTCAAATAAAACTGAATTTTAGATTTTGCCTTAGTAGGCCGAATTTTGTAAGAGAGGAAAATGAGTGAAAAGCTCTGATTGAAAAAAAAGAGAAGCGACAATCATTCTTGCAGGTATTGAAGTCTCCCATAATGATTGTATGACTGTAAGAGGGCATCAGGTTTTCTAGGATGTTTTCAATAAAGGAGAAGAAATTAATTCGAGACTAAGAGCTGTAATAAACGTCTAGAAGGACTTTGGTAAGGTACAGGGTGATTATGATGTAATTAATAATAAACTACAAAAATAAATAAAAAATTTATTCAATTTCAATAAAATCTAGTATTTTTAAAAAGTAAGTGCTTAATGGTAGTGCCAACATGAAATGTGTAGGTACCAGGACTACCAGACATCGTATCAGTATCTACTACCAAAAATTACCTTTTACAAATATTAACAAACTAACTAGTTTACCACTATATTAGAATATTAGATTGTATAATTGTTTTAGTTTACACAATAACAACATGCAATGAGTACTGATTCAAATTCAGCAACAGTAACTATTTTGTTACCTAAGTTATGAACACAACAAAATTAATACATATAAATAATATACAATTAATTACCTGTAATTGCAATGGTGAATCAAAACATTTCTTTTGAAACATTGTAACTTCATAGTCATCCAGAAGCCCATCACCATCCAAATCACAGATCTTGAATATCCTTGTTAAAGCTCTCTTGCATTTTTCTGTTAACTATATAAAAATAAAAAAAAATTTGGCCATGATCATTATCTTACAATGCTCACAAATACATTACTGAGCAGACAAAAACATACTTCTTGTTCTTCAATACTGTAAATTGGATTAATTGGGTGGAGGACAGCCTTTTGTGCATTGTAAAACATCTCAGAAACATTTATGAGAGATTTTGCTGAGCATTCTATACACCTATCAACCTCAGGATATTCTTCTGCAATGTCCCAAATATTCTGCAAAAAATAGTTGCAGAATTATTAAATATGCATAGGTATTAAAACTTACATCTAGTAAAAAATACTAGGTATGTATGTATATTATTATATCATATTGATATAAAACTTACATCAATTACAGAATAGTCAATTAAATCAATCTTGTTTCCAACAAGAATAACTGGCTTTCTGTAATCATCAGGACAGTTTTCTCTTACAAAAGGTAACCAATATGAGGCGATTTTGCTGAGTGTCTCTTGTCTATCCACTGAGAAAACTATGCATATTACATGAGCCCTTTCAATTTCTTCGCCCACCTGCTCTAGTGTTTGTTCTGCAACTGAAGGGTTTTTAGTATGGTAAGTATAGGCAAACAATAAAGCATAGTAATACTTTAATAAGTAAAAAGGTTTTGTATAGACTAATATTATAGAGGAAGTTTGTGAGGTTGTAGGGGTAGTCTCTGGATCTACTGAAACAAATTTGAAAATTCTATTACCAATAGAAATCCACATTATTTGTGAGTGCCATAGGTTATATATTAAATCGAAAAATAAGTACCGCCCAACGAAGTAGGCATGGGTCAGTTAGTTAAAAAACAATAAATGTTATTGACAAGAAAACAATGTTTTTAATAAAAAATATATTTATTTTTTATTTTTATGGCCAGTTTGAATATTATTTGTTTTTATTGCATTCCAGAAACTTCTAAAATCCTAAGCATCCATGGCAGGGCGCAGTCGCCTGAGACTGGTCATCTCTAAATGGGTTTTACTATATGAAGAGGTCAGCTACATTTATAATAACTTAATTTAGAAGAGAAGTATACTCCTCTACATTGAGATTTAAGTTTTATGTATGAATACCATCACGTTTCTGACTAACTGACAATACAAGAGAGTGCCTAAATGTTTTGACAAGGAAATTATGCAATGCTATTTCTTAGTACTAATTGCGGCCACATGAGTAGATATGCATATAGTTGAAATTTGTAAAGTAAACAACACTTATAGAAACAATATTGTCCCCATAAGTAGGCATAGTTGTAATAATAGATACATACGACAAACATCAATAATGTTGGTTGGTACTTGTTCTGGTGTAACGTCTGCGGGAATTGTGATTTCTTCAGCTTTTGGCGGCACATGTTCGGTAAATTCTTCAGTAACTAGAGAAAGTATTAGCGAGGTTTTACCGACACCAGGTTCTCCTAGCAAGAGAATTCTAACTGTACGAGGAATGGACTCGTAAACCATCTTGATGAGTAAAAATTGTTATATTACGTATAAGCGCATTTTCCAGTTAGAAGAGTAATTTATAGATGCTAGTTTTTTGTTTCCAAATAGTCTTTCACAATAGAGTCCGCCGGAATTTCGACCTTGATGATCATAATTTTATTTTTTTACAAGTCGCAGTGTCACTGACACAGACGACATGGACAGACACTATTTGCACGAGGGCTGCCAGCAAATAAATCACGGCTATACGTTTAATTATCTGCAATTATACGAAATTGGATCGCATTATACATAAATATTCTATAAATCGATTTTGCTTCATAATTTCATAAAACTAACATAGGTGCTGACTTGCGGGTCTAAAAAGGCCTCTTTATCAGAATCAGAAAGCACATCACGCTACCCATCACTGTCAAATTTTCGACACTGACAAATACGACAGATTGTTTGGTGATTTATGTAATGATTCTTAGGTATATGATTCTTTTTCAAGTGGAATTTTTAGACCCACTGTACGTTAAAACTGTTTCGGTTTTATGGTTCTGAACAAAAAACGAAACCTTTATAGGATCACTCTGGTGTCTGTCACTGTCTTTCCGTCTGTCACAGCCAGTTTTCGCCGGATCCTCTAAACCGATTCTGTTATGGATTTGATATATGGTTACACATGGATTTCTGTGACCCAGACACGGACGTATTATGCAAATTAAGTATATTTTTTTTAGTATGGGTGTCACATTTGGAGGTCTAGTTTGACCTCCAAATGTGACAATTAAAAAAAAAAGATTTTTGAACAATATCGTGTGACATCAAATAAAAGGGCTAACTGTGAGGGTCTTAATTAGATTTTCTTAAAATTTTCCGAAATATAAAACAGCCTACTGGCCAGTGCTCATGACGTCATGAATTGACGCCATATTGCTGAGTCGTTCCGAAATATACTTGCAAGTACGTTGACGTCATAAATTGACGCCTAATTGAAAAAATCGCCTGAACCGACGCCTGTTTATCGTTTGACATTTGTCTCACCAGTACACTATGGTGGCACACTAGTACAATATGTATACGTCGGATTCATGAGGTCATGAGCATTGGCCAGTTTACTGGGTTATATTTCGGAAGTTCGGAACACACTCTTTTACTATAATGCGAAGGCGCCAACGGCAAGAAAGAACTTACGACACGATAAAACAATATGACAACTTTGAAAACTCCACAGACTACCAAACGAAACCTCAACCCACTTAAGCGGTCACAGTCAGGAACTAAAGCCACATTGTAGCCACACAACACAACACGACACTCCATCATAGTTGTAAAATTAGCAATATCTTATCTCCATCTCTGTTCATCCTATACAGAGTCAGCGGACCACTTCGAAAAAAGCAAGAGGCAAACTCACGTTCCATTTCATGTCGTATTCTTTTGTATCGTATTATACAGAATGGTCATGGATACAATACACCGTCCGATTATACAAATTTTGTATCCAAATATACAATCTGGCAGCCCTTTATTTTGCAGTATAGCCAGTGCCACAGACTACATAGAGATAGCTATAGTTCGCTATAGTTACATGCATACTAATATAATATACTAATATTCTCTGTATACCACAGTCTCTGAATAAGGAATCCTATGGAACTGACGGTCACGGAACTGACATGCCTGCGAAAAAAACGTGCATACCTACGGTAGCCAAACATGGCCGCCTAGTGTTGTCGACGGGTCTTAGCTTTTCATTAAAAGATATCGATAAAACGCACATATCGAAGAAATTTTCTCTATAATTTTAACGCACCATTGTAGTTATTCCATTTCATAGTCTGCTAAGGTTGTTTTGACCTTTGTGAGATGAAGAAGGGCGAAAGAGATCGGGAGAAGATAATTATCGAATAAATGCACAAATTATAACATGTTTTGACCACCTATCATCGAAAACCGATGGAATGATCAGTACCATGTTCATACGCATCTTTTATTAAGGAATCAAATCAGCAAACGCTCAAAAAAAAAAATCTGCTGACCTAAAAATCTGTGTTCACGAATATAAACCATATGAATCAGCTTGCTTTCATTATCGATTTCAGGGTTGGTCCCTAGTAAAAGTTTTACATAATTATGACTTCAATGACCCCTTTTTGGGTATTTTTTTTAGGTCAATTGGATTGCACTTTGGAAACACTTGGGAAACTTAATGAAAAAATCAAATAGCTCGCTAGCGCCACCAGTGCAACCCTGGCGACTAAGCAGAGGTCGCCTCGGTATCCACCTCTGATTATGGAGAGGCTCCCAGACTAGACCTCTTACTTTAGAGCGGTGAGCGCCGTGCAGGGTCACCCACCGAATGCGCGCTCGTATCAGGGTGGCATCCGGTTCTTGCTCGAGTATGAGGACGAGTACAGGGTGATCCAACGGTACCTCACCGACTTGGAGACGGAGAGCGGTTTACCCTGGTTTGCTTACTCGCTGCCAGCGGAGCGGAGTGCCAAGGGAATATGCAGCCGGATCGTTCTTCGCGTGCCTTTTTGTTGCGCACGTACTCCGGCTCATATCCAATGAGTCAGAGCTCCTCCTCTATCTACTCTGGTAGTGTCCGCGGGCAGCCCGCGAATAGCCACCTTGGCACTCCTCCTTCCTAAATTCAGGAAGATTTATGACACCACGACATTGTTATTTATGCGTGGTGTCATGATAGGGGCGTGGAGAGGCAAGCGAGGGCCTGCCCAGTGCCACCGGTGCCAACAGTTCAGACACAGCTCACACCAGTGTCACCGCCCGCTCAAATGCGTGAGATGCGGGGAGAACCACGCAGCCAGGGATTGCCCGCGCCTACGGTCGGAACCGGCCACCTGCGCGGGCGACCACCCAGTGTGAAATACCAAATGCCCAATCTTCCAAAGGGAAATGAAGAACAAACAAGCGGGCATTCCAGTCGAACCTGACTGACGACCATGACCAGATCGCAGCAGTCGAGAGGCACCTAGAGGAGTACTTCGCGTCGCCGATAGCGACCGATGTAGCATGGATTTTCTTTTCACTAACGTAGTTAGACGCGCCATCCTGAGGACCAAGCCTAAAAAGGCCCCTGGGGCGGACGGTATCACTAATACAGTGCTGCGCAACCTGCCGTTCCGTATGGTAGCGGCCCTGGCTTGCCTATTCACAGGGATACTGCACACGGGGCCTTCCGAGGTGTTGGAAGGAAGGGCGCGTCATTATGCTGGCCAAGGCGAACAAGAACGTGCTGAAGCCGGAGAGCTATCGGCCCATCACGATCCTGCCCACTCTCTCTCTAAGGTGTTTGAGCAACTCCTGCTGTGGCACCTAACTCCGCATCTGACACCTCGCCCGGAACAGTTTGGGTTCAGTTATCGAGGGTACTGCACCTGCTCATAGCGGCGCTAAATAAGAAGGAGCACGCAGTTGCAGTACTCTTCGACATGGAAAAGGCATTTGATCGGTTCTGGCACGCCGGTCTGATTTACAAGATGTAGCTCAGCGACGGGCAACGTCGCGTTGTCAAGGTGGTCTCCTCCTTCCTCACCGACAGGACCTTCAAGGTGGTAGTCGATGGTGTTGTGTCACGCCCCCGACCCATAGCCACCGGAGTCCCGCAGGGCAGCTGCGTCTCGCCACTCTGCTTCTCATGTTACACCGATGATATCCCTTTCTCACAAGAATGCACGCTCGCGCTGTACTCTGATGACGCCGTGTACATCTGTACCTCGTTTAAAGCGAGACACGCGGCCGCCAAGATGCAGCGCGTGCTAGATATGCTTCCCAGGTGGCTATCGAAGTGGCGTTTGTCGCTGAACGTAGGTATGACACTGCTCGTCGGGGGCGCCCGCCTCACACCACCTCTCCGGCTGCAAGGAGTCCACATCACCTTGGCGTCCCAGTCAAGTACCTAGGGATCACCATCGATTGTCGGCTCGCCATGGGTCGTCACGTCCGCCAGATCGACGCGAAAGGTAGAGCGGCCCGCGTTCTGCTCCACCCAGTGTTATCATCCCACCTCCCACTGCTCACCTATGCCACCCCAGTTTGGCTCGCTCTCACGAGCGAGTCTAACCGAAAAATCCTCCGCGTGCAGCAGACCTTGGCACTGCGGAAAATCGTCGCCGGCCCTCGCTTCGTGAGGAACTGCGTCATCATGCGGTACATCAGGATCGAGAGCCTGGACGAATTTTGCGCCCGCCTCGCGTTCACTATATGCGCGCTTGCCGACGCTTCCGCTTGGCCGAACGTCAAGCACATAGCGCCCTGACACGCGCGGCCACCTGACGCGCGACGCCTGCCGCGCGACCTTGTGCAGGACGCTGACGATCCCACCTTACCCATCGGACTTGACGCCGAGTGAGTTGCAGACACCGACACGCGACTCTTACCCTCATTACGATTCTACAACGCTACACGCACTCGGCGCGCGTTGCACTGTGTGCAATATAGGCATAGTTGTGCGTCGACTTGGGGCACCCCGACTCGGATAAAAATAACCACAACAAGGGTTAGAAGAACAACCTTCTAACCTAACCTCTTCGTAGTTATTTTTTATAACCCATTCAGAAGTAGAAGTCTCCGCCTACCGGGCTTACCTCGACTGCACAATGTTGAGCGGCAATAAAACGTTTTGAGGTTAGGTTGCTATAATTAGTTTTTCTCAAGAACGGTGCGTCGCCTTTGCATGGGAGTGATGTCAGGGCACAGGGGGCACCTCCCCCCTCCCTCCTGTCAAACGATAACAAGCACGACTCTCCATGCGCCAAAACAAAACACACGCGATGAACGTACGGTAATTTCATTCACTACATGAGACGGTGTCTTACAATCCATTGCCGCTCACTACCGTCCCTCAGCCTGAAGCGTGACCGGCTCGCTCTAGAAGCAGGACAGGCGGGGGATCAGCACCCTCGACAGGGAGCGCCCTGAAGTCGGCGCTTACGTCGCTGGTCATCTCTCGCCGAGCCTCCTCCGGGCAACTGGAAGTCTCAACCGGCGGGGACTGACCGACGTAGGCTTGTGAAGAGACGGCACTGTGAGACAGTGCCGTGGCGCCCTCTGCCGACACTATGACAGAAACACAGTAGGCACGCAGCGACTATCTGTTGCAGTGCCATCAGCATGGCGGCACCCCAATGACGTGCCCGTCATTACGGGCACGCATAAAACCGCGCCAAAAAAGGCTATGCCCGCTCGCCGCGCCCCCTAGCGGTGACGCCGAGATTCCTCTACCGAATGTGGGTCAATCGCTATTCAACCTTTGAAGTGAACACACGTGAACAGCTACAGAAAAAAAATACCCCAGAAGATGGATACCACAGCAGACGAAGCCGCTCAAGTCATTGCACTACTGTAATCAGGGATGCGGCAATGTGATGTTGCTCGGCAACTGAACTTGACTGGTTTTTCCGTTCGACGAGTGTTCCAACGCTTTCAAGAGACTGGTGGCTATATCCGAAGACGTGGATCGGGAAGACAACGGTGCACATCCGAAAGAGACGATCGCTTCATTGTTTCGACGTCTTTACGTAATCGGTTCTCCAACGCTGTTGAGCTGCAACATTGGCAACAACAACTGTGATCAGCTCACAGAACTTTTGTAAGCGTCTCCCCGATAAGAAGAAGAATGTGGAAGAAGAAAATTGCAGCTCACAGGGCTGCTAAAGGGCCAAAATTGACTGCACAGCATGGGATGGGATAGATCGCTTGCAATTTGCCCGTGACCATGGACAATAGACCAATGTTGAAAAACCAGTGGATTGGACAATAGACCAATGGAGGACTGTGCTCTTTTCGGATGAGACGAGGCTGTGTCTTTTCCCTCATTTTCTTATGTGCACATTATAAAAACTTATATGTATAAGTTAGAAAAAAAAAACAATTTTTTTCAACCCAATCTCTATAACTCTATGGTCACTATGGTCACTTGGCATAGAGGAATATATCGGGTAGTTTCATATGTTCTGTGGTTAGTTTGTTGCGTTTGTTGCAAAGAGTACAGTATAGTTTGTTGACAACAAGCGAATGTGGTAATTTCACTTGCGGGAAAGTATTCAATTGAATTGTGTGGTATTTTATAAGATAAACGGTCTATGTTCCTAAATCAAAGTTTACCCTTTTGTTTTTAAATACATATCTGTAGGAATTATAATCATGGGGGAGATTAACAAGAGGCTAAATGAGTGGGATTCTTCTAAAGGTTTGCTGGATCCAGTAAAAACTCTGGAGGTAAGTATGCAATAGAAAAGTTTGTTATACATTTCCACCGAATTAGATTAAAACATAGTTATATTCAAAGAGGCTTACTTAACTGGGACGCGCCTTGGGTACCTCCTCTGTGCGGGTGTTGAACATTTGGGACTTCGCATGGATTCATGCGCATCACGTTACTACCTCAGATACTATGTGTTAGTGAAGTGGTCTGTATTGTATCAAAGCCTTTTTTGTACTAATGTCATCATCCATAATGAGATCATCCCACAACCATTCTGCAGCGATAACAGTTTCCAGGAACCTTTAACTATTGTTAGTTCTGAAGGATCATATTTGAGGATCACTAACAGTATTTGGAGGATTATTATTCCAAGGCTGCATACTAAGTCAGTCAATCTCCTACAAAATAAAACAAAATCAATCTTTCAATAATTAATAAAAGTTTATTTTGTTTTCAGGACAAATGGAAGTTAGTGCCATCATTTTTACAAGTGAAAGGCTTAGTTAAACAACACATTGATTCTTTTAACTATTTTATCAATGTTGAAATAAAGAAAATAGTGCAAGCCAATGAAAAAGTGTTCTGTGATGCAGACCCACTATTTTACATAAAATACCTAAATGCCTATGTTGGGACACCAGACTTAGAAGAAGGGTACAATGTTACCAAACCCACAACGCCTCATGAGTGTAGGCTCAGAGATATGACATATTCTGCACCAATCACGGTTGACATAGAATATATAAGAGGCAATCAAAGGGTTATAAAGAATAAACAGTTAATTGGAAGGTGTGTATTCACTATTATATTTCATCCATATTTTAAAGACTAACATTTCTATGTGGTTTGAGGATAAAATTTCCGTTATAGCCCTCGGCTTTGGAATTTCGTATTTTTTTTATAGATAGTACTCATAAATAGAAAGCTTTTTTCAAATTTTCAAAACGCGGGGACTTACGATTTAAGAGATATAATTCATTAAAGTTTCAATCAAAATTGGAAAATAGTACGCCATTTGCAAAATTTTAGGTTAGATAAATTGTCATGATAGACATAGACGTCAAAGCTGACATTTCACGTTTCGTTGACGTTAGATGTGTATTTTATTCAATTTTCTGTCATATTTTTTTCATAAATATATTTATGAAAAAAAAATATTTTTAATGTGCATATGTTTTGTGTCAGTAATTTATGAATGTTTAAATGTTTTTAAAACAAAACATTCATAAATAAAAATCCCCAATGAAGCCCCACTGACTACCACTACTGGATGCAAGAGCGAGCGAAGCGAGCTCTGGACTTGGGCCCCTCTGGACCCCAACTCGGAAATGTTAGGTTAGAAGTGGTAATTTTTGTGGTAATTTTTTTTTTAAACCACTCAGAAGTAGGAGACCCGCGAATCGGCGCTCCGTCGACTGGGCCTCCCTTGATTGGCCTAGTAAAGTGGTATTGGATGCAAGAGCGAGCGAAGCGAGCTCTGGATTAGGGGCACCCCGACTCGGACAAAAATAACCACAACATGGGTTAGGTTAGAAGAATAACCTTCTAACCTAACCTCTTCGTGGTTATTTTTTTATAACCCATTCAGAAGTAGAAATCTCCGCCTACCGGGCTTCCCTCGACTGCACAATGTTGAGCGGCAATAAAACGTTTTGAGGTTAGGTTACTATAATTAGTTTTTCTCAAGAACGGTGCGTCGCCTTTGCATGGGAGTGATGTCAGGGCACAGGGGGCACCTCCCCCCTCCCTCCTGCCAAACGATACTCAACTTTTACCCCTTTTTCTAACTTAAATGCTATTCTAATCTTAAAACTTTAACCATTGACATAAGTCTATAACCGTGGGGCTCCGCGGGGTGGGGGTGGTGCAGGGGGCACAAACTCCCTCCCTCCTTCCACCCCGCCTCTTAAGTCGTCAGGCTATAATGGAAATTTTAACCCCAGTCCTTTTTAGGAACTGTTCAAAGTTAAATATTACAATAATTTATCTTCTAAAATGTAAGATATAATTCAGATCGAAAGATGTTTTTTCGTTAAATTTGTCTATTATATTAAAATAAATGTTTATAGAGCAAGAGCCCACGACAGCCAGACCTTCGTTATTTTATAAAAGCTGAAAGGTTTTCTGTGCATATCTCCCATACAGGTAAGAACAACCAGCGACTATAGAGTTTAAGTTGTGATTACTTAGGCAGGTAAAAGGTAGTAAAGGTGTATAAAATAGTCACTTAAATTCCTTAAAATATAAAGCTCAATTCTTTTATATTTTCTTCGGTATAACTTTAGAAATCTCATCATCTATTGCCGGACACTTATATAACAGTTGCTACTCCCTGTCAGGCACCCTTGAACTTTAATAAATTATAATTATACTTTCAGTATAGAATAAAAGTAAAATTTTATAAATGTTACTTGGGGACTTGTAAAAAAATGTTACCTCAATAGCCGGAAAGTTTTAATGGTGTTTACGTCTTGCCAGACACATTGAAAGACCGCTGTATGTGCGAGTGCAAGTGCTTAGTCGATTGCGATCTTTAAAGATATCCAAAAAAAAAGCGTTCATAGCCATGTTATACATAGTGAAAAATGTTATTTTAATATTATAAAATACTAAAAAAGTTACATGCAAAAAATATTTAATTGTTTTTATAAAGAATGGTGATATCAGACCCAGAGTCCGAAAGGATGGAAACCCATCTTATTTTTTCAGTAATTTGAAATAGAGCAAGAATATGTACTTTTTGTTTTGTTCGATTTCGATGGCTTAAGTGAGTGCTTATATGAGCTTAAGTATTTCTTTAGAGAAAGGAAGGTAATTCTTTCTTAACTCTTACAAGTATGCCTGTGATGTTTGCGCTCGTTCCAATTGTACTGTTGGGTACCATTCACTGTAGTTGGTAACAATGATCTAATGATGGTAACCATAAAGGTGAGTAGTGGCCCACTTAGTGGACTACTGTTATACCCAACGTGGTTGGGCTCATGTAAATCTTAATGGGTTGTGCTATTCATTGTAGCTACTAACTACTATCTGATGATGGAAATCATAAAGGTGAGTAGTGCCTCTCTTAGTTGACGACTCTTAAACACTTCGATTTGAATTTTCTTAACAAAAACTATTTATATTAGCTATAACTAATAGTATTCATCACAAAGACTCAAATGAGCACCAACACTGTGGTTATACTGGTATCAACTAAGAGATCCACTGTCCACCTTTCTTCTCTTCATCATCAGATCCTTGTTTCAAACAACTATGAATCATGCTCTTCAGAAGGATTCAAATACCCCCAAACACAATGGTTATACTAGTATTAACTAAGAAATCCACTATCTACCTTTCTGGTCTCCATCATGAGATGTTTGTTCACAACAATATTGAATAGTGCTTATCGCACTGCGCAAAAATCGCAGTGCGGACAGGTCTGATCTCAGATGTAAAAAACATTAAAACTGTCTGGCTATTGAGGTAACATTTTTTTATAGGTCCCCAAGTAACATTTATAAAATTTAGCTTTTATTCTATACTGAACTAGTTGAACCGCGTAACTTCGTCTGCGACACAATTTTCATTACTGCTCCGCTCCTATTGGTCTTAGCGTGATGATAGATAACTGGGCTATCTACCACTGAAATAATTTTTCAAATCGGACCAGTAGTTCCTGAGATTAGCGCGTTCAAGTAAACAAACAAACAAACTCTTCAGCTTTATATGTATATTAGTATAGATTATAATTTATTAAAGTTTAAGGGTGTCTGGCAGGGGGTAGCAACTGTCATAAGTGTCCGTAAATGGATGACGAGATTTCCATAGTTATCCCGAAAAAACAATTATCTGATATCTTTTTCATGAGCAAATAGTCTATTTTCTGTTTTATGTTATATCTATATGTGTTGTCTACTATCTATTTCACTATATTATTTATATATTGCATGTGAAAGCTTGTAATTGGCCTTATTTTATTCAAATGTTTATGAGTGTTATGTTTAGCTGTAAGTTTTCCAAAAAATAATAAAATAAAATAGATAAATATAAAAAAAAATTGAGCTATATGCTCTAACGAATTTAAGGTACAACTTTATACACCTTTAGTACCTGTTACCTGCCCAAGTAACCACAACCTAAACTCAATAGTCGCTGGTCGTTCTTACGTGTGTAGGAGATATGCACAGAAAACCTTTCAGCTTTTATAAATTACGAAGGTCTGGCCGTCGTGGGCTCTTAGGCTATGCTCTTACGGGTGCCATGTTTCTCAAATAAGTTTACTATATAAAATGATGTGTTTTGTTTTTTGCAGAATGCCATTGATGTTAAGATCTTCAAATTGTGTTCTAACAAATAAATCAGATTTCGAACTAGCACAACTTAATGAATGTCCAAATGATCCAGGCGGCTATTTTATAATTAGGGGTATGTTATTTCATTATTTACTGTCGTGTAATGATAAAAATCAAAAATATTCATATTCAGATAGCTTATGTGTACAGTTGACCTAATGTCAGTGGTTGGTGACGAAGCTACGTCGACTACTGCTCAGGTACAGGAGCGATTAAGTAAAAATATTTGGACTATATCAATCTGGTGTATTAGGCACGCGAATACAAGTTTATAGGAAAAAATGCGCGGTGTCTTCGTCGTGGTAAAATCTGAAGTGACGCGATACGCGAAGCTCAGAGCAGGTGACCGTGTGAGCGCCGGCCGCGCCGCCCGTCGACGCCCGATGCTGCTGCCGCCGCCCCCGCGCCCCCTCGTCTACGGCGCGCCTCCAACCGGTCATGGACATGCCGTGCATAGACAGTGGTGACACTTTGACCTGGATCTAGATCAGCAAATACGAGTTTTAATAGAATAATACATTGGTTTAGTTACCACTAGGGAATGCGATCTGGATTATCCGTAATCCGGATATCTGCACATTTATACTAGACTTCCGATTCGAATCCGGATTTTCTGAATAATAAGAAATTGTAATTTGAGGGCATCAACACGAATTTTCGTGTTTATGGCGGAGATGGCGTTATTCGAGGATAGTGGATCACGAGGACGATACTTGGAGGGCGCTTACAAACATCTTCAGTGCATTCCCCCTACAAGCGTCGAATCACAGCTTGCTTTATCTGCAGCAGGGATTATATGTAATCAAAAGCAGGTCGACAGTTCTTTGAATGCCTTATTATTTTTGACATCACATTTTATGTCTCAAAAAATAACATATTTTTTAGGGGTCCGAACATCCGTAAAAAAACGGATCTCTTAAAGGATCACTCGGGTGTCTGTCTGTCCATCCGTCAGCAGCCAGTTTTCTCCGAATCTACTGGACCGATTCTGTTTTAATTTATGTGAACCATAACCCGGACGCATTACGTAAATAAATAAATTTTGAGTCCCCTTACTCAAAATTTATTTATTAACGTAATGCGTCAAACAAATACAAAGTTGATACGACAGAGGGGCTTTCCTTTAAACTGCATATACTAAGTACCATTTTCAAGCTCTGTACCAAAAATCAATTAAATAGGATCAGTAGTTTAGTCGCAAATGATTTTTAAAGTTTTTGCACCATCTGAACACGACGTATCTTTCCTAACAGCTGATTATGTCTAAGCATAGGTCATGCACCTTACAACGATAAATCTACGATGCGTTGTTGCCGCTCTGACGCATATCGCAAGTACATTCACTGAAAAGTTGGCAATGAATCAATAAATACACACACACTTGCACTTTCACTACGACAGTGACAAACATAGCGCGAGTAAGGGAAACATAAATAGGTCAGTTTGTTGCATCCTAGTTTTTACTTCCTATACTATCCTAGTTGTTTTTTCAGTGCGCCGACGCTGGCCTTTCGGAACGCACGATTTGTCAAATTCGCGCGCTGACAATTGTGATTTTGTTTTGTTATTGTGATAGGACACTAAATAAGTTTAAGACAATATTTCTTATTTTTATTGTGACAGGACACGTAACTTGGTATTATTATTATTATTTAGTATTAGTGTTTTTTGTGATTGACTGTTTTTTATGGTGTTAGGACACGTAATTAAATTTTGGTTGTGTGTGTGTGTGTAATTAAAGTGTTAAACAATGACTCGTGTAAGTTACACGGCGTCAGAATACACTGAAATGATTTTAATTTACGGCGAATGCCGTGGAAACGCAGCTTTAGCTCTGCGAACGTACAGTGAAAGGTTTGGTAACAGCCGCAATTGCTCACAAAAGTGCTTGGCGACGGACAGTGATTTAATTAGAAAAATAAATAACAATATTATCCGTCAGTGTAATTTGTGCATTAATATGAATGGAGGACACATCGAGAATTTAGTGTGTTTGTTTTTGTGCGCGTACTTGAAAACCTTACCAAACATAAAAGCCGGCGCGAGCGGAGGCCTAAGTCGCCGGCCGCCACACCGCCCCGGCCCCCGCCTCGACACGAGATAACGCACACCGCGCTCCGGCGCGCGCGCGACGGTGCCACTGTGTTACCTAGGTATCTACGGTCAGTCTAATATGTTTACAAAGGGTGGTTGCGTTTTATTCTGATTTTTAAGCTATTTAGTTTGTTTGAAAAAAAGAAATTCTCATTTTTGGCGCTTTTTATTTTTGTAGCTTATCGAATTATTACTAAACTCGTATAGTATATGTAGTGTAATTTAATGCCCCTCTGTCGTATCAACTCTGTATAAGAAACATCATAATCAAATCTTCAAAAACCTTTATTGCTGATAGTTATTTAAAAATCATTTCCGTATCTCATCAGTGTGTCCTACTGACACATACGCCTCCTCCAACTCCTTCCATTCTGCTCGTTTTCTGGCCATCCTGACTCAAGAGGCTCCAGCCACCCTTCGTATGTCATCTGACCACCTCTTTAACGGTTTCCTCGCTTTTTTTATATTGACCCTAGGGGTCCACTCAGTGATCCTTTGGTCCATTTCTCCCTTTGCCCTGTTATTATGTGGCCTGCCCACTGCTATTTCAGATGTTTGGTTTTCAAAGTCACGTCTTCTAGCCTGGTGGCTTTTCTTATGTTAGCGGCTCTTTTCTTGTCTACCCTACGGTACCCCAGCATGGTTCTTTCTATGCTTCTTTGGCAAGTTCTTAATTAATTCTGCAGTACTTGTGTTGTGGCCCAGGTCTGGCAACTATATGTGAGTATCGGCTATGTGGATGTCAAAAGTTTTCTCTTTACTTCCAGGGATAGTGACTGTTTTTCATTATATCCTTTAGAAAGCAATATCGTTTCCCTGCATTTGTGATTCTTTTGTCGATTTCTTGTGCCATTTGGTCTCGAAAAGATATAAGCTGTCCCAGGTATATGTAAGACACATATTCTATTTCTTCCTTGCCAGCATAGATTTCGGTTTCCAATAGATTTGTCATGGCCTTGGTCTTCGATTGATTGATTGTCAACCCCACTTCTTTGCTTTTAATGGTAAGATCCTAAAGCATTGTTTGTAGGGTTATCAGGGTTATCAGCAATCAAAACCAAGTCATCCGCAAACCTGAGGTGGTTGAGTTTTTGGCCGTCTACATTTATTCCCTTGTCCTCCCAGTCCATAGTCCTGATGACCTCCAAAACCGCAGTGAAACGTCATATTAATAAATTAATATGGATAGATTTATTTATTTTCACGAAAAAGCCGTAAAATCCGGATAATCCGGATTAGAAATCAGTTTGGTGTGTGTGCCTCCGATCATGATCGATGGAACGGTTTTGAAAATTGTGCACAACTTTAAATATCTTGTTCATCTGGTCACAGAGGAATTGAAAGATGACCCAGATATAGAAAGAGAACGCAGGGCGTTGGCGGTGAGGAGCAATATGCTGGCCCGAAGGTTCGCTCGATGTACTAAGGAAGTTAAGATAACACTTTTTAGGGCAAATTGCCAATTCTTTTACTCGAGCGGCCTGTGAGTTCGGTATACGCAGCAAGCCTTTAACGTCCTGCGTATTAAGTATAATAATGCTTTCAGGATGTTGTTGGGATTGCCGCGCCACTGTAGTGCGTCACAAATGTTAACAAACGCGCCTGTTGACGGTTTCCACGCTATACCTAGTGCCTAAGAAACTGGCGTCATTATTTTAAAGACTGCGCACTGGCACCAATAGCATTATTGCATCCCGCCATGACTGTCCCATACAGGCACACTGGGTGTAATAGTAACGGGAAAATTGTAGCTGTTAAAAAAAAGGATTTTATTATATTGTGTAGGTACAGTCACGGTCTTTTTGATGAGCCACTTGCTACTGTTCGTATTTTAGCCGGATGGTGCAAATCGGGTTTAGTCGGTTACATTCGGTACTTAGTTAAGAGTGACTACCACAAGTCAGCCAATTAAAAGTCTAGCAACCGTTACCTAGCGATAATTGCTTTAGCGTAGTCATAGTAACGTTAGCATACGGGAAGATTATGATTGGTAGTTAATTTCGGAAAAACTCGAACTCACGATTTTATCCGAACGCGTTCATGATGTTCATGACAACTTATTAAGACGACATTCTGTCATTGTCTTCAAAAAGGTTTTTCAGAAATGAATTTCATGAGCTCTAAATTCAAAAGAGGTCAGTATCAAATTCATTGAATAAATGTATGGATTTATCATTTAAAAGTTATTGGTCATTCTTCAACCTCTATGCCATAAGTCTATTTCCGATTTATTAGTAATTTGTCATCTCATCGGATCGGATTGGACCATCAATCCGTTCTTAAAAATCCGGATTTTAAAACAGAACGGATTTGCATTCCATAGTTACCACTGATATGTGGCATACTGTATTACATGCTTTTTTACCTGACTGCCAAGGAAAAGTTATATTTTTTTGTTTGTAAATTTCTTTATTACCTCGTATCTTCCAAATGGCTGGATGGATTTTGACAGTTAGGTGTTGTTAGATTCGTCTCAAAACCCCAAGTGTCCTTAGATAGGTGTTAAAAAAACAAAAGCACTAAATTGTAAGTCGTTATTATGTTTTTTGAACCAAACCTATCGAGTAGGTTATCAAAATGAAGGAAATTAAATGGAAATTACAAAAATATACATAAGTCATGTTTAAATTTAAATATTAATCAGTTTTCGTTCATAAGTGTGCCGGTTTCTGTCTTTTTACTGCATTGCTTATGAGTTTCCTTTTTGCAGTCAGGTTTTTTTTTTCTAATTACAGTAGGGCCTCGTTAATCCGGAGAGGCAAAAGCAAGACGCTTTCCGGATTATCGAGTCTTCCGGATTATAGTATTCCATATTTAATGGCAAATAACACACATGTTTAACCTTAGTTTATTTAATCAATTTTTAAATAAAAGCATAAAGACAAAAATTTACATGTCCAAAATTACAACCATGTAAGATAACAGTAAGTTAAAATAAAACATTAGTCAATTCTTCTTGAAAAACTCTGTTATACTCTTCTGTTTATAAATTCAAAAGCCCGACGATCTCTAAGTCGACGGAGAAACTTAATTTCGTGGCCATCAAATTTGTTATCTTCAGCACTATATTATGCACCCGCCCGCCCCCGCGAATTCCATTGTCCGGCCGGATTACAGCGATCACCGAACAAGCGGGAGTCCGGAATAACGAGGCCCTACTGTATTTTTAATCTTGTTTGGTTAAATGTGCATTATGATTTTCTTTTGAAGGCATGAGGGAACTCTTACCTACATTCGTTTTGAGGCTAACTCTATGTTAATATGATTATGAAAAACTTACAGGTCAAGAAAAAGTGATATTGATCCAAGAACAATTATCTAGGAATCGGATGATTGTCGATGAATTCAAAGGAGCCATTCAATGCCAAGTGACTAGTTCCACACATGAAAAGAAAACCAGAACTAATGTCATAGTCAAAAATGGAAAATATGTATTGAGACATAATGCCTTGTCTGATGTAAGTTGATAAATTAATCTCTCTATTACTGTTATTGAAATGATCCAATACGATATAATTTGTGAGTAAATTGTCCAGTAAATTTGTGATGTGGTAATCCCATGCCATTGCAATAAACGAAACATACTTATTTTTACATATGGTCACCCTTAATTTCTTTCTAATTTTCAGGACATTCCTATTGCAGTTGCCTTCAAGGCTATGGGTATCTGCAGTGATCAAGAAATTATGCAGCTCATTGGTACTGATGATACATCACTGAAAAAGATGGCTCCTTGCATTATAGATTGTCATAATTTGAAAATATTTACTCAAAATCAAGCTCTTTCTTATATTGGAAGCAAACTTAAGGTGAAAAGGTACACAATCCAGAAATATCTTGTTGGGTTTATTATATAATTAGTAGTAGTATATAATTATTCGCGCACGAAACGGACGACAGCGGCAGAAACAAACTTATTGATTTCGCCGCTCAATTCGTTAAATATAACGAAATGTCAAGACACGTCGTAAATAGATACATTTAAGTATGGGTGTCACATAAGGGGTAGGTACCCAACAAAAAAAAAAGTAATAAAAATCAAACTGTACCGTGTGAAATATCAGAAAAAGGTCTTATTGTGAGGGTTTCAAACATATTTTTTGTAATTTTTAAATATACATATATTTTCATAGCAAAGGTTTCAAATATATTTTGTAAGTTTTGAAGTTATTTAAGATATTAGATGAAAAATTACCAATCCCCCCCTTATCTCCAAAATTACTGACACAAAAATGTTGAAAAAGAAATGCAGACATATGTAGATAGATGGAATCTATCTATAATAAGAAAACCTATATAAAAAGTCTATGATTTTAAAGTAAAATATCACAAAAATGGGATTCGTCCGGAACTCTTTACGCGATTAAATAAAATATGATTTGTACCTTGTAAAATAATTGTATTTGATAACTACAATTATTTTATTTTTTTACAGGTTTCAATCAGGTGGTGCTAAAGTGCGCACTCCCATCGACGAGGCCCGAGATTTGTTGGCCACAACAATTCTAGCTCATGTAGCAGTAGAAAACTATAATTTTTATGTAAAGGCCATGTACCTCGCTATAATGGTAAAAAGAGTAATTGAAGCTGAGACAAACAAAGCTGCCATTGATGACCCCGACTACTATGGAAACAAGAGACTTGAGCTAGCTGGCTCTTTACTTGCTTTGATGTTTGAAGATCTTTTCAAAAGGTTTAATTGGGAATTAAAATCAATAGCAGATAAAATAATACCTAAAGTTAAAGCTGCACCATTTGATGTCGTTAAACACATGAGACCAGATCTGATTGCAAATGGATTGTTCGCCGCTATTTCTTCTGTAAGATTTCACAATTATTATTTTTTTTCATTAAATTTAAATGCTCTACTTGGTTTTCAATAAATAAAATTTATTTAATTTCGTGTTCTAGGGTAACTGGACTATTAAAAGATTCAAAATGGAGAGGCATGGTGTAACTCAAGTGTTAAGTCGACTTAGTTACATATCAGCCTTGGGTATGATGACCAGAGTTAATTCTCAGTTTGAAAAGACTAGGAAGGTATCTGGGCCGCGTTCATTGCAACCTTCGCAGTGGGGCATGCTATGTCCGTCTGACACTCCGGAGGGAGAAGCGTGCGGGCTCGTGAAGAACTTGGCGCTGATGACGCACATCACCACCGAATGCTCGGAGGAACCCATCGCAAGGCTGGCTCGCAACGCGGGCGTGGAAGATGTCAGATTGTTAGGTGGCGAGGAAATCAATCATCCGGCCGTCTACATGGTGTATCTTAATGGTTAGGCTTTAACAATCTGTTTAAATGTTACTCAAAATAAATATGAAATCTCATCATGTTATAATTACTTACAGGTAATATACTAGGCGTTACAAGAGAATACAAAAGGCTTATAAAAGTCTTTAGAATGTTCCGACGACGCGGACTGATATCGGCCTTCGTTTCTATCTACCCCAATCACAATCAGAGGACTGTCTACATATGCAGCGACGGCGGCCGGCTCTGTAGGCCCTACATCATTGTAGAAAAGGGTTACCCACTTGTCCAACAATTCCATATAAATGAATTAAATAGAGGAATCAGAAAATTTCAAGACTTTTTAAATGATGGTCTTATTGAGTATCTAGATGTAAATGAGGAGAATGACAGTCATATAGCTACTGTAGAAATGGACATAGATCCGTATGTTACCACGCATTTAGAAATCGAGCCGTTCACGATTCTCGGTGTTTGTGCGGGTTTAGTCCCCTACCCACATCACAATCAGAGTCCTAGGAATACTTACCAGTGTGCTATGGGTAAACAAGCGATGGGTGAGTACATTTGTACATTTGTTATCTACGTACTATTCCTATTAGGATCCCTGAAGATGTGCAGATAAATTATGATTATATTTCAGGTACTATTGGCTACAACCAGAAAAACAGGATAGATACACTAATGTACAATTTAGTTTATCCACAATGTCCAATGGTTAAGACTAGAACGATAGAGCTGACGAATTTCGACAAGCTGCCAGCTGGACAGAACGCCACTGTCGCCGTCATGAGTTACAGCGGTTACGATATTGAGGACGCTCTGATCCTGAACCGAGCGTCAATCGACCGAGGCTACGGCCGCTGTCTTGTATACAAAAGTGCAAAAACTACCATGAAGAGATACAGCAATCAAACTTCTGATAGGATTTTGGGGCCTTCGAGAGATGCGACTACTGGAAAAATTATTAGAGCTCATGAAATTCTTGATACGGACGGCATTGCTGCACCCGGTGAAATGGTTGAAAATAGACAAGTTTTGATAAATAAGCAGATGCCGCCAGCGACATTGAATCCCGTCACGCAGGGGCAGCCACAACAGGTGGATTACAAAGATGTCCCCATCACGTATAAAGGTCCCGTTGAATCTTATGTCGAAAAAGTAATGGTGTCTTCAAACTCAGAGGATGCTTTTCTCATTAAAATATTGTTACGTCAGACACGGATACCAGAGATAGGAGACAAGTTTAGTTCCCGCCACGGTCAGAAAGGCGTGACTGGTTTGATTGTGCAGCAAGAAGACATGCCGTTCAACGACAGAGGCATTTGTCCTGACATGATCATGAACCCACACGGTTTTCCTTCTAGAATGACGGTGGGGAAAACTATCGAACTGTTGGCTGGAAAAGCCGGCTTGATTGAAGGAAAATTCCATTATGGTATGAACATTAAATAATTATACTATTTTATTTAAAGAGATGTGCAGACGCTTATCTGACGCTTCGTGTGCCCCAAGGACTGACTTGTTATCAGAGGATAAAGCATTGCCATATAACGTGGCAATAACGCCAATCTATGGCACACTTCCAGTCGACAGCGATGTGGATGAATTTTTTAGCGCCATATTTTAGGGATAACTTAGTTCGGAGTTTTTATTTCTAGTGTACTGTACAGAATTTTTAAAGTGTGCCATCATAACTAAATCCGTAACTATGAGGAATATTAAAAAAACACTGAAAGGAGTCTCGAGCTCGATTTTGATGAAAACTAAAACTGCATAATTGGATTTTTGAAAAATCGTTTTTCCTACCCAGGAATTGAACCGGTTAATTTTGAAAAAAAAAAAACAACCGGTTTACATCGGTTCAGTAGTTTTGGCGTGAAAGCGCGACAGCCAGACAGAGTTACTTTCGCATTTATAATATTAGTAAGGATTAGACTAAACAATACCAGGCAGGCCCTTATCTTCGAAACTACTGAGCCTATAGTTTTGGTAAAAATGGAGATAATAGATCTTTACCTAAAGATTACAGGAAAATCTATAAGATGTCTATTGTGTAAAATAACATTTAAAAAATATCGTTCGGAACCCTTTGCACGCGAGTTCGATTCCTAGGTAGGAATAACGATTTTTTTTTAAATCCGATAGTGCCGTTTTACTTTTTAACAAAATCGGACTCGAGACTTTCAGTGTTTTTTGATATTCCTCATAGTTTCGGATTTGGCCATGAATGCACACATTAAAAATTCACCTTGTACAATTAGTTAAATAATTGTTAAAACAACCTCACAGCTGTACATAATAATAAATAGCTAGTCTATTCTGTAAATAACCATTTCGGTAACGAGCTTCACCTGACTGACAAAGCTCACAAAGTGAGCAGTTAGTTATTACACACAACATAAAGGTCTTATGTTTATACGAATTTGATACTCACCTCGGATTCCGCTGTCGAAACACGAAAATGTTCTTACAGAATAATATTACTGTACTACAGTACCTACCTCCTTAAAAATTCTAGTGTAATATTCATAATATATATTTCCAAGAATTCTAATTAATTGTCGCTATACATTTTTTTCAGGTACTGCATTTGATGGTTCCAAAGTTCGCGACGTATGTCATGAACTAGAAAAGCATGGGTATAACTATCATGGCAAAGATATATTTTACTCTGGTTTAACTGGAGAGCCCCTGGAAGCTTATATTTATTCTGGTCCAGTAAGTATAAAAATACGAAAAACTGACCAAGTACCAGTCGGACTCGCGTGCAAAGGGTTCCGAACTAATATTTTTTTTTTTTACATATAATTTTAACACTATAGACTTCTTATAGGTTTTCCTGTAATCTATAGGTAAACAACTATGATCTCATTTTTTTCAAAATTTTAGGCTTAGTAGTTTTGGAGATAAGGGCCTGGTAATTTTTAGTCCAATTTCTTGAATAGCTTCATGATCCGGAGAAAACTGGTTGTGATAGACAGACAGACACCCAAGTGATGCTATAAAGGTTCCGTTTTTTGTTCGGAACCCTATAAATTAAAAAACACTAGTGAATTACTACATTTTAGTGTAGTATAAATTCTATGGCTAAACGCCAAGAAATAAATTCAACTACAACTCATTATTTTATATCACTCAATGTGAGTGCAATGCTCCTATTCAGAACATGAGCCACACGTTGGAGTGCTCCAAGTGCCCATAATTTGGGGGATTTAATGAATGCCATCGACGTCGACGCTGCAATTAACGTAGCCACCTACTGGGCCCAAAAAATCTATGAAGTTAACCATCGACTCGAAAAGAAGATTTTATGTCACATGAAAATAAAATTAGGCGTACTGTTAGCACCATGAAACCTCAGAAGGTGCACGTAACGAATTCCATTTATTTATTTATTTTTGAAGAGAAGATGAAGTTGCCGTCAAACGTTTAGGAATTATTCCTTTCGTGTAAGTCACGATTGTTCAACCTACGTTTGTTGTATAGGTGTACTACCAGAAGCTCAAGCACATGGTCCAGGACAAGATGCACGCGCGCGCGCGCGGGCCCCGCGCCGTGCTCACGCGCCAGCCCACAGAGGGCCGCTCGCGCGACGGAGGCCTGCGCCTCGGGGAGATGGAGCGGGATTGTCTCATTGGGTATGGTGCTAGGTAAGCATTCTTGCAAACAAATATATGCTACTAGGTTCTGCCAGCGGTTTCGCCCGTGATGATGTCGGAAATAATATATCTCTGCGCCAAATATCAGCCGTTTAGCCGTTCCGGCTGTTTCATTAACAAACATCTATCCATCCACATCACATTGTAATATTGTCGAAAATAAGGGCTGGATTTATATGGTCTAAAAAATAAATAGTAATTAGTCAAGCTTTCATTTTTGTATCAGTGCTTGAATAAAATTTGCTATCGCAGTATGCTGCTGATGGAGCGCCTGATGCTGGCGTCGGACGCGTTCAGCGCGGACATCTGCGGCGCGTGCGGGCGCCTGGCGTCGCGCGCGTGGTGCCACGCCTGCCAATCGTCCGCCGCCGTCTCCAGTGTCGACATGCCCTACGCCTGCAAGCTGCTCTTCCAAGAACTCGCCTCCATGAACATCGTCCCCAAACTCACTCTTAAGAAATATTGTTAGCTTTGTACCACCTTAAGGATATTGTTTAGGCGCTAGGTTTTTCTTCTTTAATATATTCTTTAAATATTGACGTTGTATCTTATTGCCCGGGTTTATACTTTTATAATCGTCGTTGTAGTCTTGGTCCAGGCCGAGATACTGTAGTCTCGTTGCCGAGTTGACATCGGAATGTCCGTGACTACCGTGGGACCCCAACGCCAAGCGCTTCCACATTTGGTAAATAGTTAGTTCTCAATAGGTAGGTACTAATTGGTACTCTAACAAAAAAATTGGTACCTTCGTAGTTTTCGAAAAAATCGGTTTTGAAGGTGGTTTCGCGGTAGTCACGCTATTTTCAGCGGGAACACCATAAGCGCTGAAAAAGGGAGCATGCTACAGCTATTCTAAGTATACAAACAATTAGTAACCTTATATGTGAGTCATTTCGTAAAAAAAAAAACAGAACTGAAACATTATATTTACCGAGAAATCAACGATGATAACTTTCGCGCGCTCGTTCAGTAGGACCACGACTTTGAATGTTGATTCCAAGCTTGCGAAGTTATTCGCTTTCCTCAAACCTATATAGAAAATTAGTACCCAAAATCTAAAATTAAACTACTGGAGTATAGTTTAAGTGATGTACCATACCATTGGTGGGGTCCTAAGACGTTGGATATTCCCCACTATTCCACGGCGCCTTTTGTCATATTATGCAAAGCATAATTCCGTCGAGAACGACTATGAAAAGAAGAGACGCAAGGAGGCAGCCTTGGCGGACACCTGAGGGCTTAGTGTGAGTTTTTTAACGTTCTTGATCTCGTTAACGTAAACGTTCGTTATGTCAAATTGTATAGAAAAAAAAAAAAAGGTTATCCGTTAGTGTCATCAGACGGCGCTTATTCAGTTTCAATACAAATTGGAGTTTACGCTAATGCGATCGAGAACGTTAAAAACTCACACTAAGCCCTCTGCATGCACTGCGATATCGTCCGAGATTAGGCCGTCGTGAGTCACCTTGCAAAAATATTTCTTGTAGATACTCTCCAACAGGCTTGCGTTTGGCGGCCAAAAGGCGGGCCCAAATACTGGACCACTTCAACGTGTCAAAGGCCTTTTCGAAGTCGATAAGTAGTAGGGGTTCCACGGCCTTCGACAGCCTATCCAGAATTATTTTGCAGAAGACTTTAGAGGGAATCGACAGCAACGTTATGCATCTCCAGTTATCGCATTTATTTAGATCATCTTTCTTGGGTACGGTAATTAAAAGCCAGACATCCGGTAGTTCTTCAGTGGTCCAGAACTTATTAATCAAAGGCGTCAATACGTCAACGAGACTTCCTCAAAGTGCAGGTGGCCTTCTGCCGTCACAATGAGCTGCCCCTTGAGCTTGCTGCCCAAGAGTGTCCGTGAAGTTCCTTGCACGTTCTTCTACATAGAGACCTACGCTTTGGAACGTGCAAATAGCTTCCATGTTTTTGACTGACCGACCTTGACGTTTCAAAAGTGCCTGTGAATGGTTTATTTGAAATAAAATGCTTTTATTTCTGAATCCTTTCGATTTAAGCGGCTTCTTTTTGCGCCTACTGTTTCCTGCCAAGGTCTTAGTGGCTTTGTACAGCTCTTCCAAGTTGCCGGTGTTTGCAGCAAGTTGAACACTATCAGCAATATTATCAGCCAATCATCGCATTCTATCCGCACGTGTACTACGATAAATCGCCTTGCGTTTCTGCCGGTATTGGTTTTTGAGGTCCGCTCGTTCGGCATCGTTACTGTTCGCGACGGAGCATTTTGCTTTGTATAACTCGCATAAACAGCCTTATGTACCTATAGTCGTGAGCTTATATACTCAAATAGTCACAGAAATATTCGCGGAGAAGCATTTAGCATTGTGTAACTCGCATAGATAGTACCCATGTACCAATAGTCGTAGGCCTATGTACTGAACTTAGAAGCTTATGTACTTGCATAGTGATAGTTTATAAGCTATGTAATCGATTAAAAATCGTATGTTTGTCGTTTTTCCCCAAACACGTAAAAGATGTTCTGGGGAAAACTTATTTTCATAGAATATTATAACAAATAGGTAGGGCTACACATTTCCCCTACACATTCCCGATAGCACCCAGAGGGCGTATTCTGATTGGCTGATGGAAATCAACCAAAACGAAGGTACATAAACAATAGACATATGACACTCAAAGATAGTAGGGTGGTTGAAGAAAACCACCATGTACAGGCACCTTCAGTGCTAAGTCTTTATCTGGGAATTTAGGTCTTAAACCATAGGCACTGGAAACCTGGCACTCAGCCCTATCCAGATATGTACACATCTTCATGGTCAGGCAAGGCATAAAGCCGCAAAATAGATAAAAAGGAAAACACAGATTTTTATCCCCTTCCGGGTTTCTGACCTATAGTACCTCCACCCTTAGAAGGGTGGCTTCATAAGTTGTGTATCTGGATAGAGGGATGATGCACCTACCCGAATATAGATAGTTTCATAGCCCATGGGGCACAGTTTTCCGGGAAATCAACCCTAAATAGTAAACAAGTTCAAAACTTGTAACAGTTTCGACAGTTAAATGCAACAAGCCCACTAGTGGGCAGGGTTGAAGGGTTGGTTTCCACCCCGTTCGACGGGGAATTTGCATAGAGGTGCATCAACCCCTATCCAGACCTAGATATAGCCGGAAATATAGTAGAACCATAGTTAAATTTAACAGTTAAAATAAACTGAAGCAGTTAGTGGTTTTTGGGCCTCGTTACGGTAAGGTAACCTCGTACCTTAGTAAATTGTCAAAAATAGCAAACTCGTAGTCACCGGCAGAAGAAATATAGAAATCTATAAATAGAATCACAGTACTCGCGAATTTGCCCTTAAACCATTAGCTGCAGTGTTGTCAAATTCCTGCCTATTATTTAACCCTGGTAAGCATTCACCCTGCACCCCAATCTACCCCGAAGACAGCAAGTATTTGGCAAGATAGAAGAACGTTGTACGTCAGGTGCGGAGAACCTCAGTTTCCGGTACAGGACGTCAGCGCGGCTGGACGCAGTCGGTCGGTCACAGTTCACTTCGGAGGAGAAGAAGAAGGATAGACCTACCCCATCACAACCCCGTTCCAGTCGATCACGCCCGTCCGGTACATTTTTTGGTCCTCGAAGAAACAAGCCTTGAAGACTCAAGCCGAAGCCCTGCGATATAGTTTGGCACAAGAGCCAAACATACGCACCCCGTATCTTGTTTCTTAACAGTTTGTCAATTGGTATCCGTTCCCGAATCATCCCTTGAATAATCAACCCTTGAAGAAACAAGCCTTGAAGACTCAAGCCGAAGCCCTGCGATATAGTTTGGCACAAGAGCCAAACATACGTACCTCGTATCTTTTTTCTTAACAGTATGTCAATTGGTATCCGTTCCCGAATCATCCCTTGAAGAATCAACCCTTGAAGAAACAAGCCTTGAAGACTCAAGCCGAAGCCCTTCGATATAGTATGACACAAGAGCCAAACATACGCACCCCGTATCTTGTTTCTTAACAGTATGTCAATTGGTATCCGTTCCCGAATCAACCCTTCAAGAATCATCCCTTGAAGACTCATCCGAAACAGATCCAAAGTTAGTCGTCGATTGACGTTCCTGTGAAGACGCCTCAAGCCCAGCAGCGTGGTTCATCGCGAGGACTACCCCTTGAAGAAAACTACCCTTCAAGAACCAACCCTTAAGGACTCACCCTGAGGCGGATCCGAAGCTATCCGTCAACATACGTTCCAGTTAGGAAGCCTCAAGCTCAGCATCGTGGTTCATCGTGAAGACTGCCCTTGAAGAAAACTACCCTTCGGGAGCCACCCTTAAGGACTCACCCCGAAACTTTGGACTTTGAAAATTTTCCTGAAACACAGAAGGATTGCGTCTGGACTTAGAAGATTTCTAAGGAATCCTGGACTTTGAGAAAATTTGAAAGTTGAACCTGGACTTGGGAAGATTTTGAAGACCAAACCTGGGACTTAAAAAATTTTTCGAACATAGAAGCTGGCACTTAGAAAAATTTTGAGGATTGAACTCAACACTTAGAAAAGTTTTTCGAACATAGAAGCTGGCACTTAGAAAAATTTTGAAGATTCATACTCGGACTTAGAAAATTTTGATCATCTAAACATAGAAGATATAGATTGATTCGGGACATAGAAATTTTTTGAAGAATTTGGACTTTGAAAATTTTGAGAAGATTCTACACTTAGAAAATATAGATCGATTCGGAACTTAGAAAATTTTTGAAGAATTTGGACTTTGAAAATTTTACACTTAGAAAATTCAGAGCAACTCTGGACTTTGAAGATTGGGGACTTCGAAGAATTATCCGAGAATATAGAAATAGTTTGAAGAAAAAACTTTAATTCAAGTTTTACTGAAGCCTTATCCAGGGACATAGAACAGTTTTGAAGAATCGAGTTGAGGATCTGAATCATGCCAACCTCAAGAAAGGGAACCAGATTTGAGACGACTTCAGAAAGTACACTGAAGCCGACAGATAGAAAACACAGCCAAAACCTGCCGGTGACTACCCGGGGTAACGCCCGTATCGAACGTGACAAGCCGCCGTCGACCGTGGGAAGAACGACGCGGTCTTATAAGACCGCGTCGTATAGAATAGTCACAAAGGCACGCGAAGACTTACTCAAGATTAAGTAGGAGCTTGCACAGTTAGCACTTCAGAGAGCCGAACAAGAATCGGACGACGATTATATAGAAGATAGAAACTCGAACGACGAATACGTGCGTTCCTGGCTAGAAGAGGCAGCTGAACCTGTTCCTGATCAGAGAGAGACCAACACCGCTGAGGGAGACATCCGTAATAGAACAGACAGAAACTGCGAGCAGAATAGAATAGATAGAAACTGCGAGCAGAATAGAACAGATAGAAACTGCGAGCAGAATAGAATAGACAGAAACTGCGAGCAGAATAGAATATATAGAAGCTGCGAGCAAAATAGAATAAATAGAAGCTGCAAGCAGCAACCGTCTCCCCCTATAGACTCCGTACCGATAGTGGACTCTCGTCGAACGCAAATACCGGAACTAGAGCCGAAAGTCGATGAAGTGACTAAACAGATGGCACCACCGAAGAAAATAGAAGACGACGGCGACGGGGAAAACAGATTACAGCCGTTCATAACGGACCTTACAGCAGCTATAGTATCGCTAGCTGACAGAAAAACAGAACAGAATACTTCCTCGCCGTCAAAGGTCATCATGACCTTACCGAATTTCAATGGTGCACACACAGAATGGTTGTCGTTTCGAGCCATTTATGTAACAACTCGAAAAAATTTCAATGATGTCAAGAATACAGCAAGATTCAGAAGGCAAAGACAGTATCAGTCGTTACCTGACCTTTCGTTGTTCAGCGAATTCATCACTGAACAAGCCCGCTTCTGCAGCGCCTTTGCTCCCGCCGAGAATTTCAACGCAACAGAGGGCCCATCAAACAGACGTATAGCACAGAGAATCCACACAGCAACAGAAAAACCGGTCGATAGATGCCGCGTATGTGGGAAAGATGGGCACATAGAACGCGATTGTCGAAAATTCAAAGAAGGCAACAGCGACAAGAGATGGGAGCTAGCAAAGAAGCTCAACTTATGCTATCGCTGCATGAAGTTTGGACGCGAGCGGCACCAGTGCAAACCGAAGAAGTGTGGCATCAAGGAGTGTATAGCCACACACAATCGCTTACTTCACTACGAGAAGAAGCCCGCTACAGCGACTGCCGAAAAGCCGAAGGTCCTCGAACAGAAGCAAGAACCACAAGAAGTGGTTGCCAGTTCGCGAACATAGTCGAGTCATGCCTACCTCAAGATGGTACCGGTCCGGGTGATTGGACCGGCGGGAGAGGCATCTGCGTTCGCCCTTCCCGACGATGGATCAACCGTATCATTGATCAACGAGGACCTTGCCAGACAAGTTGGAGCCGAAGGCCACATAGACCCACAGAAGACATCTTGAAACGACACACCAAACAGATAGAAAATGGGCACATAGAAACCGCAATTTGAAATGCCCGATAGTTGAGACAGCCCACAAGCGGCTTGTCTCTATAGAAACTCGATAGAAATCCGACTCTTCGAGATAGATATACAGAACAGATGGACTCGCTCCTACAGAAAGGGTGCGCCGAGAAAGCGCCCGAAAATAGTACACCAGGAAGAACCTGGTACCTACCTCATATCGATGTCTTCAACCCAATGAAGCCAGAGAAGCTCCGTATAGTACACGACGCCGCAGCTAAATCGAATGGAATGTCTTTGAACGACTTCCTACTCACGGGACCAGACCTGTTACAGTCGCTGCCCGGCGTCATGATGAGGTTCCGCAGATACCCCATAACCATTTCCGGTGATACCTATTACCGAAATGTTTATGCAGGTGAAAGTCCGAGAAGAGGACACAGACGCCCTCCAATATCCGTGGAGAGGCAATAGACGCCCTCCAATATCCGTGGAGAGGAAACAGACGCCCTCCAATATCCGTGGAGAGGCAACAGACGCCTTCCAAAGTCCGAGAAGAGGACATGAACGCCCTCCAATGTCCGTGGAGAGGCGATAGAATAAAGGGAGCCCCGCCGAATATAGAGTGACGCAATCATATTCGGCGCGTTAAGCCCAACGTGCACAGCTGTAAGCGCAAGGATGCACCACCGAAAACGTACTTGGTCTAGTATGGAGACCAAGTGCAGACACGCTAGGTCTGAACCTGACTCTAGCGCGTCCACCGAGGGGCGTCTTAGAGAAAGACGTGCCCATCAAGAAGAGGCATTCGAAATAGTGCTTGGCGTAGCCTCAATAGTTACAGTACGCGCCAAGCAAATGCTCCAAAAAGTATGGAGAAAACGAGTCGACTGCTATCAGTCACTCGACAGACACCGTACTCACAGAAAAACACCAACGAAGGGGTGTTGTCCACACTGTTGTGTGAGGCAGAGTACGGTAAACAGCCGCCCGCTGAAATTGGTATCAGTCGCCAGCGAAGGCGATGAATCCATCACGCCGAACCACTTCCTACTCGGTGGTTCGGCCAGACTGCACCGCACCCGGCGTGTTCACCGAGCAACACGTCGACACCACGAAACACTGGCGGCGCTCACAAGCGCTCGCCGACCAGTTCTGGCGCCGCTGGGTGAGGGAGCACCTACCCGAGCTCCAACACCGGCGGGAGCGCCACCACCGTGGCCCTGGTCTGCAGGTGGGCAACCCTGTGCTCGTCGCAGACGGCCAGCTGCCTCGCAACACGTGGCCGCGAGGCCGCATCACCGCAGTCTTCCCTGGGCGGATGGAGAGGTCCGGACCGCTGAGGTGCGCATATCCGGCGGCACTCTTAAGCGTCCGGCGAAGAGGCTGATCCCTCCACCAAAATGGTCCAGAGCGTCGGAGCTACGGGCCGGAGCGACGGGCGTCGCGCCGGCAAGCTTTGAGGCAACAGTCGCCGGGGCGACGAGCGTCGCGCCGGCGAGATTCGAGGCAACAATCACCGTGGCAACGGGCGACGCAGCTACAGTCGTCGCTCACCGGCGAGATGCAGCGCCGCGCCGACATCGCAACGAGTCGTCACTGCGCTGCACGGCGGGAGAAATGTTCGCGACGGAGCATTTAGCTTTGTATAACTCGCATAAACAGCCTATAGTCGTAAGCTTATATATTTTAAAGTTAGGAGCTTATATACTCAAATAGTCATAGAAATATTCGCGGAGAAGCATTTAGCATTGTGTAACTCGCATAGATAGTAGGTACCCATGTACCTATAGTCGTAGGCCTATGTACTGAACTTAGAAGCTTATGTACTTGCATAGTGATAGTTTATAAGCTATGTAATCGATTAAAAATCGTATGTTTGTCGTTTTTCCCCAAACACGTAAAAGATGTTCTGGGGAAAACTTATTTTCATAGAATATTATAACAAATAGGTAGGGCTACACATTTCCCCTACACATTCCCGATAGCACCCAGAGGGCGTATTCTGATTGGCTGATGGAAATCAACCAAAACGAAGGTACATAAACAATAGACATATGACACTCAAAGATAGTAGGGTGGTTGAAGAAAACCACCATGTACAGGCACCTTCAGTGCTAAGTCTTTAGGGCATCTGGGAATTTAGGTCTTAAACCATAGGCACTGGAAACCTGGCACTCAGCCCTATCCAGATATGTACACATCTTCATGGTCAGGCAAGGCATAAAGCCGCAAAATAGATAAAAAGGAAAACACAGATTTTTATCCCCTTCCGGGTTTCTGACCTATAGTACCTCCACCCTTAGAAGGGTGGCTTCATAAGTTGTGTATCTGGATAGAGGGATGATGCACCTACCCGAATATAGATAGTTTCATAGCCCATGGGGCACAGTTTTCCGGGAAATCAACCCTAAATAGTAAACAAGTTCAAAACTTGTAACAGTTTCGACAGTTAAATGCAACAAGCCCACTAGTGGGCAGGGTTGAAGGGTTGGTTTCCACCCCGTTCGACGGGGAATTTGCATAGAGGTGCATCAACCCCTATCCAGACCTAGATATAGCCGGAAATATAGTAGAACCATAGTTAAATTTAACAGTTAAAATAAACTGAAGCAGTTAGTGGTTTTTGGGCCTCGTTACGGTAAGGTAACCTCGTACCTTAGTAAATTGTCAAAAATAGCAAACTCGTAGTCACCGGCAGAAGAAATATAGAAATCTATAAATAGAATCACAGTACTCGCGAATTTGCCCTTAAACCATTAGCTGCAGTGTTGTCAAATTCCTGCCTATTATTTAACCCTGGTAAGCATTCACCCTGCACCCCAATCTACCCCGAAGACAGCAAGTATTTGGCAAGATAGAAGAACGTTGTACGTCAGGTGCGGAGAACCTCAGTTTCCGGTACAGGACGTCAGCGCGGCTGGACGCAGTCGGTCGGTCACAGTTCACTTCGGAGGAGAAGAAGAAGGATAGACCTACCCCATCACAACCCCGTTCCAGTCGATCACGCCCGTCCGGTACAGTTACTGGTCTCCAACAGTTTCAGGTGCAATTTCTTCTGTCCTTGATAAAGCTCAGTCTGTTACGGCATCCAGTCCTCACGAGAATGAGATGACGATCTATGCCCAAGAACCGTGTGTAATTTTTGTTACTATTCCCGCCAATGCGGTTTTCATACCTGAGTACACGGCCAAACAAATACCGTGGCCGTACAGTGTGCCTACGCCCATGCAGTGTGCTTTTATTATTTTGGTTTGCAGATACACTTACGTATTTAAAATCGAAAATCGATAGAAAAATGCTGAAATTTTATTTTCTCATAATGAAACACAAAATCCATACAAAAATATTTTATTCAATGAAAGAATAATGTATTTTATAAAATTGAATGATCATGATTTAAATTAATCTTAACATTTTAGAAGTAGCTTTTATAAAAACAAATGTTATCCACATAATGACTAACACAAACACATAAAAGAAACCACTGAAGGAGAACATCTTGATCATGATATAGCCAAGAGTGAGCCATATAACGAAGGCGTGCGAGCCGAGCCGGCGCAGCGATAGACGCGGGGGGAGTTCTTGACTCACAATGTTCTGATGATTTGTTACATCTTTCACATATGTATGAATCGTGCAAGGGGATTGTAGTACTTCACGAGCAATAAATCCACACAAGTCATTTCTATTCCAATAACTTGTAAACTGGCCGCCATACTGTAAGTTGAAACATTAAATTACTCGATAATGTAAGGTTTTTTTTTTTTAAAGTAAAATTTATTTATTTGGCACAATACAAGTAAAACGATGATAGCTAAAAAAGTTTACAACCGTGTCGCAGCTATCAACGCCCATCTAAATAAGAATACAGTTGTTCCAGACTTAAACTATTTGTAAAAGGTATAATATTCAATTATGAATGTCAGAAGTTTTCTCATATTTTGTGAATACATACCATTTCGTTCAATCTCGAAGCTATTTGGTATAACATCCTCACTAAAATAGTGCTCTCATAGGTCGTTATTGGCATCAGGTCGGGGTCACCCATATAGTGTACTTCAGTAGGTTTACTGCGGAGCTGTAAGCAGAATAATCACAATAAAAATAACATTTCAATGGCACTAAGATTATGCACCATCACCCCCTAGACTAGACAAACAATACGCCACTGACGTGCCACTCTTCAGAGACTGCATTGGTGCCGAATACTTAGCCACCTACGTTATCCTAGTATGCGAAGCTGTGACTTCTCAACAAGCACAAATCCTCGGAACAGTAAGGTTGCTGAGCGAAGCCTGTGAAACTCACAGGACGCTTCTGGGTGCAGTTAGACTGGCTATGTTAGCCAGGCCCCCACGCACAATGGACCGAGTGGGAGTCTACTGAAAATGAATTCTCTACTCAATTTAGAATTTTTCACCTTATTTGTGATGGATAGTGGAAAGCTTGTGGTGTTGACGAAAGAAGAATGTTCCAGAGAATTGTCTTCTATGATGGGCTCTGGCGGAAGTACCGCATTTTCATTCAGCTGAAATACAAATATGTTATGTCTATATTTTTTTCAATTATTTAAATTCTTTTATTTAAAAAAAGTTTAGATGCATTTTTAATTACTTTCTATACCAAAAATCGGTAAGCTTTTACAAAATACATATCAAAGTTAAAACGTTTATTCAAATTAGGCCATTAAACGGCACTTTTTAACGTCATTCACATTTCAAATAATATAAAAATTCTAAAGCGACTATTGTCCATTCGGAAAGGTAGATTCTTATGGAGAAGAATGGACAAGAAACTCCATAGTTACTCTTTTCAAATAAATCTTTTACAATACTTGGTATACAAAAATTTTGTTATATGTGAGGACCATGCACCTAGGGTATGCAGAGGTAGACTTATTAATCATACACATTATAAAATTTTAGAATCACTAATTAACAGTGTGTGAGTTAGCAGAAAATTTAGTTACTCAAGTGCAGTTGTATTAATTACCCCAAATATATGAGAAAAGTGATGAAAGCTAGTTGTCAAGTAAATTGGCACTCTCTTGGATTCCTCCAATAACGCTACTTCCTCATCTTGATCTTCTATCATTAGAAAGACTTTTATTGCGCTCCATATACCTGAGAAATTTAAAAAGCAATCATAATTATTCGATTTCCACATTTCATCAATATAGTCATAGTATATATAATCTTCAAGACAGCACCTTTATGTCGTTGATGTAACGTCTTATTAAATTCCTCAATATTCTTTTCTGCTGTAATTTTTGCGGTAATAATTCTCTTTACTAGCTGAGACCCACATGATCGCATGTTATCGCTCCAAATCGGTTGATATTCGAAATTAGCTGACATATTTAACTCTGATAGAGATTGTTTAGCTATTGTCACCCATTTATGTAAAGATACACCATTGTATGTATAACTGTAACAAAATGGATTATTTCAGAACACATTCGCTTAACGAGCCATATCACAGAATTGCGTTTTCACTCATAAAACTGCTGACTCGCATTATGTCGAAATTAGGCAGTTGCAAGAACGGTTATTTTAGGGATTATTTTTAATTTATTTAATGAATATTTATTACATTTTCATTTCTTATGAACTATGGTTTATTTTGTCAAAAATTTTACGTTATAATATTATATTAACGGACTAGTTGACCCTCGCAACTTCGTCTGCGTCACAATTTTCATTACTGCTCCGCTCCTATTGGTCTCAGCGTGATGATCTCGATAAATGGGCTATCTAATATTGAAATATTTTTTTTATTCGGACCAGCAGTTCCTAAGATTAGCGCGTTCAAGCAAACAAACAAACTCTTCAACTTTATATATTAAGGAGTCTTATTCCGTGGGTGTCGCGACTAAGGGATATTAGCCGAAATTAAAGTTGACAACAAAACATTCGTTTTTGGCTCCTGTAACCGATACATGGCGGTATATCCATGAACCATGGAATGCTCCCAAATGCCGAGCCTTCAGCAGCACTAATAAGAGAAAGCATTCCAGGAAATGCGGTCACCAACCCGCCTGCCAAGTGTGCGATTTGCCATAATCCCTCGATGAGAAGCAACCCAGATACACGGCACCCAGTTTCCGCATGCTGCACTATTCCTGGTCATTGTACTGGCCACGGTAACGGTACGGTGGGGGTGCTAAGAATCCCTGGGCTATGGCAGGGTACCAATCCCGTAAAATTTACCTGGCAACGTTTAATGGACGCTCTCTGCGGCTGAACCAGCACCTCGCTGAATCGGAAGAAGAGTTAAGTCGTATTAACTGGGACATCGTGGGACTATTGAAGATCCAGATCACAGGGGGAGGAGACGATAACCCTCGATAATGGCCACTTGTTCTACTTCCGAGAAGTACACCAATCATCCACAAGTCACTCAGGGGCAACATTTTAGAATGCGGCAGTGTGTCGGCAAGGGTGGTACCTTGTATTTAGGATATCAGAAAGGTACTCTTCAAGTGTATGCCCCCCCCAACGTCACACCCGGACGAGGAAGTCGAGGCCATGTACGAAGACACAGTGAAAGCTATGTCTCGTACCAAAACATTCTACACTGTTGTCTTGGTTCAACGCTAAAGTGGGGGTACAAGAGAGTGGTGAGTCGAGAGAAGGTCCATTCGGCTATGGGCGTAGAAATCAGAGGGGGCGAATGCTGGTAAATTTCCTAGACGCTCAGGGGCTTTTTCTGATGCATTTTTTTTTCAGAAGAAGCCTCAAAGGAAGTGGACCTGGCAAACCCCGATAACGTGACAAAGAATGAGAACGACTTCGTTATGTCTGATCTGCCTAGCCTTTTCCCAACTACATCGGGGTCGGCTTCTAGCCAAACCGGATTCAGCTGAATACCAGTGTTTCACGTGGAGCGGCTGCCTACCAGACCTCCACAACCCATTAACTGGGTAACACGGTACATCTTGGCAAGACTGGGACTTCGTTATGTCTGATAAGCGCCATATATTCAGAGATGTCTCTGTGATCAAGAGTCAATATCGGAAATAATCACCGACTAGTTAGAGGCACTCAGAATGTTAATGTTAAAATCGAAAGAGCGCGCCTAACCAGGTCGACCGTCTGATCAGCGCTGAAGGTCGAAGCTGATTGCAAAAGCTTCCTGCTGGTACTACAGAACCGATTTGCCACGTTTGAAACCACTGAGGAAATTAAGGATGCCACTGAAAGCCTACTACGTGTCATCCGCGAGGTGGGTAATAAACACTTTCGACCCAGGAGTTATGGACAAAATGGTTAAGAGAGCTTTTATCATGGATTTCTGTGAACGTCAGCTGCGATACAGTGGGTGGGGGTTAAGCCGCGGCAGCCTCCTAAACACGTTGAAAAAATAAATATCAGTCATTTCCTCCCGATTGAAAATTGTGTCCGATTATAGCTAACCCAATATCTTGCAGAAAACAAAACGTCAGCCGGCTGTATCTCGGTGGAAAGGTCGTCAGCTAAAGCTCTGAAGCATCTATCGCCTACTTAAATTCGCTGGGCTAGGCTTTCCAGGTAACTCATTTTGGAGGGTAGCGGGATCCAAAGCACGGTGCCAGCCGTTGACCGACCGCAGTTACTAGGGGGCCCAAGTAGCACGCCAGCCACGTGTCAAAGGCTGCCCCGCCAACTAGCGAAAAATCCCGGTATGCTCCACCGAGCCAGCCGGCGACTGGATGGGAGGACCCGGTGGCCATATCCGGTACGAGTGGTGACCATATCCGGTATGATGGTGTGAATAGTATGAGTTCCCTATAGGTTGGTTTAGCTCTAGCGTTCCACTTGGTTCACTGAGCAGCGTCTCGACAATTCGACATTTTTCCCCAATTACTCTCCATAACATGACCAAAGCGAATAAGAAGAATAAGGTGAAACAACCACTGCACTTCCTCCTACTAAAAGTGCACCTCACTAATATCAGGGGGTTGCACTCCAATCTCGTTCCGGTCCATCATCATCTTGAAACCGAGAAGCCGCACCTGTTCTTCCTAATGGAGACGAAGATAACAACCCTGTCGGACGTGGCGTACCTCAACTAACCAGGTTACTCTCTTGAACACAAATTCAAGAAGCAGGCTGGGGTTTGTGTGTACGTCCGCGATGACATCTGTTGTCGTCGTCTCCGTTGCTTTGAGAAATCGGGTTCCTCTGCCATAGTTATCCATATGGCTACTTGTGGACACTGACGTGGAGAAATTTATATACATCGGCGAATACCGATTGCACAGTGGTGACCAGGAGACAACAGCACTGTTTAATTTCCTCGTGTAGTCGACCGACGTAGCCCAGCAACGGTACCCAACAGCGAAGCTCATTTTTCTGGGGGACTTCAATGCCCACCATAAAGAGTGGTTGTTATCAGAAAACTGATCATGCCAGGTTAGAGGCGCACGTTTGCTTTAACGCTAGATCTAACCCAGCTGGTGAATGTGGCAACGCGGGTACCGGATGTTGACGCCAATACACCCAATTGCTTGGACCTTCTGCTGACAACTGATCCAGTCATTCAGTATGGGTCACAGCCCCACTGGGAACGTCTGACCACTGCCTGGTGAAATCCGTGTTGACCTGCTCTCCTCCAGATAAGAGTCCTAGAGGCACGAGACGAGTATGGCAATATGAGTCAGCAGATTGGGATGAGATGCAGCATTTTTAGCGTCTTATCCATGGCGGCAAGTGTGCTTCTCGTCGGTTGACCCTTCGTGCTGTGCTGACGTGATTCGGCAGGGGATGGAGTATTTTTTTCCATTCTTCGACATCCCGCTCGGTCACAAATCCCAGCCGGTTTTTGCAACTCTCTTTGCAAGCAATCGCGTCTGGACGCTGTCTCCAAGCAATCACCAACGCTCGTTGTGTTTCCGATGCCGGAATCGCAGTTCACATTAACCGTATAGTTCAGTACTATAATGCGCGCGGAACTAGTTGGCCGCGCCTTAGATATGTGAGCGGTGGGACGGAGAGGCGGGGCGCTTGCTGTCATTGCTCAGTGCAGCGTCGTACTTCGCGACCGCAACACGCGTTGAAAGTTCCGGCTAGTTTAGACAAGACGCACATGAGATTGCAATAGCGAGATGAGTCCGCTGTTAAAAAGACAATCTAAGGAAATAATATTTCAGTCCATAAGAGTTTAAAAAAACGGAAAGCCGATGTCAATAGTTTAGAATATGAAACTGATGCGAATATACATAAATTAGTAGCAGAAGCAACAGGGATATCAGAACGAAGTGTATGGAGAGTAATTGCTGAAAGTAAAACTTCCTTGCAAAATATAGGGGAAGCAAAATTTAGTTCTCCGCGGAGACTAAAAGAAATAAAAAAAGAAAATAAAAGTTAATGATTTTGATTTAGGAGTGATAAGAAGAAAAATAAATCAGTTTTATACGGTAGAGAAAAAAAATCCAAGTCTACGAAAACATTTAGTTTTCGTAGACTTGGAATTTTTTTGTTTTAAACGAGGATAATATTTTAGATTGCGGATTTTTTAATAGAACTTTTGCACAAACTAGGATTCATTCAAAAAATGTAAATCGAAGAGATCCCTTTTAATAGAGAGACCAAATATTGTTGAATGGCGAGTTAAATATTTGAGGGCCATAAGAAAATTCAGAGAAGACAAACTAAAAATATTCTTTTTGGACGAAACTTACGTTAACCAAAGTCACAATGTCCAAAAATATTGGCAACCTTCGTCGGAGCCTGGAATTCAGACAGCTATAGATAAAGGAAGGTGTTTAATAATAATTCACGCTGGTAGCCGGAACGGGTTAGTTGACGAAGCTTTGCTAATTTTTAAATCAGATTAAAAACGGGGGATTATCATGGAGACACGAACTCTACAAATTTGTACAACTGGTTTGATCGAAAATGAATAACTAAACTTCCACCTAACTCAGTCATAGTTATGGATAATGCTGCCTAATGTGTGCAAGTTGAGAAGAAACCGATGTCCAGTTTGAAAATTAATATGCAGAACTGGTTGCAAAATCATAACGTGCCATTTCTCCCACAATGATCAAAGCCGAACTCTTGAGGTTGATTAATACAACCCAATCAGAAAAAATATACACTGTTGATGAACTTCTGAAAGATGCAGGTCATACTGTTCTAAGACTACCTTCATATCATCCAGACCTCAAACCGATCGAGCTTGCGTTAAAAATTGCCTGGCCTGAGATCACATAAATGCTACATTGGACGAGAAAATTACAATACTAACAAGGCTATTTTCTGAATTATCTGCCGAACAATGGCAAAAATGCGATGACCACGTACAAAAAACGAACAAGAATACTGGAATCATGATATGAGATTTGATACTATGATGGACGAAATCATTATAAACTTACAAGATGATTCTGAATCAAGTTCAGAGAGTTCAGAATCAAGTGATTCGGAGGATATGTCAGAATAATTTCATATACTTAATTTGTTTTTGGTTTATTTTACTATTAATTACAATATAATTAGATTGGTACAATATAAACTTTTTTATTTATTCTTTCCAATAATTGAACAATTATCGTTCACGATATCTCGAGATTGATCATCACTGTCTAATCTCATGTGCGTTGCGAGCAGTAGGCAACCCACCCCCTCACCCCTGTCGCCACCGAGTTCCGCGACCAACTAGTTCCGCGCGCACTATAGTACATAAAGGTACTAGACAAGTAAACCACCGCCGGCTCGGTGTAGTACCTTCAAGGTGCTAAGAATTACGTCATACGACATCCTTTTTAACCGACTTCAAAAAAAGGAGGAGGTTCTAAATTCGGTTGTACTTTTTTTTTTTTGTTTGTTACCTCATAACTCCGTCATTTATGCACCGATTTGAAAAATTTTTGTTTCATCTGAAAGGGTATACTTCTCGATTGGTCCCATTGTCACCATGTCAGAATCTGATTATGGGATCCCATGAAAATCGAGGGCAACCCTCAAATTTTATAGGCACATACAATGTTTTTCATAAAATTTCTAATGCAATTGTAATCATCATCTCATGTTGCTGAGCTGATGATGGAAGGTATAAATTAGGATCTGATGATAAGATCCCATGAAAAATGTTTGTTCAGCGATACTTTCGCCAATTGTCAGCCGATTTGGATGATTCTTTTTTTGTTTGAAAGAGTATTTTCCTGGACTGGTCCCGTTTCAATTTGGTGTAGATCTGACGAAGAACTTCGGAGGTAGGCAACGGAACTCTTCAATAAATGATAGCAAAGGGATCGGGATTGCTGAAATCGCATGTTTTTTTAGTGTTTACACCAGTTCTTAACAAAACATTGCGCTGGTACGCTGTTAATGGGTACGCAGGTACCTAGGTACCACAAAAAGTGAAAAATAAAAACTTTTTCACAAAAAATACAACCGACTTCCAAAAACAAAACACTACAAGGTACAAAATAACTTCGGAAGAAAGAAAAGAACTTTAATTTCGGAAGTCGGTGTCAAAAAAACGAAAAAATAACCAAAAACACCGACTTCAGAAATTAAAGTTAGTTAGTGTTTTGTTTTTGGAAGTCGGTTGTATTTTTTGTGAAAAAGTTTTTTTTATTAATGTTGTTATTGACAAAGTTTCTTGAAAAATCTTATGTATGAGCGTTAATTAAAACAATTGGATAAAAAGGTCATATGATAGCCCTAATAATTCTTTCGTATTTAACCCATAGGTTACTATGATTCATAAAAGAAGTGATAATCGCTATCCACCATCAACCATATTGTTTTTTTTTTTTTTAGAGTGTAGCAAAACGATTATGATAATCGTCATTTTTTTCAAAATTGACCTTCTCGATTAATTTAAATGCGATTATCGTGATTCGATTCTAAAATAAAATTAAAAATGCCCTCATGCCTTTGCATGAAATACAATAATGATCATTATTATTTATGTTTTCTCATGTAATTTAACAGGGTTTTGGACATTAGGAATCAAAACTAACTCAACCAATTCATCAGACCCAAGGCTAATGTCGCTTATTGCTTATGTTACCTACTCAAAATTTAAAATCAGAATACGCGCGTGATTCAAAAATATTTTATTAGATTGAAAATATTGAGAGTTTGTGTAGATATTTTCAGCATAAATGTATACCGGGCATTCTATATGAAACCCATACAGAATGCCCGGTATATATTTAAGTAGGTATTTCAAGTGGGTGTACGACGACTATGGCATCAATAAAAAAACAAAAACTTTATATTGAGTAAATTTGAGTACTCTATGGTTAAGTATTGCATCAGGTTGTATTATTTTTATAATGCATGAGAATTGGTTCGTGTGGGTATGTATATACTTGTTGTAGATATTCAGGTATTGAGAGTAAGAAAGTTAAAGTTGGCCATTTTACGCAAAAAACACAGTCAAATTGTAATAGGCCTCTTAATCATTTCTTGAATCATTAGGTTTAGAGTAGGATCGCAATTACCTTTGTTCAATGCCAGAATTGTTGTAACTGGTATCTGGACTTGAATTTAATCCTGAACCACTGTCAGTAATTGCTTGCTCTAAATTCCATAAAATGGGGCATAGATGCTGCTGTGAAAATACCTGAAAAATACCAACAAATGAATGGACACTATAATATATGTCGCAGCCAACTGACTATATCAGACATTTAATTGGCCGTCTAGCGTTTTCAGTGAACGGCGCCTTAGCGGCCTAAATGACATCCAGCCAACCAATGCGTCTTATACACCATTTAACGAAGAGGCTGGCAGATGAATAGGCTGTTCATAGAATAGGGTAACCGTGTGCAGATGCAGATTATCCTTAAGGCAAAATAGGCACGTGCCAGATTATAGAGAAGCGCTCGAGGAAGAGAAAAAAAAAAAAAAAAAAAAGTATTGTACTTTGTACAGAGCTTCTACTTGACTACCGATGCCGAAAACTATCATCTGACAGCTTTTAAAGGCATTCACAAAAGCTCTCTCTTGTTTATGACTGTCTCGACTCTCGTTTGTCTTTGTTGATCGCAAACCACGGCTGCTACGAGTGGTGGTCCTGAATTCAATTCTCGGATTGAGCAAATTTATCATTCTGTTTTTCTATTAACCATTTGTGTGGAGTCTGGCTAACACTCTATAACTACTAGTAATAGCCGGACCAAAAATTCTAATTTACCAAAGGCTGGGTGTCAAAGTTTCATTATTGTTACTCAGGTTTCTAGGTTGACAAAAAACAACTATAAAAGCACGAATGGTTTAGACAAAATCAAATCTTATCCGACGTGGGGACCTTACATTTTCGAGCTCGCTGCGAATTAGCATACCCGAATAAATAAACTCTATCCTGTTTCTGCGCGAATGGTAAAAAATCTTCGGCTATACCTACGCGATAATAAAAATGTACCTAGTGCTCGCTATAACTTTCTTACGTATATAAGTCAAGCCGCTATTTTTTCTCAATAACCCCCCTTTCCACACAGAGACAAAAATCCCCCCCAGACGAAAGTGGATCTGCGCCTACTCGTGACCACCTAAGGGGCGCCGATGAGGTGCTTGCCTAGGGCGCTGGCAACATTCCTCAACCTCTGACCGTGTGACTAAAATAAGGTATCTCCTATTTCTGCCTGCAGGATTTAATGGAGCCTAACATGAAAAGTTCGCTCGCTTCGCCCGCTCATACCATTCGAAACTAACCTATCCGTGTCGGGGTGCCCTATGCTCCGATACTCATCATCGTTAAACAGCATCGTTCAATGAAAAGGCTAGGCCGCCAATGAAACGACAAATAACTACTTGCCTACATAATACATTGGCTTTACTGAACAAAAGAGACATACCTTGCCTAATCTGAACAGCATGACAGCGTTCTTGTAGGCGCTAAGATCTAGCCTCATAAATCTAGGCAGCACAAGTTGGAAGATACAAGTGTATGACGGAAAATTTTCAGCTATGAACTGAGTAAAACTGGCGTCTAGTGTGTTCGTGAATTGTTCTTCTTGATTATTATTGGACACTGGGAACCTGAAAGAAATGTATATTAATTTGTCGAAAGTCAAATTTGGTAAATTGGCCATCGAATCACTATTCAACGACATTATAGGCTACATTGTATACCGCAACGACATTTTATTGGCTGTGAACATGTCTTTCTAATTTCGCGCTTTAAGCTTGGGCAAGTTGGCCTTTTTGAAGGTTCCGTACCCACAAAGGGTAACCAACGGAACCCTATTACTAAGCCTCCACTGTCCGTCCGTCTGTCTGTCAGCGGGCTGTATCTCAACTTCTCAAGAACCGTAATTGGATGATACTTGAAATTTTTTACAGATTGTGTATTTCACTTCACTTAACAACAAATAATAAAAAATAAGGTACAAATAATTAATTTTTGGTACGTCACAGTGGTGAGACTAGATTTACTCCAGATTTATATCTTTTTAATGGCCATAGGCTCGATAATTAACACAATCTATCTATTTCTCAACTATGAGGTTGGCTGCCAGTCTACCTGTATCTTACATGGGGCGACCTAGTTACTTGGTAATTTCTTGGTACAAACACACGTACATAATAGATATAGCAGTCCCAAACACTAATAATATAGATGTGATTGCGGACGTGATTCGGCAGGGGATGGAGTATTTTATTCCATTCTCCGACATCCCGCTCGGTCACAAATCCCGGCCTTGGTATAATGCAGAATGCGCCCACGCTGAGGCACGTAAAGAATCTGCTTACCAAGCCTGGATCAAGGCCCGCGACCGAAAGGATAAAGCACGTAGGGTTCGCGCGAGGAAAAAAGCCTTTAATTCTGCCGCAAGATTCTGCAAGCGGGTTTTTCGTAGGGCACGTTTTGACCATGTCGGACGTATTGGGGCCAAACTAGCATCGCACCCTCCGGGTAGTAAGCAGTTTTGGTCCCTGTCGAAAGCGGTCGAAACGAATTTCTGTCGACCCACTTTGCCTCCAATGCTGAAACCTGATGGTTCGCTGGCTCACTCTGCAAGAGAGAAAGCAAATTTATTTGCAACTCTCTTTGCGGGCAATTCGCGTCTGGACGCTGGCTCCAAGCAACCACCAACTTTACCTCGTTGTGACTCTTCGATGCCGGAGATCAAAGTTCATAATAAAGAGGTTTGTAGAGTATTATGCAGTTTAGATGTGAATAAGGCCAGTGGACCTGACGGCATTCCAGCAAGAGTGTTGAGGCAATGTGCACCTGAGTTGTCTCCTGTGTTGACACGCCTGTACCGCCTCTCTCTTGAAAAAAGAACGGTGCCAAGATCATGGAGGCTTGCGAATGTGCAACCGGTGCCCAAAAAGGGAGACCGTGCTGACCCTGCGCATTACCGTCCGATCGCCATTACCTCCATCCTATGCAAGGTTATGGAAAGGGTTCTGAACAGTAAGCTGCTGACCTACCTTGAAGACAACAATCTCCTCAGTGACCGTCAATATGGCTTTCGCCGGGGACGGTCAACTGGCGATCTTCTTGTGTATGTCACGCACTGCTGGGGCGAAGCCATTGAGAGACACGGCGAAGCACTTGCCGTGTCGCTTGATATCTCGAAGGCTTTTGACAGGGTCTGGCACGCAGGTCTACTCAGCAAGCTTCCTGCTTATGGCATCCCAGCTGGTTTTTGCAGCTGGATATCAGACTTCCTGAGTGAACGGTCGATCCGAGTGGTCATTGACGGCTGCTCCTCTGACCTCATGGCTATTGATGCCGGAGTTCCTCAAGGGTCTGTTCTCTCTGCAACTCTTTTCCTGCTGCACATCAATGACCTACTTCAGCCTGGTCTTGTTGGGTACGCAGATGACAGTACGGTTTCAGAGAGATACTTGTCCAACGCAACAACCAGTGGGGCTGAAGTTTGTTCCTTGAGAGAGGCCATGGTAGAGCGGACAAATTTGACCTTAAGCGTTGTCTCCCAATGGGGTGATGACAATTTGGTCACTTTTAACGCCACCAAAACACAGGCGTGTCTTTTTACCGCAAAAAGGAGTCGTTTTGACCAAGCTCCTACTTTTCGGGGTGCATCTGTTCCTGTGACTGATCGGCTCGAGCTCCTAGGCATGGAGTTGACATCCAGTCTCAACTTCGGCGCCACCATCGAGTACAAAGCCCAAACTGCTGCCAAAAAGCTGGGCATCCTAAATAGGGTGAAGCGATACTTTAGGCCTGGACAGCTTTTAACACTATACAAAGCGCAAGTCCGATCCTCCATGGAGTATTGTAGCCACCTTTGGGATGGCTCAGCTAAGTATCAGCTTGCCGCGCTTGACTCGGTGGAACGCAGAGCTAAGAGGCTCATCGGCGACGTAAAACTGGTGGATGCCAAGCTACATAGCTTGGCTCATCGCCGTAAGGTTGCCTGCTTGTCGGTCTTCTACAGATTGTACTTCGGTGAGTGTGCCCAAGAACTCCACGACCTCATCCCACCGGCCCCCTTCTACCATCGGACATCCAGACGCACTGCATCTTACCATCCCTACCTTGTGGCTATTCCACCAATTCGCACTAAGCGTTTTCAAACGTCTTTTATAATGCGCACAGCAAAGGAGTGGAACTCTCTGCCAGCGTCTGTGTTTCCGAAAGCTTACAACCCTAATCTCTTCAAAGTTAGAGTGAACAGGCTCCTTCTGGGTAGGCTCGCTCCATCGTAGACTTTGTCTCTGTCATTTCTGACATAGACTAGAGTCAAGAGCAAACCCATTACAAATAAAAAAAAAAAAAAAAAAAAAAAATATACAAAAAACCATCACAGAAAAAATTTGGAAGTACACAGAGTCACAAGAAGAAATTACCAGAGTTTGGAAAATGAATAAAGTTACAATAATCCCAATAGTAGTATCAACAACAGGTGTTATTCCAAAACAAATATTCAACAGTTCTAATGCACTCAATCTGTCTAAATATACGTACCTTACATTACAAAAAGCTGCCATACTAAATACTTGCCGGATAGTTAGAATATTTTTACAACTAGATCTGGATAGCAATTTTACTACAGTACAGAGTAATTTACCATCACATAGCAATAATAACTAGGATCGCACCCGTGAGATTTTAGAAAACTCCAGGTGCTGAGCTCCTCAATCAGCTGATTAACATATACGTTAAACAATAGCGGCGAGGTTTATCCTCCTTGCCTTACGCCACACTGCAGTTTATATTCATCCGACAAGGTACCGGCCCATCTCACCTGGTTTTTTTGGTTAGAGTACCAGTATTTGAGGAGGGCGATGGAATCCGCCGGCACACACGCGCAACCCAACTTATCCCACAGTCTGTCATAAACTAAAAGGTCAAAAGCTTTTGACAAGTCAAGGAAGCACGCGTATACCGGCGTCCTCCTCTTCGTGTAGTACATGACCGTATGTTCCAAGCTAAGTATGGCACTCTCTGTGGACAGGCCAGCCCTAAACCCGAATTGAGCATCGTGTAAATTTACATGCTGAGCGAGATTGTTATTTAATAGGCTGTCAAGCAGTTTGGCTGCCGTCGTTGCAAGTGAGATGGGTCGATAATTATCCTTGTCGGATGTATCACCCGTCTTATTTTTCACAACAGGTATTACGATGGTGCGCATCAGTGGCTCCGGCCAATAAGAGTGACATAGGAACAAATTAAAGAGCATGGCAAGTACCCGCGGCAAATGAACCCCAGCATATTTAAAGTGCTCGATGCTGAGGCCGTCGTGACCGGGCGACTTGCCTCTTCGCATACTCTAACTTGTTTTGATTTGAGAGACGTGTAAAAGCCTTGATCGGAGCATGAGCTCAATTTAATTATCCTATAAATTCCAATCAGTCTTTTATTTACCCGTAATTCCCAGTGGAACGGTTGGTGATCTAACCAGCTGTTCCACAGTACCTACCTATTAGGTAAATTAGGTTTAAAAAGCATGAAAAAGACATCGCGTCGGGGGACCGCTAATAATGTAGGTACTTAGTAAATACAAAACATTTGTCCAAAGAGTCATGCATACATTAAAGTAATAGGATCAATACATATTATTTTAAACCGTTTTTGTCGGGGGTTTTTTATTATTTTGTTGTTATAGCGGCAACAGAAATACACAATTTCAACAAAATTTCAATGTCTACCTATTACGGTTCTTGAGATATATCCCGCTGACTGACAGATAGACAGACGGACACACGGACGGACGGACAGTGGAGGTTTAGTAATAGAGTTCTATTATTGGTTACCGTTTGGATATGGAACCTTAAAAAGAGGTATTTTTCCTCACCGTTTTATTATCTGGTTAAAATTAAATAAAATCTCACCTGTCTTGAGAAATATTGTTGTTAACGTATCTCCAAGGCTGTATTAGGCTCAACCATAGTTCCATGACGAGCCTGAAAGATGCATCTAATGGCCAAGTTGTGACCAAATGTTTGATATAATGGTATGCTCGGACACACATTATCTGTCGAGCATACTTTCTAAGGGCTGATGATCGCACGGCAGGATCCGACATGTGTTTGGCAGAGAAGGAGTGCAAATGTTTGACAAGAACACGCACTGTTCTGACGCGCTCTGGACTCGAAGATATAGTCGAGTAATTCCTTTGGAACATCTAAAAAAAACAGTATTTTGTTAAAATATATGCAGCCAGTATAATAAAATCACAAAAACTGTCTATGACACTATAAGCGGATTCCTGCACCAGAATAACCATCTGCACGGCATGGTACGGCTTTTACCTCAACATTTCTGGCACTGAATTGCTCTACGCTCATCCAAATGTCAATGAAGACTTGTAGCACTGTTTCAGAGCGCCAAACCTCATTGCGTGACTGATTTTGTGACGTAGCATGTTGATTGCTCATGCTGGAGCCCGATAGGTCAGGTATCAGCAACAGAGATGGAGAATACAAGGGCCTGGAAAAAATATCACCAGTCAACATCGATCACTAATATAGAACTAGACACAATCAGCGGCAAAAAAATGTCCTCACCAAATGAGAACCCACTGGAACAGTTTGGTGCGCCTTTAATTTAGTAGCATTCGAACGCTCCGACGGTAAACATGCCTCAGTGCTCGTTTAAAAATTGCAAAAATCACACTTCTAGGACGTTAAAAAAGGATGGTTTCATATTTTCGGTAAGTATTATTATTATCATAATTGTTTTCACTGTATAGTAAATGCTGATATTTGGTCAATAAATCATGTAAAAACATTTTTTAAATTAAGTTGTTTTAAACAGCAGGAGCTATAAAGCATCTCAATTGTAAAACTATCTTACTAAACGTATTAATCATACGCATGCCCACTTAAATTGTTCGAACTTGTATTGCGGTTAAGGTTGAATTTATTTGTTTATTTCAATTAGTATTACCTAAACACAATTTGGTGACAGTTTTAAGAGCTTTTACTTGGGATTTTGTATCTAGTTATTTATGAGTGATCGATGCCTATCAATGATTTTCTCAAAAGTAATAGCAAATGGTAATAAAATCGTATTTTTAAAGTATTCTGGGCATTATTTTTATTATGAAAATGATTTTAGTAATAGAACTGATAGTGTACCTATCCATAAATGTCATAGGGTACTTTATAACCCAGAAAAATGCATGGCTCCTATAGCATAGGCCACGGGAGCGAAGGTGCGTATTGGCGCAGGATAAAATATTGAATGATCGTTTAAAATAGGCTTAGGCGTCGTCGTCCTCATACAAAGCGAACACCGCACGAATACGCAATCGACGACGCCTTAAATCAAAGATAAACATACCTGTTGGCTGTTTGTAGAGGTGCAGCCATGGGCACTTTTCCTGTGTAGTTTGGTATGTGTGGTAACACAGAAATGTTTGGATCTGCAGGCAGGAAGTGCATGAGATAATCACATGCTAATGCAAAGTATGCGCTGCTCCAGTTCTCCCAAGAACCCGTTTGTTGACTGTTACTTACAAGGTGAAGGGCGAAATTGATTATGTAGTAATCAAATGGATCTGATTAAACATTATGTAGGAAAATATATATACACAGGTGAGATAGTGGTCAAATGCAAGCCTATAAATAGTAAAAAAAAAAAATATATTGTCTTTTGTGAAATAGGTACCTCCTGAATTTAAGTATCCATCAGGCAGGCATAAAAACTATGGGATCATGCATTCGTGCCATGTGAATATCATAATTATACGAAAATTATAGTTAAGAATTGAGAATAAATAAATAAATAAACCTTCTCCTTTTTTGGAAGTCAGTTAAAAATGCAAGTTTTTGATTATGGCAATCTTTCCCTCATCATCATCATCATCTACCTAGCCTTTGCCCAACTACATTGGGGGTCGGCTTCCAGTCAAACCGGATTCAGCTGAATACCAGTGTTTTACGTGGAGCAGTTGCCTACCAGACCTCCACAACCCATTAACTGGCTAACACGGTACATCTTGGCAAGACTGGAGTCAGATTTTGGGCAAATCAACAGGCAATCTTTCCCTACACACATTAAATGATGCCTAACATATTTGAATCTATGAGCAGTATTCACATGGAGATGTAAGTGATGTAACCCTGTCAGAATTCCAAGCAAAAAAAAATCTTTTAATAATTATAACTTTTTAAAGGATACTGAGTGCTAGAGCCACCACATTAAGAGTTTGTGGATCTGTAACAAGCATATCAGAGTAAAACTGGGGACATCTTCCCCTTTCCAAAGTCATCTGTAAGTCCAGCTGAAACAGAAATGGTTTTATATCAACTAGTTGACCCGCGCAACTTCGTCGATAAATGGGCTATCTAACACCGAAATAATTTTTCAAATCGGACCTTTAGTTCCTAAGATTAGCGCGTTCAAGCAAACAAACAAACTCTTCAGCTTTAATATATATATTAGATAAACAGAGATGAATTTTTAAAGTGTGCCTCCGTGGATAAATCCAAAACTATGAGGAATATCGAAAAACACTGAAAGGAGTCAAGAGCCCGATTTTGATGAAAAGTAAATGTGCATCACTGGATATTTTCAAAAAACCGTTTTACCTACCCATGAATCAAACCACTTGAATTTGAAAAAAAAAAACAACCTGTAAAACACCATCTGAAAGTCTAGTTAATAAGATTAAAATTTTGGGAAGTAATAACGTTCTCTTTCCTCATATAATTTGTCATAACTATTTTGGTATAATTTGTTTTGCCATAATAATAGTTAGCCATTTTTTTGTGCCATACAGTTTGTTGGCATAATTATCTTGATGGCTAATTTGTTTTGGCATAAACATTCGGATAACATTACTAAGCATAATGACTATTAGCATATTAGTATTTAGGGATACATACAATTAATAGAAATAACCAAAACAATTCCATTTTTAACCATAAATAAAAATAAAAGTATTGTCTTAAATTAAAATAAAATTCAATATGTAGTGGTACAAAAGATAGTGACAGAAACAAAACACTGCAAAACCAACTCCATGTTGTCTTGACTGCCCTACCACTAGAATGTAAGCCTGCATAGGCGCGGAGAGGTGAGGCGGTCTGCAAGCTGAGGAACGTTCAAGTATTATGTAAGCATCAATGGGAGTGGTTACTTTACTATGGTTATTTTTGATGATATGGGGTGGGGAATGGGGACGACGAACTTTAAATGGTCATTAAGTCAGCAAAATTTACTTACCTTTTTTTTGCAAATCTAAGTAGATTTTGGTCAGTGGGTCATCTCAGCGGTTTAATTTGACATAATTATGGCTGGTTACTTGATTTTACTGTGAGTTTTTCAGTTAGTTGTTTACACGCAATGTTTAGTAAGAAATTGTGGGGGAAAAAGGTCTCGCGCGAGTAAAACTATACCAAAGCTAAAATGCTTACGTAAGCAAAGGAGGGAGGGGTAAGAGCATTGATTACTATCGCTTACAAGGCTGTTAAAAATGACTATAATGTTGCTTACGTAATACTTGAACGGCACCAGAGCAGGTGAAGAGCGTAAAACACATCTGTGGCGATAAGCTCGCGTGGGGCCGCCGAGGCCGTGACAGAAACCATGCCTGCCGCATGTTGCAAGCTTGCTTGCATGCTGCATGCTGTGCGTGTGCTCGTTTACATGTTTGCTTGCTGCATTCATGGTGTATGCTTATTTGTTGAGTGACAGAAACCATTCACAGAATTTGATTTTTATTAGCTAGAAGACTTTCGGATGGTGCAATAATACAGATTTTGTTTTTTTATTTTCAAAATCGAATGTTTCGATTCCTGGGTAGGAATAATGATTTTTCAAAAATCCAATGTTGCAGTTTAATTATTCATCAAAATCGGGCTCGAGCCTCCTTTCAGTGTTTTTCAATATACCTCATGGCTTCGGGTTTGGCTATGAAGGCACACTTTAAAAATTCACCCTGTGTATATGTATGTATGTAGGTCCTTTGGGGGATTGTATACACTACACTCCCCCAAAGGACCTACATCAGGGGATCATTAAGATATGATTTGATTTGAAGTAATGTGAATGTACATGAATATACATATGAAGTCCCACTTCATACTCCACACTGCTACTGCTGTTGGTGTACCAAATAAATAAACAGATTTTTATGAATATAACAACAAAAAATTTCCTACAATGATTACTTACAGGTAAGGCATTTAGAGGTAGGTTATATTTTAACTGTGGATCTGATAAAAGTTTGTAACACAGCCGGAACATTGGTCCTAATGGTTCAAAGAATCCAATTAAAGCTTCAAAGGCTTGCTTATTGTTATCACCAGTAACTGTCCGCAGACCCCAGCCATTGTTGAAAGTATTTGAGAATATGTTGCTTATGAGTTGAGGAAACAAAGTTTGAAGATCTTTGTTTGGAGTAGATTGGTCTATTATTCTTGTCAACTCAACCACTTTTTCTTGTAGAGGCAAATTAAGACTTGTGTAAAACTGACTCTGAAATAAAACAATAGTAGTAGTATCTCACTCTCAAAATAGTGAAGGAAATCATCGTGAGGAAACCGGCATGTCCTAGAACCAAAAATTTGAAGACATGTGACATCTACCAACCCGCACTGGGCCCGCGTGGTGGATAACAGCCCACTCCCTCTCACCGAGAAGAGGCCTGTGTCCCAGCAGTTGGAACATTATAGGCTGATTATGCTTATGCTAGTAGTACAACAATAAAAGTAGAGTCAACCAATTCATATGTAACAAAATAATGGACATTTAGTATTTGAATTGGGATGAACAATGGTGTAATAGTAATCCAGGCCTTTTGTCCTGGTTACTTATGGAGTACATGCCCTTTGAATTTCTGTTAAAATCCGTTCGGCACTTTTAGAGCCACAGAAAACTACTAGCATTTTCATAAGTTCTTTCTCAGATGATTCTGAAAGCAATTGTGAGTTATCGCTGAGTTTGGGACGGTTACCTGCGCGGTTATTTGTCGCAATATGTAGAGGCACTCAAGAACATCATAAATATATGAGATGCAATGATAGTATTTACAAACATTCACTTTCGCATTTATTAAACTAATAGGATAAATAAATGCATACCATGATATCGTGCGCCATTTCTGTAGGTGTAGCTATCTTTTCGTCAAAAAAGGTTGTTTATTTAGATTATGCAGCTACTAAACTGTTTTACAAAGCACAATCTAGAAATTTTCTAGTCATACGCTCAAAAATTCATTCTATTATGCTAGAACAATTTGGCTGACGTCTGCAGAGTTTTATTAATTAACTTCGAATATACCTAATAAAGGATATTCAGCGTAAATATAAATGAGGCCGGTGAAAATAAGCAGCAGGCCAGACACAAAGGCGCGGCTAAAAATTGACAGACAGAATCATATTTCGTTTTCGTTCGCATTGGTTCGCATGACACTATGACACTTGACAATTTCTTTTTTTTTTTTAATTTACCCCGAAGGGAAGGCTATAGTCTTTTGACCTATTGCCTAATCTCAGGTCGTTTTCTTGCATGGTAGATTTTAAAGATAAAAATGTCTTTCATATTTTATAATCTAGTCTTTTCATATCCTTATATCGTCTATTTTTGTCGTATCCAGTTTGGTCGTAGACAGAGAGTCTCTATCTACGATTTTCATCATTGTTTTTCTTTCTTCTTTTTTTTTCCCCAAAACCGAGTTCTTTGATTATTTTAGTCATTTGAATGTCAAGTGTCAAGTCAAACACAAACATGGGTCATGGTATACGAAACGGGGCACTATGAAAAAAAGACTTCGAATTTCACCCAAAAACAACGCCTAATCAAGCCTTCGGGATCCGGTGGGATGTGGGAGTACTAGGGTGGGGAAACACCGGGGGATGACCTAAGGTCAATGACCTTGACCCCAAGGTCAAGGCCAAATTAAAAAAGACGCAGACACGGTATGCTTTGAGGATAAAATTTCCATTATAGCCCGCTACTTTGGAAGTTCGTATTTTTTTTGTAGATAGTACTCACAAATAGAAAGCTTTTTACAAAGTTTCAAGATTCGGGGAGTCACAATTTACGAGATAAAATTCATTAAAGTTTCAATAAAAATTGGAAAATAGTGCGCCATTTGCAAATTTTTAGGTTAGATAAATTGTCATGGCAGACGTCAAAGTTGACCATTTACGTTCCGTTGACGTTAGAAGTATTTTTTATTAAATTATATGTCATGTTTATTTCATAAATATAATTTTATTTTTACTTATTCACAAACATTAGGTGTGTAATAAATGTGCACAATAGTTGTTGTTGTATTATGCAATTACATTGACTTTTTTACACAAAAAATTACGATTTTTTTTTACACTATGTGGAACGGAACGTGAAGCGACGCCTTGCTATCTCTCAGCTGTCAATAACAAAAAAATCATTGATCTGACTACTGCTAATAGGAGAACTTGGACGCAAGAGCGAGCGAAGCGAGCTCTGGACTTGGGGGCACCCCGACTCGTTTTTTTTATAAACCAATGACTGCAATGTTGAGCGGCTATAACACGTTTTGAGGTTAGGTTACTATAATTATTTTTTCTCAAGAACAGTGCGTCGCCTTTACATGGGAGTGGTGCTAGGACACAGGGGGCACCTCCCCACTCCCTCCTCCTGCTAAACGATACTCAATTTTACCTATTTTTCTAACTCAAATTCTATTCTAACCTCAAAACTTGAACCATGGATATCTCCATAACCATGGGGCTCCGGGGGGTGGGGGAGGTGCAGGGGGCAAACCTCCTTCTCCCCCCTCCCCCTCCCACCCCCACGTCCCTTAAATCAGCGGGCTATAATGGAAATTTTAACCTGCTTTGAGGTCAGTGACCTTGACGCCAAGGTCAGTGACCTTGACCCCAAGGTCAGAGACCTCGAGAAACGCCGTGACACGGCGTACGTAAAAACACGCTGACACGGGGTACGCTCGAGGTCAGTGACCTGGACGCCAAGGTCAGTGACCTTGACACCAAAGTCAAATTAACAAAGACGCAGACACGTACGCTCGTGGTCAGTGACCTTGACCTCAAGGTCAGATTCATAATAGCTCATAATAGTTCATAATAGCTAGTTTGCTCAAGTCGTTCAAGTCATGTTTGACTTGAACGACTTGAGCAAACTAGCTATCTCCTCATATAAAACATAACCTACAAAGTGCGCACTATGTATTTACAATTGAAAAACACTTGACAAGCCGGAAAACACAGAGAAAGATTTTTTTCCTTCTTTTGCTTCGCACGCATCTAAGTCTGTTTTTCAATCCCGGAGACTAGATGGACAAGTGCAAAATAAGTAAAAACTGAGTCCGGTCAAATGAGACCAAAAATAAAAGTGAAGGTACAGTAATTCGCTTTTGAATCGTTCTATCTCACAAACTGTGGCTCTTAGGAAAATAGTATCTGGACGTATTTTATAGAATTAAAATAAATTATCATATCCACAATTTTGCCTCAACTTATCTTTATGACAAAACTTACCCATCTATCTGCCTAGCCCTTTCCCAAGTATATTGGGGTCGGCTTCCAGTCAAACCAGATTCAGTTAAAAAAATGTTTTACGTGGAGCGACTGCCTACCAGACCTTCTCAACCCAATAACTGGGTAACACGGTACTTCTTGGCAAGACTGGAGTCAGATTTACTGGCTTCTGACAACCCGTAACGACTGCCAAAGATCTACAAATGACAGCCGGGACGAACGGCTTAACATGCTTTCCGAGGCACGGAGAAAACTCGGTATGTTAAGATTGTCACCCATCCACAGACCAAACTTGGCAAGCGTTGCTTAACCTTGAAGATCGACCCATGCAGCTGTTATTAATTAAGTAAAATTACCATAAAACTACGTCTGCAGTATCTAATGCGCTGTTATTCCAGTCAAAAGCCATTAAAGCAGTGATAAGTACGACTCTAATATGGAATAAGCTACAGGCAGGCCTCGTAAGCCCGAGGTGCACCGAGCTATATGCTGCAAAGCGCTTTTTGAATCACGAAGCCTAACAAATGATATATATTTGCACGATAAATACGATAAACACTCTGAAATGGCGTATAATTCTGCAGCCATTACAGATAATTTGCAGTTCAATGTAAAACTGGATCTCGCGTTTATGGACCAAAAAATGCCGCTCCTGTTCTACTATCGTCCTTGGACCCATCACTGTAAATCTGATAGAATCCATCATAATTTTGTACAAGTTTCCACAGATTTCTTTAGAAGTGCCATTGAATTATTGGCTCTTTTAGGTCCTGTCATATTTACAATATATAAGTTCATGTGTGACTTGATATCTATATTGGCCATCCATATTGACAGTGAGAACATCCATAGAACTTTAGAACGATGTAAAGTTTGATTTTACATCTCAGTGTGTAGGATAGTAAGCAACGGTTTTTTGTTATTACGCTAATATGATTCCTGCTCGCATATCGTTATTAATTTTAAATCATTATCATGGTCTCACCATCATCAATGGACTTTGCTTTTAAGAAAAATTTAGCAGCTAAATATTTCCGTCGAACAAACAATGGTGATAAACATAACTCTGATTCCATCGCGTGGATTGGGCAACTTTTCAAAAAACCGCCAACTACTCTCATGGCTTGGTTTTGATTGTTGTCTAACCATGAAATGTTGGTTTTAGCGCAGTTAGCTGTTATCAAACAAAAAACATGAATCCAATCGATTGCGAATTATTGCAATATATAGTCGTCTCAAATGTAATGGGTGAACTCTCCATGACGAACCCACTAGTACCTTAAAAACATTTAAAATTTTAATTTTTCTTAAAAAAAAATTTCATTGACTTCATTTATCTGTTTGCGCCATCATAAAGATGAATCTAGCCAGAGTCCTAAATATTTAACAGCTGGAACACTTTCTAAACATACATTGTCGATGTTTATTTTAAATATATTATTTGTCTTCATTTGTTTTTTACCGTCTTTGTAACTTTGTTTGCTTGTAAAATCTCTCGTTTGTTATAAACTAAAAAATATTAGATTGTAGGCAGATGGTTATTTATTTCTTTATAAAAAGCGTTCCTCTCTCTGGAGCTCTGAACGCCGGTAGCTTGGACCCTGTTCCTGATACCGGTGGGCTACTATTTTTGAAAGTTTTTATTTTATTTATTAGAAATATTTAAAAATGTACTAATAAGTAAAAAAATGAATAAACGAACAGACAGTATAAGTTGTGTGAGAGAAGCAAAGAAAATAATTTAATTAATATTATTAGTGTGAATAGCTTCGAATATCAGTAATTTTTGCATTACAATAGCAATCGACGTGTCACAAAACAAAGTAATGGCTCGCGGCTTGCGGCTCGCGGCGCTGACAGACGTGCGAGCCGAGGCGAGCTATGGGCAAAATTTCAAACGTGTTGGATCGAAAACAAATTTACTTGGCGGTTTTTATGTACGCGTGCTTATGGTGACACACGGGTAAAAAAACCCATCCAGCCACAACACAAGTATGCGTATGTGCTCGCACGTCTCTCACTCACTAGATTTGTTTACATAGTTATTTTGTTAGTTATATAAAAGTGAAGCTAAGAAAATTGTGTTAAAAATACCCGTTGATATTGTACCGTGACAATATGAAAACAGTCTCACAATCTTTTATCGATGTTATTGTAGAGAAATAATCACAGATATAGATATCTGTGGAGCTGCTCTACTGGCCGCCATTTTATCCTCTCGGTAAAGTGTAGGTATGGACGTTATTTTTGGAGTCCATAACATTAATACATCAGTGATATTTTATGGGAATTTCAATGACGCCAGGAATGAAGGGTTGCCATTACAGTTACTGTCAAAAACACAGTTATCCCGTTTAATTTACGCAAAATTATAAAAGTTAAAAAGAGATGACAGTATTCTTATGATTTGGTGTCGATATGCCACATATTTGTATAACTGTTTTTTCTATAGTCAAACATTTCCAGCTCATATGATTTATACGTCAGTGATTTATTCTAATAATTATGATTCTACTAGAGTGGTCTTTTTAGACCCGCTTTTCATCATTGATATGGTGATTAATCAAATACGTAAAAAAAAGATTAAACCAAAGAAAATGGTTGCTCCACATCGGTGTCAAAGCGGTGAAGCAGTTGACCGCCTCGGACACCATGGCCTGTCCTGCAGTAGGAGCGCTGGTCGGTTAGCACGACACGCCAGCATTAATAACATCATCCGTCGGGCTCTTGTCACTGCCGGGGTGCCAGCTGTTTTAGAACCCAACAGCTTGGCACGCGAGATGGGAAGAGGTCAGATGGGATGACCATAATGCCTTGGAAGTTGGGTAGGCCTTTGGTGTGGGAAGCAACATGTGTCGACACCCTTGCGCCATCCCATCTTTTTAGCATGGTGGGCTGCGCTGGGGCGGCCGCTGCAGGTGCAGAAAACCTCAAACGGCGCAAATATAACAACTTAATTGGGAGTTACATATTTAAGCCGATTGGGGTTGAAACATTAGGGCCATGGGGTCCAAGTGCGCATCGAGTCTTTCAGGATATCAGTAAACAACTTGTTGACTGTTCACGTGATCAGAGGGCTGGCCTTTTTTTCGGCTAAAGAATCAGCATTGCGATTCAACGCGGCAATGCTGCCAGTGTTCTGGGCACTTTTGCCATTGGCAGCGATGTAGATGCCCAATGTTTTTTTTTATATATGTGTTTGTACATAATTTCTTGTTAATTAGTGTAGTTTTTTAAGTCTGCATGTATATATTATCTAAAGTTTGCTATAATTCCTAATAAATATTTTATAATTATCATGGTAAACTAATAAAAATAACTATATACATTATGAATATACAAAACCAAATAAATCAGGCGTCGAAAAATTCCTCCGCATCGCTGTAAATAAAAATAAAAATATTTGTTTCTTTTCACTTATAAACGTAGACAGAGCTATTCTCTGTCTACGCTTATAAATAATTAAGGCAATGAGCATTTGTCATTTTGACAGTGCTGTCAGTGTCATGATGGTGTTACTGTCATGTCACAGACTAAAACGTGCTAAAACTAAAACACAATGTCAATAAGACGATAAAAATTCACGTGTGAAGATATCTAGGTACTTGCACTGAAATTTTATTAAGTTCTTTGATTCCTATACTCCTGTTATTGACAGAGTTAATGTGTTTTTCGCTCGTCATGATTTCACAAATAATTCAAATTGCACTATAAGTTAAGTTTGAAAGATCATAATGTTAAGTTTGATTTGAAGGAGTAGGACAACAAACATTATCGTTTATTTGATGGGAGTAGTTAAATAGTAGGTTTTTACTGCTATAGTCTAACCAATTAAGATGACTTACGATTGGTTTGAAGCTATAGGGCGGCCAAGATTCGTGGTCGCCCCTATGGTCGACGCTAGTGAGCTGGCTTGGCGCCTTCTGTGTCGCAGACATGGAGCAACATTGTGTTATACTCCTATGTTTCATAGTAATGTTTTCACCAAAGATCCTAAGTATAGGAAAGATAATATGGTAACATGTGATGAAGATAGGCCACTCATTGTCCAGGTTGGTATGGTTAAAAATGTATGATAAAATTGTGCAGAGTATCAAAATGATATAATCTTTGACTGCTAACCCTTATTAGAATGATTACAATACAGTAAGTTTAATAAGTAATGTAAGAAATAAGTTCTTTGCCCCTAAGATGAACCCTGACCAGTAATTATCCTGTTTTCAGTTCTGTGGGAATAACCCAGAAACAATGGCTGCTGCAGCAAAACTGGTTGAATCGCAGTGTGATGCCATTGATGTAAATCTTGGATGCCCTCAATCTATTGCTAAGCGAGGCAGATATGGATCATTTCTTCAGGATGATTGGGAACTATTGAAAAAAATCGGTAACTTTCCATATCATTTTCCTTAATCTGTAATAGTGTTATTTTCTTTTTTCATGTACAAGTATCAATTTATTACTTATTGAATATATTAGGACATCATCTTAAGTACACTCTCTACATTACGTTTACTCATAAGGCCGTCAGTAAAGTTAAATGTACTGGCAGCCATATGATAAATTGTGATGTTGACAGTGCCCACTTGTAATGTACTTTACAATGAACTAGCAAACCAAAGCCGGGGGGCTTTACACGGCTGCAAATTTTTATGTAGGCCAGACTAATAAAGTGAATATATAATTACCAGAACCAATAATATTGTGGTTCAGCTGAAATAAAAAGTGCAATAGACAACCATCAACAACGTCGGCTCTCAGGTGTCTACCAGTTCGGGACATATCTACCTGCGTTATAATTATTTGGTTGCGCGACTACTTTATTTTGAGATACCTCCTAAGATATTCATCCAAATTAAATGGTGGGAAAGGCAATTTTGCTCTAAATTAAATACTCAAGATGAAAAACATTTTTATTAAGATAAGGATTTGTACTATATTGGTGAAAACACCTCTGCAAATGAAGCCTCTGCAAAAATGGTTATTGTGAGTCAACCATAAAAGATAGACATAAGCTATCGTGGACTTTTTCGTAGGTATTAATGTGTTATCTAAAACTGTAGTACTTTGTTTTGTTCTATAATCAATAGTTTTCGCAGCGCATGCGATGTAAAGAATTTTTTAGATCATTTTATCAGCCAACCGTCCGTTGCGTAGTTTTAAAGATCTAAGCATACATAGGGACAGACAGACGCGGGAAGCGCCTTTGTTTTATACTATGTAGTGATGAAGGCTCTAATCTAATTAGTATTTGTTCCATGCTAGACCAAAGAATTTAATGCCACCTAGTTTAACTTAGCTATTTCTACTTGCCAAATTATTATAATAAACTATATGAATAATTGCATGCAAAAAAAGTCAACCCACCACATGAGGCTGGTTTTTGGCATGGTGATGATGATTAATGTGCTAGGTAAATCACATTAATCATCATCACCATGCCAAAAACCACCTCAATATTATTTGATAGACAGAAAAGTAAAGTTTCCTTGAGTAATTAAATTGATTTGCTTGATCTTACAAAGCACATGCCAAAAAAATTATCAGACATCTTCAAAAAAAACAGTTGCATCCTGTTTTTTATCGGCCTTATAAATGTCTTTATGAATTCTTGTTTTGTACATTCCTACTGCTCCTATTGGACAACACACTCAAATAAAAACACTCCAAGAACCAAAGGAGTTATTTTGTAGCCTGAGTTCTAGCCCCTAACACATGTGTTATGGTCATACCATAGATATTTAATAGGATAAAGATCAGGAATCCTTATTTGGGGGTGGGGCGTAGTTTTTGCATGCAAGTGTAAATTCAAGAATAATGTTTGTTATTTTTAAACTGTTTCTTTGTATCAGATTAAGTTGACTTTTAAATTGCAGTGCAAGCAATGTCTGAAGCAGTCTCTGTACCAATAACATGTAAAGTACGGATATTTGAAAGCATAGAGAAGTCAGTGGAATATGCACTCATGTTGCAAGAAGCAGGATGTAAACTGCTCACAGTTCATGGAAGAACAAGAGAACAAAAAGGACCATTGACGGGTATTGCTAGTTGGAAACACATAAAGGCAGTAAGGTGGGCTTTTCTGAATAATCTATATTAACAGTATAAGGTAAAATTTGTGAGAGTGTGATTTTCGAAATGGGTGCAATTCTTCCAGATATAAACCTAATTTTTTTTATTGTTATGGTACATTATTCATTACCTGTTACGATTCATTATTACCAGAGGTCCGAATTAGGTAGAGTTATTTATCAACTTACACTGATTTCATACATAATGTGTATATGCCTGAAATACCGAGATTAATTTTAAATTACGGGAAAATCCCGTGATTTATTAAATAAAAAAGTTATTTACTTTTACACAATTTAAACCACAGCACGCACGAGTTGCCACATAAGCGATATCGGATGTATGAAGTTGTTCAACACGCACACACGCGATGTTGCCACATTTGTAGTTCGCACAACATATTTATTTATTTATGTACACACAATAAACTAAAAAAGATAATTACATACAGACAAAAGAGCACAAAGGTACTGCTTATTTCAGTAGAAATTTCTTCCAGCAGACCTGCGACAGTGATGAGTGTGATATGAAACGTAGACAGTGTGTAGAGAGACAGAGAAGGAAACTTAAAATAGAATATACTAACTTAACTAATGTATATCAAGAACCATCCAATAATAAACATTCAAAGAAAAATACACAAATAGATTAGTCTAAATACAGAATTGTAATAAAATAATACATACCAATAATATGTACAGGGTCATAATGTGATCAGTGGACAAATAATGCTCTTCGACTTCTTTTTTGAAGAGAGAAATGTTTTTACACTCACTTATGTTAGGCGATACTGCATGAAACGAGAAGGAGTGGGAATATGAAGGAGATATTTTATGAAATGGGAAGTTTAGTTGAAGTTTGAGGTGGGATCTACACAGCGCATCGGCAGAGCGTGTAAACGAAAAACGATCGCGCAGGTAGCTAGGGTATGCAGGATTGAATAGGATGTTGTAAAGGAGACATAAAATTCGATTGTTCCTGCGAGGTCAGAAAGGGAGCCAGTTGAGATCCTTGCGGAACTGAGAGACATGGTCGTATTTCCTCAGGCCAAAGACAAAACGATTACATACTTAAGTTTTGTAAGCGCTCAAATTTGTTTAAGAGCTCCTCAGTGGCATCCAGATAGCAAGCATCAGCGTAGTCAATGATCGGCTGACTTAGTGTTTGAGCTAAATAAATTTTAGTTTTAAAAGACAGGGACATAGCTTGTGAGAACAAAAGAAAACAATAGCAGAAATGCGGAGCACTCCCCACTTAACGAAATAGAATAGAATTTTCTATAAACAAGTGACATGACTCAAACTGTTAGTAAAAACTTAAGACTATGTTAGTAAACACTGATAAAACAAAACAACACAACAAATAATGGTGGATCACTGCTGCGACAAACCATGCGTGATTCCACAACAGCGACCCATATACATACATACAGTCCAGGTGACTCGAAATGGTCTAGATCCCGGGAAGATCCATATTAATATCAACATTTCGATGCAAGTATATAAATAACTCTACCTAATTCCGACTTCTGACTATTACCTATTATGATTCGTGAGATACAGCCCGCTGACTAACAGACAGACGGACGAACGGAGGGTCGGAAGGACGGACAGACGGAGAGACGGGCGGACGGGTTCGGTTGGTTAACCTTTGGGTATGGAACCCTAAAAATGTACTTTAGTGAAACTAGATATTATTTTCTAAAGTCACATAAGATAAGAATTTTCCAAGTTAATTGGGACAAAATATCAGATTTGACCATTATTATTGAGATAATGTGATTAAGACAATCTGAAGGAGTACAACTTACACTGATAGTGAATCTCATAATAATATCTACAGTGAAGTTATTAGATTTCTTAATCTAATAAATTTGATTTGATAGGAAACAATGTCATCTACATATTTAAAGATAAGATATTAAGTTGAATCACAAATGTATAAAAATAAAATAATTTGCAGAGAGGTAAGTACAGTGTTTTAAATGATTATGATTTAATACGTATTTTGCATAATTGCTGCATGTTAGATTTGATTCTTACATAATGTAAAACAGCACTGCAATTTATGCTATTAATTATTTTATCTATTGACATTTTAATTATTGAGTTGTATTTTAATGTTGTATTACCTATGTATAATTATGGACTATTCCGTATTAAATGAATTTTTATTAAAGCAAAGTTATTGTTTGGCAATAACCCTTTTTAGGGTTCCATACCCAAAGGGTAACCAACGGAACCCTATTACTAAGCCTCCGATGCCCGTCCGTCCGTCAGTCCGTCCGTCCGTCTGTCTGTTAGCGGGCTATATCTCATGAACCGTAATAGATAGACAATTGAAATTTTTACAGAATATATTTCTGTTGCAATACAGGGTTATTTGTAAAACACAGCAACCTCTTAGACAGTTAAAGTACACATAATTATAAGCAACTTTTACTTTGGGAAAACCCCGAAATCTCGAGAAAAATATCAGCTGTTTCATACAAAATGCAATATTTAGCCAATGAAAAATGTATGAAACAGCTGATATTTTTCTCGAGATTTCGGGGTTTTCCCAATGTAAAAGTTGCTTACAATTATTTGTACTTTCACTGCCTAAGAGGTTGCTGGTGTTTTACAAATAACCCTGTATAACAATAAATAAAAAAAATTATGGTATGGAACCCTTCATGCGCGAGTGTTTTTAAGTTAAGAAGGGTTGTTGACAACCCAAGAACATAAAAAAACTGCGGGTGACATCGAAGGAATCTTTTATACACCTATTTAGTAAAAAATAATCAGTTTTTTTCTATGTTCAGGGAAGCAATATCAATACCCATGCTAGCAAATGGAAACATTCAGTGCTTAGAAGATGTCTACAGATGTTTAGATTATACTAAAGTAGATGGGATAATGAGTGCAGAAGGTACCCTAACAAACCCTGCAATATTTGAAGGAATAAACCCGTTAACATGGGACATGGTCCAGGAGTATCTTGATTTGATTGAAAAATACCCTTGTCCAACATCTTACATAAGGGGACACTTATTTAAAATGTTTCATAAAATGTGAGTAAATCAATCATCAACGTAACTTCAGTTATTCTATGCTGCAGTTATAAATAAAAAGTTTTGTTTATAGATTTTCATTTGAAGACAACAATGAAGACAGACAAATTCTGGCTACTGCACAGAATTTAGATGACTTTAGAACAGTTTGTACAAATGTCAGAAACAAGTATTTACCATATCATGAGGGAACACTTTTGTTTGAGAGTGACGAAAACATATCCAGGGTTGGATACAATTTAATATTGCCTCCATGGATATGCCAACCTTATGTCAGAATGTCACCTGAAGAGCACACACAAAAGATGGAAAAATTGAGTACTATTCAAATTCAGGTAAAACAGTTACATACACGTTACAATTTGGTGAACTTTATGTGGAATAAATATTTTACCAGTTGTTGTTTATAGGAAAGTGTTGCGGAGAAAAGAAATTGTGAGGATATTGATGGAGCTCCTTTGTCTCGGAAGAAAACGAAAAAGTTAAGACGTATGAGTAGAAGACCAGAGAAACAAGACATACAACATAATAGTAGAAGTGGTCAAATTTGTGTTAACAAAGAGTGTCCTAATCCTCTGGTTAGTTTGTACCAACCTAATTTTTTGCCTCTAATATTTTGGGTTTTGATTATTAGTTAACCACTGCTGTGTATACTTATCAATAATGAGATATGTTTCATTTTCAGGGTGGGAAATGTCTGTACCAACTGTGTAAAAAGTGTTGCAGAAATAAATGTTATGAAGAGGATTTAGACTGTAAAGGCCATGGGATACTTGTACATACCAGGCGCGAAATGGCAAGAAAGTTTTCAAATGTCGAGAATAACACACATATTGCGAATAATTAATTTGAACAGATCAATTAAAATTTTACATAAATGTACATGTAATTACAGATAAAAATAAATTAGTTATTATGAGACCAAAATTGTTACGACACTTGTTTACCTACAATGTAATCTATGAAATGAAATGATTTTTGTTCCAGTAACCATACAGGTGTTTTCCAACGGTGCCCTATCCATTTGCATAAAATTTTAAGACCTAATATAACTTGGCATACTTTTGTTCCTCCAAATTATATTTTCGCATAACATTATTTACGCATAATTTTCTCTTATCATAATAATGATTAAGCATAAATTTATTAACGCATAATGATATTAAAACACATTTTTATAGGCATAACAAATGACTATAATTAATTAACTCCTAAAATGTTAGACTTGGACACTAATACACATTTTTATACAATATTGTTGTTTGTATATACAAAATTATTTTATTTGTATTTTCAACAAACAAGCATACACCATCCATGCAGCACGAATGGAGCATGCAAGCATGCAGCAGGCATAGTTTCTGTCACTCAACATTCAAGCATACACCATGCATGCAGCAAGCAAACATGCAGAATGCAAGCATGCAGCGAGTATGCAACATGCAAGCACCGAGCATGCAGCATACAAGCAAGCATGCAACATGCAGTAGGCATGGTTTCTGTCACGGCTCCGGCGCTGCAGGGCTCCAGCGGCCCCTTACCCCACCTTATCGTCGCAGATGTGTTTTAAGCTCACCACCGCAGCTTCCGCTTGCTGGCTCCTCAGGTGCGCGGGCCGCCTCGCTCCTTGGTGCCTACGCGGGATTAGATTACACTCTAGGGGTAGAGCAGACAAGACTACGTGGAGTCGGTTTTGCAGCGATTCGTTTCTGTCACTATTTTTATAGCACAACTGAACATATTGAATTTTGAAGACAATACTTTAATTTTAATTCAGGGTTATAAATGGAATTGTATCCGTTAATTCTTTAAATTGTATGCCTTAATGCTATTACGCTAATAGTCAATAAGCCTAGTAATATTATGCGAATTAAATTTATGCCAAAACAAATTAGCCTTCAAGATAATTATGCCAAAATAAACAATATGCGAAAAAAAAATGGCAAAGTATTATTAGGTAGGTACTTATAACAAAAAAAAAAAAACCAATATCGTTATGCTAAAGTTATATTAGGATAAAGAACATTATGTGAAAAAAGGGATCCCTTTTCCAACAAATGTTTGAGGAAATCTAAACCCATTAAAAATACATACTAGGAAAAAAACTCTTTTGTGTGATAACAATTTCTTTCGACTCTTCATGTTGGCATTTAAAAAGCCTCGACCTCCACGCTTCCGCGGGATGTACAGTCTCATCACCGACATGGATGCATCCGGTTTGCGGTCAGCAGTGTACGGACCGTGTTTGAGTCCATTTGAGTATGCCGAAAGAGTACATTAATACTTTCATGCATATGCATGACCCAACCGTTGAAGGCGCACCTTATTTCCGCCCGACAAAAGGCTATTCAAAATCTTTTTCAGGTGGCTAAAGAAGCAAATATTAAAGCCGCTACGCTTTCGACATGCGAAAATACCTGAAGTATTTAACATGTATGCAATCCGAGAGTTCCCTCAGATTCCATAATCTCAGTTACCTCCTACTGGAGGTAACTGAAACTAACTAACTAACTGAAACTTTGCAAATTTTTAACGATTGCAAATTTTTGGGGGCAAAGAGTTTCAGATCATTCATGTAAAGAAGGTGAGTGAGATATGGCTTGACCACCTCTTTCCAACCGATAGCCTAGGCCTGAAGCCTCCAGCAGTGTGCTTAAAGAATTCAGAGCTAAGGAAAACCATAGTGGATTAAAAACTATCGCCCTGAAATATTCCCCGTTTAAGCCTCCATACAGGCTCATAATTTCCTTGAATATCGATATCCTGGATAGCAGAGGACTGTTTCCCATTTATTATTATTATTTACTTGACTAAGTTTAGTCAGCTATATGTATATTTAGGATTGTCTTTTTATAAATCAATGCTTTTTGTACATCAAGAAGGAATTTAGATTTTCTTCATGTTGTCCAGTAAAAGTCTGTTAGGAATAAGAATAATGTAATTACAGGTGCAGTATCATATACTTAATAATAATTATTAATCGTAATGACAAATAATATTTAATTTAATGTTTTCTATCAGGCTGCCCTCATAATTAAACGATTTCATAAACAAAATGCCTTTAAATGTTACTATTTTGAAAACTTGTTTTTTGTTACCATAGAAACATGCTCTACACTGTACACAATCATTGTGTATAAAGAAGGTAGGTAGGTCGGTACGTAAGAACTGTGTTTAAATCTATTTTAATTACATAATAACGAAATCAGATATAGTTGACAGAATTTTGTATGTAATGTGTTACTTAATTAGGTTAATTCCTATGGTGAAGTCATCCTAGGAATTATAACAAAATGTTAATACCTAAGGCGAAATCGTTACTGAAGGTGAATAGGTGCGCGCGCATTGTACGGGCTTGACCAGCAATTAAGTAAAAACACAAGGTTAATGCTAAGCCATGTTATTGTTGTATCATTTAGGTATATCTACTTAGCATAAATGGTAAAATAGTTAGTTTCGACTTGACTGAATAGTGTTTTGGTATTGTGTGGAACAGGTGTCTGACGAATGACGTGACAATAAATAATTAATAGAAAAATATTTAAGTAGGGGCTTAAAACAATGCCCAATTAATAATACCTTCCGATGGACAAATGCTGCTGTGCCTCACACCAGACGCCGAGACCTCAAAGAAGATTGAACGGACTTCAACTACCGCTGAACTATCTACAAATTATCGGCTGGTTCGTCTTCATTGCAACTGGATCGTTGAATTTTTTTGTTCTGATTGAAATACAATTTGAAGAATTGAGGATAATAGCCTTAGTGATTCTCATCGTGTTGTATGTGTGCCACGTATTTTCACATCTAACTGCGTCGTTATTGGATCCCAGCGAAGTTGATTTGAGAAAACTGGAAGTCTACAATGTTCCTGAATTCGATCGAGAAGTTCACGCCCATGTTATTGAAAATGGAAGATGTCACCTGTGCAATATACACACGAGCAGCAGAAGAACGAAACACTGCAGTATATGCAACAAATGTGTGGACCACTTCGACCACCATTGCAAGTGGCTCAACAACTGCATCGGACGAAGGAACTACGTGGCGTTTATTGCGTGCGTCACTACGGCGCTCATGATAGCTACATTTACGTCGTCGCTGTGCGCAGCAGACATTGTGATATTTTTTACCAATCCTAAATATTTAAGTACGGAAGCACAAAACTTTATTAACTGCAGTACATTATACAGCACGACGTCTCCGACGTCCAGTTTTTGTAGGAATTCAATATCTTTCTTAATATTTTTAGTCTTATTTTGCACAATGGCATCAGCAATAGGATGTGCCTTATTACATTTGTGCTGTTTTCACATTTATATATCTTTATTAGGAGTTACAACATACGAATATGTGGTACGAAGTTGGGACTCTGAAACCCCTTACAAATATTTCAAGAATTGTAAATGTTGTAGGTGGAGTATATCACAAGAGTTGTATACCATTAGAAAACCCAACAACACAACCCAAACTCATGAAAATCCTGCTAGTGGATCAGGGGTAAGTAAATTAAATGTTTCACGTACGGATATTCAAAATGGAGAGCCTAATGTTATAAATTTTATTAGTATATTAATTAATAATGAACTTGGTAAAGCTAGGAAAATGTTTCTGTATGATAAAAACAAAATACATCCATATGATGGAAATAGTAGTAGATAGCACGATAATTGCCATCATTCTATTAACCGACTCATGGCCAGTGACGCCCCAGGCGCGTCATAAGCGAATATCACGGGAGGCCATAGACGCACCTGGCGCGTCACATCGAACTTACTTAAAAACAGATAGAAAAAAATTGAGACAAAGAGAATGATGTACCACTTTTTATCCTAAATTATTATTATTATTTATTTATTGCCCTATCTACAATTGTTACACTTTTTATACTAATAACAACATGCAATACATTACAAGCATAGTGATATGATGCGATAGACACATGCAAAAAAGAAAAAAAAATATAACTCAAATAAAATTACAATAAGAGTGACATTAATAACACCCACAAACAACAACCAGTGGATAGCTGCAGCAACAGATACAAAATTACAAAGAAAAAGAAGAAGCCAATATGGTGGTTAGTGATGGACTTGGCGCTTGAATTTTTGAAGTGATGTAGAATAAATATCTATTGATTCATGGCATATCTATTGATTTGTTCATGAATTTTTGGCAAGTCGACACCCTTGGCCATCAATTTAGAATTCATATTTTATAAGTTAGGGTTGGCAAACCTTTGGTAACAGTTTACAAACTTATATAGGGTGGAAGGAATTTTAGAATTCACCACAAAGCAGCCTTTTAGGTATCACAAATTACTTCTGTCTTGTGATAATTAAAATCAGTAAATGCTTATTATGTCAATCAATGTCTTTTATATCAGTCTTCATATTGTCTCACCAAGTCACCACATAATTAACTTTTCATAACACTAAACGTTTGCTTGCTGGTAAATTTCATAATCTAAATGCCAGAATTATACCCAAGTCATTTCAAACTGAACATAATTAAATTGGAGGCAGTTCGTCTTGTGTAGGTTTTCAGTTTTGTTTTTAAATCTTTTGAGAACAATGCTTTAATTTTTTTTTTTGCTGCATAACAATCAGGGTCTGACTTATTTTTAATGGGCGACTTAGCTTCCTCCTTAGGTATTCTTACTTTAAACTTTATTTATTTTTCTTACATTCCTCTTCTTCAGAATCTATAATTTCTTCAATGCTAGTGTCTGAATTATAATTTGTACATTGACTTTTGGTCATGGTACATGGTCACATGAATTTATGCTTCTTTGAAGTATGCAAAATCGATTGACTACATTCAGAAAAACATCATTTTCTTTATTGTTATCTTGTTTGTTAAAGTCCGTGCCTATTAGTGAATAATACCTGACTACATTCAGTCAGAATAATTTCGTCTCCTTGCTGATTATCTAAAATAATTCGTGATTATCACAAAGAAATGAACTAATACAAAAAAAAACTAAAATTTTGACGACGACCCCTGTAACATTTTACTAAAATAAATTAATGCTACCTTGTGATGCGATATTTCCTATAAATACCAACGAATACGAATCGAAGCACACAAAGAACTTTTTCTCTTAGCAGATCGACGCAAGATAACGGCGAAATTCGCATAAAACATCACAGGGGGCCAATGACGCTATAGGTGCGTCATCCTTGATGTAGGCCCATGACGCGCCCGCCGCGTCATCGTCTAATGTTCGGGGCCTGGCTAAAGTATGCATGAAAATGACGGTGGCCATGAGTTGGTTAAACAAAGTTGGTAGATAGGTACCTACCATAAAGCACCTTTAAAATGGTGAATATCTATTCTATGATGGGGCAGTATGGGTGATACTTACTTTTAATGCTATGGATTTCCGCATAGCTGGGAAGTCTCTAAGTGGTCGGGCCTTTGCCATTTTCGATACTCCTATAGGTAACCGTTGGTTGTCATTAAGCCATTCAGTTATTCTGTCCCGTAGGTAGGGTTGGTATTTCGCACACGATGGCTGATGCACAGCGGCAGATCCAGGATTGTCGTTTGGGGGTTTGACCCCACTAAGGGTAGGTTTTAACAAAGTAGCAACGCTATAAAAGCACAAATCATTTTGTTAAGCTTAACACATAACAAGTCTCCTTGGATTACTTTACATAAAATCCTCAAAGACTTCGTTTCGGTGTACACTACCAAATTCGGTCTTTTGGGTGGGCTTGGGCCCCTTAGCCCCCCCATGGATCCACCAATGCTGATGCAGGCAGTCCGACGCAAGTCAGCTAAAAATAATGTCTGTCTTACAAAATACACCCTCTTTTGATACCACACTAATCTATACCTATCTATACTTACTTACTAATAATATTATAAAGCTGTTTGTTTGTTGGGTTGAACGCGCTTATCTCTGGAATTGAAAAATTGTTTTAGCAATGGATAGCCTATTTATCAAGGAAGTCTTATGGGAATATTATACATTACACTACGACCAATAGGAGCGGAGCATTACTGAAAATTTGTGACGCAGACGAAGTTGCGCGGGTCTGCCAGTAACTCTAATAGGACGACTACTGGGCGACTAGAATACCTTAGTTTAGGCTTTGACTTTCTCTTTTTACATTTTGTTACCTTCTTGAGTATTTCTATTTTAGATTTAAAACTGGCATGTGACTGCGTACCTACACCTTAGTGTTTATTAATATTATTGCACCTACTTTATTAAAATTAGGAATATGTTAAGTAGGTACAGTCGACCACATAATTGCTTTACCAATTTGTCGTAACAATTATTCTCAATTTTAACAAATTGAAACGATCTAGAAAGATCTTGTCTTTTCGTGACGTGCAGGTGATATCAAACTCAGGTTGGTGAAGCAATTGGACGGAAAAGGATCCAACCCACGGCACTTTTGAGATAATGGAGTTTGAAGTTTAATTTGTAGGTATTTGCTCGTTGATATTTTGTCTTGTGATTTTGTTGATTTGGGACATAGTTGTAAAAAAAAATCCTTTTTACCCGACTGCGAAAGAAGGATGGTTATGTTTTTCGTGTGTATGTATATTTCTTTGGTACGCCCTAGAGCCTAAACGGCTCGATGGATTTTAGCTTGAGAGGTGTCGTTAGATTCGTATTTACTGTGAGAGTGGCACTGGTTATATAAAAATGTAAAAAAAACTGGTGGATAAGTAACTCACTAAAATGTAGGAAATAATAACAATGACTTTGTCATAAAACTCGACCGCTATAAACGACTAAAAAGTTAGGAACAAGTCGCTTTTCAAGAAGTGATGCAGTTCAATCACTGATCCAATGCCACCAACTGCATCAGACTGTTGAAAAGCGACTTTTTTCGAACTTTTTAGTCGGTTTTAGCGGTCGGGTTTTTTGACAAAGTAATTTTTTTTTTATAGAAATAAGTTTTATTGGGAATTAATAAATAGTTTTAGAGATATTTAAGTAAATATGTAGTGCTATTCTGTAACAATATTTTCGTTTCTCGACAGCGGAATCCGAGGTGAGTATCAAATTACGTCAAACGTAAGACCTTTATGTTGCGTGAAATAAAACTCACTTTGTGAGATTTGTCATTCAAGTGAAGCTCGATATCGAAATGGTGATTTACAGAATAGACTAGCTGGTGTTGGATCCTTTTAGCTAAAAGCCATTTTTAACTATGCTAAGCTTATAATTGAATTTCGCAGTAACGACCCAACATGTCAAATTGTTATGTAATTATGGATTTATATAATAAATCAGTACGATTTCTTTAAACAATTTTTATTATTTATATGAATACAAAAAAAAACACTATGAATCTATAAAAACCTTAGATCAGTATTATATTATGTTAAGAGATCATCTTAAGCTGTTTATCTTCATTTTGCAATGATAAGCATTGGCGTATTAGGGTTTTTTCCCAGGGGGGGGGGGGGGTCTGGCTCCCAATCTCTTGAATTTCTCTAATGAATTTTAGGATAGTCATAGTCAGGAGGCCCAGGTAGCTCCCATCCCGGGGCCCGGGATGATATAAGTAACTGTTTGAGTGATAGCTTAAAAATTTAGAAAGAGTAGAATGCAGGGAGCGAAAGGGAGCGAAGCCAGCTCGAAAATTTTTGTACCCTTTTTCGGATGGTTTGATTTTCTGTCATTAATATCTGAATAGAAGTAACTTTTGCCTCATACAGGAAAGGTTAATTTAATAACTGAGAGACAAAATTCAAGAGCGAGCGAAGAGTGCTCCAAAGTTTTTGTAATCTTTGTCGGATAGGTTTGATTTTCTGACATTAATATCTAAAGAAGTAACGTTGATAGTTACTTGGAGCCAGCGTCCAGATGCGAATTGCTTGCAAAGAGAATTGCAAATAAATTTGCTTTCTCTCTTGCAGAGTAAGCCAGCGAACCATCAGGTTTTAGTATTGGAGGTAAAGTGAGTCGACAGAAATTTGTTTCAACCGCTTTCGACAGGGTCCACTTACTACCTGGAGGGTGCGATGCTAGTTTGGCCCCGATACGTCCAACATGGACCTACGTAAGACCCGCTTGCAGAACTTAGCGGCAGAATTAAAGGCTCTTTTCCTCGCGCGAACCCTACGTGCCTTTCGGTCGCGGGCCTTGATCCAAGCTTGGTAAGCAGACTCTTTAAGGACCTCAGCGTGGGCGCATTCTGCATTATACCAAGGCCGGGATTTGTGACCGAGCAGGATGTCGGAGAATGGAATTAAATACTCCATCCTCTACACTCTCTCCTCCATGCCCGTTGTCAGCAGAAGGTCCAATCAATTGGGTGTATGGGCGGACCAGCTGGGTTAGATCTAGCGTTACAGCTAACTTGCGCGCTTCTAACCCGGCATGGTCAGTTTTCTGGTACGGGTCCCCCAGAAAAATGAGCTTCGCTGTCGGGTACCGTTGCTGGGCTACGTCGGTCGACTCCACAAACAGATGTCAAAAGTAAATCTTAGCGGATGCGGAAGCGGAAGTGTATTTTCATTTTTTTTTTCAGATTTGTTTAATAGAATTTGTATTTTGTACTTTTAGTACTTTTAAACAGAGGTAAATTATATTTAATAAGTGACTCTTTAAAGCTGTAGTCGTGCGACCTTTTCGCGAATACACTTTTTAACAGAGTTTGCATCGGGCACTTGTCATTAATCTCAACAAAATAGTTCCAAATGGGACTGGTTTTTGGTTTCGAATTGCACTAGACACAAAACTAATAGGTACCTAAGTAACAAAACAAACATAAGAAAAAATCAACAGAAGATTTACGAGTTTACGTTAAACGTCACGAGGCGCGGTGATGCGCAGAATGAACCAGAAAATAGAATGATAAATAAACTCGTTGCGACACGTTTGTGTACCGCCCCCGTCAAGCCCCCCCGCACGCGCCGATTCCGTCATGTCCAGTCGTTCACGCGCCCCCACCCCCGCGCTCCTCGCTGTATCTCCGTTTAGAGTTCTGTTATAAAGTTGCGGAACCAGAAACGGAAACAGAAGTGAAAAAGCTTGCGGAACTTCTGCAGAAGCGGAAGCGGATGCAGAGTTCTGCTGCAACACTATTAAATAGCGCTGTTGTCTCCTGGTCACCGCTGTGCGATCGGCATACGCCGATGCGATGTAGAGAAGTTTCTCCACGCCAGTGTCCACAAGTAGCCATATGGCAGAAAAGCCCGATTTTTCAAAGCAACGAAGACGACGACAACAGATGTCATCGCGGACGTACGCACAGACCCCAGCCTGCTTCTTGAACTTGTGTTCCAGAAAGCAGCCCGGGTAGTTGACGTACGCCACGTCCGACGGGGTTGTTATATTCGTCTCCGTTAAGAAAAACAGGTGCGGCTTCTTGGTCTCAAGAGATTTGAGACGATACACCAAAATTCATTTGCATTCCGTTGATACATCATTGCACTCGTTAAATCTTCTGCGAAACTTGTGTTAACGAAACACAAGTTTGTGTGTTACACAGACTTCTTCGTTTGTCGATGCCTTCCTTCTACAACTAATACGACTTTATGTCACTTACTATACTTGGTGAGGAAGGTCCGGCTATATCCTCAAAAGAAGACATTATTAATGTCGCCGTCACTATTATTAGATCGAAAAATGTAATTATGAAAATAATGAAAACTACCCGTTATGGATCTCAAGCAACTGACACAAAGTAAATAAATGATTGGACAAAATATGACTTGTATTACGTTCTCGCACGTAGCAATCTGGCAACGTTTTGATCGAGCGAGACGGCACGACGTGACAGCGCGTAAGGCGGCTCGCCGATTGCTTCTCTGCCCCGCGCTTCTTTCATCCCACTAACTTAACCGTTTAAAAATAACCATAAAATTATCGTTATTACACAATTAACGGTAATAAAGATTATTTTAATATTAACGGTAACTCTGTCAAATGAAGGTAGCGTTACGAAAATTTTACCAGTATATAAAGCCCTGGTTTCGGAGCCTATTCATGTCAAACAAACAACTTGGATCATTTTTGTGAATTTACAAATGCATACTCAACATTTAATGTAATTTATCATAAGAGATCCAGGTACTTATATTGGATTCTTTTTAGTTACTAGCTGTGCCCGCGACGTCGTTCGCGGGCGCTTAGGTCGATGCCTATTATCTTACTTCTAATTTTTGTTTACTAATAAATGCGAAAGTTTGGCTGGCTGGATGTTTCTTACTCAATACGGCTGAACGGATCTGGATGAAATTTCGCACAGAAGTAGATTATAGTCTTATCTCGGGAATACCTACTTTGGGAGATATTCAAGATTGAAACCATTTATTTACAGGTGGATATTTTTGAATTGTTAAGATCAGTCTGTCAAAAACATGAAGCTATTTGCGAGTTTTAAAACGTAAGTAGATCACTGTGAAAAAGATCGTGCAAGAAACTCCACGGCCAGTCTTTAATTATCATAATAAGTACCTATTATGAAAATACTGGTTTTACGTTACGGACAATTAACGAATCCAATTAAAGACAACACAGAGAACAGCGATATTGGTTAATTAGTAATTTAGACCCTTACAAAGACTATCAAGATCTGTTAGAGACCGAACCCAAACACCCAGATTGTGTTCGAAAATCGTGTGAGGGTCGTTCTCCAGTAGAAAATCTGAACACCGCAATTCAGAAAAACGCGTCATCAGTGCAACGCTATCTATCGACCAAGTAAGTAAACTGACAAAATGTTTAGCATTGGAAGACGTTAAATAAGGAGCCCGTATGACAACATTAAGGTATTAAAATGTTCATTTTTATTTTGCTACGTATAAAAGTTTCACAAATAACTCAACAATGTGTTTTAGGGTAATAGGGTAAAGGCTCCAGTGTATGAACACCTAGGCACTTTGCGAATTTCAAAAAATATTACTGAAGGTTGCCTTTGATGCATACGACCCTTAGCTAATTTTTAGTCTAAAGAATACATTAAAAAAAAAAAATTGGTTGCCTGTAAAGTCGGTATACGGGCGAATGTTTTACGTGACAACGACTTTTTATGTCTGTCTCTCTCGCTCTTAGGCGGGCTAACCATGCCCGAGTGGAAGGGACGCGTGCCTCTCACTCGCTCTCATTGTGAGCGCATAACGTGAGCGAAGCGTAACGCAGTTTCTTGAAGTGTCACCCGGCAAACCAATTTATAAGACGTTGTCACGTCAAAACATTTTTAGTTACTTATTACCACATAAGATGCATAGTTTTTGAGAAATTTAGCAATAAATCGAAAAATACCCTAAAACTCCAGTGAATGAATGAACGGCATTTTCTAGTAAATGAATACAATAAAACCAGTATATGAACACAATTCTTAGTTGATTGATTACACGAATCTAATACCTTTTTTTAGGTATCCTAAATCCTGATGGATACCCTCCATCTGGGAAGAACGCTAGTGACTAAACATCACAGTTCCTACCACTATCGTGAGCCAGGGGTCCGAGATACTAGTATCTTCGTGTGCACCTCCGGCTGGTATCAGCACACCATGCTCAGCGAGCTCCCACCCGTGACTATTACGGCGCGCATGGAACACCTGCACGCCTCCACTTTGGGCCTGACTGGTCGAATGACGATCCAGACTCGAGCCATTTCATATTCAGTCTTGTATCTGATACCGTTTTTCGTGCCTTCAATTCCCAAAGAACCGGCCGTTGAACTTGCGCTAGCTCCTTTTTCTGCCAGTGTTACAATGACGCAAGGCTTTTTTGCGTCCAGGTTCTTAAAAAATCTTCAAGTATTGAACGACGACCCAGACCCGAGCCATTTCATATATTAGGCCACTAGGATCTGACGTGAACTACTTCTCGTGCCTCCAAGCCTCTTCGCGTCTAGGCTCATAGGAAGTTCACTAGTAGATATTCCCATATCGCTGGGATAGCCATCGCTCTCTGCGAACGAAGACCAGCCGAAACATTTATCAACCTGGGGACCGGCTGCATGTGTAGCCCAAAGTCATCCCTGCCCCATTAGTTGTTCAGGACGAGTCGCGACGCGATTTGTGAATCCCGAGGTGGTTTGCTACGAGGTCCATGTAAGCAACCCATAGACTTGTGCAAGGCTATTTCGTGACGCCTTGCGCAAACCTGGCCAGTAGCGCTGCCTGCTGATCAACACTAGTGTCACATTGGCAAAAAAGAATACGGCAATGTTTTGTATTACAGAAACCGAGCCCTGTAGAATATCGCACGATGTTTCTCGCCGACTCCATCTTTCCCAACCCAGGTAGCTCTCTTTGTCAAATAGTCCCCGATAATGCGATGGAGGTAGATAGTACACGATGACAGGCGCGAGCCTACTTAGTGCAAATTCAGAGCAAGGTGTTGAAGGCATTGATATCAAAGGAAACCTCCAAGACTTCTTCACCGGGGTCCACTGCCTCCTCGTCTAGTCTTTCCACGTTTGCGTCAGCAGCGCCCCCGTCGAAAACTAAACTGGTAGTCCATCAGATCTAGTCCTAGGCGCGGGCAAGTGCTGGGCGAGGCAATTAGCAATAATTCTTTGTAGAAACTGACTCGCTTTGTCCAGAAGAAACTCGAAAGGCCGCTATACTAACAGAGAGTGAAAAGCGTCTCTCATTTTTTAGCAGTATCAGATTTCCAACTCTCCACCGCTATGGAAAGAGCTTGGACACGGGCTAAAGAGGCCATAGTGACAAGGCCAATACAAAGTCTGGTATGCCATCTGGCACCGTTGACATTGTTTTTGGTTTGTAGCCGCTATAGCTCCTGCTCTCAATTCTAGCTAGGTCGCCTGTGGCAAGTCGTTGACTCCTTAACTCTATCAACTTCTATGACATCCCTGCCGAGAGCTGCAGGAGAAGTGGTGGTGTAATTTCGTCTATGAAGAAAAAAGAGCACTTGATGGAGAAGTTGCGAGCATTGCGGCTGAAGACTGGGAAGTGGGAGAGCTACGGACGAGCTCCAGTTAAATTTGCTACCTCACGGAAACCTTAGAGTCTGAAATCTGGCTTAAAATATGATGCCATTATGATGAAACCTCTTATTGGATTCATTTAGAAAACAGTGTTCATTCACTGGATTTTGTAAACCAGTAAATGAACATACCTGTCCCAATACTGGCCAAAAGATTAGAAATCCGTTTATAAAATAACTCCCAAAATTTGAACCTTGTAGGATTCAAATGAATTGTGATTTTCAACAAAAATATGATATTGACAATAACCCAATGAATGAACGACCGTTCACTCACTAGATTTTTGGCAACTTTTAGTTCCAATACTGGAACACTCAATAATTTAATGTTACCTACTAATTAAAATTCCAAGTAAATTCATTTGAAACACATTAATAAACTATACTATTATTATAATAAACAAAAAAACTAATGAAAATACTGTTGTCTAAATTACAATGACGTATCAAAACTGATTCCTCACACCTAGGTCCTAAAAACTGGCTCGAACAACTTACAGTTTCACTGTATTCGATTACTTTAGACCCTCGCAATTTTGTAATGAACTCTGATGTCTTAAGACGGCTTTTGTAATTAAAATGGGATGAATTGTTGCAATTATGAAAAAAAATACTACGTCTGGTAGTAACGCCCACATTTCTTATTTTTTGGATAAAACTGCGTTTTGTTTATTCACTGGGGGTTGTTCATTCATTGGAGCCATTACCCTATTCATGTTTTCGTTCTTTTTATTTTTCTCAATAGATGGTGCTTTTCCTAATCACAATACATTAGATATTTTGATTTGTGGATCGGTTTTTATGATAAATACTGATAAGGTGTAAAAATGTTCATTTTTATTTTGCCACGTAGGTGTTCGTATTAAAAGTTTCACACATAACTCTACAATTTGTTTTGGCGTTTTATACATGCGTTCGTGAATTTCATCTTTTTCAATAGATGGCGCTGTAATCAGAATACTTGAGGAACAGAATACATTAGGAAGTTTCTTACTAAACTTAAAAATTCAATATCTTTTGATTTTGTGGGTCGATTTTGATGAAATAAACGCTAAATGTTACTCGGATTATCACTTAATATTTTTAAGTACCTAGATTTGGAACCCAATCTGTGGTTTATGCGTGATGCTCCCTCAAACGCACAGACAAACAGATAAACAGACAAAAATTTCAAAAATAGCATATTTGTGTTTTGTATCTTTTTCCTAACTTTTCTATGTAATTTTTGTGCAAAAATATTCAATGTACAGACACGGTTGGTCTACGATTTTATTCTATGTATAGAATAGATATAGATAAATTGCAGACCAGTTTCAATATCGTATAATTTCTCTATAGTGGTCACTTATTAATAATAAGGTTAAAATAGGGGAATAGGGTGTTTTTACTAATCGAAAATATAGACCATAAAGACTAATTCTGCATACTCAGCTCATTTTCGACCATACTGTGGATTGGATCCTTTTTGATTACTTATTGAGTCCAATTATTAAGAAATCGACAACAAGAATGAAGCTGTGACGAACTTTTCGTTTAAGAATTTTTAATATTACACTTGAAGTAACTGAGTTTGAGTTCCATCAGAATTAAATGTTTACTATGAATTTTGTATTTTTTTTTCATCAATTTAGTAACGACCCCAAGAGACTGCGGCTTGACGTTTCACATCTGAATGCAACATCTAAAGGTACAATTCCGATCTTGACGATCTTTTATAAAATCAAAGATTACCAAACTTGTCAAATCAACAATATTATGAAATCAATGATAAACCATTCTGACTCTACTGTAATAGCAGACTACTCATGGTCGCTTGTCGCTGGGCTACCCATGTCCTACGACGACGAATCCTCGCGACAGAGGCGCGCGACGTTACACTGGTGCAGTGTTCGTGCAGTTGCTTGGCTAGATGGTTAGTAGCTTTTTAGTCGGCGTTGGCCCTTGAGCATTGACATTATTTTGAAGCAATTTCATATAAAATTTTCATTTTTTTTTTCAAATACATTTTCTTACGATGTTATTCTTTTTTATTTGAGTCGTCATAAGTGAGTTTTTGTTAAAATCTCGTCTAAATTTGACCAACATATCACCCTCCTATGTAGGAAACGCTACCATTTATTGTGCTTTTCGGCGTCACGCGGCCGTAGCTCCCGACGCGATAGCGCCACGTCGCTCGAAGGCCACGCCCATTGGTCGCGCGACTCGGGCGCAGTTTTTGGTTGCAGGAATTGTACTTACCTTTATTCCGAACTTGGCGGCCGCGATCGGCGACAGTGACGTGCGACCGCGACCCACTGCTTTGTATGAAATGATATAGGGCACTTACGGGTGCAGGCGACCGAGTTGCGCGACCAATGGGCGTGGTCTGAGACCGACGTGGCGACCGCGACGCTGTTGCGCCAGGAGCAATACGGCCGCGTGGCGCAGCCAAAAAGCACATCATAGGGTGGCGTTTGGTGGGGTTTCTTTTTAACCCAAAGGTTGACTGGTAGAGAATGCTTTGTTGCATTAAGTTTAAGTCCGCCTATGTACCACTATTGTACATGAAGTTTAAATAAATAAATAAATAATGTTGGTAGATTTTAGACAAGATATGTTGTTAATAAAAACTCACATATGAATGATAACTACAAGACACCAATCGAATACATATAACATCGTGGGAAAAAATATTTGGGTTTTTTTTTTATTTTCTACAAAACGGTTTTTAATAATTTCAGTGGTCAGTGGCAAACTTTAACGTTTCAACTAGTTAAGCAGCAGATAGAGATCACTTAGCCATTGCTACGGCGTGCGTCTCGGTCGCTTATAAAAAGTGCGTTTAGATTCGTTCGTATGCTATGGGTCGCTTAGCGACAGACGACCGTGGTCGCCTGGTCGCGGGTCGCCGTCGTCGCCAAGATCGGAATTGTAGCTTAATAGAGAACACCCACGGCATTTGACTATGCCATCTATTATTGCGAATTCTAATCTTGTAAGTTGTAAAAACTTGATAGTGACGCTTCCGTGCTGCCACCTATAGTTCCCTGCACGTTCCATACATGGTAGGTACGTCACGACTATTGACTTTCATCAAAAACAGAAATAATGACAAAGCTGTCCTGACTGAATCGACTTCTATCGTGATCCTAAACGGTTCATAATTTTTTGTTCCAGTATCTACGAAGGGATATTACGGAAAGGTCAATGTACTTTAATGCACGTTTATCCGGTGCCAACCATACATAAAGATACGAGGCATGCGACGTAACTAATAAAACTTATAAATGAAAACAAATATATCCAATCGGTTCCAATTTATTTTAATCCTTTAATAAACTTTAAAACTTTTTAAATATCATATAATTAACAAAATAGTAAATAAAACAATATTTGAAGGATCCTTCCCAAAATTATGAGATGACCTTGCCTCCGCGAAACTTAACTTCCTAGTTGCATCAGTTGATGACTCATTGAGCAACTGGCACGTACGTGTGTACCTACGTCATTGTATCATAACATTAGTTAAGTCTTGCGTAAATGAGGAATTTGCGACTTAAATGCTGTTTATTCACGTTTGCGGCGGCGGTTTTGTTCTTCCTAAACAAAAAAAATTGTGTTTTTATTGTTAGTTCATATTATATACAACATTTAGAAATATAAACAGAAAATGTATACATTGATAAAAAAATCATACCTTCTGTGACAAAATAATGAGCAGTCTTCTGAACATTCCAATGAAGTCAATGAACAATTCTAAAGCATGTTGCACAAAGTCCTTGCTACCCATTCTGCGTTTCTCAATGATGAGTTGTGTGTCAAATAGTACAAAGCCACACATCAGCATAAGTCCAAGGTACAGGTGAGCCTGTAACAGAAATATCGGTTTAAAAATCCACCTCTTTATACATAATAATTTTCTATTGAACTGTTACATATTCCTTTACCACTCTGTCACTATCAAACTCCAAACTCAAAGATTACAGTAATGAAAACAAACAAACAGAATACAGTTATGAAATATCGTTCTTCTTCTTATTGTGTGGACAGTAAGGTCTAACGACCCTACACGCTAGTGTCAGAGTTTCTAAACCGCCTCAAAGGCCTCTGACCGCCATTTAGCGGCCGGGACCACCGGCTTATATGTGCCTTCCGAAGCACGGAATCATCTTTTTACTAGACAATCAGTTGATTCAAGCCTGCAATGTCCTAGCCAAACTGGAAACAACTTTACAAAGTATGCTTCCCTTGGGAATCAAACCCACAACCACCAAGTCACAAGGCAATCACCTAAACCACTCGATCACGGAGGCAATTTGTTGGAGACATAGTTTAGTCTGGAATAGCTCATAAGCTATTTTTTTATCCCGGGAGTATGTTCCCTAGGGATCCTGCTGGGAAAAGCTAGAGAAATGAAGACGAGACGGAGTAAAATCGTGACGGAATGGTACCCTTGAGATGGGAAACGTAACAGAGGTCGACATCGCAAAAGATAGGAGGACGAACTTAAATTAACAGTGGGTTGCAGCTGGAGAAAGGTTGCAAAGGATAGAAGGCAGTGGAAATTGTTGGAGGAGGCACACCAAACTCCGGGACATACTATAACAAATACATAAAAGAAAGAGCATTATTATGAACAAAACAAGGAGTTTCGGGATCAAAGGCTTGATTGATTGATTGATGTTCCCTAGGGATCTCGCTGACAAAAGCTGGTTACATTATCGAGATCATTGTTTTTGAATAAAATTATGTATGAAAAGCTGAATTTTTGTGATTTATTTTTATCATTAATTTTTATCCTACAGTCAATGGGGTTGGCAAATGAAAGCTGATCTCAGAAGGCACCACCACTACACAAACCCTTGTCAAAGTAATATAAACATTATTGTAGTAGATTCATTTGTTTGTTTGTTTATTATGGGCAGTCTGTTTTCTTTTAAGGTTTATACAATCAAATTAGCATTATCTTACTTTACAGGTTAAGTGATATGGGTAGGCTTGGGCTCATACAAATAAGAGAATATAGTTTTTGACGATTTAAGCAAACTGAAAGTAATCATTTTTAATAACCTAAGTATTTACCCATATTTTCATAAAAAACTGCTTTGGTATTGGTCTGTGCGCTACTAGCGCCACATTGACAGTTGTCGGCCCCAAGCTAATCTTATATTACAGCATCTTTTATATCATTACTTTTTGATTTATGCAACAAATGATTAAAAACTAAAATGAAAAAATTTCTAACTTAAAATTTTAAGTTGTGTTATTCTTCTAGTGTGTCAATGAATTCATAATAGCAAAAGTGTACTTTGTACAGTGACTTGTTATTTTATGAGGTCATTTAATTCAGTGAGTTCTAATAAAATAATCAACATATAGAATACTCTAGAATCCTACATGCCAAAAGCTATGTACATTATGTACTTACCCTAGTTCTGAAATGGGATGTTCAATTTGAGAATCTATAACGTTTTGGTATTACAGTATAGTTTGACAAGGTCTTAACTACAAATTCTCAATTCAGTTGCCAGAGGTACCCGATTAACATAAAAAAAATGGTTTAGTGTACTTACTTGATAAAGGAAGTGAGACTGCATGAAGATATTGACTAGAGTCATGAGTGACATAGAAGTGAGCAGAGTCATTAGGGTTCCTCCCAGGAACAACCAGCTGCCACGCTCAGCCAGCATCGCAGCAATGGAGAAGCAAACAAACACCAGTGTACTTCCTAAGAGTGCAGTCACTATGATGGCTGGGTCAATAAAGCTGACATACTCCAGTAGTGGTCCTAGGCTCATGCCTGAAATGTTTAATATGATATTAAAATATTGAATATAACTTCCTTTTTAACTGGCACCAAAGTTGTAAATTATCGACAGTCATTTACAACAGTGATACCAATTATTAATTTAAAACAAGAACTAATTTTATACCTGAAGTAAGGCCGAAACCTAAGAGGTATCCAAGACGCAGGTTTGTGTTTTTGCCAGTATCAGGAGTTGCAATCAACATAAGCATAAGACCCGCCCCTACAATTGCGGACAGGAAACCAGCTTGGAACCAGGTGTACATGTCAACGTACACCCCAGCCAGAGCCGAGCCACATGTCATCATCAAGGTTCCATACACATTTTTTAGATGTTGACGAACTGGTGGTTCTCTGTGAAACATCAAAACATGTAAATGAAATTATATTTACCATCAAATACATACATGTATAGGTATATGTATATTATCATTTAAATATGAGATTTGTGTTATCTACGTTTTGAGTACACATTACATCATAAATGGTACCTAGTTAAGTTTCAGTACCAAAAAGAAGAAAATGCTAGACAATTAATGATATCATCACTTTTATAAAAACTTGTAATTGTTAAAGGGAACTAAATAAACATTGTATGTGTGTCGCACAATGTACCTTGTACTACTACAAAAATCTACAATGTTCTAGAACGATGCAGTCACCTCACTAAAATGTTATTTGTTTGCAATTATTATTGCATCTACACATCCTATACATTGGAAATATTATTTTAATATTATAATGGTAAAAGCAGTACTTACAGTCGATTTTGAAAACTGTTGACGAATGTTTGAAGATTGGGAGTCATGATGACGGAGATCACGGGAGATTACAAACAACTATTTATAGCAATTTGCTTTGTAGTATATCCTAAAACACGTGAAAAGTTACTTCAGTATCAGGTGAATTGCACAATGCTTAAATAAAGACTGATTATTTTTATAGTATGCGCAGTCACAAACTGGATACGAATACGAAACAATTGGAAACAATGGTGATTTTGATGAAATACGTGAAAAACCGATTGATTTATTGCCAACATGAAAAAAAGGCATTTATGGTCCCCCGATATTCTCGACATTCTTAACAATGTAATAATCATCCGTGGTCCCGTGCGTGGAGCATACTGAAAGACCTACAATAATCATATGGAGCCTACATGCTACGTTTACACGCTTGCCATAGATTGGCAAGCGTCCACAAGCTCCAAGTCTTTACAAACACTTGGATGCCATTTATACGCTTGTGAGTGCGTCAGTGTGTTCCGGACAGGCGGACGAAGACGTTAAAGTTGCGAGGCCTCGAGTAAGGTCATAATCTCGTCGTAAGACCAATTACTACTCAGTACCTGGATGACGGTGTTTTTTTTGCGACGTTTTCTAAAAACTGGCCAAGTGCAAGTGGGACTCGCGTGCAAAGGGTTTCGAACGAATATAATTTTTCTAAATATGTTATTTTAACAATATGGACTTCTTATAGGTTTTCCTGTAACTTATAGGTAAAGATCTATTATCTCTAATTTTTTCAAGTTTTAAGCTCAGTCGTTTCAAAGATAATTCGGGGGGAATGGTAATTTTTATTTATTATTATTAATTAATTTATTTATTATATTCTTTATTGTACACCGATAATAATATAAAAATAAAACAGCAAACTAAAATACGTAAGTACAATGGGCGGCTTTGAATGACTTCAAAACCATTCATTTTAAAATTATGAAAAAAAAAATTAAAACCCTCACAGAAAGCCCTTTCATTTGATATGTCATACGCTATTGATAAAAAAAAACTATTTTTTGTTACGGACAGACAGACCATTTTTTATTCGGAACACTAAAAATTAAACCTAGCTAGCTAGATCGATTTATAGCTCCCGAAACATGAAATTTAATATGCAGGGGTGCATGCTAAATTTCATGAAAATCGATGGAGCCGTTTCCGAGATTACATATACAGAGCTGATACGACAGAGGGGCTTTCCTTTAAACTGCATATACTAGGTACCATTTTCAAGCTCTGTACAAAAAAGTAATTAAATAGGAGCAGTAGTTTAGGCGCAAATGATTTTGCACCGTTTGAACACGATGTATCTTTTCTAACAGCTGCTTATGTCTAAACATAAGGTCATGCACCTTACAACGATAAATCTACGATGCGTTTTTGCCGCTCTGACGCATGTTGAAGGACAAAAATTGGCAATGCAAACAAGGAAGCATTAACTACACACACACTTGCACTTTCACTACGAGAGTGACAAACATAGGAAAACATCCCGAGCGAGAAAGAAGAAATAGGTCAGTCTGTTGCATCTTTGCTATCGGTAAGTGGGGCCTCCAAAAAACTTGTTTTAATCAGTGCGCCGACGCTGCCTTTTCGGAACGTACGGTTTGTGGAATTCGCGCGCAAACAATTGTGATTTTATTTTGTTATTGTGATTGGACACTAAATAAGTTTAAGACAGTATTTCTTTCTTTTACTGTGAGAGGACACGTAACTTGGGATTATTATTATTTAGTATTAGTGTTTTTTTTTTGTGATTGACTGTTTTTTTATGGTGATAGGACACGTAACTTGGGATTATTATTATTTAGTATTAGTATCTCCGGACCTCACTCCCATGGATTTCTTTTTGTGGGGGTACATTTAGGGTGAAGTGTATGCCTCAGAGGTACAATTGATGAGTTAAAAAATAGGATTATTTTAGCATTTCACAAATTAAAATGCTTAGCGACGGGCAGTGATCTAATTAGAAAAATAAATAACAATATTCTCTGTCGGTATAATTTGTGCATCAATGTGAATGGAGGACACATCGAAAATTAAAAAAAAATAGTGGGTTTGTTTTTGTACGCGTACTTCGAAACTTTACCTAACATAAAAGTCAGTGCGAGCGGAGGCCTAAGTCGCCGGCCGCCCTCCCGCCCCGGCTCCCGCCGAGCACACGAGATACCGCACACCGCGCTCCGGCGCGCGCGACGTTGCTGCTTTGTTACCTAGCGGTATCTAAGGTCAGTGTCATTTTTTTACAAAGGGTGATTGCGTTTTATTCGGATTTGCAAGCTGTTTAGTTTGTTTGAAAAAAATATTTTCTCATTTTTGGCGCTTTTTGTTTTTGTACCGTATCGAATTAATACTGAACACGTATAATATACGTAGTTTAATTTAATGCCCCTCTATCGTATCAACTCTGTATACAATAATTACTCGTTTAAAGGTGGCGATGATCGTAGCATAAAACTAAAAACGTCCGTTCGGTGCGAGCTTGTGACCGAAACTAAACACGCGCCAACGTTTAAATGCGCCCCAAACGCAAGCCGCAAATGTCTTTTGATCTGTGTTCAAAAACCGACACTAGTCCGGATCGGAGGCAAGCTCACGCAAGCCATGCCAAACACCCCGTTTACACGCTTGCGTTGGTGGACGCTGGCCAAGCCACGGCAAGCGTGTAAACGTACCATTATGGAGCATGACCAAAATTCTTAGATAATATAACATCTGTCAATAATGCCCAAAAAATACATCTATCTATATAATTTTTTTCTTATGTGATTTGTTTTTAGTTACTGTAATTGGTTTTCAACCGCTTAATAAATAAATCATACAACACCATCCTTGCAATAGACTGTTTGTTATCCAGACAAAATCAATCTGCCCAGAAGTCTAAATAAAGGTTGTACGTTGTTTTATAGAAGATATTTTCATAGAATTTCGTTTCACATAAAATTTTTCTCGTATTATCATTTCATAGAATAATCAATACGCAGAATACTTACTTTGAAAAAATTTAAATCATAGATTTTTGTTACAAATAAACTTTGTTTAGATATTTATGATATCATAGAATTACAAATCAAATATTCTTTATCCGCATAATAAATAGTTAACATAAAACTTAGCATACCCTCCTATAAAATTATAACATCGCAGTCACAAATAAAATGCGGGTAAATTCTACTCAAGCAAAAGTTTTCATTCGGGCCCGCTCGAAGGAACCCCGCGAAGCGGCAATGGTGGCAAATGGCGATGGGAATAAAAGACAAAACTATGCAAACAAGCATAATCATTAATGCAGCAAGCGTACAGCTAGCATGCAGGAAGCATACAGCAAGCATGCAGCAAGCAAACGACATGCAGCATGTAAGTAAGCAAGCATACATCACATAAACGAGCATGCAACATGCATAATGGAAGCAAGCATGCAGTATGCATGGTTTTTGTCACGGCTTCGGCGCTGCGGGGCTTCGGCGATGGTTGTAATGCTCACCACCGCAGCTTCGGCTTGCTGGCAGCCGCGGTGGCGGGCGTTATAACACCTGCTCCTTAGGTCACGGGCCGCCTCGCCCCTCCGCGCCTATGCGGGCTTAAATTACACTCTAGGGGTAGGGCAGACAAGACTACGTGTGGTCGGTTTTACAGCGATTCATTTCTGTCACAATTTTTTTTAGCACACGTTTTGATTTTTTAAGATCAAATTTTATTTTGAAGATAAATGCTATTTTATAAAAATGGAAATAGGTGTAATAAAATTCTGCCATCCTTAAAATATGCCATGGACATATTATAAAACACTAATATTTAATTATAATTACATTTCACTGAAGTATAAAATACTGTGGAAAAAAAACACCGGACAAACAATATTCGTTAAAAATAATTCTACTTTTTGATACCTTTGTTAAATAAAAAAATGTGATCATGAAATTCATTGAATTGTTTCTTTGAAATAGGTTTCATTCAAGTAAATAGTCTTTGAAATAATAATATTTGACATAAAATTACAACAATCAAATATTATGTGAAACATTTTCTGCGAAACGATATTCTATGAAATGGGGAAGAAAACTGCCAAGTTTGGCCGCCTATAGCGCTGTTATCGCTTGGCTCAACGTTCAAGTTACGTCAAATACCATACAAAAAAAAAACACATTTATAATATATATTTTTTATTACAAAAATGCCTCGTTGTGCTGCAACTAGGTGCAATAATAATGGTAACCATTCTTTTCCTAAGAATTCACGAATAAGAAGACTTTGGGAGAGGGCTTTAAGGAGACGTAACTTTAAAGCTGCGGATAATTCGAGGTTATGTTCAGAACATTTTATTAAATCTGATTATCAAGGCTACAGTTATGCTACAGGTTTGTAAATACAACTGAATTAAACATTTATACATTTATTGAGATAAGAATAACCTCATTTTCTTTACAAAGATTTATTTTTGCAAAAGTGTTTCATAATTATTAATATTGTTTTTAGGAAACTGTTTCTCGTGGAGCAGACCTGTATCTATGGCCGCCACTGCTAGAGAGCAACGGTGTTTGAAGTGAAACGTTTTTTTTAGCGAAGAAAAAAAACAAACTGAGAAGTGACAGATATGTTAATGAGTCAAGCGAGCGCAGCGACATCTGCAATTAACTTTGCGTTTTTTTCCCCATTGCTGTCTACGAAACAAGGGTACACCCTAAATAAATGCAGTGTTATACCAATATTTTACATTGAGCAACTGCCTGTCTAACCTTCAAAACCAGTTATTGAGTGATAAGATTTTCATTGGTAAGACGGATGCTAGATAGACTGTAGGTTTTCTCAGTACCTGTAGTTACGGGCGGCCGTTGTTTCGATTATCGACTTCGGTAAGCGTAGCCAGAGAAGCTGTTTTATGTTTCATAATGGTTTTCAAGTAAATTCTCAACCATATATTTAAAAAATGATAGTATTCTGAAAATATAATATACCACTCATGTCCCAGTAATAGGCTAAATACTCTAAGCCCAGTAAGGTCCCCGTAAACTATTTTAGCTTTTGCTCATCTCGTCTGTATAAGCTTTAGTAAGATTGTCCAGCAGATTGTTAGCATTCTATGGTCCACAGAATACAAACAACATAAGTATATAACTGACGTGGAAAAACTAATGATTGAATATAATATGTAAATAATATTTGAATTATTCAAAAGTCAAAACTATAAGTAGCGTCAAAGTTAACATAGTACCAAGTGGCCTCCAAAAATAAATGACAATTGCATTTTTTATTAATAGAAACTGTACTTTCTGTTGGATAACTAATTGACCAATCATATGACAACACGGCTGTCACCGAATGTTTTATTATTCACCATAAAAGAAAACATGAGTTGAGTTGCAAGATTAGAAAAATACGACAAAACATTCTCCCAGATATCAGTCTGACGTTGACGGCTGATGTCATTATTGTCAATTTGACATCTGCTCATAACCTCAAAAAGCAACATTATCATTTGCTGCTGTAAACACGTTGTAATAGTTATTAATGTGATTTATTCATAAAAATGGGGAAGAAGACAAAAGTAGGAAAACAGCGCAAAGACAAATATTATCAACTCGCAAAAGAGACAGGTAAAGTTTTTGTTAAATACTTGATTTTATTATTAGTTTCCTGTGTGCTCATGTTGCAATCAAAAATTATTCGTTAATGTTATTTTTAGGTTATCGCTCCCGAGCTGCTTTCAAATTAATACAATTGAATCGAAAATTTGGGTTCCTACAAAAATCACGAGTATGCATCGATCTATGTGCCGCGCCCGGTGGATGGATGCAGGTGGCGCATCAGAACATGCCCGTGTCGAGTGTCGTCATTGGCGTTGATTTGTTTCCTATCAAACCGGTTCCCGGTTGCATCGGCTTAACTGAAGATATTACAACAGAAAAATGTAAAACAGCAATAAAAAAAGAAATCAAAACATGGAAAGCTGATGTTGTTCTCAACGATGGTGCTCCTAATGTTGGTTTGAACTGGATTCACGATGCATACCAGCAAGCTTGTCTGACACTCAGCGCTCTTAAACTGGCCACAAATTTCTTGAGGGAGGGAGGATGGTTTGTAACTAAAGTATTCAGATCTAAAGATTATCATGCACTATTATGGGTGTTGAAGCAGTTTTTCAAGAAAGTTCATGCAACAAAGCCACAGGCCTCTCGTAATGAATCATCTGAGATATTTGTGGTTTGTCAGGGCTACATTGCACCTGATACCATTGACCCTAAATTTCTTGATCCCAAACATGTATTTGAGGATTTGGATATTGTAAAGAAACAACACATCAATATTTTACACCCGGAAAAACAAAAGAAAGCTAAAGCTGAGGGATATCTGGAAAATGATTACACAACTCACCACAAAGTTATGCTCTCACAGTTTCTGAGTCAAGACCAGGATCCTATAGACTTACTGCAAGGATGCTCGGAGGTAATTTTTTATCTTATTTAATACTTTAAATGATTTTATATAGAATTATGCATACATTGCAGTTAATGGTGTAACTACTATTAAATGATATATGTTCACAGATTGTGTTTGATGATAAGTCTATTGAAAATCACCCTAAAACTACTGCAGAAATCAAGGAATGCTGTAAAGATATTAAAGTACTTGGCAGAAAGGATCTGAAAGCTTTACTAAGCTGGTTCAAGCAAATGAAGGAATTTAAGGCCTCACAGGTAATAACCTTCATACTTTTAAGGTCTTTTTGCTCTGTGTCTCAGAGATGTTTTTTGCCTTAGTGTACATTTATATTATATTTTTATTAGTGTATTGTTACTATTTATATTATTTAAAAGCTACATGCTTTCAGATAATAATTTATTTTAGCGCTTGCCATCAAAGTAATAAGTTTGGCAAATAAAATTGTAAAAAAGACAAATAGTGTACCTGATGACAATAAAAATAATTGTAGACATGCTCTCAAGAGCCTTTTGTCTCCACTTCAATTTCATTAAATTTTATCTTATAGAGCTTATGGAAAATTGATTTCCAGGTTGTCAAGACTGATGCTAAAGAAGGCAGTGATAATGAAGAAAATGTGGAAGCAAACGAGGGTGATGATGAAGATGATGTGGATGCAGAGATTGCTGGACTACAGGTACAAACAATATTTTAAGGGTTACCAATGGAACCCTATTACTAAGCCTCCACTGTCCGTCCATCCGTTTGTCTGTCTGTCTGTCAGTGGGCTGTATCTCAAGGACCGTAATAGGTAGGCCGTTTAAATTTTCACAGATTGTGTATTTCTATTGTCGCTATAACAAGAAATAATAAAAACTAAAGAACAAAACCCTTTGTGTGCGAGTCCGGCACGCACTTGGCTGGTTTTTTAGATAAATATTTGGTAGTGACTTTTTCGAACAAATTCTGCAACATGGATTTGTTTCATTCTTAGCTTCCTTAATAATAGATGACCTATATAGGGTATCTATTTGCTTTTCACATGTTCTAAATCATAAATAGATTTGACCTTGTTAGGTATGCTCTTAAAATCATATGATCTTCCATATAATAAACTATATAATTGACAACACAACAATACAATAGCAGTAATACAATAACAACAACAAAATGCTCAAGTAATACACAACATACACATAATTTGAAGTATCCATAATATTTTGTACCTCTTCTACAGGGTCTTTATATATTTTTAATCTATGCATGTAATATTTAATTCGGAGCTTGTTTAGGATGAAGAAAGACGCTCGTCCAAACGTAAGAGGAAACAGCTAAATAAACAGCGGCAGAAACTGGCAGAGAAAATGAATCTGAAAATGGTGCTCAAAGGTGATGGAGGCCCCATCTTGGAGAGCAATGATATGTTCAAGTTATCAGATATCAAGAATGCTGAAGTAAGTTTCTAGTCATAAATTAAAAATAGAACAAGATACTAAATAACCATGTTACTCAGAATAAATGTCATAATGTTAATTTTTTTTTATTGTTTTTTAATGTTTTAGGAAATGGCACGCATGGTAGACCAGCAACCAGATATAGTGGCAGAAGCCAGCGACTCAGATGATGAGTTCAAAGTAAAACAGAAGTATGTTAAATATGATACAGAGTCTTCTAAACTGGACTCTTCAGGCCTCTACTATAAAGATTCTGACAGTGAGCTCGAAATGGAATCTGACTCTGATGCTGAGCAAGACAAGGAGACTTTGGGTAATACTTTAACAGCCTTATTCATAAAAAACATTAACCAAAGCTTAGCTTAAGAGCCCTATCACAGAATTGCATTTTCACTCGCAAATCTGCTGACTCATCGCATTATGTAGAAATTACGTTAATTTAAGGTTTATTATTAATTTATTTAATGAATATTTATTAAATTTTCATCTCTTCTGAACTAAGATTTATTTTGGTAGTTTTTATGAATTGAATGGGATTTTTTTACGGCTATTCCATTCTTATTCCAAATTTCTGAGGCCGCTATGAAGGAAATACTATATGTATAAGGAATATTATGATATATTTTTCATTTCATTTGCTAAGTACAGTAGTTAGTTATCCACGAGCTCGAAAAAGTGCCATCGCGCTTTTCATGAGAAACTTGTTTCGGTATTTTGGCTTTTTACAAATATATAGGACAAAAAAGTGGAAAGTCAAACCACTATAAACTATACTAATAACTATTCTCAACTACCCAATAAGCGAAAGTTTTCTAAATATTTCAGTTTCTGAGAATGAGAAAGCTAAAGTTGGTCATTTTACGCAAAAAACGCAGTCAAATTGTAATAGGCCTCTTAAATACTTATTAGCAGATACTTTATTCAAATATTCTGTGTAGAATTTGAATTTATAATTTCAATTTGCTGTTTTTTTTATACATACTTTTATTTGTTTTATTTTTCTCATTCAAAGCAAACTTATTTACTCATTTGCTTTGTATTTCAGCTTTTTCAGATTCAGATACAGAAAATAAAAAAGTAGCCAAAATAACAAAACTAAACACATTAAGAAATAGTAAGGTGGCTAAATCAGAGGCTGTTCCCAAGAACCACCCACTGCTGACTGACTTGGATAACACTGATCCAGTCTCCCGGCGCTCCATGAAGGCAGAGCTGTGGTTCCAGAAAGACAGTTTCAAGGACATTGATGAAGATGACGACGAAGGTGTCGACTTGGACAAGTTGGCGGAAACTTACAAAGAAAAAGGCAAAAAAGTTGCAGAAGATGGTATCACTGCAGATATGAAAAGTGGTTTAAAAAGAAAAGTGGATGACGATAGCTCCGATGATGATTCATCAGACAGTGATTACGATGTAGAAGACAATGTGGCTCCTACATCCGGCAAAGCTGGGGCAAAAGCCAGTAAAAAAGATGACTTTGAAGTAGTTTCACAAGATCCCGGTAAGATTTGGGAATATGAAATGCCAGGTGTTCAATCTGTGTGTTTACTTTCATTTAATTTGTTCCTCTATTTCTTTTATAGAATTAAAACGGCTTAAGAAAACTCTTAAGATGGATGCTGAGACCCTCGCTTTAGGAACGATGATAGCGACATCAAAGAAATTTAAAAGAGATCTGATAGATGATGGATGGAACCGCTATGCCTTCAATGATAAGAATTTGCCAGATTGGTTCGTGGATGACGAAAAGAAACACATGAAAAAGGAAGTCATAGTTCCAGAGGTAATTTTGGAAAACAAATAAAAAAGTCTTGTACCACACACTTGCTCAAAAAGTGCATTTACGAAGCCTGTATACATTATTTGAAAGTTAAAAATTACGCACCATAAATTAGTCAACAAGCGCTTTTTTGGTCAACTTTTTTCAGCAGTCTCGGAAAAATATGAATGAGTGTCATTCGATTCGCAAGAGCATGTAGATGATTTTTGAAAATAATGAACCGCTCGAAAAAGTTGTAAAAGTTTTAAACAATTTACTGAAAAAAGAAAGAAGGGTTTGCAAATTTCTCAAAATCTTAATTTTTAAAATCTAAAAAATCGGATCGGATTATTGTGCATTCATCTATCTAGTTATTGCCTGATTTTTTAATTTCTTTGTTTTGATATTTAATACGTATATATTGATAAAGTGGCCGAAGCGGGCGTGGCTTGCGTAAGCCATAGTACCCGTTTTCGGTGGTAGTTTCACGCCTCTGGGAAAGTAATAAATATTGGTCCTACAGTTCCGAGAGTCAGGACGTCTTCTTAGGAAATTTCCTTCTTTTTTCGAATTTTTTGTTAGATTATAAAATATTTATAAGATTTTGAGATATTTGCCAAACCTGCTTTCTTTTTTCAGTAAATTGTTTATAACCTTTGCAATTTTTTTGATCAGTACTTTTTTTTTTTTCAAAAATCATCTACATGCTCTTCCGAATCGAATGACACAACATTCATGTTCTTCCGAGACTGTTGAAAAAGTTGACCAAAAAAGCACTTGTTGACTAGACTGACAATGGAACGTGCGGTAAAATAGCTACTCTCACCTAAGTACCTACTTTACTGCACACTCCATATAACGGAGCGTGCGGTAAAGTAGGTACTTACGAGCCGTGCATATCCTTTACGGCTCTCTTTTTTTTAATTTTCTAAAAAAAAAATTACAAGAATTCCACCAAGGAGTTTCACAATACGAGAATAAGAAAAGGTCAGAAGCTAGGCGGTGAAATAAAGCGCAGTATACTTTCCAATGCTTCCCTAAATTTTTCAATAATACTCAATAAATTATTAAGAAAATTATATTCAACTTTCCATGGCGGGAGAATCGCGAATGCCACAGATTAAAAATGACCGCCACAAAAGACTAAAGCTCATTCAATTTAAGTATATAGGTATGTACTTTAAATTCAACTAAATTAAAAATAGAACATCCGGAAATAATGTTTATTCATTTCAAGTATTTTGAAGTTTCGTTTTAATAATAGAATATCATCAAAATAATAAAAGATAAAGCGAAACGCTCTTGCTAAATATGTCTGTCTCAAATTAATACTTTTAAATTTGCAAATTCGTGTCATTTTTATACTGCAAAGCTTGTCGCGACTTTCTGACTGATCTAAAAACAAGAAGTTTGTCTCATTACCTATTGTACTGTTTTACGCGTTTGACCACTATCTCACCTGATGGTAAGTGATGATGTGGTCGAAGATGGAGCACGCTTACCTAGAAGTAACCTGTTCACTCTTGACTTAAAAACTCCCATGTGGTAGCTATCAGAAAACACAAACTCCTGTAGGGAATTCCACTCCTTAGCTGTACGCACTATGAATGTGTTCCCAAAACGTTTTGTGCATGTGGGTGGGATGTTCACCATGTACCGGTGGCGCATCGTCGTTCGTCTTGTGGTCCGATGATGGAACGGGTTTGGCAGAATTAAATTATTCAATTCCGTTGCACATTGCCCAAAATGCAACCGGTAGAAAACCGACAGGCTAGCAACCCGTCGTCGATGCCCAAGACGAGCTTCGTCGCGACGAGCCTCTCATTGTCGACGATCCTCTTGGCTCGTTTCTCAATTGACTCAAGGGCATCAAGCTGGTATCTGGCAGATCCGTCCCAAAGATGAGAGCAGCATTCTATACACGATCGAACTTGCGCTTGATAGAGTTTGAGAAGCTGTTCCGGCGTGAAGTACCGTCTCACCTTTGCTAGGATCCCCTACTTTGTTGCAGCCACTTGAGCTTTTGCCTCTATGAAAGGGCCAACATTGAGGGTAGACGTTAATATAACCCCAAGAAGCTTGCAAATGTGTTGTAGAACGTTGTGTACACGTGCGGTTGCGGTCGGTTGTGTATATTGGTACATACATATTTACAAACTCGTGACTATAAGCCCTCCACATTCGTCTCGGGCGTACATTCGTCTACTCGTTTGTAAAAACTAACTTACCGCACTAATATCATAAATAACTATTATTTTAATACATTTTTTTTACTCTTGCGATTCCTTCTTTGAAATGTCACATCATGTACATTTTTCTTCATTTTCACAGAAGTACACAGAAGAATATAAAAACAGGTTGCAAGACATCAACGCCAGACCCATCAAAAAAGTGATAGAAGCCAAAGCTCGGAAGAAGAAGCGTATGATCAAAAAGATGGAACGTGCCAAGAAGAAGGTAGAAGCTGTCATGGAGAACGCTGATATGTCAGAGAGAGAGAAGGCTCAACAAATCAAAACGTTGTACAAGAAGGCACAGACAGACGGGAAAAAGAAAATAACTTATGTGGTGGCTAAAAAACACACTACCGCCAAACGTATGAAACGACCTCAAGGAGTTAAAGGACATTACAAGGTGGTCGACCCTCGTATGAAGAAAGACTTGCGCGCGCAAAAGGCCAAGGAAAAAACGAAGGGCCGCGGCAAAAAGGGCCATTCTTCTAAGAACAATAAATCTAATAAAAGTACGCCGCCTAAAAAGAAAGGCAAGAAGGCTAAAGCTAAATAAAATTAAGTGTAATATTTAATACAAATAAACGAAAGTGTAACAATGTGGTTTCTCATTTTAAGGTGGTTAGTATTTTAAAACCAAAAACACAATCAGGAGGTCTTTCTGGTCACAGGATAAGTTCAATATTTTGCTATAAATTAGTATAAAAGCGTTAGCTTTGAATCTAAAACATGGTATCTAGAGTAGTTACACTGTACCTCCGGTTTTGTCCTGAGCCATACTAATTTTTCAAGAAAATTTATTACTTAGTTTCTCAAGTTGCCCTTGTTATGTATTTGTTGGGTGAAAAGTATTTCCATTTAGCTGGTATTACCAAGCTTATTTTTACGACTAAGGTCAGGGTGATATTTGAATCCATGTGCGTCATTCGCCGAGTTCAGGGACAGACACGCCATATAAATGATATCACTTCGCTTGGTGGCCTTGGGTGTCTAATTCTGATTCGCTCTAACTACGCCGTCTGCCTACTAAGTACTATTGAGCGACTTTATGCACAGCTTGCGGAATAAATGTTCTGCGTCGCAATGTTTTCGACCTCCAGACGTTAATATTGTTTGCTTTACCATAATGCTGAGATCGCAATAGTACGTAGATATGAAACGTTTATCATTCATCCTTGAAGTTATAATCGAAGGTATAATATGTGAACTAATTGAATATGCCAGACATTCGAATTTTCTTCATAATTTAAGGATTTGCAATTGCGAAGCACATTACATACTAAAAATAACTTGCCTAGCCGTTGTTTACTAAGTAAAAATTACAGGTAAAATCGTCTTCATGGAGTCTTTTAACACTATTGCAAGAACTTTTGTAACCATATTTATTTGCAAATAAATCTTTGTCTTTGATTTTGACTTTGTATCTTGTCGGACGGAAATAGCTGGAAAATATCTAAGAAATTCGGAAGGAAATAGGAAATGGTATGAGGCGAAATGTAGGGTGGCGAGGATGGTACTTGGGAGGTTGGAGGCAGGCGGCAGGCGGGGCGCTCGGCCGGGCTATATCGAGCGCGCGATCACGGCCAAGGCCGCGCACCGCCGTCATCGCTCCCGACTCCGTCCGACGTCCGTGCTCCGCAGTCCGGTCCCGCGGTACCGGATCGTGTCTATATAACTTTATTGCGCCGTGGGCGTTCATGTCACTTCTCGAGGATTACATGACTTGCGTGCGAGTAGATAGGAGCGTGTGACCAACAGTGGAAGAGATGTTGTGCCGTATTGGAGACGAAGAAGGAATCAAATACATTGTCATTATCTCTATCTTCCTACTAGCCGGAGAGTGATTGTGTCGGCCAACACTGTGAACCGATTGTCAAGTTTTATATTTACGAGTACTCACCTACGTATTTAAAACTAGCCTATTCTCCCGCGGATCGCTTTTGTGGTGTCTGTATTCTTATCCCACTGACTATAGAGAATAGCATTCTGCCAGTCTATCAATAGTACTTCTTAACTTCAGAGACTAGGTGCTTTTTACAAACAAACAAACAATTTTATTTCCATTATATTAGTTTACAGAAACAAAAGCAATGGGGCTTTCTGTGAGTGGTGGCATTTATGTTATACAGTATGTGGGATCGTGGTGACGTCCGCAGCGGCGCAGGTAGCGCTGCCGAGGTGGCGTCGGCCGGGTGCGGGGTGGTGTGACCTCGCCCTGACAAGGTCGCTGGTTCCATTCCACTTGGCCACGCCACTCATCCCTCCCTATAGTAATCTTCCATAATGATTTTCGCTTCCCGATACATTAACATAATAAAATGTTTGATTTGTCTTATTTATAGGTAGGTACTTACTTCATCTAATTTTATTTCTCTCATCGTTTCAAAACTATACTTTGTGAAGTAGGTTCCTCCTACCTACATAATATTTAAGTAACTTTCACCGTTCCGATACGTGAGTACTTACAGGGTGGAAAGTTTGAATGACCCTGACATTATTTTTTTAAAACTTAATTTTGTCAGTGGCTTTGTCCGCGTGAAAGTCGAAAGTTATCCCAAGTGAACCGGGACAAAAAAAAATTTTGTTTCGGAATCCTTGGTCAAACACGTAGGTATGCAATAACATAATCCTATGGGAAGGTACACCTACACAGATGCTTGCATGCTGCATGTACTGATGGGATCAGCGGATTTAGTAAAGTAACATAAGTACCCGCACTCCCTGGTCTTTTCCCTTGCTTTTTCCATCCTTAAGGTTTACACCCAAAACGAAAGAAGCCTAGGTAGGTTGGTATAGGTTACTGCTGAGGGCAAAGGTGATCGCGATGATCACTTTCTTTGAGGACAGGTATTTTTTTAATATTTTTTCTATAATTTAATGAACAAAACCACAACATTAGGCTAAACAATGAGAAAAGCCAGCGGGGTAATCAGATTACTACCCCCTCCCTAACTGAATTGTAAAATTCCATTATCCATGTTCGTCCTTGAATTTGGGATGTAGGTAGGTACCTACTTAGTTATTTAATGTTCATGAACGAGGTTGTGAGTTGTGAGAAACGGATCAAAATGAATGACGAATAGTAAAGACGAGAAAGAAACAAAACACCACCTTAACCTTTCTTTTTCACAATGGATTCAAATCAGAATCGTCTTTACTTATAGTTCAGGGTGTGCGGTGCACCCGGGCGCAGGAGTGTAGGGGGCGCCGAGCACCGCTCGCGTCACGTTGAAAGAGTATTCGTCGCTCACAGCGCGCCAGTGCTCTCGAACACCCTGCACCCGTGTTAGGTCGGGGGCATTTTATGGGAATTTTTCTATCAGACTGACGACCGCCGGTAACGCACGAAGGGTCATAATATAATTTGTTCTAGATCCCGTATACTGTCAGTCAAACATGTCAAAATTTTCACAGTATGCAGGGTCTAGAATAATATTTTCATCAATTTTTAACGGCCCATCGTTCTCCTCGACGAGGTAGGCAAGCTCTTTGAAAGAGTAATTAATTGCAAAACGCCTCATCGGGCACCTGGTGGGGCCGGATCTAGCAGAAAACCAGTTTAGTTTCCACAAGAGGCGTTTGAATGTGGACGTTATCATGCGCGTGAAATGCGGTGTCCCAGGGAAGGGTCGTCTTGGCGGTGTCTCTTGACATCGCCAATGCTTTTAATACTCTGCCCTGGATTTGCATCAGGGAGGCACTCCGATATCAATGGATTCCGACCTACCGCTGTCGCGTGGTCGTGGCTTATCTGACGGACAGGGTCGTCATCTACCCTGGTCAACCGGGAGAGTGGAACCGGCTAGATATGTCGTACGGTTTTCGGTTCTAGGGCCACTCCTGTGGAACATCGGCTACGACTGGGTGCTGCACGCCAACCTCCCTAGCGGCGGCGGCGTCAGCCTACGCTGATGCCGCTAGGGAGTAGATGTTGCCTAGTAGACTACTCTGCTACGCTAACGACACGCTGGTCCTGGTGCAGGGGGTGTCGCACCAGGCGGTGGCTTACGTAATGACACGCGTAGTTCAAGTAATTGAGAGGATCCTGCAATCGGATTTTGAAGTGGCCCTACACAAGTTCGAAGCCATTGGCTTCATAGTTCTCAAAAAGCACCATCCTGGGGATCCGAAATTGCGGTAGGAGGGATTCACGTCGGCGTCGCGTCGACGATGAAGTACTCGTTAGGGCTCGTTCGATAGGGCTCGTCCGCCGACAGACTATGAAACTTCGTCGAATACTTTGCATGTTTGGCTCCCAAGCTGGAGCGGGACCGCCGGGTGCAGCCTTCAAGGGGCTCCTGCCCAATCTAGAGGATTCAAACGCCTCCTGCTAGAGGCTCTACGCGGGGTCGCATGTGCATGACCCCGTGAGGCACCGCGCTTTCGTTGAGGCGGCGGCCAGCTCGCCACCTGAAAGAGTCCCAGAGGGTAATGACCATCCTGCTCGTCCGGGGGTACCGCACGATCACACGGTCTTGCCGAATTGGAATCTGGAGGGGAGGAAACCGGCATGACCTAGAACCAAAAATTCGAAGACATGTGACATCTATCAACACGCACTGGGCCCGCGTGGTGGATTACGGCCCACTCCCTCTCACCGAGCGGAGGCCTATGTCCTCCTAGGCTGATTTTGCTTATGCTTAGGTGGGTACCAACGTTACCCTTTTTACGGTATGTTACTTTTACCCCTTTTTTAGGGTTCCGAACAAAAAGCGGAACTCTTATAGGATCACTCAGGTGTCTGTCTGTCCGTCTGTCACTGTTTTCTCCGGACGCACTGGACCGACACATATGGACTTCTGAGACCTAAAAATGGACGTGTTACGTAAATTATTAAATTTTTAGTACGGGGGTCACTTTGTTTAAAAAAAAAACAAATAAAAAAAGACGAGCGAGTCCGACTCGCACTTGGCCAGATTTTTTTTTTGCATCGGTCCTCACTAACTCACTAGTACTATCCTAATCTTAACTATATATGTAGGTAGATAATATCTACCTACATATATAGCTAGTTTTCAGCAAACATAATATTATTATGTTTGCTGAAAATGAGTCTGTTAGTTACGGTTTCTGAGGTACATTGGCGGGCGTTTATCTGTCCGTTAACCACTAACCAACCAATGTTATGACAAATAGCGGGCATAAGTCACTGAACCGATTTTGATAAATTTGAGTAGGTAGCTAGGTATCAACACAGATAGATAGGACAGTGGAGAACTGCTGGTCTATTCTGGAAATAACCATTTCTGTATCGAGCTTCCCTGAGTGACAAAGCTTACAAAGTGAGCCTTTTACACACAACATAACGGTTTATACGAATTTAATACTCACCTCGGATTCCGCTGTCGAGACACGAAAATGTTCTAACAGAATAGCACTATGGAGACTGGATACGTGAGCGAAGCCGCGGATGTTTACGAGCTGTTTTTAACCGACTTCTTCAAAAAGGAGGAGGTTCTATGTTCGGTTGTATGTTTTTTTTTATTTATGTTCACTGATTTCTCCGCCAATTCTGGACCGATTTTGTTTTTTTTTTTATTCGAAAGCCTATACTCCTGCGGTGGTCCCATTGTCACCAAGTTAGAATCTGATGATGGGATCCCATGAAGATCGAGGGAATCCCTCAAATTTTATAAGCACATACACTGTTTTTCATAAACTTTCTAACGCAGTTCAGATATTTGTGCCTGGTAATCATCAACTTCTGTTGCTGAGCTGATGATGGAAGGTATAAGTCAGGATCTGATGATGGTATCCCATGAAAAATGTTTGTTCAGCGATAATTTCGCCAATTGTTAACCGATTTGGATGATTATTTATGTTTGGAAGAGTATTTTCTCGGACTGGTCCCATTTAAATTTGGTGAAGATCTGATGAAGAACTTCGGAGGTAGGCAACGGAACTCTTCAATAAATGATAGCAAATGGATCAGGATTTCTGAAATCACATGTCTGTTGATTGTTTACACCAGTTCATAACATAACATCGCCGGCACGCTGTGTTTGTGGTTTCACTTTTTAGTCGTACCTGCGTACCACTAAAAAGTGAAAAATACTTACTTCCGAAATTAAAGTTATTTTTTGGAAGTCGGTTTTATTTTTTTGTTAAAAAGTTTTTTCAGCCTGAACCACAATATTACTGACTAGTTGAACTAGTTGTCGCGCAACTTCGTCTGCGTCACAATTTTATTACTGCTCCGCTTGAAATATAGCGCTCTTTCCCGATAAACGGGCTATCTAACACTGACATAATTTTTCAAATCGGTCCTGTAGTTCCTGAGATTAGGGCGTTCAAGTAAACAGACAAACAAACTCTTCAGCTTTATATATTAAATAGTTGACCCGCGCAACTTCGTCTGCGTCACAATTTTCATTACTGCTCCGCTCCTATTGATCTTAGCATAATGATATATATGCGTATGCCTATAGCCTTCTTTGATAAATGGGCTATCTAACACTGAAACAATTTTTCAGATCGGACCAGTAGTTCCTGAGATTAGCGCGTTCAAGCAAACAAACAAACTCTTCAGCTTTATGTATTAGTATAGATAAAAGTATAGATTCTGGTAATTAGATGTTTGCTTTGTTAGTTTGGACTAAATAAACATTTGCACCCGTGCGAAGCCGGGGCGGGTCGCTAGTAAGGTAAGGTTTTCTTTTCACCACTGATACAGAAAGAGGAGTAAGTTCGATGGGATTTATTGTTTTCAAAATCATATGATCACAATATATCGAGAAAGTATAGTCTAAAAAAGATATACATATTACAATTATTAATCTTCCGGAGTTTCAATTATCCGGTGACATATAGATACAGCTTAAATAGCGTAAACAATACACGAACAGTGCCGGCTTAACCCATAAGCAAATTAAGCAATTAGGGCATCACATCTGGGGAGCACCATAAATAGATAAACTACAGGAATGAGGTCGAAAGGTACCTACTTATTCTGATCAATTGCGACTAAATTTCGCAAACCTTCCGAAAAGTCAGCAAGATGTTAGTTACAAAACCCAAAAGTCACTCCTAGAGACGTCACTTACAAAAACTGGCCAAGTGCGAGTTGGACTCGCGTGCAAAGGGTTCCGAACTAATTTCATTTTCGTAACATGTTTTTTTTAACATTAGAAAGTTCTTTTCGGAGATAATGGGGGGGGAGTGGTCATTTTTGGTGTACAAAACTACCAGACGTGGATTTTAAAGACACCAATTAAAGGAAATCATAGACAAAAGGCAGAGTGCTAAAATGTTTGAGCTTGCTTTGCTTGCTCTTGCTGCATGTATTCTTATCATATCTCACCTTTTCTGTACCTAATAGATAGGGGGCACCACAGGCGTGGATTGCTTAGGGCATCAAGAAGTCTCAATCCGGCACTGTAGGTACACGAATACCGTAAGTCGGCTACTTGGGTAGTACACAACACGAGCGGTTCTTAGTGGTAGGTACCTAAGGCTCGGCTCTGTAGAAATGAGTTACTAAAATCTGGATACTTGTTATACATAGATAAGTTTTTTTGAGTAGGTAACGACACACAAAACTCCGATTAAAATTAGTTTTAATGGATTGGAGTGCAAAAACTGTACAGCACCCGTTTCCACCAAAAGTAACCCTCACCTACGCCATAGCTACGAGTACCTAGCTTCCTACATCCTGCCGCCAACCGATGAAAGTCTGGCGGAGTGGCGGCCGACAGATGGCGGTCACTACCTTTCAATTTGCCAGGCCTTACAGCCGTGACGAGCAGGCGTTAATGTTGCCAGTGAGTGAAAACGGTGGCCAAGTAGCTAAAGATTCCATCGAATACTGTCAGTCCATAAACTGCAACAATTTTATAAACTTTTTCCAAATATTTACTAATAATAAACGATTTAAGGTGAATGTTACGGGTTGCTCATTGCCATTTTCCCGCGAGATGGCGCTGAAGTCAACATTTTCAGTTTTATTTTGTTTCGAGTGTAATTGGAACAATATTAAGTCGCAGAAATAATGGTGCGACAATCGGATATTCCACTTTATCGAAATTAGTCAAAATACGGCATAAAAACCCTTCTGATTATGGATATGTAAAGGTGGGGCGTGGACAGACGTGACCTCTTTTTTGTTTGGGAACTACATTCCAATCGATGGGTATAAGCTGCATGCTCAGGTGCAATAAAGTTTTCCCAGATTGGTGATTTCATACATACAAAGTCTAAGTACATCATCTTAAAGTAATAGACTAGTGACTAAATATGTTTCGCTAAGTTCTAGAACAATCGAACACTTGGTTTTTAGTAAATATCAGACTTGGTGTTTGGTAAAGGTGTAAATTATCAAGACAATAAGTTTATAAATAAACTGGATTAAAATTCGAATGTATCACCAACGTTCTTGGTGACTCGATAAGCAGCGCTGCTGGCTACCTTTATTTCTGCGACGAGAAGCATCCAGTTGTGGATGGACGTCTGTTCGAGGGGGACGTTACACAAATCTTCAGGACAGGTGGCCGCCCCCGCCCTATAAAGTTCGCAAGTTTAGTGCGCGCGGAGCGGGTGAGCGACCACGTTCACGGTCAACGTCGCGGAAACGCTACCAAACACAAACGGACAAAGCCGCCGTGGCACCGCGCCGACAGTTACCCGCAGGTGAACCACGATTAACCTCTCGCCAGACGGTCGTTAGCCGAAATGACGACTTAAATAGGTCCACAAGGTGATGCCATTCTGGTTACAAATACCCTTTGGACATTTTACGGTTACGGCGCGACAATAAAACATGTGAAGAACTGCAGACGTGTCATGATTTCATCAATTCACTATGTTTATTTATATGTTGTTTTATTTAACATATTCGTTACATTTGGTCTCCGACAATAGGGTTGCTGTTAAAGACAAGTGTTTGCAGTTTTGCACTGAAATGGAGTTTTGGTAGTTATACTGTGAAACCTAACATGATGTAGGTCTGAATTTTGGTCTCCTTTTTTAAATAAATGCTATTATTTACTAACTACCTATATACACAAGAAATAAAAATAATAACTCCTACCTAAGTTTACCGTAAAATATGGCGTCAAAAACTCATCCGCATCGCTGTCGCATACGAGTAGAACCCAAATAGTCCACCAAACGAAAACCAAAAAATGCCAATAAGGGGAAATATGTAATTCGTGTATAAGCGTACTTTGGTGTAGTTGTAGGGAATGTTGTTTTAAATCTATACTAATAATGCTGAAGAGTTTGTTTGTTTGTTTGAACGCGCTAATCTCAGGAAATACTGGTCCGATTTGAAAAATTCTATCAGTGTTAGATAGCCCATTTATCGAGGAAGGCTATAGGCTATATATTATCACGCTAAGACCAATAGGAGCGGAGCAGTAATGAAAATTGTGACGCAGACGAAGTTGCGCGGGTCAACTAGTAACATACTAAAAGTACTGATGGGGGGAGTGTTATGGTTTTGTGGTGTGTGACATATCAAATGAAAGGGCTTATATTGAGAGTTTTAAATAAATATATTTTCATAATTTAAAATAAATAGTTTTGAAGTTACTCAAGAAGTTATTAGACGAAAAATGACCATACCACCCCTTATTTCCGAAACTACAGAGCTTTAAATAAAAAAAAGTGCAGATAATATAGTTCTTAACATGATTATAAATGAGGTACAGGAAAACCTATAAGAAGTGTGTAGTATTAAAATAAGATGTTGCTAAAATGAATTTGTACGCGAGACCGACTTGCGCTTAGCTCGTTTTTAGGATTCCGAACATTCGTAAAAACGGAACCCTTATATAATCACTCGGGTGTCTGTCTGTCTGTCTGTCCGTCTGTTACAGCCAGTTTCTCCGGATCTACTGGACTGATTCTGTTGAAATTTGGTATACATATGGACTTCTGTGACTGGTTTAATAGTCTTTGTTTGTGACCCAAACACGTGGACGTGTTAGGATTTTTTTTGTATGGGTAACGTTCAAACTAGAAAATTAAAAAACATGTTTTTCAAAGTGTGTAACATGTCAAATGAAGGGCTTACCGTGAAGGTATTAATTATATTTTGTTCATAATTTTAAAATTAAATGTTTTGAAGTTATTCAAGAAATTTGACGATAAATGACCATTCCGCCACTTATCTCCGAAACTTCTACTACCAATACTTAAAGATTGCAGGAAAATCTCATCATAAGAAGTCTGTAGTGTTAAAAAAACATGTTAAAAAAATAAATTGCTTCGGAACACTTTGCACGCGAGTCCGACTCGCACTTGGCCAGTACTTTTGTTTAACTAACCACCAGATCTAGTAAAATGTTACGGCAAAAAAAAACACTTATTATTGCCAAAAATAGTTGTATTAAATAGTTGACGACCACAAAAAAAATAACAGTATTTTAATATTTAATAAAATTTAAATATGTTAGGTAAGTACAACTTCTTATCCTATAAAAGTAAATTATGCCAGATAAATCATTAGAAACCTAAAAATTGTAAATAAACCCCTAAAGTTTGACATATGACACTGTAAAATAATTAATTAATAATTTCGCGTTTACCTAATTAATAAGGTTCATAAATAACGACTCGTATAATTCAAATAATCCTTTTATTAAAATTTAAACAAATTGAAAAAAAAAACAACAAATTGATGTTAATCATTTAAACATCTTTTAAGTTCTCTAAAAATCAATCTTCTGAATACGTATTAAGTACCTTTTTAGGTAGTAATTTATAATCATAAGATGAACAAAAATCAGCCTCGGCCTCCTTCCGAATATAAGTCACATCGGAACACAAGAACTCGCTCTCGCTAAGTTTTCGTTTCGTTCCGTAGTAAAATAAATATTTACGGACAAAACATAAAAAAAATATCCAAAGAGTACAACCGACTTCCAAATAAAAAACACTACCAGGTAAAAAATAACTTCAATTTCGGAAGTTGGTGTTAAAGTACGAAGAAACAACCCAAAACACCGACTCAAGATTTTACCCGACTGCGCCAGAAGAAGGATTACGTTTTTCGAGAGTATGTATGTATGTATAATTGTTTGGCACGCTATGCGGCCTGAATGGCTCGATGGATTTTAGCTTGAGGGGTGTCGTTAATCTCGTCTTGATTGTGAGAGTGACACTGGGTTATACATTTTTGGCGCCATTTATTTCAAACAATTTAAATTTTCAAAACCTATCGAGTGGGGTATCAAGATAAAGGGCTCGAGGAGACGATTCCAAAAATGTAACTCACTAAAATGTAGGAAATAAAAAAAGAATTACAAAAAGTTCGAATCAAGCCTCTTTTCAAGCAGCCTGATGCAGTTTAATCAATATCCGTCTTAGGGTCAAGGTCATCTATGTCTGTATCATCGAAATCGGTTCAGCAGTTTAGATCCAAACTAGCTTGTGCATTATTTAATAGGTTATTAATAAAGTTTTCGGGCCTAATGTTATAGTGAGTATAGTGACTGCGGCGTATTCTACACCTTAGTAGTTACGCTTATCTGCATCACGAAAGGTATGTGGTGACCTTAGCTAAATGAATTCCTACCTGAAATTGGTTATACCCGAGGCCTTTGTTGGCATTTTATGCCCATTACAAAAAAATAAGTTATGTGGACTTGTCCGAAGACCTTCCATGAATTCATAATCTAAACAAATGTAAGCTAAAGCTGTCAATATAGTAATATTAATTAATCAGAAGACGTTGTGATAAATTTTTCTTCAGTAAACAACTTTACTTCCTTATCATCATATCCACCTACTCTTGTCAATTTGTCACGTATGTTGGTCAGGTCAACTTGCCAGACGTAGGATTACAGTTTTGTTATTTGCTACATTACATAAATAGGGAACAATAAACATGATTAGTTATTGTTTTCGTGTGTATAGAAAAAGCTGGTCAAGTGCGAGTCGGACTCGTGTAAAGGGTTTTAACACTACAGACACACTAACATTAAAGATTACAGGAAAACTTACAAGAATAAGTTTTCCTGTACTTTTATACTATGCTAAAAAATAATTTGCTATTATTTTGCTATGCTAAAAAAATATTTATTTACGTAACGCATCCGCGTGTGGGTCACAGAAATAAATATGTAAGTATACCAAATTTCAACAGATTCGGTCCTGTAGGTCCAGAGAGTACTGACTGCGAGAGACGGACAGACAGACACCCGAGTGATCTTATAAGGGTTCCGTTTTTTACAGTTGTTCGGAACCCTAAAAATCTTAAATGACATCCATAAAAACTTCAAGCTTTAAATACCCAAACGGTACCACAAGATGGCTGTATTGCAATGTAGTTTTTAGCTTCTTCAAGATACCGTCCGAGGCCCGTGGGGCGTAGGCCTTGATTGAAGAATTGCACGTATTTAGTTTGTTATTAATTTGTAGCGATACAGGTTGTTGAGTCAGTTATATAGCGAGCAGTATGGTCGCGCGGGTCGTCGACCAGCCGTGGCCCGCCGCCGCCCGCCGCCCGCCGCCCGCCGCCCGCACGCACTGCATGCCACGTAGTTGACCGATTACCAACCTACTGCAACTCCGACACTCAATGAAAACTTACAATTCATGCTCGTACGCGCGTGTTGGTAAACACACGCATTGCGCTCTTAAATAAACTCATAAATGAAGGTATTTTGTGTCGTTATGCAGTTAAGTTCGACTGACGAAATTAACTTCAACTGTAAATCAACGGTTTCAAGTTATCGAATTTCCTTGTTTCCCAAAATGTTACCTCAATCTGTCAGCTCGCTATCAGATTGTATTATCATTAATTTACTTCGATATATTTAATACATAGAGAAGGTCCACACGATTCATATAATTTTAGTCATTTGTTTTCATAATCGGAAAACAACGCTTCCATTTTGAAGTTCCTGTGTCGTTGCTAAACGTATCTAGGTGATTGCTCTCAAACTATGAATAATAATACTTAGAATATAAGAATACTGTTACCCAGATGTTACTTAGAGTCAAATTTAATGAATTGTAAAGCAGCCTGCCAATTTAGTGTGTGTATTGTGGTGGAGGAAAAGGGGCCGCGGTTGGCGCGCGGTCGTCGACCGAGGCCCTTGACTCGCGCGCGGTTCAGCGACACCGCCTGACACCGCGCGCCGCTGTCGCCGGCCGCCGCCGCACGAGCGACCGCGCCCGCTCCACGCTACCGCGCGCGCGCTCTACGCCTAGCGATTTAGCAATACAAGCTCGCTTTGATCTTGTTTTGTTATATCATTGGACGTTTAATTTTGGGTATGTATTCAATTGTAGGTATTTATGTTGGATTTAAATAGATGTTGCCGTAATTCAGTCCAATTGTAGGTCATCAAGTGATTTAGACTACTAAGTTAAGTGTATTTAAACTACTAAGCTGAGTTCCTTTTAAATTAATTGGTGTTAAAATTATGCATACAATATTACAAAGGTATTTACAATTCACATGACTCCTAATTATAACAATGAATTTAGATACAGAATAGATAAATATTGATAATTAAAAACGGTAAATAGCAAAGCTTTGCCAGTTTCATTCATTGATAGAGAGTCTCCTCCGTGCCTCGGAAAGCACGTTATTAAGCCGTTGGTCCCGGCTGTCATTTGTAGATCTTTGGCAGTCGTTACGGAGAGTCAGTTAAGCCAGTAAATCTGACTCCAGTCTTGCCATGAAGTACCGTGTTACCCAGTTACTGGGTAGTGGAGGTCTGGTAGGCAGCCGCTCCGCGTTAAATACTGGTATTCAGCTAAATCCGGTTTGACAGGAAGCCGACCCCAATATAGTTGGGAAAAGGCTAGGCAGATGATGACACGTACCCACCTAAATATGTGTGTACTAAAGTTAAGATCGTTATCTTATGTTTTCATTAATAAAGTACCGATTACTAGGACTGCTAACAAATTAACGGAACTGTGACAACATGCAGCAGTGTGACAGTTACTGGCTAAAATGATTATAGGTACTTAGCACACCACAAAATAATAATATGTAACGAACATTGATTCCGTGAATATATAAACTCGTTTCGTGTCATAGTTCCGTATACCTTTAACCTTAACAGAGAAACTGGGACCTTTCTGGGATAACTTCGTTGTCCGTCTGTCAGTCTGTCTAGACCCCTTTTTTAGGAACGAGTTGAGTAAGAAGTTGAAATTAATATCTATCAAATACATAGGTTCAAAGTCCCTTGACTCTCTAAAAAACCAAGACTTTAAGATAGGTCAACAAAAAATATTTTATGCGACATGTTTTCGTACTTGTAAATATATAAAACCTATACATACTTGGCTACTTCCAATTGACCTAGAATCATGTTTGGCAAACAGCTTCTTACAGCACAAGTTAAGGAAAAAGTCCGAAATCGTAAATTTTTGCTATAAAATAAATTAATTTCTGCTATAAAGTTACACTTCACTTGAAAGCAAATGTTATCAAAATATAAATCTTCTATAGAGACTGTTTAAACCTTTCTTATACATATCCTACCTCCAGCGACGAGTTACTGACTTGTCACCACCTTTGTGTTATTGTTTTTGTAATAAATTGTACATTCGTTCTAGTGGCAGGTAACACAATCCTGCGTACGCTGGTACGCAAAAACTACAGCTAATAAGTCAACGACCTCAAACAGTTCAATAACTAGTACCTATTCCATACATACCATAGATAGGTACATATGTGTTGCACTAAACATAGTAAATAGGTACTATTTCACTTAGGTATGTTAATTTAAGCTCAAATTACAACTATTTGCGAATTATCAATTTTCCTTAAATAGTAAGTGTACAAAACAACCGAAACATTGAGAAGCTGGCGAAAGCTGTATAAATCTCCAACAAGTTGCTCGACTAACTGAAAGTTAGCTGAAACTTATCTCTAAGCTGATCTACTTGCTGATTCGTACTTGCAGTGATTTCACTTGCACGAGAACTGTGACCAAAGCATCAAGTGTTTTTTTATACTAATAGGTATAAGAACCACTTGAAACGGAACATACTTTGCAAACGTAAATCGTCCAATTTAGTCAGTAATAAATAATCAAGGTGTTATGTTATGCACAACGTAAGCTTTCTCTAATGAACGTGCATAACATGTCGTAAAACATCTAACAAATTCTCGAAACAGAGAAGCAATTAATGCAATAAATGTTTAAAATAAAAATTATTTTTAAATGTTAATATGTATAGATATTGGCGGACAAAAGAAGTACAGAAACACTTGGAGATTATTGGCGCTCTCCAATGATTTAGAGGGGACCAGAAAGTAACGTATTGAATATTGTAGTAATTATTCATCAAGTAAAAGAAAGCAGCTCATACACATTACATAGTGCTTCTTAGAACTCGTATGAAACATTTCGGTGCCCTTGGATCGTGACTCATAAATCATAGTGTATGTTTGGGGAGCATGTAGACTAAAAGCCACTTAGCATACACAATACATCATCTCTCGATCGTCAATGTCAAGCCTAAAGGTGTAGACATTTCGTAATCGTGAAAGTACTTTCTTATACGAGGTGTAAATATGTTCGTCATGTACGGGTCGAATTTCGCGGCACGGCGCGGCGCGGCGCGGCATAGGGCACGAGAGAAGGCGTCGCGCGGTGCGGTGCGGCCGCGAGCTGCGCCCGCGCAGCGCACCAGTGAAAGTGGGTTGAATGCAGCGCCATTACTTTCAGTTTCTCTTGCGCACGCTCGATCGTGGGCTCGTTACAATAAACATCACATCCCGTCGATTTCTCGCTCTGCTAAATTTCACCTTTTCCACTCTACTATCGCAGTGTAGTTTGACCTGTTGCGATTCGGCCGTAGAAAGCTATATCGGTTTTACAGTAAATTAGGTTACTGGAACTCATTAGACCGGAGAATAAACGGATGTTGCTGACGTTGTATTGTTTCAGATATGAAATGTTTTCACCTTAAAGTTCACTTATTTTGAAATTAGTAATATTTGTTTATTATTGGAAATCGGTTGCCAGGTCTATATTAGGTATCTCTGCAGTTTTCTCAGCTACGTTAACAAAACATACTTAAGTCCGTTAGGGTTTTGTGTAGGTACAAAATGAACACTAATATAATTTGTTGATATTGAGTGCACTCGTACCTCACATATCTACTAAGCAGTGAAAGTTTAGCTCTTTCATTTAAATGATTTACAAAGCAGCAATTTCGTTATGGAGCTTTACTAGCGGAGGGGTAAACTTGCATAAAAGGTTTTGAGGAAATATTAATCAGAGAATTGATTATTACATTCGGGTCACGAGAGTTCAAAGATAGCAAAGAATGCTCAACAAGTTATTATAAGATGAAAATACAAAAAATACAATCGTTATGGCTCACTAATTAAAATTATTCAAGCTTTTACTATTAGATAGTTTTGTTTGTACATGTTAGAAAACTCTTCTATTATAAAAATGCGTGATTAGCGTGACGGTGGATAGTGGCCTAGAAAGTTCTTACTTTCGACAGCGGCGCCCGCGCCCGCGCTGTTCCGTCATTGTACGCTGATCTTATGACTAAAATCCGGTTCACATTTAAAAACGGCCAAATAGTGACACTTTTGTACGTATTAGTGACACGATTTGAAGCCACATAAAGGATGTTTTTTATGGTACGCTCAAAGTAGACTGCTCTGTTGAGTGCATTTGTGTAACCAATAAAAGTAAATAATAGTTCCAAGTGTTTCGAACTTATCGTTGTTTGCTCAGTAGAGCTCACCGTGGGCTCACCTTTAATTGAAGTTCTCGAAGAATCTACCTGTTGATTGATACTGTGGAGATAAGTTGTCATCATTTTAGTAGATATGTATAGTATGTACGTGGGTATGCGCGGTTACACGTTTACCTACACAACAAAAATTTCCAAATCTACCGAGATTCACTGGATTGAACTCGTTTTTCTAAAAGGTGTTTTCTTCTAATTAACTCGGTTTATATTTTACGTAAATGAATACAAGATCGGCACCAAGCTCTACTAATAAGTGTGCAAGGAAAGGAGGTAATGGATACGTGCTAAGCAGCACGGCAAATGATCGCCGCGTTGCATCCGAAAAGAAATGAACGAAAATGAAAGTGTCCTACTTCCCTGCGCCCCGCGCCCCGCGCCCCGCTCGCTTTCTCGCACTTTTTTCTATCTAATCTATTAGTTCCAGTTGTTTGTTAGTTTGCTTATATCCGGAAGCATTTCTATTTATTGCTCTATTGAAATAAGAAACCAATACAGTGATACGCATCTGTTCTATGCAAAAACTCTATGAATAGCTTAACAAGGCGGTTTTTGTGTTAGTGGTTACTATATGGATTACAACTTTCACAGTTAGATACTGAATTGATTACTTTTATTTAGTAATATTATGTATAAAATTTAGCGAATATCAGCTCTTAACAGGTCTCAGACTAGGAAGTCAGTGTTATTTAAAGAGATATTGTCATAAGAGATATTTCTACTTTGTTTTGAGAAGAAACCTGAGTCCCCCACTTTCCCCAGTAGCCCGACTGGGAGGTTTCGAATATTCTGATCTCCGATCTCCAGGCGGGGACCATTTGTGGTAAACCCTTTTCACTGTGTGATGGAAAGACTGCTTATCCGCCATCACATAACAAAGAAATGAAGAAAGAAAGAATATTGAGCACTAGTTCACCCTTCTTCTCTGTCGTTCCGCTCATGTCGCAGAGCGGTCGTGGTCACGTCGGGACGTCCACGTCGGTGGTAGAGGCGGACACAGCTCTCCGCGCGATATCCCATCATCTCTCCCTGTTGTTCACCCTATGCTACTAAAGTCAGGGTTTCTTACAATAAGCACCAGTGGCGGAAAAGTAGATGTTAACGTTCCAAACGTAGAGTTTATATAACAATCGTTTGTCACGTAAAAATAGTGAGTAAAAATGTAATTATTTGGATAATATAATATCAATTGAGTATTCCTAGATGATATACGTTCTGACGTACCTACATCCTATTTCACTCGATCACATCCTTCCTATATCTAACTAATATTATTGAATGTGAAAGACAGTGAGCAGGACTGTATGAAGAGGCTTTAAGGTTTTCTTTTGCCCGTAAATACAGAGATAGTTACTAACTTTGTCGATATATACAAAAAAGATTGGGGACAGGGAAGAACAAGCGAACTCAGCTTTTAGCTTGTGTCATAAAATACGAGTACCATATGAAGATTGTTTATATTCGTATTTTCTTCTTTGGTCTTATGATTTATGAACCCAATTGTGCTATATGCTATTTTCTTCACTAAAACCAAATAAATGTCTTATCTATCTATGTTTAAAAAGTGGGATGATTATTTACTTACCTCTTGAATAAGAGTGCTGAGTGCTGATACAGCAGTAGAAAGTGTGCACGTGCGCCGCCACTGTCACTGCGCGAGAAAGTTCCGTACCTTCTTTTATTTTCAAAAATTTTACTAAATGACCTTCTACCTGATCGCTGGGAATTAGCGGAATTAGTAACTAAGTAGAGGGTGGATTGAAAAGTTCGCGGCCTAACACATAAATACTTAAACTATTTTAATGTAACTGACCTCATTCGATTAGTTTACTCTCTGGTTGTCAAATTCTATCGCAATAGCATTAACTGTATTTAAATTAGACTGAATTTTGTGAGCCTTTGTGCAGCGTTTTCAAAGAATGGAGAAAATTGAGCAACGTGCGGTCATCAAATACCTGTTAAAAAAAATACTAACTCCAAAAGAGATTCACGAAGATATGTCAACAACATTGGGGGAATCTGCTCCGTCGTATACGACTGTGAAAAAGTGGGTTGCTGAATTTAAACGCGGCCACGAGAGAGTATTAAAGTTGACCCTCGCTCTGGCCGGCCTATGACGTCTACGACTGAAGAAAACTTCGGGAAAATCTGTGATCTGATATTGACAGGTCGGAGATTGACCATCAGGGAAATTGCAGACACTAATGGTATCTCGTATGAACGTACACAAAACATCATAGTCAATGAACTGATTTTCTAAGGTTTCTGCGCGGTGGGTACCCAGATTGCTTTCAGTTGAACAAAAACGAATACGCCTCACGATTTCTCGCGACTGTTTGGAAATGTTTGAGGCTGATCCACAAGATTGTTTGGCCAGATTTGTAACAATGGATGAAACTTGGGTACACCACTACACCCAGAGTCAAAACAGCAATCCAAGCAGTGGAAAAACCTGATGAACCGACTCCAAAAAAAGCCAAAACAATTTTGTCAGCCTGCAGGCAAGGTGATGGCGTCAGTTTTTTGGGATGCTAAGGGTGTCATCATGGTGGACTACCTTGCAAAAGGTGAAACTATAAACTCGGCTTATTACTGCACCCTCTTACGTCGCTTGCGTGAAACAATCAAAGAGAAAAGGCCAGGATTACTCAGCAAGAAAGTGTTGTTCCATCAGGATAATGCACGCGTTCACACGTCTGTTGAATCTATGGCTCAAATTCGTGATTGTGGCTTTGAATTACTGCCCCATCCCGCCTATTTCCCTAAATTGGCACCTTTAGACTTTCATTTATTTCCAAACCTAAAAAAACACTTTGGAGGTCAAAAATTTTCATCAAATGAGGAGGTCGAAGCTGCGGTGGATGACTTTTTTGAAGGCTTTGAAGAAACTTTTTTTATGACCGGCATACAGGCGTTGGAAACCAGATGGAAGAAGTGCATAGAGTTAAGTGGAGATTACGTGGAAAAATAAAATTACTTTTGCTTATATTTTATATTGTTTTCTTGCTGAGGCCGCAAACTTTTCAATCCACCCTCTATTTACTTTTATGATTAACCAGCTTTTACCCGCAGCTTCGCTTGCGCGGTCTATCCCAGAAACCCAAGTATTTCCCGGGATGAAAAGCCTTTGGCACTCTGCGGTAGTGTAGCTTTCTATCAATAAAATCATTTTAGGATCGGTCATTCCATAGATTACCATCTAAAACAACAGTTTTACCTCTTCAGATGTAGTTCAGATAGTTCATATGTACGTTGGAAAGTGTTCCTCAAGTACATAAATGCAGTAATAGACACAGTAATAGTCCGTTGAACAGCCGCACGGGTCGATCTTCAAGGTTAAGCAACGCTTGCCAAGGTTGGTCTGTGGATGGGTGACCATCTTAACATACCGAGTTTCCTTCGTGCCTCGGAAAGCACGTTAAGCCGTTGGTCCCGGCTGTCATTTGTAGATCTTTGGCAGTCGTTACGGATAGTCAGAAGCCAGTTAATCTGACTCCAGTCTTGCCATGAAGACCGTGTTACCCAGTTAATGGGTTGTGGAGGTTTGGTAGGCAGCCGCTCTGCGTAAAATACTGATATTCAGTTAAATCGGTTTGATTGGGAGCCGACCCCAATATAGTTGGGAAAAGGCTAGGCGGGTTAGACACAGTAATAGTCCGAGCCGTGTTTGAGATCAAGTGAATAAGAAAGAAAGAAGAAAGTTGAAAGATCAAGTTGATAAAGTTATGCGGCTCATGACCGGTGGTTGACACTACAAGGCTAAATTAATATTGAATACTTTCTGCTGACTTCTGTGTAGTGTGGTAGGTATGATCTTTCATTTATGAAGTGTTGTATTTTTAATTGTGGAACGATTATTTTCGGAATAATTATTGGAAAGTTTGGCGCTTTATCCGTTCCTAATTGATTATGGACTGTGTGTCCGATAAGCCGATTGCTATCTTATTGCTGGGTTCCATGATGTGGTGATTGAACCATACGTGTAAGTGAGATAGAACATTGCTGTACCTCTTCATGGCGCTTATCTGGGAAATACAAGCATGACGCGGGTGTAGGATGCAAAAATTGTCCCACGGACAGTTAGTAAGCAGGTTGATAAACACCAAATTCTACTGTTTCTCACTAGGCAGTTAATCCCAGCCAATGACCCAAACTATATATTTCTGTTTTAGAGGAAATCAATCATGAGAAAAAATGTATTGATAGTCTTAGAATCCTCATGAAATTCCTGTCATTTAAAAATATACTTTACAGTAAGCTAAGGCAGAGCGTCAGAAATATTACAAATATAATATTCCAACATTTCCATCGTTATTTCACGTGTGATGTCATCGACCCCCAAGCCAGCCCAAGAAGCAGCTATAAATGTCAATATTAACGCGGGGAGCCTGGCTCACCAGCTATCCAGGTCATTAGGTGCATACTCTTGGAGAAGATTGGAGTCCTAAGGTATTATTAGTGACAAGGCGGCGCTATATCTCTTTATGCAGGCAGGCAGTGTTTTCCAACCGGGAAACAAATTGTGTATTGTCAATACGGGAACTTGAGTCGTCGTTTTAACTCATGCTCCGCTTTTCTCGTCTTTAAACAAAAACAAATTGTTGAATTGTTTATGACCATTTGTAAGTAAATACGTAATCAGAAAGGCAACTTAAGCTCTGTTTGAGCTGGAAATAATGGTCGAGGACTGGCATAAGAGGCTTTGTAATTGGAATTTCATTTTTCACCAGGGGTAGCCAGGAACCCTGTAAATTTCTGGATAGTACTTTGAAGCGAACTTGGCAAGTCGCGTGGTTAAAAAAATTGCTTTGACGTAATACGTAAACACCAACTTAAAATATCTCCATGTTTATATTATTAACCGACTTCAAAAAAAGGAGGAGGTTCTCAACTTGATTATATTTTTATGTAAGACCAGATTTAGTAGCAGACAATTTTACCATCTCTCAGCTCAAATATACAATAGGATTAATAAAAACATATACGTTTACAATAAAAACAATTATGATTGTAAAAAAATGATAACAAATTGGATTACATCTCTTACTTATGAGGATACGGAAGCCCTTCTGGTTTATCATGAGTGATATTTTCACACACCACACTCTACACTACTCTGCACCACACCACACCAAGCCTCATCACTCCACACACCACACCACACTGCACATCACATCACATCAAACCACACCACACCACATCACATCTCACCACACCACACCACACATCACGCCACACCACACTTCACACCACCACACACCACACTGCACACCACTTCAAACCACACCACACTACTCCCCACACTACACCACGCATCACACCACACCTCACCACACCACACACCACACTGCACATCACATCACATCAAACCACACTACATCTTACACACACACCACACCTAAGTAAAGCACACAACGCGCGTTTCTTACCACACGATACGTAATAATCAGAGGTGAAAATTAAATAGTAGCCACATGCTGTAATATATTATTATGTAACATTTATCTAGATATGGAAGAACGGAGTTCTCCTAACACAGGCATTGTTTGCCTAAAAGGAGGCTCCAAACACAATTCATTGTTTAAGAAGCACTTTGTTTTAAATAAAGATTATTATTATTATTTCTATTAGTTTTTGACATTCTCGGGTCCCTAGAGACCCGGTCCTTTGGTAGGCGTACGAGGGGCCGATGCCAACTCGCAGAGGCCTCTTTAGACATTTCAAATGGAATGGGACACCAACCGACGATTATCCCTGTATGCACTGTGAAAGTATACCCAAGGACAATCCCCGGTTGGAGCAAAACTATTGCAAAATATGGAAACAAAAGATGAAACGCTATGGGTTTGGCTGGTTTAGTGGACTAATAATCGTTTACTTTGGAAGAACTATTGGCCCCTGCCTGACCATTGACAATTAAAACGGTTTTAAAATAGCAGGGGGTGACTTGCACACTCAATAAATGGGCCCCCCGATAAGGGTCGCTAGCACAAAGTGACGTAGCGCCAAGGGGGCAACATATCCTGAGGTGCTAGAGGAGTGGAGAGGTATACCACGGCTATCAGGACAATCCCGGAAGTACGGTCAAGATCCCTACCAGCACCTTACTGGATTATACGTCCTTCTCCCGAGCACGTTTGCTCTTGCGAATCTCCACTCAGACCGGCCGATTAAGGCTAGAAAGAGGTGGGAGCTCTGTTCCTCGTCAGTGTTCACTCCGGCCAGCCAATAAAGGCAAGCCGGAGATGAGGAACAAGAATTCTCCCAGGAGATCAGGTCCGTGGGGTCGCTAGTGCCCAACAGTTCGCCACAAAACTGCCTTGCGGATTTATTATTATTATTTTTAAGTTTCTACCCCATAGCTCCGTCATTACCCGATCCGTTATTAACCGATTTAAATTTTCTTTTATCTTCAATAAATGATAGCAAATGGATCGGGTTTGCTGAAATTGCATGTTTTTTAAGTGTTTGCACTAGTTTTTAACATAATTTGCTTCTTTTTTTTCGTGTCGATTGACTCTCACAAAATTTTGTCCGACCAGTATTGAGCAACCTGTAGGTAAAGCTCTATCATTTGCCTCGTTAAAATCCTGGATGACACATATTATTTGCTGTGTATACACCTGGAATCACAAATATTGCACAATACATTTTATGAAGGTAATAATGTTGTATTTACACATTTTTCAATAATAGATTATTATGGTTGCTAATCAATCGATGATTCTAATAAGAGATACTTAATAGCTTTACACAAGACGTACAAAGTCGCATCATTACGCCCACACTATGTGGAAGAACATAAAGTTGATGAATGAAATGAACCGTATTATTTCCCGTTTTGAACACAGTAGGCACGTACCTTCAGTTCAACCTTTGAGAGATACAAAAGAACACTGTAGAACCAGGTCATCAACCTCGAGTACGTTACACGACTCGGCTCTTGACATGAAAATAATACGAAATGTACGCCTATTTTCAAAAGAATGGTAATCTGGACCAATCCCATCATTTATTATTTTTAACTAACTTTTGAGCATCCATTCTCGAAAAGCTCAATTGTTCCAAGTTCTTCTTGGCGTGACAATAGGCAGCAAAAGGTACTTGCCATCAGGTTAACTTAGACAAAAAGTGTTCGCATAGGCTGGATTCCTCTTAATCAATATTGGTGCAATTAAATGGCCGGTGACGCAGATGTTTAGAGCGGCTAGTCAATGCATTTAGCAGTTTAGTGATGCAGCACATGTGTGGTGTGCGTAATGATGCGCGTGCGCCTAGCGGGCGCTAGAGATAGCCGCGGGTCAGCGACCGGCGCGAGGCCGACGCCCGCTGACGTAACGTTACGCGAATTCCGACGCCCCCCCCGCCCGCCACTCGCAGCGACCCAATTCCTTCGAAGCCACTTCATTTGTGCATCGCTAATTATATAAAACAACGTTGCACCGCACTGCCAACACAGTCTATTTCTAATTTATTCGACGATTTATTTGTAGACAACTATTTAAAATACGTTATTGAGTGGTTAAATATACCGCGCCGGCAACAAAAGGTTACTGCTACGGTTTTCCTAAACCATACTAATTACTGTGAAGGAACGTCATTGCGGTTCATATAGGCTTTGCCCATATATGTTGTATTTATTGACACTGTTATGATTATGATTCATTGACCTTATAATTTTATAAACCCTCGCCCCTAAGACGACCCACTGACCCTATTTGTAATTAACATGACCCAAATAGTTTTTACCTAATAAATTGTATTAAATCTGGATTACCAAAAATGACATGAAAATAAAAAGAGCTAGGCTTTTCCCGATACACAAAGCCTATTTGCAGAAAAGTGTTGCATAGCTAAGTCATAAATTAATAGTAATGATCTAAAAATAAAGTTATTAAAAACTTTTATGTTTGATGGGGTCCCCTTACAAATTGTTTACATGATATTTATATCGTTTTTACCGTCTAGACGTAAACTTTCAGAAACAGGTTAATTCTTAGAAGTTTTGATAAGACACTACACGTCTGTGGTCAACGACTGATTAGGCACACAATACACAATACGCAGACATGAAAGCGTCAACACGTAATCCCAATATACTATTATTGACTGTATTATCGTATGTATGTACGTACGTAAAACTTATGACTAATTTAGTGCATTTACTAATTTAGTGTCATAACCCAAATAAATAATAGATTGTTGTTGTCAGTTCTTGTTATTAGGTGGGTATACTTTATTATTCATTCACGTGGCAGGTATTTTTAATTAATTTGTATGAAATCCGCTGGTACGGTTGCCAACCGTACTCTAATGTAGGTATATTTTACTGTACTTTGTGTAGGCGTATTTTATAATGTCTAGTAATCGTGCAATTATTTTATAAATCATAATTCTTTTATTTCTTCTAATAATCGTAATAATAATTGGTTTCTCCTTCTTCTTGTCGTGTGGGCAGTATAAGGTCTTACGACCCCACACACCTAGTGTCAGAGTTTCTTAACCGGAGAGCGGGGTAACTGGGAGTGTTGTTTTTCTCTCTTTTATTTGATTATATTTTTGCTGCTTTTTTATTTAAAAAAAATAATTTATAAGTATCAAGTATAGTAAATTGATTAAAGGAAATAATTTCTAAGACTGCACTTTTCATTAAATCTTTCTAAAATCAAATCAAAAAAATTTTTGTGAAAAAAACTCTACGCTGGCAACCCTACGCTGGAGCCAGCCTGGGTAATCCAAACTAGTAGATTGTATTGAATGGACGTACTATACCTTGCAGCCATCAGTGTCACCTCGGTCATTGACAGAGACACAGGCTGCACCTAGAGTTAGTATGTTGCTACAGTCACAGACAAAAGGTGCTGATTGTTGTTGTAAGTATTAGTTAAGTTATTATAAGTACAACTTAAACAACAGTCTTTTATTATACCACCCGTAACACAGGTTTTTCCTAGGACAAGGGGTCACATTGATCATGTATTGTCTCTAAATTAATTTCACCATTAGGTCTCTTAGTTTAGTTTCACTAGTATTTGTGTTACATAATCTAGTTATCATTGTATGTTTTTCTCTTATAATTACTCTACAGAAACTTGAGACAGTTACCGTTACGTCTGTTACTCGACTGACTGACTCATGTCGCGGACTGTAAATCCCTTTCTCGCCGCCATTTATACCCTTCATTTTAAAGCTCCTCATATTGAGCGACTGGACGTCCCTGAACATGGGTTACCCTTTACCCTTTTACCAGCGCTATAGTCTGGCTGCAATACGCTCGTGGGTTGGCATAATTGAATGGCGCGTCGGACGTATACTTAAGTTGATGATCACAATAAGCTGCCTTCATGTCACAGCAGATAGCCCTTTGTATTTGATTTTTTCTTTAAATAGTTTCATCTTTGACATGCATTTCAAGTTAAAATCATAAATGTCCGTTAGTACAAGAATAGCAAAGAAAATGTTTTAACAACTGTTGCTCCTAGTATTTTGATGCAAAAGAAAATAAAGTAGACAGAACAAAATAATTTTATTTTACGTACTCCAGAATACTAACTTTGTTATTTGAGTAGGTATTCCCGAACTTTCTTTGTAATGTAAGGCTCTTTTGTGTGGTTCGACCCGTTCGACTGACGCAAGAGAGCGCTAACCACAGTATAATTTAGTACCTAATGAGTCAGACGTGTGCGTGTGTGTCGAAGACAACACTGACCAATTGTTATTGGTTTACTTTCAAGGATAGCTGTACACGATAAGCATGCTCGTCATTACTCTTTTTCCCTCATGTCGAATAAACGTACAAAACCGCAACAGGTCATGTTACCTAATATGGATTTTACCGTATTTTCACCATTGGCAATTTACTCATAATTAATTGTTGAAATATATGCCGCCATTCAGCCTGTCTTGACAATGCTGAGCGCAAGTTCTACCGTCTATAGTTATTAATGTCATATCATCTTGAAAGTGCATCTTGTTCAGATGCCTCTGTTAATTTTAACGGCTGTGGGATTACGTTTTTTGACATAGGCATAACTGACAGTCGAACCTATAACACTCATACATAAGGATGTATGAGTGGTATAGGTTCGACTGTATATACTCAAGTATCATCTGCGTAGCCTTTTCCCAACTATGTTGGGGTCGGCTTCCAGTCAAACCGGATTGAGTTGAATACCAGTGCTTTACGTGGAGCGGCTGCCGTTTTTTTTTTTAAGGATGGGAAATCATCAAATGACTCCTCCCGTTCTGGGTGAAGTAGGAGGGAGTGTTAGACTCTTACTGACTAAAACCCATCGGTGTTCCTCCTAGTGCCTTTTGCGTTCCAGGGCTACGGTACCTCTTTCGAACAGATTGAACGGCTGCCTACCAGACCTCCACAACCCAATAACTGGGTAACAAGGTACTTCTTGGCAAGACTAGAGTCAGTGGAAATTATATATATTATATAAGACTAGAGTCAGATTTACTGGCTTCTGACAATCCACAACGCCTGCCAAAGATCTACAAATGACAGCCGGGACCAACGTCTTAACGTGCTTTCCGAGGCACGGAGGAAACTCGGTAAGTTAAGATAAGCTACCCATCCACAGACCAACCTTGGCAAGCGTTGCTTAACCTTAAAGATCGACTGTTATTATTTAGCCACGAGCTCCTCATATATATATACTCAAGTATAGGGATGCATAACCAGCGTAATTTATGGAGCCCATTTGTCTCATGACACATTATGTAAGTCAGTTCAATATTCAAAAGGTTATTAAGACATTATTGGTAGACGTTACAATATACGTATCATTTACATCTTAAGAGCGTTCTAGAATAACATAATACAATTTATAAAGATTCGTATGAGTCATGGGTTCTTAGCCCATGTAACTTTATATTTCAAGAGCCACTAGATACCACCGTGAAGGACGTATTATAAACATCTACATTATTACTACCCATATGACATCCAGACGCACTGCAACTTACCATCCCTACCTTGTTGCTATTCCACTAATTCGCACTAAGCGTTTCCAAACGTTTTTTTTAATGCGCACAGCACAGGAGTGGAACCCTCTGCCTGCGTCTGTGTTTCCGAACGCTTACAACCCGAATCTATTCAAAGTTACAGTGAACAGGCTCCATCTGGATAAGCTCGCTCCATCGTAGACTTTGTCTCTGTCATCTCTGACCTAGACTAGAGCCAAGAGCCAACCCATCAACAAATAAAAAAACCTGTATTACATTAAATACTCGTACATATGTTACCGGCAATCTGTATAGTTCAGGTATTCTATACAATACCTAGGCAATGTATAGAATACCTAAAACATTCAGGTAATGTATGAAATATTATTCATTTTATACTTTTTATAGGTATTCTATACAATACCGATACGCAGCCGCGCAATGTTTATAAAAGACGATCGTTGGGAAAGGGAAGACGTGTGGCGGCGACAGTAACGCTACGTTCACACGACGACATAAACTTAACCGGATCTAATTTTTACAGGATACGGGTTAGTCACAATATAATTTATATGAATGAGTTCACACGTACATTTGGTTTTAAGATCCGGCAAATAACCAAAACGGGCAAAACTTAAGATCCGATTGTGTTGTGCCCGAACTAAGAATGAATGACAACACGATTTGACAGTTACTGACAATAGTGTTGTATTGTAACATAACATAACATAACATAACATAACATAACATAACATAACATAACATAACATAACATAACATAACATAACATAACATAACATAACATAACATAACATAACATAACATAACATAACATAACATAACATAACATAACATAACATAACATAACATAACATAACATAACATAACATAACATAACATAACATAACATAACATAACATAACATAACATAACATAACATAACATAACATAACATAACATAACATAACATAACATAACATAACATAACATAACATAACATAACATAACATAACATAACATAACATAACATAACATAACATAACATAACATAACATAACATAACATAACATAACATAACATAACATAACATAACATAACATAACATAACATAACATAACATACCATAACATAACATAACATAACATAACATAACATAACATAACATAACATAACATAACATAACATAACATAACATAACATAACATAACATATAGTTTATTTCTCTCATAAAGATTAGGTAATTTACTGATAACATACATTTTTTTTTTGCCTTACGCAAGAACCTTTGTGAGAGCTGGAGTCTGAACTAGGTTCGGGACCTGTATGACAGATCTCCAGGCTCACACCCTTAAAGATTTAACAAATTATACGGCATCAATCAGATTATACATAATATTATTAGCAAACAATTTTGATAGAGAGGTAAGTCTATGTAATAAAAGTGTGGTTGGTGAAAGTATTTATAATGTTAAGTGATGTTTTTAGTGATGTTGTTAGTGTTGTTGTTGTGTTGTTGTTGTTGTGGTAGTGTGTGATGGTGTGGTGTGTATGTGCATGTAAGTCTAGTGTTTCGTGTTTATCAGTAAAATGAGAAAATAAGAGGGGAAAGTTTGTTCAAAAATCATTTAATGGTTTGAATGATATTTTCTGTTTCTTCATAGTCCAAATCCAGCAACCAGCTCCTTACTGTCGTTTTGCATTTCCATTTAACCATTGAGTACATATGTAAGATTGAGTTAACTCTGTTGTACACATAGGACCAAGGAAATAAAAGAAACGTTGAGCTGACTTTGAATGGACAGAAATGGACGAACACACTGTGTGTTTTCGTCTCAAGGCATTAAACTTTTCGGGATTAAAAGAATTTAGGGAATGGACTGTTAGAATTAAAAGAATGAACAATTTTCGAATAGAGAGGACCTCACAAGTTTTATAAAGTTCGGTAGTAGGAAATTGATAAGGAAGGGACCAACCTACTTTAAGAATCGCTCTTTGAGCACGTTCCAGTTTTAACAAATGTGTTTTTGTTGCCCCACCCCAAACAACTATACAGTACTGCGCAACCGACTGACAGAGAGCCAGATATACTTGTCTAAGCACCCGTTTATCTGCCACATGGCGGAGATTCTTAAAAATAAATATCAATTTGCGAAGTCGAGAGGAAAGTAGATCTATATGATTATAAAAAGATAATGAGTCATCTATCTGAACGCCTAAATACCTTACACTATCTATGCGACTTAAATGAGGGCAGCTGCAAGATGTTTGTAGTGATGCATTACAAGAATGTGCAGTCAACGAAAATTCGGATGATGAAGGTTTACCAACTTTAGACAGAGAAAAGGTTAGATATTTAGTTTTGTCTACATTTAGAGTGAGTCGGTTTAGCGACAGCCAGTTAGTAACAATGTCGAGTCCTAGTTGTGCGAATTGAAATGTGGACTCCCAGGAATACCCATGAAATATTAAGGCAGTATCATCAGCGTATGTAAAAATGGATCCATTACAAAGTTCGTGACGACAAAGGTCATTAATATAGATGAGAAACAAGGTCACTCCAATGATACTACCCTGGAGCACACCGTAGGTTATAGGGAGTTCGTCGCTCATCCAATGACCTATCTTAACACATTGGCGTCTTTCCGTAAGATAACTCGTGAAGGGTAACTAACCCGTTTCCTGTAAAAATCAGATCCACATATATAGATCCATTCATAAACATCATCTGAAACAATGGATACCTATTGTAAACCTACCCCAATGTACTCGTACGTCGCTGAATCACGAGTTTTGAGTACCTATTCAAAACTTATTTTACTAGGTAAGAAAATACTCTTGTAAATAAGTACAAAGAGAACATCATTGAGTTCACCCCTAGAAGAACGGCGCGCATTAGTTCGTCCCCGCAATGTTTTCCTTCTCGGCGCGTCGAAACTGCCTCAATAATAAAAGTACAAGGTCACTTTGATAACACCTGGTGTCATTTGCTCTTCTTATGGTCAAGCGATTTTATTTATTATCACCATGCAGATACATACATAATTACATAGTTCGTCCGATGTATGATGCTATTAATGTATTATTTTTGTTCTCAAAAACTTACAACAAATAAGAATAATTAAAAAAAATAATTAATCCAAAATATAAAACGTACTCGTATATGTGTTTGCGATGTTGACTTCCAAGTATGGGTTATGTGTTTACTTTTTAACCGACTTCAAAAAAAGGAGGAGGTTCTCAATTCGGTTGTATTTTTTTTTTAATGTTTGTTACCTCATAACTCCGTCATTTATGAACCGATTTGAAAAGTTTTTATTTCATCAGAAAGCGTATATTTCTCGATTGGTCCCATTGTCACCATGTCAGAATCTGATGATGGAGTCCCACGAAAATTGAGGGCAAACGCTACACAAGATTGGCAGCACATATTTGCAGTTTATTTTTTTTTAAGTCGGCCTTAAAAGTTTTTTACTCATTCCAACCATTCTCTCCTATTTCAAAATAACCATTTAGATGCCTAGTTTAAATATTTGTAAAGTTGCATTTGCACAAGTGGTGTTCCTGGGGTTCATTCGCCCTCTACGGCTGCGTAGGCCGGTCGTAGCAGCGGTCTACGAGAAATGGGTTAATGTGACTTTGTAGGTTCTTTGATTTGTACTATACTTTTTCGAGGTTGCATTTCTTTGAGATTTATTTTTTGATTACTTCTTTGGTTTGCTTCTTCGAAAATAAGAGCTAACCAGTATTAGGCTGCTTTTTCGTCAGAGATGTGTTATGCTACATTGTTTTGGATGCGTTTAGCGTGACACTGGCGGCAACTGATTCAACTAAGCTACGTTTTTTATATGGTAGGATGCGTGCTGTTGATGCATGTTATGGATGGTCGCGAGGTGGGTAGCTATGTGCGGAGCAGTCCGTGACTTCCCTATTGTCGATACATCGCATACCTCGAGCTGCGCCTCTTCCTCGCACAGCTACATAGCTTAGCATCAGTGGAAACGGTTGCATAGGTTCGTAGCTTACATTCTCTCAGTATAGCTGCATTGCACATCTCTGGTGGAAAAGCATCCTTAGACAAGACCACCAAAGCTGCAAATATGTATAGGTACTGGTTTGTTTATAATTATATTTTGCATTAGAGTTCGGTTCCCGCATGGAATATAATTACTTTGAATGAACTTAAGAGTGCAGTAATGTGTGGGACGAATTTAAGAACATGTTAATTTAAGAAAAGTGCAAAAATGTCCAGGTGCGCATTTAGCCTCGCAACCCTTTTGCTCCAGACATAATGGGTGACCTTTCGACCCAGACGCAATGGGTGCATGCTTTTCAAAGAGGTGGCGAGGCTGGGGGTCTGTCCAGTTGGAATATATTCGGGACACAAGCCTCCTAGCTCGCTTGAAAGTGAAATACCATAATTACCTTTGTAATTATCGATAATCGTAATTTATTTTCATTGCCTAAAGTGTATGTTGATCTAGATAATTTTTTTTTTTTTTTTTTTTACTATTGATAGGCACGCGTTTGACCACTATCTCACCTGATGGTAAGCGAGGATGTGGTCGAAGATGGAGCACGCTTGCCTAGAAATAACCTATTCACTCTTGATTTAAACTATCCTAAGATAAAATTCTTTCGCTTCTGAGTGAGTGTGTGACTGACAGACAACATATAGCCGAAACTTCTGGTCGTAGGAAGCTGAAAATAGGCATGTTGGTGCCTTGAGGAGTATAGGGGAGCACTAAGAGAGGATTTTCAGAAGTTCCTACGGGAACGGGAAAAAATGGGATATGCACGTATGAAGTCGCAGGCAAAACCTAGTCTATTATAAAGTATGTATTTATATTTAATGAATTTCTAACAGTGAATACGTCGTTTTTTTGGTTTTTAAAATTTTAATGCCTTTTGATGACGTTAGTTCACGCGCTTTCTTTCGACCAATCAGAAAGGAGATACGTCAATAACTTGATTTTAACACCGTTTTTTAACAAATCATTTATATAGTTTTATTACTCCCCGGTAAAGTAGACTTTCTTGATTTACCACTGTAACAACTTCGACGTTATGATTGTGTCTGTACTGTATATATATTATAATATTTTATATTAAAAAGTTGTTATTACAGACACTCCAGTATTATAATAGGCCCATTTCATGTCCAGGGAATTAATCTAGTTTGACTGGAATGGGTCGCAGAAAGGCAAAGGCCGCCTCTTGTACTCGTATGTGTTTTAGGTTCCTTATTTATGTATGAACTAGTTGACCCGCGCAACTTCGTCTGCCTCACATTTTTCATTACTGCTCCGCTCCTATTGTTCTTAGCGTGTCTATAGCCTTCCTCAATAAATGGGCTATCTAAAACTGAAATAATTTTTCAAATGAGACCAGAAGTTCCAGATTAGCGCGCTCAAGCAAACAAACTTTTAAGCTATATATATTACTAGTTGACTCGCACAACTTCGTCTGCGCCACAATTGTCATTACTGCTCCAGTCCTATTGGCCAAAGCGTGATGATATATAAACTATAGCCTTCCTCGATAAATGGGCTATCTAACACTGAAAGGATTTTTCAAATCGAACCAGTGTTTCCTAAAATTAGCGCGTTCAAGTAAACAAACAAACTCTTCAGCTTAATATATATGTATATATGTATGTATAGTATGTATAGATATGGAAAAAATAAATTGTGTAATCAATAAATGAATAAACAAACGCTTTTTTTATTAGATGTTTTAGTAAACTAGATAAGGACTCAGCTCTGCTGGACACTTACAATGAAGTACATCTAAAGTCGGTTTTTAATCTCGTAGACTATTGACAACTGCAAATGTCAAAACTGACTTAAATGCTATTGTAATTTATGTCAATTTAGTCTCCGGGATGAATAAAAATAAAAAATTGGCTAAGTGCGAGTCGGACTCGCACACGAAGTAGGGTTCCGTACTATAAACCTTAATTTTTATTATTTTTTGTTATAGCGGCAATAGAAATACACAATCTGTGAAAATGTCAACTCTCTACCTATTACCGTTCTTGAGATACAGCCCGCTGACAGACAGACGGACGGACGGACGGACAGCGGAGGCTTAGTAATAGGGTTCCGTTGGTTACCCTTCTGGTACAGAACCCTAAAAACAGACTTCACAGAGCATAATATTTTGTATGAGACAGAAATCAGTACATATGTAAATTGCATTCTTGGTTCTCGAGATGTGAACTTAGGGAGACAGATATAAACAGGTTGTCTTTTATAATACAAGAATTATTAGGTAAGAAATCTCCTCCAAAATTATATTTAGGTGTTCACATAAGGTACCTACAATAATATCTAATTTGCACATAGAGCTAATAAATAAAATTATACACAACAATACGATTAAAGTCGACCTTGTAGTAACAGACGTTGTGCGTCACCGTATCATCAAATAGTTGTATAAAAACGCTGCGGTCACACAATGTCACCCCCCATCCGGCAAGACGCGGCGTCCGCCACAGCCGCCGGTCACATTCAACACAACAAAACGTCAATTGACACGCCGACCTACCTGCCCCGACCTTTACAAGTGATCTTTACTTAGATTAAACTTCTTGATAATATGTTAAATCGAAAATATTTTATTCGCTCGTCGAACACAAAATCCATTGTTGCTACTGAGATACCTACGTTCGTTATACCGAAAGTGAATAAAGCACTCTTGCTGTGGATAAGCCTGTATCTGATATGACGCCGTTGAATGGGCTCTTTCATCATTTAATGTATTTTCTCAAGAGCGCTCTAGATTATGTAGATCTATAAGCAAATGCGTAATCCCCAATAAGCTTGTCTTTAACATAGCATGTGACGCATATGCGCTTAGGTATATTACTACTATTATACTTGTATCAATCTTGTACCCGTGGCTAGATAATAACAGCCGCACGGCTCGATCTTCAAGGTTAAGCAACGCTTGCCAAGGTTGTTCTGTGGATGGGTGACCACCTTAACATACCGAGTTTTCTCCGTGCCTCAGAAAGCACGTTAAGCCGTCGGTCCCGGCTGCCATTTGCAGATCGTTGGCAGTCATTACGGATAGTCAGAAGCCATGACTCCATTCTTGCCATAAAGTAACTTGTTACCCAGTTAATGGGTTGCGGAGGTCTAGTAGGCAGCCCGCTTCTCGTAAAATACTGGTATTCAGCTAAATCCGGCTTGACTGGAGGCTTGCAGGCTGTTATTGATGGGTAATTCCAACTAGAGCGGAATACTCTGATCAAATTGTTAATAAATCCTATAGATGGTAACCAGCGCTTGCAAAATGTGAAATAAAATTGAGATAATTTATATTAAAAAAAAATATTCGCCTGTAAAATAAAGAATAGAATAGAATACTCTTAAAGCTTATTACCTACTTAATAAGTATGCAATAAATAAAAAATAATTAAGTATAAGCTTCATATTTCAGCATTAGTTTTCGTGAATTCATGGAAAGTAATGCGGGAACAGGTAAGGCTTATTTGGAAAAAAATATAGAGTTAAGAAAATACACAACAGATAAAGGAGGTTTATCTATTCTGTGAAGGAAAACCGTAGTTAGTGCCATACTATATTGACCAATAACGAATATTTTTGAAACGAAATCGGGCTGGAAATTGAGAAAGGTACAATAACCATTGGCTACTAGATATTTTTCAAAGTAAATGAGTTATTGTATTGTATGTATCCCATATGTTTATAACCCGGTTTTCCCTACACAATACATAGTTTATAAAACAAAACATGTGTGCATATTGACTTTAAATATGCACTCAGGGACTTTCCGCGAGTAGGTACGAGCAAGTAGTACGGTTACAGAGATTACGCTATTGCGTCAAACTGAAACGATGTATGTGAGAATATATAAAATGTGAACGCAAGAGCTTGTATTGCCTTTTCAGCGAAATTTATATGAATGTAAGTATTAAAGCAAAGTCGCATTGGTTTTCTTGAGTACGGCCTCCAGTTTAATGGATTTTCAAATATCTCAGCGGTAAGAGAACCCGCCCAAGGCCAAAGCGGGGGCGCTTTGGCCTTGGGCGAGTTCTCTAACTGCCATCATGGGGAATGATCCCTCCCACTGACTTATTTCTTTGGATGGAAATATATACCAAGGTGAGAGTGGTTAATATGACGAATAGATTTAAACGTTTACTTATTGTAATGTATCCCGGATTAAGTAAATCAGCACTAGACTATTTAAAAAATGATCTTGACTGTGTAGGAATTTAATAACTAATTAAATCAATGAGATAATAGAGAAGAAAATTAGCATTAATTTAGATGACACCTGCAATTTGGTTTTTTTTTTAATTAATTTTCCTAGTTTAAAAGTAGTATATACATTGGCCTACCATGCCCATGTCCTAAGGACTTATTATGAACCTCTCACCGTAGATACAAAAAATATATTTTTGGTCGCCGAAATTGCACAGTGCTTGTTTTCTTTGAACGTACTCGTAGTTAGGATAGATATAGTACTTTAAAACCAAGTATATTGAGAGACCGGTCGGAAAATCTCGAATTATCCGAAGTTCTGAAACATTTAAAGCTGCAAACTTGGCGTTACACTCTCTATATCAACGAGTATCTATCTATACTCAAAAAATTCCGAAAAATTATACGATGTAAAAGCAGTAGTATACCCAACATAAACTTTAGTTTTGTAAATCGACATGAAATTGATTTGTTATTGAATTGAATGAATGTTGTTTATTTTTATACTTTGTAACTGTATGTAAAGGGCTCTTCAGTTTGTCTGTCTAAGTTTAAATCCGATAAGATTTAATCTGGAGTGAGCGGATACCCGCTAAGATAATAAGATGATGAGTATGACGAAGCGCATGTCACAGCCGCGGCTCTGCAGATGTTATATTCAGAACGATGAATAATAATTGGTCACATCCGGCGTTTAAATATTTAAGTCTAGTCGTAGTCTAGTCGAGGCCTACTCATTACTCTTTCGGACTGAGTTCAAAAAGTATGTGGGCCATGTGTCAACTTAGAATGGCACGCTGACACAGTGAGTAATAAATGTAGAGTACAAAGTGGGTGGTTTTGATGCAATGTAATTGATTTATAACAGATTATTGTATGCACTGATGTGTTATAGACACGTGTAAAGTTTATTGCGAGCAGGGTGCACGCGCGACCTTGCAGCCTGCGCTGGCGCAGCGTCGCCGCGCGCCGGCGGCGGCGGTGCGGGAGCGGAGTGCGGGCGCGAGAAATGCGCGGCCGCGGTGACGTGCTGCTCCTTATCAGCGGATGCCGCTTATCGCAAGGTTGCTGCGTCCACGTGTTGCTGACCATTTTATACTTTGCGCCTTCTTTCTAGCTACTCGTACGTTAACTACGTTCTAACTTAACATCACACGTAGCTAGGCAAGGAAAATGGATTATCGTTAACGGCCAAGTGTGAGTCGCACTCGCACACGAAGTGTTCGGCCCCATTCTTATTTTTTTTTATAGCGGCAATAGAAATACACAATCTAAGATGTGTCATATATATCAAATGTCTACTTATTACGATTATTGAGATACAGCCCGCTCTCAGACAGACGGACGGACGGAGAGCGTAGACTTAGTAATAGGGATCCGTTGGTTACCCTACGGGTACTGAACCCCAAAAAGCAGAAAGTAGAGAACAGTCGGAAAATCTGCAATACTATTCTTACATTTTTTATCATCATTTGAGATGTCTTAATCTTAGTCCTCAACAAACAGTTAGAAGTTACGTGGGTACTTATATTATTTAAATTAATCAACTCGGGTTAGAGTAGTATATAGGTGCTATCAACGCTATCAGGCTGCGCCCGTAGAGCACCGCCGCTCGTCGGGCCTGCCTGTTAGGGGACGACCCTCACCCTCATTTTGGTAAGTAACAATGCGGCATCGCCGGCATCTACTTTCCGATCGCTGATCAATACAATGTATCAACACCATTTTAGATTGCTGATTTTATAAGGAAAGTGTTTGCAAAGGGAGGTATTTGCAGTTTTGTTTTTCCAAAACCATCTCGTTCTCTTAAAGAGGGCGTAAATAAGATTGGAAATGGCAGAAAATGCGTCCTCTGACTGTTATTTTCCACCCCTGTATACGAATAGTTCTTTTCATGGTCTAGTGCATCAGACAAAGACAGGAACCAGGCTAGGCAAACAAGCCATACGTATGTGTAGATTTTCTCGTAGAGGTATTTTACAGAATTTTTGAACGGTTTATCGCGTTTCGAGCTTTTTTACATTTACTCGAAGTTGAATGAGCGCCGACTGGTGGTTATTGATAGATAATAATGGAAAGTACGATTATTCCGTACAAGTTACGTTACGTTTATGCGATCGAGTTAAAGCTCGCGATTTATTCCACATTTGGGGTGAATGTGGAATAAATCGCGATCTTTCCCCCAAATTACTAAAGATTTTTCAAGAGTAAGTTAGAGAACCAAGGGCTGCTGAACTGCGAACTGCTCTGTGATTCACTGGCAAACGGTCGCTAGAGACGCAAACACACGGCACGCATGGACGCGAATGCATAGACTCTAAAACCAGGTTGAAGCAAGGAAAACCTGCTCAAGTGATTCCAGTCGGGAGTGCAAATGAACAGAATTGACCGATGATGGCTTGTCCACTGAAAAAATCTGATTGGTCCGTCAGTTAGGTTAACAAAAAATATTTGACCCGTTTTTTTTCTTTTGTTACGTAAACTAAAATTGACGAAGATACGACGCATTTAAATTTCTCAATACGTTACACTGTTGTATAATTTTTAGTGCGTTCTGACGTCACGAACCCCCCCCCCCAGCCCGAGTTTTGATGCGTTGTATCTTAGTCAATATTCATTGATTTACAAAAACAAAAAATACGTGTTCATTATTTTTCAATACTCTAACTGACGGACTAGATAGAGTTGCAATTTATTGATGGTGGAAGCTAGCTTATTGACTGAAAGTGAAGAGTACAATTCATTCAGTTTTCGGTCACACAAGTAGGATGGAGAGAGGAGCGTTCACCGGGCCAGTGGTGGAACCAAAAATGATCCGAACATCTTTTGCAGCGATGTTTGTTTAATTATTTTAAAATTATAGAGTTTTTTAAAGTTGTCATCAACAGGTGCAATGTTAAAGAGCCGTGGTTTAAGATCAAGTTTCAATAGCACATTTTCAGGAAAATAACAAACATCATAATATGTACTGACTGTAAACAAAAAATGCACATCTATTTACTACACAACTACACTGTGTTAGGTGTACAACAAAAAATAAAATTTAAAGTATTGTTTTTTCCGGAAAGAATATACAAATAATATTTATTTATTTTATTTTATTAATTTTTGGAAAACTTACAGCTAAACATAAGACTAATAAACATTTGAAAACACTAAGGCCAATAACAAGCTTTCACATGCCATTTATAATTCCAATAAAATACATATTATTTTGTAGCTGAAACAACGTTGCTCACTTCAATAGAGAGATCGAGACTAGAGAGACAGACTCCGCATAATAATGGAAGTACTTACATTTAACTTCTTTTAGCTTGCAGGTTCGCTCGCGTTAACTTAGCTTACTATAACCGTCTCCAGTTCCGTCCTATCTCTGAACCAAAATTCATCAAAGCAAACAAACTAATTTTCGCATTTATAAAAAAATACAAAGTGCGAGTAAGTCTCGCGCACCGAGGATTCCGATCAAGCCTTGACTTTTTCAGAATATACGGAAGTATATACATTGTGAAAGCATAATATAGCAGGTAAGATTGAAGGACAAACTTAATTGTAAAAATCTTCTCCCATACATCTATGTACCTCTATACCACGGTCAATTCTTCAAACTAAAATATAAGTTTATCGCAATAAATAATTTTTTGTTCACTTTTCCTGTACTTGTACTATAAGATCTATCTTCTTGCCAAATTTCATGACTCTAGGTTTACGGAAAGTAAGGTTTAGATTCCCTTGCTATCCGCAGTGTTTTATGAACCCCGATTTTTGGACATCCCATTTTTATTGAAAATCCTGACAGAAATGATCACTTAAATGCAAGATTTCGTATCCCCATTTAGCTACTATGTCTAGTTTCTGAGTTATAATTTTTTGAAAATCGACCAAATTTTATTTGGATTTTCAGAAAAAATAAAATTACATTTAATCTAAGCGTCATAGAAATAACGATGTTAGGTACATTGATGGCGCATCTTATGCCGAGTATTTTAATGCATAAATGAACCTCGTAACTTTGCTTGATCCAGATATATACGTGTTTTTCGGTTTTTCTTAATTTTCTCGAAAATTCCGCCGTTTCGGGAAAAGTTATCTATACAGAAATAATTCTATTTACTTCCTCAATACACCACATGATTATGACATCCCAAATCCATGGAACTCAGAAGTTATTCCAATTTAACTGTTTTTGTTAGGGTTGTCAATTTTTTTAATCCTTTCTTAATATCCGGATGGAAAAATTACGATTTTCAAAAAATTATCACTCAGAAACTAGACTTGGTAGCTAAATGGGGATACGAGGTCTTGCATTTAAATGATCATTTCTGTCAAGTTTTGTAATAAAAATGGGATGTCCGAAAATCGGGGTTCATAAAACACTGCGATCGTCTAAAATGCGCCATTAACGGAGGTCTAAGAAGTTTGATTTTTCACTGTTCTAAGGGAGAGCAGGCCTTTGTATTTGACGTTTATTTCAGCTTGATTCCTCAATGCGTTTCTGATAACAATAGGGCGTTGACTGACGGACAGCAAAATGATCCTATAAAGGTTCCGTTTTTGCCGACTGAGGTACTAGGCATATATGCCTTTTAAGTTCTGTCGTTTCCATATTTCCCGGAAATTTTGTATTTGGAACTGTTCTATATTCGAATGTGTTAAAATTTTGAATCTCAAAACAGTTGAAAGTATTAGGATTAACGCTATTGTTTAGTCACAGCGTCAATTGGAATCTGTCAGGTTGGCAGGAAAATGAATCTTTTTAAGGAAAATGTTCGTGCAATGATTTTCTATAACTTTAGAAGAGGCCTGACACGGCTTCAGTATTTGAAGAGCTAACATCTGTTTTCAGTGATTAAGCCCCATGTCTGCGGACTGTCGATCGCTGGTATTAAGAATTCAGCGTGGACATACTAGTGTTAGTGACAAATCTCGCGAAGGACGCCCGCGTCAGATGGTGTAAGACAACTCTGCAAAGGTTCAACCGAGGAGAGTCAAATCACGTCTACGATATCATCAGTGGTGACGAATCTTGGATCGATGCCTACGATCCAAGATTCGTCACCACTGCGTCTCAAAGCGACGCATCATCCTGTACCACGACAACGCAAGCTCACACAGCGTTCGTCAAACGATTGAGTTTTTGTTTTATATAAAAACGTTTGCCCACACCAGGTATTTCTCCTGTATCGTGGGTGCGTGTACACACATATAATCTCACATACACAAACAACCAGACCCGGGAGTATCTGTAGGCCATACAAATATTTGTTCCGTGCGGGAATCGAACCCGCGATTCGCAGCGTAGCAGTCAATCGCTCAACCACTGCGCCAATCGTGCCGTCATTTATTTGAAGCAGGAAAAGTAGAAATTCTTGACCATCCTCCATACAGTCCTGACCTAAGCCCTTACGATTTCTTTACTTTTCCTAAAATTAAGAAAAGTCTTCGTGGTCAAAGGTTCCAGTCCGGTGAAGAAGCAGTCGACGCTTTCAAGTTAGCCATTTTGAACACCTCCACTTTAGAGTGGAATAAATGTTATAATAACTGGTTTGAGCGAATGGAAAACTATATTAAGCTACGTGGTGAATACTTTGAAAAACATTTAAAAGTACCATAAGGTTCTAGTTGTGTTTTTTTCTTCAAACGTTGTCGTTTGAAGAAAAAAACACAACTAGAACCTTACCTACCCTAACTTAAAAGGCATGCCTTGTATGAAACCCTTTTTTATCGATTGGAAATCATCAAATGACTCCTCCCGCATGGGCGAAGCAGAAGGGAGTGTCAGTGTGTTACAGGTGCGTTCCAGGGCCGCGGTGACTCTTTCGAACAGATTCCTCAACCCTGGCAGGCACTTGCCCTAGCGGACCCCTTCTTCTATGCTGAAATCTCTTTGAGGCGCGCGTGGACATAACGCTTGTCGACCCGGGCCTGGTTCTGATCGGACAGCGAACCACCCAATGCTCGCCGTCCGCGGGCCCGCGCCCACGGTGGCCGGGCATCGTCCTGCGACTCCCGACGCCCGGGGCGTCTTCTTCTGTTGCGGCGGCTGGGGCGTGAGGTTTCGCTCTCTCTCACAAGTTCGGCCTCCTCCTTCGCTAGCATTACTGCTTTGCAGAAGGAGGTGTCCGCTTCCCATTCCTCCCCGTTCTGGACCATAGATTGAACCAGGGCCGGTCGCGAGAGGTCGTCGCCGCCGATAACCTCGACGAGAAACCGGCGGTGCTCCGCCCAAGCAGGGCAGACCTCCACCGTATGTTCCACCGTGTCCTCCGGGCGACCCTCACAGTGAGTCACGGACACCCGGGCGTGGTCTCCCGCCGAATCCGAAACAGGTATCTCCCGAAACAACCGTGTTCGGTGAGTACCTGCGTCAGGCGGAAGGTGAGGACACCGTTCTAGCCACTCCTCAAAGAGGTTACTTACCGCCGTAATTGTAGCGTGCCCAGCACTGGGTTGCGAAAGTCGCTTTCTCCATACCGCCATGAGATCCTGCCGGAGCTTCGTCCGCCGTGCTGCGATTTGTCGCGGCAGAGGAGTCTCGCCCCAGCGCAGCGCCTCCACGCGCCACTCGTAAATCGGCGTTCGGCAAGGAGGCTCCCGCCTCGCCGAGGTATGGAACCCTAAAAACGACTTGTAAGCAATAGGGAATTGATTGTACCAGGAGGCCAAACTGTACAAATCTACAGTTGTGGATATTTTTGGACATTCATAATTCCACATATTTGCAACTGCACAGTAAATACACGTTCAAGTAATTTGATCAAACAGGCTGGTTCAAACTGTTTGAGCTTTTTATTAAATTAACCAAGAATATTTTTCAATATTAAGTAGAAGCGAGATTTTAGAAATATTGAAATGGTTTACAACAATTAGTCAAAAGGATGTTTCCCCGTGAGTAGATCTATTATATTGTTTATTATAAATAAGTATTTATTTAACTGGCAATACTTGACATTATTGCCAGCTGGCTGATGCCTTCTGGGCTCGTTCCCGGATGACAGCGATGTGGAGAACTGCATAATTATTTATTTATTTTAGTTAAGATATAGGTAATGTACTAGCATTTTTTAATTTTCTTTGTCAAATACTACGGTATGTTGGGCTGGATGAGTCAAAACAATTCATGACATTTAGCAGATAGTCCGTTGCAGCATTTCTGAGAACAACGTGTGGTTCATTATGATTCATGTGAAGCTGTTTTGTATTTGGCGTTTCCACAAGTAATTAGTAATGTTAATAATGGCTTATTGTGTAGCAACCGGAGCGGTAGGAGTCGTTCAAGTGTCGTGTCGTTAGTTCGCGCAGCGGCGAGGGCGGGCGCTCCGCGGTCGTCTCAAGATCAAGGTCGTGCGGCAGACGCGCGGCAAGGTCACCGGGCTCCCCCCCCCCCGCCTGCCCGCCCCGCCGCTCGCCCCGCGCACCACCGCGCGCTCGCCTCTCACGCGCGCAAATATTTGCGACCGTCTGTCCTCCGCGACCGATACGCCGAGGTCAGCCCGTCACAGACCTTGAAGTAATATTATCCGACCTCTCCAGCTTGAAAGACGAGATCGTATTTTTATCGGTCAGTTTAATAAATCCATAAATTATACGTATCAACCAGGTGTGAGGTATGAAGTTTATATGCCTTTGCAATATCTACAGTACCTATATCTTCTTCTAATATATAAAATCTCATGACACAGTGTTTGTTATTTAACTCCCCCGAAACGGCTTGACCGATTTATATGAAATTTTTTGTGTATATTATTTGGTACGTAGCTGCCTAGGTTTGAGAATAGGTCGTAGGCAAATAAAAAAATATTGGGAGGAGTGTGAAAATAGTCACGACCTGGATCATGAATATCTTGTACTTTTCGTAGGGCTTACATCACATAGTTAGTTTTTATTTTTGTGTTAGTTTGTCCGGCCTTTTATGTGTTACCAAGGAGATTATTTGAATTTTAACACGACTAAGCTTAAAATTGTTCAATCGACTGTAGGTACTGGAAAGCATCTAGAGTCGGATTGAGCTCCCAAATAAGATACCTGAAAATCGGTAAAATGTATGTCGGAGTACAGACTCCTCTTTCTATAAATTAGACGCTCACTATAAGTCATGGCACATTATAACGGCACCGTAATGGCACAGCAGCAGCACGGCGTCGGTCGCCTCGAAGGCTAAGGCTACAGCTAACCGCCAGCGCGATCTTCGTGTCGTCCGCGAGGTGCAAGCTTGTAGCCCGCACGCCGTCCACGAGGTGCAAGCTCGCCGTCGGCCGTTGTTTAGCTGGCGACTCGCTTACAGCGCGCGGAATGCAAGTCGAGTTATATGGTAGCGGCAAGCGCAGACTGCCTGTCGTTAGCTTTTTCATATTGATATTATGAAATATATTTTACGACGTACGCGATTTAATGCTCTAATTTGAATGACAAGTAAATTGCTGGGTTGTAGCGGTGCCGGTATAGTGTTCCATGACCTTTAGTGTATGACGCCTCGGCCAGGAACTATTGAAGAATGTGAATCTACGCGGGCGAAGCCGCGCTGCGAAATTTTAAGCACCTCAAAAGCTTAGATTGAAGTGAACTGAATAGAATGCAAGACCGAGCTCGAAAGTTAAGCACTGTGGCTCGAATACCTATAATTTTCTTCTAACTTGACTTAAGGCTTGTATATTTGCCAATGACCTTGTGCATACAAACGGAGCTAACTACACCTCGGCGCGCCACTCCGCTACCCGTGTTTTTAATATTTTGTAATAAAACAAATACATATTTTTAAAAAGTAAGAAAACCAATTTATTTTCGTTTGTATTGCACAGCAGTAGATACTTTTTTTTTAGTGTTTTGTTAAAAAATGAAGGAGTAAAATGGTTTCATCTCAACGATTTGGAGTTGATTTGGTGATTTTTTTTCGTATTATGCGTTACCAATACCTACATAAATTCTGGCTAAACCAAGTTACGTGCAATATCATGTAGATTACTACCTTTTTTTTTAGATGTCATTTCTCAGTAAATGCCGACGAAAAACTACTTCATCTGAACGCTATTTTTAAGCCTTTTCGAAAGAGCACCCTTAAATATAGTCGAAGAACCAAGGGTACAACTGTGAGCAAAGCGAGTTTGAAATTTTAACAACTCGCCTTGGATATATAGATTTTATTTATTTACCGTCCATAATGTCCATTCAGACAATGCAGAAGTTATTTATTTAATTTATGCATAAAACCTTGTTGCATCCTACCATTATATTCATAAGCCTACAAATTGAAGCCTACGTTCTTTCCCACATTTTTGTGTATATTTAGCCCCGACACCAGTATGTATAATCCAAACCAGCTAGTCTATTCTGTAAGTAACCATTTCGATATCGAGCTTCACCTCACTTTGTGAGATAGCTCACAAAGTGAACTTTATTGAACACAACATAAAGGTGTTACGTTTATACTCACCTCGGATTCCGCTGTCGAGACACGAAAATGTTGTTACAGAATAGCACTACTGATTTTACTCTGCGTATGTACAATAGAAACGATCTGCGTCTCTTTGTTTTGTTAGGTGCACTCGACTGCTGCTAACTTTAAAAATCAACATATGTATAATCAGGGCAATTCCAGTATTTTTAAGGAACGTTCATATTCCCATTCCGGTCGCGATCTGTCAAAAACATCTGATTCCCGCCACGTTTTGACAAGTTTTGGCATTGATTGTTATATGACTTGAATTTTAACATTTTTACTCGTAAGTACGAGATCAATGCTCGTATGTCTCCTAGGATTTTGGTCCTGCTCACCGTGCCCAAAACGGTAGATTCGCTTTTGGAAGCATGTCCAGTCAAATAAATAATTTAAAAATGAGCAAACACGTAGCTAAGGTAAAAAATTTATTAATTATCTTCTGCTACTAGGTTTTATTAACTTACTACGGCTCGACGAATCCAAATCCAACCAATATTATTGGACAACAAAGAAAAACTTGAATGAACGAACGAATAATATGGTAAGCACTTATTCGTCCGATTACAGTTCAAATGGTAACTAATTATGACCTTAAATTTATTTATAACTGCCTTTTTTCAAGGGGTTTGTTAAATTATTGTCAATAATTTTAAATCAGCTTGTGGCTAGCCACACGGATATAATATGGCCGCCTGTTCTCTGACTCATGCCCAGATTCCACGAATTTTATTTAGGTACAGCGAAAAGAGGTCTATCGCAAAAGAATTAAGACTTAGTAAAGCGCAGAATAAATAAATGACACGTTTATAGATGTGACAATTAACAGTATTTACGCATTTAAATGCAACAAGAATGTAACGCGGGAAAATAGGTATCTGGTAAAATGCCAAAACAAAACGCGTCATATTCTCTAAGTTGTTTGTGCAATTGCATATTGTGTCTATGTGTAAGATTCGCACGTTATCAGATTGATAATGAACTGTGCACAAGTGTGCCCGGTCGCTCTACATGAGAACAGGCTTAGAGAGCCGCGCTGCAGCTCCACGTGGCGCAATCGATGTCATTAATCTCTCGTACAGCCAAGCGCAGAAGTCACACTGTCTATATAGTGACTCATGGGAATATATTAAAAACTGAGAGCAGTAGCAGTGTTTTTCATATTATACGCACGTGGGGGACTCTATCACTAACTCTAAGGCTCCGAATGTCTACGCCAATCACAGCTGTATCTTTTTAATAGCATAAGGTATGTAAATTAACTCAGAAGAAAGGTGTTGATGGCTTCCAACATGGCAAACCAAACAGTCAAAAATATATGGACTCAAATAAGAAAAGGTTTTGTATCTGCTCTTATTTTGAGGCACAGAGCCCTTATTGTACGCGTACCTAATGCCCAGTCGACTAGTTTATGCGCGAATAATATTGACTATAGAGCCTTGAAAATATATTTTCAATTCTACTTTGTTTGTACAAATGTACATTTTTAAGGACACCTTTCATTATTCACAAGGATTTTAAAGAAAAAAAGACAATGAGTGTCCATAGGCAAAGGTCACTTAAGAATATTGAATACATTCGCTTAAGTTCACCTTGATCTACGTTGAGATTTAGGTACCTACGTTGTATATTTTCTCATAACTGACATTTGAATAATTGTACATACCATTTGTTTAGAATTATGCAACTCGAAAATGTACATAACGCTGTACTGTAAAATTTACCATGGAACCTCAACCTATGCTACTCTTTAGGAGCTCATGCATGGATAGTCAAGTCTAGTTTGTATTTTGCATTGAGTAATACGCTGAAGTATGTCGCTCGGAGACATAATCGTAACTTTTTCATGCTAGGTCTCGCGGGCTGTGCTGATGAGCCACGCACACGCAGCATTGGGGCCAAGGTTCCTATGAATTATGTAGTATATGGTATTATTCGGGCGGGATGTGTGTCAGTGCTCCGATTTCGCGGTCATAACGTTAATAATAGCAGCTGAAGGTTTCATTCGACAAGAGGAGGTCACTTCTTCGGCGGCTGTTTCCGGATTACTCATTGTTATTCTAATTTAGCTTACACACAGTCGGAATTGTTTTTAACTGCTGCTAACTGTTTGTCTAGTGTCACTTTCATTTAGAAGGTATATTCTTAGTTTCCTACTTCTGTATGGCCTACTGATTCGTAGCGGGGCCGCGGAGGTTTAATGGCAGATTATCTAAACTAATATTATGAAGAGGTTTAAGTACTAAATTGCTTGTTCGTCGTGGAGGTAATCTCTGGGAGTTCGATTATAAAATTATTTCATTACTACCAAGCTACACTATTGTTCAGTACCATGTGCTACTTTATATCCCGAAAAATCACAATGTTCCTCTCAGAAAAGTAAAACCGCGTGGAAAAGCTTGCCTTAATTATTTTTTTGTGTGTTTTCATTCAAAACACGTAAGCCAAGTAGGTTTTCACTAACTTTTCCTGATTTGAATACCTAATAATATGCATTTTGAGTAACTAGGTTATTGAATATTCTTTTAAAAATGATTTAGTTCAATATTAAATTACGGGTTTTAGTCAGTCAAAAATGTTTATTTCTAAACCTATTTAAATACATAAATAATTAACAAAAATAAATTAAATTATAATAAAAATATGAAGCTACATATTTTGCATATATCCCCAGCGTGTTGTCTTCGCAATGTTAACAAAGAACAGTAATTGTAGAACAGTGGCAAACTAGGACATAATATTTATATGAAAGGCGGCGAGCGCGGCGAACAGTGTCGGCAGTCGGCAGTCGGCTCCCAAATGAGGTCAGTGGAACACGAGGCATTACACTTGACCTCTTTCTGTCGAGTCCTTACCTCCGCCAGACCTTCACACTTTTTACAACGCTTTTACGAGCTAGGTCGGGCCAATTAAGTTTCGTCGAATGGTCGCATTTAACAATGACGCCCCCGTTCTGACAGCATTGGGGCAGATGCGATGCGCGGCCGGCGCGCGGCGGCGGGCGCTGCGGCCACGCGGCCCGCGGCCCTACGACGCGCACACACTTGACACACATTCGTTTCAATGACTATTGATATTTGTTTTTTGTTGACTGCCATATGCATATCTTTCAATCTATTATTGTGAACATAAGTATGTATGAATTATAAAACATTGATTACTAATAACCTTACTTATTACTAACAACTTTACAAATTAGTTGTTTATAATGTGACGCAAACTTATTGCTTTTAAACGTGAGTATTAGCTATATGAAAACTTCCGTGATTTTACGACGAATTAATTGCTAACGTTATATCAAGTTCAATAAAAAGTTCGTATCCTGCGTACGTTATAGTATAAGTACCTCGTAGTTACCTACATAGAAACGGTATATCCGAGTGGTCATAGATGGCTGCTCAGCCGGACTTCTTCTACCTGGCGTTAATCCCGGCTATTGCCAGGGTCCGCCTTCCTACTTAGCTTCCTCCACTTTGCCCGATCTTGAACATCCTTCTCAGTTAGGCCATTGGCTCTCATGTCGGACTTAACGACGTCCAACCAGCGCTTGCGAGGGCGACCACGGGACCTAGCCCCAAGAACAGCCATATTCATGCATCCCCGACCAACGTACTCCATAGGGCGGCGCATGATGTGGCCATACCATCGCAGACGACACTCTTGCAGTTTTTCCCCCACGTCACGGACACCAAGACTACCTCTGATGGAAGAGTTGCGTATGCGATCGGATCGCGTTACGCCACTCATCCACCTCAGCATCTTCATCTCCGTGACGCGAAGCTCCTGGGTGTGTCTGCTTAGTGCTGCCCAACAGCACTAAGCAGACACACCCAGGGCTGCTGCTCAGCCGGACTGCTGTATGTTAAAACCGGGGTTCCTTAGGGGTCGGTGCTCTCGGCAACATTGTTTCTGCTGCTTATTAATGATCTGCTAAAACCCGGTACCTTTGGGTATGCAGACGACAGCACTGTTGCTCAAAGATACGTGTCCGAAACCTCGAGCTGGTGGATCGCAGATCCGGTCTCTCTAGGAGGCTATGGTTGAGCGCTTGAACTTGTCCTTACAGGCTGTCTCAGAATGAAGCGATGCCAATCTGGTCAGGTTCAATGCTGCTAAGACCCAAGCGTGTCTTTTTTACGCAAAAGGAGCCAATACCTCCCAGCTCCACGTGTAACCGTACCAATAACCGACTGACTTAAGCTTCTTGGTGTTACGTTAACATCTACCATCAATTTTGGCCCTTTCATAGAGGAAAAGGCTCAGTAGCTTCCAGAAAGTTTGGGATCCTAGCAAAGGTGAGACGGTACCTACTTCACGCCGGAACAGCTGGCAAACTATCAAAGGCAAGCTCGATCGTGAATGGAGTACTGTTCTCATCTTTGGGATGGATCTGCAGATACCAGCTTGATGCCCTTGAGTCTTGAGCAACCACGCCGAGTTGCTGGCCAGTCGGTTTTCTATCGGTTGCATTTTGGAGAGTGTGCGATAGAATTGCATAATTTAATTCCGCTAAGCCCGTTCCATCATCGGACCACAAGACGAACGGTGGTACATGGTGGACATCCCACTCACACGCACAAAACGATCTGGGAAAACATTCATAGTGCGTGCGGAGTGGAGTTCCTGATAGCTACAACCTGGGTGTCTTTAAGTTAAGGGTGAATACTGAATAGATTACTTCTAGGCATACCTCCATCTTCGACCACATCATCGCTCATCAGGTGTGATCAAACATGAGATAATGGTCAAACGTATGCCTATCAGTAGTAGAAATGAACTGTAAATAGTAAGCCGCATGCGACTTGGCCAGCTTGCCCGGTATTGTTTACACTTCATGAAAATTAAACACATTGACGTCTGTAAAAAATCTGTGTAAGCAAGGCCAAGCTAACCTTGAATCAATAAGTATTTTTATTATTTTTGCAATAACAATCACAGAGACAAACAAGGAAGTGTTCGGCGTACAGCGCCAAGCGCCACGATTACTACGAGGTAGATATGTAGATTGTAGCATATTTGCTCATTTACTCATAAACTCTAGTCTTCATGGCCATCTATATGACACTGTATTAACACATGATGATTGTTTACAATTAGATGTAAAACTGAAGTCTTTTAAAGACAACAACGCAGGCGCTTCTTTATAACAAGACAACAAAAACTTGATTCGTCATGTGTTTAATAACGTCACTTCCTTAATAGATTGCTGGGATACAGTTCATAATACGTAGGATTAAATTACATAGGTTTGCGAGTTTGAGGAAAGCAGATATGGAATCACTTGAATAAATAAAATTATTTAAACAGGCGCCACCTTCTTTTTTGTGAACATTTTGGCACAAATAACATTTATCTATATTATTTTTTGATATTGTTATCTATTGAGGTAGTGCGAGTTTTAAATTCAAGGAATATAAGTGGGCCAGTGCTGCACTACCTGATAAATAAAATATGTGTAGAAGTGCGATGTGACTTGCGACAAAGAGTCCGTATAGTATCTTCGTAGAACAACACTTTGTTTGTACAATAACACACAAACAGCTCTTTCATAGGCAGTGGGCGTCGGCGTCGCGCGTCGGCTGGCGACACATTATCGTTTCCACTAATTTTTTTTTGTTGTTTTCCATGTAATATTGTGCAACTATGTTTATTATTTTTGTAAGTAGGTATGAACGCATTGTAAAGTTATGTAAATGAAAAAACGTTAAAGTTTGGACAAAGAATTGGCTTTGTGAATATCTCACGTTTCGTAATTTTCTTTAAAACCATCAATCCAACGATAGAGGTAAACTGATCTACTTATATTTTTTTTTAATAAAGCGACCGTTAGTAGGCTAAGCTCCTGATAGCTCTACAACCTGGGAATCTTTAAGTCAAGAGTGAATAGGTTACTTTTAACCAAGTGTGCTCCATCTTCGTGGTCAAACATGAGCCTATCAAGAGTAAAAAAAAGCAAGCTGTAGGTACCAACTTAAAAACTAAGTTATCAACAACTTCAACTACTTTTCAATATTAGCGGGAATGTGGAACAGCCACTGAAATTGTGTTTCCTGTAGTTGAAGCGGTCATAATCATCTACTATGTATACTATCGCGTGCTGCCGCAACCTAAATTAATAGTACTTATGCATCAGTTTTTTGAAAGATAGAGGTCCATACAGTTTTCAGTATCGGCTACGGTTTAAAAAGGTCGGTTATAGCACCGCGCCGGGCTCAAAAGTCTGGACTCCATTCGCAGAGTAATTCGAGTGTACACCACCTGCACAAAAACGTCAAACTATTTGCCATGCAAACCTAACCTAAAGAACGTCATTCTAACCCGCGAGCGGCTCCTGTCAGCTTCCGCTGCTAGGTGCAGCTAGCGCAGTCAACATGTGTTCCAAATTCAAATCATACTATTGTGGGTTATAATGAAATTTAGTACAATATTATTGCCCGGACGGAGGGTTGGAGCCATAGCTTCGGATGCGCGACCTGCTCCTTGCGGCGGGGGCCGACGCGCGCCACCTATTTTCATGGCTAGAGCCCAATTTTCTCGCAGTAGGTGTGTAAAGTAGAGTATGGTCCTCAGGGATAATAGTAGTTTATGGAACGAGGCAATAAAGCAATGTCTTATGTCATGGGCGTTATATTGAATTCGCCGCGCTCGGGTTAAGTACAGTTAAGTACTTCGAATCCTTAATTGTGTTTGGGATTCGATATGACGCCCGTGTCATAAGACACTGCTTTATTTCCTCGGTTCATTCATAATCTACTATTTAATTGTCAATTGAACCTACGAGTTCTGATTCAGTAGATCGAGCCGTTTTCATTTGCTCTAAACAGGATCTCTTCAATCTAGTCACTTTGTCGAATTATGCAGATAACTGTACAATTTACTCCCATTTTTTAAATGAATAATAAATCCAACCTGTCCAAGAATGGAATCCTCACCTTTTCTCTCCCATGGCGTCCTTGGAACTTTTCCCGAAAAACCTTTGGTTTTCGTAGTCCATTCGAGTTTGTATAAGGAGAGTGTAAGGGGATGAGTGACGGGGGCCCCATTTCGAACCAAGGTCTCCGACTACGAAGTTACGCCAATGTTTGTACATCAAGAATATTAAGATGGCAATATGCATGTCAAGTATTTTCATGAAAGCAAAGTTATAAAAGCGTGTCAACATGAAGTGTGTTAATAAAATTTTAGGTCGCGTGCCGCTTTTTAGCGAAAGTGTGAATATCGAAGTATTCGCCATGATGTGTAAAGATAACGGTTTTCAAGGTGGAATGAACAGGAGGGTGTCAACCCTGTGCAACTGATAGCTTGGCGAAAGTCAACAAGCGTTAGATAAGGCGGGCTCAGTGGCCGCGGGCGCTCGTGCTGTCCAGAGCCGCGCATCGCAGCCGCTCTATCGTTCAAGAGTAAGGTCGTGTGTTCAATCTAATGTCGCACGGCGCTCTTAGGCTATCACTGTTTACACTACGATTCTAAACAAATTCTCGTTTTACATTTTAACTGCGGATAAACTTGCCACAATTATCACCAATTACTAACTACTGAACATTCTCATTGCGCAACAAAATAGGCCACTGATGTAACATCGTGAGCATGTGTTTCGGTAATTTTAATGGCTGAATGAGTAATATCAATACGAAAAGTAATTTAAAATCATAAAGCAGTTACGAGTGTACGGCACTTTTGTAATAAATGTATGTATTTTTGCTCTAAAATAAGATTTCTAGACATTAACAAATAGTTATTATTACAGTTAAATCATTGGTTGGCTAGGCGTCGATAAACACCTCCTTGCGGTGGCGAGTACGCGGAGTATACGTTCGTCTGAGCCTGTTTATAATAGCGAATGAAAACAAACGAGGGCTGCCTTGCGAATGTTTAACAAATCGTGTTGCGCAACAAAGGCGAACAATGGCGGCCGGGGTGGATGTTGCCATAACATTGGACGACAATCGAGATCGGTCGCAGCTCTCACATGGCTGGTACTTGCGTAAATAATTACAGCAGCAGGATTAGATCACTGCGTTAAGTCTTGCCTACTAACCTTTATACCACCCTTAGAAAAAGACTTTTATACCTAACGTGGGGCTCGATACCAAAAACCTTTGACAAAAACTGATTCTTCTTGCTCACCAATGAATCGATGGATCATGCTTCTTGTCTGACCAAGGTGTTACGTGTTACCCAGTAACTGTGTTGTGTAGGTGAGATATACAGTCGCTCCATGGGAAATACAGGTGTTCAGCAGCAACCAGGTTGGAAGTGATCCCCGCAGATGGAAAAAGGCTTGGCAGAAGATCAGGAAAGTTGTAAAAGGATGAAAGACTGATTTTGTTTCCAAGCTATGAAGACGCAGAGATGCTCTTTTCTATACCAATATTTAGGTTGAGCTATGAAGAATCAAGCATGGTGTTTAAAGAACCGGAAATTATGAAATGATGACGTCACAAAGGGTGATTATGATTTTGATAGACATTTACGTTCTCGCCTAAAGATTTGTGGTTTTATCGATCCACCCACTCTGTCTAAGGATAGTTAAAATCTTCTATTTTAGGTAATGAACTACTAAAGTTGATATAATGTAGGCGTTTTATCTGTGGTTTATGATTATTCTTGCTATTTCATTAATAAATTCATGGAGTGCTACTTCCTGGACCTTAGTATCATATCAAGTGTTCTCAGTACCTACTTGTCAGTAAAAGTACCGTACTGAAATACTGAGAAACTATTCGAGTGCTATCGTCATGCGTTGATTAAAGTAATGGAGTGTTTGTCTGTCTGTCACTGATGAGTCAAGGATCACGTGTGATCCTAGTTACGACTCGACAGTAATATACCACATGATTAATTTATTGTTATATTTCGTCACACATTTCCTCGTCTGATATTTTAGTTAAACATAAACGATCGTCGTAAATTAATCCGCTTTTGTATATATTCCACAAACATCTGCATACGACCTTCAATCTTTCCGCAATTCGTAATCTTGTTGTGAAGATGTTCTGGTGCTTGTTTGCTAAGTTTCGTACAATCTTATAGCGATTATTAATACCAGAAGTCGTAGTTCCTTACATTTTACATCGTAACCTTTTTGTGTTATTGTGATTAATGTTAATGTACAAGAGAACGCGGGGGTCATAGCGCTCAGTCCTCGCTGGGGTGCGGTAAGCGGGGCGGGAGGGGAGGTGGACGTGTGTGCGTCGTTGTCGAATAATATTTTTTCGCACACACAAGGTCGAGGTCGAATCGCTTGACTTCCTAGATAGGCAGCGAACGACCTCGCCCGCAGTGGCCGCGCCGCCCGCCCCCGCCGCGCTCCTCCGCCGCCAGTCCGCCCGCCCCAAACAGGACCATCCATTCTGAAACTTTTCAATGATCCCTTAAGAGGTTCTTTTACATTGTTGCGGTAATCTTTGCTTGTTGTTTATGATCGTTATCGTAGAAAATAAGCAAAGAGTATTGCGACGTTTTAATTTCACACACTAGAGTTGCTGTTATGATGTCACAATTATTTTTATCCTTGAACAAATATTTCGGTTTTACATTACGTAAAAACGTTTTATCTTTACTTTTATCTGATATTGTTTAAATATGATTTCGGCAGTTCCTCATCACGTAGCTTCGTGTCTACATAACACTCGCGAAATGTGTATGCGGATAAAAATATCCAGGGTCAGGCTCAAGGTCTCGCTGCTTTTCTGATTAGGCGATAAGAAAGAACAATGTCACCGCAATTTGGAACTTTTGTGTGTGGGAATACGTTTCAATTTAGTATACGAAAATTTTATTTGAATAAAAAAAACAATAACGGTATTTGCTGATATTATTTTCTTGTACAAGGTTACAGCTTACACGTATGAAAAGTATGAAAACTATACTGTAGGTATATATGGCTAGTGCGACAAAGTTTTATGATTCCAAATGATGAAACAATGAATGTACCTAACCTGCTAATGATCTTTATGTATTTCAATAAGCAGTCGCTATGTGACCTGCAGGGTGTTGTTTCAATAGCCAACATTGTGTATCGTCCGTGTTTGAGTTACAAGGAACTGCAGTAAATCATATTACAATGCCGTGGTGGCGCGCGGCAGAGCGACAAGGATGAGGTCAATGTAACACGCGCCTCAGAGATAGCGTCAGCACCTTGGGACCAAGGAGTCCCGCTAAACACGACTGCCTATCCTTCCCACGTTCCTACTTTGAAAGCTCAATGCCTGGGCTGGGTTTGAACCGGTAAAGATTAGTTCTGACGGTGCTGTGTTTTTCATTCGTGTTCTGGGCTGGCGCGTGCTCCGGCGGCGGTCCGGCTCGGTGCGGGCCGGGTGACGGCGCAGGCCAATGTCAGGCGACCTTGTCGTATGACATTGGCGCGACACGGACGCTTCCTGTTATCTCATTTACGATACTTCTCGCCACTCGCGACCGGCATTAATCATTATTGGAACAAAGAATGACCACTCACGGTAATTGTAATTAACACGCGTTGACCTTGACGGACTCATTATCTCGGCCACCTCGGTCACCATACTGTGCGACGTCACAAAGGACTTTATTAACTACGAGTATGTACGTAAACAGGAATGTTTTCCTCGATCATTGTTTTTCCTACGCTATGTAGGTATGTCGAGTCGGAGCCGGACAACTAGGAAGTTATTTTTATTCATCATACTCATATAATGTAGAGATTATTGCCGATAATTGTGAATTGTGATATTTATCGTTTTGCATGGAATATAAATGATGTCCTGTTGACTTTAAATCGATGGGTATAGTGCTAACTCAACTGTCCTTCAAATTAATTCAGACTATGTAATACGCCCTTGTCCAGCAGTGGGATGATGGTTACAGTAACCACTGTAACCAGCAACACGCCAGGGCCAGTGCCTGCCTGGGTTGCAGAATTTATTCGAAAGAGTCACCGCGCAAAGGGTATTAGGACGATTAGGAGGAACACGGATGGTATTTAGTCAGAGTCTGACACTGACTCCTTGAACTCCTTCCACTTCGGAAGCGCGGAAGGAGCCATTTGATGATTTCCCATTCTTAAAAAAAAAACCAGTAACACGTAATGTGATGACATTAATATTATTTTATGTAAACTTCAATACAATACCACATTTATCATAACATTAACAATGATTGCTTTGTCAAGAACACAGGAATAAAAATTCAGTTGTCTTGACAAGATAATAAATTAAAGAAGATTAATACGAACATCCAATAGTAATAAAAGAGCTGGCCTTGACTGATGGTGCGAGTATGTCGCAGTCGTAGAACACCATAAACGTTAGTCTCGGTTCAACTGAAGGCCAGATAGAAATCCAATTGGAGTGCCACGTGCCCGAAGGTAACGGAATAAACCGGGGAGTAAAACAAATGCAGTATAGCGTAGCGTATAGGGCCAGATGAGACGTCAACGCAATAAAGAGTGCGCAGCGAACACTGCGCAAACATGTTTACCGGCGTTCTCAAAGTTCAAGGCCCTGCTAATGACCAATGAGAAACATTGTACTTTCATGTGAAGGTTCCTCCGAGGACAATACCCGAGATTTTTTTTTTATATTTTCGTTAAATTATTTGACCGGCCAGTTCTCTGGTACAAGCGTAGAGCAGCTACTGAACAAAATGTGAAAATGTTCCGAGTTGGCTCTCTGGATCGGCGAAGTAGAATCGACATCGAAGATTGTTCAGGAGTTTGAAGCTGTGTCAGTAAAAGAAAGAGCTCATCCGTCAGGTGCGACTATTAGGAATAGTCGATCAAAAGTCATCAGCAAGCGAAATGTAAAGAAAGCAACAAACACAACCTATACGATAGCCTTGTCAACTCGCTCTAGGAATTTAACTGTGGATGGTAATAAAATACAAGATACTCGTAATATTACGTCGAGCTTTATGGTAGCAAAGCAAATACATTACTTACATAATATAAATCCGATTTGTAGATAGGTATAACCCATGGGAGGAGCTCGTGGCTAAATAATAACAGCCGCACGGGTCGATCTTTAAGGTTAAGCAACGCTTGCCAAGGTTGGTCGGTGGATGGGTGACCATCTTAATATAACGAATTTCTTCCGTGCCTCGGAAAGCAAGCTAAGCCGTTGGTCCCGGCTGTCATTTGTAGATCTTTGGCAGTCGTTACGGATTGTCAGAAGCCAGTAAATCTGACTCCAGTCTTGCCAAGAAGTACCGTTTTCCCAGTTAATGGGTTGTGGAGGTCTGGTAGGTAGTCGCTACGTAAAACAACTGGTATTCAGCTGAATCCGGTTTGAATGGAAGCCGACCCCAATATAGTTGGGAAAAGCCTAGGCGGATGATGAGATAGGTATAACCCAATGCCAGACCATAAGGGCTTGAAGAGTCCCTCATAAGTCTCAAGAAGCAATAAAGTGAATGTTTTCCAAAATCCAACTTATATTATAAATATGTAGGTACCAAAACTAGCTGCATACGAAACGTATAGCGAAATTAAGGTCAGCTCAGCATTACCCCATGAAGAAAAGTGAACAGTTGCGTGAAGCCGGCAGGTGGTCGCGCAGTCGCGCCTACCACCTGGAGCCAACTTTCAAGTGTGTTACCTCGTTACGGGGAACTCTGATAAACGACGTCCAGGTGTACAGCGAATCTGAAACACGGCTTATTATATCATGTGCTCATTCACGTGCTCAGCTGCAGGCCGACGAACTGTTTCATGTTTCAGTTGCTTGCCCAACTAGATCGCGCGACGTACGAATTAAATGCTTCTATTTTCTACGATTTGTGATACGACACTGTCTTACCCGCCTTGCTGGACGACGTTTCGATCGAAAGGCAAGAAATTAGAGAATAGTAATTAGTGCCTACTATACGATGGCGCAACTTATTTGCTCGTGACAAGGACACGTGTGAAAATTGACGACGTAATCAGGTTATAATTTGTGAATACATTGAATGTAGCGATTTTACTGATTTAGTACCTTCTTTCTTTTATTATTCCTTGTATGTATGACACAAAATGCTTATAAAAAGTGTAAATCGTTCTCGGCGTGTTTGTATAAACATGTTCACAATCTCGTTCGTAAAAAATCCTTTAGCAACCGAATGTTTTCCGCTGGTCCATCCTTATTGTGTATTTCTAAAATGATTTCGTGAAAAAAATTGAAGGTCAAATGAACATTAGCACTGGCCTTGGTTTCATTTCAAAGTCTAGAGGTGATCTCAGACGACTTACAACGGCTTATTTAAATTACAATGGTTTTATGTTGTAAAATAATCTACATCTACATGTGAATAAATAAAAAATATTACGTTTAGTTCAATGTCTATTTGTCAATATTAAATAAATAGGCGCATTTATTGTACCTACCCAAAAATTAAAGGCTCTACGAGTATTTTCAAAAAGCCTGAAAACAATGATTTTAGTAAATAAGCCAATAAATGCCTGCAATCCCCTAAACACTATCAAATTATTAAAACCTAAATGCGTGGTTAAAAATACATCTTCTAATTGAGCTCCTGACATTGTATGGGCTTCCTGTCTATTTACATCACTATAGGTTACCTTCACACAAGCGGGTTGAGGTCAGAAGAACTCACCGCAACAAGAACGCAGCCGTCGGCGTATTGACGTCTTTTGTACATGATTTATGAAAAGTATCGTTGTGCTTACGTTTGTGTCCGCAAACAATAGACGCTTCTGTTCAGTACTTAGCATTTCTAGAATTTATTACGTTTGACGTTACCAAAGTTACCACACGTCAGTGTTCTGCTATCAATTTCAAGGGACATACGTAATTGAATCGAATCGTTTATAACTATCAGAATAATGGAGGGTAGATGTCGCGTCACGTTACGGAAACCCGACACCGCGTCCCGCTCACGAGGTGCGCGGGGCGGGTGACGGGCGCGGGTGACGGGCGCCGCTGACCCTGACTCTTGAAATAGTCTTCCGCATTAACGCCGAGAGCAAAAATATCGCATGATGCTGCTTCCAAGGCCGCCGCTACGCCAACACCCCCGCCGCGCCTTACAAGGATTTAAAACTACCATAAAAAGCAGCAACGACAATGAAGGTGACGTGCCGCTTGTCACCTATCATATTCGATTCATATTAAAATGTATACGTATTATATCATTCATTAAAAGCTTCCTATTACTGTTCTCAATACAGCAAGGTCTATGCAAATGTTGCAACTGAACCAACGAGTGAATGTCTGTCTTAATCTAAGGATTTGCACGGTCTGGAGCTGGTTTAATTTAGACATCCGAAGCTAATTGAATTGATTATGGGTACACGGTATAGATTCAACAATCTTTCGACGAATAATAGCGTGTTGACGTAACAACGTATGGCGAGTAGAGTAGAATGTATGGACATTTATTCTTGCTCTGACTGACGACTATTGAATGAGCACATCGCGCTTTAAGAGGAAATGCTTGCGGCGAGACTTTGTATGTAAAAAGTCATAATTCGAGGTTTGGCTCTCGACAGTTTTGTCCTCCAATATTGGACTGATTTAAGAGATATTACACAAACTAAAAATATATATACTGTGTCCCTATGTTTTCCTTGTTGATGATTTATTAACCGTATAAGCACTAGAACTCTCACAAAATGCTCAAAATTGTCCGATAAATCGCTTTCAGCAGAGCCCTAGTGTACAAATTTGGCAATTACTAATCAAAAAGGAAAACATAGGGACACAGAATAAATCTTTCTTATTCAGTTTGTGAAATATCTCTTATAATATCGGCTCAATTTTGGAGGAGAAAACTGTCGAGAGCCAAACCTCGAATTATGACTTTTTACATACTAAGTGTCGCCGCCAGCATTTCCTCAAATCGCGATTACACGCTTATCATTTTAGGAAATATTGTTTTTTGCGTACCATTTCAATCCATTTCATCCTCAGTTTGTGTAAGTTCTTATTGGTGTTAAAATGTACTGGAAAGGATCGATACAATTTTACTTTTGGGATATCATAGAGCGGTTTCATTTTGGTAAATTTATTGAACAATTAAGCACCATTTTACAGTTATTTATGCTATCATCAGGGTTTCTATTATGATAAATGACAGTGTGAAGTAGTACAAACTGCGAATGCCATTTTAAGACCTTCGTGTGACTGACTAAACCTTCGAGAGACCTTTCTAAATAAATCTACGAACATTGTGACGTTTATCGCAGTATCGAGCGGCATTTATTTTCAACAAATATATATACCTAACGAACAATTAGCTACGTGTACATTCAGCTGAAGGTTACGATTCCGTTACCTGAAAGACAAAGGTACAATTCAATATTTCAAATAATATGTACTTTTTGCCAATACGTATAAGAGTTATCGCATTAGTTAATTAGTTGTTAATGTACGTTAACATTTCCACCAAAATACGTCAAGACCTTGTGTTCTATTACTTCCAGTGTTGTTAGCTGCGTATGTTCAGTTGTAAATCACTAGTGGATCGCAGCTGTAAACAGACTGCCCACTCGTTGCAAAAAACGTAACGTTTCTAAAAAGTGCGCCTTGAAAAAATTCATAACCTTGTTGAAAAATAACTATGGAAGACTTCTGAGTGCCAAAATTAAGATCAAATACCTACGTACCGTCAGATAATGTGCCTGTTTGTTTTAAATTACGGAAATATAAAATATAATAATAAATTGATAGTTTATCACAACTTATCATCTCAGTAATATCATAAACGTTTTAAATATATGTACCTAACTTGTAAGTTCTTCAGTTCTGATTAAATATTTATTGTATTTACACTAACTTTAATCAGCTTATTTTTAATCGAAATACTTACATAATTAATTTAGATCTTATCAGTAACCTTTACTTTTATCTTTACAATAACGTGTACTTGACACACGTTGTATGAAGGTCAAAAATTGGCATTAAAAGCCAATTTCATCGAATGTTTTTTGTCTAATACCAAATCTTTCACGGACACAGTACGCCACACACTGATAACATTATCACGTTAGTAATGTCGTGACAACGTATCTGTGCAGATATTTAACAGAAATATCCGCATGTTTTAGCAGTATGTGTAGCTAAGTAAACTAGCAGAGATGTTTAACCCACGCTTTAATCTATTTAGCAGACGGCCGAGCAATACGGATGCAATTTCGGAGGTCACGGCGACGAGTAACGTGACTTCGTTAATTATTGTAATCTTCGCTATGACGTGTACCCACTATTATGTAAAAAGATTCCTGAAAATGCTTTCCGGTTGTATTAAGTTGGAGTCTGTCAACTTGGGAAAATTAAGTGTGCGCTAACAATGAAGAACGTTCAAGTCCTTTCAAGTCCTTTTTGCTTGAACTTTCTTACACACAAGATTTTCAGATAATTACTTAGTTACAATAAATAATGCTCTAACTCTATTGAATTTACTCTTCTTGTTAAAATTGCCTAGGTATATCAATTCAATAAACAGATCGCTGAGTTTGCCCCCGCTGAAGAGAAGAGAGAAGTACTTTGTTAAAACCCTGGGTTTTAACAACAAAGCACCTAAACAATAAAAAACACAACATTTTATTTTGCTAAACGCATTACAAACCTCCTTGGATTAATTTTAGTTAAGGTGAATGTTACGGGTTGCTCATTGCCATTTTCCCGCGAGATGTCGCTGAAGTCAACATTTTCAGTTTTGTTTTGTTTCGAGTGTAATTGGAACAATATTAAGTCGCAGAAATAATGGTGCGACAATCGGATATTCCACTTTATCGAAATTGGTCAAAATACGGCATAAAAACCCTTCTGATTCGCCATACTTCAAATCATACTTTCAAACATGTCTATGTGTGTGTAAACGGTACTATAAGCGAGTTAGATATTATTTTCGTGAAGTATGGCGAATCAGAAGGGTTTTTATGCCGTATTTTGACTAATTTCGATAAAGTGGAATATCCGATTGTCGCACCATTATTTCTGCGACTTAATATTGTTCCAATTACACTCGAAACAAAATAAAACTGAAAATGTTGACTTCAGCGCCATCTCGCGGGAAAATGGCAATGAGCAACCCGTAACATTCATCTTAAGTTATAGTCCTCTGAAATCTGGGCCTTTTGGGGGGCTAAGGGCTGCCCTGGATCTGCCAATGTCTGTCATTGCCACCTATTAAAAAATCAACTAATTTAAATAAATACTAAATAGCTGGTACTCTACTTAATATCAGCTCTCTTTCTTTTAGTAAAAGGTATTTAGTATTTATTTGAAATACTTGATTTTTTTAGGTGACAATGATAGACATTGGCAGATCCAGGGGAGCCCTTATCAAGTCATTCAGGAATTTAATAAAAGTATGTAAAGATATGGTGACATAGGTTCGTACCTACAAAAATTCCCAAAAAAGAAAAGTCCATTGCTATTAAAAAAACATATTCTGCTTTGAGGCCGTTGTTACCAGACTGTTATTGTGTGTTTGAACTGTGGGAAAAGCTTTTCTTAAAATAGATAAAATACAATGAGAGTGAAAACAAAAATAGTGTTGGGAAAAACGTCACGCAAATTCTATTGTCATTTGGACAATAGTTGTAGTTTGTTTTCAATTTGCACTCTAATTTTTATTAGATTTAAAGTTTGATTGGTCAGAAAGGATTCCTCTGGCGACTGAGTGTGAGATACCTAACTTACTGAGATTTTTTAAAAAACGTAAAAAAAATTTTTTGGAAGTTGAATTATGTTTTTTATAGTTTGGGTATTTTTATTACATGTAGTACATATTTCTCGAGTGGATCTCATGATTGCAACGATCACGTTGCGGCGACATGGCGGTGGCACGCAGTTCGCCACGTGTTTGAGCGATAACCGTTTCTGCGTCGCAATCAACACGCTTCGTTATACAAACTATGTGTCTTTGCCCTCAGTAATATACTGAATTACATACCTACATTATATTCAGAACTAGCGAAAACATTGTATTTATGACCTGCACTGACCGCAAATCGTTTGCAAAGTTATTACAAACAAAAATCTCCGCTTCATTTGAAGAAAACTGTTTTGGCACCTTTCTTAAATGAGTCGGTGTTAATTCCATCGTAAATACAAATGAAAACAAAACGAAGACACACAAATGTAACGAAAACATGGCTGCATCATTTTCCTCAAATAAAATACTTTTGTTTTCTAACAGCGTGTCAACGTGAAAGACGACAGGGCTTACACTTTCTGGGAAATATTTTAATTTATTTGTTTAGGCGGCATATAAATTGTGTGCTGAAATATAATCCCGAGTTCTTAATCGTTCTGTTTAAAAATGTAATTTAAAGTTTCTAATTTTGTAAAATCCGGCGTAAATAGGGTCGTTGCGCCCGCGCTTGCTTCTGTATTCAATTTGTCATCTGCCGTAAAGAAAGAACATAAAAAGGTTTGAAGCAAAGTAAGGCAATAAATTGGAAAGATTCAAATGTTGAGAACGAGCTTGAAATGCGGGTCGGTGACCATGAATGGCGCGAAAAAACACCTCACTGCATTTTGTATTGCGCTAAAGCGCTACAAACTGTAGTTTTGATAAAAAAAAACTTGTAGAAATTAGACCGTGTCGTGACATTATTCTGTATGTCTATGTGATCAAGGTTTGTTGATTTTAAAAGCAATCAATGATCAGATAATTTTTCAGAATCAGCTGCCTTCTTAGGTCTAGGCTATTTTTCGGTCAAATTTGGACACACATGACCGAAAAATAGATTGGATTCATCGGTCATTTGTTAAAAACTGACTTTTGCCAACGGCTTGGTACTGGGATAAGCATAAGTACCTACCCTATGTCCTCATCCAGGTGACGGTTTAGCCGTGTGTCAAGACCACATTCATAAAATTAGTAGAATAGGCAGGATGATACCCATCTGTATTTACAGCTGTGTAACGATGAAATAACAGTAAAAGATCTAAGTAAAGAAGAGTTTACTACAATTAAGCTGAATATTCCGAAAAAGCTAGAGTTACTTCAACCTAACCTTTTTTTTTTTTTTTTTTAAACTGGGAAAAAATGCATTACGCATACCCTCCCGTCGGGGGAACGGGAGGGGTATGTGGGACTCCCCGGGCTGACCCGGTATACCCACTAAAACGACCCAGCGTTATTCCCGCGTCGTCCGAGTGGAAGAGGACTGGGAGATCGGCGCAGCCTTAGCGTCCAGTCCTCCTCCGACGACAACCCGCCTAAAGCGGCGGGCCCCTCAAGTCCTCCCCGTTCAGGGGGAGGGCTGGGAATGACCGGCGGAGGTGGTGTGGAGTGCAATGCGGGCGGAGGCGCCCCCGCGCCTATCGCCCGCCCATCACCACCATGAGGAGGGAGAAGACGGCGTCTTCTCCGACCTCTTCTGCGCCTGCGGAGCGGCGCAGCGAGAGGGTCGTCCTCCCGCGCGCGCTCCGCCGCCTCCTTTTGCGAGATGACATCCTCGCAAAAAGAGGCGACAGCTGCCCAGGACCCCTCACTCTCCTGCATGGCATTGACCACGCCGGGAAGTGAGAGGTCCTGTCCGATCTCCGCTGTTAGACTGCGGCGCGGCTCAGACCAAGCCGGGCACACCTCGAGGGTGTGCTGAGCCGTGTCCTCCGCCGCGCCGCAGTCGTGGCACGCCGGGGTCTCCTCCCTCCCGATCCGGTGCAGGTGCTTGCCGAAACAGCCGTGGCCTGACAACACCTGCACCAGACGGAATGAGAGGAAACCGTGGGAGCGCTCGAGCCAGTCTCGCAGGACCGGACCGAGCGCGTCCAGGGTTCGGCGGCCAAAGGTGGCGGAGGCGAGGTCGTCCGTCCAATGGACGATGATGGCGTCCCTCGCCTCCCGCCGCACGGCCTCCCGCTCCTCCGCGACGGGGCGCTCGCCCAGGGCCTTTCGCCGCGCCGTCCACTCGTACACTCTGGCGAGCACCCACGCCTCCAACTCCCAAGGAGGGGTGCCCGCCAGAGCGCACGCCGCCGAAAAGCCCACCGAGCGGTAGGCCCTCGCCACCCGCAGTGTACTTCAACCTAACCTAACCTAACCTTTTTTTTTTTTTTTTTTTTTTTTTTTTTTTTTTTTTTTTTAAACTGGGAAAAAATGCATTACGCATACCCTCCCGTCGGGGGAACGGGAGGGGTATGTGGGACTCCCCGGGCTGACCCGGTATACCCACTAAAACGACCCAGTGTTATTCCCGCGTCGTCCGAGTGGAAGAGGACTGGGAGATCGGCGCAGCCTTAGCGTCCAGTCCTCCTCCGACGACAACCCGCCTAAAGCGGCGGGCCCCTCAAGTCCTCCCCGTTCAGGGGGAGGGCTGGGAATTACCGGCGAGGGTGGTGTGGAGTGCAATGCGGGCGAAGGCGCCCCCGCGCCTGTCGCCCGCCCATCACCACCATGAGGAGGGAGAAGACGGCGTCTTCTCCGACCTCTTCTGCGCCTGCGGAGCGGCGCAGCGAGAGGGTCGTCCTCCCGCGCGCGCTCCGCCGCCTCCTTTTGCGAGATGACATCCTCGCAAAAAGAGGCGACAGCTGCCCAGGACCCCTCACTCTCCAGCATGGCGTTCACCACGCCGGGAAGCGAGAGGTCCTGTCCGATCTCCGCTGTTAGACTGCGACGCGGCTCAGACCAAGCCGGGCACACCTCGAGGGTGTGCTGAGCCGTGTCCTCCGCCGCGCCGCAGTCGTGGCACGCCGGGCTCTCCTCCCTCCCGATCCGGTGCAGGTGCTTGCCGAAACAGCCGTGGCCTGACAACACCTGCACCAGACGGAATGAGAGGAACCCGTGGGAGCGCTCGAGCCAGTCTCGCAGGACCGGCCCGAGCGCGTCCAGGGCTCGGCGGCCAAAGGTGGCGGAGGCGAGGTCCTCCGTCCAATGGACGATGATGGCGTCCCTCGCCTCCCGCCGCACGGCCTCCCGCTCCTCCGCGACGGGGCGCTCGCCCAGGGCCTTTCGCCGCGCCGTCCACTCGTACACTCTGGCGAGCACCCACGCCTCCAACTCCCAAGGAGGGGTGCCCGCCAGAGCGCACGCTGCCGAAAAGCCCACGGAGCGGTAGGCCCTCGCCACCCGCAGTGCAATGGCCCTTTGGGGCCTCCGCATCAAAGTAGCGTTCTCCCTCCTGTTGAGGGAGTCCGACCAGATGGGGGCCCCGTACAGGGCCATGCTCCGCAGGAAACCTAACCTAACCTAACCTAACTGGTCAGTGTCGGCTTTACCTATGGTGCACGATGAGCTTCAAATTCAAATTCAAATTCAAAGCATTTTATTTCAAATAAACCATTCACAGGCACTTTTGAAACGTCAAGGTCGGTCAGTCAAAAACATGGAAGCTATTTGCACGTTCCAAAGCGTAGATCTCTATGGAGAAGAACGTGCAAGAAACTCCACGGACACTCTTTTAAATCATGTTCTGGTTTTACAAAATTTCAAGTTACATATACTTGTTGCTTCTGCATGTGAGGACAATGCAAAGGAAAAAAAAAAAGGGCTTATTATAAGAATTTTAAATATAAAGATTAAAATAAGCCAATGGCAGTTAAGAGATGACCAGTCTCAACCGACGGCGCCTGCTCACGAACATGACGCGTGTATCGGCACCCTTCAGCTCAACCATTTCGAAGGGAACCGAATGATCAAACCCACGCGCCGCCATCAGCGAGACATTTGAGTGAGCATGACATGCTCTCAACCACCATGCTCGTTCATGTCCAACAAGTAAAACTATAACTACTCACATAAAATGTAAATGGTTTCATGGTACTCACATTTACAAAATTTGAAAAATATGCTTCTACTTTACACAAAACTATGGTTGTCAATGACCAAATAATGAAAAATAAATTAATAAAGAGAACGATTAAGATCTTACATCAAAAATAATAAATAAGTAATTAATATAATAATATAATTTGTATGTATATAAGAATAAATAAACGAAATAATGTAAGAACCTCTAAAAGGAGCGAGCATCTCTTCCAAATATAAAAAAAACATAGAAACCTAAAAAGTGGACCTAAGCAGCTGTGAATGTGGAGCAGGACCAGCATTTAGCCAAGCGTTTTTATCGAGGATATAATCTTCCAGTTTATAATACGCTTGTCTACATAGTGTGCGTTTTATGCATGCTTTAAATTTTCTCTCATTCAGTTCGAGAATATCAACTGGTATTTTATTATAAAATTTAATACAGTACCCCATAAAAGAAGTGTGTACTTTGGCCAATCTGAATCGGGGTTGATCTAATTTGTTCCTATTTCTAGTGTTAAAATTATGCCTGTCACTAATCTTGCTAAAAAGATGAAGATTTTTCCGAACATACATAATATTTTCGTAAATGTATTGACAAGGTACCGTCATGATGTTGATATCCTTAAACAGTTCTCTTAGGGAATCACGCCGACGGAGATTGTAAATGGCTCTGATGGCTCTTTTCTGCAGGATAAATATAGACTCGATGTCTGCAGCACGTCCCCATAATAAGATACCGTAAGACATGATACTATGAAAGTAACTAAAATAGACCAGCCTCGCGGTATCTATATCGGTAAATTGACGGATTTTTCTGACAGCGTATGCTGCTGAACTTAGCCGTCCCGCAAGAGATGTTAAATGAGGACACCATTGTAGCCTTGAGTCAAGCGTAATCCCCAGGAAAACCGTGTTTTCGACGAATTCAAGTTTCTCCTTGTTCAATACTATGTCGCAATCATTTCTTTTAACGTTCGGTAAGGCAAATCTGATGCATTTAGTTTTTTTCCCATTTAATACTAAATTATTATCAGTAAACCAATTTTGGACCTGCTGTAGGGCGTTATTTACGTCGTCAAGATTTATGGAACGTCTATCTATCTTAAAAATTAAGGACGTATCGTCAGCAAATAATACCATATGAGGTTGATTTTTTAAAAAACCAGTCTTCTGTACAGTCACACGGTGACCAAGATGTATGATTGTACCTACCGCTTCGCGTGTAGCAAATTTTTGAAAAAAAAAATAAAACTATTTTCGGTAATTACATGAAATTGCCGACCGTCTTACATAAATCGACGTTAGTTAATAGCATGCTAAATAATGGTCTTTAAAAATCTGCCCAACTCTAAGACGAATTCCCATGCAGAGGGTTCTGAATGAACCTCAATTTTGTAACACGTTACTTTAAAAAGAATAATTGTATGTAATCTATACTATATAATATTATAAGAGTTAAAGTTTGGAGGTTGTAGGGGGTAATCTCTGGATGTATTGAACCCTGAAGAAAGCCACGTTATTTGTGAGTGTCACAGGCTATATTAACCCAAAAATACCGCCCAACGGCATGACCCGTGCCCAATTGGCACGGGTCATCTAGTAGACAATAAAATATTTCTGTATTTTTCAAAAATTTTAGAGTCAGTAGTTTCGGTAATAAGGATCCCGGGTGAAATGGTTACTTTTCATCTAATTTATGAAAAACTTAAAAAATATGACATTTACTTAAATAAATATATGAAAAAAATACATTTGAAACCACACGTACACTGCACAGTTGGAGAAGCTTTATTTTTTCAAAGATTGACAATTATTATCCTCAAACGGTTAAAGTAGATAATGCGCGCTCAGCAATAAACCAAAATAATAATATTGTATTGACAATCACATTTTCAAAACAAAATATACAATACTTTTGATAAACGATTTTCAAATTCGGTCGGCAACAGGTGTAATTAAGAAGTAGACGTTTCTTCGGACCGATTATTTGAATACTACACAAATGAGGCCAAATAGACGGCTTATCCGGCCTGCTTGTCGAATACTGGCATCCCCAAAAATAAGGCGAAACTTTCGAAATTGTAACAAACCACGTTATTTTTTGTGATATACTTTTTATTAATTGTGATTTTAAACATTAAAGATATAAAAGACCAATGACTTTGTAACCTTGTATTGTTCTCCTAATTTTTTAATGTTTTCAGACCCCATGTGGAAACTAATTTCCAATTAAGCGACAGTTTGCAAGCGCTAAACTTGCGAGCAGCGATGCGTGGCCGCGCGGCCCACTGGCCTGCTCCACATCGCTGATGATTGTATGTAGATTTTGTAAGTCATAAGTCAAGCCGCGAGAGTACGATGACAGCATCCATCCGTTTTCTCCAGCCATTGTAGGCGAGCACGCGATGGTGTGCTGGCGCGGCGTCTCCAGCGCTCGCGCCTTGCCGCGCCCTGCCACGCGCCGCTCTCAGAGAAATTGAGGCGATATCACTTATAATACGACCACATGTACTTTCTGTCCTAGTGGCCAACAAAGATGGTAACTATAAACCCGTTTCCTGACTCTTTGGTGTTTATTGCTACTTTACGACAAATTAACCTTTCTTCAGACAATCGCTTCCGGTTGATATATACTCAACTAGGAAAGATTTAACTGTAAGGATTTTAAAATTTGAATACATTTATGCTAACGTAGTATTGATAAACATTAAAACCTTATCGACAAGGCTATAATAGAGAATAAAGTAATAAGCAAGTCGGTGATGATGTTAACAAATCGCTCGTGTCTGGTTAAGATGTTACCCCAGACTTTCTTAAGTTTAAAGGCATATTAGTCTTCTTGGAAATCAGGCCATACATATTGAAAAGGAAGAGGTCCTTTCTCTTCATATCTGTGCGCCTGCGCCCACAGCGTGCGACTCGGTGTCGCGGGCTGCTCGTAGCCTAAGAAAGATTTCTCTCGCGTGCCCGTATTTGGATTCAGGTCATGTTCAACTCACCCAAACACACTCTAGTTTATTTATGATACAACACGAAACTTACTAGAAAGAAATGTTAGAAAATGTGTTTTAGAAAATAGATTTCACAATTAATTGGTAACAATAATCTGTGGGATTGTGGTTTGTTAACATCAAGCGGCAGATGGAATGTTAATGAGATCGTTTAATAGATTGCGGGATTAGAACGAAGATTAAACGGTCAAATATCAGTATCATCGATGAATAAATAATTCGGTATAATGTTGAATTTTCTTTGTCGCATGTTGACACATGTAAGTGCATTACACATTTTTTACTTTTTAGTACAAAAGCACGTGTTCAGGCATGCAGTGGGCACGCTGTTTAGTTTTGTTATCAAATAAACGTTACTGCTACGCTGTACTTACTTTTTCGCGCCATGGAAATCTTTATTTTTTGTATTTAAGTAGTTACATGTTTGTATGTCGATTAATATAATATGACTGCTAGCACCCTAAAAATAAGTGAAGCAGTTTTTATGCTGAATAATTAAGTTGACGTACTGTATTCATTTGTAAATGCGTATAGGTTGTTACAATTTATTTACCAAATAATTTTTGGTTGTTTGCAAAATCATGCCATACCTTTTGCAGTCTATTTGTATGCTTGGCAAACATGGTGTTTAGGTACAAAGTAAACAGGTACCTACACTATACATATAAGCATGTAGGTATATACGAACATAAAATTAGCGCTTGACCTCGGGACGTGAGGCGTGGTTAATGTTAACCGCTGCTTCCTGGTTAGCAACTCAATGATCGGGAAATCGTTAGAATGTCAAGTTGATATTTTTGCACGACCATGAACACACAAGGTCGCTACAATATTTTGCGGACGGCAACGATAAGCGCGTAGAAAGTGATTCCGAATCCGATCGACCGACGCTGCTTTGGCTTTATTCCAAACTGACATAGAGCAAAAGCTGAAAAAAACCTTTTGTCGATGGTACGATTGGTGCGAATCATTTTTTTTTTCTCATCAACGTTCAAATCTGTGCGATGAACTCAGGCATGAGCTGTATCAAAGCACACTGAAACAAAAATACTTCATGTCAACTTTTTGAAAACTGACATGTATCACCAAATCATTTCGAATTTTAGTGGGGAGTTATGATTTTAATTCAAATACTAAGCAAACCGTTGGGTGAACCACGTGGCTCAATAATAGCATTACTTATTCTACTCATTAATTTTGCAAAAGTCAAAAGATTATTTTTGTGCCTGTTGTATTATGCCTGTTTTGCAATTTTATTGAAATCTGTAACAGAAAAGGAATCCGGCTAGATATTTTTGATTTGCTAACGCAATTGCTACCTAGATCATGTGGCAGTAACCCTAGTACTGTAGTAGTAGTTGTAATGTACGATGTAGTGTGAAGGTGTTCGTAGTAGCGGCGACCGGCGGGCGTACTTACGTACGCGGAAGTAGTGCGGCGGCAGGAGCGCGCGGCGAGTGCGCCCGCGACTCGCCACTATCGGTCGCTACCGGTATCTGGCCGCCTTATCTCGCGGGCACCTCCGTGGAGGTCACATGCTAACGTCACGCTGATAACGATTTGCGCGGTGACCTTGTCGCGCGCGCCGAATCTCAAGGTCGCTGCTATTTGTACAGTCAGATAGACGAGCCGCCCGCGCCCGCGCCCGCGCCCGCGCCGCTCCACATCTGCGTCACCCGGACTTGCCACTTTATTGACTATTATTTGCGGATTGCGGAGGCCACCCGGTCGACTCTTCGCTCTTTAACTACATTTGTTACTTTTGACATTTTCGTAATGTCTGTTTAACGTCTTTCGGCAAAAAGTGCCTACCTAAATAAACAGTCCGCTTCAATTAACTAATATTGATTAATGGACTTGCTCTTGACACTAATATGTATTATAATAGTCAATGTCGAACCCGCCTTGACATCTTTGTCAAAAATATATGTTCGCATTTTTGGGACGTGTATAGATAACGATTTGTGATAATGAGTTCCTTTTTTATGAGATTATTTTTTAATTGTTGATTGTCAATCACGGAAACGTTGAGATGGCGCTCCACGTGCAGACCAGTAATAAATATTATTAATACAATACAGAGGGTCGACCTCGCGACACGTCGCGGAAGCGTCCACTTGCAAATTAGTATCCACTCAAGGACAACACGGACATCAATGAGATCCAATTAACGATTGTTATAAGTACCACGTCACATGGCACATAGGTAAATTATTGAACTTTTCGTCATGTAGCAGGAAAATATTGTGAATTATGATACACATCAATGTGTATGATTGTTGAGACTATCAGCACATGGATTAGTCATTGTCACAAGAAACAAGCACATACGTGGATGATGTCAAGTACAATGAAGATCACCCATAAGCCTTGTGACAAAGCATACTGCTTATGTACCTATACATTTACCCGAGCAAGTGCGAATCCACCTATAGAGAGGATAAAAATATAGTTTTCTTGTGTCAACGAGAGAAACATGAAATTGTTATGTTTGTCTCCAACATTGAATATGTGAATAGTTCGCTTAATGCCACATATATTATACACGATGTGGTATTGGGCTCGCGGCGGGCGGCGCGGTCACCACTCGCACTCGCGGAGCCCTGGCGGCGCGCGGCGGCCAATGTCAATGTCATTGTCGAATAGCGCCACGTGCTGCTGCTAGTGTTGCTACTTGTCAACAAGTTTCGTTTTATTACATCATCTCCTTACTTTTACAACAAAACTAAGGTTCTTGATTAAATAATCCTGCAACGTGTTGCTGATTTCTACTGTGTTGCGGGAACCATTTGCATTCTGCATCTACAGTGCTATTCCGAAATGAATTAAAAGGAAATTGGAATTATAATGTCGATGTTTTCTCAATAAATTGCAATACCGAGATCTGCAACATTTTCCGATAAATTTTGCTTTTCCCACGACTAGTCGTTTCGATTATGGTAGGCATGGCGTGCCTGACGAAATCGTTCCAACTTGATATATTTTTAGAATCGATTTAACCTTGTGTGAAAGCGCGTAGAGAGCGCGTGTGTATAATTATTGCGTAACACTCAAATCTATATAGAAAAGATTAAGTAGATTCGTTTATTCGCGTTGGTAGAAGTGAACTCGTCGCTCGTAGTTACGCAACTCGTGCGCCGCCGCGTGAAGTGTGAAGTTCAATGTCACGCACACACAGGCCCAGGGCCTCGTGGAAGATACGAACTAGATATATAAGCACGCGCTAGTGTGCGTGCGGTAATATGTGAATAACAACAGCCAACCCGTTACTCGCCTCTATCAGCAGTTCCCGGAATAATTCGCGAAAATACGATTTTCCTTAGCGCTCTATGCAACTTTGATACCGGTAAATATAGCTTTGAGCAAGGTCATGGTAAAGTCACATCGCTATTTTCAGAATGTTATTCTTTGACAATCGGCGCAGTTCTACAAGCTTTGCATCGATCTTTGTATGCTGAATATTTGCAGCGCTCAAAAATAAAAATTTCAGGAGCTTAACCAAATGTGTATGTCGTATGCGCTTATATAAAACTAGCTTTTGCCAGTGGCTTCGCCCGCGTGGTCCGTATGGAACCTACTCCCGGTATAAAAAGTAGACTAGGTATGTCCTTTCTCAGGCTCCCGGCTCTAGACTATCTGTGTACCAAATTTTATTTAAATCGGTTCAGTAGTTTTGGCGTGAAAGCGCGACAGACAGAGTTACTTTCGCATTTATAATATAAGTAAGGATTTGCACAGATTATTTTGCCAGACAATGCACCGAATAAATCTTGGGACAAAAAGCATGAGACTTTGCATAAACAGCGAAAACGAGAAATTTGGAAGATTTTCTAAGTACTAGGGAAAAAACATCCCCCAAAAGGGATTAGTGGTGATAGCATGACGGTTAACCGGCCAACATGGGACAAGGGCAGGAAGATGATAGACGTTTGTATGGTAGCACGTTATACTTAGTTGCTGATAGGTAATCTTTCGGGCAGACAGCTACTTCATATAATAAAGTATCTGATCCATCTCCTTTACATACAATTCGCATTCTGGGAACCACTTTTGGCATCATTCGACATAACATTGTTAGCACGATAAGGACATCTAAGTCCACCTTATAGTGTCGGCTTGTTATCTTTTCACTTGCACGAACAGCTGAAAGGATTTGAATAAAACTTGTCACAGGCGAGACTTTGTTCTGAATTAGGATATACGCCCTGTTTATCTCAGGAGTATGTCATATTTCTTGCGGGCGAAGCCAGTGGCTGAAGCAAGTATTGATGTACTACATACTTACATATTAATATAATACATATTAATGTAAATAAATATGTATATCGATGTTTAGGTATCGAACAAAAGTCTGTGAAGGTTACATTAAATATTCGTCACGAAGGAAAAATTGAAAATAACAGACAGTCATAACATATTCACACATTTTGCCTTTAATACCACAGGCAACCTTGTAAAATTTTAGTGCACTGTACCACTGTACATGTACGTGAACTTGTTTTTCATCGTGCACCAACGTTGACGTTTTACGTCGTAGAATTTTCCAGTACCTAAGTCAATTCTGAAAAATTTTGCGAAGGAAAACACGGTGGTGGTTGAGATAGAATTGCTTCGACAGTTCTATACCTCAATTCAATTGTTTAATGGAATCTAAAGTAACAATATAAAAAGAGGAAAAATGTCTAAATGTTTGTAAGGGGTAATCTCTGGATGGCATTCCAAAATATGATCTGCTAATAAAAAGCAACAACATCGCTCAGTGCCATAGACTACTGTTTACTGCAAAAAGGTTTATTTGGGAGAGGCCACGTGAACGAAGCTGCGCGAAAAGTCTAGTCAGTAATTAAACAGTTTTCAGTTTACCGTGCTACCATAACACCAACTGTGACACTCTTATCGTAACGCAGTTTTTTAAATTGAAATGTACAGTTTGTTAGAGGTGGTTTTACACTGAAATAACAAAATCTTGGGATTGATTTTTAGTAAAAAAATCGGTATTTCCTTCGGAATTGGCTGTTACTCTTATTTTCATGTGCTACTCCATTAAATCATGCGTTATTGCATTCCTACATAATTAATTAATTAATAATGCTCCTTAATTTTAATAATATTTAACTAATAAACCACTATAGCAATTATAACACTTAATTAATATTTTCGGAAAAACCACACATGACATCAAGGACGAAGTGGGAACTGACTACGGCAGGACACGCGTCTATATCGAACGCGATTTTCCGGTTTTACCACACCGCAATAAAATAACGTAGACATTGTTTACTCGGTTTTATACGAAAATACATTGGAAACTAGGCTTGAAATGCCCTTGTCTCACGATATTTGGCAGAGCGTCGCAGAGGGAGCCCTGAAGGGCACCCACCCGCCCTAGGTCAAGGGCAATGGGTCTCTCTGACCTACATCCTCGCTAATACGCCCTTACAAGGTCACTCCGCCCAACAGGCCTACATGCCTAGTCAACCGATTTAATGTTACTACTTTCAACACAAAGAACTTCATGACACACCTATAGATACCTAAACAAGGTTTGTGAATACGCTTCGGTAATTTAGTTGATTGTTTATTAGGTATTCATTACGTAGTTAAGTTAAATAGAAACTCATATGCTTTACCCACATGTTTTCATAATTATATGTGTGAACCATTGTGTACTAGAGTAATAGAACTGGCATCATTGTGTCTATATTTATCATCTAAGTTTTACTTTCCTGATGCTGCAAACATTTCTCCGTCATCTGCGGCCGCGTGTAGGCTCACAACGATCTGCACTCTCGAAACTATTCGTTGAGTTGTTTCCATCTCAGCTTTCGTTCGACCGTTTCTCCTGTATCATTAACAGAGCGAGTAATGTGCAGCTCCTTTGTGAGTTCGTGCGACAGTGAATGTTTACAAACAAACCATAAATCACCCGTTTGACATGTGTTCACAACACTGTCGAGCCATCAACGTGGATGACTCTAAATATAGATGCTCTACTTCACTTTATGTACCTATTATACTGTGTCACATTATATTCTATTTATTGTTGCCAAATTACACGCCCATTTTTCATGTTTTCATGACTAATCTGATAAAAGAAAAAGAGTTAAACCGTTTCGTTTTCTTAAACGACGTAAGTAAGAATAAAATAGGAATAGAACCCCTAAAAAATTTTCAACGGTACCCTACGAGAGCGGAACAACGAAACAGAAATTACTTAGCCTCCGCTGTCTGTCCGTCTGTCTGGCAGCGGGCTGTAACTCAAGAACCGTAATAGGCAGTTGAAATTTTCACTGAGTGTGTACTTCTATTCCTGCTATAAAAACAAATAATAAAAATCAAATAATAAAATAAACATGTTTTTTTGTTGGTTTATGTACTGAACCCTTCGTGTGAGAGTACGACTCGTACTTGGCCGGTTTTTTGAAGTTACGAAACTACATTTTCCAGATGTTAATAATTGTTTTAAATGAAATCATTCAATATAAAGTAAAATATTTATTAGTCAAACAGAGCTTCAAAATACCTAACTCCACTAGTTTTAATATAAAATGGTCACCAAAAACGGTCAACATTTCTATTATTGGTAAATCGGAACCACTCGGTCAGAATTCTAACAAAGGTTAAAATTAACCGTGACGTCAGCTACCGATCCAATCTACTCGAGCCTCGTGCCAAATCACTTGTGTAGAAAATGAGTCTCGCTTTGATATGTACGTAGAAAACGAACGTGTTGCATCAATGACCGAATTGATTGCGTAAAAAAGACGTCACTGTTTTAACTCTAACGATATTATGCACTTTTGTATTCAACACTTACATAATACTTACGATTATGTACGAGTTTGACGATAAACTCGTAAGTTGTAAGTAACTTAGTTTGTAAAAGGATTCATGATTTACAATAAACTAGAGAAGCCGAGATGTTGGAGTTAATTGGCAAGCAAAATTACTGATTTTCTCGTTTTATTTTGCATCCAAATTTCGTAGAATTCGATATTCGGTCATTATTCCTGACTTCAAAATACTTAGTGCGCTCACTGAGCCTTAAAATATTTTTAGACAGATTTTGCTATAAAAATATTTTTTGATATTTTTAACTTTTCATTACTCCTGCGGCCTATCCTACAGGAAAGGAAAAGTGTATAGAACCTTTGTGACATATTTATCCCCGACCAAGCCCCTTTCTGATTTTGTTTAAGTCGTAGAGGTTTACTTACTTGCAACTTTCTTAAACAAAAAAAAATATTAGAAACATGGTGCCATTGTCACGTTGCCGATATACTTGGAGCTAAAGTCGTCATGTGACATCAATGACTATCATTAAAAAAATCTGCGAGTCAGACTCGCGCCGGTTTAGTCTCAAAACATCAGCAGTAGCTAGTAGTTTATGAAAAGCAATTTTGCATTTCTAATTTTTCATATTACACTGACGGAAAATAACAAAAGTACATTTACTTACTTAAAAAATTAAATTTATTGACTTTTAATATAATATTATACTGACACATCCACGCATACAAAAAATTGAATATTGTGAGACATGACTATTTTGCAACTTAAACGTTTTGATTTTGCAACTTGGAGGTTTCGAGACCTAAGCCTCGCGCCTACCTACCTACGGAAGTTTATGAACTATGAAAGCACTCTCATTACTGTAACAAAAATAAATCAGATAAGTTTGAAGGAACTTTGTTGTTGAAAAAACCAGATTCTTCACCCGAAAATATAAGTTTGTAATAGAAAAAAACCGGACAAGTGCAAATCGGACTCGCCCACCGAGGGTTCCGTACAAATTACTATAAATAAAGACAATTTTTTTTATGATTTAATAAAAAATGTGTAGTTTTCAGACTTTTCCCAATACTTGTAGTATATAAATTTGACAAGTAATACCGTCTATTACTTGTCAAATTTCATAGTTCTAAGTCAACGGGTGCCTATGATTTTTTTACGTTGACTTAGAAGTTTTCACAGCATCAAGGGACTGTAGATCTGAGTATTATTTTCAAATAAAAATCGCGCCTAGAAGTAGTTGATGTCGGGTAAATTAAGTGGCCCGCCTTTGTAAGACGACTAAAATGGCACCGTGTATACATGCCCCATAGTGCGCCGTGATTTTGAAAAAAATTAACAAAATGGCGGCTGGTGGCTATGCCAAGCTCCCATAAAAATGTTGGAACTCTTTTGTCCGGGCGTCATAATAAATAATACGGAGCGATAGGTTGCTTTCTATTAGTGAACGGTTTGTCATATTTGGATAAATACTTCCAGAGAACCTATACAGACAAACAAAAACAAATTACTTCGCCAAAATATTGATTACGGGCAAATTTTTCAATAGCCTGTTAAGTTTGATTAGAGGAATAAATATAGCGCTTTGACAGCTTTTTAAAGGAAAATATATCAGACATGGCTGTCTTATAAAAATAAACATGAATTAAATTAAACAATATACAGGTGCTTTCCCTGTAGAAAATAACAAGCGCATCATATACATACCTACAGTCGTAAAAACTGACATCGTCTGTTGACACAAACGACATACGTTTGATTGCTTACAGTGTCACCTCCACATGTTTTGCATTTTTCAATGAAAATTACTTCAGTCAAGTTACTGGTAAATAGTAATTGAATAGGGAATTTATTTAAAATAAATTTTGCTTTAACGTTTGGAAAATATTTAGCAAAAATCCAGGACCCAGGAAACCTCACACAGTGCCGGATTAAGACTTCTTGATGCCCTAAGCAATCCACGCCTGTGGTGCCCCCTATCCATTAGGTACAGAAAAGGTAAGATATGATAAGAATACATGCAGCAAGAGCAAGCAAAGCAAGTTCGAACATTTTAGCACTCTGCCTTTTGACTTTGATTTTCTTTAACTATTATCTTTAAAATCCACTCTTCATCTTTCTTTTTTTTCTTTCTATTACATCTGGAAGTTTTTAGACCAAATATGACGCCCCCTTATCTCTGAAAATACTGAGTCTAAAATTTTGATAAAATTAACCTAGGTGCATATTTCAGGAACTATAAGAAATCTCTAGTGTTAAAAAAAGCATGTTACGAAAACGAAATTGGTGCGGAACCACGTCACGCGAGTCCGACTCGCACTTGGCTTGGCCATTTTTTGTAAGTGCACATCTCTAAGACTGTTTTTGGGTCTTGTAACTTCACATAAATCGCATAAATCGTTAAAGGCTTTTTAAACATTGTAGATAATTTTAAATACCCTGACTCCTAAACTAGGTGTATGTGCCTGTGATTTAGGAGTCAGTGATCCTCTGTGGCAACAAAGCCTTAAAACATAATAAGCTTTCATTTTAAGGTTTCACAATTAACATATGGTTTAAAAGAAAAAGAAAGTCTAATAGTAATTACAATTATACAATTAATTTAAAATAATAGTAGATAATAAGATAATAATTTAATATGATTATATATTAAAGTTAAGCGTATGATGAAATATGTTCGTGTGTGAGGTGTGTCCGTGTAGGGGGTGTTTTGTTCGTATCACTGTAAGTTACCCAGCAGAAGGTTCTCAGTGTAATCAAAATAAACCGTTTGAAGATAAATTTGGAGTTTATTTTTACATTCGGATTTTGAGAACGAATAAATTTTTAACTATTTGTTTAGGGAGTTATACAGTTTAACGGCAGTAACATAGAACTGGCGTTTGGCAAAAGCTGTTCTATGTCGTTCCGAAGGGAAAACGTTATATTTATGGCTGCCAGTCGGCTCCGTAGAGGGGCGTGCAGCATGTTTGCGAAGAGTCGTCAGCAACACATAAAGCTGCCTGACTGTGAGAACTTTACATTCAGCATAAAGCTGCCCAGTGGGATCCCGTCGCGGACGTCGCGGTCGAAAGAGTATTACCTTCAGGACAGCTCTCTGCGCTCTTTCTAGGCGGATGAAGACGTTTTTATTGGCACCACCCCATACTGGTAAACAGTATGATAAGACGGATTGACACAATTAAAAATATACTAATTTAAGAGTATCACAGTCAGCAGAGCTTCGAAGCTTTTTAAAAACATAGATCAGCTTTCGTATTCGAGACGTGACTTTGTCTATTTGTGGGTGCCAGTTTAGATGCTGATCGATGAGTACTCCTAGGTACCTTACACAAGATGATTTAGTAAGGAATAGGCAACTACATTGCGTTACAGACATACAGGTGTGCGCTTGCAGAGTGAGGGAGTTTGGTGGTCCTGTAGCTTATCTGTTTATGGTTCCCCCCTAGACGTGATGCCCTGAGCATTTGCTTAATTTGCTTTAAATGGGTTTATGGCGCTGGCTCACACGATTATAAATCATAACGAAGTTTTGATTTCAACTTCTTTGTATGATTAAAGTAGGTCTCCTGTCAAAATGGTCTAATGGAAAATTTTCAATGTCAAAACAATTTGCGTCTACCTCGTTGGGAACCAACAGGAATAAAAGTTTTGGAATCAAAAAATGTATTAATTAATTAATCGCGACCAGACGACCTGGCGCTCATGGTCGCCTGTCGCTAAGCGACCCATGTCCTACGAATCCTCGCGACAGAGGTGCGCGACGTAGCACTGCTTCGGTGCTTGTGCAGTTGCTTAGCTGGATAGTTAGTAGCTTTTTGGTTATTTTAAATTTTTTCCTAAACATATTTTGTCACGAACGGTGTTATATTATGTTATATTATTTGATTGAAGTCTTGCATCGTACATAGGCGGGGTATTATTGGCATATTGTCTAAATTCTACGCACATATCGCCCTCTTATGAAATAAACGTCACCATTTGATCTGATTTTTGTCTGTGTCGCGCGACCGCACTGCTCACTTGCGACATTGTCGCGGTCGCCAGGTCGCTAGCAGGCCACGCCCATTGGTCGTGCGACTCGTTCGCGTACACCCGTAAGTGCCCTAAATTCGTACAAAGCAATGGGTCGCGGTCGCACGTCTTTGTCTCTGGTCGCAGTTGCGCGTCGCGGTCTCCATGTGATCGGAATTGTACCTTAAGGCCCATTAAATATGCCGTGTATTGAGGGATGTGTTAAGATCTTTTTAAACGACTTCATTACTCAATTAATTCAAGTTTTAAGTTTCCTTTTGTATTACTTTTGGTGTATGTACAATAAAGCGTATAATAAATAAATAATAATAAATAAATAACGTTTGCATTGTACACAAAGCACACCTAAATCGCAGAAATTATAGGAATATGGCAATGTTGCGTGTCTGTGCTACTGTAGGTACTAAGGTGATAGATCGTTTATTACTTACAAGAGCTGACCCAACTAACACTAAAGCGTTAAAAAACCTATATAAGACTCGTATATCAGTTCCATTTGAGTATAAAAGTGTTAATGCATACCTGTGCAACTGTAGAGCTGTACTGAACTGTAGAACTGTAGAGCATGCTCTAACTCACTTATAACCACGAAAGAGGCCCACAGTTTTACAGGTAAAAGTTATTGAAAGTCTATAGTATGGCGTCACAAAGATATTAAAGCTGCACAAGAGCGCTTATTCATCGTCAGCTACTACTTTAATCTGTATTACCGTTGTAAAATAGAGTTGGTAAACGCTACAGGTTGCATAAATCCTATAGTAAGGTGTCAAAAAGATCTTAAAGCTGCACAAGAGCGTTTATTCATCGTCAGCTACTACCTACTTTAACCTGTATTACCGCGTTAGTGAGCACTACAGTTGGTAAAAAGCGCACGTCAAGATGAAAAAGCCTGTAACCTTACTAAAATTAAATCTGTTCGTAATGGAAGTGTAATGTCATCCATTATTCAACACAGCAGAATAATATTAAGGAATATTATGTTATTTAAGTATGTGAAGGGAAAAATGACTGCCCTTATGATTTCACGGTAAATGTATACCATGTTTCTCATCTCAATTTTAACGCGCCTAGGATTTATTAAAGATTTAAAAGAAAAATTATGATAATAAAATAGGTACCTCAAGCTAAACATTATTATTCATTCCTGCTTCCTGAGCAGTGGTATGTAAAATTAAGTGGCATTCATGGAATGCTTCAAATAATGTAAGAAATTTTGTTTATTGTAGTCAAATGTTGAATACCTCGAAATAATATTAATTGTTAGGTTACCAAAACAATGGCGAACTTTACAAAAGTGAGGTTAGTGTTAATAACGACCCATTCTTGCGTTGTTTGACACCAATGCCTTTAGAACGCCTGTAAAAGAGTACTGCCTAACACAATAAGCTTTAGTTAAACCCTTTACTACAGGTTAAACCTAGATAGAGGCGTTGTTTGACACCTTTAGTTTCTCGTGTTACTAAACTCTCAATAAACTCTATTTTATAGCCTATGTCTGCGTTTACAGTCAATGTAGCACCTTAAGTGGTATAAAAGAGTTCATTGCAGTAACTATACAACAATAAGCGTTACACGGTGTCGGCGAACACTTTAATAAAGACTTGGGTGTCACAAAAAGGTTAAAGCTATAACGTATTAAGTATACTTGCTGCTACTAGCGCCATTATAACTCTCAAAGCTGTATTACGTCGTCCATTAAAGTTTAGAGGTATGCGGAACAGAGAGTAAAGTCCCACACACCTCAATTGAAAAGGAGGATCCTCCAACCAGGCGGCTGTTGTGCCTGGCGGGCTACTGCCCGATAGTTGATATTCGGGCTGATGTATATGTTCAAATCGCACGGTAAACTCTGCTTGCGCGATGCAGGATTTCAACGTTGTAGTTCGCTGCTAATCGGATAGATGGCGTCGCGGTGCTATTTGTTGCGATGCGATGTAGATTTGCTTCGTAGGTTTTTCTTGTGGCGGCCTTGATGCCGCTACATCACTCCCCTCCGGAGACCGGAGGTCGATAGTGGATGAGTCGTCCATGCATCTTGAGATGCTTGCCAAGCCAGTTGAAGGTTGATTCCAGTGAGTCGGAATCGGAAGTCGCAGAGTTCTCGGTGAGTCGGAACTATATGCGGTGCCTCAGTGAGTCGGGGTGATGAGATATCCCAGTGAGTCGGGATGATGCTGCAGGCTCCAGTGAGTCGGAGTGGTGCTGCTGCTGGCTCCAGTGAGTCGGAACCGGTGGTTGCAGAGTTCACAGTGAGTCGGAACTGTATGCGATGCCCCAGTGAGTCGGGGTGAAGATAGAGGCTGAGGATGCTGAACAGGAATGCGCGGCTGCTGCATGCTGGTGGTCAGGATATCCGTAGAAGCCGTGGGTACTGGCTGGCTGTATGACTCGCTGCTCGAGAGCTTGAGGTCACGACGAGGAGAAGTGATGACGACGTCACGCCGAAGCAGCTGCACGAAGGCTGCGCCGACGTTCAATGTCGAGGGTCACCAGTTTGGAGGTAGCGGTACAGAGAGTAAAGTCCCGCATACCCCCATTCGAAAGGAGGATCCTCCAACCAGGCGGCTGTTGTGCCTGGCGGGCTACTGCCCGATAGTTGATATTCGGGCTGATGTATATGTTCAAATCGCACGGTAAACTCTGCTTGCGCGATGCAGGATTTCAACGTTGTAGTTCGCTGCTAATCGGATAGATGGCGTCGCGGTGCTTTTTGTTGCGATGCGATGTAGATTTGCTTCGTAGGTTTTTCTTGTGGCGGCCTTGATGCCGCTACAAAAGCTTTAATGCTGCGATTGAGGCTATAACTTGTTTGTTAACTCCTCTATATCGTCTTTAGTAATAACTGAGATAATTATAACCCTGTTATATTACTTAAAGTCATAAAAAAGCCTGTAACTGACACCAAAATGTTATTTGGGGAGGAATTAGGTACTGCATCTGAATAAGATGACCATCGATTTGTGGTAAAAGAAAATAGTGACATATGACATAATTCATCCGCAACGTAGAAAATATGCTACATACAGACATGAGGGAGCACAAGATTGTTGAGGTCTGAGAATAAAACTTTGTCTGAAAAGCACACCAAGATATTGGTTCTCGATGTTTAATCAATACGAACGCGATCTCTTAGGTATTGCGTAATGCCTAACATTTGGGTCGCGTAGGCAGTTTTTATTACAATATTATGTTTGCAGACAATGCTGGTCGGAGCGACCCCGCGGTGACCTTGTCGTGACCTTACCCCCGTCACCTCCTCACCACCCCCCGCACCTCCGAGCACCCCGCGCCCCCCCAGGACACCGTGTTAGCTACGCAACCTTGGGACAATCAGGAAAGCTTCTTGAATAGATTTAATTTCAAATTCGCGGCTCAGTTTACATTTCGCACTCTGGGTGGAGTTGGGAAATTCACGCTGGAATATCTTTTGAATTTACTTTGACTAGCAAATTTCAATGGAAACGGAAATTATTCCTGGAACCACCTTTGTGCCTACGCGTTTTATATTAACTTTATCCTCTACTTCATGTACCTATCAATTCAATTATCTTACCATAGGTATTTAGTTTTTTGTCATAAGTATAATTTGGTCTCGAAAGTACTTACAGTCAATGTCAATAGCGTAATTGTAATAAAACTAATACTCCACGTGTACGAGCAAGTCATAAATGTCACCCGACGTTGCCTTCAGCTCGTCCCCAATTCATTGCCTCCATATATACGACCTAAATTCCCGCTTGAATTATCTAAACATCAAGGCCACCGAGGGTCGGATAGGCTTTTAAGGACTCAGACAAAGGATCGATTATTTTATTCGAGGTCACCTCAATATTAGTGTATTTGGTTCACAAAAAGACACAATCGTATTAGCCAGGTTAGAATTCGCCCTCACGGTCGGATGACGCTTGTATTGTTCTATATGTCTATTTCTAGTGAAAGGGAAATACGGGAGCGAAAGCTTTCCATTATCCATGTAATTTGCTATTTATGTAGAACGCAAGTACTCATTCAGTTGTTTTTTAGAAAACTTTTCATCTGCCCTTTAAAGTTTGTTTATTTATAGAAGTTTTTGTTGAGTGTTCACAATATCTAATGTAAAGAGAAAAACAAGAATATAGGTAAATACGTGTTACATTAAGATGGTATAATCGTTCTCGGAAGGTAACAAGGGTAGTAGTATTTCTTCTCTTTGTTATGGTTAATAGGTCGATCCTGTGAAATAATTATTTCCTTGTAGAAGTTGTCCAAGCTTTATTAAGAACAGGAAATACCGGTTAACAATAGATTTTCCGACGTATTAAACTATCGTGGAAAAGTTGTAGGTTTTTGTATGCGGTGCAAGTTCGGGCAGGAGTGGCTAGCTACGCGTCAACGCGTCTACGCACCTACGCGCCTACGCGCCTACGAGCGCTACGAAATGCTACGCACAAATAAAGTTACGGACGGCTCCTTTGAGGAAAATAATTTGAATGGGATACAGTGCTACAAAGTTCAAGAAGGTGTTAAAAATAAATATAGATTAACTATTGAGATTATCGGTATATTTTGTCACACAACATATATTATAATTTGATCCCTAGAAAGGTCTATTTTACAGCATAAGGCTAATAAGAAGATCGGAATTGTTATGTAGGAAAGATTAACACCGTGACCGTTCCTATCAAAATCAGTCTTTATTATTTCAATGCAACTTTTTCATTTCATATGATAATCATTGAATATAATGTTTGTTTATTAGCATTATTACATTACATTATTCTTTTGTATTTGAATACAATAGTGTTTCATTTCAAGGATTCCTTGTAGTACGATTAATGTGACTTGCGCGTCACAACACCTCGGTAAAATTATGCAAGTGCTTACGTAAAATGTCATACTACTACACCGAAATAACATTAAATTGGGTGGAATCTAATTTTGGCATTACGCAAAACCTAAACTTGGTAAAAATCTTAAAAAATAAAATAAACGGAACTCACCTTTCATCACAACATTCTTCACACATAACTTAGGCGTCGTATTAATATAATAAATTTTACAAAATAATCGAATTTGATATTATTTAGATAAATTAGAGCATGTTTTCAAGAATAATGATTTACCATAGTTTAAAATCAAATATCTAAAATTAGTTTTAAACATAGGTCCATGTAAAAGCAATATAACTGTAGTCGTATCTACCTAAAAATAAATCATATCATTGACGAACCGAAATGACCATCAATATGAGAAAACAAATAACGGAGAATTACGCAATTATTTTTATCTTTATGAAAGTTAATAATATTTTCCAAGTCCCCTTCTAATCATCAGTTGCATCTAAATGACTGTTTTCGAATCAAACTCCTAGTCGAGCCTATTACAAGTTACCTTGGTATCGCTCATGCGTATTCTACACAATTTAGCATGCAATGCAGCGGGTGGCACGTGGAATGTATTACAGTTTTCACTGTAAAACTATCTCTATGACATTTGCCCTTTGCTCACTCTCCAGCCGCCCACGAGTTCTATAAATGGCATGAAAGCTTGTGTTCGAGAGCTGTTCTGAAACCCGGGAGGACCGATGGTAAACTCTTGTTCCACTTAGTTCACCTCCATTCATTTACTAGAAATTAAGAGCTTTCTCGAAAATTACACAGAATCTGGACGGAATATATTATTTTGATCTTCTGTTTCTGAGGAGAGATCGATTCGTGTCGCTTTAAGTTGTACAAAAAATAAAGGAATTAAAAAAATATTGCATTGAATATTTTGCTTGTACTAAGATTTGTAGAGACTTTTTGCCAAAATAACTTTTATAAAAATAAATGTTTTCGGCGCTTCCACTTCATCATGAAACAACTTTAATGGATTTCTGGACCAAAGTAAATGACTTTTCTACTAAATTGGACGGGAAGGTTGTGTTAGCCTCCATTTCCAGGGAAGAAGGACCCTAATGTCATTTATCGCAAGTTGGGAAGTACTTTCATCAACAGCCACCACTTAGAACGAGCTAGGTTTACAGTGTATAGTTGCATTTAAATAACACTAAAATGATTTACCCTTTATCATTTTTGCTGTGACCTCTTAGTTGCATGATAATCGAACTTCTTCCATAGAACCGTGACAAGTGATTGATGGATCACGTCGCAGTTTAGCAGAAGGTCAGGCAGCATCCCCCGCCCCTGCACGCTACAGTATACCCGCGTTTACTGCGCATTTCCATCTGCCTGCCAAACGTGACCAGCCACCCTCGCGGGAGGGCCATGTTCAACAGTTGACATTTACACATTACGGCCTGTTACGTAGCCACCAGCGAGTGGGACGTAGCTCGGTTACCACTATTGTGTAACTTCTTATCACTCAACCTTTCAAAAATCAGTAATCACATACGACGTAGGTATTACGTACATATATACATAACCGAAAAAAAAGCATTAAGTATTTATACAATTATTTCTCCGGAACGTGGATAAAGGTCACGTCCCACGCAAATCTAGGGTGTTCTCGGGTGTGAGGGCTGCGGCGCGGGGCGGTCGGGCACGCGCGGGCACGCCGACCTTGCCCGGCTGTGACTCTGCGACCTTGGAGCCGAGCGCCCGCCCCGCGCCCCGCGCCCGCGCCCCGGGGGTGGCGGCCCCCGTGCGCCCACGCTCGCCGCCCCTATCTCCTGGCCGCCCACGCTCTACACCTCGTGCAAAATGTAATACCTACGTACATATCACTGCAAGGGCTCATGTAACGAGCAAGGAAATAATAATCCTACAACAAGTGACTACCTGCTCACAGTCGGTGACTAAATTAGTGCGAAATATTTTAGCAAATATTAATTGCGCTTATCATAGTTACAATACCGGCTTGAGTGAACCGGCCATTAGCTGCGCGGCGTGTCTAAAAGTCTAGACAATATTAATATTTCGGACGCTAACAAACATGTAAGTGTCCTGTTTCCGCGTGAACCTCGCCCAGGCCGGGCGCGACCTCGGCGCTCAAGGTCGCGGGCAGCCTTATTTGGGGATTTCCGTGTACCTACCGCCTGAAGGTCTCTGACATTGACTATTTACAGCACAACAAATATACTGTGTATAACAATGTACAAGGAACAACGAGCTCATTTATTTGTGTCATTCAATGAAAGAGTGACATAATGACAACAGTTTCAAGGATTGTAGGCATAAGATAACCACCACATACCAACATACATAGTTGTAAATAGGTATCGCTTCATTGTTATTAGGACTGAATTGCGTTTTTAAACCTAACTTATTACTTACCCATCGATCTTAGTCTTGTTTAACAACAATAGTAATACATCGGTATTATTTATTATTATATCTATGAAAATTTACACAGGTACCTATTTATGAAAATAAGAAAACCAATTAAAGTATAAATTGAGGTTTCTTTAATTTAAAACCTGATAGCTATCAATAACAGAGTAATAACAATAAAATGGTATTTAAAGATCTTCCAGGAATACAGACTCACTATTTATATCGTCATCTGCACCGACCACCACAGGAAGTAATGGAATTCCAGCACATATTGTGTGATAAAAATAATGTTAAATGTATGTATTAAATATAACTGTCAAAATATTCGTCTGTTACAGACACTAACGACACAATTCATCTGTACGGTCCGTCGCTACGAAATCAATCCATCATATTGAAATAGGTAGGTTATGTGAAATAAGAAGCCTGCATGGAAATCTCTGGTGCAATAATTTCCAGGAACAAGGTGGTGGTAAAAGGATTATATGTGTAGTTAGGTGTTGGAGTGGAGGCTGCGATGCTGGGCGAGGCGGCGGCGCTGGGGTGAGGCCGGGCCGGGGTTACGCGTGGCGCGCGGCGGGCGTTGCATCCTCCCGCGAGTCAAGTGCACGGCCGCGCACTGCGCCGTGCACCCGCGCCAGATGTCATGCGCCCCGCGACCGACGACCGGTCAATAACTTCAAATACCCTGCTACATTTTACGCCCTAAAGGTAATCGGGGACCATCCCGATCACATCCATCTTGTATTACTGATACTAACGTTTCATGTATTTTTACTGTCGCATGCATTGTGTCACAACATATATGAGGTATGTGGCTAATAATAGCATTATCTACAAGCTAACGCGATTCTTTGTTATCGTATTGAAATCATATCATTACTGAGGAAAGTCGCTCGTCTAGCCAAAGATTGTGAAAGGAACTTGATTACTGTTTGTAGGTTTACTACTTATGACCTAAAAGGTTTGCGACTGTAAATTTTCTTCTAGAACTAATTTCTATAACGTTAATAAAACATATTATCAATAGACATTAATTTGAATGATATGCCTGGTGGCTGTTATTGTAAGAATCTATTCAGTATTGATATTTTTACATCAATACTGGATAGATTCTTACAATTAATCAAGAGATATTTTCAGAACGATATATTTAGAACACCTTTATGATTGCTTTCTAAATATGCTTTTCTGGCGTCATGACCTGTATACCCTGAATAAATAGTGAGTTTTAATTAGAAGGTATGGTATTTTTACATGTTTTTAATTGTATCTGTCCCACTGATCCCATAAACATAAGGAATGGTAATTTCTTAATAGGCACTTTGAGTACTGTACGGTGCAACCGCACATTATCAGATCATACAAGTACAAAACTTTTCCTAAAATGATCGTAAGTCAAGTCGGTAAAAATCAGTGTATACAAGGATGTAATGATACTGAAAACGACACGGGACCTAAGACGCGTCTTAGATGGTCCCCACTAGCCCCGGACCTACAGCCATTATCTAAAGGAAATACAGTAAAGTAACCTAACATTCATTCAGACTGAGATAAAGAGTGCTCTTGAATACTTTAGGTAAGCGGAACTATGATGTAGGTCGTTTAATAGTTCCGCGTGTAAAAAGGAAATCTTTGATGGACTGCTTTATCAGATTCATCTGAACCTGGCCAAGAACCGGAATCGTCTAAGTGGAATATTTTTCTACTCATTAATTTATTTACTTGAATACTTATATGACAAGATTAATGCGTTGGTTAAGAGTGAGCCTTGAATATGCGGAACGGTTTGGTGGGGTCAACAGAAGTGGAAGCGGCAGTGCGTCCGGAAGTTATCCGCGGGTCGTCGACAGCTCAGTGCCCTTCCTCTTCATTATCATGAGTACGAGTATCATGACCATGCTAAGTGCTGCAATTACAGGTAATACCTAAAAAGCCTTCTTGTATCCAAATCATTCGTGCAGGGATGTGAATATAGAGGATGTTGGTTATTCCGTGCCCATGGGTGGTTGATCTGCGCTCGCTGCTCGGCTGACCTTTTTTCTTCTTCACTTCTCTCTATCATAGACATAAGTGGGGGATCAGCGTGTGGATTTTTCATTTTCTTTGATTGATTGCAGAGACTTCATTATTATTTCTCTCTCAATTTCTAAATCTTATCAAAATTTACAAAAAAGAACAGTTACGAATTGTTTTATGAATATCTGTTTTTTAAATATTGGAATCAAAGCTACACGAGTATTTAGTCTATATAGGTTTGTATAATCTTGAGTAGTACTGATTGGATTAATTTCTTCGTTTTATATTACTGTGATTGTGAACATGTTTCATGGTGCTACATGCATTAACTGTCAGTAATTTTTATACTGGTGTGTATGTGTTTAGGTTTCATAGCTTATGCTACGGCCACACCACTGTAATGTGGCAATGATTATGGCCATAATTGGTGTTGTTTCAGTTGAATTTGTTTCAATTATGGCCATAATTATTGCCATATTACGGTAGTGTGTACGTAGCATTATAGGATTTGGGAATAATATACATAAGTAATTTTTACAAGATTCTTTTATTTTAGTTCGACAACCTGTCATTATATTAACAAACAAATGACTGAGCACGCTCACATACGCACATACGCACATACGCACATACAATACACACAACAAACACACCGCGACCGGCGCTGCATTGCATTTATAAATTACACTTATATAGTCTTAAATTATTTTTCAGTCTATTGCGCTCTCCTCGTCCGGCGCCGGCCACGCACTCACGCGTCCTAATCAAATTATCACATATAATATATTAAAACGATCTGCGAACGATTACTATTAACTAGATTATTTAATTTAAAGTAGGTCGGGGTGGGGTGGCGGAGACAAGCGGCTCCGCGGGCCGATCTCACGCCTCCAACATCTGTGGCATGAAGGAGCGCGGCGGCGACGGCGACTTCTTGGACAGGTTGAGCGGCGCGTCGGCGTCCGACACGTCGACCGCTAGCGCCACCTGCGCCGGCGCCGGCGACGCGCCGCGGTAGCACGCCAGCAGCGCGCCTGCGCGCATGGGGCAGCCCTCGCCCGCCTCGCCGCGCCGCATGTACTGCTGGATGATGTCGGTGCGCTTCAGCTGTTCGGGCGTCATGCGCGGGCCCTCCATCAGGCTCTTGGCCAGCACGGAGTGCGTAGACGAGAGCGAGGCGCGCAGCGGGCGCGGGGAGTGCGCGGGGTGCGCGGGGCTGGCGGGGTGCGGGTGCGGCGAGGGCGCGGACGGCGCCGGCCGGACCACGCGCGCCTCGGCCTCGCCCGTGTCGCGCCGCATCGCGCGGAACTTCTTGTGCGGCTTGTACGCCTCGTCCATGAGCGAGGTGGTGTGGTACAGCGGCGGCGCCTCCAGCACGCGCTTCAGCACGGGCATGTCGTCGGCCGAAGGGGGCGGCCGCCTGTCGTCCGAGTGCTCCTCTAGGGACGATCTCGGGCTCGAGCAGCCTGATCCGGGGCCGACTATCCTTTCGTGCTTTTCATTTCCTGACTCGATGCCGGAATCTGTTGGTGAATCCAACTTGCGGTAGCGAGGTGGCGGGCGGACTGGTGTCACGGTAAGTCCGTTGTGAGCGAGATGAGCCACGCCGAGTGCCTCCTCGTCGACGGAGCCGCGGGAGTCGAGTCGGCGGCGGCCGGCCAGCGTGGCGGCCAACAGCGGCGTGCCGCAGTCGCCCACGGCCTCGCCGGACTCGCTGCTGGACACGGAGCCGATGGGGCTGCGTGCCGACTCGTCAGCACCGGAGTCACCCCATGACATCACACCTTCTTCATCCGTCCACATCTGCTGCCGTAGTAACTCTTTGTGCTCTGTGCGGAACACCACTAGTTTCTCGGTATGTAGTGTGCTCAGGGTGCGGAGATCGGGAAGAGTGTCCATTAATTCTCTAAGGAAACCTGGTCGGTCAGGTCGGTTCTGGGCGACCACAGTCTGCAGACACGCCTTGAGTCGCGCGTGCATTCTTTCGACAAGTTCTACGTTGCGAAGTCCTGGCCTGTCTGGAGTGATGAGCACTATAGCGCAGAAAAGACCGATTTCTGCGTCTGTTAAGTTCATAGAGTTCATGCGCTCGGCAAACTTGAAAGTAGAGTCCACAAGGAACCTTGCATTGGCGCCACTTTGGATAGAGTCCCGTTTCATGACTTGACCGTTTAGACAAATTATACTATTGAGTGGCGCGTCGAACATACAGATTAGCCGCACAAATAACGCATCAAATAGTCCACTTTTGAGCAGCGTAAACTTGTCGTCCTGGGTGAGCAGCTGGAAGCCAGGGATGAGTCCAGCGAAGTCTATCACACCACGAATCACGTGTGCAAATCGCTGAGAGAATTCCTTCTCAGACTGTAGCTCTGGTGCCGGGTTTAGGGGGCAAGCCTAAAACAAAAGAAAACAATTCGTTAAAACCCGATCTTTAATGTTCGGAGTGTTTTAAATAATAAGTTGTGTTGTATGAGCCAGGTTACAACTAACATCGGAGATGAGTAAAGAATGCTTACCAGAGTAGGCTGCGAGTAGGTGGGACAGTCGCGGGCGCGCGCTCGCATGGCGGCGACGCGGTCGCGCGTGAACTCGCAGGTGTCGAGGTGAGCGCGCACCACGCGCGCCAGCAGCCGCGGCGCGTCGTCCAGCTCGGCAGCCGCGGCCTGCTCGTTGGCACGCGATGTCGACGACTGCTGCATCGCCGCAAGGATGCGCGCTTTCTCGCGCTTTGGAACTCGTCCGAATCGCACGGCTGTAACAAAGAACACAAAGTTTAATTTATGCTCAAAACGCCAAAATGACCTCCAGGACTCGAGTTAAAAACCGGGCACATAATGAACTGGCCAACAACGGGAATGTTGCGCAAGGTCGTGACTAAACATACACTGGGCTGCAGCTGTCGCTAAGTGCGCGCGTGTGCGCCCGTGGGCCATGTGCACGCGCAGCTGACGCCGAGAGGGTAGAGTTCATCGGCCGTCGCATCGCGCCCACCCTTGTCTGGCGCGGCAAGCTTTTATAAAACCCGAGGGGAAGCCTGAATACGTCTCGGTAAATGAACTAGTTCGAATGACGAGTGACAAAGCGCGAAATGCGAGGTCACGCTAAAAAGTGTTACGACTTTCTCGCGCTAGGCACGCCGTGGACCAAAATGTAGTAAGCGCCGGGGGCGGGCTCGGCGCTTGCGGCGTTCGAGCGCGCGTCGGAGAAAGTGTTGCGTGCACGCCGCGCGTTTGAAAACGAAAGCGGAGAGCGCCCTCTCGCCATTTCTCCTGACTTTCGCTGCGCGATGTGGGCCGCACCAGATGCACGATCCCATTGTTCACAACCGGCAACATTGTTTCTTTTTTGTTTCGATGGCCTTTGTTGTAATTTATAATTTTACTATACCCTAAAGGTTTGCTTTGTGATTACGTGCGTAATTTAACATATTATTTTTGGCTAAGTCTTAATTTGTATTTAATTACCGTAGCCTAGGGTTACGTTACGAAGATATATTTTGTTCTAGATACCTGTTGAATAATTTTATATTTTTTCTCTTTTATAGTTTTTTTTTGCTTATAATACTCGTATGATTTATCTTATTTTGTGCTTTTAAGGAATAGATAAGTGTCATTGAATTGTTTATGAATGCGTTTATGTCTTTTTTATGCTAAATTAATCTGAAGCTATATTGTTTTGAATTAAAATATATAGAATGTAATTATAACATCTCCAGTAAATTACAATATACCAGAATTAATATTATAATGCTAAAGTATATCGTGAAATATTATTATAAGTGTTCCCGCATCGTTTAAGTTCAATGCTACGCCACGCGTAGTACTCGTAGCAACCTGCTACGAAGTTTTCGCGAACGTTGAGCATCGGTAAATGTTTACAAAATTTAAATATTATTGACGAAGTTGTATAAATTGTAAGAATATAAAAAATACATACGTGCATTGTGATATTTCACAACCCCGTTGAGAATCCCTTTCAGGATTGGTAAATCTTCTCCCATGTCTGATACCATTACAGTTTTTCACTATTACTAGTTCACAGCCAATGGCCACTGATAACTTAGATGAATTGGTAACTTTATGTTAGTTTATGACTAATTTAAATTAATACACGAAGTAGTGTCACATATCACATGAAGAATATATTAATAATTTGCACAATCACTGTAATCCAATGTGTAGCAGTAATAATCCAATAGTGTAAGTTCGGCGCACCGCGATGTAGTCAGCGGCGTATACTGGAGCAGTCACCGTGAGCAAGTATCGCGTTCTCGTACCGAACTGAGCGACTTAATAACATAGCGATAGCAATGAGGGCTGACGACCGGTGCGCGGGCCGGACTCCCTCGCACTGCGCCGCGGCGCGCGCCGCGCCAACCTTGAACTTGAAGCGGGGAGCCGCGGCGCGCGGGGGGGGGGGGGCGCCGTCAATAAACTCCGCGCAGGCCCCTGCCCCCGCCAGCCCCCTCCACGCGCGCGCCACCTACCTACCGAGCCTTGCCGATTTGACGTGACATGGGAATATTACGGTCGCTTTCCAAACTCTTGGCTAATAAAACCCGAAATCATAGACTAGATTACGTACATTGTTTTTCTGTTTTATTGCACATGATTTTTATGTAATCATTTGTGTCACACTTTGAATGACTTTTCGCTCACATAAAAAAAAAAATAACTTGAAAGTTACAAAAAACTATTTGGGAACAAGAACGGAAATCATTTCATAATTAATCTAGCGCAAGGAAATTGTAGTTTCCAGAAATTATCTTCAATTTGCTTATGCAAATACTAAAGGTTTTGGCGAACTATTTCTTTTATTTTTGTTTTATAACCTTTGATAGGTGAGTTTTATTTTTGGCACATAAAAATAGGGTAACTTCTTTTAGTTTGCCGTTATCGCTACAAAACGTAGAAATTACTTTCTAGTAAGTACCGAATAAAAGTTAGGGTTTTTTTTAAACTTTATTTAACGTTTAAATACTTTTATTCGCAAAAAAAATTAAATTATTGGTTGTTGTTTTTACTAAACTTAGTTATATACGAAAAATTATCACCAACTGAAGACTAATATAGTTCCTGCAAAAACATACTTGGCGCTAGTATCGCACTCTACTCACGGCGCCATCTGTTATCGAGTAGCCAAACGAAATTTACATTGCATGATGTGATAGACGACATCTGTTTTTACCTTTTGCTAACTGATTTATTGACCGTACAGTTCTTTTTATTATGAAACGATGTTTATATAAATTAAATCGTCCTAATATTAATTTTTTTTATTTCAAGTATTTTTTGTTTTGTTTTTGATCCAATAAGTTCAAGTATTTGCAAGATGTTTACCTTTAATTCGCTTGGATTTATTTTGTTTTCCTCGAGTTTAGTTTACAAACATTTGAATGTACAATAGAAGATTGACCTCTTATCCGAAAAGATAGTAGCTATCGGTCAATAAAACCTACAAACATCATATTGGATTATTGTGTATATCTATGATACACCTGGGGAAATCTAAGCGAGGTCATCGAACTTCATTACGAAAGTGAAAATATAAATTTCACTCTCGCGCTTACGAAATGCGCCTTTCTCTGCTTTCACCGACTCAGCGGGCGGCTCGCTGTGTCGCTGGTGCGAGCGAGTGTCGCAACGAGCGGAGCGGGGCGGCGCTGTATAGCGCGGGCGTCGACCCGCTTAGCGTGCGCTCACCCGCGCTTGCATAACCGACCTCCCACACCGAGCGAAGCTCGCGCCCCGCACCCCTCACCCGCGCGCGAAATAGGATCTGTCCGCAGAGCAGCATGAGCGCGCTGCACGCCAGCGTGCTCGTGCTCGTGCTTGTACGGCACACTTGGCGACAAGACGTGCGCGCGCCCGACCTTCCCGTTGCTAATTGCGTATTCATATTGCAACCCAGTGTATGCTGACCGACATGTCACAACGTAATCATCTCGGCATATAATATCACACAACCCGTTATTGCAAAATATCAGTGCAACTAGCTATGATGATGGATGATAATATTTTTAAAACAAATTTTTGACCTATCTCAATTTTACGGGATGACTAAGTTGTTATGTTCATTTTATGACTCAAAATAATATTGAATAATTTAATGATGATATTGGAATAAATAGTTGCATTTTGTTTTAAAGCAAAATATCATTATTTTTTCGTTTGGACTATTTTTTATTTATTCCAATATTTTCTCTATACTTAATATTAATAACAAAAGACAACTCACCATCTCTGCTCATGCCAACAGCGATGCATTTTTTCAATCGGCAGTACTGGCACCGATTTCTGTTGATCCTAAGGATGGAGCACTGTTGGTTTTTCGTGCAGGGTCTGTACTGGATCTTCTGTTGGATGGACCGCCGAAAGAAGCCCTGGGGATCACAGCGGCAGTTAGAGTCACGCTCGCTGTCGGAGCCGTCGTCGCTGGAGCAGCCCGAGTCGCTGGACTCGCGCCGCGCCTCCAGCATGCTCACCAGCACCGAATGCCGCTCGCGCAACTCCGCGCCGCACGACATCTTACGCACCATTCACTACCACTCTGCCACTAGCACACCACTCTCCTCGCTACGCTATTCGCTAACAGTGACGCGACGTGTTCGTGCAATAAGGCTTTCACGCACTGCACCGACGCGGATGGCGGTCGACGGTGGACTGTGCGGGCGCTGCGTCGCGCGGCTCACAGTTACCCGCGCGACCTACTTGCCGGCCGCCGACCCAACCGAGAAAGTGAGAGTGCCCCCGGCCCCCTCGCGCGCTCCTAACGGTCCACGCCGCTCTAGAATGCGTCGCCGCCGCTGCACCGGTGCGCCGGATATAGGCCGGGCGCATCCCGGTGGCGTCGCGGCGCGCGGCCGTTCACCCCGGGTCGTCGACCGTTCGATTGCACAACCGCGGAGGCTCCCCCGCACCCCTCGCCCGGGAGCGGGCTGCAGCTCGGGTCGTCGACCGACTCTCCGCCCAGTGACGTCAAGCATGCGTCACGGCCTACCTCAATGCGCGCGCGCTCCCCTAGGGGCTGAGTGATCCAATTTAATTAATGGACCATTACACCACAATGCACTTGTGCAATTTATCGTAAATGTTTCCGTTCCAATATAATTGATTACGACATTAAACTACTGTTTTCGCATTGTGCATAGAACTTCGCAAATGTTTCTTATTTATTTATTAAGAACGACGCTAGGTTTGAATGTTATCATTGAAACTAGAATACAACGAGTCAACAAACCATTTCTTAGCAAAAAAGGTTTCAAATCTTAGAACTCTAATCAGTTGCCGAAAATCCTATTTTCCACGATTCGCTCATACTTCAAGTGTGGATTAGCTACACTCGTATTGAGGCAGAAACGTATTACTTTATGGGCATTAGGCAGTGCCTCTCTGATGGTGCTGGCGCGAGCGCGGTGGTTGGCGGGCCGGCGGCGACCGCGCGCGGTTCGGGTCGGTGGCCTAATTTCGCGCTGCCATCGATCCATTGTGCGCTGTGCGAGTGGCCCATAATTGGTCGCAGCGCGGGCAGTGACCGGCCGCGCGGTCGTTGACCTGCTGCCGCGAAAACAAAACCTTTCCCGCCCATCTCACTGAACTACACTTAGCGATTACGTATATACCCATCTCTACATAATTACATACCAACGATACAAAAAATACTAAGAATCGTGTTAAGAGCAAAGAGTTTAAAGTAATTCACGACTTTATTTTTAGTTTGTAAACAATATATTTGACATAGTTTCAGAATCAATACTGACCACTGCATTAATATCGCCTATACGAGCACCTTTCGTTCGAATGCATCGCTATCTTATTAGGACGTCTTTCTTTTAAATTGAATAATCTTAATGTGTCAACGACCGCGAAGTAATTAACACGGTGACTTCCTTTTGAGTTCTAAAAAATACTCATTCTATATGTGTCCGGTACTCACTAAATTCCATTATACTGTAAGTAGTTCAATCATTTTAGGTCATTTTGATAACGTCATGACATGACTCAAATTTATATTTTGCAACAATACTTATTGGCATATACCTATATGATATAGCGATGTTTATGACAATTTATTAAAATAGAATTTAAGGTTTTATTCCGCTATTCGTATTAATTTCATAAGGTCTGTATCTAGTTTTATATTATTAGAAGAAACCCTTAAAGTTATATTAGGGAGCGCGACGGCAATTGCAGTGAGGATGGATTATTTATGTTGTAATGACTAGTTGTCGGTTAGTGTATCTGGCGCCACTTTTTGTATTTAATAAATTATTAACGCCGTCACATATTCAACTAGTTCTCAAGTATTTGGTGAGTCACGAGAAAGGGTATATTTAAATGGCACGTAGATATAAATAAAATAGAGTTAAAGTGGGGGTTTCGTCAACACTATGTGGGTCGACTTGTCCGTCACTAACTTCACTGGCATAGCTCTTTTGCGCCGTTGGCGTGCTTTAGCCAAACGACTTTGGATAAGTCTCGCAACATTTTATGCAGTTGTTTAGATATTGATACACTGACAAGACTTATCTGTTCTCTATCGAAATTTATCAGTAGATACTCTTCCGGGCCTTGACTTTTGTACATATTTTATAGAAGCGAATTTTGCTTTTGTGCATGGCGATCTGGTCCAAGCTAGCCAAAAGCACAATAGTACTTGGATAGATGTAGGTATGTTTTACGATACATTTAGTGCACGGTTGTTAGTGGCAGTGACAAACCCGCGGCCAGGGGGGCGCGCGGGCGAGGTGTTGCGCTGTGACGGCGGCTAACGGTGCGCGGACAACGACTCCGCCAACACCGGCTCAGGCGCAGAACATGCTGACGCATTCAATCACTATATTTCCGAGGAAGCGCCGACCGGTCGCTGGCAGCCGCTTTACGTGCCCGACACTCGACGCGCGGGTCGCAGATGTTTACTTGATAACGCACGTCTGACTCACGACATTGTGATTCATTTCCCGTTCACGTATCGCAGTTTTATTCTTAGTAACTAACGTAACTCCTACAGGTAATTCGCTGTCCCCGTTGGAACATGCCTATATCAAATGCTTGAGGCGTTAAGGTACCTACTAAATAAACGTGGGTGAGGTGCAAAGGTGATTCATTCAGCTTTGCCGCAAAAACCGTAAAATTACTGCATTTGCAGTTGAATGTCTTAGATTAATCTAAGTTGAACGCATTAGGAAAACACAACTAAATACATGTTTATAAGTTATAGTAGGTACTTTATAAATGTAATGTAATAATGGAGAAGATCCACTTATTTGATCTACATTATGCGAGTACTTTATAAGTATTTATATTTCGAAACTACAATTTATAACATGTAAACAAAATTATTTGACATCATTTGAAATATGAAAACAAGTTGTTATTGTAGCTAATATTCGCAACAGATAATGTAATTAGATACGCGTTGTCCACAATCAATTTCTTTTTCGTATTTGAACCTTGATTATACTCAAAAAACAATGAATACTGATACTACTCATCACTTTTTTAGAGTCAAGTTCGACAGTAGGTACGGATTTGTTGAACAGGAAATAATAAACGCAAACGCAACAGTCAGCGCGCGATGTTCTCAATAAATAATATGACTGCTCGGGGATCAACGAACTTATGAGCTGACAGTTCAAAAATAATGTGGGTTACGTTCACGTAGCGCGTACATTCGATGCCCGTAAAAGTTGTTTACGGCGAGAAGAGGCAGCGAATGTACACGGCGCCGGGCTCGCGAAGTTAGCTAGTGAGGTCGACGGCCGCTCGCCCTACACCGCAGAATTGGTGCCGAAAAAATAAGCGACCCACAACGCACGGAAATTATGTCGGCCATCGACGAGAACAAAGAAGTGCGCGAGCTCTTCCGACGTAGCAACCGCACGCTCCGGATTCTGATGATGGCTTTATTTCATGACTTTATTCGAAAAGAAAATAAATATTTGTAATTCTTTGCCTTATTAGCCAATTGCATGAACTACTTCTGCCTACACTACAGTTCTAGTATGAATGATTCGATATTAAAATATTAAAGCTAATACTTCACTATAATTATGTTGTGCTAGTTGTTGCTACTAAAAAAAATGTTTATTTAAAGGTAAACTAGCTACGTAAAAATTCACGTCAGGATCATCAATAATTGATAAGTTTATTAAAAAAAGGTAAATAGTAACATTGGGTTCGTTGACATCAGTGCGTACGGTCGAATACCCCGCACCTCATATCGTTATAAAAATTACACGCTCACTCGTCATTCATTCAAGTAGATTCCGCACGTAACCGCCACGCAGAGTGGTGGCAGCACCGCCGCGCCATGTGCGCCCCGACATCTAGCGGCGAGTAGCCGAACTATTTTATCAGTTTCATATTTACACCGCTAGCTAGCGCTTTAATCGAAGATGTTGTGTAAATGGGGAACATAAATTACCATAGAGAATAGACACGAGAAGTACGATCTTATATGGCTGACAAGTTGAAAAAGTGTCCAGCTGTAAGCAGTAAGTAACAGTTCAAAAACCTTCCAGAATGGCTCTACCGTAGCTAGCAGGTAAACGGATTGAAGTGTGCCGAGTTTGATGAACTTTTGTTCTCTTTATTTTTATCATACCATTTTTTTATTTTATCAATGTATTTTTTTTAACTGAATACACAAAAATTGTATCAATGTTTCTTACTTACGCCATAACGAAATAATAACGAAGCGGAAGTTGTTATTTTCTTGCTTTTTTTCTATTCTACTCCACACACACACACACACAGCGCCGAAAGTTATTACTTTCGGCGCTGTTTTTAAATTTTACCTTGATGCGATTGTAGCGTCACACTAATTTAACGCATTTCAACGGACGCTTTTCATACACAGAGATAGTCCTCCTAGCCTCTATTCTCCATGATAGATTACATAGTATTTTCTAATTTCTCATTTTCGATTTGTTCATTGAAATTGTTATTTTTGATGTTCTTCTCATTTGCAGTTTTACCGATATCGTCAATTACCTAGTTAATTATGATTTTCTGATAACCAGTTTTTCTCAAGACATACCTACGTAACAAATTGAAATATACGTAAAAAAATTGTTGACAATATTGCAATGGCATGGGCGTCTGATGCCATTGCAATACTGTCAACTCCGTCTATCTGGACAAGTTCTAAAGCCGTTAGTCATGTAGTGGTCTGGTTGAGCGTTGCACAGCACAATGCAGCAGGCATCCGCAGCCCTGAAGGACATGCTTTGTCCCGAGCCTGATCCGGCCGAACTTGTAACCAACAAACCAGTTTATACTACACTTGCACTTCTATCCCCGTCTGCTTCCTCGCTTTTACAATCATAAACCATCTATATATTCACTTACAATTCCATTTACAACTTCACAATTTAATTACAGATACGATGAAGGGAAATTCTACCTTTTCTTTTTTATGTTTTAATAAAACTGTACAATACTCGTATGTATGAGGAAGTAATTACGGTGGACTGCAATGCTCTTGAACGCTCCCCGGTCACGTAATTGTCTGCTTTCACTAACAATAACCTTTAGCGTTAGTACGTGATAATGAAGTTTCTCTTAATTCGTCAAGTTTTCAATAATTTGCAACAATACGTGAGCTATTGCTATTCTTATTTCCTTATTAATTTTAATTATGCTAAATATCGATTTATGGAAACAAATCAAAAGGAAAGCATTGTTAAAGTGCGTCGAGTAGGTTAAGTGAGCGAATAGTCTAGACAAAGTTAAAAATGTAACATATGGTACATGAGACGTCCACTTTAAAAAGGATGTTTCCATGCGTCTCGAGTAGTGCCTCGAGTGTTCACGTTCAGGGGTCGTCAGTTGAAGGAATGAGGAGGCACGAGCTGCATACTAAGCGTGCGGACGTACGACTGATATTTATTACTTTATATTTACTGCTATTATGATTGACGTGAATTGAGTGTCACTTTAACCTCATCACTAACATTACTACGCGCCGGTCACTGCTCAATATTTTCTATCAATGCACGTTTGACTTGTGGTTCAAAAGTTTAAAGACGTCAGCCGGTTCCCGTGTGATTGTCCCGGCGGCGCAGGTATTGAAAATAAAATGTTTAGAATTGGGGCGCAGGGGTCTGACCGTCGCCGACCGAGGCCGGCAGGTACCTACCCGTTGACCCAAAAACCATTCCTGATACAAGTTCACACGATACGTTTTTTACCGATTAGTTAATAAACGAATCTCCGCGCGACGTCGAAGTGAATTAAATTAACTTTTAGAGTAAGTAAATAAGGTCATCTGGTTGAGCGGCGAGTGTATAGAGATTGTGTTCCGCGTGGCGCGACCTTGGAGCTGGTGGGAGGGGGGGGGAGTCCTCGTCAGTCACCCGTACACATACTTCCTGCTTCAGATGCCCAGACTACCCGCATGTAGCACTCTAAATTAACCATTGTCATTTTAAAATAAGACGTGCCCCGGGCGTTTCTTAATACGGCTATTTTAATTCGGTAAGGATAGGCATAGTGGTAGTGGTGGTGGCAGTGGTATTAACGAACATCGGTGCTGGTGAGCATATCGACAACGACAACTTATGTACTATAACATTATTGATATAATTGTTTCATATTTACCTTGCAGCCTTCACAGGAATGCACGCCGTAGTGGAATCCACTAGCTTTATCTCCGCAAACGCGGCACAGCACCGTAGTGCCGTCAAACTCTGCAACAAAACAAAGAAAACGGTTAGAGATTACGGTGTTGGTTAGCTCATGCCAAACATCCGAGGTGTGTAGCAAACATTGCGGAGCTAGCACGTGGCCTTGTGCACCAACACTGCTACAGTGCAACTCATACACGGATACACCATTACTCACCGATTGGTGATGAGCTGATAATTCATCATTTCAGCCTAGTTTGTATCATGTTATCGTCAAGACGTCAACGTGACTGTCACAATATATGACGAAAGTTGTGAAATCTTTTGTTTGGACATGTACAATTAGATTGAAATCATACATAATATCTAAATATACCATGTGCCAACTGTTTTTAGTGCCAATTGGCAGTTTGAAATTGATGCGAATGTTGTTTAAAAATTTGTAGAATGGGCCCTCTTGTGTTAAATTAGTTACTTTCTGTTCTGAGACGTTTATAATTTTGAACAAATTACGAATAATGAGTTATGCTCCTCAAGACAATAATTAAAAGATAAATCATTTAAAACCAACCAATTCTGAGATGCAATGTGCATTGAGATGTTATCAGCGGCAGCGCACGTGAGCTGCTCGCGTGCTCACTAGTTGGCTTTCATTTCAACTCATAACATTACCTCACGATAAGAGATTTTGCAAGCATTTTTACTGCCTTCTGATTTGTGTGAAAAATGCATAATGCTGCATTAGTAGAGTAAAAGAAATGAAATTGCAATTAGTGTTTGGTTCAAGTCGTTAACGTACTATCAGAGAAATATTGACCTAGCCAATTTTAAAACAAAATCCTTTGCAATCTACTTCTTATGTCAATTGTTGATACTGTCAAAATAACTTTATCTATGCAAGCAATAATTACACTTAAGGTGGCCAGGTCAATATTTCCCTGATAGTACATAACATTGAATAATACAATACAAGTCCAAGTAAAAATGCTTTGATTGTCTGAATGGTCATAATTATTATGATGTATCGTATTGCATTGCAATGCATTGCGTGCCTCAAGGTGACAGACACTCAATAGACATTTTAGAAAGTCTCTCAACTCGTCAAGTCGATGACCCCATCTTCGTAACAAACAACAATGTTAACAAAAACAAGTGACTTTAGATAGTGATTACGAACATTACCGAAACTGTGTTCTCTGATAACACTAACCGAAATAGGTCAAACGTTACGTGTTCATATAACATTATTATCGAATAAGTTAATTGTGAAGATAATTAATACGGAAGCGTTATCTTGAAGTAAATATAAATCTGAGAATCCTTAACGATGTTAGTTATTATGGTTATAGGTCAGTGATAGACAGTCCCTCGGCAACAACAGGTGTCGGCGGACTGTCGGGCGCGCTCGGCGCTCCACCGCGACCAGGAACTGGTTCGGGCGGCGCCCGGGACTGCTCTCACTTTCCTCTTCCAGCCGTTTGTTTATTTGTTAAGGGAGCGCTCGCCTTTTGGAAGAAACTTTCTATTTCTGGCGCACACCACTCGCCGCGGGTCGACGTTCGACGCCGTCGCTTTCTATAGTTGTTACTTTCTTTTTTCTAGAGTCGTTGTATGGTCGCCCTCGACGCAATGATTTCGGTGTCATCTCTCGCTGTGTCAACAGTGCATGTGGCGACTGCCGGCGCCGGCGGGCGGCGGGTGGGGAACACAATAGAACAGGGAAAGCAACGTGAGACGTAACTGGTGCAGTTGCAACAGAGTCAGTAGCGTGCAGCCATTTCTCCTCGTATGATGCAACGCGCGTTTTTCTGGGTGGCGTGTGTGAGAGTCGCTCGTTCGTTACGTCAATTAAAAGGCGAGGAAAGTGCGCGAGAAAGTCTCTCGTCCACGTAACGCGATGCCGCCGAGCGGCCGAGCGGCCGAGCGTGCAGCACACTGACGCGGCCATTCCAACCGCGGATCTGTGTCACGGCGATGTTTGTTTGTAAATAATTAGTACTTGACGACGACCAAAATCACGTATCAAACTTTATTTCCTCGTTATTTAACACGTTTGTTTAACATAATCACGGCAAGAGCAGTTTATTATTTTAAGCTGATCTTGTTTGAACATTCATCTGTAATTGTAAATGTACTTGGTCGTCTGCAGTGTTAAGTGCTGCAGCGACTGTTTATCATAAATTATGTGCAAGCGAATAATCTTGTGTTACACGCATTCAGAGAAAAGTAAAAGTGGTGTGGCGAGCAGTTGTCGCCAGTCGCCGCGCTGAACCTGCTCGCTCGCAACATTACTTACTAGATAAATCACTTTCTGACATCATGGGAAAACTATCAACAAATTATATCATTTAGTTTTTGAAAGGGTTGGCAGTGTAACGGTTAACTCTTTGTTCCATTAGCTTGATTTTTCACGGGAAAAAATCACAAAAGCAATCGATAAAGAGCGATAAGATCATTAGCAATCGATTGCAAATATTGAAGAGCTCCCCGCTGCCGGCTTGAGGCGGACCCCATTGGTACCGACTGAGGAGCTATTGGCATTGTTGTACACTACATTATTTTGTTCAATGCAATTTTAATTGTTTTTCGGTGGGCCCTTCGGAGCGGAAATGTTCAACAATCCATCCATCAAATATTCGTTCTGCAGACGATTTGACATTCGATTGAAATAATTCTATATTATGTTTGCTTTGTACCCTTTCGTCATTAAAAAATAAATCATTAATCAGATTATACCAAACGTCGTTATAGTAAATCTAGCATGAAATGTTATTGTGTAGCTATTTTATTAATGTTTCACTGTCAATAAAGTAAAAAAGTACAAAAAAAGTTAGAAATCGAGTTTGTAATAAGACAAGCATTTCGCCTTCAGTCTATACTTATCTGAAAACGATTTAATTTTAGCTTATCTCATGAAAGCTATTTTTATGATATTTTCAACCAATTAAGAAAATATCATGAAAGCAGTTATTTCGTAGCAATGGATTGTAATAAGTTGTGAATATGTTATTATTATGACATTAAATATCTAATATTTATGACCTTCTGTTTACGGAAGTTACGTAAAAATCAACAGAGGAAGTAGGTAACAATAAATGTGATTCAAAATCGAAGTGTCATAATATTTTTTGCATTTAATCGGAAAATGCACAGTGCCTAAGGTTAAAGCAGATTTAAATAAAATAAGAATGTCTAGATATGGCTTAGCGACCTAATAAATATTTTAGAAGTATGTATATATGTTTAAGAAATAATGATAAAACATCTACCTACAGTAAAAGTTGTTAGCAACAAATTGTCAACAAATATAACAACAGAAATGACAACATAATAATTATTGTGACATCATGCATTACAGCATAGTGATAATGTTGTAATGTGTAATGTAAGTAAACAAATAAGTAAAATTATTGTAATAAAGGGGGCTACCTATATGCAACTCGGGCTCTCGTTCCTTGTGCGCCGGACTCATCATATTATGGTCAGCCGGCGTAGGCGCATCGTAACGCCCGTAGCTGCTATCAGGAGACATCACTAAAGTCATTTATATTTATGTACTTAAAATCTAATTATTTTGTCCTCCCCCGCACTGCACTTCACGAACACCACATGGAGCCCGCTGGCTTCAGACATGAACCGTCTTGCGCGCTCAACACTGAATATAGGACAGGAGTGCATGGGCCGTGCGCGCGGCCGGCACGTCGAGGGATGAAGGTCGCTCGTCCGCGTACCGCTGCACGCGCCGCGTGCGTCTCACTCGAGCTCGATCGACGAACTGAGCGAGTGCCGCGCGCGCTCCTGCTCGAAGCCGCGCGAGTCTCCCCTTAAGAGTGAAAGTCTGCAAAAAGATCAGCGCTCCGTGCGATACAATCGCTTCGACGACGAAGCGTGGCTGGCTAAGCGAAAATCACCCCTATCGGTCGGCTAAGCCTGTCGTTCTGCGCTTCGGAGCGAGGATCGGCGCGCTTCGAACTCCGGTCTCCGAGGTCATTGCCGCGCCAGCGGTGGACCAATCGCGAGCACGCTCAGACGTGCGCGGCCAGCGATTGGAGCAGCGACGGCTCCGCGCCCCGCGCCCGCGCTCCAGCGCGAGTTCGAAGACCCGAACCTTGCGGCTCACCGCGGCCAAGGTCGCGCGCGAGCGGCACCGACAGAGAGACTCGCAAGCGTTCGAGTGGGACGTAGTCGCTGCCGGTTGCGTCACACTACTAAAATATTTTTGGTGATGGAACGCGAGTGAACTTGAACACGAAATCGAGCTAATGGATGGCGAGCGCTGTAGGTCGCCGCGTGACGGACTGACCCGCTGCCGCTGCCGCTCGCCCTGCCAGCATGCTTCCTTCTCACTACACACTTCCGGGATTTTATTACTATAAATACCTAGTACATAATCTACATAATACTTTTAGGACGACCTTCAAGCTACAACCTTTACGCTGTCCATGTATGAACATACGTGCACGCTGGACACAAACACGCGCGTGACTCTGCAAACAGGTATTATTAAAATACCTATTGCGTTATTATTCTAAGACCTATGTAATAATCTTTCAGTACCCAGTCGCCAAAACGTGATAAAATATCAATAAAAAAATGTCATATGCGTAAAACACGTGACCTGACAGATATGTAAGATAATAATTAAAAGCACTAAGAGACTAAAGCTTGTAAAGCACCGATTGATATAACGTGACTGCGATTAAAACTAACGACATAATAAGGAACTTTGTGTAACTCAGCATAATACGAATTACCTACCGTCTTGTAATTGATAAACAAGTTTCTTTTAACAATAGGTACATAAACACGAATTTATATAACACTGACGTTACAAATGCTATGAAAGCGGAAGATTCGTTCTTATTTGCAGGTCGATTAAGTGTGTATTCGCTTGCGCGAGCAGTTATTTACGCGAGATAAAACGAGCGGCGGTGGGCGTCGCGGCGGGTGAACGACCTGGAAATTTTGGCGCAGGGCGGTCAAGGCCACGCTCGCGCGGCGCGCAGGCGCTCGCACAGCCTACTGAGTTACTGACACACCACTACTACTTCTTCCTAGCAATTCGACACAATTAACCATATTTATTTCATTTCCGAAGCTATGATGCTATCACAATATTAAACAGCTGAAATTCTCCTGAAATCTGTAACTAAACAGATAATTTTGTTGAACTACTCAGAAAAAAATTGGCACAGCTATATACCTAGGTGGTTAGGTAGTCAACAAAAAGTCGCCCCGATATAAATAGCGACACAACATCATCTAATGTCTTTCCCACTAGGTATTTGGTATTTATTTATCATGTTATGTGATATTGTTTGTTATTTTGCGAATGAAAACAAAATGTTTGCCCCAAATTCACATAAACTGTCTATGTTTGTGTATTTATGACATAAGAAGCAGGCTGATATTAGGTACGATTGCCTTTTTCACATGAAATATCAAATGAATGGAGTTAAATTAAGTCAATGGATGTATTTTTAGTTTTAGACTAAGTTTATACTTATGTAGTTCCAAAGATTTTGTGATGGTGAGACACAATTAAATATGTAGAAGAAAATTTTGATGGTATAAATTTCAAAACATCAATGATACCAAACAAACTAACCAAAGGGTTCCACGGTTTCCCTTAAAATGTGCTACTGAATTTAAAGGTGTTCGTCAATGTTTTTTTACATTTTTTGTGGCGATTATTTCGCTCCAATACTTTCCCTTTTGCACAAAAGGAAACTTTTAAAGGGTTTCGCAAATATCCTCCCACACGTGCACTCTTTTAATATCCATGTAGATATGTTGAAGCACACCTTCCTCGTAGGTATGTTATACATATTATTATTATTTGTCTATTGATTTTGGTCTGATTTAGGATTAAGGTGTCTCCTTAGTAATTATAAATTTGCTTAAATCGGAAGATGGTTTCAGGGTTACAATAGGAAATTTTATGAGAAACTAGCCTTTGCCCGCGTTTTTTTCCGTTCCCGTAAGAATTTCGAGAAATCCTTCCCTCTTAGTGCTCCCCTACACTCCTCAAGGAAACTTAATGTCAAATTTCAAATTCCTACGACCAATAGTTGTGGCTGTGCGTTATCTGTCAGTCACTCCGACGGAAGAATTGTATATTTCAAGAAGATTGATTGATTGATTGATGATTTAAGGTTAGGGAAAACCTGTGTCCAGCAGCGGACGTTTTTAGGCTGAAATGATGATTGTAAAAACAGTTCAAAAATATATTATGTACCCACTTCATTTTACATTATCTTGATATTGAAAAGCATCATTATTTAAAATGATTAAGTAACTATTATTTCTGTCCCCTGATCTCTGACACCGAAAGCAAATTAAAAAAAAATCGAATGGCGACATGTGTGTCGATTAAAACGTGAAAGTGAATAGGAACCCAGTTTTTTACTTCCTTCCGCTGCCCTCACTTTTAATATCGGGGTGCGAATATCAAATTTCGAGTCGGCTTTTACTAAAAACTATAGAAGCACGATACTGAATTTAACGACTTTTGAATTAGAGTTTAAATTCCTTTATTGTCGACACCCGAAAAAACTCAAAGCCGACGTCGTCAGTCGGTAGCCACATGTATAGTTTTGTATTGTTCATTGTGACCACAGTCGGTGGGACTTGATGATCTCGATTGATCGGCCATTTTTTGACTAAATAATAAAAAGTAGACCGTATGCCATATTGTTTGCAATTTATGGTTTCAATTTTTTGTTTTTCCGGATTATTCTTGGGCCTTGGCAAACACAAGGCATGATTAACATCAATAGCGCCATAAGCTATTAAGCTGATGCAAAAAAATTGACCATAACTAATTCGTGGCTATCTGGTTATGCGTGAACATTACAGTACTGTTGACATCACAATTTAAATATGTGACTATAGGTTCAACTATGGAACCATAGATTTTAACGACCATTATTTGAAAAGTCTTTTAACAAAATAAAAGGCAACAATAACCGAGGGGCCGGTCGGCCTTCCCTCGCCCCTCGCCGTCGAAGGACGCTGGGACAAAAGCGAGCGTGCCTGCCAGTGTGCCAACCTCCGGACAAACGGGACTTGGCACTTTATTTACTACACATCCCATACATTATCCCACTCATAAATTAGCTTAACAACTTTTCAAAGAATGTGATCCTTTTTCACAACTGACAACCGCGAGGCAGGCCTTGAAATATGATCCATCAGCATAATATGCATTTGAATGAGAAAGTGCCTCGGTGTCATGTCAATACTACCAAATGAAACCAATCTTTGTCAAGCATAATGTCGATTTAATGGGTTCTGTATCATGGGTCATCATTGATGTCAGATGTGTCATGCATGGAGAGCTGATGGCTTAAGAATATCTTATGACATGAGCATAGATTCTAAATATTGATTGGAAATGTACCGTAGTTATATTCTTTCAGCAAATTCTTTTATAACAACGTAGAAAAAGTAACGTCGCAATTTATTATTGTAATCAGATGCTGGCGGCCTGGATTCGCTGGAAAGTTCTGCGAAGTCACGAGGAGCGTGGTTGGCATTTCGGCCGGTTCGGCGTGGAGTCCGAATGTTTGCAGCGGTGCGGTCAAGGTCTCGCTGAGGCGGCGATTACACCCGATGCGCATCGGAAACACGATCCGCTGCCAGACTGATTGTTATTGTCGTCGTATTAGATCATAGATCACGTTTATAAAAATCGTTAGGTTGTATAACTTGATTTTAAGCTGTGTTATCTATACTCTATACTAATATGTAAAGCCGAAGAGTTTGTTTGTTTGTTTGCTTGAACGCGCTAATCTCAGGAACTACTGGACCGATTTGAAAAATATTTCAGTTATAGATAGCCCATTCATCGAGGAAGGCTATAGGCTATATATCATCACGCTAAGGCCAATTGGAGCGGAGCAGTAATGAAAATTGTGACGCAGACGGAGTTGAGCAGCGCGGGTCAACTAGATTAATATACGCTCACAAAAAATACTGTCCTGGCTCTTGTACTAGCAAATGCTGTGTATCACAGGCTCTCAATGAATAAACAGTGAGTATACCTAATTTATTTTATTTCGCTTTAGCTGTTATTTTTGTTAGTCGTTTTAGGCCGGTATTGCTGTCAAAATCCATTGCTTTAGTTCGACCGATGACTATATTTTTATGAATAAATTCATTATATTTCGAAAATGGTGGTTCCTTTTTTTCAGTTCAGTTTTCGTTAGGAAGATTTAATTGTGAGTATTTCCGAATTCTAGAAGCTAAAGATTAAAAATCCTTTTTTTATTCTAATTTTGTGTGCGATCTATTCGTATGTGTTTTATAAATCAATGTGTGTATATGTGTTTTATAAATCAAAAAGTAGGTAGGAGGTAGCGGTGTCGAGTGGCGAAGAGTGCCGAGCTGTGGCGAGTTTTTCCGAAGCAGTGCGAGGTCAGTGCGAGTCAATTACCCCGACGGACGGGCTTGTACTGTGCGACGTGCGACGCCGACGTCGGCGACACCACCCCACACTGCTTTAGGTACGAATTGATAAAACGCATGAATTTTCTTGTTTTATTTTCCATGATTATAATAGTTGAAGACATGATTTAAAAAAACTGGCCCACCTGAACTAATCTGTATTTTTCCGGAGATAAGGGGGAACGGTCATTTTTGGTCTAATTTCTTGAATAACTTCAAAACTTTAAAATTATGAAAAATAAATAATTAAAAACCTCACAGTAAGTTTTTTCATTTGATTTGTCACACAATACAGTTTGAAAAACTTTTTTTTTTAATTTTCTTGTTTGACCCCCAGCCAGACACGGACGCTTCATGTAAATAAATGAATTTTATGTCCCCATACATAAAATTCATTTCTCAAATTCATAAAAGTCAATACTTAGAATTTATTTACTTAATATTATTTACGTAAAGCGTCCGTGTTTGGATCACAGAAGTCCATATGTATTCCAAATTTCAACAGAAGCGGTCCAGTGAATCGGAGAAATCTGGCTGTGACAGACAGACTGACAGACACTCGAGTGATCCTATAAGCGTTCCGATTTACGTATGTTCGAAACCCTAAAAAAAACTTAAATGCACAGAGTCAATTGTATTTTTTTAATGACCATTCTATGTATACGTAGTACATACTTACATACACATATATCACAGTATTTGTGCGGCAGTGTATTATTACCGTGAATAAGCAAGCATGACATACAGGCCGTGTGATCCGGACGCTCTCAATCGTGGTTGACCTCGGCTGATTCGGCAACCCGTGCCAAGGCCAAGGTCAATTTGTCGGGTGTGCTCAATTAATCGCTCGATGCGGTGACGCCTGACGCCTGGGCCCCACACTCAGCGGAGCGGCCGCCCCACACATCACTCTGTGCGGACAGAGGAACCGAGCACGACAATTAATGCGGCAGAGACGACACCAGGATATTGCTATAATGTCACGAAACTGCACAGTGGCAATGACATTACAAGGTTCCGAACTTAGCCAAAGACTCAGGTTTCAATTTAAATCTTAACGTGATCTTAAGGTTTGGAATCCCATGCAAGCATTAATAGTTCATTAAATATTTCAATGTTTTCTTTCATTTTAAGTGTACTGGATGACGCAATCTAACCTTCAAAACTTGGCAAAAAATAATATAAAACACGCAAACGAGAGGCTACAACGACCCCGGCGTGATTCAGTACTTAGAGGGAGCTCATAAAAATACTGTGTAGTCATCAGTATTCTTACACCAATTGTATATATATCTAGTATTTTTGTATTCCGGCGGTGCGAATGGCGCGATATTAAATTGTGAACAATACCGGTCATTGTCTACATCATGTAGGTTGTCACTTGTCTAATATCGCGAACCTCCAAACTTGTGAACGGCCCCGCCGCTGCCGCCGCCGCCCGCCGCCCGCGCCGGTGCCGAATAAACGAGGAGCACTTCCTCGTTTGAATATCGGAACATGTCAATGTCAAACTGTGCTGATTTAGCAGCAATGTCAACTCCAAGGCAACGCCCGACATGAGGAAATTTGACGGTTAACTAAATCTAATTGTGCTTAGCATAGCGCTCGCGAAACCATGATCTAACAACAGGCTAGGGGACATGATTATTCTATTATAGAGCAATCATCTAGGTATCAAATATAAGTAATTATGACTGTAAGATTTAACAAAACGATGAAAGTGGCATTGATTGGATTAAGCCTTTATAGGTTTTAAGTGCTTTCATGTTTATAAAGTAGATATTTAATTCAACTCGAGCCAACTAGAGCTAGGCAAGAGCTTGTGTATCAACTTATGGTAAACAAGCGAAGTAAATAAAATATTTTTGCAAAGCGCATGGATTGTGCTGATGAAGGAGCCTTTCTCCTTTCGGTCACCTCACCTTGATATTTGCATCAAGTCGAGACTTCCTGCTCCCTCAGAGGACGCCTGCATGCTATTTACACATCCTACTAAGCAACTCGGAGTTATTATCATGTCTCGCTTCAGCTCTGATGAATCTAAATTTAAAACTAAAACTTATGGAAATAGGACAAAGCATGTTATCTATCGTAGCATAACGAGCGAAATGCGAACGCGCCAAGTAGAGCATTGAAATCGGCTATTCTATTGGTCCTATTGGTTAGTGGACTCTAGAGCTTTGAGCTTGTTTAATTATACGTTACAATAACGTAACGTAGTGGAGTATAGGAGAGGTGTTGCGCAGTAGGTGTTTGCGTAATCAGAGCATCGCGGCGTCCCCCGCGCCGTGATGCGCCCAGTTGTATAACGTGGTTGGTTGGTTGCATGCCTGCGCCCGCACACCCGCGCACGCCGCCCGCGCCGCTCAGCTCAGCAGCGGCTGCTCAGCCCGGCGAGCGATGCGTTGCACTACTCACCTACACTGCACTGTGCGCAACAATGAGGAAGTATATGCCGAACATTTCCTAGTGTTACATTTACTTGCTCTCATTAATGCCTTAGCGCATTGTGTGACTTGTGATCATTTCAATTAATTTAAACGAATAAGATATGAAAATGTAACTGTTTTGCAGACGAGAGCCCAGTTTTTCATATCCCAGGATTTGGGTTATGTAAGCAGCGAGGGCGCTTAAATTTTGTGTCACCAATCACTGACAGGACAGCGAAAAGTCAACATGTTATTCCTGATCGGTCTGAATTTTCTAGAAGTAGGTACATAATCAATGAACACTGACTTGAACTCGAACTAAATACTTAAAATTTACATTTTGATGAGTCCAAGTTAAAGCGTCGGCTACGGACTACCAAATCGTAAAGATTTAAATCAGTTGAGGTCTATTTCCTCCAATAAATATGATTTACATGACAACTGCTGCGTAAGTACCTATTTGGGGCCAAAGCCCAAGATATACTGTAATAAGCAACTGAACATTTCTAAACCGCTGAGTTATTTATGTTTTAAGGAAAAAGGCGCGGGAAAAGTGGCACGCGACGCGATGCTGCGGGCCGGGCGCCTCCCGCGCCGCGCGCCCGGCTGAGCCGCGAAATATTGCGCAGCAGTAACTCCTGAAAACGTGTCCGAAGAAAGTTCACGGCCGCGCGTTGACGTTACCACCTGCCGCGCCCCGCGCCGCGCCCGCGCCCCGCCAGCCTCAGCGCTCTGCCTGCCCAGCCTGAGTCTACCCGATCCACGTTTATTGCTTCCTAGATAAATAACCTGCATTACAGTTACATTCAGGCACATAATGTGGTACCGTAACTCTAACTAATGACTGCATTATGTGTTGCCATTTCAAATTAATTTGGCATAAATAAATATGGTGCAACGCATTCTTATTATCAATATGTATCGCAAAATCGAAATCCTTAATGTTTATCGGTTTGATAGAGCGGTTCAAGGCCTCGTGTCGGCCGATAGCGAGGGTTACATTTATGAGTGGAGTGGAGGGTGATCGATTCGCTCACATATCTAGGCTGTCAGCAGTCAGCAGGAGCCGTGAGATAGAGTGGGCGGCGGGTAGGGGCCGGGGAGGCGCCGTGGCCTTGGCTCGTTCGTTGGCCGCGGCGCGTGTACCGGCCGCGATAATTTCGGCAGTTGCGCGCATGAGTCTACTGACCCCGTCGTCGTTGTTTGCGACGCAAATGATCCCCTTGACTTTATTTAAATCACCCACTCTGTCAACCGTTCAAATAGATAGTAAATAAATATTTAAATGTAACTATTTTGGCAAAAAAGACAATGCTACGAGTATGAGGCAATGTGAACAAACCTGTGTGATTATGATTAATTCGTTTTTTGCCAGCCGGCTAGAAAATGGTCCGTCGTCCACTTTTTGTTAAACTTAAATGTGGTGATTTTGACCTGAAGTTGTTCACAAAATTTTGATAAAAGAATCGATTTTTTGTAATAAATCTATTATTAGGCAGAAGTCGTAAGAAAAGCACATGGCCACATGGTAAACAATTACATATTCTCAAGCTGAAGACGGAAAATGTCTGCTCGTTATTAACAATCTGATTCTGGTAATCTTCATGTTTGTTGGTTCCATGAAGGGAAGCAATGGCATCGAGGTACGGCCGTAGTTCCCGGAGAAAGTGCTGCGCGTTACCTATAACCAACTTTCATTTTATAAGAGACCGGTTCCAATAACTTTTTTCTTTAGAGTGCCCCACGCTCCACATGGTATACGATTAAGTGTCTATTGATGGTTATTTTAGCAATGTATTGTACTTTTTAACATAAGTATAACTACTGTAGTACTAAGCAGAGTAGGAAATGTGATTCAGGTTTGATTGGCCTTTTTCAGAAATACAATACAATTTGGTAATTTAAATACTTTCTAAAACTACTGTCATCTAAATAATGTAGGTAAGTACTGTGGCTTTAGTAAACCGTAGTCCATTACATTACACTGATTAACATCGTTTACTACGACCATTCTGCGTAGGTTGCCATAACCATTATTGGAATTGCTATAATTACACTACAGCAGAGAATAATCGGCTGTCTATACATGATGCCTTCTAATTTAGTCTTTGGTAGCGGGATTGAAGTGTAATATCACGCACAGTGACCTCCTTGTCAACAAAAAAATAACAATAAAGCAGTCATTCAACTTGGCATAAGTATTATTAAAGGTAGTTGGAGGCGACGCAAAGTTTTCTTTATTTACCAAGAAGAACACAAAGTTTATTATCGAAGCAGTTTCGATTTTCGGCAATCAATAATTTGCGTGGTTGGCATTGTGAGGCACTTCCTCGTCTCCCAGCTGGCGGAGAAACGTGGCAGCGGGCACCTTGTTATTAGTAAAAAGTGGTTCCGCACAAACATTGGTATTTAAATATTTTGGGTCTTTTGTGGTGTGTTTTTTATGAGGGAGTGTATTATAGTGATGTACAGCCAACGCATGCCATACGCATGTGCGCCGCGTGCCACTCCACACATGCTAGTTGTTTTCACCGGCAGTAAGAGTGACGTAATCGTATGATTTAAAAAAAAGTGTTCGTTTTCTTGACGAATGGGGCGGTAAATATTGGCGCAGGGAAGAGCGTTGGGGACTTGGGAGGTGGGAGTGCGGGAGTGGCGAGCGCGGGCTGGTGGCTGGAGTCGGCGACCGCGCGCGCGTGCACTCAACTCCGCAAGTGCGTGTAACGGTGCAACACGTTCTTTCTGCGGCGCGCTGTGAGCTTAGCCACTCCACTGTCACACTGATAACTAGGCAACGAACCTTCTCGAAACACGACTGTCATAACGAACTGCATGGCAGATAACATTTTAACAAATGCCATAGAAATGCTTACAATACGCGTCCCGAAACTCTCGAATTAAAAATAAAGAATCCAGCGATCTCTTTAGTTAAAAAAAGGAATTCATTGATGGCATGAAAGTCTTTGACCACAACAAAAGAGAACTAGTGACCAAAAAACCTGTGTTAAAGATTTAGTGGTGAAATTATCACTAATGTAGATTTCGTAGAAAAGTCTTTACGAGACATTTTAGTTTTTGTGTCGTTACATTTTCTCAAGGGTCTTTTCTTTTCTCTCTAGCAAAAGATGGCTATTGTTTTGATGTCGCATGAAATACTTTGAATAGGCTCAGGCTGAGACAGATTTAGGTTAAGGGATATTGTTGCTGGTTGGACGTAAGTATCGTGACCCACATTGTCAATGGATCAAGGAGCAACGAGCGAATTTAATACCATCTGCCGAGTAAACAATAGATCAATAGAAATCTGCTAACCCTTACTCCCAACTTCCTTTCAACTTCGATTTCAAAGGTTGGAAATTTTTACAATCCGCGTAAAAAATGCAAGCAGAATGGTGTTCTCCTATTGTCGAAAAAATCACGATGCGATTCGATCGACCTACCCTTTCTTTTCATCTCGGATTTCACGAACAGGTAAAGTCCAACTTTTTGCCGGGATACGTTATTGTGCAAGTTTCGCGATATCTAACTCTTCTGAGATGGTGAAAAAATTGAAATGATTGTTTAATCGAAACCTTTTTGATGACAAAAAAGCGAGGATTGAATCTTTTTGAAAAGTTTTTTAACTTCCTTTTGTTAGCTTGGCTCGTAACCGACATTCCCAGATCGTGGACGTATTGTGTCGGCGCTAAACGATATCGCGGCCGAGGGATGCCCTTACAAATATTCGTCTTAATGATAAAATATCAGCGGGATACCGTGCAATATTTTCACAATATTGTATTCTCATAATTTAGGTTTTAGTTTGAGATTCGCTAAAAAACTGATATTAACACGTTTGATTTATCACTTATATTAATTTTGTCTCAAGTAACGATATTTTAATTTTTTATTCGGCCAAGCCAGAACTATTTAGAGAACTATCCCTACGTAAAACAGAAAAAAAATATTTGGCGTAAGAAACAACAAAGGCCTCAGTCCCTTGGAATTGTGTCACTTAACGACAATTTTGTATGCGGTAACTTCTAGTAATCAGCACCCGAATAACTTTTGTAGTGTTTTATGTTCGTGATTTGTGGTCAAAGGCGCCCCGGGACCCCTGGACAATTGGACATTGCTTGTAACACTATAGTGAGAGACTCATTCGCCAGAAAGAATTTCTGTTGTTTTCTTCAATGTGCATTATGAATAGGCGTGGCGCAGGGGCGGTGCGAATGTCCATAATATTATGTATGCGTACGGAGTCCAGTTGGCATTAGTAAGCACGATTGCACGACAATCGCGGCGTGATGACGGCAGCCGGGAGGCCGCGCGGCCATAGGGCGAGCCCCGTTAGGACGGGGTGACTGACTGCAGCACTGCAACCTGGTGCATTGTGCTCTAACGAGAACACACCATTATGTGCAATCATATCAAGCGAGCTAACTTTACCTCCTCGCGAACAACTCGAGGACGGTATCGGTACTCCGTACTCGGTCGGTGACACTTACCTGTAACAAGGAAAATGAGAAATTGTAGCTACTTTGCATTAACTTGTAAAAATATAAACTAAGTCTAGATCAAAATTTGAATTAGCTGCTCACAATGGCTTCAACTGATGGCCAGGAAAAGTACAATGGATTAAACAGTGGTCGTTATTTTTATGATCTGAGTCGAGGCCAACAACGAGGCCATTCACACTCTACGTATCACTTTATATGCTAATAAAGGTATTGTTTCTAAGTCAAAGTTGATTAAATGGTGCGCATAAATTACTATTAAATAGAAATTTTAAGTGATAAATTTAGTTTTTCTTGAGTTGGCACAGGAAGCGATAGGGTCAACGCACGAAATGATGTCGTTCACTGCCGAAGGTGGCTACTGAACTTGAGGCGGGCGTCCTTGAGCCTCCCAAATCGCCAATAAGCAACACAGACGTGGTTACTTCACATCTCCGTGCTGTAACGAGCACACACGGCCGCTATATAGCACAAGAATGTTCACGCACACCGGCGCGGGCAGAGCAGACACGCAGTTCGGCTACCAGCACATGCAAACACCAAGTCAACGAACCGAAATGTGAAAAATGAATCGCATGTGAAAATAACAAGTCACTTTTATCAAGTTTTATCCATAAGAAAATAAAACAATAACTTAATATCAAATGTTGCATCAATGTAACGAGTGTGGCATCGGCATAGTCCTTTCGTCACGTTTTTAGCGTTCCGTAAACATGTGACACTGTTCTAATTTAATCGTGTCAACTCATGCTCAATTAATTTATTATCGTTCTGTAGAAGGTTACCGTGCAGGAAGAGACTTGCAAATCTTTAAAATCACGTATTAAGAAGGAAGCCGCAGTCTGTTTCTGACACGAATGTGCTTTGGATCACACAGACCCTTGGGCGTCTGACTCACAATATTTGCCAATTAGCAAAATAATACCCACATTATATTCATTTAAAATCATTCATCCTTCACATTGTTAGTTTGACATTGAATTGGTTTACTGTGGTATTGCATTATTCAATAATTCGCACAAAATAAACGTCTTTGAGGTTACATGTTTCAAGTATTTAAACAGGCAAAACTAAATTCAAATGGCGAATGAGTAATTTCCGGATAAATTTCTGCGATTAGTAATAGAACAACCGGTGAGGAACCGACTATCCGAGGCGGCGAGGTCGGCGGGTAATAATAAGATTTATATTTTGTGTGCGAGGCCTCGGGCCACTGACCGCTGCCGAATCTCAAGGTCTGCGAGCATCGCGGTAAACAAGTGCCGAACTGCCGACGTATAGCTCGCCCGCGCCACCTATCTGCTCGTACCATGTAACATGACTTACATTATCAACCGCCTAATACACGTGATCTGCTGACAGCGTTACCTATTCCAAATTTGACACTTCACTGATAAAAGACCTGTCTTTGAACTCTTAATCTCCCAATCAGCCTACTTTATACCTGTGCTAACGTCAATACGTGTTTATTGTTTTCTAAGAACTTGTTTTGTGGTTTAGAGTTACAGGAATAGTATTTAAAACGATGTTTTTCCTGAAAACGTTGTAAAGACGCAATAAATGGAAATTTGAAATAGCCTTGAATTGAGAAATAGACTCGTAGACTGCTAAAAGTTCAATACCGCTTGTAAATCTAATGCTATCTTTATACATAAGGGTCACGCACTAATATATTTATTATTTCTCATGATGGTGATAGACTTTATTTTTTATAATTATTTAAGAACGATAATGTTTATGTCCAGTTGGCGATTGCTTGAAAATATTTTTAAATTCTCTTGACTGGTGCTCATAGTTTGTGAAGCAATATCTTCTAAAAGAGAAATTATGGTCACGTTGCTCTTGAACTTTAGAATCAATTCAAGGGATCTTGTATGTTACGTAGGCAGTGCTACGAAGGTGCTACGCGGCTGCTACGCCTCTGCTACGCTTCGTAGACCGGGCGGAGTGAAGTGGAGCGGGAGAGAGTGGTCACTGAGCCAATGTTGTGGTCGACGCGACGGGCATTTTCGAGGTCTCTGGGAAAAGCGACCGGCACAATTTGGGGAAATAGCCCATCGGTTACGGGGCCGTGCTACACGCGGGCCGCGGCACGATTATTTTATACGTCCTGCGAATGTATTTATTTTTTCTTTGACGTCATATCCGGCCGGTAACGTGACGAGGGGTGACTTGATCATTTAAAAAATGCCTTTTATCGCCCATTGTTCTAAAAAATATATTTACAATGATGCATCATGTAGGTACTTTCTTCCTAACAAACACGAACAACGTACGTGTACAATTAAATTATTTTTATCAAGTTCAATGACATTTTATCATTTCGCCTTGAATTTATCGCTATTGTCTGCCAAATAATTGACATGCCAAAAAGTGTTCGTATTTTTCACAAAAAAAGCCAAATCTGTTTGTTTTTTGGTGCATATTCATCGATTATGATTTTGGCCATCTTTTGTTTGACCATGTGCTTTCGAGATGGTTAAATGTTTTATTTATTCTTGACGTGGCATGTGAGTTCATGCGAGCATGACGTAATGGGTGTGTAATACATTCTAGTAGAAAATAAGAAGTGGCTACTGTCGGCGGCGGCGTGCACATGTCGCAGTCAACGGCCGTGGAACTTGATCTTCGGCGCTTGTTCCTGGTTCACGGGTACTCGGGTACGTCACCTGCGAGTGGTATCACGCGATCGAGTGTCACACAATTTAGCGCGATTTTCAGGCGATTGCGCGACAAAGCACCGACACTGTCGTCTGATGTCGTTGCCCTCTATGAACTTTCCACTCGTTAAACTTGATTATCGACACACGATCAGCGTAAGCTCAGCTTATACCGATTATGTAACAGGTGGCTCAAGTTTCTAAACGTTATAACATCGATTTAGCTTAGAGAATCCATCATTTTATGTTTTATGATTTTTTGAAATGTAATGCAGCGCTTCATAGTCATAATAAAGTGTTTTGATCAAAACAACTTTTCTTTTTATGTTGCACTGCAACAGAACGTTTTCATTGCAATAATGATTTTATTTAAAACCGAATCGATTGTACATAGAAGAACACACAGTCGTACATACTGATCTGAACTAAATATTTTCCCACACTAAAATTTCGCTACATATTGTCCTGTTAATCCGATCTGAGGCAATTTTCCCGTCACGTGCTGTTGCGCGTGCACTAAAACTTGCCACTATATATTAGTTTTCCTATATAGAAATAGAATAGTGCATGTGGCTAGGCAATAGGCAGCACATAGTCACATAGCTAACGTCCATATACCGGTTTACGTGTCCCATAGTTACTCGTAGATAATGTCATACGCATGCGTGTCGCGTAATCAGACAGGATTCGCACGGTGCAAGCGATGCAGCGGGGTGCAGCGAGCGAGCGGGACGGAGCGAGTTCAATGGTATTTGATATAGTGCAATGGAGTTCTTTAACCCCTTAGCCTACCTGCGATTCTTGCGAATGAGGCAGTCCGGCCGTTGTCCCTGACTGCACCACTATCAAGCACGTAACTTTATAGGTCGCTGCTAGGCGCGGTACCGACAGCATATTACTAGTCAATGCTGCGGAAATATACTTCACACAACTATTTGGCTGGTCAGGAGTTGAAATTATTTGAACGGTGCCAAACTCAGACCGCTATTTCTTGTTTACAATTTATTAAGACAATTTATTTTTTGAAAGTTGCATTCTAAAAGAATTACATTCACATTAATATAAAGAATTACATTCACAATAATTGTTTAGAAATCCTAGCATCTTTCTCTGCATGACTATTAGAATTACGTAAGAATTCTATTTAATCAAAGCATTTAGTTATTAATTGTAAATTATCCAAAATTGAGTGTTTTATTGAATTGGCTATCATGTTTATTATGAAAAAGAAACTTGAAAAAAAAAAATAATAGCGCGGTATTTGCAGACTGCAGAGGCTAGTGATGTAACCACCTAGACATGCCAATCACGTCGGGGAGGAGCTAGTCGCATGTCAACTATAATCTAGGATTTTAAAAATTCGCAACAGGTGTGTAGGAGGGGATCGAGACGTGCGAGAGGGGGGAGGGCGGTGCTGGACTGGTTTCCGTTGTTTCGCAATAACGCGGGTTCAATGACGCCTCCGTACTTATAATTGCTGGCGTGTCATGGACGTGCACTCGACCCCATCACTTCTATTCGTTTGTACTGGCCCTGAAATATCTCAATTCTGAACCTGCTAATGATCACGTAAACTGTCACGCTCTACATACCATATGGGAAAAAAAAGGAATAACTAACCACTTAACCAGTCTCGTCTATCGTGCCAACCCAACTGGAACCACTTAACTAGATACCAATACAACTAAATAGTCGCTCATTAATAACGTTCTGTTCTAGACAACCCAATTAAAGAATTTGTGAATACATCATTACAATTATTAGAATTTAGAACCAACAGAAAAAGAAATTGATTAATTACATATTAGCCCCAATAAATGATTTCACTTTTACTTCTGGAAATTCTTATGGCATAACAAAATACAGCTTTCTTCGGAAAGTTTGACGTATGGATTGTATCGTATACTCACATCCAAAACTTCAAATTGTTGTTCCGAGATAAGAGTGATAGGAAAGGGCGCTCAAACACCCAAATAATGATATGCCTGTACATACTGACCTACAAAACCGATAAGGAAGAAACTAAACAGAAACAATAAATAATTCATAATCAGAATAAATAGTAATATTGTTTTGATATTGACCTCTATATAACTGTGTTTGTTTAAAAATCTGATCGAGTGGATTGTATAGTTTAGAATGTTTTACTTTTAAATATGTAATACGTGTCTAGTTTTCAAGAGTGTATAAGTAAAATGTGTTGAAGTAGTTCATCGACGTCGTGAAAGCTGTAAGTTGAGCGGCGCCGCGCCGTTGACCTCGCGCCCGAGCGACGACCCACCGCCTCCTACCAACTACACGATACTACCAATTTATACTTCAAATAGTCTAGCTTACGGCTGGCTCTAGCTCACACTCGCGCCTGATATTCTAGAATACTGCCCATTAATAACCACGGCCAGGCTACCCCGGCCGCAGCTAAGTAAGGACCATTACCTGGGGGCAGTTTATGTTGCATGTAATTACAATTACCTACACCGATACGATTTATAGCTTAACAAGAATTAAACATTTTACTGTAACAACATGTGTCGTTTAGTAATTAACTTGTGAACAACTGTTGTGTTTATTGCAAATGCCACAGCTTACCCGAGTGTTGTACTGTACACATGTTAATATGAGTTCAATATGTTAGGTGGCCGGTGCAGCGTGGTGTGCAGCGCGGTGTGCAGCGCTGTTTCGTAACTGCGGCCGTGGTCGATGACTCCGAATGTTCTAGTACTCACATCTCTCCGCGTTACGTAACCGCGAGAAAGTTGACATCCGCTCGTAGAACGTTCCGTCCAACATTTTCAGCTCAGAGTCAACGCACCGCGATGCACCCCAATTAGCACTGAGCGATGGTGGCACGCTGCAGCTCCGTCCTCACATAACGCATAGCTACATACACAAATGGCGTAACATGTGATCACAATAGGTGCAAAAATGTTTGTCCTGCTGTGTGTAGGTACTATCTAGAAAGCTTTTAATCGTTTTAATGCTAACACAAGAGTGATAATATATTAATTTAATGCCCACTTTAAAAACAAATTTATCGGTCAATTTGAATAACTTTACAATATCTGTTATCAGCAACGCCTAATGTTAGTTTAGTAGTATATCGCACACCGTGACGTCAACTACTTCCTGTATAATTTTAATTTATTATTTAAAATGTGATGTGTTGATGCTATGTGTTACATACACCACTCCTGATATAATATAAGCAATAATAATAATAGCCCGAGGCCGTCACAAAATGTCATTGTCACAGCGTTATCAAAATCGAGGACATTTTTATATAATTCTGGGTCATTGTACCGAAGCGATGTTTTGTTGAGCTTATCGCAGCTATGCTATCGAGCTAGCAATGTATGTCACTGATAATACATTGTCGTCTGTTCCTTTGTTTGTTCCAACCAAACTACTTTGACGCCAGCTACGTGAAGCCTATTGGAGACGCTCTGTCGTGCTTGTCATGTAAGGTGAAGGTTATGTATTTCTATTTTTATGCTTCTCCCAAAATACTAAACCAGTTTTTCACTTATTATAACCCGCTGCCATGTATAGCCTCCATACAATGCGTATTCTGTGTTGCTAACCAAACAGTTTGATTATAGCAACATATTTTCGCTATAGATTTCTCTACAACAACGGTCGATTTTCCCTGTAACCGAATCATACGGGATTTATTTCGTGGACATAATGACACTACACACAAATGTTTCAAAATGTCCGTGTCAATGGACTTCTTAGCGAACTGCCATGAGTCAGTGCTTGACGTACCCACGACAATGTACCAGCACATTGTAGCGGTCCACTACTCTACTGAGACACCGAAGTGAACCAACGTCTTCAAACATAATGACTGAAAATAATTTATTTTGTTCTATACATGAGCCCTAATGAGCGTGTAAGAATGCATGAGTATGCAAATGAGTGCGTAAGAGTGATGACACACCGGTGAAATGAGTGAATGACTGAAAAGAGCGAAGCACTCAGAGGATGACAATACGTAGTGAACACGTATACACGCAGCAGGTGCAACAACATTGTATGAATAGGATTACGTGGAATAGACTTTCAAATTGTTCAAACCATTTTATGTAGAATATGTATTTTTATAATCTCAGTCTCGTAGGAAAATAATCCATTGTTGCTAAATTACCAACACCGTTAACAGTAGATTGTGTGGCTGACGCATTGTTTTTATGAGTTATTTTTGTCATTAATTTTGTTGTAACCTACGCGCGACTACGCTACGCTGTAGGCTTCAGAAATAAGAGTCATTGTAGTTCAACATCAAGAGTGTTTGATGATACCATACGGATATTTCAGTGTGTTGTAGCGATGCCGATGTATCGCGATGGAGCGGGCGGCGGCTCGAGGGTGACTGACCCACTCATGGCAGATATTTGTACAATTGTGTTTGTAGATTCGCTCCAAGGACGCCGTTTACGTCACCCGGGGTAATCGACTATCATGGTATGATAGAGATCGTGTCACTCGAAATTAATCTTTATTTCGTTGTGGCAAGGTTTGCTTAGCTAGAAATCGGGAGATAACTACCGCTGAAGATAGAAATATGGATTTGTTAATTTGGAGAGGCGATATTCTAGAGGTCAATAATACCGGATGAAATCAATAACCACATGGCGTCGTTCTATAAATATTTATGATCGTCCAGGGAGGCTAGCTTCAAAATGTTAACGATCTATTTATATGGTGATAAACTTGTTATAGATATTGTAGATTAGATCGCGTACAGTGCACGTATTGAAGTGGAGTCACCGAGTGTCGCGCGACACCCGCGCGACACTGCGTCGACAGCCGGTCATTAACCCCAGCACCCGCCGCCGCCGCGTGCACCCCAACGCACAACACAACCCTCCCCCGCCCAATGTTTTCCAAATACTACTTTTTGTAAACACCGATGAGTCTTCCACTGTCCTCAATTTCAGTTCGTAGCACGCACAATGCAGTAGAAGATATGACATGTTCCTACGTTGGCATAAAAATGCATTGCGATGTTACGTGTTAGTACATCCAAAAGAATCAGAAAAAACGTTGCGCAACCCATTAACGCTGAAGTATTTATGGTGTTACGTGAATAGGAGATGCGACATGTTCGTTTTGTAGTAAACAGCTGCACACAGCCTCGCACATGGCGTGCGCGTAATTGGATTGTGCCTGATGGATAGGTTATTGCCGCGGCTTATTGCAAATATTACGCGGCTAAAATAAAGATAGTCAATATCGTAATAAAATACACAGTTAGTCGAATGGTGATTACGGTCGAAATATGGCCGAATCACAGGCTGCTCATAATTCAGGACATGTCTCTGGAACCTAGGCGACTGGGCGTGCCTGCGAAGGATTGTTCTAGACTGCACTCATACAGTTACTGCTAACGGCACCCAACCGTTTCCGTGTTCACGCAATCCCATCTGCATTTGTAAGTTATTAATATTTCAATGTTAAAACGTGGGAAAAAAATTTTCAGCCGATTTTTGTGAAAATTATGGGCTATTTTGTCATTTTCAGTTTCAATTTGTACAAGTTTATGCTCTGGCATTGTCTCTGGCAATTTCAAAATAATTTATTTACAAGTAAATTATTTTGGAATTGTCAGAATTATTTATTGATTACTGCTTTTTTTTAATGAGTCATCAATGTGATGCATGCTGATGTCATGATGATACATAATCATCATCATGTCAGCCGAAAGATGTCCACTGCTGGACATGGGCCTCCCCGAAGAAGGGGAGGGTTTGCCATAAAACTTGGCAGGCGGGTTGACTATCGCAGTGTATGGTGTTGAGTTTTACAGAGAACGCTGCTGCCCATTCTCTGGCGAGTTCCTTAGCCGCCTCTTACGACACCCACGGGAAGTGATGGGATGGTATTATTCTTTTACGGCACCATACGGCACCGGCCGACACCATACGGCGGATAATTGGCCTAGCGATATTCACAATCATATAATCACACTGAACTACAGTCGACAGTCTATTTCCTATAGTCTCTTATTAGATTTTCAAGTAGAATTCTTAAACAAGTCTACAATCTCATTAGTTTACTTGAAGCAGGAAAACGCCTTGAAAATAGGGCACTGAAAACTATGTAATGTCTGAAACGCACAAGTAACGTATGTGTGAGGTATGAAAGCACTAATATACGTCGCGCGCACGCTTTTAGTTTTCGCGCCACAGTTAGCCGATATAGGGGAGTCGTGCACGCAGCGGGCAACGACCGCGGGAACTTGTAACTACATCCGGGGGCTCGGAACCGTACAGACGTAACTGCGCCTCGGGACGGCGCGCTTACGACGTTGTTTACCCGCGCCGCAGCGAGCGCTTTGAACCCACACTCGACAGGGCACAGGCGCTCTTCGCAATACCGATAGACCTTCCGCATTATAACGAGCCTAATATAAATTGACAGCTCACTGCACATTTACCAAACCTCTGTCCTACTTCTTTCTTTATTTATAAAACATCGTTAGTCAATCACCTCCTTTGTGAAATTATTGCCCTTGTTTCTTTTTGTTTTGTAATTAACATTACAGATCATTCGTTTTACTAATCATGCCCGGAAAGAATTTGCTCAGCTATTTATAAACGAAAGTAATTAGGCGAAGTATCTTTAGAACCAGTTTAATTAAATTCAGGTTATGTGGTCTGTTATGCTTCTAAAAAAACAAAATGTCTTAAATATATTATTGGAAACAGCAGCACCGTATAGTAAGCACAATTCAAAAACGTGCAATGTGCAACTCCGACAAAATTCCAAACTGTTATATAATGTTACAGATCAAGTTTATTAACGTCAAACTTGTGAACAGTGAACGCCCTTTACCGGAAGACGTCATTGCAGCAGAGTCATGCCCGGAGAAAGGCCTGAGAAATTTCCCCGCGTTACGACATCACGAGTCAACCGCTGGAATTAGCGAACGGGCAATACGATGGAAATGGAAAATCGCGAAGTGCAGCGGGGGGCTGGGGCGGCGACGGCTCGGGAGGGGGGGGGGGGGTCCGGGCATTCGCGTGCACTGGCCTATATGCAGTGCGACGACACCGGCGCCCGGGAGCGATGCACTCTCTAAGTACATATCGTAGTGCGGCGTACTCCACGCACACTAAGGCACACACCTATTTTTTCTATGTGCAGTTGTGTAGGGCGCCGTCGAGTCTCTCTTTACATAAAAAGTTTACTTGAAAAGAAGACTTTCAATGCTGAAGAAGATTGAAATGCTGATGTACACGCAATACAAACACGTATTCTATATCACTGCACAGACTGCCGTCAAAGGAGAGTTTTACATGACAAGGAAAGATCCCTGCGAAGAAAATGATCCTTTTGAGTTCTGAAGCCATTTTCTTCAGCGCTTCAGCCTGCGTTGCGACTATCTACTGACAATTCTTTATAACTTAACGACCTACTCTATTGACAGTTTGGTTTGCTTGGAGTTTGTTTGACCTTTTCTCACTATTTACAACTTTTTTCGAGATAACAACTTCTAAAACTTTTGATTGAATTTGTAATAATAAGTATTTCAGTTATGAAGTTATGATGAACGATAAAGGTAACAAGTAATAACAGCTTTTACACCTAACATGGCTCTATAACAAAGTAAACTAGACAACCAAAACTGTACGATTGCAGTCACCGGAAATCCCGCCAAATACGGCAGTCTTAGTCGGCTAGAATGAAAAATTTAACCATAACAAGTGAGACTGCACTTTACGCATGCAAGTGGCGGCAGATAACCGTAAAAGTGGAACGGATATTGGTGCATTACAATGGAGTATGCAATGTATGCATGCATGCGTGCGTGCAATGGAGCGGGGTGACCGGCGCGGTGGCGTGTAGGGTGCTGACTTGCCGGGTTCCGGTCGGGGCGCGACTGACTCATGCACGCACTACCCACCCAAGTGCTCAAAGCCCGACTTATCATTAGCTGCTTGATTGAAACACGTCTGATAAGGGGCTTTACGTCAGGGTTTTTCTTACAACAATATCTAAGCACAAACAAAACTATCAATTCGAACAGCAAGAGTTTTGTGATCAATATACATCGCGTGTTTTTTCGAATTCGATCTAACCATCCCAGACTAAATTGACGTTTATGACCATGACGCGCTAACTATACACATTCTAGGCCACACGCTATATTTAACAAATCTCCGAAAGCTTCCTCAAACCTTGAAATTCAATACTGCCAATGTGTTTTAAAATGTTTTAGATACTTCAGAAACAATGTGTATAGTCTAGTACAGATGTGGCTAGACCGCGACCAAAATAATGACACTGCACTGCTTTGTTTGTCTGTTTAAAATGTTTTAGATACTTCAGAAACAATGTGTATAATCTAGTACAGATGTGGCTAGACCGCGACCATTCTCATGCAGATTTATTTATCGATATAAAAAAATAATAAAAATATGGTTCAGTTCCGAAATCTGTTACGAAATTCGTTAGCGTTACGTAATGATTGTTTAGACTAAGTATATAAGTATTTTAATTTGCAGGTTCTTATCACCCTCAAATGTTATTAAGTTTAAAAGATTTATTTGTATGTGGTTAATTAACACGCACAGAACTGAAACAAATAGGTTACACAATTCAAGATCAGAATGAAGAATTCGACGAAACGAACATACAAAGAGCAAAGTTCAATGACCGCTTACTTATATTTCAAGTTCAAAAGGTCACTAAAATATTCAATAATACTTGTAATGCTCACCTGCATTTTCCTGTTGCAACTGAATATTGTCACTATTAGATTCCATGATGATAAACCATCGGTGTTTGATTAAAGTTTAAAATCAAATATTTAGTTTAAGTTAGTGTGTTAGGTTATAACCGACGCGACATCCAACAGCGGTTTGGCGCGAAAGCGAGCGGTGAACGTAGGGTGAGCGCGTGGGCGAGCCGCGCGCATGCGCCCCTGTGACGTCAATGGACAACCCACTTCTACACCCTCCCGACCTGCGATCATTTAAAGCCCACGGTATTATTTAAACAGAGAAATATGATTATTAAAAGTAACCTTTCTAAAATTGTTCACTTGTAATTGATTATTTAAGAAATATTGTTTCGATAATAACGTTTTAATTGCGCTGCATCTTCCATTTCATTTTATCAGATAACAAGCAACAAAAGGTTGTTGACCTGGTTTTTCAACTTTTTTATGGCAATAAACATATTATTAATTAGTCAGAGGATCATTAAAATGTAAGACGCATATAATAGGATAGCTGTTACGTATAATATTCTTTTCCACAAATAGAAATTCTAACAAGAATTTATAAGATCTAATCTTATCTGGCAGAATTTGAAGTAATTTAAATGGCAGGTAATGTTGTTTGCGGAGCGCGGAGGTAGCGAGCTGGCGTGGGCGCGTGGGGTCGGCGCAGTTCACGGCCAAGCGGCGCCTCCACCACCCTGAGCCACCCCACGGCTCTGTCCACACGGCCGAACCAGCGCCGGCTATTTTTATTTTCTTAGGTCTCAGCTTATGTTTGGGCTTAGATGTAAATTCGAACTTCTGGAAATCACGAGCCGATTGTATCAAAATACATTGAGAATTTTTTGATTTTTCTTTTCAATTATTTTCTTTTTAAAGAACGTGTGTGTTTTGTTATCCGATTTGCACACACAGTGAAGTAAAAAAAAAAAGAATTGATCTTTCCGAATAACAGATTGAACGGGCTGCGAATAACCAAAAAATGATTGCTGATGTTATGTAAGTTCTGGTCATCAACAGACAGTTTGTTATTATAAAATTGTATTATAACAACAAAGAAAAGAAGATATACTAGTATGACGTAGCTAAGAATGTTTTCGTTTATGCGGGAAGCTAGCGACATCTATTTAAACTGTTTCAAACATTCTACTCGACGCTAGATGGCGCTGTAGACAGTTTTATTTCTTTGTTTTCTATTTTTCCTTACAATTACTTTTGTCTAGTAAATCTAAAATCATAGTGTAGAATAAAGGCTGATTTCAGATATTATTAAAATATTAAAAAAAAAAAATACTTAATTGTTTCCATATACTTCATCGTAGTCATCGTAGCAATCGCAGCTAAGTAGCGTACGTACCATCATTAGCATAATCTATTTGATCAACTAGTAAAATTTGAACGGATTTAATCTATAAAATAAATATTTGTCAGTTAAATTGGTTACAACAAAGCCAGCTCTGGTCATTGGCATTGGACTGGCATTGTGTGCTAGTCTAACGGTTCTTTTTATATTTAATAGATTATTTCCACACAATTGTGCACAGCTGTATATACAACGTACAAAGAGGCAAATACTGTACAAACAAGCATATAGTAAGTAGCCTATTATATTGGAATACCGTTCCTACTTTGGAGATTTTTAATTAACGTTTGGATATTATACGAGTAAGTACATTACAAATGTAATATAAAACTACGAATAGCTATATAGGTACCTACTAGAATAATTGGCGAGTAAGTAAATTCTTTATAGGAACGTTAATACAGTCCCATTTAAAATAGTATATTAAAGTTATTTGTCTGGATAAACCTCGGGGTCCCGTGAGCCGATTCCGACACAGTAGGGCACACAATTCGGATGGCCCGGAAAGTTCGGCGGGTATAGGCAGGGCTGAGGTCGTCGACCTCGCTCCCTAACCTACTCTGGCAGTATTTAGAGCACGTAGGCCGCGCTCCCGCTCACCGTCGATACAGCCTGCCGCATCTAGGTCAGCACTGACTCATGGTATGACCCACTATATTTAATCATCAGCGGCTAGTCAGCGTAACGATTGCTAACGCGCTCTCGAATGCACATGCAAATTTATTTTAGTAAGAAAACGCTTCGCTGTAGTTTCGGTAAAATGTAAGTGTGACTTCCGAATAAAATGAAACAGTTGCTACAGACTGTTGTAGCTGTACAGATGAGTAAGGCGAGATGCAATGGCAAGAAATGACTAATCTTTGCATACCGATGTGGCAATGATTGTTTCAGATGAACCTTCAGTAAATTCCCACGTTTTACAAAAACTATCTATTATATTAGTCGTGATAATCACGAAATCTGCCCATTATTATTTTATTATCTATTGCAAGTTCGCTATTGCTGATTCAAAACCCATGAAATATAATTTCAGTGAATGGAATCCGTAATATCAATGGCAGAAACAACAGAAGTTTTTCTAGGACAGATTGTTGAACGATGAAATTAAAAATACACAGAAATTACGATGACGTAGTAAAGTAACATTGATGTAAAGTCAATGAGTGGGAGATTCAAGGTGCGTCCATATTTCCAAGGCAAAATAATTCAATTGATAGATGGCACTCATTCAAATAAGTCTCTGGTTTATATAACTTCGTATGTAGGTACTCTTGTTACATGTCAAGAATTATGTACTTATCTGTTACCGGAAAATGGCAAACCCCGTAAGATTACAAAATAATTAGAGAGATTGTAAACTTTCGATAAATTTTCAACTTATCGATTATTTGAAATTAGGAATGCTTTTTTACGCATCGAAATTTGATAGTTTATAATTTCTCGAATTCATTCCCAGAAGTTGTGAACTGAAATAAAATGGCGATCAATCAGAGCACAAAAGTACAAGAAACAAGCTCTCACTGGTCTGTTCAGATGTACGCCATAGATGTACCATCATGATCATATCAGCCGAAAGACGTCCACTGCCGCCACAACGTCCGGTCTTTCTCGGAATGAATTCGAGAAATTATAAACTATAAAATTTTGATGCGTAAAAAAGCATTCCAAATGTTCAGTTGACAATTTTACGAAAGTTTACAATTACTCAAGTTATTTTAAAATCTTACGAAGTTTGCCATTTTCCGGTGACATATCCAATGTTACCGTATCCGTTTGAAACAAATCATGTGTACCTTTTGTCGTTTAGCGTAAATTGTCATTTAACAGTTACTAACTATTGGCGTTGTTCCTCGTACGCTAGCTAAGTCAAATGTGCTAAAAAGTGAAACAACTTTTCTGTATTTTGTCCTAAATTTGTGCAAACACAAGTCTTACACAATCGCTTACATCGAATTACTGGTCTGTTTTCTTGCAGGTCTACGCTAATACTAATTGGCATATAGTTGGCACAAATAGAATACAAATACTCTTTATTATGTACACCATATAAGTTACTGAAAAAATAAATGAAGAAAACATTACATAGGGTGACACAATAGACGGCAATTTTTTATGATTGTCCGCCATCCAAAATTACAAATATGTCACAATTAACTATCTATTATTGGTAGCGAATGAACGTTACATCGAATTGAGTCATGACCCAGTATTAGTATAAAAATCAGTTAGTTGAAATTACAGACAATGTTTAAGTACACGAACGGGTCGCTTATAAAAAATGAGGTAATGAACACAATGTTCGGCACTCTTCTCCAAGTTTAGGTTCGGTGAGTCGCGGGTTAGCGGGTTACCGGAGAAATGTAACGCGGATTATAGAACATGGGTTATTGGGCTCCATGCAATATGGTCGCTTCGCTATACATTGATACTTGTTAAATAAAAGCGACATGCACCTACATTACAGCTGGTTGGTGACCTTCTAAAAATTTAAACCTACAATGTCTGGTACAGCAACTGTGTGTATGGTTGCTATACGCAAGTGCAACATGTGCAAATGACGTTTATTTTATCCTGTAGTAAAGCACCGTTTTAGTTAGTCATTTCACAAAGCTGTTATGTTGAAACGATGGGTATTTTCCGCCGTGTGTGCCTGGACGAGAGGTCCGCGGACCGCGCGATATGACGCGAGCGCAGATCAGATTGGGGTCAGGGCGGCGCGGCCGTCGACCCGCAGCCTCTCGCAGCTGCCTCACCCCTCCCCCCGCCGCCGCCGCCGCGCCGCGCCGCCCCGCCGCAACCTTCTACCACCCCACTACCCCTACATTATGACTTCAGATCATTTGCGATTTTTCCATGAAACTTTCGCTGAAGTTGATGACCGTTTTATGTTTATTTATATATACTTCATAGGTAATTATTTTATTTACTTTTATTTTATATTTTTTCGTTATGTAACAGAAATAAACAACAAAGATGTTAGTAAGATTATAAAACGTTTTGTTTCTTTTTACCACACAAATAGTGATACATAATTAGTAATTATTAATAACAAATTGATGTTAATTGTACATTTGATTGCGTGCATTACAGCAATAAATTGCAGTCTATCAAATAAGTACACTACCTAATTGGTTTAGCAGTTAAATGCACAAAAGCTATTTACTTAATAGTTACGTGTTGACTGTTCTACTGAATGAAGATGACGTATTAATTAATGAAACGAAATGTTATTTATGTAGACGACGCTAAAGTTATGGTATCTACCTGCGTAACGACTTTCTTAATGTTGCCAATTGATTTGAGTTAAACGAACTCACTCTTTCCTATCACATGCTTTCAACAATCATCTCATTCATATTACTACTTTTTACGTAACAAGAGATTTACTTACTTTATTTCTTGACATTCAAAGAACGTTTCAATTAAATGTTGTATTAATTACGAGACATGCAAAAGTGTGTGTCGTTTATTGTGAATGATCGTGTGGTTGCAATATGTTTGATGAGTTTAACGTTTTAAATGAAACAATTAAGGTTACCTACATACTTAAGAGTGACGTTACAGGTACGGATTTAGTGTGATTTAAACAGTTATTTGTGTGTGGGGAGCGCGGCGCGGCGAGCATGACCCAATTGCGGCCGGGTGAACGAACCCGAGGCCTTGATCGCAATACCGAGTCCGCGCTCCCCCCTCCCCCCCGCCTCGCCTCGCCGCGCCCGCGCCGCGCCGCGTACGTCGACGTCACTCCGCGCGCCACACGCAACACTTTGTTTCATATTATTTGTTTAAAATTCATGGCTCATAAAAATATTAGATTTTTACGGTCACACTATGCATGTAACTACGTGTTGCTTGCAATGTAGACAATAAATTATACTGTTATGATTTATTCGGTTCACGCATGCTAGGTATTGTTTATACGATTAGGTTGGTTTTCGCGAATTTCCTATTATTAATCATATACTAGGTACCTATATCGAAATAAAAAAATAATTCTAGTAGTTGTACCTACATGGGTAACATAATTATGGTACACTCAACATTGGAGTATTGCGGTCTATACTTTTAATAATGTATTCTATTAGACAAGTAAATATCTCGTCAGTACCTAGTTTTGGCTATACAGGTATATTGTATTTTATTGTCTAAAATTGCAAAGTCAGAATATTAGTCAAGTGTTATGTAAATGTAAAATGCCTATTGGGATAGGACCGTAGGACGTAATCTAGAAACTTGTATTGCACTTGCTTATTCTGTTTAGGTTCACAGTTTCGCACTCACGAGTAAAAGAGACAGTCAAGTCTAGTTAGCGGCTGCGCACATGGAATAGAGCAAGTCTTACGAAACACAGATTGTCGCTATTCGCGGCTATGGCGGTGTCGTGAGTGAGAGTGGGACAACAGTATTTCAAGGCTTCATGTAGATTATTATTAGAGTATCGGCGCTAGGTTATTCTCAGGCGACCTAGATAGCGCGGGGCTGTTGACCGCGAGCCCTCCGACTGCGCGCGGCCTCCAAAATAAAATGGCATTCAGCGATGGGCCCACTTGCGAAACTCGACTCGACCATGTCGAGCTCAGCGTCGATCGTACTTACACACTCGCTCGTCTTTGCGAATAATGCAATCACTATTGATTGACTGTGTATTATTTGAACGTGAACTGCATTTACAAAATAATTGCCTACGGTAATCACGTAATGGAGCTTTAGAGGTTCAGAAGTAAATTTTCGAATAGTAGATTTATTTGCTTCAATTTTAGTTTAATTGATCATGGGAATTCCATTCGGTTGAATTTAAAATGTAAGAGGATCACATGCAGTGCAACTAGGCATATAGAATACCAATGCTAGTTGTACTTCAATATTTATTAGGTAGAGTTACATGCATGCATTCTATAGTGGATTAGCAATAAATTAATGACATCTCGAAAGATAGTTAAATGTGATAATCACAATATTGTCAGTAGGAGCGAGGATACAAAGCGCGGTAGTGGGATAAGAGCCGAGGCGGGGCGGGGGGGGGGGGGGGGGCAGTGATTAGCGACGTCGAATATAGCCGGGAAGGCCGAGGGCAACGAACTCCGCTTGACCTAGATCCGCGAGCGACGCCGCGCCGCGCGCCGCGTACAGCCGCACGCTCGCCGCCTCGCAGGAAAGTGAAAAGAACATTCTTCTATCCTTTTAACTTCCTATTATTTAATAATACATAACACTAAACAAATATTACAACACCAAATGCTAAATGACTTCGATAATAGCCCTGAAGGTACACAGAAACGTGAGGATCATCCAAGCATTCACAGCACATGAGCACAGAAACTAGTCACACGTGTGGTCGAGCTGACAGGTGACAGGAGATCAGCTGATGCTCACCTGCGAGGACCCGGCCGAGCAGCACCTCGGAGTCGGTGGGGGGGGGCTGCTGGGGCGGCTGGCGCAGGCACTCGGTCACAGTCATGTCGGGGAGCGGGAGACGCATGAGCCGCGCGAAAGGGGCGCGTGCGGCCGGCGGCGGCGTCAGCGCGAATGGCGCGCGGCGCTTGCAGCTACGCCGCCGCCGCCGCCTAGCGCCCGCCCGCCCCGAACAACCCTAACTACACCGGTCTCGGTATCGGTATCGGTACCGGGATAAATCAACCCTTAGCCCCGGTGCCAGTATCGGTTTTGATTTCATGCTTCCAGGGCGAATAAGACGAAGACGTTATCGAGTGATATCGTTTAATTATATCTGTCCATCGACAAGTATTTCCATGTCTACTCTACGTTAACATTATGTATTTTCTTTTTTTGACCCCCGACGCAAAAATGACAGGGTGTTATAAGTTTGGCGTGTCTGTTTGTGGCATCGTAGCTCCCGAACGGAAGAAATCAAATCAAATCCAATCAAATGAAATCAAAATAATTTATTGGTTGTCACAGGTTTAAAGGCAGTTCTTATCAAAATAATATGTAGACCGCTGTAACGTAACCGTAAAACGTACAATATCCGAACCGATTTTGATGTTGTTTTTTTGTTTAGAAGGTGAATTGGAATGTTCTTAGCAATGTTTGATGAAAATCGGTCATATTTTCATCAAACATAACTAAGAACACATTTTTTTTTCAATTTTCAATGGGTTTGATATGAAAGGGCTTGACTAGTAGTACACTACACTTGACTAGTAGTACAGTACACTATATTTAAAGGGAATGAGAAATAATAACGAATGAAATGAAAATTAAATTTAAAATCTTTAAAAAGTTAAAAATAATTTCTATTGAAAGGCGAAGACGCTTGGCCTACCAACATACCTATCAAAGTAAAAGGATCAATTGAAATTATTTTAACTTTTTAAAGCTTTTTTGTCGGGGTTTTTATGCACTTTAGTTTATTGCATTTGCATTGTTTTATTAGAAAATTAGCAACTTGTTACGCTGATTCTATTCGTGGCAAAATGTACAATTCACAATTAGTTCTAATTACCCGGTTTTAGATTTTGTCATAGTAGCTTAGTCTGTTATATATGTTTATAAAACCTTATATAAGTTCAAAGCCAGTTCCAGTCTTGCCAAGATGTACCGTGGTACCCAGTTACAGGGTTGTGGAGGTCTGGTAGGCAGCCGCTCCACGTAAAACACGGTATTCAGCTGAGTCCGGTTTGACTGGAAGCCGACCCCAATGTAGTTGGGAAAAGGCTAGGCAGATGATGATGATATAAATTCAAATCATAAATTATTCACTCATATGCTCATCATTACTATTCAAGATCGATCACGCAAATGTAAACTGCCTATTGAAACTGAGTATTTCTATGTAAATATAGTAAAACTTAACAAAAAAAGAATCGAACTGTACAAAAATGCCTAAAATCTCAACACGTGAAGATCGGAAATGCCAACAACCCAGTGAACTGAAAACCTAAATCTAGAATTGGCGAATGATTCGTGAGCAGAGCCGAGTGGCTAGTATATAGGCCAAGGCGACCAATTACACTAGGACTCGCTCTGACCGTGCATTATTACCAGCTGTAAATATTACAGCTTTACGACTTTCAATAATGAACGGACGCTTTAAAGTTTTAATTTACGACTAAATGTACCTTCAATATTTAAGTTTGGTTAGTCGGGCGTACCTATGAAGCGCGCTGCTGAAATACTTGGAACAATTACAAGAATACGCAAAAATTTGTAACTTCGGAGAGTTACTTTATTTTAGGGTTTTTTTTAAACGCAATAAGTCAAGCTATTATTCAACGTATTTTTATCCTCTTTAGATTAAAAAATATTTCATAGTCATAACTCATCTGAACTAATGTTATAAAACTGAATAATTTGTTTGTTTATTTGGTTGGTTAAACACGCTAATCTCATGAACTACTGGTTCGAATTTAAAAAATATTTTCGTGTTGGGTAGCCCATTTATCGAGACAGGCTATAGGCTATATAGCATCATGCTACGACCAATAGGCGCGGAGCATTAATCAAAAATGTGACGCAGATGAAGTTGCGCGGGTCAGTTAGTGTAGAAAAGAAAATGCAGAAAAAACTCACTTATAGCGAATTCAAAGTCCAGAAGAAAATGGTTTCTTACAGAAACTTGCAACAGCACTCTGTATAAGAAAAACTATTTTCTTTTCCTTCTATAAGGTTCCCACAATTTTCTTCAGAATCAAAACTACATAGCTATTACATTACTCGATTAGCAGTGTACGCGGGTCACCTTTTGTGTGTACTGTTTAGTCAAACTATAATACCATTTATCTTACTCCAATCAACATTAAATTGAATATGTAGTTTGTAATCAAAGCTCAGCAAATACAGCTTCAGTGAATTATTTCTTGTTGCTACGAATTTGAAGCTTATTCTTATCACAATAGGAGTGGCAGTTGTGCAACAGCAACTGGCACAGCAATCATTGGTCCCTATATACACGTTTAAGTAAAATATGCAAACATCAGTGCAAGAGGTCAGAGTTCGGGTTAAGCTGAAGCCGGGCAGCATCAGGTCGCGCTGACGTCAGCAGCGGTCATCTACCTCGAACACACCCCCGGCCCCGCTTCCCGCAACCCGCTCCCCTGCAACCCTCGCTCCACATTCATGCTGCACTGGTATCAACGATCTATGCATTCAAATGACACCCATTTTTAACAAAGATACATTTTCCGCAACTTCATAAATGTACGTCTGTTGCTGCTCTATTTGTAATGTTCATCGTTTGATAGTGTCCCACTTTTTGAACTAGATATTCTCTTTTATTTATCATTCAAATTCGCGAACTTTCTAGGTTAAGTGAGATCTTATTGAATACAAACGACGGTGTAGAAATATAAATAAAGGTGAATGAAATACCAGTACAAGTTACTAAGTAAACAGAAACTTTAGCAAAGCATTGTTACGAACGACAAGGCGACAAGGAACGACATCTAGTTCTAGCAAGTTCGATAGTGTCACTGCAAAGGCTTCCAACGAACGTTCCACAGGTCGATAATGAAGTACCCCCATAACTTTAGCCATTAATTAACATTACTAAACTTTACTCTCACACATTATGTCAGCTGACAGAAAGTCGCTACCAAATGTAACAGCTTCAAAACTTGATTTCTAATTTCCCACGATGCGAAATTCTTGCTGTCTTTAGAGTAGGACAGTTTATTAACAACAAACAACATTTGAAAGTTTATGTTTTTAATTAGCTAAAGGTGCACAATGTTATGACGAAAAAGCTTCTGTGATTAACGCGACCTCATATGAACAAATGTTATCTTTGCAACATTATCTGTACATCGCCTCATAACAAACAGTACGAGGTAACTGGTATGCGTAAGTCCGTGTATTCAGCAGTACATTCTAGACGCAGTTGCAGTCTTACAATTAACTGGAAACAGGCTTAGAACTGGACCCGCGGGGTTCTTGACCTCAGCGTGGAAAGTGGACCATAATGACAGCACCACTTTCATTTTCGCACAACTCTCACCGACGCGAGTTGAGATCGAAAGTGTACTACTTTAGTGGCTGCGTGCGCGCATCTACCTCCCGCCACCCGCGCTCCGCCCCGTATTCAACTTTCCTATGTTGGACGCGCTTTCTTCTGATAGCACCGCCGACGCCGCCGCCACCGCCGCTGCGCGAGCGGCACTTGTGCAATTCGCTTTCTAATTGCATTGTGATTGCAGTGTGACTGATGACTGCTAAACATCATCTCACTGGCCCACTTTCCTGTGCGACTATATTGTCTATTATAATTGAGTGCCGCCATTAATCCATCCCATTTATTTTAAGAAATTGTTTAGAAACTAGATGTGGTTCGTGCATGCAAGCAATGCAAGTATTTCTAAATATACAAGTTGTGAATCAAAGCTATTGTATTTGAGGGGTTGTTGTTGCTAATGTTGCTAGGTATTCTAAGCTATGATATATTATTACAATAATTAGAAATAATGAATTGAAAGTTAAGATTAGTACAATACTGCGGTGGATATTTTACGGTAGGTTTTTCTCGATTATGGATAAAAATAGACTTAAATATTTTATAAAGTTATTAATAAAACTGTGTATTTGATGTGTCAGAGTTCATTGACATGTAACCGCAGTTTCAAAACAATTAAGGCAAGTGGGACAGGAACACGGATTTTCAATATTTCAATAAAAACGTATGACGCAAAACGGATACGAGAACGTGTATGTTTGCTGAATAATTGCTGACAATAGAACTCTTACATGACTTTCTGCCTGCTTGCTTGTTTACACACGTTTGTAATAAATATGATATGTTTATATGTGACGGTCATTGTAACTGTGTTTTTGGGGTAAAGACATTCACTATGTCAGCCAAAACCATTTCATTGATGCTCGATACGATATCTGTAGGCGATACAAATCTACGACACACAAATAATGTTAACATATTTCATGCAATAAAGCTGTCGTTCAAATATTTTTGAAATTAATTTTTTTCCTGGTTAGTAGTGTTCCATATTTTTCCTGGTTAGTAGTGTTCCATATTTTTCCTGGTTAGTAGTGTTCCATATTTTTCCTGGTTAGTAGTGTTCCATATTTTTCCTGGTTAGTAGTGTTCCATATTTTTCCTGGTTAGTAGTGTTCCATATTTTTCCTGGTTAGTAGTGTTCCATATTTCCTTCCTGCATACATAATGTCCCATAATTTTGACACCCACAGTGTTCATTTTCAGCAATAATATATAATTCTAATTTATTGACTAAGTTTCCTTCACTAATGCAAATAGTAACACCTTGCAAACTATTCGAACATTTAAGTGAACAACGGAGTGGAATGTGGCCCGATCAGTCACGCTCGACGCTAATGAATATGGAAACATTAAAATTTCGCCTACAAATAGTACGCGTCCCGGATTAGCGGCCCATAACTGGGACAGTCATCAGTTGACTTGACACCATTAAGCCCCAACAGAGATTAAATCATCAAGATTACAAAATTAACGACGTTAGCTTGATTCAGTAAGCGAGGAAGGCATGAGTTACGCTAACGCGCTGATAGCGTCATTTAAGTAGTAAATCCTAAAGCACTTAAAATAAACGTTAAACTGTATGGAACTAAGTGCCTGTAGATTAATGCTGGCAAATTCAACAAATATGTATAAGTGTACAATTACATGAAAGCAGAAGTTTTATTTTTCATACTATGTGAATAGTTTCGAAACTACGAATAAGGTCACACACAGCGCCAGCCACTCGCCGTGGTTTCACAGATTTCGTTTAATTCTGTTACTTGGTCGTGTTTCCTGTCGTAGCGTCCACCGTGCCCTATATACGGTTGATGGACGGTATTCAATGTAAATGAACTATTTTCTTGTGGGTTTCACTCTTGCATACATTGTTTACTCACGACAGGAAGTGGCTTTACAACTGAACTACATACAAGTCGCTTTTGTCGCGGGTAACGGGACTCGCGTTTATCATTCAGGGTCGCGCGACTCATTTACTTAGTCATAAAATAATGTAGCTGAAGGTCTGCGCTGGACATAATTATAATTCAGTTTAACTGCCTACATTTTATTATTATTATATCAGTTTACTTTTTTCAACTGAGGCACCTTTCAGTCTACTTACAAGCAAAATCTACCGCGTCTGTCTGTCCGTTCGTGATAAACTCAAAAACTATTGCACCGATTTATGTTGTTTTTACCAATAGATAATCTCGAGGAAGGTTTTGTAAATAATTTGTCTAGAAAAAAAAATAGGATCCTCAGCATTCCCTAAATTTTGCACTAATCTTTATCACCATTGTACTATTTTCATATACCCTCATAGTTACTCATCTAATACGAGCCAGAAGGCCAAGAAATCATGATCATTTACCTATTCGCTACCAATAAACACTTAAACAATATGCTAAGACTCCGTATAAGTCAATTAATGGTTGACGTAGCAGCCCTACGCTTTACAGACCGGTGGCCGTCACAAAAACGGTTTTCAACAAAAAGCTCGCGTATATCCATATTTAACTTTTCGTTTCTTTTTTTATCCATAAAATATTTCATGACGCACCATTTTTGTGTCTATGTGCGTTACGTAGTCATGCGCCCCTAGGCAATGGATTCGATTGTGTCAGATAAAGCTAACCGTGTCGCACCGACGATCTAGGTTTTGAGCACGTAACTTTGTTGATTTGTATGAACGTAGGCAGAAATGTATGTGTGTCAAAACGTAAACAGGCCAACAGCGCGACCCACTCGCACTGTTTTTTTATCGTTAGATCCTGAAATATGAACATTTGACGGGAGTGAATGGTACTGGCCTGAAGGTGGAAACTGTGAAAAGTTTCATGTCAGTTCAATTAAAAGAAAAGTGCTGACCCCTAAAGCACTAGTGATTTACTTTTTCAATTATAAGGAACACTTCAGACGGTACTGAAACATTGTAATCTATATAAAACGGATTCTTTAGAACAAGTATTTTGTCAAAGGGATTTCTCAGCAGCTTTTCAACTGAAAATCCAAAAGAAAAGTATGTGGTAATAAAAATAAAAATGTTTTATGTACACAGTCGTAACAGCTAAAAACAGTTTCACGTAGGTATTTCTCGTAACGTGTATTGTAAACTATTTATAACTGGGTGATCAATCGAGAAGGCCATTTATATATCCAAGTACATGAGTATGCGCTGCCTGAAGTGAAGCGATAAGATTTACGAGCAATTGTAAACAATCACGGCCACCCGATCCCATATCGTAACCTTGCATGAAAATACTGAACAGTATGTACAATGTAAGTATGCACAATTAAGATCATGAACTGAAAGTACCGCCAGATGTATCGAACAAGTACCAGGACAGTGGCTGGCCTCGGAACCAATCGACTCGTGAACGTGTGAACCCGTTTTTTATATTTTACAGGGAATTCGATATTTGCGAAACACATATTTTCGAGAATTTGTGCTTTTCGCTAATGTAGAAGAACAAACACTTCTCATAAAAAAATCGTATCATTGTACTGAAAGTACTATTTAAAAAGAGGACTGTTATTAAAATACGTAGCTGGCGGTTTAGTCAATTTACACAATAGAGTACCACATTTCCAAATATGAATTCAAAGTTTCGAATTTTCATACGATTAATTGATGGAGAGATTGATTTCAATAATAATAATAATATCTTATGTGAGAATATTCCGTCAGAATTTCTTCATTTAATCACATTTTTTTAGCAAAACATATAGAGTTTTTTTATTAGGCTTGTGATTTTTACCAACAAGCTCTATGTCATCCTACCAAGGAGACCAAAGCCGTAGAGTTGCTAGATTCAGGGCATTGCAGAGCAATTCTACCATTAGAAGAAGATTGGTGGAGCGTGGCCTGAAACCTTATAAACCAGCTAATGGCCCAAACTTGACGGTAGACCGCTGAAGAGCGCGCCTTAACTTGGACGTGAGCATTTAAATTGGTCATACCTTCTATGGAGCAAAGGTCTCTTTGCTAACGAGAGTAACTGTATGGTAACGACGGAAGAAAGAAGATGTATCGAAGAGAGTATTTTGCACAGTGCTGCATTAAAGAAAGAGTCAGTTACGATGGCGGTTCATGGACGGCTTGGGGATGAATAAGCGCCGATGGAAAAACCGAAGTTGAATGTGGACCTCTTTTACCGTCATTAAATGGGTCACATTACATCGAAAATTACATTACATTTTTTGCGTCAGAAGCCTCATGTGGTAACTTACGCACATTTTGTTGGCAAAGAGTTCATTTTTATGCAGAACAATGCAAGGGCTCATATCGCAGGCATCGTTAATGAATACCTGAGCGAAGTCAGCATTACGGTTATAGGCTGGCCAGAAAGAAGCCCGGATATGAATCCTATACAATAATGGGATAACATCCCACAACATAAGATTGTGACTCTCATCCATTTTATGAGGAATCGCATGGAAGCAATCTTTAGAGCCCGGGGACGAAATACGAGATATTGAATAAACATTTATTTTGTAAAAAGATACCTTATAATATTCGCAATTACCTGGCATTGCTTTTTTTTTAATAATTTAAATACATACTACAAAAACAAAAGCAAACTTCAGAGGTGTTCGACTTTTTTCATGCAAAGTGTTATTTCATATTTTTGTCTAAAATTAAATTGATACAATGTTATTTATAAATACAGTAAAAGAATATTCAGCGACCAGCGCATTTTGAAGTTTTATCATTGATTTTTATATAGATACTTTACAATGATTAAAATAAAGTTTTTTAGTTTAACTTTGATTCGTTATACGTCTATTAAGTTAGTCAGAAACTTGTAACCTAGGATAAATAAGCGAAAACTAAAATAAATGCAGTCATATACCTAGTTGAATTTAAATAAGTTTTTGGCGGGCAGGTTAAGAACCATCTAGATGTTTTCGTTTAAAGTTTGGCTCTACTGCACTACCTACTAGCCTGAATCGCACAGCAGTTTTATCTAAATAGAGCATTAGCTAAAGAATTCTTACGAATAGAACCCATTAGTATTTGTCACCTGCGATGTGCAGTGCAATATGTGGACGTTTTTCTTAGCAACGAAAAGTAAGAGGTTCGGCTTGGCCTGCCGGTTGTGCGCAGCCTTGATCGCACTGAATTGGCAATATCCTGGAGCTACGAGAAGCCCGATTGGCGAAACCTTGCGACCTGCAAAAGTCGGTCGATGAACTCAGCAAGGCCGGCCCGTTGCCGCTTTCTTTGTTCGTGCTGTCGCAACCCGGGCTCCAGCCACAGCCTCGGATCACTTTATTAAGCCTTCACTCATCTAAATTATAATCGTTCATAAACAATGTCTACTAGCATTCCCGATGGCCTCATTTTGTACGTACTCTGTGGTTGTGCGAGCAGTCTATAAAATCCCAAATTGTTTTTATAATTAAGCCAAGGAAAATCGCCTGCTATTATTTCCTAACAAAAGTTAAGACGAGGAAAGAATCGCTATTTTAAAATCGGTCAAAGCTTCTGATATCATAATTAATAGTAAAAAAAAAACTAAGAAACACGCTTTTATAGTCAATCCAACTTAAAAATAGAAAATAAATTTTAATAAATTTGAATTAAAAATAGTGTAAAAAAAATGCATTTTATAGTAAAAAAAAGCGAAAGGTTAATAATACGTATGAAACTAATAAAAGCGTATTAATTAAAAGTGGTAGCGATTTATAAGATTATATTTTAATGATATTGATTACTTGTGAGTTTTATCTGTTTGAACAGGTTTTTTGTTGTATAGACTCGTTAACTGAACACGTAAAAGGTCTTCAGAGTTGAGCTTTGTGTCTTATCATACCCTATGTAGGGTGCAATAAATAATAGCATAGCGAAATATTTGTAAATGCTTACGTAAGCAGCACTTGATATGTAGGCAAGTACGTTACATTTACGTAAGATGGGGCCTATTCAATCACTAGTTACTACCGTCTGCCGATTACATAAACCTCGCGTATTGCTCACGGCTCTTCGCAAACCACGATAAACGCTTTCATTGTTTCCACTGAACTACTTTTGAGGCTTGAGCTGATGATGTCACTTGAGGAAAACGAATGACCTGTTTCCTGATGGGGACTGACAAATAAATAACCTTAATGTAGCTTATTATATGATAAAGCTCTATGGCTTGCACATGCATGGCCTACGAATGTGGGAATTAATTTTACTGCGAAGAGGATTTTCCTTGATTATTCTGAGTAAGAATGGGGTCTGTATATGATTGCGTGAGTTGTAATGTAACGCAAAGCTGTTTTGCATCATGGAATTTTTGGATTTTATTTTCTTGATTATTTTTTTGATATACTAGAAACGTGAAAACATAGGTAATTAGTTTGCACAGATCACAAACTAGCTTTTCAAATCATTGCAATGTTGGTTGTTTGGTATGTCGTGTGATCGAGCACAAATAAAGGCCATGCATTTACATTTGCTGCTTGAGCGTTATTTCGCAGTTATCGTAATAGGTTCCATGGCCAAGTTGCAAAAAGCAGCGCGTGCGCAGGTAAGTCGACGCGCCTTCAGCATTGGAGGAGCGCGCGGGAGGGCAGGGGACGAGGAGGGCCACTTTCACCCGGCGAGGCTGCGCGGGCGTCGACCCCCGTTGCCCTACTCCGCTGACCCACTATGAACTAACCGAAACACTACTCACTTTCATTTCTGCCGAGACTATCATTAGGCCCGAGGATGCGTCTTATGCCGCCTCGTCACTGTTGCAGCATTATTGCGAGAATTTATGTTCATTTTTTGCGTGCTCTTATCTAGCGATGTTGAGCTGGCGCGGTGGGCGATGCGCCGCCACGCCGGAGATAGTCGCGAGAGTAGAGAGCTGGCGGTGACGGCGGTGGCTTGCGTAACACTTGTTATTGGCGAGAGTGAAAGTGGTGAGCCGCTGTCTCCATACTAATGAGCGCAAAACGGGTGCGTTGGACTCACTCCGGAATATGCAGCACTGGGTTAAAGTGTCACACGACGACGACTTTCCGACCACTTACATAACTTATAACTTTTGCTTTTGAATAGCGAAATTACAAACAATACGCAAAGACAGTCTTGTTGTTTGTTTTCAAACTTCGAGTACAGATTACGTGAGCGGCCTGTTTATAACTTATTTCCTAATTAAGAACAATTGTAATCAATATTGATGCGATTTGAATCGTAAAATGTGCCTGAACTCGTTAAATTGATTGGTATCTTGCTACGCTGATCTACATGCTTGCATTGTAAAACCTGCTACTGGATATATTATGTAGAGCTACCATAAAACCTCATTAAGATTTAAAGTCAGTAACCACAAATAGCTACCTCACGGCTAAGCTACCAACTCAATAACATGAAGTTCGAGTTTTTGGACTAGTAAATCTAGTATGATGTTATCAAACGTCATGGATTTAAATTCCGCGCCAATTTGTCGTTCGGTAATTTCCGTGGCTGTTCGAGCGCACTCGGCTAGCGTCTCTCAGCGCTCTGCAGCGACCTCGAGCGACGCAGGGCAACGAACGCTGACTAGGCCGAATGTATTACAAAGTCCGAGTCGGCGCGGCCGCTCCCTGCCACTCTGCCTTTGAGATCCAGCCTAGGCTCGCCTCTTACCGCACGCCGTACCTACAACCTATGTCTGTTACTCATTACATCAAGGTGAAACAAACAGCCTGTACCTTGTGCTTTAATAACTGGCTTTCAGTGGCCTAGTGCTGCATTGTTATTGGCGCCAATCTATTTAGTACCTACCTAATTAGGTTTTTTAGAAACATGTATCGATCTTACACATGAGATAAAGAGAAAGAGAATGTAGCGTTTTATTAAGATAACCATGAAAGTCTATAAAAAGAAATCTACCTACCTAGCATCTCAAGATTCTAGAATCATTGAACCTTGTTGGTTGATTTGATTCTAGAATCTTCTACTACCCAAGTTTCAATTTTTCAGTGGTGAGCTCATTTAAATTCAGCGGCAAGATAAGAGAGTCAACGTCGAGTTACCTTTGTTGTCTAGTGTTGCTGAAATGTATGAGCAACTTCAGACTTGCATGATTAATGTGTCGGGAAGTTTGACATGAAACATAAAAATGTAACTAAACAAGCTCGCGGCCCGTCGTCGCCTTACAGTTCACGCACGATTTGTCGCCGTAAATGGAAATGTTGTTGTTTTGTAAAGGGCGGGTGTAACGCAGTTGTAAAACAGGTCACAACATAAATTATAATAAGCTTGCAGTTCAACGACTTTAATAGTTTTACTTTCAACGACGACAAGACATTATTATGCGCCATCAGCAATCTACAACCAACCGAAAATAATAAATACAGTTCAGGCCCTCATTGTGAACGTTTTACGATCGACACGTTTCCGGTACGTAATACTCTGTAATTAAACGAGCTACCAACGTAAATATTTTGAATCAACTTCGGTAAACATGATCGGAGTGGCATTGGTTTGTGATTGTATTTGTGCTAGCTTGCTACATACTTTTAAGACTACATCTATGTTTCGACTCAATGTTGTCGTTGGATTGGTAAATAGCATAGCAAGTACAAATGTTTGCAAATATTGAGGCGGGATCAGCAGCATGTGTATCACGGTGGGAACTGAGAAGCAATGTGCAGCAAATAATCCACGGGCTGTTAAATTCGCCAGCGTTAGAATTTGCGCGCTCCGCACGTTCGCGAGATAAGTCAGTCAGGGTCGGCGCGGTGCCGACGGCCGGCCGTGCACCCGCGGCTTGCGACACCCGCCCCGCGCGCCGCCGCCGCGCCCCCCGCCCGCCCGGCCGGGCTCAGCCAACATCAACCATGGGGAAAACAACAACACCCACGCCACATGCTGACGTGTCCTTACTCATTTATTATGAATGCATATTGCAGTGCGCCACTTCCAAAATGCTGTTGCAATTTATTGCGAGCCTGGTTGCTACTCCAGCTTGTATTGGTCGCTTTAACCACGTTTAGGAGTTACGTGATTGATTGATAACGATCCAAACTATGTTTACAACCAAACCGGATATAAAAAGGTTAAAACTTAAAAACAAACAATTAACGAACGTTAACTGCTGAAAAACCAGTACCAATAGCAGCACAGCTAGTTGCTCACATGGAATTTATGTTGTATTCGTATTTCCTTACAACGGGGCAGCATTTACAGTTCATGCACCTTCGGTCGTTTACATGAGTTTTTCATAACTTATCCAGTAATGAAGAAAGAAACATAGCTCAATTGTTACAATGCTAATTTAAAACATTGTAGGAATTTCAGTACAAGTCTGACAAGAAAACTTCAAGTGGATGAGCAACATGTTTATGTAAATTTCTCTTATAGCTTCATTGCTCGTTCGATGTATCCACCGCGGTGGAGAAAGTGCTTGTTTTGTTGTAAATATTGTTGTTACGTAACAGCTAAGTCGAGAGGAGATCGCTGACTTCATGTAATTAATGTGAGTGCGGAGGAATCGAGCGTAGAAATTAATAGGTAGCATTTGGAGCGGGTTATGATTAGAGGGTGGCGCAGTTGTGGCGGTGGCGTGGCAGTGGAGTGGCGGTGGAGTGCGCGAGGGAGCGCCCTACTTGCGGGTCGTCGGCCGGACTATATTTAGCGCCGCTCCCGGCCGCGCGATGCATCCTGCACTTATTTTCCATTGCACTCGTTATCGCAATTCATACACGGCTCATGTTTTCAGAATTATACCCTTCACATTCTTATGTTTACTTTCAAACGTGGTCGTGACAATTTATCGAGTCAACATTAGTTTTACGGCGTTTAGTAAATAATGTTTATCAGCGTGTTGCCATCACCACCTGTATAAAGATTATGATAATTTCTCTACTACAGCATCATAATCAACCGTTTCATAAAGAACTGTACCGCGCTAAATGGATATGGTTTGTCCAACAATGTGTTTGAACTAAAAGGTTTTCAGTTTAAACAAAAGAACAACAGTTTTCGTGATTTCATTGGACACACGCGTCGTAAACATACGTCTTACCTTCCGAGATACCCCTTTACTTATCGAGAGTCAGTCTAGAAGCATCGCGCGGAGGAATGACCTGCCACTTACCTGAAACAAAAGGAAAGTTCTATTAGAAACGTATTGTGATGACAAGAGAGGCAGAGTGAGTGACGGTAGCACGGCCTACTCGGTACACCACACAATTTGGGTCACGTTCTGAATTCACTCTTATGAAACTAAATAAAACACGAACCTATATGTTCTAAATGCGTAAATATATTATTTTCTTGTCCTCGTTAATATTATTATGTTTCTTAATCGAATAATTCTTAATTATTATTCAATTTTCCTCAATCAAGTTTCGCTCGCCATGAGTCAGAAGTTGGTCCTGCACTTTACAGGTCAACTAAACACCAGTTACCTATATTTGAATTCCTAGAATAACCTGAACCTATTATTATCGTACAGTAAAACACTTCGAGCTAGCTCGCTGTTGTTGAAGTCAGCGTATTTGCCTAATTGATCAAATACATGTAGTTCAATATGTCAGATTGAACAATTTTGTTTCTTAACACTACGTATTTAGGTTGAAACTCGTACGAGGTAAGCTGGCGTTCAAGTCATTACGTTTTCATCGTCCTAATTTTGCAGTGTCCTCGTTTTTGAGGTCAGTCTCTATCGGGGCAACGAACTCGTGCCCTTATCGCGGGGGGGCTGCGGGGCGCGCGGAGGAACGGCTTCACGACTCTCGTTATAAACTTTAGTTATTCTATTCTACGATAGATGGCGTTACAATAAGTACAAAAATATTTAATTATTTTTGTGTAAAAATATCTGTTTTAATTCACCTTTAATTCTTTTCAAACAAAAAAAAAATAGTTTTAATCAACATTTGCAAGGTACAGGCATATCAGAAAACAACCTTACGGAATCGACCTAAACATTATAGATCAACTTGCAAATGAGATCGTAACGAACAACTCGTAGATTAGTCGGTGCATCCCATATCGCGGCGATTGTACGACAGGCGGTGCATAGGACTCGTAGCGGCGTAGCATCGTAGTAGCTCGTAGCGCTACGCACACGGGCGTGCTACGGCGCTAGTCTACGCTTGTAGGTGCGCGGGTCGACGGCCGGCAACCGGGGCAGCCTTGCTCTGTCCTCCGCGCCCTATTTCTGTCGCCACGGCGCGCCCCCTCCGCGCGCGCCGCGCTATCCCCTCACCTCCCTACAGAGATCCTCAACGCTGAAAATTACGCCAATTTACCTACATTCATCTAATTTTTTAAAGTTATTGCAAAAAATATTAAAATATCAATTTAATTTTGTTTATGTGATGCATTTTACGAATAGATACTATCATAGTTTAAGGTCATTTGATTTGTCATATAACGGCTAACAAATGCTGGAATGTCTAGATTCTGTCGAAGTTAGTCACTATAGGTATATTAAAATTAGTTATTGCTAATAAAAACTAATTTGATATGCTGTGAATATATAATGCACTTCGTGTAGAATACAGACTTTATGGAGTTATAGTTTGGTCAGATATAGTAAGATTTTGGCTGATTAATGGGAGTTTATATTCACATTCCTTGAGCACACATAACTGCATCAATGAAATATGAATGCGTGCGAGCCAAACATAAATTATAATGCAAGTGTCTGCGTTGTGTACATGTTGCAGCTCAGCTGTCGTGTAACATAATTGTTTCATTGTTTTTGAATAATTACTAGGACTTAAGTTGACCACGGAGCGAGACACATTAGCTGTCATTTATCTCAATAAGTGTTATGAAAACGTACCCCCGACGTTCTTACGTGAAGCAACGTCTTCGTAACGAAGTTTATTATTAAAGGCATTGTATAACACGTTCGATTGTAATCAAGTGTCGTCAGTGCATGACACTTATGTACGTATACATAACTACACTCACACCACTTCGCTGTGCTACACCACACGCGCGGTGTGTGCGTGACGTGGCGAGCGCGCCGGGTGACGCGGGTTGCGTCAACTTTTACTCGCACTTTCTCGGGTTGCGCTTGCGCAACTCTCCTACAGCACAATACTGGTTCACTCGCCTCGCCGCGGTGACAGCATTTCTCTTGCACTACCACTTACTTACTGCTACTCATCACTCTACTACATATTTCCACACAATTATTAATATTTCTCTGCAATAAAGTAACCACAAATAATGATTTAATCGCTGAAGAATTTATATAGCGACAGTTAACAAGCGCTTCATTACCCGAGCATATGACCTTAAACTTATTATTAACATGGTTCCAACACAAACAAAGAATGGAGCAGTTAGCTAAATACTGTGAGCTATGTACACAAGTAAATGTTAATAAAGTGGTTTTGCATTTATCGTAGTATAATATTTCTGAAGCAAGCAATAGAAACAATTCAATGAAAAGTTAGTGGTAGGTAACGGGACGGCGGCGGGGGTGCGCGGGTGTGGAGGGGGGAGCACGCGGTACGTGCCCCAGTTCTGCGCGGGTGCATGAACTCTAACGAGGTAAGGCCACCGACCGAAGCGAGCGTTAATGTAAATACTACCTTTCGCTTATCACTTTACGTTACGTTTTAGCTTAAACCGCGCGCTTCTCGATATATCGTAACGATGCACCTATCTAGCGATACCACATGGAGGAGTTGGTGTGCGATGCTACATCCAGCTGCGACGCGACCTTCGCAATTATCGCCCTCGCGAGATACGACGCGCTCCTGCACTGTGATGCCACTCTATACATCAAACATCATAACGGACCACTCTACTGCATAATAAACCGATGCTTTTAGAACAAACTCGGCTAATCTCAGAAAACAATTTGTGTTCTAAATCAGAGTTTTCCTTCTGTACTATTCGATCTCGACTTCGATATAATTAACAGAATGGCTCTTCTAATTTGAGGGTAAAATAAATAACCCTTTTATTTCTTATTTCTATAGAGACTGATATAATGAATGTTGTACTTACAGCAACATGAATTTGAATAGCATTGACCGAATTTGCACTGCGTTGCTAATACATACCTACTGGCATTAGCCTTTAAATGCCTTCGTTATACCAATCACTATTGTTATTGAATTGTAATTGCAATAAACCCTAATTAAAAACTTATCATTAATATCATCATTATTTAGCTTGATATTAATCATTTGGCCGCCTTTTCAGTTAGTACAAATGTATAAAATTTTAGTGTCGGGGATTTTCACAGCAAAATGATGGGGGAATGACGTAAGAGATATGAAGTAAGCACGTCAATGTCATTTTATCTTGTAGCTTGCTATATTGCGGGGGGCTTATGGCCAGATGTCTAAATGCGTGAATATTAATTCATTTGCGTAGCAGCATAACTGTGCACAGTAAAATCAGCACAATTCCGGCGGTGTACACAAAGCTTGTGCACATGTAGGTCATCGGGAGACGCTGCACACGACGACATTTGCGCATCACAAACACTCGCTATCCAAAAATAGATCTCAGCAAAATATTCCTACCTCTGTTATATTTGAATGCTGTGACGGTTTTCGTCCGTCAGATTCGGTATATTTATGCTTAATCTAGTTTGCAAAGTTCAATTGCTCAATGATTCAGAATTAATTGTTTAGCAAAGAGACGAAAATAATTTTCACGTTCCAGTCACATCACAGAGTTAACCCCAAAATGACAGAAAACTTTCCTATCGTAACCTATTTAACTCCAACGAAATATGTACCTAAGTCAGTCCGAAATACGCTCAGTCAGTTCGGATTCGTGTTAAGCTCTTCCGACTTCGTTACGTGCTCACTTTTATAGGTCACAAAATTGTTATGGTGCTGTAAAGCAAGTATATTTATACAGGACTGTGTGATTATGTGCGACAAAGGCAATCGAGTGACAGACTCATGAATAATACAATTGTGTTGGTATATAGGTCAAGCCGCCGTCGGATACGTAAACAGCTGTAGTCACAGCTTGGGGAGACGCCGGCGGTGGAGTAATCTTAGCTTAAGTTCTTGCTTTAAAAACTAGGACAGGCCACCGATGAAGACGCAACCGTGACGGCCGTGGGTGGACAAACTATTATGAAGAAAGACCTTCGTCAGATCGAGTTCGATAGTCCAAAACTATTGCTATGCTAACGTGTAAAATGTTCAACTCAACAGGTGGAAAAATATTTAATAAATATTAACAACCTGAACAAAGCTCTACCTGCACAACGATGAACAGAAAATGCTTCTCTTAGTAACTGATACCGGTGCACGGTCGCGTACGGGTGCACAAACATTCTTCTCTAACAAACAATGTGCATACATTGCGAAGGATAATTCATCAATACAATGCATGTGTGGAAAAGTAAACAACCTGTATTTGGGACAATAAACTTCATCAAGAACAACCGATAATAATTCTAGTCGATAGTTAAGTAATTATCTCATTATGTTTTCGAACAGCATTTATCTTGAAATTAGCGTAATGAAGCACGCATTTGCATTAGCTACAAGAACAAAAACTGTTTCTGAAGTGTAGCTGTAAACCTTGTTGTTACTTTCGATACGGCGTGAAGGATACGCAGTACCTACATCGGGCTTAGGCACACATAGATAAAGGACATAAGCTAATGATCGGCTTAAGGATGCAGAAATGTAGTAAACATGCTTATCATTAATGAAACACCAACTTATAACGACTTGTGTATCTTCAGAAGCTCAATGTTATAAATAAGAACGCAAGCCCCACGACACAATCGGTCAATCAATATTTACCCTAGCTTATTAATGAGATACCACACGCTTGCCATGCTATGCATCTACTCAGACCTCAAAGTTGGAGTACCTAGTCTAAAGCCACAGTTTAAACATTACAGTAGAATAAAAGAATTCAACAAGAATTTGTTAAATTGTTGCGAATAGTAACATGATTGCGTAAGATTAAAATTTGTAATTGTATCTTTAGTATGAGTAAGAGTTGGTAAATTAGATTGTCATACTGTTGTTGTTTATCTGTGGTTTAGTTAGACCGTGTCACTGGAGGTTAGATGGTCACCTCGTCCCCCGCCGCCTCGCCCCGCTCCGCGCGACTCGCCTGTGTCGCCTTGCAGGAGCAACAAACTCTGCAAGGTTGCGCTGCGACCGACTCCGCTATCGCTGGCTACAGTTACGATATCGCCCGCCCTTCTCCTACAAACTACTTTATTTTATTACATTGCTGTCATATCGATATTATGTTTGAAGGTCTTAAGGATTATTACACCTTTGTTTGTATGGCCTTAAATCAGCGGTATAGCGGTAATATACATGAGATTAAAGCCGTGGCTTTTAACTCTTCCAATTTCCAAGTTATTAAGATTTTTATTATATTTTAGATTTTTTAAATTCTATTTTAAGTCATCTGGCTAAGAATATACTTTTACTCTATTAAATTCATATAGAAAGTTTATTAAATAATAAATAACTAACTTAATTAATTCACTAACATGAAAATACAACTGCTTAACTACTGAATACATAACTGAAATATTTCCAAAATAACGACTTTCAATATTTGGATTTTATTCTCAACGCATCCATGATTTCATTCTTCAAGCGAAAGCAACGAGTAGCGCCATCTGTCGGCGAGTAGCAGAATTCGCGGCGTCGTAGCAGGCGTAGGCCCCGGCGGCGTAGCCACCTCGTAGCAAACATAACATAAACATTATTATGTTAGATATTATAACAATATTGTTTGTGAAGTTGGCTAAACATGATACTTAAAATATGTAAAATAGAATTATTTATTTTAAGCCTTTAGTAATGGCATACATATGCATATGGGCTGTTGAGATCAAAATAACTTACGTCTAAAATGAGTTTAATGCTTTTTATTTATTTGAGTTATTTTAATATTCGTGAAAATAATTGATTAAAACTGAATACAAAAGAAAACCAGTGAGTCTGTGACTTTCCCTAGCAATTTGCGTGTAACAGTCAAACGCGACGCGCGCTCGTGCACGATGCAATAAAGAACGACAGGCATCATTATGATATTCTATTAAAAATCCATTAAGAAAAAGAGATCGCAAGAATTTACGGGGTTATCAAGGTACTCTGACTGCCTTTATGAGGCTGCATAGTAGCGCGCAACTTAGATTGTATGACCTTATAACAGTCTCCGGTGACTCCGGCTTGAGAACTTTAGAACTGAAGGTTCTGGAATACTGATTGGTAGTACGTAAGTTGGTAAGGCGTAGGTATAAGCAGCTATATAGCTACCTAGTTATGAAGGTTTTCGTTCTCTGTGTTACCCTTATATTTTATTTTATCTTCAGATTTAGTTAGACGTTCTATTGGTTTTCTCATCAATTTACTAAATGATAATAGGGTAGGCAGTCTATTTTTTGAAGATGTTTTAAGAATTTAGTTTTATCTAACACGAAAAGTATTATTCTAAGTACGAAAACAATTATAATATGCCATTGTAACAAACTTTGGAAACGCAAGAGTTTTCGAATATTACCATAAACGAATGTAAACAATGATAGTGAACTTCAAATAGTATAAGAAAGCATCTTATCTTTCTTCTAGAACATTACCCAACGAAAGATATACGGCGGGGATCAGTGGCTACGTGTTCTGCTTATCCTTTAATCGGTCACAGACGCAGCTTACGAGTTACGACACGGGAGGAGATGCCGAGTATTTCTATGCTCATCCCAGATAAGCGTGGAAACCAATGCGGTGTTCAAGCCAAAGCGGCTAGGTGTTATTGTGATATTACTCGTGAAAACACAACTGTAGGTGATCATAGCTTACGTTATATTCGTATGTAAGTACCTAGGTCTGAATTCGCAACAGTAGACGATAATACAACGTTACTACGATATTCAATATAAAAGCACATTTAAAAATACAGACTTGGTCTGTAATTATGGGACGCTTATCAACAAAATACTCCCCGTTCCACATTTTATATATAAATTCGAAGCCTAAAAATAAAAAGGTTGTATATAGTCATACAAAAATACCCGTAACGTTGGATATGAGTCAGCACGTCATTCGTAAGGGGAGCGACGACCGCGAGTGTGACGCTGACGCATTTCGACGTGCCGCCCGTACACGCAACACATTGCACGCTGAGTCGCTGACGTAGCGCCGTTTTATTTGTTTATAGGCACCGAGCCGGATTTATAACCTACATAATTTAATAACAATTGCTTTGAAGAGCGTCGCCCGATAGAGTGCAGTATCGATGTCACTTGTTGAGCGTTGAGTAGGACGACTGTTGTTAAAATATTGCAGGAATTACCGATTTCTGTTAGTTATCTTTGAATAATGTCTCGAAAGTTTAAGTAAACCCGATTTTTTAAATATCACAATTTTTTTTTTGCAGACATAAATATTGTGTTATGTATGTATTTATGCAATTTATATTTCTTTGCAAAAAAAATCTTTGACAACAACCATTAATTAAAACTGTGCGTAAAGTGCTACATGTTATAGTAAGTTATATCTGCTAAATATGAACAAGGCTACATTGGCTGGTCTAAATAACCTAGGTACACCACTACAAAACAATAGCTACCTATCAGAAACCAGCCCCAAAATGTCCTTTTATTCTATTCTTAATAACTGAAGTCGACTAAACAGCCTATGATAATTTTAGTAAATTAAATACAATGACGATTTACTTTTGTTAAAAAAAAACGTAGTGCAGTCGTGTTAAGTAGCGCCATCTTTGAAGATTCACTTGAAACTTAAAGTTGCGAGCAGCCTTCAAGCAACGCCATCTAGCGGAATTTTCCGAAACAACGTAGGTTGTATAAGGTTAACGTGTAGAAGAAGGCCTTGGAAACGCTACTAGATACCGCTTTTCACAATGAGTGCGAGCTTCGTTTTGGCGCGAAATGAAAAACTATTGCAATTTAGGTAAAACGCGTAAAGTTTTCTGAATAAGTATTATATTAATTTACTGTGAGTTGGGATTTTCTTTAAGAGCTTTTCTATTTTTAGTTTATGATATAAATAAATGGATTATGCTTTTTCACAGAATTAACTGGAAAGTTAGAAATGCAGATGCAAATATTTTTAGATTATGAAGTGCGTGCTTATACCTAAGTAGGTACCTAATGTTTCCATATATGGATGCAATCACATGAATTATTAAGTACATTACTTTTGTTAAAGTCACTCAGTGGTCTTTTGTGATACAAAGTTACAAAAATAATTTTATTAGTTATAGGTATCATAAACATGTCGGAGTACAAAGCGGGCAAAGAGGACTCCAGGTGATGACACAATCTAAACAATTTCCGTCACGAGAGGACACGCTAAATTGTCTGATTTAGCAGATTTCAGCTGTGTTGATAATTTGCACACATTGTATGCTGAGTTCTAACTTAAATAACTACGTAATGTAACCTCCAGCCGACTTTCGGACTATCGTCCGGAACAAATACACGACTGACCTACAAACACTCGCAAACGCAGAAGATAATGTTAGCCATCCTTTTTTAACATCAGCATTTCAATATGGTGCGGAAGAGATGGAGCATCTTGTTACGATGACGAGCCTCCGTTCTCAATGTCAAGTTCACCGATTATTATTAGTGCTCAATGCCACAAAACACACGCAAGCATTATGGCGGACCGCCGGACGAACGAACACACTCTAGAGGTGATTTTTCTTTGAACTATGCTATAATTACGAGCTACGACGTAACTAGACGCGAAAAATGTTCCACATAGCAGAACTCACGAGAACCACAACCACACTTACGAAAATATAGAAATGGCTCTCAGTCGACACCATAATTGTGTTATTTACAAATAGCTAACATCGGAAAATTTAACACCCAATATTATTTTCCGTCGAACTTGCTATTGTGATGAATGACTTGGGTTTTAAAATTGATTGTTTGTAGTTTTACGAACTGCTGGAAAGATTATGGAAATTTTTGAGATGACGACGCACTGCTATTTGAGTGTGCCCGACCGTACATTTTTAATTATTGAAAGTAGTTAATTGTTTTGACTATATGTACGTATTTATACCTAATATTATTTAAGGTTTAGGAAATCAAGGTAATCAAAAATAATCGGTCGAGCTAACTTTGCGCCTCGTTGTTGGGAAACTACAGTATTCATTTTAATAGCTTATAAGTTCTAAACAGTACATAACGACGATTAATAAAAGTCAATGTAACCGACACCTATTTAGAAACATACATTTAATTTGATTAAAGTTCGAATCCGAGTATCTACTCGACACGAGGTGTAAACTTAACTCGACCGAGTCGCACCCAAACAGAGGTTTGTAAATTTCCATATAATAATGTTGCATATGATTGTGATAAGACATGGTTTTAAAAGAGATAAATGTGTGTTAGTATCTAACCTATAAAACTTCTCCGTAGTTAGTGTCTATGTTGACGTGATCTGCTGATATCTAAGTGTTTTCGCACGCTAATTATATTTATAGGTAAACAGCGCACTTCTATAGGTGAAGTAAATAAACATAGGCTACTTATATTTATGTATAAATATAGCTTTCCTACAATCGGAGCAAATTATTAGGATTGCTGTATTTTCTAGTTGTCTCTGTCTACAACTTAAGTACCTACTCGTATAACAAGTGTTTTTGAATCATCGAATTTAAACATTTCTGTTCATCCGCAAGTCGACAAACATTCAGTGACTGGAGAGATATAGTAGTTTCCTAAGTTAGTGATTTGTTACTTCGTGGAAACAATATAAATAAAAAAAATAGTCATAAGTGTTAGGTAAATATTTCTTGATTTTCTTGAATATTGTCTGCGAAATTAAATTAGCTGCAGGATGAGGTTAACTTTTTTGTGTATGATATGATTGTGTTCCCATTTTCTATTTGGACAGTCATAACATACCAAAAGGAAATAATTCCAAGAACTAATACAATTGTGACAAATTCATATAAAGTGTTACAATCCGACGCGCACTCGGAAGCATACGTTATTTATTAAATTTATAATGTTGTTACCTATATTTACAATGGTGTTTACCGCCAAGTGGCAAGTTTCCAGCGAACTTCCGCCAACATCTAGCTCTACATAGTATTTCCTGAAATGGACTGAAATTTTGAAGCCACAAATAACTCTGTTAATTCTGAAACCCCCGTGTTTGATGGTTTCTTAAACTATTTATAAATATATTTATTTAAACTTCATGTACAATAGTGGTACATAGGCGGACTTAATGCACCAAGGCATTCTCTACCAGTTAACCTTTGGGTTAAAAAGAAATATACTGTGGTAGGTGTACAGCAAATAAAGAAGATTTAAAATAGAATACAAAAAATGAATGAATTATATTCTTTCAATATATTCTCTATCCAAGTAATTTCAATAGTGTAGTGTGTGTCAAAGAGTTTACCAACTATTTTCCATTTTCCTACGAGACAAAAGCTTAATTTGAAAGTAAACTGCCTTTTTTCAAGTTTTGCACCTACCTAAAGGATATTCATGTAAGTATTCTAAATCTAGTATGTACAGTTAACCATTCAATATCTACTAATAAACAACTAGACTAATACATTCACAAAATTATGCACAAATGTGTTTTTTGTTTATAAGCGTCTAAATGTTATTCTATTGCAGAGTTGTATTTGTGATTAAAATCACACACGAGTTATTTTGCAAAAGAACACCGAGGTATTTTCCAAAGAAAATAATAATAACATCATAACGTAATAACGAAAGGTCAGTATTTATTTCTCGTAATAATTTATTTAAGTTCTCTTGAGCGTCATACTTCCGTCGTCAATCGGCGACTTTTCTCTATTTTTCTTATTTTCCATATTCAGTCATCTAAACTGAATGACAAAGTATTTTTTAGGCTAACGTACTATAGAGGCGGCTTCTAAGAATATTTTTACAAAACATTAAATCCCCTGATTCCGGAATTGCATAAATAAACGCAAATAAAAAAAGAACATATATTAATCTAGTAGAACCCATTTAACGTTTACTCACTTTTTTTCTGACAGTAAAATTAGGGAAAAGCAACCATATTGCGATGTAAGCGATGTTGCCTGTCATGTGTGTCAATCGGGTTTATAAGATTTCACGGAGTTTAGATATACTCCGTGAAATCTTATAAACTTTTGTTGATCCTGGAATATTTTTGTTGGTCTTTTTCTAAAAAAAAGTGCTTTTCACAATAACTAACATCTTAACTTTAGGCAAACATGCATCCCAACAAACGATCTCTAATTATGACACTTATTGTTTTTGGGATTTTACAATCGCTATTTTTAGTCGACTTTAGATTGTAATAAAATTGGGTTGAATAAATGATAAGTAGTGTCAGCAAAGGACGCTATAACTTATCATTCGTTCTTAAAGTCATTCCGGTCACATTGTTTTAGCCAATTTAGAAACGAACAAACTTTATTACTGCTTTATTGATTTTTCAATTTTCAGTCGCTTTGACATTATTAAAGACAATTGGATAAATGCAATTTGAATTCGCATTTTATTTGAGTAAAGTCAAATGTTTACGAATTGTATTCTTAGAATCGACCTCCTGTAACACGTGAAATCTCTGTAAATAAGAACGTATGAATGTATCTACATAAACTTACTCGCACAGTGATTGTGACAGTGAACTAGCTGGAATTGGGGAAGTAATGGCATCGAATTAATTCCAGAGTGCAGCCGCTTTGGGGGGCGCATCGCCGTGGCATTCGGGGGCCGGGGCCCGGGGCCCGGGGGCCCGCCACGCATTCCCATGCAGTATTGATCGGCCGTGACGTGACTCATGCCGCCCTTGCCCGACATTCAACTACCCACCCCAACCCCCCCATTGCACGCGCATTATCGCCACTCGATACCTATAAACGTAAATATTTAAGTACATTGTATTTTTAGACTGGCTGTCGTTCAGCGGGATTTTCCATCGGATTTCCCGGAGGTCAATTTCCTTTACTGTCATTTTTCCTATTGTTGTGCTAACATTATTTAATAAAACATTCCCTTACTTATTGTGTTCATATTTTTATATAAAAGTTCCCCATATTCCTTGAAAAAAAAGTATAATGTTACTCGAGTAATATTCTTTTATTAACGTTAAAATTAACCCACCCCAAAACTCATGCCAAGGGGATTATGAACGTTGTGCTTATGAACTATTACAATTAATTTATTGTAGCATGTTTTACTTAAATGCAATTTCTGTTCCAGAATAAACTCTTGAATTTATAATCGTGATAATGTTTGCTGCGTGTAGAAGCAGCTCGCGGCGCGCACATTCGACAGCTCCGCTCCAGCCCCCTCCTCATACATATCTTCGTGTATCTTGGCTATAAGCAACCTACCCTCGTGACCAGGGCACCCTACTAACTTTTATTTCGTTATTAGATCGAAGGGATAGACGCAAGGAGGGCTCAAGTTCCACGTCTACACGGATATTGTGTCGTAATAGTCCGGAATAATAAAATTACGAATATTTGAAACAAGCCCTCACACATTATACTTTAACTTTCTTGCATTGTTGTAATTGTTACGTAAATATAATACAAGTTACGGCTTCTTGTTATATGAAACAAAAATAAAAACGTATATAAAGAAACGTTGGTATTGTATATTTTGATACAAATAATAGCCGGCTATTTAATCAGTCTCCTCTTGAGTTTACATAAAGATCGCTCAGTCTTCTCCTTTAGACACACTGAAGGTCAGGTATGATGCTAAGGGCCCAATAATATAAATACTACTTTTGTTGTTACATCATCGGCCGCAAGCTTCCGTAGTTGGCGCGGCGAGATTTTTCAGTGGAAGCTCTTTAGAGGAAACTGGGCAAACACCGACTACGTGCTCCCATACATTTAGAATGGACTACTTTACAATCCAAATTTTATAAATAACATGTGTGTATGCAGTCTAAATAGTGGTGCACTTAGTATCAACGCTGTTTGGAGATTTTGAAGAGGTTAGAATTTCAAAGTCGTGTATTTATAAATACGTTAGTTTGGTACGGTGGATTCTGGTGCAGAAAAATCTATTTCGTTCGAGATTTCTTACATAATTCGATGATTACTTAAGTACAGCTCGGTAGCAGTGCTGGCACACACTTTCCGTTGCGCGAGGGTATGGCTGGTGGATCGATGCCGCCCCACGTTCACGGTCAACGCCCTCCGCCCGCCCTACGCTTCCGCGTCACCGGCGCCACCGCGCGCCCTTCCGCGACCCGCGCACCGCGCCCTGCGCCCCCGCGCCCCTACGCCACACGCTAAATATAGGCGCCGATCTACACGACCCTTCAGGCCGCAGTTACGAAACGCAATTAGCTTCACTATTTCGAGAGAGACAGGCATTTCGTCTCCACTTGCAACGCAACTTACATACAGTCTATAATTAGGTTAGTATGCACTCGGATTATTCTTTGTTAGTCCACCCTTCGTATTGTTGACTGTTTTATGCATGCTGAACAGCGATTACTTAAGAGTTCGTTTTCTTCTCATTGTGCGCTTGTACTAACTCTGCTTTTACTACGGTGTTTATTGAGCTTTTTGTAAACAAGTCTACAGAACCATTTTAAGACCTTATTGTGTTTGAGTAGTAACTTTAATACTAAAGCTCTGTTCACATTGGTGATTTTTTTTAATCAGATGCTTGCAGAAGTTTGAAAATGTAACTATTCCAAATGAAAACCAACACAGTTTAAAATGCATTATTTCGTAATCGCCCATAATCAATAGCGCAATGGTGCAGTCGCCTATATCTTCAGTGGTTTAAGCACACCTTTGCAAGTTGCTTTTCACTTCGAACTGAATCAAATATCACCACTGTGGACTCATGCTAACCCTATGTAACGTTTACGCACTCTACACTTTTATAACAAGCTCGATCTGCGCTTACTTACACGCATATAGTTCAATATCACAAAGGCCTGTTACAAGGAAACTGCCTATTGTTGTTAATTCATAGACGACCCTCAACGACTTGTTTAGCTTAGAATAGGACCTGCGCCTCCTCCCAAGAACCGCGGCGGACGCCATGTTACTCGACCACCGATAACACTTCCATAGAACAGTCTTTATAAACATATCATGAGGTTAGTAGAAGACACTCAATAGAAATTCTAGTTCGGGCAACACGCGTTGATTTAGGAAAACCACCTTTGCTGCTACTACATAAAAGCGTAGTCAAAGTTTTACCATGAATTTACGGTTGTCTATGCGTACATTGTTGTGCTAAGGGTTTATGTTTCTTCGTTCACTTTATGGCTATATCCGCTGAGACTGAAATGTTCGGAGATACGACCAACTCCTTACTTGCAAGCTTAATGTATGGTTCCATTAAAAATCTTTGACTATTGTAGCTTTGGTATTGAACTTGATATATTTTTTTATTACTTTCAGTAGGTAACTGTTGTAGTTCCGTGTTTTTCTAAAAGTGCAATCTAAATGTACCGCTATCCTAAATCAATATCGATCAATATATATAACATATTTCCGTTACTGAGTGACTAACAAACAACGCACAGCCGAAATTACTGAATTACTGGTCGTAGAAAGCTGAAATTTGGCATGTAGGATTTCCCAAAATTCCTACGGGTACGGTAAAAACGGGATATGCGCGTACGTCGCGGGCAAAAGCTTGTCAGGACATATATAAGTACATAAGTAATTTTTACAACCGAGGAAAGTGGACTGAGAACAGAAAAGGGAAGAACGCAAGAATGGTGTGTCCGACAGTGGCAAAGTTTACTAACTAAACCAAGTTTTGCCTTGCGAAAACCTTTTGATTATTGAAAAACAACTAAATAATGAAGATTTTTCTAAAAATACAGCATGTTTGTATTTTACTGATTTTTTTAACTTACTTCGTGCTACTAACTGAGAAATTGTAATTAATATAATGTAATATGTACAGTAAAACACTTTAATATTTGTATGTAAATTAAATTGTATGATCATTGAAATAACTATAATTTTAAACCATTGTTGCAGAGTGTACTGTTTTTTTTTATTCTTTTTTTTCCTTTTTTGTAAACAGGAGTCAAGGGTTCAAGCTGAAAACCAGCGCTTAGCAACCCACTAGGGAACCTAAGCATAATGCTGACGCTTGAACCTTTTGCTTCCGGTATTATAGTTTTGTGTATGTACTAATACTACTAGCTGTAATACTGGAGACAATAAACGTAATTCTATTCTATTCTATTCTATTCTATTCTATTCTAAATTTTACTAATATGTTAGGTTGTTTATTTTCATCCCCATATATTATGTATTATTACAAGTACCTAGACGACCGAGCTCTGCTCAGTTATTCGAAGTTTTCCAAAAATGAAACCTAGCTAGATCGATTTATCGCTCCCGTAACCGCCTGCATATTAAATTTCATAATAAACGGGTTTAGCCGTTTCCAAGATTCAGATGACATATATACATAGTTTATACTTACAAGAATTGCTCGTTTAAAGGTATTATAAAGATAGATATGACGAAACGAAACCCTTCAATAGCCTTCAGCTAAATAAAGAAACTCAAGCCTCAAAAAATATTTGTAAAAGTTCGTTCACATTTTGTTTGATAAAATCACAAACGGGCTTTAGCCCGTTTGTGATTGACAGGCCCTACGTAGTGTTCATAATGAATAACGAATTGAAAGCTCATCTCTTGCTATCCAGCTTGAGGCTTCCAGTAAAACCGCATTGAGCTGAATACCAGTGTTCTACGTGGAGCGGATGCCTTCTAGACCTCCATAACCCATTAATTGTAATACGGTACTTCTTGGCAAGACTGGAGTCAGATTTTTTGGCCTCTGACAATCCGTAACGACTGCTAAAGATCTACAAACGACAGCCGGGACCAACGGATTACCGAGCTTTCACAGGCACAGTGGAATCTCGGTATATTAAGATGGTTACCCATCCACAGACCGACCTCTGCAAGCGTTGCTTAACCTTGAATATCGAACCGTGTGGACGTTATACTTTAGTCACAAACTCCTCACTCAGGTATTTCTATTAAATTCCCTATAAAAAGCTTTTGTTATGGACGAATCTTGTTTAAATCGAAAAAAATAAGGTGACAAAGGTGTCTGCACACCTAATCATTTTACGCAACACAATTTTTCAAAACGAACGATATCAATTGTTGCGTGGCTGGCATCCCCTGCAGACGAGCTCACTGGTACATTCCGCCACCCCGACACAGTATAACTACGTTATAGACAAATAATACAAAACTGCGTCAGACGCGACGAGGGTCCTCAGACATGCTCTATACGTGTCTATGGATATAGTACATTGCAGTGAGTGGGTGAGCAGACTGCAGGCAAAGCCAACTGAATCCCGGAAAACTACCGACCCAGTCTAGACATGGGGGCACTTCCCCTCGACATCGCCTGCCCCCGCCGCGCCCGCGCCCCGCGCCCCTCCCCGCGCTGCCCTGGCGCTTTCACCACCGACTTGCAGACATTATAAAAAGAGAACACACTGAAGCTTTTGAGTGACGCGGTGTGTGACATGCGAACAAAAGACTTGGGGAAATGGAGATGAAAAATTATAAAAGGTGTTTTCACGTAGCATTTTGAAATGAGCGCTTTGTACGTCAGTATAATGTGCTCCACTGTCGCGAGTTGGAACAAAAACTTCGTGTTCATTCATTTAGGTGCACTTATCGAATTACTGTTACATTATAAACCAGTTTACGATGATAACAGCCGTAATTAATTAGATGCTTTGCATTCTTTATTGCCTTGTTAAATTAAAGTAAATCTTTAAACAAATTGTTAATCCTTTTCAAAACTCTTGTCATTATTTTTATTTCATCTTTATTTTTATGCCGAAGCCATGGTTGCTAGTCCCCTTTTTTAGCTCACACTGTCCCATAGGTGGGCAAAGGCTTTTCCGCCCTTCAGTAGGGCTGTGAGTGTGTTCACAAGTTCTCGAAGCAAGTATTTAAAAAACAATTTAGTCATAACATTGTCAATGGGCTATGTCGCTTGAAAAATTGATAGTCACAATTTTAATTTGCGGTAAATTTCTACCATCGTGAATTAATGAAGACTAACGAATATTTGAGCCACCGAAATTGTCAGACATGCAAACAAACAATTACTTAGGAGTCAAACAAACAAAACTAGAATTACATTAGCATACACCATAGCTATCACCTTGAATTAGCTAGACAGTACAATATGCATGATTGACTGTGCTGCAGTGGGTTAGTGAGAGTGAATTACATCCGAGAGGGGGGTGGGGGCTGGTGCACCGTGGGCGAGGGGGCGGGTGGGGGTGCTTGCAGACAGGGTGGCTCCGGGTGTGGGGCCAGACGGGAGAAGCCCGACGCACCTCGTTTCCGCACCAAAGTGTAGTGTAACCGAACATACACAAATATACGCTTGCATGTAGGTACGGACTTACCGAGGGTAATCGCGGCTACAGCCTACAATACAGTCTGCAGCATTGCAAGCCAATGGAACACGCTTTTACCGCGTTTCAAAGGCTTTTCTCATTTGAAAGAGGAATTGGTAAATGTGCTCGATGATATGATTTAAATTTACAATATGTTCTTAAACGAAATTATTTAAACTGTACAATATCGTTAAGCATAGAATAAGTTTCATTATTTTCTACGCTGTAATGGAAAACTGAACGAACCATTGCTGCAATTTATTGTGTCTGGGTATTGACTCAGACACAATAAATGGCAGCAATGGTTAAAACGACAGTTTAAGTTTAATACCTGAAATGTCGTTTTAAACTAAGTATTATTGTATGGCTGTCTATCAGTTTGCATAATTCAATTTTTAACCCAAAGGTTGACTCGTAGAAAATGCCTCGTGATATTAAGTCCGCCTATATAGGTACACATAAACGTAGGTATCCTCTATTACTCCTTATTTACTAATATTGAATAATATTACGTTTATAAGAGTGGATGTATTTAAACTCTAGGTAAACTGTGTGAGTCCGCCTACATAGGCGGACTCAATACTACGAGGCATTTTCTACCAGTCAACCGGGCCTTTACCTAGTTTGTCGTTGTGTGGTGTGTTTCGTGAGGGTCATACTTGTCGAGGGTTGAAATCAGCGCATAGTTTCAGCATAATCAGTGTACAATATAACCACAGCTAGGGCGCTAGGGCAGACAACACTGCGCGATGGTGTGAGCTTTCATCCGCCACACAGGCCCAGTACAAGCGGAAACACACACTGCATTTTTGGTATATCTTATTTTTATTGTTATTTCTATTTAACATGCGTATTTCATGCGTTAAATGATTTTGATTCTTTCTTTCTTTTATTTACAACTTTTTTTTAAGCTAACCAAAATTTTTAGGTTAGGTAAAATAAATAGGTACCCATTACTTGCTTGTTGTTTTAGATAAACGAACGAACACACCATTGATACGTAAAATGTCGAAGACTACTCTACGCCCCATGATTCTATAGTTGCCTTTTTACCTCCAGGAAACGATAACCTTGCGTACCCTTTCTTTTGTTCCCAACAACTTATAGTATAGAAGAAGTTATAGATGGGTCAATTTTAATTGTCCGTATCCGTCAATTAGTTACAATGTAAGGTCTGTAGTAATAAGGCAGTCAACAACTTAAACAACGGTTTACTAACTTATATTACATTGTGTCGTGTCGTATGAACCGACCTGAAAATACTTATAACCATGAGTCGCCATTCGTAATCAACAACACGAAACATTACAATTTTCTACACAGGAGAGCAGCAATGTTTTTCCAAGAAAGGGTCTGATAACGATTTAGTTCTGTATCGTTGTCGCCTGAGGTCATCTTCATCATCATATCAGCCGAAAGACTTCCACTGCTGGACATAGGTCCCAAGTGTCGCCGTGCTAACAGTCCTGTGCGTTTCGCATCCATCGACTGCCCGCGACCCTCACCAGGTCATCGATCCACCTAGTAAGAGGGCTTCCAACGTTGCGACTTCTGGTACGCGGTCGCCACTCCAGAACTTTTCGACCCCAACGACCATCTATTCTGCGAGCAATGTGCCTTGTCCACTGCCACTTCAGTTTGACAATCCTTCGGGCTGTGTCAGTAACCATGGTTCTCTTGCAGATATCATCTCCCTGATTCGATCTCGCAAGGAAACTCCAAGCTTCTCTATGGCCCTTGGCCCGTTGTGAGCTTCCACGTTTCGGTTCCATAAGTCATCATTGGCAACACGGCATTGACTTTCGTTGTGAGACATTGTGGTATGTGAGACGAGAAGAAACCTAGCAACGAGGTCCCATTGGTAAGATTTATGTTTGCGAAATCTGAGATAGACTTCCATCGCCGTAAATACACGATATCGTTTCAGTGAATTCGTAGAATTCGTAGATAAAAATTACAGGTATAACATGTTATTTTTCCAGGTACTCTCAGTATCTGGAAAATGGTATCTGCACAATCAAAACATTTTGTAAAGTCTCTGAAGTTGGGACAATTCTCAACTCGTGCTTTTAGACCCCGATGGGTCTCAGCGCGTCTCACGACGCGACTAGTGAGGCTAATGAAGTGGACAGACGTAACCAGGACTCTTTTCAGATGAGTTGGTGATTGTTGAACATAGTTGTGTCATGTACACAGGTGTTGCTACCCACCCGCGTGGAATAATCGTGTAATCACATTTTGTGCTAACCAAGGGGAGAGCCCCTACCTGGTCTCCCCTCAAGTGTCGCAAAATGCGATCAGTCCTATTCTTAACCGGGAAAACACTATTACGTAATTAATTACAAAAGTATCAAACTGTTTGGATCTTTATAACAAAAATAGCAGTCTCTCTCAGTTAACAAGATTGAAAGAAAATCTCTAGAAATATATGTACATGATAAAGCACGGATTTGTATCTCTAAGAGCTTCTAATACTTGTATAGCTATCAAATACGCCGAGTTAGTATATAATCGAGTTAGATAGTGTCCCTGACCGACGGGCCTTGGCCGCGGACGTCGACTCGGGCGCCCGTGTCGTAACCCTACTATCATGTCTGGATTCTCATTTTATTCCCGCTTAACTTTATAGACTGGCAGTAGGGTCTCTAATGTTTGAATCGGGAATAAAATACATCTGAATGTTAACATTACATAAATTACGCCTGTATTTTTCAAAGGATTAGGCACAGGTGGACATCAGCCTCGTACGCCACATTCCGGGCTCACACACGCAATTGAGCATTATCAGATGAAAAATTCTAATAAACTAAGTATGATCCGGGTATCGAACAAATAGTTTTATATTAATTTGCGGCAGTAGTCGCAAAAGATGTTTGGGTTCGACCATCGCGATTTTTTATATTCGTAGAAGTTTTTGGAAGTACACTATGGTACTAATAATTCGCCATCATCATAGTATTTAAGTCGCCTTACTGCAAGACTGCACCAAAGGCAGTAACACATGTCGACTTACATTTCTTTTTCCTTTGTTACCAACTTTATATTACGAAAATACAAAATTTTGGCTGTAATAAAATAGTCTATGGAAAATTGAATCGTACGTGATATGAAATCGACTTCGCCACGTAGTAGCGTTAGGATTCTGAGGATCTTTCTCCCGCCATTGATCGCGACTAACTCCGAAGAAAATTCTACCGCTCTTATGATTCACTGACTCAAATAAAATGGATCTTTCTCTGTTCACAATTCGGAGCTTTGTGGTTATTAAAAAATCAATTGATAGCGAAGCTTTTCAGATTTTCAATGTTACAATATTTTTTTTGTAAATGGATCTTTTGATATGGATGACCTTAAACTATGCTTAGTGTTTCAGGGCAAAAATAAAAGATTACTTACAATGCTTGAAGATTTTTCTACTAGATCTAGTTTTTTAGTTGTTATGTTACTAGAATTTTCTCTTCCACGTGTAGATTTTCTTTACCTTTAGTTCCCTTTTACACCAAGGCAATAGAATTCCAGAACAGGAATTTGTTAAGCTGTATTTACGGTGAGAAAACTGTTTCTTTATTTTACTTATTGGTGTAGTTTTCCCAGGGCGGCGCTCAGCGGGGACGCGGGGTCAAGCGCCGGGCGCGAGGGGCGGGTCGTCGGCCGCGGGTCGCGAATCAGTATGCGCAAGCGCAACATGCTGCAAAAACTGACCGAGCTCGCGCCCGCGCCCGCCTCGTTCACTGCTCTGAATTGATGCTATATCTCTCCATTATCATCTTTAGTGCCACCTATCAACGTGCTTCAAATATTTAAACAGGTCCACAAATGAAAACAAAGCCACAACACGACAATTTAAAAGCGGATTCATAGTAGTGTTCAAAGAAAAAAAAAATATATAAATTGATTTTCTTGCGATACAAGATTGCCTTCGAGGCATAACTCTTTGAAATTGACTTTGAAACATTCAGTACACTTAACATTCTCATAATAAATTCATATAAACCATATAAACAATATTCAAGTGAACCCTTGCCAGCTTCTTAAAGTCTCGTCAAAGGCTTCTTAGCAAAAGTTTAATTTTCTTAATCGCTACAAAAATAAAACATTTTCTACGAATCCATTTCGCTCAATTGCCTATGAATGGAGTAGATACTTCCACACTTAATGGCGTACGTTTACACAGCAAAGGAAATATGTGTAATTAACAGCGAGGTGTGTTGCTGTGGGCTAGGAACTGCGAGCCTATGTACATAGGCTCGGCTAGGACAGGTTTTCCGGATAAATAATTAGCCACTTGTCGGTAATGCTGGCTGGGCAGTACCTGGGCAGCAAGGCGGCGAGGCGCCGAGCCTGGCTGCACAGTTTCACTCGCACTTTCCACTCGGAGTCGATGCACCCCTAACATACCTACTCAACTGCTCATTACGCCACTCGCCGCATTCCATTATTTATTACTTACGTCTAATATTTTCTAAGAAAGATTTATTTTATTTACAATGATAGGTAATTGTAATTCGTAAGCTAACTTGTATGCTTGAATATATTAGGTCTTTACCTATGAAATTGCCGTTCTGCAGTACTGGCCATTTCAAATCAAAATAATTTTTGTTTGGCTAAGAATTCTAATTTCAAATTAATTTTATTTTAAAAACATGGTTTTTTTTTCCAAAAGTAGTCATTTGTTTATTGATTAGTGTTACATTTTCATCGCATTTCAATCTTTTTCGTCATCACGGATACGTTAAAAATTCGAGTAATTATGGAATATGGATACCGTCGTGGCAGCAACGCGGCACAAGCGGCACGCAACATCAACGACGTTTACGGAGCTAACACTACAAACCAACGCACCACCTGTTATTGGTTTGCTCGCTTCCGTTCTGGAAATTTCGACCTGAAAAATGAACCTCGCGGTCGTCCGAAGACTTTGGTCGACAATGACGAATTGAAGGCGATTGTGGAAGCTGATGATACACAATCTACGGCTGAATTAGCAGCAGCTTTCGACGTTAGCGTCAAAACAATATTGGTCCATTTGCGTCAAATTGGCAAGGTAAAAAAGCTTGACAAATGGGTGCCCCACGAACTCAATGATCGCCAGCGCGAAGTACGCGTCGAGACGTGCCTTGCACTGCTCAACAGACACACAAATGAAGGAATTTTGAACCACATTGTTACCTGCGATGAAAAATGGATTCTGTTTGATAACTGCAAGCGCTCAGCAAGTTGGTTGGATCCTGATTTAGCACCTAAACAATGCCCTAAACGAAAACTTACCCCTAGAAAAGTGATGGTCACTGTTTGGTGGTCTAGCGCCGGTGTGATTCATCACAGCTTCTTACCAAACGGGGTGAGCATTACTGCAGATGTGTACTGTGAAGAACTGAACACAATGATGGAGAAGCTGGCACATCTCCAACCAGCATTGGTCATCAATCGCTCGTCTCCGCTGCTCCTGCACGACAACGCCAGACCTCATACTGCACAGCAGACGGTCTCCAAGTTGCAAGAACTGGGGTTGGAAGCTCTCCGTCATTCGCCTTACTCACCAGATCTTGCGCCTACAGACTACTACTTTTTCCAGAATTTGGATAACTTTTTGGCGGGAAAAAAAATCAATACCCGAGAGGCAGTACAAAATGCCTTTGAAGAATTTGTTGCCTCCCGTCCAGCTGATTTCTTTAAGAAGGGCATCAAGAAACTGCCACTGCGTTGGCAAAGATACATTGATTGCATGGGTGATTACTTCGATTAATACAAATAAAAAAAAACATGAAAAAAATTCGTTTAAATTTTTTCATACAAAACGGCAATTTCATAGGTCAATTTCAAAATCATCACAATAACGAAAATCCAGTCCCATATTCCAGGTCAGTTTGGAGGAACTTTACTCGTTAACTATAACGACAGAACACCATTGCAACCCAAGATTGACAGTCATGTCAATTTAATGATTCTAGGGAAGTAGAGCTGGAGGACATGACTTGGAATATGGTTCTAAGCTACCGAATGCAGGAGTCAACTCAATATCGGTTTAAACTAGTTATATGTAAGTGTGAGGTGTCGGGGTGTCGGTCAGTGGCGTACGATGACTCCGCGGGCTCCCGTACCCTTCGCTCGCTGTATAGCAAATCATTCTGAATTCATACATCCAATTGCTTCCCAATTTCATACATTTTTATAAGGCGTACACCTTTTATAGATTAATCAACCTGGTCGTTATTTTATAACTGAACTCCCAATTGTCGATTTTTCATCTGTTTAAAAAAAAAATCTGTATTATCCTAACAACCACGTTACAAAACTAGTAACTAAACTACTCTAATATAGAAAACTCCTTTAAAACATGAGTCAAAGATTTTTTGTTGGTATCCAAGATCCGAAAATCCAACCTTTTCAGTTGGTTGCGCGGTGAGTCACCCTAGTTTTCAGGCTCAATAGGGATTTCCAATATTGATCTGGACACGTCATGTTTCTCCCCACACAAAAACAAGATGACACATCCTATTTCGCTGAAATCATTTGTAGTTTATAAGATGCGATATCCTCCACAATAAATTATGTTGGGGTAGAATAAAATCAGCCCTTATTTATTCAGTCAAGACATGATGTAAGAGAGATAATAGTTGATTCATCATTTTCACCCACAAAACTAATTTTAGCAGACGTGATCTACGCTCGTAGCAACCCCGTAGCAGTTGCTACGACTCTACGAGTTCTCTAGAGCATTCATCGGCGTCGTCGCGTTCACTTGCAGGTCACTGGCACTGCCCGGCCACTGCACCCGACTTGCTTAGATACTTCTAACATTGCAGGTTTTTTTCTATTGCTAACATTCCCAACCCGCTGCGTTCAAACTACTTTTATAACGTATGTACTACGCTAGCTCGTCTAGCTTTAGCTACACTAACTAAACCAGGGACTTGGGTGAAGGTTGTTGACTTTCGTTGTTACGTTAATTTTGCACTCTTATGTTGACACAGGAATAAAAAACTGTTTTGTTGATTGCTTATTTACGTCAACGTGTAGACGTATTTTACGTGCGTCAGGAGCATAATATTTTTATTTTTTAAGTTGATCTTTAATTTGGAAAGTCACGTGCAAATCGAAATACATTGAAGATGTTTTGATACGATTTTTATTTCGTGTCATAATTTCAAAACTGGTTTCTTTAATTCGTAATCCAATCATTAGAAGGAACAATATAAACATGATCAAATAATTTACTAGTGTTCATAATAATAACGAAAATACTACTTGCATTTCAAACCAATGTTGCTTAATTATTTTACATTTTAAAGACTTGCATGACTTATGCAGAAGATATCACTAAGAAAAGAAATACGATGCGCTAGAGAATTTATATGAATGGTAAATGCAAACAATAGAAGTGCACGCTGCAGCGCGCAGATCACATAATGAATCACTTTCGCGGCCGAGCTGCGCGCGCGCCGGGAATCGCGCAGAAAGTGCAACGCCCCGGTGAACTTCGCGCTACTAAGTGGGCCGAGCATATACAAAAAGTATTGTAATCAATCGTGAACCATTTAATTGTTTCACATAGATACCTACTTATTAAGAATAATCGTCATAAATTGAATTTGATTTCAATGGTGGAGGACGAATAGTAGAGTTAAGCTGTGAGGTTTGCCTTTTCTTTTGAGTACACATGACAGTGCTTTATTTTGTTTAAGATTTGAAATACTTATTTTTTCAGAGAGTAACCATAATTGAATCAAGTTCAGTCATCAGGGTAAACCCGCCAACCCTACTATTCATTGAAGCCCAGTCATAGTTTTTTCAGAGCGGCTTCTCACATTACAGGTAAGTCGTTAGTTAAGGCGAGACATGGGAGCGCTCTATCTAACTAAGCAAGCATGCTCTGAAATAGTCGGGACGGGATCTATTTCCCGGGCAGCTGCGTGCGTTCGTTGCCCCTGCGCAGGGCGTTAGAAGTGCAACGATCTCTGCAATTATCGCTGCGCCCGCGCAACTCTAAACTTGAACTGCGAGCAATGCGCCGAGCGTGCACCTCACCTTCACTGCTTAGAAAGCAACGCTTATTACGTCTAACGCTCACTACTGCAGTCTCGCGTAATAACCGACTTGGAAACAAGTAAAAGCGAGAGCACTGCTCATTTCAATATTGGGTATATGTTATTTAATAAGAAGTTTGCTAAGTTTCCATACTGAATGGTCATCCGGTCGCTGCAGGTGATGTCCGCGCATTGTCGTTAGTCTTGTGCGATTTGTTCCCACGCTTTCCTATATCCAAACTCGTCCCAATAACAATAATTAAGTGTCTCAATGACAATAAAGAAAAATATTTGCATAAGATAATGTTATGATATGCCAATCAAATTGGGCAGTTAACACCCGCAGCCGGGTGCAACCGAGTGAATGTTATTCAAAACAACTCGTCTCAATGAAAACGATGTTTTGTCTTACTATGACGGGATGATGGCATCTTCTCAGTAACTTTTACAGACCGTATTGAGATGCATAAGTGTACATTTTCTCTAGTTTCACTACAGAATAATGTAATAATCACAGAAGAGATTAATTTATCTGTGGTATGTTCTGTGGTAATAATAGTTTTTAAAACAGTTTGGTCAAAAATGCCTGCGATGAAATATTTGAACAATTCCATAATTCGCTTTGGCCTACCTAATCGACCATAAACATCACCATATTATTATTAATATTATTATTCGGCACATGTATATTCAGTAATTGTTATTTATAGGTTAATATAATACATAAGCATGATGTCGAGTGCATGTAGTATGCGAGAGAAAAGTGCATTCAGATCTCTTGTAACGTCGTGTTGCCCTGGTACTCGGTTGCACTGAACTGCATTCTCGGTCGAGCGCCGGCCGCGTGGCGGTACTGCGACTTCACTTTTATTCAAATTCGTCATACATTGAGATTTAATAGTTTTCTAAGTAGCAATTTTGTTTTTGACGTCTTGATGATAGTAAAATTATGTACGAGTACATGGTACAGAGATGTTGCAAAATAGAACCACCACGATAGAACGAAACAGGTACAAGTGGGCTTTGGGCATCATTTCGACTCTCATTGGAAAATTTAAAATCATGAATGGAAAAACAATAAAGTTTCAGTTATGACTGTCCACTTATTATTTGTATTCCTATATTTGTAACTTAATTAAAATTTGGTAAACTTTGTTTTTCTTTTAGATTTTTTAACTACATTTTTCGTTCATTTGAGTGCATGCAATCGTGCGCGCATTTGTAGGAAAAGTCACTAACATCATCATGAACTGTTAAGTTTCACTACTATCTACTAGGGCAACTGAACAAGCGAAGAGTTTGCACGTGCCAAGAAAATGGCGCAATGCATTCACATGCAGTTCGAAAGAGGTATCGCCGCCAGCGAGTGTAAAAAGGATAGCCATAATAATGCGCTTGTGTGCAGCTACTGCCAATGCGATAATCATGTGTGAATTGCATGAATGTACGTCTGTATGCGTTTCGATACGTTCACAGATTCGATTGGCTGTGAACTTTGTTGCAGTGCAGGTGATTTGTTGGTTATTCAATGTTATAGCAGACAAGTTTACATGGATCTAAATATAAATTCTGAACGAATAACAACGAAAAACTCTAGGTATTAGGTATCGTTATGAATTAATTTGTTTTCTGTTCTATATCAAACGTGGGCAGACATGAAGTGCAAAGCGTATTGTGGTAGGTCGTGCGCAAACGCAAACTAAACAACAGAAAACCGTCCAATGTAAATTGAAACAAATTAATTCTGCCATTCTATTATTGTTGCAGTTATTTTAAGTTAATTGAAAATAACAGTAAAATGTATCATTTTTCATAAGAAATTAATACTTGCTATTTTCTATCTATTAGCAGTAATAAAAAAAGTCAAATAGATTTTGCTTAAAGCAAAAATTTGCAAGAACAGAATTATTTAAACTGCCTCTATATATTTCGTTTACGTATGAAATGCAGTCGCATTATGTACTTGTGCAAGCGGCTCTACGCGATTGACGTCGTAGTGACGACGATAGGGCGACGTGGACAAGCGATCGCCTCGCGACTCATGCTCTCCTGGTGACGAAGGTTCTCATACTATACAACCCTTTTCTGGTCCTAAAAGCATCTTATAAGGACTTGTTCAATGTTCTATTGTTTGCAAATCATGTCAAGTATATTTCAGACGAAATAACACTTAGCTCTTGATTTTCCTGCAGTCCATATAATACCACAGATTCTCGTTTTGTAGAGTATTTTTCAACTGACTCTGTGGTAGATAACACATTTCGTTCAAACAATTAATTTGATTTTGACCATATTTACTTGCGTTCTTGGAAAAGGCGCTTGAATTTAAAAACGTTTTCAATTTATATAGATTAATGGAAAAAAGCGTTAATAATAAACATTATTTTAAAATAAAATATGATTGGAAACCCGATTATTTTTCACAGCAATAAAAATAACTAGAGAATTTCATCAGCAAAGTCGGTTTCACTCGGGCAATGCGATGATGTCGATAATGGAAAACTTGTTGGTAAATAGCTATTGTCACTTTTTTAGTAGCTTATACTAAAAATATGGATTATTTGATTATTTTTGGGTTTTTTTTTCATAAGAACAAATCTGACTTTGCACAGTCCATTTAAAAGTACTTTGTGAAGATCGCCTTTCGCGTTATGATCACTTAGAGTAATCTAATTTCTCTGTTCCTTGTATTCATATCTGATTAGAGGTACCTACAATAAAATAAACATATACCTAACTACACATACAAAAAGATAAAATACTTTTTGTACAGGGATCCCTCGAAGTATGATTCGATGTGAAAAAATAAGATACAGGAGACAATGACATTCTAAAACGAATATCGTTATTTTTAATTCATTATCATAGGTCAATGGAACCAGTTTTAATATAGGTACACGCAAAAGTTTTTAGACGAAGAATATGTTGTCACAGTATTGAGTCACGCGCCCGCCGTGAAAATTAAGTTTCTATAAAACCCACGAAACGAAATTATTAAGATCTGCACAGCTCCAGTCAACGTTTATATTGACCGAAAACCCAAATACTCCCATTTTATTGTAATCAAAACAACAAGTGATCGAGCCACATTAACTGATAAAAAATATATTTTTGTTCAAAGATTTTCTGTAAAAGTTTTATCCGGTTGTATAAGCATTCTTCAATGGCAAGCCGAGTTTGAATGTACGTCCAATGTTTAGGGAGCTCTTTATTTTTATCCGGCCGTTCGTTGACCCAGTCCTCCAACAAACAAATGTGTAATATCGTTACAGAAACATGTCGTCTCGTCATCTATCCGGAATAGAATGAAATTGGGGACTAAACTATTTGTTACACAGACAAAATGTTGTATGTTGTGTTCGAATACTTCTAATAACTAGGTGGTTTCGATGTACGAATACTTTTGTCCTTTAGTGGAGGAACGTTTGTTACTCATAGGTAGCTTAAATGGTTGAGACCATATGTCTTCTAAAATACCCTGAAGAACCTGTAACTTTGGAGTCAGTGTTCTATCTGCTATTACGTCATTATTGAGTATTGCTTTTGTTTTTTTTTTATTAGGTATACCTAACCACAAATATTAAGTAGGTAGGTGAATGAGAGTGAAAATAACTGTGACTATAAAATAAAAATAGAAAAGAACTGTGATATATCTTAGATATTGTGCGCTTGGACGTGACTGTAGGTAAGTTTGCCTACAGAAACGTGGTAATATTGATCCTGGAAATGAAACAATGAGATACCATTGTTTCACTTCCAGGGTCAATATTTCTACGTTTTCTGCCTAAATAGGTACACCGTAGTCCCTGGAAAAGCTCACCCTGCCAGCTACACGGCATCCTGTCCTTGGAGCTGGCCAAGGACGGCGTGTGTAGCGGGAGGGGGCAACCACTACATCGAGGCTTTTGTCTGTGAATAACCTTGTTACGACGTATCTACGTTATTTCATTTGCGGCATAAATAGGAGCTTTGGAAGCAATTAACGGGTTTTAGGATAAACTATTAAAGCCTTTAAATTATATCACAAAATTAGCCGCCTTTATCTTAATCATTTCCGACGTTTAAGGGTGCTCTCTCGAAAAGGCTTAAAAATAGCGTGCAGATGAAGCAGTTTTTCGTCGACATTTACTGAGAAATTACATCTGAAAAAAATAGGCAGTAATCTACATGATATTGCACGTAACTTGGTTTAGCCAGAATTTATGTATTTGTATCACATAATAAGAAAAAAAAACACCAAATCACCTCCGAATCATTGAGATGAAACCATTTTACTGCTTAATTTTTTAACAAAAGACAAGAAAAAAAATATCTACTGCTGTGCAATACAAACGAAAATAACTTGGTTTTGTTACATTTTGAAAATATGTATTTGTTTTATTATAAAAAAAATAAAAACACGGGTAGCGGAGTGGCGCGCCGAGGTGTAGTTCGCTCCGTTTGTATGCACAAGGTCATTGGCAAATATACAAGCCTTAACCGTTAAACTACCTAATTTTAGTAAACACGGCCCGCAAACTCCTAAAATAGCGCACCGAAGTTAAAATACACTGTATACACACGGGTTGGGAAATATAGCATCAATAAAGAGCAAGCAATAGGTACAGTGTAATATTTAACACGGTGTTACGTGTAGACGTAGCTGCACTTGACAATACTCATAGTAGCGAGGAACCTTGAGCACGGATATTAAATTCAATTCCGGGTGCATCCCAGCTCGGATCGATCGGCCGTGACCATGGCAACGCGGAGCGGAGTGCGTGGGTCAGGGGCGCCGCGCCCGCCCGCTTCCATGTTCGCTCGTCTAACAAATATTCTATACAACTACTAGTTCCTCATCTCGGCTTCATCGGCTTGACAATCGTAACACTGAATTATATCAATATTAAACTGTTGTTGATTCAGAGTGTAAACTCATTTTCAATGGATTGTAAAACTTTTGTCTGAAATGTAGATCTATTTATAGGTTCAAAACTATTTATATATAGCCCATTTTAGCCGGTAAATCGGTCGTAGCTGAGAACCTATTGTTTTTAGCCACGAAACCCCTCCGGGCGGGCAACGAAATCCGACCAACATTGTATTCGTTTTTCTTTCAGACATTATTTTTTTCTGTCTGACTCTCCGTAATGGGTTCAAATGAAACGATGCAGTTTAATCGGCTCGACTCAGTCTCCTCTGAATATTGCCAAGTTTTGTAACGGATTAGCATCTGCGCCAAATTGTTTGAAAGAAAAAAGAGAGACAGACAACATTTAAATTATGACAACGGACCTGGAAACTTTAAAACTGCATTTTTTTTTTAACAAGATTCTAAAAATAAGATTAGAAACTGTAACGGTATGAAGTCATATGAACACTAGTATTCTGAGTAAAACCAATGGCTTAAAAAGTATACAGTTTTAAAGTATCTGTTCTATATGGTTCATTCGGAACCAAAAGCACTCGTATTAATAATTAACGGCAGTCGACGGTAGGTTATCTAAAATCCTGGACACATTTATATTATTTTCTCTATTCTTTTCTCTTTCAGTGCAAAAAAACTACAAGTACCTGCCCGCTCTAATTAGTTTTATATCTAAACATGTATACTTGAAAATAACATTATGAACGCTAACTCAAAAATAATAACAAAATTTGAAAGCGAGTTTCACATTTTCATGGAATGTATTGTAAGTTGTTAACGGAAGTCGAGTAAACCGACGTAGTGTGTAAGACTTCCGTAATGAAAGATCTTTAGAAAATTGATTTATTATGGAAGATGTAATCATAAACGTAAATTAGATTTGAACTCATCCCACTGTTATGTGAACGGACAAGGCTGAGTACACCCTTGGTCGAGTGCCAAATGAGGACCCACTTCATAGTCACCTTGACAAACCAGTTGCCACGTTAATTACATTTCTTTTACTTCGGGGATAAATCGCAATGTCATGGAAGCGAATGTGAATACTGTTGCTCTACATTATATTTTTAGACCGATCAAATTAGACCAAAAAATAGGAGTTAAGGTACAGTAATTCGCACGCAGCTCAAAATTGGTAGGATTGTTCAAAGCACTATCATAAATGAAGTCTAAAAAGTCCTCGTCGATCCGATACCTGGAAAAAAAATACTCGGGATCAAAGGTCACAAAAACGGGGTTTTCTCGATTTTCAGCGAAACGGTAAGTTTTATCATTAAATTAGTTCAGACAAAAATTGTAGTTCAGATAATCATCTACAAAAAATGTCTAGATAGTTTTTTGCTAAGAGCCAGCGTTTCTGAGATATAACGATTCTATATAAGTTCTAATCGTCATAATATGCACACGTTTCACGCCACCTTTGTGGTAGTGTACTTAGCGCGTTACATCTCAGAATCGGTGGTTCTTAGTAAAAAGTATCTCGACATTTTTGTCTAAACAAATTTTACGATAAACTTACCGTTTTGCTGAAAATCGCGTTTGTGATCTTTGATCCCGAGTATTTTTTTTCCAGGTATCGGATCGACGAGGACTTTTTAGACTTCATTTATGATAGTGTTTGAACAATCCTACCTATTTTGAGCTGCGTGCGAATTATTATAACCTCGAATGTCTAAATTGACCGGACTAATTATGTATATTGATGATTAATACTGGATCGACCTATCGACAGCGTTATTTTTAACGATCCTGTTATTGGATCGATAAACATTTCATGAAGGACAATTTACATATTACCGGACTATTTTGATGTAGGTACTATGTAATTCAATCTTCTGAACATGATCATATGTAAATTCGTGTGTGCTAAAACGTGATCATTCTCCAAATGCAAAAATCTGTCAATATCGAGTGTCAAGGATATTTGTGTACCTATCGAAGATATTATACGATTGAATATTATAATGATAAGTACTGCTGTTATAATTTCATTGTTTACTACTGTAGGTACCTTGTACGTTTAGTCATGCTAACGTTACAGCTACTTATGTTTTTGTATTGAAAGATTAGCGTCACTTCACCTTGAAACCTTAAAAACGTGATTTTAATAAAAAATATTAATTAGTCAAAGAAGTATATGTACCTTAGTACCTATTATGATTACGTATGTTTTTATTACGTTAAAGCATAAGGCACCTCAAGCAACGTTTGTAACATTGCTGATTTCTTATCAATGACCTTCATACAACTCTCGGACTTGCACAATCAAACAAATACAAAAGTATAATATACGAGTATTTTCATTTTCTGATATTGTCTGCCTCGCTTTGTTTTTGTAGGTGAATGTGTGCCAAAGTAGGAGACATACGTAACATACTTACGTACATTTTTATGCTTAGAAGTATTATTTATGTACCTACAATTCATACCGGGAATATAGACTATCCTAAGATTAACATTACCAAAACATAGCGTTTGGGAAAGTACATAAGTACATGGTTATTTATCATTCAATCAAGGCTATACAAGTACAGAATTATTGGTTCCAAACCTATAGTCGTTTGTAGGCCAAAGTCACTATTATCCCACCTATTTTTCATGAAGTAAGCTGTAATAGGTATTGTGTAGGGGCCGTCACGACACCTTTCATAAACTTGTAATCGAAAATTGATGGAGCACGTGCTTCGAAAATATGTGTGGCCGTGACCTCTGCTCGGTCACGGCGCGAGGGAGGCGCGGGACGGGTTCAAAGCGAAGGCCGACGGCGCGCGCGGGACCCGGGCTCGGGGGGCGCCGACCACCAAACATTCATACACCTTTCACACTTTCAGCCGTTTCCATACCAACTGCTAAAAGCCTATCAGGAAAACGCCTCACCGAGCAATTAGTGGATTCACGAATGACTTGTTATGAAACAATTTATAAGTGTTGCGAGTGACGCTTCGCGACCTCGGCCAAGGTTGCGAGCCAACACTTCCCTGTGTACTCAGTCGTTTATAGCATACATACTTATGTAAATCTATACATGGTAGCTATAATAGCAGAGCAATCAAATCACATGCCCTGTGTATTGTTTTCCGGGATATATTTTATAAAGAACTTGTAAGATACCTGGATTATTTTTCGCTATTTCATATTCAGTTTCCGCTGACGTTTCCGGTTCATTAGAGGTAACTTTATATAGCACTACCATGAATAATTGTAATGATTATTTATTTAATCTGTAAGATTTCACACTCGTGCTTGTGTCGCAAAATGTATATAATTGTCCTTCAAGAAATATTTATCGATCCAATAACAGGGTGGTTAAAAATAACGCTGTCGTTAGATCGATCCAGTAGTAATCATCAATAAATATAAATAGTTCTGAAAAATGCAGATGTCGTTCAAATTAAACAGCATCACAACAGATCCGTGCTCAACATGCTGCAAATACCGGCAACTCGAAAGAGCTGTACAAAGCCACTAAGATATTGGCAGGAAACAGCAGGCGTAAAAAGAAGCCGCTTAATCGAAAGAAGGGCAGCTCATTGTGACGGCAGTAGGGCAGCTACTTCGATGGCGCCAGCACGAGTCTTCCAACTGTCAGCAGCATCGACACCTGACACTCTGTTGAGGAGCCTTGGCGATGAGAAACTGACCTGTCAGTTTCTCATCGCCACGGCTCCTCAACATCAACATTGAACCACCGTCATCTTCCGAAGTGGCTGAAGCGGTCTTCTCTTTGAAGACAGACAAAGCACCCGGACTCGACCTAATAACTGCGGAAATGCCACAAACTGACTTAGCGTCTGCCGTCGATGTATATACTGAAGAAATACCGGACGACTGGAACAAGGGGCTTTTAATTACCGTACCCAAGAAAGGTGATCTAAATCAATGCGATAACTGGAGATGCATAACGTTGCTGTCGATTCCCTCTAAAGTCTTCTGCAAAATAAATTTGGATAGGCTGTCGAAGGCTGTGGAACCGTGTTATCTCGGGAGCGTCGTGTCAAAGACTGGGGGAACGGAAGAGGACAGGAATTGCTAGGAATTTCCTTCGCGCAGCTGAGACCTGTCTGGCAATCACGAAAACTGACCCGAACACTCAAACTCAAAATCTTCGGGGCCAATGTCAAATCTGTGCTGCTCTACGGGTGCGAAATGTGGAAGGTAACCAAGGACATATATCTCACGCCAAATCCAAGTCTTCGCCGTATCCTCGAGATTAACTGACCCGAGACGATCTTTAACGTAGAGCTGTTGGAAAAATGCCACGAGAGCCCGATCGACCGCCAGATCAAGCGTCGTAAGTGGAGGTGGATTGGTCACGCGCTACGGAGGGATCCTAGGGGACGTTAAGTCAAAGACAACAGATCCGTCGAATAGGCCTACCGGGGAAACCACGTTAAAAAAAACGCGCTACGTACACTGCCTCAAAGTTGGCGAGGAAACGACGTGTGCATATTATGACGATTACAACTCTTCCAACTTTTTGAATCGTTATATCTCAGAAACGGAAGCTCTTACGAAAAAAGTGAATAGGTTAATTCTAGGCAAGCGTGCTCTATCTTCGACCACATCATCGCTTACCATCAGGTGAGTTGGTGGTCAAGCGCGTGCCTATCAATAGTAAAAAATAAAAAAGTATCAAGTAATTTTTTTTTTTCGGTTTTTTTTTTTGGAACTAATTTTATGATGACTGTTTTGCTGAAAATCATGAAAAACCCGTTTTTTGTGACCTTCTACCCCGAGTAATTTTATATTTCAGTTATTATAGTGTTTGGAATAATCCTACCAATTGTGAGCTGGGTGTGAATCATTGTACCTCAACTCCAATTTTTTGTTCTAATTTGATCGAATTAAATACTCTTCCGTTACTGAGTGACTGACAGACAACGCACAGCCGAAACTACTGGTCGTAGAAAGCTGAAATTTGGCTAAGAGAGGACTTGTGAAAAGACGGAATATGTGCGTATGAAATCGCGGACAAAAGCCAGTATTATAATAATGCGTAATCGTATATCTACTAGTAGAAACAACAGGAAGTAATTTGCTCACTCAGAAGGTTATGGCGATATGATAACACATCATTTTGCGCTATATAGCTGAATCTTTGCACACATTATTCACGTACGCATAATTATAGTTCATCTAACCCTGAAAATCAGGAAATCAAAATTACCTAAACCAGCAGCTATTTTTCGAACACGTAATATAACATATATCTACCAATTGTGCAATTGTTTTGATTATGCAAGATACTTTTTTTTCAATCTTTTTCCTCACTTTTCTGACATTTCGTCAACAAGTTCATAAGAAGCCATCTTGATTATTATTCCCATTTTGGAACTTATGGGTACTGCTGGAGATAAATCATTGAAGGAGCACGAAGCATATCGCGTGACTCATCTGACGGATTGCTGTCAAACCGTTTAGCGCGTCCGAGAGGGTTCGCAAACAAGCGGGGTGCAGGGGTCGCGCGCACCTGCGCCCGCGCCGCTGACATTGCCAGATAAGATACGGCTATTATTTTGTCAGTGCTATCGGTCCAATGTCACAGTAACCTTAATGACACCAAATGACGCGCCGCACACGTTCGTCGCTGTGACCTTGCGATATTTATCTAATCTTATTCGCGAAAATATTGTTAGCACGATTATTTTCCATATATGTCAGTGTTTACATAGAACGTATATATAGAACAAAGGAATACTTTTAAGAATTTTCAAGTTCAGACGTATGTTAATGAGTCGCATTTTTATACAACTATCTAGCTAGCTATTACAGATTTATAAACTCTTTTTGGATCGTGTTTTGATGACAAAGAAAATCGACTGAAAAACATCTTTTTTTTTTAGTCTTTTTATTCGTTTATTAAATTCTAAAATAACTAAATAGATTAACTAAACAAACAAACTGGAAAATATAGCAATTTTAATTTATTTAATCTTGAGACGGATGTGTTCAATTTTCAAAACCTTTACTTATACTTTTGGACCGATTGAATTAAATACGCTTTTTCACCATTTTGCGATTGTTTTATTGCAACTATTACTGAGTAGTTCATACTATCCGCCTCTCGTTGTGGAGGTGGATGTAGGTATGAATCTTTTTAAAACGTGAGAAAACGATGCAGAGGAACATATTTTTAGATGACGGATAACTGAAGAAGCACGTGCGTTTTCCAACTGAAAACGTGAGCACGTTTTTCTCATGAAGTTGGTCAGCAGAAGTCTACTATAACTGGTAGCTACTGATTGCTAAAAAATTTTTGATATTTTGTTTGCACATATTTATATTTTGTACGGATCATTTTCCCAACCATTGGAAACCATGGAAAAATACATAAGGTATGAAAGAAAACACCTGATACTGTGTGTAATAGGTGTTTTCTTTAAAGAAATATTTTCTTTAATCGTATTTCTCGTCCTTTTGCCCGTTGGGGTTCGCGGAAAATTAAAGAATAAATCACATCCTTAGTTGTGTTGGTTTAGATAGCCTTACGTTACTTAATCAATGCAATAATATATGTGTCGTTTATTTAATGTGCGACCTTCATGACGTGTCGTCATCACCCGGAAATTGCTGTGTGGCAGTAGTACGCTGTTACAATTTTCCGAAGCAGGAAGTATGAATTCACAGCGGCCAAGGCGATGTAAAATTATTATACGCAATCATTTTGTTATAGGTATTACCTGATGCTCTGAAGGTTACCGCAAATGTTAACTAAATACCACTAGATCTTCTTTACATAAAGAAAAAAAAATTGCCTTTTTTCTACTATTATGTATTTCTTGTTTAATTAATTATTATATTATGTTTGACATTATAGTAGATATTGCGTGGATTTATATTTAGCATCTTGGTAAAATGGGTATTTTGGCGAACGTATTTTTAAGGTTCCGTAGTCACAGCAATTTGGAAGCGTTTTGTCTTGTTAGGCCGAGGTGTCCATCTGTTGCTTGGCCTGTCCCTTGGTCACACCCCCGTACAATTTTTGCTTTGTGTGTTTTGGGTTCTGCATTTATCTTGTCTCAGTCTGCGTTAGATATAACTTGTGAAGTATAGGTATTGTACGTAGCAGGTGGCTCGGTGCAACATCCGAGTAAAATCTACTTGTAGCTGGCTGGGCTTGACCAATGCCACGTTTATATTTTATTCCAAATTCAATACCTTGTTTTATATGCCCATAGATGTAGTATTTTTTATGCAAGTGGGGAATTATTTTTTATTGCATCCGAGGAGGAACAGACGCCCGAGAGGGATCCGAAAGACTGCAACGACAAGCACCCACGTGCATCAAGCGGTTTTTATAACAAAGTAACAAATTTATTGTGAGAAATGGCTCGCGGAATGGATTTGTTTGATATTGCAAAGATAATAAATTGGACAGATGAGGGTTGGCCGGCGCAGTTTCCCAAACTAGTGCGGAATACACACCAACGGATCTAAAAAGGCCAATTTAACAGAATCAGGAAGCACATCACGCTACCCATCACTGTCAAATTTTCCCAATCAACCTTGAACCTAACGCGTTAGCGATACAGATGAAAATTATATTTGACAGACTGTTGAGTGGTTAATATTATGATTCTGCAAAAGTGGCCTTTTTAGACCCGCTGTACATCCCTAAAAGCAGAGTAAGAGCCAGTTATTGAGTGTGTTGAAATATACTTTTCAGGATTCCATAACCAAAGGTTTTTATCCCTTTGGTTACGGATTCCATAAATAATAGGTAAGGTTTCATGAGGTTTCATAAGTAATAGGGTCCCGTTGATTACCACCAACGGGACCCTATTACTAAGCCTTCGCTGTCTGTCCGTCCGTTCGTCCGTCTGTCTGCCTGCGGACTGTTTCTCAAGAACATATGTAGAAAGTTGAAATTTTCACAGAGTGTATTGCTGCTATAGCAAAAAATATAAAAAAATATATATATTAAATATTATAAAAATAATTAAAATGAAAAGTGGCTCCCACAGAAGAAACCTGGTTTTCAGTTTATGGTACGGAACGCTTCGTGTGAGAGTCCGACTCACACTTCGCTGGTTTTTACTTTACTGATAGGACTTTTATGGTTAAACTTAACAAATCAAAATCGTTCGATTCGGTTTATGAATTTGATGAAATTTGAAATTCCCACTGCGTATGGAAAAAGTCAAGCAGATACACATAATAATTAGTAAATAAGGAAAGGTTTTTCGTTTGCTTTGTAGGTCACGTTCACGATGACAATCAGATTTATCGTTCAGAAAAACAGGCATAGATAGATAGATACTATGATAATTTAAACATATATTTTTGTGGTTTGTAACCAAATTATACTAATTTTTACTTCAGTTCTATTCATTTATGTATTTAAAAAAACTGGAAAAACACGAATTGCTACGCCGCCGTCTGTTTGTCTATATATTGGTTCCAATTGTTTATTGCGGGACTCTCACTCGCACTTGGCCAGTTTGTCCCATTTTCTGTGGATATATTAAAAAAAAATGCCGGAGACGGAGATGCAAGTGCAAGTCTGGCTCGCGCTTCGAGGGCTCTGTACAAACTCGTGTGTAGATACCCAATAATTAGGTGTAAGCATCATCTAACAAGGGAATCGTTTCCGATTTTTTCCGGGTATGCAATATAAACTGAAGATTATATAGTTATCATCGAAAGAAAAATCCTCTCATTAAGAGTAATGAGAGGATAAAACGATCAGTACCTACGATTGAAGGACAAACTTAACTTTGTAGTCGAAAAAATGTTCTCCCATACATCGATGTACGTCGGTCGTGACAGACCGACAGACGGACAACGAAGTGATGTTAAAAGGGTTCCGATTTTTTCTTTTGAGGTTATTTTTAGAAAAAATCAACTTGAATGTCCCTGTACTCGCATGTGTACTTAGTTTAGTTCGTACAGAATAAGTTCGCAATAGAATTTATTTGGGTACCTAGTTATTGGATAATAAAAAATAAATTAAAGAAAATCAAACAGAAATTTCAGAAATTTCAAAAACTTAGAAACTAGTGTTAGTACTTATATTCTATCTAACTTTAATATAACTAACATAAACCTACACCACAGTCACATGTAGGCCTATTCAATGCCCCAGTATGGGACTGTCCCACCTGTCCGCTATAGTTCTCAGAATTTAGTGATTTATTAGTTTTCACAATTATTTTCATTGACTTTTATCAAAGTAATGTTTTAAAGGATTTCGGAGTTTTCTTTATCCCAGGTCCTAAAAATGACTTCGAATCCGTTTCAAACGCACAAAGATGTACTGAAAACGCAACAAAGTCGTAAAAAAATACGTGTCTTGAGATAATAGGATAACGGAAATATAGACTAAGATAATATCAAAATGCACTTCAACAATCCTTGACAAACGTCTTTAGTAGGAACTGACCTTCACAATGCATATCTTTTAGAGCTTCATTGACAAAAAGGTCACTCAATTAAATGATTTGGTTGTAATCTATGCATTACGTTGTGTTTAGATAATAATAATGAGACAAAGGCATGCCTGAGTTGTTATGGGTCCCTGAATAATCGCTCAAGGTCTCTCTCTCTCTTTTAGGGTTCCGTACCTCAAAAGGAAAAAACGGAACCGTTATAGGATCACTTTGTTTTCAGTCCGTCTGTCTGTCAAGACCGTTTATATCAGGAACGCGTGGAGGTATCGAGTTGAAATTAAAACCATATACTCAGATAGATGGTCTCATGCAGCTGTGAAAAAATCAAACTTCTATGTTAACGTGAAAAAAAGATACGGTCGTTTATGTCGCAAAAAACGTGTATTATACTCTCAAGGGAATCAAAATGTATAGGGTATTTCCCGTAGACCTAGAACTATGAAATTTGGCCAGTAATGCCCTCTTATACTACAAATAAGGGAAAAGTCTGAAAACTATACATTTGTAATTAAATCATAAAAAAATAAAGTCTATTTAAAGTTATTTGTATCTGCAAATTTGTACGGAACCTTCGGTGGGCGAGTCCGACTCGCACTTGTCCGGTTTTTTTATGCGGGACGACCAAGTATGTATATTCTCAAGAAAACTTATTACTTAAATAAAACTTTTTCAATAAACAAAACAAAAAAAAAATGGCCTAAACTGGACTCTTTGTTAGAGAAAATGGAAAATGCGTACATTCCCCAAAAACAAGATATTGCCGCCAAATTACATAGCAAGTAAGTTGATTCCAGTTTAATTGTAAGAAGGACGAACCATCAAAATCGTAGCATATGACATACCTACTACCAACCAACTTAAATCAACCATGTTCATAAGAACTGTTTTCAAATTAGGACAGTCTTCATTCACACAATCGTACTTTTTCGTATCGTTCTTCGTATTGTTTCACAACAATATTTTTTGACAAGTCTGCTAAATTCTGATTGGTTTTGTAGCCATCTTTCCACTCGTTATAGGAGCGATCAAATTCCTTCAGGTACGTTGCATCTTATAGCATAACTAACTCGTAGAGTAGCTATCATAATAAGCCAGTTTAATAGATAGTCCTTTGAAAATAGCGTATGAATTATATTTGCAGCAAAAACTAATTTGATGCTCATAAAACCCTAAACATTTTATGCGGATCTTCCGCTACGAATTTGTTTTCAAGTATTCAAGGTCAAAGGTGAATGAAAAACAATACAAACTTCCGTAATTCCGAACAAAACATATTATATCAGCCATCATAATATTTATTGATATATTCTCAAATGAAGGCAACTGATACAGTATGTTTTTTTAGAACAAACAAAATAAGTTCCTTTAAAATCCTTCACTATTTACATTACGTTGTTTATAAAAAAATTTCACGCGAACTTACGTCAAACTAAAATTATACCCTCGTCCTTCACGTGAAGTGACATGGTACTGGGTCTACAATAGTAATAGATACATATAAAATAAATACTTACGTATTGAGTCAAAATATTTTTGTTTGGCCTTCTAGTTGCTTATAGCGTGAAGGACCCCTACGCGGTGTAGCTCTTGTTTCATAAGGTCCATGATATTATTGACAGTTCAAGTTAATAATAGAGTCTTACCTAAATCCGGAATGGAGCTGGATGGTTCCTCGAAGGATGGCGGCTTGTGGAGACGTGGCGGTGGCGGTGGCGGTGGTGGTGGCGGCGGGCGCATGCACTGGATCACGGAGTGCGCGGGCGCTGCCAGCAGCACGGGCGCGCGGAATTCCTTGCCCGGCGGCGCCGGCAGCTCCAGCCTCCGCGCTCCGGGCAGCATCTCCGCCTCGTACACCATGTCCATCGGCTCGCGCTTCGGGGATAACTTAGGATAACACTGCATCGTTCCTTCAATACTGACAAGTCACTACGTCTATTAAATTGTCTATTATAGTCTCGGAAACCGGCTACTATAAAACTATCAATTAATCCACAAAAGTATCGAAAGTAAATTCACATGCAATACGGAAATCTTCTTATAGCGGGGACATTTCAGCGCATTGTTTACGTGGAGCGAGTACAAGTTGAAGGGCAAGTATGGGCGCCAGTTCGAGCGCGGGTTCGTGCGTGCGCGGCGCGCCGCTCGACTCGCGAGACTCGTTCGCTCGCCGCGGCTAACTTTCTCTCACTGGCGTGGCGGGCGCTCGCAGCCGGACGAAAGTGAATCTGCAGCGTGCGCCCCTCGCCCTCCGCCCTCAGGTATCCTGCACCGCCCGCCCAGCGCCGCCGCCACCGCCGCTGCAACGCCCATCCGACATCAACTTTAACCTTAACTCTGACCTTTACGGGAGTGCACTGCACTCACGATACACCTTACTCGATTACAAATAACATTACATTCTTAAACACGTTCTTAGACCATATCGAGCCCTTACTGTCATTTAATTATCTTATAAACAAAACACCAGTCACAAACACACAACTCGTACTTAAACGCTAGCACCAAAAATAAATCATATGCATGGCATGGAATGATTCAAGTTTTTGCGGCAAACGAATTAATTACGGTGCACGTCGCCCTTGAACTTGAGGATGGTGACGTACGTGCCAACGAGGCTAACATTCAATTATTCAACTTGTTAATCGTACCAGCACCTATGTCATTAACTATGTATGAAATAATAGATTATAGACTATTCAGCTATTGTAAATGTAATTAGGAAAATGTTATTGTACCCCACAGCAAATATGATTGTAGTTGGTCTCCGTTTTTAAGCAAATTTAATAAAAACAATTATTTAATTTATACTTTTTTTTAACAGTTATTTTGTTTACAAAATCAGAAAACGCTCACTACAATTTTACCGCTCAAAAACATAACATGTTTTTGAAATGTAAAATACTTCAAAAACTTGCATTTACATTATAACTACAAAAATCTACTGTAATGCCATTGGATAGCACTTTCTACTTAAAATCTTGTTACAAGAAAAATATCTTGTTGGTTATTAAGAGCATTTTGTAAGTTACTGTAACATTAAGTTTGTATTCAGAATAAAGTACGATTCATCATATCTAAACACTAGTTGACCCACGCAATTTCGTCTGCGTCACAATTTTCATTTCTGCTCCGCTCCTATTGGTTTTAGCGTGATGATTTATAGCTTATATATAGCCTTCCTCGGTAAATGGGCTAACACTGAAAGATTTTTCAAATCGGATAAGTAGTTCCTGAGATTTCGCGTTCAAGCAAACAAACAAACAAACTCTTCATGTTTATATATTAGTATAAGATTATTTCAAAAACATACTGAGATGTTGGTCCGTCCTTGAGTAAAACTATAAATTTCGGTTCGCGTAGATACCTGAAATATTTACACGTGACCTTCGATGACGTTTTCATGAAATATTCTGAATTTCAAGCGATATCTTAAATTAACCCGGTCAGTGTTAATGTCGAGAGATAAGACGTAACAGCTATTATCACTTCCGCGAAGGAGGAGTGATACAGTCTGCTCGATCGATGCTCGCCGGACAAACGAGCACGCTCCCTGATAACAACTGATAACCATCTAGTAGATAGCACACCAACTGGACTCGAATAAAACTGTTATGTGCTTTATAGAACACTTTTTTATCGCCAGTTTAAGATAATACACGATTTTTTTATCATCTTCATGACGTGTACGATAGGGCATGTGAGGCTGATACAGCATTGCTCCATTGATGCTCCATTGATTGTACCTTCAGTGTACACCACACACTTTTATAACTTTCTAAGAAAATTGTATCGAGAACTTCCCTTATCTTCTAAGTTGTGTTATCAAGATCTCTTTTTAAGGTTTCCTTTAAATGGAATTTTCCTGAAAAGAGTATTTTCCACGAGAAAAAGATTTTTCTAAAACTTTCTACGCATTCTATAGCAATACAAGCGATGCGAACATCCCTAATGAACATATATTTTGAAACTTATAATGCTAATTTTTTTTCTTTTTAAAGATACAAATTGACGTTTGACAATATTGCCAATAATGAAAATAACCGTAGCTTTGCTCGTCCACTAACACTGCACTGACCACGCACGATCCTAACTACTAACCAAATTAACCCTATTGCCGTAACTACCCAGTTTTTAGGCGAATAAGATATCATTTTTTACATTTACTCATGTGAAAACCCTAAAAAATACGCGACAGCAAAAGATGAATCAACCTGTGTCTGCAACGACGTAGTACGGTTACTACTACGCGATCGCGTGCTCAAAAGAATATGACAGTCTCACTTTTTGAAGGTTTTGTGAAAAAGTGCCTGAAGAATGATTATAATGGGACGTGCATGATGGCAGCAATGTTGACCCGTATGCTAGTCCATGGATAGATGGAAATCCTATAGCTAAACGTGTAACGAGTGCTTCTCACACCCTTACTGCGGTCTCGGTTTTCAATGTAAAGCAATGTGTAGATAAGGGATGGTCATTAATTTTCACTCAAACATGGGCTCATATCATACTCGGTTCAGAATACTGTTAAATTGATACATAAGGCTTTTTTCATTTGTCCCTTCAAGTGCTTTTATTCCTTAATTCCTGTATGACCCTCAGTTCTGACAGATGAGCGTTTTCTTTCATCTTAACAAAGAGGTGAACCCATTTGAGGCCTTATAGTTTTAATTTTTTTTTAACCGCACTGGGTCCGCGTGGTGGATTATAGCCCACTCCCGCTCGGAAGAGAGGAGACCTGTGTCCCAGCAATGGGAAAAATATAGGCTGATTATGTATTTTATGTATGTATGGGTAGGATGTCCACCATACATGTACCAGTGGCGCATCGCCGTTCGTTTTGCGGTCCGATGATGGAACGGGCTTGGCGGAATTAAATTTTGCAATTCCGTCGCACGTTCCCCAAAATGCATCCGGCAGAAAACCGACAGGTTGGCAACTCGGCATCAATGCCCAAGATTTTGGAGCTTCAATCGACGAGCCTATCATTGCCGATGATCCTCTTGGCCCGTTTCTCAATTGACTCAAGAGCACCAAGCTGATTTCTGGCAGATCCATCCCAAGGAGAGCAGTACTCCATACACGATCGAACTTGCGCTTGATAGAGTTTGAGCAGCAGTTCTCACCTTTGCTTCGCATCTTTTTTACAACCACTTGACCAAATTGGCATCGCCCCATTCGGAGACAGCCTGTTAGGTTCAAATGCTCAACCATATCCTCCTGGAGAGACCGAATCTGCGACCCACCAGATCGTGCGTCAGAAACGTATGTATCTCCCAGCAACACTGCTGTCGTCTGCATACCCAAAGGTGCCAGATTTATTTAAACTTCTCAATTAATATTATAAATAAATATTATACATATTTTTATTTACTTTTCGGGAAAACTTATGCTGAAAAACGTAATTATATAAACGTGAGTATTAGTCATAGCAGGTTCCATAATGAATAGGCGGAATAACAATGATTTCCCACTTGCAATAAAATAATACTATTATAGTATCTATTTTGCAGTTATTTTTAACGTAGACCTTTGAATAAGAAATTCTATGGTTCTGCCTACACTTGTATTCAAAAGTTTAATGAACTTTTTCAATAAATTATTCTGCAATCGATTTTTGACGCCTTTGTCCTTTTCAGATTAGTATTCAGGACGTCAAACTTATGAAAAATTTAATAAGCTGCAAGACCCAGAACTCAAATTAATCCATGTAAACTGGGACACAGACATTCGCTATACAAAGAAAACAAGTGCATGTAAATGCGTTTCATTTTTGTGCAATTTAACACAGCATTTTGAAACATAAACATGAGAGCGGCTGGGGTGGCTGAGGGTGTAGCGGCATTAGGCGTGCGGGGGCGAGAGGGTGGCGTGGGGTTGGCGGGGCGCGGGGCGGCGGGGGGTGCGGTGCAGTCGCAGGGTGCGCCAGCCGAGGTCACTGCCACCGCCGCTCACGGCCGGATTCAGCGTTCACGACTATTTTGGCGACAGTCTCACTGAACTCTAGCCACTGTCATGCATCGTAAACTTATTGACTATGTCTACACAAATTACAATTACTTCCTAATGTGTAGTTTAATATTCCTCATTGTGCAAAAAAATATTCATTTCTTAGACATGCAGCAATAAATTATAGTAAAAATGGTAAATCCATATTTTGTGGACCATGTATAAAGCAGATTATATTACTCATTTATCGAGTTTCTAAGTGAACAATATCTCTGTTTTTATTACTGACATTAATAACTGATGATATTCAATATACCTATGACCTTAATTAGGTTTCGTTATATCTTTTTACTTACGTAGATTGTAGATTACTTTCGCAGTCATAAGCACGTATGAATATTTTAATGTACCTACTTGAACGCTTGGATCGATTCAAAATATTAATCATCCTAGGTTAAATTTTTATTTATAGGTTTCATGACTTTGGAACCTTATGTTCATTATTTTTAACACGCATAGCTAAGCGTTTATTAAACTGTGGCATTATTTTTCAACCGCCAGATAACCTTCTATTGAAGAATTTCAATAATATGGCAGATTGTCTTTTTTTTTCAATTATAAGATGTCAAACCACCGTTTTTATTCTGATAACATAACATTATAATAAAATACAGTTCAAAATGTTTTTTTTTTTTTGTAAAATATTAACCTAAAATATAATTTACAATACTTAGATGCCTATTGATACTAAGATAAACCTGTAGCACAGCCGCAGGAGCTTTTATAGTGTGACACTACATTTAATTTATTGACAATATTTTACATCTTTATAATAGTTAATGTAATGATTAAAAAATTGTCCCTTAGTGATTTGTTCTGGTAGTGAAGTGACTTTGTTTTATCGATAGCTTTTTATGGCTTAGTATGTTGGGAGTGAAAGTTGGCGGGCATGGAAGGGCACCAGGACACGATGGGGTGCAGTCGGGTGGCAGCGGCGGCAGCGACGCGCGCATGCGCACAACGATGTGACGCCGCGAGTCATCCTAGTGCCGCAAGCCCCGACCTCCGCTCACACCGAGCAATGTTTTTTTTTTAGAGCTTCTCATATAAATTCATCAAAAGCTATTTCAAAACTAACCCATTTTGCTACATCATCTTCAGGGCCTGCAAACTCCAATAGAAAAGGCGTGATTTAGTTTATGTGTGTACTTTTATTATTTGTTTATGAAACAACTTTCGTCTGTTACATGTTTCGACTTTCCTTATTTATATTCCATAGTACCTTCTGCCAGCGGCTTTGCTCTCGTGATCCCTAGGGAAAATACTCCCGGATTAAAAAGTAGCCTATGTGCTATGGAATAGCACAAAGGCTACTTTATGTCCTTACTTACTTTAGTCTGGAGAGATAATCTATCTCTGTGCCAAATGTCATGAAGATCCTTTCAGGTGTTCTGTCGTGAAAGAGTAACAAACAAACTTACATCCATCCATCCTCACGAACTTTCGCATTTATAATATTAGTAGGATATTATTCAGTTATAAAAAACTCAGAATATCAAAATACAACAGTAAATATCGTTTTTTATACACTCAACATTTTGCATGACCAACAGGCTGGTATGTTTTTAGCTGAAATAATTATTCATCAGCTTTGCCATGCAACGTGGCCATTCTCCTATTTTCTGGACACATTTCCGGATAACAGCGATGTGGAAGAGTATTTCAACACCTAAGTGTTTTTGATTTTGTATACTATACAATAATTAGTTATGTTTAGTATTGATACAATGCTACACCGTCTCTACTACGGGGCCTACGCTGCTACTACGACATGGACAACGCAGCTGCTACACCACCGCTACGCCGCAGCTAGTGTGCGGCCTACGCTGCTGCTACGACGACAGGCTATATGGACATCTGTTACGCCGCCGCCGCTACAGTCCATGTTGTGCCGCGCAGCGTCGTACGTACGACGCTACTACGCCTCTTTTATCCTCTTCTACGATGCGCTGCTGCTACGTTCCCTTGGCCAAACGCCCAGTGCGAAGATATCTACCACAAAGTAACTTATCTATGTAACCTAGGCAACCTATTACCCAGATATTACTAAAAAAAGATTTTATTAAGTAGATAACCAACAAAAAGCGTTATCTTATCTGTACGCTATTATGAGCCAAAGACAAAGCAATATCAAGGCTAGATGCATTGCCGAGGCACTAGAACCCACGTGTAGGATAACGTGACAAGCTTAAAGATAACAGTTTTACAACAGGAAGTGTCGCAAAAAGCCTTAATCCTGCCATTGAAGTTTTTGAAAATTTCCTTTTTTTATTGATTAAATGTGATAGTCACGCATATTCAGTAAATAGGTCACTAATTGACTTGAATTAATTTTGAACTGATTTGTTTAACATTTAATTAATACTTGCAATACAAATTTCATTCAAAACAGGAAATTAAAAGTTTCAAAAAGATTTGACAGTTCACCTGTCTAAACCCTTCTTACTATACTATATTACAGTTTGCTTTGGATTAAAAAATATAATTCAATTGTGAATTATTCCTACAGGCTGCCTCACTTATTTGGCCATAACATAAAAGTTATGGCATGATAATGATTAGTGGGCTATACTGGGTCGATTAATTCCCATCGAACGTGCGGGCGTGCATAGCGACGGTGTGAGCGCGGCCTGCAGCGGCTACCGGCGGCGTCGCGCTCCCCGATCGATATGCAACGTCCCGACATGTATTTCTTCTCCCAGACATAACAGGTCCATTGCACTAATTTACTCGACTCCACCCCTTCACATTACCATACATATTTTTCAGACGGGCTGCTCCAGTTAGAATTATTGGCGAATAAGTTATATTATCATATCATATTTCTCTGCCACTTAAATATTTCACGACAGAGAAGATTTAAAACGCAAGATTACTGTACAAGATTCGTCCGTCGAGATGACAATCAATTTATTTTAATGCACCAATGTTGTTCAGTACAGTTATTTTGGTTAATCTGTTCATATAATTTGATATATTTAAAGCTTGGAACCTTGAAGAGTGCATCGGTGGAATGCCCTCCTGAGGGTACCTCAATGTCGGGCTCTGGGTGCCAGTCGTCGCCCTCGGATTCACTACCCCCGGCCATCGCACTCAACCCTGCACCACTACCTTAACTATATTACCACTTTGTAAATAAACATTGCCCTATTATTTCGTAAAATACCATATCTCACGCACAAATCTCGAACAAATAGGCTATGTGGCACGCGCTGGGTAAAGCCTAAACGTGTAGCGAGAAGGGTTAATTGCGATATGATCTAAAATAATGGAAAGTTAAAAACAAAGGAAAACTATCCACAAAAATTAAAATGAACCTTTTAAATTCATTTATGCCTAAGTTGTCAAATATAATGAATCAATAATAAAATGCTTTTCATATTTTTAATTTATAACGATGATCTTCGAGCTATCTATTTTTATTTACAGAAGAACAGAAATTAGTCTGACTCAACAGTAATAAAAGAATGGGTTTGTATTTGGACCTCATGATTTTTTTGGAAATCGGTTGTGGCAGGCTGGGGGTGGGGTGGTGTGGTGGTGAGGGTTGAAGGGGGGTGGTATTCAGCGCACGCCGAGGCCGAAGTCTTCGCTGTCGTTGACACGGGCCGAGGACACGGTCTCCAAGGTCGCTCGGCCCTCAGTAATCCCTATACAAAAGTTTGGCCATCGCCAGAAATGAATGCAACCGCACATAAAATTGTGTAAACCTAGCTTTGAATACTTTGAAACGTTTTGGGTTATCGAATAATACTTTAAGCAAAAAGCTTCACGATTTCTAGGGTGAATTTCTTAGGAAAAGCCTGGTAGTGGCTTTGCTGGATTAATACATTTAGGAAATGGCCAAATCACGGCGGTTATCAAATATTTATTTACTGAGCACATTGAGTCCATTTAAATGTTTTTCACTAAAAGATGATTCCGTGCTTCGGAAGGCACATATGTCGTATAAGCCGGTGGTCCCGGCTGAAAAATGGCGGTCGTCAAATAAACCATGTCAGAGGCCCTTGAAGCGGTTTAGGGGTGGGAGACCTTACTACCCACACGATCAGAAAGAAGACTAAAAAACTGATTATCATCTCCTTGTTATTATGTTTGTGTTATTAACGAATTAAAAGACAACATGATTAAGTTTAACTTCTAGCTTTACAGTTGCGTAAGACGGTGAACAAAGTTGGTTTGCGTGTCGCCACCTCAGTTTAGGGGCAAAATCCGTAAGTCCTTGAAATGTGTTCGTAAGCTATAATAGTCAACCCAAGTCGAAGGCAACTTTTCTAGAGTGGTATATCTATATTTCCAGCGTTTACTTTCTACTAAATGAAAGTTTATAACGTGAAAACCACAATAAAGGTTTTGCCGCCACGCGCTACGATAACCTTCAGACCTCTTCAGTCTGCATGCCTTTAGAGATGCATTACAGCTCTAGTGAAAATCACTATTGATTGCACGATTTCGATGAATTTTCACATATTTTCTAATTTATAACTACTTTGAAGGACGTCTTGGATTCAATCGGAGCAATGAACGTTAAAGTTGGCAGCGTGGGCCATTGAACGCAGTAGCCCTTAGGGTGGATACTTTATTAATAGTTTACATTTCTATCTGTTGTTAATCTATTAATTACGGTTATACTTGTAGATGTACTGTGGAGGGAACTACATAATACAGTATTAAGAGTACTTTCTATCTACTTAATTTTTATTTTACAAACAATAAAATTATTTTATTAATTTTTTTTTTCACATTTATCGGTTTCGATTCCCGGTTCAGACGATTATTTAAAATTTCTTGAATAATCTGCTTGAATGTGAAAAAAGAAATACCAGTAATTTTAGTATACCGTTCGAAAGACTCCATCATACACATTTATTTCTTCTAAATAACATAGCATTTAAAACAAAAAGGAAGACCAACAAAAACATGTAATTTAAAATAATCAGGTACGTTTAACTACAACTTACAATCAATTAAATGAGTTTACAATTTCACGTGATATTTTATAATCTTACGATCTATTTTCCGGTGACATATACGAATGATTTCTTTATTTTTTCATTGTGAATGTTTAAAATAATATTTTCAAGTTCAGTTCTTGTACTACAATAGTGAAGAGTCGTACGATCGCCCGCGTGTGCTCTAGCAAAGAGTATTCTGCAGACGCAGCACAACACGGTCGTCGCTGCTGTCGCAAAAAAACGTATATTTCGACACTCTCAAGGGAATCAAAATGTATAGGGTATTTTCCGTTGACCTATAGAGAACTATCAAATTCGACAAGTAATACCGTCTTATATTACAAATACCTATAGAGAAAAATCTGAAAACGATATATTTTTATTCAAATCTTAAAAAAAAATAGTCTATGTTCTTAAGTAATATGTTTACAGAACTCTCGGAGGGCGAGTCCGACTTGCACTTGTAAGTACGGCTTTTTTTTAGTTTTTTAAAACTACCTCCATAAACGATTAAGTGATTAATAAACTTTGTATGGAAGAATCTTATTTACAATCTTGATATAATATAAGAAATATATATTTTCGGATTTTTATTCCATTAGATCTAGAAGGTGTTAACGGTTAATGAAGTATTTAAGGGACGACATTACTACTTGCTTCTAATTTCAAATCACATTACTGCCCGGCGGGTTATAATGAAATGCAATACCTACAATATTATTACGGCGGTGGGCTGCGTGACCTGCTCCTTGCGGCAGGAGCCGACGCGCACCACCTGTTTTCATGGCTAGAGCTCAATTTTCTCGCAGGAGTAAAAAGTAGAGTACCTAAGCTCCTCAGGGGTAAAGGTGTAGGCCTTGGGCTAGCTTAATTCCCTCGCTGCATTCAGAACGCTTGGAGAGGGAGTTAAACTTTAACCTCGCTTGCGTCGCGCGGGAGTTAACTCTCGAATCCTTCATTTCGTTCGGGATTCAATATGACACGCGTGCCTTATGACACTGCTTTATCCCCTCAGTTCATAATCTACTATTTACGTTTTATTAAAAAATACCAGTAATTACTGTAAGTTACTTAGATCTTCTAAATTAATTAAGTATTTTATTTTGGGCATTATACGTTAGCTATAAATATCACAAAACTATGTCAATTTGTATATTTGTATTTTATGGCATAAAATAACAGTTATTTATGATACTAGTGCGGTAAGTTGGTTATTACAATCAAGTAGACGGGCTTACCATAGTCAAGAGTTTTTAAATAATAGGTCCCTATGAAAGAATAATAGGACCTATGAAATTGCCGTTTTGTATGAAAAAATGTAAACGAATTTTTTTCATGTATTTTTTATTTGTATTAATCGAAGTAATCACCCATGCAATCAATGCATCTTTGCCAACGCAGTGGCAGTTTCTTGATGCCCTTCTTAAAGAAATCAGCTGGACGGGAGGCAACAAATTCTTCAAAGGCATTTTGTACTGCCTCTCGGGTATTGAATTTTTTTCCCGCCAAGAAGTTATCCAAATTCTGGAAAAAGTAGTAGTCTGTAGGCGCAAGGTCTGGTGAGTAGGGCGGATGACGGAGAGCTTCCAACCCCAGTTCTTGCAACTTGGAGACCGTCTGCTGTCCAGTATGAGGTCACGCGTTGTCGTGCAGGAGCAGCGGAGACGAGCGATTGACCAATGCTGGTTGGAGATGTGTCAGCTTCTCCATCATTGTGTTCAGTTCTTCACAGTACACATCTGCAGTAATGCTCACCCCGTTTGGTAAGAAGCTAGGCTGTGATGAATCACACCGGCGCTAGACCATCAAACAGTGACCATCACTTTTCTAGGGGTAAGTTTTCGTTTAGGGCATTGTTTAGGTGCTGAACCAGGATCCAACCAACTTGCTGAGCGCTTGCGGTTATCAAACAGAATCCATTTTTCACCGCAGGTAACAATGCGGTTCAAAATTCTTTTTATTTGTGTGTCTGTTGAGCAGTGCAAGGCACGTCTCGACGCGTACTTCGCGCTGGCGATCATTGAGTTCGTGGGGCACCCATTTGTCAAGCTTTTTTACCTTGCCAATTTGACGCAAATGGACCAATATTGTTTTGACGCTAACGTCGAAAGCTGCTGCTAATTCAGCCGTAGATTGTGTATCATCAGCTTCCACAATCGCCTTTAATTCGTCATTGTCGACCAAAGTCTTCGGACGACCGCGAGGTTCATTTTTCAGGTCGAAATTTCCAGAACGGAAGCGAGCAAACCAATAACAGGTGGTGCGTTGGTTTGTAGTGTTAGCTCCGTAAACGTCGTTGATGTTGCGTGCCGCTTGTGCCGCGTTGCTGCCACGACGGTATTCATATTCCATAATTACTCGAATTTTTAACGTATCCATGATGACGAAAAAGATTGAAATGCGATGAAAATGTAACACTAATCAATAAACAAATGACTACTTTTGGAAAAAAAAACATGTTTTTAAAATAAAATTAATTTGAAATTAGAATTCTTAGCCAAAAAAAAATTATTTTGATTTGAAATGGCCAGTACTGCAGAACGACAATTTCATAGGTAAAGACCTAATACCAATATCCGCATTTATGTCATACAAAGTTTTTTAACACATTTTCGAGAAAACAGTACAAGAGGTAATGAGATAAACTTTTTGTTTTTATAAGATTTCAGTCGGAAGGAAAGTCACAATAATCTTTGCAATATAAATATGGCTCGAATCTGCAAATTTAAAATTAGAACTATATCTTTCGTTTCGACTTACAAAGGTATTGAGCAAGAGCGCTTCCAAGGCGGTATGATCATTCAGCTTATTAACCATCCATCTTATTATCCATTTATTCTTTTAAATTATTATTTTGCTGATATTCTATTTTTAAAACTGAACTTCAAATTACTTAAAATGAACACGAATTAGTAATTTCGAATGTGCCATTTTTTATTTAGTAAGTTTAAAGTTTACCTACATAAAATTAATTAACTTTAGTTTGCTACATAAATCTAAAGCTCATTTTTGTTTAATCTGTGGTATTCGCGATTCTCCCGCCACGGAAATTTGAATAAAATTTTGTTAATAATTGATGGAGTAATATTGAAAAATATAAGGAAGCATTGGAAATTACACTACGCTTTATTTCACCTTCAAGCTGTTGAACTTTTCTTATCCTCGTATTGTGAAACTCAGGCAGACGCATTTGCTTAGTACATTTGTGTCACTATAATCCTAAAAAAAAAAAACTATCATCTCATTTGTTCTGTAGTTCTAAATACCCGACTGCACCAGGGGGGCTATGTTTTTTCCGAGTATGTTTGTATGTAAGTAAATTTCTTTGGCACGGTCTGTAACCTAAACGACACCTCTCAAGCTAAAACCCATCAAGCCGTTTAGGCTACAAAGCGTTCCATAGAAATATACATAAATTGGAAAAACATAACCCTCTTCCTGGCGCAGTCAGGTAATTAGAACTAAACCTATCGTCTCATTTTTTCTTTCACGCAAACGCAGACGCAGATGGAAGCAGAAGCGCTTTCGTTTGCGTGAAACTTCATAATGGTATTCTTATATATTGTTTATGGAAGTTAAAAAAATCCGTAGAGGATACGCACGGCGCTTTCTATCGGACCATGTGGTAGAGTACCTATTTTACCGCACGTTCCATTGTAATGTGCTTAATTTTTAACTTTCAAACAATGTATCTGGGCTTCGTAAATGCATTTCTTTAGCAAATTTGTTGAAAAGAAAAAAAAGCTCTTAAAAGCCCCTTTAGATAATGTTAGCCTTATTCTCTTGGTTACACGGTTAATCCTCATCGTCGTAAGCTGCCTCTGTACTTTTTTCTTAATATTTCAAAACTGGGACATAATTGACCGCAGTTTCTATGACATAAAACAAGAACTTAAAAAGCCCTTTCAGAAAAAAATACCCTCATTACTGTTCGTCAAAAATGTGTATTTACGTTAACTCCAATAATTCAAACCTGGAACACAATTGACCTTGCTTCTATAACATGAAATAAAGAGCCAAAAAGCCCTTTCAGAAGAAATAAATCTCCTTGCAGTTGGATAGGTACTTGGACCAATTTTTCTCATCCTCGTTTAGCAAAATGAATAAAAAAAATTGCAACAAAATATGGTTAACATTTTAGTCATCATCTGCCTAGCCTTTTCCCAACTACATTCGGGTCGGCTTCCAGTCAAACCGGATTCAGGTGAATACCAGTGTTTTACGTGGAGCGGCTGCCTACCAGACCTCCACAACCCATCAACTGGGTAATACGGTACATCTTGGCAAGACTGGAGTCAGATTTATCCGTAACGTAAACATTTTAGTATTTTGTCTATAAAACATAATTCAGAAGGAATACATTGATAAGAAAAGAAGGAAGAAGGAGGTTTTGCTGTCGTAGAATATAAGTACTAACATAGATCAGAAGCCACATTGTTTCTAACATCCTAATAAGTAAGTACTGACGTAGGTTTAGGGATCGTTAATAACATCTTTTATGAATTTATGTTTGTGTTTTTATAAGACAGCATAAGGTTTTGAAAAACACAAACATACATTCTTAAGAGAAAATTAGCTCACACTTGCGAATAGTATGCGAATGCGAGCAATGCGAAGCGTTCACTAGTCTAACTAGTACATGTGAGAACAATCAATGCAACTGTATTTAAATAAACTGGTCATATAACAATGCTCAATAAACAATGAACGAGACATTGTGAAGGTCCTTACTCTGCAGGTTCAAGGCTCGCCGGCCATTACTTACTGCTATCGTTATCACTCGGCCTCGACTCGACGGACGACCGACGACGGACGACCGACGACCACTCGCCACTCTGCCTAGCTCGAGATCAAGACACTTACAGGCTACAATTATAACTTCCAATGTATGTTGTACTTTATACTACCTACACTTCATATGACAGGTATCAATTCGTAAAATGTTTTCTGATGAAATTCATAGTGGAAACTTTCGCGAAAAGAAAATCTTTAAGGATGGCACGTGATATGTATTAACCTAGTTTTATTTACGATAAGTTACCAATAATAAAAACAAAGATATTAAGCTCCTTATATTGCTAATAAGATTATGTTGTATCTAATTGAAAAAAGTTCATCGACCCCACCAAAACATGTTTACTTTCTTATTTCAGGTCAATAGCAAATTCTAGAATAGAGGGGGCTGCAGTAGTCTGGTGGCCCCCACAGTAAGGGTGGAAGGAGGGTTACGGTGCATCGTACGAAAGGGCAACTGCAGATAACGCAGGCAGGGCCCAGACAGTCAACGTCCCGATGCATTCCCGTGCCCCGCCGCCCCCGCGCCCCCTCCTGCCCCCCACCGCCCCGCGCTCGCCCTGCTGCGCCGCTCCAACGGGAACCCGTATCCGGCGCGCCACGCACCACGCTTTTTGCAACGCTCCCATCGGCGGTCTCTCTCCACTCTCGTCAGTTCGTTGAGCTAATGAAACCGATTACTTGCTTGCATACTTGAGACAATGAAACACTCACCCTATTCTTTTTTTTCTCAATTTGTCCGATTTATTACAAGCTAAAGATGAATGCTTTTGCTTGATTACGATAACACAGCAAAACACAAAGCTACATTATATTCTACGAGACCAAGGAATGTCCAGGTATAGCGTTACTTACATAAAAACTATTTGAAAATTATGGAACATTAAAATAAGTGGTGCGGTGAAAACTTAAAGAAAAGAAAAATACCAAGTAAGTACAAAAGTTTGACAACTGCCACAGATACAAAGCCTCCTCATCAAGTAGCTTTCACTCAGATCGGGAATAAGGAAGAAAAACTAAATTATCTTGAAGTGAGAAAGGTTCCTTCGAGTTTTGTTCAAGTTAAATAGACTGATTAACTGCCTCGTTGGCCTCGTGGCACAGCACAGAGAGCGCGGTCTTGGGTTCGATTTCCAGGTCGGGCTGTGTTATTGGGTTTTCGATTAGGCGCTTCTCAGTTGCAAAATTGGAAAGTTAGTGGTGGTTCCTTAAAGAATAGAAAAGAAAACCCCAACGCAGATTTTGTAAACAACTAAATAAACTTATGTTAGGCATTAAGTGAGACGAATTTTAGAATCTCATTTTTGTTATTTGATCTTCCTGAGGAAACCTGAAATTGAATCTTTCCCTTACCTATTTGAGTGCGTGGCGAAGCATGGTTTCATCGTCAACATGACTTGACTGAAAAATACGAGATTTTGCTGAGGATCTCGTGGCTAGATAATAACGGCCACACGGGCCGATCTTCGATGTTAAGCAACGCTTGCCAAGGTTGGTCTGTAGATGGGTGACCATCTTAACATACCGAGTTTCCTCCGAGCCTCGGAAAGCACGTTAAGCCGTTGGTCCCGGCTGTCATTTGTAGATCTTTAGCAGTCGTTACGGATAGTCAGAAGCCAGTAAATCTGACTCCAGTCTTGTCATGAAGTACCGTGTTACCCAGTTAATGGGTTGTGGAGGTCTGGTAGGCAGCCGCTCCACGTAAAATACTGGTATTCAGCTAAATCCGGCTTAACTGGAAGCCGACCCCAATATAGTTGGGAAAAGGCTAGGCAGATAAAAATACGAGACTTTGCTAAATTTTTATATTTATCTATCTACACCGACTTCTCAGTGATCAGCAGTGCGATTCAGTTGGTGTTGGTGGTTGGAAGTGAGCTGTCATTTGAAGTGAGCGAAATGTGCGGCCGTTATCTTCAATACTAATATACATTCTCAACTACTCAATAAGTCAAAGTTGTCTAAATATTTCAGTTTCTGAAAATAAGAAAGCCAAAGTTGGACATTTTACCCAAAAAACACAGTCAAATTGTAATAGGCCTCTTAATTATGCCTAAATGCAGCGGCTAATGAGTATTAAATCAATACACGGGGAGAATTAATGTTACTTAATGAAAGAAAAAGATTCACTGTAAAAATATTTTCTTTCATTTGTTATTCATTTTTAACCAAGGGTAACGGTTGCACTTTTATCTGGCTAAAGTTACAAAAATTAACATCCATTACCTCTCCACGAAAGTAGATTTATTTCTACACCCATCTTTAGCTCTAAACTATATGTAATACCTACGTACCAGTTACACCTTTTTAAGGATGGGAAATCATCAAATGACTCCTCCCACTCTGGGTGAAGCAGAAGGGAGTGTCAGACTCTTACTGACTAAAACCCATCCGTGTTCCTCCTAATGCTCTTTGCGTTCCAGGGCCGTACCAGTTACACCTAAGACCACCTGCTTCCACTCTTCTGATTTAAAAACCCACCCAGAAGTTATGTTTCAGAGATCGTTTTTACCCATCTTTTCTGTAACTTATATGGTGTAATAAAAATAGATCAGAAGATACATATAATACTCTTTTTCTATGTATGTTCTGATCTATTTCAGGTTCAATGACAGAAAATTATGTATGGGCCAGCCATAAAAGACATTTTAGGTCGCAGTATTTAGTACATTCCTGATTTTTTGGGATGTTATTAGGGTAGATGCCACTAGTGTACACCCAATTTTTCAACCTCGTAAGACCTGTGCTAGCTGCGTGGTGCTCGGAAAACTTCAAAATTTTCAGTCATTTTTCAGATTTTAGCTTATTTTTTCTTAACTGTGAATTCTAAATAAAAAGTCAATCAGTAGACTATTAAAGTAGATAAAATTTGATATAATTGGAGTGCAAATGCAGTTGAATTGGTTTTAAAGGTATTGAGATATAGCACGACAAACACGAACCATTTTTCCCAAAAAATCGAAATTGTAGTTTAAAAAAATGGAGCTCCGTGATTGGCTGGACTTTCGAAAAAGATATGTTAGATAGCTCAGTGGAAAATGTTTCTTTTCATATATAATGGAATCGAGTACAATTAAAAAAATACGTTTATCGATCTTAAATATTGCACATATCTATGGAGTATTCAAATATGGAAGAAAATTAAGGGAAATGATTTACGTTACATGATGACGGGACCTCAGCTGACTTCTGCAATAGAAGTACACGGCATAATTTGAATTAGTATTTTCAATAATCTAAGAGAATGGTCATCCAACTATGGAAGACACCCGAATGTTCAATTTCCTTATAAGACATTTACCGTTGGAAAGTCCTTTTCTTGAAGATGATTTTGCTACTTATTTGACTTTTGTCAATTATGAATTCGTTCGAGTTAATGAATGTACTTAAACTTAAACGGACATTTTGAATAGTGAAGTTAAGCATTTTAGCGCATCACTATAGTCATCGTTGGAAAGAGCTATTAAAAAGGAATTTTGCTATAAATACAACTATTTTTCAGGTCCGTTAGGAGATAATGACCTTAAAATGCGAAAAATTAGACTCCAAAGTTAAAGGTTTGTTCAGTTCATAATAAAGATAAGTTACACCAGTAAAAAGAGCGTCCCAAAAAGAACCTTTGGTTATGACTTGACTTTATAATTGTCAGTATGTTAGGAGTTAATGACTTAGTTAGCTGACTAAAAGTCATTTTTAGGACCGAAGTTAAAGATTTTTAGCGCCCTTACAGCTATAATCCCAAACAAAATCTACAAATACTTATATTTTTGTATAGAGAAAGTGAATTAGGACTGGGAAATCGACTTTTACAGCAGTTAATTCTCTGAAAAAAAAAGAGAACCGCCAGAATCAACTGGTTTACGACTTCATCTCTTACGAATTTCCATAGAGTATTTTAACGTGAAAACGTTTCTTAAAGGGTATAGATAGATACTAAAGTAGAGATGAACCGATTTCGACGATACCAAAAAGTCATATTATTATCCCGTAATTCAAAAATTGCATCGTCATAAATGTGGTATATATTCTGAAAATATATTAATTCACCTTACCCGTGAAAGTCGAACAAAGTCAAATACAGACATCAGTGAGCAAGGAGGAAATAAAAAAAGACTCCAGATTTACTCTGCGCGACCAAATATTTACCTATAATTTTGAAAGTTTACATGAGTAATTTATACGTCACCGTGTAGTCATTAAAGTGTTCTTAGATGTTTTATACAAAAAATATGGTAATGTAACGATATTGCCTATCCCGACTTTAAAACTAAAGGTCCAATTTCGATCTTTTTGGAAAAAATAGTTATGTTTGAAGTGCTGTACGTCAACATCTACTAAATCTACACGAGTAACCGTTACAGTCAAATTGTAGACTTTCTCCGTACAACGCACCGTTTAGAAGAATTAAGCTTAACTCTTAAATACGGCCAAGTGCGAGTTGGACTCGCACATGAAGGGTTCGGTACCATAAGCCTTAATTTTTATTATTTGTTGTTATAGCGGCAATAGAAATACACAATCTGTGAAAATTTCAGCTCTCTACCTCTACCTAATACGGCTCTTGAGATACAGTACGCTGACAGACAGACGGACGGACGGACGGACAGCGGAGGACAATCCGCTCGTTCGATCGTGTACGGAATCCTAAAAAAGACCGAAAATTAGGAAGTGTTCTGAGCACCACGCATTTAGCACACGTCTTTCGAGGTTGAAAAATTTGGGAGGACACTTCTGGCTTCTATCCTACCTAACGACCACCCAAAACATCAGGGTGGTCCAATTTTCTGCGACCTAACGCGTTTAATCTGCCTACGGTGACTGGCCTAGTAGGTATGCAGTTCGATTGATTGGTGATTGAACCTACACATGGTGTGACCAATAACCAATCAATCTCAAATATCAATTAACCTCATGGCCGCTTATATTCAACTAGCTGCTTGCGGCTTCGCCCGCGTTATATCGGAAATTATGTCCCAAGGGAAAATACTCCCAAACAATAATCTATCATGGCCAAATTTCATCCAGATCTATTTAACCGTTCCGGCATGAATGAGTCAAAACATGCATCCATCCAGTAGAAAGATTCCCAAAGCCTTAAATCTAAGAAAAAGCTTGAAATTCTAATATCATCTTGGAGAATTCGAGCTATTTTCGTTCCATTCCAAACCGAAACTGGCTTTGTCGTCTGCTAACTGCGATCTATAGCAATTACGTGACCTGACGGTATCAACCTTGAACCTGTAAGCTCTGCCAAGGTTATCGGAACGGTTAAAAACAACAAAGGTTTAATTGTCACGTTAGTAATTCTACGCCATTGATGTAAATGAGTTTATTTTATTAACGTGTCACCGAGGAGCTATTTGATAATGTGTTGTTTGGTATTTTTTTATGTTTTTAAACAGAGCTTTTGGTAAAATTAGGTTGGCTTTTGTTGAAGCTTAGTCTTCTTTCTTCTAATAAATCAGCCCGTGCTGTTCCACTGCTGGGCAAAGGGAGTAGGCTTTTGCCCTCTCAGAGTGGGAGTTAACCTTACTCACAGCTGTTTGCTATTGTAGCACAGAAGAACTATCTGTGCCCGCGACTTTGTTCGCGTGGATGTCGGAAAAATATATATTACATAGCTAAAATCTACGTACAGTTAGTATCTTGATATCTCTCAGAATTAAGAAAATTAAAAGACCAGTCCAGGACACTGCATCATCTCTTCCGGTTGAAATGCCGACCAGCCCAAGTATGTCCTGGTCTGAACCTATTTGCATTAATATCAACAAAACCGACTACCTATCGAACGAATGCTGGTAGTCTTCAAACTACGAAACAAAGAAATTCAATCTTATTTCGTTCTGCTCAAAAAGAAACACTTTTTCTTTCATTTTGACTGTCAATTGCAGACTATAGAACACTGGTTAACCACACGAGTCGATCTTCAAGGTTAAGCAACATTTGCTGAGGTCGGTCTGTGGATGGTTGACCATTTTATCATACCGAGATTCCTCCTTGTCTCAGAATATACGAGTAACAGCCGCACAGCTAAACTTACACTTACTTACATTTTTGCTTCCGTCTGTGTGTACTTACATTTCTTTGGAACGCTCCGTAGCCGCCGTTTAGGCTTGATGGACTTTAGCTTGAGAGTATGTCGTTATATTCGTGTTATTTAGGCTACAGAGCGTGCTAAAGAAATATACATACTTATAGTATATACATACTTATACTAGATAAAAACGAACTACAGAATAAATGAGACGATAGCCAGTTTTTTTTATTTCAGTTTTATTTAGCTATTGTAAGTCGAGACGAAAGTTGTGATGTAGGTCTAATTTAAATTTACAAATTCGAGCCATTTTTTTAATTGCAAAGATTGTTGCGACTTTCCGACTGATATCCAAAAACAAAAAGTTAGTCTCACAGTTTTTCTCGCAAATATGTCGAAAAATGTTGTATGATATACGTGAGGATATTGGTATTTACAAACTCGTGACTATGATAAGCCCTCGACTTTGTCTCGGGCTTACATTCTTCTACTCGTTTGCAAAAACCAACTTACTGCACTTATATCATAAATAACTGTTACGGCACCATACGGCACCTCTTATTTTATTTTATTTTTAAGGGGATAAAGCAGTGACTTATGTCACGAGCGTTATATTGAATTTCAAACACAATGAAAAATTCGGGAGTTAACTCACGAGCGAAGTGAGCTTACGAGAATCCTGAATGCAGTGAGGGATTTAAGCTAACCCAAGGCAAAGACATCAGTATCCTCGTGGAGGATACTCTACTTTTCACACATACTGTGAGAAAATAAGGTACCATAGTACCAAAATTAAAGTATTTATTAATTTTACAAAAAGTAGCTCTTTTTCGTAAAGGTAGTTTCACATCTAGGTACTGTGAGAAAATTATGCTCTAGCCATGAAAAGAGGTGGCGCGCGTCGGCCTCCACTGCTAGGAGCAGGTCGCGCGCCCATAGCTGCGACTACAGCCCACCACCGAGCAGTAATATTGTACTGAATTTCATTATAACCCGCCGAACAAAAATGTGATATGAGTTTGGAACGCATTTTGACTGCGCTCGCAGCACGTAGCAGCGGAGGCGGACGGGAGCCGCTCGCGGTTTAGAATGACGTACTCAAGGTCAGGTTTGCGTGGCAAATAATTTGACGTTTTCGTGCTGGTGGTGTGAAAACCAGTTTATAGATGTAGTCAGTAACTCAAAGTTAACTTGAACTTTTTAATATACAGGGTGGCCAGAACATTGACGTCCAAAAATAAAATTTAGGTCCCTCGTATCCTGGGATATCCTAATCACCCCCATGTATGTTCCACGACTTTACATAGTTTTCGAGCTATGATTATTTTTCTAAATTTTTAAGAATTGTCTACCTGACCAACTTGAAAAAATTCTAAAAATAAAAGTAGAAAACTTTGTCAAGATTTTTTTTTGCATCTGAACCTTAATGAGTTGTTCTTTTATGCATAAAATTACACTGGTCAACAAGGATTTTTCCACAAGGAACGTGCTTACTAATTTTGAATTACCTACCTCCTCTTATCACAAAGCTATATTTATTTTGCTTTGATTAGGTCTAGTTTTTGTGTTACAGCGACATCATTTGCCCTTTATCTTATAAATTCCGATTTTTACTTTTTCAATAAAGTAGCTGTATTTTTCAGTTTACTGAGTTATTTTATTCTTTTAAAATGTGGAAGAATTAGTGTCCAAAAGATTCTGACAAGTTTATTTGCATTTATGGGGATATTATTTAAAAACTCAAAGAAGAAATACTGCACGATCAGAAAAAAAAAATGTGAGCCAAAAAAACCAAAAGTCATTTTTTTTGTAAAAAAATTTTTTTTTCAATAAAATACAAATGACCACCCTGTATATCAAAATAAAGTGAACATGTTATTTATCGTATCATTATTTATAGTAACATTTGTGAGCTTCTAAGTTGTGTTAAAAATGAGAGCTTTCCTTTAATTTTCCATGTGTTAAGTGATAACACATGGAAAATTGTGTAGCTAATAAAAGTGTAAATGCTGGGAAATGACCCAGCATCTGATCCTTATTAGCTACACTTTCGGATGATGTTATAATAGGTACAGGATGTATATTTTTTTTTCAAAATCAACGTGTTCGATTCCTGGGCAGGAATAACGTTTTATCAAAAATCCAATGATGTAGTTTTAGTTTTCATCAAAATCGGGCTCGAGACTCCTTTCAGTGTTTTTTTAATATTCCTCATAGTCTCAGATTTGGCCATGAATGCACACTTGAAAAATTCAGTCTGTCAGTTATATCTACTTTTTGTGAAATTAATAAATACTTTAATATTGGCACTACAGTTTCTTATTTTCTCACAGTAGGTGTGAAAAGTAGAGTATCCTCCTCGGGGATAAAGGTTTTTGCCTTGGGCTAGCTCTCACTGCATTCAGGATTCTTCTATTAAATCCCTTGCTTCGCTCGTGAGCTAAACTCTACTTCCGAATCCTTCATTGCGTTCGGAATTCAATATAACGCCCGTGACATAAGACACTGCTTTATGCTCTCGTTGCATAATCTACTAATATCGCTCGATGAAGTTTCTTCCTAAACTTAAAAATTCAATATCTTTTGATTTTGTGGGTCGATTTTGATGAATTAAACGCTAAATGTTGCTCAGGATAAAATTTGTTATTTTTAAGTACCTAGATTTTGAAACAGACAAACAGATACAAATGTCAAAATATTGCATTTTTGTGTTCTATGACTTTTTTCTATCATTTCTGTGCAATTTTTATGCAAAAATATACAATGTACAGACACGGCAAGTCTACGATTTTATTATAATTATGTTATGATCAGAACAGAAATGACCAACCGGTCGATCGCAATGGGCCGATCAATCGCGGCTAGTAGTCCAATCGATCACCGCAAGGATAAAAAAAATAGAAGTTTTTGAAGATCTGATGAAGGACTTCGGAGATAGGCAACGGAACTCTTCAATCAATGATAGCAAATGGATCGGGATTTCTGAAACCCCATGTGTGTTGATTGTTTACACCAGTTCATAACATAACATCACGCCGGTACGCTGTGTTTGTGGTTTCACTTTTTAATGATAAGCAGGTACCACTAAAAAGTGAAAAATAAAAATCTTTTACAAAAAAAAAACAAAACACTACAAAGTAAAAAATAACTTTAATTTCGGAAGTCGGCGTCAAAAAACCAAAAATATACCAAAAACACCGACTTCCGAATTTAAAGTTATTTTTTACTTTGTAGTGTTTTGTTTTTGGAAGTCGGTTTTGTTGATTATAAAGTATGCCTAAGCGAAATAGAGTAAATACAACACTATAATATTAGAGTACGCTTGGCCACAATGGCCACCCTTTCTTGCCAAATCTAAACTAGATTGCTTTTCTGTGTCTTGTACAGCCTTTCTGTGTTTCGCATCTGCGCCCAGCAGAGATAACGTAATTTCAGCCATTATGCTACTGAACAAGTTTTTAGGGTGCCGTACCCAAAGTAAGTAAGTAAGTAAGTAAATAGTTTATTTTCTCGCCACAATACAAATATTTTACACATTGTACATCAATATAATTATTATGGATATTGTGGGAGACTGGTGCCTAAGCTAGGCTTATTGCCTGTGTTTCAGGACACCAGGCCTCCTCCTTAATGGGTTACAGTTTGTGCACAGGATTTCACATAAGGTTGTGGTTAGAAATTTTACTAAATACACAAAAGAAAGAAAAAATCTAAAATTAAAATCAAATCAAATGATATAGAAAGTATGAAAAAAAGCTAAGGTTATGTGTTTGAGTGTGAGTGTGCGTGATTGTAAGTGTACGTGAAAAAGTGTGTGTAAGTTGTTGAGAGGGATACAGAGGCCTACACTATTACGGTAAATAGTCCTTCGGTGTCGTCGTAGCTTAACTCCTGTAGCCATGTGGTTAGTTTCACCTTGCATTCAGTCTTTTGAAGTTTGAATATCGCCAAGATATTGTTTATTTTATTATAGAGATATGAACCGAGGTAGCAGAAGTAGCGTCTGGAGTGCATGGTGGTAAGTTTCAATTGGCTTCTGTCTACGGGATTGTAGCGCCTTTTGCCACAAGACAAAGAGGGATTGTAGCTCAGAAGACCGTGCTGCATCAGGATGGTCTGCTGGACAAATATTTGGCGTACCGTCAGAACTTTTGCCTTTTTGTATAGAAGATTAGTGGGATATTTGAACGGCAGGAAAAAGGACACCTTTAATATTGCTCTTTGCGCTCTCTCTAATTGGATAAGAGTAATGGAACCCTAATACTAAGCCTCCATTGTCCGTCCATTCGTCTCTCTATCAGCGGGCTGTATCTTAAGAACCGTAATAGTTGAAATTTTCACCGATTGCGTATTTCTGTTAATATTAAGGTTTATGGAGCGAACCATTCGTGTGCGAGTCCTGCTCGCACTTGGACGGTTTTTCGTTTTTTAAAGGATGAGAAATCATCAAATGATTTCTGACGATCTGAGCGAAGCAGAAAGGAGTGTCAGTCTCTGACTAAAACCCATCCATGTTCCTCCTACTGTCCTTTGCATTCTAAGGCCGCGCCGACTCTTTCGACCAAACGCAGCTTCTGAACGGCTACTGCTATATCATTTAGGCTATCAGAAATTGGAAACCTCAACATTCGGCCCTTTTCTACTAAAAATCTACAGTTGAATTAACATTTCTAGCCTCAAGGCCATTGCTTTAATTAAGCTTGCATAGCTTATGATCGATATTTGATAACATTCCAACCATAATAACTAGCTTTAAGTATACCCGTAAAGCAATGTTTTGCTGATTTCGGAATTCAGGATTAATAAACCGACTTCCAAAAACAAAGCATCATCATCATCATCTGCCTAGCCTTGTCCCAACTATATTGGGGTAGGCTTCCAGTCAAACCGGATTTAGCAGAATACAAGTATTTTACTTGGAGCGGCTGCCTACCAGTAATCCACAACCCATTAACTGGGTAACACGATACTTCATGGCAAGACTGGAGTCAGATTAACTGGCTTCTGACTATCCGTAACGACAGCCAAAGATCTACAAATGACAGCCGGGACCAACGGCTTAACGTGCTTTCCGAGGCACGAAGGAAACTCGGTATGTTAAGATCACCCATTCACAGACCAACCTTGGAAAGCGTTGCTTAACCTTGAGATCAACCTGTACGGCTGTTATTGTTGTAGCTCCTCATCCAAAAAAAAACATGTGTTTTAGGTACTTTTTTGGTTTTTTGACACCGACTTCCGAAATTAAAGTTATTTTATGCTTTGTAGTGTTTTGTTTTTGGAAGTCAGTATTATTTTTTTGTAAAAAAGTTTTTTTTTATTTTTCACTTTTTAGTGGTACCTGCGTACCACTAAAAAGTATCTAAAAAGAAACCACAAACACAGCGTACCGGCGTGATGTTATGTTATGAACTGGTGCAAACAATCAACAGACATGCGATTTCAGAAATCCCGATCCATTTATTCAAGAGTTCCGTTACCTACCTCCGAAGTTCTTCATCAGATCTTCACCAAATTGAAATGGAACCAGTCAGGAAAAATACTCTTCCAAACAGTATCATTTAAATCGGTAAAAAATTGGTGAAAATATCGCTGAACAAACATTTTTCATGGGATCCCATCATCAGATCCTAACTTATACCTTCCATCATCAGCTCAGCAACATGAGATGATGATTATCAGGCACAAATATCTGAATTGCGTTAGAAATTTCTTGAAAAACATTGTTCGTGTCTATAAAATTTTAGGGTTTCCCTCGATTTTCATAGGATCCCATCATCAGATTCTGTCTTGGTGACAATGGGACCACCTCAAGAAGGCTTTCGAATAAAAAAAGAATTTTGAAAATCGGTCTACAATTGGCGAAGAAATCGGTGTACATACATAAAAAAAATACATACAACATAGAACCTCCTCTCCTTTTTGAGGAAGTCTGTTAAAAAAATGATGCTCAATGTTGTTGTTCACATTTGGGTATTTGAAAAAAATATATATAATTTAAAAAAACCGGCAAAGTGCGAGTCGGACTCGCACACGAAGGGTTCCGTACCATAAACCTTAGTTTTTATTACCGTACCATAAACCATATTTGTTGTTATAGCGGCAATAGATATACACAATCTGTGAAAATTTCAACTGTCTACCTATTACGGTTCTTGAGATATAGCCCGCTGACAGACAGACCGACAGACGGACGGACGGACGGACGGTGGAGGCTTAGTAATAGGGTTCCGTTGGATACCCTTTGGGTACGGAACCCTAAAAAGGCTTATAAAACTTAAATGAATTGAACCTATAGACTCTTCAGCAATCTATACACCTTCTTAATACATTGTTATTCAATACTTTAATGTTTCGTTTAAGGAATTATACCAATTGTACCTTAGCCAATTTATTATGCATCCATTACATACGTACACACCACTTTAACCTGGAAATGAAAAAATGTGTCAGTTATTACTATACCGACACACCGAAAAGCATGCAGTAAATACTGCCGCGACGGTAACGCTTGGCTTATCACGCGATGGGTGAAATGGCATAAGTACAAAAACAAGTAAAACTTTAGTACAGTGGTTCTTAACTTTTTAGTCATGAGGGACCATTTGACCAAATTCCCGTCTTCCCATGGACCACCAACTTTTCAGAGGCAATTGGTAGTAGGTAGAATTTTTTAACTGTGTAATCTTGACTAACATTTGAATCCAGTTAAGTAGAAATGTATTCAAATGTTACTGGCATCCAGCCGATTTTGGTGCTTGTCTTTAAAATTTTCAGAAGCGCCGAGAACCTCTGCTGGCATAAATATGCCGATGAAACAACGTTAGGTAGCGTGTAGCACATTTCAAAACATTGGAACAAACATTGCTATTTTTTTTCTAAAAACCGGCAAAGTGCGAGTCGGACTCCCACACTAAGGGTTGCGTACAATTTTTATTATTTGTTGTTATAGCGGCAATAGAAACACACATCTGTGAAAATTTCAACTCTCTACCTATTGCAGTTCTTGAGATACAGCCCGCTGACAGACAGACGGACGAACGGATGGTCGGACGGACGGACGGACAGCGGAGGCTTAGTTATAGGGTTCCGTTGGTTACCCTTCGGATAAGGAACCCTAAAAATGTTGTATTCTATTTCATTTCCTGTCTCAAAAACATCTTCCAAGTTATTTATTTATTTTACTTCAGGTTCTGTCAGGGACTACCAGTGGTCCGCGGACCACCAGTTAAGAACCAGTGCTCTAGCAGAAACACATCTGCTTTGTCCTGGATCGAGTAGTTATTACCGTCGTCGGTCATATATCTATTGTTTGTCATGTTCGTGACGACATGAAAGTGTGGGCTTTCACAATACGGGACGTTCTCCAAGGTCAACATTGAACATGTCATAATCTTTTATAAGTTATCGTTTCATACATATTCATCTGGCCGTTAACCACATAACCCTTCCATTTTAAAAAATAATTAACAAAAGCTGCTTCGGTAATTGAAATTTGAACAACAAAAACCTGTGTTACAAATAGATATTTATTGTTATAAAATTATAAAATGCTTTTATTTGTTTTTTATTAAAAAATAATTTAACAAGAAAACTAATTATTTACGCATTACCCAAGACTTCCAAAAATCTTTTCATAACTTCAGGAAAACGCTCAAAAAGTTTACTCTTTAATAAATGGTAAAACTTACAATTTATGTAGGAAATGTCGCTGTATACAACAATAGCGTTTTGAACATTAATACCACGAGAATTGTGTTTGACAGGGGGGTTTAAGACCTCCAACATATCTGTGCGGTTCAAGGTGGCGCTGCTTGCAAAGGGAAATGTCAAGAGTACTGTCAAATTCAGTACATTTCAATTTAGTTCCCCATTAAACCGACTGGCAAGATACTTCGTAGGGGACGGGGGAAGCTCGCGGAGGCTGCGCGGCGCGTGTCAAGGCCGCGTCCTCGACCGTGACCGCGCCGCCCCGCGTCCCCGTGCCCCCTCCGCACACCCGCGCGGACCAATGTACTTGCTGCCACACAGCATTTCTACACAATTAATTTTGCATTTATTGACCCTGTATTCATAGAACTTGCATGTGAGCTTTAAGTTAGTATAGGTAAGCTTATTATAGAATACTGCAGAGAAAAGAAAATTATTTTGCTAACCTTCAAGATCGGGTAACTTTGATTGACTCGTCGGAATAACTTTGCAGTTCAGTTTTTAAGAAATATTTTTTCTTATTTAGAATTTATTTCACCCTGCTAAAACATAAAAAGAACGTTAGTTGCTCAATTTTCTAGAATCGAGATTACATTCAAAACATGACATTCGCACTGTAACAAATCCATCCTGGGTTGTACCCGGATTGCTCGCCGAATAGCCTAATATTAAAAATACACTTAATAAATGGCCATTGGAGTATCTAGGGCTTTACTCCAGGGGGGGGGGGGGCGGGCCCCCAACTGAGATGCGACACCCAATAAGAAAAATCGTTGCGGTGTGCAGAGTACTCAAAGTCAGCCAGTCAAAGTAAGAAGGTACATAGAAGTAACTTTGTTAATGCTTGAAAATGTTTGTACCTTTTATCAGAGAGATTGTAAAATTCAAGAGCAAGCGAAGCGAGCTTGTCAAATGCACAAAAGTTCAAGCACTTGAAAGTGTAGAATGCAAAACCGAGCGAAGCGAGCTCAAAAATTATTGCACCCTGGATAATTTATCAACTATTATGTAGGTTGTAAGTAAAGTAATCAGTAAGAGCCGGGGCCGAGGCTGAGTGGGCCTCCTAGCCCACCTAACGCCTGTCTTGTGGCCGGCCCCGCAAGCTAGAACGAAAAAGAGGAAATGCTTTATACTACACTTTCTTCAAGCAGTGTACCTACTCTTTTACACTATTGGCATGGCATCTTTCCTAACAACATCTCAAAAAATCACTATTGAGCAATTTATATGGCTACCTTACCTAAAACGTTAAGCGTCTGGTCTATGTATTATGTACGTAATAATATGTTTGTAGGTTTCTCGGTGGTAGATTGTTTATAATTATTGATGTTGATATTTTGAAGTTAAATAAGTGTTTTGCCTTTTTTTTTAAGGATGGGAAATCATCAAATGACTCCTTCCGCTCTGGGCGAGGCGGAAGGGAGTGTCAGACTCTTACTGACTAAAACCCATCCGTGCTCCTCCCAATGCCCTTTGCGTTCCAGGGCTGCGGCGTCTCTTTCGAACGGGTTCCGCACCCCGGCAGGCACTGGCCCTAGCGGGCTCCGTCTCCCATGCTGACATCTCCTTGAGGCGCGCGTGGTACACAGCGCGCCGCCGACCCGGGCCTGGTTCTGATCGGACGGCGAGCCACCCAATGCTCGCCGTCCGTAGGCCCGCGCCTACGGTGGCCGGAAATCGCCTTGCGACTCCCGACGCCTGGGGCGTCTTCTTCTGTTGCGGCGGCTGGGTCGTGAGGTTTCCCTCTCTCTCACACGTTCGGCATCCTCCTTCGCTAGCATTACTGTTTCGCAGAAGGAGGTGACCGCTTCCCATGCCTCTTCGCTCTGGACCATAGATTGTAGGTACTAGGGCCGGTCGCGAGAGGTCGCCGCCGCCGATCGCCTCAACAAGGACCCGGCGGTTCTCCGCCCAAGCAGGGCAGACCTCCACCGTATGCTCCACCGTGTCCTCCGGGCGATCCTCGCAGTGTTGACACCCGGGCGTATCCTCCCGCCGAATCCGAAACAGGTATCTCCCGAAACAACCGTGTCCGGTGAGTATCTGCGTCAGGCGGAAAGTGAGGACGCCGTGGCGAAATAAGTGTTTTGCCTAGAATTTCGAACCGGTCAGCAAACATCCAGGGGTGGGCACGGCACCTGTCCCCCCCCCCCTCCCTCTATATACGCCTTTGCAAATTGCATAACTTTGGGGCCGGCCGCACGTGAACTACACTGCGAAATACATTACGAGCCCTACAGCGGTGCCATAGGAATAAGAGTCAGAGGGCTTAGCACGAATATTTTGACGTATACGTAAGTGAATTTTTAATGTGAAGAACTACAACCCCACAGTATTTTGGTTTAATAATACGGCACATAATACAATTGATATCATCCAAATAAATATTATGTGCGAAACAAGTATTGTAGCTATGGTAATATTATGCGTTACGTAACTATACCTGCGCCAAAAATATTCGCGCTAGGCCCTCTGGCTCTAGTGAGTATGTAGAAAAATAATATCAGTTTACAAAACATTGTCAAGAAAACAGGAAAAAATCCTTAAGCCACGAAGCAAGTTTTGGTTGAACGATAATAAGTTTATCGTTTACCGAAATACAATCTATTTCTTATGACACCCACGTAGAATCGAGTTTGTCTCCAAGGGGATCACGTAATGTTACGATTTCCTTTCTGAAACAGATTTTCAGAAGAATGGGTGGGTGTAGGAGTTCTTAGCGTCTGACACAACAACGCCATCTATCGACAATCATTGTTAAAGCATATTTAGATCACAATACATATTCAGGGAAATAAGGTCTATGATGTCTCAATCTTTGAATCATTTGATAGATTTTTTTTATGAGTAATTTGTTTCGGTCACACATGTTCGACTCGTAGTAGCAGGAAATTAGGAAGCGATGTACTGATACACAATGACACACCCATGCGTTGAGCTGATGACTTCATACATTACGCAACAGGGGGTGAGTCTTGTCAATACATTTACCTACTACGAGATAATGTATCAATACGAGATAGATAATAATAATCGCTGCGTAGTTTCCAAATTCATTTACTCGTTTGTACCAACGCGCCCCCAGCGTCACCACGGCTACACACGAAAAAAACTTTTGATCAAAGCACAGCTGATATTCATGTGACACAATTTAATGGTCATCTCGAAAACGTGACTGTAAAAGTTATCATCTTTTAGGTTAACAGCAATAACAATAATGTTTTGCATTATATTTAGTGTCCGAACCGCACGTGAGGGACAACGTGCCCGATAACATTTGATAATATATAATTAATCGAAATTATCATATTTATATTATATCTAAATATACAGGACGACCGTGTCCTTTAATTACGATTACCTACTGATAACCTAAACGCGTGATTGAAACAATGTAAATTACTACATAATCGGTCTGAGAACGTGTATGCGTTCGGCTAATTGCGTCGTAATCTGTACCAGCTACCAACGCAATTTGCCGAGCATGACGTCTTATGACGAATTTGGTTTCTACTTCTCTGAAAAAGGCAAGGGAACACAGATTTAATAAATATGTGTCGGCAACTTCAGCGACTGAAAATTTAAATGCCACTGAAAACCACGCTCTTCAAGACGGTTGCTCAAGCAAGGCCACAGAAGTCCTCACGCCTGCATTCCAGCTCGAAAGTTAACTGAAAAAGTTGTGATTTGAAACCCGTCTTGCATGAAATATAATCCTTCAAATGTGAACGAAGCCTCGAAGAAAGTATCTAATTCGAAGCCTCGGCGAAGATAAAATAGAGGATCGAAAATAAACTATGCGAGGAAAATTGAAACAACTTTGGGGTACATCAAAGTAAATCTAACAAATGATTAGTACATTATCAAATCGGTATCGGTAACACTTACACAGTCCCATAAAGTAAACGCCCACGCACGGCAATACACGTGCCGCGTTAGGGTCATATCGCGGTGAAGGTCGCGGGTCCCGGACCAGGCCTCTGAAAATAAGCGCCTCGGCCAACGACCCCGAGGAAATCTTCCAGGGCAACTGACCTTGACCTTTACACGCGCACGCGCTGTCACCGTCACATAGTGCCATGACCCTGTTACGAAAGGATCTTCTTATGTACTACGCACCAGAATGTTGTGCGTATGTTATATTCACTGGAGTGCGAAGACGCGGCCTTTGTTCAATACTTCCTGTTTACTCGACAACGAAATACAGTTAACCTAATGATGTTGCTGCTTAACAATTTGTGGTGAACTTGACTTTCCAACTCTAAGAACTTTCGGTTCTCGTTTTTGATTTTAACATTGTAAACATTACGATACATAGCGCCTAGGCTATAAATTCAGGTGGCGCGCAGTAGAGATTCCAGTGTGATATGTCGGTTACATGGTCTGATGCAATAATTTATCAACAGTGCTATGTCGAATGTGGAGGAGCTCGTGGCTAGATAATAACAGCTGCATGGGTCGATCTTCTAGGTTAAGCAACGCTTGCGAAGGTTGGTCTGTGGATGGGTGACCATCTTAACATACCGAGTTTCCTCCGTGCCTCGGAAAGCACGTTAGGCCAATGGTCCCGGGTGTCATTTGTAGATCTTTGATCGTCGTTACGGATAGTCAGAAGCCAGTAAATTTGACTCCAATCTTGCCATGAAGCACCGTGTTACCCAGTAAATGGGTTGTGGATGTCTGGTAGGCAGCCGCTCCACGTAAAATACTGGTATTCAGCTAAATTCGGCTTGATTAGAAGCCGACCCCAATATAGTTGGGGAAAAAGGCTAGGCAGATGGTGAGTGCTGTGTCGAATGCAAACTTTTAGGAACTTCGTAGGCTACTTAGTAACAACTGAGACAGTAGCCGGGGATCGAGATTTGATGCGATTAGAGAGGCCTGTGGCTGCAGGACACTGCTATAAAAATCGAATGCTGAATTGAAAACCAAAAATGTTTCTTGAAGCGTATACAAAGTATAAGTAGTGTACATTATATAACAGGGAAAAGTATGTTAAATATTTCCATTGGTTCTGCCAATATATGTTTCTTAATCGAGCTTCGTAAATACGCCGACAGTCTGGTCGAATTCAATGCTCTTAAAACACGCCACATTCTGAGGTACGCTTGTACCTCCAGGGTTGCGGAATTTGTTCGAAAGAGTCACCGCGGCCCTGGAACGCAAAGGGCACTAAGTGGAACACGGATGGTGTCAGTAAGAGTCTAGCACTCTCTTCTGCTATGCCCAGAGCGGGAGGACTCATTTGATGATTTTCCATCCTTCAAAAAAACGCCTGTACCTGTAGAGCTTTTGGGCATGGAGTTGACGTCTAATCTCAACTTCGGCTTAAAAGCACAGACTGCAACCAAGAAGCTGAGTATCCTAATTAGGGTAAGGCGATACTTCACATCTGGACAGCTTCTGAGTCTGTACAAAGCACAAGTCCGTTCCTGTATGGACTCTTGCAGCCACTATGGGATAGCTCAGCTGGCTGCATTGGACACGGTGGAACCTAGAGCAAAAATACAGGTGACTAGACGTTGGTGGTTCAGCTTCACAGCCTAGCTTATCGGCGTAGTGTTGCCTGCCTGTCGGTCTTCCACAGACAGTACTTTGTTAAGTTGCGCAGGAATAAACGACTTGATCCGACTATCGCCTTTTTACTACCGGAATACTAGACGTACTGCTGGGTACCATCCGAAGTTTGTCCAAATCCCGACTGCTCCTCCACATTTATTATGCGCACAGCTAAGGTGTGAAACTCTCTGCCGGCGTCTGAGTTCCCATCCACATATAACCCGTCTGTCTTCAAAGCAAGAGTAAACAGGCATCTTCTGGGCACGCTCACTCTATCATAATCCTCATCCATTCCTCAATAAAAAAAGTCGTAAGTAGTCAGTTCACTCAGGTGGCTTTCTTTTTTATTTTCAGAAAATTAAGTACAGTAAAAATCGATTTCGTAGTCCTAATTCACTTTCTCGATACTAAAAATGTTAACTTAGTATTAGTAGATTTTATTACTTCGGTACTCAAAATTAGATACTTAATTAAGTTATCAATTCCAAACATTCTGCCAATCGCAAAAGTCATGTTACTACCGAAGAAATATAAAAATTAGAAATATGCATTATGTGTATTAGAATTATGTTTATAGCTCTTTCAAACGATGAATTTAATATAGATACAGGGCTTTTTAAAACCCTTAACTCCAGTAATCAAAATTATTTATACGTTCAGGTTTAATTTATTCATTAACTCAAACGAATTCATAATGGGTTATTTTACTAAAAAAAAATCTAATTAGTCCGTCTGCTAGATTTTCAAAAAATATTCGACACGTATTTTTTCTTTTTTCACGTAAAGCAAAAATAAAGGAGATACAGAAAGTTGAAGACACGCGTGACGTCATCTGGCCTGGTAAATTTGGCACATTTTTATTAGACGGGTTAATTCGATTTTTTTAGTAAAATACCCTATTGACAAAAATCGAATAAATAACAAATGTTCTTCTTGTCTCTCGGTCAATATCTTTAGGAAATTGAGCATTGGTGTATCTTCCCATAGTGGGATGACCATTCTCTTTGATTATTGAAAATACTAATTTACATTGTTCCTGTTGCAGAAGTCAGCTGAGATCCCGTCATCACGTAAGGTAAATCATTTCTCTTAACGTTCCTCCAAATATGAATATTACCAAAATATGTGTAATATTTAACCACTCAGAATCCGATTATTTGGAAGTTGGTATTTTTATTTTTCACTTTTCAGTGTTACCTGCGTACCCCTCCATGTTATGTTATGGACTGGTGTAAATAATAATCCGATATGCGGTTGCAATACTCCCGATCCATTTGCTATCATATATTGAAGAGTTCCGTTGCATACCTCCGAAGTTCTTCATCTGATCTTCACCAAATTTAAATAGGAACAGTCCGGGAAAATAATCTTCCAAACAAAAAGAATCACCCAGATCGGTTGACAATTGGCGAAAATATCGTTGAAGAAACATTTTCATGGGATCCCATCATCCTGATATCTATATTCTATCTATATACCATAGATCCTGACTTACATCCTCAGACTTACCTTCCATCATCAGCTCAGCAACATGAGATGATGATTACCAGGTACAAATATCTGAGTTGCGTAAAACATAATTATTGGCCGATTTTTGGGGCCATATAAGTCTTCAAATTTTTTTTTCATCAAAACCCATCGAGTGGGGTATCAATATAAATATAAAGGACTCGAGGAGATGATTCTAAAAATGTAGGAAATAAAAAAGAATGACTTTGTCAAAAAACCCGACCAGTAGGTACAATATGTAAGAATTTCACTAAGGAGTTTCACGCAGACGCAGACTGAAGCGCTTTTTAACCGACTTCAAAAAAAAGGAGGAGGTTCTGAATTTGGTTGAGTTCTTTTTTTTTCTTTTTATGTTTGTTACCTCATAACTCCATCATTTATGAACCGATTTGAAAAATTTTTGTTTCATCTGAAAGGGTATACTTCTCAATTGGTCCCATTGTCACCATGTCAGAATCTGATGATGGGATCCTACGAAAATCGAGGGCAACCCTCAAATTTTATAGGCACATACAATGTTTTGCATGAAGTTTCTAACGCAATTCAAATATTTCTGCCTGGTAATCATCATCTCATGTCGCTGAGCTGATGATGAAAGGTATAAATTAGGATCTGATGATGAGATCCCATGAAACATGTTTGTTCAGCGATACTTTAGCCAATTGTCAGCCGATTAGGATGATTCTTTTTTGTTTGAAAGAGTAGTTTCCTGGAATGTTCCCGTTTCAATTTGGTGAAGATCTGACGAAGAACTTCGGAAGTAGGCAACGGAACTCTTCAATAAATGATAGCAAAGGGATCAGGATTGCTGAAATCGCATGTTTTTTTAGTGTTTACACCAGTTCTTAACATAGATAACATTGCGCCGGTACGCTGTTCATGGGTACGCAGGTACCTAGGTACCACTAAAAAGTTTTTGCTCAATTGGTTTGTCTCACTTTAATAATACAGAGAAAATGAGACGAAGGATGTACTTCTAATATGCAACTTCGAGCCAATATTAAATTGCAAAGATTGTTGCAACTTTCAGACTGATATCTAAAAGCAAAAATTTTGTCACATTGTACTGTTTTCTCGCAAATGTGGTGAAAAATGTTGTATGATATACGTGCGGATTTTAGTTTTTACAAACTTCGTCTACTCATTTGAAAAAACCAACTTACCGTACTTGTTTCATAAATAACTATTACCTACCTCGAGCTGTAAAACGTTTGATGGCGCCGCGGTCTACTTCCTCAATGTGACCTCAGAGTAGAATAACACAACGCTATAAATTTTAAGTTATTTTTACATGCTCAGTAAACTCAGTCAGTAGTTTAGTTCAGAGGCATATGCTTTAAAAAAATTGAGAATAATTTAGCTAATTCCCATTATATACGAAGTGGTGTTATCAGTACGAGAAGATAATGGCCTCGATACTGAAGGATAAATGTAAAATTCGTTTCATAGAACAAGAAAATATTAAAACGTTATTTACAGGGATATTGGATTCTTCTAATTAGTGGTGCTGAATGGTTTTACCTAGTAGTGCATCTGGCAAGGTTCTTATACAAAAGGCGTTAAGAGCTTCTCCTTGCTCTTGACCCAATCATAAACTTTTGACTCACTATAACGTTCCGAGATCCATTCAAATCATTATTTCCAGGCTTTTGTCTAGATGGGCGTTTGAATTATAGCTGTGATAAACATTCTAGACACGAATTTAAACCACATATGTGCAGAATCAGCTTGGTATTTCCAGGGCCAGTGGCTAATACTAGTAAAATAATCCAAGCTCCAGGGCCATTCTATTCAATTAGCTGGCTAACAAAGATGAGATGAGGCGATGCCACCGCTAGGGCAGCCCTCAAAATTATCCAATAAATAAACAAGTTAACTAATCTCACTCGCACTTGTTATCATTGGTGAACTTTGAATCAAGGTTTGAACTATCACCTTGATTGAATTAGAAAATCAATAAACCCTTTGGGCGGCCGCATTCACTGATAGGTAAATGTCGATAAAATGGTGGTCAGTCGGCAACCACCGCTCGTAGTCGTTATTGGATTTTTTACATTTTCTTTTTATGGTTCACTGATAATTTTTGAAGAACTGTTGTTGATGAGCATTAAATTTGCAAGTGGACAATATAAAATATATTTAAGAACGTCGAAATAAATTCTCCCGAACGTTAACTAGTTGTATTATTATTTCAATACAGCAAACTCAATTTCCCCGCAATGAGAAACATTCAGGAGACTGGTCTGCCGGCTACCCCGGACCCTCTGCAGCAATGACGGTTATGCGGCACGCTTAGGTACTTTTGATCGCTGTGAAGCTATCAATTTGCTATTTCGAAAACATTACCGATACACGCCAGAAAGGTAGCAGCCCATTTAGGGCAACCTGAATGCATTGTTCTATTGGACCCGAAGAGCATTGATGAGCTTCTGATTTCAGCTTGTCAGAGTCTGACAGTGAACAATGGTAACCAATGGAGTTCTAGCAGCACTTTTACTGCAGGTGCAATGGAATGCGAACATGAATCTTCTTTTGAGAGATAATTGATAATACTGCAGACAGGATGATCTGTCAAACCGTAAGCATTTTTTAAATTACAATAATAACTAAAATAATATCCTCACTCAATCATCTGCATTTCCCGAAGAAACAGGTAGCGCTATGCCCGTTATAGGAATAGCCACTTTTCAGAAATTACGACTTTACGAAAACAACCGAGCAGAAATTCAGGCCTCGATTCGCTAAAGAAAATATCCATAGGTATAGGAAAATTCTACTGCTTAGCACTTTTCCCAACCGATCTGACGAATAACTAAAAACATACTACAGGTTACGACATCTGTTAACTTTGTCTGATATTACAGCGATAAACACAAAGCATATGTTTTAGCGTTCACATATTGATTTCATAGAGGGCGCCTGTGTTTTACATAGCTCGTGCGCAAATAACCAAAATATGTTTTTAATTCGTTTCTGTAGAAATAAATATTAACTTGATGTACCTATGGTAATGTTAAAGTTACGTTTATAAATAAACTAGTTGACCCGCGCAACTTCGTCTGCGTCACAAATTTCATTACTGCACCGCTCTTATTGGTCTTAGCGTGATGATTTATATCCTCGATAAATTGGCTATCTAACACTGAAAGAATTATTCAAATCGGACCAGTAATTCCTGAGATTAGCGCGTTCAAGTAAACAAACAAACAAACTCTTCAGCTTAGGTATATATTAGTATAGATATTTTAATATTTTTTTGAATAGGTACATAGTTAAAACTGTGTGTTATTTTCTACTAACAGAATAAAAGCAATGCTTCGTAAGGGGTGTTGCGTTTATTAAGGGGTCATTGTATTCATCATTATGGAAAAACTTTCACTACGGGACCAACACCGAAATCGCAAAAAAAATCGACTGCTCCAAACATTTATGTGCGCATAACTCGACAAAATGTAGGTACCTACTGAAAAGCTGATTTAATTTTTTCGCGATTACGGATTGTTCCCATAATAAGAGTTGTTCATAATGATAAGTATCATGGGGTCATGGTTAAGAGGTTTATTCTATAACCACCTACTTAATTCACAACCTGAACAGAATTTAACACAAGTTCTTTAACAGAGTTTACTGAATTTAAACCGCAACCTATTAGACTAGGTATACAGTGCATAAAATGAAGATATAAAAAATGTACTTGATAGACGACGCCTAATTATGTCGAAAGGAAATAACCACAATAATTAATCGAAATTTTAACAAGATCAACCGTCACCACTTAATCAAAGATTAAAAATCGTTATCGTAAATAGCAAATAGGTCAAATAATAAACACATATAAATGAGTCATATTACTTCGCACATAAGCGTGTTACCAACTATAGGTAAGCTTTGATAATAATAATAATAAAAGGTGGAAGCGCCAGGGTAGCCCGCGAAATTCAAATATTTTTTATGTTTTTTGCAATTTGCTGGTCAGTATGAAGCTGTATGTTGATCATGAAAAATAAAAATAACTTTTTTTTCGGAAGTCGGTGTTCAAAAACAAAATAACCAAAAACACCGACTTCCGAAATTAAAGTTATTTTTTACTTTGTAGTGTTATGTTTTTGGAAGTCGGTTTTATTTTTTGTAAAAAAGTTTTTTTTTTCACTTTTTAGTGGTACGCAGGTACCTAATGGAAAGTGAAAGTGACGGACAGACGGACAACAAAGTCATCGTATTAGGGTTCCATTTTCACTTTTGAGGCACGGAACCCTAAAAATACTACATAATTAATTGTACACTGAACTTTGTCTACTGTTACATTTGTTATTTTAAGAAGTACCTATGAAATTAGTAGATCGCATAGGGTTTCGTCAGTAACAAGTCGATCTTGGGTCTAATCCCTGCCTTATAATGTTCTCTGGTGGAAAACTGTTTTTCCTGTTTTTTAGGGTTCCGAACAAAAAACGGAACCTTGATAGGATCACATGGGCGTCTGTCTGTCTGTCTATCTGTCTGTCTGTCCGTCTGTCACACCCATTTTTCTCCGGATCCACTGGACCGATTCTGTTGAAAATTGGTACACATATGGACTACTATGAACTAAACACGGAAGTGTCACGTTAGTTATTATTTTTTTTGTATGGGGGTCACTTATGGGGGTCAAACTAGAAAATAAAATAAAAAAGTTATTTGTACAATATTGTGTGACATATCAAATGAAAGGACTTGCTCTGAGGGTTTCAATTACATCTTTTTCATAATTTTAAAAATAAATGGTTTTGAAGTTATTCAAGAAATTAGATGAAAGTGACCACCCCCCCCCCCCCTTATATCCGAAACTACAGAACCTAAATTCTGAAAAAAAAAATGGTGTCAGTATGTTTACCTATAGATTACTTACAGGAAAATCTATAAGAAGTCCATAGTGTCAAAAAAACATGTAAAATAAAATTAAATCCATTCGGAACCCCGACGCGAGTCCGACTCGCACTTGTCTGGTTTAGTTTAGCTTTACCAATACTTCGAAGATTTAGTACAAACGATTTTCACACCCTTAAAGATATCGAATATCCAACATTTTTTTTAAATGCGAAAGTGGCTTTGTTTGTTACTTTTTCACGTCTAAACCGCGAAAAGGAGGATCCTCCAACCAGGCGGCTGTTGTGCCTGGCGGGCTAGTTGATATTCGGGCTGATATATGTTCAAATCGCACGGTAAGCTCTGCTTGCGCGATACAGGATTTCAACGTAGTAGTTCGCTGCTAGTTGGATAGATGGCGTCGCGGTTCTTTTTGTTACGATGTAGATTTGCTCCGTTTGTTTTTCTTGTGGCGGCATTGATGCCGCTACAATATAAACACGGAGGTATTTATATACTACAAGCTGACACGCGCGGCTTCACTCCAGTCAACTGGCTACTCACCCTACCTAGCCTGCCTACCCTACCCAGCCTGCCTACCCTACCCAGCCTGCCTACCCTACCCAGTCTGCCTACCTTACCTAGCCTGCCTACCCTACCTAGCCTGCCTGCCCTACCCAGCCTGCCTACTCTACCCAGCCTGCCTACCCTACCTAGCCTGCCTACCCTACCTAGCCTGCCTGCCCTACCATCCACCTGCTACCTAGCCTGCCTGCCATACTCACACTGGAATATATAATAATGTATCCCGCATAGTCTTGTAGTATTTGCATGAGGACAAGTACTGACGGGACGGACTTACCGAATTTAAAGAATATTATTTTAATGTTGAAAAACTTGATCGAAAACATTGATACAATAAATAAAAAAATTAACGACAATTATAATAAAATTATTTGACGATTAACGGGGACTGAATTACAGGTGGAGAAATCGACCCTTGCAAAAATATAAGGAGAAAAGCTTTTACCTATTTATATTTCCTATGACAATTTGTTATAATTGATATACATTTACAAATTACTTAAACCGGTTATTTTATGTAGCATTCACGTTATATAATATGGGGAAATAAATCATGTTAATAACGGCAATAGGTACCAAATAACATATCACGAAATCGCAAAATCGAGGTATGAATACTTGCTAATTTGGTAAAAAACCACAATTCATCTTGAAACTTAAAAACAGCTAGACGTTTTCCTTAGACTTGGGGATATTATACGTCATTGTTATTTTTCCAGTAAAGCCAGTGCTATGTGCATAGGTAGGTATCGGTGGCACAGCGTGGGCGGCGGCGCTGCAGGGGAAGCGAACGTTAACCCTTTCTGCAGTTCATTCGCCGTCTGGCCTCACCCCTAGCGGCCGCCCGCCCTCCCTAGCCGCCCGACTGCAAGCCAACACTTTTTATCTACTACCTATCGCTAAATGTACGAAAATTAAACCTACGTCCTGATCCTGAAATACAGCGCTTAATCACCGCGAATTTATGTACAGCAAAATGAGCCACACTCCTGAGCCAGTATGTTCCCGACAAGGTAGAGTTCGTGAAATAAGCAGCTATGACAGATAGATGGAAGGATAAATGAATTCGCATTTCGCATTATATTTTTAGCATCTTTTTTTTTTGGCGAATTTTGGTGGGTACTTACCAAAATTCACATACAGAGAACGCCCACTTCCCAGCTTGAGCAGCTGGGTTTTTTAACAGCTTATCTTGGAGATGTTATATAAGTAAGGACCTTATGTTGCGTATCCACACTTCTATTTATTTTGATACAAGTTTCATACCCGCAGGACAGCTGTTTTACACATGTTTTACATCAAAAATTACATTAGAGCTACTATCCATATTTGGAGTAATTAGCTACGTACAAGGACAAACATTTCATCAAAATATAAATGAATGGAGGCCCACGACCAATGAGAAGCAAAAGGGCTGACTACTGTTGGTTGATGAAGCGTGATCAGGATCACAGTATCTTTACGTGGCGTTATCCAAACCGGACTTGGATAACGCCATTATGTAGAACTGAAAATAATATATTTCGGGTGGCACAAAATTTACACTGATGCATCGAAAAGTGCTCAGGGGCAAGGAGTAGGATTATTTGACCAGAGTTTAGGGAACAAGTTTGTATATAGGATTAATTGTGATATATCAATTATGTCGCTGGAACTCATAGCAATTTACAAAGCAGTAAATTACGTCTTGAACGAAAACTTAAATCAAGTCGTAATTTTTTCAGATAACAAAAGCGCACTTCAGCATATCGCTCGATGTGCGTCTGGTTCCAACAGAGGTACATCATGATATTTTAAAACTTATAATAATACTTGAAATAATAATAAAGAATGTAGATTGCAATGGGTTCCAGCACATATTGGACTAAGCGGTAACGAGGAGGCCGACCGTATATCCAAATCAGCGGTTGTGAACGGATGTATAATTAATTATATACCTGATTGTTGGGAATATACAACTAAATTTAAATCTGAATGTTTTAACTCCTGGAAACAACATTTTTTCAAAATTTATCTGGATAAAAAAGGCATTTGGTACAAAAGCATTCAAGGTCAGCCATCTCGTTTTCCCTGGTTCGAGAACACTAAACTTGATAGAAATTATGTTAAATTGATATTAAGACTCCGTTCTGGGCACTATCCATCGGCAAAGTTTGCATTTCTTATGAAAAAGGCTGAATCTCCTAATTGCAAAGTTTGCAACCAAATCGAGGATGTGCAACATTTGCTGATGGAGTGTACTCGAAATGGAGTAGAACGCGAGTTATTCATGAAGGTTTTTAAAATAAATAAATTTGATGTAGGCATAATCCAATCCATCTTATCTGTACCATCTTCGAATATCATTAAAAAGTTGTGCCATTTAATTACCGTCCTCCACGAACTCTAATTCACTATCCTTAAGTAAAATTATAAACTAATAGTGTTAGTATGTAAAAGGGTACGATGGGGCTGACATATCTTTGATAAAAGCATCTAAATAAAAAATAGATTAAAACAAAAAACAAAAGCTTGTGCGTTGGTGTTTACATAAACAATCAAATAAAAAATAAAACTAGCCAAGTGCGAGTCGGACTCTCAAACGAAGGTTTCCATACCCGAACCGAAAAAAAACATGTTACTTAAGTATCTTAATTTTTTTTTAATTTAAGTTTATTTTTATTATTTGTTCCTCATGATCTCTAGATTATAATGATAGTATAGATTTTAACTTGAAACAAACTTCAAAAACGGGTGAAGGGATTAGGATGAAATTTGACACACATTGTAGGTCACATCCTGGAATAACACATAGGCATAACATATGTTTTATCCCGATAACTTCTTCTTCTACCTGGCGTTAATCCCGGCTATTGCCAGGGTCCGCCTTCCTACTTAGCTTCCTCTACTTTGCCCGATCTTGAACATCCTTCTCAGTTAGGCCATTGGCTCTCATGTCGGACTTAACGACGTCCAACCAGCGCTTGCGAGGGCGACCACGGGACCTAGCCCCAAGAACAGCCATATTCATGCATCCCCGACCAACGTACTCCATAGGGCGGCGCATGATGTGGCCATACCATCGCAGACGACACTCTTGCAGTTTTTCCCCCACGTCACGGACACCAAGACTACCTCTGATGAAAGAGTTGCGTATGCGATCGGATCGCGTTACGCCACTCATCCACCTCAGCATCTTCATCTCCGTGACGCGAAGCTCCTGGGTGTGTCTGCTTAGTGCTGGCCAACATTCACCGCCGTACAGTAGGACAGGCCGTATGATGCATTTATATATCTGCCCCTTGAGCTTCGGAGACATTTTGCGGTCGCATACAACGCCCGTTACCTCGCGCCACTTCGCCCAAGCCGCGCCTATACGTGCTTGGACATCGTCGTCCACGTTGCCAGACTCGTGCAGCACGGATCCAAGGTACCTGAACGTATCGGACTTTCTGATCAGGTCCGAACCTATTCGGATGAACCTATTTGAATCCGTGCCGCCACAGGACATGTACTCAGTCTTCGCCACATTTAGTCTCAGACCACCGTTTTCAAGCGTGTCCTTCCAAATGTTGACTTTGCGCTCAAGATGGGCTTTGTTCTGATTAACGAGGGCGATGTCATCGGCATACATCATTAGCCATGGGGGCTTATCTTGGATGTTTGCCGTAACTACATCGAGCACTACGTTAAACAAGAACGGGCTAAGAGCCGAGCCTTGGTGAACGCCAACAGATATTGGGAAGCCATTCGATTCTCGGGAACGCCTTTGAAGCGCAGTGCCCACCAGATGAACTGCCGAGGTATACAGTCGAAGGCCTTCTGCAGGTCTAAAAAGGCCATATGCAAAGCTCTCCTTCTCTCTCTGTAAGCCTCAGCCAGATTCCGTAAGGCGAATACTGCGTCCATGGTGCTGTTACCCGCCCGGAAGCCATATTGACACTCAGAGACAGAACACTCGCTACGGAGCCGTGTGTCAATGATGCGCTCGAAGAGCTTCATGGTGTGGCACATGGTCTTGATACCGCGGTAGCTACTACAATCCTGTACACTACCTTTGCCTTTGTATACAGGGATAATCAGGCTAAATCGCCACTGGTTCGGCATTTCCTTGGTGATCAGGATGCGGTTAAAAAGATCCGTCAGAAGGTCCACGCCATGTGGGCCCATCGCCTTCCACACTTCAATTGGCACATTGTCAGGCCCGACCGCTTTCCGGTTCTTCATGTGGCGAAGAGCAATGCGGGTTTCGTCGGGGGAAATAGGGAAAATAAGTCCAAGGTTAGGAGGCGGTTCGGGAGGAACGTTATGGGGATGCTGTTTGTTAGACAGCTCTGCGAAGTATGTACACCATCTCTCCTTAACAGAGGGGGCATCGTAGAGCAGCTTACCCTGGGCGTCCCTTACACAGAGACATTTGCTAATGTCCCGTGCAGCTTTCTCCCGGGCACGCGCCAGCTTAAAAATAAGCTTTTGCCCCTCCGCAGTTTCCAGCTTGTCGTACAAGGGCGCCAGACTTTTGCTGCGGGCTCTGGCTACAGCTTTTTTGCAAGCGCGCTTAGCCGCTCCATATGCCTCTCTGTCATCCGGAGAGTTGGACCCTTGCCACTGTTTAAATAAAACCTTCTTCTTCCGAGTCGCCTCCTGCACCCCGTCATTCCACCATCACGTCTCCTTTTCTATGGTGCGGCCACCACGAGAAGTGCCAAGGACGCGCTTACCCGCATCGGTGATTGCTGAATGGATCCTACTCCAGATCTCTTGAGCGGACTCATGCGGAGCATTGATCTCGAGATGCTCGACCTCCGCGATGAAGTCCGACTGCCTAGGACCATCAAGCAACCACCACTTTGTGCGGGGTTTGCGTTTTTCGGTCACTTTCTTTTTCGGTACAACCGCAAAGTCCAGGACAAGGAGGCGGTGTTGAGCCGTTAGGCTTTCACCTGGGATGACTTTGCAGTTGGTAACCTTGCCAATGTGGCACCGTCTCACCAGCAGGTAATCTATTTGGGTTGAGTAGGCACCACTACGGTACGTAATAAGATGCTGGGGCTTCTTCTGAAAGAACGTGTTCGCGATGGCTAGGTCAGACAAAGCGCAGGTGCTGAGTATACTGACTCCCTCTGCATTTAGCTGGCCATATCCAAAACCACCGTGAACACGTCCGTACTCTCCAGCAAACTGACCTACGTGACCGTTGAGATCCCCCCCAACCAAAACACCTTCGGAATTCGGAATAGCGCGTAGTACGTCCTCGAACTCATCCCAGAAGGCCTCCTTTTCAGACTCACAGCAACCAGTTTGAGGAGCATAGGCGCTGATTAGGTTCGTTACCGACCCTTCGATCAGCACCCTAACTCGCATCAACCGGTCGCTGCATCGGTCTACTTCAAGGAGTCCATCCTGAAGGTCCTTAGACAGCACCACGGCCACTCCGCCCCTGTCCGTTGGTGATCCGGTGTACACTAGCCGGTACCCCTGCCCGATGTCACGTGACTTATTTCCCTTCCAACGCGTCTCCTGAAGGAAGGCGCACTGGACCCGACGCTTCGCAAGTACGTCCGCGAGTTCTCGGCAACGTCCGGTTAGGGAGCCAATGTTCCAGGTGACAAAGCGAAACTTCTTCTTGGGTACTATCCTCTTTAGCCGTGCCCGTACTCGACACGGTAGCCCTAGCCCACTTATCGCAGGTTTAGGGCGATGTGCCTGCGCGTCGTTATGCGGCGACGCCCTAGCCCGAGTACCCGTTTTCAACTTCTTGTCCATTTTAATATTTGGCTGAAGATGGTTTTACGTGGGGCGACCAGCCGTCTGACCCCCACAACCCTACGAGAGGGAAACCAGGTTCGCCAGAGCCTCGTCCGTTGGACAGCAGGGTGCACCGCTAGCAGGTGAGGTTGGCTTGGGTCTTAAGATGGTAACAGACCCCATGCACCCATGTTAGTTTTTTCCCGATAACTAACATGGCTTAATCGAAACAGAGGAAGAAGTGGAAATCCAGAGTTGCTGCTACCTTAGTACTTCAGATTCAAAAGTACCAGGAGAGCAGAAAATGTCGAAGTTTTTTGGGCTGGAGTTATGAGCGCTATAGATTCACAAGTACCAGGAGAGCAGAAACATGCCGAAGTATTTTTGAGCAAGATAATGTTTTATTTTCTGAGGAGCTTGTGGCTAGATAATAACAGCCGCACGGGTCGATCTTCAAGGTTAAGCAACGCTTGCCAAGGTTGGTCTGTGGATGGGTGACCCCCATAACATAGCGAGTTTCCTCCGTGCCTCGGAAAGCACGTTAAGCCGTTGGTCCCGGCTGTCATTTGTAGATCTTTGGCACTCGTTACGGATTGTCAGAAGCCAGTTAATCTGACTCCAGTCTTGCCATGAAGTACCGTGTTACCCAGTTACTGGGTTGTGGAGGTCTGGTAGGCAGCCGCTCCGCGTAAAATACTGGTATTCAGCTAAATTCGGTTTGACTGGAAGCCGACCCTAATATACTTGGGAAAAGGCTAGGCAGATGATGATAATGTTTTATTTTCAGGAGTATTGGTACATGTCGAAGTTTTTTCGGGCTAGAATTGTGAACGTTATAGATTCACAAGTACCAAGAGAGCAGAATCATGTAAAAGTATTTTCGGAATGGCATTATGAGTGCTTTACGTAAATTTACAAGTACCAGGACAGCAAAAACATGTCGAAGTATTTTTCAGTGCTGGAATTGCGAGCGCTATAGATTCACAAGTACCAGGAGTGCAGAAACATGCCGAAGTATTTTTCTAAAGATTCACAAATACCAGGAGGCCAGAAACATTTGTACCAATAAATACGAAAGAAACATTTCGAAGTTTTTCCGGGCTGGAATTTTGGACGCTAAATATCACAAGTACTAGGAAAGCAGAAACATGTCGAGTTATTTTTGGGGCTGGAATTGTGAGCGCTAAGGATTCACGAGTACCAGGGGTCCAGAAACCTGTCGAAGATTTTCCGGGCTGGAATTATGACTGCTAAAGTTTCACTGGCATCAAGAGACCAGGAACATGATCAAGTATTTGCGGGGCTGGAATTATGAGCGCTATAAATTCACAAGTAACAGAAGACTAGAAACATGTGTAAGTACTTAAGGGGCTTTAATTGCAAGCGGTTAGGATTTAAAAGTATCAGGAGAACAGACACATGTCAACATATTTTGGATATCAGAGACCATGTCGAATTAATTTTCAACCGGGCTGGAATTATGAGTCCTAAAGATTCACAAGTACCAGGAGATCAGAAAAGTTTCGAAGTATTTCTGGAGTGATTTAAGATTGTGAAAGGTTAGGTTGAAAGTACCAGGAGACCAGAAACAGGTCAAAGTATTTTTTCAGCAAGAATCGTGAGCTCTAAAGATTCACAAGCACCAAGAGCCTACAAACATGTCGAAGTGGTTCCGGGGCTGAAAATAAGAATAGCAAAATTCACGAACTATCAGGATACCCGAATCATGAAACTGTATTTCCGAGGATCAGAATATTATACAAAAAAGTTGCGCGCAAGCTTTATAGTCTACGCAGACGAAGTCGCGGACAGAAGCTAGTTATACATAATTTTTAACGCTTATTACTTCGAGACTTCTTCGATGTAGTTCTACCAATTTTCAAGAAAGATTTAATTTGCCTATGAAGTCACATCGCTCAATCAAAATTGCATGTGACCCTCCGTTTTTCACAATGATGTGAACGGTGATTTTGGAAATCTGAAGTTGCATACAAAACTGAAGTTGCATTTTTGTATTTCTGTTCCAGCCAAATCTCCTCGTTCGGACATTAAGCAGTAAATACATATATATGACAAGTATACTGAGACTTGCTCTAGAATGCGAACTTTGTCGCATCCAGCTCTCGTATGATAATCTTTTTGTCAAATCTCGGCCATATTACGTTTCAGTCGACGTTAAGACTTTTTTTTGTGGTTCACATTCCTTCACATTTGAATTTGAAAGAATCTAAAAGAAATCACAAAAATATTGACCGAATTGGGGTTGAAATATTTTTATTCACTTTCATTTCATTGTACAAAACTTTATACGATGTCATCCCATTCTAACTTGCAATATTACGGACTAAACCCGATTTCAGGGCAATCTAGTTTATTCTTGATCAGACCAGTTCATTCTAAGCGTGTCAGGATATACTAGTTTAGTTTTAGTTTAGTTTTTTCTGAGCGCGAAAGACTCTTATATAAACATGCCTTTGTGAAACATGTCAAAGTATTTATGGCCCCGATTTTTTTTTCAGAAGCATGTCCAAGTTTTTCCGAGCTGGAATTGTTAACGCTGTATATATTATGTATATTAGCTTCTTCCCGCGAATTCGACTGCGTAGACTTTAAAGCTGGCGCATACTTCTTTTTTTCAAATTCTCATCATCGGAAATACATCTTCATATATCTCTTATCCTGATAGTTGAGTCTTAGCTGTTCAGCCCTGGAAATATTTCGACATGTTTCTGGTTTCCTGATACTTGTGAATCTTTAGCGCTCACAATTTCAGCCAAAGAAATACTCGACATGTTTCGAATTTCCTGTTACTTGTGAATCTATAGCGTTCGTTGTTCAGCCCGGAAAAAAACATCAACATACATGACGGAGAAAGAATCTCTATAGTGTTTTTAAAAAGTGTGACGTCAGCATTGCTGACGTCACAATTGTTGTTTTCATGATGATCACTCATTTTCGGTCTCTCAAGGAAAACTTCAGTTACACTTTATAAACTTCGTTTATTCAACGGGCAGCGTAATGACGTCACAGAGAGGTCCGTTTTTTGTCGATGACCACTCGCAGTTTCAACCCTAGAGGGTTTTCAACTACTGAACCGGACTTGCCTGTGTGGGCCTCAAGAATTTAAGGCCCCCAGCCGAGGCTACAAAACTTATATATACTAAAACTCCGCTCGCTGAGGGCACCCCCTGTGGGGTACGGACCTCGGCTCAACGGCGTCGTTTTGGGGGGATCACTGAGCGCGCTCTGTGCGGCCGTATTTATAGTGTGGCGAGCACGTGTTCATAATTTCTAGGTTAACTATTGAAATTACAATGTCGGCATTAATTTTACATCGTAATAAACTCAAAGTAATCAACTGATGATTTATGAACTAATTTTAGGACAATAAAATGATTAAACTTGGTGTGGTTGCGCCGATACGGCCATACTGACAGGCGGTGCGCGCTCTGCACCAGCCTCGTTGCTTCTCGTAGATATTTGTGGGTTCTCGTAGATCTGAAAAAATAGAAATAATTTCCTCTGAGTAGCGCATCTGTAAGCAACTGGCGTTGCTTTGTCTTTGAGAATATTAATGCTGTTAAGGTTATTAGGTTCTCGGAGGTTTTCGTAGAGTTCTCGAAAGTTAATTTAGAATCTTTGAATGGAGATACCTACTGTTTATTCTGATGGGTCGTGGTTTGGCTGTACTTGCAGCTGTTCTCGTGAGGACGAAGGGATGGGCTCTTTTGGTTCTGCAGCAGGATCTCGGTGAGTAGGCGTCGGTCGTAGGTCGTTTCCCGCCGATACGGTCATCTGATCACCAGGTTGTGGAGCGCGGCGCAGCTGATTATGGGCAACCTTGCGAGGTCGTCCTCTACCGATAACTTTCTTTACCAAACATCGGTCATTTTCCAGTATTCTACAGACTTCATACGGTTCGCTGAATTTAAGGTCAAGCGAGATTTGGTTGCGAGGATTATTCTTAACCAATACGTAATCTCCTCTTTTGGAATTGGTGGATTTTGGCCTTATGTAGGTTGAAGCGTTGTCTGTCTTGTTCGCTAGAACGAATCATTTTTTGTTGCACCTGTTGAGTAAGCGCTTCAATATCAACGGTTTCGTTATCAATATCCATCAAGTTGAGAAGCTCAGGGGGTGCACTGCGTTTTCGTTGTGTAATAAGTGTCAGTGGAGCAACACCGGTGACCCGATGGGTTGCGTTTGCGTTTTTGAGGGTTGCAATGACCCTTTCAACTTGGCCCTTCGCTCGGCTGACTCCTGGAGCGATAGCATGAATATTTATTCCGATGTTGTCACAGTACTCCTTGAATTCGCCAAGGAATTCTCTTCCTCCATCGACTATCATTTGGACAGGTGCGCCAAATAGATGCACCGCACGTTTTAGAGCAGCCAATGTACTGTGTGGGTTTTTATTGGTACTGAAGTGCAGTAAAACTTACTTCGAGAAAGCGTCAATGGTGACTATGACGTACTGCTGATCATCTGAAGTGCCCAGCTTCCCTGTTATGTTCATATGAATAACTTCGAAGGCAGCTGTCGGTTTTTGTATAGGGTGTAATTGTGCTTGAATGGCCCCAGATCTTCCCTTGGATGTTCGGCATATAACGCAGTTATCCACAAATCTTCGAACAGTAGAACTCATTTTGTTGAACCAATAAGTTTCTCTGATCTTCTGTAGAGTCTTTTCCCAGCCGGGGTGTTTCAGTGCAGTGTGAAAAGAGTTTATAATGCTCCAGTGTAAGGACTTGGGAACGACGGTACTGAGCTGCTGACCGAAGACAGGATCATTGACGTTCTTCTTTAAGACATTGCCCTCCAATACATAGTCTTCTACTGGGTTATTGTCACTGAGGCCGTCCATTATTGGTCGCAGTTCATCGTCTCGTCGCTGTTAAATTTTGAGCCAGTTCAAGTCTCTTGTCATAACATTGACCGCAAACTCAGCTGGGTTTCTACTGAATAAGTCAGCATATTGGAGACGTTCACCTTTGCGGTACTCTACCTCGAAGTCGTAGTTTTGTAAGAACGCCCACCAGCGATGAATCCTCAAATTCAAATTCAAATTCAAAGCATTTTATTTCAAATAAACCATTCACAGGCACTTTTGAAACGTCAAGGTCGGTCAGTCAAAAACATGGAAGCTATTTGCACGTTCCAAAGCGTAGATCTCTATGGAGAAGAACGTGCAAGAAACTCCACGGACACTCTTTTAAATCATGTTCTGGTTTTACAAAATTTCAAGTTACATATACTTGTTGCTTCTGCATGTGAGGACAATGCAAAGGAAAAAAAAAGGGCTTATTATAAGAATTTTAAATATAAAGATTAAAATAAGCCAATGGCAGTTAAGAGATGACCAGTCTCAACCGACGGCGCCTGTTCACGAACATGACGCGTGTATCGGCACCCTTCAGCTCAACCATTTCGAAGGGAACCGAATGATCAAACCCACGCGCCGCCATCAGCGAGACATTTGAGTGAGCATGACATGCTCTCAACCACCATGCTCGTTCATGTCCAACAAGTAAAACTATAACTACTCACATAAAATGTAAATGGTTTCATGGTACTCACATTTACAAAATTTGAAAAATATGCTTCTACTTTACACAAAACTATGGTTGTCAATGACCAAATAATGAAAAATAAATTAATAAAGAGAACGATTAAGATCTTACATCAAAAAGAATAAATAAGTAATTAATATAATAATATAATTTGTATGTATATAAGAATAAATAAACGAAATAATGTAAGAACCTCTAAAAGGAGCGAGCATCTCTTCCAAATATAAAAACATAGAAACCTAAAAAGTGGACCTAAGCAGCTGTGACTGTGGAGCAGGACCAGCATTTAGCCAAGCGTTTTTATCGAGATATAATCTTCCAGTTTATAATACGCTTGTCTACATAGTGTGCGTTTTATGCATGCTTTAAATTTTCTCTCATTCAGTTCGAGAATATCAACTGGTATTTTATTATAAAATTTAATACAGTACCCCATAAAAGAAGTGTGTACTTTGGCCAATCTGAATCGGGGATGATCTAATTTGTTCCTATTTCTAGTATTAAAATTATGCCTGTCACTAATCTTGCTAAAGAGATGAAGATTTTTCCGAACATACATAATATTTTCGTAAATGTATTGACAAGGTACCGTCATGATGTTGATATCCTTAAACAGTTCTCTTAGGGAATCACGCCGACGGAGATTGTAAATGGCTCTGATGGCTCTTTTCTGCAGGATAAATATAGACTCGATGTCTGCAGCACGTCCCCATAATAAGATACCGTAAGACATGATACTATGAAAGTAACTAAAATAGACCAGCCTCGCGGTATCTATATCGGTAAATTGACGGATTTTTCTGACAGCGTATGCTGCTGAACTTAGCCGTCCCGCAAGAGATGTTAAATGAGGACCCCATTGTAGCCTTGAGTCAAGCGTAATCCCCAGGAAAACCGTTTTCGACGAATTCAAGTTTTTCCTTGTTCAATACTATGTCGCAATCATTTCTTTTAACGTTCGGTAAGGCAAATCTGATGCATTTAGTTTTTTTCCCATTTAATACTAAATTATTAGCAGTAAACCGATTTTGGACCTGCTGTAGGGCGTTATTTACGTCGTCAAGATTTATGGAACGTCTATCTATCTTAAAAATTAAGGACGTATCGTCAGCAAATAATACCATATGAGGGTGATTTTTTAAAAGATGGGGTAGATCATTAATATATACTAGAAAGAGGAAAGGACCCAAAATAGAGCCTTGTGGTACCCCCATTTTGACTTTTAAACCCCGTGAATTGACACCATTTATTTGAACTTGCTGCTGTCTATCATTTAAGTAAGATTTTATTAGACTGAGTGCAAGTTTACCTAGTCCGTAATGTCCTAGCTTTAGGAGCAAGGTTTCGTGATTTACACAATCAAATGCCTTGGAGAGGTCACAAAAGATTCCTATGGCATCTTGTGCCTCTTCCCACGCTGAGTATATGTGTTTTAACAACGTGGCACCAGCGTCAGTCGTACAACGACCCCTGGTAAAACCATACTGTTGATCGTGTAAAATTTTATTGATGTTAAAATGATTGAGCATCTGATTGAGCATTACTTTTTCAAACACTTTGCTAAAAACCGGCAAAACAGATACAGATCTATAATTATTGGTGTCTTTGCTGTCGCCCGATTTAAATAGTGGTATAACCTTACTATATTTCATTATATCCGGAAAGACTCCTTGGTCTACACATAAATTAAATATTAAAGCCAAGTATGGTGCTATAGTTTCAATTATGGACGTGCACACTTTAATAGACTTTCCCCATATGTCTTCGGTCAATTTGATTTTGATTTGCCGGAAAGCTTTTATGACTGTCACAGGGTTGATATGTTTGAACTGGAATTCAACCGTACAACCTGGAACGTTAGCTTTTAATAAATTATATGAGACCTCAGGTGAAGAATTTAAATATTCCGTAGTTTTAGTTGGTATATTGGTGAAAAAATTTACAAATTCTTGAGCTACTTCTAAATTAGAGCTTTTGGCACCATGTGTAGTCTCCAGTAAATAATCAGTGTTTCGTTCTTTATTTCTATTAGTTTCATTATTAATAACTTTCCAAACTGTCTTTATTTTATTTTCTGACGATTTGATCTTGTTGCTAATATATAGGGCTTTAGCTACCTTGCAAGTATTTCTGAACACTTTAGAATATTTGTTTATAAACTTATTAAAAGAATCAGTGTTTATGACAGGCTTAAGGCCATATAGCTCATATAGTCTTTCCCTACTTATCCTAATGCCTTTAGTCGCCCAGTCACTAAATACATACTTAGGGAAAGTATCCTTAGACTTCTTTTCAAAAGTTGCATTGAATTCCTTTAGAACCACTGAAAAGAAATTATCATAAAATTTATTAGCATCTTCAATGTTATGGCCTAGAAAATTTTACTTATTTTGTAAGGTACCATTGAATTTAGCTAGTTTGCCTGTTGTAATTGGCCTATATTGTATATGATTTTTTTCCAAGGCTGCTTTAAACTGAAATGTTACCAATTGACCACTATGATCAGAGGGAAGGTAATTAACTATGGCTTTATCTAAATATTCACAATCGCAGAATACATTATCGATACAGGTTGAAGAAGTTGGTGTTACCCTAGTCGGTTCTGTAAACACATTAGACAAATTAAACGATTTAAAAAGGCTTATAAATCTGCTGCTATTTGAATTAATTTCTAAAATATTAATATTAAAATCCCCACAAATAATCGCGGGCTTGTTACCTGCTGCAAGTTTCGCAAGGATATCTTCCATTGTTGACTCAAATAAAGTAAAGTTTTGAGGGTTTGGGGGTCTGTACACGCACACTATGATATGCTTATCTAGCTCAACACAGGACAGTTCGATGCAATGTTCCACTGATAAGTTAACGATGTCATTACGTTGCTTAAATTTTAATTTTTTTTTTAATAGGATGAGGGAACCACCACGTAACATAGATTTGCGGTTAAAACAACTGCCCACATTATAATTTTCATAACTAATTAGCATCTGGTAATCCTTTAACCAGTGCTCACTAAAACATACAATGTCAAACATTGTTTTTTCTAAAAACATTTCAATTTCTAATAATTTGGAAGAGACACCCTGAATATTTTGATGAAATAATTTCAAGGCATGCTGCTGACTCCCTTTTTGACAACTATTTACTAAAGAGCAAGAAGATACCTTGTTAATGGTAGGCATAACTATTCTGTCGCTGGTATCCTCTGTTGTCTTATGGACTAGTTTAAATGAGTATCCATAGAGATACATGGAAACTCCGTACAATTTTTATAAGTATTTGTAGCACTAGAGCTACCGTTACTAAGGCTCTCCACCTGATTCTTAGTAAAATTACTAAACATTGTGGATTTAATTAAACAAGACTGCGACATACTACTTATGTCTGAGTTAATAAAATAAGCTAATAGCCTTGCTATTGTGTGTCTAAAACTAATTGGCAAATACACTGTATCCCTAGTCGATTTTAAATTTTCCACAAAAATGTTTGTGTCAAAAAACATAAACTTGTCACTATAGTGACTTACTAAAAAGTGCATGTGTTTATTTAAACTATGAATATAATTATTTTGTCTACTTGACAATTGTTCAAAATAAGGAAATGCACACAATATTATTTTATTACAATTTAACTTTAACATCTCAGTTAGATTGTCCGTGATATCTGCTTTTTTTACATTTAAACTATTCCCTATAAACACTATAATATTGGTATTAGAACTAAAATTATTGTTTCTTAATGACGCCATAATATGCTTGTATGATGAACTTGGCATACAGTAATTTTGTATAGGGTAACTCAGGTTGTTACTTAATAATTTACCTAAACCTCTTCCTATGCTGTCTGAGAACATAACTGAATGATAACCACTTTTCACAGATAAGAAACTATTAATCTTGGGCTGTTCAATTTGAGATAAATCCTGTTCACAATCAATTACAACTTGGTTGATGACACAGCCTTGGGATAAATTCTCCGCCTGGGACGGGGCGTCCGATACCTCAGGCTGGACAGCATCAAGATTTGATACTGTCTGGCAAGTACACTGACACATGACTAACTCATTTGCAGCAAGAATGTGTTCTCTTATTTGGTTCTGAGATTGTATATATTTACTATTAAGAGAACTTAGTGAAGCTTCGAGTACCTGTATTTCAGACTGTAAGTGCTGTGTATCAATTTCATATATTTTTATGCTATCTTCAAGTTTAATTTGATAGTTATTTAATTTACTAATCAGGTCAACTCGTTCCTTCCTGAGTGGAATATTCTTTAAAAACTGTTTATGTTGTATTTTGTACCGATAACATTTTTTAATAAACCTATTTAATTTTGCATACTTTTTTAACTTATTATGACTAGGATAGTTCTGTTTCAATAAGGAATCTTCAGTTAGGTCTATCGTGACTGTGGAATGAGGGTTACAATTATTATTTATACCTATTAATTCATTATATAAGTGGTAAGTTTCCTTAACCTGAGCACTCTGTTTTTCATTCTGCAATTTGATGATGCAACTGTTTGCAGTAATAAGTTCATCCTCTAGGTCCCTAACTTTACGTAAAGCCTCCTCATACAAGTTGCTACAGTTGTTGAAACCATCCGTGATCTCGGCAGGAGATCCCTTTTATGTTTTGACGCTTTTAATGCGTTGCAGTCAGTTATCACGGTGAATTTTCGCCCATATAGATACTGGCGAAAATGTTTTATAGCGCGTACCACTGCCAGTGTCTCCAACTCGTAGGAGTGGTAGCGACTTTCAGCTTCCGGGGTTCTCATTCTCATAAAAGCAACCGCATGTTGACGTCCATCTGTCACCTGAACCAGTACTACCCCAAATCCGAGGCTGCTTGCATCGGTGTATAATAGCATGGGTGCCTCTTCTTGGAATAATGTTAGTGCTGGAGCAGACGTTAGGCATTCGATGATTGTGTTACGAGCTTTTTCGTGTTTGTCTGTCCATGCCCATTTTGCTCCTTGTTTCGTTAGTTCGTACAAAGGCACCATTACACGAGAAAAGTCGAGAATGTACTTCCTGAAGTATCCAGCCAGATCGTTGAACTGTCTGACTTGCTTGACAGTTTTAGGTACTGTGGCTTTGACGAGGGCCTCTACTTTTCGTGGACTCGGTCGCACTTGTCTATCGGAAACTACGTTCCCGAGGTATTTGATGGACTGTTTGAAGAAAGCGCACTTGTCTGCGTTGATAGAAAACCCCGAGTCTTGCAGTGCTAAGAGGATTCGTTCAAGGTGTGAGATTCCCTCAGGGAAATCTGTACATTTACTCAACACGTCATCTACGTAGACTTGTGCGGCTGTTCCCAGCAATGATGTCAAAGCCCTGTTGATGCATCGTTGGTAAACCGAACAAGCATTGCTCAAACCAAACGGCATGGTGAGGTATTCATAAAGGCCATCTGGTGTGACGAACGCGGTCTTTTCTATGGAGGTCTCACCAATGGGAATCTGGTAGAAACCAGCCACCATATCAAGGTTTGTATAGAAATTACCGTTTGCCAACTGGTCAATCTGATCGGAGATCAACGGGAGTGGATAATGGTCACGTAGAGTATTTGAATTAGGTTCTCGAAAGTCCACGCAAAGCCGATCGTCACCATTCTTTTTCTTGACCAGGATGATGGGACTTGAGTAGGGAGATTTGCTTTTGCGAATGATATTATGTTCCAAAAGTTCTTGGATTATGGTGCGAACCTTCTCTCGTTCCACTGGGCTGAGGCGATATGGTTTTCTTTCCACGAATTTATCAGGATTTTTCAGTCTGATTTCTAGCTCGCCCGTGTTCACCCGAGTCTTGAGATATCCACGGATAAACAGGTGTTTGTATTTGTTCAGAAGTCGTCGTAGTTGCATAACTTCATCTTCATTAGTTAGATCACAGTCCAAGTTGTTGAAGAGACAAGAACTTGTACTTACATGATTGATAACTGTTTCACGAATTAGCTTCGTCCCGTTGGATGTGATTATCACGCTAAGATTAGTGTCATGGATCAGGTTCATGCCCACTAAAATGTCCGTTGACATTTCATAGTCCGGCAATAAGTAAAACTCAAGCTCAACACTGATGGTATCTATGACGCATACAGTCGTATGTTTGGTTAACGATAGTGCGGGGAACTGGCCAACCCCTTTCAAATAATTGACAACCGGTCTCCTTTGACCAGGTAAGGTTGTAGCAACCGATTCTCTGACAATTGAGCACTTCGCCCCGCTGTCAAAGATGGCTTGCAAAGTCCTTTCACCTATTTTGATGGTGATAGGGGCCATTTTATGGCTTGCTACGCAGTTCACGTTTGAAGTCAACGAACGTTCACGTTTGAAGCAAGTTTCTTAAGTGTGGCCTGGTCTCTTGCAATAGGTACAAGAAGTTTTTTCGTTTCGTTTTTCGTTCGTCGTGTTTGCGGCTGCTGTTTTCGAATCCTTATTGCTAGCTTCAGGTCTAGGCTCCGAAGGTTTGAATCTGCAGTCGTTAGTGGAGGGGTTTGTCTTCTTACATATACGGCAGCTTGTTGTTGATGGTGTATTGTCCGAAAAACGTGGACGTTTGTTGTATGTTGTGGAACTAGAGCTCGGATGACTCCGCTTCTTTCGTATGGATGTTGCAATTGAGATGAGCTCAAGGACAGTGGTTGCCCTGGCATTCATCAGTTCAATTCGTAAGCCCTAGTCATTAACACATCCAATCACAGCTTCCACAGCATGTTCGTCTCCAGGTGACTCTTCGCCACAAGATCCAGGCACGTGATAAGAACTCCGCAATGTCTTTTGTTGCATCATAAACATGTTCTTATCTATTTTCAGGTTCAAACGTGGTGATCAGATTTTTCCGCAACTCTTCCCACGTTGTAGTAGTCACCATCCAATGACTTTCATGCGGACATCGAAATCATCAAGCTTGTATGCTTCAACCGCTGGATCTATATGTTGGCACCATTCTCGTACACCGATGTGGGTGTCCGGATCGAATGATGTTAAATAGACGTCCTTGATCCTTATTTTTGCTTCGGCAGGTGGAGCACATTAGCGCTCCGACATTTTCTGCATCGTCTCCATCATTTGCATCAGGAATTGTGGTGGTATCCCTCCCAACTGCATTCCATGGCGAGGGTACTCTTGTGGTCTTGATTCCAGTACGGTTTCCATTGGTGCATTGGTAACCAACACAGATTCTTGATGCTGTATGTTGGTTTGTTCCAGTTGATCAGGTGGAGGAGCTGATGAGGAAGCGTCTTGGGTAGGAGCTTCTTGCAAACACACTTCTGATGACGGAGAAAGAATCTCCATAGTGTTTTTAAAAAGTGTGACGTCAGCATTGCTGACGTCACAATTGTTCTTTTCATGATGATCACTCATTTTCGGTCTCTCAAGGAAAACTTCAGTTACACTTTATAAACTTCGTTTATTCAACGGGCAGCGTAATGACGTCACAGAGAGGTCCGTACTGTACGGCGGTCCGAGTGCGACTCACTGAGCGCGTTTTTTTTTTATTTTTCTGTGTGGCCTCTCGCAGATCAACCTAGGAGGTTGTCGACTGCTTAACCGGACTTTCCTGTTGTGGCCTTAATATAATATTAAAGCCTCCAGCCAGGGCTTATTTAAAAACTTACAAGCTAAGTGATTACACTCTAAGGGTACCCCCTGTGGGGTACGGACCTCGGCTTAGGGCATCGCTGGGGGGAGGACAGCTAGGGACGGGCTGGATCGAACATTGATTATTTAGGGGCGAATTTAAAGCTACAGGCTCAGCGGCGCGGGCTGACTCGAGCAAGGGTCGGGGTGGACATTGAAGAGAAGATCGCGACGGGCCTCGGCGGCGAGGTCGGAAGGACGACGGTCTTGTTGTTTTGATTGTACTTGTTTCTTTACGACTTTCTTGTAAGAGAGTGGTAGAGTCATCTGGGGTGGTTAAGGTGTGCCTCGGACGGCGGATTTTTGAGATGCGGGAGGGTTCGTATCGGGCGGACGATGCGATAAGGGGGTTGCGGTGTTTGACAGCAGTATCGAAGAAACGCTTTGTAATGCGTTTCATGAACTGCTGTATGGTGGGCAATTTGAGATCTACGTGGAGAGTCTCATTGCGGACATAGTAGGGGGCTCCCGTGATCATACGGAGGAAACGATTTTGGAGCGTCTGTATCCTATGAAGGTGACGAGGCTTTGCGTGTGCGAAGACAGCGCAAGCGTACGTCATGATGGGTCGGATGACCGCAGTGAAGAGTCGCAATTTGCACTTGAGTGACAATTTGCTGCGGGCGGTCGTGATAAAGTGAAGCCTACCCTGGGCGAGGCGGCGCGTGAACGGACCTGCCTTATGTGCTCCGCGAAGGTGAGGTGTCTGTCCAGGATGACCCCCAAGTATTTGGCTTGCTTTTCCCAAGGAATCGACTTGCCATACACGGTGATAGGACGGGGTGAGGGGGGCTTATGCCGCGGTTTCGAAAACAGAACCGCTTGACTCTTATCGGGGTTCACCTCAATTCTCCACTTTTTGAACCATCTGCCCAAGATGTTTGCGTAAGTCTGGACAGTGCGGGCGATAGAGTCGGGGTCGCGACCGGTGTAGTACATGGCCGTGTCGTCAGCGAAAAGGGCCAACTGAGCCTTGATACTTTTGGGGATATCGCTGGTAAACAGCGTAAAGATCAGGGGGGATAGCACTGAGCCTTGGGGGACTCCTGCTCGGATGGGGTGAGGGGACGAGAGTGCACCCTCGACTCGATAGCGAAAGGTGCGGTTTGACAGAAAGTCTCGCAAGATAAGCACGAGGCGGTCCGGCACGCCGAGTTGGTATAGCTTGTAAATTAAGCCATTGTGCCAGACTTTGTCAAATGCTTTCGCTATGTCAAAGAACAAGGCGCCCGTCATCGAGCCACGCTGGAAGCCAGCGCTTAAGTGTTCTACGATGCGGTGGACTTGTTGGATGCACGATTGTTCGGTTCGAAAGCCAAATTGCTCGTCAGGGATAAGACTCTTTGCTTCGGCAAAGTCTTTGAGCCGCTTATAAATAAGCCTCTCGTAGATCTTACCGAGAACGTTGAGTAAACTGATGGGACGGTAACTGGCGGGATCAGACTTGGGCTTGCCTGGTTTGGGGATACCGATAACAGTGGCCTGTTTCCATGCTTGGGGGAACATGTTATTGCTTAATGCGCCATTGAAGATGGCAATCATTAGCACTATGAGTTGAGCGGGGAAGAGTTTGAACACCCTGTTAGTGATGCCGTCGGAGCCAGGGGCTTTTCTAGGCTGAAGCCTTTTGATGATATCCTCCACCTCTTCGGGAGTGATGGGGGGGAGAGGACCATCAGGATCTTTGACTGGTGGGAGGGAAGCTCTACGTTCGACTTCGGCATCCACCATATCGAGGTGAGCTTTGTCTACCGGTTGAGAGCTGGGAGAGCATTGGGACTCTAGGCTGTCGGCCAGACATTCCGCTTTGTCAGAGTTGTCGAAAGCGACACTCTTGTCTGGGCGGATGAGAGGGGGCATTGTGGCCTCTTCTTTGGATCGTAACTTCCTCTGAAGTTGCCAAAAGGCGAGGTGGGTGGGCTCGAGTTCGCTTAGCGTCTTGTCCCATCGCGCAGAACGCAGCTCAGAAGTGCGTTTCCTCACAGCACGCTGCAAGTTACGCATGTGAGCTTTGTTCGCATCGCAGGGAAAAGAACTATACGCACGGATGGCTGCGTTCTTCTCGGTTATCAGAAACCGAACATCGTCCGGGAGCATCCAGCGGTGGTCTTCCACCACTGGAATCTCCCTTGAACATTCGTTCAGGACGAGTTGTACGTGATCCGTAAGCGAGTCGATTGCCGCCGTCGTGTCAGCGACTGAGACAATATGATCGGGGATGGTGTCTAGGTGAGGCGACTTGGTCGATTTCAGTCTTTCGCTTACTTTCCTCCAGTCGGTGATCACTTGAGACGGGGGAGGCTGGTTGGGATCGAGCTGCCCCGAGTGGGAGCCTAGGTGCATGATCACTGGACGGTGGTCAGAATTGAGCTCGTGAAGCGTTTCTATAGATTGCAAACGGAGGTTTACATTCTTCAGCAACGCGACATCGAGGACATCAGGATTCTGATTAGGATCATGAGGAAAGTGAGTGGGAGTCATCGGAGCGATGACGTCATAGTTTAGGGTTTCCCCTAGGTTGTACACTACCCTGCCTCTGGCATTTGCAGTGATGCAATTCCACGCGGGATCCTTGGCGTTGAGGTCACCCGCTAAAATAACGGAGTCACTCAAGCCAAAGAGGGTGGTGAAGTCACTAGCGAGTGCATTTGGGTCGTCAGGCGTGGGAGACGAGGTCGAGGGCGGCGGGTAGTAGGCGGAGATGATGGTGATCGGTTGATGACCAGTCATGCCTAGCCGACAGGCTTAGTATTCGAGCAGAGAGCGAGGTGTGGGAGAGATCAAGGGAATGCAGTACAGGTCCTTTTTATAATAAATGAGAGTGCCACCGCCGTGACAACGCGACCTATCGTTGCGAACTATGCGGTAGTTGGCAATTTTAGGGTCGCTGCGGTGGGGTTTTAGGAATGTTTCCTGTATGAGGAGGATGTCTAGCTGATGATCGCGGAGGAATTCGGCGATTTCATCGCGCTGGTTACTAATTCCATTGGCATTGAAAAACCCTAGTTTGAGTGATCTGGGCCTGGTGGTGTTGATGCGTGGCTTATCCATTGATTAGTCATCAATTGCATCCATGGCGTCCAGAGCGTCCGTAATGGACTTATAGGCGGTGAATATCTTATGCGCCTTTCTGGTGGAGAGTTTTAATTGACCATCGTTTCCTCTGGTCGCATTCAACTCGTCGGACATTGCCCTTGCAGCACGGGTCATGAACAAGCTGTAAGCCTCCAGGATTGTGGGGCCTACACCAGGGTTTTTGACCGTGTTGGTTGTGGGGATGGGACGCGCTCGCACTGTTGCAGCAGCAACACCGCTCTGAGGCGCAGGTTGGTGAGCAGCAGTGCGCTGTGGCGCAGACTGGGCAGCAGCTGGGACAACTGCGGACGCAGGTGCGGGTGTCGGCGCTGGGATGGGCTTAGCCATTAGCGCTGGGATGGGCTGGGCGGGGGAGGCCACCAAAGTTGGGAATGCCTTTTGGTGGTTAAGCTGGTTCCACGGAGAGGGCCTCTGTGGAGCTAGCCGGTCGGGCAACTGAGAGGAGGGAATTCTCTCTGGGCCTGACTCACGTAGCTGGCGGGCGTTGGCACGCTTTGCCAGTTTGGTGGAAATCTTGGGGGCTTTGGGGCACCCACGGTAGTTTGCCGGGTGACCGGTCTGATCGCATAGTACGCAGCTGGGTGGCTCTGCGCACTGTGAGTGGTCTTTGGGGCGGGGGCACTCGCTGGTACTGTGCTCATCCAAACACTTAACGCATCTGGGTTTCGCGTAACAGTTACGCTGTGAGTGCCCATATAGTTGGCAGCGGTGACACTGGCCAACTACTGTCGGGCGGAAAGGCTTCTCGATTTGAATGCCAGATAGGTTGCAGACCGATTTTATTTTAAAAATCGGGTGGTGGCCCTCGGTGGGGTCGCACACAACCAGCACCATGTCGTAGAGTTCTCCTCCCCTTGCTTTGTGCAAGCGATGGACGGCGGACACTGGGATGGACTGTGCAAGGAGATCCTCTTTGACGTCGTCAGTAGAGATCTCCTTTGGGATACGTCTTATCACTACTCGGGTGGGCGTGTCCTCCGGAAGGGTATAAGTGTGAAAGGAAATGTTCCTTTCACGCAGGGCGCGGGTTAGCTCCCGGTAATCGTTAGCTGTCGGGACAGCAACTTTGATGCCATTTTGGCAAGCTTTCGCATTTGTGTAGTTGATCTTGCGATCAACACACATCTTTGAGACATCGGTCCATTTCGACTTGTCCTGAATGTACACAGGCGGTGGGGGGCGTTGCTTCTTTTGGGAAGCAGAAGCAGGGGCATTGGGACTAGCCGACCGTCTTGCCTGTGCTGCTGGGGCAGTGGAGGTGGTGGGGGTGGAGGTCTTTGAAGACGCTTCGGACTTCTTGGCCTTGTTGGCCTGGGACGATTTGGCTTTCTTCTTCCTCTTTCCTCCTGAGGTGACTAGCTGAAAGTCATCCTCAGAAGAAGAGGCATCGGAAGAGCTGCCTTCTGAGTCAGATGGCGGGTTCGAGCATGGCACTGATGTGTCCATGTCTATCGGGTCATTAGAGTTTGTGGGAACAGGGGTGGAAGCCGAGGCGTCTATTGTCTTTGGGACAATAGAGGGTTTAGCGGCGGCGGCAACAAAGGCCGGTTTCTTGGAAGGGCCTTGGGCGGGAGCCGCGGCGGAATCGACAAAGGCCGGTTTCTTGAAAGAGACGGGGGCGGGAGCCGCATTGTCTTTGAGACAATAGGGGATTTGGCGGCGGCAACAAAGGCCGGTTTGATTGTAGGGACGGTGGCGACAAGTGGTACCGGTGTCGGTACCCAACTTGAGGTAGCTTGCCTTTCTGCAAACGGGGGAGAAAGGGAACTTTCTAAAGCGTCGCTGAAATCAGCAACACTCGACTCGATGGCTGGGGATGCATGTTGCATCTCCGTGAATTTCTTGCCATACTTGGCAAGAAAGTCGGGGTCCTTTAAGAGGACTTCCCTGACGAACGCTACAATAACGGCGTCCGTCATCATAATGGGAATTCCTAGTGGGAAATGGTGGTTTTCCCCCGAGGGGGACCTATTTTTAGCTCCCCGGGTGGACGGGCCCGGGGATGTGTAACCCTCCCAGTCGGGTATAGACTGGGAGGTGAGTACCTATTGGTGAGCCCTAAGCTTGTAACCGGTCGCCAATTTTATTGTGCGAACCGGGCCCTAACTGGGTCTAGAGTGAAGGGGTAGACACACCCAACCAGCTCTAGTGTGTAGCTGAAAAAGAGCGGGGTTAAGCGGTTGGTCGCGACTAGGAGGCCCCCCAAGGCCGCGGGTCCAACGCCCTTCCGACTTTACCTAAGTCCTGAAGGGGCTTGGTAGGTGTGTCGGGTCCACACCACTTGGTTTCGTTGGCACCGTGAGGTTTCCCACCAAGTACCACGAAACTGTGGATTTTCCCTGAAGGGGCACTACGTTTTTCGAAATATTTGCAAAAGAAACAGATGTCGTCCACTGCCTTGAAAAAGGCGGCTTCGGATCGGGTGTAGTAGTCAACGACCACTGACGTCACAGCGAGAGCGGGACAGAGCGAACGCACACTGATAGCGGACGAGCGGCGGGGAGCGGCACGTCCGTCACGGGCAGGCGTCAGGCGCGGAATGTCTGTCACTGAGCGCGTTTTTTTTTTTTTTTTTTTTTTTTTTTTTTTTTTTTTTTTTTTTGTCGATGGCCACTCGCAGTTTTCAACCCTAGAGGGTTGTCAACTACTAAACCGGACTTGCCTGTGTGGGCCTCTAGAATTTAAGGCCCCCAGCCGAGGCTACAAATATTATATTTATTAGAACTCCGCTCGCTGAGGGCACCCCCTGTGGGGTACGGACCTCGGCTCAGCGGCGTCGTTTTGGGGTCACTGAGCGCGCTCTGTGCGGCCGTATTTATAGTGTGGCGAGCACGTGTTCATAATTTCTAGGTTAACTATTGAAATTACAATGTTGGCATTAATTTTACATCGTAATAAACTCAAAGTAATCAACTGATGATTTATAAACAAATTTTAGGACAATAAAATGATTAAACTTGGTGTGGTTGCGCCGATATACATAATATTTCTGTTTGACTTTAAAAAAAGACTAGAAATTCTAGCCCAAAATACTTTAACATGTTACTGGTCTCCTGTTACTGGTAAATCCTACTAATATCTATACTAATATATAAAGCTGAAGAGTTTGTTTGTTTGTTTGTTTGTTTACTTGAACGCGCTAATATCAGGAACTACTGGTCCGATTTGAAAAAATATTTCAGTGTTAGATAGCCCATTTATCGAGGAAGGCCATTGGCTATATATCATCACGCTCAGACCAATAGGAGCGGAGCAGTAACGAAAATTGTGACGCAGACGAAGTTGCGCGGGTCAACTAGTTATATATAAACTAGCTTCTGCCCGCGACTTCGTCTGGGTAGACTTTAAAGCTTGCGCGCAACTTTTTTGTATAATATTCTGATCCTCGAAAAGACAGTTTCATGATTCGGGTATCCTGATAGTTCGTGAATTTCGCTATTCATATTTTTAGCCCCGGAATCACTTCGACATGTTTGTAGTCTCTTGGTGCTTGTGAATCTTTAGAATAGAATACTCTTTATTATGTACACCATATAAGTTACAGAATAGATAGATGAAGAAAACATTACATAGGGTGACACAATGGGCGGCTTTATCGCTAACAGCGATCTTTCGTTTTTTCTTTAGATCTCACGATTCTTGCTGAAAAAATACTTTGACTTGTTTCTGGTCTCCTAGTTTCTTCTTGTGAAACTGTAGCGCTCATTATTCCAGCCTCGGCAAAACTTTGACATGTTTCTGGTCTCCTGGTACTTTTGAACCTAACCTTTCACAATCTTAAAACGCTCCTAAAATACTTTCTTCTTTTCTGATCTCCTGCCATGGTACTTGTGAATCTTTAGCACTCATAATTCCAGCCTGGTTGAAACGTCGACATGTTTTCTAGTCCCCTGGTACTTGTGAATCTTTAGCGCTCACAATTCCAGTCCCAAAAATAACTCGACATGTTTCTGCTTTCATAGTACTTGTGAATCTATAGCGTCCACAATTTCCAGCACGGAAAAACTTCGAAATGTTTTTCTGTTGTATTTATTGGTAAAAATGCAAGTTGCTCAAAAATACTTTGATATATTCCTGGTATCCTGGTACTTGTGAATCTTTAGCGCTCACAATTCCAACGCCGGAAATACTTCGACATGTTTCTGGTCTCCTGGTACTTGTGAATCTTTAGAAAAATACTTCGACATGTTTCTGCACTCCTGTTTGTTACTTGTGAATCTATAGCGCTTACAATTCCAGCACTGAAAAATAGTTCGACATGTTTTTGCTCTCCTGGTACTTGTGAATCTTTAGAAAAATACTTCAGCATGTTTTTGCACTCCTGGTATAATCTATAGCGCTCGCAATTTTCAGTGTGACATTTTATTTGTAACAGTGTACCTAAGACCTCTACGAATTTTCAACACTATAAGAATTATTGTAAACTTCCTCAATTTTTATATCTACTTTTTACTACCAGCTAAAGGACTTGTAGTCCTAAAAAGTTTAGTTCTCACAAGTTTTGCATATTTTACTTCGGTTGGGAACAATTTATTTGTGACTCACATTTGACCAATTTTTTATCGATAAGTTTGAAATTTTGTCTAACCCTATTGTCAGATGACAATAAGACGTCAACATGCCGCAGCAAAAATCTGGTTTTCGAAATCAATATTATGAATTAAAACTATTATATTATTAAGAGATAATTTATTTAAGCTTTTGTTATTTAATTAATACCTATCTGATAAGTTCTTCTCATTTTCGTATTTTATTTCAATTATTTATTTCAATTATTTTCGTTTTTTTTTATTTGCGTTCGATAAGAATTTTGACATAGGTCTGCTAATGAAGTCCCGCGGGACTCTGAACTGACAGAACGCAAAATTCAGGGAATTTAGAATAAAAAATCCTTATTAAACAAAAATTACATTGAAATGTTATTTTTTTATGGTAAAAGGCTTTAGGTACATAATTAAATTTCCTATTGAATTCTTACAAAAAATATGGTAGTTAACCACTCAAAATTTTGAAAATTTCGCGACACCCAAAAATTGTAGGTAGTGTGTCTCTTGTGACGTCTTTTATTAAATGTTTTGGACCTTGTTTGTATAAGATCTTTATAAAATGCTTTACTTTAAAGATTTGGCTATACACTGCACTTTTTCCGCTTGAAAATGTAATACCATTACGGAGATATCTGCGACGAAATAATGGCATTTTACGGTGCTCATGGAATTGTCGAATCATAAAAATTATAGTCTTTATAATTTAAAGTAATGTGCACCTATTTTGTACAGAATCCTCGGTGGGCGAGTCCGACTCGACCTTGTCTGTTTTTTTTTTATGTGAATCGAGAATGTTTCTAGCTATGTTTCAAGAAAATCGGTTCAGATCTTTGAAGATCATCACCTCTTTCCTAGTTGACGAAGGGATTTGAGAATCTTCTATACGTTTGATCGAATCGAAATTGGATATTTTAACCTGATGCTGCAGCATAACCTGAGGTTTGCATAATATCCTACTCCTCACTTGGGTACAGCAGAGATATCGTGTTTGAGCTCACTGGAATGGTTTCAAAATGAAGAGATTTTAGGTAGAGCCACTTCAGCAGAATCAGAAAGCAAATCGCGCTACCCGTCACTGTCAAATTTACCCAATCAACCTTGAACCTAATGCGTTAGCAATAAAGGTTAAAATTAAATTTGACAAATTCTTGAGTGATTAAGATTATGATTCTACTAAAGTAGTCTTTTTAGCTCCCCTGATGCTACAGCAGGAATTTTGAGGACACCCAACTTCTCGCTTACTTACAGCAGTTATTTCGTATTTGCACTTATTTAAATGGTCTCCATGAATAGGTTGGGTATCAATATTGATTGTGAAATTGTGATCAGCATCTGATGATGAAGCAGAAAAGAAAATTGATTTAATACATTGGTGAGGGCTAGATGCTCTGCTAGTTTCACTCGTTCAATCGATATGATATTTTAATATCATTTTTTAATATCATATCGATTGAACGAGTGAAATTAGCAAGTTTCACTCGTTCAATCGATATGATATTTTGGTATACGATGTAATGCCATGTAGGTGAGCGTAGATCGTGGACTTCTTGTAGTACCTTATAGGTAAAGAATGTATAATTTATTTATTTTTAAAACCCGACCAAAAATAGGCTAAGCATAAAAACTAAGCATAAAAATCAAGGTAGCCTTGTTTTCGTAAAATAAGTATTCTACTTCTTCTTATCGTGTGGGCAGTAAGGTTCTAAACCGCCTCAAGGGCCTCTGACATGTTTTACTTGACGACCGCCATTTGGCGGCCGGGACCACCGGCTTAAGGATGATCCACACATAGCCGGGATGTGGCCGTGCAGTGTCAGTGCCGTGTCAGGGCAGTGACCGTGCATCCGTGTCCCGTCTGGGAAGCTACCGGGCTGTGGCCGAGCTGTGCACGTATCGTGCCTTCCGAAGCACGGAATCATCTTTTTATCAGCCGACAATCAGTCATTACATTTTGGTTGACTTTAAATGGAAATATTATTGAATTGACTTGACATTAATTTTTATATCTTTTTTTTATTATTTTTGTATTATTCTTATTATTTTTCTGACTTTAATTTAAATTGGATTTGTAATTATTTAAAGGGTATAATTTAGACGGTCACCAAAAATAATATTTTTAAGACTCTAAGCCTAGGCACCAAAATGGATTAACGGTCACCAAATTCTATCCAACCCAACTGTGATTGCCATAAAATGTAGGCTTGTGGTTACAAACTGGATAAAATAGGATAGGTTAGGTTAGAATTGTGACCAACCGCGCGCGAGCCGAGCGAGCGAAGCGAGCGGTGCCGCGGCAGCGGCCGGCGAGCGCTACTTCTCGAATATTATTTGGTGACCATTTATCTGTTTAATAATAATAAAGCTTTATTTAATTCCAAGCATAGTACATTTTAACAATACAATTTGGTACTTATTAGTCTATAATAATCAATAACAGTTGTTACACTTGTATGAATATTTGATTTCTAATTATAAATGGCTTGTGTTTAAACACCGCCCAAAGAAGTACCTATTTTACTACCAAAAAAGTTCTAAACGGTTACCAAAACAGATAAATGGTCACCGAATAATATTCGAGAAGTAGCGCTCGCCGGCCGCTGCCGCGGCACCGCTCGCTTCGCTCGCTCGGCTCGCGCGCGGTTGGTCACAATTCTAACCTAACCTAACCTATTTTATCCAGTTTGTAAACCCAAGCCTACATTTTATGGCAATCACAGTTGAGTTGGATAGAATTTGGTGACCATTAATCCATTTTGGTGCCCAGGCTTAGAGTCTTAAAAATATTATTTTTGGTGACCGTCTAAATTATACCCTTATAAATTCTATTTTGTAATTATTATTTGATTAATTTATTTATTGTTTGATTATTAATTGATTTATTTTATTTTAATATAATAATTATTATTTTTATAATTTAATGCTTGGACCCCATTCGGGTAAAAGCCTCCCCCAAGGAATTCCATCCTTCTCTGTCGTTAGCTCTGTCTAGCCAACTTCCACCCGCGCATGCTACAATTTCGTCTGCCCATCTAACCTTTGGTCGACCTCTTGGTCTGGTGCCTTTTGGCCCAGACCATTTTACTGACCGTAGAGTCCATCTATCGTCCTTGTAACGGGCTACGTGGCCCGCTCACTTCCATTTAGCCTTCATTGCAAAAGTTAGGGCATCGCATACTTTTGTCTTCTTTCGAATGTCAGCGTTCTTTACCTTGTCCCTCAATTTTATACCTAGGCAACTTCTTTCCATTCTTCTCTGGGTAGTCCGAATTTTGTTCCTGGTTTTGAAATCGAAGGTCCAAGTTTGGCATCCATAGGTGAGGCACGGTAGAAGTCCTGTATCCATGACTATTTTCTTGGTCGGTAACGCAAGTTGCGATTTTAGTATTTCCTTATGGTGCCAGAACTTGTTCCAGGTAATCGCCACTCTTCGGTTAAGTTCTTCAGTGTTTCTTTCCTTATTAAACGAGATTTGTTTTCCTAAGTATATGTAGTGGTTGACAAACTCCAGAGGTGTGTTATTTATTAAGATGAGCGATGAACTACGGTTAGACATAATTTTAGTTTTTTCCAGATTCATTTCCAAACCAGTTTTTATACTAACCTGGTTTAATTCATTTACCATTTTGTACCAATTGGTGAGGTGTTTCTGAAAATATAATTATGTCATCGGCAAATCTGAGATGACTTAAGAAATTCCCATTTATATTAATACCTTGATTGGACCATGGCAGCTCTCCCATTACGTGTTGTAAGACGGCTATGAATAATTTTGGTGAGATCGGGTCTCCTTGCCGGACACCTCTCTTTATGTTGATTACTTCGCCTACTCTATCCAGCTTGACTCTACTTGTACTGTTAGAATAAATATTTTTTAGGATATTGATATACTTTTCATTTGTGTTTAGTGCTTTCAGCGATTCCCAGATGCTCTCGTGTGAAATTGAGTCAAAAGCTTTTTTGTAGTCGATGAAAGCTAAATACAGGGGTTTATTAAATTCTGAATATTTTTCTATCACCTGGTCAACCACTTGGATATGATCCATTGTGCTGAAACCGCTTCTGAAACCAGCTTGTTCGATCGGTTGGTGAGCATCGATGGCTGGGGCTATCCTTTCAAGTAGACATGAGGCAAAAAGTTTATAAAAACAAGGCATTAGGCTTATAGGACGGTAGTTGCCTATATCAGCTGGGTCGCCTTTTTTATACAGTAGTATAATTTTCGATGTCATCCATTGATGTGGTACAGTTTCTTCGTCAAGTATTTTATTCCATAGGATAATGCTTGGCGTCAGTAGTAGAGTCTTCGCAACCTTGATATATTCGTTGGTGATTCCATCCGGTCCTGGGCTTTTTTCTGGCTTAAGTCTCATAATTTGTTTAAAATATATTTCATTTTCTGTAAACTGGTGTATTGGAGAAGTATCTATGTAGCTATAGGAAACCGTGTTTTGATTTTGTGTGTCTGATTGTTTGTATAGATTAGCGTAGAAGTTGCTACGCTACTGAGCAGCATTTATGATTTCTGTGCGAGATTTGCATTTGTTTTTGCCAGACTTGAGAAAAGGAACCCATGTTTTGGTTTGATTTAACTCTTTATAAGCTTTTTTGACAGATCTAGTATTGTTGAGGTGTCTTTGTATAGTTGTTTTTCTGTAGGTAACAATACAAAGTTTTTAGTTTTTCTTTGTCAGCTACGCTTAATTTGGGCTTATTTTGTAGTATACTTTTTTCTTTCATGAGTTCTAGCGCTTTCGTGGATAGGATTTTGTTCTTATGTGTTCCTTTTATGTTTTTTAGACTTATCTTGATGTAGTGCGTGATTTGTTGGTAGTTCTCCTCCACATTATAGTTGTTTTGATTCTTTATAAGTTCTGGATCTGTAGAGGTTTGTAAGGTACAATTTCCTGCTCTGCTAGAGTTTGTAGCTTAGTGGATGTATTAGAGAAATTGCGCCTACTTTTCTTTGTTGAATTTAGGTGTATTGTTGCTCTTAGTAGTCTATGGTCCGATCCTAAGGAGAAAGATGGTAGTACTTCATATTTAGGGATCATGTGGTGCTTCGTGGTCATGATATAATCAATTTCATTTCTTGAGTTTTTATCGGGAGAGATCCATGTCCAGCGGTTTATTGGTTTTAATTTGAACATTGTATTCATAATTTTTAGGTTGTAGTCTTGCGCATATTAAATTAATCTCGTGCCTCGAGCGCTTCTGATTCTGTAACCATACTCTCCTGTAGTGGGACGTTCGTACTTTTCTGGAATGCCGATTTGAGCATTAAAATCGTCCATAGAAAATACGTACTAAGTAGATGTGGAACCATGAGCTTTTGCTAAGTCCTCGTAGAAAGATACCATTTCTTCCTGTGATGAGTTTTCAGTGGGAGCGTACGCTTGAATTACTGCAAAGCCCAGGTTTTCCATTTTAATTTCCATTACACCGGCCGCATAAGTAAGATCTAAACTATTCTTAAAGGTTCTCATGCATATCGTATCTCTCCAGCTTCGCGAGTAGTATCTGGTGATCAACTTTATCGAACGCGCTGCTGAAGTCAGTGTACAAAGAATCGACTTGGGAGACTCGAATCGACAACGAAATAACAGGAGATGTCATTGAGGTATGCAGACAGATTTGTGACAGTTGATTTGTTACAACAGAAACCATGCTGTTGCTGGGCAAGTTGTATTTTGAAACGTGAGGATAGGAGAACCACTAATGATTCGAAAATATTTGAAAAGGTAGATAGCAAAAGAGATAGAGCGATAGTATTAAGCATCTGCTTTATCTCCTTTTTTAAAAACAGGCAATACGTTAGCCCTTTTCCATTCACGGGGAAATTGGGTAGTTTCAAAATATTTGTTGTATATCAACGATAAGGGAAGTGAAAGGTAGCGAGCGCATCTTTTGATAAAAATAGGAGGTATTCCGTCGGCACCATGTTTCGGATTCGGCAGCAGGACACGCCCGAGTGTCAACACTGTGAGGGTCGGCTGTAGGACCAGGTGGAACATACGGTGGAGGCCTGCCCTGCTTGGGCGGAACACTGCCGGGTCCTCATCGAGGCGATCAGCGGCGGTGACCATTCGTGACTGGCCCTGGTTCAATCCATGGTCCGGAGCGAGGAGGCATGGGAAGTGGTCACCTCCTTCTGCGAAGCAGTAATACTTGCGAAGGAGGAGGCCGAACGTGTGAGTGAGAGGGAAACCTCACGTCCTCGCCGCCGCAACAGAAGAAGGCCCCGGGCGTCGGGAGCCGTAGGGCGATTCCCAGCCACTGTGGGTGCGGGTCTGCGGACGGCAAACATTGGGTGGCTCACTGTCCGATCAGAACCAGGCCCGGGCCGACGCCGCGTTGTGGTCCACGCGAGCCTCTAAGAGCTGTCAGCATAGAAGAAGGAGTCCGCTAAGGCCAGTGCCTGCCAGAGTTGCCGAATTTGTTCGAAAGGGCATTAGGAGGAACATAGATAGATTTTAGTCAGTAAGAGTCTGACTGTAAGTGAATTCAGCAAGGCAGAATATGAACAATCGACCAATCTCATGCGAGATGAAAGACGCGATTTGGATTTCCGAATATGTGATTGTTCGATTGTTCATACTCTTTGCATTTTACCTTGCCAAATCCACCTGTGGTAACCTTTTAAAAGGCCGGTCGTAATGTGGGGCTCGTATACATATATGGCGGACTTAGACGTAGTAAAGACAAAGTACTATAGAATTAGTATTTAATCAGATTAGATACTCGTAGTATAAAAAACAAAATTACGGTTATACTAAACAATACAAACACATAAACATACGCTCGTTATATAGTATGGTTTGCCATAAAAAAGTTCTTAGGTTGTAAATGAATTTTACTTTTGACAAATAAAAAAGTTTTTCACTTTGCAAACAGCGCACTATATTGAACCAAGAGGTTAACCTCATAATATCGAGATGATTGTCGATGAGACCTAGGTGTGGGACAGGCTCTTTTTGTAGGTTTCGAACAAACTCTTCGCCAATGATCTGCGAAACTGATTTTCTCCTTTTATAAGCTTCCTCTTTAACGGTAATTTCTGAAATAAAGCAAAATGGATGTCAGGTTGGTTTATGAAGATCCTATACAATTTTAGCATTTCCTTAACATAAAAAGATAAAAAGTATCCTTTACCACTACTATTTATAAAACATCTTACGAAAAATTAATAAAAAAATTAAAAGTTTGATTGATTGATGTTTTTGGGTTAATATACTTACTGGTTGGCTAGATGCTGGCTGTTTTGGAAATATTATTGGCACTGCGTGCGAATATTATACTCTACGTTCATATTCTTCACGAAAGCAAGATTCTAGTTTACTGTGTAGGTCTACAAATTATCGTCTTTTCTCAAATTTTTATCCAATTACTTTATAAACTCATTATCTGCAGGAAACCTGTAAAAATAACAAAGAATACATCATTATAATAATTTAGTAGTAATCAATAATAATAGTACTTAAGTAAAAGGTTATGGACAAATATAATGCAATATTGATTTGGGAAAAGCAGGATTTTTCGTTAATTCCTTCTTTTGGCATGCTATAATATTCTATAATCTTTTGTCACTGAGACCAAAGCTGAGTCCAATTACTAGGTTCAGCATGGCGCAATCAGTACGAAAAATTCAGATTGAATTTCCAAAATCTGACCACTTACATTGTTTTTATTTCGTTGTTCGTTTTAAAAACGAACTAGAATATGTATGTGATTATACTTTTACTCTATCGATAAAACATCCAAGAAGCCACATCCTTATGAAGTACATGATATGTCAAAACAGGTCAATATTTTTTTGTTTTTATTTATATTTCTAAATTGGAAACCGACAATAATGTAGAAGCAGTTGTGTCTTTATGTTCATATAATGGAGATCTGATTTTATTGACTTTTCTGCTCAAAATGTGTTTTAACAATAAGTTATGATTGGATTTACTTACCGGTGAAACGATACTTTTGCAATATTTTCTTTCAAAACACCATTTTTATTCGAATAACCGGTTACAGTACATGCCATTGTTCATGGCAAAACGAAAAACAAATTCAAACCACAGTATTTTTCACAATTTGACAATATTTTTGATAAAATTGGTAGACTAATGTGTTAACCAGCTGATCAACAAACAAAATTCTCGGCTAGTGGCGCGCGGCATGTCAAGACGGTCGGGAATGCTATTGCTATCTCTTTTTGTCACATGAAATTTTTCCATTAAAAATGTTGAGTACAAGATAGGTTACTATCTAGGTAGGTATTCTATATCTATGGTGATTCCAGCCTATTATAATGAAAACACATTAAGGTGGATGCTCCAGGGTAGCCCGCGAAATTCAAATATTTTTATGTTTTTTGCAATTTGCCGGTCAGTGTGAAGCTGTATGTGGACCAAATGCGATCCGCGACCGTAACGCGTATTTATCTAAAGAATTATAACCATTTTAATCATCAATATAGCCCTCCAAGTTCATGTAGTTCGAAAGAACGATTATTTCTGAAATATTCATTTAATACGGTCGCGGATCGCCTTAACCACTCAACCCTCGCAACCAAACCACACTGTTTTAGTTGGAATAGTGCTTTATTAATTTGTTGAATTTTACTAGAATGACTATCGATAAGCTAACTAGAATGTCACCTTAAGTTTTTTTTTATCTGTGCACCACTAATTGCAACGCAGCACGAATCACGAAACGCGACGCCGATACAGGTTAAAAAAAAAACTATCTGTCAAACGAACTTGTCTAGTGAGCAAATTTATGAGATTTTCGTAGTCTTACTGTATATGTTTGTACTCAAAATTATATAAATTATGCCGAAGAATAAAGGAAAAGGAGGTAAAAACAGGAGGAGAGGAAAGAATGAAAACGAAACAGAGAAACGTGAACTGGTCTTCAAAGAAGATGGACAGGAGTACGCCCAAGTCACAAAGATGCTCGGTAATGGCCGCTTGGAGGCCATGTGCTTTGATGGCATAAAACGTCTTTGTCATATCCGAGGCAAACTAAGGAAAAAAGTTTGGATAAACCAAGGTGACATTATACTAATAGGCTTGCGAGATTATCAAGACGCGAAAGCTGATGTTATCCTGAAATACACTCCCGACGAGGCAAGGAATCTGAAGACGTATGGAGAATTCCCAGAGACAGTACGAATCAATGAGACAGTGGTCTATTCTGTGGATGGTCTGGATGAGGATATTGAATTCGGAGATGAAGTTAGTTCAGAAGATGAAGCAGATGCGGTAGATGCTATATAAAAGTTAGCACTAATTGTCTACAGTAAGTCTATGTAAATTGTTTTGCTGTTATGAATAAACATGACTTTGTGATTTTGATTTTATATAATATTTAGTTCTCAAAATTATTTCATTTACAAACCACATTTTGAAATTGTCTATATCCTACAGACAACAGTATTTCTCCATTAATAACATGTAAGTGTTTGTAACACATTAGCTTATTATTATACATACAATTTATCATTCAGTTATTAATAACAGTTACTTAAAATCATAGTCAAATTATTGTGCAACATTCCTTAATTAAAATTAATCCCATTTGTCTGAGGCGAGGTGAGAAATGATTTTAAAAAAATATAAGGAATGTACATATACCTACCTATTAAATAACTATATCAACAAGACTCAGCTTCTATTATTTTTCCACTCCTGGTCTACAATTATTATCATTGACACCAAAACTCTAATATGTATAGCAACAGTTTTAAGTGGTTTTCATTAATAATGTTCACACTGACTTGTTAGTACTCAAAGTTACATGATTTGTTTGTGATGTATATTGAATTTTTGGCACAGTTTGTATCTGACACACTTGTTGACCAGATCAATGTTACAATTTGAACTTGACTGTCCTCTCTCTAGTCTGACCTTTCTATCTTTTGTTATGTTGAATGAGTTTTTAAGTGGTTGTATTGAATAAGTTTTGTTCCATTTTATGTCTCAAACTGAACCTAACTAAAGTTTTATCAATCCAGTTGAAGCTTTGGAAGCTATGTGGTATGTTTAACACTTGTTCAATACCAACAATGGTCAAATATCACAGGTATGGTATAATTCATTCTACTCTATATCAAGAGATCATTTTTTTTACTCTAGTACCCATGTTTAGAACCTAGATTTATTTATTTAAAAGCATAAAATAAAATTAATGTGTTGGATGTTATAGTTTTTAATCCTTTAAACAATCCTAATACATAAAAATCTTCCGTTACTGATGAAACTACTAGCCACATGCAAAAGCTACTTTTAATATAAAACATAAGCAGTTGTCTCAGCATTGATGCCAGTCCCACTATAAAATTATTCGAGATCAGTGGAAGATGTTACAAAGAAGGTAAAGATTGAACAAGTTCTTTTAAAACTTTACAGAGATAGAATTAAAACAGTCTCAGCCAACACAGGAGCTTCACAAACGTTTTGAACATTAAAAAAAAGTTGGTATGAATGGCAAGTAGGTAGCTGATGTATGTTTTGCCCATCATTAAAGGAAAGGATATCTGAACCAAGCTTCTTTTGGTTTAATTATAAAACACATCATTTAAGCCTTCTGTAGCCAAATGCCTCATCCTGTTTGGTTTTTTTTACAGCCATTTCACTTGGGGACTTTTGGCACTACATCAATATTAGAATGGAATGTTCATCGTTGAAATAAAAACAAAGTCAGCAGAGGCTTAGTAATAGGGTTCCGTTGGTTACCGTTCGAGTACGGAACCCTAAAAACTAACCAAATCGCTTCATGTGTGCCTGTAAAACTTTATGAGTTCCCTTTATTTCTCCAGGATCTCATCATCAGATCTTGACTTGATCTTGGGACCACCTGGGATGCATAGTATATTATAGCGATTTGTATTTTTTTTTTGGTTTGATAGGGTTGGTTATCAAACAAAAAAAAAATCCAAATCGGGGAAAATACATACAAAAAAAAAGTTACCACGAATTGAGAACTGCTTCCTTTTTGAAGTCTGTTAAAAATGAATCCCGATTTCCCTTCGTCAATGCATCACGTGTCAACGGCTGGACCGATTTCGCTAATACTTTTTTGTTGTATTTCTTATTATTAGAAAGGAAAAAAAAAAAAAAAGGCGGGGTATGTACATAGGTAGCCAGTAGACGGGAGCGAAGCCGCGGGGGCTAGCTATCGAGTCCCTAATAAAACCCCCGATAAGAAAAAAAAAACAACTATTGATCCAATTAATTTAATATAGGTAATGTAACATGAGACAAGGCACTACGCATCGTGGAAAGATGGTGCGACGAATTATGATCTGTCGGTAAACCCCACGAAAACCGAATTAGTCATGTTTACTCAAAAGCGAGCACTAGGCCACTACCGGCTACCTATGTTCTTCAACACAGAGCTCCAGCTGTCTAACGAGGTAAAGTATCTAGGCGTCATCCTAGACAGTAAGTTAAGCTGGAGTAATCACCTAGACTACAAACTAAACAGGGCCTGCATTACCTTCTGGCAAGGCAGGAAAATGATAGGGAAGAAGTGGGGCCTATCTCCCAAAATAATACTATGGCTGTACAGCGCAGTAATTCGGCCCATGCTAACCTACGGGGCCGTGGTGTGGTGGCCACGCACAAAGCTAGCTACAGCCGTAAATAAGTTACAACACATGCAAAGGCTGGGCTGCATGAGGACTACTCCAACTGCGGCGCTGGAAGCCATGTTGGGGCTCCCTCCGCTACACTTGTTTAATACTCAATACTCAATATATTTATTGCGTTCCACAATGTGAGCCTAGGTGGTAGGTACTTATAATATATTACAATACATTGCTTTGGATCATTGTGGACCCTGACGGGCACAGCAAAATTGGATAGTGGAAGAGGGCTATTTTATTTAATACATTTATGAAATTTTCTATAATATTATATTATTTATCTATTAATTCATTTATACAACAGGAAGCGACGATGGCAGCAGTACGCCTTAAAACATTAGGTCTCTGGAGTAAGAGAGATACACGACACACCGCTCTGCTCGAGGAGCTCAATAATGAACTCCCCATAACAAAAGCAATCAATGACCGGGTACCCAAGCAATTTATCTTCGATAAAAAATACAAAATACAATTGCATGAGGATCATCGGTGCGAGGGGCTCTGCCCCGCCGAGCTGCGGATCTTCACCGATGGATCAAAAATAGGTACAGGTACTGGTGCGGGAATCTTCTCAGAGGATCTCAATATCCACATAGCCACACCATTGGGGGTCCACAACACAGTGTTCCAGGCTGAATGCATGGGCATTTCTCTGGCGGCATCAGCCATCCTAACCAGGGAAGTTAAGGACCACTCAATACGCACAACATGCTCTCGGACAGCATGGCCGTCCTGCAAGCTCTGAACAGCCACACAGTGAACTCTGGGTTGATTCTCGAGTGTCACCAACGTCTCAACCAGGTTGGTAGACACAACAAAGTAACCATTCAATGGATCAAGGGACACAGTGAATCTCGAGGCAACGACGCTGAACGATGAACTCGCCCGAAGGGGGTCGAGTTTGTCAGCGATGTGACCTGAGCCCATCGTGCCGCTGCCTTTCGGGTACTTACGCAATCTGGTAAGGAAACGCACCGGAGATAAACATCACAAGCTATGGGTTGAACATAGTGAGTGTAGGCAGGCCAAAGAGGCACTACCTCTATAAATGGCCGTTTCACAAAAGGCTAGGGCTTGCCTAAGACTGACTAAACAACAGTTGCGTTCAGTCACAGCCGTAACAACTGGCCACGGGTCTTTTAATAAACACCTCTATGCTATAGGAGTCACTGACAGCCCGCTATGCAGAGCCTGCATGGAGGAGAATGAGACAGCAGCACACCTGCTTCTAAGCTGCCCGGTAGTTGCGGATCACAGGGCAAAGTACTTCGGAAACCCAGGTACCCTCTGCGAGATAGTTAGTAACACCAAGGCGTTGCTGGCCTTCCTAGGGGAGCTGGGGTGGATCGAATGATGCATTTGTCCCACCTGCACGCAAAATACGCGCTTAGTCGTGGAGTTGCGGAAACCAGCCCTATTTACATACATACATACAACAAGAGACAAGGGCAGGAAGATGATAAGATCATCTTATCATCTTCCTGCATGAGAGCATGAGACAAGGGCAGGAAGATGATAAGATCATCTTATCATCTTCCTGCCCTTGTCTCATGCTACTTGGGGTCGATGCAACACCTTTTCTACTTCCATTCTGTCCTATCAAACGTCACGCTATCACTGACTCCCTTTTCTTTAATATTGCTCCTCACACAAACCATCCATCCTTATTTGGCCTCCCTCTCCCTCCCCATCCATCCACATAATATGATCTACTCTCACCTAAACGGCACTACATCCTACATCCTATAGTAATCAATCGGAATGCGATATTATTATCGGTAGAACGAGTGGAAGTAGCTTAGCATCTCTCACCAATTTATTCACTCACAGATCCCAATCTATTTATAACCTAGGCATTCATTGCGATCATTTAGGTACCTATACGAATATGAAATCGGTAGGTCTGATGTAGATAAGTAAGTGAGGAGTTGGGTACCTATCCTGCAAATTTCAGGACATGCTCAGCATCAGGTTAAGGTGACTAAATATGATCTAAATATAATCTGTTCATTGAAACCATTCCAGTGAGTTCAAACACGATACCTCTGCTGTAACTTAGTGAGGCGTTGGGTAGGTATTCTGCAGGCCTCAGGTTATGCTACAGCATCAAGTCAATATAACCATGTTCTTGCAATATTATTGAAGTAACAGAATACCAAATTTCCCATCGATCAGACCAGCAAAAGCTGATTAAACGCCAAAGAGTGTAAGTAGGTACACATGATTATAAACAACTTTTACTATGAATTCAACCCGGAAAACTAAAAAGAAATCGGCCTAGTGCGAGTCGGACTCGCCCACCGAGGGTTCCGTACAAATTTGTAGGTACGTATTATAAACTAGCTTTTGCCCGCGACTTCGTACGCGCATATTTTCCCGTCCCTGTAAAAAATTCGGGAAATTCTCTCTTAATGCCCTCTACACTCTTCTAGGAACCTTCATGGCAAATATCAGCTTCTTACGACGTATCTACGAGTATCTATACTAATATATAAAGCTGAAGAGTTTGTTTGTTTACTTGAACGTGCTAATCTCAGGAACTTCTGGTCCGATTTAAAAAAATATTTCAGTGTTAGATAGCCCATTTATCGAGGAAGGCTATAGGCTATATATCATCACGCTAAGGCCAATAGGAGCGGAGCAGTAATAAAAATTGTGACGCAAACGAAGTTGCGCGGGACAACTACTTTTATATATTAGGGTTACAGTCTTACCGGTATCATAGAATAGATAGATTTATGGTGTAAGAATACATAACATAACGATTTCTTAAATATATACATTAGGTACTGAATGAGGAGCACGTAGCTAAGTAATAACATTCGCACGGGTCGATCGACCCGTATCTATGTTAAAATGGTCACCCATCCTCAGACCGACCTCGGCAACTGTTGCTTAACAAACTCACTGGCATATTCCAAAGCAAGCTGGAATCTCGGTATGTTAAAATAGTCACTTATCCATAGACCAACCTCGGCTTAACCTTGAAGATCGACGCGTGCAATGATTTATCAACTTACATACAGATTGTAAAAATAATCGTCATGTTGATCTTCGTTACACTTATCGTGGTTATTTCAACATGGATGGGCATGGGACGCCATTCAGAAAAACGCGTCATCAGCATAACGCCATCTATCGACAATGTAGTTGAACTGTCAATTAATATAAGATCCAACTCGGAAGCTCACAATTGTTACGATAAAAATAATGATTAGATAATAAAATGTTTACTTTTCTTTTAGTAGGTACATATTAGAAGTATAACAAATAACTCAACAATGTGTTCTTTTCACACATTTGTTCCTACTATTTATCTCAATAGATGGCATTGCAAGTATCTGGAGTCTCAATGAAAACTACCTATTTTAGCACTCGATGCAGTTTCTTCCTAAACTTAAAAATTCAATATCTTTTGATTTTGTGGGTCGATTTTGATGAAGTAACCTCTAAATGTTACTCGGGTTAACACTTAATTTTTTGAAGTAAGTACATACTTAAATTTTGAATCCAATCAGTGGTTTATTAAGCTCGGTTATTGAATACCTAATTTAAATAAAGACTATATTTTTCATTGTTTAAATACAAATGTATAGTTTTTAGACTTTTCCCTATACCTGTAGTATAAGACGGTATTACTTACCAAATTTCATAGTTCTAGGACAGTGGGAAATACCCTATGAATTTTGATTTTCTTGAGAGTGTCAAGATATTCTTGTTTTGCGGCATAAACGGTCATATCTTTCTTTTATGTTAACTTATAAAAAATATTTTTTTACAGCTTCAAGGAACCGTAGACCTGAGTATGTGGTTTAAATTCCAACTCAATACTTCCACGCGTTCTCGAGATAAAAATTCTTGACAGACAGACGAACGGACAGCAAAGTGATCCTATAAGGGTTTCGTTTTTCCTATTGAGGCACGGAACCCTAAAAATATCAGCTTTATCATTCATTTTAACTGGCTAAATATTGCATTTTGTATGAAACATACAATATGCAATAAGCCGTTTTTATATAATATTCGAGTTCTTATTATATTTTTTTCGAGTTCTCCGGGTTGGTCTCAAAGTAAAAGTTGTTTACTTTCACCCCCTAAGAGGTTGTTGGTGTTTTACAAATAACCCTGTTTATTAAGATTTCCGAGGAAGCTCTATGACCGAAACCACTATATAAGGAATATTATAATATATTTTTTACTTCATTTGGTTAGTACCTACCTACAGTGGTTTAATCCATGAACTCGAAAAAGTGCCGTCGCGGTTTTCATGAGAAACTTACCTACTTCGGAATTTTAGCTTTTTTACAAATACTACCTACTCTGTCAAGAAAGTACCGGGAAAAGATCAATAATACACAAAATGTCTGTTATTCATCCAAATTTATTTTATCACCTTTAAAGTATGCTCCTTTAGAAACGATACACTTGCGCCAACGAATAATCCATTCATCAAAACATTTTTTAAACACTGCTTCCGGAATTGAGTTCAGTTCTCGCCGCGAATTCTCCTTTATGTCTTCTATCGATTGAAAACGGGTGCCACGAAGTGGTAATTTGAGTTTAGGAAAAGAAAAAAGTCAGCAGGAGCCATATCTGGTGAATATGGTGGTTGCTGGATGGTATTTGTTGAGTGTTTGGTTAAAAATTCGTTCACAATGATAGCCTTGTGCGAAGGCGCATTGTCGTGGTGCAAAATCCAAGAATTTTCTTTCCACAAATCTGGCCTTTTTCGTCGAATTTGCTCTCTTAAACGCCGCATAACGCTCAAATAATATTTAGACCTTCCGGTAAGAATTCAGAGTGCACAACACCGCGATAGTCAAAGAAAACAGTCAACATGACTTTGACTTTTGATCGACTTTGGCGTGGTTTTTTCGGTTTCGGTTCAGTTGGAAGGCGCCACTCCGAAGCTTGTTGACTAGTTTGCATGTCAAACTCGTAAACCCACGTCTCGTCACCAGTAACAATGCGTTGCATGAATGTTGGGTCCGAACTGACTCGTTCTCGGTATCGTTACGGATCGACTCGTGAGATACAGAAAGTTCGGCGGCTATCTCTCTCAGAGTTGAATGGGGATTTTCAGTCACTATTTCCTTCACTTTTGCGATGTTAACTTCAGTTGCAGACGTTGACGGCCTACCAGAGCGAGGCAAATCTTCCATCACATTTCGACCGCTTTTGAACGCTTTGAACCACTCATAAGCACGAGTTTTTGATGATAAAGTCGATTCACCGTAAGCCTTCTGTAACATTTTCAGTGACTCCGAACACGAAATTCCATTGGCGATGCAAAATTTAAGACAAACTCTTTGTTCGATATTTTTGTCCATTATGAAATTCGCAATACACACTATATATGATATTACTAAAACCAGCACTGTATTTAATATAAATAACAGATGCAACTCAAACTCCGCGCCAAAATGGAAAACAGTTGTGCCAATCTAAAAACTACAAAAAAACAAAAATTTGAATTTGGAACCATAAACAAATCATCCATTCCCGATACTTTTTTGACTGAATGTACATAAGAGAAAAATGTGAAAAGTGAGGCCGCTATGTTCAATCAGAGGCGGCTTTACCTATAGTGCAGGGTGTGTGGTGCACCTGGGCGCAGAAGTATAGGGGGTGCTGAGCGCCGCTCGCGACACGTTCAAAGAGCATGCGACGCTCGCAATTTCGGACAATACGCGCCGCCGCCGGTATTGCCCGAAATTTTCTAACAGAAATTTCTAATGTCTCTCTATCAAATATTAATATAATTAAATTTAATCTCTCTATCAATAATTTAAAATGTGTTTCTAACGCACTCGACTCTTACATTTTGTTTTAGTCCCCGCATACTATCAGACACGTCAGAATTCTCACAGTATGCAGCGGGGTCTAGAACAAAATGTTCAACAATTTTCATCGGATTTTGAACGGCCCATTGAGCTCCTCAACAGACAAGCTCTTTGTAAGAGTAATTGCAAACCACCTCGTCGGGCACCTGGTGGGGTAGGGCCCAGAAATGGTGGAGAATCAGTACGGTTTCCGCAAGATGCGCTCGACTGTGGGCGCCATCATGCGTGTAAAATGCAGTGTCTTAGGGCAGGGTCGTCTTGGCGGTGTCTCTTGACGTCGCCAATAGGTACCTTTAATACCATGCTCTAGGGTTGCATCTGTGAGGCACTTCGCGCCGACCTCCCTAGCGATGTCAGCTACCCTGACGAAACGCTGGTCGTGGCGAAGGAGGGCGGCGGCAGACGTTATGACACGTGGGGTTGCGAGTTGCGACAATCATTGAGAGGATCCGGCAATTGGGCAAGCTTGCTTCGCTCGCACTTACATTCTGCACTTTTTTGCTCTCGAGCGTTTCTGTATAACTCAACGAAATGACTATGTTTTTGTATAAAATGACTAGTTGACCCGCGCAACTTCGTTTGCGTCACAATTTTTATTACTGATCCGCTCCTATTAGTCTTAGCGTGATGATATATAAAGATTTTTTCAAAACAGACCAGTAGTTCCTGAGATTAGCGTGTTCAAATAAAAAACAAACAAACAAACTCTTCAGCTTTATATATTAGTATTGATCAAAAGAAAATAAAACCTTGCCGAGTTAGGGTGCACTTATTATCAAGCTCGCTTCGCTCGCTATCCTAGGTGGGGTGTCAAAGATATCATGCTTGCTTCGCTCACTCTTGTGTTCTGGCCTCTCTCAGTTAATAAGTTTTCTTGCATCATATAGTAACTATTTAAAGTATGAATGATTAAAAGAAAAGAAAACCTATCCGAGGTGGGATGCAAAAATTTTCGAGCTCGCTCCGCTCGGTCTTGTGTTCTGCCCTCTTTTAGTTTTTAAGCCTACTTGCGTTACTCAACAATATTGAGTTTAGATAATAATGAAAACAAAGACATTACATGGCCCGCACCGGGCGTGACCCGTATAGCGAGCTTGAAAAAATTGTTCTTGTTTCGGGTACATTAGATTTTGTTTTTATTTCGAGCTAAGGTTTTTTGTCAGCAAGCGTAAACTGGAGTACTACTAAGGAGCTAGGGCGATCGAAGCGAGCTCGAAGAAATTAGTTTCGTGACTCAGAAACGCCATTTTTTCTCTTAATATACGTCCATACACAAGTTTTTTTGTCGAATCAGGCTAAAACTGGAAAGCTAAGGATGCTAGAATGAGTGAACTTCGGGTGAAGCGCACTGGAAAAAAAATAGCTCATTGTCTCGGATACACTATTTTTTTTTATATCATACATACCTACCGATGATTCTTTGAAAAATTTGGATCTTACGCCTTGGAATAAAGGTATAATATTCAATTCATTTATTTATTGCATCAAATATGGTAGGTATAAGTTCTTATCAATATTAAGTAACACACATTTGGCCAATATATAGCATGCAATATTACAAGTTTTTACTTAACATATTTATTACTAGGTTAGTTAACATTTCGTCAATTTATGTAAATATATCTACTAAAAAATTAAAAGTGTCCCTGTAAATTGTATACAATAAATGTATAGAATTTACAGGGACACTTTTGAAAGAACTCATCTATCGTATAAAAACACTCCTGTAACAACCACTTCCGCAACGTAACACAAAACTTTTTGATCAAAGGGTAGTTGAGTAATTGACCTTGGCAAAGCATTGTAAATTAAGGGAGCCATATAAACGCAGCTCCGCCGAAAAATTTCTAGCTTTGGAACGGGCAAATCAAAATCTAAATGTGTAGGTTTCCTTTTATTTGTGTTATCTTTCCGCTCAAATAGCTCAAGATTGGACCTCACAAACCCGGCAACTTCGTAAATATAAATTCATGGGACCGTCAATAGATTGTGCGACTTGAATATAGGCTTGCATGAGTCAGACCACTGCATTTTGAAAATTACACGAATACATTTTTTTTGGGCGATGAAGATCTTCGCCAGATCGGAAGATTTTCCTCACACAACTATACCTACCGTATCGTATTACTGAGCTGACGTATGCGTGATACACCATTATGGCGGTACGCAACGATGTAATCATTTTAATTCTTTTTAAAGCGAATACGAATTGATTGATTTTTTTAGTAATTATTTCGATGTGATTCTTCCAAGTAAAATGTTCATCAAGTGTTATACCCAGGAACTTTGCATTACGTAGGTACCTGTTCTATATTATTTCCTTTATTCAACAAATTAACCTACAAATTACATTTTTAAATATTTGAAAAAAAGAATTATAAAAAAATTTAAAAATATAATAAATAGTAGCCCACCGGTATCGGGAACAGGGTCCAAGCTACCGGCGGTCAGGGCTCCAGAGAGAGGAACCTCCTAACAATACGAGCCGTGTCCAGAAGTACCGCTTTCTGAATCAAGCCCTTGATCCAGCAGCCTAACGAGAGCCTCTTGAGGTATTGGTCGAGGCTCGTGGCTATTAAGCCATTGGCTGATACGACTATCGCTACAATGATTGCCGAATCCACATCCCACATGTCGACAACCTCGCGAGCCAAGTCAATATACTTGATTTGTTTATCTTTCTCAGCTTTCACGAGGTTCTCGTCATGTGGGACGGTTATGTCTACAATCATTGCACGCGTCTCGATTCGGTCCAACACCACTATATCAGGCTTATTGGCAACAATAGTCCTGTCAGTGATGATGGACCGATCCCAGTACAATGTAATATTGCCATTATCGAGAACTGGGTCGGGCGCATACCTGTAGTACGGCACCTCCGACTCCACAAGAGAGTATTTTAGAGCAAGTTGCTGATGGATAATCCTGGCTACAAGGTTGTGCCTATGCAAGTATTCTCCGTTAGCTAGACGAGAACAACCAGAGATAATGTGGCGAATTGATTCTCCCGGACAGTGACATGCCCGACATATGTCAACCGTGCCGTCCTTCAAAATAAATTTCCGGTAGTTCCTTGTCATGATAACTTCGTCCATAATTGCACAGACAAAACCTTCGGTTTCTCCAAAAAGATCACCGAAACGCAGCCAGGCTACGGACGCTAGTTGATCAACGTCAGGCCCATGTAGGGCCCGGAAAAAGCGTCCGTGAAGCTATATTATTATTGTTAAGTGCAACATTAAGGCATATAGGTTTACTTTTAGATGTTCTGCAATAAAGTAAAAAATGAAAGTTATAAATCTTTGGAATTTATAAGTACATTAAAGTCTCACAATTTTAGGCACCTTATAAATACTCCTACTTTTATTCGAGGCCGATCATACTCTTGCATTGACAATGTATCTACTGACCAATCTTTCTGACGATGATATAGAGCAGTGTTTGGTAGATCATAATGGTTTAGCAGATGGCCATGGCGGTCTTTTTTGTAATATAGTTCTTGATAATATTGATAATAAAACAAATAAATCTAAAAATACTATTTTGATTGATAAAAGAACATTTAACACAAAATATAATACTGCATTTAAAACGAGCTTTCAAATTACAAATAATTTAGTATCAATACGTTTCTAAATAACTTTAATAAAACGTTTTGTAAAGTGTTACCCAAATAAATCTAGAAAGGTAAAACTGAAAAACCGTAATCAGATTAAGTGGATTATCTACTAAGGGGTGTCAAGCAAAATGAAAAGAATATTATGTTCGGGTACCACTAACAATTTTGGTGTTTATAACTACAAAACGAATTGCATAAGAATATACAGAAGAGTTTGAAAGCGTGCACTGAAATTAGCCATATCATGTCATTTCGAAACATCCAAAAACTTATCAAAAGAAACATGGAAAATCTATTCTATACATATTGTTACGAGCTTGGGGTTCGTTACAATAAAAACAGCCGATTAAACCACCAAAAATAACACTTTAACTTACAACAGTAATTACCACTTTAAAAACACTAATTAAAACACACAATCGCACTACTGAATACTTCACTACACTTAATTCGCAGTTGAAGATCGCTTCCGAAGTTATCACTTGTATCGCCAATTCAATACTGACTAGTCGCTTTTTTTTTTTTTTTTGTCGATGGCCGCTCGCAGTTTCAACCCTAGATGGTTGTCAACTACTGAACCGGACTCCTGACTAGTCGCCGGATGTCCGCCCTTTATATATCGGCGACAGTTATTTCTAGAACCTTCTAGTATAGAAACTTCTGGAAAGTTCGGGTACATACCGGTCCCGATTGATCCTGGTGTCGAAACATCGAGAATATTCTAGCATAGAAAATTCTAGAAACATCTTGACCTCAGTAATTCCGCTATTCGATACTAGATGGCGGTACATGTACGTGAATGTCGTTCTGGCGCGTAACAATATAATAAAATCGTAGACCAACCGTGTCTGTACATTGGATATTTTTGCACAAAAATTACATACAAAAGTTAGGAAAAACATACAAAACACAAATATGCTATTTTTGAAATTTTTGTCTGTTTATCTGTTTGTCTGTGCGTTTGAGGGAGCATCACGCATAAACCACAGATTGGGTTCCAAATCTAGGTACTTAAAAATATTAAGTGATAATCCGAGTAACATTTAGCGTTTATTTCATCAAAATCGACCCACAAAATCAAAAGATATTGAATTTTTAAGTTTAGTAAGAGGCTTCCTAATGTATTCTGTTCCTCGAATGTATTCTGAATACAGCGCCATCTATTGAAAAAGATAAAAATCACGAACGCATGTATAAAACACCAAAACAAATTGTAGAGTTATGTGTGAACTTTTAATACCCACGTGTCAAAATAAAATTGAACATTTGTACACCTTATCGATATTTATTTTTACAACCGATCCACAAATCAAAATATATTGAACTTTGAAGTTTAGTAGTAAACTTCCCAATGTATTGTGATTAGGCAAAGCACCATCTATTGAGAAAAATAAAATGCATGAAAACACACATACAAACACATTGTTGAGTTATTTGTGGAACTTTTATACGTAGCAAAATAAAATTGAACATTTTAATACCTTATTGTTGTTGTCATTTATGGGCTCCTTATTTAACGTCTTCCAATGCTAAACATTTTGTCAGTTTACTTACTTGGTCGATAGATGGCGTTGCACTGATGACGCATTTTCTGAATTGGAGATTTTCTGCTGGAGAATGACCCTCACACGAGTTTGAGTTAAGTTTCTTATAGGTCTTGAAAGTCTCTTGTAGGGTCTAAATCACCAATATCGCTGTTCTCTGTGTTGTCATTAATTGGATTCGTTTATTGTCCATAAAACCAGTATTTTTTTTATAATAGGTATTTACTTATTATGATATAAAAGACTGGCTGTAGAGTTTCTTGCACGTTCTTTTACACAGTGATCTACTTACGTTTAAAAAATCCCAAATAGCTTCATGTTTTTGAAAGACTGATCTTAACAATTCAAAAGTATGCCTGTAAATAAATGGTTTGAATCTTGAATATCTCCCAAAGTAGGAACTCCCGAGATAAGAATGCTTATGCGGTATTCCAGACTATAATCTACCTCTGTGCGAAATTTCATCCAGATCCGTTCAGTCGTATTGTCGTAATTGAGTAAGAAACATCCAGCTAGCCAAACTTTCGCATTTATTAGTAAACAAAAATTAGAAGTAAGGTAATAGGCTGGCATCGACCTAAGCGCACGCGAACGACATCGTGGGCACAACTAGTTGTAAATAAGCTGACAAACAGAAAGCAAAACATCATTAGAAAAAGACTTGTTTTAAACGTTGACAACAAGTTGGTTACAGATCCACAGGAAATAGCCAATATTTTTGTTGGGTATTTTTGTTGGGATAGGTTTGTGCACAAATCATCACATTTTAAAACAGAAGAAGAAAAAGCGATGACCTTCTTAAGAACCTCAACACCGAGAGTAGAAAGGGAGATGGCATTTAATATGATAACACCGCAGGAAATAGTTAAAATTGAACGTAGGATAGCAAATAAAAAGTCATGTGGACATGATGATGTGCCGATATCGGTGATCAAGAAAGAAATATTAGCGTATCCTCTATCTGAATTTATTAATAAATGTACTGAAGAGTCTGTTTTCCCCGAACAACTTAAATTGGCAAAGGTGGTTCCACTACACAAAAAGGGTACCGTAAAACGGGGTGAATAGATACAAAAGTTTTAAGGGGATTTGCACCACCATTAAAATTCTGTTCATAGCATTTAAGGACTCCAATTTTTAAATCAATATTAGTTTTAAAAGATTGATTATTTTTAGAAACCAATAATGTGGCATTCAAGTGAAAATACCATTCAAAATTTTGTTTCTATTCAACCATGTGTTTCAATTCACCCCGTTTTACCGTACGAGAACAGACCCCAAAAACCAACTACCGGCCAATATCTTTATTACCAATTTGGATACCAAATAGGCATTGGTACTTTATATTCAATAAATAATTTTATGAATGATATTATTAGTAAATTAAATAAGAAAATGAAGGTAGCGCGTTTATTTATTGATTTAATTTCTGCGTTTGACACAGTTGATCACGAGCTGCTTCTGGCTAAATTAGAACATTATGGCTTTAGAGGTAGGGTGTTACAACACACCTGACATCGTATTTGAAAAACCGCAAAATGTATGTAGAAATAAAATATTTTAATGCAAATAATGACGTAAAATGTGTAAGTGAAGTAATATGTAAGTAAAAAATGGCCAAAATAAGTAGCGGTGTGCCTCAAGGCTCAATCTTGAGACCAATATTATATATAATTTTTACAAACGATTTACTTAATTATGTGAATAATACGCAACCCGACGCTGGGCTTGTAATGTTCACGGATGATACGAACTCCATAATCGGGTCTCCTAATTTAAACGAGCTGGCAGAAAATGTTAATAGGTGTTTAAAAAATCTTTCTGTTTGGTTTGCAGCTAATCATTTAATAATAAACCAAAATAAAACGCAAGTTATGTTGTTTAAAACAACGTCACGTAACAGAGACAACATAGATGTCACGCTCGAAGGGAATAATATTGGACTAGTAAATGAAGTTATTTTTTTAGGAGTTTGCATAGATTCCTGGAACTGGAAAAAAGAGTTTACCGCCATTGATACCTCAATATCTTCAGCTTGCTACGCGCTAAGAAGCCTCAGGGACGATATTGATCTAAATCAGTATACCAGAATCCAGGCTCCGATATAGCATTATGTTTTGGGGAAGCAGTTACGGGTATAATTGCCGGAGAGCATTCGTACTACAGAAACGTGCATTGAGAACGATTGTCAGAATCCCACAACGAGAGTCATGTAAAGAGTTCTTTAAGAAATTGGGTATATTAACGGTACCAAGTTTATATATTTTAGTATTGCTCAGCCATTTTGCAAAATATATACACGAGCACGAATCACAGGAAGAACGTGAAATTAGAAAGAACACTAGAAGAAAAGTTATTAAAAACAAAATTGCACCTAAATTCAATTTTGCTAAACATTGCTCTAAATATCAAGCAGTAGAATTATTTAATAGGTTGCCTACTGATTTGAGATCACTGATTTACAAAACTAATTTATTCAAAGCTAAATTTCTATTCTACTTCTTCTTGCTTTATTTAAAGCATTCTTGTTAAATAAATGTTTATATTCCTTATCTGAATTGGAGCCAAATGATGGCGAATAATTTTTGTATTCAGTAATTGTGACATAAAGATATCTAACGTATTAATAGACGTTTCACACTTTAAAAGAAAAGAATTTATAACCATACCATTTGACTAGTGATACTTACAATCTAATGACTATTTACAACCTTTTGACATCATAATTATATATTATTGTTGTTTTAGTATTAATTTAATTTTTTAGTGTTTTATTGTGTTTTATTTGATTGTGAACTATTGATTTTTGTTTTTTTTTTATGTTTTATCGATTATTATTTTTGACTATGAATTATTATTGATTATTGTTTCATTGACTATTATTTTTCGATTGTTAATACTTGATTATTGACTGTGGGTGCTGGTGTTAAATGACTGTTTTTGAAATTCAATTTGTAAATTAATGAATGCACGAAATATTTAAATACAATGAAAATTGTTATATGAAAAAAAAAATGAAATTAAAGTACATTAGTTTTGGAAATATTTATTCTTAATTTATTAATGTCTAACCATTGAAATTAAAGAAACGTTAAATGACATAAAACTATGTCATTTTACGTTTCTTTAATTTCAATGTCCATATTTTGAAATTTTTTACATTTAATAATAATTGTGGTGTCATCGGCGAACAGTACACACTGTTGTTTTATTGACTGAGGCAAATCATTTATGTAAAGAAGGAACAATAATGGCCCTAAGATACTACCTTGTGGTATACCACAGCAATTAGTCCGTTCTTCACCATCAAAATTTTCTAAAGAGTTACTTAATTTGTTTAATTTTGTTAACCTCGTTACCTGTTTTCTGTCAGTTAGGTATGACTGAAATCATTCTTTTGCTGGACCTCTGATACCGTATCTTTCAAGTTTTTCTAGAAGCCGCGCACGATCAACACGATCGAACGCCTTACTTAAGTCTAAAAGCAATGCACAAGTGGTTATTTTATCATTAATATTCGTCATCATTGCTTTCACTAGCGTAAATATTGCCAAGTCGTCCAAACTCGTATTACGGGTAAACAAGAATGTTGTGTTTACAAAGAAATTTCATCACTCGCCAATATATTTATATTATTTCAATATATTTTTTCAAAAAAATTTGATATAAATTCAATCTGATTTTGACCCTTTTTTGTATACTTGCTTTATCGGAACTGACTGAAACGAAAACTTGCATAATCAATTATGCAAGTTTTCGGATGTTAAAAAGTTGCTGAAAAAGTTCTTCGATAGGTTGTGCCACGGATAGTTAACATCCTCTGTTTACTATCGATACAGACATAAAAGTACCCGATATATTATATTCCTCTATGCATAAAAGTAGAATGTCTAATGTGGTCGACTTACGTACAACTAAGAATTCAAGAGCGAGAAAAGCGATTTTAAAATAGTAGGAGAATTTGAATTATAACCATTTTATCATCAATATAACCCTCTTATTTCATTAAGCCCGATTGAATGACTTTTTCATGAAATAACAATTCAATAGGGCTAATGAACTTAGAGGGCTATATTGAAAATTAAAATGGTTATAATTCTTTAGATAAATAAGCGTTACGGCCGCGAATCGGAATTTCAGAAATAATCATTCTTTCGAACTACATGAACTTAGAGGGCTATATTGATGATTAAAATGGTTATAATTCTTTAGATAAATACGCGTTACGGTCGCGGATCGCATTTGGTCCACATACAGCTTCACACTGACCGGCAAATTGCAAAAAACATAAAAATATTTGAATTTCGTGGATGTAATTTCCATAGACCTCATCACCTCAAGCAGCCTCAAGCTCAACATAGACCAGAATAAACCATGTTTTTTTTTTATGTTGCCAATCTGATCTGCGCTATAGCTACTCTACTTCAGTCAGCCATATTGAATTTTGTTGTGCTTCGAAAACATTGTGAGCACGTGGATTGTTGGATAAAATTTAGTGAAATTTGATTGTAATATCGGTTAGCTTATATTTTTGACTTGTTTTTATTTTATTATTTAAAAAGTGGGTACATTCTATCTTGGAAATTTAAGTAAGTATCTTTTAGTTTTTATAGCCGGCGGCGTGATTCCACATTTGGATCACGGAACTGTACCTACCCAAGTTCATAGGTTGAGATAAAACAAACAAATCTTGGCTGGTCATTATTGTAAATCTAACGTAAAAATAATCATTGGCATCTCACAATTTGTAAGGTGTTGACACGATTATAATTGCGTAACCTTTCATTTATGGTTCCACATTTGCTTACGTGTTGCTTGTGAAGGTTTTTACATATTGCTCGTGACCCTCACCGGAAAACATTTATAACTCGTGTTCCGAAAAAGATCAGTGGCACATAGTTTTGTAGGTGTAAGTATTATTATATTGCCCTGAAAATAGTAAATAACAGTAGTTTTTTTTTATTCATATCGGAGTTATCTTGATCGAAAGAAAGTAAAATGCCCATGCTTTGCTCTAAATTCGATTTGTTCCGGACCCGGCCTTTCATAGAATAGAATTATTGAAAATGTTGATGTAGGTATTGTACCTCTCAATTTCGTAAATAAAATTGAATTTAGGGTACACTATAAATAGTTCGTCATCTACTGCAGATAATAAATAAACACGCGGGCACTAACCTATTTATTGAAATACAAAACAAGTTGGGGTATTTGCTACTGCATCAGAAAATAAAATGCCACCAGTGGTGAATATAAATAAACTTATTTCAAGTTTAATCAAAAATACTACTAAACAGTAACCCAACAAAATGATCAGCCTATCAAAATCATATGTTTTATTCTTTGTTTATTTTGTATGAACAAAACATGAGGTATGGTGTAGCTTGGACATAACTATTGCATTTTTTTTGGAAAATTCAATAAATTAGGCTTTTATTATCATTATAAGTAGAAACTTAATCAGACTAACAAAGAATAGTGTCAGCTGTGGTTAAATTATTTTCTGATGATATAATGTGCTTGATGGACATACAATTCCAATTTTGTTCCCCTAATAATAATCTGACTTCATTTAATATACTTTAGTAAAATTATGTATGTTTCACATACATAATTATACAATCAAGGTCATTGACCTATTTAAATTGAATATTGTTTACATTTAAAATATTTAGTAACCTTATAACAATTTATTTGCATAAGTATTCAATCCTGTAATATAATTTTTTTGTTACCTATCAAGGTTTTATTAAATTAACTCCAAATGAAATTATTGCAATTAATAACTTATTTTGTTCATCAGAAGTTGCTTGCCTTCTAAAAGTAGTTTACCTTATCTTTATCAGTAACAACTCTCTTTGTTTTAGATTGTTTACAAAAGTGGCTCATTACAATGGCCCCTTGTCGTCAATTACTAATGTGGTCAGTCCCATCCCTCGCAGTTTTATTGGGAATTTTTTGGTTCAGAAAAAAAAGGGAATATGCAAAATCTGACCCGGGTGGAAGAGAAAGGATTAAAAGCTTGAAAGAAGAGCTTGCAGAAGCATTGAATGCTCAGGCTGAAGCTCAAAGAACATCTCCCTTGGGCAAAGTGGAGCGTTCTGTTATTAAATCAGCTCCCATTGACATCAAACCAAATGGAAGCAATTCACAAAGGTCTTCACCATTAGAGTTGACAGATGAAGAAATTGATATAGAAATAGAAAAAATTATTAGGAAAAAGTCTACTGAAAAGGAAAAGCGAATGTCAGCGGGTTTTGACAAGTTTAATTCTATGAGTCTGTGCTCTAAAGAACCATCATTTAAAGTAAAGCAGCAGTCACCAAACACATGCTCTACACTGCCAAATGTAGTCAACTGTCATAATAATATTATTGACCATTCCCCAATAGTAATTAGGGCAAGCGATACAAATATTGTACATTCGCAGGAAATGCCTGGGAAATCAGAAGATAATTTTGTGCAGGAAGAACTTTCAAAATTGGAAGCAGTTGAATCAGAAGTGAATACTACTGAAGATAGCACTGTGGGTGACACTGAAGATGCAAATATTAATAATGATAATGTTAATGTAATTGATGATCCTAGTGATAGTAATGACACAGATAACAGATTTTCCACAGAGGAAAGTAGACATATCTCAGAAAGAGATTCTGCTAATCATAGTCCTGTGGACCCTATGCTAGCTAGTCCATCAACATGCCACTTCTCTGATAACCACAGTGAGGTAAGACTTAATCCTTTCAAAATCTTAACAATTGTTGTGATGAAAGTTTAAGTTAGTTCAAAAGTAGATCATAAAGTGAAACACAAAAAAGATTTTTGAAAGTATTTTAATAAACATAAATGTAAAGGAAACAACATATAACTTATAAAACAGTAGTATAATGAGATGTATAAAAAAGTGATAACTGTGCTACTTTTATTTCAGGGCTCAAGTGACAGTGGCAAAGGATGCTCTGAAGCTGCCAGTCCTCCCCCAGCTAATTTAAACAATGACATGGTTCCTTCTGAAACTGCACTTAGAATACATCAATTTGTTATACCTCAGAGCCTTGTTGGGCTCCTTATAGGCAAACATGGGTCTTTTGTAACCCAAATAAAAGCCAAAACTGGTGCAAGTGTGTATGTAAGAAGACATCCTGATTCTGTTAAACAAAAAATATGTGCAGTTGAAGGTACTTATCATATAATATCTTTTTATTACTATTGGTTCATTGCATAACACACTATCCCAAGTATTTGAAAGTCAACAATATTCATAGCATTATTAATGTAGCTAACAATTTGTTCCTAATAATTTACTAATTAAAAACAAATAAAGCCCACAATAGATAACTAATTTCCTTTCAAATCCATTGGATGGTGATAGGTGTGTTGTGTTATGATATGAAATTAGGTACTGGTTGTAAAATTATTAACATAGATAAAACGACTTATCATTTTAGGAACTCAAAATGAAATTGAAGCAGCTTTAGAACTCATTAAAGAAAAGTTTCCTGAAAAGAAATTCCCCAACTTTTCCTTACAAGAAATTAGTGCAGAACTCTATCAAAGATTGGTGCCTCTTGTACCAGAGTTTCTACAAGTAAGTTAAACAGAAAAGGTGTTGTTTATATAGATGCAAAAAAAAATACATTTTGCAATTATGTCTGTGTCTTATCTCTCACAATATCGAAAAAATCATAGATAATTACAATAAACAATATCTGTGTTACTAAGATAATATATTATTTACAGCATTAAACACAAAAGCTAATTATATTATGTAATCAAAAAACTTGTTTATAACACTAGATGTCAATTTCCATTTCAGCTTGTGGAATCGGTTAATAATGACACTATTATGACGTGCCTGGTGAGTGCGGGGCACTTCTTCCTACAACAACCACTTCACCCGACTTTTCCGTCACTGCACGCACTGCACCGTCTCATGGCAGCAACATATCAAAACCCAGATGTTCCATCTCTACCACGTCCTGTTAAAGGTAACTAGTTAATGTGGATTCTTGATGGCATTGAAACTAAATTAATATTTGTGTTTTTTCATGTATCCAAATAATTTATTAAATATTACACCATGCTTTATATGGTTTTACCAGCTGACTCGGCAGGGAATCCTAGGCAAAAAAATAGCCTACAATCTATTCTCAGACCTACCAAATATACACAAAAAAAAATCATTACGATATGTGAAGCCATGAGGGAGCACTTTGATAACAAAATCCGTAACACGAGATTTTTATATATTAGATAAAAAATTTAAACTCCAAAGTTGTTAGTTTCTAACAAAAAAAAAAGGTTAACCAATTTCTTAATTTTTAGAGGGTTCAGTATGCGCTGCACCAACTGAAAACAACTGGTATCGCGCGCAAGTGATATCAACATCAGAAGAAAATGACACATCTGTTGTAAAACTGGTGGACTTCGGCGGATATCTGACAGTGGACAATGATCAACTGAAACAGATTCGCTCAGACTTCATGACATTGCCTTTCCAGGCAACAGAAGCCATTCTTGCGTTTGTAAAACCAGCAAACAATGGTGAGTTCTGTTGTGTTAATTTTGCTTAGATGGTTTAGGCTTTATGGTACATCAAATAATGCACATGAATAAAAGCTGCCTAGTTGTTTGAAATACAATATTAATTTACTTCATTATGCAGAACTGCTTGTTCCTTTTACTATTTAGTTATTTATTATAAGTTGAAATCATTCCATCAGCCCTGAAAAGATGCACGAATATGATACTAGCGACCCGCCCTGGCTTCGGACGGGTAATATTTACTAACGTGCGCCCGAAAATTTCTTTTCGAACACTTTCTACACTCATTTTTATTATAAAAGTCTTCCAACAGTTTCCTAAATGATACTAAAAGCCGCATTAAAATCCGTTGCGTAGTTTAAGGTGGATGCTCCAGGGTAGCCCGCGAAATTCAAATATTTTTATGTTTTTTGCAATTTGCCGGTCAGGGTGAAGCTGTATGTGGACCAAATGCGATCTGCGACCGTAACGCGTATTTATCTAAAGAATTATAAACATTTTAATCATCAATATAGCCCTCTAAGTTCATGTAGTCCGAAAGAATGATTATTTCTGAAATATTTATTCTTTCGAACTACATGAACTTAGAGGGCTATATTGATGATTAAAATGGTTATAAATCTTTAGATAAATACGCGTTACGGTCGCGGAACGCATTTGGTCTACATACAGCTTCACACTGACCGGCAAATTGCAAAAAAACATAAAAATATTTGAATTTCGCGGGCTACCCTGGAGCATCCACCTTAAATGAAGTAAGGGCCGGTGATGTGCAGGATGACGCGGTTTTAACGAAATTCAGACGCTGACAGTACTGCTTCTTTGCTTTAAGGGTGCTATTACAAAATCGATCGCTTGCCCCGGACTAAAGCTACAAACCGCGTTTCCCGAAATTTATAGTGATTGTAGCGCTGTATACAACAATTGCTTAAAAATATGAGTTTACTTTTAAATAGACCAATATTTTATTTCATGCATTATAACAATACCTCCTTAATTATTAAATAAATTTTATTTGAATTTGGATTATACTTTCATAGATAAAAATTATAGTTTCGTACCGAAAATTGACAAAAATTCTCAATTTTACTGAATTATTTTTGGTGTATTAGTGCATGAATCGTAATAAATTGATTTGATCATTCCAAAGTAGAAGGTACAGTTGTATCATGAGCATTTTTAAAAATGATTAAATTATTATATCTTCGGTGTACTAAAGCATCAAAAGATTCCCAAAAGCGTAATTTTATGAAACACCCTTTGCGGAGACAAAGAATTTACTGATGTACGTGAACAAATTGATATATTTATTTAGAACACTCCCAAGATCAACTATCAAACTTTCTTAGACGTATTTTTGTTTTTTTTTTTTTTTTGTGTTATATCTAAAGCATAATCAGATATCAAAACTCGAATCAAACGCTCAAATTCAAGAAAAATTGTGACAGCGCTCTTAACGCCGTGAACGCGCGTTCGTAATAGTCTATCAGCCCGTGAACCTCAGAGCTTCGTTATTTTATAAAAGCTGAAACTTTGTTAGCGCATGTCCAACAGGTAAGAACGATGGACTATTATGAAGTTTGGGTTACCATGGTTATAAAGTGTGTAAAAAAAAAAAAACAAAATTCATCAAATAATAACGTGTGATTTTTTTATATTACCCTCAGAATATAAAAAATCACGTCCTTCATTGCCAGACACTTAACATCGTGGCCAACCCCTTGCCAGACACCCTTAATGTTCATGAGATTATAATAAGAGTTAGATAGTTATATAGATTTTCAAAAAATATTTTCCCTTATTGTATCCGGATACGGACTAATTAATTTTTTTCAGTATAATCCATGTATATTTTAAAAACGTCTTTAAGAAAAGACATGCGATGCTACAACTAACTTAAATTGTCACAATTTTGAACTAATTCTGTCAATTCAAAAAAATCTTACTAATATTATAAACCAGTTGACCCACGCAACTTTGTCTGCGTAACAATTTTCATTACTGCTCCGCTCCTATTGGTCTTAGCGTGATGATATATAGCCTACAGCCTTCCTTGATAAATGGGCTATATATACTGAAAGAATTTTTCAAATCGGACCAGTAGTTCCTGAGATTAGCGCGTTCAAGTAAACAAACAAACAAATAAACTCTTCAGCTTTATATATTAGTATAGATTATTATTATATATTATATAAATTATAAATTTGAATCTAAGTTTGTTTGTTACGATTTCACGCGAAAACTACTTAACCGATCATCATGAAACTTTCTTGGACATATTAGAAGTAACATAGGATGCCGCCAAGGGGGCACAGGTCAGCTAGTTATTTATAAAAATGAAATACTCAAAATAGATTAATGACATTACAGATTATTATTACATTATATAAAAGACAATATTTCATTATGATTCTTCTTCTCGTGTGGGCGTGTGGTAGGGTGTGTAGGATCGTTAGACCTATCTAACGATCCTACACACACTAGTGTCAGAGTTTCTAAACCCCCTCAAGGGCCTCTGGCATGGTTTATTTGACGACCACCATTTGGCGGCCGGGACCACCGGCTTATACGTGCCTTCCGAAGCACGGAATCATCTTTTCTTTTTTATCATATAATCAGGTGATTCAAGCCTGCAATTTCCTAGCCAAATAGTAAAACAGCTTACGCAGTATGCTTTTCCGTGGGAATCAAACCCACGACCACCGAGAACAAGGCAAACGCCTAAACCATTCGACCACGGAAGCAGTTGATCATTGTGATCAATGTAATCTATATATTTCCTTCTTCACTGTTACTCCATTCGATATCGTGGTCTTCCTCTTCGTCAGTTTCTGTAAAACCGAACCTTGTTCGTGAAGCCAAGACCCGACTCTCATTTTCTTATAGACAGCGAGCGCGCACGCTTAGCAGTAGGCTGGTAGCAGATGTGGTGAGTTGTTCTGAACTACTCTGCAGAGTGGCTCGTTCCACCGTCTCTCGTAAGATGGTCAGATAGGTATTCGGGCAAGCGAGTTTCTAGGCAGCGATAGCATCGGTGAAACACAGCACAACATATCAGCATCGACCAGTATGTGTGTGTGTTTTCTTATTCAATTCTCAGTGCTGTAGACCGAAGATATGAAAGCCGGTAAATTTATTCTAGATTTTTTTGTAAGCCGATTCCTCTCATACGGATGGGAAGAGAAGCTTGTGCCCCAGCTCGGTCGTCCAAGCCCACATTCAAAATTAATGTCAAATTTAGTCGTATAATTTGATCTATTTGGTCTAAAAGATGGGTGTGCTTCGATAAAAGGGAAGCATGAAGAAAATGTCAATTTAGGGCCGAAACAGCACAAACGAATTATAGTTATAGCCGAATGTACTATGTTGATTTGATCTTTCCGAAACTTCATCAAATATTTAAAAAAATCTACAATTAAATTTAATCTAAATTTATTTATTGATTTTAATACGTGGCAAATTAAAGTTGAACATTCTTATAGACTTAAAAAACTACACTAATTAACAAGAAATTATGTACAAAGGCGTATAAAAAAAAAAAATAATTAATCATTGGGCATCAAAAAAGTAATCCACATCGCTGTCAATGGCAAAAGTGCCTAGAACACTGGCAGCATTGCCGCGTTGAATCGCAATGCAGATTCTTTGGCCGAAGAAAAGTCCAGCCCTCTGGTCACGTGAACAGTCGACAAGTTGTTTACTGATATCCCGAAAGACTCGATGCGCACTTGGACCCCATGGCCCTAATGTTTCAACCCCAAACGGCTCAAATATGTAACTCCCAATTAAGTTGTTATATTTGCGCCGTTTGAGGTTTTCTGCACCTGCAGCGGCCGCCCCAGCGCAGCCCGCCGTGCTAAAAAGATGGGATGGCGCAAGGGTGTCGACACATGTTGCATCCCACACCAAAGGCCTACCCAACTTCCATGGCATTATGGTCATCCCATCTGGCCTCTTCCCATCAAGCCAAGCCAAGCCGTCGGGTTCTAAAACAGCTGGCACCCCGGCGGTGACAAGAGTCCGACGGATGATGTCATTAATGCTGGCGTGCCGTGCTAACCGACCAGCGCTCCTACTGCAAGACAGGCCATGGTGTCCGAGGCGGTCGACTGCTTCACCGCATTGACACCGATGTGGAGCTCCGCTAGGAGCACCCAAACGCAGACACGTAGCGATACGGAAAGTACTGTCACTCAGCATAGTACCTATGTTGGGTGACGGTAGTGCCTGTAGCCAAAGACCCGACTCCCATTCACCCACAGCCAACAGGCGGGCCCGCTCCGCAGTATTGGTGGACGTATTTAAGAGGTTATTCCGTACCAACCATTGTCTTTGGGAAAATAAGTTATCGGGCAACGCTCTATTCGGGCAAGCCACTTTCCAGGCGTTCACTGCTTCGGTCAAGTAAGGCACTTCACTGTTAACCAATTAAATTGGCAAACGAAATATAAAAATTGGAGATCCCAGGAAAAGAAAAGAGCTTTTTAAATAATTTGGATTCCAGGTACTATTACGTTCAATTTTGAAATTTCGAAGTGCCTGTCAGTATGGTCCGCTAAGAATGATCAGATGAAGTAATGGATTGAATTTATCTTCTTTCTATTGTTTTGGTTCGTGAGTTGCATTATCTTTATATCATGAACTAGTTGACCCGCGCAACTTCGTTTGCGTCACAATTTTGATTACTGCTCCACTCCTATTGGCCTTAGCGTGATGATATACAACCTGTAACAGAGTAAATGAAATCGCGAAAAGAAACTCGACTCCCTCATATATTTCTGTGCGCGTAACTCAACAAAATGTACTGTCCCACAGTAAAGTTGTTCTTAATTATGAGTACAATGACCCCTTAAGATGTATTGCGTTTATTCTGTTACACGTTGTGTAGCCTATAGCCTTCCTCGATAAATGGGCTATCTAATGTATTATTTACAATGCACATTTCGTACATTTAGCAGTTAGTTCCAATTTATCTAACTCAAGTTATTTTTTCTTAAATATAATTTAGAACTGAGTGAAAAATCAATAATTAAGGGTGAAAATTAACTAATTCCTAAGTAAATCAGACATATAGGGACCGTGCATATTCGAAGTTTTAAGGGTCAGATACTTGATATTGACGCTTCTGTGCTGCCACCTGTTGTTCCTGCTCGCTCAGTTTAGGGAAACGTACGCGAAGAAGACTGTGCCATCTAGCGTAGCTATTTCGAATTTATACTTGAAACATACTGGTCAATGACATTTCTGTGCTGCCACCTATAGTTTTTGCACGCTCTCCCTATAGGGAACAAATAATTAATTTGCGTTTTTCGTGTTTTCTCAGTAACGACTTAATTTTAACTTGTAACAGCTAGTTTTATTTAAGTTACTTCAAAACAAAACCAAAAACACAAAGATCTGTTTTTGCATTCTAAAGTTATGGCGATTTATATTTTTCAAAACTTGCTCATTATCTCAAAACAGGTTTTTCGCTCTACGGATACGATATTATACTGCCTCGTACTCGCTTCTACAGCTACCCTACATGCTTGTCTGGCAAGGTTGGAACTATCAAAAATGTCTGGCTAAACACCTTTAGTACCGTTTACCTGTTAAAGCCACGGTAACACAAACTTCATAATGGTCCATCGTTCCTACCCGTGTTGAGAGCATGCGCTGAGAAACTTTCAGCTTTTATAAAATAACGAAGGGATGGGGTTCACGGGCTCTTGCTGTATAAGGCCTCGGACACGAAATCAGTGGCGCGGCGGGCGGGCGGCAGTATTTACATTATACATCTCCGCAATTCTGCACGCCTTGTGCATAGGCTCGTAAGCGTACAAAGGGACAGACGGCGAAAAGCTACTTTTTATACTATTTAGATATAATGAAATGAAACAGCTTTTACTATGTAAGTATGTATGGGACCAACACTTAAAACGCAAAAAAAAAATCAACTGCTCCATATATTTATGTGCGCATAACTCGACAAACTGTACTGAACAGCTGATTATTTTTTCGCGATTTCGTTGTTGGTCCCATAGTAAAAGTTGTTCACAATGATGAGTACAATGACCCCTTAAAATTATGGCATATATATCATATCCATATTGTATAATATCCAAAACCTTGAGTTTGCTGAATGTTACCATACGCCAAGGCAATTTTGCGATTCTTTGATTAAGCACAGATACTTGCAAAACAAGGTACTTGCCATTGACCTAGAATTATGAAATTTCGCAAATAGCAAATTATCTCAATGGTATGAAACCCTTCAAATGCGAGTCCGACTTTTACTTTAATCAGGTTTTATCTTAACAATGTATCATAATTTCACTCACTAATGCCCGGTGACTATAAATAAGAATCCATTCGTTTTGCTTACCGATAGTAGTATTTTCTACAAGGCGTGATTCAAAATCGTGCCTATAAAAAACGTCTCGTAAGTTAAGTTACCGATAGCTTCGTAGCTACGGATGGGAGGGTAACGAATTACGGATAGTAGGCCAAATGTATGCAGATGTCGGGCTATAGTGTGCCTATAAAAAAAAGAAATGTCAACGAGCTCTCTAAAGTTACGTTCCGTTAAGAAATATTTTACCGCTCGATTTCGGTCGGTTTTCTACAATTTTTACTTATTGTGCGCTAACAACTGTAAATCCCTACATAGTACTTATAAAACAAAGTCGCTTCCGCCGTCTGTTTGTCTCTATGTATGCTTAGATCTATAAAACTACGCAACGGATTTTGATGCGGGTTTTATTTAATAGATAGAGTGATTTTCGAGGAAGGTTTTATATATAACTAGCTGACCCGCGCGGCTTCGCTCCCGTCAACTGGCTACCCGACCTACCTATCTCCTTACCTCCCTAACTACCTACCTACCCTACCAACTACCTACTTTTTTTTTAAATATTTCAATACTTATTATGCTATTCCGGATAAAGACTAATCCAAAAACACTAAAATCATGAAAATCGGTCCAGCAGATCTCGAGTTTTAAGTGTTGTAACAAACCCGTCTTTGTTTTATATACTACTCTGTCAAGAAAGTACCGGGAAAAGATCAATAATACACAAAATGTCTGTTATTCATCCAAATTTATTTTATCACCTTCAAAGTATGCTCCTTTAGAAACGATACACTTGCGCCAACGAATAATCCATTCATCAAAACATTTTTTAAACGCTGCTTCCGGAATTGAGTTCAGTTCTCGCCGCGAATTCTCCTTTATGTCTTCTATCGATTGAAAACGGGTGCCACGAAGTGGTAATTTGAGTTTAGGAAAAAGAAAAAAGTCAGCAGGAGCCATATCTGGTGAATATGGTGGTTGCTGGATGGTATTTGTTGAGTGTTTGGTTAAAAATTCGTTCACAATGATAGCCTTGTGCGAAGGCGCATTGTCGTGGTGCAAAATCCAAGAATTTTCTTTCCACAAATCTGGCCTTTTTCGTCGAATTTGCTCTCTTAAACGCCGCATAACGCTCAAATAATATTTAGACCTTCCGGTAAGAATTCAGAGTGCACAACACCGCGATAGTCAAAGAAAACAGTCAACATGACTTTGACTTTTGATTGACTTTGGCGTGGTTTTTTCGGTTTCGGTTCAGTTGGAAGGCGCCACTCCGAAGCTTGTTGACTAGTTTGCATGTCAAACTCGTAAACCCAAGTCTCGTCACCAGTAACAATGCGTTTCATGAATGTTGGGTCCGAACTGACTCGTTCTAGCATGTCCTCAGCGACTTTCATGCGATTGAGTTTTTGGAGAAAATTCAGATCTTTTAGGACTAGCCGAGCAGCAACATGTTTCATACCCAAATGATTAGTTAAAATAGTACGGATCGACTCGTGAGATACAGAAAGTTCGGCGGCTATCTCTCTCAGAGTTGAATGGGGATTTTCAGTCACTATTTCCTTCACTTTTGCGATGTTAACTTCAGTTGCAGACGTTGACGGCCTACCAGAGCGAGGCAAATCTTCCATCACATCTCGACCGCTTTTGAACGCTTTGAACCACTCATAAGCACGAGTTTTTGATAAAGATGATCCATCCATCCGTAAGCCTTCTGTAACATTTTCAGTGACTCCGAACACGAAATTCCATTGGCGATGCAAAATTTAAGACAAACTCTTTGTTCGATATTTTTGTCCATTATGAAATTCGCAATACACTATATTATATGATATTACTAAAACCAGCACTGTATTTAATATAAATAACAGATGCAACTCGAAACTCCGCGCCAAAATGGAAAACAGTTGTGCCAATCTAACAACTACAAAAAAACAAAAATTTTAATTTGGAACCATAAACAAATCATCCATTCTCGATACTTTTTTGACTGAATGTATATATAAAAGAAAGACGGGTTTGTTACAACACTTATAACTCGAGATCGGCTAGACCAATTTTCATGGTTTTAGGTTCGTTGGATTTGTCCCCGCCCAGAATAGCAGAATACATCTTAAAAATAATGAAAACTCGACGAAAACATAATTATCAAAGATGAATTATTTTCCCTTAATGTTATTTTGTTTCGTACCTGTCAAACATTTGTTGTCCATCCTGTCAAATACTATGAGTAATGGTTGACATGCGTTCAGAAATAATGACAAATGATTAACATTTACGCATGCGTTCATAAATTTATTAGTAGATAGTGTATGTTTAAACTATTGTATTTCTGAAAACAATTTCTAAGATTTATTTTATGGGTTATCGAAAACGTAAATGTCTTTTTTATGTTGTCTATGGTTTTTCTAAGATTAATAATTACAAATGTTAAAAAGTGCACTATCCAAAGTAATAGTCTGTGATCTAAACTAATGTATAGCCTGACCAGAAATATAATAAACCTGTAGGGTAGGTAGGGTAGGTAGGTAAGGAGATAGGTAGGTAGGGTAGCCAGTTGACGGGAGCGAAGCCGCGCAGGTCAGCTAGTAACTACAAAAAAAACAAAAATTTGAATTTGGAACCATAAACAAATCTTCCATTCCCGATACTTTTTTGACTGAATGTATATAGATTTGCACCCGTGCGAAGCCGGGAAGGCTCGCTAGTAATTATAAAAAGTCTCGTTCAGGTAGTGAATTAAGTGATTTAGAAAGGTTATCGGACTGGAGTAACTCTTAATCAGATGAAGAAAGTATTTCTAATCGAAGGTTACAAAACAAGAGTCGACCAATATAATATCTTGGATAATAGCGAATTCCAAATCAGATTTCGGCTAGATAAACGCCTGTACAAAGTTTACTAGTCGTAATTTATCCACATCTGCTCTTTAGGTATGTATTATTGGCGCGGATTACAAAAGGGTTATTGCCGGACATCAATAAATATTAGAAACAAATACATCATTTTGTTAATAAATAAATAGACATAAAATTTTCACAAAAAAAGATTCAAACAATGAATTTCCGACAGGGGTCGGTCATTACATAACTCAGCAATAACAATAGTGTTAACAATGTGTCGACAGAGGGCTTCGGTAAGTTGGTGACCGATAGCCGTTCGTCGCCGATAGATGACGCATTTTTTTTAGGAATGCTTAGTAACGATCGTTATTCATAACTCAAAAACGAATCGTACTTTTCTACAATAACTAATCGTTGTATATTGACACCGGGCATAAGTCGTCGCGCCTGCAAGAATCTCGCATGCAAGTTTTGATAATATTTCGGGGCACGAACGAGCGTTTGATTTTATTAAACCGCGCTAGCCTGCAATGTAATGCAACTTGTATTCAGTCGGAAATATGGCCTTACACATTCGTCTTACTGTGGATAACTCTGTCATGAAAATAAAAAATATCATTAATCAGCAAGTTTGGTGCTTAATAGTTACAAAACGTGGTTTACAACTGATTTTAACATTTTTCCCTAAACGTACAAAAGCTAAAAGCTTGGGCACACCAAAAGCAGTTGCAGTGCGGTAGCAGTGCGTCTCCGTTAGAAAATAATGTAGTTATATGAGGGATGACACACTGAACAAACGCGGGCCCGCTGATCCTACCTGCTCCGCCACTGCACCGCGCACGCACTGCTCTTCTACAAAACTTTTGGACGGGAGCAGCGCAGGCGCGGGGCGGTGGCAGCGCGGGCGCGGGGCGGCCGCAGTGAGTACACGTTGTATTACTACGTCCGCCATATTGACTAGTCACACCTAAAGGCTTGGGCACACCAAAAGCAGGACAAGCGCAGCACCTTAGCAGGGCAGGGCAGTTGCGCCGCGGTTGATGTCACACCAGAAGAGTGAGCAGTCAGAAAGCAGTTTGAATGCGGGCCTGCTTTGTAACTGCGTTATGTGTGTCGTATCGATAGCCACACTCAGTACACTTCAAGATGTTGAACGGTTCTGACTCTGACGAAGAGGAGCTATTGTTGCTTCTAGCTTTAAGTAAAAAAAAAAGACTATGGGTTCACGATTTAAATAAGAGAAGAGAAGAATATGGGGAGTACCATCGTCTATGTCGGGAATTAGAATCTTTTGAAGATAGGTTCTATACTTATTTTCGGATGTCGAAGAGTTCTTTTGAAGAATTGCATGAAATGATACGATTGAAAATAATGAAAACTGATACAAGCTACAGAGCTTCCATCTCTCCGCGCAACTACTTAGGTGTGACTAGTCAATATGGCGGACGTAGTAATACAACGTGTACTCACTGCGGCCGCCCCGCGCCCGCGCTGCCACCGCCCCGCGCCTGCGCTGCTCCCGTCCAAAAGTTTTGTAGAAGAGCAGTGCGTGCGCGGTGCAGTGGCGGAGCAGGTAGGATCAGCGGGCCCGCGTTTGTTCAGTGTGTCATCCCTCATATAACTACATTATTTTCTAACGGAGACGCACTGCTACCGCACTGCAACTGCTTTTGGTGTGCCCAAGCCTTAAGTAGTTGCGCGGGACAGACGCAGCGCGGGTCGTAAACGGTTGTGATTTTTTACAACTTTATCATGGAAACGAATGAAAAATTGATTGAGTTGGTGAGGAAATATAAATGTTTATATGATTTAAAGGAAACAAATTGCCAGCCGCTCTCTTGAAGAGATGGAAGCTCTGTAGCTTGTATCAGTTTTCATTATTTTCAATCGTATCATTTCATGCAATTCTTCAAAAGAACTCTTCGACATCCGAAAATAAGTATAGAACCTATCTTCAAAAGATTCTAATTCCCGACATAGACGATGGTACTCCCCATATTCTTCTCTTCTCTTATTTAAATCGTGAACCCATAGTCTTTTTTTTTTACTTAAAGCTAGAAGCAACAATAGCTCCTCTTCGTCAGAGTCAGAACCGTTCAACATCTTGAAGTGTACTGAGTGTGGCTATCGATACGACACATATAACGCAGTTACAAAGCAGGCCCGCATTCAAACTGCTTTCTGACTGCTCACTCTTCTGGTGTGACATCAACCGCGGCGCAACTGCCCTGCCCTGCTAAGGTGCTGCGCTTGTCCTGCTTTTGGTGTGCCCAAGCCTTAAATGTGTATTTGATGTTCTAAACACCCACTCAAATACAAGTAAAACAAGGGTTTCTAGTGAATATATCTCAAGAATATAATTATTATTTATTAGCAGCTTAATACCAGTAGTAGATTCTGACCTGAGCTAAATGATGACTTAAGTGAAATTGTTGATTTAAACAAGAATATTTTATGTATTGTTACTAGAAGCCGACTGGAGCGGCGAAGCTCTCCGCATCATGGCCGGCCTGACGGCGGGACAGCTGCTACACGCGCAAGTGGCCGGCTACGACGAGGCTGGCCTCCCACTCGTACATCTCTACCTCACACTACACCCACAGGTGAGCAAATATCTTCAAAATATATTCTCCTGTGAAGTATAGGCATTTTGTTTAATAATTTCATGTGCAAAAAAAAGTTGGCTTGTGTTCAATAGTTTATTTTATATTTCAGCAAGTAATATTCCTGAACAGAGAGTTAGTGGACCGCGGCCTGGCGGAATGGGATATCCCAGCCGACTCGTGAGCGCGGTGCTCGAGGGCAGAGCCCGTCGCAACTTACGTGTTAATTAAATACTGTAATGACGCTGATTAGTTTTATGGTATTGCATTTTGTTTGACACAATGTACATAGTTTTTACATTTGAGACTCAATTTTCTTTGCTGGCTACTGAAGAGAAAGAAGCTAGGTGTCTTACTGTGAGTTCTTACTTTTAGTCTCACTTTTTATTTATATGACTTGTGACACATAGCTTATAAATTAATAAATGTTTCCTTCTACTTCTTATTTCAGTTCTTAGTATGTATAAGTTTTTAATAATATATACGTTATTGGTGCGTTAAATGTTTTTATTGTGATTACCATCCAGCTTATGTGTAGAACGATTCACATAATATCCGATCTCTAATCAATACATTAACCTCACTCCCTCAAAAAAAAAACAAAATACAATACGCTTATAAAAGAACTATAAATCGTAGAGTATATTATGCTACAAATGTTACGTAGATAATTTTAAGAACATTCTTATTGGATTTAAATATGTATAGAAAATGATCCTTTGTTTTTAAAGATAATAAAAATAGCGAGGTTGACGATTAAAAGTTCAGGATGCTCATTATAACCAAGATCATTATTTACTTTGCCTTGTGCAATAATATATTGCAGCATTAATAATAATGCTTGGTCTTAACTTTTCAATAATATTCGGCTATATGCCAATTATAAAGTGCCTTTAAATTTCTGCAGCTATATCACTTACTTTGCAATTAATGTACTTACATGAAATATTATTTGTCACAAGTATATTGATTTATTTTTCAGTTTATTCATTTAAATACGAAATTGGTTGTGACAAAATAGTATTTTATGAATATTTCATAAAATGGTGAATCCTACTTCAATTGTTTACTATTTGCGGAAGACTGAAAATGTATAGTTATGTACAGTTAATGCTATGTGTAAAATATGTGTAAAAAAGTACAATATTGTGTGCCCGACTACTGGTATGTTGGATTTGAGTTTACATGTTGTTTTTTTTTTTTTTTTCATTCAGTTCTTTGACAAGATGACTAGAATTGTGCAGTGATCTTATTAATGGTAGACTATCTTTGCCATGTCTTATTTTACTAGTTTTCGATTTATAAAGAAAATGACACTGCTTTTTCTAAACATTTTGTTAAAAATGAAGATGTGATTATTGCAGTCAGTACTTGTATTTGTTTCTTTCAGGTGGCACTAATGAATCGGCATTAGCATTCATGTTATACCGAGGACTGTAGCTAATGAAGCTTTGTGGTAACTCTTTAAAATCGTTGACTTATAATGAGCACATTGATCATCCTGACGTATAATAATTATATAGTTTTATCAGTGTACATATTAGATTTAGTGTGATAAAGCAATTTGATATTTCATTGTTGTAGTAAATCCAGTATTTTAATACATTATGTTGAGAAATAGTGTTGGTTTTTAGTGAAATGTATGAGTATGCGTATTATGTAGTAAATTTTGATATAGAGCTCGACCGAAAACGACGAAGTTTCAGATTTAAACATGAACATGATTTTTAATTTCTTTTCGTAAAATGAAAATGTTTCACAGTTTCATAAAAAATCTACGTCACCAATGCTGATGAAGTTATAGCCTGTTTGTTGATCTTCTATAAAATCTTCCTTTTATAATCAAGTTTGTGTTAAATCAAAGTTACAGTTGTTTAAATATTAGGCACAGAAACATCATAAGTTTTGGCCTGGCTCTATTCTTTAAGCTTTTCTGGGAGTTTTAGTATGTTAATTTTGTCTCCATTTTACAGCTGCGAGTCTGCTGATACTAGGTTATATGGGATACCAAGCCAATTGCGGTATCTGGATAAATCCTCTTCCATCTATTACTTTAGTTATGATGATCGATGATAGTAATCAGTTTTACTTGCATACTGATTACCCAAACGGATGGTTTGCATTTGTTTACGTCACTGTATATATAACTAATATGAAGCGGTTAATTTAATACATTGTTTTAAAAATATAAATGTGTTTTCATTAACCTAAAACAAAAGAAATAGCCTAGTACTTTTCTGATGGTTAAACTACATACGAGGGTGAATCAAAAAGTTACTAGAACTCATCATCTGCTTAGCCTTTTCCCAACTATATTGGGGTCGGCTTCCAGTGAAACTGGATTCAGCTGAATACCAGTATTTTACGTGAAGCGGCTGCCTACCAGACCTCCACAACCCATTAAATGGGTAACACGGTATTTCTTAGCAAGACTGGAGTCATATAAATTTACTGGCTTCTGACAATCCGTAACGACTGCCAAAGTTCTACAAATGATACGGGACCAACAGCTTAACATGCTTTCCGAGGCATGGAGGAAACTCGGTATGTTAAGCTGATCACCCATCCACAGACCAACCTTGGCGAGCGTTGCTTAACCTTGAAGATCGATCTGTGCGGCTGTTATTCTTTAGCCACGAGCTCCAAAAAGTTACTAGAAGTGCATATACATTCAGTCAAAAAAGTATCGGGAATGGATGATTTGTTTATGGTTCCAAATTCAAATTTTTGTTTTTTTGTAGTTGTTAGATTGGCACAACTGTTTTCCGTTTTGGCGCGGAGTTTGAGTTGCATCTGTTATTTATATTAAATACAGTTCTGGTTTTAGTAATATCATATATAGTGTGTATTGCGAATTTCATAATGGACAAAAATATCGAACAAAGAGTTTGTCTTAAATTTTGCATTGCCAATGGAATATCGTGTTCGGAGTCACTGAAAATGTTACAGAAGGCTTACGGTGAATCGACTTTATCAAAAACTCGTGCTTATGAGTGGTTCAAAGCGTTCAAAAGCGGTCGAGATGTGATGGAAGATTTGCCTCGCTCTGGTAGGCCGTCAACGTCTGCAACTGAAGTTAACATCGCAAAAGTGAAGGAAATAGTGACTGAAAATCCCCATTCAACTCTGAGAGAGATAGCCGCCGAACTTTCTGTATCTCACGAGTCGATCCGTACCATTTTAACTAATCATTTGGGTATGAAACATGTTGTTGCTCGGCTAGTCCCAAAAGATCTGAATTTTCTCCAAAAACTCAATCGCATGAAAGTCGCTGAGGACATGCTAGAACGAGTCAGTTCGGACCCAACATTCATGAAACGCATTGTTACTGGTGACGAGACGTGGGTTTACGAGTTTGACATGCAAACTAGTCAACAAGCTGTGTGTGTGGCACCCGTTTTCAATCGATAAAAGACATAAAGGAGAATTCGCGGCGAGAACTGAACTCAATTCCGGAAGCAGCGTTTAAAAAATGTTTTGATGAATGGATTATTCGTTGGCGCAAGTGTATCGTTTCTAAAGGAGCATACTTTGAAGGTGATAAAATAAATTTGGATGAATAACAGACATTTTGTGTAATATTGATCTTTTCCCGGTACTTTCTTGACAGAGTAGTATATATAAAACCTTTTTGGGAGAAGTTCGATATTCAAATTAAAGAGTGTCTATCACACTTACACATATTTATGCAAACTGTCACTTGTTTTTGTCAGTTCGTTCGCACGTAATAAATTGTTTTGTGCAACGAGTTGTTAAAAAGCCAAATTATGGATAAAAGTGTGTTACGTGTAGTGATAAATATCTCAGTTTGAAAAAAAATTCTACGAAAGGAAATTTTTTTGGGCATTCAGCAGACATTCGGGGATGATGCTGTACCCTATTCTACGGTTGCGTACGGTGACTGAATTTAAGAGAGGTAGATCAAGCTGTGACGATCCGCGTTCTGGGCGGCCTTCAACCTCCGTTACGGAAGAAAATGTCAAAAAGGTTGAGAATCTGGTTTTGGAAGCCAGAAGAATGACTAAGTATAAAACATATAGCTGAGATCCTAAAGATGTCATTTGGTAGCGTTCAATTTTAATTGATTCACTGGGGTCAAAAAATGTCGGCAAGATGGTGCCACGAATGTTAGCCGACGAAAACAAAAAGCGACGTTTGGAAATTTCCAAGCGTAATCTCGAAATGTTCCAGCGTGATTCGCATGATTTTTTGCCGTCGCCTTATCACCATAGATGAAACATGGGTCCACTTCGATTCTGAAACTAAAAGACAAAGTATGTCTTGGAAACGACCATCCTCTCCATCCATTAAGCGAGTTGCTCCTACCGCTGGCAAAGTTATGGCCTCTGTGTTCTGGTATAGTGAAGGAATCCTTTTTATTGATTACATGCCAAAAGGCCAGACGATTACTGGACCCTATTATGCAAATTAATCCCGAATGTGCATGAAGCGATTAAAGAAAAACTTCGTGGATAACTGTCGTTGAGCGTGTTGTTTCTTCAAGATAACGCTCCTGCTCGTCGATCGGAAGTTGCGCTCAACGCAATCCGCTGTGCTGGCTTCAATCTCCTTAACCACCCACCATATTCTCCGGACTTAGCCCCAAGTGATTTTGACTTAGGTATTCCCAAAATTAAAAAAGGAAATTCGTGCAACAAAATTCCACGATAATGACGCTTATAGCTACCATAGAGGAGTTTTTCGAGAGTCAAGAAAATCATTTTTTTTCACAAGGAATAAGGAAGTTAGAAACGCGTTATTCTAAATGCATTGCATTGGAGGGAGATTATGTAGAAAAATATAATATTTTTGTTTACCTAAATCTTTGCATTTTTTAACATTGATTCCAAGAATTTTTTGATTCACCCTCGTTCAAAAATGTCCGGACGCACATTCTATTATAGTATTAGCCATGAGCAACAATCTTATTTATTTATTAGGAACAAAAAAACAGTTATAAGATTCTTAATATAAATTGTTAAACATATAACCCACACTATTGTGCACGGATTAATCAAATACCTAAGTGAAAAACAGAAGCTGATTTTAAGAAAATTGTTTCAAACTATTTGAATTAAGTGCTAATTTAAAATTTTGATGCTAACGAAGTTATTGCGAGAGTTTTAAATTTTTTATTGAAAGAAAAGAAAATGTCTGTCCATAAAGTGTGCGTTATAAGTTTCCACAAGGCGTCTAAGATGTACTCGTGCCCCGGGCATTGGTCTTACATGAATTCACGTGGAATAGGCGGGGCACGCGAGTCCCACGTCTGATTACATTTCTAGATACCGTATAACATACTTTATTTGTAATTTCAGTGCAGTCAAATGCATTGGTCTTACATGAATGCACGTGGAAATGGCGGGACACGCGAGTCTCACGTCTGATTACATTTCTAGGTACCGTCGTATAACATACTTTAACAAGCGTTTATTTTCTTCACGATACAATGTTAGCGAACTTAAATCTAATTACAATAATTTTGGCTTCACAAGTATTATTTACGAGTGTCGCGGAGGATGCACAGCACGCATACGTCTCGGGACAGCGTTCGGGTTTCGACTAAACTGTCCGATGTGAGCGGGGGGGGGGGGGTTGTAAGAGTATCGTGCCATGAGATGATTGTGTCATCGGTGACGTCATCTGTGACGTAGTAAGCGGGATAGGAAGCATTAATCTACCCATCCTTCTCTAGGCGGTGGGGAGCCGTGACATATTTTTGCGACATTGGTGACGTCGACAAGCGGGATAGAAAGAACATACTTATCTACTCATCCCTCTCTAGGCTGTGGTAAGGCTTATGGAACGACATTTGACGTCATTTTTTACCGATTTATTTTGTTAGGAAAGATCATTTTTGCCCTTTTTCGCGTAACAACCAGACTGACTATGTGTCCCCACTGTAAGGCTAGTCTAAATATCTACGCGGCCTACCCCGTTTACGCTTCTCCCTGACGGGAGTTTCTACTTTTCCGGCGAAGGGCGTGAGGTGTGAAACGTGATATTTCCCTACGTTCCCGCTTGTCTGTACATTCTCAGACGATAGGTAGTTGGGTCAACAACTTCCATGACTTTGTATGGGCCGTCACGGCGTGGGATAAATTTCGCAGTTTGCCCGCGTCCTGCGTCGTTCGGTCCTTGGGTTTTAAGTAATACAAGGTTACCTACCTTGTACTCAGGCGATACCCTCCGTTTTTGATCAGTATTACCCTTTTGAACCGCCTGAGCCGTCCCGTGAGTGTCCTTGGCTTCGCCCAGAGTTGCAGCCATCTTCTTCAGGTAAGGGGTAATACTGGGCTTGAAATTATCGTTTTCTACAATGGCTCTCATGTCCGTTGCGGAATTGGATGGAGCTCGCAGCTCTTTTCTGAAGGTGAGGTGTGCAGGCGAATAACCTGTGCTACTGGTAACTGCAGAGTTCATTGCGAATCTGACTGCGGCGAGGTGCAGATCCCTTGTGGTGTGGTCGTTCCCTACGAGTATAGCAAGTTGAGATTTAACGTTACGTTCTATTGGGTTCGCTTCAGGATGATACTAAGTTGTTAGCGACTGGCTGATCCCCAAAACGTGACAGACCTGCTGCATCACCTCGCTAACGAATTGCACGCCATTATTGCTTATAAGGCGGCGTGGTACACCAAACCTGAGAACACTTCGTTGGCTAGAGTCTGGGCACATTCGACGCTGGTGGCGCTCTGCAACGGGAACAACTCCACCCAACGCGAACAGACATCTTCAACAATGAGGATCCACCTGTTTTTTCTAGGCGTTTCTACGAGAGGACCAAATAAATCCACAGATATTACCTCGAATTGCCTTGACACGGCAGGAGTTTGCAACAGTCCTGCTGGTTTTCGGTTGTCAAGGCCTCTGGCAAGGTACACATTCCTTCACATAATTGGTAAAGAAGGTGCGCATGCCTGGCCAATAATACCTACCTAGCGCGAACGCGGCTCAGCGTGCGTTCGACACCAAAGTGGCCTGCTGTCGGCGCATCGTATAGGTCGGCCATGACTTGCCTGCGTTCGTGTTCAGGTACTAGACAGCAATCCTCGTCTTCGTCGGACTCCAAGCTGTACCTGTACAAAATACCGTCAGATAAGGTATATCCACGGTCATGCCTAGGTCCCCCTAAACGGTTCGTCAGACTCCATATCCTCAATGATCTTCCGAACATCGGGGTCCAGAAGTTGATTACTACGAATATCACTACCATTTCTCTCGGCACTGAAGAGAAGCCGACTCGCCTATTAGATAGGCCTCTCGTCGTGTCCTTCCCCCTGCATAAGAACAGCCCCAAAGCAATATGTGCTACTATCAGTGCAGAGAATGAACGGCTTCGACTCATCTGCCTGACGCAAAATAGGAGCGGACACAAGAAGGGTCTTAATACGATCGAATTCGGGTCTTAATGCCTCCTGTTGCTCAGGTTCCCATCGCCAAGCACTCGACTTCTTCAGGAGGTTCGTGAGGGGCCTTGCGATGTCTGCGTATTTATGAATGAAAAGCTGGAACCAACTTGACGTTTCAAGGAATTGGATTCTGGATTCCGCCTGGCGTAATGACTTGCCCTAAAAACCTGACAGATTCCCTCGCAAAGACACTCTTTTCTCTATTGACTCTTAGCCTAAACATAGCCAAGCGATCGAAAACTGCTTCCAGATCAGCCAGGTGCCTCTCGAAAGGCCCTGGAGAAAGCAGGATGAGATCATCAAGGTAAGCCAGGAATTCTACTTCTTTAAGGTTGGAACGAACTCGGTCCATCAACCTTTGAAAAGTGGCTCCGGAATTTCGTAGCCCCATGGGCATTCGCTTAAATCTGAAGGTACCAAGTGCCGTAGTGAAATCCATCTTGTCTTGGTCTTCTGCGCAGACATTACATACCTGATGGTAGCCTGATCGAAGGTCTAAGGTGGTCATATACTCACTGGTTTTGGCCGCATGTAGTATATCCTCGGTCCGGGTAAGTTTCCGGTAATCAAGCCTTCAACTTCCGTCCTTCTTAATTACGAGTACGACATTGGAGGTCCACATCTTGCAGCAGCTTAGTAAGCTCCTTTTGCAAGGCCTCTTTCCTAAGCGATATATATGCTCTTGGACAAGCGATAGGCTCCTGATGTGTACTCACCTTTATTCGGTGCGTGGCATACTCGGTGGCAGGCCCGTTACGTGCAAACTGTGACTCGCGTCCCTCTATAAAAGCATTAAGCCTACATCGTTTCGTACCTTCATCAGGGCGCAATGAAAACTCTGTGGTTGCAGCTTGCATGACGTTTGTGTCCGTCGGGCTGAAGTAATAGGAGTAGGTACACGAAGTCATAGAAGTGTCCAAGGCTATCCGAGAACAGCCAGCTGCCCTGGGCGACGTCTATAACCATGACAGCCCGTGCCAAAAAATCAATACCTAAAGTGGCCTGTTATCACTATCGGGTATTATAGCACTGACAGTTGACATCTCACCTTAAGACTTTCAATAATAATATTTACGTCGGTGGACTGCAGCTCTCTCCAACATTGACTTCCATCAGCCAAGGTTTTGCACCATTTAGTCTTACTAAACTCAACTCCGGAGTTCACCAAGACTCGGTATAGTAGCGGGCTCGCTATACTGTGCGTGGCGCCGGTATCCACTATCGCCACGCCGTTACGGCCCATAAAATTAATATTTACCATCGGATATGACTCGCGCGAATCTAAACTAGCTACTACTACACGCGTATCAACGTCATTATGGTTATTGCAATTTGCAATAGGTACAACGCGGTCTGCGGTGCAGGCGCACCAACGCGGCAGTCGCTCTCTCCTCACGGAGCAATCCTGTCGAGAGAGCTTCTGGCGGGTCCGCTGAGTCGGGTTGGCCGGACAGTGGGCGGAGGCATGTATAATGCCGCCGTCGGGGGCTTTGCTTAACCGCCCGGCCCAGAGGAAGGCTACCTCTAAGATAAAAAACCACCTAATCCCAAGCTCTGAAGCGCGGTGAGGGGATGAATGGCTGGAGGGGGTCCAGTCGCTAGCGCTTCCCCTGTAGGGTACCTACCGACCCTCTACAGTATTGAGGCTTACCCTCGGCATGAGGCACTGCTGGGGTGGACATGTATTTCCTCCACTACTCGTGGGAACTGTATATGGAAGTTCAATCACAGAAAAAAAATGATGACGGGCCAGTTTTGGCGGTGATAGAAGAGCCATCTGCCGGAAGCGGCAGCGAGAGCCGAGGAGGCTCACGCGCCACCTCAAAATTTTGGGGGAAGCGTTCGCGCGGTGAGGGCTTAAACCCTTCATCAAGCGAGGAAGAACTGTCGGCCGCAAAGGTGTCGACAGCAAAGAGAGGTGGTCGCGCAGCTATGCCGCAGCGCGACCAAAGGGGTCGATTCCTTCGGCCTGCCACGCCGATTCCAGCGGTTCGCCTGGATCGGCCACCCGAGGTAGAGAGCGTCGAGACCACGCTCGCTGACCTGAGTGGAGATTGCGCTGCGTCCCCGTCCCCGCTATTGCTGGAGAGCAATAAAGCGGAGGCAAACGCTGCAAAGCGGGCACAGCGGAAGGCGGTCGGGGCTGACGAGGTCAGTGAGATGGCTCGTCAGGCTCGAGAGCGGCGGACCGCCCAGGCAGCTTCCGGGGAGGTATTAACGGCGGCGGCACTCAGTCGTCAAGTTCTTGACGGCGCGCGGCGTGGACGTTGTCCTAAAAGTTGCCACAAAATCGGGTAGCTTGAAGGGCACGTTCACGCGCGCCCTTAAAGAGGCGGCTGAGAGTATAAAGGAGGCGGTAGAGGTCCTCCTTGAAAGAACAAGGTGACGTGCGGGCGGGTGAGATTCGCGCCGACGCTGCCGGGCTCGGCATCATCTGGATAAAGTGCCCGGTAGCGGCGGCGAAAAAGATCGCCGACAGCGGGCGTCTTCTGGTGGGGTGGGTGGCAGCACGGGTGAAGCTGCTGCAACCCAGGGCTATGCGGTGTTACCGATGCCTTGATGTTGGGCACGTTGCACCGCCGCAATTGACCGTAGCGAACTGTGTTATCGCTGCGGTAAGCTCGGCCACAAGGTGGCCCAATGCTCCGCGACGCCAAACTGCAGCCTCTGTACCGCTGCAGGGAGGCCCGCGGAGCACATTGTGGGTGGCAAGGCCTGTGGCGCGCCCGCCCCCAAGACGGGCAAGAAGAAGAAAAAGAAGGGAGCAAACAAGGCTGCCGGGGACTCTTTACATCCCCCTCAGCCTGGTTGCTCTTCGGCCGACTCCCGGCCTGAGAATGGCACCGAAGGAATGGATTGTGCGTAATGACACAATTCCATTTCCTCCAGGGCAATATCAACCACTCTGCCAGGGCTCAGGATCTCTTACTCCAGAGCATGGCAGAGTGGTCGATTCATGTGAATGTGGTCGCCGAACCGTACTACGTCCCCCCCCCCCCCCCCCAAGATAACTGGGTGGGTGACCTGGACGACTCGGTGGCAATTATTTGCGAGGCTCTTGCCGACCCGTCCCGAGGTCACGGCTGGGTGGCCGCCCTCGCGAACGGAATCGGCACCATTGGAGTGTATTTCTCGCCCAACAAGAGCCTCGCCAACTTCGAGAGCTTCTTTGTCGAGTTAGGTGCCGTCGTGAACCGTTACCTCCCACTCAATGCCAAGGGTGAGGCGCTGGAGGAGTGGGCAGTCACGACCGGCTTGACCGTCCTTAATCGGGGCTCGGAGTACACGTGTGTGCGGCAGCGGGGCGATTCCATAGTGGACGTCTCGTTTGCTAGCCCTACTGTCGCTAGCCGTGTCCGCGACTGGCATTGTCGCCGTGGAGGTGGAGACGTTATCGGATCACCGATACATCCGTTTTGACGTCTCCTTCCAGACCACGGGCGGCCGTAGTCCATCGGCCCCGCGAACGGACGGTCCGCGCTGTGCGCGCAAGCGCCTCGACAGGGAGCTTCTCGAGGAGGCTGCTATTGTGCAGGCCTGGATCCGGGAGTCGGCGACGACCGAACCCGTCGACGTCTAAGAGGGGGCGCAGTGGTTCCACGGGGCGATGACGCAAATCAGCGACGCGTCCATGCCCCGGGTCCACACACAACCCAGAAGGCGCCAGGTGTACTGGTGGTCCGCCGAGATCGAGCAGTTGCGCGTCTCGTGCGTGCGAGTCCGGCGCCGGTACACCCGATACCGAAGAAGACGTCGTCGGGTGCCTGACGAAGAAGCCGCGCTGTATGAGGTGTACCGTGCGGCTAAGGAGGCTTTGAGGCTTGCCATCGGCGAGGCGAAGACGCGTGCCAGGGAGGAGATGTTGGAGACTCTGAACGGGGATCCGTGGGGGCGTCCATACCGCTCGGTCCGAGGGAAACTCGGACCTTGGGCGCCTCCGCTTACGGACAGTCTCGAACCTGAGCAGCTGGAGGACGTAGTCGCAGCCCTCTTCCCGGCACGAGCGGAGCATACTCCGCCGCCGATGGTTCTTCCTACAGCCGCAGAGCCTGAAGAGAACGCCAGCGTCCCAGAGGTGACAGAAGCAGAGTTGAAGGCGGCCGCGTGATGCGGCTCCGGGTGAAAAACACTGCCCCGGGGCCCGATGGGATTCACGGCTGCGTGTTGGCCCTCGCTTTGAAGGAGCTGAAGCCCCAACTGAGGGGACGCGGTGGTCTCCTTCTGCGAATCAGTTATCGCGCAGAAAGAGGCTGCGGAAAGAGAGATGGAGATCTCAACCTCTCTCCCAGCCCGCAGCAGGCGCACCGGGCGTCGGAGAAGGGCATACGCTGCCCTCTTCCGGCCCCCCTAACTGGGTCCAGGGGCGGCGGAATTGGGGATGTCCGTCGCCCCCCATTCATTCGGCCCCGAGGTGGCGGCGCGTGGTGTTCCCGTGCGCCCCTCTTTGACATCGTGGGGGGAGTCAAACACCTCACTCCCCCCGCTGACCCGAGGTGGCCCACAGAGACGGGCCTGGGATTGCGAAGTCGCATTAGTTCTCGCGATCTCCGGTTGGTGAGAAATGGAGAACTAGGGTGGTTTTAGTCAGTCAGAGTCTGACAGACCCCTCCGCCCGCCCCAGGGCGGAGGACATCCATGAGGATTTCCCCCGTTACAAAAAAAAAAAAGATGAAATCGATTGGTTTCGGGAGAAGGCACGGCTTATTTTTTTATTTTCTGCCATGATCTTGGCACCGTTCTTTTTACAAGAGAGAGGCGGTACAGGCGTGTTAACACAGGAGACAATTCAGGTGCACATTGCCTCAACACTCTTGCTGGAATGCCGTCAGGTCCACTGGCCTTATTCACGTCTAAACTGCACAATACTCAACAGACCTATTTATTGTGAACTGCGATCTCCGGCATCGAAGACATATACAAGTCATACAACGAGGTAAAGTTGGTGGTTGCTTGGAGCCAGTGTTCAGACGCGAATTGCCTGCAAAGAGAGTTGCAACTAAATTTGCTTTCTCTCTTGCAGAGTGAGCCAGCAGCGAACCATCGATCTCATGTTTTAGAATTGGAGGCAAAGTGGGTCGATAGAAATTCGTTTCAACCGCTTTCGACAGGGACCAAAACTGCTTACTACCCGGAGGGTGCGATGCTAGTTTGGCCCCGATACGTCCGACATGGTCAAAACGTGCCCTACGAAAAACCGTAGTAATATAGGAAATACGACCACATCTCTCAGTTTCGCAAGGATCTCAAGTGGCTCCCTATCCGTCTTCGCAGGAACACTCGAATATTATGTCTCCTTTACAACATCCTCTTCAATCCTGCATACCCTGGTTACCTGCGTGATCGGTTCTCGTTTACTCGCCCTGCCGATGCGCTGTGTAGATCCCACCTCAAACTCCATCTTAATTTAACTTCCTATCCCATAAAACTCATTCTTACTCCCACTCCTTCTCATTTCTTGCGGTACGATTGTGGAACTCACTCCCATATAACATACGAGAATGTAAAAATATTTCTATTTTCAAAAAAGCCGTCAAAGAGCACCATCTCTCTTCTATACTGTAATACTTATATATTATTAGGTAGGTAAGTACCTATGTATTATTTTATTATAATTATGTATTTAGGTAAATTTATTTGTGTATATTAGTTAGTATGTTTATTGTATTTTGATTTATATTTATTAATAGTTGTATGTTTAAGGTAAGTTAACTTACCTTAAACTAGATAGACTAAGCTATAATTAGCTTAGTCTATTTTAAGTTTCTTTCTTTGTCTCGTTACACACTGTGTCTAGTATCTTATCCCACTCTCCTGTCGCAGGTCTGCTGGAAGAAATTTCTTATGAAATAACAGTACCTTTGTGCTCTTTCTCACTGTCATTTTCGGTTTTTTTAAGTATATTGTGTGTACATAAATAAATAAATAATTCCGCCGCGAAGTTCTGCAAGTTTTTCGTAGGGCACGTTTTGACCATGTCGGACGTATCGGGGCCAAACTAGCATCGCACCCTCCGGGTAGTAAGCAGTTTTGGTCCCTGTCGAAAGCGGTTGAAACGAATTTCTATCTATCGACCCACTTTGCCTCCAATGCTAAAACCTGATGGTTCGCTGGCTCACTCTGCAAGAGAGAAAGCAAATTTAGTTGCAACTCTCTTTGCAGGCAATTCGCGTCTGGACACTGGCTCCAAGCAACCACCAACTTTACCTCGTTGTAGGACTTGTATGTCTTCGATGCCGGAGATCGCAGTTCACAATAAAGAGGTCTGTAGAGTATTGTGCAGTTTAGACGTGAATAAGGCCAGTGGACCTGACGGCATTCCAGCAAGAGTGTTGAGGCAATGTGCACCTGAATTGTCTCCTGTGTTGACACGCCTGTACCGCCTCTCTCTTGTAAAAAGAACGGTGCCAAGATCATGGCAGCTTGCGAATGTGCAACCGGTGCCCAAAAAGAGAAATCGTGCTGACCCTGCGCATTACCGTTCGATTCGCCACCCAACTAGCACCAAAGCGTTAAAAAAACCTATATAAGACTCGTATATCAGTTCCATTTGAGTATAAAAGTGTTAACGCATACCTGTGCAACTGAGTTAGAGCATGCTCTAAATCACTTATAACCACGAAAGAGGCCCACAGTTTTACAGGTAAAAGTTATAGAAAGCCTATAGTACGGTGTCACAAAGATATTAAAGCTGCACAAGAGCGCTTATTCATCGTCAGCTACTACTTTGATCTGTATTACCGTTGTAAAATAGAGTTGGTAAACGCTACAGGTGCTATAAATCCTATAGTAAGGTGTAAAAAGATCTTAAAGCTCCACAAGAGCGTTTATTCATCGTCAGCTACTACTTTAACCGGTATTACCGCGTTAGTGAGCACTACAGGTAATAAAAAGCGCACGTCAAGATAAAAAAGCCTGTAACCTTACTAAAATTAAATCTGTTCGTAATGAAAGTGTTATGTCATCCATTATTCAACACAGCAGAATAATATTATAAAATGTGAAGTGAAAAATGACTGCCCTTATGATTTCACGGTAAATGTATACCATGTTTCTCATCTCATTTTTAACGCGCCTAGGATTTATTAAAGATTTATTAGAAAAATTATGATAATAAAATAGGTACCTCAAGCTAAACATTACTATTCATTCCTGCTTCTTGAGCAGTGGTATGTAAAATTAAGTGGCATTCATGGAATGCTTCAAATAATGTAAGAAATTTTGTTTATTGTAGTCAAATGTTGAATAACTCGAAATAATATTAATTGTTAGGTTACCAAAACAATGGCGAACTTTACAAAAGTGAGGTTAGTGTTAATAACGACCCATACTTGCGTTGTTTGACACCAATACCTTTAGAACGTCTGTAAAAGAGGACTGCCTAACACAATAAGCTTTAGTTAAACCCTTTATTACAGGTTAAACCTAGATAGAGGAGTTGTTTGACACCTTTAGTTTCTCGCGTTACTAAACTCTCGATAAACTCTATTTTATAGCTTATGACTGCAATAATAGTCAATATAGCACCTTAAGTGGTATAAAAGAGTTCATTGCAATAACTATACAACAATAAGTGTTAAGAGGTGTCGGCGAACACTTTTATAAAGACTTGGGTGTCACAAAAAGGTTAAAGCTATAACGTATTAAGTATACTTGCTGCTACTAGCGCCATTATAACTCTCAAAGCTATATTACATCGTCCATTAACGCTATAGTGCTGCGATTGGGGCTAAAACTTGTTTGTTAACTCCTCTATATCGTCTTTAGTAATAACTGAGATAATTATAACCCTGTTATATTACTTAAAGTCATAAAAAAGCCTGTAACTGACACCAAAATGTTATGCATTATCTCCATCCTATGCAAGGTTATGGAAAGGGTTCTGAACAGTAAGCTGCTGACCTACCTTGAAGACAACGATCTCCTCAGTGACCGTCAATATGGCTTTCGCCGGGGACGGTCAACTGGCGATCTTCTTGTATATGTCACGCGATGCTGGGGCGAAGCCATTGAGAGACACGGCGAAGCACTTGCCGTGTCGCTCGATATCTCGAAGGCTTTTGACAGGGTCAGACATGCAGGTCTACTCAGCAAGCTTCCTACTTATGGCATCTCAGCTGGTTTTTGTTGCTGGATAGACTTCCTGAGTGAACGGTCGATCCGAGTGGTCGTTGATGGCTGCTCCTCTGACCTCATGGCTATTGATGCCGGAGTTCCTCAAGGGTCTGTTCTCTCTGCAACTCTTTTCCTGCTGCACATCAATGACCTACTTCAGCCTGGTCTTGTTGGGTACGCAGATGACAGTACGGACACACTCTGCCAGCGTATGCCGCGCCGTGTCCTCCCGACAGTCGACACAGTGGTGACACCGAGCGTCCGGCTCCCTGCCTATGCGACACAGGAACTTCCCGAAGCAGCCATGCCCCGAGAGGACCTGCGTCACCCGAAACGACAAGGAGCCGGTTTATGCGGTGATTTGGGATCTACCTCCTCGCGGTCCACCCCGGGCAGCGGCACCACAGGCTTGCCTGTCGTACGGCAGAACGATCCCACTTAAGCGGTGGTAGGCTCCGCAAGGAGCCGCCTGCCTCGCGACCACCATCTCATCTCATCATTTTTCCTCGCGCGAACCCTCTACGTGCTTTAGCCTTTCGGTCGCGGGCCTTGATCCAAGTTCGGTAAACAGACTCTTTACGTGCCTCAGCGTGGGCGCATTCTGCATGGCCGGTATTTGTGACCGAGCGGGATGTCGGAGAATGGAATAAAATACTCCATCCCCTGCCGAATCACGTCCGCAATCACATCAGCGCAGCACGAAGAGTCACCCGAGGAGAAGCACATTTGCCACCAAGGATAAGACGCAAAAAAGTGCCGCATCTCATCCCAATCTGCTGACTCGTATCACCATACTCGTCTCGTGCCTCTAGGACACTTATCAGGAGGAGAGCAGGCCAACACGGATTTCACCAGGCAGTGGTCAGACGTTCCCAGCGGGGCTGAGACTGATACTGATTGACTGCCCGGATCAGTTGTCAGCAGAAGGTTCAAGCAATTGGGTGTATGGGCGTCAACATCCGGTACCCGCGTTGCCACATACCAGCTGGGTTAGATCTAGTGTTACAGCAAACTTGCGCGCATCTAACCCAGCATGGTCAGTTTTCTGGTACGGGAACAACCACTCTTTATGGTGGGCGTTAAAGTCCCCCTGAAAAATGAGCTTCGAGGAAAATGACCAACCTAGCCCAACAACGGTACCCAACAGGTACCGTTGATGCTGTGATGATATTATCCTATAATGGTTCCGTTTTTTGTTAGGAACCCTAAAAAGCTCCAAGAGAGCGCATAATTCAAGGGCGAGTGAAGCGAGTCCGAAAATTTTAGCACCCCACAGCCACATCAAATAACATACGGCCTACCCCCCCCCCCCTATTTACGCCTATGAGTTACGTCATCGTCCGTTTTGGAGCGAAAATTTAAACTGTCTTTTAAAAATAGGAATTTTAGCAATAAATTAAAGCGTTTTCATTTTTTTATTTATATGGCGGTCTATTCTAGACAGAGTTCTTCAAAATTAAAGCAAAAATAGAAATATCGCATGTTCGCCTATTAAACAGCGCTGTTGTCTCCTGGTCACCGCTGTGCGATCGGTATACGCCGATGTAGATAAGTTTTTCCTCGCCAGTGTCCACAAGCCATATGGCAGAAAAACCCTATTTCTCACACAGACCCCAGCCTGCTTCTTGAACTTATTTTCCAGAGAGTAGCCTGGGTAGTTGAGGTACGCCACGTCCGACGGAGTTGATATCGTCTCCGATAGGAAAAACAGGTGCGGCTTCTCGGTCTCAAGGTGGTGATGGACCGGATCGAGATTGGAGTGTAACCCTCTGATGTAGGTGAGGTGCACTTTGAGTGGGAGGAAGTGCAGCCGTTGTTTAACATTTTTCCTTTTTGCTTTTGTAATTTTTTTTTTGAGTAGTCGGGGAAAAACCAAGTGGAACACTAGAGCTAAACTAACCTATGGGGGAACTCATTTGGAGACTGCGGGGACGCCCGAACCCCCCCCCCCCCCCGGATATGGCCACCGGGTCCTCCCATCCAGTCGCCGGCTGGCACCGTGGAGCATACCGCGATTTTTCGCTAGTTGGCGGGGCAGCCTTTGACACGTCGCTGGCGTGATACTTGGGCCCCCTACTAACTGCGGTCGGCCAACGGCTGGCACCGTGCTTCGGATCCCGCTACCCTCCAAAATGAGTTACACGGAAAGCCCAGCCCAGTGACCAAGACCGGTTCTGAGCAGAGCGACTGAAAATCTCCTTCTCTCCCAAAGGCACTGGCGCCCCCGCACACCGACGGAACACAGCAAGCTGCTTGACGCCGGACTTCGGCGAGATGGTGGTCGCGAGGCAGGCGACTCCTTGCGGAGCCTACCACCGGTTTAAGTGGGATCGTTCTGCCGTACGACAGGCAGGCCTGTGGTGCCGCTGCCCGGGGTGGACCGCGAGGAGGTAGATTCCAAACCACCGCATAAACCGGCTCCTTGTCGTTTCGGGTGACGCAGGTCCTCTCGGGGCATGGCTGCTTCGGGAAGTTCCTGTGTCGCATAGGCAGGGAGCCGGACGCTCGGTGTCACCACTGTGTCGACTGTCGGGAGGACACGGCGCGGCATACGCTGGCAGAGTGTGCCGCTTGGGAGGAGCCGCGCCGTGCCCTCATCTCTGTGGTAGGCAGTGATCGCTGCCGACCGTAGTTCGTGCTATGGTTGACGGTGAGGAGTCCTGGGACGCGATGATTTCCTTTTGCGAAATAGTTATCGCGCAGAAGGAGGCTGCGGAAACGAAGAGGGAGATTTCGACCTTCCTCCCGGCCCGCAGCAGGCGCACCGGGCGTCGGAGGATACGCTGCCCTCTTCCGGCCGCATGTAGTATATCCGAGCCATCGTCCCCATTCATACGGACCCGAGGTGGCGGCGCGTAGTGTTCCCTCACTCCTCCGCTGACCCAAGGTGGCCCGCAGAGGCGGGCCGGCACCAGTCGGGGATCGCGGAAAGCCAATTAAGTTCTCGCAATCCCCGGCTATGGTGAGAGATGGAACACCGGGGTGGTTTTAGTCAGTAAGAGTCAAACAGACCCCTCCGCCCGCCCCAGGGCGGAGGACATCCATGAGGATTTCCGACCCTTAAAAAAAAAAGGTGAAATCGGTTGCGCGAGATTACGGTTTTTTACCGCGTTCTTCTACTGATAACTACTTTTTTACCTTATATTCCTTGTAGGCATCCTCAGCGATTCTCACTTAACACATTAACTCGTCTAAACTACGAATGGTATCGCGCGGCACTCTTTTGATCACACGTCTGTTTAACAACCCGTAACAGACGTCTACTTGATTCACTTCATAGCTTATACGGTAGCTTGGCTAATAACGCGCATTTACACAAAAATGACACGGAACTTTCGTCGTCGCGTTGCTCATATATCTGGCTTTGCAGGCGGGCTGCGCACTGCCATACATCACGCGGAGTCGTGAGATCGCGTCGGACCACGTGGTCACCGACGCCTTGACGCCGCGCCACCATATCGCCGCGTCACCTTCGAGCAGCATCGGTAGTCCTCGGAGGGCATGCTCGTCCCTTATGGCTGTGCACTCCTTGAAGACCTCGTCGGCGTCCAAGAAAGCTTCCAGTATCTCAGCGTCCTGGGATGTCACGTTGAATCGCGCCGTGCACTTGGTGAAGTTTGCACCGGCGCCGGCGCTAGCGGCATCTCCGCTATTCGCACTCGTCGACGGTGGAGTCGCCCTGACAGGGATGGATGTCCCGAAGTGGACATTCGATGATATCAGCGATCGTCGGCGCGGCCGCGCTTGACGACGCTGACCTCCTCTTCGGTGATTGTGACGTCATCATCATACTCCGCTCGTTGTTCACGGAGCGCCTCCCCTTGTCTCCTCGTTATCGGCATCTTCACGCAAGTGATGATAACGGGTAAGGTAGTGTGTCCGCGTTTTCTGCCGAGTAGGTACGTACGGTTCGCCACGTGCACACCGGATTTTATTACGGCAGTTCGTTACGCGGTTCGAGCCCCAAGTATGGGCGCCAATTTAACATGCGGTAAAGCGTTTATTTTCTTCACAACACAATTTTAACGAACATAAATCTAATTACAATAATTTTGGCTTCACAAGTATTATTTACGAGTGTCGCGGAGGATGCACAGCATACATACGTCTCGGGATGGCGTTCGGGTTTCGACTAAACTGCCCAATGTGAGCGGGGGGTTTATTTAAGAGTATCGTGCCATGAGATGAGATGATTGTGTTATCGGTGACGTCATCTGTGACGTCGGCGAGTGGGATAGAAAGCTTTAATCTACCCATCCTTCTCTAGGCGGTGGGGAGCCGTGAGATATTTTTGTGACATTGGTGACGTCGACGAGCGGGATAGAAATAACATATACCTACTCATTCCTCTCTAGGCTGATTTATTTTGTTAGGAAAGATCATTTTTTAAATTTTTCGCGTTACATACTTTATTTGTAATTTCAGTGCAGTCAAATACATTGGTCTTACGTGAATTCACGTGGCGGGGCTTCACGTGGAATAGGCGGGACACGCGAGTCCCACGTCTGATTACATTTCTAGGTACCGTATAACATACTTTATTTGTAATTTCAGTGCAGTCAAATGCATTGGTCTTACATGATTTCACGTGGAATAGGCGGGACACGCGAGTCCCACGTCTGATTACATTTCTAGGTACCGTATAACACACTATATTTTTTGTAATTTCAGTGCAGTCAAATCTATTGTGGCACAGACCATGCAGCATCATTGCATCCAAAAAAATCGTCTGGATTAAAGACTTAGAATGTTGTACTTTCGTAACATTGATAACATTTGTAGATCATGCCCATAGGCGTATATAGGGGGAGGGCGGGTGGTCCTTTTTTTTTCCCAAAAAGTTACTTGCGGGGCTGGCCGCAAGATAGGAGTTCGGTGGGCTAGGGGGACCACCCAGCCTAGGGCTCGGGTCTTACTGAATACTGTTAGACACTTAGGTATAACCTACATAATTATGAAGTTGATATTAAATTATCCAGAATGCAATAATTTTGGAGCTCGCCTCGCTCGGTATTGCATTGTACTCTCTTAAGTGCTCCTAACTTTGGTGCATTTGTTAAAAAGATTCAAGCTTCTATGTAAGTATAAAAAATCAAAACTATAATGAGATGTAGTGCAAAAACCAAGCTCGTTTCGCTCTTTCTTGAACTTGAAAATCTCTCAGTTCTTAACCATTCCTGTATGAGGCAAAAAGTTACTTCTATTTAGATATAAAGGCAGAAAATCAAAACTCTCCGATAAAGAGTACAACATTTTTCGAGCTCGCTTCGCTCGCTCTTGCATTCTACACTCTATGTTTTTGAGTTTTCCTGCATCAGTCAACAAAGTAATTTATATCGTCCCGGGCCCCAGGATTGTAGGCAGGCCCGGTCCGAGGAAAATCGTACTCTTTAAATTGACAAACCTTCTGAAAATAGACAAATCACGCACATTTAAGCTACAATTAACCGCGTTGGAGTACTGAAAATATTGAGCTCGCTTCGCTCGCTACTGCATTCTTAGTTGTACAGACGCCAGCACATCAAGTTGATCAAGCTACTACAATCTGTCAAATTTCTTTCATAGATTTCAACTTTATCGCTAAAGCGATTAGGTTCAAGATTGATTAGGAAAATTTGACAGTTTCAGGTAGCTTGATGTGCTGGCATCTGTACATAAATCGAACACTTTACTTTTATGTCTGTATCGATAGTAAACATAGGATCGTACCTATCTGAGGTACAACCTATCTGAGAACATTTCCAGTTCGCTTTTGCATCCTCAATTATGCAAGTTTTATATTAAAGTCAAGTAAGTTACTTCGATGTTTGTAAGGATAGTAAATAAAAAATGTTACCTATCCATCTATACCTATATTCCGTGGCGGGATGCTAAAATTGTCGAGCTCACTTCACTCGTTGTATCATCCATATTTTGTTAACTTCGCTTACCCCAGCATCCTAAGCTGTCCGGTTTTCACTTTAGATGACATACAAATATGTGTAGGTGCAAGATAAGAAGAAAATTTGCGTTTCTGAGTCAAGTAACTAGAATTTTTCGGGCTCGCTACGCTTGCCCTAGCATCCCCGTTTCCGCTTAAGTTGACATGAAAACGTGTATGGATGTAAGAATAAGAAGAAAATTAACATACGTACTATGGGTATAACGCATCCGAAGCAAGGTATCGTATTAAAATTTTTCGAGCTCGCTTCGCTCACTCTAGCATCCGTACTTCTCCACCTTAGGCTTAAACATCTATTTATGTTATGATGGGAAACAAATCTAAGATATCCGAGAAACAGTTGCTAAAAAATTTCGAGCTCGCTTCGCTCGCTCATACATTGTACACTCTCTTCGGGCTAATGTTTTCTGCAACAGTCACAAAAACAACTTTTTTTGGGCATGATTCGGGTTCGCCCCAGACGTCTCCCGTTAGTTTCATGACTTTATGAGTTTGTAATTTTATTACCTTTTTTGTGCAAATATCCCTAAATTTCTCGACTCAGTTAAGGTATTATTCATGTGACCTGACCCAAAGTTTATGGCTGCGACCGCGCCTGATTGTGGGGAGCTGGGACCTGGGCCTTTTGACTATGACTGGCAATTTTTTTTTTTTTTTTAGGATGGGACATCATCAAATGACTCCTCCCGCTCTGGGTATAGCAGGAGGGAGTGTCAGACTCTTACTGACTAAAACACATCCGTGTTCCTCCTAGTGCCCTTTGCATTCCAGGGTACGGTGCCTCTTTCGAACGAAGTCCGCAGCCCCAGACTATGACTGGCCTAAAATTCTATTTTTGATAGTGCACGTCGCGTGATTTTTCTTGTCGTGAAGTGTTTAATATTTTTTCAAAATATATATCATTTTTCATTGGGCGTCGCATCTCAGGTTGGGGGCTAGGCCCCCCCTGGAAAAAATCCCTAGATACGCCAATGCGCGACGGCGATCGTTTGTCCACCGCGACGATCTCGCTGGTTCAGTCAGTTTGTTGCATTTGTCGTGCGTGGTAGTGCGTAGAAATAAAACAAAGTAGGAAATGGCTGCGTTCAACCGACAACTTCTCAGTCCGCTTGGTAAAAATGTACCAAATTTACCAAGCGAAATGACGTCATGCGTGTCTTCAACTCGCTGTATCCTCTTTATTACCTATTTGTTGACGTGAAAAAAGAAAAATACGTGTCGAATATTTTTTGAAAATCTATCAGACGGACTAATTAGATTTTTTTAGTAAAATACCCCATTACCTACTATTTATAATGCGTAACTACAAATTTGTAGGGAACCCTCGGTGTGCGAGTACGACTCGCTCTTGACCTTTTTTTTGTACCATGCTGAGTAGGTATGATGTGGTGAATGATTAAGGAAAAAAACAACACTTCTTATAAAACTGCATTTATTACAAGATGTAATATAAAAATTAATTTATTTACTTATATCTAATTTCCCATTCCACAATATATAAAAACTTCAACAATAATATACATATATCTGAAAATTACACAACAGCTGATAAAATGATGACATATGTAGGTATGCATAGATTTATGTTAAAATCATCGTTTCGGAAGTCTCAACCGAAATAACTTGTACCTAAGTCTAAGAAGATCCTTAGGCTTAAACACCTTAGGCTTAAACATCTATTACGACAGTAAATTCGTATTAGAATATAACCAATAAATACTACCTACTTAACTAAATAACGGATGAAAGTGGGTTTTACTAAGGATGAACCGCTGCCATACTTTTCGGGAAATAGGTACGGTGATTGTTTATTGGTTAAAAGGTCAAACCAAACCTCGCTCATGTTCATGGGATTCTTACTATATTTTCATGTCATTTATTACAAATGCTATAACAGTATGTTTAATAGAATACCTAGTCAAACAAGCACAGGCAGTCATCTTTGCCTTATTTTGGAGGGAAAAGGCGTCCGTCATGTTTAAAAAGTTACGTCTGTCGAAATAGGTACTTACTGCCACAAAAAAAAAATGTGAGAAGAAATAGTTATTAATGCTTTGTACCTACCATTTTTGAGTGTAGTATGTATTAAACCAGAGACTATTCTGTGTACGTAACATCAGAGTATGCCACCTGTGGTTATCATCGATACTTCCATAGGATTTCGATTTCTTCACGGTTTCACTGACACCGAAATTAAAAGGTACAGTTAACAAAGCTAAGCAAAGCAAAGCTATTCGGTATGCAGGCAGCTAACTTGCAACTACTTTTAAACAATGTTGTGAATGTCTTGAGCAGACAATTATTGTACACCACACTCGTGAGTATGTCATAAGCTTAAAAAGTTATAATGCACGCATTAGAAAAACAATATTGGCAGGTCCAGTGGAAAAAGAAATATTTTTGCGTGTAGCTATACCAAACAGCTTTGTTGGTTGTATCTAAAATAGCCCAGTAGAAATCGACGCTAAAAAAACTGTTTTGTTGATATGTTGTATAGACCAGTTAGTTGTGTGAATACAAATTTGTATCTTCGAAAAACTTGTGCTTCGTTGCGCACCACGCGATAATCTACGAAATTTTGGGACTATTTTCTCTAAAAGTCAAAAACTATGCATTTCCGCATTTACAAAGACACCTAAATTTGCAACAAGTTACTCCCACCGCAGCTCTATGAACCTTATAGAGACCAAGATATGGCCCTACAAAGATGGTAATTTTTCTCGAAAATTGTCAATTTTAAGTTTTGCTCACGTCCGAGCACATGCTTTTCGAAGTTGCAAATTTGGATTCACATCACGCTAACTTATCTTATACAACATATCAAAAGTGAAGAGCTACATCGTGCTTTGCGATTTCAATGTTAATTTCCCCTGAGCTAAATTTAACTAATAACTTTATTGTAACTACCTACCTACTGTTATATTCTGAACTCTCGGGGCTAAGTCGAGCGATGAAAATCCAACATCACGCTTTCATTTAAGCACATATGAGTATCGAATAGTATTAAAGAAAGCATGCATTAAAATGATAAAATAGTTTGAACGTCCAACCAATTACGTCAATGTGAGCGTTGCACACCTTTTCTTATTTTCATAATACCTAGCTAGGGAGATGTAAGCATTGGCGAATCCAGGAGGGGCCGAGAGGCTCAAGCCAAAAAAAAAAGTCAGATATCTTTGGTAGCACACATCCTTTGAGAATTTTACGAAAACTAGTAGTCCAAAGAGGTCGGTTTCTTTTGTGCTTTAATAGTGTTGTTACTTTGCTAAAACCTACCCTCAGCGGGGTCAAGCCCCACCCAAAGGACAATCCTGGATCCGCTGCAGGTCGTAAGTGAACAGATCCCCCACAGATGACTGGCACTTACATACGTATAACATAGGTAGACAGTTAAAATCATCACCAGTATGATGTTCGATACAATAAAAAATAAGCTTTGAATAAACAAACAATACTTTGTAACATTTATAGTCTGATCCTGAAAATATTTATAACATACATTAATAGTTTAAACATCACAACATGAAAATAATGTCCAAAAGTCTAAATATTCTATTTTGTTCTTTGTTTGAAAGTTATGTAATCTTTCTTAGTCGATGTTGTAGAGAAATAATGATTAGATGTGAATGTCTCATTCAAAGTCTATGACATGCACATTTGTACTATTCATTGCAACTTACTCCAATTGGGGCTAATTTTTCTATACTCAGGTATCGATCTCTCTGAGAAATATATAAAAATTTGTCGTAAAACCCTACCGATTGGAAAATCAACCCTTAATTGTTCGGTAGATTTAGTGTTAAGAGGCCTATCACAAAAATGCGTTTTCGCTCACAAAAGCGCCGACGCTTTTTTAGAAATTAGGCAGTTGCAAATACGTTTATTTTAATGTAAATAAAATTTTCATTTCTAATTAACTATGGTTTATTTTGTATACGTAATAAAAATAATTAATGTATTACGGGGAGAATTTATAGCTAAGCGTTTTCAGTAGTTTTATGGTTTTTGAATTGATTTTTTTTAAGGATATCCCATTTTTATTTTGAATTTTTGAGGCTGCTATGAACAAAAATACTATATCTTATACTAATATATAAAGCTGAAGAGTTTGTTTGTTTGTTTGTTTGTTTGCTTGAACGAGCTAATCTCAGGAACTGCTGACCGATTTGAAAAAATATTTCAGTGTTAGATAGCCCATTTATCGAGGAAGGCTATATATAGGCTATATATCATCACGCTAAAACCAATAGGAGCGTAGCAGTAATGAAAATTGTGACGCAGACGAAGTTGCGCGGGTCAACTAGTAAGGAATATTTTGATTGATTTTTTCATTTGGTCAATCCACGAGCTCGAAAAAGTGCCGTGGCGCGTTTTATAAGGGAGATTTACTTTAGAATTCAGCTTTTTACAAATAGATAAGAAAAAACTGCGAAAAGTGAGGCCGCTATAAACTGTACTAATAACTCAACTACCCAATAAGCCAAAGTTGTCTAAATATTTCAGTTTCTAAGAATAAGAGTTTTTTGTGTTAAATGGCCAGCTTTTTTTTTTTTTTTTTACTATTGATAGGCACGCGTTTGACCACTATCTCACCTGATGGTAAGCGAGGATGTGGTCGAAGATGGAGCACGCTTGCCTAGAAATAACCTATTCACTCTTGATTTAAAGACTCCTAGGTTGTAGCTATCAGGAAACACAGACTCCGGCAGGGAATTCCACTCCTTAGCTGTACGCACTATGAATGTGTTCCCAAAACGTTTTGTGCGTATGGGTGGGATGTCCACCATGTACCGGTGGCGCATCGCCGTTCGTCTTGTGGTCCGATGATGGAACGGGCTTGCCAGTTTCAAATCAAATTCAGTTAAATTGTAATAGAGCCCTTAATTTTTTATTTTTTTTTGAGTTCATAAATAATAAACCTACAACATCCAGGAATAGTAACCTAAATAGAACTTGACTATAAAAATTATAGTTATATCCTTAAATATTATTTGCACAGACCGTCTCAAGACCTGGCAGCTGTCTTATTAATGTTATTTTCTCGTGCTGCTATATTTTTAATAATAATAACAGGATGGCAAACAGCAATTAACTTAACCGTTTGTGTCTAACAGAGCCACAAAATATTTAATTACGTAACATAAAATAATCACCATTACTCATAAAGACATAACTGAAAAATTGGCTACAGTTCCACGTATTCGCCTATTAATAAACTTATGACTTGTTTAACTCCATACATCTGCAGAATATTTTTTCATAGACTCCAGCTTCTTGATAAATTGCACAGCCTCAGATTCCGTACGCCCGCCCTTTTCCTGGATGGCTTTCAAAACAATATTTCTTACGTCAACAGCCATATTCTTTGCATCACTAAAAGGACAAAAAATATTAAAACATTATGTTAATAATGACTGCAGATGTGACTTGATAAGTGCTCCGTGTAAATAGGGACGGGAGTTGCCAGTGTAACATTCAAAACAGATCATTAAAACAAAGAGAATTGCCATTGAGAACAGGAAATTACATGTTTTTGTTTCGTCTAACATAGCTCAGAATGAAAATAAAAAATTCACAGGTCAATTATGATTAATTAGTTTAGGTCGATCTGCCTGGTATTCTCCATCTACATAGAATGGGTATTGCTTGCAGTCCAACCGGACGTAGCTAAATAGTAAATACCAGGTTTACAGTCAAAGAATGAATGAATTTAACATTCTTAATAATTAAAAAATAAAACTTTTAAATATTTACCCGCAAATGTAGAAATGTCCATTACGATTACCGATGATGTCCCATAGGAGGTCCATATCCTTTTCTATCAAGTGTGTTACATATACTTTTTCTTTTTGATCGCGCGAAAATGCGAGGTTCAATTTAACATCACCATTTTCCTGGTATTTCTCGAGTTCCTGAAATAATTTACCAAAATTTAGTTTTAATTGCTATCTAGAAACCATTGTCGACAGAGCTCCGCAAGTAGTTTAGTAACCTCGCGCGAGCTTCTCAACAAATATTATGAACTATGAATGAGAATTTATCTGTAGATTAATTTTATGAAAATTTATCTGTAGATTAATTTAATGAACGCAGACACTGCTTGTCACCGCCGCTTTACTGCTGGCCAATGCATATTTGTGTGAACTGATCCTAAGGTAATTGATGATTTACAATACACACCTCCTGATAAATATAGTCCTGGTCGCGATGTCTGCATCCAAAGTAGAGAATGCTATCTCCAACCTCCTTGCCATTAGCACGCGCGTACGCGCGTTCTTGTAAGAATCCGCGGAAAGGAGCCAAACCCGTACCGGGACCAACCATTATTATCGGTGTTTGGGTCTGCAAAGGCAATCTGAAATAGATAATGAAACAAATTAAAATTATATTCATTGTTTTAATAATACTTAAAACACTAGTGATAAATTATTCACCTAAATTGAGACTTTCTAATATATACGGGTACACGAGGGAGAGGCTTGCCAGGCTCAGGTTTGTTATCTGCTAGCCATGTGGTAGTCACACCTTTGTTCATGCGACCAGTAGGAGTTTTATATTGAACAACTACTGCAGTAATATGAACTGTCTCTGGATACATCTAAAACAATAAAATATATTGATCATCCACACATTTGAAATAAACATATTGCAGTTGTGCCAAAACAAAGTTATGAAATTTGTGCAATGGAGCAGTTTAGTTACCTTAGGGCTGGATGAAATTGAGTAATATCTGGGCTGCAGGCGTGGTAACAGTTCACACAAATGATCCAGAGGAGGTTTACAAGATGGTATATCTTCAAGAATATGTACAATATTTCTACAAGCCTCCACAATAAATGACTGATACATAGCCTTGCCCTCTGGTGAATTAGTTGCCATCAGCATCAATTTCTTTTTATCCTGAAAGAACAAATTAAATCATCATCATTATTTTTCTAACTTAAAATTTAAATTTTAAATGGCAATAAAATAAGTTATTTGCTTACTTCTTCATCTGAGCAATACTCCACAAGCTCTCGTAGAATGTGAGTACGGGGCAATGCCGTGATCTCCACATAATGGGAGAGAGCAGTGCGGTAGGATGTGGGGCATGGGAATGGATGTTTCTTGCTGCTTTCTTGATCAGTATTGATAAGCGAGAATATTTCATCAAGATTAGCTCCAGTTAACTGACCCAGACGTTCCACAAGACTGGAGTCATTTATGGGGTATACTGCCACATGGTCACCTGTCAAAATAAAATAATTTTGTAAGATACCCTAAAAACGTCTTATATGGTCCACAGTTGATACATGTATGTCACTTTTGTACTCTTTTAGTATCTATAATTTAATAAAGTTGAGAAGTAATAATTGAGTGAAACTATTATAGTTCACAGAAACCAGTTGAATTTTGTTTTGAGTTTATTCTAGACTAGCTATGCCCCATGGTTGCAGACTATACTAGTTATTTATATATTTTTAGTTGATTTTTAACCCACTTCTAACCCAACAAAAATAAAGAGTTTCTTAAACTGTATCTTACAAAGCTTATTATGATTTTTGTCAATTTTATAACTTCTCAAATTCAGAATTCAAATATAGTTTTGTTCATCCACCTCTACAGCAATTCAACATTAGTCTCACCTGCTTCGTATCTCATTTTTGAGTCAGAAATATCAAGTTCCACATGGATACAGGATCTATCTCCTCCTTTGTGTAACTCTCTGTTAACTGTTATTTGGGCTAAAAATGGATTCTTAGCATCATAAGGCCTGTGAACAAAAAATGAATAGTATATAGCTACTGTTTAGCTGCTAAAAAGGAAATTAAATTTATTGTCTGAACAATATTACCATGCTGATACTTACGGTCTTTGAACTTGCAAAGAATGCAATCTTGCAATTTCACCAGTGAACACATTGTTGGGCTGGATGTCCTCAGGACCATGAGTTACAAGTCGGAATTGACGTATCAATTCTTCTTCTCCAGTGCTTTCAATATTGTATTTCTCACACACAGCTGGCCAAAACTTATCTTTCCATGTAATAAAGTCATCTTCAATGCTGGAATCAATTATAACTATTGTAAGTTCAAATACTTTCACATTATACCACTTAATTTGAATGCTGTTTAAAGCAATTAAGATTATTATATTATAATTTAAATATTAGAAAGAACAGCAATAAAGTTGGGAGAAAACTTCTTCTAAAATATTAAGTTATTATTCGAATGACAATGTGTTAACATTTAAAAGTATTTTTAATGATGTCAGTTAATTATTGCTAGCATATAAACTCAAATGTTTATACATACTTTGCATCATCATCCCCTAGACCAAGTTCATAGACTCGAGTAGCTCCAAGTTCTTCAAGACGCTTGTCTAGATAAATAGCAACTGCATTGTAATGTTCATATGTTTTGTTGCCAAGGCCAAACACCTGAAAATTTATTAATACATTAAAATCATGACATAATAAACTACATTGAGTATGTATTGCATCAAGAATCTCAATAGCATACCACACAACGCAATTTCCGCATTGTTGAACCTAATAACCTTCTATATACAAAAAGACGAGGTATAATAGCAGTTGCATTCATAGTTACTGAGTTATATTTTAGCTTCTATCAAAGATCAGGGAATTTCTGTAAAATACCTTTCAAGCTTTTCAAAGCTGGGATTTTTGTTATGTGTTTTTTCTAAAATCTTTTGCGATTCTGTTCTAATATTTTATCACATGAATGGGGATTTTTAATAAATTAAATATACTTATTTAGATGCATTCATATTAGTATACTTGAATGATGTTGTACCAAAATAGCTGCTGTATCCCTTTTTGTGAAAATAAAATAAAAACTCTTAAAGTACTAAGACCAATAACATTGAAAGTAAGGTTATCGTGGAAAATCTAGAATTTTTCAGACACATGTACATCACAGAATGACACAGTTTTAAAACACTGTCAAGAGTATTTTTCTGCTATTTTTATGTTATCTTTATAAATCAAACAATATTTTGTAAATTGCAAATATGACTAGAACCATTGGGATATAAACAGATATTTAAAACTGACAATGACAAGTGACAAATTTTGACATTTTTATCACGATGACATAAGCCATCGACATCGGCCATAGATAAAAATAGAATGGAATTACTCAAACAACTTTACGGTTGGGGTACTAGTCTTTTCAGCTCGCGCAAAAACGCTCAGTCTATCTATACACAAAAATACTGTTCTGGCTCTCGATTTTTTTTTAATTCTGCACTATTCACAAGTAACCAACTTCTGTTTAGTGCTAATTTCTCATTCTATGACTTAAGTGTGACAACGACATCTTTAGGATGATGTTACGAAACGTTATTCACTAATTAATCTACGCTACCGTACCTAAGTACTTTCTATGCGCTAATAAAACTAATATCACCATAATAATTATGGTGATGTCAGTCACCATTACCATTATAATTATGTGTACTTGGGTATTTAGGTACTTAGGTATTTATCTATGGGTCATTGTAACCTGAAATAAATGTTTTATTATTTATTTATTTTTATTTATAACTCCCAACCCAACCTTACTTTTTGAAATTACCTGTCTACTTTTGAAATTTATAAATATTTTTTCTGCCTAAATACTGTACTTACAGCATAATTTAAACCATTTAAATCGGGTTCTCCATTCTTTAACCATTCATAAAACTCCATAGAATTGTCTGTGGGATCTCCTTCACCATATGTTGCCATACAGAACACAGCTAAAGAATTCGGTATTTCTTGAAGTTTCATGAGTTCTTCCTAAAAGAAAAACATATTAAATATTTTAATTTTGTAAGGCAAACATTGCACCAGAGCAACAGCGGTTAACTGACTATTGGCATTAACCTGACAGTTTAAAAGAATTTTTTTACCATATCACATTCTTCGGGATCAGCGACCATGCCCTTCATCTTGTATCGTATGCCTTCCTTAGCCAGACGACCAGCAAACTCCTCTCCAGTGCCCGTTTGGGATCCATAGAATACAACTAAACTTCTGCCAGATGACTTTAGTTTGTTAATAAAAGAATTTTCTGTAACTTGGATAGATCCAGCAGCCCTGCGGAAAAATAAATATTTTTTTAGTGTTATTTCTCTTTTTTCTCTCTAACTAATGCTGCTGAATTGAGATCTTAGTTTCAAGGTAGCTTAATATTCTACACGACTAGAGCGAGGCCACACGTTGCGTTAACGGTGCGGTGCGTCACCACACCGCAATTAATTCGAGCTATAGGGTACCTACCACACGGGCGGTGCGGCGCCGCAACGTCAATGACTGAGTGTGTAGGCAGGCAAAAGGTTTCTATTTAAGAATATCCTACACTTCAATTAATATTAATTTTAATAAATTGTGGCACACAATATGAATAAACACCAGTACGTCTACTTGAGTTTTATCAATCTACTAGTTGACCCGCGCAACTTCGTCTGCGTCACAATTTTCATTACTGCTCCGCTCCTATTGGTCTTAGCGTAATGGTATATAGCCTTAGCCTTCCTCGATAAATGGACTATCTAACACTGAACGAATTTTTCAAATCGGACAATAATTCCTGAGATTAGCGTGTTCAAGTAAACAAACAAACTCTTCAGCTTTATTTATATTAAGTATAGATAAATACATCAAAAAACTTGTTTTTTAAGTTTTCATACAATTTTAACTACAGTCGCTAGCGAGTATAGATTTATAAAACTCGTGATAGACGTACCTACAGTGTATTTGTTCTGTGATAAACGCGTTCGATACAACACTGCGGTAGCGGCACGGTACACTCCGGCTGCCGGCACCGCAGAGCATCACCCCTCCCTGCCTCGTGTTACAGTTCACAAGCGCGGCGCGCCAACGCATCGTGTGACATGGCATAGTTATTGATATTTATAGGTAGGATGACGTTGCGGCACAGCTCCAGCGCCGCACCGCACCTTTAACGCATCGTGTGGCCTCACTCTTACATAGTGCAAACATGCAAAGGTGCGGAACAAGACAAATTAAACAGTCAAAGGTAAGTACCAAACTATTCATTCGTCTATGACTGACGTAAATACACGAGTATCGTATCATTAAATTCATAATGATAGGTACCTACGGATTTACTTATGTAAGTGGACTGGCTGATATTTATCATTTTGTAATTATACCTAATGACAATATTGGTCAGTGTAATTTAGGTATCAGTGATTTGTCTTCTTATATTATTATGTATTATTTTATTTAACTTCAATGGAATATAGGTAATACCATTCCATTGGGGTAAAGCGCTTATTACACTACACGATCTATCGGGCCCGATCTGCGGGGACAGTGTGGTCACAGATAATATAATACTAGCGTAATAAGAAACAGGGAGTTTGGACCCTGCCGCTGGGCGATCGGGTGGTTCCGATCTCGCAGTGGCGGCGAAGGGTAGATTGGCACCCTGAGCGGTTTTGTATTGAGAGATTTCCGATAATTTGACTAAAATATTCGATCACATTATCAATATTTACTTACCAGTCTCTATCAATTGATTAAAACGAAATGTTATGCGCGGTATAAGATCAGACCAAGCGCAACATGAATTCATATTTTATGGAATTAGAAATTATAGGTAGGTATTTGAAAAAAAAAAAAAAAAATTGTTGCGATGCATAGATATTAGACCTCAAGATAGATGGAAAATGGTGGTTTCGAAGGGCCTGATTAATTGTTCTCTAGTTCTTTTTAATCACAAAACACGCAGAGCTCAAGAGCAAACACATAGGTCAGGCCCGGTATTCCGTACGTCTACCAAGCAAGTTACAAATAAAACATTACTTAACAACTAAAAAATAAATTAAAAACTTGTTTTTTTTAAGTTTTCACACATTTTTTTAAACTACAGTCGCTAGCGAGTATGTATGTATTGATAAAACTCATGGTAGACCTACCCCTATTCTGTAACAACATTTTTGTGTCTCGACAGCGGAATCCGAGGTGAGTATCAAATAATGTCAAACGTAAACCTTTATATTGTTATAAACAGGGTTACATTAGCAACCTTGGTTCGGAACCCTAACTTTTCACTCGCTTCTCGCTGATCGTCAGCGCGGCGGCGAGACAAGTGCCTCAGTGGCTCTAGCGCCATATTGATCTCTTCTTTTTATCCAATTTCTCACCTCAGTTTTTTAAGGTAAGTATTGTTACTTCACTAAGTAATTATTATTTCATCTTTAACTTTTCATTTATCTGTTCTGTGCTAATAACAAATCTAAGGACATAATTTACGACTTCCTAGCGTTGTTATTGATCGTCCATCTTGAGTGAACTAAAGAGCTTATCTACTTAAGGTGAATGCTCCAGGGTAGCCCGTTATAATTCTTTAGATAAATACGCGTTACGGTCGCGGATCGCATTTGGTCCACATACAGCTTCACACTGACCGGCAAATTGCAAAAAACATAAAAATATTTGAATTTCGCGGGCTACCCTGGAGCATCCACCTTAACAACTTAATACGTGTAAACCAGGCATTAGATTGAAAATGAAAGCTAATATTACATACTTACCTACAGTTAAGGGTCACGTTTTCAGTCAAGCACTGATAAACTAAGATAACCAGACTATCATACGAATTGGATAGATAAAAATATGTTGAAGAACAAAAAGTTAATCGCCGAATTATGTTTTTATGTATAATTAGCAGAGTTATCAAATCTTTATTGAACTACGTCATTACTCATTAATCAGGAAATTACTGTCATTGGTTGAATTATACACGGAAGCATATTAAAAGCAAATTACAATAAAAAAGGAATTTGTTTAATCATCTTATGTAACACTAACATTTGTTCTCACTTTAAAGTGTGATACATAAAGAACAGATAAGAACCTATGTATATTTAAAACAGCAGTCTGAATACGAGTTATACTTGTTTCATAACATAATGGCTATACATCTTTTAAACAAAGGTATTTCGATCATGAATGAACGAGAGGTTATGTAGACCGTATGACTGTTATTATAGTAGGCTCTTATTTGAATTACTAATATGCCTACTAGAACATTAAACGCTTCGTTATCAATCAACACCGATTCTAATGCGCCATGCGACACGGGTACCTCTACCTACAGTATAAACTTAGATACCTAGCTATCTATGTGCGTACTGGGCAAATGGGCACTGGTTGCGTACACGGACACCAGAGAGCGTATAAATTATTTACAACACCGCGTCGTGTTATTGCCGTCTTAATACAGTCAACGGCACATCAGCACCCGTCGTAGTATCGTGAGTTAGGGCGATTTTCGCTGTGTAGGTAAGCTGAATGAGATGTGACTGTAGGTACGAGTACAAGGCACGTCACACACGTCATGTGGTTACACTTGACCTTGAGTATTTCTAGCGTAGCTAGGGTTGCCAACCATACCTCATAAAAACTATAAATAAAAAAGATAATTAATAAATAAATAATTAATCATCATTAATAATGATTAATATTTTATATTATTGTGATGCGTAAAACGAAAGAGTCACAATATGGGTACTGTAATGATGATGAACTATTTATCGATATCAGCTGTAAGGTAATTATTAAAATGATTATTTATTAATAAGGTACCGAATGAATTGAACTTCCTAACGTATCTTTGGAAAATGAATATGATTTGACACATTTTGAAAGGGTACATACAAAGGCCAATCTTTTAAGATCAAGATGGATACATTCAGAGTCAGTACTAAGACTATCAAAGAAAATCAACTGATATTACAGAGAGAAAAATGTATTTTTGTTTGAGTATTATTTGTTTGTAGGCGGTAATCTCTGGAAGTACTAATCCAATTAATCAGATCATCGCACAACTCTAGGCAAAAAACAATAAAAAGGCTGGCATAAACACTAATTGCTCGCTAAAATTAAAAAAAAAGTAAGCGTATGCTAAAAATTAGAAAAATATTTTTTTTTTCTTCCATTTACTTTTTTTTGCCTGTCCAAATTATTTACTTTATTTTTCCCAAAAAAAAGTTGGCAACCCTAAGCGTAGCAGAGTGTCAATAGAATACGAGGCTAGCTTAAACTGGTTTTAAGAGGAAATGCTGGCGGCGAGACTTAGTATGTAAAAAGTCATAATTCGAGGTTTGGCTCTCGACTGTTTTCTCCTCCAATATTGGACCGATTTAAGAGACATTTCGACTGAATAAGAAGGATATAATTATGTATACTGTGTCCCTATGTTTTTCTTTTTGATGATTTATTAACCGTATAGGTACTAAAACACTCACAAAATACTCAAAATTGTCCCATAAATCGCTGCCAACAGAGCCCCTTTTATTTGTTTTTTTTTTTTCATACGGATGGGAAATCATCAAATGACTCCTCCCGTCTGGGTGAAGCAGGAGGAAGTAGCAAACTCTTACTGACTAAAACCCATCCGTGTTCCTCCTAGTGCCCTTTGCGTCCCAGGGCTACGGTACCTCTTTCGAACAGATTCCGCAGCCCCAGCAGGCACTTGCCCTAGCGGGCTCAGTCTTCTGTGCTGACATCTCTTTAAGGCGCGCGGGGATCGCAGCGCGCCGCCGTACCGAGCCTGGTTCTGATCAGACGGCGAGCCACCCAATGCTCGCCGTCCGCAGGCCCGAGCTTACGGCAGCTGGGAATCGTACTGCGACTCCCGACGCCTTGGGCGTCTTCTTCTGTTGCGGCGGCTAGGGCGTGAGGTTTCCCTCTCTCTCACACGTTCGGCCTCCTCCTTTACTAGCATTACTGCTTCGCAGAAGGAGGTGACGGCTTCCCATGCCTCCTCGCTCCGGACCATAGATTGAACCAGGGCCGGTCGCGAGAGGTCTTCGCCGCCGATCGCCTCGACGAGGACCCGGCGGTGCTCTGCCCAAGCAGGGCAGACCTCCACGGTATGCTCCACCCTGTGCTCCGGGCGACCCTCACAGTGTTGACACCCGGGCGTCTCCTCCCGCCGAATCCGAAACAGGTATCTCCCGAAACAATCGTGTCCGGTGAGTACCTGCGTCAGGCGGAAGGTGAGGACCACGTGACGCCAATCCAGCCACTCCTCAAAGAGGGGACTTATCGCCTGGATTGTGGCGTACCCATGCGATTTGCCGCGGCAGAGGAGTCTCGCCCCGGCGTTGCGCCTCCACGCGCCACGTAATGAGCGCGAGGGCTCTCGCCTCCAGATCCCATGGCAGCAGTTCGGCAAGGAGGCTCGCCGCCTCGCCAGAGACCGTGCGGTATCCCCGGGCCAGCCGGATGGCCATGAACCTCTGGAACGCGTTGAGGTAACGGCCTTCAAGCGGTTTCTGCCCAATCTAGGGGGACCCAACGGAATGTCGGAAGTGTTCGACGAAGTTCCACCGGCTGTCAAGGACATCACCCAGATACGTCATCATCGACCCGTGGCCTGTTCCGAGAACCATGGAAGCACATGGCTTCGGACTTGTGTAGGGCCAGCGTCGGCCGCCGCCTTGTGCGACCAAATACCTGCGCTGAAGCCGCTAGGGAGGTCGGCGCGCAGCACCCAGTCGTAACCGGTGTCCCACAGCTGCCCCAGAACGGATCCCAGTGAAACACCGCACGACATCTCTCGCCGGGTGGTGTCAACTGAGCCCTAGTGTACTTGGAAATATTTTTTGCCATAGTACAGTTCGCTCCGCGATCCTTTGCCGTTTGGAAGTTAGGTTTTAGTGACGACCGCGAAGGTGCAATCGCGTAAAAAAGTGTTACTTCCTAGAATATTTTTTTGTTTATACGTATTATGTTATAAACAAGTAACAAAGACTTCAAGTAACAATAAAAATCTCAAAAAGTAACACAACAAAACCATACACCACAAGAACACAAATCAAACAGTAAGAAATAACCACAATAAGTAATTAAAAACAATAACAACATTTAACACTTTTCGCATCAACGGTCGTATCTCGTATTGCATTGAGCAAGCGGGACACAATTATACATCGAACGTATACGAGCGAATGAGACGCCACATGCGCCATCTTGGCAGGCGCGCATGCCTGTCCTATGTTTTTTGCCAAATTGATATCCTGCGCAATTAATTGCGACGCACGTCGGAGTGTAAAACAAGCGTGACCCGAACTGTACAGTTCCTGTCACGCAAGCTTGCCTCCGCAAAGTGCGCCGCAATCGGCTGCGCAGGACGTCAATTTGACAACAAACATACAACGCGGGTGTAATGGCATCTCACTCGCTCGTATACGTTCGATGCATAAGCGTGTCCCGCTTGCTCAATGTAATACGACTGTGGATGCGAAAAGTGTTACAGGTTGTTATTGTTTTTAATGATTTATTTTGGTTATTTCTTACAGTTTGATTTATGTTCTTGTGGTGTATGTGTTTGTTGTGTTACTTTTTGATATTTTATTGTTACTGGTAGTCTTTGTTACTTCTTTATAGTATAATACGTATAAACAAAAAAATATTTTAGGAACGTAACACTTTTTTACGCGATTGCACCTGCGCGGACTTCACTCAAACCTAACTTCCGAGGGGCAAGCCACGCTGACGCGAACTGTACATCTCTGCATTTGAACGTGCCGCTGCAGCGCTGGTCGCGTCAAATACAGAGATGTATTATGTAGTTTGCCGCGCCACTCGCCGCGCCGCTGTGTTCGTGTCCGCGGCCGGAATGTGACTACAGAGAATTACCTAAATTAAACTTTTATAATTATACTTGATAAAAAAAAAGTTCAATTCAGGCTCGGCAGACAATCTTAATTCAGAGTGCTAATTCTACTATTTTTACGTTTTTTTAGCATCGCTTTAACGTTGCTAAAAACGTTCGCATCTACCCGCAATCTGACAAAATTTTATGAAAATTCAGGCTATTTTGACAGATTGCGACTGCGATCGCCATGCGAATGCGGACGTTGCGTAAATATTACTAATTTTATTAATTTAAAAAGCTTTTTGGGGGTTTTTTCGTGACTGGTCTAAAATAGTACATAGGTTGTCCCAAAATCAAATAAAACAATTTGTATTAATTGTAAAATGCTGACAGTCTACAGAGGTATTTAGTGTTGAGTTTTTTGTCCAATGTAAGAAAAAACCTGTGTGGAGTGGTCTCTTGATAGAATTACTACATCGTAGTATTGTATTGATTGTTTATTTTAGCAAGGTTAAAGTACACTAAGTATGTAATAAACTACCTATACTTAATATTTTACAAATACATTAAGTATTATTTGCATTGTCACGCTACGTAAACCACTTTTATGAGATAAGCGAAATACCTACTGGATACTCAACACTCATTATTAGAGATTCTATTGTATGTTAACCAAATTATAAGTTTACGTAAACACACAGCCTTTCGTAAATGCTTAGTATCTACGTATTTAAGTATCATTAACATTATCGTAATGTCGTGTAGGTGTACGTGTCAAGCATTTTTATCTAGCGTTACACAGATTATCTACACTGTGAATAATGCTTGATTTCATTTTTGACAAATTATATGATCTTATTTTAAACATACTATATTTAAGGCTTGTATATATGCCAATGACCTTGTTCATTCCTATAATTTATAAGTCTGTGGTTCATACAAACGGAGCTAACTACACCTCTTCGCGCCACTCCGCTACCCGTGTTTTTATTTTTTTATAATAAAACAAATACATATTTTAAGTAACAAAACCAAGTTATTTTCGTTTGTATTGCACAGCAGTAGATATATTTTTTTACTCTTGTTAAAAAATGAAGGAGTGAAATGGTTTCATCTCGACGATTTGGTGAATGTTTTCGCTATTATGTGATACCGATACATAAATGCCGGCTAAACCAAGTACCGTGCAATATCATGTAGATTACTACCTTTTTTTTTTCAGATGTAATTTCTCAGTAAATGCCAACGAAAAACTGCTTCATCTGCACGCTGTTTTGAAGATTTTTCGAGAGAGCGCCCTTAAATAGCTACAATAAGGTACCAACTATTTCGTTTAAATCAAAGACTGTAAAATTAACGATCGGTTAGGTTTAGAGTTGCCATCCGTACGTTATTATAATGAGTCCGTTTTCTCGGGCAATGGCACGCTATACTTTATGAGAACAATCACGTACGCGAAAATACGTCATTTGACACTATTTGAATTCTCTGGGATTCATTTCCCAAAAAAATATAGGTACCTACCTACATAAAAAGATAGGTTGTATTTTTTCGCGTAAAACAGAATTACAAAGTTTCTGATATCGGTAACGTTATCGATTGTTGCCAGTAAAATGCAACCTAACGTCAAACCAAATGTCAATGTCACTGTCAAGACTTCTGGATTTATTTTGTGTAAACGTCATTTGGGATTAAGGTGGCTCTTTTGCTTTGCATTGATACATTAAATTGGTCACCAAACCAATTAGATATTATTTTCTAAGCAAAGAAAACAGTCCAATGATTTTAAAATATTTATTGATGCTCTATAAAACTGAAATTTATTTTCATTTTTGTAGTCAAATGTTAACTTTATATTATTTTAATAAAACTGTAAATGGCATAACAATTTTAAAGTTTATGAGATAGTGAATAATCTCAAAAAACCGGTCAAGAGCGAGTTGGACTCGCGCACCGAGAGGTTTCCGTACAAATTTGTAGGTACATATTATAAATAGGTAGTTCAGAAATCAAGTATCGCAGTTTTGCCCGAGCTAAGAATCTATCGCGGAGGCTTAAGGTGGATGCTCCAGATTATTTCTGAAATATTCATTCTTTCGAACTACATGAACTTACAGGGCTATATTGATGATTAAAATGGTTATAATTCTTTAGATAAATACGCGTTACGGTCGCAGATCGCATTTGGTCCACATACCTACAGCTTCACACTGACCGGCAAATTGCAAAAAACATAAAAATATTTGAATTTCGCGGGCTACCCTGGAGCATTCACCTTAATATAGTAGGGTCCAGTCAGAACTCTTTGGTACGGAACTCTACAGGCCTGAAGCGCAAGTACTTCGCAAGTACCAAATTAGTTCAAGTACTATAAACGCTTAATGCACGTTAAACGAACCAGGACAAATCAGAGATTTAACGAATTTGGACCATAGCAGATACTTTTCAAAACCTTGTAGAAACCAATCCTTTTTTCCTGTTCTGGGTGAAGCAGAAGGGAGTGTCAGACTCTTACTGACTAAACCCATCCGTGTTCATCCTAATGTCCTTTGCGTTTCAGGGGGGCTACTGACAAAGTATTTGGTAGCGGAAGACGTTAAAAGAACGTATGTCACGATAAGGTATTCATTAATTAATACCTTTACTATTATTTTGGTACGTATTAAAAGTTTTACAAATAACTCAACAATTTGCTATGGTGTTATTTTCATGCTTTCGTGCATTTTATTTTTTTCAATAGAAAAATAATACATTACATTAGGAAGTTTCTTGCTAAACTTAAAAATTCGATTATGATGAAATAAACGCTAAATGTTACTCGGAATAACACTTATCTTTTTAAGTAATCAGATTTTGAATCCAGTCAGTGGTTTATTGCGCTCGATGATTGATTACGTACTTTAAATAACGACTACAGTTTTCATGATTTAACTACAAATCTATAGTTTTTTATACTTTTCCCCATACCTGTAGTATAATACAGTATTACTTGCCAAATTTCAAAGTTCTAGCTCAACGGAAAATACCCTATGAATTTTGATTCCCTTGAGAGTGTCGAAATATACGTTTTTTGTGGCATAAACAATCGTATCTTTTTTTTACGTTAACATAGAACTATGATTTTTTCACAGCATCAACGGACCGTAGACCTGAGTTGGTTTAAATTCCAATTCGATACCTCCACGCGTTCCCGAGATAAAGGTTATAGTTAGTTGTGTTACTTGTGTGTAATCAAGAGCGGAAAAAACGCTTTTTTTGTAGGAATTCTAAAAACACTCGGATTGTCTGCAAAAAAGGGTACGAAGTCTTTAATCACCAAACTGATGTTGATCCTCTCAAGTTTATTTTTAAATGTCCGTCATTCGCTTTATTCCGTATTCGCAGGTACCGACCCGAACTACTTCATAACCTGCAGACTATAGAAAATAAAAAAGCAGGTGCAGACGCTTCGTTATTCAATAAAGTAGTTATCTGATCAACGAAGCGTCTGAAGTCTGTACGTTGCGCGTTGCTCTAACTGCGTAGGTAATGTTCACAAAAAATAGTAGGTAACTTACTCATTGGTATCTTCTTACTGGACATGGTGTCTGGGTAGGTATGGTTTAAATCCTTTTAACAGCAGACCACTAATGCGTGGTTTCCGAGGTATTTATCGGTCAGATAAACGACGCTCTTTGTCATAATCATAACGCCATTGCTTGTTTAGTGGGTATCGGACAGATAAAGGACCGATAAAGTACCTAGGTACCTTAGAAACGGGGTATAAATGCGTCAAAATTAATAAACAGGTTCATTTACCTATGTATTGGCATTTACCGGGTTCTGGATAAACCCCTACACATCAGACCATTTCAAGCAATATTAATAGGAAAAAAATGTAAGGTACACATTGATATCTTACTGGGCATGATGACTGGGTACTGGGTAGGGTACCTTATAAAAGTTTTTTTTCTAGGCACTTAGTGCTTAGTGTTAAAAGGATAGGTAATATCCTTTTAACACTAAGCACTAAGTGCATCCAAGTTAATAAGCAGGTTCGTTTAGATTAAATTGGCCACGTCAGATCACAGTATCACACACAAGTAATAGGTACCTAGGTGCGTTCAAAAAGGTAGAAAGTTTTGTACCAATTAATAAATCCAGCCTCTATGCTCACTGTAAATACCATGGAGTAGTTGCTATTCGATTCGTATTTTCTATGAGAATTTAAACCCATGCAAAATTAATCGTGAAAATTACACGCCAAAACATCCTTATTCTAAGCTGACTTTACTATCAGTTAGCACTATTATACGTGGACCATCAATATATTCATCTAGATACTAAGTATATGTGGATTCGGACTCGATGATATCATGCTGTGTGAGAGTGATTTTGTAGATCTAACGTCTAATTGACGTAGGTACATGCTATCCATACCTACTTGTGTCTCGCTTGCTCAATTGCGAAAAGTGTTACACGTTGTTAGAATGTTTATTCGCATAGGATTCATTGTGTTACAGATTTGCGGAATAAATCACGCGAATAAAAATCACCGTGCGGACAGGGCCTTATTGTTTTTAATAAGTTAGTTGTTTTGGTTATTTCTTACTGTTTCTTGTGTGTTCTTGTGGTGTTTGTAAGTGGTGTTGTTGAGTTACTTTGTGATCTTGTTATTGCTACTGGTTGAATTTGTTCTAGTTGACCCGCGCAACTTCGTCTGCGTCACAATTTTCATTACTGCTCCGCTCCTATTAGCCTTAGTGATGATGATATATAGCCTATAGCCTTCCTCGATAAATGAGCAACTACCACTGAAAGAATTTTTTCAAACAAACTCTTCAGCTTTATATTGTAATTCAGCTCTATATTATAGCCAGTCTAGTCTTCAGCTTTATATTATATTGTTGTGCTTTGTGTTGTGTGTTTGTACTTATAGATAGATACGTAAGTATAAAACAGAAAAGTACTATATGAACGTAACACTTTTTTTACGCGATTGCACCTGCGCGGTCGTCACCAAAACCTAACTTCAGAGAGGCAGAGAGTCAATTCCGTGGAGCGAACTGTACGGTCGGTACGGTCTATCGAAGTACCTACCTACGAAGTCTCGATAGACTGTTAGGCCAGCTACTGGTTTAGTTACTTGACGTCGGCCGTGGGTTCCAATCACCGCGAAGACGGAGCAAGAATTTCAGTTTAGAGTAAACGCTTAGCTTCACTTGAGTTGTATTAGCTAAGCCTAAGTTTTTTTTTTTTCACAAATAGATATTCATTTCGTAAAAAAAAACAAGATTTGTCAAGGCCAATCTTGAGAATCTGACTGATTTAAATAGCAAGATATACATGGTCACGCTTAGTAACAGCATAAGATAATTATATCCGGGTTCTGCTGTTCTAAGAAAGGAAGCAATGAACTTCCGTAAACGTCAAACGCCTTGAGTTTAAAATTACTATTCGTGTATTTTACATTCAATAGCAAAGAATATCCAAATTATAATAATAATATGCAGGGTAATGCGACAGAACTTCGAAGAGGGCAAGGATTGTTGAACTCAATTCATCTTCTGTAGTAAGTGTCTTCACTGCATTTAACATTGGATGATATTGAATTGCATGTACCTACCTACCTATTGTTTTCATTAATTGATGTGGAAATTGTAAACCGTTCTGAATGACCGTTATATCACAGGGCTTCTGTAAGACCATTGATGCACTACTGTATTACAGATTTTAACTTGCTTCTAGTTAGTTAGTACTAGCTGTGCCCGCGACTTTGTTCGCGTGGAAGTCGCAAAGAAATGTGTCGCACAGATTTAAGATGTACAGCCAATACCCTGCATTACCTGCCTCCTAGAATTATTAAGAAAATAAAATAATATTACACAGGGCACTGAATGTATCACCTTTTCCGTTTAAAATAATGACCAGCCCTGACATATACCTACTGGTACCTTGTATCAAGTTGATTCTAAGTTTTGTACCTACTACTTCAATTGATTTAATAATACAAGAGGTGATTTTTCATTCCTTGGATAAAACTTAACCGTCTAATAAAGTATAATGCCTGATTTACATTATTCCAGTCCAGCAATCGAATCCAGCGATGGATTGCCACTGGAAAATTGTAAACCCACAGTGGAATGCACTGTCCCAGTTAGTGGATAAAATACTGGTATTCAGAAAAATCCAGTTTGACTGGAAGCCGACCCTAATTTAAATAGTTTAAAAAAAGCTAGTCAGATGATGAAGAACTATAGAAGTATAGATAGCAATGATAGACCCTCGATATAACTGAACATTTCAACACTTTTTACTTGTCTTACAGGTCGCGACGGGCCTAACTCCTGCCCGCGGGTGTTAACCCTTAAATGCATACAGTTGACAAATGGCAACAATAAAATAATATCGTTGAGGCCTGCGAGTGACAGTGGCAATTTGATTTTCACTGAGTTCTTATTGCGTTGTTTTTCCATATTATAAGTTAAAACGGTTAAATGTTGTTTTTTTTTTGTTAAAAAGCCAAGACTTACTTACATACAATGCTACTTAATACATATAAGTCAGTATGGCGGTTACTTTTACTTTACTTGTATGTGTCTTGTGCGAGTCCCAAACATTTTTCTTTCTTTTTTCAGGGCGTTGCTGGCCTGCCTTGAGGTGCTGGGACGGATCTAATGACATATTTGTCCCACCCTTACGCACTTGGACGTGGAGATGCAGACACCAGCAGCCGGACTAATAACGACCCATGAATAGGATAAGTTGTCCGGCTTTATATTCAATTTATTACGATTAAGGCCTCAATTCCCAGCCCGTACATATTTGTACCAGTTGCATCACTCGTTTATGGGGTCCGATGCCCGAGAGGTCAGCAGATCGGCAGGTCTTTGCGGCTTTCCAGTGTTTTACAACCTGGCAAGACGATATGGGCCGTCGCTTATCTGCTGATTTAGTAAATTAAGCAAACGTGCGTTAGCAGACATGGTCAAAGCCAGCTTTAACAATCTAGACGCCCCGGATCAGTCATGCATTTGGCGCCCCTTGATATGTATTTAATTATCATTTAAATAATAGGAAAGTTAATACACGTGGGTATTTATTATTACTTATAAAACATATATATATATTGTATAGGTATATATATTTTACCTTTTCAATAACTTAACAATGTAGGTACGTACCTACTTATATGATTGTGTCATGAGGAAAAAATACGGTTTCGGTTACAACTAAAACCGTTTTTTCCTAGCTTTTTCGTCAGCAAATTCTACGATATGGCATTAAATCTGGGTTTTCTGCAACGTCATCTATCGTCCATGGAGTTGAATAGTCAAAATCATAATTCGGACGAAATACCTAACGATAGATAGAAAAATGTTTTCTTTTCCTTAGTTAAGTCTGGCTACATATAGTTAAAGTTTCACAAATAACTAACAATAAGTTGTGTTGTATTTACCATGCATTCATTCTTGCCATAGTGCATCTAAAAAAATAGATGGCGTTGCGTGTTTCACGTACCTAATGAAAAGTATTTTTTCTTGAACATTTTATAAACAAATATATTTCGATAGAGTGCGTGTAACGCGTAGAATCGTCGCTTCCCTATCAATTTAAGATATCTATCTTAAATTGATAGGGAAGCAGTAACGATACGTCAGCGAGTATTATCTAACAGCTACAATCACAACTGATACTCGTAGGTACTTTAAAAGCGTTTAGGATACTAATTTTATTTTTAACCGACTTCTTCAAAAAGGAGGAGGTTTTATGTTCGGCAGTAAGTATTTCTTTTTTTTATTATGTTCAACGAGTTCTCCGCCAATTGTTGACCGATTTTAAAAAATATTTTTTTATTCGAAAGCCTATACTCCTGAGGTGGTCCCATTGTCACCAAGTCAGAATCCGATGACGGGATCCCATAAAAATCGAGGCAAACCCTCAAATTTTATAGGCACATACAATTTTTTTTAATGAACTTTTTAACGCAATTTAGATATTTGTACCTAATAATCATCATGTCATCTCAGCAACATGACTTACTGAGCTGATGATGGAAGGTATAAGTCAGGATCTGATGATGGGATCCCATGAAAAAAGTTTGTTCAGCGATATTTTCGCCAATTTTTAACCGATTTGGATGATTCTTTTTTTTTTGGAAGATTTTCCATTTTGGACTGGTTCCATTTTAATTTGGTGAAGATCTGATGAAGAACTTCGGAGGTATGCAACGGAACTCTTCAATCAATGATACCTAGCAAATGGATCGGGATTTCTGAAATCGCATGTCTGTTGATTGTTTACACCAGTTCATAACATAACATCACGCCGGTCGCTGTGTTTGTGGTTTCACTTTTTAGTGGTAACAGCGTACCACTAAAAAGTGAAATATAAAAAACTTTTTTACAAAAAAATAAAACCAACTTCCAAAAACAAAACACTACATTTTACATATTTTCAACCCGGTACAGATGAAGAATTTCAAGGTATTGACACACACAGACAATGGATAGTCCCGCAATCGTTTCTAGTTCTCCAGCATAGCTATGTCAAGAAAGCGAAGAACGAAGGTCTAAACCAAAAGCGTAGAAATTAGGTACCTACGTGAAATTCCTACACACACGCGATTTAAAGCGTATATTGTGATATTCAATAATATTATCCAATTGTACCTTATTTGATTGATAGGCAATCCAAATTTTGATTGGTTTGCTCTTTAACTTTGATTAGGATTAGGTTCCCTTAAGTCAACTTTAAAATAGCAACTAATGACTACAAGTATGAATACCCGTACTATCTACACCAATATTATAAAGAGAAAAGATTTGTTTGTTTGAATTGAATAGGCTCCGAAACTACCGGACCGATTTGAAAAAATCTTTCACCATTAGAATCCTACATTATCCCTGATGAACAAGGGCTATAGAAGATTTTCAAAAAAGTTAGGAATCCGTATGAAAACTTCGATAATGTAACCCAAGGTCTGAAAAAAAAACTTGAGAGGTGTCAAGGGACACCCGGAACGAAGTTCCTACGCCGCATGGCTTACAACTATAGCAAAAAGTGTCGTTACAACTTTTGGTCTTAATGTGTCGTTACAACTTTTGGTCTTAATTTTTTCCGTCTAGCCCCCTTTCTCAACGCGCGAATTGTAATAAAACTAGAAACATAACTGTGTTTTACGACTTTATCCTTTTCCCTAAGATGGTATCGTATCGTTGGCAACTAATGACCCACTGTTTCTCATCTCAATCAGTCCCTATTGAGATGAGAAATTCTATTCCATTCCATTCCATTCCTTTCCACTCCATTCCATTCCATTCCATTCCATTCCATTCCATTCCATTCCATTCAATTCGCACAGCTTACAATAGCTTACTATAGCAAAAAGTGTCGTGACAACTTTTCGTAAGATTTTTTTCCGTCTAGCCCCCTTTCACAACGCGCGATAAGGAACTTCGTACCAACAAAGATCCTTTTATCGCGTACGCTGCGGAAACTATTGACAATAGAGCAAAGTGATGTACTACAGTTTTATAGAGGACCTTAATATCTACAAAAAAGTCCGCGAGGGTATGTATCTAACTATTATGGTTAAGTTACAATGACCGCTTTTTGGGTCAAATTATTAAAAAACCAAAACCCAGGTGAAATGGAATGGTGGTAATTTTAGTCTCATGATATTACCTATTTAAATGGTTTAATAATTAAGATTAAGATGTACAAGTAAATTACACTTTAAATTATTCAAATCGGACCTTTCGTTTAAAAGTTATGAAGGGTATAAAAATAGTCTTCGTAAGAAAAAAAATGCAGTACCTATGCGTGAACTGCCGTCGTAACGTTTAGTCACAGTTTAGTCTATTAATAAGTAGTATACACGAGGAGATGAAGTTCGTGGAGTACTAACTAAAGTCGCGGGCGAAGTGCTAGTCTTTATGTAAGCAGGTACCTAGCAAGACTTGTGATATAGTATTAAACACAAAATAATCTAAAATCTGATGCAATAACCGGATAAGCAAACTCGTTTCCACAGTCGGAATTGTAATTTAAGTTTTTGACCCCTTTCTCATTGAAATGCAGTCCCACTTTGGAACAAAGTGAGTACAGTAGACAGCACGCCAGTAGTAACACTTTAACCTAGAGCTGGCCTCGCGTGGTAATGACTGTGGAGTTTCATTAGAAAACGGGGCGAGCTTATCCTGGTTTTGTTATACTTATAACTGACGAGTCTTAAATTTTCAATGTGAGCTGTTAAACGGCAAAGTAAAGTTCGTTTGATATAAAGTCCTACAAAAACCTGCGGCAGAGTCGAGTCCGGAGTAATTTCTAGAAGCTTGCTGGCATCAACAACAGCTTTTCACGGGTCTAAGAAGGGAAATTGGGCTAGATAGTTTTTCAGAAAGATTCTGCCGATCGAAACAAAACCATTGCCTGAACCTGAAATAATGGGAAGACTTTAGGATGTTTAAATATTAATCCCTTTGATTAAAAAATATGTAGCTAGACATCCACGGCTTTTATTTGTCGGCTTTGAAATGAGAAATTATTTAGTGATCGGTTGCAGTAATACAGGATAGCGTTGTAAAAGAGTCCCGTGATTTATTTATGCTTCGTATTTGACTTTCGAAAAGATTCTTCTGCATGGTGGCAAAAGTATCGCAAATCCGTTCAGTCGTCAACAAATTCGACTTAACCAACTATTCAGTAATTAATTTGAGACTTGGCTCGTAATGAATTAGGCAAATGTAGTTTATTCAATACCTTATGTACTTTGTAAACCTGTTGGATAAGTTAAGTAATTCAAAACAAAACCGTTTGATAAATTGGGTACCTACTTAAAAGTCAGTCAACACGGTCGTATTGTTCGAACATTACCACTGACTTAATTTGCGTTGACCCTGACCGCTAGATCGCCAAATCAACTCGGAATTTTAATTAGCTATTGATGTATCTGTCCAGGATAGACCTCACACACTGTCATTATATTATTATAGCTGTGTTGTAAAGTGCAAACACTAAAGTTACCTAAGTAATGAATATGTCGAAACTGTCTAAGGCCAATGACTACTGTCGCCATGAGTTTTATCGGCGATCGTGCTCAGAAGTCTAATCCTTATTATGCAATAAGTAAAGGCGGCACATAACTACCTAATACATTCGATGCATTTTTTTGTTTACATCATAAAATATTATGTAGGGAATCAGCAGGTATCATGACCAGAACAATTTTGAAGAATTTTTTATTAACGTTTTAAAGCACTAACAATTTGTATTTTTTACCAACTGCGTCAAAAGTCGAGGGCAAATGATAATGGCAATAATAATTTGATTCTGCTAGCAAGTAAATATTGACTGGGCAGTTTAATAAAGATAGTAGCAACGATATTTTATGTTTTATTCTGTTTCATGCATCCTTATAATTTATATCTACACTCGCAGCAAACTTGTATTGCTAACGCATTAAAAAAGGAAGATTACACCTTCGTCATTGCTTAAGCTAAAGGACACATTATCCTGTTGAAAAAAAAAAACACCCGACCCGTGTCTTTTCCAATGACGTCAGCAAACATGGCTTTTATTTATGGCTACTACAATCTGTGGCTACAAGTGAGTGATACGTGTATGGATACGCATGACAACAATCCTACACTCTCAACGCTCGCGGTGGTTTTGTTTCTCCATATTCATTACTCTATGAAGCTGTACCTTTATATAATATATACGATTACGAATTTCATTAAGTACATCCTGGTAAGTACCTTGATAGCTAGCTGCCTCCTGCCTACATTAGTTAGCTACTAGGTAGGGACGTTTAAAATTTATGTTATAGACAATAAAACATGTAAAGTCACGCATGCTTCAAATAAGTATGCCTACATACTTAATTACTTACACATGCTCAGAAGACAATGATAATGGAGCAGCAAGCAAGGGTAAAATCGTAATCGCAAATAACTACTTACCTATTTAATTGCCGTTGTTGTGAAGTCATAGGTACCTACCTACTTTTACAAGCTAGGTGCACGATAACCAACTTAATAAATTTAGATTTTACGTTACTTAATTAAATTTAAGAAAAAGAAGTAATAACCGAGTTTAGGTAGGTATTATAATACTTAGGTAAGTAAATACCTAAGTACAGTCGGCTGCACGTCGGTGATGTGATAACACGTTAACCATGAACGTACCTACTAGGAGGTTCAACAGACCAGCCTTTACTGGTTTTGTTATCATTGGCGTGCTGCTTACAGTCCTAAACATAAACTTGCAAAACGGTAGGTACACTTACTGGATTGAATATTTACTAAGCAGTATTTCATCTTTTTTGTTTTCCTTCTTCGAGTTATACAGCCACCAAATGGTGCCTCCCAATAAGATGACGAGCACAATAATATCAAACGTGCTGAATAGTGATCCGCCTGCAGCAGCTGCAGCAGCGGCGCCGGCCGCCGCATCCTTCAGTACGTCCTGTGCGCTGTCTGACATTTTGTAGGTTATGTTTCCTTAGCGCAATATATTACGTAGTAATAGTCACTTTGTTAAATAAGCTACAAGGTCACTTGTCAGACTTTTTTTTTCGAGAGGACTTTATAATCAGCACATCCGGCGACAGCACGCCCCACGACACAACGTACACTGCACTGACACTAGACTAGAGTGACGTGATGGTTAGTTTCTAGTTCGTAATGTGTTTACGAGTGAACGAGAACGATAGTCGACACGGTCTGTCGACACGACAGCTAAAGCGAGTATTGCCGAATAAAGCCGAAAGGGGAGTCGCGCGTCGCGGCGTACGTGCGTGAGATCTGGCGCCAGTTACAAATGGTAACAATCTGTAGCTACCTGTGGCTAGGTAGTAAAGATAAACGAACGAAACGATAAGTCACCCCAGAATGAACTGTGAACATTATATCCACCGATCGCACCCGTGCGCCGTTGGTGTGGTGACGTGGATTTAAATGCGAAGCGACACGAGCAGTCGACGACCGTCGCGGTCGATTGCTTACTGCGGATTGCGCCATTTGCTGAGCAATCCAAAACAATGCTTGCAGTCTTATCTTAAAATGCATTAGTACAAGACGTGACAATCACAATATTATATTAATCCTTAATTAAGTACACAACTAATTCATTTGTCTTTCTGTACCTTGTTCATAATAAGGCCAAGCCGTGGACCGGCCCCACTACGCGCGGTCTAGTGGCAGGCGCGGTGCGAGGGGGGGGGTCATGGATAAATGGGCTATCTAACACTGATAGAATTTTTCAAATCGGACCTGTAGTTCCTGAGATTAGCGCGTTCAAGCAAACAAACATACAAACAAACAAACCAACTCTTCAGCTTTATATATATATTAGTATAGATTACTAGCGACTCGCCCCGGCTTAGCACGGGTGCAAATATTTATTTAGCCCAAACTAACAAAGTTAACATCTGATTACCAGTCAATAATATTGTGGTCTATTGCACTTTTCGACGTCTGCTCTCAGGTGTTTACCAATTCGGGACATCTCTACCTCCGTTAGGTATAATTATTTGGTTGTGCGACTTACTATAATTTTGAGATGTCTCCTAAGATATTCATCCAAATTAAATGGTGTGAACGGCAATTTTGCTCTAAATTAAACACTCAAGATGACTAACATATTTATTACGATAAGGATTTGTACTATATTGGTGAAAACACCTCTGCAAATGAAGCAATATTTTATTTCAAATTTGAATATCATAAAATGGTTATTGTAAGTCAACCATAAAAGATAGACATATATGCTATTGACTTTTCCTAGACTATTAATGTGTTATCTAAGACTGTAGAACATTTTTTGTTCTATCATCAATAGTTTGGGGGTAAAGAGCTGTTCGCGTCCGCAGGCTTGACACAACCACCCTGCACGAGCCCCCTGGATGGTGCTAAATAAACAGCAAGGCCGAGTCACAGGCGGCGATCAAGTAACCTGTTCCCAGGCTATCAGTAGCCCAGTGGGTAAATAACCTCTGAAAGTGTGGTCTTGGGAAAGCATCATGTTTATACTCCCAATCCCCTTTTATTATGAAAATCTCAGATAACGAGAATGCGATGTCATGCGATCCTGCTAACCCCCGGCGCTCGCAGGTACCCGGGCCTTCGAGTGTGAAATATGTCACCGAAGACCGCTCAGGGGTGGGCGACTAGGCCCCTGTGTTGGTGAATGTGCCTCGCAGCAGTAGCAGCGGCAGCAGCAGCAAAAAGCTTGTACAGCCAGCCTTTCATTCAGGCTTGTTTACGAGACCAAGATCCTCTTCTGTGGGGAGCAATCAACTAATCGGAGCTCGTCCAAACTCCGATAGTCAACCTTTGAATATGTGTACAGAGGCAGAGACCACACCAATTTGTCCTCCAACATGGCAAAGAGTTCCTGTCAGCAGAAAATCCAAGATGAGGAAAATGTCAAACAGTCCCTCTCCCGAATCAATAAACCTCAAATAGATTCACAGGCCCAACAATTGATCTTACGGAAATCGACAAAGCACTTAAAGAAAAACGACCCACTAAACTACCACCACTAGTATTGGACGGTATAAAAGACGTGAATAAGCTCACTAAAGAAAGTTTTTATTTCAGACTGGAGTCCATAAGGAATAGGGTTAGTTACAATTTAACTTAAATTCTAGTGTTAGTAGGTTACAGACACATAAAAATATACAACTAAACTTCAGTGTGGAGCCGCATCCATCTTCGCAAAATCGGGGAATCCCACCGATCTGCGAATACACTGAGAATACTGTTGGTGCTGCCGCGAACACGAGTCATCACGGATGCACATCTTTTCCTAATAATGGTGCCACCAATATTATGTATCCCTGACGCACTACCCCGCCACGGCAGCCGCAGCAGCACTCTCAGTGCATTATTATATTGAACGCGTAGGTCGCTGTATGTCCGTTGAGTGAAGTTGACCCACAAGCTGCACGTGTAGAAAGACTGACAGTAAGCTATGAAAAGCGTTACTTTAACTGGCTTCGTACAACATGCAAACCTGCGGGCCAGCATGTTACAACGGACAGCCAGCGACCTACGTTACCTTTCAATGACACAATTATCCTTCAGATCTTCAGTAACCCAGTGGCCCAGATATTTAAATTTTTCCACTCTTCGCAGTGGTTCTCCACAAAGTGCTACAGTTGGAATACAAGAATATGTCACACTGCTAGCTTTAAAAACCGTCAGTTCGCTCTTAGTGATGTTATATTTGAGCCCATGATTTGCCGCATAGTTTTTGCATAATTATAGCGATCAGTCGCCTCAGAGCACCGAAACCGGGCTCAGCAACACCAAAATATCGTCACCGTAGCTAATATTGTTAATGCACACCCCGTCAATATGACATCCGATATTGATGCTGCTGAGCTCAAGGATCAACTGATTCATGTATAGGTTGAAGAGCCGGGGCGAACTGAGCCCCCCTTGCCTCAAAAAACCAACTTCCTCATTTTTCGAGAATCTTGCACCTGGACCAAATAACAAGGCTGTGAAAGAACTGAAATATATAAACCATCAGTCCGTTGTCATAGAAGATCCGAGAAAGCGAGAGTCGGTAGTACAATGCCAAAGATTCCAACAATATGGCTATTCGAAAAACTATGCAAATATATATATATATAGTACTATGCAATGGGCCGCAGCCAGCAAACTATAAAAGATGTAAAGTATACAGGGAAATCCTTCTAAGACGTTCAAAGCCAACAAGTCAGATGGCAAGAAAGTATTAGTGCCAAACTTATCTGTTAAGACAATTGAAAACCCTCACAACATAACGAAAAAGTATTCAGACGGCACACGAAACAAAAAAGAAACAGCTCAATAAACAAATAATACACAATCTCATTTGGACTTGGAACAGATATTAATTAAACAGACAGAGAAATTCGACTTAATCCTTCAACAGAGGAGTACTCTTATGATCAACTCGTTGACAAAATAACTGCAAATAGAATGGCAATATGGAACATAAATGGACTGACTCCAAACAAAATTGATACGGACAACACTAATGACCCAACAGAATTTAGACTTGTTAATTTCGGAAGCTTACTGTACCTTTGCTTCAAATCTGAAGTTTAAGAAATATGAGTGTTATATAACCCTACACCCGGATGGGACGGGACATGCTGGTACTGCAATTATTGTCACGACATTACTGAAACACCACTTAATGCCTGAATATAAAACCTGCCACATCCAGGCGACCACAATAGCAGTCAATAGCAGTTGACAATTATGGCTTTTTCAATATCTCTTTAGTGTTCTGTCCACCGAGACATAAGATATCCAAAGAGATGTATTCAGAATTCTTTGAGACAATTGGCAATCTGTTTCTAGCGGGCGGAGACTGGAACTCCAAAAACACGCACGGATCTAGGTTAACTAGCACCAGAGGAAGACAACTCAAACTCAGTATAGATTCCAATAAACTATCTACAGCTTCTACATGTGAACTCACTTATTGGCCAGCAGATACTTCTAAAATGCCAGACTTCCTTGATTTCTTTATCATGAAAGGTTTTTCTCGTCACTACATTAAATGTGAGTCTTGTTACGACAGCTCGTCGGACCACACTCCAGTACTGCTCACCCTCAGCACCAAGATTATAGAACTCGAAATTCCAGACCGGCTGTATAACAAAAAAATTTACTGGAACTCATTCAGAGAATACATTGACGAGGAAATCAAGCTAAAGGTTGCTCTTAAGACTCCTGATGAAATTGAAAACGCAACTAAATACATCACAAACGTCATACAGGAGGTCTGCTGGAAGAGACCCTTACTAGACCCTAGAACGCGGATAAATAACTACCCCCTTCAGATAAAAAAAGCGATCTTAGAAAGACGGAGGTTGCGCCGTGTTTGGCAACTGAGCAGACTTACAACCGATAAAACAAAGTTAAACAAGTAAGCGTCACGTCTTAGGGAAATGCTAAAGGTTCGGCAAAATGAGACCCTTGAGGCTCAACTGGAATCGCTTACACCTACTGCAGCCACTGATTACTCGTTGTTGAAAATTACAAAGTCGTATGACAGATCACAGCTGGCAAAACTTCCAGTGAGACACAACAATGGCTGGGCCCGTACGTCAAAGGCAAACTTGTTCGCAGAACATTTATGGAATGTGTTCAGCCCGAAACACATCAAGGACACAGATTCTGAGATAGAGGTTGAATATATTCTAATTCAGCCTATACAAATGTCGCTCCTAACTGCAACAGTCACAGTTCGAGAAGTTTGGAGGACTATTAATAACCTCAAAGACAAATAGGCACCAGGGTATGACCTCATTACAAAGGAAATTTTGAGAGAACTTCCAAGAAAGGCAGTAGTTATCCTCACCATGCTGTATAATGGAGTACTAATGGTCCAACACTTTCCAGACCTCTGGAAGCTGTCACAAATCCTAATGATACACAAGGCAGGGAAACCGGCCCCTCCTATAGGCCCATCAGCCTCTTACCCATACTGTCAAAAGTCTGTGAAAAAACGACACTTCATTGAATTTTGCCTCTATTAGATATCAATAATTCCGTCCCTAATCACCAGTTTGGATTTAGGCAGCAACATTCTACTCATTCGAACAAGTACATAAGAGTAGTTGAGAAAAAAGAAAATCTCTAGAGGAAAAAGAGTACCGTTCGTCAGCCTTTTTGGACATTCAGCAGGCATTTGACAGGGTCTGGCACGAGGGTCTTCTCTGTAAGTTAAAAACAAGTCTTCCGCACAGCTACATTTTGCTGAAATCCTTTCTCACAGAGAGAATCTTCCAGGTGAAGGAATCTGAATCGACTTCTAAATTCTACAGTATAAAAACAGGTGTGCCCCAAGAATCAGTTGGACAGAGTCATGACTGCTACTTTTGCCGATGACACAGCCATAATCGCGAGTAATAAGCAGCTTGAGCTAGCCACAGAGCAACCACAATAAGGCCTTGACGCTATTACGAAGTAGCTTCAAAAATGGAAGCTAGCGCAACAAAGTCAGTGCAAGTTACTATTACACTTCGGAGAGAAACTGCCCGCCTGTACGCCTTGAAAATTCTACATTGCCACACCAAGACAGAGTAGGGTATCTGGGCATACACTTGGATCGCCGCTTGACGTGGATACAGCATATCAAATGCAAGAGAGAAGAACTCAATATACGCACTGAAACCTCTATTGGATGCTGGTCGAAATAGCAAGTTATCGCTAGATAACCAGCTACTAATTTACAAGGCTATACTGAAACCAACTTGGACATATGGCATCCAGCTTTGGGGCAGTGCAAGCAATTCAAACTTCGCAATATTAAGAAAAATAGTACATGTTCCATGGTTGGTTACTAATTCCGAAATCCACACACATCTAAATATGACCACTATCAAACAGGAAAATCAGGCCACAATAAATAAATATCAAAAGCGGCTGGAAAAACATCCGAATGTACTTGCGGCTAATCTACTCACGCGCAGCTATCAAAAACGTCTCAAGAGAAAAGACATACTGTAGTGAGATTTCACTATACTATGTATAAGTATTATGAGTAGCTGTCCTCGCTGGAGGATGCACTTGACCTGAGAAAACCTCACAAACCATCTGCTTATAGTAGAGCACTGATTGCAGATTAGCACAGAAGAAAAAGAAATCAATAGTTTTCGTAGCGCACGCGATGTAAAGAATTTTTTAGATCATTTTTTTCCTACCTCTTCAGTAATAATCTTCATTTATCAGCCAATTTACACAAAACCTTGATAAATTATTACTAAAACCTTCCTCGAGAACCACTCTATCTATTTAAAAAAACGCAGTAAGCGACTTTGTTAAATATTATGTAGTGATGTCGCAGTCGGATTGTATATAAATAGCCGTTTCCAAAAACAGGGCCGTTTTGTATTGCGGTGGTTCAACGATTAGCCGGATTGAATACGGCTGAGTCAAAGTCCGCCAGAAAGTGTTCGGCGATATATGTTATTCAATATAGCTATAGCCTTAATATAATAGAGCGGGTCAGAAAACCGTTTTTCTCTCACTAATTCAATAAAGTTTTCGATCTCTTTGGATATCGTGAACTTCCACTTCCAGCTATTGCAAAAAATTAAACTCCGACAGAACTCGAGTTCGCTTTGACCGTCCGCGTCGCGGTCTAACTTCTTTTGTGTGTGTAGGATTCTAAGTCACCGCATAGATTACAGTGAACTAGGAACTCTGACCTCTGAACTTGGGGGGGGGTCAGGGCCCCTAGTCTGCTAATTTTTATAAATTCGTCATTCCAACACGATGCCATTGTCATTTTGCTAAAAGTTCGTAATCTGCTAAATTCATAATGATCCTTCACTGATCGTTCAGTAGCATGTCAGTGGTCTCGTAATGAAATTGTAGTGGAATGACAGTGTCGTATTGCCATTATTATAAAACCCGTTTGGAGAAATAATTTTCGAAAAACTGCTATTAAATTTGAACATTAATTTATGCCAGATTGCTATTGTATATAATTTTACATATTATTTATTAGTGTTCTATGAAATCTGAAGTAGTAACAAAGTCGTAAATAGCAAATACGTAATGAAACTCATTTATATTTTATCCGTTTTGCTGTCAAAGTCAAATGTGACATTAGTAACATTAGGTACTGTTTACTTTACTGACGTCGACGACTGTTTTTATTTGTTTTGAAGCGACCGGTGTTTTGCAAAGAGCTAATAAATTGAATTTTAACTTGAGCGTCATTAAAAAATCAAATAATTAATAGATTTGTTTATTGCTCTTTTTTCAATAACGACAATAACGACATCATGAGACTGTGCATCAATTGCGGAATAGCAACGGAACGCTGCAATACAATAGGAAGGTGAATATTGGAAATGGATCATTCTTCCTATTGTACAGGAATGGGTGGGTTAGTATCTGATATTTCTATATCGTAAACATTTAACATTTTTGTACGTAATATTTAATGTAAACAAACTAAATGGTGTAATAGGTTCTGTTAAGTTTTCTTTTAATGGTTTTATTTTTAAAAATTAACCAGAATGTGCAACAAATTCAAATTCAAAACATCACCAATCCAGACTAAATCTGTATGGTCAATTACAACCTATTCTCTCTCTCAGAGGGGAGGCCAGCGTCCCTTCAATGGAAATGTAATATGGCCACTTATGTTTACCAAAAATAGCCACTCAGATGTTTATTTCTAAATGCTAGTGCTAGACCTAATAATCGAATGAAAATTGTTTGTTTCAGATAAATGAAAATGACTTCATCTTCCAAGCTTGCTCTTGATGAAAGTAGACCAGATGGAAATGAACAGACACTAGGACACCGATGAGTGTTATTCAATATGGATGTTGTCTTCTGAAAAAAGTTTGTCCTCATCAACTTTTACAGTACAGAACTGGTACAGTGCAAGAGTGTAATATAATGGATTCTGCCGTGCTTGGTTAGTTTACTAGTTTTATTCACGGGTTATGAAAAACATTATTTAGTTTAGTTTTGTTAACGAGGGCATAGAGTGTTATTTTCATTATCTATCTATACTTATATATAAAGCTGAAGAGTGAGTTTGTTTGTGTGTTTTGTTTGTATTGAACGAGCTAATCTCAGGAACTACTGGTCTGATTTGAAAAATGTTTTCAGTGTTAGATAGCCCATTTATTGAGGTAGGCTGTAGGCTGTATATCATCACGCTAAGACCAACAGGAGCGGAGCAGTAATGAAAATTGTGACGCAGATGAAGTTGCGGGTCAACTAGTACTAATATTATAAAGCTGAAGAGTTAGTTTGTTTACTTGAACGCGCTAATCTCAAGAACTACTGGTCCGATTTTAAAAATTCTATCGGTGTTAGATAGCCCATTTATCGAGGAAGGCTATTGGCTATATTATCACGCTAAGACCAACAGGAGCGGAGCAGTAACGAAAATTGTGAGGCAAACGAAGTTGCGCAGGTCAATTAGTATTTAATATTAGTCAAGCTCTTAACATCAACATTTCTCATTTGCAGGATTTCATTAATTCAGTCATTTTCAAAATGGGCACACACATACACAATGTCTCTGTGTAATGGCTTCCTGTAATGTGGATAAATTATTTTCAGGTGGGTGCTTCAAGTATGCTTCTTTTGATGGGTGCGAGCAAATAGAGCATCCCGGTATTTCCATTCAGGCCCCTCACCATCTGGGGCATCTTCATCAGCTGTCAATGAGCGGAACAGTCAAGACATTCCTCATTTAGAAGAACCTACTTACACACATGTTATGATAATCCTAATGAAGAAGATGATTAAAATGATTTACTTACTGCTATGTTTTATTTTTATTTTAATATAATACTATTTCTTATTACTGTACCTGATATAAGTTAGCACCCTATTAAATACAATATAAGCAAAAGCAAGCCAGAAGTGATGCACATGGCCCTTGTCTAAAAATATAGTTTTCTGAAAACTTCAGCTTAAAGAAACTGAAAGCCTGAGCACTTTTATAAAAAATCATCATTATAGGATGCAAGCACTCCAGCATAGCTGCAAGTGCATTCTAGAGTAGGTATACAGTCTTAGATCTCTATAACGACGAATGTTTGATAATATTTAGTGTAGGAAACATAGCCACAAATATGCATTTTTCGTTTGAACGAGCTAATCTCTGGAATCAGTCAGATTTGAAAAAATATTTTTATATTGTTAGGCTATACGGGAACAGAAAAAAACGAGATATGCGCGTACAAAGTCGCGAGCTAAAGCTAGTAACTACTAACTAGTATTTAAAAATAATAACCTAAAATATGGGCAAATATTATCTGATTTGGTCAGTGGGTCAAAATTGGGCTCGTGAAACCTTCCTAAATGCTCTAATTTATGGCGAAATCCAGCTCTGTAACGCCAGGCCCAAGTTTTTATGGAGTTACGGTTTCTCCTTTCGGCTCTCATTGAGTTTCTCGAAAACCACTGACACCTGGCGCTTGGCTACAGCAGCCGCACCAATGAAGGGCGAAGTTTGTCCAAAAAATATTGGATATAAAACGCCGGTAGAATGGCGCAGTGACTGGAAAAGCAATGACTACACAATTACGTAGGTCACTGATCGATGGAACTGTCAAAATTTTAGCAGATTACCGCATACGACTGTCATTATGTACGAGATTACCATTTTATGCCATTTCGTTCAGTGGAGTGTCAGTGATTGTTCATTGGAAAGTCATAATGACACTATTATGTTAGTAGATTGCCAAACTTGTCAAAATCAACAATTATGAGATCAGTGATCGACCATTCTGACACTATTGTAATAGCAGACTTGGGGCCCAGGTCACATGACTAGTACCTAAACCATGTCGAGAAAATTAGGGACGAAAAAAAGGAAATTAATTATAAAAAACTCATAAAACAAATGTGAGATGACTGGGGGTGGAGTCAGGCCAAAAAAGTTATTTTCTCAGGGTCTCGAATTTTTTCAAGTGATATTCGGAGAATTCGGACTACATACTCGCTCACTATCTAGGGTATCCCATCCCATTGCATTTCTATAAAGGAGACTGGCCTTACCAAGAATACCTTTTAATTGTCGCAGGCAAAATTGGGGTGACATATGAAAACATGGATGAGTTAGTGACTTTTGCACAAAAGCTTTGTCCCGAAAGGAACCTAGATCGTATGAGCGACCGAAGCGAGCTCGAAAATTTTTGGCACCTGCTCTCGGATACCTTAGATTTTTTTGTATCATACATAACACAAATTGATGTTTATTGGTCTTAAGCTCATGTTGGAGGAACAGATGATAGAGCGAGCGAAGAGAGTTAAAAAAATACTCACCAGTCTACGAACGTTCGAACGTATGACGTTCGAACGTCCGTAGACTGGTTTTTGTTACTACCGGGTGTCACCCCTATACTTTTGATGAACGAAATTGTCGGGAGTGGGGTGAAAACAATTTTGAGCTCGCTTCACTCGCTCTTGAATGCTGCAACTACATGAGCTTCTTTTTAGCTTCTCTGTATAAATCAACAAAAGACTTGTGTGAAATTTTTAATCTTTAAGTGTGAATGATCAAAAGAGGCGGGATGCAAAAATTTTTCGAACTGGCTTCGCTTGCTTTTGTGTTCTGACCTCTCTCAATTAAAATGAAGTTCCTTTCATCAGTACTTACCTATCTATTTAAGTATGAATGATCAAAAGAAGAACCAATCCGAGATTATATCTCGGATTGGTTAGTTTTATTTTTTGCATTATATGCAAAAAATAAAACTGACTTCCAAAAACAAAACACTACAAAGTAAAAAAAGTTTTATTTTTTTGTAAAAATTTTTTTTTGTTCACTTTATAGTGGTACCTGCTTACCACTAAAAAGTGAAACCACAAACAGCGTACCGGCGTGATGTTATGTTATGAACTGGTGTAAGCAATCAACAGACATGCGATTTCAGAAATCCTGATCCATTTGCTATCATTGACTGAAGAGTTCCGTTGCCTACCTCCGAAGTTCTTCATCAGATCTTCACCAAATTAAAATGGAACCAGTCCGGGAAAATACTCTCGCAAAAAAAAGAATCATCCAAATCCGAAAAAAATTGGCGTAAATATCGCTGAACTAACAATTTTCATGGGATCCCATCATCAGATCCTGACTTATACCTTCCATCATCAGCTCAGCAACATGAGATGATGATTACCATTAATATCTGGATTGCATTAGAAATGTCATGAAAAACATTTTGTGTGCCTATAAAATTTGAGAGTTTCCCTCGATTTTCATGGGATCCCATCATCAGATTCTGACTTGGTGACAATGGGACCACCTCAGGAGTATAGGCTTTCGAATAGAGAGAATTTTTAAAATCGGTCCTCAATTGGCGGAGAAATCGGTAAACATACATAAAAAAAAGATACATACAGCCGAATACACATAATAATTATAGAACCTCCTCCTTTTTGAAGAAGTCGGTTAAAAATTATCGAGCTCGCTTCGCTCGCTCATGTGTTCTACCCTCACTTTTTTCTTGACATTATTTGAGTCTAGATAATGACGAAAATAAAATCAATATAATCCGAGACGAGATGCACTAATTTCCGAGATTTTGTTTGTAAGTGTGATGTAAGAACATTCCTGAAAATAAAAACCTGCAGCACAAATGGCACCCAAAACTAAATGTTTGGGTTCCTTCATTTGTGGGGTGACACCACATTATCTGCCCCGGGTGTCACCCATGTTAGCTATGCTACTGTAACAATGTACCTACTATTGATTGCGTCCGGGGAAAAACTTCGTTTCACCCAAATGTCCGGGGCTTTAAAAAATTTTGTCCGGAGTAAGCAAATAATGTGATGGCATCCTTAAGTAATACATACCTTCTTTAGTTTGTCCTTTCTTCCACAAAACTGTTTAATTAATTTATTTGATTTATGTATGATGATGATTGTTTAGAGGACAAAATCTCTCAGGAAGTAGGTACGATGCATCAAAATTCACGCAGTTTCCTTCAACTTAATGACTGAAAACTTCCGTAAATGAAATGATTGACCTTCAGGTAAAATACCGTAGGTTATTTTTAAATTTTCGTTCTAAAATAATATACAGGCAGCTTACCTACTTACCTGTACCGAAATTTATGTTATACCTAAATAGCTATCATCTACCATGTGGAGCGAACCAATAGGTGATAGGTCCTACTATTTGCATTTTTTGCTTATCTGGTTAATTATGTGTTTCCCTAAAATGCTACTAGGTAGGTAATAATTATTTGTATGGATAAATTCAGATAGGTAATTATTTGTTTACAATAGGTATTAGAAAAAATCACGATTCGAACCGAATTCACGTTTGTCACTCGAAGTCGTGATTATTTGTATGCATAAATGAGGGTCCTTGTTAGGGTTCCGTACCCGAGGCCTCCGTCCGTCCGTCCCATAGAAATATAAAAAACTGGCCAAGTGCGAGTCGGACGTTTCGAACGTATTTAGTTTTTTCAACATGTTATTTTAACTTCTAGACTTCTTATAGGTTTTCCTGTAATGTACCTATAGGTAAAAAATTATTAATCCAATTTTTTCAAAATGTTAGGCTCAGTAGTTTCGGAGATAAGGGGGGGGCGAATGGTAATTTATTTATTAAAAGCTTTTGTTTAACTTGCAATGTGGAATCTTTAACAGATTGAGCTGAAATTTTTTATAAACATTTAGTTTCTATGTAGTTTCTAGTACAATACACGATAAGCTGTGTGACATCATTCTAAATCCAATATGGCGGACCATCCAAGATAGCGGAATAGTTATTTTTATTGCATTTCTACAATATGGGTATCAAACAAAAAGGTTTGTTGCGAGAACTCGAAAAATAATGTGACGTCATTCTAAATCCAATATGGCGGAACATCCAAGATGGTGGAATAGTTATATTTTATGCACTTCTGCAATGTGGGTATCAAATGAAAGAGCTTGCCGAGAAGGTCTCCTTATTGAAGAGCTAGACTGTTCGAAATTAACCGGCAAAGGAGCTTGCGACAATGATGTGTTGAATGAGATGAACAGACTCAGAAACCTAGCCAGGCAGCGATAGCTAAAAAGTAAAAAGCCTTTTTTTAAAAAAAGCGAGATTTGCGTTAGTGTTGAATTAAACTGAAATTAAAAAGAAAATTAAACTTAGCAGATTAAGTTACACAATTAAATAGGTAAGTACTTACTAGTTTATTTACACAAGTAAATCGCGCGACAAGCTTTTATGATCATACAATAAATTGTGTACCTATAATTTTGTGTAAAAATAACTAAACATATAACCATTTACCTTTAAAATTTTATTTTATTCTTTTTAGTTAGTGCATTTAAATAAAAGCTTTTTTCGTCTAATTTCTTGAATAACTTCAAAACCATTTATTTTAAAATTATGAAAAAAAAAATTAAGACCCTCACAGTAAGCCCTTTCATTTTTTCATGTCACACGACACGGTTTATGGAACGGCACCCTCCGTGTGAGACGCGCGACTCACACTGGGCCACTTTTGGATTCATGTGTATTTCTTACCAACCATACAATTGATTTTTAACCGACTTCCAAAAAAGGAGAAGGTTCTCAATTTCGAGTATTTTTAGGGTTCCGAATAAAAAACGGAACCCCTTATAGGATCACTCGGGTGTCTGTCTGTCCGTCTGTCACAGCCAGTTTTCTCCGGATCCACTGTACCGATTCTGTTGAAATTTGGTGCACATACGGACTTCTGTCACCCAAACACGGAAGCGTTACGTAAATTATTAAATTTTTAGTATGGGGTCACTTTTTGGGGTCAAACTAGAAAATTAAAAAAAAAAGTTGTTGAACAATATCGTGTGACATATCAAATGAAAGGGCATACTGTGACAGTTTTAACTAATTTTTTTCATAATTTTAAAATAAATAGTTTTCAAGTTATTCGAGAAAATAGACGAAAAATGACCATTCCTCCCCCATCTCCGAAACTACTGAGGCTAAAATTTAAAAAAAAATGGAGGTTCTTTACCTATAGATTACCTCATCCGATTTGTGTGATTCTTTTTTAGTTCGATGCTGCATACTTGCCATTCGGTCCCGTAAAAATTTGATTCAGTTTAGTTCAGGAGTTTTTATTTTATGAGCATTTTTGCGTATTTCAACTTCCACGTAGATGAAGACGTCGTCCAAGTATCACCACTTAAAAGTGAAAAATAAAAAAGACACCGACTTCCGAAATTAAGGTTAGTTTATACTTTGTAGTGGTTTTTTTTGAAAGTAGGTTATATTTTTTTGTTTAGCTAGTTTAAAATCAAGACGCACTCTTCTAGAGTCGGTATTTTTGTATGATTTGTGTAACAATGTATATTGACTATATTGATATCCGCAATAAAATAAGTTACATAGTACCTAGGAGAACCGTACTGCGCGGGGTGCGCGCACGTCCGCTGTTCGCAGTGACTCCTTGTCGAACACACGCGGGCACAGAGTACATTGAATATACTGAGCACGCGGGAGCGGGCCACATCTGCGTTGACTAACAAATAATAATTATAATAAGAAATTCCATCACATCGATTATGTTTGTTCTGTCTGCTGGTGCATTCAGAATCAATGTATTCGGTGCAGTGCAGTGGTAGATCACTAGAGTTCTTTTGATCTTTTGTTTTGTTTCTAATTTCTAATATTTAATTTCGCTTAGGTTTGGTATTTGGCACCAAAAAAGCAGTAGTTGTTGTTTTTGTTATCGGTTACGGAATAGTAAAAAGAAGATTGTAAGTAGGTACCTACCTACATTGAGATCCGATAATGTAAGTAGGTACCTACTACTAACTCACCTTAAGGTCGCTCACCCCTGGGTTCGAAGTGGCCGCCGCCAGCACGCTCGCATATCTGAGCACGGCCCAGAGTTTCAGCGTGGACACGGAGCAGAAACTTTGGGTCCTGAGCACACTCCTCACGCAACGTCGCAAACACATGCACGACGCGATTCCTCATCTCGGCTGCGGAAGCGCACTCGGACACAAACACCTTGTCCTTGACGTAACCCCAAAGAAAACATCTAATGGGGTCAAGTCTGGTGAGCGAGCTGGCAATGGCTCCGGCCCGAATCTACCAATCCACCGATTCCACAAGTCCAGATGACATTTTTAAATCAGACACACAAACACAGAAACCAAAACTTATCTTCTCTAACGTTCCGAAAACAGACTTTCACAAAAAGCACACTCGTTCGCGATCAATGTCAACAAGAAACTGGCAAAAATCCATCACGAAATGTTCTTTTCGAACTCTCTTTTGATTTCGCCGACATACCTACGTGCAGTACAGTGGCGGAACTATCATGGGTGGTTATTTATTTATTGAATGATTTTTTTTGTTGAAATACTTAACCATGTAGTTACTTGATCGCCTTAAAAAAAGATTAAGATCTAAGAGAACCCAAGCTGCAAGAAACCGAACCTATTGAGATAAGCGTAACTTTACTTATTTTAACTTATGACTAGCTGACCCGCGCGGCTTCGCTCCCGTCAATGGGCTACTCTACCTACCCTACCTACCCTACCTACTTAACCTTTTTTTTTTTTGGTTTTAAACCTTCCCTGTATTCTGGCGAAACTAACAAAAAAAGAATTATTCAAATCGGCCCCGCCGTTCTCGAGTTTTAGCGAGACTAACGAACAGCAATTGATTTTTATATATATAGATTTGTGAAACGTGTGCCTATTAATAGAAAAAATTCCGGGAGTGCCGGCAGAAGTGAAAACTTGAATACGTGCTTCTCTCCCTCCGTCTTACGAATTTTCGATCAGGTCACCATCTCACGCATTTTCACCAGGGTCACGTGTCCTGACGCGAGCTTAACATTTTTTTATCCATCACAAAAACAGTGCACAACGTCGATAAAGAAGCTTTCACTTAAAAAAAAAATCTCGGTCAGGTCAGGAACCGCCCCTTACACTCTGTTCAACAGAATACCTAGATCGGCTGTTTTGTCGGCATCTCAAAGAGCGCGCTACTCTTGCCGCCGCTATAAGAAAATACAATTTGGCGACACACAACAAAATAACCGATTTGCGTCTTTAAGCAATTATTTTAATGTTGGAAATCGCTTACTTCATTTTGTTGTGATACGTATTATTTTCTAATGACGGCAGTCTTTAGACGGTATTTTTGAGCGGTACCTTTGACATGCTCACTTGGCATGCGTTGACCTTTCGTTTGAACTTTGCACAGCTGAGCAGCTACCTAATTTGAAGTTTTATTTACATTGCTTTTTTTGTGAAAATAGTGAATTAATGACTTTTTAATTAAAAATCTTATTGGGTTAGGTCAGAATAACGATTATGAGCAGTCTAAAGTAAAAAAACTCCTGAAAAAATGAAAAAATGAGGAAAAAGCCGACGAAAAATTCCAAAGCAGGGGTGTCTAGAATCATGTCCTGGACCCCTGGAAATCGTTTGTGCGTCGATGTCAGATACACGCTGTATACAAACCTTAAGTTAATACCATGCGTATCCCAATCTCTGTCATAGATAAAGAAAATAGGAAGAGGGTACCTATCTAATGCAGGACACTGTATTACCTCTTTCGGTTGAAATGCCTATTAGCCTACCTACCTAGGGCTACCATCCGTCCGGGTTTCCCCGGATTTGTCCTAGTTTAGAGGACGTCCGGGGAGCATACGGGCGGGGTTTCCAAAAAGGGTCCGGGTGAAACCCAGACGCAGCTTTGTGTCCGGGGAAGCTAGATTGATTGAAACGTTAAAGGTAGGAATAAATTAAAACAAATCTTGAAAGAAGAAAATAACAATCGTTTTAAATTATTTTGTAAGCCGCATTAGCTAACTCGCTCCGCTCGCTCTTACATCATTATTACTTACTTTTTTAGGCACAAATTGTAATTAAATGAGGCCAAAATTTAAGAAATTCTTTCGTAGAACTAGCTATAAGAACAAAAAAGCTAGAAGCGCAGTAGTTATAAAAACAAAAAAAATAACGTTTACAAAAAATACAACCGACTTCTAAATAATACAAAAAAAACACTACAAAGTGCAACCTAACTTTAATTTCGGAAGTCGGTGTCAAAATACGAAGAAATTACCAAAAACACCGAAGTCGGTTGTATTTCTTTTGTAAAAAGGTTTTTATTTTTCACTTTTTACTGGTACTCTACAACTAACATCATCCAAGTAGACGAATTCCAGCTACATATTTTGGTTTAAAAACCAAACTTCCTAAACGATTTTGATAACATTTCTTAAACAAGAATTTTTCAAATCGGTTCATAAATAAAATTTTGTGAGGTAAAAAACAAAAAAAATATAGTGAGTTACGCCCTTTGTAGCGGAAGCATCGATACAGAGAGAGGGTGGGTTTTTGAACAGGGACATTTATGACAGCTACGTAATAATGAAGGTAAGTACCTATTTGGTAGGTACTTACCTCAATTTTTTTTTACTTACCGCAAGTTTTCAGATAGGTATTTGTACTCAAAATATTTTATCTTTATTTATTAAGTATACGCTTTATTGTAAATACACCAAAAGTAAAACAAAATGAAACAACTAAAACACATACAATGGGCGGTCTTATCGCATTCCGCAATCTCTTCCAGACAACCTATGACCTATCTTTCCATATTAACTAATAATGTACCTAGGTGATAGGTAGGGAGGTGATATTTTTTTTCGTACTTAACTAGTTAACCTAACTTAGTTTAGTTTACTTAGATGAGTTGTTACTTACTCGTAGGTACTTATGTGTTTTGAAGTCATTACTATTAGACGTGCCATGTTTGTGGTTCTAAAAATAAAATCGATTTGGTAACCATAGCATCGCCCTCTGCTAGCGGTGATCGATTGAGTCATACAAGAGGCGTCCATTAATTAAGTGAGCTCAAAAATGGGGGGAGAGTCCTACAAAATAAAAATAACATCTCATCAAGTCTTGTTTGGTTTTGGCTAGATTTTCATTGATCACCTTTTTGTCATCAAACATTGACTCCAGATGTTTGATTTTTCAACGTGAAAAATGACAAGATATTGCCTATCCCTCTCTTATGCACGCTCCACTCTCGCGAGAAGAACATTTAAGGTCCTCGTGATTTTCTCGCGTTCTCGCGAGATTCTTGCGTGAATGTGGAGCGGGCTTTAGAAGATTAGCAATTCGAGTCAATCATTGTGCTTGGAGAAATGACTCTAAGTACCTCGTAGATAGCACCGACAAAAGTAAGCCTATGCCGGAGGACGGGATGACGCAAGCGTAAGAAAACACAACATGTGTTATTTTCAAATGTAAGCAGCTATTTCTACTTAGGTACCTACGAGGGGGGGGGTTTTAAGTTCGCGGAATGGAGGGCAAGGAGTGAAAATAAAAATACTAAATTATTTTTCTTTTTCAATATATTCACCTGCTACCCTAAAACATTTTTCAGATCTTTCAATTAGCTTATGTATACCTTCATAAAAAAATGTTTTGTCTTTGTCCGAAAAATAAGCTGAAACCGTGTCCTTCACTTCTTCATCACTTGAAAATTTCTTTCCACGAAGTTCTTTTTTCAGATTTGGAAAGAGGTAATAATCACTGGTAGCCAGGTCTGGGCTGTAGGGTGGATGGTCTAAAATATCGAAGCCCACCTTATGCAGGGCAGCCAACGCAACACGGCTCTTGTGAACAGGCGCGTTGTCGTGAAGAAGAAGGACACCTTTGGTCAATTTTCCCCTCCTTTTTTCTTTAATACTTTCTTTCAACCTCTCGAGGATAGAAGCATATTATTCTCCGGTTATAGAAACGCCTTTATCTTTATAATCGGTCAACAGAATCCCTTCCGAATCCCAAAACACTGTTGCCATGATTTTCCCAGCCGATTGTGACACTTTAAACTTCTTGGGTGGTGGTGTACCTTTTTTGTGCCACTGCATAGAGTCCTGTTTTGACTCAGGCTCATAATGCTGAACCCAAGTTTCATCACCAGTAACAATTCGACTCAATAGTCCATCCTTATCTTCGTTACAGAGGTCCAAAAACGTGCGAGAACACTCCACGCGGCGTTGTTTCTGAGGCGGCGTGAGCATTCTTGGCACCCATCTTGCACTGACCTTTGTCATGCCAAGATGATCGTGTAGAATTTTGAAAATTGTTGTATCCGATACTCCAACCATTTCTGCAAGCTGTTTCTTCTTTAGTCTGGCATCTTCCAATATTATTTTTTCGACATTTTTAATGATTTCCGGAGTAGTCACCTCGATCGCCCGTCCGGGCCGCGGGTCGTCTTCAAGTGAGGTCCTGCCTTGTTTAAAAAGACAATGCCACTTGTAAACCATGGTTTTACCCGGGCAAGAGTCCCCGTAAACAGATTCCATCTCTTCCAGTATGTTTTGAACTGACTTTCCTTGCTTGGTAAGGAACTTTATTACGGCACGGTACTCGATTTTTTCCATAATGCACACTTTCTTCCCGATTGAGTTGTTTGCTTGACGATAGTTCAAAGACTGATGACCCAATTATTTTTTTTTTTTTTTTTTGTCGATGGCCACTCGCAGTTTCAACCCTAGAGGGTTGTCAACTACTGAACCAGACTTGCCTGTGTGGGCCTCTAGAATTTAAGGCCCCCAGCCGAGGCTACAAAAATTATATATGTATATTAAAACTCCGCTCGCTGAGGGCACCCCCTGTGGGGTACGGACCTCGGCTCAGCGGCGTCGTTTAGGGGGGGGGCAGCAAGAGACTGGCTGGGTCATGTCATTATTTAGGGAGATATTTGTCACTGGCTCAGCTTCGCGGGCTGGCTCGTTTGGCAAAAGACGGGGGGGAGCGTTACTGGGACGTCGCGACGGACCTCGGCGGCGAGGTCGGAATACGGATCGCGGTCTGTATTTGTGTTTCTTGAGAGTGCTGGTTTCCCTACAGCTTTCTTGAAGGACGGTGATTGGGTCGTCAGGGTCGACGAGGGTATGCCGAGGACGGCGAATCTTACTAATCTTGGAGGGAGCGTATCGGGTAGCCGATACGATTAAGGGATTCTGGTGCTTTTCTGCAGATTCGATGAAGTGCTTAGTAAGACGCTTCATGAATTGCTTGATGGTTGGGACTTTGAGGTCGACATGTAGTCGGTCATTCCTAACGAACCACGGAGCGCCCGTGGCCTTTCGGAGAAAACGGTTTTGGATGGTCTGCATCCTATGGATATGTCGATCCTTTGTGTGTGCGAAGACGGCACACGCATAGGTCATTATCGGACGTATGCACGTGGTATAGATGCGCAGTTTGCATTTAAGGGATAGCTTGCTGCGTGCATTCAGCATGGGATGAAGCCTACCGAGAGCGAAAGCAGCACGCGAACGTACCGCCTTTATGTGCTCGCCAAAGGTGAGGTTTTGGTCAAGGATCACTCCTAGATATTTGGCTTGCTTCTCCCAAGGGATCGGCTTGTCAAACATGGTGATCGGACTAAGGGGGGGTAGAGCTCTAGTACGCGGCTTGCGAAACAAGACCGCCTGACTCTTCTCCGGATTGACTTCAATCCTCCATCTCCGAAACCATTCGCCTAGGGCGTTGGCGGATCTTTGGAGGTTGAGGGTGATGGCCTTGGTGTTCGTGCCGGAGCAGTAGATGGCCGTGTCATCGGCAAATAATGCCAACTGCGTCTTGGGGTTTTTGGGGACATCACTAGTGAATAGCGTGAATATTAGGGGGGAGAGCACACCGCCTTGCGGTACGCCGGCACGGATGGGACGGGGGCTAGAAAGCGCCCCTTCGATACGATAACGAAAGGTACGATTCGACAGATAGTCTCGTAAGATGAGCACGAGACGGTCTGGCACGCCAAGTTTATACAGCTTGTAAATCAAGCCGTTGTGCCAAACTTTGTCGAAGGCTTTCGCAATATCGAAGAATAGGGAACCAGACATCCGACCATGCTGGAAGTGGCCGTTGATGTGTTCAACGATACGATGCACCTGTTGAACACATGAGTGATTAGCTCTGAAGCCAAACTGCTCGTCTGGAATGAGGCTCTTGCGCTCGACGAAATCCTTGAGATGCTTATAAATAAGTCTCTCGTAGATTTTGCCGAGCACATTGAGCAGACTGATGGGGCGATATGAGGTCGGGGAGGACTTGGGCTTTCCGGGTTTGGGAATACCAATAACGGTAGCTAATGACCCAATTAAGACAAAACCTGGTATTTATACTAATATTGAGTGGCTGAAGTCGTGGCCACCTCGATAATGACCTATTTTTGTCATCTACCCTCCCATTCCGCGAACTTAAAAACGCACCCTCGTACTTCAGATTTTCCTGTTTATATAGTCGATCGTGTTACCGGTCGACACACTAGCCACTTAGAATATTTTTTGTCATTTAATTTAAGGAAAAATGACGAGTGTCATTGCTGGGAAAACATACGACGGACAGTGCATTTAAACTTTGACACCTTTTCATTGCGCGCCGGTCGCAATCGCAGCCAAGTATTATCTTAGTGAAGTATATAATTTCGAAAATTACCTATTCTGCCTATCTAACACCAGCTAATTAGATCAATCAAGCTCGAACGGAACGGCCAGTCACTTTAAGTCACGTAGGTACCTACCCGTCGTACGAGTTTTACGTAGTAATACCTGCTTATGTAAGAAAGGTAGGTAGTACTACTAGACTAACTTAATCACGAAGAAATAGTAGGTAGATAGGTAAGCTATAGGTATAAGTAGGTAGGAAGTAAGCTATCTATTGCCGATGCCCCAACGGCAGAACGAGGTTTGACTTTTTGCTTGGATTGGTTTGTACGAAAACCTATACCTACAGGGTTACTTATAATTCGACGTAACTATTCCGTCAGGTGCTGATAGGAGAGCTTAAATGCAACAAATTAAAGCCCCCTAAATGTATGGCCGTAATTCAATCGTTCTCGAGATATTTGAATTTTAAGGATTTTTCGATATTTACCCAAAATTTTACATTTAACTCCAAATAAATTAAATGCAACAATATAAGCCCCCTAAATGTATGGCCGTAATTCAATCGTTCTCGAGATATTTGAATTAAGGATTTTTCGATATTTACCCAAAATTTTACATTTAACTCCAAATAAATTAAATGCAACAAATTAAAGCCCCCTAAATGTATGGCCGTAATTCAATCGTTCTCGAGATATTTGAATTTTGAGGATTTTTCGATATTTACCCAAAATTTGACATTTAACTCCAAATAAAAAGAAAATTACTTACCATTAGAATATGATATTGTAACTGGCACTTCAATTAAGCTATGAACATAATTAAAAGTACTAAGGTGTACTGTCAGGTGGAAGCGCCGGGGTAGCCAGCGAAGGGTTCCGTACCATAAACCTTAATTTTTGGCGGCAATAGATATACACAATCTGTGAAAATTTCAAGTGACTACCTATTACGGTTCTTGAGATACAGCCCTGACAGACGGACGGACGGACGGACGGACAGCGGAGGCTTAGTAATAGGGTTCCGTTGGATACCCTTTGGGTACGGAACCCTAATATACGAAGAATTTCGTCAGTGAAATCGGTTGTTTTAGTGAGGATCTTTAACTAAAAACACAGATGATAATGGGCTATCATATGACATATGATAGCCCATTTATCGAGGAAGGCTATAGGCTATATTTATATAATCACGCTAAGACCGATAGGTGCGGAGGAGTAATGAAAATTGTGACGCAGACGAAGTTGCGCGGGTCAACTAGTAGCTATAATATATAAAGCTGAAGAGTTTGTTTGTTTGTTTAAGTATAGTTTATTTTTAATATTAGTAAAGATTACAAGTAACCCTGTATAAGCGTGAGGTCGATCAATTGGCGGCTGCTGAATTTTGTTATACGAGTAATTAAATTAACATAATTATTAAAGGCCTGCGCCTTACCATACCCCTCAGTAGCTGATTTTAAAATGAGAATCACGTCTAAAGGGATAATCGTATTTTTTTAAAGATGTGTACATTAGACTGTTTTCTTTAATTTGATACCTACCTATATGAAAATTTTGTTTTATTCGTTCAACGTAAGTACTAGTGTAATCATTTGTAAAGTAAAGTTACGTCTAACAAGAACATAAAAACGACAGTCGGACCAAAACCGCCGGCCGTATTTTAATGGAATTTGCACTAACTCAAAGACAATTTAACTACCTATCTACATTTTGATATAAGTACCTACAGCTATTTTAAGAGTACGAAAAACTACTGAATTTTGGGTCGCGCGGGTGTGAAGCGTGTACGCGTTTTGTTCCCTCAAGGGCCTCAAGGTAGCTGGCGTAGGTGTGGTAGACATGGTAGTCGGAATTATAAGAAATCTGTATTTTAGCTAAAATTTACTGTAGGATGACCCACTTACTGTAGGATGGCCGACTTGAAGACTCAAGAATCCAAGATGAATTTATTGGTGAATTGCAGATGTAGATTTTTGCTATTGAGTTCAGTTTATTGGTCAGAGTAAAAACCTTTTGAGCGATGATTTTTCTTCCAAAACGATATCATAACGTCACAAACGGCAGAACTTATGTCCGAACAAATGAAAAAATCACGTTTTACGCTCGTAACAGTGACTCAACAAAACGATAATTATTAAGTATTTTCAGAAAATTAATCGTCATGATGTTTATGCATTTTTTTTCGATTACTTCGCACGCACGAATCAAATATTGCTACAATACAAGTACTTAGTAAGTCGTGGTGGTTCACGATCACGACCCAGGGCTTGGTAGGCGTTTCGGCCGCTGAGTTTGGTCCGATCCGGTCGAAACAGGAATTTCATTATTACTTATTAATATTTTTGAGTGGTGTTTCGGCCGAATCCTTTTTTAAAGGCAAAATAAAAGTCAGAAACATAATTTACCTATTTTACTTTGAGGCCACGGATAAATCACTACATAGTATAAAACAAAGTCGCGTCCGCTGTCTGTCTGTCCCTATGTATGCTTAGATCTTTAAAAGAACGTAACGGATTTTGATGCAGGTTTTTTTAATAGATACAGTGGTTCTCGAGGAAGGTTTAAGTGTTTAACTAGCTTTTGCCCGCGACTTCGTACGCGTATATACCGTTTTTTCCCGTTCCTGTAGGAATTTCGGGAAATACTCACTTAGTGCTCGCCTTCACTCCTTAAGGAACCTACATGCCATAAATTTCAGCTTTCTACGATCAGTAGTTTCGGCGGTGCGTTGTCTGGCTCAGTATCGGAGGAATCCTCTCTTAGTGCTTACAGCGTATTTTATGTATTAGGATTACAGTTTTACCGGTTTCATAGAATCTATTTATTGTGTACGAATAATTGTTTTTTTTAAAGATAAGTAGTAGTAGGTAAGTACTGAATGAGGAGACTGATTGAATGAGGAGCTCGTAGCCAAGTAATAACAGTCACACGGGTCGATCGACCCGTCATCATCATCTTCCTGCCCTTATCCCATGTTACTTGGGGCCAGCGCAACACGTTTTTTACTTCCATTCTGTCCTATCAGCTATCACGGTATCACTCACTCCCATCTCTTTCATATCGTTCCTCACACAATCCATCCATCCACATTTATATTCGAGTGTCGATCGACCAGTGTGTATGTTAAAATGGTCACCCATCCTCAGACCGACCTCGGCAAGTGTTACTTAACCTTGAAGATCATACCGTGTGACTGGTATATTCCAAGGCACACCTGGAATCTCGGACTCTCGAGATGTTTAAATGGTCACCCACCCATATTACTCTCCTCTATGGACCAACCTCGGCAAGCGTAGCTTAACCTTGGTCGACCCGTGGGATAACTTATCGTCTAACATTATAGACAGTTGAATTAATCGTCATCATTGGCCTGAGGCAGCTGAGGTCATATTCCTGTGAAGAATCTTAACACCGCGATTCAGAAAACGCGGCATCAGTACATCGCCATCTATCGACAATGTAGATGAACTGTCAAAAATGAGGTACGATAATTAATAATAATGCTATGATAATAACATCACAGTAAAAAATTACCGTAATAACATGTTCACTTTTCTTTTGTTACATAATATCTTAATATTATGTAACAAAAGAAAAAGTTTAACAAATAACTCAACAAGTTTTGGTGATCGTTTCACAAATTTGTTACTACTATTATTCTCAATAGATGGCATTGCAAGTATCTGGAGTCTCAAAAACTTATTTTAGCGCTCGATGAAGTTTATTTTTATCATGCAACATGATATACCTTTAAAAAAAAATAACATTTAAAAATGCTGTATCTATTTGAGACCGCCATAATTGATACCTACTTCACACGGCACAGTTTTAAAAACTTACTGTTTATACATGTTTTAGTGCATTTTATTTTTTTCAATAAATGGCGCTATGCCTAATCAGAATACATTAGGACGTTTCTTACTAAACTTAAAAATTCAATATCTTTTGATTTTGTTGGTCGATTTTGATGAAATAAACGCTAAATGTTACTCGGGTTTTCACTTTATATTTTTAAGTAAGTACATAGATTTGGAACCCAATTTGTGGTTTATGCGTGATGCTCCCTCAAACGCACAGACAAACAGATAACCAGACAATAATAGCATATTTGTGTTTTGTATCTTTTTCCTAACTTTTCTATGTAATTTTTATGCAAAAATATTCAATGTATAGACACGGTTACTTTACGATTTTATTATATGTATAGACTTTCACCCGTGCGAAGCCGGTGCGGTTCGCTAGTTATTAATATAAATAAAATAATCATTAATGAGTGATCTCTCACGGTTCGGTTTGTTTTCGACTTACAGCATGTTGCACGCACATTGACACACAAACACAACAAAACAAAAAACATAATTACATAGTATTGCTGTTTCTTTCATACACATGGTAAAAAGGGTACCTATAGAACATTTGCTGTAAACTTTGTCTTTTTCCAAAAATTCCCTGACTTTTACTTAAATAAAATATAGGGGTAGGGTTCTACCTAAGGTTTTTCTTCATTCTGATCGTAAAAAATTAGCTCAAAAAAATATCGTCCGAAACACCACTCATAAAATTTTTAATATTGAAATTCCTGTTTCGACCGGACCGGACGAAACTCAGCAGCCGAATCGCCTACTAAGCCACGAACAGTAGGTAACAAACTGACAGAATACCTATAGAAAAAAAAAATCGGAACAGGTCCAAAATACCAACGTTAATTCATCTGCAGCCAACGTGACTGCATATTAAAAAAAAATGCCTATCTAGTCATATTTTAACGCGGTTTTGGCTGGTGTAAGTAAAAATATATTTGCGTGGCAAAACTTGAATTTTTAACATACCGTTTATTCTGTTCAATATGTTTAGATTTAAAATACATGAAGTTGCGGAAAAAACACGTCGCCCTCCATTTTAATATGTATGATGATTATGTGACGCAATAACAGGTCAGAGCCTCAAGGTGACGGCCAGTCAGGCTGCCTCGGCGTGCTGTGGCCGCGACGACGCCTGCAATAAATATAAATAGCATTACCTACTCTTAAAATGGCAATAACTTAAGATGTAGATATTTTAGTATTATCAGGCTCATTTACGGAATTAATGTTTTTGATCAATTAAGGGCCTCAAGTTTGCCATTACAATAGTGTCAGAATGGTCTATCATTGATTTCATAATTGTTGATTTTGACAAGTTTGGTAATCTACTAATTATTATTTAAAAGCATCATTATGACTTTCCAATGGTCAACCACTGACACTCCATTGAAAGAAATGGCATAGAATGGTTATCTCGTACATAATCACAAATGAATAAATAATATGTAAAAATATATACCTACATAAGAAATCTGACATAACTTAATGTTCAAATTTAGTAGGTAGTAGTTTTTCGAAAACCATTTCTACTAACGGGTTTTATAATAATGGCAATACGAAAATGTCTTACTACCACGCGGTTCTATTACGAGACCGCTATGAATTAGTAGATTACGAACTTATAGCAAAACGACAATGGGATCGTGTTGGAATGACAAATTTATAAAAAAATAGCTGACTTGGGGCCCAGTACTTGTACGTCGCGTTGACGACATTAACGTTAGCAACTAGAGACTCGCGACGTCAACGTCGCGTCTGCTCAGCGTTGTCGCTGCGCTGACGTTGGAGAAACGCCAACACTCGTAAAACGCCAGTGGGAAAGCGGCCTTAAGATAATGGTTTATTTGGCCATTTCTGAAGTTAGGTAAAAGACTGTAGATACTTGAGAGTTCTGTTTCCAATTATTGTATCACAGGTCACGAGACCAATAAGTATGTAGAATTACCTAGGTTTAACCCGACAGACATTATCCTGATCGAAATTTGGCATTTCGTAAAAAAATGTAGAACCCGATTGCGCCACCTACCTTTTTGTCCAATTGTGAATTTAAACCAACCATCAGGGACCGAAATTGGTCCGGCCAATTAGCAGCAGTTCAGTATACTTAATAGATACACGTAGCTACAGTTAATTCCATTTAAGGCTTCTGAGAAGTTGCCCAAAGGAATGCCCATCAGCGAGCATATTTAAGCATGTTCCAAACGGATGTAATCCAAGGTGACCTTGGTTTCTATCAGCGAATTTTGTATGAATTTGGATTGCATCTGCCGTCTACACGGATGGTTGTTAAAAGGTCACCTTGGATTGGACGCTGGATTACATCCGGGTGGATGGAACATGCTTAAAGGAAAGCCTATCGGCGAGCACGTTAGTAAAAATCGTTGAGCAGATAGGTATTACGTAATAAACTAATATTATAAGTCCTCAAGTCTGTTATGTTTACATTACAAGCTCTAAATATAGGTATTATATACTCAAAGCGGATATCATCATTCCTGATTCGATCACACAAGAAAACTCCAAGCATTGCCCTCTCCATTGTCCTTTTGAGTGAATTTAAGCCCTCAGATGAGGCCCATTGTGTGAGCGACCACGTTTAGGTTCCATACGTAATCACTGGCAAAACTTTCGTCTTGAGACACTGTGCTATGCGAGACGAGAAGATACCACGTAACTTCCCGAACGCCGCCCAGCCGAGTCGGATCCGACGGTTGACATCTTTCTTGAAGTTAGCCCCTACCTACGACCTTTTATCCCAGGTAGACGTACCTACTCGTTTACAACTTCGAGTGTTAAAGTTTCCATCTTGATAGGAGTGGTTACATGGGTTTTTACCATGACTTTGATTTTGTCCACTCTTTCGGAAGCTCTACTGCTGAGGTCCTTCTTAGTCTCAGCCATGGCGAATATACCATGACGTTGGCAAATCGAAGGTGATTGCTTTGATTTTATGTAAATTGTAAGCTAAGGGTCTTGATGTTAACGCCGTTGATAATAATGCCTAGCTTTCTCCAAAACCTTGAATACATCCTCCATTGCAGCGAAGAACAGTTTCGGAGAAATGACGTCTCCCTGCCTGAATTTAGCTGTATTTGCTAAATTACAAAACCTAGTTGGGCATCTCTTGCGTTGTTTAAGGTGAATGCTCCAGGGTAGCCCGCGAAATTCAAATATTTTTATGTTTTTTGCAATTTGCCGGTCAGTGTGAAGCTGTATGTAAACCAAATGCGATCTGCGACCGTAACGCGTATTTATCTAAAGAATTATAACCATTTTAATCATCAATATAGCCCTCTAAGTTCATGTAGTTCGAAAGAATAAATATTTCAGAAATAATCATTCTTTCGAACTACATGAACTTAGAGGGCTATATTGATGATTAAAATGGTTATAATTCTTTAGATAAATACGCGTTACGGTCGCAGATCGCATTTGGTCCACATACAGCTTCACACTGACCGGCAAATTGCAAAAAACATAAAAATATTTGAATTTCGCGGGCCACCCTGGAGCATCCACCTTAAGGTGAATGCGCCAGGGTAGCCCGCGAAATTCAAATATTTTTATGTTTTTTGCAATTTGCCACAGAATGATTATTTCATGAAATAATCATTCTGTCGAGCTTCATGAACTTAGAGGGCTATATTGATGATTGAAATGGTTATAATTCTTTAGATAAATACGCGTTACGGTCGCGAATCGTATTTGGTCCACATACAGCTTCACACTGACCGGCAAATTGCAAAAAACATAAAAATATTTGAATTTCGCGGGCTACCCTGGAGCATCCACCTTAAATAGACTAGACTAAGATAACGACACTGTAAAACAAAGACACACAAAAGTAGACATAATGTAGAAACCTGAACATGCCTCCTATCTTTCGACAAATAAAACAGAAATCTTATTATCATTATTATATACCTAAGTGATAATACGAAAAGCGTTTGTTAGCGAGCAGATAGATAGTGGCTACTAAGCATTTTCTAAGAGTCATGATGAGCTAGAGGAAAAACATTAGTTTTGCGAATCAGGGCGGATAAGCGGAAATGTAGTGTAGGAGGAACATTCCCAAATAAAATGTCTGTTTATTACACCTTTTCGGTTCTGGCCTCTGGGGGCCTACACTCTAAGCCCGAAGTTTGTAGTTTTGGACTTAGTTACGGGCGTTTTCTACTCCGTATGGTGATACGGACTTACGATTAGTGCCGAACCCGAACTAAGAATATGAATGATAACATTCCTTTTCATTAATCGGCATTCATTCTTAGTTGTAAGGTGATACGGACAATACGGAGTAGAAAACGCCCGCAACTAAGGCTGAAACTACGGACTTCGGGCTTAGAGAGTAGCCCCCCAATTTTTAATAGGTTCCGTACCCGAAGGGTTACCAACGCTATTACTAAGCCCCCGCTGTCCTTTCGTTCATCTGTCAGCGGACTGTATCTCAAGAACCGTAATAGGGTAGACAGTTGATATTTCCAGTGTGTATTTCTATTGCTGCTGTAACAACAAATTTTAATAATAAAAATTAAAGGGAACAAGAAATGTTTTCTTGATTTATGGTTCGGAACCCATCGTGTGAGAATCTGACTCGCATTTGGCCGGTTTTTTTCACATTTCATTCAACGATAATCTTATTAAGTATATGAAACTAGTTGACCCGCGCAACTTCGTCTGCTCCGCTCCTATTGGTCTTAGCGTGATATATATATAGCCTTCCCCGATAAATGGGCTATCTAACACTGAAAGAATTTATCAAATTGGACCAGTAGTTCCTGAGATTAGCACGTACAAGCAAACAAACAAACTCTTCAGCTTTATATATATATTAGTATACAGATTGCAGGTTCATAATATTGATAACAATCGCGTGCTAATAATTGCAGAGATGCACCAGTTTATTGTTTCCTCACCATCTGAAGGCTATTAGAAAATAATAACAATTACATCCCACGACACAGTCAAAGAGTTATTAATGGCGGAATTTTCTTTGAGCCGAACTCGAGCCACACAAAGGTGAGGTGTAACCGTGGAAGTGAACAAAAAACTTTAGGTCTATCTTCATTAAAATGATCACAAGAGGGAACCAAATTAACTAATTGAAAGAAAGAAAATCGCATTTATTGGCACAATAGAAACACCTTACAATTATCGAATGTAATATTTATTTAGTAGAATATTGTGCCTCAAAAAAGGGTCTCAGCTTAGCATAATGTCAGATGGCAACTCAAGGTATATTACCACCTAATGCTGATTTTCAGCTGCAGCCCACGGCTGCCGTATGCTCGAAAACGCAGTAGGCATATAAATAACAAATGGCACTTCGCCCGCGACTTCATTCGCACGGGTATAGATGGTACTCCACGAACTTCATGTCTCCTCTACCCTCTTATAGGGTATTGTGTAAATTACTTATTAAATAGACTAAACGTAGGGCAATTCGCTCAAACCGCAACATTTTTCTCACTTCGACTTCAGTATTTTACACCCGTTGTAACTTATAAACGAAATGTCCGATTTGCATAATTTCAATAGTTTCCGCATCGTACGCGATGTAAGGATCTGTTTTGGTAGTTTTCACAATTCGGGTTTTTATGGTAATTTTCATAAGGATCCCTAACGTAGATTAAAATAACATGTTAAAAAATTGAAATTGGTTCAGAACCCTTTGCGCGCGAGTCCGACTCACACTTGGCCATTTTTATAGGTATAATAACGGTTTCCAAGTTTTAATTCCGCCAAATAAAAGATTCACTAAATAGAGTTTACGCCGTGCATTCATTTTTAAAATGTTATGCTTATTGAAATAGGGTGTAAACTGACCTCTAAAAGGAATATTAATTTAACAAACACGAGCGCAGGCGTTCTTCTGAAGTCTCTGAATCATTCTGTAGGTTTTGGACAAAGTTGGTGATACGGCCAATGAGTTAATATCGGTTTTTTAAGTAGGTACAGTTTTTGTGCGTGTGTGTGGATTGGGTGGGTTACGTTTGCGATCGCTATATCGGAGGTATTGAACGCACGCACGTGGCGAGACACGTTAACTTAAAAGTAATACATTTGCGACTAGCCATTAGGCCGCGGGCCCGCAATCAGCGGGAGCGGTGGCGGCGGCGGCGCAGACCCTACGAAGCCAGCAGGCAGATTGGGCGGCCGGCACTAGAGCGGCGTAGTGTCCGCAGCCTTAGAACTGCTTATTGAGTTTGTACCTACACGTTTTCAAGTATTGAAAGTAAACTAACCCTGCCATAAATCGTATAATAATCTGAATAATTATTTGATCTACCTACCAACTAAGTACCTATAGGCACTTTTAGGTATTGGTAGGGCAATCTTTAATTAGCGTAGGTATCTACTATCTTATAATAATCACGTACTGAAACAACGTGAACGGTGACCTCTATCGTGTAAAAAAAACCGGCCAAGTGCGAGTCGGACTCTCGTACGAAGGGTTCCGTACCAAAAATCGAAAAAAAAAAAAAAAAAAACGTTTCTTGTATGAGAGCCCCCTTCTGTGATCACCTGGTCGCAATAGCCGTTGCGACGCCACAACAAATGAATAGTTTTATTGTAAAAAAATCGGCGGCCGCCATGTTTTTTGGTCGATCGGGAGCCATAAGATATTAAACACTACGTTTTTAAAAAAAATAGAAGTTTAAACTGCGTGATTTGGTATGGCATGTGGGATGCCATTAAGCGTCCATTTCCGTTGACTCCCAATGGCATACATGTATGCCGACGGCGACTGACAAGTTAAATTTAAATGTTTAATTTAAATTTAACTTGTCAGTCGCCGTCGCCGACTTTATTGTTTGTTGTTATAGCGGCGAAAGAAATTTAGGAGGGATGCGGAGCAGAGGGTAAAGTCCCGCACACCTCCATTTAAAAGGGAGGATTGATAGAGGCTGAGGATGCTGACCAGGAATGCGCGGGCCCTGCATGCTGGTGGTCAGGATGCCCGTAGTAGCTGTGGATAATGGCTGGCTGTATGACTCGCTGCTCGAGAGCTAGAAGTCACGATGAGGAAGTGATGATGACGTCACGCTGAAGTAGTTGCACGACGGCTGCATTGACGCTCTTTGGCGAGAGTTACCAGTTTGCGAGGGATGCGAAGTAGTTAACATTAGGATTTGAAAACCTCATATTATTGACAATTAAACGACATTTGACATATTATGACACAGACTATATTATAGTCCTAAATATACTCATTTTTCTGATGAGAAGTGTATTTTAAAAAAGTTCCCTGTATCGCATACGCTGAGGAAACTATTGACAATAGAGAAAAGTTATGTACTACAGTTTTATAGAGGACATTTTAAAGCTAGAGACAAACAAGTCCGACGTACGCAACGTATGCAACGCTTTTGTATCGTATGTTGCGTTGCATACGATAAGTCACGGTAAGTCTATTGCAGTTTTTCATACAAAATCAATAGTCCAGATATCATAAAGCGTTGTATAGGTACGTGGGACCAGTTTGTCTCTAGCTTTAGGTCGGTTATGTATATAGACGTAAATTGCACTTAAATCTGACCTTTCGTTTAATTAGAAGTTACGACGGGTGTAAAAATACTAATTAAGAAAAACATTGCGTTGACGGAATTGCACCACGTTTAGTCTTTTAATAAGTAATTTACATAATACCCATTATAGGGAGGTACTTATAGGAGATGAATTTCGTGGAGTATCTACTAAACCCCCGAACGAAGTCGCGGGCGAGATCACAAAGGCATTTTATAAATTCCTCGATGGCAATAATGGTGTAAATTTAGTACCAAGCTCCATACATTTATTGAACGTCTCATTTTACTAACCCCTAAAACTTTCAGTTAACTCACCACATATCATAACACCATCGACAATACACACACAAATAATAAATAAATGGTCACACTTAGAAAATAATATACATAAATATAGAATGAATGAACTTTTGTTAAAATAATATAGTTCAATAATTTTTAAAATAGACAATGCTTACGTTAACTTTCTTGCTCTACCTGCATTTAATTATTATGTAAAGAATATGAATGTATGGGCTTGTGCCACTACCCTTAATACAAGTTATTCAGTAACTTAGTAAGGGTGCTGGTTGCAACACCAACCAGTTTTTGTTATTTTAAATGTAATGTAATGTAACTAAAAACTAATATTTTATGATTTTTATAATAACATTGTAATTTTATTGGCTGAATAAATTATTATTATTATTATTATTATTATTTGTGCTCACAGAACCTAAATATGTGATCTATCTAGGGTGTTGGTTTTTAACATTTTCAAAAGTATTCCTATTATCACCTAAGCAAGTAACATGAAATTCGTTTTTTATTTTCGCTTGACGTTGAGTTTCGGGACTACGTGTATGGTTCACAGTTAAAAATAGGCCATCCCAACACGGGAAGAGAGAGATTATTGATCTTTTTATGGTAACAAATAACAAGGACAAAGTAATTCTCCAGTAGACGTCGTCACTCGTAGCGTAGCGCGATCAGATAAAATATATAAAGCTGAAGAGTTTGTTTGTTTACTTGAACGCGCTAATCTCAGGAACTACTGGTCCGATTTGAAAAATTATTTCAGTGTTAAATAGCCCGTTTATCGAGGAAGGCTAAAGGCTATAGGTATATCATCACGCTAAGACCAATAAGAGCGGAGCAGTAATGAAAATTGTGACGCAGACAAAGTTGCGCGGGTCAACTAGTTATAATATAAAAATTTAAATCGAATTGAAATTAGATGTCAAAAGTTTACTTAATTCAAAGTCACAATGTCAAAATTTAAATTCAATTCAAAATAGTAATGCCAAGATTTCAATTCAATTAAAATAACAATGTCAAAATAAAAATTAAATTTGAGTAAAACATTCAATTTCAAAGTTCTATTCAAGCAAAATATCGTTTAGGAAATCATCTACGCTGTAATACACTTCTCCAATAAAAACTCCTGAAGGGACTTTTTAAATTTGTTTAGAAGCATGCATTTGATTATATCTGGTATTTTATTATAAATATTTGGAGCAATACCAAAGAAACTCTTTTTCAATAAAGCAATTTTACAGTTGTACTGACATAATAAATTTTCATATTGGGCACGAACAACTTTTGAAATAATTGAAAATTTTTAAAATAATTGGTGATTCGCTTTTACAAATAACGCAGTTTCTAATATATACAAAGATGGAAAAGATAATATTTTTAATTTTCTAAAGTAAGGAACGGAACTATCCGTTGATCTTAGACCACACATTTAACATATACATCTTTTTTGCATCCTGAATACAAGTTCTCTATTAGTTGACTGTCCCCAAAAAACAATACCATATCTCAAAACAGAAGCGACCAATCCATGATAGGCTGTAGATAGTGTGTCTTATATTTAATTAATTATTAAGAAAATAGTCTTATATCTACACTAATATTATAAAGAGGAAAGATTTGTTTGTTTGTTTGAATTGAATAGGCTCCGAAACTACTGGACCGAATTGAAAAATTCTTTTAAGTACCAATAGAATCCTACATTATCCCTCATGAAATGGTTAATGGTTGGTTGGTGGTTGGTTATGTACCTACATAACCAACCCACAAGACCACTTTAATCCAATCACTTGTGCTTCCCATTATTGATTATGCTGATGTTTGCTACTCTGATCTATCCCAAGAACTTCTTAACAACTGTATTCGTTTCATTTTTGGCCTTCGTAAATATGATCACATTTCTTCCTTCCGTTCTCAGCTTAAATGGCTGCCTATCCATCATAGGAGATCCGTCAGATCCCTCTGCATGCTCTTTACTATTATGAATGATCCTTGGGCGCCTGATTATCTTAAACAATATTTTTAAGTATTGGGCAGTTCTCATAGACTTAACCTCCGAGCATCCAAAAATTGCATTCTACATATTATTCCTTCTCACCGCACCGGGTTTTTGTCTAATTCTTATGCCATTACCACCATTCAACTCTGGAATATGCTACCCCTTGACATCAAGAAGGCTGAATCTAAATTTTCCTTTAAACGTAAAATCCGAAAACACTACTTGAAAGCCTGATTCTTAGTTTGGTCTTCGTCATTATTATTATGAGTTCTCTTAATCAGAAAGATAATTATAAATCATCATATTTATTAGTTTATTATTTTACCAATATATGTGTATTTTATTGGTAATATATATTTAGTTTATTCATTTACTTGTATTATATATGTTATTTCTTTGTATATTTCTTTTTTCCGAAAAATATTCTTTTTTATATTTTATTTATTTGCTGTACACCTACCACAGTGTGTTTCGTTTTAACCCAAAGGTTGACTGGTAGAGAATGCCTTGTTGCATTAAGTCCGCCTATGTACCACTATTGTACATGAAGTTTAAATAAATAAATACATGTAAATTACACTTTAAATTATTCAAAGCGGACGACGACGGGTATAAAAATACTCTAAGTAAGAAAAATGTTGCGGTTTGAACGAACAGCCCTACGTTATTATATTAATAAGTAATTTACACATTACATTGCCCTTTAAGAGAGTAGAGGGGAGATAAAGTTCGTGGAGTACCAATTAAACACGCGCGAACGAAGTCGCGGGCGAAGTGGTAGTAACATTTATATTTTCTAAAACTTACGACTAGCCGTTTAGACGTGATTCTCATTTAAGAAGTCGGTTAAAAATTAGCTACTCTCAGGTATCTCTGCTTTAAGTTGTAATACAGCACTTGGCCCGGTGCGAATTGGTACATGTTACATGCTTTGATTATATAATGTCGTCACATGTCACTTCACTTTCAAAAGGGGCGCGATGATGAACAATTTCCATTTGTTGTTTTCTTTATTTTGTTAAGATGTCATGATCTTTCTTCAATTTTAACGCGATGATTTTTGTTTGAGAGTCTTTTCTTAATGACTCATGGTCATGGCCCCTTTTGAATGGTGTAGGTAATTAAAAACAAAGTTATTTCGTCTTTGAGTTTGTTTGATTCCCAGTTCAGGCGACTTTTCAAGTGTTTTTACTAGTTCTTGTACAAAATCTACTTTACCGTACTTACTTCGCTTCCAGGGCTTTTTTCACTTTTCTGTGACAATCTTCATTTAAAGTTAGTCAGCAGTTAGTAGTTCTGGGGAGCGATGCTTGGGTTGAGACGCAGACTTAGTACTCCAAGTCTGTAAAAGAAATCATTTCGGAGGCGTGGTGTTGACGTTTTTGAGATATTTCTTTTCAATATTGGCGTTTATTCATTACATCGAGTGTTCCTTTTCTTTAACCTTCAAGCGGGCGCGTGGGTATTTGTAACGACAGCGGTCGCGCGTAACCTAAAAGACCTATGTGAGATTTCAGGAATTTAGAATACTGGTAAATTAACAACTATTTACGTTCTATTTTCGGACATTATCAATTTTAACCTAGGCAACAATTTTTTGGAATTAAAATTAAAACAACCCACTATCGTTCGATTACAAACCAGCTATGCACGCCAGACCCGCCAAACCAAAGTTTTGTTCTCTTGGGAGAATGATTTGTGCTCTCATTTTTATTTAGATGTTTTTATTTTTTATTAGTTCTATGCAATCGAATAATTACTATCAAAGTGTTTATTTTATCAACTCAGGTATTTTACTTCGAAATTAGTCATCTCGTCAAGATAAAAGAAAGTGCCAGGCGCGTGTAGTCGTTTCGACGCCTGTGCCGCGACCTAAACAAATGCATTCTATTCAACTACATAGGTTCGGAGAAAAGTGGAATGCATTCATTTTTGTGTATAGTGAATTAATGAAAAGCTACTGGTAAAGAGAAATACTTGCGGCGAGAAATCTCGATGTTATCAGCGAAAACTTATCGAGCGCGGTCGATTCGACGCCGCGCGACCGCTTGAAGGTTAAATTATGGGACCTATATCTATTTGGCTTAGAGCACCAAATCTTTGATTAGGAACGGTACGCTTTTGTCCAACCTGCAACAAATAAAGGGTTTAAAAATTGCAAATATATAATTAGTGCTTTAACCAAGATAACATGATAATTATCAGAAGTGTGTTTTTTTATATCATTCTAGTTCAATGAGATTCCCACAAGTATATCATCATACAACCAATATTTTCCTATTATTATTAATGTTCGCAAATTTTGATTTCGAGATTAATTACCTGATCTAATAAGGAGTGTACTTTCGCAGCCTCGGCATCCTCGAAGTGTTGCTTCTTGAGTGCTAAGATACTGTTGTCCTCCTTCAATGTTCTTCATAGTGATTTCATATTAAGTAGTCAGCAGATAGGTAGTTGATGGTATTGTTAGCCTTTCGCAATAAGATTTATTTTTATTCCTGCAATATTACACAAGTTCATAAAATTAAACTAATTAAAATAGCATCCATTAAATTAACTATAGAACATGTTACTTACCCATTCAGCACTTCAGCTATTTCATGGGGTTCACAAGTTCGTAATTAATGTGAAGATTATTTTGTAAAGGGGGGGGACTCCTCTTTACAAAATAATCTTCAGTGGGAGGTTCAGGCTCTCTGTGCTCTTTTTTAGCTCGTCTATTCTGTCAACATCTCCCCAAGTAAACTTAGGTAAAGTGAACAACAAGTGAGCAATCAAACTGTATAAATAAGTTGGAAAGACACTTCATGATAACTTCACGGTTACAGAATCGACCATCTACTCACTCCATATTCACTTCGCCTAATTTTACAGTGAGATGTTTACAGAATCAACTACAATTTTCTTCTAGGACAGCATCACTGTCACATTCACAAATGTATTAGTTTGATTCGGACTGACCAAGTGGAAATCTTTTGTCAAGAACTCATTGTGATTAACTGACAAGGATCAAGGTAATCACCTGTACACACAAACTAAGTTTTGAATCGATTCGGTTTTGGTGTACCCATTTTTACAGCAGTTGAAGCAAGTGGTGGTAACTATTCGCGTCTTGTATCTATGAATAAAAAAATAACACGCCATTATATTTAAGATGTTTTATTCTTACAAAATAAAGTACAGCATTAGTTTATATGATGCCGATTTTGTTGGCAACATCTAATGCGTCATAGTCCCGGGCGAGCCTTACATACGCCTTCTTCTTACCGTCGGGCCTGCAAAGAAATTAAACAAGTGATAAGTATTGCGAATTCAAATTTATGCCATAACTAAATTAACATGTTTTTATCAGAAGTGTGTTATTTTGATATCATTCTCTATCAATGAGATTCCCACAAAAATATCATCATTGAATTTGAAATGCTTGGTTACTTTCTATACAGCTGAATATTTACCTGATAAGGGTGTTAACTTTCGCAACATTGATATCATACAGCTTCTTGACGGCAGCCTTGATGTGGTGCTTGTTGGAACTTGTGTGAACAATGAATACCAAGGTATTGTTATCCTCAATCTTCTTCATGGCGGCTTCAGATGTCAGCGGATACTTGATGATATTGTAAGCATCCATACTGTAATATTTATAAAAAAATCATAGATTTAAAATTGTGCTTTCATTCAAACTTTTACTTAGTTGTACTTTTAATTTGTGTACCTGCATTGACACAAACTAAAAAAGTTCATAAAATTTTATCAATTAATTCCTCTTCTTCAAAACATATCAACAGCAAACATTTAGTGCCAGGTTTTCAAATCACCCACAATCTTACAAAATGCATTAAAAAAATATGTTCCCATTCATTGATTACTAACAAACTATATCTGTAACATGTTACTTACCGATTCCTCTTGGGAAGTGATTTCCTTGGGTACTTGGGGTGCCTCGGGGGCTCAAAGGTCTTGGGCCTGCGGAAGTGCACAGAAGTGCGGATCTTGCGTACTCGCTTGCCATGTTCACCTTTGACCACCTACAATTAAAGAAAACTTCTTTAGCAGCAGTCTGTGTTTGGGAATACAAATAAGCACAGGCCAGCAGTGAACATCTTTTGGGAGATATGATGATGACAGTATTTGATAATATTAAACATTTAAGTTTAAAAATTTAAGGTGACCTTAATTTTCACCAAATGCAATGACTATTTTTTTAGAAATGTAGAGCCATAAATTAATAGTTATTAAGAATCAAGATTGTGACAGTGCATGTTAATACACAACAAATCTACACAAACAATATGATGGTAATATTCTTCAAGGCACAGCACATGGTCTCTATAGGTATGCTTTTCAGAAATACAAAGAAACCAGTGCTGTGGCAACACATCGTCTGCGTCTGCAGTTGGCTACTAACTCCTACTATCTTCATTCTTAAAATTATCTCAATTTCAAGAACTTCCAAATATTTATCGCCAGTTAGTAAAATGTTGCTTTTATGACAGCAACGTAATAGTCTAATTAAGTATCAGTTTTAAATTTCATTATTGAAAATCATGACTGTATTGTTTGGATAATTATTAAAGTACTTATTTCATAAGATGAATATGACAAGGTAAACAAAATGCATCATTTTGCACTACATAAACACATACCTTTCTCTGTGCTTTCAGGGCCTTGGCAACAGGTTTCACAACCTGTTTCTTCTGTCCCTTGATGCCTGTCTTCTTAGGCTTAGGTGCGATTTTCAATTTGGCCGCTGCTGGTTTAGGCTTTGGTTTTGAAGCAGCTGCAGCTTTCTTAACTGAAGGCTTAGCACTAGACTTAGTCTTCAGGGCAGCAGCCTTAGCAGAACCAGGTTTGGCAGTAGGCACCGATGCAGCTTTCTTCTCAGCAGGCTTGGCAGCAGCTGCTGCTGGCTTGGCAGCTGGAGCTGATGCTGGCTTAGCAGCAGCGGGTTTGGCCGCTGGAGCAGCTTTGGGTGCAGCTGCTTTAGGGGCAGGCGCTGGCGTCTTGGCCGTCGCCGGCTTAGGTGCAGCAGCACTAGTTGAAGAAGCAGCCGCTTTAGGTGCAGCTGCTGGAGTTTTAGCCGTAGCGGGCTTCTTTTCCGCAGGCTTGGATCCGGAGGACCCTACAAAAAAAAATTAATAACTACATAACCTCAATGCCAAGTGCTTACTTCAAAGATGAATACACAAATTCTCGAGGGAAACCTAACTAATGAAAAGAAGATTAGCAAGAATGATGCAGGCGTTTTTAAATGATAAAAAGGTTACCAAACAGCAACACAATACGCTAATGGTACATAACAAGTACCGCGTGGCTTTCACAGGTAAATGTCACCACGATCGAACAACACATGTTTGTTTTTCCACTGAAGTTAAAAGGTTTTTTGAAATTTATCTACAAAGCAGCAGTTACCACTAATTTACAATTAATTCACAATTCACTGCTATATTTCCACTTAATAAAAATACGTACCGGATTTCTCGGGTTGCTTCTTGGGAGGCATCGTGACAAAAAAGATGGAGGATTACTGTTTATGTTGCCAGATTACATTTAACTTGAAACTTCTGATTTTCAATGTGGTAACTTTTATGAGTGGTATTCTAGTCTAGATCAAGTAAATACAGAATGCGCAGTATACCTTTAAAACGAACGATGTGCTCTTTTGATTCTGAGCTGATACCGATTATATCAGCTCAGAAGAACATCAGAAAAATTACATTTTAATAGTTCTGGAAACGTATTGCGGAGGGCTCGGGCTCGGGCTCCACATTAGCAGAGTTGGGAACAATCTTGATTCATACCCAGCAGGTAGTAAACCGTTTTGGTCCCTAGCTAAATCAGTCAAATCGAACTTCTGCCGCCCTTCACTACCACCACTGCTGAGGTCCAACGGGCCGCTGGCCCACTACGCTAAGGAGAAAGCCAACTTGTTTGCTTCTTTGCTGGCGGAATCTTCACGTTTGGATCCTGGTGGCGCGAGGCCCCATGTTTCTTCTGATGGATGAGAGTCGAGTTTGTCGAACATTCGCATTAATCAGAAGGTCGTCTGTCGGGTACTGCGTAACATAGACGTACTACATCAGTGTTGACATCTGTAACATTTTTAAATTTGCCGCTTTTTTCGTGGGACACGACCCGCTTGACAGACTCTAGTGGTCCTGACGGAATACCGGCAATTGTTCTGAAGACGTATGTGCCTGAGTTTTTTTTTGCCTTTCGTTTGAGACCGAAAAAGTGATGGCTTGGACGCAAGCTAACGTGCAGCCAGTGCCCAAGAAGGGTAATTGAGCTGACCCAGCAAATTACAGAGCCATCTCGGTGATCCACACTCTCTATATATATGAGTAAGGAACGATGTATTCTTAGTGAACGACATAAATGGCTTCCGCCGAAATTGGTCAACTGGGGATCTTCTTGCATATGCCATTAACATTTGGAATGAAGCCTTCGAGAAACATGGTGAGGCGATCTCCCTTGACATCTCGAATGTCTTCGACAGAGGCTGGCACGATGATAATGACAGACTTATTAATTGGTAAGCTTCCTTCCTTCGTTCTGCCTCCTGGATTGGTGACTGGACTGCAGATTTTCCGAAGGATCGGTTTATCCGAGTGGTCATAGTTGGCAGCTCGTCTAGACTGATGGATAATATTGATAATAATTTTGAGATTTCTCAGACGTCGTGGTCAGTGTCGTCTATATTTGCTGCATTTAAGGTTCTGCTCAAACCTGGTACCGTTGGGTATGCAGACGATAGTACTGTTGCTGAGAGGTAAGTGTCCAACGCACGAGTTGGTGAGTTACAGATCCGGTCTCGCCGGGAGGCTTATGGTTGAGCGCCAACCTGCCATGCCAACCTGTCCAAGTTCAATGCTGTTGAGAAAAGGAAGAAGGAAAAAAAAAGGAGTCAATTCCATCCAGCTCCATCTTTCCGAGTTGTAGGTAACCGTGCCGATAACCGACAGACTTGAGCTTCTTCGTGCGGTACGTTAACATCTACCCTCAATTTTGGTCCTTTCATAGAGAGAAAGGCTCAAGTGGCTGCCAAAATGTTGGTAATCCTAGCAAAAGTTAGACGGTATTTCACGTCAGACATACTTTATCAAGCGCAAGTACGATCGTGTATGGAGTATAATAGGTACCAACTACTCTCATCTTTGGGCGGATCTGCCAGATACCAGCTTATGCTCTTGAGTCAGTTGTGTAACGAGCCAAGAGGATCATCGGCAATGATAGGCTCGTCGAGTCGAAGATCCAAAGTCTTGTGCATCGACGCCGAGTTGCTGGCCTGTCAGTTTTGTATTGGCTGCATTTTAGAGAGTGTGCGACGGAACTGCAGAGTTTATCATCGGACCACAAGACACACGGCGATGCGACAACGGTACATGGTGGACATCCCACCCACACGCATAAAATGTTTTTGGAACACATTCATTGTGAGTACAGCTAAGGATAGGTATTCCCCCTGCCAGTCTGTATCCTGATAGCGTCAACTTGGGAGACTATAAGTCAAGAGTGACTAGTTAGGTTACTTCTACTTGCCAAGCGTGCTCCATTTTCGACCGCATCATCGCGTACCATCAGGTGAGATAGTGCTCAAACGTGTGTCTATCAATAGTAAAAAAAAAACGGCTAAGTGCGAGTCCGACTCGCCCACCGAGGGTTCCGTACAAAGGACACGTTCAAAAGTGGTACAATATTCTGAAGATTTAAACGCTGAAGTGATATACGTAGCTAAAAATTACTTTCAATGAAGACTATATTTTTCATGATATGATTACAAATGTATAGTTTTCAGACTTTGCCCTAAATAAGTAGTACCTATAAGACGGTATTGCTTGCTAAATTTCATAGTTCTAGGTCAACAGGAAATACCTTATACATTTTGATTCCCTTGAGAGTGTGGAAATATACGTTTTTTATTATTATTTCATTTATAATAATAATAATTATATGGTCAGGCAGGGGCCAATAGTTCTTCCATAGTAAACGATTATTAGTCCACTAAACCAGCCAAACCCATAGCGTTTCATCTTTTGTTTCCCTATTTTTGCAATAGTTTTGCTCCAACCGGGGATTGTCCTTGGGTATACTTTCACAGTGCATACAGGGATAATCGTCGGTTGGTGTCCCATTCCATTTGAAATGTCTAAAGAGGCCTCTGCGAGTTGGCATCGGCCCCTCGTACGCCTACCAAAGGACCGGGTCTCTAGGGACCCGAGAATGTCAAAAAAAAAAAAAAAAATAATAATTATTATTATTATATACTTTATTGTACACCTCATAACAAGCACAATAAAAACGCTTATAAAACTAGTGTACAATGGGCGGTCTTATCGCACAGGGCAATCTCTTACAGACAACCTTTGGATGGACTGAACTAAAGAAGTTAGATTTAGGGCGGTCAGTGTACAAACATCATAAATAATATTAATAGAGAGACATACATAATAATATAAAACAAATACATACAATATTAAGTAAAATACTAATAAATATCAAATATATAACAGGGAAAGGAGACAAAACGTTATAGTGAGAGGTAATGTTCCTTCACCAATTTTTTAAACGTTGGTAGCGTTTGAGCGCGCCTCACATCTATTGGTAATGCATTCCACAAACGAGCTGCTTGAATAGTGAAAGATTTGTCAAAGAAGGATGTGGAATGTATACGAATACTTAATTTAAGATTTTCCGATGATCTCAAAGACCTAGAATGCGTGTCACAGAGAAACTGAAATCGTTCTTTAAGATAAAAAGGAGTATAAGGATTAAAGAGCACATTATAAAGCAAAGAAAGTATGTGGGCATTCCGGCGAAGGCGAATAGGAAGCCATTTGAGCTTGGTACGAAAATCAGAAACGTGGTCATACTTGCGCAAGCCAAATATGAACCTGATGCAGAGATTTTGAAGTCGCTCAAGCTTGTCCAATTGGATTTGGGTAAGATCAAGATAGCTGGCGTCAGCATAGTCCAAGATTGGGAGAAGAAGAGATTGTGCTAAGGCAATTTTAGTGGTGATGGGAAGAAAATTACGAAGGCGTCTCAGAGAGCCCGCCGAAGCGAACAGTTTACGACGTTTAGTTTTGTTTGCGTTTTTTGTGGCATAAACGAACGTATATTTTTTAAGTTAACTTAGAAGTCTGATTTTTTCACAGCTTCAAGGGGCTGTAGACTTGAGTACCTATATGGTTTTAATTTTAACTCGATAACTCCACGCGTTCCCGAGATAAAGGGTCTTGACAGACAGACGGACAGACAACAAAGTGATCCTATAAGGGTTCCGTTTTTTTTCTTTTGAGGTAAGGAACCCTATAAAGAACAAAGAATTGAGCTACCTTGTTACGAAGCGGTAAAAGTACCTAACATAACTTGAAATATCAGCCCTTGATAACCTGCTGTGCACACTGCGTCCGATAATATGTTTCCACCTTTATATCCCAATACCTGGGTGTAATCTATACCTACTTACTAATATATAAAATATAAAGCTGAAGAGTTTGTTTGTTTGCCTGAACGCGCTAATCTCAGGAACTACTGGTACGATTCGAAAAATTATTTGAGTGTTATTTATCCCATTTATCGAGGAAGGCTATATATCATTACGCTAAGACCAATAGAAGTGGAGCAGACGAAGTTGCGCGGGTCAACTAGTTAGATATAATAAAATTGGTGTTGCCTGAATCTTCAAGACTTTTCGAGATATCTAGGAGTTGCAGACCTAAAAATTTTAACTCAATAATAAATATGGTGCAAAATTGAAAATAAAAACGGGCGTCAAATGCATGACTAGCCCAGGGCGCTTAGATGGTCAAGGCCGGCCCAGTCAGTACTGGCTTAAGGGCAGAGCGACCGGGGCACCGGAACAAACTGGGCTCTTCGCGCGCTATCTTGACTTAGACACTTAATTTGCATACCTAGGTACCCATTTCTTTCGATATATAGAAAAACTGATATTGTTATTACTAAATTCACCGTATTGACTTTTATATTCTTATTTCGTAGGAGTGACTGAGTATGAGCAGGGTCGTAATTAGGGTCCTGAGCGCCCCTTGCAAGATTTGAATTTTGAGCCCCCAAATTCCTATTTTTACCCAACTGCCCCAGAGCCAGGAGGGTACCTTATTTTCTCGGAAGCATTATATTTTATTTCTTGCACACTAAAACTTTCCAAACAAGTCAGCTTTCCAGCAGTGATTGAACTACACAAAATGTTCCAATCCTACTTTGCTGCCAGAATAATGCAGTGCTACACGAGTAGTTTTTGTTTTTAGTGTTTTTACCACCTACCAAAATGAATTTACTGGCCTCAACAGGCCCTTTGAGGTGAACGCGATTCTGATTCGCACTCGGCCGGTTTTTTCTTAATTTTAGAGCACCGTAGCGCTCACTAGCCACTGCGTCAACTGCTTGCGCCTTGCCGTTGCAGTTATTATTAATTAATAATAATAAATAACTACATACATATTTGTGATTTTTTATTAAGTCAATAATAAATATGGCACAAAATTGAAAACAAGTTATTTTAATGACTAACTTTGCATGATTTCCGTGCACGGTAAAACTCTAATGAGTTTATGTTGGCATCAACTTAAATGTATAAATGTATGTGTACTACTGAATAAATAAATAATAATTATCATAATATAAAAGGGCGCCAAATGCATGACTCGCCCGGGGTGCTTAGATGGTTAAGGCCGGCTGGCCATTATTATGAGCCATCCGCCGTGTTTGTCTCATAACAATGGCCAGTGCTTTAAAAATTGACCCTACAACACCTTACAGCCACCTCAACATCTTGAAAAGTATTTAATTGCAAGTTTATTAATTTACTAGAACTTCGTCCGCGACTTCGTTCGCGCGGGTTTTGTAGGTACTCCACGAACTTCATCTTCTTAAGTCCTCCCTCTAAAAAGGGTAACGTATAAATTACTTATTGATCAGATAGACTCGCCTTCTTCTTCTTCTTATCGCGTGGGCAGTAGTCTTACGACCACACCCTAGTGTCAGAGTTTCTAAACCGCCTCAACAGAGTATTTTTATACTTACCCGTCGTAACTAACCAAAATGTGCTGCACTTGCTCTTTGTATTGGGGCCATCGAAGTCGGTTATCGAGTGTGTTGAAAAGTCAGTTTCTAGTCGTCAGTCAAAATTCAAAACCATGAGCTTGCGAGGATCAGGACGCTGCCGCTAGTTATATTCAAGCCGATTGTAATCACCAATAAGTAGGATCGGTCGTTTCTGAACGTTAGATCCAATCCAATAAAATAATACAATGTTTATTAAGTACGTTAGTAGGTATGCAGATTTATTATTTATCAGTTATTTATGTATTTACTTACATACATCTGTAGGCACAATAATGCCATAAAGCTAAAATTATAATACTAAGTAAAAGGCAATATTATCTGACTAAGGGCGAATTTCGCCAACGAAACTGCTGGCGATCAGCCGGTCGATTCTGTAAACTTGTCGAAGTGCAGGCTTGAGTGAAATGATCACGAAGTGAGCCGTCATTCCATCTTAATTACTTGGATTGACAGCTCACTTCGTGATCACTTCACGCAAGCCTTCACTTCGACATGTCTACAAAACCGACCGGCAGCACACAAACCACGTTTACGAGCTGTCAGTGTCGTTATTTTCTGTGGAATATTTACACTGACAGCTCTTAAACGCAGTTCAGCGGGTTTTAAAAAGGCCACTTTAGCAGAATCAAAAAGCACATAACACTACCCGTCACTGTCATATTTTCCCAATGAACCTTGAACCTAATGCGTTAGCGATAAAGATGAAAATGAAATTTGACAGATTGTTGTGTGGCTATTATTATGGATTCTAATATGATTCTGCTAAAGTGGCCTTTTAGACCCGCTGATGTACTGATCGCGATCAGTTTGAATTGGTAGACATGGCCCTAAATCTGTATTAAATATCGGCAAGTAGTTAGATATTGTTACCCAAATAAGCGCAAATCTCAATATATAAATTTGATATATCTACCTATATTTTTTTATTTTAATATGTGTGCACTTTTGTGTTATATGTGAGTGTACAAACATACATTGACTTACGCATTTGCTCCATGGGAGTTAAAAAAAATGCGCGGCGTACTTCGGAAGCTCTATACAAAGTATGTTTTTTTTATTTATCTAAGTAAGTAGGTACCTAGTTATTTGTGTTAAGCTTCTTCGTGCGCCCCTTTGTAATCAGGCGCCCTTAAGCACGTGCCTATTTTGCCTTAGGGATAATCTGCCTCTGGCCTGGTCTTACCATATTTTAGATTCCACAAAGTGCTGTCCATTTGAAAGTAGCTGCACAGTTCCAAAACTGCTTTTTTAAGATTGCAATACATTCTATATCCACTTTAAGGACTTGCGCTTAAGCTATTTACAAGTTGTTTAATAAAAGGTTGAACACATTATATTCTCCAAATTAATTAATTAAGCCATCTAATCGAATTTGTCAAGTTATGTAACTGACATTTTGGGAATTACAAATTCCAAGTCTATTAATTATAATCACTTAGCGCATGGCTAGAGCTAGCAGCTGTTCGGTGAAATGATCCAATATTTAAGAGTGGCGTATTATAATTTGCATTAACTGAGCCTTGAACAGGTGATTGTAAAGTACCCGCAGGCTGAATGGGTCTTTTCCCTATTATTAAAGGGAAACATTCATCAGGAATCCCAGACAGTGCTGTTTGTACACGTTTCATGCGGTTAGAACATTCTTCAAAGTGGTCAGTTATATATTTCAGCTCAGGTGCTGTTGCAAGATTATAGTGTGTTTTTAGATTTTTGTCAATGATTTTTAACCCCTCTGAACTGGTGAATGTAACTTTCTCTCCACTATAAAAGAATATATCAATGTCCGCAGCATTTTCCATAAGCTGACATTTAGCTAAAGATGTGTACAATGTAATCTTTGGTGTTTTGGCTTTGACAAGTTCAACAAATCGTGAAGCATATAAATACTTTTTCCAATGTTTCTGTGGTAAATTATGATAAGTAAATACTTCATCAGGATTAGGATCATGGTCAGTGTTCAGAGTCCTAGTTTTATTATCGACTGTGTATATTATAATTTTCATACCATCCTTGGATATTTTACATATTTCTGATATTTGTTCTTCACGATCTTTGCCTTTCTTCTTGATGAACTCTACAATTACGCCTGATGATTCTATTTTCAAAATTGCATTTCGTGTTCTGTGTGAAATTGTTGGTAATCTTTCAGCACACAGCGGAGGAACACTCAACACATTAGAATTGACTGAACAAGTTTTAGGAATATTTTCTTTGTTTTCTTCTGAGTTTATGATTCCTTGAGTCAATTTACCTGGCATTTTACATTTTAGGTCAATTTTTCTCATATTTTCCAATAAAGACAAATTGCTGTGACAGGGACTTTCACTTCTCTGAAATACATTATTATGCTGATTTTTGAAATCAAGTATTTCGCCAGATGCTTTATCATCTCCAGTGCATAAATTGTAATTACGGTTGTTTGAACACGTTGAATTAGAACTGACTTCTTGAGTGAATATGTTATATGACATAGGTTTAACATTTCTATTTTCGGAATTGTACTCTTTTATGGGCAATTCAGGGTCAGGTCTAAATTTATTACTGTGTTGAGTACTGTGCAATGTTGTAAGGAACCCAGAATCTCGTGATATATCTTGCTTACATGAACTTGGCGAATTACTTAAAAAGGGATGCTCCAATATACCCTTTAATGTTATTCTTTTTGTAGGATCTTTGCACAATAGCTTCTGCAATAAGTCTTGTGCTTGCAAGGACAGTTCCAAAGGTATCTTGTAATCAGCATTTATAACTTTGTTAAGAGTAGTCTTGACATGCTGAGTGTGGAAGGGGGGACTCCCTACTAATAAAGTGTACAACATACATCCCAAGCCCCAAACATCAGCAGGTAGTCCATGTAATTCTCTCGAAGCTACCTCAGGAGAGATATAGTTTGGTGTACCACACATGGTAACATGTTTCTCATCGGGACCATTCAACTGCGTTGCTAAACCAAAATCAGCAATTTTAACATTTAGATCCTTTGTAAGCAACAAATTGTTTAATGATAAATCTCGATGAATGATATTGTGTGTATGAAGATACAAAACTCCACTAAGCACTTGTCTGAATATGTCAGCAGCTGCCTTCTCAGATAACCCTCGAGTTCCTAGCTTGAAGTGCTTTGCTAACTCACCATTGTGTGCTAGCTCCAAAACCAAATAAACATAATGGGCATCTTCAAAAAATGTATATAATTCTAAGATAGCAGGATGTTTCAGACGAGAGTGAATGGTGACTTCTTGTCTCACTCTGCCTATCATGCCAGCACTTGCCATGAGTGCTTTGTCTATCATTTTGATGGCAACAAATAATCCTGTTCGCCGACATTTTGCTCTATAAACATGTGCAAACCCTCCTTTACCAAGATGTTCTAATATTTCATAATCTTCTATTTTTTCACCAAACATCCTTGGCAATTACAATATCCTAGTATCATGAATAAAACTATTCTTTTTATGTGAATCATTTATATCCATCTTCATCATAGGATCCATTATTTTTGAGTGTACTGGAAATAAAAATGATAATTTGTCATTAAAACTGTACATTTAAAAATATAATTTCAATAGATATCAATATTAAATCAAACTTTAATCAGGATGCCAGGAGTTCATTTATTTTTTACAAATACATTAAAACTCTTCTTACATATACAACTACATAAAAATAAGATTAAATGTATTAGCAGGCACACATTACGGTTTTACCTTTAGATACTTAAATAATTTCTTTTGTTTTGATCTCCTCTAACAACATTCTTAGTTATTTCAAAGTAAATTGGATTGGATAGATGTATTTTTTTTTACAGCCATCACTATTATGCATATTGTTCTTGTTCTTTGATGTGAACAATGGAAAAAAGGGACATCTATATTACCCAATAGTAGGCTTCAGGCAGTTGCTATTTTCATTTTATTTATTTTATGTTTACCTTATTCACAATCCATTTAGCATCCTCAAGACTTTTTGAGATAATTTCTTTTACTCTCTCTGGGTCAGGTTCAAATCTGTGCTGTTTGTAGCTCTAGAAAAAAATACAATACACTTGAAAATCACGCTAGAGCAATTTTATTGAATCAAACTCCCCAAAAGTGTATACATTTAAAGGTCTTATGTTTATTAGTATATTTAAAGCAAAATAATAAAAAAAATGTTTTTACAAGCACTCGCTTGTAAAGAATATTTTGTATGAGACACTCAATTTTGTTACATTTCATACATACGGAAAAAAATACAGTAAAAGGCACCAAGTACTTGAAAAAAATCGATAATAGGAAAGCGTAATATTGAAGTTTAGCCTAATTTAAATAATATGCGGGTTCATACAATGATAATTATGCTATAAAAGTTCAAGGTGTTTCCAAAAGTTAGCTTTGAAACTTACCTGTTTAACTGCAAATTTATAGTGTTTACAAGCGTCAGGGGGAAGCTTTTCACACTGTCTTAATAAATGTTTATAGAGTTGCAAAGATGTCATAACAACTTTTGAGTCATTAGCAAAACACCTTGTAAATCTAAACATTTACTTAGTATTTCTAACACTTGCAGACTTTTTATGTCTTGTTCTATAACGCGATCACGTAATTTTGACGTTGACTCGCGTCAAGTCGCGTCTGCTCCTCATCTGCAGTGTTGCCACATTGAATTAGTGAAGGAAGCAAGGCTGCCATAAAAAAGTCGCTAATTTTATGTGAATCATTGGCGTATCTAGGACTTTTTTCCAGGGGGAGCCTGGCCGCTAACCTGAGATGTGACGTCCAGATACGTGTGTATCTGGGCGTCGCATCTCAGGTTAGGGCACAGACACACACACACACACACAAGTGGTCGGTGATCACGATGAAAAATGGAATTTTTGGCCCGTCGGAATTTTAGGTCTACTAGGGTTCAAAATATAAAATAAATCGAGAAAATCAGATTACGAACGAGCTCACTATCGATGGGTGGTTATGGATACCTACCATTCCATTCATTCAACGGAGACCTTTATGGTACGTTTACACGCTTGCCATGGCTTGGCAAGCGTCCACAAGCTCCAAGTCTTTACAAACCTTGGATGCCATTTGCGAGTACGTCAGCGTGTGCCGGACAGGCAAGCATGAAGGACGTAGACGTTAAAAATGTGAGGCCTCGAATAAGGTCATATTCTCGTCGTAAGACCAATTACTACTGACCAATTACTACTCAGTACAAAAACTTTTTCTAAAAACTGGCCAAGAGCGAGTCGGACTCGCGTGCAAAGGGTTCCGAACGAATTGCATTTTTCAAACATATTATTTTAACACTGTAGACTTCTTATAGGTTTTCTTGTAATCTGTAGGTAAAGATCTCTTATCTCCAGTTTTTTTTTTCAATATTTTAAGCTCGTAGTTTCGGAGATGATTCGGGGGGAATGATCATTTTTCGTCTGTTTTCTTGAATAACTTCAAAACCACTTATTTTAAATTTATGAAAAAAAATTAATTCAAACTCTCAAGCCCTTTCATTTGATATGTCATACGGTATTGTTAAACAAACATTTTTTTTTTAATTTTCTAGTTTGACCCCTAAAAGTGACCCCCAAACTAAAAAATTAATAAATTTCGTAACGCGTCTGGCTTTCATGTTAGGTAACGTTTCGAAGTACGCGCACAAAAACAAACACTAAATTTTTTAATTTTCGATGTGTCCTCCGTTCACATTGATGCACAAATTATACCGACGGAGAATATTGTTATTTATTTTTCTAATTAGATCACTGTCCGTCGCTAAGCACTTTAATTTGTGAAATGCTAAAATAATCCTATTTTTTAACTCATCAATTGTATTTACCTCTGAGGCATACACTTCACCCTTTATGTACAAAAATAAATCCATGGGAGTGAGGTCTGGAGATACTAATACTAAATAATAATAATCCCAAGTTACGTGTCCTATCACCATAAAAAACAGTCAATCACAAAAAAAAAACACTAATACCAAATAATAATAATCCCAAGTTACGCGTCCTCTCACAATAACAAAATAAAATTACAATTGTTTGCGCGCGAATTCCACAAACCGTACGTTCCGAAAAGATAGCGTCGGCGCACTGAGGTCAGCCACTTACCGATTGCAAATAACAAGGATGCAACAAACTGACCTATCTCTATTTCTTTCGCTCGCTTTATGTTAGTCGCTTTCGTAGTGAAAGTGCAAGTGTGTATGTATTTCTTGCTTCCTTGTTTGCATTGCCAATTTTTAGTGAATGTCTCAATGTCCTTCGACATGCGTCAGAGCGGCAACAACGCATCGTAGATTTATCGTGGTAAGGTGCATGACCTATGCTTAGACGATAATCAGCTGTTAGAAAAGATACATCGTGTTCAAACGGTGCAAAAACTTTAAAAATCATTTGCGACTAAACTACTGCTCGTATTTAATTTATTTTTGGTACAGAGCTTGAAAATGGTACCTAGTATATGCAGTTCAAAGGAAAGCCTCTCTGTCGTATCAACATTGTATACAATAATTGCTCGTTCAAAGGAATTAGACGATCGTAGCGTAAAACTAAAAACGTCCGTTCGGTGCGAGCTTGTGACCAAAACTAAACACGTGCCAACGTGTAAATGCGCCCCAAACGCTTGCCGCAAATTTCCTTTGATCTGTGTTCACTAATACCGGCCAAGTGCAAGTCGGACTCGCACACGAAGGGTTCCGTACCATAAACAAAGAAAAAAAGAAAAAGCGTTTATTTGCGCCAAGCATGACGCATACCAAAAAAAAAAAAAAATAGAATTTAAATAAAACTTAATTATAAAAATTGGGAAGATATGCGTCATATTCGCGCAAAACGGCCATCGCTCAGCATAATGCTGGGGCTCGTGTGCGAGACAGAGCCACAGCGCTGGTTTTCAGCGACAGCCGGCGTTAAGCATGACGTCGATCGGAGCGGCATAAAAGTAATTAAAACTGATAAATAAACAGAAAAAATTAATACATAAGGGTAAAATATAATAAATAAGAAATGAGGAGATGACAACAATGTGAATGTGAATGTGGCTGATTAGTAAAGGTGCGTACAACTCTAAAAAGTAATAAAAAATAAATAATAAATAAAAAATTTTTATTATTTGTAGTCATAACGGCAATAGAACTACACAATTTGTGAAAATTTCAACTGTGGTAGACAGTTGAAATTTTCTTACGGATCTTGAGATACAGCCCGCTGACAGACGGAAATTGACGTATCTAGGGATTTTTTTGGACCCCAACTCGAGATGCAACGCGCAATTAGAAAAATCGTTGCAGTGTGTACGAATATTATTTTTTTTATAGTCATAAGGCCCAGGTTGCTCCCCACATTCCAGGGGCCCAGGACGATATAAATAACTATTTTGACTGATGCAAGAATGCTCAAGAATTTAGAGAGCATAGAATACAAGAGCGAGCGAAGTGAGGTCGAAAATGGTTGGACCATTTCGGATAGGTTTGATTGTAATGAAGCAAAAAGTTACAAAAAATCAAAGTTCGTCAAAATTGTAATGCCAATTAATATCTTATTAGAACTTTTAGACTCATACAGAAAAAGTAAAAAAACTGAGACATTGTAAAATTTAAGAGCGAGCGAAGCGAGCTTGAAAATGTTTGCACTCCTTCTCATTAGGTTTGTTTTTTTTATACTTTAATAGAAGAAACTTTTTTGATATAATGCACAAAAGTTCAAGCACTTGAGAGTGTTGAATGCAAAACCGAGTGAAATGATCTCGAAAATTACACTACGCAACAAATAAAATAACCTCAAAAACTTAGACAGTGTAGAATGTAAGAGCGAGCAAGGCGAGATTTGAGTTTCTGCCATTAATATCCAAATAGAAGTAACTTTTTAACTGACTTCTTCAAAAAGGAGGAGGTTCTATGTTCGGTTGTATGTGTTTTTTTTTTACCTCATACAGAGAAGTTTAAGAAACTCAGAGATTGTAAAATTCAAGAGCGAGCGAAGCGATCTCGAAAATTGTTGCACTCCATCTCATTACGTTTGATTTTTATACAATAGAATAAACATTTTCGACAACGCCCCCCCATACGCCTATGGATGGACGGACGGACTGACAGCGGAGGCTTAGTGATAGGGTTCCGTTGGTTACCCTTCGGGTACGGCACCCTAAAAACTGACACTAGTCCGGACCGGTGGCAAGCTCACGCAAGCCATGCCAAACACCCCGTTCACACGCTTGCATTTGTGGACGCTTGTCAAACCACGGCAAGCGTGTAAATGTAGCATTACAAAAATGACGCCCAGGCCAACCATACCTTTGAGTTCTCGCGGGCAAAACCGCGTGGGTGACTTTTGCTGAAAAGCTTTTGCCTAAAGAAAATTGGGAATTGAGCGACCGACGCGAGCTTGACTTTTTAGAACCGTGTCTTAGATAACTTAGATTCAATTAAACAGATGCTCCTTTGGTGACCCGAGAATGCTGGAGCGAGCGTAGTGATCTCGACCATTTTTAGCATCCCACCTGGGAATCTGGGTTAGATTAGTTCTTACCAACAATAGATATAGATGTTACTTTGTCGAAGTTTGTAAACGAAAGTGCGAGAACTAAAAATGTAAAAGAGAACTAAGGTACTTTAAAATGCTATCGGATATGATGTGCCATGGACAGATAAGATACTTTTTTAACCATTCATACAGCCATAAAACTAATATTCTCGACTTACTATATTATATAAAATTTTGACATTGAAGAAGTCAAGAGCGAGCGAAGGGAGCTCGATAATTTTCTAACCCAGCCCATGATGGCAGCCTTGGATCCCGCAGCCCAGATTTTTTTTTTGGGGAAGAAAAATGATAGTGGCGCCCTCCTCGCTTCCACGTTTTAAGATTAATTTTTATTAAAATTCGGGTTAAAAGTACCCTTAACGATAACGACGAAGATCCATTGTACCAATCATTCGCGTCATTTTTTTTTTCTTACTATGTTTTACTTAGGAGTTACTTTTATGCATGCTCCAAGAGAGTATGAAATTCAAGGGCTAGCGGAGCGAGCCCGAAAATTTAGCACCCCACTCGAGTTTGGTGCCCCGTCCTAGATCTGGGCAGTTAGATCCTCTTTTTGTTGCTATCTATCTAGATATAAAAGTAATGTCGTCGACTGACGAGTATGATACGAGAACTAAGGATGTAAGAGCGAGCGAAGCAAGCTTGATAATTTTTTGTAACTAAGTACAACCTACACATATTCAAAAATTGACAATCAATTAAAAAATTGTTTTTACATACAATTTGCGCATCATATCACGACCCCACTGTTGGTATCTGTCCAAACAACATCCCAAAAAAACACGACTTTTTAATTGGACCTAAGATATTTTAAAGGACAGTGTATTATGGAAGTTATGATAAGTTTGTAGGTTTTGCGGTCGTAGATTTTATTTGATTGATTTGTGTGATGTTCTAGTATTCGTAGTAGTAGTTCCCGGGGCGTCCCAGCCCCCTCCAACCCCACTTTACGCCGACACTGCGTGCAACCCTATCCAAGTACGCATTCAGAGATCGGGAGCGATTTCTAGTGTAATGTAATAATCGGCAACCTGCCGCAGGGACAGGGCGCCCTCAAAATCGAGGAGTGTAATAAGCGTTTTAATTCTCAGCACACATGCTTACATGAAGTTATTGACAAAAGTCCATATCATCTAAAACCCCTTCTACACGGATGTAATCTGGCGTTCAATCCAATCCAATCCCAGGTGACCTTGCTGGATTGCTTCTGTATAGACGACATATTATAATCCAAATTTTAGATTGACCTTCAACGTTCTTGGAGGACGGTCACGCACTTAAATCCACGGATGGAGATCGTGGATTGCATCCATGTAGACGGCGGATTCAATCCAACCAAGGACAATTTAGAGATGGGTAACTAGCCGAAACAATAGCTTAGCTAGCCGGCTGTTTGTGGTGGAATAGCCAGCTATTTTGACTACTTGGCTATTGAACAATAATTACTGACGCTCGCTAGCGGTTCAGTGGCGTAGCTAGGTGGAAAGGACTTGAATGAATAACGAGCAACTGTCCTGCGATTCGAGTTCGATTCTCGCCGCGGCAATAAGTCTAGATTTTATTAATATATTAGGTAATGTTATGATTTCGTTTTTCATTTACTTTTTATTTTATTTTATAACCTTTTGAAAAGAAATGACTTCCCTTCGTAGGTCGTACGTAATCCATACTTCCTTATAAAATAAATGTGAAGTGGTAATGAAGTGCGCTGTCAATCTAAAGTGCGTGATAGACGTACAAACTTATAGTACGCGGTTTTAAGATCTCAAACACGTGAGTGAGACATACGGGAAAGCTTGTTCATTACTCTGGTACCAGGGGCACCGCGATGTTGTCAATGGTGGAAACTTTTTGATATTCAGGAATATAATTTATTTAGCCAGACAGGATACTTGTATGAGAGAAACAATTTCAAATTGAATAGCAGTTGACTTTAGTGCCATAATTTCGGCATATAATATTTGGTCGACTCTTGAATCTGTTAAAATCGTGTTCCTGAAACTCACTATAACTTACTCCACCTAAATTCACACACTGGGATGTTGACAAAATATGCCAGTGGTTTTTAATTAAATGTATAGTAATTAGTAATCCATATGTGCGAAAAGTTGTTGTTGCGAGCCTTATGCGAGCGCGTTATGTTTTCGTAGACGTGTGTGGACGCGTGCGACTGTGGCACTATATCAAGCAGTGTAAGACGTAAGTAACAATTCCATGCATTTTATTCATATTTTTTTAATCTGTGGCACGCACTCACTCACTTATCCATCATCTTTTCTTTGATTATGAATAGAATTTAGTAAAATAAAAAATGGGCGAAGTTGTGATAGATTGTACTTGTTGCAATCAGTTATGAGTGTATTTAAAGTATCTAGTGATGTATGCTACTAAGTTTTACCTTACATATATTGAATCATTTATGGATTAGTGTTATGATAAGTCAATAGATATTCCTATGTATGTTTGTGATTGTATTACATACCTTGATAATGATTTGTTAACGCTAATGTGGTATGGCACTTGTTACAATTCGACGTTCTCCGAGTGTGCAAACACCTAGGAAAACGGTGAGTACTCGTTCCTACATTTTTTTCGTGTTATGGTGTTGTGTCAAATTGGTCAGACGTAAGGCAGATAATCTACGTTGGGTATTGTTCGAGGAATACAATTTAACAACTCTGTACATGATAAACTATCGTACATCTTTCTATTTCCCACAAGTCATAAGAGCTCTTTGTCTTGTTAGTTTATCTATTACAATAATACTTTTGCTGAATCCTTTGATAAACCTATCATGTTTCAAAGTTAGTGGTATGTAATGTTAACAGTTTGTTATGTAGCCCTGTCATTACTGGTGTCAGATTCAAGTGCAATGAGTTGTTGTTCTTGAGAAACTGCATGTACATGGTTATATAGATTCTTCTTTTGTTTAAGGATGAGACAGAAAAATCAAGTGATAATATTGAAGACGATGTTGGGAACCGTATCAGCAAGAGGTAGGTAATGTTATGTTATCAAAAAATCTTATAAATGGAAACCATAACAGTTTGTCTTGGAAAGCTGGAATAATAAACTGTAACTATCCTTGAAGTTGCTTGATTTGACATCTAATAATTAGGGTTACAGATTTTCTTTTCGACTGGCAACCACCTTCAGATTGAACTATTAAGCTATTTGTTTAATCTGTAGGTGCAAGCCAGCAAGACTCCCTAGTCCCTATACACTGTGCCATTTTAGTCTCTCTAGGCTCTTATATCATTTACGTTATAAAATACTAACTCAGCTGTTTTAGTTATTTTTATTATATTTCGGTGTTATAATGATATAAGAAATAAACACATAGCAATTTAATATCACTATAGCACACAATTAAGTACAGAAACAGCATGGTGCTGTGGGTCGGCATGATAGCAATGAGTTATATTATGGTGTTTTCTTTTTAACCAGTTATTACCTGTGCTGGTCTATGCTGGCTTGCACCTACGGTTTGCCACTGAATAGCAGTGACAATGTTAGGTTTCTTTGTTTTGTTGTATTTATATTGCGGTTTCTATCATTCTAGAAGACTTGCAGAGTATACCTAGATAGAGGCTATGTGCTAAAACTGTTCAGTCAGTGTGCACTATGCTTATTAATGAGCTTTTTTCTTTAGTTTACCATTTACTATTACTCCCCAGAATTTGATCCTTATCAGCTACACTTTCGGATGGTGTAATAGTACAGGCTGATTTATTTTCATAATCAACTGGTTTGATTCCTGGGTAGAGAAAACAATTTTTCAATTTTTTTTTATGTAATCTTGTTTTATGATGCAATCTGTCCATTTATTGACATTCAGCATCTTTTGTGTTAAGCTATTGCTTTAGTCATGCTTAGTATGCGCCCAGCGGTGCATCCACTTCAATCTGGTCCATTGTATGTCAGCTGTCATAGTATCAGGTCTTGTGGGGTTTGTCTTTTAAGCCCCCTGAATGTCTTTGTTTTCATCAAGTTTGATGCCAGTTTATTGGGATGAGTAGTAATCCTATTCTTGTAGGCACTAACTGCTTGTGTAATTTGTTCTTTAACTTTTGGTATTCTTAAGTCCCAATGTAAGTTATCATTAGTCATATACCAAGGTGCATTAGTTATAATCCTTAGCATTTTTGATTGGAACCTTTGCAGTATGTCAATGTTTGAATTGGATGCCGTGCCCCACAGCTGAATTCCATATGTCCAGATGGGCATGATGATGCACTTGTAAATTCTGAGCTTATTTTCCAGGGACCTCTTGGATTTTTTTGATAGTAGCCAATAGTGTTTTCTGAGTTGTAGGCTTAATGCTTTTCGCTTCGTGAATATATGTTTTCGCCAGGTTAGTCGCCGGTCTAAGTACATTCCAAGGTATTTAGCTTCTTCCGCTTGGGGAATGACAACGTTATTTAATCGTACAGGTGGACATGTATCTCTTCTTGTTGTGAATGTCACAAGTACAGATTTAGTTTCATTTGATTTTATTCTCCATTCTCTTAGCCAGTTCGAAATTTCATCTAAACTTGTTTGTAGTATCTTAGACGCCTGGTCGGCATTGCCTGGCGGTCTTCATGTACAGCTAGTGTAGCAGTGTCATCGGCAAACGTGCCTAACACTACTCCTTCTGACACAGGGAGATCAGCTGTGTAAAGAAGGTAAAGAGTGGGACCCATCACACTGCCTTGGGGGACTCCTGCCCGTATTTCGTGTAGTCCAGTTATTTCATTGCCTTGTTTGATAAAGAAGAACCTCTTTTCTAAGTAGGATTTATGTAGTAATGTAGTAATTTATTGGAAGTGTTTTTTTGATTTTATATAAAAGGCCCTCGTGCCAAACTCGATCGAAAGCCTGTGATATATCTAGGAAGGCGGCCGAGCAGTATTATTTTTCTTCATATGTTTCATGAATTTTTTCAACCAGCCGATGTATTTGTACCATGACTTTGTCTAAACCCGAATTGGTGATCAGGTAACAATGAGTTTTGGTTTATTAGTGGTGTGAGTCCTTTTATGAACAATGTCTCCAATAGATTTGAAGGAATAGACAACAAGCTAATGGGCCGGTAAGACTTCACATCCCCAGGGCACTTTCCAGGCTTTGCTATCATAATTATTTGGGCTACTTTCCATTGAGAGGGTACATACCCTTGAAAGGCATTGTATAAAGCGGTGAGGAAAGTAATGCCAGCTTCAGGAAGTTCCTACAATATTTTTGCTGTAATTAAATCATATCCAGGTGCCTTGTGTTCATTTAGTTCTTTGATAGCAGTTCTTACTTAAAAAAATTAATAATGCAGTTTTAGTTTTCATCAAAATCGGACTCGAGACTCCATTCAGTGTTTTTCGAGATTCCTCATAGTTTCGGATTTGGCCCCATCCTGTATAAGAACTGATAGAACCTTAATGATTACTTAAATAGCGGTCCTCATCCTCTACTTTTTTTCATTTGTTCTTATTTTTCCATCCTAGGTACATTATGGACATTACTAATTTATTTAACTAGTTGACCCACACAACTTTGCCAGTGCACATTTTTCATGAATGCTCTCCTCCTATTGATTGTAGTGTGATGTTATATAGCCAAAGCCTTCCTGGATAAATGGGCTATGCAACACTAAAATAATTTTTCAATTCGAACCAGTAGTTCCTGAGATTAGATCATTCAAGCAAATAAACTCTTCAGCTTTTATATAATAGCTACTAGCTGTCGCCCTCGGTATAGCCCGCATGAATGTTGAAAAAAAAAATTGTATGTGACCAGACTATAATCTACTTTTGTGCCAAATTTCATGAAGATCCTTTCAGGCGTTTTGATGGGAAAGAGTAACAAACATCCATCCATCATCACAAACTTTCGCATTTATAATATTAGTAGGAAGTAGGACTAGGATATGATGCAGACCCTAGAAAATCATAGCTCAGAAGAGGGAAGCAATGTACCAACAAATAAAAAAGAATGATTAACTGATATAAATCTGTAGTATTATGGTAAATAAAATACATCATCATAGGTACACACGCAAGAATCTCAGCATGAACTGTCACCATAACAGACAAATCTACTGAGATTTCTGGAGTTTATAAAATAATCACAATAGAAAACAAAGTTATTGCTTTTAATTTATATTATGCTGCTGGCTTATGTTTGAAGGAAAATTTAGTGGTATGTGCATCAATTTATTTCTTAGTTATAGTAAAGTTTATTTCTTTTGAGTAATGCCTGAAACATGGAACAATGCAATGTAGGTACTACTTTTATCAACTGTAATAGCAAGTTTATATTTCATGGTATTTCCAAAGAAATGTTTAAAAACAAAGCATTTCTGTAATTGTAAATTTACAAGTGCATATCTCACCATTGACAAAACAAAGCATCTTGTGATGTCATAACTCTATCTGGCTGTATCCTATTTATCACCAAAAACATGTGTTGCAAGCCAGCATCAACTAATGACATCTTTAGTTAAATTGTTCTGTTTTAAAAAAAAAACTTTTTAACAAAAAAATAAAACTGACTTCAGTGTTTTTGGTTATTTCGTTTTTGAACACCGACTTCCGAAATTAAAGTTATTTTTTACTTTGTAGTGTTTTGTTTTTGGAAGTCGGTTTTATTTTTTTGTTAAAAAGTTTTTTTTATTTACCACAACCACAGCACAGCGTGCCGGCGTGGTAGTGGTATTATGTTATGAACTGGTGTAAATAATCAACAGACATGCGATTACAGAAATCCCGATCCATTTGCTATCATTTATTGAAGAGTACCGTTGCCTACCTCCGAAGTTCTTCATCAGATCTTCACCAAATTTAAATGGGACCAGTCCGACAAAATATTCTTCCAAACAAAAAAAGAATCATCCAAATCGGTTAACAATTGGCGAAAATAACGCTGAATAAACATTTTTCATGGGGTTCCATCATCAGATGATCACATTGTTACTCCTGAGGTGAGGTCACATTGTTACCAAGCTAGAATCTGATGATGAGGTCCCATGAAAATCGAAGGAATTTTCATAAACTTCCTTACGCAATTCAGATATTCGTGCGTGGTAATCATCATCTCATATCGCTGAGCTGATGATGGGATCCCATGAAATATGTTTGTTCAGCGATATTTTCGCCAATTGTCAACCGATTTGGATGATTCTATTTTTGCTTGGAACTTTGGAAGAGTATTTTCCCAGACTGGTCTCATTTCAATTTAGTGAAGATCTGATGAAGGACTTTGGAGGTCAGCAACGGAACTCTTCAATAATTGATAGCAAATGTTAAATGGATTGGGATTGCTGAAATCGCATGTCTGTGTATTTTTTACACCAGTTCATAACATAAGATCTCGCTGGTACGCTGTGAATGGGTACGCAGGTAGGATTAAAACTTTTTTTTACAAAAAAGTACAACCGACTTCCAAAAACAAAACACTACAAAGTAAAAAACCCAAAAATAACCAAAGCACCGGATCCGAAATTAAAGTTATTTTATACTTTGTATGTTTTGTTTTTATGAAGTCGGTTGTATATTTTTGTAAAAAAGTTTTATTCATAGATTGTTTTTTTTTATCCCTGAGTGAATTTAATACAAATACGAGCTAACTATGGACAATTGGGTACTATACATGTAAGATACTAAACTTATTTTATCTAATTAAGACGGTCCCCCGTCTTAATTAGATAAAATAAGTTTAGTGACTGTTTAGTGACAAAACTGATTATACAATGCATATTAACAGGAATATTCAAATTTTGCTTGTAATTTACCTTATTTTTTTTTGTGTAAGCATTTAATCCAGAAGAATACTCCTCAACGGATATCCGTTGAAAGGTTACTGGGAGAAGGGGCGTAGTTTGTAATTTTGCGAGAGCATAAACTCACCTTTACGTAATTAAATATCAAGGACAAAAATCTGAAAGCAGATCTTAGTGTTTGAATTTGACCTTATTCAATTTGTTGAGTGCACGTTGGTCGTTAGTAAAACTGCAGTTATTTTGTTTGTTTCCATATGACGAGAAATGGTCACTAGTAATTTAGATAACCAAAGAATAAACAAAACTGTTTAGTATTTTATCCTTTACTGCATTCCATTCGATTACGTAAATATGTATACAAAATAAAGCTCCTCTTCGTTATACGTAACAATATGGTTCGCGTAGTATCGCGCACTGCGTGTTCCTTTCCCGTTGCCTCGTGTTCCTGTTCTGCGCCGTGTTTCTATATTTAAGCGGTAGTTTGTGCTCGGTTCAGAAGGAAGCTATGAGTGTTGTGACGTCGTCCGTCGAGTGGGCTCGTTGTTGCGTCGCACGCGCACTTTATTGTCGTACGGGATGTGTCGGATGGTGCACCGCGTACCGGGATCCTGGCCAGGGTTGGCTAAAATACGCAGACGAATACTTAATGTACAAATATCTTACAAAAAATAATCGGAATGTAATTTTCGTGCCGGTGCCATGTTGAGTGACATAAAAATTGTGTTCCAATTATTTAATTTCCTATTTGGATCTAGAAATGGTTGCATTCAGGTAATTATCAGAAAGGTGCTCATATAAAACATCATTTTTTGAAGATAACTAAATTCGCGTTGATGTTTCCACCGGAACCGATGAATAGGGAAGAAGTACAAATTAGTATAAAATAATAAGTTCTTTGTGAGTAATGTTATAATGTCGGAATATTTGATTCTTATAATAGACATTTATGTCATTATTACCGTGGAGGTAAACAGGAAAATGAGGGCTTTGTTTCATATTCCAAGCTATTTAGTTCAAATTATGATCTGGCCTTCGGCGAAATATTTTTTTATATATCGATGAATTGTAGCATAATAATTTGAATCTTAAAAATTGTACATGGTGATTCCGCTAAGAAACGCCAGGTTATTGATAGGTGTAACGGTCACAGCTATGCCTCTTTAAAAGTCCAAATCTTTATTCTACGCATATCGAGAGTTGATCCTGGCAATGGTTCTGGCAACGTACTGGAATATACTTATGTTTTAAATTACTAAACAAAAGAAGCTGATGCATTAATAGATGGTTCAGATTTAAATGCAGTTTTTTAACACTAGACTCGACGACAACCTTATCAGTTATAGATATTCTAAACCGACATAATTATCTTAACGGATCATTCTGTATACCCTTGCGACTTGCAAATAATACTATCATTATGGCTAAATATCTCAAACTTTCTCCTCTTTCATCGGTTCCAGAGTTTCTTCCTGATTTTTGACAAAACCAAGGTGATGTGCAACAGATATGTTAGGTACAGCTGAACCGTTTGTCGTCAACGTCAGTGCTCTTGTATGTTTGTCAAAATATAATGTTTACCTTGGTCAAACCTTGCAGTTAGACAAAATAACTTCGACACTAATAAGAGATAACAGCTGCGCTGGGCCGCATTTAGACTAAGATTTTCGAACTGAACTTCCTGCCAGTTATGTCTTTAAATTTAAAATGTGGTCAAGATCTCCGTACCTACTAGGTAGAGACTCACGGTATGCCAGTAGTACGCTGTTTAAAGTCTTTCAACTCTCGAAGTTTCATCCAAGAGTACCATGTTCAGAAAGATTTTTTTGAGGAAATATTTATTTATCATCATCATATCAGCCAATAACCGTCCACTAGATACTGAATTATTTGATAGTGTGTATAAATTCGCCGTAGAAAATGTGGATCGCTGGGGCTAGGGAAAATCGAATCCACTCAATGTAGTTGAGTTAACTGAAAAGAGATTTAACACGTAAAAACTGGCCAAGTGCGAGTAGGATTCCGGTGCAAAGAGTTCCGAACCAATTTCTGACTTGCTAGTTTAACGCTACAGACTTCTTATAGGTTTTCCAGTAATCTTTAGGTAAAGAACTACTATCTGCATTTTTTTTTTAATTTTAGGCTCAGTAGTTTCGGAGATAAGGGGGAATGGTAATTTTTGGTCTAATTACTTGAATAACTTCAAAACTATTTATTTTAAAATTATGAAAAAAATATATTTAAAACCGTGAAAATTTGACTAGTTTCACCCCTAAAAGTGACCCCGTAACTATAAAAATAGAGCAGTGGTGGCCCGGTGGTAATGGCTGCGACTTACGAGTTTTAGGTCGTAGGTTCGAACCCAAGCAAGCGCTTTACTTTTTGTAAATTATTTCATCACCACTGCTCTCAAAACTGTGAAGGAAAACATCGTGAGGAAACCGGCGTGTCCTAGAACCAAAAATTCGATGACATGTGACATCTACCAACCTGCACTGGGCCCGCGTGGTGGATTACGGCCCACTCCCTCTCACCGAGACTGGGGGCTGTGTCCCTGCAGTGGGAACATTATAGGCTGAATATGCTAACTAAAAATATTTATTTATACATTCAACATAATCGGTCCTGTAGATCCGGAGAAAACTGGCTGTGACAGACGGACAGACAGACACCCGAGTGATCTTATAAGGGTTCCGTTTTTTACGGATGTTCGGAATCCTAAAAATAAGGTCTTTCATCTTATCGAACTTTTTCATGGGTTTGAAAACTTACGTGAGCGTTAAGGGCGCTATTACAAAATCGAGTGCTTGCCCCGGACTAAAGCTACAAACCGCGTTTCCCGAGATTTATAGTGATTGTGGGGCTGTATACAAAAATTGCTTAAAAATATGAGTTTACTTGTAAATAGACCAATTTTTTTTTCATGCATTATAAAAATACCTCCTTAATTATTAAATAATTTTTATTTGAATTTTACTTTCATAGATAAAAAATACAGTTTCGTACGGAAAATTGTCAGTAATTCTCAGTTTTACAAAATTATTTTTGATTTATTAGTGCATGAATCTTAACAAATTGATTTGATCATTCCAAAGTAGAAGGTACAGTTGTAACATGGACATTTTTAAAATTGATTAAATTATTATATCTTCGGTGTACCAAAGCATCAAAAGATTCCCAAAAGCGTAATTTTATGAAACACCCTTTGCGGAGACAAGAAATTTACTGATGTACGTGAACAAATTGATATATTTATTTAGAACACTCCCAAGATCAACTATCAAACTTTCTTAGGCGTATTTTTGTTTTTTTTTTTGTGCTATATCTAAAGCATAATCAGACATCAAAACTCGAATCAAACGCTCAAATTCAAGAAAAATTGTGAAAGCGCTCTTAAAAATTTTTAAAATTTGCAGAGAATCAACCATGAACTACTTGGTTGATTTTTCATAGAGGCTTAGGTTAAGAAGTGTATTAACTAAAAAAGATTACCTAAAGGAATGGCGTTTTGGTTCTGCAACAATATTCTGTCTTTATCTCTTCAATGTTCGCAATTTTCGCAAAGCGTTGGTATCGTTATCGTTATAATCTCTGGGTGGTCAGTCCCCAAAACCAATCTAAGTGACTTGCTTATCTTTTCACCACGGTCGGCGGTAGTTACTCTTTGCGTGCATCTCGTACCGATACTTTGCAAGAAGTGTATCGCAATGCATAACTCGGTGCTTTTTACAAGTAAATGGTACTTATTATTATATATTTCTAGCTAGCGATCAAATTAAAAGTATTATATCATAAAGATTGATGCCACTCTAAGTAGTTGAACGGGTGGACCTATTCAGTCCAAGAAAAATACAGACTAATAAAGAATCTACTTTTCGAAGAAGCCGGCTGAAAAGGCCAAATCCTACATCATCGTCCTTCTTTTCACATTCAAAATATCATTACTCGTCAAGTCGTCATGGTCATTACCTACACTAGTGCTAATTCAACTTTTTATGGCAAAACCCTCATTGAATTTTAAAAATAATCTATAACTTAGATATGGTATCGTTAATTTGCGAAAATCATATATAACACATGTACACATGAAAGTGCTAATCAGTAGATTAGCCTGTGTGTGATATTTTATTCATAAAATAGCTATCTATGTACCAGTTAACTTGTAGCAGTTTAAAATTAAAAGAGGAAGGTGTTTTATTAAAAACTTGATGCTATGATAAGTTCAGTGCCAGATTAAGCCAGCAAGTGCGGGGTCAAGCCAATTCTGTTTTATCTAGGTTAGTTCTAGTTTCAAAAAAAGTTTAGGAGATAAAATAAATATCAACACTATTAATTACTATATCCCAAAAAAATATAAGACATTTTTTTTTTGCAAATGCAAAAAGGCAAGGGATGCTTTTATTGCAGTTTGTATTACCTATAGTTTCACAAGAAAATTGAGGCTAATTGAAAGAAATCATTGCACTTTATCAACAAGGGTGGTTAGCTAAATTGTTATCAAACTTCATGTGACGTAACTAGTGTTAAACAATAGGAATCTTTTGTAAAAACCTGCTTGATAGATTTTTCGCAAAGCTTGTGCCGCATTTTAGGTCTTGGGCTTCGGAGAGGTTTGATTTCTTTTGACTGTCATAAATAATAACCGCTTTTTGAAGCAATTTATGTTTACACTATTTCGTCATAGTCTTTGAGTAAAGCTACAAAAACTGATAAATACGAGCACACTTACTGGACAGGATAAGTCAAATCTGTGTGTTTCATTACCCAAAATACCATCTTCATGGTCCTCACTCCTCTTCCCCCAAATAATGTCTAAGAGAGGACTTTCAAAGAGTCTGACGGCTGAGTATGTTTCGGTGTTACTTAGACATAGACATTGTTTTAGAAGATAGATAAACATGTTCTATGACGTTAGACCCGCCATGATTTTTTAATGGCAGATAGAGAAGCAGCTATCGAGAACGGACAGATAGTACTATGCATTTTAGCAACAGAAAAATGATGGCTTAAACGCCAAAAAGTAGTGCCACTTGATCGGTGCCGGTAACGAAAATAAGTAAATTGGAGACATCGAATTCTCGTCTGTAGAGTCAGATGCTCTTACATGACCTAGAAAATAGTTATTCAGAATACAAGTAAGTTGTTCAAATGCACAATAAATTACTAGAATTCTATCTTTTCGCAACTTTAGAAAATGTTTTAATTTAAAGAAAGGCTGAAGCGGCTAGTAGTTAGCGTGGAAGGCACTGAAGTTGTTCCGTTCTTTCTTTGCGGATGCGATGTGTTGTGGTTACTAACAGTAGACGTGGTGCGGCGTGTTCCTAATCGGGTGTGGTTGACGGAGCGCGTTGGGCGGCCGCAGCGTTCACGATCATGTCTACGTATAGTATGGGCGGGCAACGCAACGTTTTGGCAACGCTCCGACGGCGCTATTTTTAATGAACCTTGAGAGAAACCGCCCTTGCCGCCTTAATGCAAGTCAACATTCAGTTTGTTGCTTACTATCCATCGTGCTCGTGAATCTATTTTTCTCTCTATTATTAGCGTCACAAAGTTCATCCTCCCATGTATAGTAATATAGACGCTGTTTCACGTAGAGCTATTTACGGATGACCTCATCATAATAAATTTTACGCTTGGTATAAACACTTACCTTTTTTGAAAGGCACTCGACCCGTATGAAGGTAAAATGTCAGTGCTGTTATTGCGCTATTTGTAACAATGTGTTATTTTTATCAGCCTGTGACTCGTATGTTAAAGAACTGGAAACTAAACGGAATCAAAAGAGACGCCTACAATTAAAAATGACTAATTACCTACCGTTGACCTATCCTGAAATGAAAATAGTGTATATTAAATGTGTCGTAGTTTTATTAAGTTATTTTATCAGTTATACTTAAGATTATTAAAATATGTTAGTAGGTACTATCCATGCGTTTTAGTCGTTAGTATAATATAATGAGAGTGAGGCGTCGAGGAGTCGAGGTAAGTCCGCCAGCCCGCGCGACGATGGTGGCGGCCCGTGCGGTGCAGTGCTCAGCCTGCGCCCGCGCCGGTGAAAGGGAGGTTAAATGCGCCGCCCGCAAAACGAATTGCAACAACTTTACTACTAAAAATGGCGTCATTCATACATTTCACGGTTGCATTATGTTTTAAAAGTAATTACAATCAAGGTACGCGGTTTCATTACACGATAAACTAATGTTTAATTTAAACGAAAACAATGTCAGTTATGTTGATTTTTTGTAAATGTTTAAAACATGTATTTGGGTTATTATTTTAAGGAACTTGAAATAGTTAGAAATTCAAGGCCTAGTGTTGTTCAGCGAGTGTTAAGTGCAATTACTCGCAGCAGCAGCAGCTGAAGTTGAGTCACGCGGAAATTTAATTTAGTCAAGATCTTTTAACTGAATGGCTTTATGATGTTCAAGTAACTTACATCACTTGACCATTTCTAAACAACAAAATCTCGCTTAACAACAGGTGGGATAGTGGTCAAACGCGTGCCTATCAATAATAAAAAAAGACGCTGAATCTGGTTGTTTCAGTTGTTGTTGCAAACTAGTCGACCCGCGCAACTTAGACGAAGTTGCTCTGCTCCTATTGGTCTTAGTGGGAGACTATAGCCTTCGTCGATAAATGAGCTATCTAACACTGAAATAATTTTTCAAATCGGACCAATAGTTCCTGAGATTAGCGCGTTCAAGCAAACAAACTCTTCAGCTTTATATATTAGTATAGAAGTATAGATAGAGGTGCTATACTGTCATCGTCAAAATTTGGGCGTGCCTATCTCTGGATTACTGACTCGAGTAATAAAGTTATATATCTTTATAAAACTAACATTGTGTTGTTTCAGTCTCAATGAGTGCTACTTCGCAAACAAGGGTGCAGCAGTGGTGCTGGGCAGTGCAGAGCGCGGCTGTACGAACTCGTGGCGATCGCCGGCGCGCGCGCTCCCTCAGCCCGACATACAACATCATCTGCAGTCCATGTTCTACTTGCTGCGTCCCGAGGAAACGCTCAAAATGGTACTAGCACAGCATACTCTCAAGGCTACATTCGCACTTATACGACGCTTGCTGCACTCCTGGAACAAAATTTGCTACCACTCCTGAGAACTCGTATACCTCTTTAGCGTTAGATGTTTTGTCCAAGGACTAGGCTAGGTATCTGAGCACAAAGTAAGCCACGTAAGTGCGTAAGTAGCCTTAAGAGCGTAGAATTATCGAAACTAGGCTGTATTAATGGAATTAATAAGTAAGGAAACACGGTTTGTTTATCGTTAGGCGGTGAAACTGGAGAGCGCTCACGCAGGTCGCACCCGGTACCTGGTGGTGGTGTGTCGCAGCAACGAGGCGGCGTTGCTCGGCATCGACTGCAATGAGCGCACCTCCGTCGGGCTCGTGCTGCGCGTCCTAGCTGACACCTCCATCAAGTTGGATGGCGATGGGTACGTTGCTTTATCACATTCATTTAGATAGACAGCTTCATTTACTTTCAGTAACAAGTATCTAATCAATATACATTTCTCACAACATTCGTCAATATTCAATTAACTGACCGTAATGGCACGGAGCAGTTTTCCTCGCTGTATACTATTACTAAGCCCAGAACAATAACTAATTAGGGATTCATTGTCCGCAGAGGATTCAGTGTATGTGTGTGCAATCAACAACATATATTCAAGCCGGTGTCCGTACAGGCCATGTGGTGAGTATGAGCGGAGCTACAGTTACATTTCAATACCAGAATAATTGATAGTATGTTACATGTACCACAGTACTGTTCTGTGCCCTAAGTGCGAGTATTTTAACGGAATCAATATAAAATTGAGGTTTACGCCAACGATTAAGAACATTCAAAACTCGCACTTAGGGCTCTCTACCAACTTGTTAAATTTTATAACAAAGCGATTGATTTCATCATCATCTACCTAGCCTTTTCCCAACTATATTGGGGTCGGCTTCCAGTCAAACCGGATTCAGCGCAGTGCTTTACGCGGAGCGGCTGACTACCAGACCTCTACAACCCATTAACTGGGGAACACGGTACTTCTTGGCAAGACTGGAGTCAGATTTACTGGCCTCTGACAATCCGTGACGACTGCCAAAGATCTACAAATGACAGCCGGGACCAACGGCTTAAAGTATTTCCCGGGGCACGGAGGAAACTCGGTATGTTAAGATGGTAACCCATCAGACCAACCTAGCCAGCGTTGCTTAACCTTGAAGATCGACCCGTGCGGCTGTTATTATTTAGCCACGAGCTCCTCCGATTGATTTCATGACAGTACTAAGTCGACCATCATGTAACATGTTTATCGCTTTTATACGAAAGTCGAAAGAAAGTGTTTCATATGGCTTAGAATATGTAGCTAAAGATAGGATAAAGTTTGGGGTCTTAATGATAATTGCAGGTCAGCTCTACAGACTCTGCACCGCGCGAGTGCGCAGGCGCGGGAGATGAACCACTTCGCGGGCGGCGCGTCGCACTCGTGGTGCTCGTTCTACGAGAGCCACGTGGACTCGGACCGCTCGTGCCTCAACGAGTGGCACGCCATGGACTGCATCGAGTCGCGCCGCCCCCCCTCGCCAGACTCGCTCCGACTCAAGTGAGTTCTGACTATCACTGCCACCTCCATGAAGTCCTTGCCGGGTGCCGCATACAACTCGTGAAGAAAGTCTCCAAAGCCTTAGCGGCACGCCGGCACCCAACACCGAAATTTTAAAACGCCACCGAGGCGTCAGCGGCACTGAGTAAGAATTGACCCGAGTGCCACGTACCTAGTCGTCGTCGGCGCTGAAAGTGTCGATTTAATACACCCTACTTAATTACTAACCAAAGGAAAATCAGTAGGTGTGTAAGTATCTGCCTACATGAAGCTTTTGCCCGAGTCCACACATACGGGAAGGCGTGAATAGTATGTACGAGGGTCATTCAATAAAAACTTAGCCTACAAAAAGTAAACGAAAATTTTGGAAAAGTGGCAATTTATTTTTCAACATAGTCTCCTTTTAGTTCGATACTCTTAGCCCAGCGATGCTCCAACTTTTTTAACCCGTCCGAAAAATAGTTTTTGTCAAACTCTGCAAAATAGGCCTCCGTGGCGGCGATGACCTCTTCATTTGATCCATATCTATTCCCGGCGAGAGATTTTTTCAGATTAGAAAACAGAAAGAAGTCACAAGGGGCCAAATCTGGAGAATACGGTGGATGGGGCAGCAATTCGTAGCGTAATTCGACCAATTTGGCCATGGCAACGGCAGACGTGTGAACCGGTGCGTTGTCGTGGTGAAACAGCACTTTTTTCTTCGGCAGATGGGGTCGTTTTTTCTTTAATTCGGCGTCGAATCGGCCCAATAAATCGGCATAGTAAAGCCCTGTAATTGTTTTACCCTTCTCGAAGTAATCGATGTAGATCACATCTTGTGAATCCCAGAAAACGGTGGCCATAACTTTTCCGGCCGATTTTACAGTTTTCGCCTTCTTTGGAGCACGTTCCCCGGTCTGGATCCATTGTTTTGATTGCTTCTTGGTCTCTGGTGTGTATCAGTGGATCCAGGTTTCATCGACGGTCACAAAACGACGCAAAAACTCCGCTGGATTCCGCTTAAACAGCGCCAAACACGTCTCCGATGTGGTCTCACGGTTGCACTTGTTTTCCGGTGTGAGTAAACGCGGCAGCCATCGCGCCAACAGCTTTCTCATGCCGAGTTCCTCGTGAAGAATATGATGCACTGTTCCTTCTGAAATGCCTACAGTCTCAGCTAGCTCCCGAACCTTCAATCGGCGATCTGCCAATACGAGATCATGGATTTTTTTAATGTTTTCCTCCGTAGCAGCTGTTTTCGGTGCACCTGGACGTGGTTCATCAAAAACTGACGTACGGCCACGTGCAAACTCGTTGAACCAATTCTTGACGGTGGCCATCGATGGAGAAGAGTCACCGTACACAGCATCCAAGCGCTCTTTGATTTCGATGCGCGTTTTCCCTTCCAAAAATAGGAATCGAATCACCGAACGATATTGCTCTTTTTCCATTTTTGTAAAACCGATAGATACGTTCGCTTCCATAAGTTGTCAAATTAAAACAAATGAAGGGATTGGAATGAATATTTGAAAAAAGAATTAAAAAAGAATGTGCTACACTGTGGTAAAACTCTTTTGAAACTACAGCGCCCTCTGGCGATGAGGCTAGGTACTTATTGAATGCACCTCGTAAGACATCATCATCTTCCTGCCTCCATGTTACTTGAAGTTGGCGCAATACGTTTTATTTCTCAATTTTAACGAACAAAAAATGGAACCTTTGTCGGATTTCTCGGGTGTCTGTCTGTCTGTCCGTCCGTCTGTCACAGCCAGTTTTCTCCGGATCCACTAGACCGACTCTGTTGAAATTTGGTTCACATATGGACTTAATACGGAAAAACACGGAAGCGTTACGTAAATTATTATTTTTTTAGTATGGGGGTCACTTTTTGGCGTAGAACTAGAAAATTAAAAAAAAAAAAACGTTTTTTGAACAATATCGTGTGACATATCAAATGCTTACTGTGAGGGTTTTAATTACATAATTTTAAAATAAATGGTTAGAAATTAGACGAAAAATGAACATTCCCCCTTATCTCCAAAACTACTAAGGCTAAAATGAGAAAAAAAATGGAGACAATAGCTCTACCTGTAGATTACAGAAAAATGTATAAGAATTCTAAAGTGTTAAAATAACATGTTAAAAAAATAAATTCATTCGGAACCCTTTGCACGCGAGTCCGACTCGCACTTGGCCAGTTTTTTTATTAAAATATTAATTGAGTCTACAAAGTTATGAGAAACAACTATTTGTAGGTAACAAAATAAAATATAAGGGAATAGACCTATGTACTATTTATTTATTATATGCAAGATTTACCAAACATGGCACAAATGTTTAGAAGCTGGTAGAGACTAACATAATTGCACAAAAACGGTGCAATTCTAACATATTACATACATGAGAGTCGGATTGATAAACTCCTTTTTTGAAGTCGGTTAAAAACGCCTGTAAATTATTAAAAATTGGGTTCATCACTTGAAATTTTAAAAAAGTTGAATCGCTTGAAATTACTAGTTACCATAATAATTTGGTTAGTTTGTAACAAAATGATGAAGCGTGTTCCACCTAGACCTAGTTTGTTGGCCTAGAAAAGGATCGAACGCACGCCAATGCATTAATCAAAACACGTTATTTCGAACAGCTTGCATAGATGAACCGTTATAGGGCCGCCATCTTCATGTTAACATTAAAACATCTAGCTGTTCAATTTAGAAGTCTTTGTGTCTACTGCATGCAACAAAAAGGCGCGGAGACACTACTCATGCGCAAACATAGCAGCATTAACCTTCCATTAAAAAATTTAAACTTCCATGTCGTCCTTGTAGATTTATGATGTTCTATGATCGATGTTCCACACTAGCCCATAGAAATTATACGCAAGTTAATACGCGTGGCGTAAATAAAACATCGCTGATGTTCGACGTTGTTAGTATTAAAAACCACAGTGTTACATACCATGAGTCATAGACCATAACTCATACATGTAGTTATTCTAACTTATTTTAAATGTTATAGGCCTCGAGAGAGGGATGAAACTGAACGCGTCATACGCTGCACTTTGAAAGAGATCATGATGAGTGTGGACCTGGACGAGGTGACAAGTAAAGCTATCCGGGGGCGGCTGGAGGAAGAACTCGACATGGACCTCGCCGAGTACAAGTCCTTCATCGATCAGGAGATGCTGACCATACTCGGCCAGATGGACGCACCTACTGAGATATTCGACCATGTCTACCTCGGCTCCGAGTGGAATGCGAGCAATCTTGAGGAATTGCAACGCAATGGGTATGTTGTCAACCTTTTTCGGTTTCCGAACCTCTGTATGCAAAAACGGAACCCTTATAGGATCACTCGACTGTTTGTTCGTTTGTCACAGCCGATTTTCTTCGAATGTACTAGACCGATTCAGTTGAAATTTTGATAATAATGGGGTCACTTTTTGGATGGAAAATTTCTCATGTTACATATCAAATCTAAGGGTTATCATAAGAATTTCAAAAATATTGACTATATTTAAAAAAATCCATTCCGAAGTTGTTCAAGAAAATAGATGAAAGATTGAACTCTCTTATCTCCGAAACTGATGAGCCTAAGATTTTGAATATAATACAAAATAGTTCGTTACCTATAGATAACAGGAAAACTTAGATATAAGAAGTTTATGATTGTAAACTACGAGTAACATGTTAAAAAAATATTCGTCGAAACTCTTTGCACGCAAGTCCGGCTCGCACATGTATTTCAAGAACCGTAATAGGTAGTCAGTTGCAATTTTCACAGATTGTGTATTTCTATTGCCGCTATAACAAAACATAATAAAAATCAAGGCTTATGGTATGGAGCCCTTGTGCAGGTCTGACTCGCACTTGGCCGGTTTTTTATATAAAAGATTCGCATAACAACCGATGCTTCACGAAGTAGATTCAAACTGAGGTAGTTTTTTTAAATAAGTATAATTAAATATGTGATAAGCAAATAAGTATACGAATCAGCTGTGTGTATAGCATGTCACTAATAAAAGGTTTTTATTCTAGGGTGCGGCACATATTGAACGTGACGAGAGAAATTGACAACTTTTTTCCTGGTATGTTCGACTATCTTAACATTAGAGTTTATGACGATGAGAAGACTGACCTTTTAAAGCACTGGGATAATACTTACAAATATATAAACAAAGCAAGAAACCAAGGGTCGAAAGTTCTCGTTCACTGCAAAATGGGCATCAGTAGATCAGCTTCAGTAGTGATCGCGTATGCCATGAAAGCATTCAACTGGAACTTCGAGAAGGCTCTCAAACACGTTAAAGCGAAAAGGAGCTGTATCAAACCGAATACGAATTTTTTAAACCAACTCGAGACATACCAAGGCATACTCGACGCGATGAAAAACAAAGAGAAGTTACAGCGGTCCAAATCAGAAACCAATCTGAAATCTCCAAAAAACGCATCGAAAGCCGAAAGCCGCGTGCTGGAGCCGACGCCGCTGGTGCTGGCGCTGACGGGCCCGAGCGCGCGCCGGCCGCGCTCGTGGTCGCCGGACTGCCGCGCCGCCGCGCCGCGCGCCGTGACGTCACTGTCGCTGGAGCAGCTGTGCGAGACGCGCCACAAGCTGCTGCCGTGCGGCGGCGGCTGCTACCGCGTGTCGCCCAACCAGATCATGCGCCTCAAGGAGCAGGGCGCGCCGTCCGTCAAGCACATCGTCAACGAGATCGAGAACGCCGCCTCCACGGACCGGAAGGACTTCACTAGGAGATACCACAGGTTCATTTTTGGCAATCAGAATGAATCCCAGAACAACAAAACTTCAGATACGTCTGCTAGTTTGATAAATCAAACGGAGGTATCGAACAAGCCTTCGCAAGCCTCTCCGTCAAAAAATCTAAGTCACAAATATCCCCAAACGAATTTCGAAGTTGACAAAATACACACTTGGGACCCGGGGGAGGCTTCGTGGCAGAGAGGCGACGAGAACAGGACTGTTATTAGTAGTGATAATATAGTTAAAAGTGACAGTGGAATTATAGACGTGAAGACCAATAAAGTGACAACTAGTGACACTCTCGCGAATTCTGAAGAACGTTCGAATTTAGATAGCGACGACAGAAGAGCCGTCGACGACGACGCGCCGCCTCCCAGCAGGCAGAGCTCGTGGAGCTCCTTCGACAGCGCTGTCGTGCTGGACCTGTCGCGCCACTCGTCGTGGGGCTCGTACGACACGCGCGCGCCGCGCGACGACGCCAAGCGCGGCAAGGAGCTGGAGCGCGCGCGCAAGGACGACGACCTCGCCAGCATCTCCGAGCACAGCGAGCCGCGCGCCCGCGGCCGCCGCGCCGACAACGAGCGGAAGTTCAACGAAACGTGTGCCATACTGAAGGAGCTCGCCGGCGCCGCCGCACGCATGGAGCGCGCGCGCGACCGCGGCGCCTCCACCTGGGCCGGCCGCCTGTCCGCCTCCGCGCCCGCGGACACGTGGCTGCGCGCCGGCCTGCGCCGCCGCCGCGCCGCCTGCGCCTCGCACGGCGACCTGCCCCGCGCCGCGCCGCCGCCCGAGCCCGAAGCCGCCGCCGCCGCCGCCGCCGCCGCCGGACTCGTCAGCTACCTCAAGAAGGAGTTCGAAGCGCGCTCCGAAACGGATTCGCTCCGGCGCACCGAGTCGCGTCGCTCGGCGCCGTCGGAGGGCCGCTCGCGGCCGCCGGCCTCGCCGCCGTCCGGGGAGGACCTGTCCGTGAAGGTGCTGGTGGACCGGTACGACCGGCCGGGCAGGGCGCGCGCGCGCAGCTCGCAGGGCGGCGCGGCGCGCGGGGCGGCCGAGCGGCCTCCGCCCGGGGCGGCCGAGCGGCCTGCGCCCGGGGTGGCCGAGCGGCCTGCGCCCGGGGCGGCCGAGCGGCCTCCGCCCGCGCCCACGGTCGTGTCGCTGGCTCCGCTCGACTACGGCGACGTGGTGGTATCTACTGTGATGTCGAAAGCTCAAACTAAAAAACAATTGCAACATGGGAAGACCCATCCGTTGACGAGGCTCAACTTGAACCGGTCGAATAATAGATGTTCAAATCCTGTATATAATACTATGTAGAAGTATTTATGTTTTTTATTTATTATGAATTCTTGCCAAACTCAATATTTTATCTTTCTAGAGTTTTATATACTATATTTACAAAATGAAATCACAGTGTATTTGTCTATCACCTAAAATTGTATAAACGGCTGTTTGTGAGTAGAGAAATGTTATAAAAGGGAGAATAAATTCAATACAACTGATGTACAACTTTTACGTCAGCGTTTCATATGCAAGACCTTTCCCGACAAATATAATAGAATAATATTATAGAAAACTTTATTCATTTCAAAAACAAAATATGTAATAAAAAACATACACTGCTTACAATTTGGCGAAATGAGTTTGTCTTGTTTGTGAAACGGTTTTGGGACCAAGTAAACCAAAATAGCTGCGCAGATCAGAACTGTTAAAACACTACACTTAACAAAGAATGTGACATATTTCTGTCATTGAAGCACATATCAATGCTAAATCTGAAACCAGTAGTCATCCAAAGTCTACAGTCTGTAGTCTTTTTCCAGTAACAAATGTAACACGAGGAATATTCGGTACTTCACTTACTTTTTTGTAAGTTTCTTCACTATTCTGTGGTTTTCTTCTAATTGTACCAAAATCAAATGCATAAATGTTGCCTGGATTGTTTCGTATACTACATTCTGTCTGAAAACACAATAAATATCATGTTGTTAAGCAAAGGTAGATAGGTACTGTTCTTTTAAAAGTGTCTTACGATATACGAGGGTCGGCTGATAAGTCCGCGGCTTAAGGTACTTAATGAAAGAAAATATAAAGATAGTTTTTATTTTTAATATAATCTCCCTTAAGTGAAAAACATTTCTCACATCTCGCTTAGAATGCCTTTAAACCCACCCAAAAAATATTCTGCATCTTTCTCTTCAAAATGACGATCAAAACCGCTGCTTTCATTTCTTTGTCATCTGCAAATCTCCGGCCCCGTAAACCATTTTTCAAATTGGAAAAAAATCTCTAGGTGCTAAGTCTGGGCTATATAGAGGGTGGTCAATCTGTAGGAACCCCGTGTCTTTTAGGGCTTGCCTCGCAACATGTGTCGTGTGAACGGGAGCGTTGTCTTGCACAAAGAACACTCCGCGCGTCAGTTTCGCACGTCATTTCTGTACAATATCCTTGCGAGCCTGAGTCAATAAATTGGCGTAATACTGGCCATTCATCGTAGTTCCCCTGGGTAGGTAGTCGATAAGCAAAATTCCTGGCTATCCCAGAAAACAGTCGCCAATGCTTGGACGCCGACTTTTCCACCTTTAATTTCTTCGGCGGCTTTTCTCTTTTGTTATCCAATGCATGGACTCTTGTTAGGACTCCAGATCATACTTGCGAATCCATGTTTCATCTTCTAACCGATGACATCTCTTCAAAAACGTCTTTCGGTGTATTTTTTTATTATTATTGATAGGCACGCCTTTGACACTATCTCACCTGATGGTAAGCGATGATGTGGTCGAAGATGGAGCACGCTTGCATACAAGTAACCTAGTCACTCTTGACTTAAAGACTCCCAGGTTGTAGCTATCAGGAACCACAAACTCCGGCAGGGAATTCCACTCCTTAGCTATACGCATTTTGAATGTGTTGTGTTGTGTGTGTGTAAACATTTTTTCTTTCTTTCTTTCAAAACGTTTTGTGCGTGTAGGTGGGATGTCCACCATGTACCGGTGGCGCATCGACGTTCGTCTTGTGGTCCAATGATGGAACGGGCTTGGCGGAATTAAATTATGCAATTCCGTCGCACATTCCCCAAAATGCAACCGGTAGAAAACCGACAGGCTAGCAACTTGTCGTCGATGTTCAAGACTTAGGAGCTTTGTCGCGACGAGCCTCTCATTGCCAATGATCATGGCTCGTTTCTCGAATGACTCAAGGGCAGCTGGTATCTGGCAGATCCGTCCCAAAGATGAGAGCAGCTAGTCTATTCTGTAAATAACCATTTCGATATCAAACTTCATCTGAGTGAAAAACCTCAAAAAGTGAGCTTTATTGCACACAGCAAAAAGGTCTTACGTTTGACGTAATTTGATACTCACCTCGGATTCCGCTGTCGAGACACGAAAATGTTGTTACAGAATAGGGTTACAGTATTCAATACACGATCGAACTTGCACGTGATAGAGTTTGAGCAGCTGTTCCGGCGTGAAGTACCGTCTCACCTTTGCTAGGATTCCCAACTTCCTTGCAGCCACTTGAGCTTTTGCCTTTATGAAAGTGCCAAAATTGAGAGTAGATGTTAATGTAACCCCAAGAAGCTCAAGTTGGTCGGTTATCGGCACTGTTGCACCTCGGAAAGATGGAGCTGGGTGGAATTGACTCCTTTTGGCGGAAAATAGACACGTTTGGGTCTTAGCAGCATTGAACTTGACCAGATTGGCATCGCCCCATTTAGAGACAGCCTGTAAGGACACGTTCAAGCGCTCAACCATATCCTCCCGGAGAGACCGCATCTGCGACCCACCAGGAAATCTGCGATCCAATCACACAAACCGGCGGGCAGACCGAAGGAAGGAAGCTCACTAATAAGGCTATCGTGCCAGATACTGTCGAAGGCCTTCGAGATGTCAAGGGAGACCGCTAGTGCCTCCCCGTGCTTCTCTATGGCCTCACTCCAGATGTGAATGGCATACGCTAGAAGATCCCCAGTTGACCGATTTCGGTGGAACCCGTATTGTCGGTCACTAAGGATATCATTCGCTTCTAGGTACGCCAGGAGCTTATGATTCAGCACGCGTTCCATAGTCTTACAGAGTATGAACGTTACCGAGATGGATCTATAATACGACGGGTCAGCTCGACTACCTTTCTTGGGCACGGACTGCACGTTAGCTTGCATCTCAGTCTTTGGCACTTTTCCAGTCTCAAACGAAAGTCGAAATAGGCGTTTCAAGATCGGAGACAACTCAGGCGCACAAGTCTTCAGAACAATTAAACAACTATTTCCCTTCTCTACGAGGAATTTTATCACGGGGCGGTGTTCTAAATTCCGAGAATTTCCAGATTCGACTGACATGGTGATGTTTGTTGCTCGATGAATAATTAAACTATCGAGTGCAAACTTAATTAGTGATTGCTTTTATAATACTACTGAGTGTCGCATCTAGTGACATGACTAACAAGCTAATTACTCTAGGTCACGAACTTTTCAGACTCCCCTCGTAAATAAATGATTCAAAAGTTACCATAGTGATTGTTGTAGGTAGTGTAAAATAGTGCATTTTGATGAAAGTGGACAAATGCCATCATGTATCAAACGACGTTTTTCAACACGTCAAAAACAAATTTTCATGAACGTAATATTTTGTATCAAAATATTTATGAAAAATGGCTTTAAGGCTTGCACATTGTTTCGAGTGCCGTGTTGGATTTCGAAAGTAAAGATACTAGATATACTAATATTTAAAAAAATAAATGTATTTGTATTTAGAACAAAAGTAATGTTAACTGCCCTTCCCCCAAGTACGAGCAGTAGTTTCGGCTGTGAGTTGTCTGTCAGTCATTCAGGAACAGAAGAGTTTTATATATACCTCGTGTGTTTATAGTCTTGATACGAAATAAAACTAAAATATTTTGTAGCGATGTTGAATATTAATTTATTGTTAATATTAATTATATCTACTGACATCTAGATTTAAATGTCTAGATGAAAGAGAAATATAATTTTTGTAGAGTTCTTTTCCTTGTTTTATGTAACTTAATTTCTCAATTTTTGAAATTAATATATTAAAACAAAATACTCTTATTGTTACCTCTTCAATATAGGAACATTACCGCGTCAATACTGTTTTCGTTATAGTTCAGTGGCGCCCTCTGTAACTAGCTTTGCGTAAGCAACCCTATTAGAATGACTTATTTTTATATTTAAGGCTGCTCTCGCTTAAAAATAGCGTGCAGATGAAGCAGTTTTTCTTCGGCATTTACTGAGTAATTACATTTGATGAAAATAGGTAGTAATCTACATACCTACGTAATTTCGTTTAGCTAGAATTTATATATCGGCATCACATAATAAGAAAAAAATCACCTCTAAATCGTTGAGATGAAACCAATTTTACTCTTCCATTTTTTATCAAAAGACTAAAAATATATATTTACTGCTTTGCAATACAAACGAAAATAATTTGGTTTTCTTACTTTTAAAAAATATGTTCTAGTTTTATTAAAAAAAAAAACCTGTCAAGAGCGAGTCGGACTAGCGCACCGAGGGTTCCGTACAAATTTGTAGGTACGTAGATATTATAAATAGTTCAGGAATCAAGACTCGCAGTTTTTTACGAGCTAAGAACCAGAACAAATCAGAGATTGGTTTTGGACCATGGCAAATACTTTTCAAGCAAGACCTACAACGCTGCGCTGTTACAAATCGTGTGAGGGTCGTTCTCCAATGGAAAATATTAACACCGTGATTCAGAAAAATGCGTCATCAGTGCAGCGCCATCTATCGACCATTTCGTAAACTGACAATACAAAGTAGGTATTTGGTAGCGGAAGACTTTAAAGAACGTATGTTACGATTAATAACGATAAGATATATTAATATCTTATCGTTATTAATCGTAACTAACGTTCTTTAAAGTCCTACCACCTCACTCACCTAGTACCTTCACTCATATTTTAGTACGTTTCAAAAGTTTAACAAATAACTCAACAATTTTCATGCTTTCGTGCATTTTATTTTTTCTCAATAGATGGCGCTCTGACTTATACAGAGTTGATACGACAGAGGGGCATTAAATCAAACTACGTATACTATACGTGTTCAGTATTAATTCGATACGGTACAAAAACAAAAAGCGCCATAAATGAGAAAATATTTTTTTCAAACAAACTAAATAGCTTGCAAATCCGAATAAAACGCAACCACCCTTTGTAAAAAAATGACACTGACCTTAGATACCGCTAGGTAAAAGCGGCAACGTCGCGCGCGCGCCGGAGCGCGGTGTGCGGTATCTCGTGTGCTCGGCGGGGGCCGGGGCGGGGGGGCGGCCGGCGACTTAGGCCTCCGCTCGCACTGGCTTTTATGTTAGGTAACGTTTCGAAGTACGCGCACAAAAACAAACACACTAAATTTTTAAATTTTCGATGTGTCCTCCACTCACATAGATGCACAAATTATACCGACAGAGAATATTGTTATTTATTTTTCTAATTAGATCACTGTCCGTCGCTAAGCACTTTAATTTGTGAAATGCTAAAATAATCCTATTTTTTAACTCATCAATTGTATTTACCTCTGAGGCATACACTTCACCCTTAATGTACCCCCACAAAAAGAAATCTATGGGAGTGAGGTCCGGAGATACTAATTCTAAATAATAATAATCCCAAGTTACGTGTCCTATCACCATAAAAAACAGTCAATCACAAAAAAAACACTAATACTAAATAATAATAATCCCAAGTTACGTGTCATCTCACAGTAAAAGAAAGAAATACTGTCTTATACTTATTTAGTGTCCTATTCCTATCACAATAACAAAATAAAATCACAATTGTTTGCGCGCGAATTCGACAAACCGTACGTTCCGAAAAGATAGCGTCGGCGCACTGAATAGAGGCCCCACTTAGCGATCGCAAAAAACAAGGATGCAACAAACTGACCTATTTCTGTTTCTTTCAAACTTGTGTCGCTTTCGTAGTGAAAGTGCAAGTGTGTGTGTATTGATTGCTTCCTTGTTTGCATTGCCAATTTTTAGTGAATGTCCTTCGACATTTGCGTCAGAGCGGCAACAACGCATCGTAGATTTATCGTTGTAAGGTGCATGACCTATGCTTAGACGATAATCAGCTGTTAGAAAAGATACATCGTGTTCAAACGGTGCAAAAACTTTAAAAATTATTTGCGACTAAACTACTGCTCGTATAAAATTTATTTTTGGCACAGAGCTTGAAAATGGTACCTAGTATAGGCAGTTTAAAGGAAAGCCCCTCTGTCGTATCAACGTTGTATATATATATCTTTGGGATGGATCTGCCAGATACCAACTTGATGCCCTTGAGTCAATTGACAAACGAGCCAAGAGGATCATCGGCAATGAAAGGCTCGTCGCGATGAAGCTCCAGTCTTGAACATCGACAACGAGTTGCAAGCCTGTCGGTTTTTCGGTTCTCAATTTTGGCCCTTTCATAAAGGCAAAAGCTCAAGCGGCTGCAAGGAAGTTGAGGATCCTAGCAAAGGTGAGACGGTACTTCACGCCGGAACAGCTGCTCAAACTCTATCACGTGCAAGTTCGATCGTGTATGGAATACTGTTCTCATCTTTGGGACGGATCTGCCAGATACCAGCTGCCCTTGAGTCAATTGAGAAACGAGCCATGATCATTGGCAATGAGAGGCTCGTCGCGACAAAGCTCCAAAGTCTTGAACATCGACGGCGAGTTGCTAGCCTGTCGGTTTTCTACCGGTTGCATTTTGGGGAATGTGCGACGGAATTGCATAATTTTATTCCGCCAAGTCCGTTCCATCATCGGACCACAAGACGAACGGCGATGCGCCACCGGTACACGGTGGATATCCCACCCATACGCACAAAACGTTCTGGTAACACATTCATAATGCGTACAGCTAAGGAGTGGAATTCCCTGCCGGAGTCTGTGTTTTCTGATAGCTATAACTACAACCTGGGAGTCTAAGTCAAGAGTGAATAGGTTATTTCTAGGCAAGCGTGCTCTATCTTCGACCACATCATCGCTTACCATCAGGTGAGATAGTGGCCAAACGCGTGCCTATCTATAGTAAAAAAAAAAAAACTTATTAGATTAGGACAGGAAGTTTCTACTTAAATTTAAAAATTCAATATCTTTTGAAATTGTGGGTCGATTTTGATGAAATAAACGTTAAATTTTACTCGGGGATAAAATTTTTTTTTTAAGTAGGTACCTAGATTTTGAATCCAATCAGTGGTTTATTAAGCTTGATGATTGATTACGTTCTTTAAATAATGGCTATATTTTTCATGATTTATCACAAATAGTTTTTAGATTTTTCCCTATACCTGTAGTATAAGACGGTATTATGTACTTGCCAAATTTCATAGTTCTAGGTCAACGGGAAATACCCTATGAATTTTGATTCCCATGAGAGTGTCGAAATATTCGTTTTTTGCGGCATAAACGGTCATATCTTTCTTTTATGTTTAAATATAAAAATGATTTTTTACAGCTTCAAGGGACCGTAGACCTGAGTGTATAGTTTAAATTTCAACTCGATACCTCCACGCGTTCCCGAGATAAAAACTCTTGACAGACAGACGGACGGAAAACAAAGTGATCCTATAAGGGTTCCGTTTTTTCCTTTTGAGGCACGGAACCCTAAAAATGAAAAAAAAAAAAACGGGTAGCGGAGTGGCGCATAGAGGTGTAGTTAGCTCCGTTTGTATGCACAAGGTAATTGGCATGTACTACAGCCCTACGCACGCGCTTTCGTACCTCTCGCTCGCTTCCCTCTACAATACGCGGCGGCAAGGCGCGCGACGCCCTGCTCACCGCCATGTCACAAATTTTATTAAATAAAGTAAAGAAAGCAATAAAGTATATATAAATAAATAAATAAATATACCAACCACAAAACAAAATCTTTCAAAATAATTACCTACATCGTAACTGTTTGAAAAATAGCTCTATTATAATTACCGGCTGCAAAACGAGAAACACGAGTGTGCTCGCTTACGAATAAAATAACGTAAACGTCAAATCACATAATTGCTAAATACGAGAAAACCAGGCAGAAAATAAAATCCATCTATCTATTTGAGATAAAATCGTTTTAAAATTGCATGTTTTACAGATCCAACTCAAAATAAGAGCAAAACGAGGTGTTTTTTTATCCAATCGTGTTTTCGCTTCAACAGATTTAAAGATTAATGGTGTCCAAATAGCAAACTCTTAGGTCATATAGATGCCGAGAACTAAATCGCTCAATTTCACCAAAACAGCATGATATGGACTCTTAAATCTAGATGTCCATGTCAGTAGGTAGTTATAATTTATGTAGGTAAACAAAATTGCCCTCCAGTGGATCAAGGGGCACAGTGGATCCTTAGGCAATGATGCCGCAGACGAACTTGCGAGGAGAGGTTCCGAAATGCAGTGCTAGGCCCGTACCCACTCCTCCCCCTACCTTTCTCACAGTTTCGTTCATGGTTCCGCCAGAGATCAACTGAACTTCATAATAACAAATGGTCACAGGCTACAGACTGCAGACAGTAACAAACAGTGCCAAGATTTCAACCGCGACTAACAAAACGACTACTCAGCCTAAGTAGAAATAAACTCAGAATAATTATAGGGACAATAAACAGCCCACTCTGCAGGGGCTGCCGAAGAATCAGCTGCCGTTGGGTCGTCAACAAAAATCCTCGGAACGGTGAGGTCGCTCCGCGAAGCCTGTAATGCTCCCAGGAAACTTCTGTGCTTCTGGGCGGAGCTAGGCTGGCGAACTTAGCCAGGATAACCACGCACAACGGACCGAATGAGATTCTTAAGTGCGGAGAATGAGTCCCAACTATTACTACTACTACTACATCGCTACAAAAATATTTTAGTTTTAATTCGTCTCAAGACATGAGAACACGAGGTAGGTATATTGATTAGTTTGCTTGCCGAAGTTTACCAACAAAGTGTGCAAGTTCGGGCGGAGAGCGGCAGTGGTCCGCCGCCTGAAGTGGTGATGAGATGGCGCAGAGAGGCGCAAGCCACCATCATGAGGCAATGAGCGGAGAGGCTGGAGACGCCTAGTGCCGGTCACTGGACTGTTGGGGCTATCCAGCCAATCCTAGAGGAGTGGGCACGAAGGCAACACGGGACGTTGTCCTTCCGTTTAGTGCAGGTTTTGTCGGCGCAAGGCTGTTTTGGCAAATACCTGCAAACAGTGGCAAGACGGGAGGTGACTCCCGTGTGTCACCAGTGCGGCTGCAGCCAAGACACGGCTCTGCACACTCTCGAGCAGTGCCCTGCCTGGGAAGCGCAGCGCCGTGTTCTGGTCGCAGAAATTGGAGAAGATCTATCGCTGCCGGTCGTTGTAAGGGGTATGGTCGGCAGTGAAACGGTATGGGAGGCGGTTGCGTCTTTTTGCGAGGACGTAATCTCGCAGAAGGAAGCGGCGGAGCGGGTCAGGGAGGAAGACTCTCTCGCTGACCCGATTCGCCGCAAAAGGACAGGACGGCAAAGGCGGCGAAGGCCTGCAGACGATAGATCGAGGACTCTATCGTCCACGCTGAAAGGTCCCTGGAGTCGTGGTGATGTCCCAGTGCACCCCGCATCGCTGAAAGAATAGGGAGCCCGAGCGGGCCACGCTGGATGGGTCGCGAATGTCATGCGTAGCAGTCCTCGCGACCCACCCATCAAGGCGAAAGTAGGTGCACAGGCGAAGTTTTTAGTGGGTGCAAGTCCCACATAACCACGTCGTCTCCCCGGGGTGATGTGGTATGCGTTAGGCATTATCTTCGCACGAAAAAAAAAAGGTATATTGATTAAGTAGTTGATAAAAGTTAATAATTTGATGCAATTTATACTACCTATATATTTGTTGATAAAATATGTATTTCCTCAGTTTATAAATTCACAAAAATTAAAAGACCTCGCTGGTTGAACCTTTTAGCTGACTTTCTAAGTGTGGATTACCAAAACCGTAAATCGAACTAACTCTGGTACGAAAACGCTTCTTGTCTTAGAAGCGTTAAAGGTTTAAGCGTTACTTTAAGAGCTACTGGTTCGAATTGAAAAATGCTAATCTTATAAAACTGGAGAGTTTGGTTGGTTGCACGCGCTCATCTCAGGAGCAGGATCAGGTTCGAATTTTGTGGAAAACATATTTTAGTGTTAGATATAGCCCATTTCGAGGGTGGCCTATATGCTATGAATAGGCGGACCCTGGCAATGGCCGGGATTAACGCCAGGTGGAAGAAGAAGAATGAACTTGCTTCCAAAAAAATGTTTCCTTTTTAGTAAAAAATAAATATAATATTAGTAATCTGTTGATTAGTAGCATGAACATAAAGTACCTACCTATACTTCCCGCCCAGGATCCGCTTCACCTTATAAGTATACATTTTAATAGAAAATAATTTGTTAACTTACTACTTTCATGAGTGTATCTACGACTCTTAAAATATTTGACTCTGATCCACCACATACAATGAGATTGGTATGTGGTACTATTTTTCCGCAAAATAGTTTTGATTGATAACTATCTGGTACGATCGTTTCGATCAATTTACATGACCCATAATCCCATAATTGGATGCAATCTTTCTCTTGCCAAGAGCATGTTAGTATCTGAAAATAAACCGCGATGTTAGAAAGGAAGGTAGAAATTCATTGCTGCACGTTAAAATAGTGCTGAAATTCATCATCATCATTTCAGCAAATAGCGTGGGCGCGAGCCGGTCTACCGGGAGTGCGTATGGACGTGCGGGCGACTCTACTTCACTCCGCACCAGGAAGTTTTTGGACGAACACCATGTACGGTGTAGTTTGAGTAAGACACAGACTTTGATGAAAGGAAGTTACTGACTTATCATTAATTAGATAGCGTAAAAATCATGATTATAATAGGTATTTAGATATCAAATGCGCACTCACTTGTCTTCCGGACTTATCAAAATCAAGTCCTTCCCCGCACATGTGTACACCGGCAAAGTAGCGGGTCGCGAAAGGCGTGCGGTCATCCCAACACATGACGTTGTCGTCCCAACCGCCGGATATCATCTCATGCTGAGACCTGGGATTGAAGGCACATGCAAATATTCTTGATGTGTGGCCGTCCACCCTGTTCTTCGCGCCGCTGTAACATACCATTTACTGACTCGTAGCCAATTGCCAAAAACGAAACGCACTTATAAATAAATCTAGTAATGCAGGAGATCAAGAGTGAATAGGTTATTTCTAGGCAAGCGTGCTCCATCTTCGACCACATCATCACTTACCATCAGGTGAGATAGTGGTCAAACGCGTGCCTATGATTAGTAAAAAAAAAAAAAACCTAACTATTTGAGAACTATGATGAGTTGACCTTTAACGAAATTAAATCTCTCTAGAGTAGATTTCGTGAAAGGTAAACCTATAGTGTACGGTGCACCCGGGCTCAGGAGTGTAGAGGGCGCATATTGTCCGAAATTTTCTATCAGACATTTCTGACGTCCGCCTCTAACGCATTCATACATTTTGTTATCGACCCCGAATACTATCAGACACCTTAGAATTCTCACGAACACAGTCTAAAACAAACTGGTCAACAATTTTGACCGGACCGTCGTGCTCCTCGACGAGGTGGGCAGGCTCTTTGTAAGAGTAACTGCTAACAGCCTCGTCGGGCACCACGGTCGTGGAGAACCAGCACGGTTTCCACAAGCGGCACTGGGGGGTCGCACGAAGCGTCGGCCGACGTAATGACACCCGGGTTTTCAATTCAATTCAATTAAATTTATTTCAGATAGATTACAATCATAATAATTACAAATTATAAACATCCATAGCAATTTAAATAAAATATTACTAGACACAAACACAACAAGGGAAACAAACAAAACAAACAAACACACAACATTGGAGACATTGGATCAGGTCCGCACTACCCGTACATGTAACTTTGTCCAATGCTCCATGAAGTGGCAATCCACATCCATTCTCCCTACAATGAGCTTCAGTAAGCTGTTGGGGCTGCCCCGTATGCAGCGCATCAGGGAGGCTATTCTTTTGCGATGTATCGCCTGAAAGCCATCTACTTGAGCATCTGCAAACATACCTGATGCGCTACAAAAGCGTGACAACCCCATCAACATCCTGAATGCATTATTGTATTGGACCCGCAGGGCACTGTAAGTCCCCTGCGTATGCCTCACCCATAGGCTGCATGTATAAAATGACTGACAGTACGCCTTGAATAAAGTCATTTTTACCTGTGTAGTACAGCGTGCAAACCTACGGGCCAGCATATTAGCTCTGACTGACAATGCCCTGCGTTCCCTTTCAATATCCACGTTATCTGTGAGGGCCTCGGTGACCCAGTGGCCCAGGTACTTAAATTGCGCCACTCTTTTGAGAGCACTGCCATTCAATGTGACCTGAGGTACGGTGTCATAGCTCTTCTTGTTTGCTACAGTCATTGAGAGGACCCGGCAATTGGGTCTTGAGGTGGCCCTACTCAAGTCCGAAGCCATGTGCTTTCATGGCTCTCGGAACGCACCACCATCGAGATCCTAAATAATGGTAACTCCTCACGCCCCAGCCGCTGCAACAGAAGACAGTCGCAGGGCGATTCGCGGCCACCATAGGCTCGGGTCTGCGGATGGCGAGCGATGGGTGGCACGTCGTCCGCTCAGAACCAGTTGTATTCCATGCGCACCTCAGAGAGATGTCAGCATAGTAGTCGGGGGATGCGGTCCTTGAACGCAAAGGGATTTGGAGGAACACGGATTAGCTCCCGTAATCCCATGTTAGGTTACTTTAAACCCTGCAGGCGGAAATAGGGCTCCGTCAACTTACCTTGATGACAAGCGTATCTAATTTAAGCCGAATGTACACACCCAAAGTAAACCTAACCAACATCGGAAAAGGAAGGTCCGTTTTATTCGTAACTCTAGGGCGTACATGTGACGTCACATCTGAACAGACCAGTGAGAGCCTTGTTTCTTGTAGACTTGTGCTCTGATTGGTCGCCATTTTATACCAGTTCACTATTTATATTCTCGGAATGACAGAGATTATAGACTATAAAATTTTGATGCGTAAAAAAGTATTCCAAATGTTCAGTTCACAATAATTTATCGAGAGTTTACAATCACTCAAGATATTTTGTAGACTTCACTGAGGTATTCATATAGTTCAATGGTAGACTTACGTATTTTGCGATTATCCGGTGACATCTACACTTGTTCGTACCAACCTATTTACCGCATTTAACGGCTGCGTAGGTACTTAATCATTGATTTTGTTAGGTGGAGATAGAATTATGGTCCACAGACCATGCCGTTACATAATAACCATACCTATCTTCGCAAATAGGTAGTTACCTACTAGAAGTCATAAGTATCACGATTCACGAGTAGGTACCTACCTACAATGTTCACAACCCACCTGATGTAAAAAGCTCGTTCTTGAGTTTGTGCTTCTTCGTCGTACATGTTCAACTTGGCATCATCACCATATGTAACAAATTTACTATTACGTGGATGGTAATTTAATCCCAAGGTTTGACGTTTCTCACGAATCGTGTATAAACATTCATCATATTTATATTTCCAGCATTTGATGCACCCGTTAACATCTAAAGATCAAATATTAAAGTCACAAAAAACAAACATTAAAGATCTTACATTGAAATAAAAAAAAAATGGCAATCATATCTACCTACATGTAGGGTAGGTATCACTGAGTAGTTGGTTGGTATGTAGGTTTAGTTTCATCTTTACGCATTGATGCTTAAAGAGGGAAAGATTAAAATGCTCCGTAGATTCCGAGCTCTGGGATTTGCCTTGCCTGAGAATACTTGCTAGATAGTCGGTAAGTTTTATTATCTAATATTTTCACAATCATCCGCTTCTTTCGATAGTGGTAGGAACACAAGCAGTCAGCTTTGTTTTTAGTTCCTCAAACCAAAACCATTATGCACAGATATTCGGATATTCGATGCTAAATCTATAAAACAACGACCCTTTTTTTTTTTTTTTTTTTAAGTATGGGAAATCATCAACTGACTCCTCCCGCTTTGGGTGAAGCAGAAGGGAGTGTCAGACTCTTACTGACTAAAACCCATCCGCGTTTCTCCCAGTGCCCTTTGCGTTCCAGGGTACGGTGCCTCTTTCGAACGAAGTCCGCAGCCCCAGCAGGCACTGGCCCTAGCGGGCCCCGTCTTTTACGCTGACAGCTCTTTGAGGCACGCGTGAAACACAGCGCGCCGTCCACCCGGGCCTGGTTCTGATCAGACGGCGAGCCACCCAATGCTCGCCATCCGCAGGCTCGCGCTTACGGTGGCCGAAAATCGCCCTGCGACTCCCGACGCCCGGGGCGTCTTCTTCTGTTGCGGCGGCTGGGGCGTGAGGTTTCCCTTTCTCTCACACGTTCGGCTTCCTCCTTTGATAACATTACTGCTTCGCAGAAGGAGGTGATCGCTTCCCATGTCTCCTCGCTTCGGACCATAGTTTGAACCAGGGCCGGACACGAGAGATCGCCGCTGCCGATCGCCTCGGCGAGGACACGGCGGTGCTCCGCCCAAGCAGGGCAGACCTCAACCGTAAGCTCCACCGTGTCCTTCGGAAAATAACGACCCTAAAGTGACTGTAAAGTTTACCATTGGCAATATTTAGTGGGTACAAGTTATGTAAAAATGAATGAAAACCAATCATGTGTACCATAACAATACTAACAGGATGACAACAACGTATTAGTAATGGGATTCGCTTTGCTGACTGGGCGGTGTTTGATGGCAGTTACAGGTCCTGGATAAGCACGACATTCGTCGTCTACCAGCGTATGTAAACAATTTCCATTATCGCAACTAAACACTCTTATTGTACCGTCCGTGAAACCAGCTGCTATCTCATTGACATCTTCTGTATATTTACAGCACATTATATCCTTATTCGTATCTCTGAAACAAGAGCAATCACAAAATATTCTAAGACTAGCAGTCGCGCATGTGCGCGTGCGGTGTAAGGGCAACTTTGTTCTCTTTGAAAGTATGATTAGTATTTAGTGAACATTCCCAAAGATTTGTGACAGTAAGCGAGTTATGGACTGCGAAGTTGGGCCCTCAATCCTCACATAGAGGGTTGAGGGCCCACCTGTATCGGAATAACTATGGACGCTACAGAAAAAGTCGATCTTTATGCCAAAATCTAAGCTAATGCCAAACAAAATTTGTGATAACAAGATACCTAGCTATTATAGCAAAACACTGTCCTACTCCGGTGTATATTCGTTCAAAATGGGCCCTCAATCCACACACACGTAAAAGTTTATTACGCAAATAAAACGAAACCATTATGTATTGATACATAATCATGTATGTATTTTACCTGAAGGTGCAAAAATAAACTATTTTTATTAACTTACAGCTGCTGCTGTTTGAACTCCTATATGCTACTTTAGTTATTTGTGCAACAAGAGAGCAAAGTCGTTTTTTGCTGTGAATGTTGATTTGAATCCTGAGTGTGGCGAGGAATTCAAAGGCACGAGATGCAAAAAATTTTGCTCTCGTGTAACACACATAACTTTTCACTTCAGTAGCTCAAACATGTAGGTTTTGCTGCCTCAAATCAGAAAGCAAAATGCGATTTTGCTCAATGAGTGAGACCAAGTAACTTTTTTTTTTTTCAGAAAGTCGCGAATATCTTATTCAGCTGTGGGTTAATTATACAATTCGAAACATTCACACTATCTCTTTCCCGCCATTAGAAAGAGAGAGAGAGAGACAAAGACCAGCCCTTTCGAAGTTCTGATTTTGAATTCGACCTCAAAGACAAACACGTTCGGAAGTTCGTACCAACTAAATAAATTTTGAAAAAAGATAATTCTGTCTTTTAATGTAATTTACTGAATTTTTAAACGAAAATAAGTATTGACTGCAAAATGAAACTGATATTTAACCTGTAAATATTTATTTCTAGTTTCAATAATGTTACGTAATATATTTTGAATAATAAAATATCATGGGTGCTTTTTCGAACACGCCTTAACTTAAATACAAGAGCGTTAATAAAATTTCGTGGCTGGCGTAGAGTTGAATAAGTGAAAAAATATTAAAATATGAGTGAATTAGCGACGAGAACAGTTTTTTAGCACCGAAAGAGTTAAAACAACAAGTTACTTATTAATGCAGAATTAAGTTTCCTACACGAGAAGTCTCGCGAGAAATATCTGAAAGCATACCATGTCTTCAATGAATGGAGACTACAAAGGACGCAAGCAGTTTTTCGGAGACGGTGTTGTGTTTTTATTTTATAGTACAGAACACGTACATTAATTTCAGATACGAATCATCCATTAAAGTTGTGGATTTCAGCCGATCTAAGCGTGGCCGTGCTGGGACAGATACGCTGCAGCCCGGCCACTGAAAATGGTGTATAAGTCATGAAATAATGTGGTACTATTATTTCTCTTTCTAGTACCAAAAGGTACCTACATATCCGTGCAGTTTTCTTCCATAACCATGACTTTGTATGGCGTTGTGGCCGGGCTCTGGCCTGGCCACGACGCCATACAAAGTGTTATACGGAACACACCTTCGGCTACGCTCTTGGCTGATTCCGGAGCCGATCTCACCACATAAAAACGCACGGCGGGCGGGTGGAAGTCCAATGCGGTTGCACAAGGCTCAATAGAAAATAAGTCGAAAATCTGTAAGCGTATAGTGGAAACAATACCTAAGTCTAAATTCGACCTCGGATCCTAGGTCTCACCCACGTCCATCCACTTCCAACGTCGCACAGTGTACTTATACCTACAGAAAGCCGATCAGAGTCACCAACGTTCACCGTTGTTCCTTCTCAATCCGCCACCGAAACAGATACCTTAACCCCAGATAATCAAGCTCAACTCAATGCAACTATAAAATTGCCAAATAAATCTGTTACTTTTAATTTGCAGAATTGTAGTCCATTTTATTGAATTGGTACCTCTATCTACATTGTTAATTATTTTGATTCATAATAAATAGTTATTTCAATCTATTCCTGTTTATTATTTTATCTCCTAAAGTGTTATCGCTGCTGAAGTGAAAAATAAATTGTGAAAATTTGTAAAAGCAAGAACAGTAGTGCTATTCTATAACAACATTTTCGTGTCTCGACAGCGGAATCCGAGGTGTTATACTCACCTCGGACACCACGTAACACCTTTATGTTGTGTGCAATAAAGTTCACTTTGTGAGCTATCTCACTCAGGTGAAGCTCGATATCGAAATGGTTACTTACAGAATAGACTAGCAGATCACCATTTCTTGATTTTAGAAAGTTATCTAAGTATACTAATATGAGGATGGATTGAAAAGTTCGCGGCCTCAGCAAGAAAACAATATAAAATATAAGCAAAAGTAATTTCATTTTTCCACGTAATCTCCACTTAACTCTATGCACTTCTTCCATCTGGTTTCCAATGCCTGTATGCCGGTCATAAAAAAAGTTTATTCAAGGCCATCAAAAAAGTCACCTACCGCAGCTTCGACCTCCTCTTTGATGAAAATTTTTGACCTCCAAGGTGTTTTTTTAGGTTTGGGAATAAATGAAAGTCTGAAGGTGCCAAATCAGGGGAATAGGCGGGATGGGTCAGTAATTCAAAGCCACAATCACGAATTTGAGCCATAGATTCAACAGACGTGTGAACGCGTGCATTATCCTGATGGAACAACACTTTCTTGCGGAGTTATCCTGGCCTTTTCTCTTTGATTGTTTCACGCAAGCAACGTAAGAGGGTGCAGTAATAAGCCGAGTTTATAGTTTCACCTTTTGCAAGGTAGTCCACCATGATGACACCCTTAGCATCCCAAAAAACTGACGCCATCACCTTGCCAGCTGACAAAATTGTTTTGGCTTTTTTTGGAGTCGGTTCATCAGATTTTTTCCACTGCTTGGATTGCTGTTTTGACTCTGGGGTGTAGTGGTGTACCCAAGTTTCATCCATTGTTACAAATGATGAACGATGCGGCTCCGGGCGAAAAACACTGCCCCGGGGCCTGATGGAATTCACGGTTGCGTGTTGGCCCTCGCTCTGAAGGAGCTGGAGCCCCATCTGAGAGGACTCTACTCAGCGTGCCTGGAGCAGGGCCAGTTTCCCGTTCAGTGGAAATCTGGTCGTCTGGTCCTGCTCAGGAAGGCGGGGCGCCCTGCGGACTCGCCGTCCGCGTACCGGCCCATAGTGCTGCTGGACGAGGTGGGAAAGTTGTTTGAGCGGATAATCGCAGCCCGCCTCGTCAGCCACTTGTGCGGAGAGGGGCCGGACCTGGCTGAATGCCAGTTCGGGTTTCGGCATGGGCGCTCCACTATCACGACGATATCGCGAGTGAGAGTCCTGGCGGAGGAAGCGGTGTCCCGGGGCGGGGTGATGTTGGCGGTGACTTTGGACATCTCCAACGCCTTCAACACGCTGCCCTGGAGTTGTATTCGGGAGGCACTGCGTTATCATCGAGTGCCTCCCTACCTCCGCCGCGTCATTGGGGCTTATTTGGCGGACAGGTGTGTCACCTATCTGGGACGTGATGGCAGACATCAGTACCCCATGTCGTGCGGCGTTCCACAGGGCTCGGTCTTGGGCCCACCCCTGTGGAACATCGGTTACGACTGGGTACTGAGGGGCGAGCTTCCGCCGGGTGTGGACCTGACGTGTTACGCTGACGACACGCTGGTTACTGCCCGGGGGAGCTCGTACAGAGAGGCAGCGTTGCTGGCGACGGCCGCGGTCTCACAGGTGGTGAGCCGCATACGGCGCCTTGGCCTGGAGGTGGCCCTCAACAAGTCGGAGGTCATAGCCTTTCATGGTCCCCGGCGGGCGCCACCGCCGGGATCGCACATAGTTGTTGGGGGGGCCCGTATCGCTGTCGAGTCCACCATGAAGTACCTGGGATTGGTGCTCGACAGCCGGTGGGATTTCGGCCCCCATTTCCGGCGGCTGGCACCCAAGTTGTTGGGCGCGGCTGGGGCGCTGTCAACGCTGCTTCCCAATCTGGGGGACCCGAGCACCGCTTGCAGGCGGTTGTACGTGGGGATCGTGCGATCGATGGCCCTGTATGGGGCCCCGATCTGGGCGGCTGACCTGACGGCCGGCACCATCACTGTTCTGAGGAAGCCGCAGAGGGTGATGGCCGTCAGAGTCATCAGGGGTTATCGCACGATCTCCTACGAGGCGGCTTGCGTACTGGCCGGATCTCCGCCCTGGGACCTGGAGGCAAAAGTCCTCGCGTCACTGCACCGGTGGCGTGAGGACGCGCGGGCGCGCGGCGAGCGACTGATGCAGCGGCACATTGAGCTGCGTCAGTCGCAGTTGCGCGAGGTTCTGGTGGCGGAATGGCGGAACAGGCTCTCACGCCCTTCCGCTGGCCTCGTCACTATCGAGGCCATCCGGCCGGTGCTCGACCTGTGGCTCGGGAGAAGGCACGGCTCCTTGACATTTCGTGTGACGCAGGTCCTCTCGGGGCATGGCTGCTTCGGGAGGTTACTGTGTCGCATAGGCAGGGAGCCGGACGCTCGGTGTCACCACTGCGTCGACTGTCGGGAGGACACGGCGCGGCATACACTGGCAGAGTGTGCCGCTTGGGAGGGGCCACGCCGTGCCCTCATCTCTGTGGTAGGCAGTGATCTCTCGCTGCCGGGCGTAGTTCGTGCTATGGTCGACGGCGAGGAGTCCTGGGACGCGGTGGTCTCCTTCTGTGAAGCAGTTGTCGCGCAGAAGGAGGCTGCGGAAAGGGAGAGGGAGATCTCCAACTCTCTCCCGGCCCGCAGTAGGCGCACCGGGCGTCGGAGGAGGGCATACGCTGCCCTCTTCCGGCCCCCCTAACTGGGTCCTGAGGCGTCGGACTTGGGGATATCCGTCGCCCCCCATTCATTCGGACCCGAGGTGGCAGCGCGTGGTGTTCCCGTGCGCCCCTCTTTGACGTTTGCGGGGGGAGTCAAACACCTCACTTCCCCCGCTGACCCGAGGTGGCCTGCAGAGGCGGGCCGGCACCAGCCGGGGATTACGGAAGTCGCATTAGTTCTCGCGATCCCCGGTTGGTGAGAGATGGAGCACCGGGGTGGTTTTAGTCAGTAAGAGTCTGACAGAACCCTCCGCCCGCCCCAGGGCGGAGGACATCCATGAGGATTTCCCCCCGTTATATAAAAAAAAAAAAGAGTGGTACACCACAGTTTGTTTACCACAAGTCACTTCGAAAATGTAACTCAAAGCGACGCATCATCCTACATCATGACAATGCAAGCTCACACAGCGCTCGTCAAACGATTGAGTATTTGAAGCAGGAAAATGTAGAAATTCTTGACCATCCTCCATACAGTCCTGACGTAAGCCCTAACGATTTCTATACATTTCCTAAAATTAAGAAAAGTCTTCGTGGTAATAGGTTCCAGTCTGGTGAAGAAGCAGTCGACGCTTTTAAGTCAGCCATTTTGAACACCCCCTCTTTAGAGTGGAATAAATGTTATAATAACTGGTTTGAGCGAATGGAAAAGTGTATTAAGCTACGTGGTGAATACTTTCAAAAACAATAAAAAGTACTTTAAGGTTCTAGTTGTGTCTTTCTTCAAAAGACAAAACTTAAAAGGCATGGCCTCTTACTACGTTATGGTATACTGGTATGGGAAAACTCGGTGCATCTTGGAAGAGTTTTTATCGCACAAAAGAGGTTTAAACGTGCGATTTTTAATGTAGACCCACTTACATCTTGTAAACCACTGTTTAGGAAACTTAAAATACTTACACTAACTGGTATTTATATTGAAGAGATATGTAAATTTACCTAATCTCACCCTGAGATGTTTGAAAAACTGGAAGATAAATGTGAGTTCAAAACTAGATATCCTAATAGACTAATTAATCCTAGAATAAAAACGGAACTATACAGGCAAAGTAGCTATCCTATGTGTATTCAAATATATAATAAGATTCCTATCCAAATTAAAGAACTTCCAATGGTTCGTTTGAAAAGGGATTTACACAGGTAGGTAAATTGAGAATCCTTTCTATAATATACAAGAATTCTTTCAATTTAAATATAAATGATTTAATTGTACCTACCTACACCAAAATTTGCATGTCAGATGTTATGATTGAATATGTTGCTAGCATACTACTATTTCCCCACCGCTGTATCTCCACGTTGTCGTCGTGGTGGGGCTTGTGTGTCTCAATGATCTTGGAGCTCTGCCGGTAGAGTTACTCATGCCGGAAAGGTCCGAGTGAGAGACCAGACCAAGAGAGATACCGGGAAGCGGTTGCTCCTGATTGATCGACGGTAATCGATCGACAGATGACGTGACCATGCCACTGCGGTGCAGGCGCACCAAAGTGGCGCACCTTTCTCTCCTTGAGGAGAGAATTTTCGGCGGGTTCGCTGAGCTGGGTTGGCCGGACAGCGAACGGAGGCATGTTTAATGCCGCCGGGGGCTTGGCTTGACCGCCTGGCCCAGAGGAAGGCTACCTCTAAGATAAAAAACCACCTAATCCTAAGCTTTGAAGCGCGGTCTGATCTTGCGGGTCAGACTCGGACTCTGCGTCAGGCGTCGGCTCGGCAAGCTCTGGACGCGAGGGAGTGGGGTCTGCTGCTGGGAACTCCAAGTTCTTTCGAAAGCGGCCCCGGCAGGAGGATGACCAGGGATCGTCTTCAAACGAGATGGCCTCGGCCCGAAAAATCCCCACCAGTAGGCGGGGTAAGGGCCGAGAAGGAGGTAAAGGGAGGGGGCTCGCCTCCAAGGAGGTGGCCCAGCGAGCCTCAAAATTCGTCGAGGAGGGGTGCCAACCTGGAGTGACCGATCGGAGGGCTCCCTTGGCATCTTCCAGCGATGAGCCAAACACCGGTGTCGGCTCCGATGTGGAGCGTAAGGCTAGGTTTGCGGAGGTCGTGAAGGCCGCGATCCGCGATGTATCCTTGAAGAGGTCGCAGTCCTCTAAAAACAAGGCTATAAGTGCGGCCTCAGCCTCCATTTTGGCCGCAGCGGAGGCCAACTGCTGCGGGCCTCCATCGGACGAATTGTCCAGGCTGCGGGCGGAGATCGCCCGCTTGGCAGCAGCCACCGAGCTTCTCCAAAAGGAGAATAAGAAGCTCCAAGCAGACCTGGCCGGGCTTCGAGGGGCCGGCTCAAACGAGGCGCTTCAAGGGGGAAGCAAAGGCGGGCAAAGCCACGCCATGCTGGCGGAGGACAAGCTCTTGAACCTGGTGCGCCAAGAGCTGGCTACCTTCCAGGAGCGGTTCCAGGCACGATCCTCCACTTTAGAGGGCATCGTATTGCGCCCCCCACTAGCGGCGAGTCAGACGGGCTCGGGCCAGAAAAAGGTGGTCTCGTATGCGGCAACCGTGGCTGCCAAATCGGGGTCATCTGGTCAGGCCAACCGAGGGGCTGGACTGGCAAAGACCAAGCTGAAGAAAGGTGGGATGGCTGCACAGGCAGCACGAGCTCCAGCTCCAGCTGTGCAGCAGACGCCTCCGTCTTCAAACTCTCCTGCGGCCGAAGCTGGATGGCAAATAGCTGGTGAGTTGAAGAAGGCGAGAAAGGCAACCAGGGCGGCCAAGAAACGCGAGAGGAGGCGGCGACAAAAAGAGCGAAGCGTCGCAGCCAGGCTCCGTGCCCCAAAAACCGCAGCTGTAGTGATCACACTACAGCCGGACGCGGAGAAGAAGGGCGTGACGTACAGCCAAGTGCTCGTAAAGGCAAGGGAGGCGGTGAACCTTCAGGAGCTCGGCATTACTGGGGGCCTCCGACACAGGGTAACCATGACTGGGGCCCGGATGTTGGAGATCCCCGGTGCAGCCAGTGGCCCGACCGCTGACGCTCTGGCTGAAAGGCTTAGAGCGTCCTTGAGTGCGGACGAGGTCCGAGTGTCCAGGCCCACCAAGTGCGTTGATATACGCATTATAGGCCTGGACGACTCCGTCACGGAGGAGGAGGTGGTGGCCGCCGTCGTCAGGACTGGGGGATGCTCTACCGAGCAGGTGAAGGCAGGCACCATACGTCCTGACCACACGGGCATGCGAACCATCGTGGTGAGCTGCCCCGTGACGGTGAGCAAGAAAATTTCGGAGGGCCGAAGACTCCTGGTGGGCTGGGTATCTGCGCAGGTCAAACTGCTGGAACCTAGATCTCTGAGGTGCTTCCGCTGCCAAGTGGGAAACCATGTGGGAGTCCAGTGCACCTCGGAGGTGGACCGCAGCGATCTTTGTTTTCGCTGTGGTCAGCCTGGACACAAGGCCGGCTCGTGTAACGCCAAGCCGCACTGCGTTGTATGTGCGGCAGCTGGCAAGCCGGCCGATCACTGGGTTGGGGGCAAAGCCTGCGTCCCACCCGCCAAAGCCGGGGGCAAAAAGAAGCCCTCCACCACCGCCGTCCCTGCCGCCGCCGCCGCCACTGCTGTCGCCGCTGCCGCGACCACCACCGCCGTCACTGCCACCGAATTCGCTTCGGTTTTCGCGAGTGAGTCACAAGGGACTCAGGAGGAAGCAGAAATGGAGTGCCAATAATGGCTCCATTACGCTTCCTTCAGGCGAACATCAACCACTGCGCCGCCGCTCAAGACCTGTTGGTCCAGAGCATGGCACAGTGGTTGATTAACATCGCCGTGGTCGCTGAGCCCTACTTTGTCCCGCCCAGGGATGACTGGGTGGAGGACCTGAACGGCTCAGTGGCCCTAATTTCGTCGGCCGCTGCCGGTACCCCATCCCTCGAAGGCGTCAGGAGAGGACAGGGGTGCGTAGCAGCACGGTTCGGGGAGATTGTCGTGGTAGGAGTGTACTTTTTCCCGAACCGAACTCTCGCTGAGTTCCAAAACTCCCTTACGGAGCTGGGCGTCGTCGTCGCCGGGTGTCGTTCCTTCCCCGTACTCGTTCTCGGGGACTTCAATGCCAAGCACTTGGCTTGGGGTTCCCGTTATACGGATACGAGGGGCAGGATGGTGGAAGACTGGGCTCTGGAGGCAGGCCTGGTCGTCCTAAACCGGGGTTCTGTCCCCACGTGTGTGCGGATGCAGGGGGAGTCTGTGGTGGACATTTCGTTCGCCAGCCCTGCTCTGTCACCGCGTGTCATTGACTGGCGCGTATTAGAGGAGGTGGAGACCTATTCCGATCACCGGTATATCCGGTTTGACGTCTCCACCCAGACCTCAACCGCGCCAGTCCGGCAGGCCCCGAGTGGTCCGCGGTGGGCGCTGAAGCAGCTGGACCGGGAGCTCCTCCTGGAAGCTTCGATCGTGCAGGCCTGGGTGTCACCTCCGGACAGGCCTGCTGACATCAACGATGAAGCGGAGTGGTTCCGGGAGGCCATGTCCGATATTTGTGATGTGGCAATGCCCCGGGTTAAGCAAGGACGCGCCCGCCGCCAGGTGTACTGGTGGTCGCAAGAGCTGGCGACGCTGCGTCAGGCATGTGTTGCCGCACGGCGCCGGTACACCAGGCACCGCAGGCTCCGCATCCGCCCTCCAGATGCGCAGGTCAGAGAGGCGGAGCTATACGAGGAGTACAAAGTGGCAAAGGCCGCCCTCAAAGCAGGGATCCTGCAGGCCAAGGATCTGGCTCGCAAGGAGATGCTGGAGTCTCTGAACGGGGACCCGTGGGGTAGACCCTACAAAATGGTGCGGAATAAGCTCCGCACCTGCCCCCCCCCCCCCCTTGACGCAGAGTCTCCGGCCCCAGCTGGTGGAGGACGTGGTGAGCGCTCTATTCCCCTCGCGAGGGGAGCATACTCCCCTGCCTATGGCTCCGCCACCTGCGGTGCCCGATGCGGACTGCATTGATGACGACGATGACGATGCCCCTGAGGTGACTGAGGTAGACCTGAGAGTGGCGATTAATAGGCTGAAGGCCAAAAATACCGCCCCAGGACCCGACGGCTTACCTGGAAAAGCTTGGGTCCTGGCCTTGGAGGCTCTTGGGCCTCGACTAAGAGGGTTCCTAAGCGCATGCTTGGAGAGGGGCCAGTTCCCACTTCGTTGGAAGACGGGGAAACTGGTCCTCATTAAGAAGCCGGGGCGCCCCGCGGACTCTCCGTCCGCATACCGGCCCATCGTGCTGCTCGATGAGGTGGGCAAGCTCTTTGAAAGAGTAATTGCAAACCGCCTCGTCGAGCACCTAGTGAGGGTGGGGCCGGATCTGGCGGAAAACCAGTTCGGTTTCCGCACGGGACGCTCGACGGTGGACGCCATCATGCGCGTGAGAGCCCTCTCGACGGGGGACGCGGTTTCCCGGGGCGGGGTCGTCTTGGCTGTGTCTCTAGACATCGCCAACGCCTTTAATACCCTGCCTTGGAGTTGCATCAGGGAGGCACTTCGGTATCACCAGGTGCCGAACTACCTCCGTCGCGTAGTTGAGGCATACTTGACGGACAGTTTTAAAGTCGGTTTATTTTTTTAATGAAATTATAAACTTTTACAAGGTATTAAAAAAATCCATACCTTAAACTCTATTCATCATCATCATCTGCCTAGCCTTTTCCCAACTATGTTGGGGTCGGCTTCCAGTCAAGCCGGATTGAGCTAAATACCAGTATTTTACGAGGAGCGGCTGCCTACCAGACCTCCACAACCCATTAACTGGACATACCTTAGATTCTATTAAAGGGGGAAATTGTTATTTTCATCTATTTTCTCAAATAACATGTGAAACATTCACAACAAGCCTTTTCATTTAATCACACGAAGGTATTCGTTCCATAAACCAAAAAATACCAGTTTCTTTTATAATGTTTTTATTATTTGTTGTTATAGCGGCAATAGAAATACACACTCTGTGAAAATTTCAATTGTCTACCTATAGGTACGGTTTCTTGAGATATAGCCCTCTGATGACAGACGAACGGACGGACGGACAGGACAGCGGAGGCTTAGTAAGAGCGAAGCCACACGATATGTTGACGGTGTGGTGCGGCACCGCGTCATGAGTTTGAGCTTAGGGTTCCATTGGCTACCCATTGGGTAAAAACTATTGTTTTAATAATACGTTTTTTCTTGCCCCAAAATATATACAAATTATGGAAGACACTAGATAAATGTGGTCATTGACCCACATACATTTAGGTATTGACTTTCTTAATATAAAAAAAAAACTGTTTTACAAATAAATACAACCGACTTCCAAAAACAAAACACTACAAAGTACCTATCTATAAAATAACTTAAATTTCGGAAGTCGGTGTTTTTGGTTATTTCGTTTATTGACACCGACTTCTGAAGTCGGTTGTATTTTTTTGTAAATAAGTTTTTATTTTTTATTTTTTAGTGGTACCTGCTTACCACTAAAAAGTGAAACCGCAAACACAGCGTACCGGCGTGATGTTATGTTATGAACTGGTGTAAACAATCAACAGACATGCGATTTCAGAAATCCCAATCAATATGCTATCATTTATTGAAGAGCTCCGTTGCCTTCCTCCGAAGTTCTTCACCAGATCTTCACTAAATTGAAATGGGACCAGTCCGGGTAAAACATTGTATGTGCCTATCAAATTTGAGGGTTTCTCTCGTTTTTATGAGATCATATCATCAGATTCTGACTTGGTGACAATGGGACCACCTCAGGAGTAGGTATAGGCTTTCTAATAAATAAAGATTTTTTTAAATCGGTCCACAATTGGCGGAGAAATCGGTGAAAGAGCGATTCGGACTCTCGCACCGACGGGTCCGTGGAAATTTGTAAGTACGTATTATAAATAGTTCACGAATCAAGTCTCGTAGTTTTTCCCGAGCTAAGAATCTATCGTGGAGGTTTAAGTAAGTAAGGTCCCATCAGCACCTTTGGTACGGAACCCTACAGGCAACACAAGTTGAACCGTCCAGTACTTCGCAAGTGATAAATGCCTAATGCACGATTAACGAACCAGAACAAATCAGAGACCTTTTAGAAACCGAACCTAAACCCCTAATGAACTACAACGCTTTGCGTCGACGTAGTTTAATAAAATCGTGTGAGGGTTCTCCAATGGAAAATATTATTTTTATTTAACACCGCGACGCCATTTGTCGACCATTTCGTGAAATGACAAAATATTTGACAGCGGAAGACGTTAAATAATAAGAAGGTATGTTAATACGATAAGGTATAGAAATATTTACTTTTAATTTGGTGGTTCAGTTTAACAAATAACAATTTGATACGGTCTTATTTCGTCGGTACGCTTGCCAAATGGTATGTGTTTTTCATCAAGTTGACAAGAGAAACAATAATCTGTTGTATTTTATGGTTAATTGATGATTTTTTATTTTATTTATTTATTTTTATTTATTTATTTATTTATTTCTCAGTATGTGGTACATTGAGATCTTACATACACATTAACATTGTTTCACACACACTACCATTGCTGGTGTAGAAATATTAAATGTATGAGAAATATTCCATGCAAATCTAAAACAAAACTAAACAACATTATAAAATAGAAAATCATAATGTCAAAATAAAGATTACAATGTCAGTATAAAAATTACAGTGTCACAATTAAAATGTCAAATCAAAGTGTAAAAAAAAAAAAAAAAAATTACATTGTCAACGAATTCATAATAATTTCAAAGTGCTAATGTCATTAATAAAAATCTTATCAAAAATTATGATTTAAAAATTCATTTACGGAATAAAAACACATGTCCAAGAGCCAAGCAAACATTTTACACTTAAACTTACTAATTGGTAACATTCTCAGGCCAGGTGGTAATTTATTATAAATTTTAATAGTCATACAACTGGCATTTCTACTGTATAACTGCAACCTCTGAGCGGGTACTAATAATTTTCCGGCATTTTTTTTGTTAAGTCTTTCGGAGACTTGCTCATTCAATAAAAATAGATGAGGGTGTTTTTTTACAAATAAACAAACTTCAAAAATATACAGACATGGGAGCGGAAGAATTTTTAATTCCTTAAATAATGGCCTGCAATGGTCAAGATATTCCGCTCCACTCATGGCTCTGATACATTTTTTTTGCACTTTGAATGCTCTTTCCACATCCACTGAATTACCCCATATCACTAGGCCGTAACGCAATACGGATGAAACATACCCATGATAAGCATTTAGAACTGTTTCTTTACTGGACACTAGTCTTAACTTACGAAGAGCATATATAAACTTATCAATCTTACTGCATACTCTTTCCACATGTTCTTTCCAGTTCAATTTGTTGTCAATTACAATACCTAAAAATAAAGCTGATGGTCCTGGTTGCAGAATTGCATTATTATGCCTAATTGGTGTTGGTATTACTGACAAGTTACTTGTTTGAAATTGAACTATTTTGGTTTTTTCAATATTAACATGAAGATTATTGTCCCCCAGCCATTTTATCACTTTAATTAGTTCATTGTTTGTATCATTTTCTATGTCAGTTTTGTTGGAGCATTTAATCGTCAAAGTAGTATCGTCAGCAAATTGAATACAATCATATTTTAAACATTTTTTGAGGTCATTAATATATAATATAAATAATGGCGGACCCAGTACACTTCCTTGCGGGACTCCAGAGCTATTGATTTTTAGTTCTGAGCAATATGTTGTTCTAGTATTATTTTCTATCCTAGAAATAACAGTTCTCTGTTGGCGATTAATTTGATTTTGATGATTAATTGACTAATGCATAATTTCAAAATGCCGTGTGAACTGAGATACAAGTGAAAATGATTAAATATACTGTTGATGTACTTGATTTTTAAGGATATATAGTAACAAGATAATATCATAGAAATGCACATATTTGATTTGGCAAGCGCACCGACGATTTTCATGCTATCGTGCATTTTATTTTTTCTCAATAGATGGCGCTCTGACTTATCAGAACTTAAAAATTCAATAGCTAATGATTTTGTGGATCGATTTTGATAATGTAAACGCTAAATGTTACTCGGGATCACACTTGATATTTTAAGTAAGTACTTAGATTTTCAATCCAATCAGTGGTTTAGTACGCTCGCTGATTGATTACGTACTTTAAATAAAGACTATATTTTTTATGATTTAATTAAAAATGTATAGTTTTTAGACTTTTTCCTACACCTGTAGTATATGACGGTATTACTTGCCGAATTTCATAGTTCTAGCTCAACGGGAACTACCCTCTGAATTTTGATTCCCTTGAGTGTCGAAATGTACGTTTTTTGCGGCATAAACGGCCGTATCTTTTTTACTTCAACTTAGAACTATAATTTTTTCACAGCTTCAAGGGCCCGTAGACCTGAGTACTTATATGCTTAATTCCAACTTGATACCTCCACGCGTTCACAAGATTAATGGTCTTGACAGACAGACAGACGGACAACAAAGTGAAGTCCTATAAGGGGTCTGTTTTTTCCTTTTGAGGTACGGAACCCTAAAAAATACAGCCGAACGTAGAACCTCCTCCTTTTTGAAGAAGTCGGTTAATAAAAATCTTCTAGGTATATATACAACGTTGATACGACAGAGGGGCTTTCCTTTAAACTGCCTGATGAATATTTCAGAAATAATCATTCTTTCGAACTACATGAACTTAGAGGGCTATATTGATGATTAAAATGGTTATAATTCTTTAGATAAATACGCGTTACGGTCGCAGATCGCATTTGGTCCACATACAGCTTCACACTGACCGGCGAATTGCAAAAAACATAAAAATATTTGAATTTCGCGGGCTACCCTGGAGCATTCACCTTAAGATTTTCTGCTGGAGAACGACCGTCACACGATTTTCAAACACAGTCGCGTTTGTTAGGTTTCGAATAGGTCTTGAAAGTCGTCGTTAGGGTCTAATTTACCAATATCGCTACCTTCTCTGAGTTGTCTTTAACAGGATTGGTTAATTGTTCGTTTATCGTAATCTTGAATTGGTTGGGTTCTTCTTGGCGCTTCGAATTGTGATTCAGGCCTGGTAGGGTTCCGTACCAAAAGCGTCGACGGGACCCTACTGCTAAGCCTACGTACGCGACTGATTCCGTTAAGAGCGAATCAACGAACGATTCGATTTGCGAAGCAAGGCTCATAAAAATAGGGTAGGTACCGTACCAAAGGTGGTCACGGTGACAGGGGGACCCCATTACTAAGCCTCCGCGATCGATTCTGAATTTTCTGCTTCGTGTGAAGTATCAGACGGTTCGACTTGCGTTACAGGGCGAATTATAGGGTTCCGTACCAAAGGTGCTGACGGGACCCTATTACTAAACCTTCGCATACGATTTTGATTCGTGCGAACAAACTCGATTTTAGGGTTCCGTACAGAGGTTGTTAACGGAACCCTGTTTATTAATAAGCTACCGCGGTCCGTCTTATTTCTGTTTCGCTAATTTCAAAATGCCTTCTAGAAAAAGGTCGAATCTTTCACAATATAGCAAATATCTAGACTATAGTAAATATCTAGACTTGAGACTAAGTAGGTCTCAAGGAACAGCAGAAGATCGAGAAGCCAGACTTGCTGCAGCTAGAGAAGGGCAGGCCAGAACTCGCACTTTAGATAATTGTACTCATCGCGAGATTCGGCTAAGTACACAACGTTCTCCCATGGCAATTTCTCGATCTTTCGAGAGTAGCCAGGAACGCACAGAGCGTATGTCATAGTGTTCATAGTGATCTACTACGCTTTAAAACTCGCAAATAGCTTCATGTTTTTGACAGACTGATCTTAACAATTCAAGTATCTACCTGTAAATAAATGGTTTGAATCCTGAATATCTCCCAAAGTAGGTACTCCCAAGATAAGAATGCTTATGTGGTATTCCAGACTATAATCTACCTCTGTGCGAAATTTCATCCAGATCCGTTCAGCCGTATTGTCGTAATCGAGTAAGAAACATCCAGCCAGCCAAACTTTCGCATTTATTAGTAAACAAAAATTAAAAGTAAGATAATAGGCTGGCATCGATCTAAGCGCACGCGAACGACGTCGCGGGCACAGCTAGTAATAACATAAAGCTCGTTCAGGACACTGAATCGACTTCTATCGTTATCCTTGTCCTTAACATACTCTAGTAATGAAAAACGGCAAGTTTATGGCTTGGTACTTACCTACAGAATGGAATGTGATTCTCCTCTTACTGACTTGTTTTGCACAATCACTACCATAAATATAACTAACTGCACTGTTAGTATCGAATGCAAAACCTGGGTCCTGTTTTCGAATCCCAGGCAGTTCAGAGTTTCGAAGATAGCCATGGATAACTATGAAGATAATTAACGGTGTAGGTACGTGATGCGTACCCCCCGAGCCTCAGGAAACGCGCTAAGCTGTTGGTACTGCGCCTGACGGTACTTACATTATTGAAAGGACGTTCACTGGTCCTTGAAAAATTTGATTTTGTTCAAGATCAAAAGTTCGTGTTTCTACAGCAGGTACGCTTGTGTGTACACTGACTATTTCTTTTTTATTACTTTTGACATATGTATTTATTATGGCACGACTTTTCTGCGCTGTTTTCAGACTGGAAGTAGCCATTGGACCAGCTACAGTTTTCCTCTGAGGATCCATATTTATTGAGTAGGTAGGTTAATAATACTAAAGAAAATTTTGAAAACCTGCACCGCACATTATGAATTTTGACTAAGTAGCTGTCATTGTTCTGAGCAACATCCAAGCAACATCTATATTACTATACTCTTTGGTTCTGAGGTTTATAGCACAGAGTAATACAGTAATGCACATTTTGTTTTAGTCCTCTAAAAGAGTATCTATTATTTCTTTCATAATAGGAGAGCTGGTACCTACACATTTTTGGGTAGGTACCTATTTGAAGCAAGCTGAAAACTTTTTCTATACCTCTCTTATAATATTCTATCTAACTAACACAAAACCTGGCTGGAGAGAAGCGGGGCTAAATCAATTCTTAGATTTTCGAAGAAACGATTTGTTTTTGCTAAAGTATCTTTTTTTTTCTATTCATGGGCACGCGTTTAACCACTATCTCATCTGATGGTAAGCGATGATGTGGTCGAAGATGGAGCACGCTTGCCTAAAATAACCTATTCACTCTGGACTCCCAGTTTGTCGCTATAAGGAAACAGAATCCGGCAGGGAATTCCACACTCCTTAGCTGTACGCATATGTGTTCCCAAAACGTTTTGTACGTGTGGGTTGGGTGGCATGTCCACCATGTACCGGTGGCGCATCGCCATTCGTCTTGTGATCCGATGATGGAACGAGCTTGGCGGAATTATATTATGCAATTCCGTCGCACATTCACCAAAATGCAACCGGTAGAAAACCAACAGGCAAAAAAGGCTTCTTTGAGGTAATCTCAAATATTTGTCTTGTCACCCGGTGCGGATAATGTGGTGGCACCACATTATCCCCACAAACTCCCTTCCATTTATGGATTGCAACTTTCGTTTTGGTGTCGATAGTCGCATACAATTTTTCTGGGATAATAGTTCGCTTGTTCAGGGGGATTGCCAATAATAGACCGACAGTACCTGATTACCTATAAGCAAATTAAGCAATTGCTTAGGGCATCACGTCTGGGGGGCACCATAAATAGATAAACTACAGGAATTAGAGGTACCTACTTAGTTATTTTGGTCAAGTGATACGAAACGCAAACCTTCTGAAAAGTCAGAAAGGCGTTACAAGACCCAAAAGTCACTTTTGAGATGTGCACTTACAAAAATTACGAGCCGACTTTGATTAGGAGTCTCCGCAAAAGAAAAACTACCAAATGTGAATTTTATGTTGGGTTTCTTCCAATTTGTTGGTGCTATCTATCACCAAAAAATCGTTTCATTGAACAAATCTAATATGTGTTTATTAAAAGGAAAATGAATTTAATTTGCTTAATAAGTACTACGTGTGCACTTCGTGGCGGCCTGTAGGGTCTCTGTCGAAGCGGCGGACAGTGACGGATTTTGGCATAAAGACTTTTTCTGTGGTGGGCACTCAATCCTCACATTGAAGAACCAAGACCGAGGCCCAACTTCACAGTCCATAATTCGCTTATTTGACTTTCACAAAATCTCACTCCAACTTTCACAATTCTTTGGGAATGTTCACTAAATCCTAAGCACATTATCAAAGAGTTTTAACAAAGTGGCCCTCACACCAGTCACACCACACGCACATCATCACTACTGCAGCTAGTCTATTCTGTAAATAACCATTTCGATATCGAGCTTCACCTGAGGGACAAAGCTTTATTATACACAACATAAAAGCCTTATGGTAATACGAATTTGATACTCACCTCGGATTCCGCTGCGAGACACAAAAATGTTGCCACAAAATAGCACTACAGGACTTTTTCTTAGTCGATATCTTCATTGCTGAAGGTCGTGTCTAGCTGAGGTATTGATCACTCGGTGCACTATGCTTACAAGCTTCGGCTATTGATAGGCCAGTGAGCGTCTTTACCCGGTCTGCCCAACGGGTAGGTGAGCGCCCGCGTGGTCTTTTCTCGTCTACTTTGCCGACTACCATAAGCTTCTCGAGGCTGTCAAGGTTTCTACGAGCGACATATTCAAAATATTTAAGGATTCGCTGGAAGCGGACCACGGATAGTCTTGTGGTTATTTGGAGCTCCTTCAGAATGGACAAGTTGGTCCGGCGTGCAGTCCATGGAATTCGCAGCATCCGCCTCCAAAACCACATTTCGAAAGCGTCAATTTTGAAAATACCAGTGCACGCATCAGCCTCATTTTGGTTTTACGGGATATATTGCGATCTTTCCATATCCGAGTGATTTTAGTCATCGCTGCCTTGGACATCTGGATTCTTCTGGCGTTTTCTCTTTCACTGCCTCCCTCGTTACTGGGAGAGAGTCAAGGTACACGAACTGCTCAACGAACTCTAAGTCTTTGAGTTCATTGCATCGAATCAGCGAACCAGATCTATCCACAATCCACACCTTGGTCTTCGCCTTATTAATGGTAAGGGCCAACTGCTTCACTATCTTTCTCCTGCTCAGACGATGCGAATAGAGTGGTGTCATCTACGTCGGTACCTCAGGTTGCAGATTTTCCTGCTACCAATGGATATTCCACCCTCCCAACCATCTAAAGCTCGTCTAAGGACTATCGCACGGGTACGTATTTGAATATAAATCATCAAATGATTCCTTCCGCTCTGGGCGAGGCGGAAGGGAGTGTCAGACTCTTACTGACGAAAACCCATCCGTGCTCCTCCTAATGCCCTTCGCGTTCCAGGGCTGCGGCGTCTCTTTCAAACGGATTCTGCACCCCGGCAGGCACTGGCCCTAACGGGCCCTGTCTCCCATGCTGACAGCTCCTTGAGGCGCGCGTGGAACACAGCGCGCCGCCGACCCGGGCCTGGTTCTGATCGGACGGCGAGCCACCCAATGCTCGCCGTCCGCAGGCCCGCGCCTTAGGTGGCCGGAAATCGCCCTGCGCCTCCCGACGCCTGGGCCGTCTTCTTTTGTTGCGGCGGCTGGGTCGTGAGGTTTCCCTCTCTCTCACACGTTCGGCATCCTCCTTCGCTAGCATTACTGTTTCGCAGAAGGAGGTGACCGCTTCCCATGCCTCTTCGCTCCGGACCATAGATTGAACCAGGGCCGGTCGCGAGAGGTCACCGCCGCCGATCGCCTGAACGAGGACCCGGCGTTTCTCCGCCCAAGCAAGGCAGACCTCCACCGTATGCTCCACCGTGTCCTCCGGGCGATCCTCGCAGTGTTGACATTGACACCCGGGCGTATCCTCCCGCCGAAGATTAAAGTACCTACGCATAAAATATCGACGTTCAAAATATCGAACATTCGGTTGAAAAAATTTCGATTGTATCGATATATAGAAAACTAGTTGACCCGCGCAACTTCGTCTGCATCACAATTTGTATTACTGTGCGGGACAGTGATAGTAACTTGTAAATAGCGCAGTTCTAATGAAACAAACTATAGTGATTAGGTATAAACATTTAGAAATGTTATGTACATAGACTTTCATTAGTTTTTATGTTAGTATATAAGGTTTATTCTCTCTTTAATGTTTATTCATGTTATTCTAATAAGTTTTAAGTTTGTTTCTTATAAGAATTTAGTAGTTTTGTAACAGATTTTTATAGTTTTATGTCAATCATCGTAATGTTTACATAACATTTTATGTTGGAATTTCCTATGTTCTATATTTTTGTTAGATAGTTTACGATACACAGATTACGAAAATATATAGTTTATAGTATGTTGTCATAGAAAAACATAGTGAAAAACAGGAAAATGTGTGTAATGTTCTCGTTACGGTAACGTAACGTCGTACCTTCACTAACTGCACCGATGGTATCTTTGCGCTGATTGGCCGAAAAGTCCTGTGGGCCTACATTTTTCTTAACGAAAATAGTATAAATTGAGAGCGATTTTGGAACATCGGTATTATTAGTCCGGTTTAGTAGTTGACAACCCTCTAGGGTTGATAACTGCGAGTGGCCATCGACAAAAAAACAAAAAAAGAAAAAAAAAAAAAAAAGGAACATCGGTACAGTTGGCGGGCACACATAGGAAGAAGAACATCTCAAGAATAAAGAAGATCTCTCAAGAATTCTCTCCGGCTTTCATTTCTCACCAACCCCAGCAACAAATGTGCCTAGCCCGCACATTTAATGGTCCTTCGCTCGCCGGATTTATTGTGGGAAATATCGCCGGAAGAAAATAGTCAAGCAAGAAGCCTTGAAGATCGTATCCAGTGAAGATATTCAAGATCGCCGATTGAATCAACAGTCATCATGCCTGTTACGCGTTCTGAGGGGAGGGGCCGGAAGCCGTCGAGCGAACAGAAGCCGTCGTCGTCTGAAACCACTACAGGGACCTCAGCGACCGGTACCAGTACGGAAGCCACTACCGAATCGACACAGACAGGGACAACTGCCACGGAGTATACAGATAATACAGCCACCTCCGCGACGACCGACCCAGCTACAGTGACTTCTGCCGCCAGCGCCTCGACCGCACGGACCTCCGCCTCGGCCGCAAATGTGGCGCCCCCCTCGCACCCCGCTAGCGCCGCCGCCCCCTCTGTCGCCCCTTCCGCTGCGACGACGCTTACTATGGGTGCGAAATCGAAACAGTTGATGATGCCGCCCGCCGCTGTCCCTTCCAGAGATACTCGCGAAGAAACGGATGCCTCTACAGTGAAGCGAGTTGTCAAGCACGCCGGTACGTCGAAGCCGACCGGCCCACAGCACCTCTCCCCCCCTAGCAAGAAGGGGGGTGGGGGGGGATCGACTCATAGCAAGTCGAAACAGTTGAAGATAGCGAAAGCAAAGGAAGATTTGCTTCGCCTCCAAGTCAAACTAGCTGCAGCACGCCTGGCCGCACTAGAACAAGAAGATGAAACAGAAGAAGAAATAATAGAAGGAGAAGAAGATGACGTCTCCCTCTACTCAGAAGTCAATGCAAGAGTGGACAATTGGTTGCAAAACCAGGATACTCGTCCAGTATTAGCCATCACCAACGAGCCCTATCGCCATCCAGAAGAACCAACGGTTATCCTCAACGAACAGAAGCATGAAGAAGTACGTCAAGTACCGGCGGGAGGTCAAGGGGACTTAGCCCTCCTAGCTGAAGCCATCACTAGGGCTGTCAGCACCGCCCAACGACCCAAGTTTATCGAGCTACCTTTCTTCAGTGGGTCGCACCAGGAGTGGCTACCTTTCCGAGCCGCCTACCATGAAACTGAAGCGATGTTCAGCGCCGTCGAGAATACGAACAGATTGCGAAGAAACCTAAAGGGCAAAGCCAAGGAAGCAGTAGAAGGGTTGCTGATTACGAATGCGCACCCAACAGAAATAATGAAGACATTGGAGTCCAGATTCGGAAGACCAGAGTCCATAGCCATGTTGGAGATGGAAACTCTTCGAAGCCTGCCGCGCCTCTCCGAGTCACCGAGGGACATATGCATATTCGCTACGAAGATCTCCAACGTCGTAGCAACATTGAAGACTTTGGGTTGTTTCAACTACATGTACAACCCTGAACTTGCAAAGACATTGGTAGACAAGCTGACCCCGACACTACGGTATAGATACTACGACTTCTCAGCTACACAGCCGCGAGAAGACCCCTGCCTCATCAAGATAGAGAAGTTCTTCAAGAGAGAAACCGAACTATGCGCGCCTTACGCACTACCTGAACAGGTGGCAGCACCGTCCACGGCCGCATTCCAGAAGAAGACGCAACGGGTCAACAACGTGACCGAGAAGACCACACCGAAGCTAATCACACGAGCGCTAATCCTGCCGACAAACTGCCACGCAGTTTGGTGGGTGTATATGATACGTATAATGTTTGGTCCAAAATAAATAAATAATTATTAATTATTATTATTATTATTATTATTATATGTGAAGAAAAAAGTCACACCAATGCCACAGAATGTGAAGCATTCAAGAAGATGGATGCCAACTCAAGATGGGATACTGCGAAGTCCAAACGCCTCTGCTTCAGATGCCTGCGATACAGAAGCAAGGTACACAACTGCCGACCGAAGCCGTGTGGTGTCAACAGCTGCAAATACTCCCACCACAAGATGCTTCATTACGACAAGAACACAGAGAAGGCAGAGAAGACAGAACATGAAGAGGCAACAGAAGTTATAAATTCAACTTGGACAATGAAGAAGCAATCCTATCTGAAGATCCTGCCGGTCCAGGTGAAAGGACCAAAGGGAACAGTCGATACCTTCGCATTGATGGACGACGGGTCAACAGTGACGCTCATCGACGACAGCATCGCCACGACAGTCGGAGCAACAGGACCCATAGACCCGCTGAAAATAGAAACCATCAACGAACTGAAGACGGCGGAATCAACGTCAAGACGGGTGACTATCGGGCTGAAAGGGATCAACAACAAAGAAGAGCGAATTCAAGCAAGAACAGTGAAGAACTTACAAGTCTCATCTCAACGGGTTCCGCAAGAATTAGTAGATGGGTGCCCTCATCTATTAGACATCAAGGGCTATCTATCTTACCCCGACGCGAAGCCACAAGTCCTCATCGGGCAAGACAATTGGCATCTTCTGCTTACCAGAGAAACACGAAAAGGCGACAAGGACCATCCGGTGGCATCTCTCACGCCACTGGGGTGGGTCCTTCATGGAAGCCAAACGAGATCCTTCGGACAGAAGATAGACTTCGTGTCACATATGATCGAAGATCCAGAAGATGACCTTGAGGACTTGGTGAAGAAGTACTTCGAATTGCACGCCCTCTGCATAAACCCGAAGAGACCGAAGACCGACCCAGAAGAAAAGGCACTCCGAATACTGGAACAGAAAACTGAGAAGATTGAAGAAACCAGATACCAGACCGGCCTTCTCTGGAAGAAAGAAGATGTTAAGTTCCCAGATAACTACGATAACTCACTAAAGAGACTCTTCAACATCGAAAAGAAAATCGACCGTGATCCAGCCCTGAAGAAGAAATACGTCGAACAGATGGACGCCCTTATAGAAAAAGGCTACGCCGAGCCTGCGCCGTCTCAGAAGACACCACAGAAGACGTGGTACCTGCCTCATTTTGCTGTTATCAATCCTATGAAGCCGGAGAAACTCCGAGTTGTGCACGACGCCGCAGCCAAGACCAAGGGAGTAGCACTCAATGACATGCTGCTCAAAGGTCCAGATCTACTCCAGTCGTTACCAGGCGTCGTCATGCGCTTTCGACAGCACCTAATCGGAGTGACAGCGGACATAAAGGAAATGTTCATGCAGGTCAAGCTACGTACAGAAGATAGAGATGCACTGCGGTACCTGTGGCGTGGAGATCGTCGCGACAACTGACCTCCAGAAGAATACAGAATGACATCGCTGATTTTCGGAGCATCAAGTTCACCATCAACAGCGATATATGTGAAGAACTTGAATGCAAAGCAATATGAGAAGACTCATCCGGAAGCCGCAGCTGCCATTATCGAGAAACACTACGTCGACGATTACCTCGATAGTTTCCGAAGCCTGGAAGATGCTGAAAGAATAACGAAGAGCGTGCGTGAAGTGCACAGCAAAGCCAGCTTCGAACTTAAACAGTGGAAGTCGAACTCAGCATCACTCCTAGAAGCACTGGGAGAACAGCATAGAGCAGACGACCTGGAACTATACAGATCAGAAGAAAAGACAGAACGAGTACTAGGAGTCATCTGGAAAATCAACTCGGACGAGCTCACTTTCAACCTCAACTTAGCAAGAATCCCATCGACGTTAATAGAAGGAAAGCAGCCAACGAAGAGAGAAGCCTTGAGGATAGTTATGTCGCTCTTCGACCCCCTAGGATTCGCCTCGCCTGTCACGATACGAGCGAAGCAACTACTTCAAGAAGTTTGGCGCCGAGGAACCGGGTGGGACGACCGAATCGACGAGGATCTAGCGGAACAATGGGACGCGTGGATGGGACACCTGAAAAGTCTCCACGACTTGGCAATCCCGCGGCGATATCTACATTACAGCGACGCCGCTTCCCTAGAGCTCCATATTTTCAGCGATGCTAGTGAATCGGCCTACTCTGCGGTCCTCTTCTGGAGAGCTGTAACATCGGACGGCGAAGTCGGCATATCACTCATCATGGCCAAGGCAAAAGTGGCACCTTTGAAGTTGACTTCGATCCCAAGATTGGAACTGCAAGCAGCGGTCATGGGAACCAGACTCGCCGAAACAGTCATAGAAGAACACGAGAGGAAGCCTGACCGAAAAGTGTTCTGGACCGATAGCAAGACAGTACTCACCTGGATAAGGACGGGGTCACGTTCCTACAAACCCTACGTGGCTCATCGTCTGGCAGCAATAGAAGAAAGTTCCAAGGTCAATGACTGGCGCTGGGTTCCGACGAAACAGAACGTGGCTGACGACGCCACCCGAGATGTACCAGCCGCCTTCAATAGAGATCATCGATGGTACAAAGATGGTACTCCTGGCCTACAGAAACCGCAAGGACAGCACCAGAAGAGCCTTCCGACGAAGAGAAGACGCATCACGTCACCGACAGAAGAAGACTGAAGCTAGCTGAGGGTCTGCCTGATCCGGCTAAATTCTCAAGCTGGGACCGCCTCCGGTATTCAACAGCGCGAGCTCTGCAGTTCATCGAGCTCTGTAGAGCTCCTAGACAGAAGGTCAATTACCGACGAACCAAGAAGAACAAAGAGGCGGATCCTACCTGGAAGAGAAACAAGCCGACCGCAGCTAAACAGCAGGCGCCCGCAGTACCGAGGAAACATTTACTCAAGCTGCTTCCAGTCACAGCCGAGCTCCTCAAGAGAGCTGAAGAGTTGCTGATGCGGTCTTCACAGGAAGAAGCCTTCTTGGAAGACATAGACAACCTGAACAGTGGGAAGCCGATCGCCAAAGAAAGTCGCCTACATCAGCTCAGCGTTGAATCGGTAAACGGCTTACTCCGAATCCGGAGCCGTATCCGAGCGGCCACAGACATGCAGGAAGACTTCAAGAACCCGCTAGTAGTCGACGGAGATCATCCAACGGTGAAGCTGTGGATACAGGCCATACATCGACAACTCCATCACGCCGGCGTGGAGGCAACAGTCAACGAGTGCAGACAGCAATACTGGGTATTACGATTGCGCCCTATTACACGCGCAATCCTCCGAAGATGCCTCTTCTGCTGCATGAAGACTCAAGCGCCGCCACATCCACGAACTGGGGATCTGCCAGCGTGTCGTCTAGCACACCACAAGCGACCCTTCACGTACACCGGCGTCGACTATTTCGGGCCTCTCTCCGTGACCGTCGGACGAACCAGACAGAAGAGATATGTAGCCATCTTCACATGTCTCACCACGAGAGCCATACACCTGGAAATCGCCGGCTCTCTCAGCGCTGACTCTGCAGTGATGGCGGTCAGAAGAATGATCGCGCGACGAGGCTGCCCTACTGAAATCTGGTCGGACAACGGCACCAACTTGAAGGCTGCCGACAAGGAACTTCGACAATCTATCGACGCGGCGACTTCAGAAGAAGCAGCGAAGAGGACGATCTCCTGGCGCTACATTCCGCCGGGAGCTCCATTTATGGGCGGCGCTTGGGAGCGAATGGTTCGCTCAGTGAAGACGGCTCTCACAGCGACACTGCATGAGCGCCACCCCACCGAAGAAGTCCTCGCTACTCTACTCGCTGAAGTGGAGTATACAGTGAACAGTCGTCCGCTGACGCACGTCTCCGTCAGTGCAGAAGATCCCGAGGCCCTGACTCCCAACCATTTCCTGCTGGGGGGTCCTGGACGTGTGCCACAGCCGGGCACATTCACCGAGCAAGACGCCATCTCCCGGTCCAGCTGGCGAGCTGCACAGAGACTCGCAGACGTCTTCTGGCTCCGCTGGGTGAAGGAGTACCTTCCTGAGCTCCAACACCGGCGGGAGCCCCACGGACGAGGTCAACCAGTCCAAGTGAACGACCTCGTGCAGATCGTCGACCCGAACCTGCCCCGCAACGTGTGGATACGAGGACGAGTCATCGCGGTGTATCCTGGTCCAGACAGCATCGTGCGGACGGTGGACGTGCAGACCAAGGGAGGTGTCCTGCGCCGGCCGGTGAGGAAGCTGGTGATCCTGCCTCTGCTTACGGACGACGTGCCCGCACCGGAACTGAATGCGACGCGGTCGCACGGCGGGAGTGATGTGCGGGACAGTGATAGTAACTTGTAAATAGCGCAGTTCTAATGAAACAAACTATAGTGATTAGGTATAAACATTTAGAAATGTTATGTACATAGACTTTCATTAGTTTTTATGTTAGTATATAAGGTTTATTCTCTCTTTAATGTTTATTCATGTTATTCTAATAAGTTTTAAGTTTGTTTCTTATAAGAATTTAGTAGTTTTGTAACAGATTTTTATAGTTTTATGTCAATCATCGTAATGTTTACATAACATTTTATGTTGGAATTTCCTATGTTCTATATTTTTGTTAGATAGTTTACGATACACAGATTACGAAAATATATAGTTTATAGTATGTTGTCATAGAAAAACATAGTGAAAAACAGGAAAATGTGTGTAATGTTCTCGTTACGGTAACGTAACGTCGTACCTTCACTAACTGCACCGATGGTATCTTTGCGCTGATTGGCCGAAAAGTCCTGTGGGCCTACATTTTTCTTAACGAAAATAGTATAAATTGAGAGCGATTTTGGAACATCGGTACATCCCTAAACGACGCCGCTGAGCCGAGGTCCGTACCCCACAGGGGGTGCCCTCAGCGAGCGGAGTTCTAATAAATATAAATTTGTAGCCTCGGCTGGGGGCCTTAAATTCTAGAGGCCCACACAGGCAAGTCCGGTTTAGTAGTTGACAACCCTCTAGGGTTGATAACTGCGAGTGGCCATCGACAAAAAAAAAAAAAAAAAAAAAAGAACATCGGTACAGTTGGCGGGCACACATAGGAAGAAGAACATCTCAAGAATAAAGAAGATCTCTCAAGAATTCTCTCCGGCTTTCATTTCTCACTAACCCCAGCAACAAATGTGCCTAGCCCGCACAATTACAGCTCCGCTCCTGTTGGTCTTAGCGTGATGATACATAGCCTGTAGCTATAATCGATAAATGGGCTATCTATAACCGAAATAACTTTTTAAATTGGACCTGAAGTAGTTCCTGAGATTAGCGCGTTCAAGTAAACAAACTCTTCAGCTTTATATATTAGATAGATAAAGATTGTTATTTTTTTTTTGTTAGTTAACCTACCTACGCTTAAAACGTCGAAGAATGAAATGCCGAGTGATTAAAATATCGAATGACATTATACCTAAGTTGAAAATGTCAACATTTAATACTCACTACATCATCATCATCTGCCTAGCCTTTTCCCAACTACTTTGGGATCGGCTTCCAGTCAAACCGGATTTAGCTGAATACCAGTGTTTTACGTGAAGCGGCTGCCTACCAGACCTCTACAACCTATTAACTGGGTAACACGGTACTTCTTGGCAAGAATGGAATCAGATTTACTGGCTTCTGACAATCCGTAACGATTGCCAAAGTTCTATAAATGACAGCCGGGACCAACAGCTTAACGTGCTTTCCGAGGCACGGAGGAAACTCTTTATGTTAAGATGGTCACCCATCCCAACCTTGGCAAGCGTTGCTTAACTTTGAAGATCGATCTGTGCGGCTGTTATTCTTTAGTACGAGCTCCAACATTTACAACATAATATCTACGTTAAAAATCCCTACTAGTTAAAACATCGAAAAAAAATATACAATGTTGATTTGCATCCTAGTCAAATTCAAGGACGTAATTATGCTAGTGATTCTCGACCCAAATCAAAAATAAAATGGGTAGGTATTTTTTTTATTTTTTTTTCTTATTTATAGAAATCCGTAAGTGTGAACCAGTCGTATTTAAAAGCGGCCCGTCTGTTACTAGCCCTATAACCGCGCTTTCACACACAAACAAACGCAAACAATACATACACAACGCATACGCAAACGATCATTCGATAAATTCGTAGAACCGCACCCCAATCACGGTGCGGGTACTCTCCCGCGTAAGCTCCTAGCCCCGTCCCGCGGCCCCAGAACTAACAGTGTGTTTGATGTCGCCGAAGCGCGCGTGCGCTTTGCGAATTTCGCTTAAATCGTTGAGACGTAGGTACAAAGTGTAAGATGACGGACAATTATTCAAATGTCGAGTAGGTAGTGATGGTCCGCCTGTATGCCATCAGTGGAGACAGCCTACGTGGAGTTATCCAGATGTTCACGGAAATGTTTCCCGATCGGGAAGGGGAACCCCCATCACAGAGCGTCATGCTGGCCGCTACGCAGAGACTACGGGATCATCGGCAGTTTGACGTTCCCCGACATGCTCAAGCTCGCGGCAGCGTAGGCCTGCCTGTCGCCTTGCAGGAAGACATTCTGGGATACTTCCAGCGAGACCCACGGGCAAGCACGCGGGAGGCTGGTCAACACTTTGTAGTGCACCACACCACAGTGTTTCGCCTACTGAAGCGTGAACTGCAGCACCCGGTCCGCAAGTACGCGAGTTCTTGACCGAAAGTTTTGGTGAACGCTAGATCGGTCGCGGAGGACCTGTGGCCTGGCCTCCTCGTTCTTCGGACCTGACGCTTCTAGACTTTTATTTGTGGGGAGACGTTAAAAGGTTAGTTTACACAGAAGAAGAGAAAAGTGTAACAGAATTACGTGCAAAGATCATTAGTGCTTTCGACACTTTAAAAACGAATGTGTGTTACGTAAGATGAAGGAAAACCAGCTACGTCGTGCTCGATTGTGCGAAGAGTGTGATGGTGGCCACTTTGAACAATACCTCCGGGTAACTAAGTAGGTAATTTATTTATTTGTACATTTTTAAATACGTTGTTAGCAAATTTTTAACTACGTCAAAAATACCTAAGAGTCAAAGTATCACCGCGTACTTACACTTAACTAACACGTCTTCCCATTCCCGTCAAACGTAGAAAACATTTTTAGACTTAGTAGATCGGTAAATTAACCATTTTAATCCACAAATAAAACAAAATCCCTACGAAAACTTTAGGTTGAAGGATAAAGCAAAACTAACATTTTATTAATCATCTGATAACAGGTCAGTGAACTTTTCTTTGGCGAACTAGTATTACTGTCTTTAGTAAGATTTCCGTATTCCAATGATGCTCAAAAATGAGTTAATTATCAAGCGAAATTTATGACAATAATGTAGGTGATTTTCGAAATAAAATTAGGTAAAATTATGTACCGGTCATTGAACGGTCGCGCTCGCGCGCCAGCGTTTCGTAGGTAAGACGTCGACACTCACGCACACAGCTTTATTGTCGCTGTTTGCGTAGTCGGTTGATTCTGTTTTCTTTGTATTGAATTCTGAAATACTGTTAAATTTCAACAACAAAAAAACGTAGCGGTTGTTAGCTATTGCCCGCTACCGTATTTTCAATTGATTATTTATGTCTTTTATGACAACCTCCTGAAATTTGACGAGGATGCAAAACAACACCTTGTATAGGCAGTATGAGTGTATTCAAAAATGTAGATAGATTTGAAATTATAACACTGCAAACGCGTTCTGTCTACTGCAAAAGTTTAACGTATTGTTTTGCAGCATGCAAACGAGCATGCAATATGCAGCAAGCATGGTTTCTGTCACGGCTCCGTCGCTGCGGGGCTTCGGCAGTCCCACGCGAGCTTATCGACACAGATGGTTTAAACACACACCGCCGCAGCTGAGGCTGGCCGGCGAAGCCGCCTACGCGATTCTAAATTACAGTCTAGGCCTAGGGATAGGGCAGATAAGACGTGGAGTCGGTTTGTCAGCGATTCGTTTCTGTCACGAACTTTTGTAGCACAACGTATTGACTTTTCAACACAATTGTACACTAGACACTGATTTTCATGGATAAAATAGGTCGAAATTTTTAGCGTGAGTTAAATAATGAATGTGTTAAATGTTGACATATAACCCATTTTTTAAACTCCGACCAAAAAATAGGGATGTTTTATAAGTTTGACCGCTATATGTGTATGTCTGTCTGTGGAACCGTAGCTCTTAAACGGGTGAACCGATTTGGATGCGGTTTTTTTATCTGAAAGCAGGTTTTTGTAGCGATGGTTCTTCGACCAGTTTTATCAAAACGGGTTGAACCGTTTGAAGATCATCAGCTCTTTTCTAGTTGATGAAGGCATTTAACCAGCTTTTACGGGTCTGATCGATGTGTAATTTAGTATTCTGTTACTTTAATGACATTGCAAAAATATGGTATGACCTGATGCTGTAGCATACCCTGAGGTCTGCAGAACACCCAACTCCTCACTAAGTCACAGCAGAGGTATCATGTTTGAACTCACTGGAATGGTTTCAATGAACAGATTATATTTAGATCAGTAACCTTAACCTGATACTGAAGCATGTCCTGAAATCAGCAGGATACCCAACTCCTCAGTAACCTACAGCAGACCAACAGTTTTCGTATTCAATTAAATGGTCGCAATTAATAGGTTATAAATAAATTGTGATCAGGGTCTGATGATGAAGCAGAAAAGAGAAATGAGTTCATACATTGGTAGATGTAGTGCGTTTTAGGTGAGTGTAGATCATATGTATGGAAGGAGAGGGAGAGACAGGCCCAAAAAAAGATGGATGGATTGTATTAAGATCAAAATGAAAGAAAGGGCAGTTGTGATAGCGCCGTGACGGCTGATAGGACGTAGTATCTCTATGTAGTGATTTCGATATTTAGGACATTCGATAATCTGTATTTTGATATTTAGATCTTTCGATGTAGGTACTTAACTTTTGTAGATATTAAGATTTTAGATATATTGGACGTAGGTTATTTAACCATTCGATAATATAGATTTTCGATATTTTAATTTTCGGTTTTATGGTCGTTCGATATTTCCATTTTCGATCTTTTGATCATCGACATTTTAACCGTGGGGCCGTAGGTATTTTAATCTTCGATATTCAAATACGTATACCTATCGCACCTAAAACGCATGATATGGAATCGGTAAGAAAGTACCTAAATAAGAATATAGGCTTTTAGCGATCGTAAGAAGTCTAAGGGCGGCGTCCTTAACGACGAAATCGCACCGTTTACTGTAGGTACAATTGTTAGCCAGATAGGGCGACGTTTAAAAGGCACATTACTATAAATCATATTGTGTCGATTTAGGTGGGTAGTTGGTGTTTAAAAGCAGCAGTGTTAAGCGGCTTCTGTTGCTGACCGTACTGTATATCAGGGATGTTACGGAGCTTCGACTCCGACTCCGATATGTCGGTACTTCCGGTTGATCATACACCTTCGATTCCGATACTTTTAAATCGGATGTTTATTACATATTAGCTACTTCTGGAGTCAATTAATTTGATTTAATTATGTAACTATTATAAAAATATGGTTATTTTTAGGTTTATTATTTTTTTATTTAAATTAAAGAGGCTGACTGATTAATGTTTTGTACTATTTTATTTGATTGCCTGCCCTTTACACATCTTTCTTATGTCAACATGTCCGACTCCGACATAGCCTCCGATTCCGATTCCGAAAAGACAAATTTAAAAACTTCGACTCCGACTTCGGTTCCAATAAAACCACCTCCGTAACATCCCCACTGTATATCCATGCTAGGAAGTAATAAAACAAAATTGCAACGCTAAATAAATTTTATTTCATGTCAATAGGTTTTTCACACTCAAATTATAATGTACAGCTTATATTTTAATAACATCGAATCTGTCTAGCATTAGTAGAATTTTAATATCACGGAGCAGCAAATAACAAGGATGTGCATGTTCATCAATTAAATTACAGGTGCAGAAATTGTCTGTTACCAAATGTCGAAGGTATCTAATGTAATATAATATAAGTATACCTATTGTAAATAATCTTTTATTTCAATTGCTGATTTAGCGTCATGGCTGAAGATGTTTTAAAATAACTTTTAGTAGAGCCGCACCCGATAAGAATAGTACGACTGAGGATTATGTGTTATATTTTTCAATAGAAAAGAATAAAAGTCGCGTCCCCGAGCTTTAGCTTTATAGGACGGACGGTGCTTCTAAATTGAGGACAATGGCGAAGCTTCAGAAGGGCATCGATTTTTACTAAATCATGTGGGTACCTAATGTTGTCTATAAATAAAACAAGAATGAGCAGAATTGAATGAACGAATAATAACATAGTTTTCAAAAACTTCCGAATGTTTACATGAACAACTAAATAATAACCTGCTATACTTTTGAGCTCGCTTATTTGTCAAGAACTACCGAAATTTCCGCGTCACAAATGGCCAGCAACGGCAGGCTAGCAGCCGGGTAGAGCTGCTGCAGATTTAGAAAGCGGGTAAATGTGGGTGGTTCGGTGCCCGCCAGTTGCGCCTGCGCCGGCCGGTGACTTAGATAGTACATACCTATGCATTTTTCGTATTAATTATTTTCTTATTTTATCTGCTCTATAGAATCAAAATATGTTCGTAGGTATTTTATAAATTTTTCGGTGCCCAAAAACGCCAATAACTACCTACTGAATATTGTTTTACATTTTATTAATTATTATGAAAAAAGGTAATGTTATAATACCTATGATACCGCAAACTGAACACCACTTGTCAATATCCATCTGTTTAACAATAAAGTTTCATTCTCCGCTAGGTGATGCTTAATAAGAATATAATTACATTATGGACAGGTTCAACCTTGATAAATCACATAGGGCGCCAACGAAATCACGCAAACCACGTCGTCACACAACGATACTACAAATAAATCATTACTCACATTGTCTCCAACACCAGAACACTCATTATAATAAATAGACAATTATACTACTTTACAAGGAATTTCATTGCAATCAATTCGCATACTTTTAATCTTTAAATTCTCGCACATGTATCTTGCAAGAGCCATGACGCGAAGCACCTCAAAAATATGTAACTAATATTATTAGTCCCTTTGCTGGCTATTGATAAACATTGATTCTAGCGATTTATAGGTAGGTATAATTATTTTACAATCAGTACAGTTTCGTTTATTGTAAGTTTTTAATTTTTACCTCATCAATACAGAACCAAGTAGGTAAATATTTTAAGATTTTACTTATATTTAAAGCAGAATTATCTTTAATGTTTTAAATGGTGAAACTTGTCTAATGATAGTGCAACTCTGGTAATTGCCTTGTCTTTACAAATTTAAATTTGATTATGAAATAAAATTCCACTACTGTCTTGTTAGTACACTGGAAAACACTTAAGGTTTAATGTTTTTAATTTATCGAAAAAATAAATCCCCGTAAATAACGCTATAATTAAGGCTATATTAAATTTTAGTGTGACATTCGCCCACACGGCACGAACGAAAGAACTCTAACGTTGCCCAGTTAGAACTTCTATATCGTTGGCTACACCCTTGTTTTTGTTACTTATTGTCTAACGCCCCTATTATGATTTCAGTTTAAAAGAAAAAGCGCACCTACACTAAACGTTGTAGAATTTAAGTACCCAAATATATTGCACAGAATGTATCCGCAAATTATAAATATAACTATCTAGTATATTTATTGCAGTTTGTGGACAACGAATAAAGCGAAAGGAAGAAAATAACCTAATAAATTAATTAACATGCATATAAGACTCGCAATAGAAACACACATGCCGATGCAGCCGCTATTGTATTGACAGTAAAATGGTAAAATTTTGGTCCGGAAGATGTTGCACTGCACATCCGACATCGATAAAGTCATCATTTTATTGCTTTCGTTACCTAATTACACTCGATATTTTATTTAGGTGTTTCCTTGAAAATCAGTTAACTATTTAATACCTATGTAAATTAGTATTTTATGGTAATATTAAGACAACCATGTGTCAATTATAAGTGCGAAGATGATAGGGATTTTGAATCCAGTAAAGAAAACTGGGCTATTTATTTATGAATGCTGGAATTTTAGTAGGTTTACCAACTTGATTTAAATTTTAAAATATTTACCTGCCTCTCTACTGGATAGAGTTCTTATCTAGCACATTACTAGATATTTCAATGTTCTCAAATTATCCAGTAGATGTTTAAAAATGATAGGAAGTAAAATTCTAAGTTATGAGTTAACCGATTAGTCCAATATATTAATTGACATTTAGAAAAACCGAGCGAGATATAATTTTTACCTGACTACAAAAGCAATCACAAATGTACACACGAAATCAGTTAGTACGGTTTGATCTACTTACACTTATTACTAAATTGTTGACGTGCAAATTACATTTCGCCAATTGGTGATCAAGTACTTAATTAACTTAGTGAAATCATCATCATTCATATTGCAATGCAAAATGATCATTAAGATTTCTAAGGATCACAATCGGAAGCATCACGTGCCAAACGTGTCAATGGTGCTACTCTTAGCAGAGCAACTACAATACTTTTGATCGCCCAATTTAAATAGGTAGGTAAACTGTATACAGACAAATTCATTCATGTCAATATTTCTAAAATAGATGGCTCACATAGGTATGCTTCGTTTACCATTTTTTTTGAAATTATGCAAAAAGTTATTTATAAAATATACCATTGTGTGAAAAACTATGCCACATAAGTATCAATAAAATTGACTCATAGGGATAAGATAAATCATGTCTCCGAAACATATTAGTTTTAAATGTAATTTGTTGTACTAGACTTAACACACATTAACAATGCTTAATCTACCACCAACAATCGACATGCATTTAAATTAAAACCAAACAACAAATGGCCAAACCAAATAAGTTAATAAAATAAACAAAGTCAAGCGAAAACATACACAAGAAAACAATACCAATACCTATATTTACCTACCTATCGACAATAGTTTCGGAATATAGGTGCGTCGTAATAAATTAATCACTCACTTACGGAAAGATATTAAAATTTTCAATGCATCAAGTAAGCGGAAGACTTATATTGGTAGTGTTTTAAGTATTAAACATATTGTAATGTTTACATCTAACGCTCGTTTTCCGTTTCGCTCAGGTACGGAGACGATAACACATTTGCCACGGATACTTTTAGTCGTACCTAAGACTTTCTTTGTTGAGTTTAGTAGGAAGTTACAAAATCCACTACACGTGGGCAATTATAGTTGCTTGATTAAAATTAAAAAAAACTTTTATCAAATGTTAACAGCCTGCTTTTTGGGTTTATTTTAGTTGCAAAATTAAAGGAAAATTCTTGTTATTTTAGTAGGCTTAGTAAAATTTAAAAAAAAAAAAAAAGAATACCGACTGATTGATGTCTGAAATGTTCATAGTAGGCTTGGAACGGTTGCAGCAGCAGGCATTGTGAGAGAAAGTACATGCTCAAGACCAAATAGCTGAAGACATGGCACACGCAATTAGTTTTACGCCCTTTTACCCGCATTGGGCAGCACCTGGGTTAAGTACAGCCTCGCGGTGGACACTTTATTTATTTTCAATTTTAAATGTTAATGTCAGAATCATTAATAAACTCAAGTTTATCAAACCTAAATTAACATTGCAAAAATTGCTTTTGACAAGTTTTCGAGGTCCCACAGGACGCCTGCAGACTGTATCCCGAGCCCGAACAATTCCGTGACCCCAACAGGTTTTACTTTTACTATCTGTCTCTCCATTGCTTCCATTTAGTAGTAGGTACCTAACTTGTGGACTAATACGTTTATGGAAACATCAATAATTTTAGCAAAATGTTCGCTTTAGCTATAAGGAGTGCGCTAAAAACAACAATATTGTTTATAGATACAATGAAGGAGACACTTAAAGGTATTAGGTAAACTATTCGCTACTTTTGTGATTTTATAAAGGTAGGTACTCATATCCCAAAATAATATGCACGCAAAGGACCTAGGTATATAATGTGAAAGATAAATTAACTGTAATTATGTAGAGCAAGGCGCTGCAGGTTTCAGAATAATCTAGTCTCTAAGGTCTGATTTTAACTTTTGTGTAGATGAAGTCCTATAACATATGAAACCGGAAAATACTCTCAAATAATATAATTAGAAATTATTTTGTTACTTTCTTTACATGTATGAATATTCAAAGAACAAAAGTCAAACTAACGACAAGTATTAGTTACTGTTATGTAAATATGCTCCTACTCAAGAGCAGTTCCCCTTCCCCTTTGTCACTTTCTGGCTGATTGAGAAAATAATAATATCTTTTCCGAAACATGATTAACTATGTATTTATCTGTTACTAATATTATATAGAAACATCAAATGAAGTATTAATAGATATATAAGTAAATACAATATAGCATAAAAACTACCATAAATTTCATAGGTACATGACTTTACAAGAATAACATGTAATGCAAGTGGAATTAGATAGTCTGTTTGTATTTTTAATTAGTTACTAAATACAATTAGCAAGTTCTTTTTGTACTTAATAGTTTGGGTAATGACCACTAATAGTGTTGCTATCAGGGGCGGATCCAGGATTGTAGTTTAAACGCGCTGAGAGTAGATTGTAGCAAAGTAGTAACGCTATAAAAGCACAAAAAATTAAGATTAACGCATAACAAGCTTCCTTGGATTACTTTACATAAAATCTTCAAACAAAGAAAACGTAAGAATGTAAACTAGCTCCTCATGGATCCGCCAATGGAAGCTGTTATGTGATTTTTACCTAAACCAGGTGTATCAAATTCACTGAGAACCTGAAAAGGAGTAATCGTACTCATCCTTATGAAAAGAAATTGCTATGGAAGGAAACCTTGATCCCGAATAAAAAAATCCCAAAGGTAAAGCTTTCCTTTTATTTGCATACCTATATTTTTATTTTGACGAAATACAAATAATTTTTGCATAGGAAAAGTGAAAAAAATTAAGGAGTAGGTACACTTGCGCTTTTTCAGGTTTCAGTTATTTAATTTACAACTTTTATAAGGAGATATCAGCAGAGTTATCAAAAGGTCAACCTCTTTTCCAAACATGACAGCATGGTCGATGCTCAATAGATGCAGTTGTATGTACACAGTAACGGTTTTACGTAGTTGTATATACACATTGCACTCTAAATCGAATTATCCCAATTTGCAAGTTATGTACGACACGAGGCAAATACATGAGGCACTAGGCGTAGGTTTAGAAGTCTTTCGCGATGATCGAAATGTTAATGATTTCGTATCCTTCAGATTGTTAGGTACTTCGTAAGTAGGTATTTTAACAATTTTCAAATCAACATGTCTGAATTTTGACGTAAATAAAAATAAATCTCTGTCATAATTTATATTGAGTTACGTTTAATGTTTAACACCAGTAAGTACCAATAAAATATTTACCATACCGAGAATTCTTAGAAATTACTGCTAGCTCTTTGTAAACCATTTCTATTTAACCATTATCATATTATTACGATGTGTGAACCATCAATACACATCCTAGTCCCGGAATTAGCAGAACCCAGTTGTCCCGGTTATTTATTTGGTTAATTTTACGCCCTACCGATTTAGTTACTAAGTGGGTGATAGACGTAGCAAGTAGGTACGTGTACTTATGGCTCGACGACCTTTTTCTCTACGCGTCTTGTTTTTAAGTACGCATACTTAAGGTGACAAACGAGCGAAAAAGGTCGTCGGGCCATAAGTACGCGTACTTGCTCGTACGTCTATCACCCACTTTAGATCAACCTATAAAAAAGCATTTCTTTGCTTAGAGACAGCTGTAAGTGCTAAGATTCGCCGGTTTTCGTTTTGGTCGAAAGTTATAGATTTGTCAGCAGCAATGAAATCTAATAATAATGTATGTTTAAACTCCTTGGAGACATAATTATTCATAATAGATGTCGTATTTTCATCTCGTTTAGGTATATATACAGTCTTGCAATTTGTACAAACATCCTTCCAATTTCTTCTAAATGTTATTTACATTGTCTATTGGATCAGTGCTCTACAGCTAAGTCTATGTATACCATTCAGTAAACAATCCCACCTTGCTTAGTAACAAAAATATTTTAACTATTTATTTCGTCAAAAATAGACATCTGTCTACAATTTTCATACCCACATCCACTTGAGGAAACATACACAATAAATTTATAATAATCAACATTATTTGTTAAACAATGATAACAATCAATAAATTTCTATTTTTTACTATACAATGTATGAACTCTCAACAGTCTGCTGTTAAATCATATCATTAACTATTAATGTACAAAAGCACAGTACACTTATTTCTATTACATGCATAATAGCACTGAAGTTGTGTAGGATCCAATCCAAATATACTCCGATTTATTGCGACATAAATTTAAACAAAATAAAATATTATTTTTCCACCACATTCTTTGCTAAATTATATCTAGACAGATTTATTAAAGTTTGGTAAAAATGTATGTGAATAACGGTTACAAAAAGACGAATTCTTAAATTAGTAAATAACTATGCAGTGATGTTTAAATATTATAAAATTCAAGCGAACAATTTGATGGTTACTGCTCTCTTAGCCTTTAAGCTTTTGCCAAATATTAATTATAAAAAAAACTTAATAACCATGACAGCTTGAATTCTTGGTAATGGTAACTTGAATTTTTAAAGGCCTCTTTCTTAGGTCCTTTATCGAAATATTTAACCCTTATTCATAGAAAACTACAGAATAATCATAACATAGTAAAATAAATATATTTCATGGTAAATCACGAAACAAAAACTATAATGACCATATATTTTAAATCCAGATCCAGAAACATGTTAGAAATCTAATTTTATACTCTCATATTTTTATTGAAATACCTAGTGTTTTATTTCTCGACGGCCAATAATTCAGAAAACAATTTTGTATGGCAATAAAGCTTTAAGATCAGTCTAAGCTGGGTTGTAGGTATCAGTTACATTTTGAGATATGGAGCTGTTTATAGAAGTCAGCATCCTGTTTTTTTTTTATACTAAATGATGCTGTTGCCAAGGAGTACCGTGTTACCCAGTTAATAGGTTGTCGAGGTATGGTAGGCAGCCGTTCCACATAAAATACTGGTATTCAGCTGAATAGGGTTTGACTGGAAGCTGACCCCAATACAGTTGGGAATAGGCTAGGCAGATAATGACGATATTGTTACTTTTGCCAAAAGGAAAATGTTTAATGGATATTAATATACTTCATTTTGGACTATTGCATTTGTTTGATGCAAATATCTGAAAAAATTAGAGATTGTTGATCGTAACAATAATCAACAATCTCCAAATATATATTGTAAAGAGTATTTAAAAAAAACTGATATAGAGTAGGACAATACAAAACCACCCTATCTAAAAAAATTATTGTATTTCTTAATCACCACCCAATAACGGTGCCTGTCCATTGCGAGCGAGCAAGGCAGCGGAGCAAAGAAACGAAGAAATTTTAACCAATGGAATTGAATAAAATCTCCGAACCACGTGAGTCACTGACGTTTTGACTGACATGATTGGTTAACATTTCCCTGTTTCTCCACTCGCAATGGACAGGCACCCTTATGCTACAACATGTTTCATAACCTGGATTTTACTTGGTATTACTGTAAAAGCTTGATTCAGCATGTGGCCACTTTTGCAGCATCTTCTTACTAACTTACTGAGCCATTTTGAAATGTCAGTCAAAAATTTTCAAGCAATACATTTGATTGGCAAGACATGTCTTGTTAAAATAATTTTCTTTTTGTTAATATCAACAACATTAAATGATTTTAACAGCATATTTTTGATCAAAATTAATTTGATACTTGCCAATGAAATTTAATGATTGATTAATAAGAGTCAACAATTCTGAATACCTACTCAGGATATTTTATTGATGTTAGTAATTCAATAAATTAACCTGAATATCTAAGGATTATTTTCAGGCTTCTACAGTAACAGTCTGCAGTTGAAATAACTATTGCACTGATTTTAACTTATACAAAAAAAATATTAAAAATCATTAAGCTCTTAAAAGTTGGTTAATTTTATCATTCAATTGACAAATCAAAAAGCACAACAAGAATTATTTCATTATCAATAAATATGTAAATATAACAATTATTTATGTAGTGTGCAATGTATAATCCATGATACTGTAATCTACTTTATTTATAATAGAATTATATAAGTTTGAATGAAATCAACAAAACACATGCAACTCCACAATAAATTAATAACATCAGTAGCAAATTATTTATGTAAACCACTCTCTTTACCATTAGAACAACCCTTTTGTATAGTGTAGATAAAACAAATGATAAAATTATCTAATTGTTGCTACAATCACAGAAATTATTGTGAGCTTTCAACCAGATGATGAATCAAACAGAGTGGCCTTGAGACTGGTGTCTTTGTCCCCACTGACTAGAGGGTCCCTGTGCAGAGTTACCTTGTTGCATCCAAGAGAGGAAGTTGGGAGGAGCTGGTGGAGCAGAGGAAGCTGGGCCAGCGAAGGCACCCTGCTCAGAGCCACCGGACGGTATGTTGTTGATGAGACCCCAGCCAGCTGCTTGATTTAGAGCAGCTGCTACTAGAGCCTGGTTTACTGGAAGTCCTCCCATTCCAAGCGGCATGCTGCCACCTTGAGCTTGCCCACCACCTCCAGCAACTGCAGTTTGACCATGTTGTCCAGATAAACTCAAAGCTTGCATGTTAACCATATCCATGTTACGACTGCTCCACGAGTTATTATTAGAGGCATTATGCGGGTGGCCATCTTCATAATTCCTGCCAGGCATATTGCGTTGATTAGAACCACTTTTGTTTTGTTTGGGTGAGGCATTGGATACATTCACAGATACACCTTTAATTATGTGATCCTGACCACAGAGGCTTTGTGCAACCTCAGGGTCCAAAAATGTTATAAAGCTGAAAGCTCTAAATGGCTTAGGGATAAACACATCAGTTACTTCCCCAAATTGTGAGAAATATTCTCTCAAGTCATTGGCTGTTAATTCTTCTGTACAGCGGCCAACAAACACTTTACAGGGCATAGATGCAACTGAACCTTCTTTTGAGTTAGGTATCCGAACATCACACCATCTTCCATCAATCATGTGCCGCTGAGCTAGCACTCTCATCTGAGAGGTATAAGAAGCAAAACGTATGAAAGCAAAACCTTTCGACATTCCGGTTTTAGGATCTCTTTTTAATTGCGCCATCAAAACTTCACCAAATTTCTCGAAGTATTCTCGGACAGTTTGCTCTGTGGCCTTCCAAGGCAAGCCCAACACAATTAAGTCAGAACATAGATTATCGTTTCGCTTATTCTTCGTCGCAGCAGATTCAGAGTTTTCGCCCGATTTACGCTTAGTTTCTTTAGGAAAGCTACATATGTATAAATGATTGCCCCATCCTTCTGGGGGTGGGTACAATCTGCCATCTCTTAATCTGATACCCCTGATGTTTTTTGTTTCGGGGTGACGATATTTTAGGCCACAACAGCCCGGAAATTGCGCTGACACAGTAGTTAACATCAACGTACCATCATCCTCGATTGGTAATTCTATGGGTTCTTCATTTTCGTCTTCAGCCACGGGCAAGTACTCGAAGGACATTATTTCTTATTCATGAACAGTATTGTTAAAAATGGATAAAAATAAACACAGATATTATACTTAACACTATATAAATGTACAATTTTTATGTCATATAAATAAATAAAATTAATTAACGTCACCTACGGGTTATGAACCCATTGCAATTTGCAGGTTGAAAACATAGTCCGACAAATAAATTTTGATCTATTGTAGAGGTGGAATCAAAGGGAATTTGTAGAGTTACAAGTGTCAAATAATGGTAGTCATGCTATAGTAATAGACAACTTTCTAAAATTGACGTTTTACATCACTGAAATGTTGCCGTATCTCTAAATTATTCATAGACAAAACGCTTTCTATGCTTTTGTCTATCATGTTTTCATGTAACTATTAAAATATAGGCTAAATGCTGTAAGATCAGGCAATGCGTCCATTGACGTAATTCTCGTAGCTTTTCTAGAAACATTGTTCTATCTATGTACACTGCTAGCTACTTTCGATTGAGTTGAGTGAAATCGAATCATGCTAAGTAGCGAAGAATTTCTGTATGTTCATTGGGTCAATTAAAAAGTGATTAAAGGACTTTCCTTTCCTCAGTCCTCATGTCCTCTATCTGCGCTATTCTTGACAGTATGAACGAATACATAATTATAACATTGTACATTGTACCACATTGTACAAACTTGGCTTTGTTCGCTTTCCACAGAAATGAAATTGGGTGACAGACATGCAAGCTAGTAAGCGTAGGTACTTGTGGCTCGACGAGCTTTTTCGCTCGTGTGTCACTAAGTTCATTGGCGTTCCAACAGGTTTGAAATTATGCTCGTAGTTCGCCTCGGCTCACACGTCTGTCAACGCCGCAAGCCGCAAGCCGTGAGCCATTACTGTTATTGTGACTCATCGAGTGCTATTGCATTGCAAAATTTCTGATTTTCGAAGCTGTTTACACTTATTTTGTAGCCCAGTGTGGGCTACAAAATTTAACGGTTTGTGTGCCTTTCAATTGAATACTAAGTTATATATTTTGATATAACTTTTGTTGCAAAATTACTGATTTTTGAACTTATTATAATTTGTGTGAACAGCTTCAAAAATTAGTCCGGCTATAATAAATAAAATATTATTCATGAATAGAAAAAGTTTTCTCTATCGACGACATCTCGGTCCCCTGGTACCAGAGTAATGAGCAAGTTTTCACGTGTGTTACCGACGTCACTCGCGATCTATAAGTTCGTACGTCTATCACCCACTTAACAGCAACATTTTTAGTCTGTGATTTTTAGCCTATGGAACATAAAATCCGGGGTTAACTGTTGGAAAATTAAAAAATAAATAAATGCAGATATTCGTCAGAAAAATAGTGAATGAATTGATGTGCTCTTTTCAATACATATAACTTACAAAATTTGATATTGTTTGATAATAGTTTTTAAGGTGAATCCTTTTTTCAGTCTCTGAAATAATTAGTATTCATTTTATTAACAAAGTGGTAATTCTAACATAACCTAAATGTGTTAACAGCAAAAGATTATTTGATGTAGTTATTATGTTATAGTTTAAAAATCCCCATTAAAATGTTGTTATCATAAATGTTTAATGCATTAACACAAGATTGATATGGATGATGACTTTAAAGAATATAGAAGAAATAAACCACAGCAAAAGTTTTATAAACCAGGTAGTGGACCATTAAGACGATCAAGTTATGGTTTGGATGCAAAAATGGATACAAACGACATAGACGGAGGTTCTAAAAGCCGAAACCAAAACTACTACGGATCTCAAAATTCTATTGCTGACGATTTAAACGACACTTACAAAGGGACGAATATGCGTCACAAAAAGCCTGAGCAACAGCTTTACGTGCCTCGGTCAGGAGATTCTTGTTCTGATAATGGTAGACAATCTAAAGTACCAATGAGGTGTGATAATTCTAGTCAGTACGTCAATAGAAGAATGTCTGATAATCCAGATAGACAGGGTTCAGGGTCTTATTCTAGAGGTGCCTCAAAAAGGGACAGAGGTTTTGCAGATTATCATCATAAGGATGGTACAAACAATGATATTAATTATAATAGACAATATAGGCAAGCATCAGAAACAAGATCCATTTCACCCATGCATATGCAGGATCAGAACTCTATTGAGAGAAATAGAGACAGTAGAAGTATGGATACATCAGCAGGTCGACACATGTCTTCTTCTGGTGGTAAGCCACCTTCTGGCCGACGAAACTCTTCAGGTTATACATCTGATTCCTCAAGACCCAAATATATGGTAAATTTAGATAATATACCTCCAAGATTTAGAAAGAAATTTTTAGAACAATCAGGCCATCACAGTTTTGATAGTGCTGACCAAATACGCAGAGACAAATATTCTTCAAATCAGTCTGTGCAGCCAACATACAATCAGGATACATATTATAACATGACAAATTGGTCTCAAACATTGCCATCAAGAGGGAGAGGCAGATTACGAGATAATGAAGGCTTTGACAGAGAAAAATTTATAAGTACATATTTGAAAAACTATGATGTTCAAAATTCTAGAAAATCTACTCCTAGCAGTTCATATTTGAATTTGTATGATCCCAATTCAGCAGAAAACAAACATGACATGAATGAGAAAGTTAATACTGGACCAAGCAGTACCGAAAGTCAGGAATTTCATGATGGTAAGCAGTAGCATAGTATTCAACATTCATGCCCATAATATTTGGAGATGAAAAAAGGAATTCTCTATCAATTTTCTCAAAATTGTTTTCTGTTAATATTATTTCTACTATACTGCCGTGGTATATCTAAAATGCCGTTATCTGACATCTGGACGATTTTAAAGTTTTGAGCATATTAATGAGAACAAAATATCTATCAATCTGTGAATAAGTAGCTTTGGAAATTCGCAAAGACTGATCAATAGACATTTTTGCTCATTAATATAGCATCAAAAGTTAAGAATCAACCAGATGTCGGATAACAGCATTTTAGATATACCACAGCAGTATAATAATTTGGTTTTGTCGAAGTTAAAAATAGTTAAAATTCATTATTTTACAAAGTAATATGTAATTTAGAATTATAGATAAGCAACAAAACAAGTAAAACAACAAGAACACAATCTGTTTATTCTGTAAAACTGTGAAATGAGAAGTTATTAACTAAAATAAATTTGTTAGTTAGTGACCTCAACAAACAAAATCCATGCAGGTAGTTCCAAATTGTTCATTGACCTTAAGAATTTAGTATATTGTTAGACAGATATTAAAATCAATGTTTTTATAGAAATGTACCAATAAGCAAGCACACATGAAAGTACTGATTACTGCCAGAATGTAAACATTAAACTGAGGGTAAATCCAAAACTACATGTACAAAACCATATGCATTTGCACACACACCTCCAATAATGCAATGTCTGATAACACCTTGTATAAAATAGTCAAATAAACTAGCATACAAAAATAATCAATAAAACATTACCCTCCTTTTGGGGGAATTGTCAGAGATGTTTATTGATTTGACAACCAAGTCCAGTAAATAGAAACTTTGCTAAGGTTCATAGCTCTTATGTTTGCACAACACTTATAATAATTATTAATAATCGCAATTTCATGTCATTTTAGCATCACAGAATGGTACAAGCAGTATGGCTAACACTATATCAAGTAGTCAGTTGGAGCAACAGAAACAAGAGACAGACAATGAGCATGACAGTGAGACAACATCTCAGATCTCTGCAACTTTATTGGACATCTCTAATTTGGTAAATATTGTTTTCATTTTAACAATATGCAATTAAGTCATTCAAAAAAATTAAGTATTTTTAATTTTACTTCATCATCTGCCTTTGCTTAACTATATTAGATTTGGCTTCCAGCCAAACCAAAATCAGCATATTGCTTAAAAATCTCATAAAAAACTGATAAACATCAGTATTTAATGAGATTTAAGTAATATTTTTAATTGCATCTTGTCTGCTCTCTAGGTTTTGAGAGATGTAAAAAAAGTCTAGTCAAATACCCTATAGTAATTGATTCATAAACTACTAAATATCTTTGAACACAGTGTTTCTTAACTACTTGGCCCTTGCATACTAAATCCTATCCTAATAATATTATAAATGCAAAAGTTTGTGAGGATGGATGGCTTTTGTTACTCTTTACATCAGTACGCCTAAAAGGATCTTCATGATATTTGCCACAGAGGTAGATTATAGTCTGAAATAGGTATCACATTGGTTATATATATCCCGGTAGTATGTTCCTTAGAAGAAGCTAGTTAATAATATAAATGCGAAAATTAGTTTGTAAGTTTATGTATTAGTTTGTAAGTTTATGTTACCTTTCCACATCTTAATGGTTAGACAGATTTGGATGAAAGCTAGACCATATCCAGGCATAGAACATAGGGCTTTTCCCTGGAATGTTCCCTTGGTATCATTTTCGACTTTCACGCAAGCGAAGTTGCATTCAAAAGCTAGTACAAAATAATTGTGTTGTTAGAACTTCCATGTCTCTACAAGTAAGATGATAAGTTTAGCTACAGAGTTACATATATTATTTATATTAAGTTAAGTAACCAGTTAATCATATCTTTTTTAGGATTGGACAGAAGAAGTAGAAAAGAATATTAAACTAGATGATGTGTGTGATACTTCTACTAGTTTCTCACAGCCATTGAAAAAGTCTGTTCAGGATGACATTAAGCCTGAAATTCGAGAGTCGAAACGTAGCGGTAGGCCTCGCCGTAAGGATCGAAGGTATTTTCCTTTTTTTAAATTTCATCTTTTCAGACCACATTTAACAGACCTTGTCCTGTCCAATATTTGAGTTCATACAAAAATTTTGTAGACAAAAGCACTCTCAGCTTTTTCCGACCTATGCAACGGTCGGGTAATCTATTCATTTTAGGGCCTAAAAACATTGGATTATTTACAAACATATTTTAAGCAATAATCAGCCAAATGTCTCTTTTAGGATCTCTTAAGATAGGCATTTGGCTGATTTTTGTAAAACCCCTTCAGGTTTTACCAAGAAACAGCTTTTAGGTTTGATCAGTTGTTAAAATCTGTAAGATCATATTTTTAGCACTGTTTAAATTATTTATTGGATTGATTAATAAATGCAGGAGTTCGAGTAGAGGACTTAGAAATGCTGAGAAGAAATCAGAACGCACCAGGAAAGACAGTACAGCAAGCATTCAGCATGAGCCAGAGAGACCTAGGAAGGATAGTAACGTTAGCATACAGCACGAAATTATACACTCGGGACTGAAGCAAAGGGAACGGGAGAGACGAGACAGCCACCGGAGTAATCGATCATCTACTATCGGAAACAGCAGAGACGATTTAGATCGCTGGAGATCGTTACGTTCTTACAGTAGAGAACAGAGCACTGAAGGGTTAGTAGATGAAACTTGTTTGCATTATTTTTAATATTACTTAGTTTTTAACCGACTTCTTCAAAAAGGAAGAGGTTCTATGTTCGGCTGTATGTATATCTTTTTTTTTTATTTATTAAATGTATGTTCACCGATTTCTCCGCCAATTCTGGACCAATTTTAAAAATTATTTTTTTATTCGAAAGCCTATACTTCTGAGGTGGTCCCATTGTCACCAAGTCAGAATCTGATGATGGGATCCCATGAAAATCGAGGGAAACCCTCAAATTTTATAAGCACATACACTGTTTTTCATAAACTTTCTAACGCAATTCAGATATTTGTGCCTGGTAATCATCATCTCATTTTGCTGAGCTGATGATGAAAGTCAGGATCTCATGATAGGATCCCATGAAAAATGTTTGTTCAGCGATATTTGCGCCAATTGTTAACCGATTTGGATAATTCTTTTTTTATTTGGAAGAGTATTTTAAATTGTTAATTCAAAAACGAAATAACCAAAAACACCGACTTCCGAAATTAAAGTTATTTTTGACTTTGTAATGTTTTGTTTCTGGAAGTCGGTTTTATTTTTTTGTTAAAAAGTTTTTAATAAAAGATGTTCATTTTAGAGCCTTACATAAATGATAAATGGTACGAGTTACTCTTGATTTTTTCTGCTTTTTTTGCTTACTAGAAGGCAGCATTTTGGAATGCCTACCAGTTTGCCGAACAAGTCATTTCAGATGTCAATTTTTTTTATTTCCTGATCTTTTTACACGAAAACCAAAAAATTGCGATGCAATTACAATTACGTTACCTCATAGGTCTTCGTCATTATTTCAGGAGGATAGTTTCACAATGCAACAGCCGGGACACATCCGCCAATCGCGCTGTTAGTCCGCGGGATACCGATGGTTTTCGCATACCATCTGCCATGTCCAAATCAGCCGCATGGCTTTCATCGACCAACCAGGTAAATCAACCGTGATTTAATTGCTGCTGTATGTTTTTCTTTTATTATGAAACCGCATTAGGTGACTATGGTAGGCGCCAGATAAGTGTGCAATAACGGTCATTGATCCACATACATTTATTGACTTTCTTAATATCAAAATCAGGAATAAAGACGTAAAGTTGTCCTCAATTGACTTCTATCATGATTGACATTCTTTAGTAATGAAAAACTGTTCATAATAAAATTTATTGTTCGGGTATCTATGAAGCGATATCAGGGAAAAGTCAATATACTTTGTTGCAAGTTTATCTGAAACTGTAGTAAAATCAATAGCAAAATAAAAAAAAACTAGTGCAAAAAAAAATCGATGATTTAAAAAAATAAAAATAAAACAGTTTTAGTTTTTCTTAAAACCGATTTCAAGCTTAATTTGGCGATTGTCATAGTTTAATCTTTTCGCTCTAGATTCCCATTGAATAAATTGCTTGTTTATAATATCAGTATGAGTATGAGTATGTATCTATAGCATAGCGTTTGTTCTAGAAGAAGAGCAACAGTTCGTGGGCAAACGGTCGCACGTCGAGCATAGAGCGCGGGCGGCAGTCGCCGGCGCCGAGCCAGCCCGCCGCCGCGCCCGACGCCGGACCGGCGCGCCGCCCGCGCAAGCGCTCGGGCCGACGCGCGGACAGAGGTTAGTTGCTCAGCGTCAAGAAAATATACTGTGAAAGGTGTTCTGTCTTTGAGAAAATAAAATGTAGTGTTATTTTATTATTACCTAAATAATATTAATAGGTCTTTATCGGCTATCATTGCTATTGATTAAACAGTAGATAACACCATAATTAGTTGTAAAATGAACAGCCTTTTGTAAAAATTGCTAATGTGAAATTATTCAACATTATAAACATTTGTTATATTGTCAAGCAGCACTACTTGAGGTTGAAGATTAAAAAAAACATTAGTAGTAGAACATTTTTTAATAAATAAATGTTTGCACATAATATACAGGGTGAATTTTTAAAGTGTGCCTTCATGGCCAAATAAAAAAAATATGAGGAATATCGAAAAACACTGAAGGGGTCTCGAGCCCGATTTTGATGAAAAGAAAACTTGCATCATTAGATTTTTGAAAAATCGTTGTTCCTACCCAGGAATCGAACCGGTTGATTTTGAAGGAAAACACATCCTGTCCTGTATCATTAAATCATACGAAAGTGTAGCTAAAATAAGGACCAAATTCTGGGAAGTAATAACGCATGGCAAATTAAAGAAAAGAGCTCATTTTTAACTAAATGCTTACTTTTGAATTTTCAAAAAACAACTAACCAACTATTTTTTTTTTCAAAAATCAAACATGCGGTTTTAGTTTTCATCAAAATCGGGTCCGAGAATCTACAACTGCTGCATCATTGGATTAAATCAGTTACGGTTTAAGTAGGTAGATGATAAATGAGAGCCTTTTAGGCATACTTTAAAAATTCACCTAGTATACTGATAAAATGTAGTTCGGTTTTATAAAAGGATATTCTTTATAAAATAATTTGTTTTAGGACACATTTATAATATAATAATGCATGGGAAGATGAATGCGATGCGTTGGGCATCTTTTGCGATGTGTAGCATTCTATTCCGTTGATCAGGAAACATTAATTAAAAACAAAATCTCACCAGTATGGGATCCGTAACATATTCCTTCGTCTTCTGGAAGGAAGGCATATAACTCATGTGAGTTATAGGATTCCGACAGTTGCCGTCGACGGAAACAGTTCACGAATAAATATCCGTGAGATATGTTTTCGTTGACAATTTTACTAAACTTACATTCTTTCGTTGACAATTTTACTGGTGGTAGGCTTCGGCCGATGGCTTGTGACCACCCACTGGGCAAAGACGTACCGCCAAGCGGCTTAGCTGTGTTCCGGTTCGATGCTCAGTGTAGTCAATTCAGAGGAGTTGGGTCGAAATAGTTGTTCCAATGCAGGCAGACCAGCCAGGCTAGCCCTGGCATGGGCGTATCGGGAGACTAGTCTTGGAGGGTAGCGGGATCCGAGACACGGTGCGCCGCTGGCCGACCGCAGATAGTTGGGGGCCCAAGTAGTGTGCTAGCCACACATGAAAGGCTGCCCCGCCATCTGACGAAAAATCCCGGAATGCACCATCGTGCTGGTTGGCGACCAGATGAAAGGGCCCGATGGACATTCCCGGGGGGGCTCGGGCGTCCCCGCAGTCTCCAGACTAGTCCCCCAAAGATGTCGTCCTGTCAGGGCGTGCCTGAAGGTTAGCAGCTTGGAACCTCATTTCACTTCCTTCTCCTCAACCTCCATCACTTTTATGAACAGGAATAAAAAGAGAAAAGCTGTACAGCGGCAGCACGTCCTTTCGCATAAAGTGCACCTCTCTAATATACGAGGTCTGCACTCAAATCTCGCCGCAGTCCATCACCACCTTGAGACCGAGAAACCAGCGCTCTTGTTCCTGTCGGAGACGCAGATCGGATGTCCGTCGGACGTGTCATACCTGTCTTACCCAGGGTTTACCCTGGAGCACCACTTCAGACCCCGCGCGGGCGTATACATGTACGCCCGGGACGACAACTGCTATCGGCGTCTCCGACAGGAACAAGAGCGCTGGTTTCTCGGTCTCGGTCCTTGAAGACTCTAGGTTCTCAACGCTGTGGGCTATAGTGGACACAGGTCTAGACAAAATTGTCTACGCATGCGTCTACCGTTCGCACAGCGGTGATTTGGAGACAACTGGGCTTACACAGCACCTGAGTGAGGCGGCGGATGCGGCTCAGCAGAGGTACCCTTCTGCCCAATTGGTGTTACTGGGGGACTTCAATGCCCACCATCAGGAGTGGCTCTTCCCATACCAGTGCACAGACCATGCTGGACGAGAGACGCGAAAGCTAGCGCTTGTGTTAAATCTTACCCAGCTGGTCCAGGGGGCAACGAGGGTGCCGGATGTTGATTTGCACACTGCCAATTGCTTGAACCTTTTGCTGACAACAGATCCAGACCGCTATTCTGTGTTGATTTCATCACCACTGGGTGGTTCTGACCACTGTCTGGTGAAGTCTGTGTCTGTCTACTCTCCGCCCGATCCTAGCCCAAGAGGCACCCGGCGGGTATGGCGATACAAGTCAGCAGATTGGGATGGCATGCGATCTTTCTTCGCATGTTACCCTTGGCAGCCTACTTGCTTTTCTTCCACTGATGCTACGACGTGCGCGGACGCCGTGACGGATGTGTTGTGGAGGGGAATGGAGTACTTCAGTCCGTTCTCTAACATAGCAATATCTGGCGAAGCTCGTCCTTGGTTTGGTGCCGAGTGCAATCGCGCTGATGCGCTTAAGCACGCGGCGTACCTAGCATGGGTCGACGCTCGTACGCGCAAAGCAAATGACGTGAGTCAGAAGAAGAGAGCCTTCAACAGGGCTGCTAAGTCCTGCAAGAAGGTGTTGCGGAGGGCTCGGTTTGACCACATTAGCCGAATAGAGAACAAACTTGCTTCATACCCAGCAGGTAGTAAGGCTTTTGGTCCCTGGCTAAGTCGGTCGAATCGAACTTCTGCCGCCCCTCACTACCACCACTGCTGAGACCCGACGGGACGCTGGCCCACTCCGCTGAGGAAAAAGCGAACTTGTTTGCAGAAACTTCACGTCTGGATCCTGGTGGCGCGACGCCCTCCGCCTCTCCTGGTGAATGCGAGTCGAGTATGTCGAACATTCGCATTCATCAGAAGGACGTCCGTAGGGTACTGCGTAACCTAGACGTGAACAAGGCTAGTGGTCCCGACGGGATACCGGCAATTGTTCTGAAGACGTGTGCGCCTGAGCTGTCTCCGATCTTGACACGCCTATTTCGCCTTTCGTTCGAGACTGGAAAAGTGCCGAAGGCTTGGAAGCAAGCTAACGTGCAGCCCGTGCCCAAGAAGGGTAGTCGAGCTGACCCGTCAAATTATAGACCCATCTCGGTAACGTCCATACTCTGTAAGACTATGGAACGCGTACTGAATCATAAGCTTCTGGCGTACCTAGAAGCGAATGATATCCTTAGTGACCGGCAATACGGGTTTCGCCGAAATCGGTCAACTGGGGATCTTCTAGCGTATGCCATTCACATCTGGAGTGAGGCCATAGAGAAGCACGGGGAGGCACTGGCGGTCTCCCTTGACATCTCGAAGACCTTCGACAGGGTCTGGCACGATAGCCTTATTAGTAAGCTTCCTTCCTTCGGTCTGCCCGCCGGTTTGTGTGATTGGATCGCAGATTTCCTGAGGGATCGGTCTATCCGAGTGGTCATAGATGGCTACTCGTCTGGACTGCTGGATATTAATGCCGGGGTTCCTCAGGGGTCGGTGCTTTCGGCAACACTGTTCTTGCTGCATATTAATGATCTGCTTAAACCCGGTACCTTTGGGTATGCAGACGACAGCACTGTTGCTGAGAGATACGTGTCCGACGCACGAGCTGGTGGGTCGCAGATCCGGTCTCTCCGGGAGGCAATGGTTGAGCGCTTGAACGTGTCCTTATAGGCTGTCTCTGAATGGGGCGATGCCAATCTGGTCAAGTTCAATGCTGCTAAGACCCAAGCGTGTCTTTTTTCCGCCAAAAGGAGCCAATTCCGCCCAGCTCCATCTTTCCGCGGTGAAACCGTGCTGATAACCGACCATCTTGAGCTTCTTGGGGTTACATTAACATCTACTCTCAATTTTGGCCCTTACATAGAGGCAAAAGCTCAAGTGGCTGCAAAGAAGTTGGGGATTCTGGCTAAGGTGAGACGGTACTTCACGCCGGAACAGCTGCTCAAACTCTATCAAGCGCAAGTTCGATCGTGTATGGAATACTGCTCTCATCTTTGAGACGGATCTGCCAGATACCAGCTTGATGCCCTTGAGTCAATTGAGAAACGAGCCAAGAGGATCATCGGCAATGAGAGGCTCGTCGCGTCGAAGCTCAAAAGTCTTGAACATCGACGACGAGTTGCTAGCCTGTCGGTTTTTTACCGGTTGCATTTTGGGGAATGTGCGACGGAATTGCATAATTTAATTCGGCCAAGCCCGTTCCATCACCGGACCACAAGACGAACGGCGATGCGCCACCGGTACATGGTGGGCATCCCACCCATACGCACAAAACGTTTTGGGAACACATTCATAGTGCGTACAGCTAAGGAGTGGAATTCCCTGCCGGAGTCTGTGTTTCCTGATAGCTACAACCTGGGAGTCTATAAATCAAGAGTGAATAGGTTATTTCTAGGCAAGCGTGCTCCATCTTCGACCACATCCTCGCTTACCATCAGGTGAGATAGTGGTCAAACGCGTGCCTATCAATAATAAAAAAAAATGGGATTGCCCCAGGGCGCGATTCTTAGTCCTTCCTTTAAAAATGTTAGAAACTAGAAACAGATTTTGTATGTAGTGCCAGTGTTTACCTGGCAGAGGGGGGGAGGGATACTTGACTTTAACAAAAATTTAGCACTTTATAGCTTGATATATCGCAAACGGATCCTTGGATGGAAAATAGTGTTCGCACACCCTCATTACTTTTAAACGACATCCCACACCATGAGATAGACGTTAAAAAAAATCATCTTCACTTTTCCTGTAGTTTCGAAATAAACCGCGGACAGACCGACAGATGTGGCGAAACTATTCGTTGTTGTGTCTTAGGAAACCTAAACAGGATTAGTAGGTAATTGTATTTTTTACCTGTGTGAATAGAGCGACGCCGCGGTCGAAACTCTGATCTGCAAAATGCGCAACAACCACAGCATCCGCAACACGGGCAGCATCAGCAACACGGGCAGCACCAACAACACGCGCAACATCAACAACATGCGCAGCACCAACAACATGCTCAGCATCATCAAAATTCGGCGCCTGCGCCACCGTCCTCCTCACACGGCTCTGGTTCAGGGACTCTCAGCTGGAGAGAAGAAATTCTCGAGTCTAAGAAGTTTAATTCTCATGATAAGTAAGTTAATCTTACAATGAAATTATTTCAATTAAATTGTTACCTACTTTTTAAATCATCTGCTTTGTGTTGTAGACATCCAGAGAATTCCAACTCACGCAACAAACATACAACAGACTCGTCCACATCGCAGCCTGGGATAATCATGTTGCCACAGGCTTCGATGACACACATGCAGAAAGATATGGGGTAAGTTCCTTTGTTGATGCTGCAGCAGCAGTGATATGCAGTGGAAGTTCAGAACTTTAATTTTGTACTCTTTTCAGGAGGGGAGGTTCAGTGGAGACTCAAAAAACATTGTTTGATCATCAGAATCCATCCAAACCTATAATTGTACAAACTAGTCCAAATAAAATAGACATAAGAATGGAGAGAGGTAAGCACAGTTGAAGTACAAAATAATAAACAAAAATAGTAACATTTTACTAGTAGTTACTCAACACAGTTCCAGTTATTGCACTTGTCCTCTTAACTCTGGAGGAAGAGCATGAGCTAAGAGTGATGGGACAAATTCTTTATCGCACTGGGTGTTCTAATTGACTTATAATTGCATCCAGTGTTAGTTTGGAGCTCGAGCTTTAGCGAGTACTCTAAAACACGAGTGCAATTATAAATGTCACTTTTGCGAGGTTCATAATCTGCTTTTCTTTTAACTACCGAATAAAGAACTGAAGTCACTACAGAAAACTATAAACACACTAGACGTTCTGGTTGCGATTCGATTCGCGCCAATTCATGTCTTTTTTTTGCCAATGGTCGTACATTTATTCTGCCATTGTTCCCGAGAGTAAATTTAGCGCCGATTGGCTGGCAGTAAACTAGTTGGTCATGCTTGTAGCCTGCGATTGACCAATTGGGTGGTCAGAATAGTGCTGATTGGCTGGTATAAATCTAGTTGGCCATGCATCCATTACTGCACTGTTTTAAAGCAAAAACAGTGCAGAAATGGATTTTCATACATACTGTTTTACTCTGAAGCAGTAAAGTGCTGCTTTGTTTCCCTATTTAGGCTAGTTATGATAAAATTATTGCGTAGTTGGAAAAAAACATTTTTTTCTGGTAGGTATGAAAGAGAGTTCTGCCCGCGGAAACGCCGGCTACGAGGCCAATGACGCGGCGCGCGCGGTGCGGCATCGCGCGCTGCTGCAGGAGGTGGACCGCCTCGACGTCATCCTGCAGACGCACATCCTCAGGGGGCCGCTCGGCCTCGCGCACCACTGGCCCGACGTCACCGAAACAAGGTACTATAATCTAAATCAATCAATAGAAGTACGGTGCCATTTTAGTCGTCATACAATGGCAGCTCATTTTATCTATCCAATGACTACCACACATTCATAAAAAAATAAAGATATTTGTGAACATAATTATTAAAAAAAATATATATATTATTCACTAGCTGACCCGTGTCCGTTGGGCGGTATTTTTCGGGATAATATACAGAGTTGATACGACAGAGGGGCATTAAATTAAACTACGTATACTATACGTGTTCAGTATTAATTCGATACGGTACAAAAACAAAAAGCGCCAAAAATGAGAAAATATTTTTTTCAAACAACCTAAATACCTTGCAAATCAGAATAAAACGCAACCGCCCTTTGTAAAAAAATTACTCTGACCTTAGAAACCGCTAGGTAACAAAGCGGCAACGTCGAGCGCGCGCCGGAGCGCGGTGTGCGGTATCTCGTGTGCTCGGCGGGGGCCGGGGCGGGGGGGGGGGCGGCCGGCGACTTAGGCCTCCGCTCGCACTGGCTTTTATGTTAGGTAACGTTTCGAAGTACGCGTACAAAATCAAACACACAAAATTTTTAAATTTTCGATGTGTCCTCCATTCACATTGATGCACAAATTATACCAACGGAGAATATTGTTATTTATTTTTCTAATTAGATCACTGTCCGTCGCTATGAAATGCTAAAATAATCCTATTTTTTAACTCATCAATTGTATTTACCTCTGAGGCATACCTACACTTCATTCTTAATGTACCCCCACAAAAAGAAATCCATGGGAGTGAGGTCCGGAGATAAATCCCAAGTTACGTGTCCTATCACCATAAAAAATCACAAAAAAAAAACACTAATACTAAATAATAATAATCCCAAGTTACGTGTCCTCTCACAATAAAAGAATTAAATACTGTCTTAAACTTATTTAGTGTCCTATCACAATAACAAAATAAAATCACAATTGTTTGCGCGCGAATTCCACAAACCGTAAGTTCCGAAAAGACAGCGTCGGCGCACTGAAAAAACAAGAGGCCCCACTTACCGATCGCAAAAAACAAGGATGCAACAAACTGACCTATCTCTGTTTCTTTCGGTCGCTCTATGTTAGTCGCTTTTGTAGTGAAAATGCAAGTGTGTGTGTATTTATTGCTTCCTTGTTTGCTTTGCCAATTTTTAGTGAATGTCCTTCTACATGCGACAGAGCGGCAACAACGCATCGTAGATTCATCGTTGTAAGGTGCATGATCTATGCTTAGACGATAATCAGCTGTTAGAAAAGATACATCGTGTTCAAACGGTGCAAAAACTTTAAAAATCATTTGCGACTAAACTACTGCTTCTATTTTATTAATTTTTGGTACAGAGCTTGAAAATGGTACCTAGTATAGGCAGTTTAAAGGAAAGCCCCTCTGTCGTATCAACGTTTTATGACACTCACAAGTAACGTGGCTTTCCATTGGTAAAAGAATTTTCAAAGTCGGTTCAGTAGATACCGAGATTACCCCCCTGAAACCTCACAAACTTTACCTCTTTATAATATTAGCATAGAAGTATACTACTCTGTCAAGAAAGTAACGGAAAAAGATCAATAATACACAAAATGTCTGTTATTCATCCAAATTTATTTTATCACCTTCAAAGTATGCTCCTTTAGAAACGATACACTTGCGCCAACGAATAATCCATTCATCAAAACATTTTTTAAACGCTGCTTCCGGAATTGAGTTCAGTTCTCGCCGCGAATTCTCCTTTATGTCTTCTATCGATTGAAAACGGGTGCCACGTAGTGGTAATTTGAGTTTAGGAAAAAGAAATAAGTCAGCAGGAACCATATCTGGTAATGGTGGTTGCTGGATGGTATTTGTTGAGTGTTTGGTTAAAAATTCGTTCACAATGATAGCCTTGTGCGAAGGCGCATTATCGTGGTGCAAAATCCAAGAATTTTCTTTCTACAAATCTGGCCTTTTTCGTCGAATTTGCTCTCTCAAACGCCGCATAACGCTCAAATAATATTCTTTATTTACCGTTAGACCTTCCGGTAAGAATTCAGAGTGCACAACACCGCGATAGTCAAAGAAAACAGTCAACATGACTTTGACTTTCGATCGACTCGTGAGATACAGAAAGTTCGGCGGCTATCTCTCTCAGAGTTGAATGGGGATTTTCAGTCACTATTTCCTTCACTTTTGCGATGTTAACTTCAGTTGCAGACGTTGACGGCCTACCAGAGCGAGGGAAATTTTCCATCACATCTCGACCGCTTTTGAACGCTTTGAACCACTCATAAGCACGAGTTTTTGATAAAGTCGATTCACCGTAAGCCTTCTGTAACATTTTCAGTGACTCTGAACACGAAATTCCATTGGCGATGCAAAATTTAAGACAAACTCTTTGTTCGATATTTTTGTCCATTATGAAATTCGCAATACACACTATATATGATATTACTAAAACCAGCACTGTATTTAATATAAATAACAGATGCAACTCAAACTCCGCGCCAAAATGGAAAACAGTTGTGCCAATCTAACAACTACAAAAAAAAACAAAAATTTGAATTTGGAACCATAAACAAATCATCCATTCCCGATACTTTTTTGACTGAATGTAGATTAATCATGACGCATGTCTAAGTTTGAAACATCCAGGCCTTGGAGCGCAGTCCAGGCCTTGTGTTCCGAGGTAGGCGCGGATGGAACGGTGACACTGTTTTGATATGTAAACATTATTAACAGGATGTTTCATAATGCATTATTTTGTTTTTTGTATCTTAATAAAAAAATAATCGCGCATAGAGATAGTTTATATCGAGTACATAAAGTGGGCCGCCTTTGTAAGATGACTAAAGTTACACCGTGTATAAAACTCTTTCGTAACTGGTGACTGACTGAATGCCTGACAGACAACGCATAGTCGATACTAATGGCCGTAAAGCTGAAATTTGGCATTTAGGTTCCTTGGGGAGTGTAGTGGAGCACTAAACGAGGAATTCCCGAAGTTCCTACGGAAACGAATTATTATTATAAGTTGAATGTAGTAGCTTAATCATGTATGTCATAATGAGCAATGTCGTAAAGAGCAGTCTTTGATAAGGCGGTCATATCTATACTAATAGATAAAGCTGAAGAGTTTGTTTGTTTGTTTACTTGAACGCGCTAATCTCAGGAACTTGGTCCGATTTGGTAAATTATTTCAGTGTTAGATAGCCCATTTATCGAGGAAGGCCATAGGCTGTATATCATCACGCTAAGACCAATAAGAGCGGAGCAGTAATGAACATTATGACGCAGCCGAAGTTGCGCGGGGCAACTAGTATGTACATAATTCCGCCGGGTCATATGATTTTGTTCAATATAACCGGTATGTTGTTCTAAACTTTAGAACAACATACAGGTTATATTAAACAGTTTTAACTGTAATTCGTTTTTACACGGGCCTATATGACTCTAAATAATGACTAATATAATGTGTCGGTTTCGGCATTTTTAATGTTTCGGTTGGTTGGTTCGTCATAGCAACTTGCGGTGTCGAATCAGTATCATGCTAAACTCCCTGGCCTTATTTGTAGTTCTTAGATAGTAGTCTAGTTATAGGTAGTTCTTTTGTACTGATACTTGTTAACTATTACTTTTTCTATGTGTAAGTATACACATAAATAAATAAATAATTCTTTAATACCTTTTCTGTTTTCAGGGCCTTGTTACAAAAGGCGCTGCACCGACTCCTAATGTCAGATTTAAAGTACTGTCAAGCAGACAATATTGAACATCACTTTTGGAAAATTTTATACTATAACTTCATAGAACCTTTAAGAAAAAGTTTCTCTCAAATCTCGCCGGAAGACAAGCCAGAAATAGTGAAATTGATCAATGTTATTATTGAAGAAGGAAACGCATTTTTTGAAAATCTAGTACAAATGTTGGAGAAAACTTATAAGTTTAATGTTGATGATTACATAAATGATAATCATGTGTTGCCTCCCAAAGGTCTTGGGTATGTGGGATTGGCTTTAATATCTGTTCAAAAAATTTACGTCTTCTTGGGGGATTTAGCAAGATATAAGGAACAAGTGAATGAGACAAATAATTATGCTAAGAGTAAATTTTGGTACACGAAAGCTCAACAAATCAATCCTAAGAATGGCAGACCATATAATCAGTTAGCTATATTAGCCATATATGCGGTAAGTGTTGAGTTTGATCATTATGTCTACTTAATAATTAAATACTGCTAAAGAAAACTTTATAAACATACATTTTATTTTCAGAGAAGAAAATTAGATGCTGTTTACTATTACATGAGAAGTTTAATGTCGTCCAATCCATTTCATTCAGCACGAGAAAGTTTACTTTCACTATTCGACGAAAATAGGAAAAAGGTGAAAAATACTAAATATTTTTATACAGTTTTGTTGTCTACATAGACTAGAGCGTTGTAACAAAACATCGAGCTGCTCTAATGTGTCATCCTTTCATGTACCGAACACGACGCTTTCTTACAACTCGATTTTGCAAACAATAAATTGTTTTTTAGGGTTCCGAACAAAAAATGAAACCCTTATAGGATCACTCGGGTGTCTGTCTGTCCGTCCTTCCGTCCGTCTGTCACAGTCAGTTTTCTCCGGATCCACTGGACCTATTCTGTTGAAATTTGGTACACATATGGACTTCTGTGGCCCAAACACGGAAGTGTTACGTAAATTATTATTATTTTTTAGTATATACGTCACTTTTGGGGGTCAAACTAGAAAAAAAAAAAGTTTTTTAAACAATATCGTGTGACATAACAAATGAAAGGGCTTACTATGAGGGATTTTATTATTTTTTTTTCATAATTTTAAAATTATGAAATAATTTAAGTTATTCAAGAAATTAAATGAAAAATGACCATTCCCTCCTTATCTCCGAAACTACTGTCTAAAATTTTGAAATAAATGGTGATAATAGCTCTTAACCTATAGATTACCGGAAAATAGTGTTAAAATAACATGTTAAAAAAAAGAAATTCGTTCGGAACCCTTTGCACGCGAGTCCGACTCGCACTTGGTTAGTTTTTTTAATATATTATCAAGCAGACGTGTTTTTTAATGAAGAAAAATCGTTGACATGTACTTCACATGTCAAGCTTTCGTAATGCTTTTTTTTTTTTTTTTTTTTTTTTAAGGATGGGAAATCATCAAATGACTCCTCCCGCTTTGGGTGAAGCAGAAGGGAGTGTCAGACTCTTACTGACTAAAACCCATCCGCGTTTCTCCCAGTGCCCTTTGCGTTCCAGGGTACGGTGCCTCTTTCGAACGAAGTCCGCAGCCCCAGCAGGCACTGGCCCTAGCGGGCCCCGTCTTTTACGCTGACAGCTCTTTGAGGCACGCGTGAAACACAGCGCGCCGTCCACCCGGGCCTGGTTCTGATCAGACGGCGAGCCACCCAATGCTCGCCGTCCGCAGGCTCGCGCTTACGGTGGCCGAAAATCGCCCTGCGACTCCCGACGCCCGGGGCGTCTTCTTCTATTGCGGCGGCTGGGGCGTGAGGTTTCCCTTTCTCTCACACGTTCGGCTTCCTCCTTTGCTAGCATTACTGCTTCGCAGAAGGAGGTGACCGCTTCCCATGTCTCCTCGCTTCGGACCATAGCCTGAACCAGGGCCGGACGCGAGAGATCGCCGCCGCCGATCGCCTCGGCGAGGACACGGCGGTGCTCCGCCCAAGCAGGGCAGACCTCAACCGTATGCTCCACCGTGTCCTCCGGGCGATCCTCGCAGTGTTGACACCCGGGCGTATCCTCCCGCCGTATTCGAAACAGGTACCTCCCGAAACAACCGTGTCCGGTGAGTACCTGCGTCAAGCGGAAAGTAAGGACGCCGTGGCGCCGCTCTAGCCACTCCTCAAAGAGGGGACTTATCGCCGCAATTGTGGCGTGACCAGCGCTGGGTTGGGACAGTCTTTGTCTCCATACTGCCATGAGATCCTGCCGGAGCTCCGCCCGCCGTACTGCGATTTGCCGCGGCAGAGGAGTCTCGCCCCGGCGTAGCACTTCCAGGCGCCATTCGTAAATGAGTGCGAGGGCTCTCGCCTCTAGATCCCATGGCGGCAGTCCGGCAAGGAGGTTCGCCGCCTCGCCAGAGACCGTGCGGTATCCCCGGGCAAGCCGGATGGCCATCACCCTCTGGGACGAGTTGAGGTAACGGGCAGGTCGCTTCCTCAAAGTAGGCGCCCACACCGGCGCCCCATAAAGGGCCATGGACCGCACGATCCCCGCGTAAAGCCTCCGGCAGGAGGCGTTTGGACCCCCTAGATTGGGCAAAAGCCGCTTGAAGGCAGCCCCGGCTCGCTCCAGTCTAGGAGCCAAACGTCGGAAATGCTCAACAAAGGTCCACCGGCTGTCAATAACGAGACCCAAGTAAGTCATCGTCGATCCGACGCTGATTTGAACCCCTCCTACCGTTATTTGGGATCCCGACGGTGGTCTGTTCCGAGATCCATGAAAGCACATGGCTTCGGACTTGTGTAGGGCTACCTCGAGACCCAACTGCCGGATCCTCTCAACGACTATCGCAACCCCGCGTGTCATAGCGTCAGCCGCCACTTGGTGCGATCCCCCTTGCGCCAGTACCAGCGTGTCGTCGGCATAGCACACAACGCTGACGCCACTAGGGAGGTCGGCGCGCAGCACCCAGTCGTAGCCGATGTCCCACAGAAGCGGCCCCAGAACGGAACCCTGTGGAACACCGCACGACATCTCTCGCCGGTTCCACTCTCCCAGGTGACCGGGGTAGATGACGGCTCTGTCCGTCAAGTAATCCTCGACTACGCGACGGAGGTAGGTCGGCACCCGGTGATACCGAAGTGCCTCCCTGATGCAACTCCAGGGCAGGGTGTTGAAGGCATTGGCGATGTCTAGAGACACCGCCAAGACGACCCCGCTCCGGAAAACCGCGTCCCCCGTCGAGAGGGCTCTCACGCGCATGATGGCGTCCACCGAAGAGCGTCCCGTGCGGAAACCGAACTGGTTCTCCGCCAGATCCGGCCCCACCCTCCCTAGGTGCTCGACAAGGCGGTTTGCAATTACTCTTTCAAAGAGCTTGCCCACCTCATCGAGCAGCACAATGGGCCGGTATGCGGACGGAGAGTCCGCAGGGCGCCCCGGCTTCTTAATGAGGACCAGTTTCCCCGTCTTCCAACGAAGTGGGAACTGGCCCCTCTCCAAGCATGCGCTTAGGAACCCTCTTAGTCGAGGCCCGAGAGCCTCCAAGGCCAGGACCCAGGCTTTTCCAGGTAAGCCGTCGGGTCCTGGGGCGGTATTTTTGGCCTTCAGCCTATTAACCGCCACTCTCAGGTCTACCTCAGTCACCTCAGGAGCATCGTCATCGTCGGCACCGGTGTAGTCCGTATCAGGCGCCGCAGGTGGCAGAGCCATAAGCGGGGGAGTATGCTCCCCTCGCGAGGGGAACAGAGCGCTTACCACGTCCTCCACCAGCTGGGGCCGTAGACTCTGCGTTAACGGGGGGGCCCAGGTGCGAAGCTTATTCCGCACCATTTTGTAGGGTCTTCCCCACGGGTCCCCGTTCAGAGACTCCAGCATCTCCTTGACAGCCAGATCCTTGGCCTGCAGGATCTCAGCTCGGAGGACGGCCTTCGCCACTCTGTACCCCTCGTACAGCTCCGCCTCTCTGATCTGCGCATCCGGAGGGCGGATGCGGAGCCTGCGGTGCCTGGTGTACCGGCGCCGTGCGGCAACGCAAGCCTGACGCAGCGTCGCCAGCTCTTGCGACCACCAGTACACCTGGCGGCGGGCGCGTCCTGGCTTAACCCGGGGCATTGCCACGTCACAAATATCGGACATGGCCTCCCGGAACCACTCCGCTTCGTCGTTGATGTCAGCAGGCCTGTCCGGAGGTGACACCCAGGCCTGCACGATCGAAGCTTCCAGGAGGAGCTCCCGGTCCAGCTGTTTCAGCGCCCACCGCGGACCACTCGGGGCCTGCCGGACTGGCGCGGTTGAAGTCTGGGCGGAGACGTCAAACCGGATGTACCGGTGATCGGAATAGGTCTCCACCTCCTCTAATACGCGCCAGTCAATAACACGCGGTGACAGAGCAGGGTTAGCGAACGAAATGTCCACCACAGACTCCCCCTGCATCCGCACACACGTGGGCACAGAACCTCGGTTTAGGACGACCAGGCCTGACTCCAGAGCCCAGTTCCCTACCATCCTACCCCGCGTATCGGTGTAACGGGAACCCCAAGCCAGGTGCTTGGCATTGAAGTCCCCGAGAACGAGTACAGGGAGGGAACGACACCCGGCGACGACGGCGCCCAACTCCGTAAGGGAGTTTTGGAACTCGGCGAGAGTTCGGTTCGGGGAGAAGTACACTCCTACCACAACAATCTCCCCAAACCGTGCTGCTACGCACCCCTGTCCTCTCCTGACGCTTTCGAGGGATGGGGTACCTGCAGCGGCCGACGAAATTAGGGCAACTGAGCCATTCAGGTCCTCCACCCAGTCATCCCTGGGCGGGACAAAGTAGGGCTCAGCGACCACGGCGATGTTAATCAACCACTGTGCCATGCTTTGGACCAACAGGTCCTGAGCGGCGGCGCAGTGGTTGATGTTCGCCTGGAGGAGGCGTAATGGAGCCGTTATTGGCTCTCCATTTCAGCCTCTTCCTGAGTCCCTTGTGAGGGCTCACTTGCAGCAACCGAAGTGACGACGGCGGCAGGGACGGCGGTGGTGGAGGGCTTCTTTTTGCCCCCGGCCTTGGCAGGTGGAGCGCAGGCTTTGCCCCCAGCCCAGTGATCGGCCGGCTTGCCAGCTGCCGCACAAACAACGCAGTGCGGCGTGGCGTTACACGAGCCGGCCTTGTGTAAGCTTTCGTAATGCTACGGCTACACTATCGCGATAACACGAACTATTCTTCGCGCGCTCTCTCTCGCATACAGCTCAACGTCTTGCTGTGGAACAGAGAGCGCGCGAAGAATAGTGTAGCCGTAGCATAAGATTGTTACATTACAAGGAGATGCTCGAAAATGTGCTCTAGTGCATTGTATAGTCAACTTCATACGATGAGGTTACACACAATTTTCTTATGTTTAGTACGAAGCAGCAGAGCGCAAGCGTCGCGCTGCGCTCGAGGTTCCTAAGAACGCGGACAGCGGCGCGCCGGGCGGCGGCGGCGCGGAGAGCACGGCCGGCATGCGGCGCGAGGTGTGGGTGCGGCCCAGCGGACACCGCACCACCACCTTCCGCCCAGCCTCCAGGGATGAGCAACTTGCCGCCATGACTTCCGTCGAGGTAAATATTGCTAAAACTTATAATTACTCGTATTTGTTAAACCCCCACTCTGTTTGTGTTTCATTAGTATTCTTTAGCTCGTGGTTAAAGAATACTAGCCGCACGGATCGATCTTTGAGGTTAAGCAACGCTTGCCAAGGTTGGTCTGTGGATGGGTGACCATCTTAACATACCGAGTTTCCTCCGTGTCTCGGAAAGCACGTTAAGCCGTTAGGGTCCGGCTATCATTTGTACATCTTTGGCAGTCGTTACGGATTGTCAGAAGCCAGTAAAACTGACACCAGTCTTGCCAAGAACTGCCGTATTACCCAGTTAATGGGTTGTGGAGGTCTGGTAGGCAGCCGCTTCACATAAAACACTGGTACTCAGCTGAATTCCGTTTATCTTGGAGCCGACCCCAATATAGTTGGGAAAAGGCTAGGCAGATGATGATTTGTTAAAACCTTATGCACTAGTAGAAAAGACTTTAGAATGGCGGACTTAATGACTTAGGTCCTATGAACCCCTATCTGGGGCAGAGGGTGTCCACAGTAGTTGAGCTTCACGCTTCACTTCAATCCGCGTCATTCCGATGCTCGTAGCTTCTGTCAACACTAAACAAACAACAATAAAGTTTGTGGGCACGTGCCCGTCCATATCAGAGTCAGCCATGCTTCAGCAAGTGGCAACGTGGGTAGGAAGCAGCAAAGAATCACTCGAGTCACAATCAAAACTATTTAATTTAAAGTTATTTTAACAAAATGTCTTCTGAACAGAATTTAATCGAAATACAGTCACTAGCAATCAGAAAAACACTAAATCAACCAAACCAAATTAATTCCGGAACATAAACGCATAGGATTACGCGGAACAGAAGCGATTCGTCGTATCAGTGGTGCGCTCGCCGTTGAAGTCCAAAAGCAACTGACATTCAACATGGCGGCGCCGACCATAGACTCGACGCTCCGCTAGACTGACAGATGTCAAATCTAGTTCCGACGTATCTTCAACAGATGGCGCTAGCAATGCGCCGTCACGGCCGGACTGACATTCGACCGTCCTCGGGCGCATCAGTTTGCAGTCCTGTAACAATCACACAGTCAATCGCACGGGTATCTACCTATCTTATAACCCGCTCGTTCAGCCTGACAAGCTATGACCAGTAGACATAACACTTTTCTCATAATGACTGTAATATTATAAGTAGTCGCTATGTGCCTCAGAACACAAGAAAGCGTGTGTCCTTTCGACCACGCATGGACCGGACGACACCTTTCTCTAACAGTTATTAACAGTGCAGTCTAAATCCGATCAGTATATCCCATCAACCAACCCTCAGATTTGGCTCGGACGATACCGTCGTGCTGCGATCAACCATAACGCAATTATTAATGTGGACCGGACGGGTGTGTCCTTTCGACCAGCCGCTCGTGCATGGCCCGGACGACACTGTCCCTTCGACCACCATTAATCAACTTTCCTCTCAATGTGAACGTGGACCGGACGGGTGTGTCCTTTCGACCAGCCGCTCGTGCATGGCCCGGACGACACTGTCCCTTCGACCACCATTAATCAACTTTCCTCTCAATATGAACGTGGACCGGACGGGTGTGTCCTTTCGACCAGCCACTAGTGCATGGCCCGGACGACACTGTCCCTTCGACCACCACCACAATATCCGATTATTGCCCCCAACGTCACAATATAGTAAAGTACTTCATTCATGCAACATTCACACATACCTATAAGTTACGGACCGTCTTGCTCTGCATGAATTTGGACGTCATGCTCAATATTCTCGTGATCTGAAGTAACGCTCAGGGTATCAGATCCTGCTGTAACTGTATCTGATAGTGCAGAAAGGGTTTCGGAATTTGCAGATAACGTATCACAACTACTTAGTCTATCGAGGTGACCTTCATCGAGTTCAACGTTTTCCGGCGCCGTTATGGCCTCCTCCTCCATCATCAAACTAGTAGATATCTCAACTAACCCATCGTGACCCGGAGGTACTGGATGCAAGTTCTCGTGCGCGTATTTTAAAGTACGATGTGAACCGGATAAACTTTGCAGCTCGTAGCGATCGTTTTCTAACACTGCAGTTATTACAAAAGGACCCCTAAACTTTCTATCTAATTTGGTTTGACTACGTTCACTACTTTTGATAAAAACGAAATCGCCCTTTGAAAACGGCTTGATACTGGCACGACCCTGGTTAAATCGTCGAGTATCGGATTCCGCTGCCCTTTGTATATTTTTAGACGCGTCATGTCTAGCTGACTCTAGGTCGATACGTTGTTCATGTTCTGAATCTGGACCTGAACACCTAATTTTCGACATGCCTAAAGAGTGTGATCGGACACCGAACATAAGTTCTGTTGGCGTGAATTTGGTGACTGTAGATTTAGTACTATTGAGTGCTAACTGAACATTTCCTAACTCGTCGCGCCACGTTTTATTGGGGTCGTTTTCGATGATTGTTAGCAAACTTTTCAAAGTGCGCATCACGCGTTCTACTTGCCCGTTTGCCCTGCTGGAGCCCGTTGCTATAAAATGCAGTTCAATATTATATTCTGAGCAAAAGTTCTTAAAGTCCTGACTAATATAACACCTACCTTGATCGGCTATTATACGCTTAGGTGCTCCAAAAAGGCAAACGGCATTTTTAAGGGCTCGAACTGCACGGGTTGCGTCTAATGAAGAGGTATGCTCTAATAGCACGTATTTAGTGAACGCATCGATGATTACCGAACAGTATTCCTTACGGTCACTTTTTCCACTTAGTTTCCCGGTAAAATCTATATGAATCGTGTGCCACGGTACCGATACTTTCGGAATGGAGTGTAGTTGCATAGGCTGAGCGCCTGAAGGACCTTTCGATGCCTTGCAAACAATGCAAGAGTCAATAAATTTTCTAACACACTTGGACATCTGAGGGAACCAATACTGCTCATACAGTTTGTCCAAGGTTTTGTCACTACCCAGATGTTGCAATTCATTATGGATGTGATTAATCAAAGTCAAGGAGCGAGGGACGACTGGCAGCCATGAAATAATCTTGTTTCTTGCAACCTTCCTATATAGAATGCCATCTCTAACGTCATATGTTTGACCAACCGTTTCGGGAAAATCGTTATTGTTATGCTTGTTTATTAAGTCTTGAATTTCTGAATCTCGTTTTTGCTCTACATGAAGCCAACCCTGATGCAATTCCACAAAATTTACTGTCTTGGCTATAGGTTTAGAAGAGACTTGCGATGTGGAAGCTAAGCTATTGGGGTCTGGCAAGGCGTTTCTCGAGAGGTAATCCGCATGTTCCATGCCACGACCCTCGCGATATACGATATCGAAATCATATGCTTGCAAAAACGCCCACCAACGATGAACGCGTGGAGTTAGATCGGTTTTCGATTTCGATGCCTTTAGTGAGTTACAGTCCGTGAAAACCTTGAAACGTCGGCCGTATAGATAGTGCCGGAAATGTTCAACCGCTCGTACGACTGCCAGCGTTTCTAGTTCGTACGAGTGGTAGCGGGATTCGACTTCAGATGTTCGTCGACTAAAATATTCCACAACATGTGGCAGGTCGTTCTTTTTCTGTATTAGGATTGCCCCATAGCCCTCCGAGCTAGCGTCGCAATGCAATTCAACGGGTAAATCTGGGTCAAAGATCGTGAGAACTGGTTCGGACGTAAGTATCTCTAGAATGGTATTGCGTATCTTTTCATATTTTTCGTCCCATTTTATAGGACCCTTCAGTTTTGTTAAGGGGTACAACGGACCAACAACGTTCGTAAATTTAGGGATAAATTTTCGGAAATACGATGCAAGACCTAAAAATTGACGGACTTGCGTCGCAGTTTTGGGCTGGGGAGAGTCTATTAAAGCCTGTATTTTGCGCGAGTTTGGTCTCACTTCTCCGCACTGCAGAGAATATCCCAGGAAGTCTATTTTCTTCTTCATAAATCTACATTTTTTAAGATTTAATGAGAACCCAGCGGAAGAGAGAGCATCTAAGACTTCATTAAGACGTGTGAGACCCCCGGATATATCAACAGAGTGACATAAAACGTCATCCATGTAAATTAAGGGCTTATGCATCAGCTGATGAACAGCCTTCGTGATGCAGCGTTGATAAACGGAAGGAGCATTGCGCAACCCAAAGGGCATGGTGAGATATTCGTACTGCCCCTCGGGCGTTACAAATGCTGTCTTCTCTATTGAGTCACGGTTGATAGGGATCTGATGAAATCCTGATGCCATATCTAAGGAGGAGAAGTAATGGGCACCACTAAGCTGATCTATTTGTTCCTCAATACGAGGGAGAGGGTAATGCTCGGGTCGTGTATTGGAGTTAAGCTCCCTATAATCGACACACATTCTGTCAGTGTTGTCTTTTTTCTTCACCAAGAGAATGGGGCTCGCGAATGGCGAAGAGCTTTCCCGAATTACACCCGCATCCAGGAGTTCCTGAATCTTTTCTCTAACGATTTGCTTTTCAATTGGTGCTAGCCTATATGGACGTCTTTGAACAGTCTTATGGGGGTCTAATAAATCAATTTGTAACTCTCCTGTTTTCACACGCCTATGGGGAACACCCTCTATGAAACAGCTAGCAAATTTGTTCAATAGTTTAATGAGATTGTCTCTATCGTCACCTGTCAAATCCGTATCTATCTGAGTAAAGTCTGGCTTGGTAGCAATCGACTCGCAAACATTAGCTTGTTCCTTAAAATGAAATATCAAGTTATCATTATCTATTTTAACGCTCACACCATTTTCTAAAATGTCCCTACCTATTATAACGGGGTCCATGAGGCAAATATCTGGTACTACGTGAAATGTCAAAGTTTGCAAAATATCTCCAAGATTTACCTCACTCGAAATTTGTGACGTACATTTTATTTCATCGCCTCCAATACCTGTAAGATACACGAGATCATTGCGCACAGTACCTGGGAATTTACAAGTGAAACTCTCTTTTATTAAAGAACAAGACGACCCACTATCAAATAAGAAGGAGACCGACTCACCGGATAACGTCCTCAAGGTACCTCTCGACAGTCGTTGTTCGCAGAGATTGACCTCCTTCCTCGCAGCAGCTCCAGCACCCTTCCCTTTTTCATGACAATTCGTTGATAGGTGTCCTGGACTACCGCAAATGTAGCAGGTCACTGTCGAAGTCCTGTCGGGAGCACGTGCAGTGGTTGAGGAATCTTGTTGCTTAGTTGTTGCAGAGGAATCTTCACGTCGCTTTCTACAGTCGGCTTGCCGATGTCCTGGGATTCCACACCAATGACATCTACCGGGAAATCTTGAATCCGTACTTCTAGGTCGCTTGGAATCAGGTTCTTGGATTTCAGTAGCCTCCAGTTTTCTCTTCAGTGAAATGCCGCTTAAGATTCTAAATAGCAGAGCTTTAGTAGTGATAGCATGTGCATTTAGTTCGCGGCGTATCAAACCATCTTTCTGGCATAAGATCGATATAACGAATCCGGTTATAGCTTCTTCTGGCAATTGAACCTTAGGTATACGTTCGATCATATTCCACAAGCGTAAGCCACTTTCTGATGCAGTTTCCTTAGCTCCTATTTGAAAGCGCAATATCTCATCGAAATGATCTTGAAATAATTTTGGTCGACAAAATCTGGCCATCAAACTTTGTTTAACAGCGTTCCATGTTAGCTCATTCAAATTTAACTTGGTCAAGCAAGAGGCTGCGCGGCCTTTTAGTGCACTGGTGAGAGCCAGAAGCAAGTCCACGCCCTCTAAGTGTTTGCTCAAAACTATAACTTCTGTAATCTTGCACCAACCTTCAATATCCGCATCAGCATCATCGGGATTAAACTGAACGAGCTGCACTGCATTAGACTGGGCGCTGGTACTTGCCACCGGCGGTTGCGACGTTGCTAACATGCGTGTAAGCAAGGCTTCCATATTTCCTAACAACTTCAGGGCACTATTTTCGTCAGGTGGTCGTTTTTCTTCGGTCGGCAGCTCATGGGATGTCACTTCTGATGTGGACACGTGCCCGTCCATATCAGAGTCAGCCATGCTTCAGCAAGTGGCAACGTGGGTAGGAAGCAGCAAAGAATCACTCGAGTCACAATCAAAACTATTTAATTTAAAGTTATTTTAACAAAATGTCTTCTGAACAGAATTTAATCGAAATACAGTCACTAGCAATCAGAAAAACACTAAATCAACCAAACCAAATTAATTCCGGAACATAAACGCATAGGATTACGCGGAACAGAAGCGATTCGTCGTATCAGTGGTGCGCTCGCCGTTGAAGTCCGAAAGCAACTGACATTCAACATGGCGGCGCCGACCATAGACTCGACGCTCCGCTAGACTGACAGATGTCAAATCTAGTTCCGACGTATCTTCAACAGATGGCGCTAGCAATGCGCCGTCAAGTTATATAATAAATAAATAAACACTTTGCGTCGCCATGTTTGACGGGGAATTCCACGCTTCCTTTTCCCTTGAGGATTCCAGTCCATGGTCTGTTTGGGAATGTGCGTGTGACCAATCCATCTTTACCTACGACGGTGACGGTTGATCTGGCAGTCGATCGGGCTCTCGTGGTTTTATTTCTGCAACAGCTCTATGTTAGAAATCATCTCGGGTCTGTAAATCCTAAGAATGTAACGAAGGCATCGGTTGACAAAGACCTGGATTTATTTAGCGTGAGATGTCTTGACGGATTTGACATTGGATCTGAAGATTTTGAGTATGACTCTTCGGGTCAGTTTTCGTGATTGCCAGACAGTTCTCAGCTGCTTGAAGATAGCTCGGACTTTGGCAATCCGTGAAGTGATGTCCTCTTCCGTTCCTCCAGTCTCCTATACGACGCTCTATGTTTACGCGTTCCACTGCCTCTGTGCAGATAGGCGACGGTGTAGAGTTTTTCAGGTCCCAGGGAGGACGAAGACTAGGGCTCTGCTTTTTACGGTACTCTGCCACGAGTACAGCAGATGGTTCATTGCCACTTTTTAGGTAATGCTGTTCTCACCAACAGCTATTCCCACCAAGACTAGAGAGTTTTTATAAATTTGGTATAGATACTCAATGAAGCCTTGTTAATGACTACAGTTTTCCTTCATTGTTACAGCTGAACAAAAATTTCATTACCAGTTATCTGCATGTTCATGGGAAACTCATCACTAAAATAGGGTAAGTTACACATTATATCTTCATTTATTTTAAAATAATATTTATAATAAAACATAATAATTATACATATTATTGATGATGATGACGATACACATTTATCGACTAATTGATGCGACCGCTCATGTCCTAATAGCGATAACCTTTCGGATCGTAAATATTTTGGAAAATATTTAAAGTAAGTATTATTATTATTTACGCTATATATTAATACCAAAAATCTTTATTTATAATTGTTTAAATTTGTTTCAAAAAATATTTTGAGCCATATTTGCATTGAATATTTTTGCTTATCCCTATTCCATTGGCATTAACATAATTATGTTCAAAATGCGAGTATTACATATATTGAAAAAAATAAAAGCCCAGCAATCAAGTTCAAATAAGAACCTCATGGTTTTATTGGCTGACTGAGAACCTAGAACAAGCGTTAATTAGAGAGTGTGCAAATCATGCATTGTATTTTTATCTGTGTGTACAAAAATATGGACACTTCTGACATGGAGAATTGTGCTTCTAAGAATTTTGTGCAGTCAATTTCAGTAAAACCATTAATTATACTGGTTATCAGGTACAAATTGACTGCCATTTTCCTTAATCTTCCGCACGAGAAATGTCTATCGACAACGACGTACGGCAGAGGTAGACGTTAGAAGAAAAACCATCAACAAGTCCTATTTCTTAGAACTTTATTTTACCCGAAGAACCAACCTTCATAAATACAGAAGCAAAGCTTGCAAGTTTGTAAATATACTTGTATCCGGTCAGAATGGAGACGTTCTACGAGAGCGCGAGTATGATGTTGTGCCAGTTCCGCGCGCTATTGCACCGCCAGCCACTGCCGACCCCTGCCGCTCGACTGCTGCAACTTACGGCGCTCAATATGTTCGCCGTTGAAACCACTGCCGCATCACTTAAAGGTAAGCCTTGCTTTCTGACTCTACAACAGCGCCGTTAAACCATCTGCCTACCCTATTTTATTTATTTTAATTAATTGTGTTAGGGTCGGCTTCCAGTCTAATGAGTTGTAGCTGAATACCGAATGTCTGTCTGACCTTTATAACCCAAAACAACAGAGTAACACGTTACTTGGCAAGACTGGTCTCCCGGGCTTCAGAATGTCTGACAAAACGTTTTGCCAAAGAGATGCAAATGATAGCCTTGAGCGACGGCGTTGGGGCCTAGACTCAACCAACGCAAAGTATACCATCCTAAGCTGAGCCAAAGTCAGTTCTTCCCTCAGGCTTCTGATAGCATAGCATGCGGAGCTAACAGACTTCCGTACAGATGATGTCTCAATTTTCCAGTTTAGCAATGCATCAATATAAACTCCTAGGAATTTGACATGGTGTACCACTTCGACTTTATTATCACAAGATAAAAATTCAAGACTAGCCTTGTTTCTGACATTCGATTTGAACAAAACCCTCTTTGATTTTTTTACTTTGAGTTTTAGATTGTTTGTACCAAACCAGTGTTCGAAAGCTTTTAACATGTTATTAATTTTTGATTCTAGATTATTTAAGTTGTCAGCAGACACTATTGCATTGGTGTCATCTGCAAAAATAATAAGATTTGCGACTGTGATACGCTTTTTTATAAACTCGATTAAATCATTCAAGAATAGGATGAAGAAAATTGGCCCTAGAACCGATCCCTGAGGGACACCACGAAGTACTGTCATGAGGTTAGAGTTAAATATTTTTTCTTCTCCATCCACTACAGACTTTATTTCTATAAATTGACGTCTGTTTTTTAAATATGATCTAAACAGCTTTAAAATTTTCTGCTAGCTTGGCTAGCAGAATGTCATGATCCACTGTATCGAAGGCAGAGCTGAGGTCCAGGAAAATACCTGCCACCTTATGCCTATTGTTAAGATTGCAGACCACCTCGTCGATTAATGCCTCAACAGCATCGGTAGTTCCCAAAGATCTCTGATAACCAAATTGTTGACTATTTAGGATTTTGTGCATTTGTATGTGCTTCATAAGCCTGTCCTTCATAACTTTTTCGATGATCTTCGATAATACTGGCAATAGGGAAATGGGCCTGTAGTTACCAGGATCTGTTTTTGAACCCTTCTTAAAAATTGGAAATACTCGGGCGATTTTTAGCTGATCAGGGAATAGGCCTGCCTCAATGCAAACATTGAAAAAAGCCGGCGCATTTTCGGATGACATCACGGTTAAATATGTTAAACTTACATATACACGGTGCCATTTTAGTCGTCTTACAACGGAAGCTCACTAAATCTGTTCAAAGATTACACGTCCCTTAAAAAAAAAAAATTTTTTTAAATACATGTATTTAAAAAATAAAATATTATTAGTTACTTCGTTTGAAACATCCAGGAGCGAGCGCAGTCTGTCGGAGTGGAACGGTGACATTGTTTTGATGTGTAAACATAATTAACAGAGTGTCTCATAATTCTAAAGCATTTTTTTTTTACAAACGCGTGCCGTGTTTGACCACTATCTCACCTGTTGGTTATCGATGATGTGGTCGAAGATGTAGCACGTCTGCCTAGAAGTAACCTACTCACTCTTGACTTATTTATTTCTGTTGTACCTATTTTATCTTAATGAATTATTTAAAAAATAATCGTGTCTAGAGGTAGTTTATGTCAGTGGGCCTTTGTTAGACGAAAATCGCAGTGTTTATATTCGATGCAATAAATCTATTTATGCTCGTGATGATGATCAAGTTCTGTGTTCTGTTTTTCTGGACAAGCGTGCTCCATCTTCGACCACATGATCGCTTACCATCAGGTGAGATAGTGGTCAAACGCGTACCTATCAATAGCAAATAAAAAAAAAAGTTTTCAGTCTCGTTTTAGCTATTATTTCCCAAAAATATATCTATTTTAATAAAATACAATTAGTACCTACTTAAGTACGCACTGCTAGTCGACATTTTGTCATGTAAATGCGTATCGTAAAGTAAATTGTTATTACGTGTACTGCTGCAGTTCTAGATGCCGCTGGGTCTTGGTGTTTGACAGAATATAAATGTTGGTACAAACTAGCTGCGTATTTATTTATGAATATTGTTGCACAGATCGGAAAGCGTAGATAAAATGACTTCATGATAACCATTGCGTTTATACTTTCATATGCGCAACAAAGTATGTTATTTTAATCGAATTGTTAGAGTTATACCTTCTTGGGGTATTTAATGTTTAAGGGCCAAGTTCAGTAAGCGCTGTTAGTTACTAAATTCCCTATAATGCATTTCGACGTATTACCCTTCTATGCAAAACAGACAAAATGAGTCATCTAAGGGTTTTATTCAAACAATACTTTTAAGTAAATCGACCTAAAGATTAGAAGTATTTTTTTTTTAAGTTTAAATTTCTCTTAACTGTAGGCAATGTTTATAAATAAACCTTAATAGTAGAGTGCCCGGGAATATTGACCTCGTAATCCAATTACTGTGAATGTATCAATGTAAAACCTTCTGCATTATGTTTTGTAGACAACATACTAAAATGTTTATCCAGTTTTAACCGACTTCTTCAAAAAAATACATACAGCCGAACATAGAACCTTCTCCAGGTTCTATTCGGCTGTGTATGTATTTTCTTTTTAATTTTTATTGTAAGTTCTTGTTATTTATTGTTTTTTTCAGTTATTTTCTTAAAGGAGATATGGTGAAACAGGTCCAAAAGTGGCGTCGGTGAATAAGACTTACATGTTATGAAAGCTTATTGAAAGTGCATTATGTTTTGGAGTCAAAAAAGTTATTCCATGGTAAAATAAGTTATGGTACATTAGAAAACAAAAATGTAAATAATGGTTGAGTCAGTTTACTCGTTTAGCTTGTAGTCGAGTGCCTGGGGGTTTTGACCTCGGACTTTTGTTACATTGTATGAAATTTGGAAAATTCAAAATGGAAGGTTTAGCTAATAATATGTATAAATAAGTTTACTTATTGAAAATAGTGCATTTGATTTGAAAAAAATAAAACAAATTGTTACAATAATTCCAATAGTAAATTCTTATTAGGCTGTAGAATACCTTTGTATATCAAAATTAAGGCAGTGTATTGTTTATAAATACACAGTAAACTGAAAAAAAAAAAACAGACCAAGTGCGGGTCGGGTCACCGCACAGTGGAAGGGTCGGTAGTTATCTGTTTCGAAACCATGACAGGAAATTAAGTAATAGCCCAGTCAAAAGCTTTGAACCTTGTAAAAATTCCTATTTCTGATTATTTTCTTGAATCATATATAATTATAATGCTTGAATCATACATAATCTTATTAGATCTTATCTCCACTTATAAAAAATAAATAAATTGTTTCCATAACCGGCTCATTCGGAAAAAATAACGAGTTTATTTCAATAAAAGCTAGAAAAATCAAGTTATCTCTCATTTTTTTTACAACATGTAAATAATAGGTAAAAGTCATTTATTTTGTCAGACAGGAATTAAACACTTTCACCCTGACGAATATCGATACAAAAAAACAAATTTGAAAGTTTAATCTCAAAACATTCAAGTTGCAAAATAATCAATCAATAAAAACATCCATATCTCATAATATGCAATTTTTGTATGAGTCAAAAATTGAACAAATTTTAATTTTGTAAGTAAATGTATTTCTTCTTTATTTTTCTCAGAATATTTTGAAATATATATATATAAAAACTTGCTTTTGATAAACTACTAGCTTCTGCCTGCGACTTCGTCTGCGTAGACTTTAGAGCTGGCGCGCAACTTCTTTGTCTCATGTCATATTCTCATCCTCGGAAATACATCTTCATGGTTCTGGTATCCTGATAGTTTGTGAGTATTTGCTGTTCGTAATTTCAGCTTCGGAATTACTTCGGCATGTTTTCTGGTCTCCTATAGCTTGAGAGCCTTAAATTAAAAGTTCACAATTTCAGCCCCGGGAAATACTTCGACATGTTTCTGGTTTCGTGATAGTTGTGAATCTTTAACGTTCACAATTCTATCCCAAAAATACTTTGACGTGTTTCTGGTCACCTGGTAATTCCATACTTCGACAGGTCTCTGGTCCGTTGGTAAGCGCACTGTTGTTGTCTTTGCAGCTCACATTTCCAGCCCCCGAAATACTTCGACATGTTTATGATCTCCTGGTACTTGTGAATCTGAAGCAGCGGCTCTGGATTAAACATTCACATTTATAATATTAGTAGGATTTAAAACGGTTTAGTCTCAAAACGTTCAAGTTGCAAAATCACTACGTGGGTGTAAAACGTTCAAGTCTCACGATATGCAAGTCTCAAAACCTCCAAGTTGCACAATATCTACATCTCAAAACATTCAATTAACAAAATAACCAAGTCTCAAAACATCCATGTCTCATGATAAGCATTTTTTTGTATGAGTGGATGTGTAAGTGTATTATTATATAAAAAGTATTTTTTTTTAAGTAAGTAAATGTGTTTTTTCTTATCTGAGATATAAGTAGTAAACAGTATTTTTTCATATCCTTATAATCCTAAGAAGATATTAATATATAATATTTTTTTAAATAAAAATACATGTTCTTGACTTGACTTGATTTGCTTATTAATAAACAAAATAAATTAAGATACTTATCAAGCAAATTGGGTGAAACTAACGCTTGTTAGAACAAATAAAAATTAGGTTTCCTTGGAATTCGCCGGTTCAATCGATGATGCCTTCCCTCAATTGCATTCGTCGTTCTGTGGCGGTGTCTAGCACAGCCGAGTATTTGAGGTGACAAATCTGCCTGTATTTTGGCTTGCTTTCGATCACCTAAGTCTACGCTATATTTTTCTGCCACTTCTTCTTTTTCTTTTTAATAGAACTATCACGTCGATTAAAAAAAAATATTTTTTAATAAAAGTTATTTAACAAAATTGAACGATATTTTTTTTTCTTAATAAATAAAATTAAATGCTAACTTAATTCTTGCTCTCAATAAACTATTTAAAATAGTTGATTTTTAATATAGTAAAATTACACTCGCACATCCACTCATACAAAAAATTGCATATTTTGTATGAGACTTGGTTATTTTGCTACTTGAACGTTTTGCAACCATAAGACATTTAGCAACTTGAACGTTTTGAGACTAAACCTCTTGTGACTATTAATATAATATTTCACTTACACATCCACTCATACAAAAATTTTATATTGAGACATGGATGTTATGAGACTTGATTATTTAGCAATTTGAACGTTTTGAGATGTGGATATTTTGCAACTTGAACGTTTGGAGATTAAACCATTTTGAAAAGTCGATTAGATGTATTTGCCTGTGAGATGGTTTTCGGGCCGGACTCGTGATCGAGGTGGAATATACTGTCCTACACTTTTCGTCGACTCAATCGTTGGTTTGTTGCTCCTTTTGTCCTACGTACCTACCATCTTTGCTGTAAGTAAGGATACATTCGGGTAGCTCAAAGACTTGCCAGACATTTCGTATTCATCTCATAAAGGCGAATAAAACCGACTGTGGCGTACAAGAGTTCACATATCTGCTTACCCCTTAAAGGATGTATTCGTAAAGGTTTCGTGTTCCAAGAGCTTGGCAAACACTTCGCTTCCATTATCATAAGAATGAATGCAACCAATTTGTGCCTTACATCAGCACATGTGTGTCATGTGTGACTATAATCCTTAAAGGAGTATGTCTCCTTTAAGGATTATAGTCGTGAAGGCTCCATGTGATAAGCACTTGACAATTTACGTTTGATATTAATATATATATATATACACGTATGTATAAAACAAGTTGGCACAGGGATAGAAAAAAAAAAATACAACCGACTTCCAAATAAAAAAAAAACCGGTCAATTGCGAGTCAGACTCGCCCACCGAGGGTTCCGTACAAATTTGTAGGTACATATGGCTTTAAATAAATACTCTTTTAGGGTTCCGACTAAAAAAGGGGACCCATATAAGATCACTCGGCTGTTTGTTTGTCCGTCTGTCACAGCCAGTTTTCTCCGGATCCACTGGACCGATTCTGTTGTTTGGTACATATTTATGGACTTCTGTGTGTTGATGTTGATGTGACCCAAACACGGACATTTACGAAATTATAAAATTTTTAGTATGAGTGTCACTTATGGGGGTCAAACTAGAAAATAATAAAAAAAAGGTTTTTGAACAATATCGTGTGACATATCAAGTAAAAGGGCTTACAGAGTTTTCATAATTTTAAAATTAACGGTTTTGAAGTTATTCAAGAAATTAGACGAAAAATGACTATTCCCCCCTTATCTCCGAAACTACTGAGACTAGTATTAAAAAAAAAAATATGGAGATAAGTAATAGATTTACCTATAGACTACAGGAAAATCTATAAGAACTCTATAGTATTACAATAATATGATAAAATAAAATCGTTCGGAATCCTTTGCAAGCGAGTCCGACTTGCACTTGGCCAGTTTTTATATGATTTAATTACAAATGTATAGTGGTCTAACTTTCTCCCATACTTGTGGTATAAGACGGTATTAATTGCCAAATTTCATCGTTCTAGGTCAACGGGAAATAACCTTTACATTGTGATTCCCTTGAAAGTGTCGAAATATACGTTTTTTTGCGGCATAAACGGCCGTATCTTTTTTTACGTTAACTTAGAACTTTGATTTTTCACAGCTTCAAGGGACTGTAGACCTGAGTAAATGGTTTTAATTTCATCTCGATACCTCCACGCGTTCCCGAGATAAAGGATCTTAACAGACAGATGGACGGACAACAAAGTGATCCTATGACGGCTCCGTTTTTTCCTTTTGAGGTACGGAAACACAAAAAAATCGGGTTCGGTGTTTTTGGTTGTTTCTTCGTATTTTAACGTCGGGTTCGTCTTCCGAAATTAAAGCTATTTTATACTTTCTAGTGTTTTTTTTTATTTTGTTTAATTTTTAAATAAAAAGCAACAAATTTTAATAGGTAAATTTTGTAATATAGCTTATTAACAATGCAATCCACCAACCAAACAGATTTTATGATATTTCGTTATTGGATTCACAGTAATTGGATTCCGAGGTTTTCATATAACAGACGCTAAAGGCACTCCACTGTATGTTTGATTTAATAGCCAACCGAGCTTGGTGAACAAGGCCCGTAGTCTAATAAAGATAATTGATTTAACTAATTACTTAATATGATCTGGTATACTGTGAATGCCAAATGTTGGTGATGAATTAATATGCTGAATCACGTATGCACAAGCATAATAGGTTTTATCAGCCTAAGTAAAGCGTAAATTTTTATTACTTCCGTATTTTTCCAATCTGGCATGGTTGCGGAACTGCCAGGTTTGCGAAATTTGTCTACCAGTGTTGCGGAATTGGTTCGAAAGCGTCACTGCACCTCTGGAACGCAAAGGAAATTAGGAGGGACACTCCCTTCTGCCCCGCCCAGAGCGGGATTTATTGATTTGATGATTCAGAGTCATTTGATGATTTATAACCCTAAAAAAAAAAAGGTATTTTTCCAATACTTTTGCCCAAAGCGTACTAATTATTACTCATAAAATTCCCCCAAGAAAAAATTGATTTAGTTGTTCCTTTGTTCTTTTATGAACTTTGTGGTTTTAAATAATCTGCCAAGAATGTTCAAATTTGTAAGCGGTCGTTGACGGAGAAACCTTTTAAGTACTAAGTTACGTGTTGTGTTTTTGAAAGTTAATAAAATAAGGACCGATTTTATTCATTTATGTGGGCAATCGAATTATAAATAACTAGCACTTTGTCCGCGACTTCGTTCGCGGTTTAGTTTTGAAAATTTCGTAGGCATCCAGATGTCTCGTTTTTAGGGATTCAGATGTCTAGTAATAAATATAGCCTATGTTAAGAAGTTTTGTAATCGGTCCAATCCTTTTTGAATTTATTTGTTCAAAAGTAAAGGTTTCTATTAAACTTATATAGATATTATAACTACTCGTTTTGATTGCTTCTTGTTGATAGTAACAACAGGTAATATCGAGAAAATCTATGAGAATTTTGCTATTTACTTCCTATTGCTAAGACACCGTTTTTATGGAGGATAGGAAATTTTGACAAAAGATTTATTTCGGATTTTTAATTTTTTTTTTGATGTTCGGTTATTTTTGCGCTTAAGGTGAATGTTACGGGTTGCTCATTGCCATTTTCCCGCGAGATGGCGCTGAAGTCAACATTCTCAGTTTTATTTTGTTTCGAGTGTAATTGGAACAATATTAAGTCGCAGAAATAATGGTGCGACAATCGGATATTCCACTTTATCGAAATTAGTCAAAATACGGCATAAAAACCCTTCTGATTCGCCATACTTCAAATCATACTTTCAATCATGTCTATGTGTGTGTAAACGGTACTATAAGCGAGTTAGATATTATTTTCGTGAAGTATGGCGAATCAGAAGGGTTTTTATTTTTATGGTATTTTGACTAATTTCGATAAAGTGGAATATCCGATTGTCGCACCATTATTTCTGCGACTTAATATTGTTCCAATTACACTCGAAACAAAATAAAACTGAAAATGTTGACTTCAGCGCCATCTCGCGGGAAAATGGCAATGAGCAACCCGTAACATTCACCTTAAACTCATTAAAAGTTTAGTCAGACAGTAAAGCTCTTGATTTTCGGATCTTGATTATCTAAAAAATAAACTAAGTCAGTCAAAAAGTATTTATCTTGCATTGCATTGTAATAACTTAAACGATGTCCAGCCAACGCGTTAATACAACATTCAATGATCGGGCTGGAGAGATGCTTAGGCCGTCCATAGAACAAGGTAACCGTGTGACGAAAATGTATGAAATTCTGAATATTGAAGAATTAAATATTCCATATCTTATTTATATTATAATTCTTCTGTACGTGTAGGTAGGGTAGGTAGGGTAGGTAAGGTAGGTAAGGTAGGTAAGGTAGGTAGAGTAGCCAGTTGACGGGAGCGAAGCCGCGCGGGTCATTCATCAATCAATTTCCACATTTCAACCCTCAGTGGGGCTCCTATTTCTGTCTGTAGGGTTTAAAGGAACCTATGAATGCCATTCGAACCTAAGCTATCCGTGTCGGGGTGCCCTAAGCTCCCAGTGCCCTATGTTCCGTTGTTCATTTGTCTAGGTAAGTCATTGACGCCGTTCAATGTAAAGGCTAGGCAGTTAATTAACCAGCTGATAAAGTTACGACCCATATATTAAAAACTTGTCCATGGCTGCGACATATCAATAACGTCGTTGATCCGTTATTTACACAACATAACGGAGAATCAAACGTGACAGCATAGTTGACTGCACTGAATAGGAGTACCTAATATACGCGCATTTGTGTATGAAATAAACACATTTACGAGGGTGGATTGAAAAGTTCGCGGCCTCAGCAAGAAAACAATATAAAATATAAGCAAAAGTAATTTTATTTTTCCACGTAATCTCCACTTAACTCTATGCACTTCTTCCATCTGGTTTCCAATGCCTGTATGCCGGTCATAAAAAAAGTTTCTTCAAGGCCTTCAAAAAAGTTACCCATCGCAGCCCCGACCTCCTCATTTGATAAAAATTTTTGACCTCCAAGGTGTTTTTTTAGGTTTGGGAATAAATGAAAGTCTGAAGGTGCCAAATCAGGGGAATAGGCGGGATGGGTCAGTAATTCAAAGCCACAATCACGAATTTGAGCCATAGATTCAACAGACGTGTGAACGCGTGCATTATCCTGATGGAACAACACTTTCTTGCTGAGTAATCCTGGCCTTTTCTCTTTGATTGTTTCACGCAAGCGACGTAAGAGGGTGCAGTAATAAGCCGAGTTTATAGTTTCACCTTTTGCAAGGTAGTCCACCATGATGACACCCTTAGAATCCCAAAAAACTGACACCATCACCTTGCCAGCTGACAAAATTGTTTTGGCTTTTTTTTGGAGTCGGTTCATCAGGTTTTTTCCACTGCTTGGATTGCTGTTTTGACTCTGGGGTGTAGTGGTGTACCCAAGTTTCATCCATTGTTACAAATGTGGCCAAAAAATCTTGTGGATCAGCCTCAAACATTTCCAAACAGTCGCGAGAAATCGTGAGGCGTATTCGTTTTTGTTCGACTGAAAGCAATCTGGGTAGCCACCGCGCAGAAACCTTAGAAAATCCAAGTTCATTGACTATGATGTTTTGAGTTCGTTCATACGAGATGCCAATAGTGTCTGCAATCTCCCTGATGGTCAATCTCCGATCTGTCAATACCAGATCACAGATTTTCCCGATGTTTTCTTCAGTCGTAGACGTCATAGGCCGGCCAGAGCGAGGGTCATCTTCAATACTCTCTCGTCCGCGTTTAAATTCAGCAACCCACTTTTTCACAGTCGTCTACGACGGAGCAGATTCTCCCAATGTTGTTGACATATCTTCGAGATCTTTTGGAGTTAGTTTTTTTTAAACAGGTATTTGATGACCGCATGTTGCTCAATTTTATCCATTCTTTAAAAACGCTGCACAAAGGCTCATAAAATTCAGTCTAATTTAAATACAGTTAATGCTATTGCGATAGAATTTTACAATTTGACAACCAGAGAGTAAACTAATCGAATGAGGTCAGTTACATTAAAATAGTTTAAGTATTTATGTGTTAGGCCGCGAACTTTTCAATCCACCCTCGTAATATGGTCAAAAGATCTAACTATGGAGCAGACTGAAATATTTGTTATCCAGAAAAGTGAGTCATGGATGTTTCACATGTGTGTCCATCGTCTATTTAAATAGTTCACACACATATGTAAGTATAAATGGAACTTAAGTTAAAATAGAGAGATGAATTTAAATAAAACCGTAAATAACTCTTGTAGTAATTTAAAAAAAAACAATGAAAGTAACATTTGCATTTAAGTAAATGGTATAATAATTAATTCTATTTCAGTCTGATCATTAAGTCTATAAAATTGCTTAATTTATGGGATCGAGAATGTATGGGACTTTAATAAAAAGTTCTAGATGAATGGTAATTAAAAAAATGAGAATATTATGTGCAATAAAATGTAATTAAGTACTCGGTTCGCACAGGACGTCGGTTTCGTTTTCTAACAAAAAATATAATTTCATGGTAAACTTAATTGAATGAAACTTAATGTTCAATTAAGTTTACCAATTCAATTAAGTGCTTGCAATAACGGGTCAGATGAATTCAAAATTATGATTGATTCATTCGCCGTCGCAAATGTACATCTTACGTTTTTATAAATTGGTACATAGAAAATTATGCGCATATCGGGTAATCGGTTAGAGCGAAGATGGTAATGTGTAACTAGATAGTTGTACATCGACGTCTACCAGTATATCTGTGTCTCACCATAACTATGTCATCGTATCTTCTATTAATAGTTCTGTAGTTTCTGCCTGCACCTATGGAAAAAACGTGTATATTAGGTAGGTTGGGTAGGGATGAAACGCATGTAACTGGAAGAGTTATGAACATAAATGTGGATGGATGGAGAGGTAGGCCAAAAAAAAGATGGATGGTTTTTGTGAGGAGCGATATGAAAGAAAAGGGAGATAGTGATAGAGTGACGACTGATACCTAGAGCAGAATGGAAGAAAAAAACGTGTTGCGCCGTCCCCAAGTAAAATGGGATAAAGGCAGGAAGCTGATGGTTAGGTTGGTCTAAGAATGGGTCGTAGGCAATTTTTTTTTGGACGATTTTTTTATTTCATATTATGGCAAAATGACGTTTGCCGAGTTGGCTAGTATTTCTATAATAAGATAAAATGCTTTTGATATGTTTGTAGGTTTAAAAAATAAACATCCTGAATTATTATACCATCTGAAAGAGTAGCTAATCCACAACGTAAACCGTAATAGAATCCGATATAAAGGATTCGGTTACGGCTACGGATAGAATTTTATTTCGACTATCCGATAGTTTTAGTTACGGTGACGGAGCTCCTTAACATGCCTGATTTTATGTAGGTATCTGTAAAATGTCACAATGTGTCTTTGTTGCAGTCATAAATATCGATAACTCAGCTTTTAATCTGTAATACTGATGCAATCTACTTGGGTCCTTTGTTTGAATGGAAGATCCTAACAAGATATGCTAATCAAATAATTAAAGTAAAAAAATATTAAAGGTTGTAAAAATGTAAATTTGGAACCCTGAACATAAAAAAAATATGTACATAAATTATTCATAACTGCAATTTTATGAAGGGTCCGTAAGCATCGCACTAAGCCTGTTTTATGTTCATTTAACACTTAGACAGTTAGATTTGACTACCTAGATTCTACTGAGGTATGTTATTTAGAACAAAAATATATTTATTAAGTAATGGAAACTCAATGGTGTACACGTATTCGATTTACGAAGTTAATATATAACGTGAGCTGTAAACGTAGCTATTTCCTGCGGCTCCGTCCGGGCGCAGTAAAGGTTTGTAATTACAAATTACAAGTTATTGGAGGTTGATGCACTGCACTCCGTCGCCGCCGCGCCGCCTGCGCCCGCGCACCGCACAAATGCACACATTTGATGGCGACAGGTTCAACAAACTGACTCGGCGTCGGCACGGTGACGACCACTCTTTTACGCCATTACTCGTAATGATGTTTTGAATTATTATAGAAAAATTATGGCGTTCGAGACCCTTAATTATGACGTTCGCCAAGGCGATGCCCTTTGGCAGCGCTTATGTCGAGGAAAGTTCCTGGAAAGATATATGAGATAACGTTTGAATGTACAAAAATACGACACATAAATCAGTCCAAACATAGATTTTTGATTGCGATTAAATGCTTTTATGTAGTCATTATACATTGAAGAATCGTGTCGAGACTCGAGCGTGTAAATGCATAGTCAGTTTCAAAGAAATGCAACATGGAGGCTTAGCTGCGCGTACACATTATGTAAAACTATCTATTGCAAGAATGGATTTCAATAAATAGTTGACATACAGAAACACCTTTTATCTGCACACTTGTGAATATAATATATTGCTACATTTGAATTTATTATGACATACGTAACGAATTTTATTTGCCAGGTATTTCTGTACGCCTGTTTATCCAGGTATTTGTTAAGTAGTATAGTAGGTGTTGTGCGTTTGCAGGTGCAATCCGTGCTGTGTATTTTTAGACGACTATTTATATCGGACCGGCTCGAAGCGACCGATGAGCTGTCGGTGGATGATCCAATGACGACGTGTTTCTATCACTATTCATGCACGTCTATCTTTGTTTCTCTATTACTATTACATGAAAAATGAATATTTAATGAAGAAGAAACATAAAACCCATCCGGTCTTAATCTTAACGAACAGCGAGACTAACACATTTTCAATTATAGAGGGTGAACACAGTGAACTATTTCTAGCTAGGATTTATAGTTCAGTAAACGATTCTGCTTAACGTATTAGTCATAGAGATAAAATACTTTGTTAGCGATCTGTGAACAATAAAAATGATCAAATGAGGTAAAAAATAATCTTTTGGGTCACGTTCGTTTTATTTCGATGTATGTACCTGTATTGATTACGGAGAAGGTGATGATTCAACAGGTAGCTGATTCCGGTTGGTCCTGATCGTTTACTGATTAATGCAAACTATGTGAGGTGGTTGGGATTCACGATTGTATGCACATACGTAATCATACTTATTAGCTGATAAATAATAATAAATATAGACTTATGGATGTCGATTACTATAAACAAATATTTTAATACATGATTGGTACTAAGAAGGTAATAAGGAAATATTTATTTCATGTAAACGTTAAGAGTCGACGAACTGCTTCAAATGTTTAATATTTATCCAGGAATTATACATTTGTCAAAAAAGTATCGGGAATGGATGATTTGTTTATGGTTCCAAATTCAAATTTTTGTTTTTTTGCACATCTGTTTTCCATTTTGGCGCGGAGTTTGAGTTGCATCTGTTATTTATATTAAATACAGTGCTGGTTTTAGTAATATCATATATAGTGTGTATTGCGAATTTCATAATGGACAAAAATATCGAACAAAGAGTTTGTCTTAAATTTTGCATCGCCAATGTAATTTCGTGTTCGGAGTCACTGAAAATGTTACAGAAGGCTTACGGTGAATCGACTTTATCAAAAACTCGTGCTTATGAGTGGTTCAAAGCATTCAAAAGCGGTCGAGATGTGATGGAAGATTTGCCTCGCTCTGGTAGGCCGTCAACGTCTGCAACTGAAGTTAACATCGCAAAACTGAAGGAAATAGTGACTGAAAATCCCCATTCAACTCTGAGAGAGATAGCCGCCGAACTTTCTGTATCTCACGAGTCGATCCGTACCATTTTAACTAATCATTTGGGTATGAAACATGTTGCTGCTCGGCTAGTCCCAAAAGATCTGAATTGTCTCCAAAAACTCAATCGCATGAAAGTCGCTGAGGACATGCTAGAACGAGTCAGTTCGGACCCAACATTCATGAAACGCATTGTTACTGGTGACGAGACTGGGTTTACGAGTTTGACATGCAAACTAGTCAACAAGCTTCGGAGTGGCGCCTTCCAACTGAACCGAAACCGAAAAAACCACGCCAAAGTCGATCAAAAGTCAAAGTCATGTTGACTGTTTTCTTTGACTATCGCGGTGTTGTGCACTCTGAATTCTTACCGGAAGGTCTAACGGTAAATAAAGAATATTATTTGAGTGTTATGCGGCGTTTAAGAGAGCAAATTCGACGAAAAAGGCCAGATTTGTGGAAAGAAAATTCTTGGATTTTGCACCACGACAATGCGCCTTCGCACAAGGCTATCATTGTGAACGAATTTTTAACCAAACACTCAACAAATACCATCCAGCAACCACCATATTCACCAGATATGGCTCCTGCTGACTTTTTTCTTTTTCCTAAACTCAAATTACCACTTCGTGGCACCCGTTTTCAATCGATAGAAGACATAAAGGAGAATTCGCGGCGAGAACTGAACTCAATTCCGGAAGCAGCGTTTAAAAAATGTTTTGATGAATGGATTATTCGTTGGCGCAAGTGTATCGTTTCTAAAGGAGCATTTACTTTGAAGGTGATAAAATAAATTTGGATGAATAACAGACATTTTGTGTATTATTGATCTTTTCCCGGTACTTTCTTGACAGAGTAGTATCTCTCTTTAGGCTATAAAAGCAAGGGGAAGATCAAGAAAGCAATACAAATATACTATGGAAATTATTATTGGTAAAAAGAGGTTGGCTACTAACATTATGACGTATAGGCATTTACGAAAAAGGAGACATGCTGCGCTGATCCCTAAATTGGTACATGTGCTGGAACATGAACTCTTAAATGTTGTTAAAAAAATCAGCGGTTCCGATATTTTTTTTTGAATATTTGGACAAAGTGTATTGAACTGCTAGTTTTGCGCGATTACACTTGTTTCATAGTCAAAGCTATTCTTGATGAAGAGTAAGATATCCTCTTAAGACGTTTTCATTAATTTCAATTACACCTTGTGTAATGCATATTACTTTATTTTGATTCACAAGACTTCAATGTTTTATTTTGCTTGTCCGATAGAGGCCAAAAGCGGGGAGCGTTCAGCGTGGCTGGAGTGCGCGTTGGGCGTGTCTCTGCTGATGTTCGGTGCCATGCTAGAGCGTTGCTGCGCGCTGCTGCCCGAGGCGCCGCAGTCGCAGCACCACACCGACGCGCTGCTCTTGCTGCCTGCCATCAAGGTACACCACGCTCAGCATCGTTACATACTCACCGCATTACTGTAGTGGCTTTTATGGTAAACACTCAATCGTTTGCGCACCCAAGTAGGCCGCAGCAAATACAACTTAGAAAAATGGGCTTTTACTGACCCGCTTGACACCATTATGTGAGTGCGGTGGCGTCCGAAATACGGTCCAATTGTTGGATTGCCCTTAATGCTCTTACACCAATGAGCTCCCAATTAATGGCTTCTACTAGGCACAAAATGTTACCATCGACTCGAAAAGAAGAACCACATTACTTAGGATCCAGAAAGCATAAAGTTCGAACTAAATAATTAATAAACAGCATCAATTTCAGCTGCGGAAATTACACAGTATCAAATCTCAACTGTCGTTAATATAAAACAGAATTCATAAGAGTATCAATTGTATCCGGTTACTCTAGTTCTAAAGGAAAACAATACCAACTAGCAGAACGATAACATTCCATTATCGCCAACAAAATTTTATTATGATGGTATCTTGGTACTTACATCGCTATACCGGCTATCTCTTGATTTGTGGGTTACTGTAATACTGAGAGCCAGATCTTGTTATTTTTTTATAAACGTTTATAGATGTACAGTTAAAAGCACCAATTACTTTGGAACTCCGGTGTAACGTGTAATTAAGAAAATAGCCGCGTGCATGCGTTAATTCGATAATAATTTATTAAGTATGATCGTTTCATAATAGTTATTTATATTTTAAGGTGTGGTCCGACTGGATGTTATGCCACAGCAGTATATGGAATCCACCACCTTCATTCGACAGTTTTGAAATCGGGTAAGTTTCTACTTGTACCGTTATGTTACCTATATTTATAAATACGATGTTATTGTAAACTGTTTATTTTTGTTTAGTGCCGATAACGACCCGTGGGACTGGCTTGCAAAGCTCATGAACATATTGGAATCTCTTGATGACAAGTCGATAGAATTCGAAAACGAGATGAAAGAAGGTGAGAATCCATCTTTGTTTTTTGTTTACTCTACGATCCAGTTGCCATATTAGGTCGTTTGTAGAACGTCTGAGGCAACATTTTTTATTGAGTTTTTGAATGCATGTATTTGTCATTCCAATTTGCGTTATAATACTAAGTTATCAACAAATAATACATAGTGTAGTGTGTTTTAAGGATGCTGTGAAATCGCGCTAAACTGATCCACTTTTTATCTTTTATTTGTATTTTTATTGGTCCTTGATCACTGAAATTCTCCAAAACCACCGTTAGCTGTAAAATAATTAGTTAAATTTTTTTGCGAGACAAAAGTAAATTCTAATTACAGCGATACATAAACCCGTCACATTAATGGCTTGGCCGGTATTAATGTATCTCGTGTAGCGGTCGCCGTGGATTTCGCAGATCCCATAAGCATAAAGAGAACGATAGTGCATGTTTATATCTAGTATATCACCTCTGGTCGGTGCCTGTACCAAGGCACCCGTTGAAAGTCGACTCTACATAAATATGCTCTAAATTTATAGTAGTAGCTCGAAAAGTAACTTTAACCTCTTTTTTGTTTAGCTTTAACACGTTAGATATTTAATTTGAGTAACTGTAATTCAGTGGCATTAGTCTCAAAGGGTTATATGATGGTTAAATTGTATTGAAAATTACTGTCTTTTGTGAAATTTAATTCCCACTCAATCTAAAATGCACTTAAATGCATTCACAATCAATCAGGCTTTTTGATGGGCATGCGATTTTCAATGCGTCATTGTTATTGAAGGCAATTTGCTGATTGTGTTCGTGTTCTAGGTCCAGCAGTGGATGGTATTAGGAATTATTATAACCTTTATTAAACACATGGTTTTTAAAGGAACTGTAACTAATATTCATTTAACATTAGGTTTTTAACTTAATAATTTACTTAAATTTTATCTAATTATTATTTGACTTCGGTAATGAGATTGATTGTCTTGCGTTTCCGCAAAGGCCTCCCCTAGTGCTTGCCACATTCTCCTGTCATGAGTTATTCTTTTCCAATGTAACACCAGCTACTCGCCGGATATCGTCTTTCCATCTAAGACGCTGCTTTCTTTCTTTTATTTTGCCTTGGACACCATTCAGTTACATCATTTGTTTCTCTTTCAAGCTTCTCACCATATGGCCTGCCCATCTCCACTTGAGTTTCTTAAAACAATATGTTACGTAGTTGATTCTAGTTTGTTTTTATTATTGTTTCTAGTTTAATCTTTCCTTCAATTTGACAGTGGTTGGAATACTTAGGGGTCGTCCATTAATCACGTTATGTTTTTTTACAAATTTTACCCCCCCTCCCCTCCCCCTGGTGAGCCTGGTGAGCTTTATTATAAAGTACCCCCCCTACCCATTATCACGTGTATTTTTTGTAAGAGAGCATATTAAAAAATCTGAATAAATGGTTATCTTAAAATTCAGGGATTATCTTATTCAATTCTGGAAAATACGCGTTCAACGTTAAAATAAATACACGTGATATCTCACTACACCCCCTCCGTCTTTGTAATATTTCGTGATTTTTTCCCAACCCTCTCACGGGTTTAATGAACGACCCCTAAAGTGTTTAAATGTGTTTGTTATAAGGTTACGTATGCGTCCGCCTGCCCGAGGACGCGTCGCTGGGCGGCTTCACGCCCCTCATGTACATGGAGCCGGCCGTGGCCTGGGTGCGCGCGGACCGCCTGGGGCAGCATCACGCCGCGGAACACGCGCTCCGGATCAGCAAGCTGCTGTTCTTCGGCACCGAGTGAGTCCACATGTACTATAATATTTCAGACAAAAAAGTCCTTAATTAGGCAAGGTTATTAGTAACAGATTTTTGCTTATAACTAATGTTACTAATTATAAATTAAAAAGAAGAAACTAGACACCGTCTAACTCCTTCACAGTAGGCTCACCGGTCCCGCAACACATGCGGCGTTTCTCAGTGTTTTTTTTAGGGCGCTGTGAGTGCTTTGATTAACTACACCAGTACTAAGCTTCGCCTTTACGCATGTCTACCTGAGGCCTGGTCACAATATTTCTGAAGATATCGGGTATTAAATCTGTTTGAATAACCTCGTTCGCAGAAGTACTAGTTTCAAACTTGCGCCGCTGTGTTCCGATGCAAAAGATGACTTCACTTTGCGTTTAATTTAGTTTTTTGTTTTATCACAGAGATCTGATGAGTAGGCACTAGGCACCTAAGTATATAAGGAAAGCTAACGCGATCGTCTGTTTGTTACCCAGATACTTAGTAGGCGTGGAGCCGCCGGTGCTGAGACTGGAGTACCCGTCGGACTCGGCGCCGCGCTACGTCAGCGCTGTGCAGCGCGTGCAGCCGCTGCATGCCCCACTGCAACAACTGGTAATTTTACAGATTTTTTTTTGAGTGTCGCTTACATATGATCCACTAGCTGAGGGCCTGGTACAAATATTTTGACGTATAGTAACGTTAACGTAGGAGTGAATTTTGAATGTGAAAAACTACAACTCCATAGTATTTTGGTTTAATTTTATGGGACATAAACAATTTATATCATTTAAAAATATGAATATAATATCTAATTCAAATAAATATAATGTGCGATACGAGTACTTTAGCTATGGTAAACGTTTACGTTACGTTGCTATTCGTCAAAAATTTTCGTGCTTGCCCTCAGTTCTATGCATGAATTCGGAAGTCACTTGTTTTGAACAAGATCAACATATTGGAGTGGAGTTAGGTCGATTGAAAAGAAGGAAAGAAGGGCTCGACCTTTTTTGGCGTAAGGTAATAGTTGCAGAAACCTTATACGCGACTCGAAAGTACGAGTTTCTAACCACCCAATGGTGAAACAGCGTCTTTAACTAAAATAACAAGGCGGTTCCATATATATAGCAAAATAATTTGTAAGCACTAAAATTGAAACATAAAATACTTTTCAGAAAAAATACAAAAGACGTCCAAATTAAGTTATCTTGCGTTCTATAGTGGTTATTATTTATTATTAATTAGTTCATATAAATTTAATTATTGTCATCTCCGAAGTTCTTCATCAGATGACGTAATTTAAAAGGGACTATTTCGGAATAAACCTTTTTCGAACAAAAAAATATAAAGAATTTTGAAAATCCGTCTATGTATGACGAAGTTATGCCCGAACATACATTAAAACAAAAAAGCAAACAAACATACGAATTGATAACCTCCTCCTTTTTTGAAGTCGGTAAAAATAAAATTACGTGGATTGATAGAGAAGGTAACAACTATACTTACAACCGAAAAAGCATATTTCAATCAATATAAAATACTAATTAGCATGTATGTCGTCAAGATTTTAATATGTAACATGAAATTTTACTAGTCGTTGAATTAATAAAATGTAATTATTAGACACCTGGCAAGTTAATATCGTCCTTATCACCTCGCTAATTAGTGTTAATGTAGCTTTAATACATTCAAGTACTTTATTATTCGAATGATTAAGCCTAACACAGGTATAACTCGTAAAGAAAGTTACGAGTTATTCCTTATTTAAGTGATAGGATCTTGTGAGAATCTTCACGGACGGGTTAAAGTCGCAAGTAAACCAATTTATAAGCCGAGCTTGTTGGGTAACTACATCGGGTAGACTTTTCGCTAAAGCACCGTTGTAGGTTTGGTAGTTGTTTGCACGGAGTCGATTTGAGTCTAAGTTATAAGCGTAACTGAGGAACTGCGCGAACCCAAAGTGCGGAACTCTGTCAGAGTCTTCAGCGCCACGTGTAACATAAAGGACTTCGAAGCAAGAATGAGGAGGCATCTTCGGGGCACGCTCGTTCCGTCGTTGACCTCATGAGCTGGTGCATCATGAAAACTGGGTCTGCATTTGGTCCCAGTTAATGGGAGAAGGTTCTTGTGGATAAACATAACTGGCGCATTGTGTACTAGAATCCTCCGTCTTAGCCTCCGGGAAATTCAGGTGTTTATTTATTTAAAACTTAATGCACACAAATGCAGAGGCGGACTTAATAATGCCTTAGGCATTTTCTACCAGTCAACCTTTGGGTGATGCAAAGGCATTTGGCGTTATGTTATAATAATATAATTTTGATTGCAGTCTGAAAACTCTGAGGATGAAAGCAACGCAAGCGGCACTGCCAGCGAAGCACCCAGCCATAGTGAAGGAGTGGAGGCCGAAGGGACGGACGAGGCCACGCGCAAGCTGCTGCGGCGCAAGGAACTGCTCGAGAGCAGGAAGGCTACGCTTGAGAAACATCGCCTGCGTATGCAAGTATGTATGGTCCAGTAGAGGGAACGAGTTTAGTCAGAAGTTAGTTGCCACTGGCGAGATGATTTGAAGAACCCGACCAAAAGTGAGTCGGACTCGCGTGCAGAGTTCCGAACGAATTTGTTTATTTTTTTAATTTACTTTATAATCATAGACTATTAGGTTTTCCTGTTATCTAAAGGTAAACCTTTTATCTATATTGTTTTCAAGATTTCTGGCTCAGTAGTTTCGGATGTAAGGGGGAGTGGTCAATTTTCATCTATTTTTTTTAATAACTTCAGAATATTTCTTACGTTGAGCCCTTTGATTTGATACGTCACACGTTACCGCTGTGTAATGAACTACTGATGTGGCTAAGCCCCGATGGCGTCTGCGACATGGATGAGGAAAACTTAATACAAATTAAAAAAATAATAATATACCTTGCTATTTCATATTTTATAGTTACTGCCCGCGGTTTCACCGGCTTAGATATTCTCTCATTTCTCTCAGAATCGCACGTTTTACAGGAATAAAGAGGCCTCCGTATCAAAACGTCCTAATAGCAAAACATCCCATTTGCAAATTATCCTATTAGCAGAACGTCCTAAAAACAAGAGAATGGAAAAAGTTCATCATAATTATAATTGATATTGTTTAAGGAAATATTACGCGGTGGCTCTGTGAGCTCTGAGGTGGAAGTTCGTCCGCGGCTGTTGGTACCCGATACCAACTGCTTCATCGACCATCTGTCGCTGCTGCAGGCCATCGTAGCGGCGCCTGCGCAACCTTACACCTTGGCTGTGCCCGTCGTAGGTAAGTATCTAACAAACACCTTACAAACAAGTTTTCTACCGAAAAATGTTTAGGGTTCAGCGAGACGCCTCGCGGCGAATTCTATATCATGATCATAGTGACAAACAACAGGGTGCATTGCTATGACAAGATACCGAAAGAAAAAAAAAAGAAAGAAAGAAAAAGCGTTTATTTGCGCCAAGCATGACGCATACCAAAAAAAAAGCAAATCAAGTGCAAGTCGTAGTCAATACGCTGTGTTGAAAAGCTTCACAAATTTCCAAAATATGTTTTATTAACGTTAACAAAGGAGACGATATAGTGCGTTGAAAATACGCGTGACCTTATGTCGCTTGTAAAAATGTACCGTCGTAGTGACGGCACGCGAGCACAATAAAATAATGTCGTACATACGGCAGTTGATATTTATTTATAGGAATGTATAGGGGTAGCCCGCAACACTTATATATACTCGGAAACACTTTTCCGAATATCGATGTTCCGATTTTCAAAAGTCTGAATTTCATGATACCTAAGAATTATAAGGTCTATTATTTTCGTAAATGCGATTTGTTTGATTTCCGATTTTCTTGATAATTATTTTCGAAGGATCAAAATGAAAAAGAACGAAAACCCATCGAGCATCGATGGGTTTTCGTTCCGAAAAACGACATTCCGATTTTCATGATGAGGTTCACTAGATGCTCTAGATGCTCCGAAAGTTATTTGGCACTAGCTTTCCCCCGTGGTTTTGCTCCGGTCAAATGGCAACTTTCTTAATTATTTCTTTCATAAAAATATTCTCCTGACAATAACAAACACAACAAAAAATAAATTTGCGAAATCGGCCCAGCCGTTCGCGCGTGATGCCGCGGCCAAGGGTAATAGGGATTCATTATAATATAATATAAAGGCATAATCTTTTTATTTGTGAGTGACGGGATGTTTTTCGTATTTATGTAGTGTGGTGGCAGGTCCTAATGTAGTTACGATGTTCCGCAGTGATGACGGAGCTGGAGGGGCTGCAGCTGAGCGCGCGCGTGGGGCCGGCGGCACGCGCAGCGCTTGGCTGGGTGGGCGGCGCGGGCGCGGCGCTGCGCCTGGCCACATCGCGCGGCTCGCTGCTGACGTCGCGCGCCTGCACCCAGGAGCTGTCCGCGCGCGCGCCCGCCACCAACGACGACCGCGTGCTCGCCACCGCGCTCAGCCTGCACGCCAACCAAGCCGCCGACCACGGTAACTATTCCATCATGTCGGCACGGTGCCAGCAGTGCTGCGCCTGGCCACGTCGCGCGGCTCGCTGCTGACGTCGCGCGCCTGCACCCAGGAGCTGTCCGCGCGCGCGCCCGCCACCAACGACGACCGCGTGCTCGCCACCGCGCTCAGCCTGCACGCCAACCAAGCCGCCGACCACGGTAACTATTCCATCATGTCGGCACGGTGCCAGCAGTGCTGCGCCTGGCCACGTCGCGCGGCTCGCTGCTGACGTCGCGCGCCTGCACCCAGGAGCTGTCCGCGCGCGCGCCCGCCACCAACGACGACCGCGTGCTCGCCACCGCGCTCAGCCTGCACGCCAACCAAGCCGCCGACCACGGTAACTATTCCATCATGTCGGCACGGTGCCAGCAGTGCTGCGCTGCGTGTCGCGGGTTCGATTCCCGCATAAGCATAATCAGCGTATAATGTTCCCACTGCTGGGACACAGCTCTCCTCTCGGTGAGAGGGAGTGGGCCGTAATCCACCACGCGAGCCCAGTGTGGGTTGGTAGATGTCACATGTCTTCGAATTTTTGAACAAATATTTATATGGCCTACAGATAGTTGATCCGGGTCTGGCCGTTTGTGTATGTTAGATTATATGTATTTAAAAGCACCCACGATACAGGAGAAATTCCTAGTGTGGCCCACGCTTCGCATGGCGTGGCGATCGCAGTGTATGTGTTGCGTTTTACAGAGAACACTGCTACCCATTCTCTGGGGAGTCTCTTAGTCGCCTCTTACGACACCCACGGAAAGTGGTGTTATTCTTTTATGGCACCATACGACACCGGCCGACACCATACGGCAATTTTTTTCTCATACACTTGCCTTATCTACTGCGACAGCAGACTGCCCGGTGATAGCTAGATACAGGGCAAGGTCCCTCCATGGGATAATAACACCGAACAATTTTTTTTTCATAAGTAGCTAGATATTGCTCCATTGGAGCTACTGTCATACGAAAACGAAACAACTGTAGCTCAGCGTCATCGGACGAATGAATGAGTTCTCACGACCGAAACGCGCGAACTAAATTATACGTATATGTTGAGGATATTTTTTTTTATGACATTGATAGTAACTAATTTAGGATGCATTCCTAGACCAGACATAGAATCTAGGCGTTTTCTAACGCATTATAATTTTCGCTTCAAAAAACCAAAGGCGTTCGCACGATCCAGAGAAATCAATGACATGGAGTATGATTCTATCATGTAGATGCTGCTTCACCCGCACCTCTAACTACTTTCTGCTTGCTTCTCTTTGAACCTTCTTCAGTTATGCGGTATGTGGTACTCTATGGCTCCCTGTGAATTCTTGTAGTTTTCGCTTTATTTCCATGGATATACTTATTCACCGAAAGCGTGTCGTTGTGCTATTAATTAAGCCTGTCAATGGCAACACTTGAAATATCGATAACCCACCCTTATTTCCCACATCTATGTATAAGCTATTTACTGCTCCACATCTATGTATAAGACTGAACTCAACGTTCACACAAAACAATCTTTAATTCATCAGCCTATTGTAGTACTATTACTGGAGATCAACCTTTTTTTTCTGGTATACCAACTAAAATAACCCAGCGGCATTCCCGCATCGTCTGAGTGGACTGGGGACTGGGAGATCGACGCAGCCTTGTCCAGTCCTCCTCCGACGATCGCCCGCCTAAAAAGGCAGGCCCTTCACGTCCTTCCCGTGGGGGGAGGGCCAGGAATGACCGGCGAAGGTGGTGTGGAGTGCGCCTATCGCTCGCCCATCACCACCATGAGGAGGGAGAAGACGACGTCTTCTCCGACCTCTTCTTCACCTTCGGAGCGGCGCAGCGAGAGGGTCGTCAGCCTGCGCGCGCTCCGCCGCCTCCTTTTGCGAGATGATGTCCTCGCAAAAGGAGGCGACCGCTGCCCAGGACCCCTCACTCTCCATGGCGTTGACCACGCTGGGAAGTGAGAGGTCCTGTCCGATCTCTGCAGTCAGACTGCGCCGCGGCTCAGACCAAGCCGGGCACACCTCGAGGGTGTGATGAGCCGTGTCCTCCGCCGCACCGCAGTCATGGCACGCCGGAGTCTCCTCCCTCCCGATCCGGTGCAGGTGCTTGCCGAAACAGCCGTGACCTGACAACACATGCACCAGACGGAATGAGACGAAACCGTGGGAGCGCTCGAGCTAGTCTCGCAGGACCGTACCGAGCGCGTCCAGGGTTCGGCGGCCAAAGGTGGCGGTGACGAAGTCCTCCGTCCAATGGACGATGATGGCGTCCCTCACCTCCCACCGCACGGCCTCCCGCTGCTCCGCGCCGGCCGCTCGCCTAGAGCCTCCCGCCGCGCCGTCCACTCGTACACTGGCGCCACCCACGGCTCCAACTCCCAAGGAGGGCTGCCCGCCAGAGCGCACGCCGCCGAGAAGCTCACCGAGCGGTAGGCCCTCGACTGAAGATCAACCTCTCCCAAGGCTTGCCATCTAAATTGATTCTACGCCACTACCATCCAGATCTTTCCTCAATGATAGTGCCTGTAACAACTCCATAAACCCAAATAACTTGCAAATACTATGTTCTTTTAGAGTTCCGTACCCAAAGTGTAACCAACGGAACCCTATTACAAAGCCTCCGCTGTCCGTGCATCTGTCCATCCGTCTGTCTGTCTGTCAGCGAGTCCAACTCACACAATTATTATTTCTTGACCTCGATCTACCCTGATGGTAAGCGATAGATGAGGTCTACGTATTGTGTTACGTTACGGACACCAGATTCCAGATGAATAATGCAAATAATATATTTTTATTGAAACTACGCCCATACAACTTTCCAACCCAAACCTCAAGATTGTATTTAGGATCTTAAAATGACTATAGCACGTTGTATAATATAGACTCATAGAATATTTATTTGGACCGATGACCTGGTGAAGGTCGTGGTAGCCGATGGATGCGAGACGCGCAGGACCGGTAGTTCTGGCGGACGCCTAAGGCCAGTAGTGATGATGGTAGAATATTTTGTTATCGATTGTCATTGTAAGCTGTAGACAAGTAATAAAAGGCAATAAAATCTTTTGTCATATTTTATCAATGCATCAAGTCAAGCCTTTGTTTACTTTTTTCCATTTGTTAATCTTGACGGGTTTTTAATATTTGCTCAATGCTTTATGAATATTTGAGATTTTTTGTATTTGTTACGGTCTTGATAATGCAGAAAGGTTGTTTCAATCTTGGTCAAAGATCTTTATCGGGCTTCCGTTGCTATTTAAACACGAAAAAACGAACCTTATGGAAGTAACCTAAAACAGATAATATTTTACAAGAGAACAGTATTAAGGTCGCCCAGTGGTTCAAATTCAAAAGCATTTTATTTAAAACCATTTACGGGCACTGAAACGTCAAGGCCGGTCAGTCAAAAACATGGAAGCTATTTGCACGTTCCAAAGCGTAGATCTCTATGGAGAAGAACGTGCAAGAAACTCCACGGACACTCTTTTAAACCATGTGATGTATTACAAAAATAAAAACATATTTGAGGACAATGCAAAGAACAAAAAAAATATATTAACAATTCGAAATGTACAGATTAAAATAAGCCAGTAGCAGGTAAGAGATGATCAGTCTCAACTGACGGCGCCCGTTCACGACCATGACGCGTGCATCAGTACCAACTTTTTTTTTTTTTTTTTTAACGGGGGAAGTCCTCATGGATGTCCTCCACCCTGGGGCGGGCGGAGGGGTCTGTCAGACTCTTACTGACTAGACTTCCATCTCTCACCAACGCCGGGGATCGCGCGAACTTAATTGGCTTTCCGCGATCCCCGACTGGTGCCGGCCCGCATCTGCGGGCCACCTCGGGTCAGCGGGGGGAGTGAGGTGTTTGACTCCCCCTGCGATGTCAAAGAGGGGCGCACGGGAACACTACGCGCCGCCACCTCGGGTCCGTATGAATGGGGGCGACGGCCATCCCCAAGTCCGCCACCCAGTTAGGGGGCCCGGAAGAGGGCAGCGTTTGCCCTCCTCCGACGCCCGTTGCGCCTGCTGCGGGCCGGGAGAGCGGTCGAAATCTCCCTCTCCCTTTCCGCAGCCTCCTTCTGCGCGATGACTAATTCGCAAAAGGAAACCACCGCGTCCCAGGACTCCTCGCCGTCGACCATAGCACGTACTACGGTCGGCAGCGAGAGATCACTGCCTACCACAGATATGAGGGCACGGCGCGGCTCCTCCCAAGCGGCACACTCTGCCAGCGTATGCCGCGCCGTATTCTCCCGACAGTCGACGCAGTGGTGACACCGAGCGTCCCTGCCTATGCGACACAGGAACTTCCCAGCTCAACCATTTTGAAGGGAACCAAATGATCCAACACACGCGCCACCATCAGCGAAAAATTTGTGTGGGCATGACAAGCACTCAACTGCCACGCTCGTTCATGTCAAACTAATTTAATAACAAAATCTATAACTAATTACATATGAAAATGGCTCCATAGGGCTCACATTTACAAATAAAAAAAAAAAATTCAATGACCAAGTAACTAATAAAAGAAAAAAAAAGAAAGTGGTTTTATTGTGTACCTATACTTTGTAAATATAATATTGCAAATAAATAATAAATAAATTATAATCACCATCCGAAAACATAGCTAATTAGGATCAAATTCTGGGAAGATAACAAATCAACACATGGCAAACTGCGCTGTTAAAGCGCGCTTAAATTTGCTGTAAAATTGTTGCCGTATTTTTATAATCTTGTTTGTTGTGAGTTGTCCGTTGTAGTTGGACCGTAAGTATCCAGGAGCGTGTAGGAGCGCGGTCGGCTCGTGCGGCGGACCGGTAGCTTGCGCCTGTGCGGCGACCCAGTCCGCCGAGCGAGACGCTGGCAGCCTGTAACTACATATCTTAGTTCGCGTGAACGGTGATTTTATCTGCGCTGGCGCCGCCGATTATTTGTTTTAATGACGCTTCCTTAGTAGCATTCCGATACGCGACAAAATTGTACTAGCGGGTTTATCGTCTGCTTGCGTGTCGTGTTATCGAGCGATTTGAACTGAATTTAGAATTCCATAATTTAGCAGATACGCGCGGGGACGACGGCAGAGAGTCGAAGGTGGTGCGGAGAGTGCGCGAGGTGGTGCTGCTGACGGACGACCGCAACCTGCGCGTCAAGGCGCTGGCGGCCGAGCTGCCCACGCGCGACCTGCCCTCCTTCGTGCAGTGGGCCGGCCTGAGCCGAGACGATACTGCGGTACATATTTATGACTACTGACATTAGCGTGCGATATAGTTCTAACTAGCACAGCGTAAGATAAATACAGGTTTATGTATTTCTGGATAATTATAGCAAGGTTCCAAGTCGTGGACAGTGTAATAGCGGAAATACGGTCAAGTTTAAATTTCTGTTCCAGAGCGCGCCGCCGCCGCCGACTGCCGAGCCGGCCGCCGCCGCGCGGGACTGACGCGCAGAACTGACGCGCGGGACTGACGCGCGGGACTGACGCGCGGCGCTGCTGACTATAGTTTAGCTCATATTCTGATTTACTTTATTATAACTTGAAAGCGAGGTGACTTAATGTTGCAAAGATAATAGTGCTTAATAAAGATTAATAGCATTCTGTCCCGGGTGCATGCGCGTTGTATGGATCTGAGGAGTGTGATTGCGCCTCATTATAGTATAGGAATTGAATAGATTAAGTAAAATTAAATACACCAATAGATGGTTAAATAAAATATAAATAGATTTTGTTAAGGGCTTTAGGATTCCACCTCCGTGTTCCTGGGCTACATTTACTTTGTTATTTTTTTACGTATTTTCCGTTTTACTTGTAAGGTGTTAGATAAATCGGAAATTCAGTGTTGCTGATCTATTTTTATTTACTTTTTTTTGTAATATAGCAACTATATTTTTTATTATTTTCTAGTTAGGTGATAGAAACAAAATGTATTGTATTATCTATCTCTAACATCAAGTACAGGACACTAGCTAGTAATATGGCTTACAATATTATCAATTGATCCCATTATGATAGTTAATTATTGAATTGACTGCACGTCTGAATATTTTTGATTTTTAGAAATTATGATTTTAACTGAATTTAAGTACATACATTATACACATACGTTTAATATTTTTTGCATGATTCCATCGAAATGTCACGTGCCATTCATAGCTGTTTCTCGCTAAGCGGCGCAAGGCGTGTTGTCTTTGTCTAATATACATAACAATTACAGCCACTTTTGATGTAATGAAATATTTTTAATCTAAAGCTGGGTTAGCTAAACACACTTACTTACTGTTTAACACTTTTATATTTCGAGTGAGCAACCGCATCATGATAATTTTATAATAAAATGTAGTACAAAATGTTTGACATTACAAGAACACTTGGTGTTTTAACTCCGGTTTGTATAGAACTAGCGTAGATAACACAGACGCAAATATTTCATCACTTTTATAATTATCAGCATCGAAATGTCTATCTTTTAATGCAATTATACACTCGAATAGTTTCAATTATTTTTACTAGATAAGATTTTTCCAGCAGGTTTGCATGCATGCGAGACGTACCAACAGTACAGCCGCGTGCTTGTTGATGAAGCATGAGTACTTGTAGGAGCCTGATTATATTATTGGAATTATTAAAATCCTATTTTATCTGAATACTAAATTTTAAAATCAAAATCCTATTTTAAATTGTTATCATTGGTTTTGATGCACATTGCAACCAATTGATCGACACATAAATTTTTAACAACAGGTTATAATTTTACATATAGATAAAAGTGTTGTGTATGAACAGATTTATTATAATAACTATACTTATAGTAACAACTATTGTAACAAAGTTTTTCATTTTTGAAACATTTGATGCTGTTACTTTTGTCTTGATCATGACGTTTTAATTAAACATTGAATTACTTAAATTTAACGAGTTTATATTTCCTTCCTTTTATTGAGAATTCAATATTATTTCATGTTTTTATGAACATACAATAAAGTTATTAAGTTACAAAAATAGCTAGCCGTAAAGGTCATCTTAACTTTAGTCAAAAGAAATCTTATAACTTTATTGTGTGTTGGATAGTGAACATCATTACGTCAATTACGTGTTAAGTGTTCATGTCTATAGGATTATGCTAACCTTCACGGCCACTAAATGTATTTTGGTAAAGTCTGCGCCTTTCGAATTTTTTATGTATTTTGGAGAGATCGGCGTTTTGTGCGCTTTGTTATGACGAGGGTATGTTTAGATTAGAAATAATAGTGGTATAATCACTTCACATGTCCGCCTGGTTGGGCTGTGTTTAAAGTCAACTAATCCTGAGCTAAATATTGAGTGCCTTTGACGGAGCAAATTGGATCACCCTCCAGCGGATCAAAGGGCACAGCGGATTCCCAAGCTTCGATGCCGTTAATAAACTTGCGATGAGTAGTTCCGAGATGGTGGTGCCAGATCTGTATCCGCTCCCAACTATTCCCATAATTTCGTTCGTGGATTCGCCTGAGATCAAATAAAACTACAAGACGACTAGTGGCCGCGAGTAACTGAACATTGACAGTTAAATCTCGGCACTAAGGGTCAATTGATCGATTTCTTAGCCTTAATGGCAACAACCTTGAAATAATGATGCAATTACGGGTCATTTGCGGACCCTGGCAATAGCCAGGATTAACGCCAGGAGGAAGAAGTGAATTACGGGTCATTGTTCCTTAAACAAATGCCTGATAAATATTGATGCAGGACACAACAAGTTTGCAGAGACTACTTTAGTGCCGAGGAATCAGCTGCCACGTCATCCTGGAATACGAGGCTGTGGCATCTTAGTGTGCATCAATGCAAGGAACAGTGAGGAGTTCCTTCCTATCCAGGGAACGATATGGCGGAGCTAAAATCATTGGCTGAATGGGAGAATGTTTGCTACTTTGGAGACCATCATCTATAGGTACTTATATCTTATCTATACTACTATATAAAGCTGAAGAGTTTGTTTGTTTGCTTGAACGCGCTAATCTCAGGAACTCTTGGTCCGATTTGAAAAAATGTTTTAGTGTTAGATAGCCCATTTATCGAGGAAGGCTATAGGCTAGGCTATATATTATCACGCTAAGACCAATAGGAGAGGAGCAGTAATGAAAATTGTGACGCAGAAGAAGTTGCGCGGGTCAACTAGTAAATTATAAATGGGAAAGATAGGATGTTTTTTACTCAATCGTGTCAAATCGGCTGAATGGATCTTGATGAAATTTGGCACAGAGGTAGATTACAGTCTGGAATAACACAAGCCTTTTTATCCCGCGAGTATGTTCCTTAGGGGTAATTTTCGACATTCACGCGGGCGGCATAAATTACGTAATGACTAACGACTGTTTAACACAAAGTGTATGGTAGAGCGCCACGGCGTCCTCACCTTCTGCCTCATGCAGGTACTCACCAGACACGCTTGTTTCGGGAGATAGGTACCTGTTTCGAATTCGGTGACTGGATACGCCGGGTGTCAACACTGCGAGCATCGCGCGGTGGACACGGTGGAGGTCTGCCCTGCTTGGGCGGAGCACCGCCGTGTCCTCGTCGATTCGATCGGCGGCGGCGACTTCTCGCAACCGGCCCTGGTCCAAACCATGTTCTGGAGCGAGGAGGCGAGGGAAGCGGTCACCTCTCTGCGAAGCAGTAATGCAAGCAAAGGAGGAGGCCGAACGCTTGAGAGAGAGGGGAAACCTGACGCCCCAGCCGTCGCAATAGAAGAAGACGCCCCGGGCGTCGGGAGTCGCAGGGCGATTCCCGGCTACTGTAGGTGCGGGCCTGCGGACGGCGAGCGTTGGGTAGCTCGCTGTTCGATCAGAACCAGGCCCGGGTCGACGGCGCGCTGTGTTCCACGCGCGCCTCATAGTGATGTCAGCATAGAAGACAGGGCCCGCTAGGGCACTGGCCCTAGCAAGATTGCGGAATTTGTTCGAAAGAGTCACCAAGGCACTGGAACGCAAAAGGCTTTAGGAGAAACACGGATGGGTTTTAGTCAGTAGTCTGACACTCCTTTCTGCTCCGCCCAGTCGGGAGGGGTCATTTGATGATTTCTCATCCTTAAAAAAGTTCCCTAGACTTATTCATACCAAAAATTATTTCGCCAGTTACATGTAGGTAATAAAGGCCGAGCCTATTACCATTAACCAAGAACAAACAGTACGACAGGTTGACTTATAGATTTTTCCCATTTAACTTGATCCGTGGGTCGCAAGTTGTTCCAGTGACCTGACGCAATTTCATTCATCCTGAGTTGATCCGGTGCGTTATGTCTCGGTCTACATTGTACACAAGTTTGAACCGATTTATACTGACAAACTGCGTATGTTTAAAAGTGGCGAAACTGGCGGCAAACTGACCTGCTTTAAGATAATAAAATTCGCCAGGGTCACCCTAACAGGCTTGCAGTATTTGAGAGACCTTTGTGGCGTTCTGTGGTTACTGCTTACTCCCATGGCAAAAAGGCGTGAGTTCATGTTCTCTATTAGTGGACTGAAATCCTACTTCCTACTAATATTATAAATGCGAAAGTTTGTGAGGATGGATGGATGGATGTTTGTTACTCTTTCACGTCAGAACGGCTGAACAGATGTAGATGAATGGAACAGAGGTTGATTATAGTCTGGAATAACACAGAGGTTAGGTACCTACTTATCCCGGGAGTATGTTCCCTACGGATCACGCGGGCGAAGCCGCTGGCAGAAGCTAGTAGGTTGATAAAGGCTGCCAGCAGTAGGTATGCTAAGTGGTGTGACAGTGTGAAGTGGAAATAATGTTTTTGTTTTTTTTCCTACTCCTCCGCTGTACTTTACTGATTAATTTCGTTGCAGGATCCAAGACAGTTGAATCGTTTCTCCGGGACTCGTCGTGTTTCATTGGTCAGCGTTTTTCTGGTGGTCGCCACTCTGGCTTTCAGGAGTTGCAGTTGTTGTTGGTTGGGAATGCGTGGCGGGTTTGTCCTAAAAAAAAAAAAAAGTGGTGTGACAACCAAGAGTGGTCGCAGCCTTAGGGTTTGGGGGGATCAGATCACATGAATAGTACTTAAACTGGGATGAGAGCATTAGGGATTTTTGCGCAAAAATGGAAATTAAATTACCAAAACAATGGGAGTCGACAGTGCGGGCGGATTCATCACAAAAAAAAAATTGTTTTCCCGGAGTCCCGAAGTGTTTCCAAGTATGATTCGGACTTGTTCACGATCAATGATACCCCATTGCATTCCTACAAAGGACACGTTTACAAAATGTATGACGCCCCTGCCAACAACACTTTTATGTTCTAGCAGACAAAACTGGGGTGAAATTCGAAGCACTCGAATGGGTTACGTTAGTGACTTTTGCCAATTGAAATTCGCCAGGGTCACCCTAACAGGCTTGCAGTATTTGAGAGACCTTTGTGGCGTTCTGTGGTTTCTGCTTACTCCCATGGCAAAAAGGCGTGAGTTCATGTTCTCTATTAGTGGACTGAAATCCTACTTCCTACTAATATTATAAATGCGAAAGTTTGCGAGGATGGATGGATGGATGTTTGTTACTCTTTCACGTCAGAACAGCTGAACAGACGTGGATGAATGGAACAGAGGTTGATTATAGTCTGGAATAACACAGAGGTTAGGTACCTACTTATCCCGGGAGTATGTTCCCTACGGATCACACGGGCGAAGCCGCTGGCAGAAGCTAGTAGGTTGATAAAGGCTGCCAGCAGTAGGTATGCTAAGTGGTGTGACAGTGTGAAGTGGAAATTATATTTTTATTTTTTTCCTACTCCTCCGCTGTACTTTACTGATTAATTTAGTTGCAGGATCCAAGACAGTTGAATCGTTTCTCCGGGACTCGTCGGGTTTCATTGGTCAGCGTTTTTCTGGTGGTCGCCACTCTGGCTTTCAGGAGTTGCAGTTGTTGTTGGTTGGGAATGCGTGGCGGGCTTGTTCCAAAAAAAAAAAAAGTGGTGTGACAATTCTGAAAATACATAATTCTTACGCCCGTGAGTCATACTTTAATCAACATAAAACCTAATATTGACTTGCAAATTGCAAAAAACGTAAGAATATTTAAATTTCGCGGGCTACCCTTTTTTTCTTTTTTTTCCTTGCGAAGAAAATGCCTAACGCATACCACATCATCCGGGGAGACGACGTGGTTATGTGGGACTTGCACCCACTAAAAACTTCGCCTGTGCACCTACTTTCGCCTTGATAGATGGGTCGCGAGGACTGCTACGCATGACATTCGCGACCCATCCAGCGTGGCCTATTTCTGGGCTCCCTCTTCTATGCCCGTTCGGGCTCCCTCTTCTTTCAGCGATGTCCGGGTGCACTGGGACATCGCCACGACTCCAGGGACTTTACAGCGTGGACAATAGAGTCTCCGATCTATCGTCCGCTGGCCCCTCCTATGGCGGCATCAAGTCGGCATTTCGCCGCCTGCGCCGTCCCGTCCTTCTGCGGCGAATCGGGTCAGCAAGAGAGTCTTCCTCTCTGACCCGCTCCGCCGCTTCCTTCTGCGAGATTACGTCTTCGCAAAAAGACGCAACCGCCTCCCATACCGTCTCACTGCTGACCATACCCCTAACAACGACCGGCAGCAATAGATCTTCTCCAATTGCTGCGACCAGGACACGGCGCTGCGCTTCCCAGGCAGGGCACTGCTCGAGAGTGTGCAGAGCCGTGTCCTGGCTGCAGCCGCACTGGTGACACACGGGAGTCACCTCCCGTCTTGCTACTGTATGGAGGTATTTGCCAAAACAGCCATGCGCCGACAAAACCTGCACTAAACGGAAGGACAACGTCCCGTGTCGCCTTCGTGCCCATTCCTCTAGGATTGGCTGGATAGCCCCTACAGTCCAGTGACCGGCACTAGGCGTCTCTAGGCGTGATGGTAGCTTGCGCCTCTCTGCGCCATCTCATCACCACTTCAGGCGGTGGACCACTGCCGCTCTCCGCCCGAACTTGCACACTATGTTGGTAAATTTCGGCAAGCACTTGCGCCTCCAGATCCCACGGGGGTGTTCCTGCTAATGCAAACGCCGCTTCAGCTGAGATTGTGCGGTATCCGCGTATTACCCTGATTGCCATGACTCTTTGCGGTCGCCGCAGATGAGCCTTGTTCTGGGTAGTCAGGGAGTCCGCCCACACTGGGGCACCATACAGTGCCATTGAACGCACCACCCCCGTGTAAAGCCGTCGGCAACTCACACTCGCTCCACCCAGATTCGGCAATAGCCGACGTAGGGCGAAGCTGTGCCAATCAGCTTTGGGGCAAGTTGGCAGAAGTGCTCGCCGAAGTTCCACCTGCGATCTAGGACGAGGCCCAGGTATTTCATGTGCGTGCGTACCACGATTTGTTCATTACCTATCGTGATGAAAGTACCCGCCGGTGGTCGACGTCGGGGTCCATAAAACACCAGGGCCTCGGTCTTCTACGCGCCACCCTAAGACCCAGCGCTTCGATGCGCCTAATGACCATCATGACCTAATGACCTTCAGTAGCCAGACACACCGCCTCCTCAAAATTTCCTCCCTGGGCTGTGATTAAAGTGTCGTCAGCATAACAAATGACGCCCAACCCGGGTGAGAGAGCAACGCGAAGGACCCAATCGTAACCCACATCCCACAGTAGTGGCCCTAGGACTGACCCCTGTGGAACACCACACGTTATAGGCCTCCGCACAATTTCGCCATTGCGTCCCTGGTAACTTACATAGCGCCCCCTCAAATAGTCTGCCACCAGTTGCCTCAAGTACATGGGCACCCTATGAAAACGGAGCGCTTCTGCGATGCAGCCGAATGGCAAAGTATTAAACGCATTGGCGATGTCTAATGACACCGCCAACATTATCTCGCGTTGTCTGACCGCATCTTTCGCTTGGGTTTTGAGACGCATAATGGCGTCCACGGTCGAACGCCCGCCCCGGAAACCAAATTGGGCGTCTGACAAATTTGGGCCAACCGTATCCAAATGCCGAACGATGCGGGTAGCGAGAATCTTCTCTAGCATCTTCCCCACCTCGTCCAACAACACTATTGGCCTGTAGGCCGAAGGGGATTCTGGAGGCCGTCCAGCCTTTTGCAGTAAAACCAAACAACCTTCCTTCCAAGGCTTAGGGAACTGTCTCGATGTCAAACAATTATCAAACAATTCTCTAAGCTTGTCCTCCATTGCATCCATTGCAAGAGCCAGTACCTTTGCAGGCACCCCGTCCGGTCCCGGGGCGGTGGTTTTTGAACGCGCCCGTGAAATCACGGCCTCCATCTCCACATCTGTGATTGCAGGAGTCTCCTCTTCGAAGTTCCGGTCATCAGGCGGTGGAGTCATCATCGGAGGGGTGTACCCCGCCTGGGTCGGGAAAAGTGCCTCCACGACTTCAGCGAGGAGCTGAGGCTGGAGGGATTCCGTTAATGGGGGTCCTTGGGCGCGGAGTTTATTCCGTGCCGCACGATAAGGGCGTCCCCAAGGATCGCGATTTAAACTCTCCAACATCTCACTTCTTGCCTGCTCCTTTGCTTGGGAAATCGCCACCTGTAGAGCTTTTCCGGCAGTTCGGTAGTCGTCATACAGTTGGGATTCCAGCTCCTCATTACGACGGCGTAGTCTACGCACTTGCGAATAGTGCCTCCTGGCAATAATACAGGCCTCGCGAAGGTCCGCCAACTCCCGGGACCACCAGTAAACCTCCTTTTTTAGGGGCCGACTACGCGTACGAGGCATAGAGGCGTCACAGACAGCCGTCATGGCATTGCAAAATCGGACAGCCTTAGCGTCAACCTCTTCAGTGGAAGACGCTGAAGGTAGCCATGCCTGGACAATGGCTGCTTCCTCCAGTAGGTCCCTCTCAAGCCGTTTCACTGCCCAGCGTGGAAAGTGCCGAACTTCTGAGCGTTGAGACACTCTTGAGGTGGAAACATCCATGCGTATATATAAGTGATCCGATAGAGTCTCAACACCCTCCACGATTCGCCAGCCTTGGACACGTGCGGCGATGGCAGGGGTAGCAAAGGAAAGGTCCACTATCGACCCCCCCTGTTGTCGAACACACGTATTAGCAGAGCCTCTATTTAAGAGACAGAGGCCTGTAGCTACAGCCCATTCCTCGACTGCTTCTCCTCTGACATCCGTTCTTGGGGAACCCCACGCGATAGATTTTGCGTTGAAGTCCCCCATGACTATTACATGGCCCGGAGTCATTCGCCGCACTGAGGCTCCCAATCGATCCAGAAAGTCCTCGAATTCGGCCAGGCTCCTGTTTGGGGAGAAATATACGCCGATGAGTATGACGTTCTCCCGCGCGACCGCAACATATCCCGGACCCCACTCCCTAACCGAGAGGGGTGGGGAATGAGAGGTCGTAGAGCCAATAATGGCGACGGAACCATCCACATCGCCTAGCCAATTAGCGCGAGGTGGTATGAAATACGGCTCCGCCGCAACGGCCACGTCGATTGACCACTCCGCCATTGTTTGAAGGAGCAAGTCCTGTGCAGCAGCAGAATGGTTTAGGTTCGTCTGGAGGAGATAATGATTACGGGCTTGATCCATTATTAGTCCGAAATCATTACCTCCTCTTGCAACTGCTCCAGTCGCACCTCACTAGAAGCGGCCGGGGTTGAAGCGGTCGCCTGTTTCCTTTTTGAAAGGGCTGGCGGTTTGCAGCTCTTACTCCCAATGGCGTGGTTGGCTGGTAGCTTTGCCACTTCACATAATGGACAGTGGGGGTCGGCAGAGCATGTCGAAGCTAGGTGTCCCAACATACCGCAGCGGAAACAGTGCCCGCTAAGGTCCGTGCCAGACGTGCACTTATGACGGATGTGCCCCTTCTCCATGCATTTGAAGCATCTCATGGGCCGAGCCTCTAGGATCCTCACTCTAGCAGAGCTCCAACCAACGAGTAGCCGGCCGGCGTCAGCGAGTTGCTTTGCAGCCTCGACAGGGCATTGGGCCCAAGCAGAGCCGACGCCTCCCGGGCCGGGACGTATTGTACCAACTCGAACCGCTTCTGGAGGGCAACTGGTCTTTCGAGCGATTGCCTCCTGTACGTCTCGTCCAGTTATGGAATCGTCCAGACCGGATATGCGCATTTCAGCGCACTTTGTGGGTCTAGAGATCTTGACATCTTAAGCGAAAATTTCCCTTAGCTTTTCCGCAATAAGGTCTGCTCCTTTGGTACCCTCAGTTCCCGGAAACTCCAGCAGACGCTACCCCGTCGCTGCCTGACGGAACCTGATGTCGGTGATACCCAGGTCTGCGAGGTTCACGCTTTCCTTGGCCCTCGACAATACCCCTGCATATGTCAGCCCCCTCTGCGCTGCTTCAGGCTGCAGTGTCAAAACTACTGCAGCCGACCTAGGTGCGCGAAGCTTCCGTTTCCTCTTTTTACCAGGACCGGATCCAGCCCCAGCTCCTGTAGCGGATACCTCAGTATTAGGTACTGGAGCCTTTTTCTTTTTCCCGCCTCTCTTCCGATCAACATAAAACCTAATATTGACTTGCAAATTGCAAAAAACGTAAGAATATTTAAATTTCGCGGGCTACCCTGGCGCAACCACCTTAAGCGAAAACCGGAAAACTAAGGATAGGTACTTTTTCTCGAAAAAATTTAGATCCTTGACTCAAAAATGCTAGATTTTCTTCTTATCATTATTCCACGTCAACTAGAGAGCGAAGAATGCTAGAGCGGCCGAGGCGGGCCCAAAAAAAGTAGATCATTGTCTCGGATACGCTATATTTCTATACATCATATTACATTACACGAGTTAAAGTGAGCTCGAAAATTTTAGCACCCTGCCTTGTAAGTAGGCTTAGTGTACGGGTTGTAGTAGTTAACTCCGTACACTGATTTGTCGTGAAGGTTTGAAAGTTCAGTAAAGTATAGAGAAACACTTTCCACTAAGATGCAGTAGTTAAGTTTATTAAGTAATGAATTAGTTACAGTACTAGAGTGGAAGGCGATTATTTCTCTCAGTTGTTGATAGCTACACAGTTATGAGTTCACTATATTTTAATTAATTAGTCATATTATTAATTTATAACGCGAAATTGTGACGCATATCATTAGGCTAAAGTAGGTTACAGAGTAAGCAGAAAAATGTACGGCGATGAGACCGTACACTTAGGTAGATAGATTTACCTTTCCATTCAATCATCGAAGTTACCTATGACTTTAACCTAAAACTTGCTTAATTGAACATCAAAAGCGAGCTAGAAATGTTCATGGATAGGTTGTGCCTCGGATCGGTAAGATCCTCAGTCAGTTTACAATCGATACAGACATAAAAGCAGATAATGTTGCAATACTACCTACTCGTAAGTAAGAATGCAAGAGCGAGCGAAGCGAGCTCGACATTTTTAGTACCCCAACCTTTATTGTAGTTTAAATTTTCGTGTTTTGTATATTTTTAGAAGGTTGTCAATTTAATGTGTACGATTGGGGGGGAAGGGGGTCATGACCCCACGACGCCCCCCCGGACCGCGCCTGGTGACAACCCCAGGTTCCTGAATAGGGAATAATATTATATCAATCGACCTTATGTATGTTATTTAAAAAAATTAAGTTGAATTCGACAACTATCCTCCTATTGCCAGGAAAATAAACTGCAGTAAGTCTCCCAAAATGCAGTTTCGTAAAACTAAGAATATTACTATTATAAAACACACATACCGACACACTGTGCGATGCCCCTGTGCTTAAATTGGACTCAATCCGTGATCTCGGTGTATTTCGTGATTCGAAGCTTTGCTTAGACTTAAGTACACATCGGAAAAATCGTTAGCAAAACGTATCAATTTTTTGTCTTACCAAAATTTACTTACTAAGTACAAGCTTACTACACTTGAAGATAGACGTCAGTACCTACTTGGAAGCCGTAAATTGAGATAGGTAATATTGTTAGAAATAAATTTGACTGCATTGATTTGTCTAACATGATATGCTATGCGGTACCTAGGTCCATAGACGAAAGGTGCGCGCTCGCAGATTGTGGGCTCTTGCAAGTCCAACTCTGGTTTGCGTTCGCCTGTCCGCAGAATGGTTGAGTCCTATAACAAGACTTGAACATATAGATATTTTTAAATGTCCTGTCAATAAGTTCAAAGGGTCTATCATAAATTTTTGTTCTCCATCACTCTATTCAAATTTGGTATATTTATCTATTTATTATTGTATAACACTTAAGCACGATAGTTTAGTAATTTTGATTAAGCTTTATGTATCGTATCTGTCATCCTAGCGATTTTTCCTATGTAGGTATCCTACCGCTTATCTGTGAACAGCGTTGTGGGCTACAATATTGTAATTATGTATTGTGCAACTTTGTTTTCCATGTCTTATATTGTAACTGTTTGTTGTTCCTTTTAAATAAAAAAATAAATATAAAAAGACAAGTTCCTTAAAATTCTCAACTCGGGAACCGCTGGAAAACTGTAATCTGTTCTCGAGAAATTAACCCGCTTCCCATGCATACATATTTTTTTGTTTTGTTTTTGTATGCGTGTTTTGTTTGTGTGCGTGATGGGTTGGGACTTATGTCCCAACACATTACTTTTCTTCAATGATGATAATGTAAAATAATGGCTGAATAGCCGGCCGGTCACAGAAAAATAGACGGGATTGCGGCAGTCCAAACTTCATCTGTTTTTTCGAGAGATTTATTTGTATTGACACGTCGTCGACGAGTTATCACATTCAGATATGGATTTTTTCTTTAGCTGATTCGTGTTTTTTTTTAAGGTTTCGTACCTCAAAAGAAATAAAAGGATCCCTTATAGGATCACTTTGTTGTCTATCCGTCTGTCTGTTAATAAGACCCTTTATCTCGGGAACACGAGGAGGTTTCGAGTTGGAATTTAAACCATATACCTACTCACCCTTTCCCCCCATGGTCCCTTGAAGCTTTGAAAAAAATATAGTTATTAGTTAACATACAAAAAGATACGGCCGTTTAAGCCGCAAAAAACGAATATTTCGACACTCAAGGGAATCATAATTCATAGGGAGTCGCGAACAGAAGCTAGTAATAACTAAAACTCATTCGATAGAGCAGTCCATCACTTAATAAACGTTCGATGAATCGTTCAGTCGAAGTAGCGTTTGTAGATGAAAGGTTGTTTCGCAATAAGGTCCATTCGAAAAATCGTTCAGTCGACTTTCCGTTCATCGAACAAATGACTATCGAAGTTAAGTTACGGACGCGAGAAAAATAGTAGTAACAAATGTGTGAAAAGAACACAAAAACATATTGTTGAGTTATTTGCTATACTTTTAATATGTAGTAAAAAAAAATATCCTTTTATTATCTAATCATTACAATACATTGACGATAGATGGCGTTATACTGATGACACATGTTTCGTATTGTATAACGAAGAAGAGGAAGATCATCAACATCACGATTATTTTACAATCTGTATTGTAAGTTGATAAAATCGTCGCATGGGTCGATCTTCAACGTTAAGCTAAGCTTGCCGAGGTTGGTGTTGGATGGGTGACCATTTTAACATACCGATATTCCAGCGAGCGTGCCTTGGAATATACCAGTCACACGAGTCGATCTACAAGGTTAAGCAACACTGGCCGAGGTCGGTCCGAGGATGGGTTACGATTTTAACATACATACGGGTCGATCGACCCGTGCGACTGTAATTACTTAGCTACGAGTTCCTCATTCAATTTGTCTCCTCATTCAGTACCCCACTAGACATCTATTTAAAAAATCGATTATTCTTACACCATAAATCGATTCTATGAAACCGGTAAAATTGTAATCCTAATATATAAAATATGTCGTAAGAAGCTGAAATTTGCTATGAAGGTTCTTTGAAGAGTGTAGGGGGGACTAAGAAAGGATTTACCGATTTTTTTTTTACAGGAACGGTAAAAAACGCGCACCGAGGGTTCCGGCGCAAGTCCAACTCGCTCTTGATCGGTTTTTTTTTATAATTTGACGGCTGTCAGTTGCAAAACGTTTCTACAGCGGGTTCAAAGTACATATTACTTTGAACCCTCTCCTCATGCACATTTAGGCCTATTTTCCCAGCATGAGTGATAAAAAATATAATATATTACCTAATTATTTTCATAGAAAATGGGAAATGACTTAAGTCTCATAAACAAAGTTTTCTTGTAGAAGCTGTACATTGTATAGAAGTTTCTTTAATTTATCTCTGTCATTTTGCAACTCTATGCGACTTAGAACGGCATTGTTTTGTGGATATACTTAGATATTAACAACCCTTACATTTGGGTCTGCCGTAGTCGAGTAAAACTGAAATGGATTAAATACAAAAAAAAAATTAAACTACCGTTTGTCACCACTGCACCACTGAAAATTAATTCTGCACGCGCTGTGGTGCAAGTAGGTATCCTACACCCACTACTTTCACATTGAGCTTTAGTCACAGAAAACCCACAAATGTCAAACTACATTTATCAGGCAATACATATAGAAGGGGAGAGCGGGGTTGAAAGTGCCGGGGTAAATTGTGCCGACGCGAATATCTCGAAAACAGAAAGAGATAGATATACGATCGGATTGTGTCGCGTAATGCCTAACAGTACGGCACACGCGGCTGCTATTTTAGTTGCGTCAGCGACGCGGACCAAATGGCAGTGCATGTGAGGGTAAGTAAATATTTTCGTTTCGATACTTTTTGGTCGCAACCGCAAGCTAGCATTTTTCGTGCTTTTAATACGAGAGTTTTAGTAAAATGTTTGTTATTTATCCTAGTTTGCTATGCAGTGTAATTTTAATGCAGACTCTCATAAGCGGGGTAAAATGTGCCGTTCATGTGGGGCTGCTTGTGCCGCGGCACAACCAACCCCTAAGCAACCTTTATTGTTTCAATATTGTTTATGTTTATGCGAGCACTTATGAAACTAAGAAAATACTTTTTAATATTATACTATCTTCCAGCTTCCTCAATCAGCTGATTACAACATAGGATATAAAAATACAGCAATTTTCTCACCAGAGCTAATAAGGTCACTGCCTAAAGCACCTCCCCGATTAATTCTTCCGATTTTTTTCTATTCTATTCTATTCTATTCTAAAGGACGTAAAAGAAAGACATTGTCCTTACAGACACTCCAGAGAAAAATGCTTTAGCCGAAGAAAAGGCTAATAAAAAGAAGAAGAAAGAAAGTGAAACTAAAAGGAGGTTAAGGGAAAAGGTAAAGAAACAGAAATAGCGACTAAGAACCCCGCTAAGAGAAGAGTTTTACAAGATGACGACAGTTCTGATGAACTGGTAATGGTAACTACTGTATCATATGTTGTGATGCCTATTCTAACTCTGCCACTGGAGAAAAATGGATTGAATGCAGATAATGTAAGAATTGGGCCCATTCGAAATGTATTGAATATGAAGAAAGCCTAACATTTGTATGTCCTAATTGCTATTCTAATCAGTCATCTGTAGAATAACTAGTTTTGATATATTTTTTTTATTTCTTAAAAATACTCGAGACTGATCAATAAGATAATAACTTAAGAGATTCCTTCTGTTTTAAGAGATTTCTTCTGTTTTTGAGACTGATATTTTTAATAATTGATCTCAGTCGCATAAAAATAAGTACAAACTATTGATTAAAAATATGCTTTAATGTTCGAAATAATTACATAAGTAAAGGATATTTGTTATTTTCTTAAATAACTGTTGTTTTGTAGTAAAAAAGTATAACGAATCAATATATAATTATAAAATTGATGTCTTTTTAATTCTAAATCAACTTTAATTAATGTAAAACATCTAGAATAATCAACGGCACAACCGACCTCTGCTACGGTACTACTTGCCCCAAAGTGGGGTTGGTGTGCCTTGTCGCCGCTGTATAAAAAATCACTTCTTAAAAACTACAAAAATGTGCAAAATCTGTAGGTAAATTCGTATCATAGACTAAATTTGGCTTAGGATGAAGCACTACTTTCAGACAAGGACATTTGTCAAAATCGGCACTTTCAGCACTGCTCTCCCTTACCTTATAATAAACAGTACTTACCTTAATAAACACTATCGTAATCTCAAAACTCGCCCGCTCGCTCGCTCGCTCGTCTTCTTGTGATTTTTGAGACATGGTCCGACTCTCCCATCTGGCAAGTCTCCTTTTTGTGTGTGTCCTTCTTATGCCCCTTGCGTTCCAGGGCCGCGGTGGCTCTTTCGAACCAATTCCGCAACCCTGGCAGATGGGCCAGTCTCCTAATTTTAAGTCTACCTATAAATCCAATGTGATCATTAGTTGCAACTTTTGTGAGATATGTTTTGCGTGTATTGTCTGTGTATCATTTAATGATTTTTGGTAAAGTATACCTGCATTTAGGGGGTTTCCTACTTGATTTCGAAAGCTGGATGTTTCGATTTTTAGGTACATAGGTACTTACCTATGTTCAAGGGTGGGTTTATTCGTACCTTATTAGAAACAATTACATATAGTAAGTCGCTAGTAAGTCGCTGGATGTAAACAACCAGCTATTAAAAAAACTTGTCGGTAGCAGAAATGGTAGTTCCTACTTGGCCAATTCAATTAGAACTAATAATAAAGTAGTAGTTAGTGCTGCCTAACTGTAGGCGAGCCTCAATGGTCATTCGCAGCAATGAAATAAGGTTGTGAGTGAACATAAAAGTATTAAACCTTTTGATTATGAAATAAATTTCTGAGGACTTTCAAACTCATATTATTCATATATAATGTAATAAACAGTAAATCTATTCATGTTTTACTGGTGAGAAATTCCAATGTTGAGACTTGAGCAATGGGAATTGGCAATGTTCCGAGGCGAGGCTAGGCGCGCACCGGTGCGGAGGTTGTAAAAGCACCGTTATACTTATTTACCGTGCGCATCTTGCTTTAGGCGCTGCTTTAGCTTATTTAAAATGTACACGAGATGGATGCACATACGCCTCTAACGTTGTAATTCAATCGATAAGTTACGATGTTACCTAACTAATTTAATCTACTTAACTGCTTTTAGGTAGGTAACTATATGACAGTCAGTTTAACTACTTATAACGCAAAGTATCTTTCGTTCATTCGGGGAGTTAGGAGAGAGCGGTGATAACATCATATCCGACCCAATTGTCAACCTCACCTGCTCCCGTTGGTGGTTCGTATGAATAACCAACGGCGATGGTCTCACACTGTCGCGGTGCTCGCAGCTAGATAACGGACGAGGCTCTGGCGATAGAATTATGGCGGTATAACCATAAGCTCGACTGGGAAACCGGTCGGAAGAGGCTTCAGCGACCTTGAGGATCAAATACCCTCTCAAATATCTGGTGCAGAAAGCCATGGGAAAATATTGCACTATATTCAAAGAAAGTCATCATGATCGTAATAGAAAATAGGATACAGAGGTGGCCATGTGATCCGCTAAGCAACCGGCGTCGTCCTGCATCCCGGGCAGACGGTGGACTACCGGCCTGGCCATTGTAGGAAACCAGGTATCGTCTGGAAATCGGACAACTGGAATGCCCATCAAGAAGATGCGAAATGTCCAAAAGATAGGTACGTGGAATGTTTGCGGAATGCTTGAAACAGGCAAGCTTGAAATTCTGGAGAGGGACATAGAGCGATGTGGAATAAACATCTGCGGTCTAAGTGAAATGCATTGGAGACAGCATCGCATACTGTCTACTTCTCTGGAAACGATGACAACAGCAGAAATGGAGTTGCCTTTGTGGTGCCGAAGGAAACTAGTAGCTGTACGATAGGATATACACCTGTGAGCGATCGAGCGCTAAGTATTAAACTAAAGGCGAAAACGATCAATCTGAATATCATACAGCTATACGCACCAACTAGCACAGCAAGCAATACTGACATAGTAAACTTCTACACCGACCTGGAATCAACTATAGCCATTTTCGTAATAGGGAGATACTGACTGTAATGGGCGATTTCAATGCAAATATAGGAGCACATGCTGATCAGCACAGCCAATGCGACGGAAAATTCGGGCTGGGACAGCGAAACGAAAGAGGTGAGAGGCTCATCCAATTTGTTGCCGAGAATAACCTGGCAATATCCGACACCATCCGAGAAGACTGTATACATGGACTTCACCTGACGGCAACTATCGAAAGCAAATCGAACACATTATGATCGGCTCGAGATGGAAAAGTTTCATAAGAAATGTTCACACTCATCCAGGTGCTGATTGTGAATCAGATCACCAACTGCTAATAGCAAAAGTCCAACTCAAGCTCAAAACCGCTAGGAAGATTGAGAGCCAGAAAAGATCCAGCCCATAGACAGTCATACATTCTTGGCTGCGATTGACCAAAATTGGCATCAGTGGACTGATATAGATACTCGATTGGAATCCCCGGACCAACTGTGGGGTCAGGCTAAAGAGTTGATTGGGAGTGCCGATTGGAATCCAAACCCTCTACACTGGCTCGCAAACGTCAACACTGGATGACTGACGGGACTCATGCCCTTGTTGAAGGGAGAAGAAGAATGAAAGCTGGAGGAGCAGACGTGAAGACACTGAACGAAATATCTGCTTGTATGCAGGAAGCTTGTAGGCGTGACCGCAATAACCATCTGCAGTACTTATGTGCGGAAGTTCAAGTTCACGCTGACAGACACGAAACAGGAGACCTGCATCAAAAAATCAAAGCCATCACCAAAACTCTTTCTTCCAAAACATGGGCTATAGAAAAATCACGGGGCGACATAGTGACCAAGATAGGTGCGATATCTGAGACGTGGATAGACTACTGTCAATCGCTATTTGAAGATCCTCAAGCTCACTACTATCCCCCGACAGAACAGGATGAAGAGAAAGAGCCATTTATATTGAAGGATGAAGTGCGAGTCAAACGCCTTAATCGGAAAAGCCACGGGAAGGGATGTCATACCGATTGAAACTATTAAAGCTTCAGGAGAGTATGGTGTCGATATTTTTCATATCCTGTGTAACAAAATTTGGGAAACAGGAACTTGGCCCCAAGAATAATAATAATGTTTATTTATTTCTCCTCACAGAAAACTGACCTTACATCTTAATTACAATGTTACTTATATCTATTTTAATACAGGTACGTGTATAGTCTAGAATATCTGAGAAGCTGGTGTTTGAGGTAGGCATGGGAATGCCTGTAAATAGACTCACACAGTCTTTGTGCTTCGACATAAAAAGGGCTCTACAAAAATATGCAGTAAATTCTGCAAGTAAACTTCTACTACATATTTTTAACGAGAGACTAAAGTCCTACCTATCCTGGGAGATCGCTCCAGAACAGGCCGGTTTTGTGAAGGGGAAGGGTACTTGTGAGCAGATCTTAAACGTGCGCTAGATTATTGAATAGGCTAGGGAATTTAATAAACCGACCTATATTTGCTTTGTTGACTTTTCAAAGGCGTTCGATTCGATAAAATGGCCAGTACTTTGGGAAGCTTTCCTGACTATGGGAATACAGAAACACATTATCCATCTCCTTAGAAGACTTTATGAAGTGGGAACAGCATCAGTAAGAACAGACGACGTTTTATCGAGTGAATTTCATCCAAGTGCCGGGGTCCGTCAAGGCTGTATTATCACCACTTCTGTTGTAACATCTACACGGAACTCATTATGAGAATAGCACTCGCACTATTGGAGGCTATAAAATCTCCAATTTGCGTTACGCAGATGACACTACCCCATTTGCAACAAGCATCGGCAATATGGAATCTCTGCTAACCAAAATGGAACAAGCAAGCCTTGATTTCGGCTTGAAGATAAATCGCAGCAATGCTAAGATTATAATTATTGATCGTCTCAACAATAACTCGCCCGAAGTAACAAAAATTTCGAATTGTGACGTCATTCAATGATACATCAACCTTGGAGCACTGATATCGAACAATGGCGGATGCGCGGAAGAGAACAAACGGCGCTTGGCTAGGTCCGCGATGGATTGGCTTGGGATGATATGGAGAAACAGAAACACCACAAAGGCCACTAAAACGCGACTTGTCAGGGCAGTAGTGCTTCCCATATTTCTTTATGGTGTCGAAACGTGGACTTTAAGATAAAGTGAGAGAAAGAAGATATACGCTTTAGAAATGTGGTGTTGGAGACGAATGCTTCGCATAGCTTAGACACAGGTCCAAACCAACGTCTCAATCTTCGAAGAGCTGGCTATAAAACAACGTCTTTGTTCCATCGTTCAAGGTCGTATTCTCACTTTCTTTGGACAAATTACACGTCGAGAGTTCACGTCTGTGGAGCAACTCGTGGTTCAGGGCAAAATTGAGGGCACGAGGGCACGCGGTAGATCACCAATTGTCTGGACCGAACAAATCAAAACTGCACTAAATGGTCCACTCCATGAATACACGAGGCAAGCAATGGCGACGAACTGTGAAACTTGCTACCACCATTGTCATGACGATCACGACCACTCTCTCTCACTCTCAAGAGTGTGACGACAGAGAAAAGATATCTTTCGTTCTTCTCTCGTATTGAAACGGATAATGTAAGAATAGTTAGTCAGCGAGGTGGTGGTTACAGCCCAGGACTGATTAGACATAAAAGCGATTACGATTCCTGTGGCCAGCTTTGCCGTCCAGCCTCAGCCGCGGCGGCGGGCCTTTAAACAACCTGCTCCTCAGCTCGCGGGCCACCCCATCCCTCCGCGCCTACGTGGGCTTATATAACTCTCTAGGGGTAGGGCAGACAAGACTGCGTGAAGTCGGTTTTGCAGCGATTCGTTTCCGTCACTAAATTTTGTAGCACAACATCTTGACTTTTTATGACGCTATTTTAATAATTGAAAATGCTACCAAGTAACCGGTTATTTATTTGTTATAAATACTCCGTTAAATACTGTTTCGGTGTGGTGAAAATATGGCAAATAAGTTATTTGGAAAATGAAAAAAGTTCAAAAGAGGCTTCGGCCAATAGGAAAAGTTATTATGTAAAAACCGGCGAAATGTCATCGGCCTAGCCTTTTCCCAATTTTATTGGGGTCGGCTTCCAGTCAAACCGGATTCAGCTGAATACCAGTATTTTACGTGGAGCGGCTGCCTACCAGACCTCCACAACCCAATAAATAGGTAACATGGTATTTCTTGGCAAGACTGGAATCAGATTTACTGGCTTCTGACAATCCGTAACGACTGCCGAAGTTCTACAAATGACAGCCGGGACCAACAGCTTAACGTGATTTCCGAGGCATGGAGGAAACTCGGTATGTTAAGATGGTCACCCATCCACAGACCAACCTTGGCAAGCGTTGCTTAACCTTGAAGATTGACTTGTGCGGCAGTTATTTTTTAGCCACGAGCTAAACCGGTGAAATGTAGTTAGGAAAAATAATACCTATGACATGTGATACTTCGATGATCTAAAAATATGTCAAATAATGGATATAGCAAATAAGACGTCGCGTCGGTCAATAGCTTTCGGTAAAATGAAATTTGATTTAGAATTCGATTTCGATTTAAAATTTCGGAAAAGTGGCCGGTTCCCCGCTGCAACAAGCGGACACGTTCAAGCTCAAAGAAAGCACTAAGTATCTGAATTTTCAGTTACTCTTTGGCCGAAGAAGCCACAGACACCATCAGATTTTTTAATGGCATATTTTGCAAAACTTAATGCAAAGTAGGGCTGCCATCTGTCCGGGTTTACCCGATTTTGTTCTAGTTTTAAGGGCGTCCGGGTAACATCCGGACGGGGTTTTCAAAAAGGCTCCTTAATTTTATATTTCTGTGGAATTTGGATTGATTGAAAGTAAAAAAAAAAAAAAAATCTTAGTTTAAAAATAATTCTATAGCCGCAAAATAAGTTAAATACAGCTTTTGGCTTGATAACATTAGTTGGCAAGCCTGTTACTTTATTACGTTGTGACGAACTTCGAGGAAAAATCGAGAAACAATAATAATATTATTGTTTCTCGATTTTTTAGCCATATGAGTGGTCTATGAGTGGCCGAGTCACCCGCGTCCATAGGAGAATATCCAATGTTAGACCCTTCACGTGGTCCCCGGGTGGTGCTGATCAGGTGACACTAACTGGTGGTAAGTTTCGGCGAATGGCTTGTGACCCACTGGGCAAAGACGTACCGTCAAGCGGCCTAGCCGCGTTCCAGTACAATGCTTCCGGTCTGGTACGAGTTGGGTCGAAATAGTTGTTCCAATGTAGGCAGACCCACCAGGCTTGCGCTGACATGGGCGTATCGGGAAACTAGTCGCGGAGGGTAGCGGGATACGAGGCGCGGTGGTCTGTGGATGGGTGACCATCTAAAAGTATTGAGTTTCCTCCGCGCCTCGGAAAGCACGTTACGTCATTGGTCCCGGTTGTCATTTGTAGATCTTCACGGATTGTCAGAAGCCAGTAAATCTGACTCCAGTTTTGCCTAGAAGGACCGTATTACCCTGTAAATAGGTTGTGAAGGTCTGGTAAAGCCGCTCCACGTAAAATAATGGCATTCAGCTGAATCTGGTTTGACTGGAAGCCGACACCATAATAGTTGGAAAAAGGCTAGGCAGATGATGAGGGTCTGAGTAAGGTGGATTATATCGAAAGCTCTGCCTTTCTTAGCTTTTGTGTGTTAGTAAAGTTCTGGATTCATATTATTGGCCCTTTGTATCCACGGGGCCCTGGGCTGCAGCCCCAAAAGTCATTAGGTAAATCCGCCCCTGTGAAAGCGTCTAACAAGTTGTGACAATGAAATTCTCCCCCGCACAGACAAATATTTGCCCACCTACCTGAGCAGAATTCTGGTTCCATGTCTGAGTTATATTCCACATTAGACGATTTACTAGTTACCAGTAAATCGTCTAATGTGACCGTCTCTAACCGACCGCAGTCGGCCAGCGGCGCACCGTGCTTCGGATCCCACTACCCCCGATACGCCCAAATCAACGCGAGCCTGGTCGGTCTGCCTGCATTGGAACAACTATTTCGACCCATCTCGCACCGGACCGGAAACATCGTACCGGAACGCGGGTAGGCCGCTTGATCAGCACCCCTGGGGACCACGTGTACCTAACATTGGGTATTCTCCTACTACTCCACTCATAGGTAATATCTAGTTTCATAAAAGTTATTTTTTTAACATATGGCTAAAAAATCGAGAAAAAATAATGTCGGAAGGTCAAACTTTGGCTTGACAATATTAATTTTTTTTACCATTTACACGTATTCCTTGAAGTTCGTAACAACGTAATAAAGTAACAGGCTTGCCAACTAGTGTTATCAAGCCAAAAGCTGTAGTTAACTTATTTCGCGGCTACAGAAATATTTTTTTCACAACAAACCGTACTCAAGTGATGCTCTGTCATATATGTGGCAATTGTTTTAAGGGTTTCCGTAGCAAAACATGGATAAGGAAGGGTTACTAGTAATTCGACGTATATTTTTCAGGTGCTTATAGAGGGGCAAAAATGCAATAAATGGAACTCCCTATATAGGCCTCTAGTGGCCGAAATTCTATCGTTTTCGAGCTATTTGATTTTTTAGGGTTTTTTCGATATTTACCCAAAATTTGACATTTAACTCCAAATAAAAAGAAAAATGCATATGGAATGGGTACCATTAGGATATGATATTGTAGCTGGCACTTCAGTTAAGCGATAAACATAATTAAAAGTACTTAATTCAACAAAATTATTAAAATGATGAGTGATTTAAAAATAACATCTTACCAATATTTTCATTACATTCTTCAAAAATGTTGTCTCGTTCAAAAAATTACTATGAACTTAGTCGTACAAATAACTAAAATAACTTTTGCTATTCTGTTAGCTTTCTAAAAAGGTATTAAAGTTAATTTAAAGATACGCGATCCGTGGCATGGCATGTGCTTGAATCGGGGCGGGGAGATAAAATCGGGCTTCTATTTCTTATTATTATCTGAAACTTAATTTCAACTAAAACATTTACAAAATGGTTTCGATGTTTAGCACTTTCCGAGTAAGTATGTGATAGGTATAATCGTTTACTTATCTGTATTATTTACATGTAGGTATTAACTGTCTACATTCAACAAAGCTATTTGGAATACAGGCAAAAATATATTTTTTTCCACTGAACTGCCAGTATTTATTTCTAATGTGTGCATTATGACTTTTTAAGCTTATGACAACTTACAATACGAGGTGTACAATAATTGTCTTCTGAGCACACTCACAACATTGTTTAAAAGTAGTTGCAAGTTATCTGCCTGCATACCAAATAGCTTTGTTGACTGTACATGCCAAAATGTTGAAGATAGGTATAAATTATCCGATTTGTTTCTAAAGATAAATCCGTAATTGTATGTTGTTCATTTAGCCTACCTACGTCTGGTTTATCGAATGCTGATATTGTTTTATATAAATAACCTAATATGTTATATGATTGTAAGGTACACTACTTAAGATGTACCTTTTTTCTTTTTTAAGGATGGGAAATCATCAAATGACTCCTCCCGCTCTGGGTGAAGCAGGAGGGAGTGTCAGACTCTTACTGACTAAAACGCATCCATGTTCCTCCTAGTGCCCTTTGCGTTCCAGAGCTACGGTACCTCTTTCGAACAGATTCCGCAGCCCCAGCAGGCACTTGCCCTAGCGGGCCCCATCTTCCGTGCTGACATCTCTTTGAGGCGCGCTGGGATCGCAGCCTGCCGCCGACCCGGGCCTGTACCCCAATTCTGTAACAACATTTTCGTGTCTCGACAGCGGAATCCGAGGTGAGTATCAAATTACGTCAAACGTAAGACCTTTATGTTGAGTGCAATAAAGCTCACTTTGTGAGGTTTGTCACTCAGGTGAAGCTCGATATCGAAATGGTTACTTACAGAATAGACTAGCTGGTTCTGATCAGACGGCAAGCCACCCAATGCTCGCCGTCCGCAGGCCCGCGCCTACGGCGGCCGAGAAACGTCCTGCGATCTCGACGCCGGGACGTCTTCTTCCGTTGCGGCGGCTGGGGCGTGAGGTTTCCCTCTCTCTCACACGTTCGGCCTCCTCCTTTGCTAGCATTACTGCTTCGCAAAAGGAGGTGCCTGCTTCCCATGTCTTTTCGCACCGGACCATAGATTTAATCAGGGCCGGTCGCGAGAGGTCGCCGCCGCCGATCGCCTCGACGAGGACGGTGGTGCTCCGCCCAAGCAGGGCAGACTTCCACCGTATGCTCCACCTTGTCCTCCGGGCGACCCTCACAGTGTTGACACCCAGGCGTGTCCTCCCGCCGAATTCGAAACAGGTATCTCCCGAAACAACCGTGTCCGGTGAGTACCTGCGACAGGCGGAAGGTAAGGACGCCATTGTGTCGCTCCAGTAACTCCTTAAAGAGAGTACTTATCGCCTGGATTGTGGCGTGCCCAGCGCTGGGTTGCGACAATCGCTGTCTCCATACCGCCATGAGATCCTGCCGGAGCTCCGTTGTTGTTGGGTCCCAACCACAACAACCACTTGTTGAATCGCGCGTGTGAAACCAAGCATCTCGCAGGCATTTCCTGCGTGATTTGCCAAAATTGATTTTTCGAGAATAGCTCTAAACTATTTTACGTCAAAGATGAGTTACAAGTGAAAAATCCCACGCGGGAATTGTCCAGGACAGTCTATGCATAAAGGCGAGCTAAATCCAGAATCGGGTTATCTAACAGCAAACCTCAGATCGGTTCGGTGGGTTTCGGTTTCTTCGTCTTTAAATAGGGAATGAATATTTAAAAATAAAACCTTCATTAATGCTCACTTTTGTGCAAAGCGCTCTTTCAAGAATGTTCTAGACCCACACGGGCGGGCTGTGCGTTGTTTTTTTAGTGAATTTCAGATTTTTGATATACAAATAGCCATCTTTTCGAAACTGTAACTTTTTCATACAAAACCATTTAGGTTGGGTGATTTTTTTAGGATTCCTAAATGTCCAGATTTCCTAGGTCGTATCACTTCAAATTATATCCTATGTTTTTAAGAGTTTCGGTAACATGATACATATATGTGCATAACACAGGTATTGCTTTGTTAAATAGACTTAGCTGAACCTAACGGACCACGACGAGACATAGGAATCGGAAATTGGACCTGAACGGCATGGCACCATTAAACCGATACTGATTGAAGACATCGTCGTCGAGCCATCAGGATAGGATACATTAAAGAGCTAATAAAACTAGACGGCGCTAGTGCTGCGACTACATCTATAAATATTTAAGAGTAATTTGACCCAAACAACAAAAAAGTAATACAATAATTGTTTTTATCATTCATTTATTATTTAAGAGTGAATTTTCACATTTTGCATCTAACAAAGAAACGGTATTTGAAAAAGTTGACATAAAAAATAGCTACAGAAATGTACTTCTAGAATGCAATTAAAAATGAAAATGTACTTCTAAAATGCAGTTAGAAACGAAAGCTTCTGGCGAAGTACGTGTAGAAACATGTATGCATGTTTCATGCAGTTTATACCAATACTAGCTGTTGCCCGCGACTTCGTACGCGCATATCGCGTTTTTCCCATTCCCGTAAGAATTTCGGGAAATCCTCGTTTAGTGCTCCCCAACACTCCCAAAGGAGCCCACATGCAAAATTTCAGATTTCTACTACCAGTAGTTTCGGCTGTGCGTTGTCTGTCAGCCACTCAGTCAGTAACGAAAGAATTTTATGTACATATATTGATTGATGTTGCTGAATACTTTCAAGAAACGAAAGAAAAATAGGTTACATAATCTGCAGAGTAAAGTTTAAAATAATAAAAATGCAAAAGTAAAAATACGTTAATAGTGCGGTTACGACACGTTTACAACAATACAATCAAAGTAGATATGTACAACCGACGACCGTTTACGCGGAGTCGAAATCTCACGCACTGCACACACACACATATTGTGGCCACGCGGAGTGTAGACTTATGCGTAGCACGCGGCTACGCGAAGTGCAGACTCCGCTACGTAACGTGCGGCTACGCGGAGTGTAGTTATCGTTGCGTAGCATGCAGCTACGCGGAGTGTAGACTCCAATTCTTATGACGTGGCATTCAGCTACGGCAAGTGTAGACTCCTCTGACGTAGCATGCGGCTACGCCGCTACGCGGAGTGTAGATTTTGCTGACGTGGCATTTGACTACATGAAGCGGAGATTTCGGTATGTACTTGTGCGGTTGCTACGCGGAGAGCAGACACTGTGCGTAGCATACGCGATTGTTTCTATGCTACGTATCATACCATTATACGAAGGCACGAAGCAAAGATTCCACTGCGTAGCATGCGACTACGAATATTGTAGTCTCTGACTGCTTACAGTGACTATCAAAGATGCTAAAATGACAGCTGGGACCAACAGTTCAACGTGATTTCCGAGACACGTATGAAACTCGATATGTATTATATAGATGGTTACCCCATCCAACGGCCGACTACGGAAAGTGTAGCTTAACTTCGAAGTGCAAACTGTGCGGCGATTATTATTTAGCCACGAGCTCATAACACACACACAAACATAGCATGTTTAAATATGGATATTTAAAAAAATTCATAGACAAATTGGGAGAAATTTATGAATTAATCATTACGATTACGAAAATTATCAGTTTTCTTTTGCTTATAATCACGATAACTTTTGAATATAATAGTTATATAAATATATTAATTACCTGGATGGCCGATGTTTTTTTTTACGACGCTTTCTAAACATTAAACCTAGCTAGATCCTAGCGATCTATCGCTCCCGAAACCCCCTGCATACTAAATATCATGAAAATCGTTGGATCCATTCAAGGATTGCTCGTTTTAAGGTATTAAATAGCGCTGAAATAGCGCGCGGTTATTAAGTATGTTTTCGATTTTTTTTTGTTTTGCGACTGACGAAACTCAACTCGATACGGATCTATGTATAGACCATAGGCAATATTTCTGCTCACAAAACAAATGACTGAAACGCCTTCCTACAGCTACCATTACATGAGTGAAGAGCTTCTTCTAATGAGTATTTGCCAAGCTATCCTAATTAGCAGCGAGCGCGTACATGATTGTTTAAGCATCGTTTCAAATGCGCGGGCGCAGCCGGCAGCCCACCGCTCCACGCACGATGTACTAATGTAATCCTATCAGGTTTCACACAATGGCAAAGAGATTTTAAATATTGACTTACCCACTCATTACGGCTAACTTGTGTAAGAGTATGAGATAATGATCAGACAAATCTAGCAATTAGCAGTTGACAGAAGTAATATAAGTGACAATTACATCGTCAACGTTCGACTTTCCAACTGTTATAATACTACATTTCGAACTTTTTTGGAAAAACGTTCTATGAGCATCTTACCGTATTCTACATCTTCCTCCACTCATGCCGGTCATTAAAAGTAAGAGCGAGATGAGAGCTCTAATCCTTGTCAGTGTTCACTCCGACCCGTCAATAAAGCCAGAGGCGAAGAACAAGACTTTTCCCGGGAGATCGGGTCTCTTTTAGTTTTGATTGAATCTCTCTTAAGACTCCCAGGTTGTAGCTATAAGGAAACACAGACTCCGGCAGGGAATTCCACGGCGTACGCATTATAAATGTGTTCCCAAAACGTTTTGTGCGCGTGGGTGGGATGTCTACCATGTATCGGTGGCGCATCGCCGTTCGTCTTGTGAACCTCACCCTAGACACAGACTAAGGTTGGTAAATTATATTAATTTTTATAATTATCACATACCAGTATTATAAATATAATCTCTGTAATTAATTTATAAATGATTAAAGTATTTATACTGACAATATTATTGAATAGTGGCTGTTTTCGAACAATTTTTTTTTTCTATTGACTCCTTGGACAAAATAAGAAGGGTTTCGGTTTAACCCGTCTGGTACCGGCGTCCCACATGTGGGACGGTGGGCTCGAGCGCTTTTAGTATCTATTATTACAATAATGCAAGGTCTTTTATGATGTGGCCGTTTTAAGCGCGCGGGGTCGGGGGTATGTGACAGAGGAACAAAATGCACTATGTGTTCATTCTGGGCTGCACTTGGTCCAACTTCCATACATAGATTGGCATTGTTCTTTCGAGATAGTACGAGCACCACGCAGTAAGCGCAGGTTTTCAAAGCAGCAAACTTAGTTCACAACATACATATGCACTAGTAAGTTAGTTAGTGTGCACTACTGGTAGCGCAAGGTGATAAATCCCTGTTTTTGAAAAGGATTTAAATGTTACGCGAGTAGTTTGTGCATAATAGCAAATACCTCATTTTACTAAGTGCGAGACGAAGGTGTATATCATTATCAAAGTGCGAAGTACTCGTACTTTCCAGCATGAATGTTCAACAAACGGTTAGCTTAAGAACATATTAATGTTCTATTCAAATATCCGTATCAAGCTAACACCTAATAAGATAAAGAGCTACATAAACTATTGATACGTTGATACAATGCTTGCAATAAAATGTCAACATTGGTAATTTAATTACACTTGCGAATTGTTTATTTGTTAACGTTTGGATCTTCCGTTTGTACATAGGCTACTTGTTCGTAATATCGCACATGACAAGAAAGCAAACATATACTCGAATGCATATCTGGTGCACAATAATGGTTTAGATTATTCACAGATGTACCCACTCGAAACATAAACGTGCCAATTTCCTTATAGACGGCAATTGATTTACGTTCAGGTATATAAACCTCACCGACGTCAGATGTTTCATTGATTGCTACTTTATGGGCTTATTTAATGTTTGAAACCGAGTTTATAGGGGTGGAGAACCGGCACTAACTGTATACTGGCAGATTCAATGATAGATCTCTTATTGGCATCACTTAGTACTTCCCGCATATCAACTCCAGTAAAAAGTTATTACTTCACTAACGATTTATCACTAATGATGCGACGGGACGATGATGTGTTCCTTGAGGAAAAATAAGAAAGACACAGCTTCATATATTTTATCAGTAATATTTTATTGCAATTTTCAGTAGAGCAAAGAAAACTCGCTGATAGTGATTATTTTTTTAAATAAGTTACCGTTATTCATGCATACCGTCCGCACGTCTCACGCCGTGTAAATTGTAGAGTATCGTGTGATGTTGGAAATAGCGCGGCGTTATTAATAGAAGTAGGTAACTCGTTATTAGTACAGGTAAGTACGCTAAACAGAGAGTAATAATATCTTGTGAAGTTAAATAAAGCTACGAGTTTATTCTTGGCGTCGTCGCTGCGTGAAAATTATTGTTTAATAAGTTCGCAGATAAATAAGCACAGCGGAATAAGAATGTAAGTTGCTAATCCCGAGGGCGTAGGAAAAGGTTTTCGCAGTCAGTCGTTCAAAAGTAAACAAGTTTTTGTTGTCTTGCTACTTTTTTGCGCAATATATCCAAAACGTTAACTATGAAAACTTAATTGATAAAAACCCATGATAGCATCATCGACGCGAGCGAAAAGTACTGATCTGTGGTCTCCGAACACTTTGTGCCGATACGTGACTAATATAGAGGTGTAGATACATCTGAGGATCATTTTTTGTATCCGCTATCTCATCGCACTATCATGATAGTCGTGCTTTTTGTGAAGATTAACCTTCTTGAAGACGTCATCCTTGTTGACATCAGCTTGCGCTTATTATATTATCTGAACAGTATCCGGTTTGTTTGCCACGATGAGCCCGCAATAGTTACATGAATCATCAGTTCCTTTCAATGATTACACGTAGGGTTCAGTCGTTTAGATTCCATATGTTTTAAAGCAATGTGGTTGAATGAACAAGTAGATTATGAAAACACAAAACTAGTAATGATTGGGTAAATTATTATTTATTTATTTAAGCATCATGGAGGCCTTACAGCTAAAACAAGCCAATTACAAATCTTCACTTGTAAAAAACAGAAAAATTATGACGGGTCTTTGGCAGGCACTACCGTCACCCAATATAGGTACTATGCTGAGTGACAGTACTTTCTGGATCGCTACGTGTCTGCGTCTGGGTGCTCCTAGCGGAGCTCCACATCGATGTCAATGCGGTGAAGCCATGCAACGCGGCAATGCTGTCAGTGTTCTGGGCACTTTTGCCATTGACAGCGATGTGGATTATTTTTTTTAATGCCCAATGACTGATGTTGTTTTTATATGCGTTTGTACATAATTTAGTGTTAATTATAGTCTTAATAAGATTTAAAGCATTTATTCTAATAAAATTAGATCACTTTTTGCATTTATAAATTAGTACAAACAATATATTTGAACCTTCATCTGAAGCTTCGATTTCAAATGCGGAATTAGGTAAAACGATAAACTTTTTACATAAATGTACAAACTGATTTATGGACTGCAAATTATAAGGAATTACTTAAATATACGGAAAATATATGTTACTAATAGGTACTACGTGTACTGCGCAGTTTTGAGCTGAGATCGCCGAGTTCCGCGGATTGAGCGCTTGCGTGGCGTAGCTACTACTTGAAAAGTTAGAATTCGATAATTCCGTTGGGAATATTAATTTTAGCCGATGATTGAATTTTTTACAAGGTAATCTATGAGTCGTGCGCTGGACGGGGCGGGTTAGCTCATCCGCCAAACATTTTGGTGGTTTTTGTGATGGAAGCTGCGCGGAGAAGGCCTCGGCCGACACGATTTTTAAAAACAAATGACGGCATTGCTAAGTTCACCTAGAGGTGATGCTTTTACCAACTGCTTATTTACATACGTTACTAAAATATTAATTTGAAATTATTTTTTTTCATGGTCTATGAATTTGCATTAAAATTGATAAAAGTTTGATTACCAAAATTGTTTAATTTTGAGGGTTCCGAGCATCCGTAAAAACGGAACCCTTATTTTTTTATTAACACACACGCGGGTGTCTGTCTGTCTATCCGTCTGTCACAGCCACTCTTCTCCGGATTTACTGGACAGATTCTGTTGAAATTTGGTATACATATGTACTTCTGTGACCCAAACACGGACGCGTTAGGTAAGTAAATTTAGTATGTAACTAGAAAATTTACAAAAAGTTTTCCAAACTGTATCGTGTGACATCAAATTATAGGGTTTACTGTAAGGGGTTTCATTCTATTTTTTTCATAATTTTAAAATAAACACTTTTAAAGTTATTCAATAAATTAGACCAAAAATTACAATTCCCCCTATCTCCGAAATTGCTGAGCCTAAATTTTTGAAAAAAGTGCAGATAATAGTTCTATACATAATAATTACAGGAAAACCTATAAAAAGTTACAAACAAAAATAAAAATAACATGTTACAAAAATGAAATTGGTTCGGAACTTTGCACGCGAGTTCGACTCGCACTTGGCCAGTTTTTTTTTATTATGAAAAGCTTATCGGTTGTTCAGTACCTTCCTAATCATTGTATCTCATATGTTGCTGAGGTAATTCTTATTGTCCCATAGGCCAAAACCCTAATTTCCCATGAACGTCAAAAGAGTTTAGGGAATATAATTATGGACTTGCTGGGATCCACAGCTGTGTGAGCATATAACTTTAGGAAAATACGGCTTCCCTACGGCTTACGTACGTGCTCGTAAACACGCTTCAGGTAAAACTGAATTGAGAATAATGCTATGTTTTGAACATAACAATAAACCACATAGTGCATGACTGTGTCTGTAAAGTTCAGGCTTCTAATTTAGGAGCTATTAATTGTTATTTTTGTAGAAATTTGGTTGAATTTTTTAAAGTTTCCAGTTTGTAGTTGTAATAACAGCCAAATCATGTTGTTTTTTCGCGATTTTGGTGTTATCCCATAGTGTTAGATAATGATGAGTGCAATGACCCCTTTGCAGGTATTGAGTCTATTCAGTTACACGTTGTATAACAGAACTGTATGTATAATGTATTTTTCGAGTTTTAACTAAAAAAATACGTAATATATGATGTAACGAAAATATTTTTATTCCCCCCATAGAAAATGCTCTGGTATATAACAATGTAGAAACGTATTATTAAAAAAAACGGGCCCCAAACTAATTGGTGACCCCTGGATTAGGGTGTGCGTTGTCTGTTTGTGAATTAATAAATTTAAGATATTTATAAAGATAGATAATGAAGATACAATGTAGGAGTACATTTATAACGATGTTAATATAAATTCAACATTTCCACATTATTTCAAATAATCAGATACTACTCGTCTACATTACCATCGTCAGTATGTTACTTCTGCTTTTATTTTTTCCTCTCGCGCATAAAACGTAATGACCTTAGCAATAAATGGAAGGTTCTTTTTGCGACATGATACTCATTCATACAGTTGAATGTTAAGGCTGTGTTGTACGTAACTACGTACGTACGTCTTGTGTATGTCACGTTCAATAGTTGAATGGGAATCACGCGCACGCGTATTAGGTACGTTCTGATGTATTAGACATCAACGCTAGCGCAGCGCAGCGCAGCGCACGGTGCTCGTCACAACGTGTTCCACGCAGATACGCAGAATCAATCGATGATTAACTATGTATTTATAACTGATTACTATCAGTTCATTCTCAACATTTATCAGGATGCTAAAAAATCTTGGTAAAAACACGGTTTTACAGCAGTTTCTATTTTATTTTTAGATACGGATAATCAAGAATTAGCTATTTCTTAGTGCAGCTAAACTTTTAATGTTTATGTTTTACTGTTAGGTAGTTACCGATATATGAAGCGAGCGGACGAGATGTCTACTTACGTATTACAATCAATTATACTATTAAGTAATAATTATACAATGTAGTGGCTAGCGCCAAGTGAGAAGCGACCGTAGCGCGAGGGCGCTGCTCGCACATTCCCGGGGCGCGCGCTGCGCTCGTTAATGAGCTTCGTTGTAAAATAAGCTGAGGGCTCTTAACTGCCATCCTGCGAGATTGCTTTTCGTGGTCGGTATCTATTAATAGTTATTTATAGGCAAAACTGAAAGAACTGTGAAGCACGAGTATAGTTCGTGATGGACGTCTGCAGACAATGCGTCATAGTCGTGCATCATTCCTACAAGAATTACCTGAGCTTCTACTAAACGAGAAGGGCTCTCGGGTTTTACAAAAATGCCTGATCAGTGATGCAAGCCCCCTTGTAAGTTGTAGGTACTGTGTGCTATTCAAAGTTTCGTCTATCCCCCTCGATTGTACTACGTCCTTGTAACTTCAGTAACATAATAGTAATCTCATGTTTTATAAACAATATCAGGTGTTCTATATTGAGGAACGAGTGGCATAGGTAATTTGTATAAATGTTGGTTATTTAATGCGAGAGCGAAGGAATCTAAAGTACCAATGCTGCATTTTCTCATCATAGTGTTGTTACATCAATCAAAGCTAACGGAAACGACACTCAATCATCTTAAAACTTTTATTGCTGCATTTCAATTAACTAAAACCTTATGCACATGTACTAGCTATGTAGAAGAAGACGCCTTAGTGGGATATGTCAGAATCGTACCTATGAAATCGATTTTAATTTGCATAATGTTACCGTTTGAGTAATTTAGAATTTTATGGACAATTAGAGAAAAGTAACACATCGGCCAACGCTGCATCAATATCAATTTTATAATAATTGTCTCTAAAAATTAAAGAAGGCAGGATAAAGTTATCAGATAGATATTCGAATATACTTACATAGTTTCTAGATAGGTATTGTTTAGTTTTGAATGAGTAATTTAATTTATTCTTTACAGTTCTGTGAAGCGTGGTGTGAAATAAAGGAGTCTATTGTAATAATGTAAAATCGATCAGCGAAGCTCACCCAGCGATGACAAATTAGCTAATGCACTAGACGTGAGAGCACGCTAATGACAAAGAACAGCGGACGCACGGCCGGCTTACATGTCGCGCCGCCGCGCCGCCGCGCCGTGCCCCGCGTGCTAACACACGCCAGGCCGCACAACCACCAAATCACTAAAAAAACAACGCCACGTCATATTTGGGAAATTTCTAACCATCACGTACTCGTTTCTGTCAAGTAACACTAAATGCAATTTTTCAGAAATTAGATTTGGATGCCACAGACATATTACCGTTTGTAAACCGTATTTTACATGTGTTATTGAAATATAAAGTTGTTCAGTATTTTATGATAAAATGGTGCTAAAATTGAATATGGATACTGTTACTTTCGATCTCTGACCTATTCAGAGAGACATGAAGAATGAAGTTCAACTTCCTATTGGGCTTATTGCTTTCGCAAATTATACCTAAAAGACCGAGAGTAAATGATGGCGCTACATATTTTTTTACCGTTCCGTTTAGTGGGCGAAAAGAAATGAAAGGTAATTTTGAGTTTCAGAATTAGATAAAAAACATAGATTTCTTTTTGGTAATGGTTAGTGTGGCGGACGGTGAATCGACGGAGTGGAGTCGTTCCGAACGCGATGGCATGTAGGCCTGTTCTAGATACCCTTGAACCTAAAGTGGCAGCTCTCGGCCGCGTTGCCAATGACCCCGCACGCAGGCGCCCGCGCCGCGCCGCGACCAGCTCGCTCGCTAATTGTTATGTAACAGAGAAAAGTTACGTGCATCGTCCGCTACGCATTCAAATATTCGGTACATGCCAATTTTACGTCGTTGTACTTGCAAGTACACTTAATTGACCTCCAAAATCCCCACGCTGCTGATATTGTGATATACAAACAGGTTCGGGAACGCGAAAGCCGCTTCTTGCCAATCCCGAAGGGAAGGTAAAGTCACTGAACTTGCACGTCGCATGCTACATCTCGCTCCTTACTTCATAGTTCTTGTGATTGTAAAATATCTTTGTTATTATAAAGGCAGACGAGAATTTGCAAAAGCGAGTAAAACACCTTTGATGTCTTTTCGATTTATGGTACAAGTGTTATGAGTTTTGCTCTTAGAGAATCTTTTTATTTTAGAAAATATATGAGCTTAGTATATTTACTGTACAAAGGTCAGCAAGATTTAAAAAACAAGTCCTGCAGCTGATTGTTTGCAAATATTTTTAATTAGTGAGATAAAAACAACAAACATATTAGTTATAAAAACTGTTCAGTAAGGTAATGGCAGTGGTACTTATGAAAATAATTAAAATTATGAAGTTCGAGAGACAGCTAGCTACAGGCGACACAACGTAAGAAAATACGGAAAAGCATTTTTGAAGAATAGATGACGACAACGTACCGCAACGTATGGCGATATTTGAATATTTACCATCTCTTATTATTAAGAGGTGTCTGTGGCATGGCAAATTCATTTTTTTAACAATCATGAGATTCATATGTAGTTACGCCCGGTTCTTAAGTCTGGAAACGGATCGTTTTATAGCCAATCGTAACATTAATTAAGAAATTCCGTACTTGATGCTCTAGGCTAGGCAATATAACCAGAAATAATTTTCAAATAAAGATTGAAAGGGAATATGTGATATCGTTTTATAATTTCCGGCAAAATCGTCTTCAAAAGTTCTAAAAATGATTTAACTTCGACTTCCACCAAAATGGTTGAGAAACAGTAATTTGTGTAGCTATGCGTCTACAAGTACCGTTAGCAGCACCAAGTGAAGTAGCAATCTATAACGCGAGTACTTATTACTAAGTTGGTACCTGCATAGCAATTATATGCATGGTAGTCAAAAACACGTGTGTACCATAAATCCAAATAAAGCACTCAATTTGTTGGAGTACGAAGCGATCCGGCTCACTTACACATGTAACAGTGATGTTGTTAAAACATTTTCTTCTCGTTTATATGTTGGGCAAGAGACAGCGCGATGCCGCGGGCTTTTGTGCTAGAATTTTGATTGATATTTTTTGTCAGCTAACTCGGCCACAATAAGATGACAGCGGTAACAAGAAGAGTGCGAAATAGACTCAGACGTCGTAACTGAAAGTATCAAGGTTAGTCGCTGGCGGGGCGGCCGAAACTCGGCTAACAGTAACAGTACACCCACGCAAAAACTGAGCACCCAGAGCGGCTTACACCGACTGCTCGGCTAGCACCTTTGTCATCCACCTATTCGATTTAATGACACGAAAGTAGTGAATGGACCGCCAAACAAATACATGTCTCGAGTCAATGATAAGGATTTCATTAGCACAACGTACGGACCCGTATCGGACACATGTAGATCTCTGTGCTAATTTTTTTCTTTACCGAGAGTGTCGGTCGTGATTGAAAACGAACGACTAACCGATGAATTGACGAGCTTTTCAATTACAACTTGGCCAAAATCCAATTAGCGTGTTGGTCATCAAATTACTCAAACAATCACGAGCACTTTCGTTTCTGCAGAGCGGCTGCGGCGGCGGCGGCGGCTTGGCGCGGCGGCGCGGAAGCGGCTGCGCTGGCGACTGCTTGTGTTGAGACCGCTTTCTCGGCCCCATTCTTGACCATGAGTCGGAAGGCGCCGTGTTCTCATAGTCGACAAAACGATGTATCTATGTCGATTGCTTGTAGGCGGCCTTGAGCGGCAACCATTAATTTGTGTGCAGAGCCGCCAGCGGGATACCGTTAGGGCGAACGCCTGAATCTTATGTCCACTCACCGACATCACCAGATACACTGGCGAACTTATACTAGACGTTCGTTAATCATTATCATACACGTCAAACACTTCCTCAACTACTATCGGCTGAACTAACACTCGTAGCGTCGCCGCGATCTGTAGGCTCGCCAATTGTTGCAAGATCAGCACGTTTAGAATTTTAGATCGAGAATTAATATAATTTTAAATAAAGGTCTTAGTGGAAAAAATGCAATGAAAGAATTTTGAGTGAGTTCATTGCTTTTACAAAAACAATCCTTAAATGACGCACTAAGTCCCACTACTTACGATGCGTCTGCAAACATTGATCAATTCGAGAGACTCAACGAGCATATTTGATTTTCACACGCGAAATTCTTCACAATATGCTTTGTGACTAAGCGGTGACCTGTCTAAACTTAAATAAAAGAGATTAAAAAAAAAAATGTTTTTAAGATCTTGGTCTGTTTGAATTTGAAAATCATCCAAGTTAATTCTTTTGAAGAATCCAGATTAGGTAATTTTAGATTTGGACATTAGAATATTTGTGAGAATAAAGAATGATTAAAGAATCAAATAGTAGACTAACAGGCTATAAAGTACCTGTAAAGTAAAAGCTCAGCATTCACTAGATTGCCTACAGAAACAGAGAAGAAAATGTAGTGATGGTTTTCAGTGAGCTAATTTGGTGGTGATGACCGAGAGATAAGTGTACACGTACCGAACTATCTAAAGTGGGCAAGGCAGCGTTCCACGACGCCTCGCCGCCGCGCGCCGGTGTGATCAGAATTTGTTTATGCGGCCTGGGAATAGCTCAGCCAGATAGTGCTCTCATTCGGTCACGGAAAATCCTTAGCGTTTTTAAGCGGAACGCTTTGCAACTACGAATGAAGCTGTGCATTTTAAAAAACTGTAGACGACGATTTACATACGAATAAAATTACGCCATTATAAAATTCTACAAAATCGGCGAATAGCAACAGCGGTACATTTTTATAAATAGAAAAAGCGCTTTATTTACCTACTTGAGTTTAGTTAAGGAACTTCTATCGAGGTTATTTAAGTTAGTTTTTATTTGATATACTTAATCTGAATGCAACAGATTGACCCGAATAGAGCCGACGTACGAACTAACGTACCCAATGTCTATTATGATTGTCTGAATGTGCACAATGCCTATGCTAAAAAAGTTGCACAAAAGATATCGGAAAGTTGAAAGGCGATCTAGCGGTCGAGCTCTCCCAAGCTTTCAGACGTTCCAATTTCGTTTTATGTTAGTTTATGCTGTGGTTAATATTGAAGGTTACGGTTCGGTAAAATGTATTTACACAAAGAAAAAGCTGCATTAACGGAACGTTAAGGATACCCTGACATTATAGAGCTTTCGTGACGTAAGTGTGGGAGGACTTTTGCGGGAGAGATGAAAGCTTATGAAAGATATTGTGGTTGTCATTGGGGGTAGGTAGGTATTCCGATCGGTGCGGAGTATCGGAGGCGGGGCGTGCGGGGCGCGGGTGGTGCGTGCGACGCGACGTGCCTGCGCGCCGCCGCCGCTGACGTGAGACCATTGTTGCATTTAATAGATAATTAGTTAGGTGCCGTTACTTAACACGATCCGATCGCCACCGTCGGCCCACATCGCCAGATTGCCACTAACTGCAGTGCACTCCACGCCGCCGACAATTTAAAGCGATACCGCAAAACTAGAGCACACTACATGTGCCTACTATGCCCCTACTTATGCCAGTTTTGGATGCCTCCTTTTTGAGATTTAATGGACTCGTGCTCAATCATTACCTCAATAAAATGCTCAGAAAGAGGTGAAAAGACTCCTCTTTATGTATTTTTCAGCATCTTAACGACACTGAAGCTTAACTGACATGACTATTATTAACTATTTCACTATTTGTTTAGTTTCAGTAGTCTGTAATGTATGAACTTTTCATATTGTTACAAAGAGATAGAGGCAAAAAACAGTCTTGTGCTCTACATTTTGCTAACGTATTCGCAAATTATTTGTTTTTATTTCTAAAACCTTTTAAATAAAACGTTCATGTTCTCAGTCTCTTTTAGATTTTCTAACCATCAATTAAGTTTTTGGTCAAGCTCTATTCGTAAAAATTTTAATTCTAAGCAAAGATTGATTTACTTTAAACATAATAAAATGACGAGCGAGGAAAGCTTCAAGACAGCGACGTAAGCTCGACGCTCGGCCGCGCAGCTAAAGCTCCCTTTATCAACTATACACCAGCAATGACTGTATTTGCAATGCAATTCAGTTAAATCGCGTATATTCGCATACTGAATTGAAACTAATTTGAGTGTTTCTACATTCTCACGAAAGTTTTAAGTGGTAGGTAACGGTACCTACATATTTATTTAAGTACATCCTAGAATAGGTACATTACAAAAACCGATGGCGGAAGTAAATAGTTTAGACGTTACGTCGATAAAAGAACTGATCATCTCAGTCCGTATCATGTACAAGAAAACGCAGAGATGTACATATTGAGATACACGCTACGATATCGTTGAATAATCTCAATGGGTAGGTACTTATTTCTTATAGTCTCATAACAGCCTCGACGCTGCTCCGCTGTTATTATTTCATTACAAGTTTTTGCAATGTTCTCCGATAAATAATCAATAAAAATACATAGTTATACATACTATTTATAGAGGTAAATAGCCTATGGAAACACTAAAAATCACATAAGTAATCAGAGATGTGTGAAAACTTTGCTCCGAATGTGCGAGGTGGACAGCGTTATGTTGTGAACTTGTGACTTCGTGAACATGGAAAAAAATGTGTCGGAAAAAAAAGAGTCGCATAGATAATTGTAGTAACAGTTAAAACTACGTGTAACCTGAATCCTGTCAGAATTCAGGAAATAGAAAAAGTTAATGCAGGACACTGACAGTGTTATCTCTTCCGTTTGAAATGCCGACCAACCTTATTCAGCCGATCTCCTATATAGTACCTCGAATCAAAATTAACAAAACAGTCTATCAAACGAGTGATTGTAGTTTTCAAACTACAAAACAAAGTAACTGATGAAGCAAATTGGTTCTTAATTTCGTCTAGTCAAGAAACAATTTTCTTTGATTTTTACTGATAATTGCATATTATAGAACACTGATTCATTCCATTTTAAGTTATAACAGTTTTATTGGGTTTCTAGATGGGTCCATCTTCGAGTAGCATTGGCTTATTCATAGGGATGACGATCTTGTTGTGGAATTTGTTTGAAAGAGTCACCACGGCCCTGGAACGCAAAGGTTTTAGTCAGTAAGAGTCAGACACTCTCTTCATTTCATGATTTCCCATCCTTAAATAAAAGAAAAGGGGAGCATGACGAACTAGCTGCCGGTTGTTCAGGCAAGAATAATATAAAACAGCTACATGCTGCAATGCAACTCATTAAGAAAAACAATTGTACTGAGTAGATTATATAAAAAAAAAAACAGATAACTGACCTTTTCGGTCAGAAAAAAAAATTAACTCTAATAACCTGTCATAAGCTACAACATAACATAGAAAGAATATTAAGTATATATGACAATTATCTTGCGTTCAACCCAGCGAACTATTCTAATCGTCTAAATAGTCGTAAATAGAATAATACTATTCTATTTACCTTGGGCCTTAGGACAAAGTTTAGATTTAACTTTAGTTTTATTTGCATTGAAAGGCAAGTCAAGAAAATAAAGGTTTAGTTAATTGTAAAAGTGGATACCGAACTCCACAAATTAGCCGTGAACCTTATGAAGACGGGAAAAGCATGTAGTTTAGAAGCTTCGCTTTGATAATGATGTGATGAGTTGTTAACGCAAAAGCGTGTCACGGTGGACGCAATCAAAGGCTTTGGATAGATCACAGAAAACTCCTATAGCGAGTTCTACCAAGCGCTAAATATGTGTTTTAGGACCTGTTGAACGACCTTTTGTAAAGCCTAATTGTACATTATTTAGGAACGAGGCTTTTACATTCAAATATCTTTGTAACTACTTGAGCATTAAATTTCCAAATATTTACTATTATATATCAAAATATAAGTTTGGACTAAGAAACCAACGATGAGATATTGAAATGCTCACTTTTCTTTTGCTACATAGTGAAAGTTTAAAAAAGAATTCAACAATATGTTTTGGTGTTATTTTCATGCATTTGTTACTTCTATTGTTATCGGCTGCTGCGCTCCGTGTCGCGGGTTCAATTCCCGCACGGAACAAATATTTGAATGGCCTACATATAGTTATTTCGGGTCTGGCTGTTTGTGTATGTGAGTTTGTATGTTTGTGAACGCACCCACGATACAGGAGAAATTCCTAGTGTGGGGCAACGTTTTTTTAAAAAAAAAAAACGTTTTAATAAAAAATAAAAAAAATAGATTGCGTTGTAACTAATCTCTTTTTGAACACTTTTTAAAGGAGGTTATTATAAATTGATTGCGATGAAACCTTATGTTTACAAATTTTCTATATTGTTTTGCAGTTTTTACCTGTTACGTACAGAAGCGGTCACATTCTATCAGCGATTGCGAATGTCGAAATGCCAAATTATAAGGGATTTATCACGTGACATTTCGTCAGCATTCGTCAATTTTTGACGTTTTTTTTGAGCCTTTGAATTTGTCTTGAGCCTTTGTTCTGTCAGCGCGACGCTCGCTCTATGAAGTCTTAAGGTGAATGTTACGGGTTGCTCATTGCCATTTTCCCGCGAGATGGCGCTGAAGTCAACATTTTCAGTTTTATTTTGTTTCGAGTGTAATTGGAACAATATTAAGTCGCAGAAATAATGGTGCGACAATCGGATATTCCACTTTATCGAAATTAGTCAAAATACGGCATAAAAACCCTTCTGATTCGCCATACTTCAAATCATACTTTCAATCATGTCTATGTGTGTGTAAACGGTACTATAAGCGAGTTAGATATTATTTTCGTGAAGTATGGCGAATCAGAAGAGTTTTTATTTTTATGGTATTTTGACTAATTTCGATAAAGTGGAATATCCGATTGTCGCACCATTATTTCTGCGACTTAATATTGTTCCAATTACACTCGAAACAAAATAAAACTGAAAATGTTGACTTCAGCGCCACCTCGCGGGAAAATGGCAATGAGCAACCCGTAACATTCACCTTAAGTACTTAGTTTTAAGTACTAAACTTAAAAATAACATATATTTTGATTTCGTGGGTCGATTTTCATCAAATTAACGCTAAATGTTACTTGGGATAATACTTAGTATTTTTACGTACCTACGTTTCGAATCAAATCCGTGGTTTTGCGTGATGCTTCCACAAACATACAAACAGATAAAAAAAAAATGCATTAATGTTTCTCAGTTATTTTTATCCCAAAATTATTTATTAGGTATTAAGACTTAATTAAATGTAAAGAATAGATGATGCTGATCCTGTGTAATTTACGTCCAATCAGTAGAAGTTAAATTGCGTACCTAGTGGCATGGGGTTTTATAGCTCATAAGAAAGCCATGCTAAATATGACTTTTTAAATAAGTACGTTTTTATATACCTTAGCACGATTTCAGAAAATTTAAAAAAATGAAGAGTTTTAAGACAAACAAATGTGAAATCTTGTTACTTATCTATAGAAACAAACTAAGTAACGAACCTTCGCGTTTTATGATATCACCATAACACTGATTATGGCTGTTCAATCACCGTAAACGTCTCTAATGAATGGAAGGTCGCTACGAATACAGATACACAATATCGTACATCGCGCTGGAATCTTTAATCATAATTATTTGCAACATGTAGTTGATTTACGATAAGTTACGCATTAAAGGCAATGAAGGGCAAAAGATGAAATGTCATCACATTACGTGCGCTGGCCTGGTGCGCATCGTACGAGCTGATGTGATGCAGGTATAATCATAATCATAGATTAAATAATATCTCGAGATATTCTGAGCCGGATGTGAAGCACAGCATTTGCATTTTACAGGCAGATATCATGTGCAATTCCAGGGATCGTACCAGTTCCTACGTACGCCGTGCGATAAACTTTGCTCTTCAAATACAACTGATATTCATTCGAAGGATATGTCTTCAGCAAAAACTAAAATAAACTTAATGCCTTGGCCTTCAACGAGGGCTGACAACTTGTTTGAAAGCTTGCAAGTGCATAATCGTGCTTATTATAACTCCTTACATGTTATTGCAATTAGAACATAAATTCGAGTAATTTAAGTCGCATAGTTATTTTCACACCATTCTGTAATTAGCACGTGAGTATAGGTAAGGCAAGATCAGACGAAGGTTTATGCTACGTACAGTGAAGAGGAAGGCAGAGCTTGAAGTTCGAGCAGAATTTTAGAAATTATGTTTTCAGGCATTATTATTATTATTATCTATTTATTTCGGACATAATCCATAAGTGTTAGTGCACATTATTGCCCATTATTGCACACGTGTAAGTAGTTAGGTTATTTTTAGTTCCGCCAATTTCGGTATTTCCGTAATTAAGATGCAAAAAATTAAGTAGTTAGTAGGTATGCCACGATTACAAATAATGCGATTAATGTTAAGTCATTTCGCTAACAGCCTAGTCGGGGCCGATAAACAAAATCCGCGGAGCAGGTCATGAACACTGGCAGATGAGTCACAGTACAAGGAAGATCAGCAGGCCATGCCGTCATCAGCCGCGCCGCGCTGCGCCGCTGCCGCCGATGCTCACGTTTCAACGTTTATAACGAATATAAATCTATTAATTATATATTTATAATAACAATTCAACATTGGCGTAGTCTAAAATTTTGATTAATCAGTTTTCTACACCCAATTTATCATTATTTTGAAGGTTTATTATTCATTTATTAAATTATTATTAATGTATGAACATGTCTAATTAGCTGGACTGGTGAGAAATATATGCAGAGCTCACTCCTGTTATGCGTGTTCTGAGAAGAGCTCGCAGTCAGCCCATATGGCGTTTATTTTTCAGAACGTGTATGCAGCCACCTCTATTAATAAAAGTATTTCATAGAAGGTGGCGGTGCCTCTGCGCAGTGCCGCGTTTTGTGATGTCATGCTTGATTTAATTTCGGACCCTAGACGATCCCAGGCAGGCATTTCGCGCTATTGTTCGTGCGTGACACAAATCCGCACAGCTCTAAGAATCGTTTTAATATAAACATTTCAGTAATGACTGGGAATAGGTACCTATTAATGTTTTGTTTGTAATTTTATTTTACGTTAAACATTTCCTGTAACTAAAGTGCGCAATTATTTTTTGTTACTTAGATCAAGTTTTCTCGCTAGCGCTCCGCGCAGAGTGCAAACGTGATAATTTAAGGAATGGTTAGTGAATAAGTAGTTCTCTCTTAAGCATGTTATGAACATTTAAGCAATTCTTTAGTTCTTTTCCTCGTGTCGCATGTAGTCTGCGAAATGTTTGCGTTGCTCAGTCGCGCGTTCACTCCCTGTCTACCTCGTTAGCTACATCATTGTTTTGGACGACTGTTTCCGCCATTTCAGCTGTTATTTATGTCCCAAGTTCCGATCACTTGATTAGGGAAGTTAGATATTCTTTTAGAAACAGCTGTGTAACGAAAATGATCTGCGAAGTTCTAACTGGTCTACGTACTACTTTTTGACCTGATTAATTTTGATTTAACTAAATTTTGCGCTGTAGGTATGGGTAGAACCACCAGCTCTGCATGCAAGATTATATGATACTTAGTTTACCTATCTGAGAAGATACACGAAGTGCACCAGCTACAGTGGTCTCTTAGGATATACACTAACTTATGAGCCAGGTTTCTAAGTGCTTTTCTGTGAGCTATTAGTACCTTGTGAAAAATACCCATTTGGTTCTATGCTTAAGGTCTGCGCGTATTCTGCAGGCTTATATTAAAAGGACGCAAGAAGGTAGGTAATCTGTTCCGAGATGAGATGCGCCCTTTTTGCTTAGGTATGTTGCGGACGGCAGTATTAGGTACGATGAGTCAACTGCTACGTTTTTATAATCTGGTTTCTCCCGGATATCATATTTAATATTCGTGACATCTTAATACCTGGCTATTACACGCGCAGTGCGTACTCGACCTAGACATTGATTCTGAAAAGTATATTATCATCCCATATTATTGTGTCCATTATAAACTCATTAGTGTAGCGGGCAACGGCACTCGGGCCGGGCGCCAAATTACCAACATTATCAATTTATACTCGCCGTGCACAAACAAAAAAGTCGAATGTAGATGGCCGGTTCCCGTTAACAAATTCGTATTGTGCAATGTAGGAGAAAAATTGTAACGCGTGTTTTGGGCACGCTGTTTTTGTGGTTGGATTTGATACCGCTAAGGTTCAAGTTGTTTGTACATATACAAGTGCTTTCACTACATCAATCATCGCGCGGACGCCCGTGCCGCGCGGCTTCGGCGCGACAACGCGCGGGCACCCGTACCGCGCGGCTGCGGCGCGACATCGAACGGGCGCCGCTCGCCGTACGGCTATGACACTTCATTAAACTTGTAATTTATATCTTACACATTGGTTTAATGGATTTCAAACTAGACTAAATTAGTTTTAGCTTTTATTTGTTTATCGTGTTATTATTGAGCCGAATTTAAATAATTGTCGATGCAACCAAATGTAGTAACGCGCGATCAACTAATCAACAAAAGGAATTAGTAATTAGGACGGCAGTATAACTAAGTATACAGTTACAACCATTGAATTATTGTTCACGGTATTTTATTCGGATAATAAACAAATACACCCGATAAGTATTTAACTTAATCGTCTATTCATTTACTAAAATCGTGCATATCTAACAAGTAATGTAATACTTATATTTATTTGAACGGTTTCAGATCGTAAAGGTTACTTCCTTGTTCTTCGTGCTTTGAGCTTGCGTAACAGAGAGTCACGTATATCTACGGATCAGATTTTATACGCTGTACACCATTTACTTACTATTAATAATAGGCAAACGATCGGCCTTCACAAGGACGCAACAAAAGGTCGTTTAAGATAATATTTTCGTTCCAACAAAAATCGAATGCGTGAACAAATTATCATATTAAACTGTTTTTAATTGTTTTTTTTTTGTAATTGACTGCAAATTTAAGTAAAATAAACTTGTTAAAAAAGCAATTTGCACCGCGGCACTTGTTAACTGCGTCTCGACTGCCTATTTCATTACAGTCCCTTCCGCGCGCGCCCCCTAGCTGCAGGGACGCGAAACTTTCCCACCTGAATCCCATTTCCCTCAAGTGCTCGTTCACTGCCTTGATCATGTCTCTGTGATCTTTTTTGAACTTTGTGTACTTTAGCAGTATTTTATCCAAGACAATGCTTTTCGCAACTTTTAATCGTGTTGTCTTTATTAAACTTTTAAAGCGAATCTGTTTTTGTTTCATATCACAATTGCTGAAGTTTTCATCGCAAAAAATGGTTATAAAGCAATGTCTATCTCTACCAGTCGTTCTTCTAAGTGCTTTTTTTTTCGAGTAATATTAATAGTTAGGTACCTTATTAATTACTTTAAACATAGGTATAATTTCAGTGGGAGTTTGGAAAGGTTTTTCAAAACACTCTTTTCGTTTACTCACACGTAAACATTATTTATCAAATTTCTTCTCAGTTTTTCGTTTCCCGTATAAGTAGAGTTAGAATTAAACTTATTGTTAGTAAAAGACTTAGAGGTGGTTTGAATGAATTTTCAGTCAATTTTCACTTTAGTTGTTTTGACAACAACGTACCTATTTAATTGATAAGAGGCGTCATAAATGTTGTTATGAATCTTTTTAAAGTAACCACCCATAAGCAAAAGGTACGAAAGTAAATACATATCACATCTACGATTTATATATACGATTTATATTACCCATAGTAATGTTTTCATCGTTTTTATCAACTTGTCTGTTTTATTTGGGTTTTAAAATCTCAACTTTAATGGAGAGTTGTTTTGTTTGCTCCCCTTTTGATTCACCCCACGTACTTCCTCGAGGAGGTTCTGTGATCAATAGGTGTAGGCAGTACTCTCTTCTCAGGCCCAAAATAATTTAGAGGTATTATTGAACCTGACATGATCTCAAATTCTTGTTATCTGATCCGTATGATCCCAATCATACGGATCTCTATCTAACTCAAACTGCACTTAAATAAAAACGTGAATGCAGTGTTTATGTTAACGAGTTTTCTTGATTAATGTTCGATTGCGGAATCATGATAGTGGAGGAGATACTTGTGTTGTGCGGTTGTGCGGCCACTTCCTCTTCTGCAAGGATCGTCGAGAGTTCGTGATTTATCGCCGCCCGCCGCCCGCCGCCCGCCGCCCGCCGACCAGTCCGCGTCGTTTGATTTCATACATACACATCGATTTGCATGTTTATTATCGTGATTATACCTATTATAGTAGCAGCAATCACGAAGCCACGGTAAACATTCAACAAACGACTCGCTCTTACCTACGCGCTACGTATCTCAAACAGATTTGTGAATGGAAATCTAATACGTATCTTAATGCGTAGAGATAGAGACAAACAAATACAAAGTTGATAAATGACCTCGTTATTGTAACGGTAGGAGCGCTGCATGATTTTCATTTCGAGGTCACTATATTTCTTTGTAAATCATGTTACATGCTCTTTAGGTAGATCATGATTTGAATATTTTTTTGCAAGAAATCTGGGAGCTATCTCGTTTTATTATGTATGGGTATTGTAAAATAATAAAAACTCTTGCAATAATATTATTATGCTGAATAACGCTTGATTATAAACAAAATTACGAGTAAATAAAAGTTAAGCAATGTAGGTTGACGTATACAAGGATAGAGATAGAATGAGCATAAAGCCTCGGTTGACCTTTTTATTCAGGCGCAGTGCCTTCACCTCAAAAATGTTTATAAGCATTTTCACAATAAAACTTCAATATTATCTTCTAATCAAAAGATATTCACGGCTATTATATATAAATAAGCTCTCGTACGTTTCGTAAACATAAAGGGATCGCATAATGCGTGTTGTGTGACTCAGTCCTCGGCCTGACGTTCTCACAAAGGTATTCGCAGGAAAGGCTTATTAAGCTATCATGATATGTCACCGTGGGATCTGAAAACGCTAAATGAGCTGCAAAGCGATGGATGTGTTAGATTTGATATGGTAGCCGTTCGTGCAATTTAAAATTCTCTGCGACCGCTTTGAGTCCAATTATCCATTTCATTGAAGTTATTCGTGTTAAAATCAAAATACACGTCGACACAGATAAATAACCTACATATAAACATGCAAGAGCACTCATAACTGTTAGAGTATCGAAATAAATACAGGGTGTGGGGCGCGGGCGGGCACATTAGACGATGATGGCTGGCCGAAAGAAGGCCGCGCCGCGACCTTCCAAACGGTGGGCGCCGAGCATTGACCGGGGCTTTGGATCGCGCTTCGTCACACTCAACTGGCCGAATGTTGGCGGGTACCTGGTCACTGGCCACTACCTATACTAATTAAGTATGTTGCACGACCGCATCCGCGTTGTTCATTTCGCGAAATAAAAATTTAGGAGTCTTTTTTTTTCAGAAATACTTAAGAACAGGGATAAAACTGATGGATATTTATCGCTACAAACGCTAGTCTTTTTTGTTCAAATATCACAGTTTTTATTGATTGGAGCATCATTATGTTCATCACGATCATCTATTGAAGTTGCTTCTGGTTCTTCTATAAGAAGTTTTTAAAACAGACTTGCCTTGTCGAATGGTGTCAATGTAAATTCTATAGACTTTCAGATAATTAAAGTTGGCAATGATGTAGAGAACTCCTTAGTAGTATCTATCGTATTGATCACACGCCTCTAACCTCTTATGAACACAATTGGGGGTCGAGTGGAGGAGCGGAGTGAAGTTCTTGTAAATGGTGTCAAACTTTAACATTACTCTTGATGTTATATTATTTAAAGGCATCGACTGGGAGTGATTCTCGACAACCAGACTCCACTTGAAGCATCTTTAAAGGTTACTTTCATATAAGCCTTCCTTAAGACTTAGTACTTAGTGAACATATGGCCTACCTGTATGAGACTCATCCACAAAGAGTTTATACATTTGCTTCGATGGTTAGCCAGCACGCGATCTCTATGTTGGTGGCAGAGCTCGTTGCTCGTCTCCTCTGTTTAACTTTGCTCTACTTTGCCTCTTTGCGGTACGATGATATCACCCTTTCTGTGGAAAGTTTTAATTCTTTTATATCCAGCAATTGGTATGAAATAGATTATATTTGAGAAAAGCGATTGGAAATAGGTAGATACAGACATACTTCGATTAAATATTTTTCTCGTGCAGTGATCCGAAATCGTATCCTGAATTGCTAATTGCTCAAATTATTCAGGGCCAAGGAACTGAGAATTACAATAATTGATATGATGTCAGCCGATCGAAGTGGTGATGGAAAAAAGTGGCAGAAATTTTAATAACACGTAACTGATTGACTTATTTTTGGATGACGCATCAAGTTGCTGTTTAGAAGTATTCGTTCTTCAAGTACACCTATTTATTGTTTATGGTATCTGCCGGTTATTTAATGTTTTCATGTTCCTCCCGTGGGAAGACTTTAAAACTAGTTTTCTTGGAAGAAACGAAGCAAAGGGAATAACTATCATTGGGTATAACTAGAGCCGATTTCATGACGGCATAATAACGTACAAGGGAATAGAAGCAGGAACTAATTAAAAAAACATAAATATTGATACAAATGGCGGCGGATACAGCCTGCAGTCTGTCGTCACGATAAAGGTATTATTTCGAAACACAAAATTACATGTGCAGCGGTACTTACACATCCCACGAACCGCTGTTTGTTTAAGACTCACTTAACAATACTTTCTGCGGTCACAGGTTATAAAATTACTTTTGGTCTTGGAGAAAGATATCGAAATTATACATAAGTATAGTCACAGTCTCAAACACGAACTGTTATTATTATAATATCTTAATATAAGTCTAGTAATTTGACTCTGCGCGGTCACAGTTACGATTTTAGAAGAAACTAGGAATTCCTACATACCGTCTTTAATCATGCACAAAAATGTAGGCTAAAGACGATACAGTTATTAAAAACGTTTTTAGATTTCACAAATTATGCTATGTCTTAATTTGTTTAATCACGAAACCGTTTTCTTAAACGTTTTTTAAATACCAGTGTTGAATTTCTTCTCTCCTATGTGCGACTATCGAAGTGATTTTTTACATGAGGGCTGGGTATATAGGTAGTGACTAACAATATCATTAATATTATTAAAACGACAACATAATTACTTTTACATACATGGGAAAGTGAGTAATATGTATGAACACACATTACACACAACACAACATACTATTAAACTCGACTAGAATGCACACTTTAATATTCTTCACGTTATTGCCCAGAATGATGGGCATTTATTTCAGCGAGCACCTCTTAGTGAACTTTAATTTAAAAACAGTTAAATGTCCGTACTTTATTACAGTCAGTTAGAATTACAAAGGTCTAATCACAGGCTAGCAATTTCCTTACACATAAACTTATTTTAATGATTTCCTATAAATCACAAATCGAGTTCGTTGTTGATGGTGAACTGAGAAGTTACGCACCCATAGGAGAGAACCTACAGGTACATAACCCACTAGGTGCTGCAAGGTGTCGTCTCTATTTTCTTTGCTCATTAGGCACGTGTGAAAATTTTAGTTCCTTACGCGGTGTTATCACCGTTACATTAGCTATTGACATTATATATGTGGGTATTAGTAGCTGCCTATAATTATCTGTATTTACTTACAAGACTAAAACAAACATGGCTGTTTAGTTAACACTTCTGCATACCTCTCGAATGAATTTTAAATTCACTAGCTTGAGCCCCAATCTAGAAAATAGATCCCAATAACAGTTTAAAATTGAAAATTATATCTAGAATTCTGAATCCATATTTAAATTGGCAAAAAATAAGTTATGGGATTTGTGGTCTCGAATTCCCCAAAGTCCGAAATAATTGGCCAATTACAAGTTCATCGTATTTGAACGATTTATTTCAAGTATTAGCACGTTTTTATGTTCTTTTGTGTGATAGAGTTGTGATAATTAGTGGGCTGTCGCGCGGCGACGTGCGACTGTGTGAGACACGTGTCCGCGCCTGCGCTTATTGCTCTCTGTTTGCATAAAGAGTGTAACGCCCTTTGTGTTCCTTGTTTTGTTACAAAATATTGAACACCGTTTTATTTAACACCAACTTTCAAATTACTTATGACAGGTATTGACAGCTAGAGTTCGGTCATGTTTAAAAAGAGGTTACGAAACGTTACTAAATGATTGAGATGGCCATGAGAACTTTGTAGCGAAGTACGAAGTACAAAATAGGTAAGATCATGTAAATTACCCGTACAATGTACATACAGGATATAGAAGAGCAGTACTACGAAACACAGATATGCGTTAACTTCGTCTTCTAGGAATATTAATACTTAGCGAAAAATTGTTCACCATGGTTGTGGTTACGGTCATGTCGGTCTAGAGTTGAGAAAAATGAATCCTTAATACAATTTTGATATCTTATATCGATTTAATATTTGTTTATATTTTTTTGCTTGAGCTAAGAAGCCAAAAATAAACGTAATAGAAAATAAACCTTTTATGTAGCTACAGATCATAACCACCTGGGAAGGGAAATTAGATTACTTGATGGCAATCGTAAAAAAATAAATGGTGCTCGCTAAATTGTAGTAATAGTACGTTTTTCGGACAGTTCCTGTACTTTAAACTGGCAAGCAGGCTTTTTTGCAAAATAACCCCTAGCTATGAATAAAAAAAAAAGTTGGCAGGAAGTGTAATCCAATTCGGCTGGTCAAGGAAAGATAAATTCGACCGTTTAACTAATTTAAGTATGTATTCTGAGCTGTAGTCAAGTACAATTATTTTGTATTTATTCTGTCAATAAGCTAATGGCATACCGCGATCATGTTACAACGCTGGCCACCAGTCGGTTGGGTTCATATTGAGCAAATGCTGGTGCGCGAGCGCAATGCACAAATCTACGCAATGGATGCGCTAAAGCGGGAGTGCCAATGAACTTAAGACGGTTATTGACAGGTATTGCGTTAAGACAAATAGAGGTTCCGGCGCTGACACAGACCTCCGTTCACTTGACCATGTACGAGTGTAAGTAGGTACCTATACGACCACAAACCTCCTGAGAACTTCTATGTAAATAATCACCGAGGGTAAATACGGAATTCTTGTAAGCAAGTATGTAAGTACCTTTATTTCCTAACTGTTCTCGCGTTTTCGTCTGCTCGTAGCAACAAATTTTTAGGAAATGTCTACACTGCACGCTGACAGCGAAAAATTATTCTTAAATAGGTAGCTAGTGAAAGGAAGTTAATTGATTTCCTTTTCATAAAGCTAGACGTTAGACGTTTTTTTTTTCAACACAAAGTCACATTTACCTACTTATCTGTGTAATCCGAAAGCTATTGTTAATGTTTTTATTATTTATAAAGTATTCAGTGAGTTTGGTTTTACTTTCTGTAATGAAACACTTACTTTCGGCTGTGCATGGTAGGCAATACATACTCGAATTATGCGTGTTCATGTTGTGGGAAATACAAGAGAAGAAAGCTCGCTTCATCGAGATCAGCATGTACAATTATGTCAAGTACCGTTGAGTGGAGAAGTGGTCGCCGCTGCCCAAGTTTGTTTACCTGCACGAACAGATAACTACGAGATATATTTGCGTTATATTAGCATATTTTTTGTTGATTATTTCATTAGTGGGCGGATTGTTAGTGGCGCTATTACACGTGATAATAAACTATCATCCAATGTGTATCAATTACTTTGTAAGTGCAAGGAACAGTAGTTTAAAATTACATTACATGATTGATTGTTGGTCGCTTGTAAATTGTGACTCATTTTATTCTTTCTTGCTTTTGTTGATTGTAATAAATACCTACCAATGCCAAACTTTAATAGCATTTTGTTATGGTTTATATAAAATCGCTGCACTGGCGGAAGTGCATATTAATTGAAATCTACAATCTTCATAGTTTAGGACGAATTTACTTGCCTAAAGGTGGTCGCCATCTTGTTTTTTTTTATTCGTATAGCTTTGTCACTTTGACGTTTATGGCAAATCGATCCACCGTGCAGGGCTACCATAAAATAAACCAATATACATATCTACCTACATAGGGAAGAAGTGGGATGAAAGGGTCATTTGAAATACCAGGCAAACTCAAAATAATTTCCGGTAAACAATTTTTTTTAAATGGTTACATTGGTGCACATTCGTTCAAGCTTAAATTCATACTTCAATGATTTCAAAGATGCTGAAGAAGTAAGAGTGTTTTTTGGACGAGCATCACCTGAAATGATGAGCACCGGGTAACACTGAAGCGTCGGGTCAAGGCACCTGTCACAACGCTAATATTTTCGGTAATTTTTTAAATTGACGTTTACGTCATGTTCACGTCAGTCACTTTTTCAATGAAGAGGACCTCACGTCTATTTGGTGCCAACTCAACTGGTGGTGTAAATATTCCTGGAAACCTTCATTGCGAAACGATTTGTTAAGTGCTCCGATTAGCGATTTGTTTCTTAACTATTTTTTATTATTGGTTAGTTTTGTTTAATCATGAACCAATTGTCAGTCAGACTTATATCTACAATCTATACATATAATAAAATCGTAGACTTGCCGTGTGTGTACATTTAATATTTTTGCATAAAAATTATTTAGAAAAGTTAGGAAAAAGGCATAGAACACAAAAATGTAATTTTTGAAATTTTCGTCTGTTTGTCTGTGCGTTCGTGAGAGTAAATTGTGAATATTATGGTTTTGTTTTCAAATTCAAAATGATATTTATAAAAGGGAGACAAAAGCGTGAGTGTGTGAATGTGTGAGAAAAGTTTTTAACTTACGTGTAAGTGCTTAATTATGTTAGTATGTATGTGTCTCAGATGACAGCGGTTTATTTTAGATAAATCATCAAATGTCAATGCTCTGAGCGGAGCGGAAGGGAGTGTCAGACTCTTACTGAAAAAAACCCATCCGTGTTCCTGCAATTGCCCTTGTCGTTGCCTTTCTCACAAATAACAGCGGTAAGACTAATGAATATTTTTCAAACTGGAATATGTAAGACTTGATTGTTACTATCAGTAAAAGAATTCGGTACCTAAGGTAATTATTGTATACAATTTCTTTTGTAGGGTACCGTACCCGAAGGGTAACCAACGGAACCCTATTACTAAGCCTTCACTGTCCGTCCGTCCGTCTGTCTGTCAGCGGGCTGTATCTCAAGAACCGTAAGAGGACAGTTGAAATTTTCACAGATTGTGTAGTTCTATTGCCGATATGACAACAAATTATTTAAAAAAGGTTTATGGTACGGAACCCTTCGTGTGCGAGTCTGACTCGCACTCGGTCGGTTTTTTTAACTTTTTTGACAGTAGAATCATAAGTGATTTTTTGTTGACATAAGATTTGTACCGTATGGTTCATAAATTGTGGTGTCCCTTTCAATACAACCAATTTACGAAAGGAACAAATACACATTTTTAAATATACTAAAATAGCATCCAAGAATTACCAATTATTTAATTTTATTTCAAAATAACAATAATTAAGATTTACCATTCGACGTCAACCTGTTTCAAATATTATTAATAAAATAATTTACTAGAGCCTCAGTAACAAAATTGTCCCTTTGTTCCCATCTTTCCCCCATATACCTACATTCATACATACTTTCGAGAAACTTCACCCACTTTCTGTTAATTTCTTTAAGAGGTTTATTTCGTAATAATATAAATAAATAATAAACATTTAGAAATCCTGCTAAATATTCTCCGCACCATATTGACTTGTTGCTTTGTTGATTTTTTCCCAAACATCGCAAAAACGACCGGTTCTGGGTAAAGGGCGGGAGTAATGCCCTAATCGCAAGACTTAGCAGCTGGATTGAGCATTCGTGATATTGCAGTTATTTTATGAAACAGTTTAACTTTAATTTGACATCTTACACGATTAACCACAACATATTTGTCTTATTTGTAACTATGAATGCTAGTTATTCGTTTAATTAATGAGTGTAACAACAAAGCTCTTATTTCGTACTAAAGATAAATAGATATATTAACAATATATATTTCCATAAAGTATTTTAGGAGTAATTCCGTAAGTATGTGCTCTCATCGTTTACCTACTTTGATCTTTAAATATGTTTTTACGATAAAACATCAAACGAAGTACCGTATTTTCCTTCTTCCCTTATTTATACGACATAATAATAACTTATTTATTGTTATTATTACATGTGTATGTACGTAAATTCATTACTTCATTTTCTCTTTAGGCAAAATTTTCCTTTGTTTCATAAGACGTTAAATCTAGGTACTAGGTGACATGGAGTTTTCCTATTACAGCCGACGATTTAGGTTTCATTGTTCAAACAGACTTAGTCGTAATTTTAATAATCACTGCAAGTCTTGAACACAACATTGAAGTTATTTTCTTGTGCTGTTAGACTATGTCTATAACATAAGGAATCAGTTATTTTAAAAGCTAATAAACTTGCTTTTTCATGTGACCCAGACAAGCATTCATAATGGTGAGTCCTCTAAGAGGTTTCTTGCGATAATAGTGAACCTCCGCTGGTTGCCCGGGTGTTTGAAGGCAAAGAGGAAGAAATAAGCAGAATTCATCAGTCGCCAGTGCAGTGGTTATTGATTGTGACACGGTAATGGGGCGTCTTGTGAGCGGTAATAAATCACTCGCACCGAAGACTAAACTGGCGACCAGCGGATTGACGTACAACTTATGGACGCTCGGTGCGTTGGTCCAGCAACTCGTCTATTTTGCACATTTACATAAACGTGTATCCTTTTAAAGTTTTTAAACCCTTGTGTATTATAAAAAGATAACCAGATTTTATCTTTTACGTTATCTTCACTTCACATCCTTCCTGACCGTTACACTAAGGATATGACGAGGCCGTGTGATTGAGACCAACCAATTTTAATAACTGTTATAGATATTTATTAACTCAAGTATTACGTGTTTCAAACCCTGTTCATAAAGTGCTCCAAACTTTTGGAAAATTTGGTTTTATGTTGGAATTATTTTATATTTTTTAAAGTAGACTCCGGCAAAAAAGAGTAGCGTTAAGCTTAAATTCAAAATTCTTATATTATTAACCAAAAGCTGTATTTATTAAAGTTGAAACTTGAACATTAATGGTTGTTGGAGTTGGAATTACTTTCTATAGCATTTACGAACTTCTCTCTACTGTTATCTACGAACCAAAAGATTTAAACATGACAGCATAAAATTTCAGGAGAGGTAAAGAACAGCGTGTGTTGGGTCTCGTCAGGCTGAGACTTAGTGCGGCGCTATGTGTGGCGTCGCGGCGTCGTCTGCTCCTCGCAGCGCGGCGCGACGTCCGTCGTATGCAACGGGGGTTTGCGCCCGCGCAGATCGCGCGCCACCGGAATGCAAGCCAAGCGTCGAGATTAATCGTTATACTGCCTAGACTGTAATGCAGTATTGTTAATTTTAACGATGCTGTCGTGTTGATAGAATAAATTTTATTGCTTTCCTGACATCTTCATGAGCCAATGACCCACAGTTACTTACGGTACTTCCTAGGCATGTAAGTGTTTAGCCTCGCTATGTACCTCCATCCTTAGCACAATATGTGTACTTAGTACACTCGACGAGCGATGAGAAACTCAACTTTTGTCTCATCCTATATTTACTAACTAACTTCATCCTTATCGAAGTCCCTGATACCTGTATACCTTGTTCACTTGTTCTGCGATGTGTAACAATCTTTTTTTAGATTAAGTGTTTTAGCGAGTCCGTTTCCCAGGCTGGGTTATTTATATCGACGACTTTCTCGTTGCGAGTCATTTAAAAACATGCAATGGTCTCAAACGTGCACACGAATTCAGAAAACCGGTAGATATTATTACGGAGAGACCAATAATGACTGCAGAGCATTACCGTTTAATCTCATTAAATATTTGGGTACCCGATTGGTACAGTTACTTGCGCAGTTCGGTGACGACTTTGCAGTCCGCAAGCGTTATACCTAGTGCTTTATTTATATTCACAGGTTAAACTTATTCAACAGATTTGAATCTTAAGCTTGATATGTAAATTGGCTTAGAATTCTTAAGAATAAGGCAGTCAAGTGCGAAACGTGGATCGTGGGATTTGTGCTTCGTATAATTTGCTTGTTAGGCATCAAACCACTTCTAACTCGTCTCGCTTCAAGATATATAGGCAATGTAGGTACTAACCACGGTAATGAAATAGCTCTGTAACCCTTTAATAGGCATAATAATTTTGAAATTAAAAAATTATGCCAGTATTGTCATAGGTTGGTAGGGCATTATGGATAAAACTTATGTTATAAGAATATTGAATGAATGATTGATAATTTTCAAACAATATAATCGATAATACCATTAAATCATCAGTTTATAAACTGTGAAATGCTGGTAAAAATATTACCTCTGTCTTAGAAAAGGCTTCTGTCAGTAATAAAAGTAATATTATAAAAATAAATGCCTTTGTTTCTATTCGTGGCGTGTTTGTAAGAAACAAATCATTAAACAAAGTGTGTTGGTAACACAAATGTCAACTTGTTTCTACTCTGTAATAGCGAGTAATCTACGAGCCTCATTATGGAGTCGGCTCTGAAGACTTACAACATTCTAGGGGAACGACAAAAAACTATAACATAACACACCTATTAAATTAATTTTATTTATATCAATATACAAATAAAATTACAATTAATTTCGAATTAAGCGTGTCTCTGAAATACGCTGAATGTAAATAAAGTTATTATATGTTTAATATTCTGTGTATGTGCAAGTAAGTAGCTACACACTACACACGTCTTGTTCAGCTCAGTCTGCGGCGACCGAATTGATGAATGACGTATCGAATGATTTGTCTCAGTTACTTCTGTCTCGCAAATTATCAAATGACTCCTCCCGCTCTGGGCGGAACAGAACGGAGTGTCAGACTCTTACTGACTAAAAACCCATCCGTGTTCCTCCTAATTCCCTTTGCGATCCAGGGGTGCGGTGACTCTTTCGAACAAATCCCACAACCCTAGCAGTCAGTCTCGACCCTACGGCATTCAATATACTTACATTGCTTCGAAAATCCAATACTCTTTGGATGGTAGGTTAAAATTGACTTATTTTTATTCAATATACCTCCAAACTTAAGAATGAGTTTCACGCTTCACCGAGTGACAATGATGTCATCACATAATTATGCAAATCATTGAATTATGTAAAAAATACAATATCCCCTTGTTTGTCCTTCCATTGTGAGACAATTGGTCAAAGTGTCTTATTATAGCCATGGAAATCAGCAGGTGACTAAATTTGCAGCTCACGAATCGATCTCGATGAGCTGATCGATGTGCCGTTCAATAGGGAACATGCAATATTTCCGTCTTGCTTCCTTTTTAAAGAATTCTTTGTAAAATAGACCACACATAAATTAAAAAAAATAAAGCTCTTTAATTTCTTTTCAAAATTGCGGTTTTAAACTGACAGTTTGACATTTCGCCTGAAAAAGGAAGATGGGACATAAGTATGCCTTTTCGTTGTCATAACAGCAGTGACGTCACTAAACGCTGATTGTTGTTTTAAAATACGTTCCGTTTTAAAAACGGTGCAACGGCCTTTATTTTATACTTTTTTACCATTTCATTACAAACATTTGATTTCACATTTTGATTTATATTTATTAATAGTTGTATGTTTAAGTTAAGTTAGCTTAGTCTATTTTAAGTTTCCTTCTTTGTCTCTTTACACACTGTGTCTACGTATCTTATACCACTGTCTTGTCGCAGGTCTGCTGGAAGAAATTTCTTATGAAATAAGCAGTACCTTTGTGCTCTTCTCACTGTATAAATTTTCGTTTTTTAAGTATATTGTGTGTACATAAATAAATAAATAAACATTCTCATAAATTCTATATTTGCATCTTTCCTATTCTGTCAACATCTCACGGTGTAAACTTAGATGGAGTGAACATGAAGTGATCTGTCATTTCAAATTTTTGTACGGATTGACAGCTCACTTCATGTTTCACTTCACCTAAGCTTTCATGGTGAGAGGTTTACAGAGTCGAATTGCTGTCGAAGTGAAGGCTTGCGAGAAGTGATCACGAAGTGAAGGCTTGCGAGAAGTGATCACGAAGTGAACTGTCATTCGATCTTGATTACATGGATTGTGTTGTATATTTTGTGTGGACACTATTGAGGCACATTTTCTGTTGTTTAAATGGGTATAATGCTAAAAAGTTTGAGGGGTTCGTGGCTAAATAATAACAGCCACACGAATCAATCTTTAAGGTTAAGCAACGCTTGCCAAGGTTGGTATGTGGATGGGTGACCATCTTAATATATCGAGTTTTCTCCATGCTTCGGAAAGCACGTTAAGCCATTGGTCCCTGCTGTCATTTGTAGATCTTTGGCAGTCGTTACGGATTGTCAGAAGCCAGTAAATCTGACTCCAGTCTTGCCAAGAAGTACCGTGTTGTGGAGGCAGCCGCTCTACGTAAAACACTGGTATTTAGCTGAATCCGGTTTGACTGGAAGCCGACCCCAATATAGTTGGGAAAAGGCTAGGCAGATGATGATGAATGCTAAAAAGTTTCTGAGTCTATCGTGCCTTATGTATGTAAGTTTTCTAGCTGTCACTCGAATTGTTATAAAGGTACCTATGCTTCTAAGCAGAACGTTTTATCTGATAAATTGCGGTAACATTCGAGAACTATCTCAAAACGCATCCAATGCTTGATGACACTTCTAGGGATGTCTTGAACAGGTAATTATGTTACTTCTTTTTGACCTCTCTGGTCATCGAACACATTACTTATTAACGTTCTTATTAAGCAACTTGTATCGTTCAGTTTTCTTTTTATAGGCAGGTACTTGCAATATGACGTGACGTGACGTTATGATTATTGGGTTATTATTTATTTGCGTACTAATTCGCCAGTGACGGCAACGCAAGCGTATCGGCTACGCATGGATTTGCGCGTAGCAATTCGTAGCTGATATATATCGTTTGTGTGCTCTCAGTCGTAAGAGTTACTGAAGGAAACGAGTTATATCATCTTGCTCGTAGGCGGAGGGCTAACAACCTTGACGACCTAAACGGCGCCCGAGCAGGAGAACTGTCAGCTCTTTGTTCTCCGGGGTGCAGACTCTCATTATCGAACCTAATTATTATCTGCTCTACGAATATTTGTCATCAATCTCAATAAACTCGATCCATTTCTAGGTGAAGTAGTGAGTGTGAAGTGTTTATGCAAATTTTAACTGGCCTATCGTGCGCTATTGTCATTCCAAATCAGAACATCAGACTTTAAGTAGTCCATGAGAAACCAAAAAACCGACCACGATTGATACCGGTTGGAATCTACTCACTGCGATGGGGAAAACCGCGAGTGATAAATACCCGAACAAAAATTTGAAAGTTTTTGGAACATTTGCGGACTTATTTAAAAGTGTGGGTACATACGCACCGACTTATAGCTAAATTAAATATTTATTACTTGAATACGAATAGATTATTGTCACAGCTAGCTGTTCCAACATACTATAAGTATGTAATTGAAAACAATAAAATGCGATTTTAATGTGTTTCGAGCAGCAGCAGAGAAAAACAAACCCTAAATGTACAAGTGACAAGTTGGACACTGGTTGTTTGTATCGTTCGATTTAATGAGACGCGCGGTGCTGTGACTGCTGTGAGCCTGGAGGCCTTTTTCATCGGCTAAATTAATTCGTTGAACTGCGTACGACGCATGAGGGCTCACTAAAAAGCGTATGGGAACAAGCGGAAGTGCAAACCATTACCAAATGTGTGGCTGGCATGCTTCTGAGAAGCCGAGCTTTGTTTTGATCGGCTGCGAAACACTTTTTGCAGATGCAATTTATTGTTCGTGCTTTTTGTATTATTTTATTAGGTATCAAAAATTATACTAGCTTTGTTTCTGGTCTGACAGCAATAAGCATGAACAGGTAGAAGCTACAATAAGATGCCAGCATTTGAACTTTAGACCTTAAAATTAAATAAATGGCGAGCTTGGGCTGTTGCAGCTTCAAATGCTAATTTACGTAGCTGTAATAAAACGTCCTTTAATAAAACTATTTCGCGCAATGTCTGCCCGCGAGCAGATTGCTATCTCAGAAAAATAGAAGTTTCCGTAGAAAACAAAAAATATAAAATAAGTAGTTACGTGCAAATGCAGCTGCGAGCAAACGAGAATATTGCATATAAATAGTAATTTATCAGTAATTTAAACTTGAGCCTGAAGTGAGGTAATATTTTCTTTTAATGGAAGACTAATCTTATGGTTGTTTTGTCACCTGCATTTGCTTTAATCTATAAAAAACACAAGTATAATATGATGTTTGCTGATGGAAAACATTCAAGATTCCCTAGGTACAAGACGTAGGTAGTATTTGTCTTAAGCTTACCAAGTTCAACACGTATTTTGAGATATTTTGACGATTACATAACTTTGTTCGGTGTTTTTTTTAAATATTGTGTTTCAGTGCAAGCAACTCGGTAACAAAGTGTAAAAGATTTCGTTGATAATAATAACTGTACCTCTTAGTTGTTATAATTAATGAAAATTAACGTCTCTGAGCTCAAAGGGTTTATTGTGTAACGATCCCTGTGAAACCCTAAACATTTGAGCGTAATTAGAATTAATGAGAAATGGACAGAGGCGTCCGTTGACAACGAAACATGATACATTACTGCGCACCGCCACTGATCAATGAGCTGCTCCTTTCTGAATTTCTGTACTTATATAATTTTCTAAATCACAGATGAGTTTTGAACGCAAAAGAGAATATTCCTATTACATCTATACTAATATATAAAGCTGAAGAGTTTGTTTGTTTGCTTGATCGCGCTAATCTTAGGAACTACTGGTCCGATTTGAAAAATTCTTTCAGTGTAAGATAGCCCGTTTACCGAGGAAGGCTATAGGACATATATCATCACGCTAGGGCCAATAGGAGCGAAGCAGACGAAGTTGCGCGGGTCAACTAGTCTAGAATATACGAAAGGCATTACCCATCAAAAAGCTACAAAACTCCCTTTGTAACAGAATTAAAAAGTCGAACGTAGAGATAAGTTTACGAGCCCACCTGGATGAAAAGTACTTATGAAGCTGTGAAAATCGCTCGTAATTCATCCGTAGTTCACAAACAAACGTGGGATGCAAATCCCGGGCTCGGGTGTGCCTGAGCCGTGTACGCTGTGCAGGCCAGCCGCCCAGCCCGCACGCTCCGCACACTCGCACCGCCTCGCTCCGCACCTCGCACCTCGGTCAGCTTCCGTCTAGTCTAGACGGAGATTATGTAAAATGGAATATAAGCTTATTCGTTTTTCACGGCCCTTTATCGCAAAAGCAAATGTGCATTACGGACTTGGATATTGACATTCGTTTATTTTTATTGGGATGTTTCCGCAGACTTATGTTTGGTATCATATTGAATAGGTAGGTACCCCTGTTTGTGTTCCGATGTTTGGATTGCTGGCATACCGCTTTGAATAAAAAACATGGACGGTATTTTTACTCTTATTCACGTAGCTTTGATTTTGTTTGTTTGAATCAACATGCTTTCGATTGGCTAACTTTAACAATGAGTGTTCTTTTTAGTGCTTATAGAGTTAACTAGCATTTTTATGACAAAGTATTTTATAATAGCTTTATGATTCACATTTGTTCAATATAAACAAGCAAACCAAACATTCGTAGGAGGAACGGCAGATGGCACAAGCAACGATTGGAAATTAGCCCACTAACATTACCCATTGTTATTATTAATGACCGTCGCTCGGTGACATGCCCTTCCAAATGTTTACAAAGGAACACCAAATCCGTCGCGCAAATGCTTACCTCGCTTTGGGAACCCTCTAAATAGAAATTGCGGAAACTTAATATAAATCGAAATCGAATAATCCATTCTTGTGTGTGCAGGGGATGTTTGGGAGGATAAATCTCAATCGGGGGTGAGGAGAGCTTCGCGGTGCAGTGCGGGAGCGCGGGAGGGTCGCAGACGGCGGTCTCGGGCTCCAGGCCGGCCGGCCATCTGCCGCGCCATAAAATCGATATTATTTAGCAGCCGGGAGATATATCGGTGATACGGCGTTACGGCGGCCGCTCGCGCTCGCTGCCCGCGCCGCCGCCGGACACTTGCACTCTATTCTACGTCACAATGAATCATCATGAATTGACTGATAGTAGGTATCTAACGATGACGTCTAGCATTAACAAGAATTTTCCACTCGAAGTTTAATTTTTTAAATTCTTCTAAATGATTATCTTTAAGAGGTATCCTAACTTTTCTCTCAAGACGAGTCATCATGCGCGCTTACAGTCATCAAGATGTAAATTGTAGTATCTTTCTTAATGACTCTCAAATATTAAAATCAAGTAATCAAACTTGATTATGGACGAAGAGCTTCTACACTTTTAATTGAAGTAGTTTTTTCTTGTTTATAATATGAAATAAGAGCTGTTATTGAAAGTGTGTGAATCTAAGACATGTAATAAGATCGTACACCTGAAATACTTTTGATTCGAGAACACATGTTTAGTTATTTTACTTTTAACAAACAGTACCTAAACATAAAAAAATCAGATCACTAAAAATAAATAAGCAAGAGAACGGAAATAAAGTTTGAGAAAACTTTTGTTCGTAACAAAATAATGGATGAACGGATCAAAATAAAAGGATGCATTTTATTCTCCACTCTCGAGGTATTGAGCTATTTTGAGTCTGAGGATTTTTAAAATTCCAACTCAATCAAACTCCAATGAGTAAGGTACATCCTACGAGGAAAACAGACCCTCAAAACATCTCCAACGTACCCGGACTTTTGGCCACGGAATCTATACGAAACATGCCTTTCCGTTAAATTATTAGCAGTTCCTAAATAATTCTAAGCACTTTGCCCGGTCGGAGGCTCGTAAAGTTCTTTGATTAACTTTTGGAAGTGAGGCGGTTGAATCCAAGCGTGACATGTGAGCGAAGTGGCCAATCTCTGCCACATTTCACGCATGTGTGAGAAGCTAAAAGTATGTTGAGTGGCCTTTTCATTTAGAACTTTGAAATCTTTCTCAAATGTAAGATTTTGAATGCTTTTGCAATCAGCTTTATTTGTTACATTTGAAATAATTCTTTGTTTTCATCCATTTAATAAAGTCGTCAACACTTCGTCTCCGTATGTCACTGATGAATTTTACTTAGTCGAAGTGGAGAAGTACTGCTCGCTACCAAGAGTGATAACTTTTGTGTGCCTATCTATATTATGTAGAACGTATTGGTGTTCTGTTGTCGGCTTGTCGCCGAAGATACAGAAAAGAGGGTTTTTTGGCAGACAGCCATAAAAATGAAAAATATTTAATTTAAACTTTGCATTGTTAGGAAAGTTTAAGACTCTATGACTCACCTACGAATGAAAAATACCTGGCCCGGTGAATTAAATCTGCGCAGTTATGTGACGTCAATGTACATGGTAAGTGGAAGGTTTGCAAGAAACTCTTGGAGCGACGCATCAAGCACGTACTTCCCCAATCTTGCCGTGGTGAGATGGCGGGGCGGTGAGTCACGGGCGGAGGCGGGCGCGGGCGCGGGAGCGAGCCGGCGCCAGCGCCGCGGCCTGCGCGCTCAGCCTGCAGCCGCGCGCCAACATTCCACGCGATCGTTGCCTCCCTGTGTTCGTAACCATTCTGATGCAATATTCAACTTTACTGCGTCCTTGCAATGCCGTAATTCATTACAACAAGTTTAATCGCTGTGCAGTCATTTTTATCATTTTTCTCCCTTACAGGTTCTATCATGTCTTATATCCAAGGCCACTTTAGCGACCTTAATTATGGACGGTCTGGAGTCTGGAGCCTTGACAGGAATGGCATATATAATATTTTCGTACAGATTAATTGAGTGTTGAAGTGGGCTCTACCTAACTGGAGCCCAGTTGGTACTATTCACTTACAATAAGTAAAGTACTCGAAAATAATTATTCTATGATCAAAAATGTACTTGCTAAGATTTTTTGTGAAGCGTTTAGAAAGGGAATAAGTGTGTGGGAACTGAAAACTTGGAAGCCTTACTTATGTATTGGGTACAGAAACAAATAGTCGTAGTAGAGCATGTTAGCGTTATACAAATAAGGTTTCGAGTGTCTGTCATGACGAGTGGCAAATTGGCGTGGTCTGTGCATTTGTTCCACGCCGGCGCCGCAGCCACGGCGCGCGCCGCGCCGGCCGCCGGGCGGGCCCGCTCGCAGCCTTGTGCCATCTCGCCACTGTCAATGTCACTGTCATTGGTTTCGCCAAAGCAATCAGCTGATCCACTTTATTAATTAACTTTTTACGTTTATTAAACCGACGTTCTTCTATGTTGAAATCCTATGGTGTTGTACATTTTCTTTCCATTGTTTAGGGTTCCGTAGTCAAAACCCTTTACGAGTTTCGCCATGTCTGTATGTCTGTTTGTCCGCAGTTTAGTCCAGAGATGCTTATCAATAGAAAGTTGGAATTAGGTAATATTGGTACCTTTATACGAGTATTATATTAGTCACGCCGAAAAAGTGGTAAAATAAAATATAAAAAAGTAGTATATGGTAGGGCTTACCTATACGTAAAATGCCACAGTGTGGGATAAACTACTACCTCGTTTATAAATATTGAGAGTATGCAGAAACCACTTTTTCATCCAAGGATCCGTTTGCCAAATATAAAGGTAAATTTTGTTAGACTCAAGTGTTTCCCCTCTGTACCAGCTAAATGGTTGTATTTTAAGACGTGAAAAAATTAATGGTAGTACCATATATAACGATTAAAAGGAAAATTATGACAGCTAAGTAGGCTTTACAAGTTTACGAGCAATGGTCTACCAACTTCAATCCTTGAAGAAGGAAAATTTAAAGTACAAATTCCATTGAAAATTAGTTACCTAGATAGGTTGTTAGTTACGTAAAAAGACAATAAATATCAATTCAAACAAAAACCACCATTGTAGGTCGGTCATTGTGACGTGAAACTACGGAACCCTATACTGAACGTGGCCCGAGACGCACATGACCTTTTTTTTATCACGCACGCTACTTTACAGTCAAAGCAACACTTAAACCAAACACAATCGTTGCAATCATTCGAAATTTGATTGCTCAGAACACTCCAACAATGACAAGAGTGATATTTATTTCGCCAAGTTTACCTATAAGCAATTTCCATCGGAAATTCTTATAGGCACCATATATGTGGTTATCTCTTTATAGACAGCTCGATAACCGATAACCTCTTGGCACCGTAGGTACCTGAGCCGATAGCTCGGTTAGAACTGCCGTTACTTGTAGAATCACACGCACAATCCTCCTAGCATTGTGCTGCGCCACAGGCGCGGCGCGCGGCGCTTACTAGCTATCGATGCATCGGGAATTCTATTTCTAATTATAGATATACAAGTGTTAAATAAAACTCGACTTAAAAAGTCGATCCTCTAAAAACTAAGTAACTTGACTATTGAGATGAATCATTTTGGAAAAACTGTGTCCACATTTTGCCTACAAAGATTCCTTTGTAGTTAATTTTGCAAAAAACGGCAGGATGCGGAGTCGGAGGCGTGTCGAGTAGAACGGCAGCGGCGCGGCGTAGGGCTGCGCCCGCGGGAAGACGCGCGGCGATTAGTAGGCGCCTGGAAACTAATCGATTCGTAAAGAGGCTTATCAATATGTGAGCAATGAATCATCTCCCATGTTAGGCGGAGAGAATCTGGCGTCTTATTAAACTTGTCACAATTGTAATGATTAGCGAAGAGAATGATTCGATAAGTGGTTCCATTTCCTCAGAGCCAAGGAAAACCTAGAGCGGTGGAGGCAGCCCTGCGCGGAGGCGGGCGGGGCGGGCGCGGGGTGCGCGCGGGGTGCGCGAGCGAGGCTGCTGCGAGTGTCCGCGGCTGTCAGGCCGGACTAACCCGTCGCTCCAGGTCAGCGCTCCAGCCGGCTATTTATAGAGGTGCCCCTTAAACAGAGTAATTATTCATTGATTAGCACTGCGAGGAATAGGGGATTGCGCTTCTGATAGCCATCGCGTAAACGAGAATCGTCGCCGGCGCCGCGCCTCGCCCAGACTGCTCCCTGTAATATACCAGCTACATCCATAATAAAAACTTATGACATCTTATCCCATGCCAATATAAAGTACTACAGACATAAAGTACTCGTTACTTAAATATCTTGAGATAATTGAATATGCTTCGTTAAATTGCAGTTCTGTTTATGTACCTATGGGTGTACCTAATGTGCGTCTATTGATATTTGGAAATGGTCTTAATACTCGGGGAGAGGTTTGCCCCGGCAGCTTTCCTGTCGTTTATTTATAGGGCGAATGTACCTACGTGACAAGACTCGCACACTCAAACAGATCTAATAATATCAATTGCTTAAATAAACTTCGTAACTAGAAGTAATCCGAGTTTTAGAGATCCTTGAGTGATCGGATATGAGTGATGGTAATCATTGACATCTCTTATGTAAGTATAGGATGAAAAAAACCATTAAAAAGTTGACCCTTCAAAATACCAGTCTAGTATATTTTTTTTCAAATTGCAGGGAAACAACTTGTATGTTTGGGGTGCATGCTTCAGTACTTACAAGGGTGCTGCGGGTAGTTTTTAAGTTAAATTTAAAACATTTTTTCGTCAAATAAAAAACAATCTAATCTGTTTTATCTTTAACAATTCCGGAACCAGAAAGATCCCAGGTCTGCTTCAGTACAAAAACACAAACTTGCCAAGTGCGAGTCGGACTCTCTTGCAAAGGGTTCCAAACGAATTTAATTAAAACTCTCACAGTAAGCGCTTTCATTTAATATGTCACACGATATTGTTCAAAAAACTTTTTTTTTATTTCCTAGTTTGACCCCGAAAAATTACCCCCGAATTTAATAATTTACATAACGCGTCCGTGTTTGGGTCACAAAAGTCCATAAATGTGTACCAAATTTCAATAGAATCGGTCCAGTGGATCCGGAGAAAACTGGCCGTGATCACCCGAGTGAACCTATGAGTTCCGTCTTTTGTTCGGAACTTTAAAATGACCACATTAATGACAAGAACAAGTGACTCTGGGCTTCTCACATACGTAACTATTTGACTCACGCAACTTCGTTTGCGTCACAATTGTCATTACTGCTCCGCTCCTATTGGTCTTAGCGTGATGATATATTTATAGCCTCTAGCCTTCCTCGATAAATGGGACACACACACACAACACACACTAACACTGAAATAATTTTTCAAATCGGCCCAGTAGTTCCTGAGATTAGCGCGATCAAGTAAACAAACAAATAAACAAACAAACTCTTCAGCTTTATATATTAGTATAGAAGTATAGATACTTAGATGTAATTTAATTGCAATGTTACGATTTTTACGTGTGCATAATAAAAATAATGCATAGTTATAATTTAGTTATTTTTTTACAAAAATCATTACCGATTTTGACAACTATATTGTTTTATGAATTAATGCAAACGAAATAAGCTGATATATCTACTACGACCAGCTACGACCACTACGAGTGCTACAACATAAAATATGGCATGTTTCACTTTTGATAATGCGTCTTTAATAGGCATCATAAAAGCTTAAATGAGACTATTTCAATACATAATATTAACTATCATAAACTGAGTATTATAATATGCATAAAACGGATACTAGTATACTGGTACAGAAAAATAATAATTAAATTAGAATATGTAGGTAAATAAAACCGTAAAATACCGTAAACTCGGATATGGTAACCGAGTTTTTTCAACTGTGTAATAATAATAAAACAGTGAAGATTATTTTGGCGGATTTTCTTTCTCTTTTGTACAGATGTCATTAATAAACGAATGGCTGTATCGCTTATCTATACATAAGTTTATTAAAATGCGACACGATTTTGGTGGCTTTTAATTATCAATAAAGAGTGGCTTATGATAACTTAATCACATAAAACACACTTTAAAGAAATATGTGTCTTCGCATGATGTGTGGATCAAGACTCCAATATTATTTTAATTTAGTGAATAAATATAAATGTTACAGGAATACAGGCATTAACATTCTCTCTTATACCTACACATTCAATATTTTGACATTTAACTTTACCAAGCTACGCAATTTATGAAAATACTAAATTTTATTTTGTAATAAGTAGACTAGTTTCCATCATCAATAAATTGCAAATCTATTTAGTCCATCAATTGGAGTATTGTAAAATAATGGAAACGTATTTTTTATTTTTGTAAATCAGTTAATATTGACAAAGATAACACGCATCAAGGCTCGTGATGTCAGAACGCACAAAAAATTATGACCACGGCGCGGCGTGACATATTGACAATTTTAAATGCGTCGTATCTGACGTAGATTTTGAGTTTACGTAACAAAAGAAAAAAACAGATATCTAGTACATTTTTGATAATCTCACGGACGGAATAATTAGATTCTTTCTATGAACAAGCAAATAAAGACAATCAGCTGAATATCGGCTTGTCTGGAAGCTGAGTCCCATTTAGTAGGGAAAAGGCTAGGGAGGTGATGATATTTTTGAAAAAAATTACAGGGTGTTTGTTTTTTACACTCCTTGCTAACAGCATCTGGGAGTTACCATGTACTAATAACAACCCCTTGTATCGATTACTAGTGATAGTGATCTAAAAATACTGATAATAGGTCTGTTTGACTATAAAAGTACAGTTTTTGTGTCGTAAAACGATTGATGTCGGTCACATGTTGCCATCGATTTACATATTAAAGATATTATAGGTTTTTGAAACGTTTTGTTTGACATATTATTTCGAAAATTGAAAAACGTCAAAACAGTTGCAACTACGCCGTTTAATGTTGATCTAATAATCCATATCAATAACGGTTTCTTCCAAACGTCACTCTTACATTATTATCAGGAAAGTTGCGAATACTGGTGATTTGCCATTATTACTTAAATTGTTTAAAAACCCTTCCTAGTTTTGTAATGCCTTAAGTGAAGTTTGACAAAAAAGTACTCAAACTAAAATTTTACAAGTTTTCAGACAAAGTGAAGTTTGACAAATACCTACTCAAATTAAAATTTTTGAAATTTTCAGACAAGGTAAAGTTTGACAAATACTCAAACTAAAATTTTTGAAATTTTCAGACAAGGTGAAGTTTGACAAATACTCAAACTAAAATTTTTGAAATTTTCAGACAAGGTGAAATTTGAAAAATACTCAAATTAAAATTTTGCGAGTTTTCAGACAAAGTGAAGTTTAACCAATACTCAAATTAAGTTAGCAAAAGGAGAGTGGTGATATAAATACTGTTATGGTATTTCTGTGGGGATGTCTTAAGAGGAAATGCTAGCGGCGAGACTTTGTATGTCAAAAGTCATAATCCGAGGTTTTTTTTTTAAATCAAACTCTGCCCCACACTAGGAATTTCTCCTGTATCATGAGTGCGTTTACAAACATACAAACTCACACACACAAACATCCAGACCCGGAAAAACTATCTGTAGGCCATACAAATATTTGTTCCGTGCGGGAATCGAACCCGCGATACGTAGCGCAGCAGTCAATCGCTCAACCACTGCGCCAACCGTGCGTTTTTTACAAAAAAATACAACCGACTTCCAAAAACAAAACACTACAAAGTATAAAATAACTTTAATTTCGAAAGTCGGTGTCAAAAAACGAAAAATTACCAAAAGCTTTTTTTATACTTTGTAGTGTTTTGTTTTTGGAAATCGGTTGTATTTTTATATTGTACCTATTATCGGTAGTTTATGTCGGGTAGATTAAGTGGGTCGCCTTTATAAGACGCCTAAATGTTTCCAAAATGGTATTTTACACAGGTAAAGCTTCTTTATTAGTAGGTACCTACTTTCAACGACAAAATATTAACATAAACTAAGGGCTTGTTAGAAGGCTTACTGCAACATATTAATTAAAAATTCGTTGTCGTAAAGTTCTATTTACCATTTTGCAGGAGTGATGTTTATGTATGCAGTTTCATATTCCACTTAAGTACAGGTGCAAGTGTATCTCTGAAGATTCCATACAATTTATGTTGCACGTATAGATGACTTCGTCGGCCTATTAATACATCGATAGATACCGTCGAGAGTCGGGTGTTACACTTTAAATGAGTCACAATAAAAATATTCCAGTTTTACAAGTTACATCGTGTATGCAAAGCGTGAGAATATTCTGTGAATTGGGTGTCTACGTATTAATTAGCTTTTGCTTCAAAAATAAGGAAACCCGTTACAATTTAGCGTTATGTAGAACACTGACAAGTTGTTAAAGGAGAATGAAATTCTCGTTTTGAACGGTAAGTTGATGACTAATTCGATAACAAAAACGAAATCAAAAACAGTATTTCCAGCTACTCACAAGTCACAGGTTGGGCTAGGCTTGGTTAGTTACCGTATTTAATTTACGTTATCCTTAACTGTCGACAATATAAGCCTATTTGATTGGATGCGAGTACACACAGCTCCATTTGAGATTAACGGAACAGTGTGCGGTGACATTGCCCTCGTATCAAGACGCAAACATAAGAATTTTTATTTCAATGAACTGTGTAAACAAAAATGTTTGCTAACTATATGAAGTAGTAGGCCGTTTCATACGGAGGTAATGCGCTAACTGTTTTTCAGAAACGAAGTTCGAACACGTATCACGTTTCATCGAGACATCGGTGAACAATTCCCAGGCTTGACCGGTTTTATAATCGGGAAATTCGTGGAAGGCTCGCGGCGACCCGCTTCATTTCGAGTGTACTCTCTTCATACACGCCATCTTATTGCACTCGGCGAGGAAAATCGACATAATATTTACAGGTGTACCTGCTTGTATAACTCACACCGTTTAACATAATGTAATAAGCAGAATTTTCAAGAGGTAGGTATCAATAAAACCTTAACATATATGTGTTTACCCCTCTGCGATATTACTGAATCTAATGTATTTATTTAAGGTGAATGCTCCAGGGTAGCCCGCGAAATTCAAATATTTTTATGTTTTTTGCAATTTGCCGGTCAGTGTGAAGCTGTATGTGGACCAAATGCGATCTGCGCGAATGAATATTTCAGAAATAATCATTCTTTCGAACTACATGAACTTAGAGGGCTATATTGATGATTAAAATGTTTATAATTCTTTAGATAAATACGCGTTACGGTCGCAGATCGCATTTGGTCCACATACAGCTTCACACTGACCGGCAAATTGCAAAAAACATAAAAATATTTGAATTTCGCGGGCTACCCTGGAGCATCCACCTTAAATGATAATAATAAGTAATGCCGATGTATTGACAGAGTGCCTGTCAATTATGATAATGATTAAGATACAATTCTGCGTACCCAGCGTAGTAAGGAAAATTACTAGTAGGCATAAAAAGTCCCCGAGTAAAGTCCGAAACATAATTTGAAGAATTCCTGATTCATATAGCCTGCTCAACGGTGAACCGATTAACAAAGATATTTTTTGTGTTATCGAAGAGTCGTTTCGTACTACAAAGTATTTGGTTTTCAAACCACAGTGTGAAAAACCCTATAGAGGGTTTGCGGAACAGAGAGTAAAGTCCCGAAAAACTCCATTGAAAAGGAAGGACCCTCCGACCAGACGGTTGTTGTGTCCGGTGTGAGCAACTGCCCGATAGTTGATATTCGGGCTGATGTATATATTCAAATCGCACGGTAAACTCTGCTTGCACGATGCAGGACTTTGACGTAGTTGTTCGCTGCTAGTTGGATAGATGGAATTGCGGTTTTTTTTCTATTTGTGATGGGTTTGATTTGGGTTTTTGTTTGTGATGTAGATTTGCTCCGTTGGTTTTTCTTCCGGCATTGATGCCTCTACAACCCTGATATCTGAGAAGAAGTGTTTGACCAGGTTTATAGTATATACCCATGCAGCTCGATATATCCCCATAGTCAATTTTTTATGTTACATTATTATTATGTTGAAGTATTCTTTGGCATAGCTTTGAAAATATCAAGCCTATATTAATAAACTTAACTCTCGGAGGTTCTGGTTAGGGGCCTGCAAGGATCCTTTGGCGGATTCCTCTAATTGAAACTATTGCAATCCCTGAGCTAGTCCATTTCTTGCAAATATCTACTAAATAGCAAAACCATTCAACCCTAAACTTTTCAAAGTTATAGTGAACAGGATTCTTCTGAGTAAGCTCGCTCCATCGTCCACTTTGTCTCTGTCACCTCTGACCTAGACTTGAGTCAAGAGAAAACCCATCTCAAGTAAAAAGAAAAACAAAATAAAGCCTGCGAAGCTTTAACGAATTTTTTATGAATATTTGGCTTAGAGAGCACCCTACATGCTGCGTTAAATAAATGTATGATAAAAGCATATGAAACAAAATTATGCTTAAACATTTACCCTCAGCATCCCCTACTCACGGTTCCCCGAAATGGACTTGTTACAAATTTAATAAAGCACCGAAAACTTTATCAAGGAAAAAAAGTACACTGGGAAATGATTCAACAATATTCTACCATCCTGTAAGCAATCTGCTTAATATAGTCGAAAAAAAAACCGGTCACGTGCGAGTCGGACTCGTACACGAAGGGTTCCGTACCATAAACCTTAATTTTTATTATTTGTTGTTATAGCGGCAATAGAAATACAAAATCTGTGTAAATTTAAAGTGTCTACCTATTACCGTTCTTGAGATACAGGCCGCTGACTGACAGGCATACGGACGGACGGGCGGAGACTTAGTAATAGGGTACCGTTGGTTACCCTTTGGGTACGGAACCCTAAAACAAACCTAAAGTACCACAAAGGTAAGGTAAGGATTTAGGGGTGACAGATTACCCCTAAATCCTGTAACAGCAGACATGTATCCGACGCAACAGTTACTTAAAGTACCTATACTTAGCTTTAAATTGTGGTAACAGACGAGACACTACAGATTTATATATTTTAAGATATTTTCACCTCACCCCAAAGATCTAAGGAGTTGCTAAAATAGCTCGGGTAAGCTCGGGTCACTCGAGATTTTAACCTTTTCCGAATATTTGCGACCTGTCTAAGGTCCACCTACGTAATTTAAAATAGGTAATATAATTAGAAGGAAGTGGAAAATATTTATCAATTTTAATATATAATATTCATAGGTACAAATCATTTTAATCGAACTGCGATCCAAAAGTCCAATAATACTTAAATAAAAATAAACATTTCCATAAACCAAACACAGCAAACCGTTAGCTTAACAACATTCCCCACATTGTGAATGATTTACCGTCCGGGACTACGAAGCTAATATTATGGAAGCAGTCAATAAATTGATAATAATAGATGGGTATTAAGTGTTAGGCGGCGGAACTGGATGCAGTTCGGCGGCTGTACGGTCTGGGGTGGACAAAATCAATAGTCGCTACCTACGAATAGCTACCACTACAAACGTGAAATCTGCACACATCGCGATTCTTTATTCGGCTCATATCCGCCCCGCATACACGCCCAAAATGATTGTCTTCAAGCAGGTGGCGCTTATGATGAACATAATATTGCGGCTCCCATACGTATGCACATTTTATAAACTTACACCAGCATGGGGTGGCGTAATTATGAGTCTCTACAAGAGGCTGTAGGAGCCTTCGGGTTTTCACTTTTTTTACATGAATAGCGGGGAATTAGGTTACATAAAATATTATAAATTGTGCTTCAACTTATTCTGTTCTGTTTTTAATGAAGTGGGATTAGAAACATGGATTCAAAACATTATCTAGGAGAACTTAAAGCATCGCGAATGCTCAAATAAATCAATCGGTATCTCGAGATGAATTTCTAAATCATATTCAGATAAGACGTCGTGTGTTTGGCTGTCTAATAAATATTTTGATTATTCAGCTGTCCCACTACGATTGGGCACACAGATTAAGATTTGCACACAGAACGAGCCTGCACAGTACGGACAACTGAAGCGTACTTGAACGGTCAACTATCAATCATATTTCCGCTACAGTTAAGTCTTAAAAAAAAATGTATGTCACATTGCGGATGCCAAGAAAATACCCTAATAATAAATTAGCATAGTAATGTTTGCGGCCGTTATGTTAGGATTGAGAGCGCTTTAATTAATATAAAAAAGCGGCGCTACGTAGTGTCACTGGCCTGAGCAAATTTGACACTAACCATATCTTGTATTGAAATGTTGAGAAAAAACTTGAAGTCATTAATAACACAGGACGTAATATAATGCAGTTTCGAATTCATGTTCATAATAAACCGTAATTATTCAATTCTTGCTTGGCTATCAGCATACATATAGGTTTAAATCCACAAACCGGAAATGAATCGCGTGTAATCATCAAGTAACATCTACGACACAAAAAATCTCCAAAATATACAGCACCTGTGATATCTAGATCACAACACTAGAATGAGACGGGAAGAGCGGTTATCAATACATTCACAACCTATCTGATGAAATCTGGCAAAATCACCATATAGTGAAATTTTATCCTTCTCTGAAGTGTCCATGTTAGTGCCAAGTAGAGCTTTGGCACTAAATATAACAGTTTAACCCGTTAAGGATAATAATACCGATATTATGTAGATATGGTCGTATTAGATACCGCACATGTAGATAGCTGGCTGGCCGCGCCTACTGGCTCCATTCTACTCCATTTCCCTCCGTTGACTCTAGCTATTATGACGAGAGTGTAAGTAGCTTACACACGATATGTTTTTGTTGAATTCCCCGATTATGAGCAGGCAAGTGTTACTTGTGGGTTTGAGTCATTCTTAAAGTGACCGCCGGTTCTGTGAATGATATTTTAAAAGCTAGGCATTGTTTAGAATATGGTTAGCTTGTATCCCGTGGCGCCTTGTGTATTATTTTATTGATATTTTTTCTGTGCATAAAATAATAAATAAATAATAAAAAAAAATTATAATCTTTCGTTTCTCATGATATTCCTTTTAAAAACTGCTAAGAAACATGGGTTACAGTTACTAATCTAATTCCTAATGTTTATTGATCGTTAAATTATAGTGTTTAGTGATCCGATGAAAGGACGAAACGAGTTATTTAAATTCGATAATGATGTCGATACTTAATGAGGAATTTGTAGGAATTAATTACTGTCCTTCCGGAAAATATAAATGTCTTAATTAAAGAACCATTTCTCTACTAGTAACGGTGATTATTTACGTCGACATCGTACATTGCAATCAGGACAATTTTGTTAATAACGTGATGTTGACCGACGCGACGACTGCGAATATGGTATATTATAGCTATGCAATTAAACATTTATTACCTAACAGTTCACACAAGCAATCATGTCTGATTGACCACCAACCATTCTGCTGAAATGCTGATTGATAACACCAAAGCGTTTTTATGACGAGCACCACTAATCTCTCTACAAACCTATACCAGAACTATTAATTGTACTGTGAATGCAATATTACGGTAATGTAAAGCATTGTTGTTAGAAGGCACTAAAATATCCATAAATTCTTATAAAAATAAGAAAAGGAACTTTGTGCTACTTGTTTGAAAATAAAGTAAGCATAACAATCGCTCCGATAATTTGATTGTGTTACATTGATCGAAAGTGTACACGGTGACGCGACCGACCGACGGTTACGTGTTCCGCTGAACTGAAGGTGACAGATCTGGAAACAGTCACCTGTGCACACAGTTTTCAAGAACATTAGTGCTTGTATTGTTTTGATTCATCGCGATTACCAAATTATTTTGAGGTACATTTATGTATCGTAGCAAACTAAATTAAAGTTCTCTAAAACAAAACGTAAGTAATTTAGATACTTTTCTAATAGGTATTGGAAAGCAAAACTTTAACCAATTTTACATTAGCGAATCGCCATTATTTCAGTTTTATTTATTTTCTTAAAAACACACAAATTACCTTCAGCTAAATAAATAATTATTAATATTTCTCTAAGTAAAAACAATTATTAGCGGTGTTATATAAACCTGAAAATTGTTTGCATAATTAGATGCATTAGTTCTTATGTCACGGTGGATTCAGAACACGTGGCCCATTAGACACCGTACGCACGCCTGCACGCCAGTACCGCGTCCTTTCAGTTGGCCACTGTAATGTTGATAAATTTTCATAAATGGTTATTTATCTGCATAAATCATTTTAGTATATTTGCCCTGTGCCAACATAGATGAAACAAAATAACACATCAGTTAACATTATAATTTATAAACAGTGAATTAACATGCTGAAGTTGTTATTTTGATTAATTTGCTCTTTCATTTTACGTGTTTATTTGCATTTTTAATGCGGTACCTTGAGAAGGTACTTTTTATGAAATTATAAGACAGAATAAAAAAGTATGATGTAATTGTCGTGTTGATGCATATCGAGTGTTGTGGGGTTGCTTGTGTGGGTCGTCGCGTCGCCGTCGCCGGCGCATCCCCGGCGCATCCCCGCGCTCGTCGCCACCGGCTCCACCGGCTGCACTCCCTGCGTACATCTCATTACATCATCGTTATCATTCCTACCTACCTACACTCGAATGACGAGGGTGTATATACAAACTTTTAGTTTTCGAAAACGCTTTGTTTTCTGTATTCATGTTGTTGAGATGGTTACGAATGTTTCAGTTCCATCAGCTTTGTTTCAGAAGTGAATGTGGCACAGAAATTAAAACGTTGACACTAAGAAAACGACACAGTAAACTAAACTTATTTTATTCTTCTTTCGTTCTTAAATGATAATACTGTGGATAAGACAAAAAATAAAGAGCAATAATTTTTAACAATTGTGAAACCCATTTCAAGGCATGTCCACCTTTAGGAAATAGATATCACTTTTTTTTCAAAATTTTTGTAGGTACGTCTCCTACCTTGTCTGTTTCGACAAGGTAGGTGGCGTATCTGCACTTCAATAATTTTATTGTCAAATACAAACAATCACTACGCTCAATGATTTGCAAGATTCTACGTACCTAATATTCGTTATCTGTTATCTAATAATTTATACGTAATATGCGCATTGATTACGGAAACGGTCACGACGACGATGGTGAGAATTTTGCTAATTGGCTATATCTAATAGATAAGCAATAAAATCAATGGGGAGGACATCGACTGCATCTTCAATTTATGCCGATGTGGATTCGCGATGCGTCGGGTTCCGACGCCGGCCCCCGCCACCGGACCTCATATTTATACGCTAAAGCGGGCGCCGCTAAGAGTTCAAACGTGCGTCGGGCGCTCGGAACAGTAGACGATCGAGAGAATCGCAACGCGTGGGTAGACGAGGGCGAGTGCAGTGTGCAGTGCGTGCGTCTTGTGTCGCTGAAAGCTCGCGGCGAAGCCTCCGCGGCGGCATCGGGCGAGCGCCCGCGTAGCGTCAGTGCCGGCCCGGCCGTGCCGAAAGCACCACGCTCCGGCAACGATACGATCTAACTGTTAACTGCTGGACACTGATACACACTCTGTATCAACAACTTTCAATTATACCTTGCCGGCCGTCTAGTGTACGCGAATATATTTATTGTGAAAGACTGGTGAGTTTTCTTGTTTTTATATATTTTTACCTTAAAAAATATTATTTTTCTATATTTAAATGAAAATTCTATTGTTATTGCCAAAAAAAAAAGTTAAAGTAACTAAAAAAGAAATGTGAAATATTATTACATATCGTTGCGCAGCGCGCACAAGCGCGGCGTCTGAAAAAGCCGGTCTGTGAGCTTTTCCACTGTTCAGGCCAGAGAGCGTATTACCGTGTGTGGTTTAGGTGATACATTGTCCGTTAAGGTTACACATTTTTTAATGTGTCACTATTAGTGAATATTATTTTCTCAAAATTAGTTAATCTTCAATTGCATTTTCTTCTAATTCTTTATTGAATGTTTGTATGTTTTGTATAATTAATTTTCCACGGTACAGTATCAAATAAAATCATCTAAGAGCATTACGCTGTTAACTCTGATTGCTGTATATTTGCATAAAATTCAATTCGATTTTTGAAAACAATTACAAAATGCTCTCAATTCTGCGTTTTCTTAGATTATGTACAGTATCAAGTATTTCCTTTTGCATTATTATACATTTTTGTTATAATTTTCACATGAAATTGGTTGATTGGATAAATAATTGCATCGACAGATTGTTTGATACGATTTTTCTGAACAATGAATTTCTTATAAATTGGCATAATTTAATAAAGGTGAAATACATAGTATGGCGTGAGTGGATCGGATACAGCCGCGTGCCACAACAACGAGCGTGGCGGATTCAATATTTCACAGTCACCACCACTAATCATTCACGATTGTACTTACAAAGTAGATTGAAATCAAATCAAGCAGTTGATGCATACAAAGGACATTTTTTACAATTGAATTATACTAATAATATCACAACTAGACAATTATTTCAATAAAATCTGAAATAAGTATTAAAAGTTTAGTAATTTCTAATACAATGTGTTATGTATATTAAATAGTAAAAGTATTTTGAATAAACACGCACATAAGACAGAGTTAATAATAATATGCAGAATTAATGCTAAAAGTAGGTTTGCTTCCCTCATCTCAACAAAAGTTTCCGGAGAGTTCGACGTCACGTACACTTGAAGAAGGAAACGCGAGCTCTCGACGCGAGCCACCCTTTACTTTAGCCCTTCACAAAGTTCCTTCCATAGTAACTGATTCTACCTAATGCTCGTTCAACAGTTTCCATATTTTCCTTCCATTTGATAATTTTCGATTTTTGATTAATTAAAACTATCTTGCAATAAGATAACGAATGATAATTTTACTTTTTTTGCCAATATCTTATTGCTGCCTTAGATTTTCTTCTATACATAGGTATTATCAAAGTTTAAATATTTCCTCTTTGATACAATAATGTCATTTAACCTAAGTTCCCTAAGTTAAGAAGTCGAACGACTGTTCGCCATTGCTCATGTTTATCTTGAGTTCGTTGCGGAGTCCCAGCCCCCTCGGGGCTCATTTAGCAGCGAAATTTATTATTCGGGGTCAGTGTGTTGCCTCTGCGAATTCTGACTCAGAAGTTACATTGGCTGGAATAATAAAATCGAATCAACAGCCGGTCGGCTACGTAGATTTTCGTGAGTGAGCGTTCATTTTATTGCAAACAGTTTTAGGGAAATAATTTTCCGCAGTAAAACTCGTGCGAAGTTGCAAATGTTATATTTCCCTGTAGACTCGGTAGGCTGTCTTTCCTTGAAGTTAAAGAATTTGTCTTTAGGGATTTCCTCATCGTATAAGTAGATACAAGGTAGACTTCGCCGACTGCCGAAGATTTGGTAACGAAAGTCGTCGGCGAATGTGGTGTACGAATTGTCGGTTTCGGTTCGGTTGATTGCGCCGGCGGGCGCGCGGGTGGGCTCGGGCCGCGCGAGTTCAAGTGCAGGGTGAAGGTTCCGCGGCTGGCGAGCGCCGCCGCCGCCGCCGCCGTCCCCATCCGTGCTTTTGTTAGCCACACAGACATCTAACTTTTCATCAATGCTTCTGTCCGATAGAATTACGTCCAATGTTGGTTTTGGAAGCTGCTCGATGAAACGGAATTTTTAGTCTTCTTGGTCATCCAAATTACTCAAACATTATATATTGTCAGCGTACCCGTTGTTAGCAAACTGTTATCTTTGTGCCTTGCAATTTTGGTTACAAATATGTAGTACATACAAAGAAAATATTAGTAAACTCGTCCAATTAATATTCTCTTAAGTGGAGGTATTTGTGAAAGTCTTCATTATTCCATCGCTAAGATAAGTGCTGATGCTCAATTTGTTCTTGGACGATTTTGGCTTAGTATTAAATAGGCAGATGAAAAACTACTTTAATAAAGCTGGCGCTTTCCAGAATATGTCTTTAATTAAACCTTAAAAACAATATTATCTTAACACAAACTTGAAAATAATTTCATATCTACCCATTTAACTTAGTGACAGATGAAGTCATTAGATATTTGAGTATATTGTGGTCTTCCGACAGCTGCTAGGTATTATTAGGGTTCCGTACCTCAAAAGGAAAAAGCGGAACCCTTATAGGAACACTTTGTTATCCGTCCGTCTCTCTGTCAAGACCCTTTATCTCGGGAACGAGTAGAGATATCGAGTTGAAATTTAAAACCATATACTCATATCTACAGTTCCTTGAAGCTGTGAAAAAATCAAACTTCTAAGTTAACGTAAAAAAAAGATACGGCTGTTTATGCCGCAAAAAAACGTATTTTTCGACACTCTCAAGGGAATTTAAATTCATAGGGTATTTCCCGTTGACCTAAAACTATGAAATTTGGCAAGTTATATCTTCTTATACTACAAGTATGGGAAAAACAATACACATTTGTAACTAAATCATAAAATATATAGTCTTTATTTTAAAGTAATTTGTACCTACAAATTTGTACGGAATCCTCGGTGGGCGAGTCCGACTCGCATTTGTCCGGTATTTTATTTTAATAATACGTCAATGAAAATAACTTTCCTTATATGTACTTAGTAATGTTTGAAACGTACAAAGGAAACAAATAAATATAAAAATGATTTAGCATACGTGACGAACAAAAATTAAATGGCAAATCAAAAGTAAATAGCCGCAATCATTGATGATGGTACTCGTACCTACAAGGTCGGCGAGCTTCCGATTCTTTTGTTTAGTGTTTAGCACTTAGAGCGCGGAAATACGCCTAGTTGACGGGAGCTAAATGACTGGATGACGCTCTTCCTTTAAATATACCTAATGACCGTGATGTTAACTACACTTTTTTAGCAACGATAAAAACAATACAAATTCTAACAATTTCAGTTTATGGATTTTAACGAAGGTGGCTACACTAATTCCTTGGTTACCTGTAGTTATTTTCTATGTATACTCGTATCAAACCGTGTTTACGTGCGAAACTGAGCCAGTGGAGTATAAGCTTTCTGTATGCAGCTATAAAATTAAGCATCCTTAAAAGTTGGCAGCGACTTTGGCGACTCCAGTGACTTCGCATTAATGCCGCGCGCGCGTCAATATGCGCGCGCGCAGTCCCGGCGTGACAGAATGCGCGTCCACAGAGCTGCCACGCGCCGCCGCCGCTTCCTGAGAAAATGGCAACTTATGGGGAACTGAATCTGGGCCTCGCAGGTGCCATTGACCCGCGCAACCTGCCACACTCGACGCACATGTGTTGCCATTCACATTTAATATTTACCCACATACCTCCACTTTATATAGGTTTATAGACTCGTAAGAATCGAAAGCCACAATGGAGCGGAATAGCCAGTGGTTTTAATGACTGCGGTGGATCGATTCCTCACGATCTTCACATGAGCGTTTAATTTCTTGTTGTTGGATGCTTACGCATATTATATCAATAATGACAATATTGAATCGTCTTTACTCTACAAATCATGAAAACCAATTAATTGTGGCACATTTATATCTGGCACAAAAACGCGAAGTGGTGTGTCGAGTGCGGTAGCTTTGTAGATGACATCGAATGTCGGTGGTCGGCGCGAGCGCAGAGTGTCGCCGGGCAGCAGGCCGCGTCGCCGCCGTCGGTGTAGGAGCTGAAACCGTTACCGGACCACAAAAATGTCGCAAAAAAGCTCGTAAACCGTTTCTGTTTCACTTGTTATATTGTAATTTTGTGACGTGACTTTTATTTCATGGTATATTTAAGGAGATTTAACAACAATAGACAGCTCTCGTGTACTATTATGCAATAGTCAAAGCGTGTACTTCGTGATTTTGTTTATTGTAAAATTTACTTTCTGAAGTTTTCATTTAGCCATTTTTTTATTTAATTCTGGTAATGCATTCATTACATTTGTACCTCTTTAATCCTTCAAACTTAGATTTGTAAAGCTGCAGCTATACGTGCACGTTAGCGACATATCACGCGCCATGTAAATGCACAATGAAAGTATTGTTCTAGTACGGGATGGTTATTGGTTTCCGATGGACATACGAGTAGCACTGGACAAGTGTGTAAGAAACCTCGCGTCGCGTCGCCGTCTGAATATCAATATCAGAATATAGCCAAGCTGCGATGCCAGTCACAATGACCGATAAAAGAGAAACACACGAATATGGCCCTACACCAAGTCTGTTTAAAATTCACATTCAGTGTTAACACTCCGCTTGGTGCTCGGTACCACCAATCGGAATGTAGGTTATGATGTTATTTAGCCCAAGTTTTTTGCCGGCGCAAGTTTTTATATTAGTTACAATAGGTAATAGTTATCTATTTCCATGCCAATCAATCACATATAAGGCGTGAAAGTATTGACGTCACTGTGCTAAATTTAATGTTGTTCAGTGCGATGTTACCTGCGGCCATTTTATTGAGATCAAGCTTCTAAGCTTTTGTACCTACCTGTATAGAATTAGGCGCCATTTTAGCGAAAGAACTCTGTCTTTTATGTCTATTTATTTCGCCAGTCATTTGTGTCACGTAGATTTGAATATAAGAACATAAGAATATTGATAAAAGATCCTCATAGTTATAGGTTAAAGAATATATCTACTTATACATATATATGTTTTTCTAATATTATAAAGAAGGCAGTATAGTATAAATTTAATTTGAACGACGTTATGTTCTACTATCAAGAACAAACTACATCCTCCTTCCAAATAATAAATAGTGGTATCTACTCTATCTTCTTTTGTTGGAAGGGAATTCTAAGCAAAATATGATTTATAATAACGCAAAAAAGCCCTTTGCTACGTCGAGCTTTGTCAGGCAGACATATTCATACGTGGGTCTAACAATAAGATATGATAATATGGTGCTTGCTAGACTGCTTATTTCATTTCGCATTCTCCCACAAATATCGCTATTAAACTCACGTTAACAATAAAGAATAGAGCAGACGTATACTACTGACAAAATTTACAACCAGAGCTTAAATTTATCGTGTCGATATTCCGACTGAGCTCGGCTAAAGCGATGCATTAGCTACCTTGCCTAAAGAGTACCTATCTGCTCTGTGCCCACGCTCATGGCACCCACACTCTAAATAACAAAACAAATAGACATGTCCACTTTACCATTTACCGAGTAAAAATTCCCATGTATTGTTTGAATAGGTCTTTTACCAATTAGTATTTATACCGACCGATATACGAGGGTTAAGGTTTGTCTGCTGCACTCTCGGCACACTGCATGACTGTAGTGACCGCGACCCTTCGGGGCGATCCACGCGGTCAGAGAATAAAGACTCCGCAACTAACAGCCCATTGTTAATGTTCAAACACCAGTCGTTTTGAACTTTCTTGTGAAGTATTAAAGTATTTTGACGATCATTAAAGGATTTGAATTCCACAAAGGTTTTTGAGAGGAATGTTAAGGTTAAAATGGCAATATGACTAAAGAGTAAAGCTTTAGAGCCAATGGGAGATCGATAGCCTTTAAAATATAAATTGAAGTAACATGTCTCACATTTCAAAGAACCTTTACCTCTTTTCGTGACCAACAAACAAGATGATTTTCGTGCTTTTTATTATCATTGTGTCATTGATATAGAGTACCGCAAATCCTGCGTATCATTGGTGAATGTTGTGAAATAGCTGAGCGTTCGCAATACAAGCTTAGAAGTTTTAATGACGCAATTATAAGTAGTGTCTACATTTTTGCGCTAATAAAAAGGCTCAGGCAACACTTCATAATGTCCAGGTTGTTTTATGGTGCGGAACGTGCGATGTCATTGTCCTACGAGTGGGTAAGGCGCTGCAGCGCGCTGCGGTCCGCCGCCGCCGCCGCCGCCGCGCCGCCACCAGCGACGGCTAGCACCTCTCAGCACCAAAGCTTTTACATATTTTTATATGTTCAGCTAGAGCCGTTACATTTTTATGGCACGCGAACATTTTCCCGCGGTTCACTTTTAAATAGAATGGAATAAAATATAAATCTCAACCGTTTTATATTCACATAAGCTAAACGTGGCGTACAACGTTCACGATCTTGATAAATTAGCATTTTTTACTTACTCACGCCTAAGTGGATACTAGGCTGTGTTTATGTTGATCCGATCGAAACAGTTCTGTTGTTTTTGTGATGCTTTTTCTTGCTTGAAATAGCAAAGATGAAAAATCAGTAAGGTGTAAAAGTATTTTAAATCATATTTTAGATTGAGATATTCACCCCCGAACAATTTGCATGAAGTACACCTGCCTACCCACTTACGCTCTTTGTTTTCCTTTAATCTTGAGAGGGTATCGGAAGTAATATGTCAACGAAGGCCCCACATGAATTATTCACATTAGAAGAATTCCCAAAGGAAATGAATACCGAAAAATCAATAGCAAAGTCTCGAGATGAACAATTTCTAAGGCGACGAGCTTTTGTGTTTTCGCAAAAGATATTAGACGTTACAAATGATGGTTTGAAATGAATTTAAAAAGCCTAACTATACTAAAGAAAATAAAATATACACTTTTTCCGAACGCCTACACTTTTGTAAAATATGTTCAGCATCTTGCCGCTGTGTGTACCTCTATATTACCTATGTGCATAAAAACGTAATCAAAATAATTCACCAAATAAACAACGTTTAATGGTTCTGTCGTGTAACAATAGTTGTGATGTTTATTTATTTACGCGGCTCCGTGTCTGCGTCGAAGTGATCATTAGGTTATTAGGATTATTTGTGGCGTAGAACTTCCTGATTCGTGGCGCTTCCCTGAATTTGCTTTTAAACATTCGTGCGCCGACATCTTCACCTTGAAAGAACATAGGCTTTTTTTCACGTCTGTTTTTTCCATGCCAATAATGATAATTTTTAGAAGTATTCATTCAATATCTTGATGCTGGAGCTAATCACGAACATCGCTGTTCTTATAAGATTTGAAAAAAATCCTCATGCCTGATGGTGATTATGGAACTTTGACTATAGGACTGACGTAATCGTGTATACGCTTCCTTACTTTGATTTCTTTTATTTTAGAAGCCAATCAATCATCTTTATTATTTCATTATATTAAGTTTTATCTAAAAAACCGGTATACCTCCTTATTGCGGATGATAACAAACTCGAGGAAAAAGCATGAACCGATATACCGTTTACGCCGCATATATGAACGCATTCTTTAACTGACAAATCTTATTCAGTCATCAGTCGCCAAATCTTACCTTCAAGACGCGAATTAAAATAGTTCCGCGTCTGATAAAGTTATTAAATAGACTACAATTAGTTCTAGATAATAAAAATGAAGGCTAATAATTGCCAAATTCCGAAAAACTATAAAACGTTGCCTAACGAGAATATCAAACTAAATCAGCTTACTGTACATTTATTTGTGAACAGATATCTGTCTGCCACTTAAAAATGACAAGAGGTCAACAAAAGAAACTGTGATAACAGCTTGGTCCAGAACAATTGAGATGGACGGATGAAAGCCCGCAGGTTATCATTATTCCCTTTATTTTATTGGACAACGAATGTATTTAATTTAGTAGCTACAAAAACTGTTATAACTGCAGCTTTTGATTACTAGCTTGAAATAAAATATAACGTGTTATCTTTTTTGGCCAACATTTTTACAAAGAACGTTTACCGAGTACAGCAATTCAATTTTATTTCATTGGCAGTTTCTCGTTTATACGTCTGAAGAATAACACTTATTATTACACATAAATGCACATCGTCTCAGTAAGTGGTTATTTTAAAACTGTGGCATTGCTGTAACGGTACTAAACTGCCTCAATTTCGGACCCGTGCAAGTAAAACAAGCTAATTTCCTGCATTGGACTGACTCTTTCATGTTGTCTTTGCGGTCAGCATTTAATATGAGACTCGCAAGAATTTTTTGAAAGACTTTATGAGGACACCTTATTAACTGTGTTCAACGAATAATCAGTTGTGGATCGTGGCAAACATTTTAATTTAAGTTACGGGATTGAAGTAACCGAAAGTTAACAGCTTTTTAAGTGGATTCGATCGATATATTGTTAAATGATGACTCAAAGCGTCTGAAATGGCTGCAACGATATAATCGACGGGTAAACACGATACTCACGGTGGTCTCCGGACGCGGTCATTGTACCGATTTTGATGCTCGATTGATGACTCGATTTGTGATAAATTCAAATTGAATATTTCTCTAAAAAATATTGGGATTTAGCTACTTACAGAAAATAACTGTGACTTCGTCTCCGGTAATACTCGTTTCGCTGTAAAAACAAGCTCTTGAGCCTTAAATAAATATTATATAAGTTATCTGGCAAGTGAACACGCCGTGAGAAAAATTAGTGATTATTTACTTAACATTGATATTATCTGAGTGGTATGTTGGTGAAAGAACGGCGATGGGAGGAAGGTGGCGGCGCGGGCGCAGCGCTGGGCGCAGGCGGCCGACCGCCGCCGCTATTGTGGCTCCCACTTACTAAATCAATATTTGCGCAGATGTCGGCGCAAGAGCATGCTATGCTTGTACCGACCTAAAATTCATACAGCTTATATGGCAATGTTAGCGGTAAATTTTCTCGGCAGCTACTTGTAATCCTTCAAATGTGGGTCGGTGCCGCACGCATTAGTTGACCCCGGCCGTGCTGTGCTGAAGGGTAATTCATTCAAATTGATCGCGCATCTCAGTACGTATAACATAGTAGAGTTCGAAATATCAGCCTCGATGTATTTTAAGGTCATGGTTTCGAGCCGCCGACTTCGTGAATCGAATAATTTCACCCGCTATCATCATTATTCCATGCCAACTTTTTCTCACAATGTGTACTACCTCGTAACTACACTCCCACAGTAGTAAGCTATCATACATGTATAATTGCTTGCCCAGCATTTGCTATCATGTATATGATAATTACCCAAGTGAAGAAACGGGACGAGGGTCACGTTCCCCTTTGCTGGCTTCACCTCAGCCAGCTTTTTTTCAAACGTATTTTTTTACCCTGTTGTGGTTTCCGAGTGAAAACGAATAGCATAATTTTCTAAACGATGACCACGATTCCCGTGTAATATGATAATGCGATGTATAAATATTTCATGTCTAGGGCTCTTTATTATCGTTTTTGCGCAATAACCAGTTCTCCACAATGCAGTTCCACAGCGAAAACAGGGGCCCTATAGCTATTATTGTTATTTTTGTAGCCACCTCGGTACGCGTTAGATAAGTCGGTTTACTCAAGTACTCGAACATTCTGGCACTTCATGAGGGTGTAGCGCCGAGCAGCTCACGTAGGCTACGTTGCTACTTCATGTTATATGTCGCAGAAGATTCAAACAAGTATTTCGTCTTAACAAAACAAAAGCTGTCAAGGTTTTCTTGAAAATCATGTTTCAAGCAGTAAAACAGTTAACGGGGAAATATCCGAAGACTGTAAACCGTACTACGTGCCTGTGCTCACTCGTTTAAAGCTAAGCTCTGAGGTTCGTTTGTAAGTACTTGCCATTCATTCCTTACATAGAGATATGGCCGGTAATGACTGGCCGGTCGGTCAGCTATCGGCCAGACGCTCGTAAACACTGTTCGACGCGAAGCATTCGAACATGGCTGCGAATACAAGTCAATAGACATCATGCCGAGGGCGCTCACTTCCTGGTCCGAGAGCCTTACTGTTATGTCCCACACGGCCATAGAGCCCACACACCCCGAGCGACGATGTCATAAAAGTTTAGCTGAATTTAATTATATCTGCACATAAAAAGGATACGGAACTCAAAGGTCACTGATTTAGTGGGCAATGAGATACACATGGTTTCCTCGTACGTGTTAGGGGTGCGGAGTGGCACGGGTCAGCGGTCGCCCTAATAGCTAGAGTCAGAGAGCGCGCGAGCGAGGGCAGCGCGCACACGCGAGGGTGCATCCACGTCCCATCACTCATCTCGCACTCTTTTCTTTGATCATTACATATCTTAGAAACAAAATAAATGGAATGTTTCAAAGTTAAATTTTAAGATACATAATGATATGTATGTCGGATGGATATCAACAAGTATTAAAACGGTTTAATGATAAAAGTCTTGAGGTAGAAGAAGCTTCTCGTAAAAAACTTCTTCTATCCCAGGACTTTTTCATAAAGTAACACTGTTCTTAATTACATTAGTGAACACAATGTATATAGTTCACCGTGAGAGGTGTCAGTAGACGGCAACCTGGACGTAGCTGAGCGGAGTTATAGCTAAGTTAGCAGCAGGCGACGGCGACGTGCGGGGGCAACGCTCATCGTGTGAGCGACGCGGCCGCGGAGCAACAATCGCGAATTCAAGCGATGCCTAGCAACAGCCACTCACACTAACGGTGGCTTTCTTCGAGCACACAGACATAGAATGTAGTTAAGAGTTTTGAGGTTTGATGGTCTTTGTGACATTAAAAGTGAGCTTTCCTCGTAAAATAAATCTTAGGAACACATTTTGCGGGTTTTATGTCGCCGAGGCATCTCAGGACCGTTGCCTGAATGCGTTCAAAATAATGATTTGGAAAAGATCACACACATATATGGATATTTCTTGTAGATCGAATCGAAATCACGAAATAGCATGGAAATAAGATAATTCGTAAGAGCACCTGAGTGGAATGTTAACGCGGTTGTAACGGTGACGGACACGTCTGGAGCAGATTTACCTAAATTATTCGGACTACGTTGGCGATGACTGCGTGCCTCCGTGCACGATCCCATATTCTATTAAAATAGCTTTCCCTCCGATCCTTGCACTGATCTGAGATGTCCCAGTCGTTTGTTACTAAAATACCGTTTACAGTTATAATGCTATTTTGATTCGGCAGTCTTTCAAGATGTTCGACACTTTTCAGTAACAAGTGTTCTTGCGACTGCGATTGATAACTAATTAGACATTTCGTCTTCTCAGTATCATTCTATGACAATAAGTGTTTGGGTTTATTATCACAATAACTATTTTCTTTATACTTTAGATCTATTTTTATTTTAGTAAAAGAGATGGTTCCATAACGTTAACGTATTTAGTGTACCAAAAAAGCGCTGTTATATCTTGATAAAGCGGTCTAGATAGTTTATACTTATGTGTATCTCCTGGCACAAAATTTGCGCGGGTCAACGAACCGCGAGTACCTCATGAAGGAAACTAATATTTGCTATCTTCCTACCCGTTCCCTTGAGGCGCACAAACCCTGCCACGTTGAGTTACTTCCACTACACTGTGCTTCTACTTTTGTGGAGAGGTTAGACCCGTCCTTTTTCGATTATTATTATCTGCTTGTCGGTATAATATGATCCGTATTAAGTCAGTAGAGACTATATGATATACCTACTCATACAACTTTCATTGGTTAACTTATTAAATCTTAAGAGTAAAGTGTGTATTAGTGTTCATGGCAAGCATAAAATAATTGCCATAACCGAGTTGGCGTACGTATTACATGCGGTATGCATGCGGCTACTTAGTATGGACGCGGCTGCCCGCGTCTGCCGTTAATCGACCGCTACACTTCAGTGACAATTATCGCCTAATAACGACGTAGTGTCGCCTTGTAGCCGAACCTAATAACGTCGCTGTGTCGCCGTACACGACTTCTATGCTAATCACTTGTAATTTACGACGACCGATAATCGCGACACGAGTACGTGAGCGCATTGTGCGAACGGCGCGCGCGCCTTGGGTAACTGAGTGCTTCGCGAATATGTGGCTGCGCTTACGATAGAGCTGTGAGAACGTCCTGTGAGAACTTACAAATCGATACAGCTATTCTACAATATAATTTTACATGCACAGGTTTTAGATTGCTATCTAAACAGAGAATATAAAAGTGGTATGGTACGCGCTGCATTCGCGGAGTAGGCGGAGTGCTCCGCGCCGTGACTGTGTGCCCTCCTGCCGAGTGACCCGCCGGTCATCGCGGCTCACATCTAGTACGCTGCCTCTTACTGTACGACTGTACGACTGTACGAGACGGCTCTAGCTTACCACTTTTATGGACAAATATTATACATAATCATATTTACTATTTCTAATAATATGTGGAATTTTGAATAGATTATATGGGTTCCATGGACTTGAGGTATGGGTTGTTTCCGGGGATAAAAGTCAAATCATATAGCTGCCGAGAGATTACCACATATTACGACGATTTAAACATATTTAGTCGGTGACATTTATTGCTCGGAATATACTGTCCCGGTCACAGTGGAACCTCAATATTAAGTAATTTATTCTACAGCCTTATTAAAAATTCTGATCAGATTGGCCAATAAAATAATCAAATTATTATTATCCACATAAGCATTTTAAGTTCAAATAATATTGACAAGATTCCCGATCTCAAAGCAGTTGTTCAATGTTCAAGAAATTGGTGTCAATGCTCGCTGCGGTTGCAGTGTTCCGAAATTATGTGTTGGGCAACATCGCAACGCGGACATGCCCTCCGCGCCCAGTCGCGCCGCCGTCTGCCCAATACGCCCTTCTGATCTGATTCAATCACTTACTTTTCCCGCTGTAATAATAGCGCACAATCTGTAGCATTCTCCATTACTATCACATTTGCAATGAGGAATCGTTTCTACAAATGCATAAATGGATATTGTATGTGTAGACTACGCTTTTAGGAACTACTTGGGTAATATAAACTTAATTTAAATTGCGATTAGTAATCTTATGCTGTCGTATAGATACTTCAATACCATAATCTAGACATAAACACTTAGAAATACTACCTCTAGACACAGTAAATAAATTGACAAGCTAACTAGAAGCGTACTGCGTAGGCTACGGCTCGCGTAGCGCCGCGCGCCGCACGCCGCGCTCGTAGAGCCGTAGCTCTTGACGTTTGTGTAGATGAGTGCGTTTGATCAATGACGGCTTCACATCGCCACTCGTCTCAAGCTCTACAGTTACGAGTTCACAATAACAATTAAGTGCGGCACATATTTTGTGGCTTTCCAACTGACTGCGTTTCAAATTCAGGTTTATTTTAATCGGATTAACTGTTACTTTTGACGTCACACCGCTGGAAAAAACGGTATGCCAAATTATGCTTGAGAAGTGGGTTCCTATTGTGTGCGATGAAAGAACTGGAGCTCCCCGACACGAATATTCGTAATCACAACATTAGCTTGGAGTTAATTATTTCGGTACTCGCATACATTACATGATAATGATCGCCGGAGAGTACGAGCCACTTTGTGTCGCTATTTACGAACTGACATAGTCAGAAAAAATGTCGAAAAAACATATCAACACGACAATGTGAATGGCTCTCAACGTCCGGAACACGTGGTATTTTAGTAAAGCAAATAAATAGATAGTGGTGAGCTCTCCGCACCCTCACCCTCTCGGCGGAACCGCGGAGGTGACTTGCATAGAGTGTCTAGACGGAGGGACCCCTACGGTAACCATATAGATTATATCTATAGATATTTGCGCACCTTTTACTAAGGGGGTACTTTATAATTTGATGTCGTCTAAAGAGCTTTTTTAAGAAAAAATGTCGGAAGACAAAGAGCCTAAGGAAGCTTTATGACAGGCACTTACGTAATTACATATGTGTAAGTACCTACATTGTATTGTACGTGTTTGTACAGGTACTCTCATGACAAGAAAAAATAGAGAAAGCTCCCCAACGACTGGCAGAGAAGGCAAGGGAGGTCGTTGAAAAATGCGTGTAAGGTGTAGTGTGTGGTACGTAATGAGGAGATGTGTGTGTGTGTGTGTGTGTGTGTGTGCGGTTGTGTGCAGAAGTCGGGCGCGGATGCGTTCCCACGGTAACGCTCGCCTTACGCCACGGACCCTGGACTTACAATAATTTGCTCCACACCTATTGACTGTTTCAGCCACGGACCGTAATACGAATACTTTCCATACCGTTTCTTAAAAACTGTTATTTTCGTATTGATTGATTGAACTTCCATCACACACATGTATGTGAACTTAAAACCTTTGATGTTTTTAAATAATGCATAAAAAATGTTCATTGGTTTTTTTCCAAGTGTTCAATGCAAGCTGAAATTGTGTTTATTTCTTTGTGCACCAAACATATCAGCTAGAACAGTAAGCATAACACACAACACACCATAACTATAGTGGTTGACCGTTCTTTGAGGTGTCAGAAGTGGTCATTTAATATTCACAGCGGTTTCTAGAAATATGTTAGCACACGTCGTATTTCATTGAAAATCCTTTAAAACTGCCCACTGCTAACATTGTTTTGAATTGCTGTCGTTCCAGCCACTCTGAATGGACAGTTAAAGTTCCATTCACTCACAGCCAAATGGGCACATTTTTGTGCGAACCTCACGTTTCCGCGTTCCTTGGCCTAGCTCTGGGCTAAAATGTACCGTTCAACAATACTAAGTAGAATTCTTAATTACCGTTTTATACGATCGTCATTACCTACTCAGATAAGATAGCAGCGGGATCTAGGTAAATGTTGACATTAACTATGACTGCTGTTATGTTTGTAGCGAGCTCAAGACGAACGTTAAATAAGGAACTATGTACTTGAAATGGAATATCAGGAAAAATAATTCAGTATACGCCAGAAGTGTTGAAACATGCACAATGATCCTTGATCCTAACATTACTCCCACTCAAGCACGCGTCGCTACGCGGGAAGGCAAATACAGACTCTCTGGACCATATCATATGTGATTGTTATTACAAGTCGAGCACATTGCATCAATGCATACTAATATCATATACCTCACCTGTATCTAATCATAATTGGATCGGTTTCGTGCTCTATGTAGCAAACTGAAAATCTTGAGCGGAGAGCAAAAAGCAAAATCAAATTACCTAAATGTGTCTACAATCTGAATTGTTTGCTTCACCATCGTTTTTATAGATAGTCCGCGTTATGGACATAAAATAATGGCTTTTTCCGCGTCATTAGGCATCTTTGCTCCGGCTGTTACCTTGTTCTTTTACGAAAAATAAAATTCTTTTAACGATGGGAAGCTGTTTTTTAGAAAATCAGTGCTTTTAACGATTCTACATGCTCAACTAAATGTAAGTTAGCGTAATTTTTTCGGAGCTCTGTTTAATTTTTAGTAGTCGTAGAGGGCGTGCGTTCGACAATATTGAATCGTAAAATGTTCCCCACGAAGAGACTGCGAGGAGTGCAGGTGGAGATGATAGGACGCGACAGTAATGGATTGTGTTGTTTGTTGCAGAGGACGGGGTCAGATGGATCGGCGCGCGGCGGGGGCGCTGCTGGCGCTGGCCGCGTGCTTCGCGTGCTCGGCTGCGGGTGAGTCTCACGAGCAAGGGCTGACGAGAGGGGCGGCGCTCATTGTGTGCAGTGTCGCCCTGCTAGTCTATTCTGTAAATAACCATTTCGATATCGAGCTTCACCTGAGTGACAAACCTCACAAAGTGAGCTTTATTACACACAACATAAAGGTCTTACGTTTGACGTAATTTGATACTCACCTCGGATTCCGCTGTCGAGATACGAAAATGTTTTTACAGAATAGAGGTACTGCTCTCGTGGTAGAACAAAGCTTCCGCTCTGCGACGAAGGAGAATTTTAGACTCATTCGTAATTTATTACATGTATATGTCACCGGAAAATTGCAAACTCCGTAAGGTTTTAATAAATCTTTTTTAGACTGATTTCTCGTTTGAAAAAATCTTTTTTATACAATACGTACGTGGCTCATTAAGAAAAAATATTATACATTTCACGCGATATTTTAGAATTCTACGACGTTTGCAATTTTCAGGTGACATATATATCGGAGGAAATGTTTATATACGTTATTGCTTGAATTGCATGACCCATAAAACTATTAGGAATAGAAAGGTATGCATATTGAATCAATTTTGCATATAATAGAAGAAGAAAAAACAAGGAGGAGCTCGTGGCTAAATAATAACAGCCGCACGGGTCAATCATCAAGGTTAAGCAACGCTTGCCGAGGTTGGTCTGTGGATGGGTGACCATTTTAACGTAACGAGTTTCCTCCGTGCCTCGGAAAGCACGTTAAGCCGTTGGTCCCGGCTGTCATTTGTAGATCTTTGGCAGTCGTTACGGATTGTCAGAAGCCAGTAAATCTGACTCCAGTCTTGCCAAGAGGTACCGTGTTACCCAGTTAATGGGTTATGGAGGTCTGGTAGGCAGCCGCTTCACGTAAAACACTGGTATTCAGCTGAATCCGGTTTGACTGGAAGCCGACCCCAATATAGTTGGGAAAAGGCTAGGCGGATGATGAGAAGAAGAAAAAACAAAACTCTGAAGACTACTAGTGTTTAATTAATTTCAGTTTCAGTGTAAGCTTTACAAATGTTATTTATTTGTAAAACAGTCATATTCTCGCTGTTTAGATCCCGGTTACTATAACCGATTTATTTTAAAAAGTTAGTGGTAAGTAATTCAGTTAATTGTTGACTATAGATAATGATTCGACAGACACACTCATCTACATACGATCCTTATGCAATCCACGATGTTATTTAGTCTTCCTTTCTTCTTATTCATTAATATGTATGTATTTATAGTACACCTAGTTATTTACAAGCCTGTACACATATGAATTGCAAATACATAACATACGAGTATCAATAGTAGTAGGTTAGTACTAGGAAAACATTCCAACAAGAAGAAAAAAATAGTTGATATAATGTGAATGTAGGTGTCGGCGAATTAATTCTTATTTATTATATTTTGATGGAGCTGCTAAACTAGTATCTACCGTTGCGTCGTCTGCGACCCAGTGCGCTCGTGACGAGATTGTGTTCGCGATAGCAACACTTCCGCTGTCTCTTATATGCTCGCTTCATCTTCCATCGCACTATTTGCAAAAATGCCATGTATATTTTCATGCATAACAAACGCGATGGGCTTAAAAATATGTCGATTTTCAGCTAAAAGTCTCAACAATATTATAACTGCGAAAGTGAGCTTTTTTGCTCCTTCTTACCTCTTCACGTCTTGACGGCAGAACGGATTTGGATGAAACTTGGCACAACGGTCGACTATGTGTCCTATATTAGGACAAAGGATTTCGGGAGAATGTTCCCCTGGGATAGTTCTCGATGTATACGCGAGCGAATCTGCGGGCGTATCTGTTTCTAGTTCTACCAAATAATTTATTCAGGTTTCATAAAAAAATCACGAATAAAAGTGCAATAATGTGTATCGTTTCACACCCATCACGAGTTGTTATTATTGTGCCTATTCGTATTTCCTTCGTTAATCGTAGGTTGTGATTAGCATGCCTGTGATCTGTTGTATGATTGGCTGCAAGCTCTCTCCCGCAGGAAGGCCTGGTCGTGACGGTATCTTCCCGTACCCGCAAGTAACAGTACAAAGGTCTGTGCGTGTCTGTTTCGCGATGCATGTTATTAGATGAGGCTATTTCGGTCCGCGCAGATTTAGTATCCGCAGCACGGTGCCTTCAAAGAATTCGTATTGAATTTATGTTATACATAGGAAGTATATTTAAATGCGGCCTACAATGTTTAGGTGTACCGTGTGAACTTCATCACGCATGGCGACCACGCCGACATTCATTCATTGAAACAACAATCCATATTAATGTAGTGCAAATTTTAAATTCATGCTGGCTCCTCATTTCGATTGCCTCGAGCCGTGTTCCTAAGCGCACGATTTTGCATTAAGTAGTTTTTTGTTCATGCAAAGCCATTTATAACGTCACACTTATACGTAAAAGCGATTCATTAGGTATCATGGGAATTAGAAATGCTACGTCACGTACTCGAAAATGCGGGTGTGATTCGGTACTTATTATTCAGTCAGGCAACTTGGAATTTGGACATTTCGTCGCGCACCGACACCACTCTACGTGGGAGTAACCCACTTTGATTAATTCATTTAAAAAATTATGTGATATTTTATTACTTTTATCAAAAAAATATTAAAAACAGGATGTTTGATTTAATCCGTTACAACTCTGTTCCGTTGTTTTTTTACGATCGATTTCGATCGTGAGAGTGGAAATAGTATAATTGAAATCTCGGTTGGCAAAAACTGGATGCTAACGACATTCCTGGCGACCGTTAGGTGGACGATCTGGCTGCGGCGCCGGCGCGCTCCCGCCGCCGAGCGCCGCGCGCCGCGCCCTAACGGTGCGCGGTGCCGCCGAGACCTGATAAGCACAACGCATACTGCATTCACCGACATCATCAATTATACAAGATGGCTTTTACTCTTAAAATCTGCATATTCGCGGAAAACAAACTTTTCGTGACTCGTTTTTTTATCTTTCTTTCTATTTACTTCGTTAGGTATTTGTATATATTATGTCACCGGATAATTGCAAATGTCGTAGAATTGTAAAATATCGCGTGAAATGTTAAATATGTTTTCTTAATAAGCACGGACATATTGGAAACTAATGAATTAGAGTGCGATTTATTGTATACAAAACAATATTATCAAAATATATTGAGAAATCATAATCTAAAAAAGATGTACTACGGAGTTTGAAATTTTCTGGTGACACATACTCGTACCTACAATGAAACGATTCTATGCGCTTGTACATACGAAACATTTATTATTAGTGTCAGTTTGAATAACCTGAAATAACAAAAATAGTTTTTAGTTTAATTTAGAGCTTTAAACGTCATACTTTGTTTACCTATTTCTGTCCCATTTACCTATAAACCAAATCAATCTTACTGTACCTACACCAATCACCATCTTTGTGCCAAATTTCACCCAGATCCTTTCAGCTGTTCTGGAAAACCTAATTGAGAAACAAACTTTCGCATTTACAATAGTGAGTCAGATTTTCAATGGACTTTTCAAGGCGAATTATATTTTAAATCGTTGTCACTAATTTATATTAACACGATAACCTGTAATTTAAACATAATATCCGCTTCAGGATGATATACGTTTGAACATTTCCTCTATTTCAGTGTTAAGTATGATTTAGCCCTCAGTACGATCACGAGAGAAGTCGCGGTTTCGATGTTAACGACACTCTCCGTTAGTTTAATTACGGCTTTGTCGCGTCGCCGCTAAGCTTCAGTAATTATACGCAGTAAAACGGATATGTAAAACGACTTTAAGACGATGACCGATCACGGGTCTCGAGCGATTTGCAGCTAATATCCTGCCAGCTGTAACGTGCTTAATAAGTCAGTCATAAAAACAGCAGTAAAACATTCTCAGAACGCTCTGCCTTTAATGTCTGTATCGATATTTTTCTCTTAACAGCAGTTGATGCTTGAACGAAAATATTAGCACATATAAACCACACATCAGCATAACTTATCTTTTTTAATTTCTTTCCCTCAAAAAAGTAGCCTGTGAAGTGGTAGATTTGGTATAATATTACTATTTCGAATTGGCAGCACGTGAAATGAGATTGTTATTTTTACGTGGGTTCACTGAGAGTTAACATGACATTGAAAATGATTGAAGAAAAAATATAATCCGGCAACATGCAAGCGGAACATATTTTACACGAGTCACTTTACTGCCATATCCGATAAGAAAACTCCGAGAAACTGAAAAATTAAATTAACACAGAGAAGCAGTACAGAAACAATCTTAATTAATGATATAATTTAATTTTTAAATATAATACATATTTTTTATGCAACATGTTACCTACTTCTGATATCCCGTATTTTTTTAAGGTTACATTCTTTGAATAGAAAAATATTAAATGTCTAAGAAAAATGGGTTCTGACTTAGCTAAAATAACTCAAAAATTGTTACCAGTATAACAAGTATGTACCTAAAAGTAAGGTCAACCGTCTACTAATTAGTCGCCTTCAAATTAGTCGCTAAGTGCCCCGCGGCAGCAGCGCGGCTGTCGCGCTGCTGTGTCAATCCATACATTCAATTAACGCAAAGTGCCGCGCGACTGTCGCGCTGCTTTGTCAATCCATACATTCAATCAACGCAAAGAGCCGCGCGGCTGCAGCGCGACAGCAGCGCGACTGCCACGCGTTTGTTATTTGTATGGATTAACAAAGCAGCGCGACATTCAGGTAAAGTCGTTTTACATGGGCAGTCGCAGTTTGTCGAATTATTTGTAAAAAAATGTTCCATTGTTAAATATTAAATTTTTTGTTCGAATCTCTTAGGTAGTCTTATTATAAGTTATGGGATATCGCGATGACGATATACCTAATGGTGATGATGATATACCTAAGTGTATATGAATGTATGTAACTCACATGTATTATTTTTTTACTTTCAGCTCCTACAGCAAGTAATCAGACAGCTTTAGATTTGTATGAAGGTAAGTTGATTTTGGACGAACATATTTAAGTCTATGTTTAACTTATAAATAAGAGACTCGTAATACTCGTATATCTACTTGTGATCATGATTTTCTATTTTTTACTTAGTTGGACAAATATGTCAAATTCAATTACAAGATAAAACCGACCAAGTGCAAGTCGGACTCTCACACGAAGGGCTCCGTACCATAACTGATTTTTTTTTATCATTTACTGTTATAGCGGCAATAGATATACATATTGAAAATTTTTACCTATTACGGTTCTTAAGATACAGCCCGCTGACAGATTGACGGACGGACAGCGGAGGCTTAGTAATAGGCTTCCGTTGGTTACCTTTTGGGTACGAAACCCTAAAAATACATAAATCGAGTCTAATCTGGTCTGCTTGTTTATGAGTTATAAATGTAACTGACGCAAAGCTATATAGGATTTTCTACTTCTAAAACCGCTAAATTATTTGCAAAAGGTTTCATTTTCAAATTAAAATATAAGTTGTTTTGTTATCACTTCAGGCGCTCCGGAGGGTTGTTACTACAACTTCCAACACTATGGGGAGGGCGACCGAATTATGACCAACGAACCATGCCTCAACTGCACCTGCCACAACCGAATGCTGATGTGCTACCTCAGGGTCTGTCCCTTCACAAAGGCCATTGGTCAGGACTGCACCGTTGAGAAGCGGGCAGACCAGTGCTGTCCTATCGTTACATGCCCTGATGGTAAGTTGATTTAAAACTAAATCTTACAACTAAAGGAAAAAAGCATACCTGTGTACCACCTTCCTGAAGGCTCTGATACGATATTTCTATTCATCGATTTCTTCATAAATAATGTAAATTCTTTAGGTTTGGAAATATAGCAATAGAGGTTTACATAAATTTTATGCATTTGAAGAACAAAATAAATACTAACTTCAAAGATGGCCACATATTTGTTCATTGGCAATCACAAATGTTAACGATCTTCACATAAGATTTGAGCTCTAGCATAAAGTGCAAGCGGCATGATTTTAATGTCTATTTTATAATCAGTTCCAGTTGACCTGCTCACATCTACGTCGACCACGTCTCCAGCTGAATATGGAGCAACTGGACTTGGCAAACTGGACAAATATGGTTGCAGTATCAGTGGAAAATATTTCCCCGAAGGATCTAAAGTACCCCCGACACCGAACAAACCCTGCGAACATTGCTACTGTATTCGAAATATGACGACTTGCGTTATGCAAGAATGTACTCTGCATGTGGATGGATGTACGCCTATTTACCATAAAGACGTCTGCTGTCCGGTCCGTTACTCTTGTGGTGAGTTATTTTTATTATCTTTATACTATAAATCGATTTAAAAATTCAAAAGTAGTTTATTCAAATTAGGCTGAGAGCCAGCACTTTTTGAACGTCAAGTTTTACAAAACACAGTCCCCCAAAACGCCCGCCCGTCACCACTTCCTAGTGTAGAGTAGTGGCCAACAAGCTCCCCAACAACACATCTCCCTGTTACGTTTTAACAACTTGAATTTATACTATAGTATGCAAAGTAATTAATACATGACACAAAAAAAATACATTTATCACTTGCAAGCGCTTGCGTGCGTGCTTGTGTGTAGTATTATTATTTTAAAAGGAAAGGAAAAAGGAGAAACTGGCTTATACTTGTTTCTGTTATTAAAGTTGTGGATGTCGCTCGTTTTTTTTTTTACTATTGATAGGCACGCGTTTGACCACTATCTCATAAAAAAAAACACATTTAAATCTCATTGAAAATTTCTCTTAAAGCAACTCTTGACTCTAGCTGATATATTGCTGGCACTACAATTGATTGCCTATTAACATTGACTATTTATTTTGTATACGTTTTCAAGTATATCTGTTACATTAGAAATAAAAGGTAAATAAAGTACCTAATAAAAAATCTTCTTCGCCAAAAAGTAATAAACTATTCCTCACGGACCTTTAAGTCATTTTACCTGTTTGTATATTAATTAAAACATAATAATTTTCAGATCATCCCGAAGACGAAGTACCTCTTTTGGACGACATGTCAACTACTGTACGACCGACGCCAGGATTTTTACTTACGACCACAACTATCTCACCAGTTACCCAGATGACACAGGACTGTGTGCACGATGATCGAGTATTTTCGGATGGTGCTTTAATAAAAACAGAAAAAGCATGTGAACACTGTTATTGTATGAAAGGTGATATAGTTTGTGTCGTGCAGGAATGTGGTGCACCAATGGAAAACGAAGGCAAAAACTGTACCTCACTGCCTCCTCGTGAAGGTCAATGTTGTCCCGACACCTACATTTGTGAAGGTGATGAGCTTACCTCTGACCTTCCAACTGAATCTACGACTGAATCGATTATAGAAAAACTAACAACGTTGTCGCCTCCAAGAAGAACTAGTGTCGAAGGTAGTGGATATAGAAATGAACCTGATGAAGCACCATATACAGATATGCCAATTCAAGAACCTGAAGTAGAAGGCAGCGGCGATGAAGAAGAAACATCGAAACCTCTTGGCCCTAATGAAATAATACCAACACCTGGAGATGATGACCAATATATTTATGTAACTACGAAAGGTCCTGCTTATGAGGAACATGAAAAAACCACAGAAGCTATCGATAGAGACATAATTCCAGACGTTAAAGATAAAACTGTTGAACCCCAATTTTCGACAATTGCCCCTACTAGGGAAGTAGAAGAGAAGCTTACTACTAGCGTAGAAAAAGACATTTTGGAACCTCATGATCACGGACTTACAACAAAGGCACCCGAAATTAAAGAAAGTGCTACGACTGAACTGGGAGACTCACAAAATACAGTCCCTGATGTTATCCCTGATGAAGAAGTCACTAAACCTAATGAGTATGCTTCAACTACAACTATTGCTCCCTCAAGCGAAAGTGAAAGCCTAACACCAACTAAAGGTGATGATGATAAACTAACATCAGCACAAGACGGACAAGACGTTATTATGAGTACAACTTCTAAGCTTGAATACAGCACTACGAGCTCTAGTACTTTGGATGAAATAGAAAAAGAAACGGCTTCACCTGCTGATGTATCAAACGTAACTTCTGAAGCAGTAACTGAAAAAGAATATTTTGATGGTGATATTACAAGAACAACGAGTGCAACGTCTGTTGAAGAAATCCCAGCTGAACAAGACAAAGAAGCTTCTAAACCAGAAATTTTGGCTCCTAGTACTACAATTAGCCCAGCTGAAGGAGATAAAGAAAGTACTAAGCCTGAAACGTTAGCCCCTGGTACTACTAGTAGTCCAGCCGGAGAAGAAAAAGAAAGTTCAGAATCTGATCACCTAGCTCCTATTACAACAAGTAGTCCGCTAAACGAAGGCGAAAAACTAACTACGGAACCAGATCATGCGCAAAACACGGTTGCTATTTCTGAAGATGATAGTACTCATCCTCATTCACATATTCCATCTACTACGGTATCGCCCACAGTTGATAAAGAAAGTACTACTGTATTCACTCAAGAACAAGACGTTGTTACTGAGAAAGTAATCAAGGAAGATATTCCTGCACCAATTGATGGAGTTACAACAGCAGCATCCGCTGACAAAGTAACTGAATTCACTACTGCAGAACCCGATAGAGGACTAAACACTATCCCAAGTGAAATTAATGAAGAATCTAGTTCTGAGGCGTCCCTTCCAGGACAAACAACACTTTCTGAGGAAACTAAAGGAACTGAACCCTCTGTCATTACTGATGAAATGAAAACACATGGTGTTGAAGTTCAATCAACCACTGCCTCTGAACTAACAACACCACCACAACCAGAGATCATAGCTACTAAAGGCGATCAAGTTACTGTCACAACTGAACCTTCATTCAGAAAAGAAGACGAAGGTATCCTTTCTACTGAAAAACCAAAAGAAATGGAACCAACCACAGTGAAGTCTGAGTTTGTAGACGAAGGATTAATTCCCACATCACCGCACGAAGATAAGACTGGTGCGAGCTCTGATGTTCCAATAGCAGAAGAAGAGTTCACAACTTTGATTCCCGAATATATTACAGAAATAACAGACACAATTGGATCCAAGCAAACAACGACTGAAGCGAATAAAGAAACTTCTGTTGTTACTGAAATATCACCAGAGAAAGTTTCTGGACCTTCATCTGAACAGTATAGTGATTTACCATCTAGTACAGAAAAGTTAAATGAAATCACCCCTCTCATTGACACTCCTGAAGAACCAAGCCGTATTCCGGGTGAAGGTGACTGTCTCCTAAATGGCGTTACATATAGAAATAACACAGTTGTACCTAGCACAAATAATTGCCACACTGGTTGTAGATGCGCGAGCAGCATTATTAAATGTGACCCCATTATATGTAGTCCACCACCTGATTACATGGAAAACTGTCAATCAATTTACGACTCTCCTGATTCTTGCTGTCCTACATTTGTATGTGATCATCCAAGAGAAACAGCACCACCTCAATCCGATAACCAAATGTCTGGAACCGAATCTCCTATGCCTTCTCCTACCATTGAATGTCGTGGCGACCAATGTGAAATAAGTGAACCAACAAAACAACCCTTAGAACCATCTGAACCCTGTACTTCTGGCAATTGTTTAACTGCGGATGAACATAAAATTGAAACTGAATGTGGGTCAGATGGTTGTGATGATCTTCCACAAAAACCAGTCACATCAATACCCTCAGTGGAACATACCGAGGAATGCTCAGGCGGTAAATGCAAACCTGAAAGTTGTGCTGACGGTGAATGTCAGGCACCACAAACTCAAGTATCTCCTGTTACACCTTGTGAAGGAAAACATTGTGAGAAAACTGATGAAGTTTTACCCGAATTGCCACAAAAATGTAAAAACGGAGAAGATTGCAAAACTTCCGAAATTCCTACCGGTGAACCCATTCCTTGTGAAGGAGATTCATGTAACAAAATCGATTGTGGAGCTAGCGGTTGTGGTTCTGACGTTATTGCATCTCCACCAGATCACCAACTGGAATCTTGTAAAGAAGAAGATGGTTGCAAACCGCAAGATATTCCTACTCCTGAATGTACAGGAGATGGACCTTGTAGAAGGAAAGAAACATCAACTAGTGATGCCAAGCCACCAGCAACTTGTGATGGGTCTAACTGTGTTAATGAAAAGGAGACAACAGTTGCTGAAGGTGTTATTGATTTAAGCACCGAGGTACCTAAAACAGAGCAAACACCTATTGAAGGAGCAACAGAAAAAACATTAACTAGCGAGGAAGAGAAAGCAACAGAACCTGCCCACCACACTTCAAAACCAGATGAAGAAAAGATTCCCGTGCAAGATACACAAGGTTTGGATTCGTACACAACTGAAGGTCAAACTGTTGTAGAGGACACAAGCACTGACATCCACAAAGAGCAACCTGTAGCTGAAGATGAAGGTACTAAAGATGTAGAGAAGGAAACAGAAATGCCTGTTATTACGGGAGAGAAAGATAAAGAAAAGCCTATTCCTGAAGAAGAAATTACACTGAAACCGACTCTGATTGAAGAGGGAACCGAAACTCCGGATGTTATTGAAGAAGACACAACTAAATCTGCTATGTTAGGAGAAGAAGGCGACGAAAAACCTACTATCATTGATGAAAAGGCCACTGAGGAACCTACCTTGGTTGGTGATGAAGGCAAAGAGAAACCGGACGTTAGTGAAAAAGAAAGCACAGAAAAATCAATTATAGACAGTGAAGAAAGTACCAAGAAACCTGACATACATGATAAAGAAAAGCCTATTATTGACGAAGGAAGCACAAATGAACCTACCACAACTGTTGAGGATGATAAAATAAAGCCTGTTATTGATGAGGAAAGCACAAATGAACCCACTGTAACTGATGAGCATGGCAAAGAAAAGCCTACGATTGACGAAGAAAGCACAAAGCAGCCGGCCACAGTTGATGAGGGTGACAAAGAAAAGCCTGTGGTTGACGAGGAAAGTACAAAGAAACCAGACACTGTCGAAGATGGTGACAAAGAAAAGCCTATGATTGACGAAGAAAGCACAAAACAGCCGGCCACAGTTGATGAGGATGACAAAGAAAAGCCTATGATTGACGAAGAAAGCACAAAACAGCCGGCCACAGTTGATGAGGATGACAAAGAAAAGCCTACGATTGACGAAGAAAGCACAAAGCAGCCGGCCCTAGTTGATGAGGGTGACAAAGAAAAGCCTATGATTGACGAAGAAAGCACAAAGCAGCCGGCCACAGTTGATGAGGATGACAAAGAAAAGCCTACGATTGACAAAGAAAGCACACAGCTACCTGTCACAGTAGATGAAGGTGACAAAGAAAAGCTTACGATTGAAGAAGAAAGCACAAAGCAGCCGGCCACAGTTGATGAGGATGACAAAGAAAAGCATACGATTGACAAAGAAAGCACACAGCTGCCGGTCACAGTAGATGAAGGTGACAAAGAAAAGCCTACGATTGAAGAAGAAAGCACAAAGCAGCCGGCTACAGTTGATGAGGACGACAAAGAAAAGCCTATGATTGACAAAGAAAGCACAAAGCTTCCGGTCACAGTAGATGAAAGTGACAAAGAAAAGCCTACGATCGGAGAAGAAAGCACAAAGCAGCCGGCCACAGTTGAGGAGGGTGACAAAGAAAAGCCTAATACTGACGATGAAAGCACAAAGCAACCGGCCACAGTTGATGAGGGTGACACAGAAAAGCCTGTGTTTGACGAGGGAAGCACAAAGAAACCAGACACTGTGGAAGTAGAGGGCACTACTAGATCAGTAATCACTGAGGAATTTACAACAGTATCAAGTACTGGAGAAAAAGCCACAGAGGCACCCGCTATTATTGATCAAGTAAGCACTGATGTACCAGCTGTTGCAGATATAGTCACGGAGAAACCATCACTCATTGATGAAAGTGGCAAAGATAAGCCTCTTGAAACTGAAAAAGATAAGACAGATAAACCTACAATCACTGAAGGCGACACTGAGAAGCCCATGACAGTTGACGAAGAAGGAAAACCCATAGATGTTGATGTAAAAGACACATACAAACCAGGGCAAGAACCTATTACAGAGATTGAGTCTAAAAAACCTGACCTCACTGAAAAAGAAGGCACAGATAAACCTTTTACTGAGGAGGGCACAACAGAAAATCCTAATGTCATAAATGAAGAAACCACTGCAAAGGCTGTTGTGACAGATGAGGATGGAAAAGAAAAGCTTGGTCATGGTAAAGACGAAGTTACAGATAAACCAATTGATACTGATGAAAATGGCACAGAAACACCAATTACTGAAGATGGCGATAAGAAACCTGCAGTGTTTGGACAAGGAGACACAGAAAAACCTACCACTCTTAACAAAGAAAGTACAGATAAACCATTAGTCGAAGATGATGGTAAAACAGGACCTGCAGTGCTTGAGCACGGAAGCACAGAAAAATCTGTCACGTCTGATGTTCCAAAGACTGAAAAGTCACCGGAAATTGAAGAAATATACAAAGACAAACCAGATGTTTTGGAAGGTACCACGGCTGAACCAGATCTAGTCGATAAAGACAAGAGCTCAGAAAAGCCGAATATTGACCAAGGTACAGAAGAGCCTGCTGTAGTTGAGAGACGCACGGAGAAACCTGCATTAGTTGATGCAGATGAAAAAGAAATTCCCGATGTCGTTGAAATGGAAAGCACCAAAAAACCTACTGATATTGAAAAAGAGGATACAGAGCTACCTGTTAACGTTGGAGAAGAGACTACCAATAAGCCTGATGTCACAATTGATGAAGAAGGCATTAAGAAACCTGACACAGAAGAAGAGACTATGAAGCCATTCATCATTGAAGAGGAAAGTACAGCTGTACCAGACATCACTGAAGTTGAAGGCACGGCTAAACCAGTTATTATTGATGAAGGTACAGAGGAACCTACCATTATTGACAAAGAAGACTCGATGAAGCCTTCTGTGATTGAAAGAGAAGGTACTGAGTTGCCCGTCATCGATGGAGAAGAAAGCACAGAGAAACCTACAGTAAGTGATGAAGAAACAAAAGAAAAGCATGACTTGGCTGAACAAGAAGGCACAAAGAAACCTGCTATCGTTGAAGAAGGAACCGAAGAACCAGTTATTCCTGAAGACGGCACGGAAGAACCTTCTATGTTTGATAGAGAAAGCACCGAGAAATCTACATTGATTGATGAAGATGGCAAAGCGAAACCAATCGGTGAAGATGATTCTAAAAAACCTATTCTAGTCGAAGATGAAGGCCAAGAAAAACCTATCGTGGATGAAGATGCAGATAAACCTTTGATTATCGATGAGGAAGTAACAGATAAACCTGCTGTACATAAAGTAGTAAGCACAGAAGGACCCAACGTTCATGAAGAAGGATCGGGTACTGAAATACCTGAAAAATCGCATACTACTGAATCTGAAAAGGAAGTGAAATCACCTGAAATTACTGCACTACCTACAGAGGCGACGATGATTGAAACTGATAAAACATCGAAAACACCATATTCCGAGTCACAAACCACAGTTTCTCAAGATGTTGTCACATCGCCACCAGAAACACCTGAAATGAAGGTTACAGAAGCTGAAGACAATTATACTAAAGAACCGGTTGTTGATGACCATTCACATACTCCAGAAATCACAACAGATTATCATTCCGAACAAGATATAACCACTAAAACGCCAGTGCCAGACCATGAGGAAGTGACTATTTCTAAACAAGACGTTGAAGGAACTACCCTCAAAGTAGATACTACTGACGTCAAGAAAGAGGGCAGCACAGACGGACACGATTTGATCAGTGAGGAACCAGAATTAATCACTAAAGCTCCGGAATTATATGAAACTTCAGAGTCTGTAGAACCAACCACTGAAAAGGGATTGATAAGCGAACAAGAAGTGTCCACAGATACATCCGAAATTGAATACCCGACAACCAAAGCACCTGGGGCAGACTCAGTTAAAATTGAACCACAAGAAGGTATAGAGCCTGGCAAACCTGATATTCACGATACTAGTAAATTGGAAGAGGAGAGTACGACTCAAATGTATGCAGAGGATAAGAATAAACCTATTTCAGAGTCACATGGAACTAACGATTCTTCTACTTCACCTGAATCTGATAGAGTCACAGATGTCCCAGAAATTACAGATGAACACAAACTTAAACCCGAATTACCTAAACCTCAAACAGACCACCCTGATATACACAGTTCTGAAAAAGAGGAAATAATAACAGAAACTCCAGAATATTCTGTTACAGAACCTGTAAGAAGGTTTACAGAAATAGAAGATCCATCCGTTACCGGACAAGAAGACATAGCAACCGGATATTCTGAAGCAACCACAGACCATCATCTACCTTCTGCTACCGAAAAAATCGATGAAAGTGGTGATGTTAGTATAACAAGTTCAGAAAAGCCCATGCTAACAGATATGGAGTCAGATTTACCAGAAAAGAGTACAGAATCTGATAAACCCGTTACCAAGGTGCCTGATTATCAGACACCAGAAGTTGGGAAAGATAAAACAACTGACAAATTTGAATCACCAGCCACAGGAATACCTATTTCTGATGTCACAGAATCTCAACAAATCTCAGATGTAACTGAAAAGGATGTAACTAGCTATGACGAGAAGGCTACCACTGTCTCAGACTTATACGACGATAAAAAAATAGGTACAACTACGCCGTCCGGATACACAGAAAAACCAGAACCAGGCATGGAAACTATTCAACATCATGATACAACAACGGAAGATGTCAACAAAGCTACAGGGCCTTATGTAATTGAGCCACAAGTGACAGAATCTCAAGAGACTAGCACAAAATCAGTGGAACAAGAAAAAGAAGGAGAGGCTGAAACAACAACACCAGAAAAGTTGTACACTGAATCATATGACGTAGACAAGAAAGAAACATCGGTCACGGAAATACAAAAAGTATCTACTGACTTGCCAATTGAAGATGTACAAACAGAAATACCAGCTGTGCAAGTATCAAGTGAAATTCCGCAATCACTTGTAACCGGACAAAAAGAAAGTATTGGTGAACAAACGACAGTATCAAGCATTCCAAAAGAAGAATCTTCATATAAACCAGAATTACCAACAACACAATCTGAAGAAATTCCTAAAGCTCCAGAAAAACATGATCAGGAAGAAATTCAAACAGAAACACCAGTTTACGTAACTGCACCCGTCGAAATAAGCACAAAAGAAACTGTACAAGAAGACAAAATAACTCACGTTTCCGAAGATGTAACAGAAAAACAATATACTGCAATTACGTTGCGAGAACCACCCGCAGTGACTGAAGAAGCTGAACAAAACGAAATCATAAAATCTACAGAACATACGTCTGCTCAAACTGAAGTATCAGAGACGACACCATACTTGATTGAATTAGAAGAACACACGCACAAGATTGCGAAGGATCCCACAACAGTATCACCTTCCGAAGAAGAACACTCTTACAGACCTGTGGAAGACGCTTCGACATCTTCACCTCCAGAAGAGGAACTCTCACAAAAGCCTGTCGAAGATATTTCAACGTCATACCCGTCTGAAGAAGAACACTCGTACAAGCCAATAGACGACATGTCAACATCATCGCCCACCAAAGGAGAAGACTTGCACAAACCTGTAAAAGACCTCTCAACATCGGCACCGTCCGAAGAAGAACACACTCACAAACCTGTTGAAGATATTTCAACATCATCTCCTTTTGCAGAAGAACATACTCCCAAGATTGAAGAACATATCTCGACCGTGTCACCTTTAGACGAAAAACTCACAACTGTCAAACCAGAGGCTGAAGAGGAACCACAAGTTTCTGAACTAACCACAAAGAAGGCTGATGAAGAAATTGAAACCTCAACAAAAGAAGCAGGAGGTATTACTAAGCCCAGTGAAGTGTCTTTGCCTGAAGATGTGTCTGAAAAGATCTCAGAATCAATACCAGTTGAAGAAACAACAGCAACCGTTATTCACGGTGAAGATGACAAGGATGCTGCTGATCATAAAGAATACACAACTGCATTACCTAGTCAAATTACTGAAGAATCTACGCCAATCGTTGCTACAGAGTCCGAAAAATTACCCACTTCTGAATCAGACATTGCAGTACCAACTGAAAAAGAGGTTTCTACCAGCGAAAAACCATCTCATCCAATTGTATCGCAAGAAACCACCGTACCGGAGGAAGAATTTATATTCTCCACAACCAAAGCAACAACCATACGCCAAGGAGAGGATATTGCAACCCCTGTGCCAGACATGCTTGCTAAACCTGAAGAAAAGCCCAATGAAACTAGCGAAGTTCCTCCATCAAGTACGACAACCGAAGTTTCGAAACCAAGTATTCCAGATTTACAACCTACTGATGAGATACCAGTTCCCGACGATGATGGACACTTCGCTCCAAGTGGAACTAGCGGATATGGCGAACCTGACTATGTTGAAGAGGATCAAGCTTTCGGACCAGGAACTTGTCGCTACGGAGGCAAAGTATACGTTTCGGCCCAACAGATACCAAGAGATGACCCATGTGACTTCTGCTTCTGCTTCCGAAGTGACATTATCTGTTTACAACAAAGTTGCCCGCCTCCTATTCATGGATGCCACGAAGAACCCATTCAAGGCTTCTGTTGTCCTCGTTATGAATGTCCTGTTTCAATGGCGACCACAGTCAATGTTACAACGACAACAACCACAACCACGACTACACTGCCACCTCATTTCCCGACCCACTCTTACAAGGGTCAGGCACAAAGGAGAGGTTGTCAAATAAAGGGACACACGTACAAAGTTGGTGAAGTCGTACGCTCATCCTCAGGACCATGTTTACACTGCACGTAAGTATTTCAGTTGTCTATTCTAACCTTTTAAAACGATTCTCCAGCCAGCGTTATAAAAATCCTTTATTTCAAAAAGACCATTTACAGGCTCTTCGGAATTTTGAAGGTCTGTCAGTCAAACAGATTTAGCTAGTTCTGTCGCGCTTGCGACAAGAGCAGCAAGAACATTATTCAGTGGCTTATCATATAAATTAATTCATTTTATCAATGGCTTGACCCATAAAAAAGTAGAAATTGTACATGAATCGAATACTTATACCTCAATTTACATGTTTTCAGATGTGGAGGAGACGGTCAGATGAAATGCGATCCTAAAGCGTGCACCCCAGAGCCAATGTTAAGACAAATGATAGCAGCTGCTGTGTCTGCCAAGCGACGAAGGTGAAGCCCTACGAGAGATTTCAGTCTATCTCGTACACGCCGTCACAAGGATGCAGCGCCTATGTGATAATTAATTTCATCTACTCTTCTATGCACAAGAATAATGCTCAACTCAAATTATCCCAATGGAGTAGTTTAAGATTTCGTGTCATATGTAGTAATCTATGTTATTGATTTTTTTTTTACTTTTCATAAATGTCGTGGCACGCGCAACTCAATTATTAAGAAAATAACTTCATGACTGTGATTAAAATATTAAATTTAAATGTTAATTTCTGAAACTAAAATTTTAACGAATTTTGAGTCTTCAATTTAAGGCTAATTTATTATATTATTTATCTTTTCTAACAAAAGTCAGTGCCAAACGATAGTGCTAAGTTGTAAACGACTAAGCCTTTATGATAAAAGTTCAAAATTATCAAATGTCACTCATAAATTTAAATTCGTATTGACCAAAGCGAAGCTAATAATATACTCTCAAATAAATAAATGTCAACCACGATCAAGCTTCAAAGGTCATTTAGATCGCCGAAATCTTGACCATTTTAAATGTAAACTTAATTGTTTTACCGATATAAGCTTAGTCAATTTCTTTGTTTTTACACGATGCTACTGGCAGCGATCTAATATCGTGTAAATGTAAAGTTATCTTAAGGATCCCTGATGTTGTAAATGCCTTAATTTGTAATAATTTATATATTTTAGGTGTATAGTACTTAAGCCATGTTTTGAGACCAGTGACTATTATAATTTTAGAAGTAAAAAGGCCGTTACTATAATGAGAAAAACGCCGGTCGACGTGTTATCCTTGGCCGGTGCTTTTCCTTCTTTCACGTCTTACAGAAAGTGACTGTCCTTGTTTTCTTTAATTCGTGGAAGGCGCGTGATTTTTACTAGCACTTACTGAGTGATAGCGGCCAATATTTTAATCGTTTTGTAAAAAACTTTACAATATGATAACATGAAAACATATTGTAGGATCTTTTGTAACTTTTGATATTAAAGTGCTGGTAGGTTTATAAATAAAGCAGATCGAGATGGGTACGAAAGTTTAGGAGACTGTTGCGACCGTGTCTGCACCCAGGAGGTGCTCACTACGTCAGCTCGCATTAATTCGTACCAACCTCCATCTGTACGCAAGTTGTAGTTATATTTCTTCTTATTTATTTAAAGTCGTAGCAATAGAAGTATTGGTCAAAAATTATTGTGAATTGAATATTTCACCGATTTTTTAAAGAAATACATTCAATCACAACAAAGTTTATCTTTAAATTCATATTTTATTTGTTTATGATATTTTACCAAGACTAGCGACGATCTAGCTGTCTGTACAACTGTGCGAATGAGTTTTGAATAAAATATTTCAAATGAAAATGATGTTTTGTTAATTCCTAGGTCAACCCTTGATACAAATGCTAGTGTGACGAAAATAGTTTCAACAATCATAAAACAGAGTTTAGTCAATTACGAAGCGAAGATACCTATTACAGTGCATAAGTGGGGTCTGGTATACTGATGGTGGTCGATCAGGAGGAGACTGTTTTCCGAGGAGCGGTAACTAGCACTACCATCAAGTTAATGGAAAAGCCCAAGAACACTTTGCCTACTGAACGGGTTATTTCTTAACCATGGCATGATTGAAACCGTTATTTAATCTCGTAGTGACGACACCAGCGAATACGTAAATTCTTATTAAATACGATATTTTGAGCTATTAATGAGTAAAAGTACATTGTTATCTTAAGGGTGAAAGCAACTGATTTAGTCCCGAGACGGCATTTGGCGCCCGACCGTAGCAAGTGCCAATAGATCGAGGGACTAAATAAGTCATCCGAGTTAAACACTGCTTTTGATTACGCATAGAAGCAAAGTAAAAATAACAACACGAATCAGCTAAAGATAAAATCCATATCTGAATCTGATGAACTCATCGTGTTAATACAAATCTCTGCTATACGAAAGCATGCGAACAAAACACTACAACTCGAAAAAATAAATGAAGATGGGATTGCCGCTTTCCCACCTATTTTGTTTTTTTTTTCTGTGACCGGCCAGCTACTCAGTCATTATGTTACATTTTCATAATTGAAAAAATCAAAATTGAAAGGTCAATATTTTGCCCAAATCTTTGTTATTTTAAAGAAATAGTTAAAAGTAAATGATTATAAATATAATCGTTAATTAATACTCATCTGTATGTTATTTCAATTTTACATCGTGCTGTAATTGAGAGGCTGTATAGAAAGTTGTATAGAAGTTTTTTTTAGAATTTGACAGGGCTGAAAAGTAATACTTTTATCCCACTCCTCAGGCAACTTCAGGCCTACTTTCCGAGTATGAGTAATGAAAAATTATTTACTATGTCGTGCTTTTACATAAAGGTCGACCATTTGCCCTAACTATGTGATCTACCAGGAAAATACTTTTGGTCGATAATGTTAAAACTTGGAGACGCAATGTAGATACTATAAAACAGGACTAATTTTCGAAACAAATTCATTCAACTTGTACAAACTAAGAGTTCAAAGATTTCACGCAGGTTTCAATAATAAACGACACCAGGCTTTGGCTCGACAAAGTGACATTCTATTTGCGACAACGATTCTCAAAAGCCCAAATCTTTGTCTAACATTGACTATCTATCTATGTCGTGTTCAGTGATCACCACAATGTTGATAATATTATTTAAGTCCAGTAACTTTATACGTCAGAGTTTGCCTCATATCCGGTAGTACTGTTTTTGGCAGACTTGTTTATGATGTTGGCTCAACCAAGTTTGTGACCTCGAGCGCCAATTGTAACTTTGTCAAAAATCGAAAAGTCAGGATTTTTTCAGATTTTGGCGATTATAACTAAGGGTTCCCAACATCCGTAAAAAAAGGGAACCCTTATAGGATCACTTCGGTGTCTGTCTGTCCGTCGGTCACAGCCAGTTTTCTCTGGATCTGCTCGACCGATTCTGTTGACATTTGGTCCCTGTTTGAGTCACAGATGTCCATAGACATCTGTGACTCAAACAGGGACGTTTTACGTAAATCAATATGGGTGCATGGGTGCTATTTCCGAACACGCCTTAATTTAAATGCAAGAGCGGGAATAAAATTTCGTGGCTGGCGTAAAGAGTTGAATAAGTTAAAAAAAATATTAAAATAATCGTAAAATATGAGTGAAACTAGCGACGAGAACAGTATTTTAACACCGGAAGAGTTAAAACAACAAGTTATTAATGCAGAATTAAGTTTCCTACCTGAGAAGTCTCGCGAGATATATCTGAAAGCATACCATGTCTTCAATGAATGGAGACTTACAAAGGGCGCAAGCAGTTTTTAGGAGACGGTGTTGCTATCTTATTCTTCAGATTTATCACAGATGAGGCGATCATCTAGTATTTACTGAATGTTGAAAGCTACTTTAAAAACAAAACATAACGTGCATATTTAATAATTATTATTTTTATTTTAATATATTAAAAAATAATTATTTAAATTGTAATATACTGATTGTTACGTAATTTTATGTTTTAATTTCAATTTATTGATTCCAATTTAATTTCTTAGTACTAATTAATTTAATTTATGATTTTTAATTTAATTTTTCTTTTTTTTTGTGTGTGTGATTTTAATTGTATTGAAATAGGTGTAAATGACCTGAATAAACGAATTTCATATATATATATATTGAAACACGCAAAACTCGTATCTTTTCTAAAAATAATGTCAGTTGGGCATAAGGCTAAAAAGTCCAAAATTTTCACGGCCCTTAACATAGAAAAATTTCTTAATGAAGCTCCGGACCGCAATTTTCTTGCCGCTAAAGTAAGTGGTACCTATGAATATATGTTGTTAGTTATTAAAATTTTGTGTGTAGACTGTTATTTATAAAGGTACTGTAAGGGATCGCTTTTAACTTATACGAGAGGTAGTCTTTAATAAATAAAATCAGAGTATTTTCGAGAATAATTATATAGGTATTGCGTGTCTTTTTACGTCAAGGCAAACAATCGAAACCCTTAGAAAAAACTACCACTTCCTTATGTCATCACATTCGAATTCTAACTTACTTTTTTCTTAACTCTTTCAAGGCTTATGTCATTGAGGTTGCACCTCCCAAAGAGGATCTCTGCAGTACTTACTGCCTACTACTAATTTTTGGAGGCGCAATTAATCCTAGTCTGGGTTAGCAATACTGTTAAAATATTTATTACGATATGTGAAAGATGCTGTAAATGTTAAATTATGCATATCATTTATGTTTTATTTTCATTACAGGTTGTACTGATCATAGGCATTAGTGGAGCGTGTCGCAATAACGAGCTATTACAGCTAACAGATAATAATATCGAAAAATATCGAAAAGATAGATTACTGTTGGTAAAATTGTAAAATACGAAGACAAACCTTGACAGGTCTTTTGTCGTACGCGAAGACCATGTAACTATAGTAGAAAAATACCAAAGTTTACGTCCAGCCAATATAAAAACTGACCGATTTTTCATTCAATACCATAGTAATAAATGCTCAAGACAGCCTATGGGAGTAAATAAAATAGGTGCTATACCGCGAAAAACACAACTCAATGCAACTATAACGTTGCCAAATAAATCTGTTACTTTTAATTTGCAGAATTGTAGTAATTTAATTTAACTTTAGAAATTTTCCATTTTATTGGATTGGTACCTCTATCTACAATGTTAATTATTTTTTTCACAATAAATAGTTATTTCAATCTATTCCTGTATATTATTTATCTCCTAAAGTGTTCTCGCTGCTGAAGTGAAAAGTTATGTGTTACTCGAGAGCAAAGTTTTTTGCATCTCGTGCCTTTGAATTCCTCGCCACACTCAGGATTTAAAATCAGCACTCGCAGCAAAAAACGACTTTGCTCTCTTGTTGCACAAATTACTATTTAAGCATTTCTTTTTCTTGTTTGTCCTAGCTGGGGCGGGCAGGCCGCAAGACAGGCGTTAGATGGGCTAAGTGGCCCACCCAGTAGGCCCCGGCTCTTACTGAATACTTTTACTAACAACCTACATAATTAAGATAATAACTTATCCAGGGTGCTATAAATAATTTTTGAGCTCGCTTCGCTCGCTCTAACCTCTGAGTTTCTTAATCTTTCCTGTATGATGCAAAAAATTACTTCTATTTAGATATTAATGCCAGCAAATCAAACCTATCCGATAAAGGGTACAAAAATTTTAGAGCTCGCTTCGCTCGCTCCTGTATTCTACACTGTCTGAATTCTGAGCTTTCCGGCATTCACTCAACAAAGCCTCTTACACACAACAACCACATCTCTTAAAATCTATACGTGACTGAAAAGTTTGATTTACTGTCCTAAGTTTTCTGTACCATGATACAAATCTCATAATCAAATCTCGGTGAAAAAAAAAAGATTTTGTTTGTTGCGTAGTGTAATTTTCGAGCTTGTTTCGCTCTGTTTTGCATTCTACACTCTCAAGTGTAGAAAACTGTGTGTGTAACTTTTGTGCATTATGTCAAAAAAGTTTCTTCTGATTGAGTAAAACTATTCAAACCTAATGAGATGGAATGCAAAAAAAAATAAAAATATCTAAGTTTCTTAAGCTTTCCTATATGAGGGAAAAATATATTAATTGCCATTAAAATCTAAATAGAAATATTTTTTTGCCTCATAAAAATCAAACCTATCCGAGGTACAAAAATTTTCGAGCTCGCTTTGCTCGCTCTTGTATTCTACACTCTCTAAATTCTAGAGCTTTATTACATGAGTCAACCAAGTTACTTATATCGTCCCGGGACCCGAGATTGTGGAGAGCAACCTGGGCCTTCTGACTATGACTGACCTAAAATTCCACTTCTGATCGTACACACCGTAACAATTTATCTTATTGAGCGTCGCATCTCAGGTTGGGGGCCAGGCTCCCCCTGGAAAAAATCCCTAGATACGCCAATGGTTTACTTTAAAAGCATTCTAAGAAGGTACTGTCAAAAACTAGTCCTTTAGTGTTATAATCGCCAAAATCTGGAAAACATCCGAAATTTTCGGGGTTCTTTCGATTTTTCACAAACTTGGATCCATCGAGATATGATTCGGGCCAATACCATAAACAAGTCTGCAGAAAAACAAACGGATTTGACGCAAACTACCCCGTACTTTGAGGCGACACGGTGACTGGACTATTTGTCTTAGTTCCTAACGCAATTCGAACTAACCGTCAGTACTATCCACCGCGACCGGCCTTGGTTCAATCTATGGCCCGGAGCGAAGAGGCATGGGAAGCGGTCACCTCCTTGTGCGAAGCAGTAATGCTAGCAAAGGAGGAGGCCGAACGTGTGAGAGAGAGGGAAACCTCACGCCCCCGTCGCCACAGCAGAAAAAGACGCCCGAGGCGTCGGGAGTCGCAGGACGATTCCCGGCCGCCGTAGGCGCGGGCCTGCGGAGCGGGTGGCTCGCCGTCTGATCAGAACTAGGCCCGGGTCGGCGGCGCGCTGCCATCCCAGCGCGCCTCAAAGAGAGGTCAGCGTGGAAGACGGGGCCCGCTAGGGCAGGTGCCTGTTGGGGCTGCGGAATCTGTTCGAAAGAGGTACCGTAACCTTTTTTTTTTTACTATTAATAGGCACGCGCTTGACCACCATCTCACGTGATGGTAAGCGATGATGTGGTCGAAGATGGAGCACGCCTGCCCAGAAGCAACCTATTCACTCTTGACTTAAAGACTCCCAGGTTGTAGCTATCGGGAAACACAGACTCCGGCAGGGAATTCCACTCCTTAGCTGTACGCATTATGAATGTGTTCCCAAAACGTTTTGTGCGTGTGGGTATGATGTCCACCATGTACCGGTGGCGCATCGCCGTTCGTCTTGTGGTCCGATGATGGAACGGGCTTGGCGGAATTAAATTATGCAATTCCGTCGCACATTCCCCAAAATGCAACCGGTAGAAAACCGACAAGCTAGCAACTCGTCGTCGATGCTCAAGACTTTGGAGCTTCGTCGCGACGAGCCTCTCATTGCCAATGATCCTCTTGGCTCGTTTCTCAATTGACTCAAAGGCATCAAGCTGGTATCTGGCAGATCCGTCCCAAAGATGAGAGCAGTATTCCATACACGATCGAACTTGCGCTTGATAGAGTTTGAGCAGCTGTTCCGGCGTGAAGTACCATCTCACCTTTGCTAGGATCCCCAACTTCTTTGCAGCCACTTGAGCTTTTGCCTCTATGAAAGGGCCAAAATTGAGAGTAGATGTTAATGTAACCCCAAGAAGTTCAAGTTGGTCGGTTATCTGCACTGTTGCACCTCGGAAAGATGGAGCTGGGTGGAATTTTTAATAATAATAATATATTTATTTTCTCGCCACAATACACATTAAAAACAAAGATTCCAAGGAACAATAGTACACAATAAGTATATTGTGGGAGACTGGAGCCTAAACTAGGCTTGGGGCCTGTATTTCAGGACACCAGGTCTCCACCCCTTAGGTAATATAGCATTCTTCCTTATTTATTTATTTATTTATTTACCAGACAGTGGTCGCGAATAATTGAATAACAACTTAAGATTTAATTTCCTTATCTATATAGTGTTAGTATGGTTAGTAAAGTGTGGAGATAAAGGAAAGTGTAGTAAAGGTTGGGTCTGTGTTTATGTAGCGAGTGAGGATGTACATATGTAGAATTATCTGTTTCATGGACAAATCAAATAATGATAAAGTATACAGTTAAATCAATAATGAATTAAGTAAATCAAGAACTACACCGAAACAACCATAATTTTTTCAGTTTCAAGGTAGTTTAATTTCTGAAGCCAACGAGTTAGTTTCATTTTACATTTAGTCTTGTTAAGGTCGTATATAGGTAAGCTCCTGTTAATTTTGTTATACAGGTAGTGACCAAGGTGGCAGAAGAATCGCTGAGAAAACTTGGTTGAAAGCCGGTTGCGATTACTTTTTACGGGGTTGTAACGCCTTTTACCACGTGATAGAGAGGGGGAATATGTTAAGAGGCCATGCTGCTTCAGAATTGTTTGCTGTATGAATAGTTGGCGCACTGTCAGGACTTTCGCTTCTTTATATAGAAGGGAAGTAGGGTATCTAAACGGAAGGCACAATGATACTTTCAGGATGGCTCTCTGCGCTCTTTCTAATTCGAGAATTGTGGATTTTGAGGCGCCACCCCAGGAAGTGATGCTGATAAGTCAACAAGGGTTGAGCGAGTGCAAAATACACCGATTTCCTTACTTTTTCCTCAGCCACCCGTCTAAGAATCTTAAAGACGTAAATTAACTTCCGCAACCTGCCACTCAACACGGTGATATGCTCGTGAAATTTTAGTGCACTGTCTATAATAATTCCCAGGTATTTTACACTATCGGCTTTATTGATGTGAGCGCAAGTACAGGTGGTGCAGTATGGCGTCGGACAAGTATGAGCTACGATGGAAAGCTTCTTAGTAGCCGAGGCGTGCCTGTCATGTTTTATGGAGAAAGTGACATAGTTGGTTTTTGCAGCATTCAGGGTGAGAGCATTATCTCGTAACCAATCCGATACCATATTGAAGCCTGACTGAGCATGCCTGAACACTTCACTCCACGTGGCCGCACTGAATAACAGGGCAGTATCATCGGCGAAAGTTATAACCCTACCCTCAGGGAGAGTGAGCATACCCAGATCATTAATATATATAAGGAAGAGGGTTGGACCCAGTACGCTGCCTTGAGGCACGCCGTAGCTAACTAGGCACTCGTCACTGACATAATCTCCTATTTTTACGCTCCGAGTACGCCCACTCAGATAATCCTCAAATAGTTTTAACTGGACCCCCCTAATTCCAAGGCATTCCATCTTCCGAATAAGTATTGGAATATAGTAAGGAATTGGCTCCTTTTAGCGGAAAATAGACACGCTTGGGTCTTAGCAGCATTGAACTTGACCAGATTGGCATCACACCATTCAGAGACAGCCTGTAAGGACACATTCAAGCGCTCAACCATAGCCTCCCGGAGAGACCGGATCTGCGACCCACCAGCTCGTGCGTCGGACACGTATCTCTCAGCAACAGTGCTGTCGTCTGCATACCCAAATGTACCGGGTTTAAGCAAGAAGAGTGTTGCCGAAAGCACCGACCCCCGAGGAACCCAATAATTAATATCCAGCAGACCACTCGGATAGACCGATCCCTCAGGAAATCTGCGATCCAATCACACAAACCGGCGGGCAGACCGAAGGAAGGAAGCTTACTTATAAGGCTATCGTGCCAGACCCTGTCGAAGGCCTTCGAGATGTCAAGGGAGACCGCTAGTGCCTCCCCGTGCTTCTCTATGGCTTCACTCCAGATGTGAATGGCATACGCTAGAAGATCCCCAGTTGACCGATTTCGGCGGAACCCGTATTGTCGGTCACTAAGGATATCTTTCGCTTCTAGGTACGCCAGGAGCTTACGATTCAGCACGCGTTCCATAGTCTTACAGAGTATGGACGTTACCGAGATGGGCCTATAATTCGACGGGTCAGCACGACTACCCTTCTTGGGCACGGGTTGCATGTTAGCTTGCTTCCAAGCCTTCGGCACTTTTCCAGTCTCAAACGAAAGGCGAAATAGGCGTTTCAAGATCGGAGACAACTCAGGCACACAAGTTTTCAGAACAATTGCCGGTATCCCGTCGGGGCCACTAGCCTTGTTCACGTCTAGGTTACGCAGTACCCTACGGACGTCCTTCTGATGAATGCGAATGTTCGACATGCTCGACTCGCATCCACCAGGAGAAGCAGGGGCCCTCGCGCCACCAGGATCCAGACGCGAAGATTCCGCAAACAGGGAAGCAAACAAGTTCGCTTTCTCCTCAGCGGAGTGGACAAGCGTCCCGTCAGGTCTCAGCAGTGGTGGTAAAACCACCACTGCTGAGACCTGACGAACGCAAAGGGCACCAGGATGAACACGGATGGGTTTTAGTCAGTAAGAGTCTGACACTCTTACACCCTCCTGTTTACCCAGAGCGGGAGGAGTCATTTAATGATTTCCCATCCTTAAAGAAAAAAAAAGTACTATCCACCGAGTACTGTTACTAAAGAGATCTATAAATGTTACGCTCAGATACGAATTTCGCGTCGTAATGAGAAAAGCCATGACGCTTTCTGAGCCCTAAATGATGCAACCATTTCGCGAAACAAGTATGTTTTATTGACATGGCTCTGATCTTATCGAACACCTGAAACCTAACTACGAAGACGGAGGCCTACTGAGTGGGATTATCTGTCTGCAAGGTTTAAAGAAAGCTAACATGAATTGTACGCCATCCCATTCGAACCTAACCAATCCGTGTCGGAGTCCTCTTAATTCCCTCAATTGCTTCAGTTGGGACTCAGCACACGACAAGACATTTCTTCTTTTCTGCAACGCGTTGTGGCCGTTTCTTATGTGTCATGATGTGAAATTCGCGTTGTGGCCGTTTGTAAGAAACGACATGGCGTTGTGAGTCGCTTTTTCGCTCATGGAGGGTCTTCGATCTTTGGGCGTAACTTAAGCAGTAAATTCAGCAAAAGTTGTAGATTTGGAGCCAGAAGTACTTTATCGAGTTACCGGAAAGAAATTGTTTGTAAAAAAATTAGACCATTAGGAGACCTAAAATAAGTGGATCTGCCGAGGCGCAGCCTGGCACTTTTTTACATGGATGTTTTTTGTAACGATCTTTCGGCCACAACATATCTCATGTACCTACATAGTTACCAAAAGAAGCTAATTGTTGGAATAGAGACCGTTAAGTCGAACTACTGCTAGTCTGCCACGACTGAAGTTAGCGGGTTCCGCAGGCAGAACAAATTTAGGAGGTCGTTGAGGACCATGTTGCTACATCACGTTACCGAATGACACAAACTTCTTATCTTAGGCCAGATTAAACTATCCACTTACAAATTGGTCTGTTGACATGCAACCTGGCAGTAGGCATATTCTGTATGATATTTATTTTCACAGACTAATCAACTAAAGGAATTAGGGAAAAACCCTTTCCAAGTGGCGTTGGTGAAGAACAAATTATAATTAAATTCACACGATCAATTAAATTCATTACGTACAAACAACAGAAACCTGCTTTTATTTCTCCACTGCACTTGAAACTGTTCTTCTTCGGACTTGTGGAGTTACTATGCCAGCCTTGAGATGTAGTGCGCTGAAACAGCCTTCCTTAGCGTACCTAGACAGAACTATGCGTGTACGTAGCATCTTCGTAGCTGCGTAACATTTTTGTAACGATCTCGTAGCGGCTACGACATGACTGTATGCGTAGCATCTTCGTAGCAGCGTAGCGTTTTTGTAGCGATCACGACGAATAGGTATAGCATCCTCGTAGCTGCGTAGTGTTTTTTGTAACGATTTAATAGCTGCGACGAGAATGTACGTATGTACCATCTACTACTGTGTACGCTATTTGTAACAACTTTGTAGCGTCTACGACGCGTGTACGCTGCATCTTAGTAGCGTTTTCATAAGGTGTATGTTCTACTCATATCAATTAATTTTTAATATTTGAGCTCTCTGTTCGACCTAATGCAAAACATTTTCTGCCTTTCTGATTGCATGTTTTTTTGCTATAGTAAAAATGTTGATTGCAGACACTTTTCAAAAAAGGTAATTGCAAAGTAAGTTATCATTTAATAATACCCATAACTATAGGAAGATAAATCTCATAATAAAGCGTACATAAAGGGAAAGTATTTTAGTTCGCCTGAATGGATTGTTAGAGCAACAGCCCAGTACGTGCATTCAAGCGTGTTTATAAGGGGCCTCTGCAACTCGGCCGCGGCTGAATATTGTCCTTGTTTCGTCAATACTTTGATACACAGTTAATTATTTTATCGGTCACATGTCTGAATTTAGTTTTTGAAGTTATGAACATTTAACCTTACTTGAATGTCAAATTTTGACTGGTTTTAAGCTGAAGCAGAGTTTGACAAATTTAATGCGCAAACTCTTTGGTACAAAGTTATTACATTCATCATCATCTGCCTAGCCTTTTACCAACTATATTGGGGTTGGCTTCAAGTCAAACCCGATTTAGCTGAATACCAGTATTTTACGTGGAGCGGCTGCCTACCAGACCTTCACAACCCATTACATGGCTAACACGGTACCTACTTCATAGCAAGACTGGAGTCAGATTTTGTTGGCTTCTGACTATCTGTAACGACTACCAAAGATCTTCAAATGATAGCCGGGATCAACGGCTTAACGTGCTTTCCGAGGCACGGAGGAAACTCGGTATGTTAAGATGGTCACCCATCCACAAACCAACCTTAGCAAGCGTTGCCTAACCTTGTAGATCGACCCTCACGGCTGTTATTAGTACAAATTATTACATTATTAGAACTATAATGATCGGTTTCACGCGCTCTGTAGTCTCCTTCGTTTCAAGCTTTATAATGATCTCTTGCTCTTTTCCCAATTTATTTGCGGTCCCGTGATATCTTTTTTTTTATACTATAAGTCGTCGTCTCAGTAGACGTCTAGCCATATTAGCTTTTACATAGTCTATGTATCGTCTCTTCGGCCATCCTATACTCTTATACAAAATGAATAAATTCTGTCATGTCACTTTTTTTGTAATTTGCCTTAAAAATTTCGCTTGAACATAATTGAAACAGGTCCAAAATACACAGATTCTGGATTCTCAAGATTGAAGTTACGAGTAGTAACTTTTTTGACCATATTATAATTCTGATACCACAAAATAATTGCATCTCGTGAGATGCGCGGTGCACTTGACAGCAAGCTTGAGAGTTATTTGTAGAATTCAAGAAGGTAACTAAAGCGGAAGGGCCACCGAAGGTATTCTTAACAATGCAGCGTTTTAAACATAGATGGCTCTACCATCTGCGTAGGGTTCCTCTCCGAATATTACGCAAAGAAGCCGGTAGGTGGCGGGTAATATCTCATAAAATCTTCTTCAATAATGACATCCGATGCCGGCTTTTTTCTATAATTGTTCATTATCGATAAGAATGAATAATTTAAGATCGAAATAAATAAAGTAATTCATTTGGATAAATTGCTCTACGTGCTAGAACGATGTAGTCATCTACGGGTAATTGAAACAATTAAAGCATTTATTGAAGTAATTAAATTACGGCATTGTCAATACTCTAAATTGTACGGGAGATGAACGATAGCAACTATCATTTTATATCATGAAGGCGCGTTTTATCGAATTGCTACCGATATTGTCTTGTGCCAAAATAGGTTAACAAAACGAATTCTTGATTAATCGTTGGCCGACGCAGGCACTTGCAAAATCAATTAAGATTTTTCAAATCAAAGTTATTTTTATAACTAGACATTTATTAGATATTGTTTGGAGATTAGTTTATAATGTTATAGCTTGCATTTGGTTTTCGTACATAAAAATCCTCATGTTGCTGATTCCTAATCTAATAACTGCAAAAACGTCGATCAATAAAGTTTTTCCTGAATTAACTAGGGGAGAAATTAATTAGTAATATTTCAAGGCATACATTCCTATTTCATATTTATTTTACTCCCTCAATTTTAATATTAAGGTACTCTACAATAAAACATGCACGAGATTAAATCATATTTCCCTTTGACAAAATTTATAGAAAATAATTTCAAACTACCTGCACAACCTACATATTCAAACAGTGTAAATACCTGTTCTTGAAGTTGCTCCTGCAACTCTCTTCAACTTTTCTACTTTTTGTTCAATAATCATAACGTGGAAATACCGCGCTGCCAGCTTAGATGCGATCACATTTTATTACACAATATTAACTAACCGATTGCAGTGTGCACTTAGCATCGTTAGTATTCGCGCATTAGCTATGTTTGTAAAGAAGTAAAACTATATTACTTTTATTAATCTTATTTTTTTACGAAAAAATAATAATTATACTTTTAAAGGAGGAAAACAATTAGTAAGTTGTTTTATAGAGTTTATCTACAAAATCGTTTACATTAATTATTTCTTGATTAAGTAAGTATCAAAATTATTAATAATAAACTTGTTCACGGCGCTGTAACAAATAGAATCGATTATGTACAAGTAAAGCTCTATAAAGTAGATGGATAAATATTTTCTCTAAAGACGTTGTCGGTGGGAGGGCTCATTCCGCGTGATAATAGCTTATTATTCCGAACCGCATTAATGTGATGCTTAACGTTGAATTGAAAAAAATATTTATTGTCTATAATAAGCTCTAAAAGCAATTGCATACTATTATCAGACATCTGTTTGTTAAGAATATATAGTAGGGTTCAACGGCGATGTACCATAAACGCTCGCCAAGGCGATCGTATTAAAAACTTCGTATTAGGACCTAACACCACAAGTATTATCCTTGAGACATAAATAAAATGTAGGTTTTTTTTATTTATAATTCATACCTAGAGACTGGAAGCCCGCAAATGGAATATCCATATTTTTCTCAACAAGCTATTTGTTACCTATGTAGAAATATGTACCCTCAATTTGAATAAGTCCATCTCTCTCGCACAACCACCCGCCTGGCCGTGCCCTCTCACTCTATCCCATTACTTTTATATTGTTCGCTAACTTTCTTGTTTGTATAAGCAAATACACGTATTTGAAAGTTTGTATATTTGTAGATTGTATTGTACAATGATAAGTTAAGTAGATGTCGGAAGGTACAGTTTTAAAGATTTCAATGTTTTATTTGTCTATTTAGTTCAATGGCTTTCTTTTATTTGATGAGTTCAATAAATAAATGTGTATTGGTCATCTTTGTCATCGATTTTCCGATATATGCTGTCTAAGGATAAATATTTCATAGGTGCATATTTGTAATCATAATATTTTTTTTTTTTTGTAGATAAAGTGCTCATTGAAGCAGCATACTCATTACTCATCAGTTTTCAGATTTGTATAAGCAATATTTACAGGTACTTCGCTCTAGGCAACAATTCAATGATATTTGAATAGAAATAGAGTTATATAATATTTCTATGAAAAGTATCTGCAATTATACCTTTTTATACAATAACGTTTATAACAACGATTCCAAAATCCACAAACAAACATTTAATTGAAACGGCAAGAATAAGTACATAAAATGTTTACATGAAGGAAAAATAAGCAACTTCGAATTCAGTGTTCTCCCTCGCTTTGTATCCCTCATTACGTATTGACAACTTAGTACCGTGGAACGGGCTCTTATCTGCCTGCGTCTAATCTTTCAGTGAGCTTTAAATATCGACTTATGTTTTATTTATAAGTTAAAGATACTGAAATAATGTTACTAAGACAAAAAACAATAAAATGTTTCAAATACAAAAAGGTATTTTAAGTGAAATAAATCATAATACTTAATTATCCTTGCTTAACAGCTCTTAAACGGGCCTCCTTACTAATCTAACTTTTTATTTAAAAAACGACTACCTACTGAAACTAATGTTCCTATGTGATATGCCAAAAATAATCAAAAGTTAAACACATCCTCGTTTACGTAAACAAAAAGTCGTCTCAGTAAAGATGCCTTCATTTGGTATTAGAACACCTATAGAAACATAATCTTACATCAAATTGTGGTCTAATCAAATCTGTCGAGTCACAACTTAGTACTAATATACCCATAAAGATGAACGTCGCTACCCCACCGACCATCGATCGACTTTTACGGCACAAAGTGATAAGCCTGTCTGTCTAGAGTGCCTAAAAGCACCTCCACATTGTGAATACACCTCTTATCCTGCGTATTTCTTACTTGATATCACAAACTAGGTACTTACATATTTTATAAGCCAAAACAAACAAGCTTACAACCTATTCAACATTATAGAACAGGAACCGTACCCGTAATATATTTGGATCCCAACCTCTGACACTGAAAACACGTGTCCGCCCTGAGGTTCAACCCGAATATCGCGATAGTTTCACGGCTAATACCCACGCCGTTTCAATACTTAGAGCTTTAAATTTGATGAAACATTTACGGTATTATTATGTATGTGGAAACAAATGCTAAACTAAAAAGTCAACGTTTTCCAGAATACTGTAGGAAATACAAAATCATAAATGACGCAAAACTATGACTACTAACGTATTTGAAATTGAACTACCCTCGTACGTAGATATTTCCACAGGGCAATGACACAACTTAAAAAACATAGCAGACAGTAATGTCTACTACGTCTGATGTAGAGCTATAAATGTCTAAGATACGGCGTCCCTTAAAATAATACAGTTATTGATGAAAAAAAAATTAAACAACTATCTAATGCTAATCTATTTTTAGCGTTGCAAACAATAAAACCAAGCTTGCATACGTTGCACTCACTTTTTCATTATCCTTATCATCTCTATCCAAATACATTTAGAGAACATGTCATCAAAGGAATTAATTCTGACTGACTACTGTGTAGAAGTAAGTTTTAATAACTTTACATCAACATAACTCTCATAAGTACTATGTAGGTACTCTGTATCAGGAACACTCTCCAGATGAAATAATACAAAGACGAGATATAATTTGAAGGAATCTTCAAAATGGCAATTTTTATAGAGGGATTTGTCCCAAATAAGGTTGTATCTATTTTTTCATTTGGCGAGGGCTCGCGGGCTCCGCGGAGCGCCGTGCACCCACCATCCCGAAGCCGCGGCGCCGCCCCGCTCCGTTCGCGGTCTCCATGGCGACCAGCTCAAATGACGTATCGATCCCGCGGAGGGGGGGGTGCTCGCGGGGTGGCACCGCTCCACCCGCCGCGACCCCCAGCACCCCTGCACCCCTGCCACCGCCACTCGACCGTTGGCCCATGCAAAATGACGGATGTAAACTTTGGATATACCTCCTTGGAAGGAAATGATATTTTCATTAAAATGAAAATGAGGTTCATGATTTTTTCCTTTTAAAACATATGCGGCTTAAGCTTCCCCTAACATGGGTCTTAATGAGCCATATTCTCGTATGTTTTTGTTCAAAAGGAGATGTCGGAATAGGTACATACACAGTGATTCCAAAGAGTTGTGTAGGTGCTTTATATTGACATGTTTTTAAATTGGATAGTTAGTAATAAAAAAGTGATTTTAATAAAAAGGTGTTTGAATTCAAAACATAGCCAGAAGCTGTTATAGAAGCAGTCTCCGCAAATACAAAAGGATACGTAATAGGTGGCTAGATATAAGAAAACAAACTAGGTAGTTAGACGCGGCTCGTGCTTCGGAAACACCGACTAAACTTTGATTAGTTCGAGATATTAATTTCCCACCTATACTAAAATGCAATTAAAGCTGTGCAGTGTTACTTTAGCTTGATGTATTTGTATTTTATATGTGTTAGGTATCTACCTGTATATAATAATAATTCATGTTAGGTGTGATATGTGTTATAATGTGGCACTCCTAATTGTAAATAAGAATCTTTGCAGGTCGTTATTAATATTTCATAACTATGGTGTTCAATTCTGACCAAAAATGGATGATGCTTGTACTACCCTGAAAACAAGCATGATACATAACCGATGCCAATAGGTTCTTAAAAAATATTGACTAATTATATTCCAGTCCCGGGAAAACAAACACCTTAACCATAATAGGTAACTACCTACCTTGGTGATGGTGAACTACTGTTGATCTCCATATAAAAAGCAAATCTGAATAGCTAACATACACCTAATATCAATACATGACTATTTTTAAATTAAATCATTGTCGTGTTTAAACGTCTCTTCTAAAATTTTGTTTCAAACATTAACATAATTAAGTGGTTCTCAAAGTTTTCCCATTATAAACTTAGCGAGAAATTTTATTTTTCCCTCAAGTCAGGCGCGCCTGTGTGCGAGCGTGTGCACGACACAGCGAATTGGATTTTCTCTAGTGTGAGTAAACCTACTTTTGCAAAGAGAACAGGGAAACCTTGGAGATTCATGAAATATTAATATAAAACGACTCAGAACTTATTCCTTAGGTAATTTAAGCTTATGTTGCCAACATAATTTTGAGAATATAGTAGGTGCTCATAAGACGGTATGTCTTGTATAGTACATACATGTAAGTACCTGTGATGGTGATAGGACAGACTTACCGACATCGGTTGTATACGCATAGCTGGCAGGCACGGATTAGTGCGAGGTATAACTACCTACACCAACATTTCTTAAATTTCCGTAACCTTAACCTAGTTTTGCCTTAAAATCAATAATGATTAAAAAAAAACTAGTTTTGTATGAAGAATTATGTTTTAAAAAGAAAAAAAAGAAAGAAAAAGCGAAGATCTGAATGAAGTAATTCACATGAGAATTTTACTAAAATCGGCCGTAGTCCTTTGTAAGGCTTTGGGTATTTACGGTTAACCCTAATATCAGGCCACATAAGACCACTAAATTCCCCCATCGAAAATAAAAATATAGTTACCCAAAACAAAAATAGTGAAACACTATTCTACCGATTTAAGTTTCAGTCATAACGTCTTCCCTCGATGCGAACTAAGAAATATAGATCCTCGCGAGCAAAACCTGTACTAAATCACTAGTCTGCATTATTACGTACATATAATCTTACTGCACACTAAACCATTTATAAACAACACGTCTTTACAAACAGATATACGTCAATAAATGTCATATTTTGTTAGACTCTTGTGAAGAAGTTAAATTATGTCATTAAAAATGTGAGATTGTCTCCGAGCTGAAATAATCTCTTTGAGATCCCTTACTTTGCATTTACTTGGTGCAATTAAAGGACCTGTATGAAACGAATATTTCAACAAAACAGCGAACTATATAATCTTTATAGGTACCATATTCCGTAATATGTGTTTAGTTAAGAAGTCATCAAGTACAGTTAACAATTTCTCTTACGGACCGGTTCTTAAGTTTGAACAAACTTACTTATGTACGCTTTATGACTTGGGACTGGTTAATTTTAAGTAAGTTATAAAGATATAATTATGTTCATTGACCTACCTTTAACGTTTAAACCGTGAAAACCAAATGAATTTTGATTGATTGTTAAATAATGATGACTCGAATGGAAACGATTTTTGAAAGAAGAATAGTCCATGGTGTAGTGAGACCATCAAGAGCTTACTTTGAAGACCCTGGAATAATATACATTCAAACTAATCGTACTGTCGTTAAATATTTTTCACTCTTCACAAATAATTAGGTATGCTTGTAACCACTATATAACTAATACCTGTAAGTAATAATTAAATGTGAAAGCTTGAGTGCTCTAACTTTTATGTTAACCATTTTTCTCCACCTTTGTTTATTTGTCAATGAATTTTTAATAGGAATTTAAAAGACAATTTGCTTGCTAATGAACCGCCCGTACTCAATCTAGTTGAATACCCACTTACCTACATATTATTACGAGTTGAGCGCGTTCCCAACATCGCTGAACGAGTTCTTAAGAAACCTGCGCACCGATCCCGTCATCGACGAACCGAATTCAAAAACAGATTTAAAAATTGTTTAACGAATGTTTACGTGAAAATATTGGCTGTATTGAGACTGGAGGTTTTGCAAGCTAGCTTGGAAAAGAGCTTTTTATACCTATTAAAAAACAACAAAATTTAAATATTTCGCAAAAAAAAACAATCTCGGTTTAAAACCCTTATTTATTTGGTACAGCCTTCGTTCTGTTACGGGGTAGTCTACTACGCATACATCATTCAGTTACGACAATAATAAAGCAAGGCAGATATTGTTGTTATTAACATTATGTACTTAATTAATAAGTTGGTGTCCGGGAAACGTCGACTTGCACAATAGGATAGGACGGGACACGTCGATCCCACCCCGCGCCCCGCACCGCCCGCCGTCGGCCCCCTGCCCGCCCGCGCTGGAATGCCCATTGTCCCGTCGATATGATGTTATGCCAAGTATTGCCAAGCCACTTATGTCAATAGCTACATTTGTTTGTATGAACTATGATTTTTATTCATTCAAACATTCTTTAAACTTTTAACTAAATAAAATCGTTTCTTTTTTTGGTTTTCGGAAATTTATTTATCGCTTTATTGTAGGTAAGTACACCGAAATTAGAACAAGTTCAACATTATTTAAGATTTTGAAAGAAGTTACGACTTGCAATCATATTTACATACATAAATACCAATAACACACACATAATAACAAATAAACATGTGTAACATATTTTGCAATATGTACTTCATTTATATAGATTATAAAAAAACTGTCATTATCCTATCCGTCTAGGGTCTTTTGTACGCGTTGTTACTACAAGTCTACAACTGACAACAATTTAAGAAAATTGCTAAGTGCGTGTCGAGCAAGCATTAGTGTAATAGTTCCTGGGTTTAATATAGACAGATTGTTCTGCATAGTATTTGATTTGTTGTATTCAATATTTTGGTCACAGATATGGTAAAAAAAAAATGAAAACACATGGTAACTATCTATCTATACTTCTATCTATACTAATATATAAAGCTGAAGAGTTTGTTTGTTTGTTTGCTTGAATGCGCTAATCTCAGTAACTGCTGGTCCGATTTGAAAAATTATTTCAGTGTTAGATAGCACATTTATCGAGGAAGGCTATAGGCTATCATCACGCTAAGACCAATAGGAGCGAAACAGACGAAGTTGCGTGGGTCAACTAGTTGATAAATAAAATAGTTAACTACCCTGTGTTTGTCTGAGCTAATATCCCTAATAAATACCAGTTATTTTTCTAAACTAAAATTAATAAGATATTATATGGACTTTACAAGGTCGGTTTTGGTCAAGGTCTACTATCTATAGTTAAGACAAAGAAATTCCCAACAAGATTTTATCAGATTTGGGTCTCGAGTTCAATTTTAAAAGCGTTACTGGTTTTTTGTGTATGCGCAGATGGTCTCACCGATTTATCATAATATCTTAAGGCTTCCCACCGACTATGAAAATTTAAAATATGTCATTTTTCAGGGAATTTTCATGAATTATTTTACAGCTGTAAAATGTAGACACAGGTATAATCGAAAGAGGTACCGTAGCCCTGGAACGCAAAAGACACTAGGAGGAACACGGATGGGTTTTAGTCAGTAAGAGTCTGACACTCCCTCCTGCTTCACCCAGAGCGGGAGGAGTCATTTGATGATTTCCCATTCTTAAAAAAAAAGTATAGGTATGTACCTAATACTAAACATTAACAACAAAATGTGTCTTAGTAAGTTAAATAAAAGACTTATATGAGCAGTATCTCGCCACAGTCCCACAGTACAATTCTGTACAATACAACACCGTAGTTTATCGTGAAGACAAATGAACAGCAACAAATCATGTTTAGACGAGAGGTTGACTGTTCAGTCGCGAGCGTGTATGAGGATGTGAGCGCATGTAATATAATGTAACGCATAGTTGCATCGAGAGCATTATAATGTTATAGTGAAGTTATTAGTGGTTGAATCAGCCGAGAGGCTCACGTTGGACGGAGTGAGCGCAGCTGTCAAGGCCAAGTGAGGTCAGTCCTCCGACGCTCTCCGCGCCACGATACCCGGGACCGGTTCTACAATTTTTAGTCTCTTTTTATTTTCATTTTTGTATACACGACGCTGAGACTAAACAATGTTTATACGAGTCAGCATCGAATTAACTTTTACTGCGTGGTCAACTGAAATAATTTAATATGAATTTTTATGTTATTGAGTTTAAAATTAGATTTAAATGTAGGACTTTTATACCAACCTACATTCATGATTCAACACAGAATTCTAAAGTTCAGATATATCTAGGTATAAATCCTCTTGTTCATGAATTATTTAACACCTTGCTCGAGATTGAATAAATTGATGGTTATTAAATCTTTTAACCCATTCAAAATGCAAAGTCTTTTTTCAATAAAGGCACGAATCGACAATTATGTTTTTATTTAACTGCCAGTAGAGCACATCTTATGGTTATATCAAATCACATCTTCCTGTCTACTATGGACATAAAAGTAATAAATCAAAATTTACAAATTGTTTAAATTCAACAACTCTGTCTATTTACGATACCTACGGCGTTTATTTATTTTTACTCAAAGTTTATTTTTTGTAGACTGGTTGATGGCCACCAGATGGCGTGCTGTAGTGTTCAGTGTGTTCACGCCGTAGATACTGTATGGTTTCATTTCTTAACAGCTATAAACATGGCACCCTCTTCTCTCGCTATGGAATTTTACACACACACAGACTGTAAATAGCCTCACAATTTACACAAATGTAGTCGTTAAGATTGTTGTGGGGTTTTCCCGATGAAATACTGGCAATCATAGAAAATTTAATTACACTTTTTGCATAGGGAATGAAATAAAGAAGTTAGAAGAGTTATAAAACCTTAAGGTGAGTCTAGAGTATTTAACCAAATATTTTTTATTAATGAGGACGATATACACGGCACAGTCTTGTTTTAAGTTGCAATGTTAAATAATGTTATAACTATTTATAGCCTAAGTTTACCACATGTTACTTATTACATTTTGAAATACTGAAGCCTATTATGTCAAAAAAAAAAAACAAAAAAAAATAAGCAAAAACACCGACTTCCGAAAGGACATCTGACAAAATGGACCAAAAAGATAAATAACCGGACAAAAAAATGTCGCTTATATTATGGTAGTACTCGTACATAAACAAACACCTAAATATTTTTTAATATGACGTTATTCCTCTAGGTCTGTTATCTGAGTCACTACATAAGTTTAAAAAATCTTTTTCAGTCAAAACTAAATAAGAATTTGTAAGTGAAAAACATGTGTCAAACGATACTTGTTATTGTTTAAGAGGTAGGGATGAAGTTCTCAATTGGTTTGATAAAGGAGAAGACGTTTTTATTTTGGATCGCGGCTTTAAAGATGCGATTTCTACGACGAATTCGTATGGATACACTAACAAAATACCCGAAACAAAGTAACTAGGAGAAACACAATTGACTACCGAACAAGCGAATATGTCTAGACAGCACAGAAATACGTCAAAAAACTGCTACGACTTGCCTTTGTGGCAATCACTAGCAGTAAGAGCTGCGGCCCTGCAGGCCACAAACATGATCACATCAACCAACGACAAAGCTCAAAAGACGCACCATTTCCAGAAGCACTACAAAATAGTCCTAGCGCAAGAATTGGACGACCACGCAGGTCCCAAAGTGCTGAGAATTTACACTGACGGATCAAAGACAACCGTCGGAACGGGAGTGGGAGTTTACTCCAATAACCTCAACATCAGAATATCCAGACCGCTGGGTAAACTCAACAGCGTCTACCAGGCGGAATGCGTGGGTATCATCCTAAGAGCCCGTGCCATAGAAGCCAGGAGAGTCACATATACCCACATTTGTATACTTTCCGACAGTGCCTCAGTTCTCCAATATCTGAGGTAGAATTTCACTACCTCGAAACTTATACAAGAATACCACAATGCACCAAATCGCGCCACGGTGACCAACCGCAACACTGTGGCGCTGCAGAGGACAAAAGGACATAGTAGATCACTGGGAAATGACGCGGCCGATGTGGTGGCTAGAAGGGGATCTGGTGCTATGGCAGTTGGACCCGAACCACACCCTTCCCTAGCTACGCTTATAGCTGCAAGAACACACCCACAAACAAGCAGAATGCTGAGCCTTGGCACCAGGCTGCAGGCAGTCCAAGGAGGCTTGGCATAAGCCTAGACAGGAGACTGACCAGGGGCCTTGTGCGACTGGATAGGGGTAGCCTGCGAATGGTAGCGGGGACCATCACGGGCACTGCTCATTGAACAAACACTTGCACACGATAGGTATTACGGACAGTCCTCTGAGTTTTTTACTAAGATCGAACATTTTAACCTTATGTAGTGACTCAGATATCAGACCTAGAGGAATGACGCAGTAATAAAAATTGTTTAGGTAGCTATGTACTATCATATTATGTAACATATACTTTACTTTGCAAATGTCTCTGTAAAAGGGACGCCCAGGGTAAGCTGCTCTACGATGCCCCCTCTGTTAAGGAGAGATGGTGTACATACTTAGCAGAGCTGTCTAACAAACAGCATCCCCATAACCTTCCTCCCGAACCACCTCCTAACCTTGGACTTATTTCCCCTATTTCCCCCGACGAAACCCGCTGCTCTTCGTCACATGAAGAACCGGAAATCGGTCGGGCCTGACAATGTGCCAATTGAAGTGTGGAAGGCGATGGGCCAACATGGTGTGGACTTTCTGACGAATCTTGTTAACCGCATCCTGATCACCAACGAAATGCCGAACCAGTGGCGATTTAGCATGATTATTCCTGTTTACAAAGGCAAAGGTGCGTACATGATTGTAGTAACTACCGCGGTATCAAGATCATGTGCCACACCATGAAGCTCTTCGAGCGCATTATTGACACACGGCTCCGTAGCGAGTGCACTGTTTCTGAGTGTCAATATGGCTTCCAGGCGGGTAACAGCATCATGGACGTAGTATTCGCCTTACGGACTCTGACTGAGGCTTACAGAGAGAGAAGGAAAGCTTTGCATATGGCCTTTTTAGACCTGCAAAAACCCATCGACTGTATATCTCGGCAGTCCATCTGGTGGGCACTTCGCTTTAGGGGCGTTCCCGTGGCCTATATTGACATTATCAGAGACATGTACCGCGATTACGTGTCCTCTGTCCAATGACTCTTCCAATATCTGTTGGCGTTCACCAAGGCTCAGCTCTTAGCCCGTTCTTGTTTAACGTGGTGCTCGATGTAGTTGCGGCAAACATCTAAGATCAGCCTCCATGGCTAACGATGTATGCCGATGACAACGCCCTCGTTAGTCAGAACAAAGCCCATCTTGAGCGCAAAGTCAACATTTGGAAGGACACGCTGGAAAACGGTGGTCACCGTTTTCCAGCGTGTCCTTCCAAATGTTGACATCGAGGTTCCACATCGAGGACGTTGTCATCGGCATACATCGTTAGCCATGGAGGCTGATCTTAGATGTTTGCGCAAAGCTTTGTTCTTCTTTGTTAAAGACTTTCTAAAACTGACATCATTGAAAATAAGCTACTAAATACAATTATTTCGTAGGTTTTTTTAAAAAAGCAACGAAATAATTGTATTTAACGATATTTATTGTTGTCTTTTCGTGATAGCGCGCATTTTAACAACAAATGCGCGCTATCACGAAAAGACAACAATAAATTTATTGTAATTTAGGTGGACGCGCCAGGGTAGCCCGCGAAATTGAAATATTTTTATGTTTTTTGCAATTTTCCGGTCAGTGTGAAGCTGTATGTTGAACAAAATACGATTCGTAACGCGTATTTATCTAAAGAATTATAACCATTTTAATCTACACTAATATATAAAGCTGAAGAGTTTGTTTGTTTGTTTACTTGAACGCGCTAATCTCAGGAACTACTGGTCCGATTTGAAAAATTATTTCAGTGTTAGATAGCCCAGTTATCGAGGAAGGCTATAGGCTATATATGATCACGCTAAGACCAATAGGAGCGGAGCAGTAATGAAAATTGAGACGCAGACGAAGTTGCGTGGGTCGACTAGTCATCAATATAGCCCTCTAAGTTCATGAAGCCCTATAGAATGACTTTTTCGTGAAATAACCATTCTATGGGGCTTCATGAACTGGCACAACCACCTTAAGTGATTCGAATTAGTGAATTAGAGATTTTGTGATTCGAGATCGCATGGCTACGGTGTTAAGTTTTTCGAGGTAGCGTGCATTCTTTGGTAAGTGTTTCGTATTAGTAAACTTACGGGGACGTGTTATTCGGTGTTACACTTTTCTAAGTCAGGTAACACACTCAACCTGAACGGATAAATAATTTTGAGTACTAGAGTTAAAGATTTTTAAGCGCCCCGTAGCTATATTAGAGTCATCGTTGGAAAGAACTATTAAAAATATTTTTTGCTATAAACATAGCTATTTCTAATTTTAAGTCCGTATAGAGACATGTGAAAAATTAGACACCCAAGTTAAGTTCTTTGTTCAGTTCACGATAACTATAAGTTACACCAGTTAAAAGGGCTTTCCAAAAAGAACATTTGGTGGTTACATGACTTCATAATTGTCAGTAATTAGTATGTTTTAAGTTAATGACTTAATGCTGTGCTGGGGCGGCTGCTGCAGGTGCAGAAAACCTCAAACGGCGCAAATATAACAACTTAATTGGAAGTTACATATTTGAGCCGTTTGGCGTTGAAACACTAGGCCCATGGGGTCCGAGTGCGCATCGAGTCTTTCGGGACATTAGCAAACAACTTGTCGACTGTTCACGTGACCAGAAGGCTGGGCTTTTTTTCGGCCAAAGAATCAGCATTGCGATTCAACGCGGCAATGCTGCCAGTGTTCTGGGCACTTTTGCCATTGACAGCGATGTGGATTATTTTTTTGATGCCCAATGATTGATTTTGTTTTTATACGCGTTTGTACATAACTTAGTGTTAATTAGTGTATGTTAGTTAAGTATTTGTAAATTAATTAGTGTTCTAAATAAAGATATGACTTAATTACGAGTCTAATTTTGAGTACCGGAGTTAAGAAGCATTTTTAAAGCCCATACAGCTGTATGGGTTCTAAAGTTAGTATTAGTAGATTTTGTTAGGGGGTTATAGCTATAACCCCCTAACATTATTGACAAAATTACCTTAGTACTGAGAAAGTGATTTAAGACTGCGAAATCGATTTTTACTGCAGTATTTTTTTTAACAGAGGACACACATTTTTTTTAACAATTCAGGTGGAATCAACTGCTGGCATAAGACTCCATCTCATACGGTTTTCCTTGTAGAGCGAGTCTTTTAACGTGAAAACATTTTAAAAAAGGTATATATACTAAAGTAAAGATAAACCGCTTTTCACGTCACCAAAAAAAACATATATCTCGTGATTCAAGAGTTGCATTGCATGTGTGGTATAATATTCTGAAAATATATTGATTCGCCTTCCTCCACATCATTGAGCAGGGAATAAAGAATTATTAGGGAAAGAATTATTCATAATTTTACAACGGTAATGTTTACATGAGTAATTTATACCTCGTCGTGTAGTCATTGAATGTGCTTAGATGTTTTATGCAAAAAAGTATGGTAGTGTAACTGTACTGCCTATCCCGACTTAAAAAAACTACTAACTTTGATTTTTTGGAAAATACATAATTAACTACGTTTGAAGTGCTGCACCTCAATACCTATTAAACCTACAGAGCAACCATTACACCCAAACTATAGCTTTGTCTACTTTAAAAGTATTTTGATTGACTTTCTCCGTAGGAAAATGACCGAATGAAGTATTTTCTGAGCATCACGCAGTTAGTTAGCACAGGTCTTTCGAGTTTGAATGACAAATTGGGTGGACACTACTGACATCAATCCTAACAACCACCCAAAAAATCAGGAAACTTCAATTTACTGCGACCAAAGGCGTTTAATCTGTCTACTAGCCTAAAGACAGTACTTGAAGAAGATTACTTTAAAAATCAACTGACACCGTAATCACTAATTACATCTCACTAATATTTGAATGTAGGTGATACCGAATTGGGCACGCCACAATCCAGGCGATAAGTCCCCTCTTTGAGGAGTGGCTGGAGTGGCGCCACGGCGTCCTCATCTTCCGCCTGACGCAGATGCTCAGCGGACACCGTTGTTGCGGGAGATACCTGTTTCGGATTCGACGGGAGGACACAACCGGGTGTCAACACTGTGAGGGTCGCCCGGAGCGCACGGTGGAGCATACGGTGGAGGTCTGCCCTGCTTCGGCAGAGCACCGCCAAGTCCTCGTTGAGGCGATCGAGGCATGGGAAGCGGTCACCTCCTTCTGCGAAGTAGTAATGTTAGCAAGTGAGGAGGCCGAACGTGTGAGAGAGAGGGAAACCTCACACCCAGCCGCTGCAACAGAAGAAGACGCCCCAAGCGTCGGGAGTCGCAGAATGATTCCCGGCCACCGTAGGCGCGGGCCTGCGGACGGCGAGCATTGGGTGGCTCGCCGTCTGATCAGAACCAGGCCCGGATCGACGGCGCGCTGTATCCCCGCGCGCCTCAAAGAGCTGTCAGCACAGAAGACGGGGACCGCTAGAGCAAGTGCCTGCTGGGGCTGCGGAGTCTGTTCGAAAGAGGTACCGTAGCCCTGGAACGCAAAGGGCACTAGAAGGAACATGGATTTTAGTCAGTAAGAGTCTGACACTCCCTCCTGCTCCACCCAGAGCGGGTGGAGAAGGAGAGTCATTTGATGATTTTCCATCTTTAAAAAAAAGAGGTTATACCGGATTATTCTATTTTCAGGGATTCCCGTACCTCAAAGAAAACAACAGAAATGCAATAGTCCTCCTGGCCGATTTCGGCCATGGCAGCCAGTCTCAACGAAGACTAGCCATTGGCGCAGGTTATAGTACACAAATGCGAGCGCAAACAACTGCACTCCGTCTTTCAACACTCTCATATTTCCGATGGAACGGAAACCCGACCTGACCGGAGAGATTTCTGGCGCAGGACCAACAAACGGCTTAACGTGCTTTCCAAAGTACGGGGGTGTCACACCACCAACTTTCCAAATCCGGGCTGTCACTGAGAAATTCCTAATGGAAAAACCCAATGACATTTTTTGCCCGACCTGGGAATCGAACCCCGGACTCCAAGCTCAGCAGTCACGCTTGCGACCGCGAGACCAACGGAGCAGGGAAGTATAGGATCACTTCGATATCCGTTTGTTGGTCTGTTTTTCTCGGGAACGCGTGGTTGTCTCAAGTTGAAATTAATAATAGGTCTTTACCTATAAAATTGCCGTTTTGTATGAAAAAATTTAAACGAATTTTTTTCATGTATTTTTTATTTGTATTAATCGAAGTAATCACCCATGCAATCAATGCATCTTTGCCAACGCAGTGGCAGTTTATTGATGCCCTTCTTAACCTCTTGGCTCATCAATGCCCCACCGTTGTATGGCAAATGGAACCTTTTGGTTCCACCGTCGGCTCCACCGGTTAAAGAAATCAGCTGGACGGGAGGCAACAAATTCTTCAAAGGCATTTTGTACTGCCTCTCGGGTATTGAATTTTTTTCCCGCCAAGAAGTTATCCAAATTCTGGAACAAGTAGTAGTCCGTAGGCGCAAGGTCTGGTGAGTAGGGCGGATGACGTAGAGCTTCCAACCCCAGTTCTTGCAACTTGGAGACCGTCTGCTGTGCAGTATGAGGTCGCGCGTTGTCGTGCAGGAGCAGCGGAGACGAGCGATTGACCAATGCTGGTTGGAGATGTGCCAGCTTCTCCATAATTGTGTTTAGTTCTTCACAGTACACATCTGCAGTAATGCTCACCCCGTTTGGTAAGAAGCTGTGATGAATCACACCGGCGCTAGACCACCGAACAGTGACCATCACTTTTCTAGGGGTAAGTTTTCGTTTAGGGCATTGTTTAGGTGCTGAACCAGGATCCAACCAACTTGCTGAGCGCTTGCGGTTATCAAACAGAATCCATTTTTAATCGCAGGTAACAATGCGGTTCAAAATTCCTTCATTTGTGTGTCTGTTGAGCAGTGCAAGGCACGTCTCGACGCGTACTTCGCGCTGGCGATCATTGAGTTCGTGGGGCACCCTTTTGTCAACCTTTTTTACCTTGCCAATTTGACGCAAATGGATCAATATTGTTTTGACGCTAACGTCGAAAGCTGCTGCTAATTCAGCCGTAGGTTGTGTATCATCAGCTTCCACAATCGCCTTTAATTCGTCATTGTCGACCAAAGTCTTCGGACGACCGCGAGGTTCATTTTTCAGGTCGAAATTTCCAGAACGGAAGCGAGCAAACCAATAACAGGTGGTGCGTTGGTTTGTAGTGTTAGCTCCGTAAACGTCGACGTTGATGTTGCGTCCCGTTTGTGCCGCGTTGCTGCCACGACGGTATTCATATTCCATAATTACCTACTCGAATTTTTAACGTATCCATGATGACGAAAAAGATTGAAATGCGATGAAAATGAACACTAATCAATAAACAAATTACTACTTTTGGAAAAAAAACCATGTTTTTAAAATAAAATTAATTTGAAATTAGAATTCTTAGCCAAACAAAAATTATTTTGATTTGAAATGGCCAGTACTGCAGAACGGCAATTTCATAGGTAAAGACCTAATATTTAATACGTAGGTCTATGCTTCCTTGAGGTGATTGGCGGCGGCGACCTCTCGCGTCCGGTCCCGGTTCAAACTGTGGTCCAGCGCGAGGAGGCATGGGAAGCGGTCACTTCTTTTTGCGAAGCAGTAATGCTAGTGAAGTAGGAGGCCGAACGCGTGAGAGAGAGGGAAACTTCACGCCCCAGCCACCGCAACAGGAGAAGACGCCCCGACCGTCGGGAGTAGCAGGGCGATTCTCGGCCACCGTCGGCGTGGGCCTGCGGACGGCGAGCATTGGGTGGTTCGCAGTCTAATTAGAACCAGGCCTAGGTCGACGGCGCGCTGTGTTCCACGCGCGCCTCAAAGAGCTGTCAGCATAGAAGATAGGGCCCGCTAGGGCCAGTACTTGCGGGGATTGCTGAATTTGTTTGAAAGAGCCACCGCGGCCCTGGAACGCAAAGGGCATTAGGAGGAACACGGATGGGTTTTAATCAGTAAGAGTCTAAAACACCCTCCTGCTACACCCAGAGCGGGAGCAGTCATTTGAAGATTTACCAACGTAAAAAAAAAAATTAAAAAAATGGTCTATGCTTCCTTGAAGCTCTAAACATAAAGCTTCAGGAAAAATAAAAATTCGGCCTTTTCTTGAAAGTTTCTTCTTTCTTTTGGTAAATCTCAGGTTAATCTAAATCTTTATACGGAGCAGGTACTTCTCAATGAATCATGCTAGAAGCAACATTACAGCACAATTGCAGGAAAATGTCCGAAAATAATTTGTAGTTCTATCACGTAAAATATTTTTTTGCGATTACGAACTTACATTTGCAGTAGGTAAGCGATTTAACCGTGACGTATTTGTCGATGTATGGGATACCATTTTTAACTGCAAAGTTATGTTTGTTCTTCAATTTCGTTAGAATTACTCTAACAAGAACATTCGGAAATTTCATACTTTATGAACTTTGGGCATTATTAATTATTATATTTTATCGTAGATGTCAATAAAAAATGTCATAGCAAAAATGGGGTAGAAATTGTTTAATGTTTTGTCATGGTTTCGAGACAGAACGGAACTTTGGTAATTAACCCTCGGAGTAATCGGTGTAACATTTAAAAAAATCCCACCGAATTGACAACCTCCTTTTCAGAAATCGGTTAAAAAATTAAATTAAAAAATAAAAGTTTAAGGAGGCTCCCATACAAAGACAAAAAACGTCTTCTGTATCGGTTTATGGTTCGAAACCCTTCGTGTGAGAGTCTGACTCACACTTGGCCGGTTTTTTTAGCATTGGCATTCGAGGACGTTGAGCATCTTGTGACAAAATCATTCGAAGTTGTGACATTCAAGTCAGCAGCCCTAAAACTTGTTAAATTACCTATGAACTAATTCTACAGTATTCTACAGTAAACCATCCAGCAATTAGTTAGGTTTGGTTTGGTAAACTTAGGAGAACAGAGTGAGTAAAGCAAGCGTCCATTTCTTTGAAATAACGATCTATAGAGCTCGTTTGGTACGCTTTATCAGACCCGAGCGCCAGTATTTGAAATTTGAATGTGTAACCGACGCATTCTTAAGCATTTTGAGAGAGCCTTTAGTGAGCTGATGGACTTGTAGAATTTCGTGACCTCATCAAGGTTTATAAGGAGACTGCTTGCACTTTTGTATTGAATGATGATTTTGATAAATAATTGACAGATTGGGATGAGAATAGCGAAATTACGCGATCATGTAATTGAATGCTAAATTAGTAAAATATACGCACCTCAGTCAATAAACAAAACGACCGGATGAACATAGTTTAAATGATTATTAAATGTGGGTAAATAAAATACCAACAGATATAAACTTAGGTATATAAGATATTTATTTATCAACTATGGATGACTTACATTACCTACAGCTAATGCAAACAGAATAAAAGAATAGCGTGTGAGACTGGCAATTAAAAGTCATCGCTTGTAAGTAAAACGATAAATTTAATGTAAAATTAGTATAAATACTTACTATTTATGCACAGTGTAATTTTAATTAACCGACTTCCAAAAAAGGAGGACTTTCTTAATTCGGTTGGCATTTTTTTATGTATGTACACCGATTACTCCGAGGTTTCTGATCCGGTTTCTGTGATTCTTTTTTGGTTTGATGTGGCATACTTGCCATTTGGTCCCGTCAAAATTTAATTCACTTTGCCTCAGTAATTTTTATTTTATGAGCATTTATGCTTATTTCAATATTTGCATAGACGGAGACTAGTCACCACTTAAATGTGAAAAATATAAAAAAAATGCAAAAAAATGTCTTCCAAACAAAACACAACAAGATATAAAATAACCTTAATTTCGGAAGTCGGTGTTAAAACACAAAGAAACAAAAGCAAAAACACCGACTTCCGAAATTAAGGTTAAATTATACTTTGTTCCTCATCTGCTCATTATTTTCAAAGTAACTGATCAACTTGTAAACCGAACCTATAATGTGATACAAGCATAAGTTGTGTAAATTCATCTACATCTACACTTAATAATATTATAAAGTTAATTTTTGTGTGTATGTTTGTAATGAATAAACTCAAAAACTCCTGCACTGATTTGAAAAATTCTTTCAGCAATGGATAGCTACATTATCGGGGAGTAACATAAGCTATATTTTATTCCCGAACTCCCACGGGAACGGGAACTACGCAGGTGAAACCGCGTGACTTCCGCTAGTTATACATATTTGAATTACTAATCCAATTTCTACAGTTTGCAAAGCTAACAAAAATAACTGACATTACTATTGCCAGCCAATGTTTCTCATCTGCCTAGCCTTTTCCCAACTATATTGGGGTCGGCTTCCAGTCAAACCGGATTTAGCTGAATACCAGTATTTTACGTGGAGCGGCTGCCTACCAGACCTCTTAACCCATTAACTGGGCAACACGGTACTTCATGGCAAGACTGGAGTCAGATTAACTGGCTTCTGACAATCCGTAACGACTGCCAAAGATCTACAAATGACAGCCGGGACCAACAGCTTAACGTGCTTTCCGAGGCACGGCGGAAACTCGATATGTTAAGATGGTCACCCATCCACAGACCAACCATGGCAAGCGTTGCTTACCCATGAAGATCGACCCGTGCGGCTATTATTATCTAGCCACGAGCTCCTCCAACCAGCCAATGTTTCTGATCTTATATAATTGGAAATATGTTGTAAAACCAGCCCTCTTATAAAATACTCGTTTACTATCGCAAAGTAAGAGATCTCTAACGCGAATAAGATCAACTTGAATATAGAATACTTTTACTGGCAACACAATCAGGTTTGATTGCACATTAAATGTCGGGTAGTAGGTACCAAAGGATTCTGAAAATAACCCAAATATATAGTATATGTACCTATTGTTTTCATACCTCTGCCTAACCTATCGTGGAAAACAGGCGTGATGTGATATGTCTATGGTATTTGTGTTTAAAACCAACATTATATAAAACTAAGCAGCCGCGTACTCGTAAAACGGTGGTCAGACATTTAATTGCAAACTGTAATATTGTTTTATGGTATTCATGCTTCGCTAGGTATGTGTATCACTTAAATAGCGTCCAAGCGTTGGAAATGCTGGAGAAATATCAACGAACTGGAGAACAATGGAGTATTATGTGGTAATATTAGAAATATATTCGTTTGCTTATGCGTGGAAAAAAGTATCTAAACAAATCGCAGCATTGTTATACTCGACAGGGTCGAGACCATATACATGTGAATAATGCGTATCAACAAATATACCTTTGTTGCAGACCATTATTCATTTTTCATAAAATTTCAACAAGCCGATCGGCATTTGCGATATAGCTTTAGCTTTTACGAGTATATTTGTACTAGTCGACCCGCGCAACTTCGTCTACTCCGCTCCTATTTGTCTTAGCGTGATGATATATAACCTATAGCCTTCCTCGATAAATGAGTTATCTAAGATTGAAAGAATTTATCAAATCGGACCAGTCGTTCCTGAGATTAGCGCGTTCAAGCAAACAAACATACAAACAAACAAACTCTTCAGCTTTATACATTTATACTAGTTGACTTGCGCAATTTCGTCTGCGTCACAATTTTCATTACTGCTCCGCTCCTATTGGTCTTAGTGTGATAATATATAACATATAGCCTTCCTCGATAAATGGGCTATCTAACACTGAAATAATTTTTCAAATCGGACCAGGAGTTCCTAAGATTAGCGCGTTCAAGTAAACAAAAAGAAATAAACATACTCTTCAGCTTTATATATTAGTATAGAAGTATAGATACGATATAAGATTAGTATGTATAAAATTAATTTCCCACAAAAACATATTGTGCAATGCGCCCTCAGGAATTATGTAAACTGACGAGGCTAATTGTTTAATCAAAGGTACGTGTGACAGAAATCAACACTTAACGTCAAGATATTTTTTATCTTATCCTGGTTTGGGACAGAAAGGATCGCAGTCGGTGGCTGCGGCCAGGCCAGACGGAGCGCGCTCCCCCCGCGCGGCCCGCACTACGCAGACGTCGCCGGGGTTGTTTCAACAGACGCAGGAGCTTTTCAAACGTAGCTACATTCGAGGCTTCGAACAAGTAACTTGTCGGGGTCATAACCTGTTTGCGACCCCTCCCTGCGGGACCGCGGGCGCTCCGTGTACTCTAGTGACCCGGGCTCCAACTGGCGAACAATCAAAATAATAATTTATTTTGAAGCCTTTTTACCTATAAGATATACATATAACACAAAAACATCAAAAAAATTGCAATACGTAGATTTAGTTTAGCACATTGTAATTAACGTACGGACATTAATTTTTCGTAACGTTGGTTGTGTACTAGCGCACTGTCTTCTGGTAATACAGACCCACAATCCATTCTTCCAGAACCTATTTTTGTGCATTATTTTACGTGATCAAAAGTAACAAAATTAATCTAGTTATATACTCTACTTATAAGATCACAATAATTTATCTACCCGGTTCATAATCACGGGTGGTGACCTCTTCTACACGCAACAGCAAAATATAGTAATTTCATGATGAGCAATACGTTTATCCTGTACACACGGATTTACCGAATGTTATTGTGTTGATACAAATATATGTATATTTCAAAATGTCCGACTATATCTGTATATGAACATGTTATTCCCGTCGCCGTGCCTGCTTATAGGGAGGGCATAAAATTTAAATTGGCTGGAATTGTCGATTTGAGTTTGTTTGCGTAGGGTATTTGATTTGTTGAAATGACGTCGTAGACGTGTTGTATTTATTGTGTAGTGTTCTGTGGGCCTGTGGATATTGTAAAGGCACACAATGCGAGTGCAGCGGGCCGTTGTGCCTTGTGAAATGTTGCACGACTACTTTTTTCGTCTGGATTCTATACTCACGATACTCGTTTTTTAAGCCGCGAGCTCGAGATGTACAGGTTTATCTGTTTAAAATTTATTAACATCGAGAAACAATTTAAAACCTTTTCTTTAGACGGCCCATGAGCGATTCATGATGAATGGAAACGTACTTATGCTATTATAAAGTTATTGCTTGCGCCCATGAGATATGCTTTTAATGTTTCTAATTTAATATTCTGTGTATTTTATTATCATAATGTAATTGAAGTAAAGTGGTTTTGGGAAACCTTTTTGATAAGTACCTAGGTACCAGATTAATTTATAACTACCTACTAAACATGCTATGTTATTATTACTCATAAATTGTAATGCTTTTTAAATAATGGTTTCAAGTAATTATCTGAGGTAAAGTCGATTGCGTAATTTAAAATTATCACTTAAGTTGTCTAGCGGTACATAACAGATTAATCACCTTTAATACACAAGAAGCAGACGAAATTGACTCTTTAATTATAGCTATACACTGGGCTGCAAGGTTTAAAATAACGAGCTTATATAAAATATAACATTAATATAAGTAAGGGCGAGCTGCGTTAACCTCCATGTCGAAGGAAAATAATACAAAGCCTCTAGGAATGCGTTGTTGTACCTACTGTAGGTACAACACAGCAAGGTAATTCTACACAGCAAGAAAATTCGTTTAAACAATAAATAATACTTGTAGTAATAAATGTAAACATTTTCTCGTTATATTATTGACACCCTTTATAATCAAAGTAAAAAAAATAATAGAAATCCGAGTTTGTTTATTACATTTAAGATTAAGAAGAATAAATGATTCAGTACTAGGTATGCTTATAAGATACTAAAAGTGTACCAGTTTCTAATGTGTTATTTTTCTTGATTTTATCTGTCTTAGTGGAGGAGTACCTACTCAGCTATTCGCTCAGCAGATAAGGTCCTTTCTCAACTGATCAGTTCTGAGGTAAGAGCTAATTAGTTGAGATCCCCTAATTTGAGGATCACGACTCACATCGAGGATTTGTTGGTTTTGGTGTTAAAGGTAGGAATGGAGGCTCTGAGTGATGTCTCATTGAATATTTCGAGTTAATAAAACTTCAAAATTCATGATTGTGCTAATGAAGCTATCGACTTACAAGTTTTTATTAAGAATAAGTTTGTAAAAAGAAGACATCTGTAACCCTCCGAGATTTTTGCACGTGTAACCCCCTTTAATAATAGTGACTTGCTATTTGACCATTAGTAAATCCCACCAACTGTAAATTTGTCTGGTAGGCTAAAGGGTTCTACACAAACAGTTAGCATTATAGCGCCCATGCCCCGTAGTCACATGGATCCTGTGAATATTAACGGGTTACGAATTTCGTATATACGGCAACGATCAGACAGCGAAACTTTAGTATCTAACATTAATAAGTCAGTTTACACTCTCCGTGTACACTATACACAAGTGTACTAGATAAGTACTCCGATAGGTTACCACTTCCACCATTATCCTAAAAAATCTAAATGCCTTTTCCATTTAAATCATACGACAGAATTTCTTCGTATAACAGATTTTTAAAACGGATAATGCATTGACAACTTTAACAAGTAACTTTGTTCTACAGTATGGGTTGTGTTCCCATGTTACACCCAGATTTCACGCCAGATTACCAACAGCAAATCTATTGGAGTAACAGGACAGAAATCATACATTCAGGTAAGTAGGTACCTACTTCAAGGAGAACGGTGCCGAAACGGATTGGTCGACAGATTCAACCCCAGCCCAGCGCGCTATGGGTTGTGCTAATGTCGGGTTCCTTTGAAAATAAGATCCAAATAAAAATTATTTGAAAAAGCTCTAGAATCACCGACATTATGTAGCTTACAGGGATAGTTATCTGAAATGGCAGTGAGCTCGTGGCTATAGATTATCAGCCGCACAGGTCGATCTTCAAGGTTAAGCAACGCTTGCCAAAGTTGGTCTGTAGATGGGTGACCATCTTAACACAACGAGTTTCCTCCGTGCCTCGGAAAGCACGTTAAGGTGTTGGTCCCGGCTGTCATTTGTAGAACTTTGGCAGTCGTTACGGATTGTCAGAAGCCAGTAAATCTGACTCGTCTTGCCAAGAAATACCGTTTTACCCGTTTAATGGCTTGTGGAGGTCTGGTAGGCAGCCGCTCCGCGTAAAATACTGGTATTCAGCTGAATCCAGTTTGACTGGGAGCCGACGCCAATATAGTTGGGATAAGGCTACGCAGATGATAATGGTGAACTTTATCAAGTAACTTTGTTCTCCAGAATGGGTTGTGTACCCATGTCACACCCAGATTTCACGCCAGATTACTAGCAGCAAATCTATTGGTGTAACAGTGCAGATATCATACATTCGGGTAAGTACTTCGAGGAAAACGGTGCCGAAACGGATTGGTCGACAGATTCAACCCCAGCCCAGCGCGCTATGGGTTGTGCTAATGTCGGGTTCCTTTGAAAGAAAGATCCAATAAAAATTATTTGAAAAAGCTCTAGAATCACCGACATTTTATGTAGCTTACAGGGATAGTTAGCTGAAATGGCAGTGAGCTCGTGGCTAAAGAATGTCAGCCGCACAGGTCGATCTTCAAGGTTAAGCAACGCTTGCCAAGGTTGGTCTGTGGATGGGTGTGGATGGTGTATTTCGGTTTCATCTGGGGTAGTTTACTATACGGACCTTGTTGAAACCGGAACAAATTTCCGTGCGTTCAAGCGATTTTGCCATACCTATTACTGGAATCAAAAGTAGCTCACAATTTAGGACCCATCAGTTTTAGTGGTAAGATATAATCCGTGGTGCTTGGCAAACTGGGCTTAACCCAGTTGTATATGTCCCTTGTTGCCTATTGGCCTAGATCTATTCTGTCTCCTGCTTGATACGGAGGGAAGTAGAAATTGTATTTTTTTTTTTCTTACTTCCCCGCTGTATTTTTCTGATTAATTTTGTTGCAGGATCCAAGACAGTTGAATCGTTTCTCCGGGACTCGTCGGGTTTCATTGGCTCGGCGTTTTTCTGGTGGTCACCACTGTTGATTCTGGCTTTCAGGAGTTGCAATGATTGGGAATGTGTGGCGGAATGGTCCCAAAACAAAAACAAAATACCCATCGTGTTGGGACTCATATGAATTATACGGGGTGGTACTATTCATTGTAGCTGATACAAAGATCTGCTGATAGAAATCATCAAGGTGAGTAGAAGCTCTCTTATTTGCCTACTCTTATAAAAACCGAGTTTGGGCACATATGAACATAAGAGGCGGTACTATTCATTTTTAATCATAAAGGTAAGGGTACAACTCTTATGAGTTGTCAACTTAGTGAGCCACTACTCACCTTTATGGTTTCCACACCAAATCGGTGTTACCAAATGCAATGAATACTTAGTGCAAATCAAAAGGATTAAAATGAGCCGAAACACGATGGGTATAGGAGTATTCAACTAAGAGAGCTACTACTCACCTTTGTGGTTTCCATCATCAGTGTATTGTTACTAGCTGCAATGGATAGAACCATCTGTACGATTCATATAAATAAATAATAAATAAATCAATAAAATGTTTATTTCAATTACAATGGGCATTTCGATACATATTATTGGAGATCACCTTTTAAGCAAGGGAGTAGCTCGTGGCTAGATAATAACAGCCGCACGGATCGATGTTCAAGGTTAAGCAACGCTTGCCAAGGTTGGTTTGTGGATGGGTGACCATCTTAACATACCGAGTTTCCTCCGTGCCTCGAAAAGCACATTAAACCGTTGATCCCGGCTGTCATTTGTAGATCTTTGGCAGTCGTTACGGATAGTCAGAAGCCAGTAAATCTGACTCCAGTCTTGCCATGAAGTACCGTGTTACCCAGTTAATGGGTTGTGGAGGTCTGGTAGGTAGCCGCTCCACGTAAAACACTGGTATTCAGCTAAATCCGGCTTGACTAGAAGCCGACCCCAATATAGTTGGGAAAAGGCTAGGCAGATGATGACCTTTTATGCAAGGGATTGCTTGTATTAGGAGACTTCCACTTTATATTTTTATGCAATTGAAATGTAGACAATAAACATGCAAGATTAAAAATTAAAGGGTTATTTGAAAAAAAAAACGGCTCTGAAGAAAAGGTCCAGATTGTGTGATGTGTGTCACACTTACACGACGAGTGAGTATGAGTGTGAGTGTAAGAGTAAGTATGAGTGTGAGTGTGAATAGTGTGGTTGAGTGGTGCGTGAGTTATAATAAATATGTATAAGCAATGTTTAGTTCATATAGCCTAATTAATTTCGTCATATCCAGCACTACTAACGAAAGTGTGTCTGTTTATTTAATTGCTTGTACTATAGTATAGTTCCGCTTTCACGCTTAGGCGGCTGAACATATTTGAATGAAATTTGAATTTGAATTTTGGGACTTTGGTAAATCGTATCCTGGGTTAGGTCAAAAAGATACTTCCAATCCGACACAACCATGGGATCGGGGCCTATGCGGGTGAAGCCAAAAGTCGATGCTAGTATAGGTAGGTGGAAGTGTAGGTCCAAGTGTAGGTTATCGGTTGTTGGTTAGCCCTACGACAATGTCTTAGGATCGAAAAAAGCGAAATAAGTCTTCATTCACTAACCTTGTGCACAACTACCCAAATGTAACTGACTTGGTTACTGCAAAGTAGATAGACTCAACATCGACATAGGTTTTAGTTTTAAGCCAATCGATTACAACATTCTTACAGTCCCGCAGCTTCATAGAATATAATTATATGTAATTCCTTGTTCAGCAGGTTGTATAGGTAAGATGATTGTCTTGAGTAGTGCCTTAGAAGCCCAAACACGATGGGTATAAGTGTAGTCAACTAAGTGAGCCACTACTCGCCTTTATGGTTTCCATCATCAGGTCGTTGTTACCAGCTGCAATAGATATAAACCTATCTGTACAATTCATATGAGCCCAAACACGACCGGCATACTTGTGAGAATGGATGTAAATTAATTTTTCGAGATTTCGTCTACTGAAGACATATTCAAGGTCATGTATTTATGCATTAGCTAACGAAATTGAAAAAAACTTGATATTCTTGGTCTATTTTAGATGACAAAAAAACTACGATAGGTCTCAACTTTGTCGGCTTCTGGGTCAGAAATTACCATTCGTCTTTGTATGATTTATGAAAAAACATATTTCGTCAATTTTAGATAGGTACCCTCTACCTCTTAAAGTATTGATTGATTGCAGTTAAATGTGATAGTCAAAATGTCTAGAAAATTTAATGTACATAATTAACGTAAAAGTGAGCAAGCAGTTATTTTTAATGGTTTTGGAGATACAAGCAAAAAACTGAAAAAGATACCATTCCCCCTCACCTTTTTAGTATGGTCATCTGGACACCTCAAAGAACAACTGTACCAATTTTCAAAACTACACAAATTATTCACTCTGATTTCCTTAATTTTCCTGCACTAAATCTGTTTCTTAAAATTTATAATTCTGTCGATTCGTGTCAAATCGAGAAAAATCGATTCACAAAAAATCTAGAATCAAATAGATTTTTAGATTGATATTTTATTTTACCGATTTATCTTTTTAAGTATGAAAAGGTAAATAGTTTACAGTTATGTGTTAATGTGAATATTTATTTTGTATTAAATAATTGACATTTGTTAATTTTTACCGTAAAAGAAATTTCCGAACTTATACCTACTGCCTATTAATGTCATTGCATATTGAAGTAACATAACTAAGTGTAAAATATGGTTTCACGGATGAGTTTGATGGGTCAAAGTTTTATAATAAAAAACTGGTTTCAATCGTAAGATTCAATTTAAGATTGACTTAGTGTGTCATGAAAAAATAATTATCGATTTATCGACCTCAGATTACCGTTCACCATAATGACATCCCTACTTGCACACCGATCCTGGCGTATCTTTTATTAACGTCAGGCAATTATTGTGTACAATTTCTAAGTAGAAAGGTTTATTTCCATTGATTAGTTGCTTTTTATTTTTAAACTGAACTTTTCACCAAAAATACACATCAAGATTCATCTGCCTAGCCTTTTCCCAACTATATTGGGGTCGGCTTCCAGTCAAACCGGATTTAGTTGCATACCAGTATTTTATGAGGAGCGGCTGCCTACCAGACTGCCACAACCCATTAACTGGGTAACACAGTACTTCATGGCAAGACTGGAGTCAGATTTACTGGCTTCTGACTATCCGTAACGACTGCAAAACATCTACAAATGACAGTCGGGACCAACGGCTTAACGTGCTTTCCGAGGCACGGAGGAAACTCGGTATGTTAAGATGGTCACCCATCCACATGTGCGGCTATTATTATCTAGCCACGAGCTCCTCAAAATACACATCAAGATTGTTTACCTCTATTTTACTATCTTTCTAGTATAGCACCTCGATGCGATGGCGTGTCAAGTAGTAAACTCGATAACCGCAAAGCCTAGCGCCATCTCTTATCGAAAACTAGAGTTATTTTATGAAAACTTATCTTTCATTTTCTCAGTCTCCTTGGCTTTTAGACTCGTGAACCTTTCTTATCTGTAAACTACAAAATATAAGAATTCCAAAAATATAACAATATTTGCTGCACATTGATGTTGATACCTAAGCACGCTCCCATTGTATCACTGGTCATGTCCTTTAAAGACAATGTCTTCAAAAACTTAAATTTAAACATTTCGTAATTATTCAAGGTATTATTCGCTGAGATTCACGGTTGACCATATATAACAGTATGGCAGGACTATAACAGGAATTTGCGGTTGGGGTAGGAGTTCATCAGGGCACTGCCATGGCCCGGCCCTTAGCCCGCTCCAATTCAACTTATTAACACACTTCGCTACGAAGCAAATCCAGGCTCCACTTCTCTGGAACCTCTTGCACGCGGATGACATCGTCCTAATCACCATTTCGGCTGTCGAGTTGTAAAACGCCTTGACCACATGGATAAAAGCCCTTGCTTACAATGCCGGTCTCTCTAATCAATGCCGATCATCTGCTAATAACAGCAACCCAGACACAATCTATACTACCCAGATCGAACCCCTGTGCCACAAATAAATAACTTCAAATACATAGGCTCAGTTATCACAGTCCGAGGAGACGTTGACGCAAATGTAGCACACAGAGTGAACGTGGTATAGGTGAAGTGATAAGATCTACAGGACGGCGGTCAGGCTATGATTTACGGCGCGAAATGTTGGCCAGTGAAAAATACACATGTGCAAAAACTTCATACCGTGGAGATGAAGATGCTGAGATGGTCCAGACGGGTGACAAGACTGGACAAAGTTCGAAACGAACATGTCCATAGTTACATAGTTCCGAAGTCGCCTCAATATCGGAGAACTAACCGAGAGTCGTCTAAGATGGTATGGTCACGTGATGCGAAGAGACGTGAAACTTGTGGCCAAAAAAGCGTTGCAAGTCCTGAATATAACAGAGGTAGAGGACTACCTTCTGCTGCGTGGTGGACCAGCATGACGAAACTCTTGTCAGAGGAAGAACGGCCCGAACCGACAACCCAGGACAGATTGTCTGTGGCTCGAAATTAGGAGAGCCAACCCCTCATAAATTGAGAAAGAGCAAGTGGGAAGAAGAATTAGTTTAGTTAGGTATTATGTAGAATTTAGCAGTTTAGAAAAAAGCCTGAAATCAGCCAAAATCCTGGCGATTTCAGTGTTGAGTACAATGACCCTTCTATACTGTAATATATACTGAAGGTACCTATTATTATTTTATTATAATTATGTATTTAGGTAAATTTATTTGTGTAGGTATTTTAGTCTGTATGTTTATTATATTTTGATATATATTTATTAATTGTTGTATGTTTTAGTTAAGTTAGTTTAGTCTATTTTGAGTTTCCTTCTTTGTTTCTTTACACACTGTGTCTACGTATCTTATACCACTGTCTTGTCGCATGTCTGCTGGAAGAAATTTCTTATGAAATAACCAGTACTTTTGTGCTCTTCTCACTGTATAAAATTTCCTTTTTTTTAAGTATATTGTGTGTACATAAATAAATAAATAGACCTGTTAAGAGATATGGCGTTTATTCTATTACACGTTGTATAGATAGTATAGAAAAATAGATTATTCAGCAATCTTCCCTTAATGCATTTTATGTTGCACAACTACGGGCACTGGAACTACGTATAGGTATGCAAGCTACGGTAAAACTTATGCATTTTACTCCTAATATAAGTATTATTATTGGGGCATTGTTTTGGGAGCATAGTCACCTTATTGTCCCAAGGCCAGATTTTAAAGAACTGCTCCTAATACTAAAACTGTACTAAAACATTGTAAATAAATAAAAAAACATAATTAATTACAAAACAAAAAGCTCTTAAAAGCTTTCCTTTTCAAACTCGGTAGGGTTGGGGTGGCGCCCCTCAATTATTATACCTACCGAACTAAAATATATTCCACTCTGAGTACTTATACGTTTTAGTTAGTGTATATCTGTGATATTGAACGTACATTCCGTTTTCCGTGATAGCATACATGTTCTGATAAATAAAATTAAAGACGCCCTCTGCTTTAACTTCTTATGAACTAATAAAACGATAGCTTCAATAAATGCGGAGCACTAAAAATAAAATGTGAAAACCGTTCAGTTTTACAAGACGATGACTATAAAAGTAAACGGTAACCATTTCAGTAAAATACAGAACACTGAAATAGTACTAAATAAAAGACCAACCAGAAACCGCTGGACAACTTTATAACTTGACATAAATCCCGCAAGTGTCGCAAATGTGGTAACAAATTACTAGCATACTGACGGAACGAAATGTTGTTTGACAGCGCCAGTAATTAGTTACGCCTGAAAGACTACAGATAAGAAGGCTTTCAAGAAATTCTCCAATCTAACTTAACACTGCGTTTACGTATCGTACAGTAGAACATAGGATTCAATCCCAGGCCTAATATTAAATTTAATTTAGGGAATGTTTGTTTGAATTTTTTTGGTTGTAAATTGGAGTAAAATGAAGGAGCGTCCCGGCGCGGGACGGAGTGGAGAATAACACATGGGGTGCAGTGAAGGGTGCGGCGCGGGGCGGCCCACTGAAAAGTGCGCGGGTGGGGCTGAACAAACTCGCGGGGACATACAACTGCGGCCGACGACTTTCGAATATCTTATACACTGCGAATCAATACAAAGTATCATTCAAATTTAAAAGAAAGTGTTACTGGAAACAGGAACCCCTATAATACTTTTACTAGTACTTAAACAAATGATACCTTGGTGAACTAGTATCTTCACTAGTAAGATTTTAAAATATTATAAGACATATAAGAATAACAGTAAAAACAGAAACTAGATCTCTGTAGGTACTAAAAATTGGCACTTTACTAGGCTAAGATAAAATAAATCTATTTTCAACACTTTGTGTTATTAGCACATTCAAAAGTTGTATAGACATGCTAATAACAACGTTAATAGCGATTTGAGAATTCTTTCAAAATACAGTTATTGTAAAAACAAAGCATTACAATAGCGCCACTAAACTAGTTGTTAAACTACAATACAGATAAGAGAGTACGATAGAAAGTGTGTCACATTCACGTTCCAATGAAGACGCATCCGGTCGTAAATCTTACGTAAAGTATTCACGATAAAGTAAAAAATATGTATTAAATGAACAAGAAAAACTAAACATTATCGCGGTCGCAGTTGAACGTCCCTCCAGCATGTACTCTCAAATAGGGGAACAAGCATTTTAGCATTACCCCCGTGCACAACTCTTCCCGCGGGGGAGGGGGTGGGCCCACGGCGACGTAAAAATCAATATGCTGGAGTTGTTAAATCACGCTTATAAACGAGCACTCGTCTTCGTTTCATTCCTGAAATTGCTCAAGTATACGAGTTTAGTTTTCATTAAAATTCCAGTGTACAAGCGACAAAACTACGTCTACGTACCGTACACGTATGTCTATGGGGCACTTCATTGTGTTCTTCGCATTATTTTGATCTTCATGTTTTTATGGTACAGTTATTAGTAGTGGATCATTTCTGCATGGTTACTTATGTGGGAGAGCGGCGTTCTACGCGTGTTAGTCCACCATCCAAATAGAGAAAAATTCTAAGATACCTTCATTTTTTTTTGAAGCAGAAATTACTAAAACTTAAAGCTACAAAAAGCTGTTCAGTAAACACAGTTAACAGTCAAAACATAATTAAACATAAAAAACTGACATTTAGTAGGTTAATCCTTTTTTCTCGGCCAGCAAACTCTTCCCCTTGGGGAAACAAACTAGGGGTCTGTTGACTTTTAGATAAGATTTTTTTTTGTATTATTATTTAGAGTTCGTTTAAAATTTGGGATTCTGTTTTTATAAATAACCTTCATCGGTTTTTACAATGTTCAATACCTAATGAACTACACTACTTAAATAAGAGGTACTCAGTAAATAAAAAATAAGTAAAATATCCTCGGTATTTTATAACTTACAAGAAATTTTTAATGGAACATAGCGGACACAGATAGAAATTCTATTAGTGAGATAAAGATCCGAGTATTCAGAGCAGCAATTATAGCCGGCACACGATAAATAAAACATTGTCGTACCGACTAAATATACTGCTTTACTTTGGTGTCGATTATCTGATAGCAGGAACCCTTTGATCTCATTAATCGAGCTGAGTGGAATTAATTAAAAAAGGTCAACTGCGCGACAATACAAAAGCTGTCGCAATACGGCTTTAGGTAGATCTATACTTTGGTTTATAGATGTAGATTTAGTATAATTACTAGAGCCTACGAGTACATATATAATCAATCAATCTTCATACTTCGTACATAATCAAATAGGCGTCTCTGATTCAACAGCATACAGTTCTTACATACATACGAGTAGCATGCAACGGAAAAACTGCATGTTTTAGTTTTCTTTTTATTGAAAATCTCTTTTCACTGCGTAACTACATACGTGAGAATAAGTACGATTATGAAATATGTGTAACGTACAAATATTTTAAAATCTTTTTTTTTCACATATTTTTGTGCTCGCAGTCTCTAAACATAGTACGAGCTCACTAATTCATACAACTGCCCGCACATTTTATTCGCTTTGATTGGATCAATTACAAAGGTTGGAACCCAATGACCCAACGTCGCCGCGAACACCGGACATCCGCGCGACCATTTAAGGCGCCTGTTTTATAGCGGTCCTATCATTCTTACAGAACATTGTGCACCATATAATTTCAGGTCCTAATAAAACCTAAAGGCAAACTATATATTACTACTACTCCTATAACATAGAAGCTTAAACGCTTAGCCCTGTACGAAGGAATAAGGAAAGAAATGAAATAAAATTATATTACCAATAGCAATAGGCGGTTTAACTACGGACTGTCTATATTTCTTTAGTGGTTTGAGGACAAAATCTTTCTAGTGCTTTCTTGTAATACTTTTGCGATGAAAAAGTTTTGTATCTCTATGTAGGTATTGACTGTATATATCATCACGCTAAGACCAATAGGAGCGGAGCAGTAATGAAATTTGTAACGCAGATTAAGTTACGCGGGTCAACCAGTGTATGTATAAAGTCTAATTTAGTATTGAGTTCTGCTGTAAGTATTGACCTTCATTAGGTTTTTATTAGCAGAAATTGCGTATCTTGGAATCATTTATGAAAATTATATCTAATGTACTTCATAAGTAACGAAACGAAATCTAATCTTAAATTCTGAAACAAAACTCTTTAGTTCTCTTTTGACCCGCCCAAGCTTATGAACTAGAATTGCTATGTATGAAAAAGTAGGTAATGTAAAAAATAACTGTCTAATACCTACTTATACAATAAAAGTATCAGGATACAAAAATACCCAAAAATTGGGAACATCTTTACAATTTGTAAAAATATGGGTTTGCTATGGGTAGCCCCAGACATCAATTCTACTCAGATGTGTTGTGAACACGGCATATACGAGTAGCCCTACGAGTAGCAATCGGCAATAGCTGTCAGGAGCCCGAAGGCCGAAAAGTCTGTCTAGGATATCGGAATCTCACATTAATTGATTTTGCGGAGTTAGGTATACATACAGCATCATACTTACATAGGTATATGTTTTCCCTTTATAACTTCTTTTACGTATTTATAACAGCCGCACGGGTCGATCTTCAAGGTTAAGCAACGCTTGCCAAGGTTGGTCTGTGGATGGGTGACCATCTTAACTATCGAGTTTCCTCCGTGCCTCGGAAAGCACGTCAAACCGTTGGTCCCGGCTGTCATTTGTAGATCTTTGGCTGTCGTTACGGATAGTCAGAAGCCAGTAAATCTGACTCCAGTCTTGCCATGACGTACCGTGTTACCCAGTCAATGAGTTGTGGAGGTCTGGTAGGAAGCCGCTCCTCGTAAAATACTGGTATTCAGTTAAATCCGGCTTGACTGGAAGCCGACCCCAATATAGTTAGAAAAAGGCTAGGCAGATGATGATGACGTATTTTAGATGAATAAGTTGAGAACTGATATTAAGATTTATCACAAATCGACTAATGCACATTTTTGAAGGAAGGTATAATGCCGCAAAAACAAATAAGTAAAAGCAAAAAACTAAACTAAACATCACATGACCTTTCATCAAAAATGTTTGAAAATTAAAAAGCTGCTTTAAGTCCCGACTCTGAGATTAGGCACAGGGGACCCCTCTTTGAACCCATTACACGAATGTAAGATTTTAATGTACCTACATTTACGGAATTTATGAAACGTGTGATTGTGATGTTGTAATTATTTACTGCTCTTAAAACTTATAAATAAAAGCTCCAAAGTTTTAGTTTTGCAATTCATGTTTCCCAAGGCACTACTACTACAGGTAGATTCAACTTAAAATAGCTTATTTTTTTATATCATTCCAAATATAAGTTCCAATTATACAGCAAATAAGACCTACAATGAAATGCCATTGGAAGAAACGTGGGCGACCGTAATAATTGATATTAATTAATTCAAACAAATATTCATCCTGTTACGCAAAACAAGAGAGTGCGGATAACCAACATACACACACCTATAGTACGAGTACGTTCGTATGTATGAAAACAAGCAACGTCAATAACACATAAGCTCATATAAGTAAGCATACAATTTGTATAGGCATTGTGTTCGTTTAGATCACACGTACGATTGCTTTCAATGCTTTCTTATTTTTCCTGCGCATTGCTAGTTTCGATTTTTGATTGTTTGGTTTGATAATAATTGAAATAACCTCTTGTAAAGACTATACTGTGTCTTTTCTTCTAATTTTAAAACTTGCCTTTTCCATGACTCAAATAAATCGCACAAATTGAAAAAGTTGAAAGATATGAGGAAAATGAAGTTACGGATATGGAAACCGGAAGCATAATTTGTTCGAAATTTCAAGTCGTTCATGTAGGTAATGTTTGTAACTCGATTTTACATTCATAAGAAATATTTAATTCAAATGAAAAGGGTAAGGTTATACAATAGGTAATATATGTTATTATCGCGATAAAACATGAAATAGTTGCCTAAAAGTAAAAAGTAATATTACTTGTCCCGTTAAAGTGGGTCACCCCCTAGAGGGGGCGCGGGCCCGGCCCCGGCCCCGGCGTCTCGTCCGCCTCGCGACTGTCCCCACTACCCACACCACCCCCAACATTCATTGTGCCGCAATATATTTCTTTTTATGTGCAAACAGAAAAGTCATTTATTTAAATTTTCTCACGAATTCGTATCGCAATTTTATTTTATTATATTATCTGTATCACATTTAGAGTGCTCTGTATGTGTATCGCTGTATCAACACGTAGGTAGAAAGCTACTATGTGTTTCTATGGAATTGAATTCGTTCTAATGACGTACTTAGCCCTGATTAAATTTAAAACTCTTTAATGAGAGTCCTACTACGATTCTAACAATGTTTTGCAAAAATCCCCGTTCGGTAAATATAACAGAAGTTTGTCTCTTTCTGCCAAGTCTGCGTTATCGCTGTTGTCCCCATGTAATTAAATTTAAAGCTCTCAACGTGGAAGGGAATAATATTAAACTCAATTGCATTGCAAAGATCACAATTTTCCAACTTCAGTCGAGAAGAAGTTAGTACACAAAACATTTAGATGAAAGGAACAAGTACTTTTATATTTTTAACCTACTTCTTCAAAAAGGAGGAGGTTCTATGTTCGGCTGTATATTTTTTTTTTATGTATGTTCACCGATTTCTCCGCCAATTTTGTACCGATTTTCTTCTTTTTTTTTCGAAAGTCTATACTCGTGAGGTACTCCCATTGTCACCAAGTCAGAATCTGATGATGGGATCCCATGAAAATCGAGGGAAATCCTCATATTTTATAGGCACATACAATGTTTTTCATGAAATTTCTAACGCAATTTAGATATATGTGCCTGATAATCATCATCTCATGTTCCTGAGCTGATGATGGAAGTTATAAGTCAGGATCTGTTGATTGGAACCCATGAAAAATGTTTGTTCAGCGATATTTTCGTCAATTTTGAACCGATTTGAATGATTCTTGTTTTTTTTTGGAAGTTTTTTTTTTAAAACACACACACAACAGCAAACACACAGCAAAGCTAAGAAGTGGAATTCCCTGCCGGAGTCTGTGTTTCCTGATAGCTACAACCTGGGAGTCTTTAAATCAAGAGTGAATAGGTTATTTCTAGGCAAGCGTGCTCCATCTTCGACCACATCCTCGCTTTACCATCAGGTGAGATAGTGGTCAAACGCGTGCCTATCAATAGTAAAAAAGAAAAAAGCAGGTAAAAACAAAACAAAATAAAATTTTACCCGGACCTCAGCAAGACATCACAAACCATGATCACAAGGGGCGAAATTATTTCTTCGAAGCAACAGCACGCTTTATCCTTGCAGTCTTCGCAGTAGTAGCGGTCCGAACAGAGACTGTCACTACCGATGTAGGTTCGGGCTCTCTAGGAATCGACAAAATTTTATCCAATTCAGCGAGGGACTCAACACGGTGCTGCGTATCGCGGACTGATTCCATTTAAATTTGGTGAAGATCTGATGAAGAACTGCGGAGGTAGGCAACGGAACTCTTCAATCAATGATAGCAAATGGATCGGGATTTCTGAAATCGCATGTCTGTTGATTGTTCACACCAGTTCATAACATAACATCACGCCGGTCGCCGTGTTTGTGATTTCAGTGATTTAGTGGTACGCAGGTACCAATAAAAAGTGAAAAAAAAACTTTATACAAATAAATAAAACCGGCTTCCAAAAACAAAACACTACAAAATATAAAATAACTTTAATTTCGGAAGTCGGCGTCAAAAACCAAAAAAAAAAACACGGCCTTCCAAAATTAAAGTTTTTTTTATATGTTATGGGTTTGCTTGGGTTTGCTCTTGACTCTAGTCTAGGTCAGAGATGACAGAGACAAAGTCTACGATGGAACAAGCTTACCCAGAAAGAGCCTGTTCACTCTAACTTTGAAGAGATTAGGGTTGTAAGCGTTTGGAAACACAGTTTATTTTTTGTAAAAAAAGTTTTATAAGTTTGTTTATGTTGTTGTATTTGTATTATTGAACTCATTATTTGCAGTGGGAGGACCTATTTTAATAAAAGTGCGCGAAGTTGTCATTGCAACCCGGGCCTTGATTGACGCCCGTGCTAAAGAGGCAAGTGCGTCATGGAGCCATTAGTGCAATGATTACCCGTTTCAAATTAAATTTATATAAACACTTACACAGAAACTAGATAATAACTAGAAGCTCGTGGCTAGATAATAACAGCCGCACGGGTCGATCTTCAAGGTTAAGCAACGCTTGCCAAGGTTGGTCTGTGGATGGGTGGCCATCTTAACATACCGAGTTTCCTCCGTGCCTCGGAAAGCACGTTAAGCTGTTGGTCCCGGCTGTAATTTGTAGATCTTTGGCAGTCGTTACGGATAGTCAGAAGCCAGTAAATCTGACTCCAGTCTTGCCATAAAGTAGGTACCGTGTTACCCAGTTAATGGGTTGTGGAGGTCTGGTAGGCAGCCGCTTCTCGTAAAATACTGGTATTCAGCTAAATCCAGCTTGACTGGAAGCCGACCCCAATATAGTTGGGAAAAGGCTAGGCAAATGAATGACTTACACAGAAACTAGTATTGGAACCTTCCAAACAGCATAATATGTAATATTATAAATAAAAATAAAACGATCAAGTGCGTGTTGGGCCACACGCTGTACCTTTAGGGTTCCGTATCCCTACAAACATGGAAATTACACCCAACCCATGTCTTATCATACTTTTCATAATTCCTTCTTTGCTAATATTTCTCTTCAAACTACATAACTTGTAGCTTTACTTAGAAAGAATGTAAAAGTATGTCTACCGAAGTTTAAGTTTCAATACATAAACCCCCAGGCCAATATAAAGGCTTTTAAATATCTTAAAATAAAATAAACTGAAGATTAAAGAAGGTCTAAAAGTCTGTAGATCTATCATTTAAACTGTTTCCTTTTCGGATCTCATGAAACACAGAAAAGTAGTTCCGTTGTTCAAATCGGCGGGTCTAAAAAGGCCACTTTAGTAGAATCGGATCATACAACAATCTGTCAAACATCATTTTCATCTTTTTCAAGGTTAATTGGGAAAATTTGTCAGTTTGGGTAGCTTTATGCGCTTGCTGATTGTGTCAAAGTGGCCTTTTTAAACTCGCCGGTCTAAGGCCTACGAGTATGTCAGTTCTGGCAGTTCTCGGAAAAATGCTTGAAAGTTAATACTTGATTGGTTTCACTAAAAGGCGTTGTACAACTGATATGTCTAGAACAATTTTTAACGCCTGGGAAGACTCGCAAGGCGTTGGTATATTCTGCACCACCCGAAGGCATTCGATTGCGTTAACTATGAAATACTTTTGTTGAAACTTAACACGATGGGATAAAGAATATAGCCCTAGATTTACTTAGATCATACTTGATAGATAGATAGGTTAAAGTAAAGGTAAATGGGATTTAAACTCACTTGGGGTCTGAAATGACTATGGGCGTTCCTCAGGGCTTAATATTAGGTCCATTCCTTTTTTTAATTTGCACAAATTTTTCGCCCTCGTTACTTTGAAATCAACCAAAGATTGATGATTTATATTTACGAACATATAAGTAGTCCGTAATAAATAATAATTAAGTCGTTGATATTTAAAATAGACACTAGCCATAGGTTACAAAGTCTTGACGACATAAATAACTCTATTCATCAAGGCCTAAATTGGTTTTTACAAAGTACTTGATAGTAATGAATTAAAATACAGTAGGCACCTTATACAACCTATAACATTGTATACCTAACATTATCTTGCGGACAGTTAACAGACATAGAAACCATACCACCACTACCGTATGTCGTACGGTTTTTTGCTGTGGAGTCGGGCTGCTGACATGGAATCTATATACAAAAGTGTACTGTCAGAGTCTTTAAAATCTGCGTTGCCGAGATTCTCTGAACTTTAATAATAGATTAATATTATGACAGACTGGCCAATTCATTTATGAAAATATTGTGAATGTAAGGTAAAACATAAAATACTAGAAATGAATGAAGATAAATTAGATCAACCAGTTTATGGATTAGATAAAGTTCAAGGGGGATCGCACCAGGCCGCGGCTGACGCTATGACACGCGGGATTGCGATAGTCATTGAGAGGATCCGGCAGCTGGGTCTCGAAGTGGCCCCACACAAGTCCGAAGCGATGGGATCTAGAGGCGAGAGCCCTCGCGCTCATTTACGAATGGCACGTGGAGGCGCTACGCCGGGGCGAGACTCCTCTGCCGCGGCCAATTGCAGCATGGTGGACGGAGCTCCGGCAGGATCTCATGACAGTATGGAGACAACGACTGCTGCAACCCAGCGCTGGGTACGCCACAATTGCGGCGTTAAGTCCCCTCTTTGAGGAGTGGCTAGAGCGGCGCCACGGCGTCCTTACCTTCCGCTTGACGCAGGTACTCACCGGACACGGTTCTTTCGGGCGGTACCTGTTTCGAATACGGCGGGAGGATACACCCGGGTGCCAACACTGCGAGGATCACCCGGAGGACACGGTGGAGCATACGGTGGAGGTCTTCCCTGCTTGGGCGGAGCACCGCCGTGTCTTAGCTAGCATAGTTATAAGATAACATAAAAAAAATTTAATCCGCCAAGTAATACCATCTTATACTACAGGTATAGGGAAAATTGTAAAAACTATACATTTATAATTAAATCACGAAAAATATAGTCTTTATTCAAAATATGTAATCAATCACCGAGCGTAATAAACCACTGATGGGATTCAAAATCTAGGTACTTAAAAAAAATTTGTGTTATCCCGAGTAACATTTAGCGTTTACTTCGCCAAAATCGACCTGCAAAATCAAAAGATATTGATTTTTTAAGTTTAGGAAGAAACTTCCTAATGTATTCTGATTAGTCAGAGCGCCATCTATTGAGAAAAAATAAAATACACGAAAGCATGAAGATTAGACCATAATAGATTGTTTAGTTATTTGTTAAACATAGAATAAGTACCAAAATAATAATAATAGTGAAGGTATTAATTACCTTATCGTTATTAATCGTAACATACGTTCTTTTAACGTCTTCCGCTGCCAAATACTTTGTCAGTTTACGAAATGGTCGATATGGCGTTGCACTGATGACGCGTTTTTCTGAACCGCGGTATTCATATCCATTGAGAACGACCCTCACACGATTTTTAAACAGCGCAGCGTTGTAGTTCGTTAGGGTTATAGGTTCGGATTCTAAAAGGTCTTGAAAAGTATCTGCTATGGTCCAAATTCGTTAAATCTCTGATTTGTTTTGGTTTTTTAATCTTGCATTAAGCATTTTTCGTAGAACTGTCTTGAACTAATTTGGTACTTGCGAAGTACTGGATGGTTGGACTTGCGGTGGAACACTGCAAGGATCGCCCGGAGGACACGACTGCTTGAGCGGAGCACCGCCGGATCCTCGTCGAGGCGATCGGCGTCGGCTACCTCTCACGACCGGCCCTGATTCAATCTATGGTCCGAAACGAGGAGGCATGGGAAGCGGTCACCTCCTTCTGCGAAGCAATAATGCTAGCGAAGGAGGAGGCCAATCGTGTGAGACGCAACAGAAGAAGACGCCCCGGGCGTCGGGGGTCGCAGGGCGATTTCCGACCACAGCAGGCGCGGGCCTGCGGTCGGCGAGCATTGGGTGGCTCGCCGTCCGATCAGAACCAGGCCCGGGTCGACGGCGTGCTGTGTTCCACGCGTGCCTCAAAAAGCTGTCAGCATGGGAGACGGGGTCCATTAGGGTCAGTGCCTACCGGGGTGCGGAATCTGTTCGAAAGAGGCACCGAAGTCCTGGAACGCAAAGGGCACTAGTAGGAACACGGATGGGTTTTTGGTCAGTAAGAGTCTGACACTCCCTCCTGCTTCACCCAGTGCGGGAGAAGTCATTTGATGATTTCCCATCCTTAAAAAACAAAAAAAAGGGTGAACTAAATTGTGAAAATAAAGATTAATACAATATATACTGAACGAATTTCTTACATTAATTTTTTTTGAAGTGTATAGTTGTTAGATCGCACAGGGTTTCGTCAGTTAAAATAAGATCTTGGGTCTAATCAAGTTGGCAACCCCTATACTATTATATCCTACTATACTATACTGTACTATATAATATTACAAATGCGAAAGTTTGTGAGGATGGATGGAAGAATGTTTGTTATTCTTTCACGTCAGAACGCCTGAAAGAATCTTCATGAAATTTGATATCTAGATTTATATCACTATAACTATATCACTAAAATTAATCAAAAACACTCAATTTAGTTTGAAGTATTTAACTATTATTTTATATCATTACTAAGCTTTGTGGGTAGGTAGGTTAGGTACAGCATAGCGTAGTTACAAAGTTTTAGGAAGCCAATATCCATCAAAACTTTCGAATCACTAGGATTAAGAGCGACTTGTAAGTTTGAGTTTCAGTTGAAAGCGCTTTTCAGGCTAATTACTGTTAATAAGGTCATAAGGTCAAACCTTGCCAATAGGCACCTAAGCAACTTCAAGCAATTAAATGAATATTTTAATTCGATTTTATTTTTCCATGCATTAAGTGGCATACACGGAACTTGATTTAAAAATGTCTCGAGGTGTCTCTTATGTCTGTTTTCAAACCCAGTCCAGAGGCTCTATAACAGTCACAGCAGGCACCTTCTGGGTAAGCTCGCTCCTTCCTAGACTTTATCATCTCTGACCTAGACTAGAGTCAAGAGCAAACCCATCACAAATAAAAAAAAACATTCTGTCATCGATAGCTTGGTGAAAGCGATTGTCAAAACGACAACAATGTATGGGATTGACAAACGCTGTGGAAATGTCAAGTGAACAATCACTTAAATTTTTGACAATCGCCATTGCTAGTAGAATACCACTTTGTTCCAATGGCGTAAAAGCTGGTGTAGCTGTCACTCATCATCTGCCTAACCTTTTTCCCAACTATATTGGGGTCGGCTTCCAGTCAAACCGGATTCAGCTGAATACCAGTATTTTACGGTGAAGCGGCTGCCTCCAGATCTCCACAACCCATGAAATGGGTAACACGGTATTTCTTGGCAAGACTGGAGTCAGATGTACTGGCTTCTGACAATCCGTAACGACTGCCAAAGTTCTACAAATGACAGCCAGGACCAACAGCTTAACGTGCTTTCCGAGGCACGGAGGAAACTCGGTATATTAAGATGGTCACCCATCCACAGACCAACAACAACCTTGGCAAGCGTTGCTTAACCTTGAAGATCGATCTGTGCTCTGTTATTTATGAATTGCAAAAGAAATGACCAACCTATAATATCTACATTCAAATACAAATTATTTGATAGCTTATACATGAAACCGTATCGATACCATGTACTTATTTATCATTTAGGCTTTTTTAGCCAATACCCATGTTCGCAAATGAATAAATGATTGATGATTGATTACGTAGTTAATGGGCTGTGGAGGTCTGGTAGGCAGCCGCTCCATGTAAAATGACCCCTGTATAGTTGGGAAAAGGCTAGGCAGATGATGTTTTTTTTAGGGTTCCAAACATCCGTAAAAAAACGGAACCCTTATAGGATCACTCGTATGTCTGTCTGTCTGTCACAGCCAATTTTTTTCCGATTAAACTGGACCGATTCTGTTGAAATAGCGTACACATATCGAACTTTGAATGCCGAAGTTAATCGTCAAAACACAATCAGTGGCCCCCATTTTTTTTAAGGATGGGAAATCATCAAATGACTCCTCCTGTTTTGGGTAAAGCAGAAGGGAGTGTCAGACTCTTACTGACTAAAACTCATCCGTGTTCCTCCTAGTGCCCTTTACGTTTCAGGGTACGGTGCCTCTTTCGGACGAAGTCCGCAGCCCCAGCAGGAGTGGCCACCATACATGGCCTTCTATTTAATACTACGTAGTTGGCATCACCGATACCAATTTGTAGAAGGATTCTATGGTACGTAATAATGCGTAGTATAGGCACCACTAACATTTCTTTCATCCAGATTACCATGTATAGGGAAGACCTACGTTATAATACGTAGTCGGCATCTGTCACTATTACCCGCTACGTAATATTGCGTAGTTGGCATTCAATGTGTTAATAGTAACACTGAAAACACAAAAAATAAATCGTCCGCCCCATACACATTTGAGCACATAACGCGACAAAATATACTAAACTGCTGACTTTTTCGCGATTACGGAGTCAGATAGTAAAGGTTGTTATAATGAAGGGTTTAATGACCCCTTAAAGGATTTTTCGTTTGTTCTGTTGCACGTTGTGTCACTCTGTCGAACACTGCATTGAAACCTGTTGGGAAGTTTAAAAGATACTCGTAAGTATAAGCGTACAAAAAGAGAAACCGAATTTGTTTAAAAAGTACGTAAAGATTTATTTATTTATCACAACACTTCTATCATTACAGGTAACCCCAAAACGATAGAGTAATTATATATATAATATATAATTTTATGGATGAAAATTCCTACAAAACTCGTATATCTTTTGCTGCATTCCCATTAGGCATATCATAGTTTTGATTCGGTTCACGATTGATCGTCAGACAACCCCTCTTATTAGCGCGCCCCTTCATCTGCACACAATTAAATGGATTTTAATTTTTTATTGTGTTTTTTGTAAGGATTCCACAGTATGGAACTGATTTATTCGGAATACTGCGTTACAGGCAAATTACATTTTTTTTTGCTAATTAATTTTGGAGATCAAAATATAGATGTAAAGCTTTCGGAGATCAACATACTAGGTTTCGTCCGCATGTATATCGAAAATTATCCCAAGGGAACAATCTTCCGGCATAAAAATAGCCTGTCTGCTATTGAAGTCTAAAATCTATCTTCGTGCCTTTGAGTAACAAACATCCAGTAAAACTTAGGCATTAGTAATAGTGTAATAGTTTCCAGAGAACTATTAAAACAATGTTTTTTGAACATTTAATTAACATAACATTTTCTTCAACTCATGAGCATAAAAACTCATTATAATTTACGCTTCCAAAAGAATTAGAGAATCATGGGCCGATCCCAATTACGATTGGTTCTGGGGAGCCCTAAGGCATGTGAAGTTAGGGTTCTCTTCTGTTAAAAAAATATTAATACAATGTGTAACAGAATAAACGCAATACCTCTGAAGGGGTCATTGTACTCTTCATTAAGAACAAAATACTATAATTTACTATTGGACTTTTACTATAGAAAACTATTGCATAATTGATTATCCGCACAGCAACAAACAACAAAAAAACAGAAACCAGCGCTCATATTGGGATGATGGATTTCTAAGAGCTAGTTCCTAAATTCCTTTTCTCATTTACCTACATATACGGTGCTTATTTTTAAAAATGTTGTTCAAACTTAGGCTTCAGACAAAAGGCTCTAGACACAGTCTCATTCTATTAGCGAATGTTTGGTCAAAATAGAAGTGATCGATCACGTGACATTTCGCTGTCAATCCCATACATTTTTGACGTTTTGCCAATAGCCTCCGTCACGCTACCGCTGACAGAACGTCACTGGTCTAGAGCCTAAGGTGCCATTCTACTAACGACGGCGATTTTCGAAATGCCAAAATTTAATTGATTGATCACATGACATTTCGACAGTCAAAGTCAAAGTCTAAACGTTTATTCCAATTAGGCCATTAAACGGCACTTTTGAACGTCATTCACATTTCAAATAATATAAAAAAGTTTAAAGTGACTCTACTGTCCATTCGGAAAGTTAGATTCTTATGGAGAAGAATAGACAAGAAACTCCATAGTCACTCTTTTCAAATATTTTTTGTACAATATTTGGTATACAAAAATTTAGTTATATGTGAGGACCATGCACCTAGGGTATGCAGAGGTAGACTTATCAATTTTTTAAATAAGTAGGTACATGATACTCACACATTAACAAATAATGAAATCACTTATTAACAGTGTGTGAGTTAACAGAAAAATACATATAAACACAAAAAGAAACAGAACATCTATAAAGTGTATTATAGATGTACTATATATCTATAATAAATAAAGCAACCAGTTTGATTTTGTCCACAACATTGACTTGACAGACAGACGGACGGACGGACAGCGGAGGCTTAGTAAAAGGGTTCCGTTGGATACCTTTTGGGTACGGAACCCTAAAAACCGGCCAAACACGAGTCGGACTCTCACACGAAGGGTTCTGTACCATATTTTTTATTATTTGTTGTATAGCAGCCATAGAAATACACAATCTGTGAAAATTTCAACTATCTATTACGGTTCTTGAGATACAGGCCGCTGACAGACGGACGGACGAACGGGCGGACCGCGGAGGCTTAGTTCCGTTCGCGTTCCGTTTTAACCAAAGGGTCATCATCTACCTAGCCTTTTCCCAACTATATAGGGGTCGGCTAAATCCAGTCAAACTGGATTTAGCTGAATACCAGTATTTTACCAGACCTCCGCAACCCATTAACTGGGTAACACGGTTCTTCATGGCAAGACTGGAATCAGATTAACTAGCTTCTGAGTATCCGTAACGACTGCCAAAGATCTACAAATGACAGCCGGGACCTCCGAGGCATGGAGGAAACTCGGTATGTTAAGATGGTCAACCATTCACAGACCAACCTTAGCAAGCGTTGCTTAACCTTGAAGATCGACCCGTGCGGCTGTTATTATCTAGCCACGAGCTCCTCCCCCTTAACCCCTTTGGGTACGGAACCCTAAAATTGAATAATAAGCTGCCTGATATTTTCCTTACTATGTTGGTGTCAGCTTTCTTTCTAACCGTATGCAACAGAATATCATTGTTTAACATGAAACGACTGAATATCTAAACTTCACAACCTAGTAACTGGTACCTAAGCACGATTTTCTTCGAGGCAAAACGGGCTACCTTGTCAGATTTTCGGAATGTTGTCTACCCGTAATACGACTGTCAAATATCTAGAAATGACAGCCCATTACGGACCGACCTCGGCTGGTTAATCCTAAAAACATTCTTGCTGCTGTTATTTTCAATAATATTATATCAAACTACTAAAATCCTTCTAGCTACAGCGCACATACCTACTGTCTTTATATTAACATCGAATACAAATCTTGTACAAGAGAATTCCAATCGACATCAGTTTTTACTCCCCAAGGAACAAAATTAAACAAAAACCGTCATAACGTCATCAAGAGCGACTGCCTATAAACGCCTTTGATAATAAAACCGGTCAGCTCCGAGATGGACACAGACACTGGTTCTATCTAGGTTTTATAAACATTTATTCGCCATACTTATAGTGCTGGTATCGGGGGATATGTGTCTTTATGAATTATATCAACGCGCCATTTATTGCCCCTAGAAAGAGAAAAAACATATTTTATTAGATACAATATTTATTAAATATACTACACATACAAACAAATAATAAGACCAAAAATAAAACAATCAGCGTCTAGTGGCCTCTGCTCAGCATATTTCTCTTGCATCTCCATATCCCTATTCAATTCAGACGGGATGTATAGTACTAGATAACAAATTATGAAATTTACACGCCATGACACTTTAGTTACGTAGTGTTGTACATAATTAAAAATGAACCATAAATAGGGATATGGCCTCTGCTACGCCGTAGCAAATTCGTAGCACTCGGCGTAGCGCCAGAATTAGCACATATTGCAACAGAATACCTATGTTAAGTTATTATTTTTGCCCAAGTCGATTGTCTATGCAATTTTTTTTTTTTTTGTATGATTTGTTCGGCTTATTATTATTTATGACTACTATAATGCAGCCAAAAAATAATGTACAATGCACCTGTACCTTTGATGACCACGTGATGGTTTACTAATGATTTAGGAATATGTAAGAAATCTTAAAACATACTTAGAAAGGTTTTCTACAAATTAACATGCTGCTTCACGGCTTAATTACCGACAGTAGTCGTCAATCAAAATGATTGGCATATACAAACAAGCAAATTACAGGTGTCCGAAGCTAAACCGTCACTTTCGGTGCGAGAAAATGGCGATAAAAAGCAAGTTAGCGCGTTCATTCATGTTCATGCCTCTGGCGGCGTGCCGGCGCGCCGACGCCTGCACACAGATCGTGTCACGTCACACGCATTCTTTGACAACTGTTACCTCGTCGATTACCTTTGCATTCTTTCCGACAAATGCCACTAACCGTTGGAATATTTGCTCGTATTCAATCATGAAAACCTGTCGGCGGCATATGTACGTCAATTTAAATTTTATTTGGCGTTTATTTGCAGTAGTCAACCATTATGATTAGCAATTGCTTTAATGTATTGCATTTACTATTTAGTTGTAGCAAAACTAAATAGAACAAATCGTTCAATAGATATTCTGTAAAAAAAATCCGTGATAGAATATTTATGAGTTTCGAGCAGTTTTTCGTTTTTGGATATAATGATTTTATTGAAATGAATTCACAAGCCATTAGAATACATTATGCTAATGAATGCACGTTCTATGAATGAATGAGAGATCATAGTATGGACGTATTGTCGAGAAATGCAGAAGCTTTATTCGCATTCGCAGCTGCTTTGAAAAGTTTCATTGATGTCGTCAAATCTCTGCAGTGTTACGAAAAGTCAAGGAAATGACGTCGCTTTTATTTTCATTGAGATAGGATATAAACAAGGCTGTGGCGCACGAGTGCGGGCGGGGTCACTTAAAGTTAGTGTCGGCTCGTAAACGTATCGGCCAGGCGGGGGCTACTGAACGCTCGCCGCGCCGCCGCCGCCGCCCCGCGGCGACCGCACTCGACACGCTGCCGCACGTCGCCGACACTCTGAATCGCACCCATTCACACGCTATCTTAATGAGGATACTCCGGCTAGCTGTTTACTTATTTGCAAATTTTATAACACCTATTTGTGTAAGTAACAAGTAGTAATTATTTTTTTAAATTTGTTTATTCTTACAGACATATTATATTAATTTTTACGTACACATTTCTGTAATTACAACTGTCCGACCAATCGTCAAAACAATCTTTTTCTCATATTGACAACAAAGATAAAGTGTGTCAAAATTCTAAGTCTTTTTTTTACTTCACTCAGTGAAGTAATTGACATTAGTAATTGATATGCTGTCAAGTACGATAATACTTAAGTACGTAAGTACTGAAATTAATCGAGATTTTGTCTTAGTAGTCAAAGCAACACAGTTGATTGAACTGAAAGAAGTTTTCTTCAAAATTACCTAGAATATATGCCTTAATTTAGGTGCCTTTTAACAACTATGTAACTTGACTACAAATGATTTTAAATATACAAACTGCACTTAAATAATAAAATAAAGTCCTGTACAAAACTACAGCTTTGAAAATAGACAACTATACTAGAAGATGCACTCACAACCAGTAGCAAATAACGGTATTTGTTACAGGGCATGTCCACAATAGGCTCCCCTGGGAAAGGCGGCGGCGGCGTTCCGACAACAGACAGCGGGTGTCAGCCGCCACGTGCTACCCAAGGCCACTCGCTTAGTGTCAAGGTCATTGCCACTCCAGCTCAGTACACGCGGCACCCACGCCTCTCCTGTCACCACAAATAGACCGACCTACTCTACAGCACTGTGATCTACCGCAACAACTCGACGCGAGCCCACTACAGCGCTGCCATTACGCCGGACAAGTTTTTTTGGCGTAGGAGACAGGACACACTCGTTTTACACCTAGCGTGATTAAGCAACATTTCAAAGCAGCTCGTTTGAATTTGCATCAAAATCAATTTTGACATAATTCTCCTAAGTGTTGCCGAGCTGCAAAGCAAGATTTCATTGTTATATAAGGTCAACTTTACGCAACATCCAACTTATCACTCATAATATTTTTCATTACAGTTAACGTAAGTTCGCGTAACACGGATCCAAGGAGTTATTACGAACATTCATGAATAGAACCAGTACAGGATACGTACATGGAAACAGTACAATTGATTCCAGGAATAGGATCTTGGCCACTTTTACTAACAGTATTGGGTAGCAAATATCAATATCTGATAATAGTGGCAAAAGTGAGATTCAGGTTCTACAATCAAATTGTAGTCCACAGGGCCTTGAAGGTGTATATTGTCCGGGAGCTCTAGACCAAGTGACATTCTATCAGCGATACGAATGTCAAAAGTTCAATTTTACATTTTGGAAGCGCATGTTTGTGTGTGTTTTGGAATCAATAACACTGATCGACAGTCTTTGATAGAGCCCGAGGACAGCTCAAGAGTCTAAAGACTCTGTCATAGCCGTAAATGCGCTACGTTTATATCATCATCTTCTACAAGCAACATTCAAATCAAAAGGTACTCTTGGCACTTAAAAATTCAAGAATATCTGATATATACTTGATAAGACTATATAATTACATGCTTTACGCCCGTGGGAAATTAATTTTCTTCAATGCTCTTAACGTTTGCAACGTTCCATTACTTTCTTAGGTAATATTCTTTTCATGCTTCAAATGAAAATTTTAATAAATTACTACACCTACATTCTAGTATCCGAGATTGATTGCGTTAAATTTCTCAACATGGTCTACTGTAATGATGATGAAAGCTCCTAGCAAGTTAACTAAATATTACGTCACTATTTCAAAACTTCCGAAATTAACATTCAATGTAAACAAAAGAACTCGCTTAAATGCCAATTAAGCTGCAAAACAACTTTACAAAACAGATGCAAATCGTATTGAATGATTTATACCTTTTCAAGGGAAACTGATACCGAAAGCTCTAAAATCATGAGGATTTCAGCAAAATCTTACTCAACCATCAATTCCTGACCTTCGGCTCGCCCGTGGGAAATCTTAACTTTTTTCAAAGCCAGGAAAAAGTAGCTCATTTACATGTATTTTAACCCCTTAAATCTCATACAATCGAGATACAGACAGAGCTTATATTTAGATGACTTAACCTATAAATTCCATGGGAATCAAAGCTTAGGCTGCTCCAGTCATATTCTTACAAAGCAATTACTATATCAAAGAATCGTTTACGCAATAACTATATATGTGATTAAAATATTTCGCACTCGTGGGGAAGTAGAAACCATGCTTTTCAGAACTTTGAACTTTTAACATACCAGCCTTACTATGCCCTCAAACCCAGTCCGTTTTATGATTACTTCATAGTAATAAATAAAATTACGTTGCCGGAATATTTCAAGCGTAGCAGTGAAACATTCATGAGTAAGGAATGTTTCATCATCTTGTATTAAAAGAGAGACATGAACATACATTCGGTGGGTACCGCAATCCCTTCGTCTGTTTCACAAACGGGATCTCTAATGAATGACGTCAAATTAAGCTCTAAGCTTAACAGAAAACATTACTGGAACCTTAATTCGCGATTAAGGCAAACATAGTGCGCGGGGTGAGTGGTGGTGTGGAGACGAAGGCTGCGGAGTCAGTGCATGTGCGGGTGTGTGGCGCGGGGGTGCGGGGGCGCGGGCGCGGGCTGCGCGCCGCGGGCCGCCACTTCTCTGTACTCGAGGAGCCCCGGTACACCTCGGTTTCCGGCGGGTGCTCCCTCGCGGATTCGCAAGTGTATCCCGCCGCGCCGGGCCCGCGTGCCGGCCACGTGGCCTCCGCTCACCTACTGGCGACACCCCGCTTTTTTACGCGCACTCCATTGATAAAACACGTCTAATTAAGTATCGGCTATTAAAGTAAATCACACTTTTTTACTTAAGTTCACTTTTTATTTAATAATTAATAATAATATACTTCTTAAGATTACGTAATAATTAAATTATATAATAGTGCTATAAGACCTCATTAAACGTTTACAGTCGCCTAGAAAAAAGTCCATTTATAACTATAGCGTTAAAACTTAAACCGAACTTCAGCTAAGTTTTTGCGACATAAAAAAAAACGATGTTTGTTTAAAGATCCTTGGCTAAATCATGAATAAAGGAATCAGTTCACATTACTGAACTATTTACCACAGTGTCTATGTAAGTTCGGAAAGTTGCCGTCGGCAATTTAAAACGAAAGAGCCTTGGAAAATCTTAAATGAGCCTGCACTTAGTACCTAGATATAAAATAATCTAGTATTTGGATATTGTTAGAAAGAGGAAAAGGGTCGGTAAGCCGTTTGATGAGGAACTTATGTTGAATTAATTATTATTGTATATCTTTCTTTCTTAGTACGATATTAATCTAAATAAATCCTGATTAACTATTTAAATATATTATTGTACACTATCAATAAATAATAAATATTATTATTTAGATATTTATACTTGTAATTTGTATGAATACATTTATAAACATATGACTTATGTAATTACAATTACTATTTGATAAACGCATAAACCGTCGTATTTTATTATAAATACCTTTATGACAAACTAGTCGTATCTTAGATCGTTAAAAATAAAATAACATTATGAGAGTACTGCAGAACGAGAAATATTGTGCCAGAACTGATATCTGTTTAAAACAGTAAATGGACCGTCATAACAACGTTTTGGATTTAGTGCCCGATTCCGCAGTCGATGAGACAGCATGGAGTCAGTCCAAGCTACGCCAGACGACCAGGAAAGAGCTTACAAACTCTACAACATGTACAAGGTAAGTTTTCACAATAAACTAAACAAGTTACTACCTATTCGCTAGTACTACATCTCGCAGTTAATTTACAGCGTAGAACTTGCTGAAGTTTTCCAAACGATTATTTTCAGGGACATGGATTTTGAAAGGTTTAAATTTACTTTTACGATTCTAAACGTTCTTAAATTTAGATTACAAATATGATTATTTACCAAATTTTAGTGGAAAATTTTCTTTCTACTTTATTTAATAATCTAAGATGTTGATAAGCAAGAAATACACATGCAGATGCATAAAATGTAAGAGAAAATTATTTATTCCTGAAAGCTTCTAATATATTATCGACACCAAAATTGATATCAGACACTTAGAAGTATTGGTTTAAATCTGGTAAAAAACATACACACATCAAAAAATATTTGCGATCACTAGCATAAGCTGTTATACTTTTTAGGGTTCCGTACCTCAAAAGGAAAAAACGGAACCCTTATAGATCACTTTGTTGTTCGTCCGTCTATCTGTCAGGACCCTTTATCTCAGGAACGCGTGGAGATATCGAGTTGTTATTTTAACCATAAACTCAGGTCTACGGTCCCTTGAAGCTGTGAAAAAATAATAGTTATAGCGGGCGTATTATCATCGACCAGTACAAATTGGTGCCCATAGTTTACTCGGAATGGTCTGACAATTCCATCAATAGCAACTGCTTTATACATGTCTGCTGTCATGATTTTTAGTTATAAAATTAAATTAAAACGCCGACTTAGTCAAGTAAAATTGCAGACTTTGGTGTCCGATTACTACGAAAAGACTTACTAACGTTTTTAGCGAGAAATCACAACAGGATAGCACATGTCTGTCATTGCTGCGCGTGAGCACCTGACTTAACGACGAGACCGAGGGTAATATCCTCCTTCTAGGTTTATGCTATACGAGCCACTTAATGATAACATTACTCCCACCAAAATTTTAATATTGCACTAAACAGAACAATAAAACTGTTTTAGATAGGAAAACTAATACTTAATACAAATAAATTTAGTAATTTCCAGTAAACTAGTGTAGTTCCGTTTAAGCAGTGATTCCCAGAAAAATAAATTGTGGACGCGCCACCAAACTTAGAATGATACTAATTATTTTTTATTTTTACTACTAAAATGTTATCTACTAAATATTAAAGGCCTGTTCAAGATACGTACGTCTACTTTCTTAAAAAAATCAGTTTAATGGTTTAGGTGTCAAAGTGGATCATACCAACATACATACAAACAGACTGCTAAAATCAAAATAAGTTTACTGTACGTTCAGTTTAAGACATGATTTTCAGCCGCACCGCGTAAAAATGATGCTTGCGAAAATTGAATGACTCATAAGACCGTTAATACCTCAAAAAGGACATCGTTCTATTTTTTTAACTCTACGATACCCTCTTGTTTTATTCAGGACGTTTAATCGGCGATCATAAAACGTTTAACACGACTAAAAATACACAGTGAAATAATATTTCAATGAAGCGTAACAAACACGGTTTCGGGTCAGCGACATTTTCCAGACACGGGTTTGATCCACGAATCTCTTGAAACTGTTTCGATTTTCCCATTACAAAAACGTTTAGTTCACTAGCTAAACGTAAAGTCACTAGTTTATTGAGCGAGTTTACAATGAAATTAATGGCATCATAATCACTTCTCCACACTTGGTTAAGCCTGTTTTCTCACTCGAATGGTGGTTATGAGGTCGTAAATTCTATTATTTCAGATCTATTGAGGCAATGCAAAATAACTACAAAATCATCTGATCAACGGATACATATTAAGTTCCCCTTGGAGCTTAAGGGAACCATGATCAAACATGAAACTACGGATACGAGCCTGCCACGTACCGATGTGAAATTTATCCAATAAGTACACATTACTATGTACCAAATTGTATAAAAATCATCATTCATTGCAGTCTACATCGCATTGTGCTACAGTCTAAAAATGACGGTCAACCTGATGAGCAAAGAATATTCAACCATCTATGAGCCTTGATGATTCCTTCTTCCGCGTGACCATTGAGGATCTATGCCCACTAAAGATATTTCAGATTGGTAGATAAAATAAACTTGATAGTGATTTACGCAATACCTACCCTTCTAATCTTGTCATCTTCTTCTTTACTAGCAAAAGCTAGTAAGTTATAAAAATTACGCATTACAATAAAAATAAATTAAATAAACTTACCAGGGTGTTTTAGGGTTCGAAGGAAAAAACGGAACCCTTATAAGATCACTATGTTGTCCGTCCGTCTGTCTGTCAAGCCCTTTATCTCGGGAACGCGTGGAGGTATCGAGTTGAAATTGAAACCATATACTCAGGTCTACGGTCTTAAAGCTGTGGAAAAATCAAAGTTCTAAGTGATCGAAACAAAAAGATACGGCCGTATATGAAGCAAAAAACGCATATTTGGAGGGAATCAAAATATTTATATTTCCCGTTGACCTAGAACTATGAAATTTCGCAATTTATACCGTCTTTTACTACAAGTATAGACAAAGGTCTGAAAACTATACTTTTATTCACTAAACCTTGCATGAAGCACTTTTCATGTTTATTGATTCTTATGAAAAATTTTAGATTAAAATAGTATAATTATTATAGTGCCTCTACATTTTTATAATTAATTACAAAAATTTAGAGGCACTACAAGAAAGATCTTTATCTACACATTTGCAGACGAACAAAAAATTGTACGCGTTTTAGTTCAGTCACTGAAGTATACTCCAAATTGCATTACAATTGGATAAGAATCCTTCTTCTATAATAAAAATTCCATATACTGAATCGGGACTGAAGTACATACCTATGTATTTATAAATAGCTGTATCTAGTAGGTACTTTGGACGTGACGTTGCGGACACCCGCCCTATATTAAATAGTTTCTATCCTATTTTTTTATTTATAGTAAGGTTGAATAGGCATTAGTAGCACAAGTTTACTGCCGAGCGTACTTGCAACTCTATTACCTGAGTTACAAAACCTACCACCCCTACCGCAGAGGAAAACTACGCGGCAGGTACCAATAAGGTAAGTTAACACGACATTTCGGACCAAACGATAAGAGACAACCACTCAACAAGTCAGACTCTTCAACATATATTTAGCTCCAAATAACCAGATATCGACAACGACGCAGTCCTAGGAAAAGATGTAGGCGACACAAAATAAAATAAAATTAAACGCGATACGAAAATGTTTCAAAGAAAAAAAATCGTCCAAGTCCGAGTCGGACTCGTCCGCCGAGGGATCCGTACAAATTTGTAGCTACAAATCACTTTGAATAAAGACTATTTTTTTTTTTTTTAGAAATACACACGCTTTACAGACTTTTCCCTATACCTGTAGTATAAGACCGTATTATTTGCCAAATTTCATAGTTCTAGGTCAACGGGAAATCCTTACTAATCCTTACTAATATGCGAAAGTAACTCTGTCTGTTTGTCTGTCGCGCTTTCACGCCAATACTACTGAACCGATTTAAATGAAATTTGGTACACAGATAGTCTACTTACTTTACTATTTATACTGACGATACTTTTTATCCCGGGAGTATGTTCCCTAGAGACCACGCGGGTGAAGCCGCTGGCAAAAGCTAGTATCCTATACAATTTGATTCCCTTTAGAGTGTCGAAATATACGTTTTTTGCGACATAAACGACCGTATCTTTTTTTTACGTTAACTTAGAAATTTGAATTTTCACGGCTGCAAAAAGCCATAGACCTGAGTATATATATGGTTTTAATTTCAACTCGATACCTCCGCGCGCTCCCGAGATAAACGGTCTTGACAGACGGATGGACAACAAAGTGATCAGTTCACTGACATTCACGTATAAGAAAGTCTTACCTCATCATCATCATCATCATCTGCCTAACCTTTTCCCAACTATACCTGCTGTGACCGGCTTCCAGTCAAACCGGATTCAACTACCAGTATTTTACGTGAAGCTGCTGCCTGCCCGACCTCCACAACACATTAACTAGGTAACATGGCAGTTCTTGGCAAGACAGGAGTAAGATTTACTGGCTTCTGACAATACGTCTTGCGGCTAAGAAAGTCTTACCAACAACAATCAAATCGTTAGAAACATTGGCTTCGCTATTTGGGATATTTATGGAACAAGTGCCAACATTATTAACGAGACCTGTTAAGCTGAATTAAAGTGGTCGAAGTCGAATAAGATGATGCTTAAATGGAGAAGACTGAATATCTATCAATGGTTTGGACGAAACTTGTCGCGAAAAAGTACAATGCACGCGGGAGAGTATAATACACCTCACTAAAGCTGTAAACAACAGTACCTACTATCTGCTAGGTCAGTGGTATGCTGCATTCAGAGCTTTTTAATCAAACATTAACAAGACTAATGCTACTTAGCACATTTGCTCACAAGTAATCTGGAATGAAGATTCTAGAAGGGTCCGAAAATTGCGCCCTGTGATACTCCGTGTCTTCTTTATGGACCCTGGAGATCTTGAATAAAGAGGCTTCAAATACTCGTTCGAAATGACACAAAGTATTCACACAATCAAAAGCCTTAGTAGGTAAATGCAGAATATTTTCTGTTTTTTTTTTTGTATTTCCAAACACAAATGGTTTGTCGAATGCTTATGTTAACCGGTGCCTTTTACATCCCACAAAACTAAATGCTATGGATTCTGTCTGATTCAACCCCATTGAAATCTGGCCGGTTTCAAATATAGTTCTTCATACATAGAGTAGGTAACTGGTTTTTTGTAAAAAATTACATGAAATTAGTTACATCCTACTTCCGTTTAAGTCTCCGTGTTTGTCTACAACCAAATACTAATACGTAACATTTTAGTATTGTTTCTCTATATGGTGTCACCAAGATCTGAGAGCCTAGCACGAACATTTTTGACGTATAGTATTGAAACGTAAAATTTTACCACAGCTACAATACTCGTTTCGCACATAACAATTATTTGAATTAGATACTATATTCGTATTTTTAATGATATAGGTAAATTGTGTATGTCCCATAAAATTATACCAAAATAGGGGTTGTAGTTTTTCACATTCAAAATTCACTTACGTTTACGTTACCTACTATACGTCAAAATATTCGTGCCAGGCCCTCTGCAGCCAAATTCCGTGTAGACAGTGTTTGTGCGTTAGTCGTCTGTCTGTACAGCGTATAGGGTGCACTCTTGCTTCCCCGAACGGTGCGCCCTCTGTCTCTACATGACCAACAATTTTGATTTGGATCGCAATGTAGATATGTAAATATTGTATAGGCAGGTGGCGCGCATCTTGGCTAAGAACGATAATTATTTTTTGCTCTTTATTCTATCTAGGTACAAGCTTCGGAAGTTATGACTAGACTATGTGTATATGCTTTTTATTTATTTATTTGTTTTTGTGAGAGGTCCAGACAATATCATATTATAGCACGTTTTACAAAGTTAACGACCCCTATAGCTGAAGGAAAATGCATTTAGATAATACAGACCCTTGATTTTCGATTGGCATCCAGAATTAAACAGTGGATGTCTCGGAGCTCTCGTGGTTCCGTACGCCAGTAAAAGGCAAAAAAGCAATGTTGGTTTAGGAATAGGATGAAGAAAGCGCCATCGGTATGTTGCGGCGGTTGTCCGTACTAGACGGAGGCGAGGCGCGGCGCGGCGCCCCACCGCAGCGCGCGCCACGACCGCCACGCAGTCTTCCCGCGCGGTCCGCACGTGCGTCTAGCGTGCCTTTCTATCGTGCTTCTACTAAATGTTTCCGTACGATCTCGAAATAGGTCTATATTCAAGTGTAACAAATAAATATTAACAGAAATTGTGTTTCGATTTCGTGGAGGACCAGAGCAGTCCAATCTGTAGTTCCGGTAGTTTAACTTGTACTTACTGTGTAATGAATGAATGACTTCAGTGCTCTATCAATTAAAGTTGAAATTGTATTATTTTCTATTTCCTCCGTAGATTAATTAGATCTTACATGGGACCGGAACGTTTAAATTAATGTATGTTTACTAAACCCAATTCGGTTCTTTGGATGGAATATATTAATGGCAGCTAATTAAATATTTAAATGGTGGGTACAAACTTTCTGTACATTACCTACTTGTGTAATTTGTAACTTATTTATAACTATGATTGAGAGTTTCAATTAGATTTCCAGAATTGTAATTAATACCTGTGAAGGCGTAACTATGGTCTGGTCGTTTAAACTGATTTGATTAGCGAATATTGCCTAAGTGTGCCTTATTGTTATTTAAGATGATTGAGATTGCTCCATCGCATCGTGCGTTTGTAGTACAAACCTACTTATTTAAATGATTGCGGAAGTAATTTCAAATCTGATACAATCAGACCCACTGAAGCCTGTTTTAGAATAACCTGATTTCGAAAAAGAGAGTTTGTTTGCTAATGTTCTAGGTAACCAGAAGTACTTCCTGGACGGATTAGCTTTATAGAAGCGAACATAGTTGTAAGGGTTTTTATCATTTTCTCCTCTGAATGTCATTTACGACTTCATATTCAAAATAAACGTAAAACTCGCATTTTGAATAAGGAAAATAATTCGTTTTAAATTATAATAAATTCATAATATTTACAAAGCTATTTCGTTGTTGATAAAATACACTATCTGTAGCAAACTGGAGCATAGATATTGATACAAAGATAAGATAGAGGCGTAGGGCGGTCTTAATTATGATTCCTTATTTGTTTGAATAAACATATGTAATGTATTTATCTTCATTTATTTGACGTGTAATTAATTAGTACTTACCGAGTTATTTAATAGCTGCTGATCGTAGCTTTTTCCGAATAATATTTAAGTTTTTATGGACAGAAATCAGATTGCTCCCCTAAGGTAGGTAACCATACTAGACATTGTTTCTGCAAACGAGAGGCAGGGCTAGCTGCGTACCTCATGGTCCCGGGTACGATTCCGTGGAGGACTTGTGTGGCGAAAATGCGTAGGTTATTACGCTTTGCTAATTCGATTCATGAATAAAGCGAGTTCTTAGCCTCTACTATAAGGTGTTAGGCACTTTTTTGCATCACTGACTTGCCGGTTATGTTAATTTTGATTTAATTTTGTACGAATTTCAGCTCTACGATCGGAATTCGGCTTATACGGAGCCTAATCAAATATGTACGAGGGTGTAAGAGGAACGTGTACAACATTCATCTGCCCCGTCCACCTTAACTACACTCGTTCAGCCTTCTGCCATCGGCCGACAGATGGCACGCTTTCAAAATAATAAGAAAAAAATGACATTTCCAATCTGAATATATTTTATCCTTATTTTTAACAAGGCATAACCAAATAGAAACAGTTTGATAGTCCAAGCTCCCTAGACTAGATTATCATCTTGGAACTCTACTTATTTGTCGTAATTGAAATAGAAAAGCAGACATTAGCGACCTACTTTTGCAAGAAAAACTAACATAGGTACATATATCTGTCTACGTTAATATTTATGTTGCACGTTAGATTTGATTACTGTAATTTTATTTATTTATAACGTGATATAAAAACCTACCAAGTGCAATTCATGCCCGTTGGGTGCTCTTTTCATGCCCACCACTAATATTGATTATTTTGTATCAAAATCTATTTAATACTTTATTTTTACTATTAATTGTTTAGGTAGGTCGATGCATTGTAACAGGCTGTTGCAAATTAAATTATGTTGTTGGTAAACACATAGTACTTTCCATGGATGGATCTAATAAAAACAGGTGAAACGAGTCGATTTTGTACTTCATACTTCTAAAAGAAAGTCTCGCGTCAGTTTTCCAGTGTTTCCGATTTTTAGAAAAAAAAAAATCAAACGCAAACAGTTAGTTGCCTGAGAAACGAAAGGACTTGAGAACTTGTTTGCCCAAACTTCCAACAAGCATAACTTAAATTAGAGAGTTGGCTGGAATAAAACATTAAAAACAAAAAATGTGAAGTCCCCATGACCTCCAAGTTTTGCAGCCGACCAAGCCCTAAAAACTGAGCGGACCGAAGCAAAAAACAGGAACCGGGATTTAGAAATTGTATGCGTATATCTTTGGTCGCATTCATCACGTTAGTTACTATAACGGTTCTAATATCATATTAATATCGGTCAACTGAGTAGGTAGTAGATACCTAATCTGGTTTTATTATTTTTACTAAGTTTCAATTTCCGTATAATATTCGCTTTATTCTACAAAACAGTTAGGAATCACGAAAAGTCAAGATAATCAATTGACTGATTCTGTTTTTAGCTGTGACAGCTGAAAACACTTGAAGAATTTGTTCTTAGATCACAATCTAAGAACAAATTCTAGGCTAACATGATAAGTACGACAACGAGAACAGATACTGACGCGAAACTTTTGTAAAGTTTAAGATTTTAAGATTTTTATTAATATATATTAAGATTTTAATTTATTTATTCTTCAAAAATATTTCCTAAAGATACTGATGTTTAAATACCTAATAATAAGCGTTTGCAATTGCCATTTAAGTTTAAATAAAATAAAATATAAAAATCAAAATATTTTGTATACTTAAAGAGGTTAAACCAATTCCTCTGCACAACAAAATCTTACTATAAAACAAAATCAAGAGTCATTTGAAACATCGTGAGGAAACCGGCATGTCCCAGAACCAAAAAAAAATCGAAGACATGTGACATCTACCAACCCGCACTGGGCCCGCGTGGTGGATTACGGCCCACTCCCTCTCACCGAGAGGAGGCCTGTGTCCCAGCAGTGGGAACATTATAGGCTGATTATGCTTATGCTTATTTGAAACCTCTAGGTAAAAGTCAAAACGAAAAAAACACTGAAAATACTAACGGTCACGGTGTATGATAAATCATATATTATGAATAATAAATAACTTACTCGCTGTAGTTTATATAGGAAATTTACTTTATAAAACATACAGAGCAGTTGCCCTAAAAACAAGAGCAATGAACGGCGATGGTGAAACCTTATGAAGGCATCGTCAGCGAGTCAAATAACGGCAATTTGCAGGCCGAGGAAAATAAAAATAGTTAAAGAACGCCAGGAATTTTGACGTAAGTATTCAAAAACGATTGACACGACATAAATTAAATATGTACTTACTTGCTTTTACAAAATCGATTTTTTAGACACGTGCTTTGAAAAAACAATGGATGTGTATTAAATTACCATAATTGGTTCCGGTTGTTTTTTAACTGCCACCACACATATATATACTAGAAACGTGTTTGGACACTACATACTTACAAAAAAGAGTAGATACCAAATTCAAAAATAACCACCTGCTCTTTTATTTTAAGACATGTCTCCCCCACAAATTGTAAGTTATGATCAGAGTTGTGTTCCAATTGTAATAACATCAATTGATTTAACGCTATTTTAGTGGAAGGAACAAAACGAGGTCACTGACCGACAATTACGTCCTCCTAGAGACTCGTCCATTCCACAACAGTAATGGATTCAAATCTTACAATATTACTACCTATCATAATTTTACTATTGTAGTGCTAGTAACGTAATTTTTATCTTTATGGACTCAGAAACACATAAAACGATTAGGTAGGTAATAACTAAATTGTGGTAAACAGGTAAGTGGCCTTTGATGGAATTAAAAAAGTGATACCTTCATAAAACCACAAAACCATTGAATAAGCTGTTTTAGATCCTGGTAATTTATGAAATATTTAAAACAAATATACTAGACACTTTCCGAACTGTATTAACTTCTTACCTACTTTTAAAACTTTCTACTTTCCACGCTCTAAAAACATATTAGAAACATCGTATCGTTATGGATGCCACAATATAATCGACCATTACTATGATTTATCAGTTAGAAAATTGTGAATTAGCACTTACCTCTAATGAACCTAATTAAAATATTAGTTTAAGAATCGTATTTGTACTTTTATGATGTTTATACTCGTAAAGATGCCAGACTTTTTTAATTTGACCGCACTTAAACGAGCGAATACCTTATAACAATAGCTACCATGTGGTGGTATTTAATTAGTGTGGTTTATCGATAGGTACTAACTACAAAGTTGTTACAAAATCGAATTGAACAGAAAGCAATTATCGGCGTGTCCTTTCACTTACTTGTTGATAGTGGTGTGTATATACAGGCCCAATGGGACCGCAGCCGGTGTGCCACGGAAACCGGTCCCAGAGGCTTGAGACCGACTTGTGGCTCAAGGTACTATTACAATGTTGATCAATCGCATTTTGGAACAACGTTTAAAACGGTTCTCATATTTAAAATATTTAACTATTCGAGGGAGATTCCAATCTTATAAATTCCTTTGATTAAATTAATTTATTAAAAACGGAAATCTAAATTTTATTTGTTGTTACATTACGCATATCGAGTTTTACAACGACGATGAATGTATATTCGAAATCCCTATTTACCTACCGCACGAGCTTCAATAAGGTTATGGAGATAAAATTCTGATGATAGTGCACCGGTACACGTAAAACTTTAAAGGTTTCAGGGCTGCATGCCCAAAACTACTGTATAGAGTTGTCTAAAGCGTTCGACTCAGTCAAAAAACATTTCACTTACGTTCTGAAAACGTGTTTCGGCTTGGAGTTAGTTATCTTCCGCCTCGTAGTATACTAGGCCAGATTCACGATAAATCAGTTTTAAGTTACGTAGTCAATGAATGGGGAAATCATAATTCACAGATAACCAACAGAGGGAGCAGGTATCTGGTAAAGCGAGCACCAATGACTGAAGTCAAGACTGCCTAGTTAAACCCATCAAAATACCAATTTAAAAATATTCAAAAGTAAAAGCAAATGAGAAAAGGGGATGGCCAGAGAATACTGTTATACATTTTACATCCAGTCAACAAAGCCTAAATAGATATCAAATAGTTACAGTGGTATTTTGATAGAATAATACAATGAGATAAAAGCACTATAAATAAATTAATGGGTGGCATAGTTCGAACGAATACTAAGACAGAGAATGCCATTTGTGTGCGCAACTCTCGCCATTCAATATCGCAATGTTAAGAAATAGTAACTGGATCAAGAATTGGCGCACCGACTTGCAATAAGACAAGTATCTATACGAAATAAATATTATGACTACTTTTTACATTTAAACTTTAGGCATTACTTAGAATTAATAAAAAAAAAAACTTGATAGACAGATGTATAATAATAAGCTATTAAAAAATAAATCATAAATTGCAAAATGTTTCAGTTCTTACCCCTCTCAGTAATTGAGATCGAGTTGAGTTGGTTACATAATATTGTACGAGTAATTTTAACTGAGCTACACCACAATCTAAGCACAGAATAATTTACTTTCCCGTACCCATACAGATTATAATCAACAATTTACCCAATAGGGGCCGCAGGAAACTTAATTTTGTGTAAAAAGTAAAAAGCAATAAAATTGATCGTAACTATCATGTTGGGAAGCTAACGAGGTAGTTGTGTACCACGGTTATTAGTATTATACTTGTGATCGCGAAATTGTACCCGCCCCGCTCATCATAGCACAGGAAACATCTCTTGAGGCCACGTCTGACAACATACTTGCCTATTATATTTACGATAAATTATTATTAGAGGGTTCCCAGAGTCGTCAAAGCCTTAAAGCGTAGTTTTCATTAGGAATAAATGATTTTTGAAAATTTTAACAAAATATTAATGAATGCAGAGTAGTGTTTTGTCTAACATCCTTAATACGGACGGACTCTGTTGACACAATGCATTTTAGTAAAGAAGTTTGCTATAGTTGTAGTTATTGCTTATTTTGGACATACATAGGTACTGTATGTCCCAAATAAGCGATTTTAGACTTAGTTTTGTATCATGTGACATATCAAATGAAGGAACTTATTGTGAGGGTTTGAATTATATTTTTTTCATAATTTTAAAATAAAAAATTATAATAATAAATCTCCAAAACTACTGAGCCTAAAATTAAAAAAAAAATGCAGATAAATAGTTCTTAACCCACATATTACAGGAAAACCTGTAAAAAGTATCTGGTGTTTACATAACATGTTTCAAAAATTAAATTGTTTCGGAACCCTTCGCACGCGAGTCCAACTCGCTCTTGGCCAGTTTTTCAAATATTTGTAGGAATGAATACTAACGAAAATACCATCCAAAAGGTCCCTTACCCTTTGGAGGACACTTTCGTTCCTATTTCTTACTTCCTGTTGCTGTTACAGCAGAAGGTTCTATTTTTCATATTCAACATAAGCCTTTCACTACATAAATATATATTTAAAGGTATTTTGCTAAACTAAACTTATCATAAATAATCATATCGACTGTTCTTGTTTTCTCTATGCCTACTATATTTACTACGAGTAGGTATAAAATGTGAAAGTTATCAGAAACTTTTTCTTAAATTGTAGGTACCTAATGTATCAACCTGATTTACTTAATTATATAGTATTACTACATCTGTACTTTCTATTGTTTCAGAGACCAGAAAACCTCGAATCGCCGCTGTCTGTTCCTCGCGACACAAAGAACAGCATCTACATTATGAATGATCAGGTTGGTTTACCTTCACGAAATAATACCAATAACGATCTTATTAAATTAGATTCTAGTTTCACACTAACGGAAATCACTTCGCTTCATGGGGCTTAACAAATTCCGACTGTAAACATTAACAAATACTAGCATACCTACGCGAAAGCTACAGCAGCCTATGCACAAGCTTAAATAAATATTTATTGATGAGTTATTGGAACAGATTCTCCACCAGGTTCTTCCAATCAATATATTTAAAATTCTTCCGTTACTGACTGATAGAGTGACTGACAGACAAGGCACCGCCGAAAGCTGAAATTTGGCATGAAACTTCCCTACACTCCGTAGGGGAGCTCTAAGAGAGGATTTCTATAAATTCCGACGGGAACGGAAAAAAACGTGATATGCGCGTACGAAATCGCGGGCGAGACCTAGTCGTACATAATTTTATCTTTAACAGTCAGCTTTCAGTTTCCATAATCATGAGCTTTTGTGTAACATAATCATTACATACCTACCTTGGTGCCAAAACCAAGACGCTTTTTAGAATTCCGACTTTTCCTATCGATACTAATATCGAAGGAAAATTTTCTTGTATTTTTACAATTATGTATTGCGATAACAGGTTATCTGTAGTTCAGTCTATAAGTGCAGACCTAAACATCATAAATTAAATAATGACGTTTTTTGTCGATTACTAAGAACCTAAAAACTAAAAAATAAAAATAGTTAGTAAAATATACAAAACAGCGAGCCACGACGACGAGAACATCATACAATGGTACAATTACACTGAGAGCTTTTTATACTCATTAACATTGTATGGAAACTTCTTGTTGCCTTCTGTTATTCTCAGAGACTTTCTTACAATGTTCAACTTGTTATTGAATATTATAAGACTGTGCCAATAAGGTATAAATTAGTTACAAGATGTTCAAATTGCACGTATCTCGTAGCGTCACATTTGTTTTGACTTGAGAAATAGGACTGTTTCTCATAAGCGCAGCACGTAGGTAATTTAGAGACATAACCAGCATTTCATAAAATCATAATATTATCCCATACACTACCTGAATCCTACGTACTCATACAGGCCATGGTTCACCTTTATTAAATCCGGTTAGCTTTAGAGGCGTGATTGATTAAAAAATATCTCTACTTTATTTGGTAGGAATAGGACAGTAAGATTAAAAATCTGTTAGGATTTTTATGTTTGCTTCCTTTACCTGTAGATATATAAAAATCAACGATATCTATTAATTTAATTTTTACGACGAAACGGATTGATTAGACTGGCAGAAAACCAGAACGAAATCTATATACTAATATATAAATCTGAAGTTTGTTTGTTTGTCTACTTGAACGCGCTAATCCCAGGAACTACTAGTCTGATTTGAAAAATCTTTCAGTGTTAGGTAGCTCATTTATCGAGGAAGTCTATAGGCTATATATCATCGCGCTGAGACTAATAGGAGCTGAGCAGTAATGAAAATTGTAACGCAGACGAAGTTGCGCGGATCAACTAGTAGGTAATACAACTGTACGCCTGTACTACTACCTACAGGCGTAGGTATAGCTCGAAAAATAGCTCTGGTGTTCCAAGTTATAAAGAGAAGAAAGAGAATTATCCTTGACTTATACATCAACCGTATGGTGCCGTAAAAGAATAATACCATTCCAACACTTCCCATGGGTGTCGCAGGAGGCGACTAAGGAACTCATCAGAGAATGGGCAGCAGCGTTCTCTGTAAAACGCCACACCATACGCTGCGATCGCCAACCCGCCAGCCAATCGTGGCGATTATGGCAAATTCCCCTCCTTTGATGGGAGGCCTATGTCCAGCAGTGGACGTCTTTTGGCTGTTATGATGATGATGACATATATCAACTACACCTCATGTCAGACGACCTTAATCATCGGACCTCTTTCAGTTTCCAAGCTTCTTCCCATTCCCGTTTAGCAGCCAAGAGCAATAGGAAAACGAAGCAGTTTTGATAGATTTAATCAAACAAAAAGGTGAGCCAGTGGGTGGCCAGTTACGGAGGCAAAGTAATAATGTTTTATCCGTTTTGGAAACTGTCATAAACTTTGCGAATATTTCAAGGACGGGTGTTGAAAACCCTTGTCACGCATTTTGTCGATTTCTTACCTTCTAGTTCAAGGTAAGTGGTTATAATCGATTAATAAATATACCTATACCTTTATACCTAATATACCTTTTACCTATTTATTAATTTGAAATATAAATCATTTAAAATGTGAACCTACGCGGGTTTTAGGTAGTAGGTAAATGCGCAAACCTTACATAATTCTTTGTTAACCAATATTATAACTATGTACGATCCGATTACGAACATTATTTCACTGATATTGCACATCAAACTTCCGAATATGTATCCTGCGAAAATGCACTTGGAAGCCCGGGTTATCCCACAGGGTATGTGGCAAGGGAAAAAAGTTGCATGGTAAAAGATAGGTTTAAGAAAAAGATGCAATGAAGTAGGCAATAGTCATTTTCAAACCAGTCTTGTAACCTCACCAAAAATAAAGCAAAGTATTTTTTTTTATAAATTATAATCTACCTACTTAGAACGAAGTTCCAGAACTAAAGGAAAAGTCAACGAACTTTCGCAAGCTAGGAGGTAAAGAGCGTCTACTGACGTGTAAAAAAGCATTTCGGTTGGATAGAACTGCCGGAAGGAATATAGATAGATTTCATAAATTCTAATATCACCACATATTATAAAACAAAGTCCTCCGCCGTGTCTGTCTGTCTATTCGCGATAAACTCAAAAACTACCGCACCGATTTACATGCTGTTTTCACCAATGGATAGAGTGGAAGATTTTAGTATATCATTTGTCTAGGCAAAAATTAGGAATCCTTAATGAGGGTGATGTGCTAGTATGTAATAAAATACCTTATCCAACACAGGATCATGAATAACATGGTAAAAAAATATTGTAGAATATTTAAATGAAACACGTAGATGTAATGTTGTTTGTTTTAGAAGTGGATAGTAATATTACGAAGTAGGTATTATTTTTACAGAAGGTACTTACCCGTAGTTAAAATTACTGAGAGAGCACGAGTGTACTTAGATACATTTTTTTTCACTTATAATAACTTATAAAGGTTTTTGTTCTTTGTTCCAGACATTTCACACACCATCCTTTGGCGACGAAGAGTTTGACATTCCACTAATTCATGGGCAGCATGCAACAAACGCCAGCGTGCAAAATTCACATATACAGTATACGCAACTACATCATTCAGCTCCTCAGGTCAGTAAGTTATCTCTGCAGAAGAAAAGCCCTCAACAATAACAGGCACCCGTCTATCAAGGTCCGTTAGTACTGCAAGTCCCAAGCTAACAACGCCAGAGGCGGATTAAATATTTTCAGCGCCCTAGGCAAATCTCATCGGTGGCGCCGGGGTCAGGCGGGTGAGGAAAAGTTGTCTGTACGTGGAGAAAAGGGGAACCAAAGTCGCAATACAATAGATACGTAAGGAAATTATAGCGTGCGTAGCGAGTGCGTTAACTTACTAATAGAAAAACAGAATGACACTGCCTAACCCGGGAATCGAATCCAGGACATCTCGCTTAGCAGCCGTGGTTTGTGACCACAATACCAACGAGACTGTCATAAGCAAGAGAGAGCTATTGTCATCATCATCATCTGCCTTTTCCCAACTATATTGGGGTCGGCTTCCAGTCAAACCGGATTCAGCTGAATACCAGTATTTTACGTGAAGCGGCTGCCTACCAGACCTCCACAACCCATTAAATTGGGTAACACGGTATTTCTTGGCAAGACTGGAGTCAGATTTACTGGCTTCTGACAATCCGTAACGACTGCCAAAGTTCCACAAATGACAGCCGGGACCAACGGCTTAACGTGCTTTCCGAGGCACGGAGGAAACTCGGTATGTAAGATGGTCACCCATCCACAGACCAACCTTGGCAAGCGTTGCTTAAAGAGAGAGCTATTGTGAATGTCGTAAAACAGTTGGCAGATGAATGGTTTTTGGGATCGGGTTATGTAGGAGTAATCAAGTAGTAATAGTGACGTACTTAGGAATCTTTATACAAATAATGATATTTTAATTTATGTAAGTGTGGGTGCTTTTTTTTTGGTGTTGACACCTTTGTAATTTGGCGCCCCTAGGCACGTGCCTACTTTGCCTCACGGATAATCCGCCCTTGGCTAACACCACTAATTGACAATCGTAGTTGCTACAATTGTTAATAATTGAACTAGGTATTTTCAGGGGGCGCATCTTCAGTAACCCACCTTGAATTTTATTGGATAGGTTTTGCTTTTGTCCATACGAAGAAGAAATGAAGAAGGATGCAAGTGCGATGAAGTGAGCTAAAAAATTTAGCAACCTCGGAAATGTGCTAGGTTTTCTATTATTGTATGAAGCATTTTCACACCCACATTTTTTTTTTTTCATATTTCTTTAAAAGCTAGGCCCGCTAGTGCACCGTTTTGCACCACCGGCACCCATGTAGTTTTTTTTTTTCTATTTATCGGCACTCATAGTTCGCTCAACTCCCAATAGGAGATGCAGAGAAAGATGGCAAGGGATAAGATTCAGGTGATGAGCAGTAACATCTTCTGTAGTCACAGCTATTCAAAACTTACAACAAGACAACATGTTTATCTATGTATTCATCATTTTTATACATGAAGCTTTATAATAAAATAGCCAAGTCTTCATATCGCTGTTATACACAGCATATGAAAGGAAAATAAAATACTGTGATAGTTTTAGAAGCACATACAAGTAGGGTCCACAAGTTAAATACACAACGTTCAATATCTGTCCTACTTTGTAGATTGGTTTTTATTAAAATTGAATTGCCTGTCATTGGATACTCTATGGACTACTCTATATTTTATAAATAGAATGGACTCGAAAACCAATCAATATTTTATATTCAGCTTCTTAAATTAAAGTATGGCTTTCACGGAGACTTTGTTCAAATAAAAAACCAAGTACTTACTTTTTGAGATTTCTGAAAAAGACACGTCCCTAAAACTTAATTCAATAATATTTAGTTTACACATCAATATTTTTGGTCATGGTCATATCAAACTAAGTACCTAAGGCCGTTTTATTTATCAGTTAGGTACACCTTGTTTACATCTTTACCTACTTCATTAAAGTCTAGCACCAATGTGGCTACAAAGACGTAGACATTGGCGGATCCAACCTAACAAAGTCATTGCTGAATTTACGAAAAGTAATCCAAGGAGGCTAGTTTGGGGGGAGGGGGGGCAAACGACAATCCTACATCCGCCTCTAGAAGTAGGTATCTCTACCTAGCATTTCCTTATCGGCATCTATCAAACATTGAAGACAAGCAATAATTAATTAGGAATTTATCAAAAAATATGTATATGTATCGCCCAAAAAAACTTGTTTTTCCACATTTTGGTGGTAGGTCAGGTTTACTGTTGCTTAATGTTCCTAATGTTTGGGTCTGCGCTGCATTCCAATTAATAAAAAACCGGTCAAGAGCGAGTCAGACTCGCGCGTCGAGGGTTTCCGTCCCATCATATAAAACGTGAAATATTTTTAAAACTTCTTCGTTAGAGAATTTATAACACTGCGGTGGATATTACAGTTTTAGATCAGCGCCATCTCTTGACCGATAGTGAAAGTAATGTAATTTATGTTGATGATTTTTGAAAAAGTTAGAGACATTGTTTTATTTTTCCTGTAATTTTCACGTAAACTTCTATCACGTAGAACGGTAAAAAATTTAAAATTTTTCGTCAAAGGTCGAAAACCATTTTTTTTTTATTTGTAATGGGTTTGCTCTTGACTCTAGTCTATGTCAGAGATAACAGAGACAAAGTCTACGATGGAGCGAGCCTACCAGAAGGAGCCTGTTCACTCTAACTTTGAAAAGATTAGAGTCGAAAACTATACTGCCTAAAAAAAGAAGATTTTTTGAGAATGTGCTAAAAGCGCTCTTTCATTATGATACATGCGCCGTAGTAGCCTCACATCGAAATTGAAACAATTTCAGTCGCTGTAGCAAAAAAAAAATTGTTATACATGTATTTGCAAAATAGTTGAGCAAGCGTCATCTAAAACTATTCCAAATTTCAAGTTGATAGCATTAGTAGTTCTTGAGATATCCAGCTGTGACAAACGGACAGACTTAGTCACCATAAGGGTTCCTTTTTACCATTTTGGTACGGAACCCTGAAAGGGTCTCTGCTTATTATTTTGAATAATCATACCTATGTTTTTCGATATTTCTATGCTCAGAATTAAATTTTCGTTTTTAGGGTTCCTCAGGAAAAAGGAAAAACCCGAAAAAACGGAAAAAGACCAAACCCTTTAAGGTATACGATAAAGTGATATTGGTATTTGGTTCTCAAAGATAAAACAAAACCTATAGAGCAGGGTACCAACAATTTTTACTTAAAAACATTTAGGGTTCCGTAGTCAACAAGAAACCCTTATAGTTTCGCCATGTGTCCGTCTGTCGGTCTACGGTTTAGTTCAGAAAGGCTTAGCACCAGAAAGGTTAGAATTTGGTTTCGGTAGTAGCATAATATAACGAATTTAAAAGGAAAATTATCACAGCTAAGACGCTTTAGAAGTTAACGAGAAGTCGACCAACCTATAAAATGTTACAATTATGACCTTCAACAACGGAACCCTAAACTGCGCGTGGCCCGACGCGCACTTGGCCAGTGTTTGTTGATGACCGGATTAGGAAAAAAAAGTTGTATTACAATCAAATTAATTTTAGGTGATATACGAAGTTCGCCGAGTTATCTAGTATAGCTACTAAAATAAACATAGAAAGAAAACTTATCCATTAAATTTATAGTTTAAGAATAACCTAAAACCACCATACTGAACTAACATGATACACTGGTATCATGTTAATAAACTTTAACTTACAAGAACACTGCACTGGTTCTTGTAAGTTAAAGTTGTAAGTAGGTAGGGGCACGAAAGCATCAAATATAATACGTAACGTTAAACATGCAAACATTATTTTGTGGTTTTATATTTATTGACTAAAGCACTGCTTGATTTCAAAGTTACCGCCCAAAGACTGTAATAGATTACCGATTTACCGCTATAAGAATGGGGTTGCCATTTTATCAGATTAATCTATTTATATGATACCATATACAAAGGCCTGAACAGTGGATTTTTGCCAATAAATTATGAATAAGCTGGATGCATTTATGTACCTATGTCTGTTCTATGACAATAAATACAAAACGGAAATGGATCTGCACGCCCATAGAGGCTCAACACCCATAGGAGAGTAAGTCATTGCGAAATGAACAAATAGTCTATGGATTTGAATGAATGACCGAAAATATGTCGTATCTTGACAGTTGGTCGTCTACAATTTGACAGAAGCATGAATGGAATGCAGAATGATGTCAAACTATCTGTCAAAGTCATCTAAGACTGGAATGTGACGAGAATTTTGACCTGTTACAATTTTCTTTCTGTTCCTTTTTCTGTTTCTCTTCTTCATAATCTAGTTTTATGTTTTAAGCAAAGTAGAATAGATCAACAGTGTTTCAAAATATTTGAGATACTTACGTCTTCCATACAGATGATAACCAATATAATCTGCATACACGTTGTTCCACTCTGAAATACTCTAAAAGTTTACATTATTTTAATTCTTGGTTTTCCCAACCACTCCAAATACTGAATTACTGTGAAAGCAAAAGAATATTCATTGGTAGTGGATAATATACACGAACAATGTTGAATTCAGGAGAGATGATAAAAAACATTGTTTATCTTAGGTTGGTATGATGAACCCAGCACAAGATGGCTTAGCACCACCCGGCGGAGCTCCTTCGTATCAACAGCCGCTTTATTTACAAGAGCCGCATACCCCAGTCACATCACATAGGTGAGTATTTCATTCAATAGCTAAGAAAACATATTGCAAATCATTAAAATATAAAACCATGAACTAGCATTTTATTCGTTTATCCAGACGAACCCCAGATAAGTAAATAATATGTGGTGCAATACAACTTTATTAGGATGCACTATGTACAAGCCATTTTACCTTGCTTTTTTGTGTTATCAGTAAAGGTTTGACTAGATTTGTCAACTTTTCAGTCAAGGTCATACTTATAAATCATGCACAGTGTAAAAATACCGTTCTGATCTGGGACTTAAAGAAAATTATAGGATATTCTGTAGTCATCATCTGCCTAGCCTTTTCCCAACTATATTGGGGTCGGCTTCCAGTCAAACCGGATTCAGCTGAATACCAGTATTTTACGAGGACAACTGCCTACCAGACCTCCACAACCCATTAACTGGGTAACACGGTACTTCATGGCAAGACTGGAGTCAGATTTACTGGCTTCTGACAATCCGTAACGACAGCCAAAGTTCTACAATTGACAGCCGGGACCAACGGCTTAACGTGCTTTCCGAGGCACGGAGGAAACTCGGTATGTTAAGATGGTCACCCATCCACAGACCAACCTTGGCAAGCATTGCTTAACATTGAAGATCGACCCGTGCGGCTGTTATTATCTAGCCACAAGCTCCTCTAGTATGATGGATATTCTATAGTATGTAGTGCTAAATTGCCCACATAGTAAATTAATTTTGTTTTGACAACTCTTACTTAAGTTGGATAAAATATTGGTTGCCTGTATCAAGCTTCTGCTGTGAAAAGGCCTCCCTATTGCTTCCAGCCATTTAGGTCCAGGGCTGGTGGTGATATTTAATTCAGTCTTGCTTGTCCAGGTCAAGGAAAAAATAGCTTCTCATTTTAATTAGTCTTGTTCAAAGTAAAAAAATCTGTACTTGAAGTCTCTACCAGGTATTTAGATATGTGTAACTGAAGTAGGAAAATGACAAAAATTGACAATTAGGTATATTTTGTTCTAAATTTTAGTGCTAGATGGTCTTGTGTTACCTTTCCTATCTCACACAAATTTGCTCTTTTTCTAAGCTCACAATATTTGTATCCTCCCAGCTATGTTATTATTATTAATTAAGGACATAAACTTCTATTTCCCTTTAAAAATATCTACTCCGAAATTATTATCTTTGTACAAAATATTTTATTACAACACATTATTTACCATGGTAATTATGTATTGGGTACACTGTTTTTCTTTAATTCCCAGATCTGCATGGAAACACACAGACAATGTCATGATTAAAATGTAAGTTTACAGACTTTCATAAATACTTGTTTTACAAATATTAATTACTATTTTCACTAACACTATATAGGTAACACCTGATGAATGCCTGAATATTATTGTATGGGCAGATTTTCAACTCTCGGCGCTGAAACAAGACTTGGAAAATCTCACAGTGCACTTATACTAAGGCATTCATTTAGATTGCAGTATTATTAGTCAAAAGATTTATTTAAGTCCTTATGTTTTGAGACAAAATACACAACAAGAATATTTACTTGCAGTGGGGCAGGTGCACCAGCTGGCAATTACATGATCCAGCAACAACCTGGAGGACAGCAGAGGTTATTGATGCTACAACCAACTCAAGTCATGAGCGGCCCCCCAACACCCAGCACACCCACGCAGGCGTCAGGCCCCGTGTATGGCTCACCCCAGAGGGCCTCACCCCCAGGCACAACAAGTGATGACTCTGATGATAGTGTGCCTTCTCATCATTCACAGGTAAATAATACATTATAACTTAACCATATAATAGTATTTTTGGTGTAGTCTATTTGCATTTATAGCTCATTCATCATCATTTATTATGTTTTGTAGTTGCTTGCTAGTTGTATCTTTGAATGTTATATGTTATGTATATTACTTGTTTATATTGTTTAGATTGGTTGTTTATAAATTAAATTTATAATTAATGTATGGGGTGAGGCCACATAAATAATGAAGCAATTAAAATCTAAACGCCTTCTAGTAGCCTTCTAGTAGACTAATAGATTTTGAGCATTTTAAACTGTTTGTGGTATCATGCATCATCTAAGTTTTAAAGGCTTCTACATATTCTAGTAATTACACCAATGTATGCTACATTGGTGTAAGCAAAAGAAAATTTGAATGTCTTTATTAGTTTTTGTTGTAAGTATAATAATTTCTATGGGGTAAGCTGAAGTCCAAGCAAATATCCCCTTATATTAAAATGTTAAAAAGAACTTTCATTGTTAAAAACAAAAATGATTTGTCAGAATGTTAGTTACTTGTTACAAGGTCTTGAAGTTTGCTTTGATGTTGATCTAAAGTATTTTATAATGATTACCTAAAGCATATTAGTTGGCTTCCATGTTATAACAAAAAATAATTACTTTCTTAAAAAAAGACTTCTTATTTGTTAGCTACCAATGTCAAAACTATACATTTTTACCCAAATAAATATCCTTGTAGATATAGTGTAGTCTATTTCTTAGAAATATAGTTCATTGGCATACTTTTATTTATTTGTAGTTAAAAATATAAACAAATCAAACAGTAGTACTCGTAATACTAGTATAAAATTCTAATGAATTGGTTGTTTGTTGGTAGTTGCCTGGTGATGCGGAAAGCCTTCTGCCTATCCATTATTGCTCAGCGAGCCGGCAGCAACAAACTACGCTTCATCAGGTATAGGCAAATTTTATCGCTTTACATAACCTACATATCTTTAGGAACATATTCATACTTTTGTTACCTACATATTTATATTGCCAATGAACTGTATTTAGAAACTATTATCTAATATTTCAAGTAAAGAACGAAAATGTAATTAAAGCTGTTGTTATAGATGGGCGTAAGCAACATGGCTGTAAAAAGATCATCCCCTGAACCCATGGACAATGGTATGAATCGCGGACAGATGCAAAAAAAGCCTAAAGTTCAGAAAAAAAAGAAAAAACGGGACCCAAATGAACCTCAAAAGTAAGTTAATGAATTAAGTGAATGCTTTATATGCAGGGTTTTATTACTTATTGATAGAAGAAAAATTACCTGTGAAGTCTAGTTGTATTAAACTTAGTGTTCATAACAGGCCTGTCTCAGCGTACGCGTTGTTCTTTCGAGACACTCAAGCTGCAATTAAAGGTCAAAACCCAAATGCAAGCTTTGGTGAAGTTTCAAAAATCGTGGCTTCCATGTGGGATGGATTAGACTCTGAACATAAAAGTGTAAGTATTTTGCTATCAGTATTTTAATGTGTAATTTCAATAAGTTGTAAAATTGCAACAAAGCTATAAAAAAGCATTTTATTACAGGTCTATAAACAAAAAACTGAAGTAGCCAAGAAAGAATATTTGAAAGCACTTGCTGCCTACAGAGCAAGCTTAGTATCTAAGGTAATGTTGAACTATTTTTATTATTTATTTATTTATTTTAATTTGTCGTCAAACAATCATTCATATACATATTATAATTCTTCAGAAAAATTGTTTCTTACAATAGACCTATAGTGACGACAATGTAATATATAAAAAAAAAAATAAGAAAAAAAAGATAAAAAAATACAATATAAAAAATAAGAAAACAAGAAATAAGAAATAGTACAATAAACTCCTAACAGGGAAAGACGCGCAAGAAATACATATAATTTTCCATATCAGAACATAAGTTCATGAGAAAAGGATTATTTTAGTATTCATAGATAAATCACAAATATTGAGGTTAAATCAATGGTGCGATCGGAGCTGTTTAGCATAACAGCTAGGTATAAATTGCTAAAATATAAGAATTTGGTATTTAAAGGTGGTGTAGTTGTAGCTAAAAATCGATTAAATAGGTACTATTCATATTTTTAACAAAAATGACATCTATTTGTTTTATCCATATTTTAGGGGTCCAATAGTTTCAGTGGTATAGATAGGGGAGAAATTATAAATTTGTGAATTTAAATAAAAACGTATTTGAGACCTGCAGTGCGATTCCGTAAACATATCACTCACTTCGTGATCACCTCACCCAAGGCCTTCGCTTCGACATATTTACTGAATTGACCGGCAGAACAATATGGCTTTTCATCTGATATTGAACGTATTTGTCGGTTTTGAAAAAAGAAGTTTATCAGACTTTCTAATGTGTTCCCCAAAAGTGACAGTACACTAAAAATAGTTGTGTATACATTTCGTCACCCAAGTCGAAATGTAAGTATTCCTAAAATCCTAACTGAATCGGGCCAGTAGATACGGAACGAATTGTCAGAACTGACGGTAAGAAGGGTTCCATACCAAAATGGTAAAAAGGAACTATATGGTGTATCATATGAAAGAGTGCTAGTTGCACATTCTCAAACATATTTTTCTTGACCATTCCGTCCTCCCTCCGAAGTTTGAATAGAGAAAAATATGAAATTATTCTATGTGCTAGAAGATTATGTAAAGATTACAGGAAAAATAAAACAATGTCTCTAACTAGCACACTTTTTCAGAAATCTTCAACAAAAATTACATTAGTTCCATTATCGGTCAAGAGATAGCACTGATCTAAAACTGCAATATACACTGCAGTGTTATCTCTGACGAATATAGTCCACGCCGATGAAAATTTAAAAACATTTCACGTTTTATATGATGGTACGGAACCCTCGGTGCGCGAGTCCTACTCGCTCTTGACCGGTTTTTTTTTTCATACTAACCTTCGAAACCCTAATGCTATAAACTTATTGTAGCATAGACCAGACGACGTCAAATGTATTTCATCATATTATTTGATATCAATATTATTTTTTCAACATAAAATTTTTATTAAAAAAAAATTGTATAATTAATAATAATTGGGTAAGGGAAACGTCGTAAACACTACGTAACGCCATCTCTATGAACAGTCGACTGTAAACTTTGCCTTTAGAGTACACTGCATAATCATAGATGGCGCTATTCGCAGTATAAACATTAAACACATTTTGACAGGTTGAGCTTTTGGTAGCTTTCCATTGTAGTTTATTCGTAAAGTTTTAGTCATATTCTAGGTCTTTCAACTCTTTTCAGTCATTTATAATCTTCATAGAGTATTAAAAACAATAGTGGAGTTATATGTCGCAGCATTTTCATTCAAGTTTGGTAAGATTCATTGCCTCCATTGCGCTCCGAGCTTACGATGATTATTTTGAGGTTAGGTGGAAAAGAGCTTTGTACACAAAGATGTTTATCGTACAGGACTATTAGATTTGATTAATTGAAACAAAAGTGTAAATATAATTATCAATAGCAGAAGTGACTCCGCTTTAATTTGGTATTTTTTAATTAAAGTAACACAACACAATATGTTTCCAAGGTTTTGAAAGTTTTTCTTCATACAAGTAACAGAGTAAGGTCGTATATTTATTGAGTTTATCATATTTCTGATAGTTTCTCCACCATATACACCTTATTTTATAAACGTTTATAGTACCTATTGTTTTATGTTGTTATTCATTTTATAAACATGTTCGTTTTAGGGAGGAGAACAGGAGAGCCAACCAATGTATAATCACACCAATAGTGCCAATTCAAACTATGGTAATTATTACCAAGGACAGACATATGGTAATGGCCATTCACCTCAAGGCTATGTGCCAAATCCTGCACCACAGGGCTACTCTCCACAAAACTACTCGGGAACCCAGAATCAAACCCCTTATCCTGCTCAGACGCCACAGGGATACCCACCTAACCCACAACAATCTCCTCAAAATTATCAGGGCAATATGACAATGACACCTCAAACATACCAGGTAAGGATAAAATTAAATTATCTAAGTACTTTTTAATCCTTGCAATGCCCCTGTCTGATATATGTAACAAAACAATTTTGTGTCCGGGCTGCCACAGTCTAATAAGAAACAAATTTAAATTTTTATCTGACATACACAGTTAACAATATAAGTTTTGGTTTTCCAGACAGTTCATACATATAATAATTGTGTGAAATATTACTGCGTTTCAAATTTATTTCCACCTTATTGGCTTCTTTTTTTTAGTCCAAACTGAAGTAATATTTCTTTTATTTGGGAGCACAAAAGTGTGATGTAGAAGTCAGAGATCTACCAATCAAAATACTGCATAACTACCGAAATTCAAATAACTAAGAAAGCAAGACCTAACTGCCTTTTATTTATATTTGGCATCAAATCCTGTGTATCATTTTCTTAATTTAACTGCCCAAATTAAGTATATTTTATGCTAATGACTGATTTGAAGACAAAAAGTGACATCAGAGTCAATAGATGTTTCTGAAACAGCTAATTTAGTGCTGTGAAATGTAGGTGTTTAAAAAAAAAGTGATCAATATATTTTTTTAAACTACATACCTTCAAAAATGTTATATTTTATGTTTTACTGACAGATTGTTCAGATTTTTGGTGACAGTCCAATATTATTATTGTTTCAATTAATCTATGGACGAATTAATCAGGTTTTTGGAAGATGATGCTCAACATGTGAGTGTTTACAAAGTTAAATTTAATTGAATTAATCTTAATAAAATATAATTAGCATAGCTCAATATCAACTGACCCAAATGGGATAATTCGTTTTTTGTTGTATTTGTAATTGTCAGGGCAGTTTGTATCAAGAAAGTAAAAACACCCGAGCGAAGCCAGGGCAGGCCCCTAGTCTAATAAAAACTCCCATGGTGGAGATGGGTCCGTGAATGTGTTTTGCTGCAGGACAACTTGCTGCTCTTGTCACTAGTATGACTGAAATTCAGAATTAGCTTTTATTTGACTGAGAGACCTTGACAGTTCAAAAGTGCCTGTAACTGGTCTATTTGTAATAAAGAATTTTTATTTGTATTAAAAATATTTGTAAAATAATAAAATAGTGGTAGGTTTTTTGTATCTTGTTGATTTTAATGACTGGAAGTTTTCACCTCACTAAAGACTTAAAAGTACACATATTAAACATACACCAAAGTCACATATATCAGACTACTAGTGATGCAAAATTAACTTGTTTTGTAAGAATTTATTTGCTGTATTAATAGGTTCAAAACATGCTTTTTTCATTTTTGTCTAAAATTTTTAAAGGAATCTATACTAATATTATAAAGAGGAAAGATTTGTTTGTTTGAATTGAATAGGCCCTGAAACTACTGAACCGATTTGAAAAATTCTTTCACCATTAGGATCCTAAATTATCCTTGATGAGCATGGGCTATAGAATATTTTCAAAAACGTTCGGGATCCGTGTGAAAACTTCGATAATGTAACCCGACGTGGGTGTGTGGTCGTTATAACTTACTGCCTACACAATAAGAAGAAGGGGAGTCTATTAATAAGTAATTTACACGTTACCTTTAGAAGGAGGACTTGTGGATATGAAGTTCCTGGAGTACCTACTAAATCCGTGCGAACGAAGTCGCGGGCGAAGTGCTAGTAACAAATAAACATAAAAACTACTGGACCAATTTCAAAAATTCTTTCAGCAATGGATAGCTACATTGTCAGCGAATAACAGAGGCTATATTTTAACCCCAAACTCCCACGAGAATGGGAACTACGCGTGTGGTACCGCGTGACGTCTGCTAGTCTTTATATATAAAATTAATTGCTGTTCGTTAGTCTCGAGAACGACGGGACCGATTTAAATAATTCTTTTTTTGTTAGTTTCGCCAGAATACAGGGAAAGTTTAAAAACAAAAAAAAGGGTAAGTAGGTAGGGTAGGTAGGGTATGTAGGGTAGCCCGTTGACGGGAGCGAAGCCGCGCGGGTCAGCTAGTCATTAATATTTTAATAAAAACAAACTCATTTACGTCAAAATGCGTGATATTTGCAATATCGATATGTTCCTTTTCTCAACACTACTTAAAACGGGCCATTTCTGAGTAGTGGCGTGGTGTGAGCGCTTTTTAAAAAAAAAACCTTGCATTCCAAGTACATATTGGCGCAAGTTGATATCTAGATTGACAGGTAAAATTAATGAATATTAGGCAAATATATATTGGTCTCAAACATATTTTTGTTTTCAGCAGGGTGTTTCTGGTCAATCCCCACAAGGGTACCAAGTGAACACTTCCACTTCACCTCAAGGTTGCCAGCCAAATCTTGCTCAGTCACCAAGGAACTACCAGCCTACACAATCACCCAATAATTACACTGCTAACTCAGCCTTATCACCTCCTGGATATAGACAAGTGCAGTCTCAGTCACCGCCAATGGGCTCAGTGCATGCTGCAATGCAGTACCATCACTCACAGCAGGTTTGTAACCAACTGACCAAGTGTACTCAAAGTTCAATTTTATTTTTAAAATAATAATAATAATTTATTTATTTTCTCGCCACAATACACATTGAGTACATAATTATTTTTAAGGAACAGGTGGATACAGCAAGTATATTGCGGGAGACTGGTGCCTAAACTAGGCTTGTGGCCTGTATTTCAGGACACCAGGAAATGATGAAAATGAATTTATACAGTGCATTCAAATAAGAATAGGATCGACTTAGCGCCATATTGTGACGTCATAGTTGTCAATACCAACAAGTTAGGTAGGGTTGTCACCCTACCTAACTTGTGAACAGGATTAAAAATATATTTACAAAGATTGAGTGAAAAAAATTAATCATAATCTAGCACTTCAATTCCACAGCACACTAAAAACGAAAAGATGGCGACTGGCGTCCTGATTTTCTTAAATAATTTTGGCATGGCTTCTGGGCCTTTGCGCCGCTAACGCCAGTGAAAATAATAAATGGTTTTAAAAAACGAATTATGACTTTAAATAATTAAATTTTATATTCAGATACTTTGTGGTAAGACTATTATTATTGTTATGCAAATAAGATTTATTTGCAAACTGTACTATTCTAGAGACATTTGATAGATACAGGTCATTGACATTCCTATTCTTACTTGAATTGCATTGTACAGTAATGTTTCAAGGTGTAGAACTTGACCTCCATGTATTTTTTTTTACTATTGATAGTCACGCGTTTGACCACTATCTCACCTGATGGTAAGTGATGATGTGGTCGAAGATGGACCACGCTTGCCTAGAAGTAACCTATCCACTCTTAACTTAAACATATATAAATATACTATGTATATTTTAATACCACTATCGTATTAATAACTAGTATCATTTCATGTATTTTTATTTATTTTTAGCACATGCAGCAAACTCATCAGCAAATGCAACAGGCGCACCAAGTTCAGCAATACCAACAGCAGCAACAACAACAACAACAACAGCAGCAACAACAACAGCAGCAGCAACAACAACAGCTTCACCAACAGCAGCAGCAGCAGCAGCAACAACAGCAACAACAACAACAACAGCAGCAGCAGCAGTCACAGCAACCACCACCACAACAGCAACAACAGCAGAATCAAATTTCAAAATCTGAACAACAGTCTTCTAACAGCAACGGAAACTCGGGTGTTCCACAACAATCATCTGATGTAAATAACTTTCTCTTAACACGGGTTTATATGTAGCATTAAAATAAAATTTTAATGTAATAGCTAATAGTTGCTGAAAGTTATTATTTTTACATACATGTCAATGAAGACACTTCTATTGCTTAAAGAAATGAACAAAAACTCAAATACATTTCTATTTTCAAATATCAACTTAAGTGGCAGAAAAAGTATTATTTGTTTAGGGCTAGATTCTCAAAAAAGAACTACTATGAATTAACAAAATATGTGATTACAGCAAAATGAAAACCGAAGTACGCCACCATCATGCATCCGGCAGGGGTGCACAAACCCAGCTATAGCAAACAGTGAATGGGAAGATGAATACTGCTCCAATGAATGTGTTGTTAGCCACTGCAGGTAATATTTATTTATTTACCTATAAGGGGTTATGATAGCTTTAGATTAAATTGCAAAGATATTAATTTTAAAATAATCAATTTGTTGACATTAAACATTGGTTCAAAAAAATAAGATGATGCAACCCATCCCAAAATTTGCTCAAGAGCTCATGGTTCTAACACTTTATAAACTTTCTACTTAAAATTAACTCAATTTACTTTGTAACTTCCAGAGACGTCTTCAGTTCGTGGGTGGCATCCAATAACAGTAACCAAATTCAAAATTTTTCAGCAGTGAAATAAACAACATAATTATATAGGTACATATCAAATTTAATAAATCCAATCTTGTATCTTCGGAATAAATCTTAACTCTATAAGAATCCTGAATTTATTGTTTAAGTGTATTATTAATTTTATATTTTGTGATACAGTTCTTAGATCAATCTGTTACTAGATACATTCATTTGGAGCAGTTTTGTTAATTTATACTTTGTACACACATACTATTAATTAATTGTGCTAAATTCGTTTGAATTGATTATTACTAAATTCATTTTCATGCAGTGTATGTGGAACTATGGAACGCCAGCAATAATTAGATAACTTGTTTAAGGAGATATATACATTTATATTATGAAAAATACGTTTCTGGTAAAACTCAAGAGCAGTACTGTGTTTTTATAACCTTTGACAGCGTAATAATTAATACGATACCCCACCCAGTTTAGCTATACATGGTTACATATTCTAGTTAAGTATCTCTTTGCACGGTATCTCATTTTAACAAAGTACTGCTGTCAAATACAAAGCATGATGTAGTGAAGTGTAAACTATTTTTTTAAAGTACCCAAAATATTTCAGTTGTTTACTGAAATATTCATATAATGGACTGTTAGATAAGACTATGTTTCATAAAATAATACTCTTACATTAAAATAGATCGATAATATGAATTGAATGCAATAACTGTCATTGATGAGTGCTAAAAAATACTTCCATTAATTTCATATTTATTGTAAAATGTTAGTGTAAATTTAATATCTCGCTCAGAAATTCAGAAGGTGGTGCATTTTTATGGAATAAAACTTGTTGTTCACTAATTTGCAGTATTGTTGACGTTCAATTATTACTTTTAAATATAGCATTTATTCTTCTTGTAAAATGGCAATCGTCACAGTAAAATTCGTCGTTGAGGCTATAAAATGGAGGTCGATTTAGATTCGGAACTTAGCACCCATATTGGCATGGGTGAAGTTAAAATATGACTGTCAATATGGATATTGACGATAAATTTTGCGATTGTATCGTATTTTTCGTAAACTTAGTAAATACGTTATGGTTATAATTAGCAAGTTACATTTAATACTTTATTGCATTGTAAATTTCTAACTATGAACCTAATAGCAATATCTACCCATTTCTCTAGGAGTTGCGTTTAGTATGATAGGATTTAGCTGGACCAAAATTTTCTTTATATTCAAAGCGATGATAATATTTTAAGATAAAATATGTTTTATTGTATGTCCAATACCTTATGAATAGTGATGTAATGTAAATAAACACTCGCAATAATAGACGTAGACGTAGATATACTACATAAGGCATATTTTTTTTATTTCATGTTATTTATTTAGTAGTCTCATTAGAACTACTTTATTCAGATAAAAGTTATATTAAAAATGTAAAATATAGCAATGTATAAATTGTAATTAGAAAAGCGATTCCATTAAATTTCTTAAACAGCATAATTATAATGTATTTCTAATATATACCTCCTTCCCTTTTTCGTTTTATTAGGGTTTCGAACATCCGTAAGAAACGGAACCCTTTTTTTAACCACTCAGGATCCGTAAGTCCCTTTCGGGATAAAATAGCCCATCCGTCAGAATCCGTAAGTTCTTCGCTTTAGGGACAAGCTTAAGGTCGCGCGATTTAAACGTTGTTTTTAGGCGTCTGGCGTCTATTTTCACTTGGTCCAATAGGGACCTACGGGTTCTAACGGTTTAAAACGATTTTGCCCCTCGGGGGCTGACGAAAGGTAAGTGGAGGGTGAGAAAACTGGGAAATCATCAATTAACTTCTGCTCTGGGTGAAGCAGAAGGGAGTGTCAGACTCTTACTGACTAAAACCCATCCGTGTTCCTCCTAACGCCCTTTGCGTTCCAAGGCCGCGGTGACTCTTTCGAATAAATTCTGCAACCCCAGCAGGCATTGGCCCTAGCGGACCCCGTCTTCTATGCTGACAGTTCTTTGAGGCGCGTGTGGAACACAACGCGCCTTCGATCCGGGCCTGGTTCTGATCGGACGGCGAGTTTCTCTTGTCCACATTTTATAACTCCTTGATTAACTTCGATCTCACAACGATTCTTCCTCATAAAGTCTAAGCCCGGGATGCAATCGTCCATTATTTTTGGAAGTCGGTTGTATTTTTTGTAAAAAAGTTTTTTATTTTTCACTTTTTAGTTGTACCTACCTGCGTACCCATTAACAGCGTACCGGCGCAATGTTATGTTAAGAACTGTTGTAAACACCAAAAAAACATGCAATTTCAGCAATCCCAATCCATTTGCTATCATTTATTGAAGAGTTCCGTCCGTTGCCTACCTCGTCAGATCTTCACCAAATTGAAAATACTCTTCTAAACAAAAAGGAATCATCCAAATCAGCTAAAAATTGGCGAAAATATCGCTGAACAAACATATCTCATGGGATCTCATCATCAGATCCTAATTTTATACCTTCCATCATCAGCTCAGCAACATGAGATGATGATTACCAGACACAAATATCTGAATTGCGTTAGAAAATTAATGAAAAACATTGTATGTGCCTATAAAATTTGAGAGTTGCCCTCTATTTTCATGGGATCCCATCATCAGATTCTAACTTGGTGACAATGGGACCAATCGAGAAGACCAACCTTTTCAGATAAAACAAGATTTTTTCAAATTGGTTCATAAATGACGGAGTTATAAGGTAACAAACATAAAAAAAATACAACCGAATTGAGAACCTCCTCCTTTTTTGGAAGTCGGTTAAAAACAACATTATGCAGGTAGATTTTGTTGCCTAGCTTCAACTCTATCTCTCTCTCTCTCCTCGGACGGGTACACGCTGACCAGTGGCTGTTACCAAATTTATGCGCCCTCGGTTGTACGAAGAGTCCCTAAGGAACCGACTTATAAGTTGGGAACTGACAACCGTGCGAAAAGCTCCAGTGTCTATCGTCAGCTTACATGGTGTTCCGTTGAACTCGCCCTAGATGATAAGGCTGTTCCCGTCATGCGTTTGTGAGATCGAAATTCTTGGGGCTCCTTGAACATCAGCCAGCACCCGCCCCGCAGTCCTGGCTTTTACTCGTTTCCCTGCTGTTGCTGGGCGTTGCTGTTAGCCGCCCTATCCTCTGAGGGTCTGCCATCTTCCCTCTGTGTAGTGCGCTTAGGGCAACTGGATCGAAGGTAGCCCCTTTCACCACAGCCCTAGCACCTCTAGTGCATGGGCCAAAGCGTCCCTTGGTGCCCGAGTCCCACAGCAGCTCTAACCTCAAGGTCGCGGATGCCGTCGATGAATGTCTGCACCAAGTTCCCTACAATGAGCACAGGTACAGACTGGTACGCTTTTATTTATTTATTTATTTTAGGTTTGCCAACAATTATCTACACTGAATTCTTATAAAAAACACATGCCTTAAAACAAGTTTACAGTGTAATAATTACTTAAAAGTAAACACAACATGCATAAAATAATAAGTTTGAAAGTTAAGCTAACTTAGATTAATAATAAGCGCTAATCAACGTTATTAAACAAAAATTAAATTACGAATCAAATTGAAATTGGTAACATTCACATAAATAGATAATATCTTTTGATAACTGAATTTAAAATATGTAAAAATAACATAACAAATAACTCTAATACGAGTACAATAGCCAGCTTCTCCACTTCAAGGGCCCACTGCTGCAGGTTCTCACTGCTTCGTTGCACGCGGTCCCTTAGCTGCGCACTAAAAACGTGTTCCAGGTGAGCTTCACCATACCTGTATTCCAACGCCTCGAAAAGCTGCTCGTAAGTCAACTCCTTACCGAGAGCGTCCAGGACAGTTAAGGCCTGGTCACGCAGGCCTAGGGTGAGGGCAGTCATGGCCTGGTCTTTACTCCACCCGTTTGCCATTACAACTTCAAACTGTATCTTGTAGGCCGACCAAGAAGACGTTCCATCGAACGGTGGCACTTTGAACCCACGTAGCGAAGGTGTAGTGTCTGCGGAAGTAGCAATCCCGTCTCCATGTTTAAGGTTGCCCAACTCCTTCAAATCAGCAATGACGTCATCAAACTTGCTGATCCTGGTTTCAGCGTCTGACAAGCGGTTGTCATGCTGAGCAACCTTATCCTTCACCTCCTTCATGTCTTTCCCGAGGGACGCGTGAAGTTCTTATATGAGGAGCATCTGTTCTTCCTGGCGGCGCGCCTACTTCTCCTTATCAAGCTTAAGCTGTTCTTTCAAGCAACGGGAATGTTCCTCCTGTTGGCGGGCCTGCTCCTCCTTATCGCGCTGCAGCTGTTCTTCCAAGCGTCGGGCCTGCTTCTCCTGTCGGTGGGCCTACTCCTCCTGTCGGCAGGCCTGCTTCTCCTGTCGGCGAGCCTGCTCCTGCAGCATCATCATCAAAGCAGCAAAGTCTGGTGCTGATGATGCCAGAGCTGCTGTGGACGGGCCGGCCTCTATAGTCGGTATCTGGCCTTCCGACGTCTACAACGTTGATCCACCAAAACGCCTCTGGTCCGTCTCCAGCTGGCGTCGACTACGGGTACGGATACCCTCCGTGTCGTCCTTTGGCAGAATCGGCATGATTATCCATTGTTCTGACAGCGATTGTTACGAGCTTGGGGTTCATTACAATAAAAACAGCCAATCAAACAACCAAAGATTACACTTTAATTTACAACAGTACCTAATTAACACTTTAAACACACTAATTAAAACACACAATCGCACTACCGCTACTTCACTTAATTCGCAGTTGGAGATCGCTTCCGAAGTTCGCACTACACAGAGGGAAGATGGCAGACCTTCAGAGGATAGGGCGGCTGTCCCAACTTATCATGTCAGTTCCTTTGGGGACTCTGCATACAACCGAGAGCGCATAAATTTGGTAACAGCCACTGGTCAGCGTATACCCGTCCGAGGAGAGAGAGAGGATATAGATATAATGGACGATTGCATCCTAGGCTTAGACTTTATGAGGAAGAATCGTTGTGAGATCGACGTTAATCAAGGACAAGAGGAACTTTTCATGGAAGGGGCTTTACCTGGAAATGTGTACAGCCGAAAGAAATTTGTTCTTCCTTCGAGATCGGAAACGGTTGTGCCGGTTAGTCTTCCTCAGAATCCTGGGCAGACTCATCGTTGCGTACTCGTGGAAAGGGTACACAATGACCTTTCATGGAAAGTGGCACGAACATTGGTCAGAGCCACAGACACCTCAGGAGTACGTGTGCTGAACTTTTGTGACAAGGAAAAGGTGATAGAAAAGGGCACACTGATGGGTACCTGCGAGGAAGTGGATTGGTTGCGTCGATGCCAATATCTTTCAACTGGAACCATTGGCGTATCTAGGGGGGGCCTGGCCCCCATCTTGACATGCGACGCCCATTGATAAATGATATTTGTTTTGTAAATAAATTAAACATAACACTTTTACACGTCAAGAAATATCGTTGCGGTGTGCACGATCAAAAATGGAATTTTAGGCCTGGCATAGCTAGAAGGCCCAGATCCCAATTCCCCATGATCTCGGCACGATATACAGAGTTGATACGACAGATGGGCATTAAATTACACTACGTATACTATACGTGTTCAGTATTAATTCGATACGGTACAAAAACAAAAAGTATTTTTTTCAAACAAACTAAATAGCTTACAAATCAGAATAAAACGCAACCACGCTTTGTAAATAAATTAGACTGACCGTAGATACCTAGGTAACACAGTGGCAACGTCGCGCGCGCGCCGGAGTGCGGTGTCACAGATTACTTTTATATATTTGCGTTATCTCGTGTCGAGGCGGGGGTCGGGGCGGTGTGGCGGCCGGCGACTTAGGCCTCCACTCGCGCTTGCTTTTAAGTTTGGTAAGGTTTTGAAGTACGCGCACAAAAACAAACACGCTACAATTTTAAATTCTCGATGTGTCCTCCATTCACACAAATTATATTCACACACATTTGCACAAATTATACTGACGGAGAATATTGTTATTTATTTTTCTAATTAAATCACTTTCCGTCTCAAGCACTGGGCAATTGCGGCTGTCACCATACCATTCTCTGCACGTTCTGACGCCGTGTAAGTTACACGAGGCATTGTTTAACACTTTAATAACACACACACAACCAAAATTTAATTACGTATCCTACCACCTTAAAAACAGTCAATCACAAAAAACACTAATACTAAATAATAATAATCCCAAGTTACGTGTCCTGTTATTATAACAATAAGAAATACTGTCTTAAACTTATTTAATGTCCTATCACAATAACAAAACAAAATCACAACCGTATCGAATTAATACTAAACACGAATAGTATACGTAGTGTAATTTATTGCCCCTCTGTCGTATCAACTCTGTATACTCTGTTGCTTCTGCATGTGAGGACAATGCAAAGGCAAAAAAAGCTTATTACAAGAATTAAAATATAAAGATTAAAATGAGCCAATGACAGTTAAGAGTTGACCATTCTCAACCGACGGCGCCCGTTCACGAACATAACGCGTGAATCGGCACCTTTCAGCTCAACCATTTCGAAGGGAACCGAATGATCCAACCCACGCGCCGCCATCAGCGAGATATTGAGTGAGCATGACATGCTCTCAACCACCATGCTCGTTCATGTCCAACAAGTAAAACTATAACTAATCACACAAAATGTAATGGCTTCATGGTACTCACATTTACAAAATTTGAAAAATATGCTTCTACTTTACACAAAACTGTGGTTGTCAATGACCAAATCTTCTTCTTCTTCCACCTGGCGTTAATCCCGGCTATTGCCAGCGCTTACGAGGGCGACCACGCGACCTAGCCCCAAGAACAGACATATTCATGCATCTCCGACCAACGTACTCCATAGGGCGGCACATGATGTGGCCATACCATCGCAGACGACACTCTTGCAGTTTTTCCCCCACGTCACGGACACCAAGACTACCTCGGATGTAAGAGATGCGTATGCGATCGGATCGCGTTACGCCACTCATCCACCTCAGCATCTTCATCTCCGTGACGCGAAGCTCCTGGGTGTGTCTGCTTAGCGCTGGCCAACACTCGCCCCCGTACAGTAGGACAGGCCGTATGATGCATTTATATATCTGCCCCTTGAGCTTCGGAGGCATTTTGCGGTCGCATAGAACGCCCGTTACCTCGCGCCACTGCGCCCAAGCCGCGCCAATACGTGCTTGGACATCGTCGTCCACGTTGCCAGACTCGTGCAACACGGATCCAAGGTACCTGAACGTACCGGACTTTCAGATCAGGTCCGAACCTATTCGGATGGTGTTTGAATCCGTGCTGCCACAGGACATGTACTCAGTCTGTCTCAGACCAACGTTTTCAAGCGTGTCCTTCCAAATGTTGACTTTGCGCTCAAGATGGGCTTTGTTCTGATTAACGAGGGCGATGTCATCGGCATACATCATTAGCCATGAAGGGTGATCTTGGATGTTTGCCGTAACTACATTGAGCACTACGTTAAACAAGAACGGGCTAAGAGCTGAGCCTTGGTGAACGCCAACAGATATTGGGAAGCCATTCGATTCGCCAACAGCGGTCTGGACAGAGGACACGGAATCGCGGTACATGTCTCTGATAATGTCAATATAGGCGGGAACGCCCTTGAAGCGCAGTGCCCACCAGATGGACTGCCGAGGTATTCAGTCGAAGGCCTTCTGCAGGTCTAAAAAGGCCATATGCAAAGCTCTCCTTCTCTCTCTGTATGCCTCAGCCAGATTCCGTAAGGCGAACACTGCGTCCATGGTGCTGTTACCCGCCCGGAAGCCATATTGACACTCAGAGACAGTACACTCGCTACGGAGCCGTGTGTCAATAATGCGCTCGAAGAGCTTCATGGTGTGGCACATGATCTTGATACCGCGGTAGCTACTACAACCCTGTACGCTACCTTTGCCTTTGTAAACAGGAATAATCAGGCAAAATCGCCACTGGTTCGGCATTTCCTTTGTGATCAGGATGCGGTTAAAAAGATCCGTCAGAAGGTCCACACCATGTAGGCCCATCGCCTTCCACACTTAAATTGGCACATTGTCAGGCCCGACCGCTTTCCGGTTCTTCATGTGGCGAAGAGCAATGCGGGTTTCGTCGGAGGAAATAGGCGAAATAAGTCCAAAGTTAGGAGGCGGTTCGGGAGGAAGCTTATGGGGATGCTGTTTGTTAGACAGCTCCGCGAAGTATGTACACCATCTCTCCTTAACAGAGGGGGCATCGTAGAGCAGCTTACCCTGGGCGTCCCTTACACAGAGACATTTGCTAATGTCCCGTGTAGCTTTCTCCCGGGCACGCGCCAGCTTAAAAATCAGCTTTTGCCCCTCCGCAGTTTCCAGCTTGTCGTATAAGGGCGCCAGACTTTTGCTGCGAGCTCTGGCTACAGCTTTTTTTGCAAGCGCGCTTAGCCGCTCCATATGCCTCCTTGTCATCCGGAGAGTTGGACCCTTGCCACTGTTTAAATAGAACCTTCTTCTTCCGAGTCGCCTCCTGCACCCCGTCATCCCACCACCACGTCTCCTTTTCTATGGTGCAGCCACCACGAGAAGTGCCAAGGACGCGCTTACCCGCATCGGTGATTGCTGAATGGATCCTACTCCAGATCTCTTGAGCGGACTCATGCCGAGCACTGATCTCGAGATGCTCGACCTCCGCGATGAAGTCCGACTGCCTAGGACCATCAAGCAACCACCACTTAGTGCGGGGTTTGCGTTTCTCGATCACTCTCTTCTTCGGTACAACCGCAAAGTCCAGGACAAGGAGGCGGTGTTGAGCCGTTAGGCTTTCGCCTGGGATGACTTTGCAGTTGGTAACCTTACCAATGTGGCACCGTCGCACCAGCAGGTAATCTATTTGTGTTGAGTAGGCACCACTACGGTACGTAATAAGATGCTGGGGCTTCTTCTGAAAGAATGTGTTCGCGATGGCTAGGTCAGACACAGCGCAGGTGCTGAGTATATTGACTCCCTCTGCATTTAGCTGGCCATAACCAAAACCACCGTGAACACGTCCGTACTCTCCAGCAAACTGACCTACGTGACCGTTGAGGTCCCCCCCAACCAAAACACCTTCGGAATTCGGAATAGCGCGTAATACGTCCTCGAACTCATCCCAGAAGGCCTCCTTTTCAGACTCACAGCAACCAGTTTGAGGAGCATAGGCGCTGATTAGGTTCGTTACCGACCCTTCGATCAGCACCCTAACTCGCATCAACCGGTCGCTGCATCGGTCTACTTCAAGGAGTACATCCTGAAGGTCCTTAGACAGCACCACGGCCACTCCGCCCCTGCCCGTTGGTGATCCGGTGTACACTAGCCGGTACCCCTGCCCGATGTCACGTGACTTATTTCCCTTCCAACGCGTCTCCCGAAGGAAGGCGCACAGAACCCGTCGCTTCGCAAGTACGTCCGCGAGTTCTCGGCAACGTCCGGTTAGGGAGCCAATGTTTCAGGTGGCAAAGCGGAACTTCTTCTTGGGTACTATCCTCTTTAGCCGTGCCCGTACTTGACACGGTAACCCTAGCCCACTTATCGCAGGTTTAGGGCGGTGTGCCTGCGCGTCGTTGTGCGGCGACGCCCTATACCGAGTACCCTTACCTGACTTGTTCCTGTCCATATTATTATGTGACTGAAGTTGGTTTTACGTGGGGCGACCAGCCGTCTGACCCCCACAAGCCTACGAGAGGGAAACCAGGTTCGCCAGAGTCTCGTCCGTTGGACAGCAGGTGAGGTTGGCTTGGGTCTTTAAGATGGCAACGGACCCCATACACCCCAAATGTCAGTGAACAAATAATGAAAAATAAATTAATAAAAACAACGATTAAGTTCTTACATCAAAAATAATAAATAAGTCATTATAATAATTATGTAAGTACCTATGTAAAACAGAGAGTGAGCATCTCCTCCAAATATATAAACCTAACAAGTGGACCCAAGCGTGCATGCTTTGAATTTCCTCTCATTCAGTTCGAGAATATCAACTGGTATTTTATTATAAAGTTTAACACAGTACCCCATAAAAGAAGTGTGTACTTTGGCCAATCTGAATCGGGGTTGATCTAATTTGTTCCCATTTCTAGTATTAAAATTATGCCTGTCACTAATCTTGCTAAAAAGATGAAGATTTTTCCGAACATACATAATATTTTCGTAAATGTATTGATATCCTTAAACAGTTCTCTTAGGGAATCACGCCGACGGAGATTGTAAATGGCTCTGATGGCTCTTTTCTGCAGAATAAATATAGACTCGATGTCCGCAGCACGTCCCCAATATAAGATACCGTAAGACATGATACTATGAAAGTAACTAAAATAGACCAGCCTCGCGGTATCTACTCGTATATCAGTAAATTGACGGATTTTTCTGACAGCGTATGCTGCTGAACTTAGCCGTCCCGCAAGAGATGTTAAATGAGGACCCCATTGTAGCCTTGAATCAAGCGTAATCCCCAGGAAAACCGTGTTTTCGACGAATTCAAGTTTCTTCTTGTTCAATACTATGTCGCAATCATTTCTTTTAACGTTTGATAAGACAAATCTGATGCATTTAGTTTTTTTCCATTTAATACTAAATTATTAGCAGTAAACCAATTTTGGACCTGCCGTAGGGCGTTATTTACGTCGTCAAAATTTATGGAACGTCTATCTATCATAAAAATTAAGGACGTATCATCAGCAAATAATACTATATGAGGTTGATTTTTTAAAAGATCGGGTAGATCATTAATATATACTACAAAGAGGAAAGGACCCAAAATAGAGCCTTGTGGTACCCCCATTTTGACTTTAAAACCCGGTGAATTGACACCATTTACTTGAACTTGCTGCTGTCTATCATTTAAGTAATATTTTATTAGACTGAGTGCAAGGTTACCTAGTCCGTAATGTCCTAGCTTTAGGAGCAAGGTTTCGTGATTTACGCAATCAAATGCCTTGGAGAGGTCACAAAAGATTCCTATGGTATCTTGCGCCTCTTCCCACGCTGAATATATGTGTTTTAACAACGTGGAACCAGCGTCAGTCGTACAACGACCCCTGGTAAAATCATACTGTTGATCGTGTAAGATTTTATTGATGTTAAAAGGATTGAGCATCTGAGTGAGCATTAATTTTTCAAACACTGCTAAAAACCGGCAATACAGATACAGGTCTATAATTATTGGTGTCTTTGCTGTCGCCCGATTTAAATAGTGGTATTACCTTACTATATTTCATTATATCCGGAAAGACTCCTTGGTCCACACATAAATTAAATATTAAAGCCAAGTATGGTGCTATAGTTTCAATTATGGACGTGCACACTTTAATAGACAGTCCCCATATGTATTCGGTCATTTTGATTTTGATTTGCCGGAAAACTTCTATGCCTGTCACACGGTTGATATGTTTGAACTGGAATTCAACTGTACAACCTGGAACGTTAACTTTTAATAAATTATATGAGACCTCGGGTGAAGAATTTAAAGATTCCGTAGTTTTAGTTGGTATTCTAGTGTATTCTGACGCCGTGTAAGTTACACGAGGCATTGTTTAACACTTTAATTATACACACACACACAACCAAAGTTTAATTATGTGTCCTACCACCATTAAAAACAGTCAATCACAAAAAAAAACACTAATACTAAATAATAATAATCCCAAGTTACGTGTCCTCTCATAATAAAAATATGAAATACTGTCTTAGTGTCCTATCGCAATAACAAAACAAAATCACAATTGTTAGCGCCAATTTGTCAAATCGTACGTTCGAAAGGACAGCGTCGGCGCACTGAAAATCCAAGTTTTTTAGAGGCCCCACTTACCAATCGCAAAAAAACTAGGATGCAAGAAACTGACCTAATTCTGTTTTCCTCACTCGCGCTATGGTAGTCACTTTCGTAGTGAAAATGCAAGTGTCTGTGTATTTATTGCTTCCTTGTTTGCATTGCCAACTTTTTAGTGAATGCAAAAACTTTAAAAATCATTTGCTACTACAGCTCCTATTTAATTAATTTTTGGTACAGAGCTTGAAAATGGTACCTAGTATATGCAGTTTAAAGGAAAGGCCCTCTGTCGTATCAACTTTGTTTAACATTTTTTCACACAATCTCATTAGATTTGATTTTTTAACCGACTTCTTCAAAAAGGAGGAGGTTCTATGTTCGGCTGTATGTACCTTTTTTATGTAAGTTCACCGATTTCTCCGCTAATTCTGGACCGATTTTAAAAAATCTTTTTTTATTCTAAAGCCTATAGGTACTCCTGAGGTGGTCCCATTGTCACCAAGTCAGAATCTGATGATGGGATCCCATGAAAATCGAGAGAAATCCTCAAATTTTATAAGCACATACACTGTTTTTCATAAACTTTCTAATGCAATTCAGATATTTTGTGCCTGGTAATCATCATCTTATGTTGGTCACTGACTAAATCAGATTACTGTACTACCAGCCCTTCTCGCACGTAACAATCTGGCCACGTTTTGATCGAGCGAGACGACGCGACGTGACAGCGCGTAAGACGGCTAAGCTTAGGCGGCTAGCCGATTGCCTCTCTGTCCCGCGCTTCTTACACCCCACAAACTTAACCGTTTGAAAATAACTATAAAATTAACGTTATTAAACAATTAACGGTAAAAAAGATTAACCATAAAATGTTAAGAAAATAACGTTAAATCTATTAACGTTTTTGGTTATTTCGTTTTTGAACACCGACTTCCGAAATTGAAGTTATTTTTTACTTTGTAGTGTTTTGTTTTTGGAAGTCGGTTTCATTTTTTTGTTAAAAAGTTTTATATTTTTCACTTTTTTGTGGTACGCAGGTACCACTAAAAAGCGACCCCCGAGTCCCCGGTTGGAGCAGGACTATTGTAGAGTATGGAAAAAAAAAGGTGCAAATGCTATAGGTTTGAGTGGTTTCACAGAACAAATAAAAGAGGTTAGAAAGGAAACCTTTCGCCCACTCTCCAGCTCCACCACAAGCAAGAAGCCCATACGTACGCGCATTACGCACACAAATAAACTACTACTTACTTAGATCGCGAGTTTGCTATTGGTTGTCACACTAGCGCAAACACTGTGTTTGACGTACACTCACACACGCGCAAGGCTAGTGGTCCCGACGGGATACCGGCAATCGTTCTGAAGACTTGTGCGCCTGAGCTGTCTCCGATCTTGACACTAGGCGCGTGTTTCGCCTTTCGTTTGAGACTGGAAAAGTGCCGAAGGCTTGGAAGCAAGCTAACGTGCAGCCCGTGCCCAAGAAGGGTAGTCGAGCTGACCCGTCGAATTATAGAGCCATCTCGGTAACGTCCATACTCTGTAAGACTATGGAACGCGTGCTGAATCATAAGCTCCTGTCGTACCTAGAAGCGAATGATATCCTTAATGACCGACAATACGGTTTCCGCCGAAATCGGTCAACTGGGGATCTTCTAGCGTATGCCATTCACATCTGGAGTGAGGCCATAGAGAAGCACGGGGAGGCACTGGCGGTCTCCCTTGACATCTCGAAGGCCTTCGACAGGGTCTGGCACGATAGCCTTATTAGTAAGCTTCCTTCCTTCGGTCTGCCCGCCGGTTTGTGTGATTGGATTGCAGATTTCCTGAGGGATCGGTCTATCCGAGTGGTCATAGATGGCTGCTCGTCTGGACTGCTGGATATTAATGCCGGGGACCCTCAGGGGTCCGTGCTTTCGGCAACACTGTTCTTGCTGCATATTAATGATCTGCGTAAACCCGGTACCTTTGGGTATGCAGACGACAGCACTGTTGCTGAGAGATACGTGTCCGACGCACGAGCTGGTGGGTCGCAGATCCGGTCTCTCCGGGAGGCAATGGTTGAGCGCTTGAACGTGTCCTTACAGGCTGTCTCTGAATGGGGCGATGCCAATCTGGTCAAGTTCAATGCTGCTAAAACCCAAGCGTGTCCATTTTCCGCCAAAAGGAGCAAATTCCGCCAGCTCCATCTTTCCGCGGTGAAACCGTGCCGATAACCGACCATCTTGAGCTTCTTGGGGTTACATTAACATCTACTCTCAATTTTGTCCCTTACATAGAGGCAAAAGCTCAAGTGGCTGCAAAGAAGTTGGGGATTCTAGCAAAGGTGAGACGGTCTCCCTTGACATCTCGAAGGCCTTCGACAGGGTCTGGCACGATAGCCTTATTAGTAAGCTTCCTTCCTTCGGTCTGCCCGCCGGTTTGTGTGATTGGATTGCAGATTTCCTGAGGGATCGGTCTATCCGAGTGGTCATAGATGGCTGCTCGTCTGGACTGCTGGATATTAATGCCGGGGACCCTCAGGGGTCCGTGCTTTCGGCAACACTGTTCTTGCTGCATATTAATGATCTGCGTAAACCCGGTACCTTTGGGTATGCAGACGACAGCACTGTTGCTGAGAGATACGTGTCCGACGCACGAGCTGGTGGGTCGCAGATCCGGTCTCTCCGGGAGGCAATGGTTGAGCGCTTGAACGTGTCCTTACAGGCTGTCTCTGAATGGGGCGATGCCAATCTGGTCAAGTTCAATGCTGCTAAAACCCAAGCGTGTCCATTTTCCGCCAAAAGGAGCAAATTCCGCCAGCTCCATCTTTCCGCGGTGAAACCGTGCCGATAACCGACCATCTTGAGCTTCTTGGGGTTACATTAACATCTACTCTCAATTTTGTCCCTTACATAGAGGCAAAAGCTCAAGTGGCTGCAAAGAAGTTGGGGATTCTAGCAAAGGTGAGACGGTACTTCACGCCGGAACAGCTGCTCAAACTCTATCAAGCGCAAGTTCGATCGTGTATGGAATACTGCTCTCATCTTTGGGATGGATCTGCCAGATACCAGCTTGATGCCCTTGAGTCAATTGAGAAACGAGCCAAGAGGATCATCGGCAATGAGAGGCTCGTCGCGTCGAAGCTTCAAAGTCTTGAACATCGACGACGAGTTGCTAGCCTGTCGGTTACATTTTGGGGAATGTGCGACGGAATTGCATAATTTTAATTCCGCCAAGCCCGTTCCATCATCGGACCACAAGACGAACGGCGATACGCCACCGGTACTTGGTGGACATCCCACCCATACGCACGAAACGTTTTGGGAACACATTCATAATGCGTGGAATTCCCTACCGGAGTCTGTGTTTCCTGATAGCTACAACCTGGGAGTCTTTAAATCAAGAGTGAATAGGTTATTTCTAGGTAATGGTGCTCCATCTTCGACCTCATCATCGCTTACCATCAGTGAGATAGTGGTCAAAGGCGTGCCTGTTAATAGTAAAAAAAAAAAAAAAAATTAGCAATTTATTTCTCATACATGTTACGGCGACCAAAAGGTAATTATATCGATAAATTACTGTATTTTTTTTAGATTAGGATAGGGTACGAATAGTGTGGACTTTCGAAATACATATTTATTTATTTAAACTTCATGTACAATAGTCGTACATAGGCGGACTTAATGCAACATGGCATTCTCTACCAGTTAACCTTTGGGTTAAAAAGAAACACACTGTGGTAGCAAATAAATAAAATTCAAAATAGAATATTTTTCGTAAAATAAAAATATTCAAAGAAATATCATAAAAAATATATATTACCAATAAAATACACATATATTGCTAAAATAATAAACTAATAAATATGATGTAAATCTTATAATAATAATGACGAAGACCAAACTAAGAATCAGGCTTTCAAGTAGTGTTTTCGGATTTTATGTTTAAAGGAAAATTTAGATTCAGCCTTCTTGATGTCAAGGGGTAGCATATTCCAGAGTTTAATGGTAGTAATGGCGTAAGAACAAGATACAATATAACCTCGACATTATCACACGATATCCGAATACGAACTAAGGCTGTTAGTGTCCACGGTAATAGTTATTTATGATACTAGTGCGGAAGTTGGTTTTTACAAATGAGTAGACGAATGTAACCCCGAGACGAAATCGAGGGCTTACAAAACTGAGAAAACAGTACAATGACACAAACTTTGTGTTCTTAGATATCAGTCGGAAAGTCGCAACAATTTTTGCAATATAAAAACGGCTCGAATTTGCAAATTGAAAATTAGTATTACATCTTTCGTCCCGACTCATTCATCATTCACCTTAGGTATTACCTGTTATCTTTTATTATTTTCTGATAATCTATAGCTGAACTTCAAAATACTTAAAATGAATAAGCATTAGTAATTTCATATGTTTCCTTTTTAATTTACTTAAGTTTAAATTCCTTACCTACATGAAATAAATGAGCTTTAGTTATTTAAGGGTAGGAGTGAGTAGTAATGATAGTCGTTCGAGATCTGTGCAAAATCTGTGTATATTATATTTTCTAAAAACACCCTACTTATATATATAAAACCTTATGCTACGTTGAATCAACCAATAGCGACGCGTGTAGGGCGAGACGTGCGCGAGGCGCGGGGCACTGTTTAGCACGCGGCAGTATTTTGTCGCGAATCTATATAAATACGAGTCGCGCTCAGTGCGCGACCCTACGCCCGATAATGACCTATGCGTGTACCGCTTTCGCACACACAAAGGAACGCCATATCCATAGGATGCAGACCATCCAAAACCGATTTCTCCGAAAGGCCACGGGCGCCCCGTGGTTCGTTAGGAATGACCGACTGCATGTCGATCTCAAAGTCCCAACTAATAAGCAATTCATGAAGCGTCTTACTAAGCACTTCATCGAATCTGCTGAAAAGCACTAGAACCCTTTAATCGCATCGGCTACCCGATACGCTCCCTCCAAGATTAGTAGGATTCGCCGTCCTAGGCATACTCTCGTCGATCCTGACGACCAAATCACCCTCCTTCAAGAAAGCTGTAGGGAAACCAGTCGTTAGTTTCGGACTAATTTCGGACGGGCCCGTATTATCGTTGACGGACTTAGAGAGTAGGCCCCCAGCACTCTCAAGAAACACAGAAACAGACCGCGTTCCGTTTTCCGACCTCGCCGCCGAGGTCCGTCGCGACGCCCCTGTAATGCTCCCCCCCCCCCGTCTTTTGCCTAACGAGCCAGCACGGAGTATGCTGGAGCTTACAAGCTTATCCTATTTCTTGATTGTCGAAAACGTGTTGCTTCACTATTTCTTTATAAGATGTTGTCGAAAGCGTGATAATTGGTTCTGAGGTATAGGTAACTGGTAATTGGTTCTGAGGTATTGGTATCTGGTGTGGCGGTACGGTGGTTTGTGGTTCTCAGGTAATTGACAGGTCATTTTTAATCTGTGATTTTCGCGATTCTCCCGCCATGGAAAGTTGAATATAATTTAGTTAATAATGTATGTATGTAAATCGGGCTGGTTTCCGCAACTCCACGGCTAAGCGTATATTTTGCGTGCAGGTGGTACAAATGTGTCATTCGATCCACCCCGGCTCCCCAAGGAAGGCCAGCAACGCCTTGGTGTTACCAACTATCTCACAAAGGGTACCTGGGTTTCCGAAGTACATTGCCCGGTAATCCGCGACTACCGGGCGGTAGTCGCGGATTACTGGGAAATGTTAGGGCTTAGAAGCAGGTGTGCTGCTGTCTCATTCTCCTCCATGCAGGCTCTGCATAGCGGGCTGTCAGTGAATCCTATAGCATAGAGGTTTTTATTAAAAGTCCCGTGGCCAGTTGTTACGGCTGTGACTGTACGCAACTGTTGCTTAGTCAGTCTTAGGGCCCTCGCCCACGGGCGACCTTTTGTAGCGATGCAGTCGCGATGCTCTCGCGGGTAGCATCGATACAGACGCGAAGCAGTCGCTAGCTGTGTGCCCGCGCCCACGGGACCAGATTCAGTCGCGATGCAAACGCGATTCGGTCGCGATTCGGTCGCGATGCAAACGCGATTCGGTCGCGATGCAGTTACGATACAAAAATACCTTGGATCAGTACAGTTGCAAGATGGACTCCGTTGAGGCAACATTTCTTTGGTGCTGCTTTTACGTAATCAGCCGAAGCGTAGGCAACGGAAGCAGCGTCAATATTGGATGCATCCATTTAATACCCATGCGTCCGACGCGGTCGCGCGTTTGTATCAATACAATCGCGATGCAGTAGCGCAACGCGGTCGCGCGTTTGTATCGATACAATCGCGATGCAGTAGCGCGTTGCAAATGCGACTAACACGCGTTAGAAGTGATGCTGTCGCGCGTTTGCTAAACGCGCGACTGCATCGCTACAAAAAGTCGCCGTGGGCGAGGGGCCTTAGGGCTTGTTTTGTGAATCGGCCATGTATAGAAGGAAGTGCCTCTTTGGCCTGCCCACACTCACTATGGTCAACCTATAGCTTGTGATGTTTATCTCCGATGCGTTTCCTTACCAGATTGCGTAAGTACCCGAAAGGCATCGGCACGATGGGTTCAGGTCCCATCGCTGACATACTCGAACCCCTTCTGACGAGTTCATGTGCAGCGTCGTTGCCTCCAGATTCACTGTGTGTGAGGGAATTCCAGCATGGCTTCCAGCGCCGCAGTTGGAGCAGTCCTCATGCAGCCCGTAGTTGCCATGCAGGCCAGCCTTTGCATGTGTTGTAACTTGTTTACGGCTGTAGCTAGCTTTGTGAGTGGCCACCACACCACGGCCCCGTAGGTTAACATGGGCCGAATTACTGCGCTGTACAGACATAGTATTATTTTGGGAGATAGGCCCCTCTTCTTCCCTATCATTTTCCTGCATTGCAAGGTAATGCAGGCCCTGTTTAGTTTTTAGTCTAGTTAATAATTATTAATTGAATATTATTATCTGAGGCTCAACTGTCAACTGAAGGGACAAGAAAAAATAATTCTCCGAATATTTCAGGTACGTAAAATGGACATATACCTACAATATGAAACACATACTTAATACATACACATATTTAATATCGACATTATTTACAACTTGGTACAGCACTATCGATACGCATAGATTTCGCTGAGTTCAAGCTTTGGCTCGTCGCACGCGACGTTCGCAGTGAACAAAATACATTACGCAATCGCCCGCGTTGTACAAGATGGTACCCACGTATTGCAAGCAATGTATAATTTTTATCTGCTTGCGATAGTATCATTTTTGTCTACAAACTACATAATACTATTGTAATAATTACAAATACCTCTTGTTTTTTAGGGTTTTGGAATTACCGGTGAAAAGAAAACCCTTCTCAAGCCACACTACACACCTGACTTCTTTTCCGACACGTTATGATAGCGCAAGACGGCATATTTTTTTGCTGAGCTTCGTACGCTGCCACAATATGAGCGCGATTGTTGGCCGGAGACTCAAATTTTGTCAAAATATGAGCGTCCATCCATATGTGCGGCGAGCCTGCCAGCCCACAAGGCCTTCTAACCTTCTTTATCTGTCCTGTGGGTGGTTTAGTGGACTGATAATCGTTTACTATGGAATAACTATTGGCCCCTGCCGGACCACTGACAATTAAATCGGCTTTAAAATGGCAGGGGGTGACTTGCACACTCAATAAATGAGCCCCCCGAAAACGGTCGCTAGCACAAAGTGACGAGTGCTAAGGGGGCAACATATCGTGAGGTGCTGGAGGAGTGGAGAGGTATACCGCGGTTATCAGAACAATCCCGGAAGTACGGTCAAGATCCTTACCAGCATCTCACTGGATTATGCATCCTTCTCCCGAGCTCGTTTGCTCTTGCGAATCTCTTCTCAGACCGGCCGATTAAGGCAAGAAAGAGGTGGGAGCTCTGTTCCTCGTCAGTGTTCATTCCTGCCAACCAATAAAGGCAAGCCAGAAATGAGGAACAAGACTTCTCCCGGGAGATCAGGTCCGTGGGGTCGCTAGTGCCCAACAGTTCGCCACAAATTTTGTGGCGAACTGTTGGGCAGTAGCGACCCGGCCTTGCGGATAAAAATTATTATTTTCATGTTTTTCACTTTCTCGGTCCTTTGGTAGGCGTACGAGGGGCCGAAGCAACTCGCAAAAAAAAACAGTAGCCCACCGGTATGGGGAACAGGGTCCAAGCTACCGATGGTCAGGGCTCCTGAAAGAGGAACCTCCTAACGATGCGCGCCGTGTCCAGGAGAACTGCTTTCTGGATCAAGCCCTTGATCCAGCAGCCCAACGAGAGCCTCTTGAGATGTTAGTCGAGGCTCTTGGCAATTATACCATTGGCCGTCACGACTATCGGCACAATGACTGCTATGTTCACATCTCATATGTCGACAACCTCGCGAACCAAGTGTTCGTTTGTTTATCTTTCTCAGACTTCACGAGGTTCTCGTCATGAGGGACTGCTATATCAACAATCATTGTGCGACGATCTAGTCGGTCTATCACCACTATATCAGGCTTATTGGCAACAATAGTCCTGTCAGTGATGATAGACCGATCCCAATACAATGTGCAAATTGTCATTTTCGATAACTGGGTCGGGCACATACCTGTAGTACGGTACTTCAGATTCCACAAGATTGTGTTTAAGAAGCAAGTTGCTGGTGGATAATCCTGGCTACAAGGTTGTGCCTGTGCAAATAGTCTCCGTTAGCCAGACTAGAACAACCGGAAGTAATGTGGCGGATGGGTTCCCGGCCCGGTGACATTGCCGACATATGTCAACCGTACCGTCCTTCACAATGTATTTCCGGTAGTTGTTCGTCATCATAACTTCGTCCATAATTGCACAGATAAAACTTTCGGTTTCCCTGAAGAGGTCACCAAAACGCAGCTAAGCTACGGACGCTAAGAAGTCTACATCGGGCCCATGTAGGACCCGATAAAAGCGTCCGTGAAGCTCCTTGCTCTGCCATGCCTCCCTGCGGTCGTTAGTAACTAATACCACAGGTTCGCGCCAGTTCTCTTTAGCCAAGGAGAGCACGGTAAGGCCTTTGTCCACCGCTACCACATCTCGATGTTTACCCACGTCGGTCTCTAGGAAGTATTCCCTAAGGCTGCATACCTCGCGGTTGTGCAGGGTCTTAGCATTTAAGAAACCACGACCCCCGCACTTCCGCGGGATAAACAGCCTCATAACCGATGACCGTGAGTGATGCATACGATTTGCGGTAAGCAGTGAGCGTACCCTCCTATCCAGGGTGTCAAGTTCCGTCCGAGTCCATTTGAGTATGCCGAAAGAATACATCAAAACCGGCATGACCCAACCGTTGAAGGCGCGCACCTTATTTCCGCCTGATAAAAGCCCGTTAAGTACTTTGTTCAGGCGATTATTAGTTCTTCGCCAATTGTAATTGTGCCTGTAAACAAGATTGGCTAACCTGTTGGGCATTTCAATCCATGCTCTGATGATCTCTTAAACTGGTTTTGCGTGGACGTTGTCTTCGAAGGAGGAGCTCGAGGCTAAATAAAAACAGCCGCACGGGTCGATCTTAAAGGTTAAGCAACGCTTGCCAAGGTTGATCTGTGGATGGATGACCATCTTAACATACCGAGTTTCCTCCGTGCCTCGGAAAGCACGTTAAGCCGTTGGTCCCGGCTGTCATTTGTAGATCTTTGGCAGTCGTTACGGATTGTCAGAAGCCAGTTAATTTGACTCCAGTCTTGCCAAGATGTACCATGTTACCCAGTTAATGGGTTGTGGAGGTCTGGTAGGCAGCCACTCCACGTAAAAACACTAGTATTCAGCTGAATCCGGTTTGACTGGAAGCCGACTCCAATGTAGTTGGGAAAAGGCTAGGCAGATGATGTTGTCTTCGATCAAAATATGATATGTGTTAAGCAAAGCCGCTGCCGACTGCTGACATCATCATATCAGCCAAAAGACGTCCACTGTGTGTCAAGTTTCGTCACAACTTCCAGTCTTGTGCGTCTCGCATCCATCGGCTTCCCGCGACCTTCACCAAGTCATCGGTCCACCCTGTGGAAGTTACGTTATGCGGTCGCCACTCTAGAACTTTCGGCCCCATCGACCATCTGTTCTGCGAGCCCCGTTATGCGGTTGCCACTCTAGGACTTTTCAACCCCATCGACCATCTGTTCTGCGAGCAATGTGCCCTGCCCACTGCCACTCTGCCACTTTAGTTTGACGATCCTTCGGGCTATGCTGGTTCTCTTGCGGATATCATCATTCCTGATTCGATCACGCAAGGAAACTCTAAGAATTGCCCTCTCCATTGCCCTTTGAGTGACTTTAAGCCTTCTGATGAGAGCCATTGAGAGCGACCACGTTTCAGTTCCGTAAGTCAACACTGGAAACAAGCACTTGTCATAGACTTTCGTCTTGAAATACTGTGATATGTGGAACGAGAATATACCACGCCCGAACGCTGCCCAGCCGAGTAGGATTCGACGGTTGACCTCTTTTTTGAAGATAGCCCTACCTAACTGGACCGTCTGACCTAGGTAGACGTGCTCGTCTACAATTTCGAGTTTTGAGTCCCCGATCTTGATAGGAGTGGGTGCTACATAGGTATTTACCAAGATGTTGATTTTGTCCATGTTCATTTTAAGACCCACTTTTCAGAAGCTTCTAAGATAAATAAATAAAATAAAATAAAAAAGATCATCGAGCATTATTTCTGAAGTCCTTCGTAGTTTCAACCATGACGACTATATCGTCGGCAAATTGAAGATGGGTGATGTACTCGCGGTTGACGTAAATGCCTGGCCTTCTCAAGTTCAAAACCTTGAAGACTTTCTCCATTGCGGCCGTGAACAGTTTCGGAGAAATGACGTCTCCCTGCCTCGCACCCTATTGCAGGAGGATAGGTTTCGAGGTCTGATCCTGAAGTCGTACTGAAATGGTGGCGTTTTTGTACAAATATTTCAGCACCTCGATGTACCCATAATCGATCTGGCACCATTGCACAGCCCAAGTTTCGTTCGAATCGAGGGCTTTCGCGTAGTCCAAAAACGCTAAGAAACGCGGCAGATTATACTCCTCAGTCTTCTGTATAACCTACCGGAGCCTATGTATGTGGTATACGGTACTTTAACCTTTCCGATAACCTTTTCGGAATCCAGCTTTTCGGGAGGAAAATAGCTTGTCGATATGGCTCAGAAGTGAGATGGGCCTGTAATTCCTAAGCAGGGCATTGTCGCCATTCTTAAAGAAGAGTACCACCACACCACTGCTCCATGCCTGTGGCGTTTTCCCCTCGAGTATGATGGAATTGAACAGCTCCTGAAGAGCCTCAAAGACCCCTCCACCAGCCTTCAGGAATTCGGCCGTAAGTCCATGCTCACCCGACGCTTTGTTGTTTTCTAGCTGCTTTAGAGACATCTTAAATAAGCTAACGTCCGGGATGTTTTAGGTATAATGCCAGGTTAATCTAGTTCTTGGGACGTTAGTTAGATTCATAGCAGGATTAGTCATTGACGTGTATATCCATAGTGTCCATAGAATGTCTCGATCTCTCTCAGATTAAAAAAATATTATTAAAAACATGTTTGCCATTGTTTTATTTCCGAGAATCAGTAACCTATGCACACTCATAATATGGGCCAACAAACAACATTTTTTTTAAATATTACAGGCACATTAACAGAATTATAGACATGGCAAAAAAGTTGAGAATGACCTAACTACTACAATATATTCAATAAAATAAAGCAAACTTCCACAATACTTTAGTGTACATATATATGTTTATTACTTGGATTTCACGCCAAAACTACTGATCCGATTCGTACACAGATAGTCCCTGGCCTGAGAAAGGGCATTACTTTTTATCCCGGGAGTATCTACGTTCCCTAGGGACCACGCAGGCGAAGCCGCTGGCAGAAGCTAGTGAAATATAAAAGGGCCCCAAATGCATGACTCGCCCGGGACGCTTAGATGGTTAAGGCCGGCACTGCCTTTTTTTTTTTTTTTTTTTTTTTAAGGATGGGAAATCATCAAATGACTCCTCCCGCTCTGGGTAAAGCAAGAGGGAGTGTCAGACTCTTACTGACTAAAACCCATCCGTGTTCCTCCTGGTGCCCTTTGTGTTCCAAGGCTACGGCACCCCTTTCGAACAGATTCCGCAGCCCCAGCAGGCACCTGCCCTAGCGGGCCCCGTCCTCAAAATTTAAAAATTCAAAATTCAAAAGCATTTTATTTCAAATAAACCATTCACAGGCACTTTTGAAACGTCAAGGTCGGTCAGTCAAAAACATGGAAGCTATTTGCACGTTCCAAAGCGTAGATCTCTATGGAGAAGAACGTGCAAGAAACTCCACGGACACTCTTTTAAATCATGTTCTGTTTTACAAAATTCCAAGTTACATATACTTGTTGCTTCTGCATGTGAGGACAATGCAAAGAAAAAAAAGGGCTTATTATAAGAATTTTAAATATAAAGATTAAAATAAGCCAATGGCAGTTAAGAGATGACCAGTCTCAACCGACGGCGCCTATTCACGAACATGACGCGTGTATCGGCACCCTTCAGCTCAACAATTTCGAAGGGAACCGAATGATCAAACCCACGCGCCGCCATCAGCGAGACATTTGAGTGAGCATGACATGCTCTCAACCACCATGCTCGTTCAAGTCCAACAAGTAAAACTATAACTACTCACATAAAATGTAAATGGTTTCATGGTACTCACATTTACAAAATTTGAAAAATATGCTTCTACTTTACACAAAACTATGGTTGTCAATGACCAAATAATGAAAAATAAATTAATAAAGAGAACGATTAAGTTCTTACATCAAAAAGAATAAATAAGTAATTAATATAATAATATAATTTGTATGTATATAAGAATAAATAAACGAAATAATGTAAGAACCTCTAAAAGGAGCGATGCTGACATCTCTATGAGGCGCGCTGGGATCGAGTTCGGTAGCCACGCAGCCAATTCTGAGCCTAAGTAAGACTAATTCCTGTTCGATAGCCTAGCGGTCTTCAGGAATTAGCCAGCTAGGGAGGTTTGAAGGGCGATAGCCACGCAGTCCTTTTCACTCCTCACTTAGGGTTGCCATTTAATTAATTATCTGTAACTGTACCATAGTTGCCAGTATTAATAAATGTATGACTAAACGTCAACGGGGCCTTTTATTCCACCAGCAACCCTACATCTCTGCGCTGGGATCACAGCGCGCCGCCGACCCGGGCCTAGTTCCGATCAGACGGCGAGCCACCCACTGCTCGCCGACCGCAGGCCCGCGCCTACGGCGGCCGGAAATCGCCCTGCGACTCCCGACGCCTGGGGCGTCTCCTTCTGTTGCGGCGACTGGGACGTGAGGTTTCCCTCTCTCTCACCCGTTCGGCCTCCTCCTTTGCTAGCATTACTGCTTCGCAGAAGGAGGTGACCGCTTCCCATGCCTCCTCGCTCCGGACCATAGATTGAACCAAGGCCGGTCGCGAGAGGTCGCCGCCGCCGATCGCCTCGACGAGGACCCGGCGGTGCTCCGCCCAAGCAGGACAGACCTCCACCTCTCTGGGTGACCCTCACAGTGTTGACACCCGGGCGTGTCCTCCCGCTGAATCCGAAACAGGTATCTCCCGAAACAACCGTGTCCGGTGAGTACCTGCGTCAGGCGGAAGGTGAGGACGCCGTGGCGCCGCTCCAGCCACTCCTCAAAGAGGGGACTTATCGCCTGGATTGTGGCGTGCCCAGCGCTGGGTTGCGACAGTCGCTGTCTCCATACCGCAATGAGATCCTGCCGGAGCTCCGTCCGCCTTGCTGCCATTTGCCGCGGGAGAGGAGTCTCGCCCCGGCGTTGCGCCTCCACGCGCCACTCGTAAATGTGCGCGATGGCTCTCGCCTCCAGATCCCATGGCGGAAGTCCAGCAAGGAGGCTCGCCGCCTCGCCAGAGACCGTACGGTATCCCCGGGCCAACCGGATAGCCATGACCCTCTGAGACGCGTTAAGGTAACGGGCAGGTCGCTTCCTCAAAGTAGGCGCCCACACTGGCGCCCCATAAAGGGCCATGGACCGCACAACCCCCGCGTAAAGCCTCCGGCAGGAGGTATTTGGACCCCCTAGATTGGGCAGAAGCCGCTTGAAGGCAGCCCCGGCTCGCCCAAGTCTGGGAGCCAAACGTCGGAAATGTTCGACGAAGTTCCACTGGCTGTCAAGGACGAGCCCCAGGTACGTCATCGTCGACCCGACATTGATGTGAACCCCTCCTACCGTTATTTGAGATCCAGATGGTGGCCTGTTCCGAGAACCATGGAAGCACATGGCTTCGGATTTGTGAAGGGCCACCTCGAGACCCAACTGCCGGATCCTCTCAACGACTATCGCAACCCCGCGTGTCATAGCGTCAGCCGCCGCCTGGTGCGACCGTCCCTGCGCCAGGACTAGCGTATCGTCAGCATAGCAGACAACACTGACGCCGCAAGGGAGGTCGGCGCGCAGCACCCAGTCGTAGCCGATGTCCCACAGGAGCGGCCCCACAACGGAACCCTGTGGAACACCACACGACATTTCTCGCCGGTTCCACTCTCCCAGGTGACCAGGGTAGATGACGGCTCTGTCCGTCAAGTAAGCCTCGACTACGCGACGGAGGTAGGTCGGCACCCGGTGATACCGAAGTGCCTCCCTAATGCAACTCCAGGGCAGGGTGTTAAAGGCATTGGCAATGTCCAGAGACACCGCCAAGACGACCCCGCCCCGGGAAACCGCGTCCCCCGTCGAAAGGGCTCTCACGCGCATGATGGCGTCCACCGTCGAGCGGCCCGTGCGGAAACCGAACTGGTTCTCCGCCAGATCCGGCCCCACCCTCACTAGGTGCTCGACGAGGCGGTTTGCAATTACTCTTTCAAAGAGCTTGCCCACCTCATCGAGCAGCACGATGGGCCGGTATGCGGACGGAGAGTCCGCAGTCCGCGCCCCGGCTTCTTAATGAGGACCAGTTTCCCCGTCTTCCAACGAAGTGGGAACTGGCCCCTCTCCAAGCATGCGCTTAGGAACCCTCTTAGTCGAGGCCCGAGAGCCTCCAAGGCCAGGACCCAGGCTTTTCCAGGTAATCCGTCGGGTCCTGGGGCGGTATTTTTGGCCTTCAGCCTATTAACCGCCACTCTCAGGTCTACCTCAGTCACCTCCGGAGCATCGTCATCGTCGTCATCGGTGTAGTCCGCATAGGGCACCGCAGGTGGCGGAGCCATAGGCGGGGGAGTATGCTCCCCTCGTGAGGGGAACAGAACGCTCACCACGTCCTCCACCAGCTGGGGCCGGAGACTCTGCGTCAACGGGGGGGCCCAGGTGCGGAGCTTATTCCGCACCATTTTGTAGGGTCTTCCCCACGGGTCCCCGTTCAGAGACTCCAGCATCTCCTTGCGAGCCAGATCTTTGGCCTGCAGGATTCCCGCTCGGAGGGCGGCCTTCGCCACTTTGTACTCCTCGTACAGCTCCGCCTCTCTGACTTGCGCATCCGGAGGGCGGATGCGGAGCCTGCGGTGCCTAGTGTACCGGCGCCGTGCGACAACGCATGCCTGACGCAGCGTCGCCAGCTCTTGCAACCACCAGTACACATCCGCACATCGCATCCTGGCTTAACCCGGGGCATTGCCACGTCACAGATATCGGACATGGCCTCCCGGAACCACTCTGCTTCGTCGTTGATTTCAGCAGGCCTGTCCGGATGTGACACCCAGGCCTGCACGATCGAAGCTTCCAAGAGGAGCTCCCGGTCCAGCTGCTTCAGCGCCCACCGTGGACCGCTTGGGGTCTGCCGGACTGGCGAGGTTGAGGTCTGGGTGGAGACGTCAAACCGGATATACCGGTGATCGGAATAGGTCTCCACCTCCTCTAATACGCGCCAGTCAATGACACGCGGTGACGGAGCAGGGCTGGCGAACGAAATGTCCACCACGGACTCCCCCTGCATCCGCACACACGTGGGGACAGAACCCCGGTTTAGGACGACCAGGCCTGTCTCCAGAGCCCAGTCCTCCACCATCCTGCCCCGCGTATCCGTATATCGGGAACCCCAAGCCAAGTGCTTAGCATTGAAGTCCCCGAGAACGAGTACGGGGAGGGTACGACACCCGGTGACGATGACGCCCAACTCCGTAAGGGAGTTTTGGAACTCGGCGAGAGTTCGATTCGGGGAGAAGTACACTCCTACCACGACAATCTCCCCGAACCGTGCTGCTACGCATCCTTGTCCTCTCCTAACGCTTTCGAGGGATGGGGTACCGGTAGCGGCTGACGAAATTAGGGCCACTGAGCCGTTTAGGTCCTCCACCCAGTCACCTCTGAGCGGGACAAAGTAGGGCTCAGCAACCACGGCGAAGTTAATCAACCACTGTGCCATGCTCTGGACTAACAGGTCTTGAGCGGCGGCGCAGTGGTTGATGTTCGCCTGGAGGAGGCGTAATGGAGCCGTTATTGACACTCCATTTCTGCCTCCTTCTGAGTCCCTTGTGGGGACTCACTCGCGGCAACCGAAGTGACGGCGGTGGCAGTGACGGCAGTATTGGTGGCGGCTACAGCAGTGGCGGCGGCAGCGGCAGGGACGGCGGTGGTGGAGGGCTTCTTTCTGGCCTCGGGCTTGGCGGGTGGAGCGCAGGCTTTGCCCCCAGCCCAGTGATCGGCCGGCTTGCCAGCTGCAGCACATACAACGCAGTGTGGCGTGGCGTTACACGAGCCGGCCTTGTGTCCGGGCTGACCACAGCGGAAACAAAGATCGCTGCGGTCCACCTCCGAGGTGCACTGGACTCCCACGTGGTTGCCCACTTGGCAGCGGAAGCACCTCAGAGGTCTGGGTTCCAGCAGTTTGACCTGCGCAGATACCCAGCCCACCAGGAGTCTTCGGCCCTCCGATATTTTCTTGGCCGCCGTTACGGGGCAGCTCACCACGACGGTTCGCATGCCCGTGTGGTCAGGACGTATGGTGCCTGCCTTCACCTGCTCGGCAGAGCACCCCCCAGTCCTGACGATGGCGGCCACCACCTCCTCCTCCGTGACGGAGTCGTCCAGGCCTAGAATGCGTATGTCAACGCACTTAGTGGGCCTGGACACTCGAACCTCGTCCGCATTTAAGGACGCTCTGAGCCTTTCGGCCAGAGCGTCAGCGGTCGGGCCACTGGCAGCACCGGGGATCTCCAGCATCCGGGCCCCAGTCATAGTCACCCTGAGCCGGATGCCCCCAGTAATGCCGAGCTCCTGAAGGTTCACCGTTTCCTTTGCCTTCAAGATCACTTGGCTATACGTCACGCCCCTCTTCTCCGCGTCTGGCTGTAGCTTCATCACTACAGCTGCGGTTCTTGGGGCGCGAAGCTTAACCTCGACGCTTCGCGCTTTGCGCTGCCGCCTCCTCTGCCTTTTCTTGGCTGCCCTGGCTGCCTTGCCTGCCTTCTTCTTCTCCCCGACCACTTGCCATCCGGCTTCAGCCGCAGGAGAGTTTGGAGGTGAGGGCAACGGTTGCACCGCTGACATTGGAGCCTTCGCCGCCTGTGCAGCCGCCCCACCTTTCTTTGCTTTCGCGGGTGCTGGTCCGGCCCCTCGGTGGGCTTGGCTGGACCGCCCCGAATTGTCAGCTACAGCGGCTGCGTAAGAAGCCGACTTTCTCTGGTCTGAGACCGTCTGGCTTGCCGCTAGGGGGGGGCGCAGGACGATACCCTCCAGGACGGAGAATCGTTCCCGGATGGGAGCTAGCTCCTGCCGCACCAGGTTCAGTACCTGGTTCAAAACCTGGTTCTCCCCAGGTACGGACGGGCTTTGCCCGTGCTTGCGCCCCCTTTGTGGCACCTCCTTTGAGCCAGCTCCTCGGAGCCCGGCCAGGTCTGCTCGGAGCTTCTCATTCTCCTCTTGGAGAAGCTCCGTGGCGGCCGCTAGGCGGGCGACCTCCTCCCGTAACTTGGACATTTCGTCCGACGAGGCCTCACGAAAGTTGGCCTCCGCTGCCGCCAAAATGGAGGCCGCTGCCGCGCTCATGGCCTTGTTTCTAGAGGCTTGTGACCTCTTCAAAGCCACATCGCGGACGGCAGCCTCCACGACCTGCACAAACCTGGCCTTACGCCCTTCATTGGAGCCGTCACCGGTGTCCGGTACACCGCCCGAAGATGCCGAGAGGTCTCGCCTCCGTCCGCTCGCTCCAGGGTGGCACTCCCCCTCCTCAGCAAGGCTTACAGCACGCTGGGCAACCTCCTGGGAGGCGAGCCCCCTCCCCCTGCCTCCTTCTCGGCCCTTACCCCGCCTTCTGGTGGAAATTTTCCGGGCCGGGGCCATCTCTCCGTTGGAGAGATTGGACGAGAACGGACCGGAGGACGACCCCCGGTCGTCCTCCGGTCTGGGCCGCTTGCGAAAGAACTTTGCGTTTTCCGCAGTAGCCCCTCTTCCCTCGTGTCTAGGGCTCTCCGAGCTGTCACCAGACGCAGAGTCGGAGTTTGACCCCGCATCTCTCTGACGCTCAGACAAGCCCCTTCTCCACAATTTGGAGGGAGCCTCCGTGCTGCGTTCGCCCGACACCTTGTTAGTCGTATTAAAATTAAAATTTATTAAGTCCTCAAAGGACACTTCAGATTGGGAGCCTCCTCGGCTCTTGTTGCCATTGGCAAGTGGATGACAAAGGTTGCCCCCCCCAGAATACGAGGGGCATGACGCCTCCAGAGGAGACGTGGCGGATTCTCCAACTGCTGAGCAGGTGGTACCGCCCTGGGGTAGTCTTTTACCGTTTGTCGTGTTCATGATTTTTGTTCCTTTTCAGGGTGCGGTCCCTATCTCCTCCCTTCTCTTCCTCCTCTCTTGCTTGCTCACTGGCCTCATAGTCACGTCTGATGAGCAGACGCGTACCAGAGACCAGTGAGCAAGATTCCGTCCTTTGAAACGCACACCGTTCGAAAACCCGAAAACTGTTCAAGTCTCCGAACGGTGTGCCTCTCGCGTGTGTGTGTGTCCCTCTTTGTCTGGTCTCTCACTTGGTCCTTTCCGGCATGAGCAACTCTACCGGCAGAGATCCAAGATCACTGAGACACACAAGCCCCACCACGACGGCAACGTGGGAACACACGGTGGGGAGGCCGGCCCTGCCTACGAAGTTATCTAGGTGACTGCCAAAACCTAAGCCTAACAACCTACCTACCAAAATATTGCATAGAAATATATAAAAAAAACCCGGGGAAGTGGCAAGGGGGCGTGTGCATTATGTAGATGATTGAATTGCAAAATAAAAGTGATCATAACTTCAGTCTCTTCTAATTGACACCTAGTCTAAAATGCTACAAGCTGGGTACGGGTTCCGTACAAAATTACCCATTATTCTTTCAAACCTGTTGGATCGCCAGCGAACTTACTCCACCCACCCTATCACCCACTTAAAAAAGTACTTGGACTTGCCATTGTGTTCCACGCGCGCCTAAGTCCGACACTCCCTTACGCCAGGCGCGGTCTCAAAGGGGGGTCGTGGGGGTCATGACTTTCCCCCAAAACCGTACTCATCAAATTGACAAACCTTCTGCAAATAGACAAATCACGAACATTTCAACTAAAATTTAGAGCTCGTTGCGCTCTTTCTTGCTGTCTTAGTCCATAGTAAACAGAGGATCTTACCTATTCGAGGCTTATTCGAGGCAAAATCTATCCGAGAACATTTGTAGCTCGCTTTTGCATCCTCAATTATACAAGTTTTATGTTAAAGTCAACTTCTATGATTGTATGGATAGTAAATAAACAATGTAACCTATCTATCTAAATTACAGAATAGAAAAAGCCGTTTTTTCTGTTCTATGATCTACACCAAAGTATATTCCTAGGCGGGATGATAAAATTTTCGAGCTCACTTCAGGCGCTGTAACTTTTATTTTTTCAAAGAAACATCGTCTGTATGACTTTATAATATAAATAAAATATAGTTAGCTAAATTTAATTTATACGGACCTGTTTCGCACTCTTGCATCGTTAGCTCTCCAGCAAAAAAACACCTTTACAGTGAAGAAATTTTTTCAAAAAAATACAAAAAGAAGAACATCTAACGTTTCTGAATCAAGGAACTCAATATTTTTCGGGCTCGCTTCGCTCACCCTAGCATCCTTAGCTGTACGGTCTTTACTTCAGTTGACATAAAAAGATGTGTATGTATAGATGTAAGATAAGAAGACGCTAACAGCCCAAATTAAAGATTACTGCAACATTTCGGCCCAAAGTTTCGAACCAAATGCCTCTTCACACCTCCCCCAAAGAGGCTTATTGCACCAAGTGGACTAGGCGAAGGTGATATCAGGGGCGCAGCTAGGATCATCTTTAGCAGCGATGTGGTTGCGCCGTGTTCCCCAGAGACACTTAAGGCTCTGGAGAGCAAGCAAACATCCCGCCCCGGCAGATGATCTGACCTTCCCCGATCCCCCTGATCCAGACTCAAACTCACTCGAAATTACAGTTCAACAAGTATGTGCGGCCGTCTGTTCCTTCCGGAGCGGCTCCGCCGGCGGCCTCGATGGTCTTTCTCCTCAGCATCTGAAGGACTTAATGTGCGCAGGTGCTGGGGAAGCTGGTGAGACCCTTTTGAAGGAACTGACGGCCCTCATCAACCTAATGCTCTCCGGCAATGTGAACAAAGCCGTCATTGATATTTTGTATGGGGCAAACTTATGTGCCCTGCTCAAAAAAGATGGCGGCATTCGTCCCATTGCCGTAGGGTCTACCTACAGGCGCATCGCAGCCATATTTTGCTGTGCTTTTTATAGTGAATCTCTGGTCAGCAAATTCTAGCCCCTACAGCTGGGCTTCGGTTCCAGTGGGGGCTGTGAGGCTGCGGTGCATGCTTTGTCCTCGTATCTCAATAGCAACGAAGGTGAGGTCATTCTTAAGGTTGACATTAGAAATGCCTTCAATTCCGTGAATAGAGACACCTTGCTGACAGAAGTTAAAAACGAAATACCCAAAATTTACAGTTTTCTTCACCAATGTTACAGGCATCCTTCTAAATCTTATACAGAGTTGATACGACAGAGGGGCATTAAATTAAACTACGTATACTTACTATACGTGTTCAGTATTAATTCGATACGGTACAAAAACAAAAAGCGCCATAAATGAGAAAATATTTTTTTCAAACAAACTAAATAGCTTGCAAATCCGAATAAAACGCAACCACTCTTTGTAAAAAAATGACACTGAGGTAACTAAGCGGCAACGTCGCGCGCGCGCCGGAGCGCGGTGTGCGGTATCTCGTGTGCTCGGCGGGGGCCGGGCCGGGGTGGCGGCCGGTGACTTAGGCCTCCGCTCGCACTGGCTTTTATGTTAGGTAACGTTTCGAAGTACGCGCACAAAAACAAACACAAAATTTTTAAATTTTCGATGTGTCCTCCATTTACATTGATGCACAAATTATACCGACGGAGAATATTGTTATTTATTTTTCTAATTAGATCACTGTCCGTCGCTAAGCACTTTAATTTGTGAAATGCTAAAATAATCCTATTTTTTAACTCATCAATTGTATTTACCTCTGTGGCATACACTTCACCCTTAATGTACCCCCACAAAAAGAAATCCATGGGAGTGAGGTCCATAGAATATTACTAAATAATAATAATCCCAAGTTACGTATCCTAACACCATAAAAAACAGTCAATCACAAAAAAAACACTAATACTAAATAATAATAATCCCAAGTTACGTGTCCTCTCACAATAACAAAATAAAATCACAATTGTTTGCGCGCGAATTCCACAAAACGTACGTTCCGAAACGACAGCGTCGGCGTCACTGAATAGTGGCCCCACTTACCGATCGCAAAAAAACAAGGATGCAACAAACTGACCTATTTCTGTTTCTTTCAAATGCGCTACGTTCGTCGCGCTTTCGTAGTGAAAGTGCAAGTGTGTGTGTATTGATTGCTTCCTTGTTTGCATTGCCAATTTTTAGTGAATGTCCTTCGACATGCGTCAGAGCGGCAACCACGCATCGTAGATTTATCGTTGTAAGGTGCATGACCTATGCTTAGACGATAATCAGCTGTTAGAAAAGATACATCGTGTTCAAACGGTGCAAAAACTTTAAAAATCATTTGAAAGAAAGAAAGAAAAGAAAGAAAGAAAAGACGTTTATTTCCCCAAAAGCGACGCACAAAACACAAACACAGTAAACTACTGCTCCTAATTAATTTATTTTTGGTACAGAGCTTGAAAATGGAACCTAGTATAGGCATTAAAGGAAAGCCCCTCTGTCGTATCAACGTTGTATATAAAATTTCCATGTCACAATGTTAATTACCGTACCCTCCGAAACGGCTTGACCGATTCTTATGAAATTTTGTGTGCATATCGGGTAGGTCTGAGAATCGGCAGGGTAGGTAGGGTAGGTAGGGTAGGGTAGGGTAGGTAGGGTAGGTAGGGTAGGGTAGGTAGGGTAGGTAGGGTAAGTAGGGTAGGCAGGGTAGGTAGAGTAACCAGTTGACGGGAGCGAAGCCGCGCGGGTCAGCTAGTTACTATATTAAGAAAAGAAAACCTTTTGGAGTCAGCAGTCGGTTGTCAACAAGGTGACCCTCTTGAGCCAGTCATTTTCAGTTTGGCAATTAATCCCATACTTCGGCAGCTACATTCTAAATTTAATGTTTGGTATTTGGATGACGGAACTCTAGGAGGTGATGTAGACACAGTCCTTAAATATTTAACTTTTTTGATAGATAAATTTAGTTCAATTGGGCTAGAACTCAACCTTTCGAAATGCGTAATTTACCTCCCCCAAACGATTGACAGACAGACTACCTTAGCTTAACACTATAGCTCCGAATATCAAAGTCACTGATAAAAATTCTCTTCACCTCCTGGGCTCTCCAATTTTTGATGAATCCTTTCCAACATTCATTGAGCAGAAAATACAAAATTTTAATGATGACTCGGAAAGACTTTTCAAAATTAATATGCATTCGGCCTTCACACTTATTCGATACTGTTGCTTTGGACCAAAATTCACATATATAGCCTTCGCTCCTCTCATCTATGGAAACATTCACATCTTTTGGAAAAAGTAGACCAAATTATTAGAAACACACTTTCTTCAATCCTAAATGTGGCCTTGAACTACCGAGCATGGCAGCAAACCACACTTCCCATTCGTATGGATGGACTCGGCGTCCGCAAAATTACAAGTATTAGTTTATCGGCCTTCCTCTCCTCGGTCCACAGTACTGATACATTAACCAGGAATATTCTTTCATCCTCACTGGTTAACTTTGAGGTACCGTGTTTGACCGATGTGTTGAATGCTTGGAAAATGGCTTGTCCCAACACGGATTTGCCCGACAACCTGACCTCTCAAAGAAGACGGGATGAGCCGCTCTGCAGTATTATACGGAATAATTTGATTCATACATCATCGAATACTGCTGAGCGCGCGCGTCTGTTAGCTGTGGGAGAGTGGGAGTCGGGTTTGCGGCTTCAAGCACTACCGTCGTCCACCATAGGTACTATGATGGATGACGCATCGTTTCGGATCGCGGTCTGTCTCCGCTTAGGCGCACCTTGTGTTGCTCCGCATCGGTGTCACTGCGGAGTACCTGTCGACAGTCTCGGACACCATGGCCTTTCCTGCTGCAAGAGCGCAGGCCGCATAGTCCGCATAGCACGACACGCTAGCATCAATGATATTATTTGTCGAGCTCTTGTCATCGCCGGTGTACCTGCAGTATTAGAACCTAGTGGCTTGGTACGTGACGCTCGCTTCGCTCGCCCTAGCTAGCATACTTCCCCGTAGCTAGTAAGAAACAAGAAAATTTGCATTTTTGAGTTGAGGATCTAATTAGACTCGTTTCGCTGGCCCTAGCATCCTTACAACTTACGACTTGTACCTGTCCGGTATTCGCTTAAATTGACATAAAAATATGTTTATGGATGTAAGATAGAAGAAAATTAGCGTTTGTGAGTCAAGGAAATAATAATTTAGCAACCTTAGCTCTACGGTTTACCTACACAGTCGACAAAAAAAAACATAATTATGTATGGGTAATAAAAAGAAAATCTAACCTATCCGAAACAAGTTTTGATAATAAATATTATCGAGCTCGCTTCGTTCGCTCTATAATCCGTGTTTCTCCAACATGAACTTATGTCGACCAATAAATATCTATTTGTGTTATGATAAGGAGCCTTTTAGTGATTTCCCATCCAAAAAAAAGTACCGTACCAACAACCTTTGAATCACGAAATATAATTATTATTGTTTTCGTCTCTCCTTTACATCGACAAACTTTAATCCTGGCCGACAATATCTGAACTGATTAATTGTCTAGAGTCTAGACAAACCACCTTCAGGCTGGTAAGCAGCCATGCCATAATATTAGTCATGGCAACACAAGACATCCATACGTCTTCTCAAAGCGAACCTGTTGACGTCAACGCTGTCAACGCATATAATTAGTAGTGCAGTGCGTTACTAAAAAGTTTCTAATAAGAATCGAGAAACAAAAAATTTCAAGGAAAACAAAGAATGCGAGTTAATGGTTTTAGTTTTAATAATTGAATTATGATTCAGTGTTATAGAAAAATCAGTCTATTAAATGTAAAAAATATTTTCCAAACAGTTTGACCAGCTGTATTGAAACAAATTGATGATTTGTATTTTTCATAAAAATATTCGTAACTACACAGTAGCATTTCAAATCGGTTCAAGTCATACTTAAAAGTCTAATGATCCCATCCTTATTGGCCACAGAGAAAAAAATTGGTTCCAAATGTTCCAACTAGTCTTTTTCTAATCTAACTTTTGATAGAAAAAAGGGAACTTTTTGCTAAAATACAAGTTTTTGCTGTAAATACAACTTGTAAATTATCATTACGTGTAAATATTATCACCCTACACGCTATTTTAGTTTAATGTGTCAGTAATGTACATCGAGTATTAGAAACAGTTCACGATACAGGAAAATTACGGGTAAAAATGATGGACGGAAATGATTTAGTTACTGAACCTTCAAGAAGAGGTATTATTTCACAAGCGTGGACGCGAATTTCTCAGGTAATTTTAATATTTGGGGTTATTATTATTAGTTGAAACTATTTGAGTACACTCTTACATTAGAATAATCTTTTCGAGATGTCATGTCTTTAGACCGCCAATTACAAATTGTCAGTAAATATTGTACTATTAATACTCGAAGCACTGTTTTGCAACCAATAACCGGATCATCCATAAAACCCTGATTCAAAAGACATTCTGAATAGGTAGAGATCGAAAGTTAACTCTAGACATAGATTAGAGACATTATGCCATCTGTACCAACATAACTAACAGGAGCCAATATAAATTTTGGTACACTGATTATATTGTAAATGAAAAGTATTATTCATGCCAAATTATTTTCATGTTTTTACAGGTTTACCAAGGTACACTAGATAGATGGACACCCCACACCAGGTCTCGATGGGTTGGAAGTTTTGTACTACTACTTTTGTTTATGCTTCGAATATTCACAAAGCAAGTAAGTTAATGCTTATCTTATCTCTTGTTTAGTACTTTTTCAACATGAACCAACAAACCAATGCTGATAAATGTGATGTCATTGTAATAACACAATCTGTTTTTGTCATGTTATTTTAATAAAACGGCTAAACCAAACCAGTAAAAAACTAACCCTCATAGTAAAATGTGATCTGTGTGTTATGCAGCTATTTCAGGAACTGCTCATGCTAATATAACTTCAAGCAAGTTACTATAGCAAGTGAAAGAATTTTAAAAAATGATTTTTTTTATAAATATAACTATTTTTTAATTACTTTTCCCTCCTATCATAATTGATAGGAGGGGAAAAGTCAAGGGCTGCAACTTTTAGTAGCATGAATAGGTCAAGTATGATATTCTGTAGATAAACCTACTTAAACAAAAATGCCATGCTGTTAGTAAGCCGATCAGCTGAACCAACTTTGCTATTTTTCATCATAAAACATTAGTAACAAATTTAAAAAAAAAATTGGGAAAATGTGTTACATTTAATTTTCTGACACTCCATTGAAAGAAATAGCATAGAATGGTAATCTCCTACATAATGACAAATGATTAAATAATATGTAAAAGAAATCTGGCATAACTTAATGTTCAAATTTATTAGTTGTTTTTCATAAATCATTTCTACTAACAGGTTTTATAATAATGGCAATACTAAAATGTCTTTCTACCACGTTTCTATTACGAGATCATTGACCAACCAGTAATCAACCATTATGAATTAGCAGATTACGAACTTTTAGCAAAATGACAATGGAATTGTCTGGGCTGGTGTTATTATTTTTTATGAGAGTGCACTCATTGGCTTGTTCTGTTTTTTGCTCAATTGAGATTGTAATTGATTGTTAACAAAGGAAGGCTCATATTAATAGAATGTATGGCCAGACTCACTGCCTGATTGACTGGCAATTAAGCCACTGGGAAAGGGAACATTTGACAATTTATGATTGTGTTGATTTGACTATTGTCACTATTTCTATGTGGCTTTACTGAGCAACATATAATAATAAAACCGGTCAAGAGCGAGTCTTCTTGTGCACAGAGGGCAGACCCACCATATAAAACATGATTTTTTTATATTTTCTTCAGCGAGACCTCTATTTGTCAGAGAATTTAACACTGCAATGTATATTGCAGTTTTAGATCAGCACCATCTCTTGACCGCTAGTGCAACTAATGTAATTTGTGTTGATGATTTCTGAAAAAGTAGGGAGTAAAAATTTTCGTCCAAAGTCGAAAACCATGCGGCTTAAAAGAAAAAAAAAAAATGTTTCAAAATACCCCATATAGCCCCACTTTACATTTTTAAGAAACCCTTTCAGTCTCTGTTGCAAAAAAAAATACGCATTTTAATTTATTAGTTAAACTACAGTAATTAGAGGTTGTAGGTACCTACTTATTCTGGTAAAGTGGGACGAAATTTCGCAAACCTTCCGAACAGTCAGCAAGGTGTTAGTTACAAAAACTAGCCAAGTGCGAGTTGTACTCGCGTGCAAAGGTTTCCGAAATAATTTCATTTTCGTAACATGTTTTCTAGTGTTAAACAAGAGATTACTTATAGGTAGGTTTTACTATAATCTGCAATTTTTTCAAAATTTTTGGGCTCATTCGTTTCGGAGATAAGCGGGGGTGGTCATTTGTGGTCTAATAATTACCGGACGTAGATTTACTAGTCAAAAGGCAGAGTGCTAAAATGTTCGAGCTAGCTGTAGGATAGGGGGCACCACAGGCGTGGATTGTTTGGGCATCGACAAAAAGACACGTTGGTTTGGTTGGGAGGTATTTCCACATATTAATTTAATGCTGTTGCATCTAAAAATATTCTCCTTTTACTAAAACGTGCTAATGACGCCTTTAAATTGAAAACGATAAAAAGTACCTAAATTTCTGGAAAAATTTCAGTTAGGAGGTATTGGCACTTTGCGGTCGATTAGTAAGTACAGTCCTACCAACTTATCTGTGAACTGAAAGAGGACGGCATCGTCGATGCAGTGTTGCTAATTAAAATAAGGTGCCTAAAATTGAGTAAGTTTTCAAGAAGGAAATTTCACATTAGACATAATCGTTTAATAAAAATTACAGTTTTTACAAATTAATAAAAATGATACCTATATAAAAATAATAAAACATAAAAAGAGTTTGATAATTTACAGTTAGGTAGGTACGCTAACAGTTTATTCTCTCAGGAATAAACAATGGCTTTATCTAAAAAGTAATACAATGAAGTGGAAATTCAGCAGATAAAATGTTGCACGGGGGATACAACTTTCATTTAATGCGAAGTTAAGTAGGTACCTACCCTGCAAGAGGTGCAGGAGGTGGATGTCTGATGATGAATAGAAACGAATATTTCGTGGACTTAAATAATTAGTTAAGTATCGGGTAATTTATAACAAGAAAGTTGACAACACTAACCTGTCGCTGCCGAAATTCGTTTGAATATTTGATTAAATGGAATAATCGGAGATCCTTCTTCAAAAAAGGTTTTAACCTTTAGAATGTTTCGAGCATCACTTTCAATAGCTTTCGGCATATTTAACTTGAAAACCCGAATGTAGTAGACACTGACAATCGAATGAAAGGACAATGGGTAATTTTGTATGGAACCCGTACCCACTTTGTAGCATTTTAGACTAGGTGTAATTTAGAAGAGGCCTAATTGAGTAACTCGAAAATAAGTGAACAAATGAATGAATGAATGAAAGACCGAAGTTATGACAACTTCTTTGTAACATTTTTAATTGCCAATAATCGCACTTTTTCTGCTTTTTGGACTAAATAAATAGGTAACCAGTCATTTTTTCTGTCTTTAGAGAGCGATATAGCTTCCTATCGTTGGTTTTTGGTACAGAAAAAATATTAAATAAGAACTATCAATCTTAAATAGCACAGTTTTATTAAATTGTATTGTTACTTTCAATGATTATATCTTCCCAGGCACTTGCCGGACCTACGAAGTTATCTAGGTGCCTGCCAACACCTAAGTACCATATTATGCTAATAGTATGGGCACAAGCACCTAGAGTTCTCATACCCGTCATGCAGGAGCAATAATACGCTTCGATGGCTTCTCTGCCCTGGACATTAACCTTGATTAAAATATATGTGTAATATATTTTATTCGACACGTGCCTCGATAATATGCGGCCTCTAATTAACGAGCAGTTTTCGGTTACTAGCCCATGCTGCGACATACTAGGGCTACGGCTCGAAGATACCTCAATATTATATATACCATCTCCACCTCGCAAATGCTCGGCAACATATGATCTAGCGAGCTTTAAATGGTATGTGCCCAAACTGAGTAGAATGACGTCTTCTTCTGTCAATTGTGGAAATGGTATTGACGTAGCCGTCATTGTTGTGAACACCGCCCGCTGTCTGTTCATATGTTCTGCGACTACATAATTGCCCAGTCTGTTGGGTTCACTTCTTCTTTGCGCTATTATATTGATAAAAGCGTGGGCATGCTCATTATCTGTCAGACGCTGCCTAAATGCATTTATAAGGGCTCCCGCAATACGGAAGTCTTCAAATAAGTGAGGGAGTGTTTTATTGATAACTGTATGCCTAAATATTTTGTAGTCCCTTTTGAACCATCCGTTTATTACTTCAATGACCCAACGCACTATGGTGATTTCTCGAGATTTTTTGGCTTGAATATCTGTAAGCTGTGTGGCATGCCTATCTTTACTTGGTGGCATATGGGCAACATAGCCAGCACTTTCTATATCTGGTATAGAGTCTCTAAAACCTCGATCTAATATAAAAACGTCATCTGTTTGTAACGTTATATGCACTGGGGACGTTTGATAATTCATAATCTCAGTCATGATTTGGGCATCAGTCTTTGTTGCAGCGTATGGTCCACATATATCTATAATATAGCCATCTGGGCAAGTAATCACAAAGGGTTTTAACAAGTTTTTATACTTGTGTGAGCTGTAAGACTTTTTTTGAAATAAAAAGTTTTTACTTTTCTGTACGTATATATACGAACCATCACAAATAGCTATAGCCACTGGGTTTATAGGGTTGGAATATATTGATGATGGTACTGCAAGGCTGTGAGCTATAATTTCATCCCGACTTATATGATTGAAACCCAAATGGCGAACAACAAAGTCTTGGGTCAAGCAGTTTCTAGCAGTTTTAAGCAAAATACCGATCGTTTTACGAGATACACCTATTTGGGAGGCTATACGTGTATTTGGTTCACCAGACCGTTGTTTTAATAAATATATTCCTAGTGCAGTTTTTGGTCTTCTACATTGATTTAAAAGAGACTTGTGTTTCATTCAAAAGGATTTCGAATTGTTGGTGTGTTAAGCCAGTTAGGTAATATAGATCCTCTGGTAAAATGTTGTTTACATTGTCAAAATCTATATTAGTCTTATGTTTATATGCATCTCGTAACGTATCAATCATATCTTTGAGATGGTCTGGTGTGAATATTGTCTCTCCATTATCATACAGGGAGCTCCAATCTTCTGTGTTGATGTGATGTATACAAACGCGTGCATGTTCAGGAACGTACACGCTATGATTAACCAACAAGAATACTTTTATAAACCTGGACACTCTGTGAAGTTCTTGATTGATGCACCCATGAAATAAACAGTGACACGCCGTATTTGCAACCCTTCTATAAGTTGGAACAGACGTTGGGTGCTCTGGGTTTGCAAGTTCCTGGTTTTGTTCTTGTTCGAATCTAGCTTGCTGTCGTCTTCCAGCTACCCAACCACGATGACACATAGCCTGAAGTTGATTCAGGGCCATCTAAAAGAAAAACCAAATCCTCAAGTAACTAAAACAATAAATAACTTAATAAAGAGTGAACAAAAAGAAACCGTGTACTCGATGATCAAAAGCTATTGTTATACTAACCTCATTTATGTTAATCCGTGCCATCACATACTCTGTGAAGCCTGGATTGTCTTCCAAATAGGTTCGCGTCAGTATATGCCGGTTTCGGTCACGAATTACTGATCTTGTACATGTAACACACTGTATACGGCGTTCACCTTCCATTTTTTTGAAGCAGATGAGTAATAATAATAATCCAATCGTTAAGTAATACACTGAAGTCCGTTGTGAAAACCGAGGTTGTAAATAAAAGTAAGAATAAAATAAACTAAGATATGCGCGCGCGCTCAAAATCAGTTCCTAACAGGTACTAACTACTGACGACACACCGACGCTAGCACAAAATAGTTCGAACTACCCACCTAATGGATAAAATCGAAAAAAATTGAACGTGCGTGGGTCGATTTTACTAAGGATTTTCGGTATTTTCAACATCAAATATCTTTTTTCCTACATAAGTTACAAAGTTGCTCCCATACAAAAAATATCTACGTTTTCAAAGACCTTTCGAATGGTACCAATTTCAACTTGCTACAAACTGGGTACGTTCAGACCCATGTTCTTTAAACATGACGGCCGTAGTTCCAATTTTCGCCATTTCACAGATAAGTTGGTAGGAGTGTAGTTCTGTGACGGACGGACAGACTTAGCCACACCATAAGGGTTCCTTTTACCATTTTGGTACAGAACCCTCATAAAAAGAGGGTCGTCTTCAATTTAAAGTTGATACCTACTTGAGATTTGTTGTTAATTTGAGATTGAATTAACTTTATATCTGTGGTAGGTATTAAGAAAAGTTGTAATTACAAGTTTGATCTTTCTTCTATTCACTAAAAGGGATTAAATTTCAAAGGGATTTAATTTATATTTATACACATAATCTAATATACTTTTCCTATATTTTCAGGGATGGTATATTGTCACATATGCATTGGGTATTTATCATTTAAACTTGTTTATTGCATTCCTGACACCGAAGATTGATCCAGCCATGGACTTTGATGGTAAGAATTTTGTATGTTGTAATTAGTGCAACCGTGAGACACACACTAGTTTCTGGCATACCCTCTTTTTTGTTATTTCTATGTACCGTGCGTGTTTCATGTAAGTGCTAAATAAATTTTATTTTTTCATTCTATTCTTTATTGTTCTATTGGTACCTACTCGTCCTCCAATGAAGACAAGACTTCCAAACCAAGCATAAGGTTGTGATTTCAAACCCCACTTTTTGCTATCATCATTCATTCAACCTTTGAACAAACAAATATTAATTAATGAGTTTGTTTGGGAGACTTTTATTTCAAAAAATCTTTTGTCACAATTATTTTATTAATTATAGTAACTAAACTGATTAAAAAAAAAGCTGGGAAAAGAGGTAAAATTTAAAAGTTTGTAAAGGGTAGGTAATCTGGAAGTACTGATTATTTACTAATATTAGTGGCTAGTAATATTAATAATTTGTAAATGTTTTAGGTGATGATGATAATGGTCCTGCCTTGCCAACAAGAGCTACTGAAGAATTCAGACCATTTATCCGCAGATTGCCAGAATTCAAATTTTGGCTTTCCGTTACCAAGAGCACATTGATAGGTTTCTGCTGTACATTCATAGATGCTTTTAATATCCCAGTATTTTGGCCAATATTAGTAATGTATTTCATTACCCTGTTCTGTATTACTATGAAGAGACAAATCAAGGTAAGAACTTTTATAAATCTTAAAGGTGGTTTTATACCGGTGAGGCGAGGCGTGGATGAGATTGGCGTGAATTAAAATCACGCTGACCCTTTTACACCAAAAGATGGGTGGCGCGATGGTCAGCACTACCTCGCGATGTCACGCGCCGACCATCGCTACCTCGCGCTGTCACGCGCCGCCCGACCTGCCGAGTCTCGCGTGCGTAGGGCAATGGCTCCAGTGGATGAATACGCGAATTACAAAAAAATATTACTGTAGGTTGCCATTGATGCATCCCCTAGCTAATTTTAAGTGTAAAGAATACATTCTAAAATTATTTTTAGGTACTTTTTACCATATAAGATAGGTAGATAGGTATTTTAGATGTTTATTAATAATTCGTAAAATACCCAAAAACTCCAGTGAATGAACGTAATTTGTTAGTAAATGAACACAATAAAAAAAAACAAGTGAATACATATACCTACACAATAGGGAATATGCATGAAAAACATATTTATCATCTATACAGTTTATCTAAAAATATACAAAAATGTAATACATAAACAGTGAAAATCGCGCAAGATGTAAACGCAATTAAAACTGTCCGGCTATTGAGGTAATATTTTTTTATAGGTCCCCAAGTAACATGTATAAAATTTAGCTTTTACCTATACTATAACGAAAGTATAATTATATTTATTAAACTTTAAGGGTGTCTAGTAGGGGGCAGCAACTGTTATAAGTGTCCGGCAATTTATGTGGAGATTTCTAAAGTTATCCCGAAGAAAATATAAAAATTTGAACTTTATACTTTAAAGAATTTAAGGGACTATTTTATACACCTTTACTACCTTTTATCTGCCCAAGTAACCACAACTTAAACTCAGTCGCTGGTCGGTCTTACCTGTACCTATGGACATGCACAGAAAAACTTTCAGCTTTTATAAAATAACGAAGGTCTGGCCGTCGTGGGCTCTTGCTCTATAAGGAATCCTTCGGAAAGAGTTTTTTATTATTTTTGTTATAGCGGCAATAGAAATACACAATCTGTGAAAATTTCAAGAGTCTGCCTATTACGGTTAATGAGATACAGCCCGCTGACGGACGGACGGACGGACAACGGAGGATTAGTAATTAGGGTTCCGTTGGTTACCCTTTGGGTACGAAACCGTAAAGTAGAAAACATACGGGAGGTGAATACAAATAGGCAAAAAATAATAGATCCATCTAGCTCTCCTAGGCCACAATCCCAATTTCACTGTCCGAAGAATCGTCATCTTCACCAGGGTTCGTCAGCTTCGCCTAACTCGCTAATATTTTTGTATTCTACCATCCATTTTATTAGTACCTACCTACGTAATATGTATTATTATCAGAGGTCGGAATTAGGTAGCGTGAGAGTTTGTTGGCCACTTCTTCTCCACAGCTAAAACACTAGGAAGTGGTGACGGGTGGGCATTTTGGGGGATAGTATTTTGTAAAACTTGACGTTAAAAAGTGCTGGCTCTCAGCCTAATTTGAATAAACGAATATTGATTTTGATAGAGTTATTTATGTACTTACACTGATTTCATACAGCGAAAGACTAAAGTGGATATGTCTCAAATCCAGAGATTAATTTTAAAGAGCAAAAAATCCCATGGTTTATTAAATAAAAAAGTTATTTACCTAATTCCGACCAATGATTATTATGGAAAAAGTTAAAACATAGAATATCCTAAGTTAAATATAGGTACTAAGTACATATTTGAAAAAAAAAAATCTTTCATATTTTTGGGTTTTTTTCGATTTTATTGAAAAAAAAAACATTAAATATAGGATACTGGCAATAAATTTTTTAATTCGCAAAGTGCTTAAGTGTTTATTCACTGGAGCCATTACCCTACGCGCGCGAGACTCGGCTGGTCGGGCGGCGCATGACAGCGCGAGACATCTTTCGGTGTAAAAGGGTCAGCGGGATTTCAATTCACGCCAATCCCATCCACGCCTCGCCTCGCCGATATAAAACCGCCTTAATTCACTTTGTTTGAAAGTTTTCCATTTTCATTTTGTTATTAAAATTGCGGCGCTTAATGACACTGCCATGTGTAGAGGACATACAAAAAATAATGAAATATTGTGTCCTAAAGAAATGAGACATTTGCGCTTCCAACTATCACAAGGTAACATAAAACTTAGGGTACCTTAATCCTGGTAATTTTTCGTTTATTCAAGTGTGGTCTCGTCTATGCCAACAATCCAGTTTCAGCAAGTGCTTAAAGCATTGTCTGCCAGACAAATAGACACAATAGAAAATGCATTGTTTGTCGGTCACCGGTGACCGACGCGGCAGTGAATGTGTCATCATCATCTGCTTAGCCTTTTCCCAACATTGGGGTTGGCTTCTAGTCAAACCGGATTCAGTTGAATACCAGTATTTGACGTGGAGCGACTGCCGACCAGACCTCCACAACCCGTTAACTGGGTAACACGGTACTCAGCAAGTGCTTAATGCGACTGCTTAATTTAAAAAAATAGTGAACACAACTGCCTAAATATTATTATTTAGGCAGTTGTGTTCACTATTTTTTAGCAGCACGCATTTTGCTGATGTCGACCTGTGGATGGGTTACCGTTACATATTGAGACTCCTCGGTGCCTCGGAAAGCAAATTAAGCCCTGGCTTGGAGATCCAGATGATGACAGAAAACCTGACAAGTCTAGTCTATGGGTACCGTTTTACGGTGTGACCCAGTTACTGAGTTGTGAAGGTTAGGTAGCTCCATGTAAAACAATGATACTCAGATGCATTTGGTTAGACTGCAATTTAACCCCAATATAGCAAAAGGCTGGGCAGATTGAGACAACTACTCACTACAAAAAAATCTGGTACATGTGGGTAGAGGAACCCATAGCAAGCAGTATCATTGTGTCCCGCAACCAAAGAATGCACTGAGCGTTTGAATCTATTGAATACGGGCAAAAAAGAGTTGAAAACTAATTAGTACGAGTACCTACATCATCGCTAAAGCGTTCAGCCCGTAATAGACTTTTTCTAGAATTTTGATTGAGTCACGTCACACGATTGAAGGAGCAGATAAGTTCTGCACGTTGACATAAATACTGAAAATATGTATATTGCTGCACAGTCGGTTTATATTTTTACATAGTGACATGTGGGCTGGGCTTACTTCATTTCCTACCTACGTTTTGCCGAAACTTTGCAAAGGCAAGCACAATATAAATGTAGATGGCCGAGTGCATATTTGCAATGCCGCTAATAGGGTATTTTATACACGCGTGACGTCATATTGCTTGGTAAAAATGTACCAATTTACCAAGCCAGATGACGTCACGCGTGTCTTCAACCCGCTGTATCTCCTTTATTTTTTGTTTACATGAAAAAAGAAAAAAAAACGTGTCGAATATTTTTTGAAAATTTATTAGACGGACCAATTAGATTTTTTTAGTAAAATACCCCATTATATTTATTTATTATTAATTATTCAACTACACACACGAATAAGAAAGTTAATTTTTATGTCATTATTGATTTTGTCATGGAGTATCCGGGACTCATTTTTATACCCCTGAGAAATGCGTTCGAGGCGTGAAGCGCACACAGCTTATTACGAATGTGGTGTTAAAAACATATTACACTAACTCGTCCGCGTGGTAACTATCCCACACGACCACACTACCAAATCTATTACTTAGATTAGTACGAATTTGGTTGTTTGGTTCTGTCTAATATATAAATATCAATTTCTGTTCGTTAATCTCGTAAAACTCCAAAACGGGTTGACCGTTTTTTGTGTTCCTTGTCAGGGCGAGGTTTGTTCAAAAGAATATTAAAAAAAAAGCTGTACCCGTCGGAAGCCGTGGCGGGTAGCTAGTATAGATTATTATTAAGTAGCACTTCGCCCGCGACTTCGTTCGCGCGGGTTTAGTAGGTAATCCACGAACTTCATCTCCATAAGTCCTCCCTCTATAAAGGGTAACGTGTAAATTACTTATAATAGACTCCCCTTCTTATCGTGTGGGCAGTAAGGTCTAACGACCACACACATCTAAGTGTCAGAGTTTCTAAACCGCCTCAATCGAGTATTATTATACCCGTCATAACTTATAAACGAAAGGTCCGATTAGCATAATTTAAATTGTAATTTACGTACACATAACCAACCTAAACCGCCAAACCATTTAAATGGATAAGGATTATTATCATATACCAAAATCACCACAATTCCGTTCCACCCGGGTTTTTATCGAATAATTTGAACAAAAAGCGGTTATTGTGACTTAAACATAATAGTTAGATATATACCCTCGCGGACTTTTTTCTGGATATTGATGTCTTCAGTAAAACTGTAGTACATTACTTTGCTCCATTGTCAATAGTTTACGCAGCGTACGCGATATAAGGATATTTTTCACACCTTGGGTTACATTATCGAAGTTTTCATACGGATCCCTAACTTTTTTGAAAATATTCTATAGCCCATGTTCATCAGGTATAATGTAGGATTCTAATGTTGAAAGAACTTTTCAAATCGGTCTAGTAGTTTCGGAGCCTATTCAATTCAAACAAACAAACTTTCCTGTTTATAATATTAGTGTAGATATTATAAATGTGACAGTAAATCTGTCTGTTTATTTCTTCACGAATGAACTAATTTGGCACACAGGTAGACCATGTCCTAGAATAGAACAAATGATTCTCATTTATCCTGGACGTATTTTCTCTTGGCCTAATTTACGGCTTTTCGGCAAGTGAAACCGCTAGCAGAAACTAGTTTCATTTAATCCTGTTCAGCCGTTAGGTGTTTACAATATTAGTACCTACGGCTTTTATTTTAAGTATGAAGGAGTGCATTTACTAACATGTTTGTTTTTTCTCCACAGCATATGATCAAGTACCGGTATCTACCTTTTACTCATAGCAAACCAAAGTACAAAACTGTGGATTCTACCGTTACTGTGAACTGACGATATACGTTTGTGTATAAAAACAAGAACCTTGAAAGAGTCTTAGTTTAATTAACTTAAAAACTGTTGTATGCAAATATTTCTAGAAATACAGTTTTTATTGTATGTTTCTTCATGTTTAAGTTATTTTTATTATAAGTTAAGTAAATGGTTTGACAAATGCAATATTATGTTTATTACGAAAGGACTTTATTAATTTTGTTAGTTAAAACAGACAACCCCCTCCCACTCCAAAATGTATGGATTCGAGATTTTTTAAACGGTAGCTACTAATAAGCACTTTGTTAAAAAATAAAAAAGTACGTCTTGGACCATGCACCATAATTATGCATTCACTGTATCGAATCTATAAACTGCAAAATATTTTTTACTTCATCTGCAATTAAAACTTCAGTGTTTCACCAACGTTCATAATAAGAATTAAGTTTTTTTTTAAACTTAAGCTTTCCATGGGATCCAACAACATATCATCTAAGTTACATGTAAAGTGGCACCACTGTTTATTTTGCTATAATTTGAGTACAAGATGAGAGGTATCTACTACCTACATAGAATATCATCATCATATTAGCTAAAAATTCTTTTCTTTCTTTCGTAGTTATTTTGTACCTTGTAGTGTTTTGTTTTTGGAAGTCGGTTGTATTTTTTGTAAAAACGTTTTTATTTTTCACTTTTTAGTAGTACCTACCTGCGTACCCATCAACAGCGTATCGGCGCAATGATATTTTAAGAACTGGTGTAAACACTAAAAATACATGCGATTTCAGCAATCCTTGTCCATTTGCTGTCATTTATTGAAGAGTTCCGTTGCCGACCTCCGAAGTTCTTAATCAGATCTTCATCAAATTGAAATGGAACCAGTCTGAGAAAATATTCTTCCAAACAAAAAAGAATCATCCAAATCGGCTGACAATTGGCGAAAATATCGCTGAACAAACATTTTTCATGGGATCTCATCATCAGAACCTAATTTATACCTTTCATCATCAGCTCAGCAACATGAGATGATGAGTACCAGACACAAATATCTGAATTGCGTTAGAAAGTTAATGAAAAAAATTGTATGTGCCTATAAAATTTGAGGGTTGCCCTCGATTTTCATGGGATCCCATCATCAGATTCTGACTTGGTGACAATGGGACCAATCGGGAAGTATACCCTTTCAGATGAAACAAGAATTTTTCAAATCGGTTCATAAATGACGGGAGTTATGAGGTAACAAACATAAAAAAAATACAACCGAATTGAGAACCTCCTCCTTTTTTTGAAGTCGGTTAAAAAGACATCCACTGCTGGACATAGGCCTCCCTCAAGTATCGCTACAACACCCGTTCCTGTGCGTTTCGTATAACCTGCCTCAGCGTATGTATGTGCTCTACGGTGCCTTTTCGGAATCCGGCTGGTTCGGGAGACTGGAAGTCGTCGAACCTGCGTGCGAGACGGTTCGTGATGACTCTGGAAAACAGCTTGTATACATGGCTCAGGCAGCAGTGAGATGAACCCGTAATTCTTAAGCAGGGTATTGTCTTAAAGTGTACTACCACACCTCCGCTCCATGCCTGTGGCGTTTTCCCCTCGAGTATGACGGAATTGAACAATTTCTGAAGGGCCATAAGGACACATTTTCCACAGGAGTAAGGCTGTAATTCCGTTGTTCCGTAGTTGATTTGAAGCTGCTTCAGAGCCATCCTAATCTCATATAGACTGACTTCGAGATATTTTCGGTATAGTGTAGCTAGATTTGCAGCGGGTTTACCATAGTATGTCTCGATGTCCCTCAGAAGCTCCGATTTGGCATATACGGTTCTGCCATCGTTCGCTCTTCAGTTTCGTGAGCTGGCTCTGCCCAACAGACAGATCTCATGCAAAGATCTTGGAGCCCTTATTCCGCTCTATTGCTTCTTAAATTCTTTCAGTACTAGAGCGGTGGAGGTCGTTTTTCAAGGACTTTGAGATCAGTCTATTGAGCTGCCGGTATTTGCACGCATCGTCTGAAGCCTGCTGAAACATAGAGGGATATGTCTCTCCTTCATGAGCTTTGACGAACCCATCGTTGAATTGGTTCACGGAGCTCCCTTTTTTTTAAAAGATGGGAAATCATCAAATGGCTCCTCCCGCTCTGGGTGAAGCAGGAGGGAGTGTCAGACTCTTACTGACTAAAACCCATCCGTGTTCCTCCTAGTACCCTTTGCGTTCCAGGGCTACGGCCTCTTTCGAACAGATTCCGCAGCCCCAGCAGTCACGGAGCTCCCTAGGCACTCGAAACGATTGAAGTTCGAACTGGACAGGACAGAGCATAGACTTCGTCGTCGAGACCTTTCCACCTTGATATTTAGATAAAATTTTGCTTCTTATCTGGCGATCACTTCTGGTTTTCACCTCGTTGATCACAGAGACATCATTATTCAATATCTGCTTTTTCTTCGACATTATGAAGTTAATCTCATTTTTAGTTGTACCGCCGTCGGGGCTCTGTCAGGCCCACTGCCTTTGCTCACTTTTTCTCCATAAAACTGGCCAATAGGTGTCCGCAATGGTTCCGACGTCCAAATTACCCCACTCGCAGCTCGTCACCATCTTGTTTGCCCAGTTTCGCGTTGAAATCCCCATGACCACGTTGAAGTTTTATGACTATGCATGGCTCTGGATATATTCTCATAAATGATCTCTATTTCGTCGTTATTGAGAGATCATTGTACTCACCATGGGACCAAGCCAGACACCGCGAAAAAAAAAGTAACTGTTCAGTATGTTTTGTCGAGTTATGCGCACATCTGTCTTAAGCATGCCGTGGCCTGAGATTTGATCATCAATCAATAAGGTGGATGCTCCAGGGTAGCCCGCGAAATTCAAATATTTTTATGTTTTTTGCAATTTGCCGGTCAGTGTGAAGCTGTATGTGGACCAAATGCGATCCGCGACCGTAACGCGTATTTATCTAAAGAATTATAACCATTTTAATCATCAATATAGCCCTCTAAGTTCATGTAGTTCGAAAGAATGATTATTTCTGAAATATTCATTCTTTCGAACTACATGAAGGCAAATTGCAAAAAACATAAAAATATTTGAATTTCGCGGGCTACCCTGGAGCATTCACCTTAAGTTAAATCGAGTTGATGTAATGTTCTTTCAGCTTGCGCTTTATGTTTTTACTATTCATTAAGTCTCCTAATGTGTACAGGAATGGGGTAGTCGTTTTTTTTTTTTTGCGTTTTCAGTTTAGGTCCCATTGTAAGTTGTTCATAATGATGAAAACAAATGATTTACAGGTATTATGTTTGTTCTGAGTTGTATATGAGTAAGCAATGCCTTTGTATTCCCACAAACCACGACAGTTGATCTAAAAAGGCCGCAAGGGAACAACTCCTTCCTGCGGTTAGTCGCGTAGCTAGAATAATTTTTTGGAAAATATTAATTTGCTGTTAGTTTGTTTTCTAAGTCTTTGAGCACAGCTTGGCTGTCGATACAAATCTGCGTTGTTGTGTATCCCTAAACGCTTTACGGCCTACTACGGTATATCGCCTAGTGGTAGGTGAAAGTTAATGTTGAGTTCTCGGGTGTGTATACTCTTCCAGAGTATGGAAGTTATCGAGATGGGTCTATAATTTGATTGGTCAGCTCCACTACCCTTCTCAAATACGGCACGGCACTTTTCCCGTCCCAAACGAAAGGCGAAATAAGCGTGTCAATATCGTATCAAATCTTCAGAATGATCCCATCGGGGCCACTAGCCTTGTTCACGTCTAGGTTACACAGTGTGACTCTACAGACGTCCTTCTGATGAATGCGAATGTTCGACATACTCGACTCGCATCTATTAGAAGAAGTAGGGGGCCTCGCGCCACCAGGATCTAAACGTGAAGATTCCGCAAACAAGTTCGCTTTCTCCTCAGCAGAGTGAGCCAGCGACCCGTGGTGGTAGTGAAGGAAGGAAGGAATGTAGTACTTCATTCCCCTCCGCAACACATTCGTCACGGCATCTGCGAAAAACAAGTAGGCTGCCAAGGCTAACATGCGAAGAAAGATCGCATGCCTTACCAATCTGCTGCCCTATATCGTCATAGCCGACAATTGCCTCTCGGATTAGGATCGGGCGGGGAGTAAACGGACACAGACTTCACCCGACAGTGTTCGGAACTACCTAGTGGTGAAGAAATCGACACCGAGTAGCGGTCTGGATCTGTTGTCAGCAAAAGGTCCAAGCAAATGGCAGTGTGCGAATCAACATCCGGCACCCTCGTTGCCTTGCCTCCTGGGCCAGCTGGGTAGGGTTTGACGCTAGCGCTAGCTTTCGCGTCTCTCATCCAGCATGGTCTGTGGACTGATAAGGGAAGAGCCACTCCTGATAGTGGGCGTTGAAGTCCAATTTTGGGCATCCTCATCTGCCGCCTCACTTAAGTGTTGTGTGAGCCCAGTTATCTCCAAATCACCGCTGTGTGAACGGTTGACAAAGGCGTAGACAATTTTGTCCAGAGTGTCCACTAGAACTCATAGCGATGCGAACCTGGAGTCCTCAAGGTTGCGGATGAACGACAAACTTATTTTGTGTACTTACCTAGATGTAAAAAATTTGATCGAGTGACTCGACCAATGCAAATGACAAAAAGGCTTCCTGAATAAAGCTGTTCACTTTTCTTCAAGGGAAAAAATAAAGTATTATTTTCATATGATAGGTGCCTAATAAAAGCTGACACACTACACGTGTAGGGATCAATGCTCAGAAATAACCACACAGCAATAACATGGAAGTTATGATAATTTACGGTGCTAGCCAGCATTCCCATCTAATTTTAGCAAATTAACATCGTAACCCAGTATCATCCCAGTCTAGAGACAAGAATAGACGTTTGACAGTTAATAATACCAAACAATTGGTAGGTACATGCAATACCTACATACCCCTGAAATAAAATGTAAAAATAGTCGCTACAGCGATAAAAATAATGTTGGTAGGTATGTATCTAGCTGTTGTTTTGGGCAACAGCCCGTTATCCAACTAACTACTTATAGTACTCATTACTTACGACTGACCCACATCGTTGTAATTTTGATATAGATTCAGCATCAATTAGACCATTGACATTGGCAATCTTCTATCTTTCTCTACTCTGCTATCAAATAGGACTTCTTAGATTTTGGTGACTGTAGTTAAGAAAATCCTAATCAAAAGGCAGAAAGAGTGCTAAAATGTTCGAGCTTGCTTTGCCTACTCTTGCTGCATGTGTTCTTATCATATCTTACCTTTTCTGTATCTAATGGAGATAGGGGGCACCACAGGTGTGGATTATTTAGGGCATCAAGAAGTCTTAATCCGGCACAGATTGTGGTGTTATGTCCTCTCTCTGAGGAGTGGCTAGGGAGGTGCCATGGTTTCCGCACCTTCCGCCTGACGCAGGTACTCACCGGAGTCGGTTCTTTCGAGAAGTACACGATGGAGCATATAGTCGAGGTCTGCTCTGCTAGGGCAGGGCACCGTCGTGTCCTTGTATAGGCGATCGGCAGCGGCGACCTCTCGCGGCTTTCTTTGGTTCAATCCATCTGGAGCGAGAAGGCATGGGAAGCAGTCACCTCCTTCAGCAAAGAAGTGTCAGTATCTAAAGTAAGCTAAGGAGGAGATGGGACGCGTGAGGGGGAGGCAAACCTCACGCCCCAACTACCTGACTAGCAGGAGATCCTGATCTGCGGCCGGCTAGTGACGGTTGGCTTGCCGGCCGATAAGGACCAAGCCCGAGTCGATGGTGAGTTGTGTTCCAACGCGCGCCTCAAAGAGATTTCAGCATAATTAACGGAGCATGCAAGAGCCCGTGCCTGGTACTGGCCGGGTTGCAGAATTGTTTGAAAGAGCGGCCTTGGAATGCAAAGGGCATTTTGAGTCCGCCACTAAACACGCGAATCAGTCACAGGCGAGAACTGCACAGTATTGACGAAGGCTAAGCATAGATCGTCAGTTCGAACCCAGACCCAGGAGAACCTTTTGTTTAGGGCTGCCACTTTTATTTGGGAGAAAATTTGTAAATCATTGCAAAAATATATTGCAAGAATATAAAAGAATTTACTAAAAGTATTTGGTAAATTCTGGAAAAAAAGTAGTAGGTACTTATGTAGGTGCACGTTCGTTAGTTACTTATAAAAAATATTTAAAGTATGTTCTCTTTTCTGTTTTTTTTTTTGAGATGCCTATGCAAGCACCATAATCAGAATATCATTCCCTGTTTTTATTTTTATGGCCCAAATTTACTAAGAAACACATTATAGTTTAATGAATGACGGAGTTGGCCTGTCAGGCCATTTGGTTTTGCAGCCTAGCCCAGCTATTCACAAAAGTTAAATGAAAAGAAAGAAATATATATAAATGCAAGAGCGAGCGAAGCAAGTTCGAATATTCTAACTCCTCGCTTCAGAATGGATACTTTTGTTAACTTTTCATACAGAAATAGGAGTCGAACTGTGGACTTTATGCTGAATGGATTTAGAAAATATGAAAATGAATATTTTGGCCTAGAATGAAAATGTTGGTGCCTTCAAACAGCTTTTATACTTACTAATGTATTTTGGCCTAGAATGAAAATGTTGGTGCCTTCAAACAGCTTTTATACCTACTAATGTAGTTTGGCCTAGAAGGCTCCTCAATCTTTGAGTTGATAAGCGTTGAAAATGTGGTATTTTTCTATAACATACAACGTGTAACAGAATCTTAAGGAGATATTGTACTCATAATTGTGACCAACTTAAAAACAAACTCTGAAATCGCGAAAAAGATCAACTGCTCCATACATTTGTATGCGCATATTCTACAAAATGTCAAGAACTGTTTTTATTTTGCGATTTCGGAGTTGTTCTCATGCGTTTATTCTGTTACACGTTATATACAACGAGTAACAGAACAAACGCAATACCTCTTAAGGGGCCATTGCACTCATCATTATGAAAAACTTTTACTTAAAAACAATCCCCAAATCGCAAAAAAAAATCTGCTGTTCAGTACATTTTGTCGAGTTATGCGCACAGAAACGTATGGGGGGGGGAGTCGAGTTTTATTTCGCAATTTCAGTGTTGTTCCCATAGTGAAAGTTGTTCATAATTATGAGTTTAATGACCCCTTAAGAGGTATTGCGTTTATTCTAATAAAGGTTAGAGAGATAGGTAGGTATTGTAATAATTGGACCCTGTAATGCAGAAAAGATCCAACCAACGTTTCATTACTTTTGAGTAAATGCAGTTTAGCGTTAGACAGAGAATAAAAAATCGTATGATAAAGTATCTATTTGAAAGTTAGTAGTGTAATAGGCCATAACATATAAATTATTAACATAAACATATTAATTTAACTCGTATTTACAAAAAAATTTGGTTGGATCTGTCCAATTATAGTATGGGTGGCAACCCTACTTTTGTTACAATCGTGAAATTAAATTATATTTTTCTTCATGATTAATGATTAATAATAAATATGAGAACTATAAATTGGACACTAATATTTTTCTCAAGCAAATACATGTATTATTATAAAATTGGGTGGAGCACCTTTCTGACCAATTCATATTTCTGCAATAGCAACATTAACCACATACAATGTTCCAAGGGCGTTGCCGAGAGGGTTGGTTTGGATTCTGTTGGAATGATGAGGTTCCGTTCGAGTTACATACTCTGAGGTCTGAGGTGGTTAACCATAGACGAAGCCAAAAATATTCTCTTGCTTTACGATTACAGATTAAAAAATGTGTACAAATCGGTACAAATTATGAAAAGGCTGATATCCATCTTTAAACATTACTACTATTACAGGGGTAGATAAGCGCACACACTCTGTTTCATTCGAAAACCATCTCAGCCTTAGCCCGTGGGCCTAAGCACAGGTCTAATATTGAGTTGTGAATATTGACTTAGTTTTTTTGAAAATACTTCTTTGGGACGACTTTTTTAGAAACTTATTATGATTGAGAATGGACAATAATATATTGTATTTGTAGATTTTTTTACAATCTTGGTTTCTTGAATCAGAATATAACATTTTTTGCTATTTAGGAATGTATTATAAAGTTTAATTAATTATTTTAGTAAATCACGCGGGCCGCGCTCTGAAACAAGTCCCGCAAAAAAGGCTATATTTGACACACCTCATGTAAGTTTTACCTTTCTCTACATTCCTCCCTTCGTATCCTTTCGGAGTTCGGACACCTTATTAATTTCCGTAACATTAAAGCCACAATATGCCTTGACGACGTACACTGACATTATTTATGTTAGATAATAATTAAGTCTACTTTGCCGTGATGCTTTGCACTGTTTGCGTTGCTTTTTTGTTTTGTTTAGTTTTGTTTTGCACTGTCAAGTGCAAAACAAAACTAAACATGGTTCATGCAGATTTATTGCAATAAGGGAGGGGGTAACAACAGGTCAAGTATTTGTGATTTTTTCTACGTTTGAAAAACAAGAAGGTAACATTAGTTTTATTAGTTCCTCTTTCAGCCACGCGGGTCTGGTAAGTTTGTAGCATTCAAAATTTCAATGTAAATTTTGCGGATTGCGGTAGCTGTTGATGTGGATGAGGGTATGTGGCTAAATAGAAAACAGCTGCGTCGATCGATTGAGGGTTAAGCTTCGTTTCTCTAGACTGGTGGCAGGCTTGGCGGATTGGTGAATGTTTCAGAAAGCTCGGCGCTTGTGCGTCCGGTGGAGGGCCACTTTGTTAATTTTGCAATGCAATAAATCTGAATACTAGACTGACCAAAGGGTTAATTACAAACTAGGAGCCTTTAGAGAGCTTTATAATATTATTGAAATTAAACGGAGGTTTTAATTTCGAGGTGATAAATCGCAATAACACATTACCTATTAAAAAAAAAAACACTTTATTTTTCAAATATATTTTTATTTTTATTCGGAATGTTCAATCTTTCATTACGATTTCATGAAAACTCAGAATAATTTGGTTCAATTTTTTTTTTTCATAAATATAAATTTGTTAGTAGTTTTTATTGTGTTACATAAACATACGTGTGCCTGTAATGGTTTATTTAAAGACCATACTCCATACTGGCAACTGTTCCTTAAATTGCCAGTGTTACTATTTAATGATATTTTCAAAAGTAATAAAACGCGCTCGATATCCCTGTTTATTTTATTGACCACTCGCCAGATGTTTGCGCATTGTTTTCCAGTGCGCAGTAGTTTCTCTGTCGTGAAATCGGGATTCTGTTTTAGTATTATATCTATTCTGCCATTTTGAAAATAGTGGCGTGTATGGATTAGACCTAGTGTTTTTTATGTGACAAATATGTCCGGGAGCAATGATAAAGTGTCGACTACGCAGCGTATGATTCAAAGTGTTGCTTTCCCTCCCAGTCGCAAGCTCACTGTATCGGAAGTATTCGATGAAAAAAGTGGAAAGCCTCTACCTGAGGTGTTGAAGCAACATTTTATCTTAGAAGGTCGGATCGAGGAAAATGCAGCTTTACGAATCATCCAAGATGGTGCCACCTTATTACGATCAGAAAAAACTATGATCGAGATCGATTCACCGGTGACTGTATGCGGAGACGTCCATGGTCAGTTTTATGATTTGATGAAACTGTTCGAGGTGGGAGGCTCTCCTTCTTGTACCAAGTATTTATTCTTAGGTGATTATGTCGACCGAGGTTATTTCAGTATAGAATGTGTTCTCTACCTCTGGGCTTTGAAGTTGTGTTACCCGAAGACGTTATTCCTATTACGCGGTAATCACGAATGCCGACATTTGACAGAGTATTTCACTTTCAAACAAGAATGCAAAATCAAATATTCTGAGAAGGTTTATGATGCATGTATGGACGCGTTTGACTGCTTACCTCTTGCTGCTCTTATGAACCAGCAGTTCCTATGTGTGCATGGAGGGCTGTCTCCTGAGATCAACAGCTTAGATGATATTCGTAAACTAGATAGATTCAAAGAACCACCTGCATTTGGAGCTATGTGTGACCTACTGTGGTCTGATCCTTTGGAAGACTTTGGAAATGAAAAGAATGCAGAACATTTCTCGCACAACTCAGTCAGAGGTTGTTCATACTTCTATAGCTATGCAGCTTGTTGTGATTTTCTTCAAAGAAACAATTTACTGTCCATCATACGTGCTCATGAAGCTCAGGATGCTGGCTACCGGATGTATCGTAAAAGCCAGACCACAGGATTTCCCAGTCTCATTACTATTTTCTCTGCACCTAACTACTTGGATGTCTATAATAACAAGGCTGCTGTTCTAAAGTATGAGAACAATGTAATGAACATTAGACAGTTTAACTGCTCTCCCCACCCATACTGGTTGCCCAACTTCATGGATGTCTTTACCTGGTCTCTTCCATTTGTGGGTGAGAAGGTTACAGAAATGCTGGTCAATGTGCTAAACATTTGCTCTGATGATGAATTGATGTCTGAAGGAGATGATGCATTGGAGGAGGCAAATCTCAGGAAAGAAGTCATCCGTAACAAGATTCGTGCCATTGGCAAGATGGCTCATGTGTTCTCTGTGCTTCGTGAGGAAAGTGAATCTGTGCTACAGCTAAAAGGGCTCACTCCTACTGGTGCTTTGCCATTGGGTGCTCTTTCTGGTGGTAAAACTTCTCTCAAGAATGCCCTGCAGGGCTTCTCTCCAAATCATAAGATAACTTCATTTGCTGAGGCAAAGGGGCTGGATGCCATAAATGAGCGCATGCCTCCTAGGCGTGACGGCCAGCGTACACCAGATGCACAGGAAAAGAAGGCGCATGTAAACAGCAACGCACATTCGTGAAGTGCTAGCTTCTACTTCTCTTCGATCCTTACATTTTGATCCACAATTATAGTGGTAGTGAAATATGTGTGACGGAGACTCAGCTTTTGGAATGATATTTCACATTCATAATAACTAGGTGGATTTGAAGGGAATTGTCGTAATGAATACAAAATATTTTAAAATTTGGATTTAACTTTTTTTCAATAGTTGAAGTTAAAATTTCTCTTAAGATATTACCTCTCGATATTTAAATAAAATATATCAGATCTGCAGGCAACAAATTTATTTAGTCAATTAAATATTAAGGTATGCACATTTATTTATAATGCGCTGCACTGTTTAATTTTTGGTAATGTAATTTTAAAGTTTTCATATGAAAAGACATGATATTGTAATGTAAATTAATTCAGATTGTCTACTTATACTCTACATTGTTATCTACATTAGTGAAAATTAGACATGTCTATAATTTTCAAAGCATAATTAGCTGTGATATTAAGCGACGATCAATGTATTATTTAATAGCAATCTGCTAGTGGAGTACAGGCATGTTCATTGGCTAATCATGCATTGAAATCTGTAAAATAAGTGGAGAAGTTCTCAGCTTGGGCGTGTCTTTATATTCTATTAAGTAATAAAATTAATTATGTACTATAGTGTGCAGCACATGGTGTGTTGTTGCCGTGCGTGTGTGCTGTGTAAATATGCCTTGTGCGTACACACACGTTATTGCAGCTTTAACACTTGAGATAAATATTACTCTCTTTAATATCTTTGCTACAAGTTGTACTTAATTGTATTTTATTGTACAAAATATATTAAAATTACTATCTATGAAATATTACTTAAAATTAATTTATAATAATATATTTGGGTGTATGCTGGCCCCTTGTTGCCTGCATGCAGCTGAACTTGTATGCTGGAACATCACATATTAAAGTTTCTTAGCCATAATGTTTCGGTATATAAGGTGTAGTGGCTGGTCTAATTGCAGATTTTCTTACAGCTTCTATTCCAAATTTCACTTAAATAATAAAAATAAGGTTTAATGACCTATGCACTGTTGGAAAATCTCTTTTGGTCTGCCAAATAATCATTAATTGATGCAATAAGTTCATATTGTGAATACTAAAAGTGGCTTACATCATTTTCAAAGTCAGTACTAAGTATTTTATCTCAATTCAGTGTGTAGTCCTTCATATGTTCTGTACTTTTAAATAAATTTTATCTATGTAAAAAACTAACAATATATTTAATTTTATTTTGTACTAATCATGGGAAGTGTTGTTTTATCCTTAAAAATATATTAACATTGAGCTCCATAATATTATGGTTTCAATACGTCCTTCGCAAGAAATTCAAAGACGCAAAGTATAAATATGTATTCAGATAAGATTAAGCTAGCGAGTAGGCGCCTAAAGGGATCGAAATTGCAAGAGAAAAATCTCATTAGTATTCGTGCTTGACTTATCTTCTAGGATTTGAATATTGTAGTACTACTATTACATAAAAATCGTGACTCGTTAACATAATCGGACGATGTCTCGCGTTGAGTAGATTTAACAACCGCGCAGGGCAATGTGGACAATAACGATCTTAACGCGAATATCTTAACGCCAGTACTGTAACCTTGACGATAGAAACTGTTGTTATGCTAAGCATCGCTTGTAGTCATTTACATTAGTTATTTTTATTGGTTTGGTATTATTTTCCGCAAAGTTAGAAATATTAGGCATTTATTTCAGATGTAGATGAGTTACTATACAGGCAAAGCTAGCTCTTATAGCATTGGGACTTTATAATAATTTCACAGTAGCAGTCGGGACTTCACCCTCGTGCCTCTGAAAAAGCATTGCAATCCACTCGGAGATCAGGCCATAAGGGAAAAGGAACAAAGAGCATACACACCTGCCTAGCCTGTATTGGCATACACACTTTTGCACTTATATCTCCTGCTGCGTACTTGGCTAACCTCCGTTGAGATTGGCCACCATGACCGTAATTTGGTTGGCGGATTACAGTTGGCCGCACGTCAGTGGTAACACAACCACTATAAGCTGATCTCGTATTCCATTGTAACTTCGAACACGTCGCGAGGCCAGGCCAATGTGTTCAAAATAACCGGTCAAGTGCAAATCGGACTCACACGAAGGGTTTCGTACAATTACCTTAATTTTTATTATTTGTTGTTATAGCGGCAATAGAAATTCAATCTGAAAATTTCAACTATCTACCTATTACGATTCTTAAGATACAGCCCGCTGACAGACAGACGGACTGACAGCAGAGGCTTAGTAATAGGGTTCCGTTGGTTACCCTTTGAAACTCTGTATTACGTTAGGCCAGCAGGCTCAGCAGCTAAGTTCATATTTTTTAGCTGAAAATGTAATGATAACACCTTCCTGAGGTACCTGCCAGTCTGAGCTGTAATTAAAATCAATTCAGGATGCTTGTCCCCTTAACTAAAAAAAATCAAACTATTTCTGAAAATACGTCTTCATCTCTAAATATGAGCTGTTCAGTGTTAGTACTACTGTTCAGAGTAAGTACTCTTGGATCCCTTAATACTCTCGTAGGATGGCCTCTTACTCTATAATGTACGCAGATCTATAAATGGGTAAAAAACAGGGGCTATGTTTGATCACATAACCCCTGATTTTACACTTAGTGCGATTATGTTAATGTTAGGTACTTTCCGAATCCCAAATCGGAAATTATTGATTGGTAGATAATTGACTAATGTTAGATGAAATATTATCAGATAACTAGTGCGTTTTGAATTAGGGAGTTTGGGACGATTGGCATAAGGTTCAACGTAGCAGTGTTTTACTTGATTTCTTTAGGTGTTTGGTTATTTGTCGTCGGTGGTGTTATCTTTCTATTTCTTCGCGCACGAAGTCGTCTAGAGTATGTTTATTTATAGAGTTCTCCCCAGTCCCGCTAGTGGTAAGAAACTAGAAAATATGCTACAGACTACCATTTACATTGGCGCAAAGGGGAACGAATTCCGAACGAATCAATTTTAGAGTTCCAATCAACAAGGAACCTTTATAGTTTCGCCATGCGGCCATGTCCGTCTGTCTGTCCACGTTTTAGCTCAGACGTTTAGCATTAGTAAGTTGGAATTTGGTATGGGCACCTTCTTTCTTTAAAGATGGGAAATCATCAAATGACTCCTCGCGCTCTAGGTGGCAGCAGAAGGGAGTGTCAGACTCTTACTGACTAAAACCCATCCGTATTCCTCTTAATGCCCTTTGCGACTCCCGACGCCCCGGACGTCTTCTTCTGTTGCGGCGGCTGGGGCGTGAGATTTCCCTCTCTGGCCTCCTTCGCTAGCCTTAGGTACTGCTTCACAGAAGAAGGTGGCAGCTTCCCATGCCTCCTCGCTCCGGAACATGGATTGAACCATGGCTACGGCTACACTATCGCGTTATCCTACTCATTTCCACCGTCATTTTCATGCATACTTTAGCCAGGAGCCCCGAACACTGGACGATGACGCGTGCCTACATCAACATGGGCCTTTTTTTTGTTAAGGATGGGTAATCATCAAATGACTCCTCCTGCTTTGGGTAAAGCTGAGGGAGTGTCAGTCTCTTACTGACTAAAACCCATCCGTGTTCCTCCTAGTGCCCTTTGCGTTCCAGGGTACGGTGCCTCTTTCGAACGAAGTCTGTAGCCCCCCAGCAGGCACTGGCCCTAGCCCCGTCTTTTGTGCTGACAGCTCTTTGAGGCGCGCGTGGAACACAGCACGCCGTCGACCCGGGCCTGGTTCTGAACAGAAGGCAAGCCATCCAAAGCTCGCCGTCGCAGGCTCGCGCCTACGGTGGCCGAGAATCGCCCTGCGACTATCGCGACGCGCGGGGCGTTTTCTTCTGTTGCGGCGGCTGGGGCGTGAGGTTTCCCTCTCTCTCACACGTTCGGCTTCCTCCTTTGCTAGCATTACTGCTTCGCAGAAGGAGGTGACCGCTTCCCATGTCTCCTCACTCCGGACCATGGCCTGAACCAGGGCCGGAGCGTCAGTGGCCCCTGTGGTGTTTTATGCGTATTTCGCCGTTATCTTGCGTCGATCTGCTAAACATTAGTAGGTATGATTTTTTTATTGTAAATACGAAAAAAATCACTCTGAATACAAATCTTTAATAATTGTGGTGAATTCTAAAATTCCTTCCACTCTGTAAGTACAAGTTTTTAAACTGTAACCAAAGGTTTGCTACCCCTGACTTATAAAATGTGAATTCCAAGGCCAAGGGTTTTGTCGACTTCAATGTTTAATTTAGGATAAAAAGTGGTAGTTCTCTTTATCTATTTTTTTTTTTAAATCAGATTTTAAGTAAGTTCGATGTGACGCGCCAGGTGCGTAATGGCCTCCCGTGATATTTGCTTATGACGCGCCTGGGGCGTCATTGGCCTATCGCGACGTGTGATAGTGTGAGTGACGTCATTCTAAATTCAATATGGCGGACGATCCAAGATGGCGGAATAGTTATTTTATGCACTTCTACAAAATAAGTGTCAAATGAAAGGGTTTGTTGAGAGTAATTAAAAAAATAATGTGACGTCACTCTAAATCCAATATGGCGGAACATCCAAGATGGCGGAATAGTTTTTATGCACTTCCACAATATGAGTACCTTTCAAATGAAAGGGCTTGTTGAGAGTAACTCGAAATAACGAAAAATTAAAAGCAAAATAATCTGTAAAAAAAAAGTTTACTTATTTAAATGCTTCTTTTTTTTTTCGGAATGGGCTTGCTCTTGACCACAATCACGCCTGATGGAAAGCGATAGATGAGGTCTATGATGGAGCGAGCGTGCCCAGAAGATGCCTGTTCACTCTTGCTTTGAAGGGTTAAATATGTGGACGGAGGCAGAGAGTTCCAAACTTTGGCTGTGCGCATAATAAATGTAGAAGAGAAGCGCTGGATACGACTAGTCGGGATATCGACCAAATACGGTATGGTATCCTGCAGTTCGTCTGGTATTCCGGTAGTAAAAGGGCGATGGTGGGATCAGGTCGTGGAGTTCCTGCGCACACTCACCAAAGAACAGTATGTAGAAGATCGACAAGGAGGCAACACTACGCCGATGAGCTAGGCTGTGAAGCTGAGCCACCAACGTCTTGACACCTATAAGCCTTTTTGGTTTGCGTTCAACCGAGTCCAATGCAGCAAGCTGGTATTTTGCTGAGCCATCCCATAAGTGGCTGCAATACTCCATACAGGATCGGACTTGTGCTTTGTACAGACTCAGAAGCTGTCCATGTGAAGTATCGTCTTACCCTATTTAGGATGCTCAGCTTCTTGGCTGCAGTCTGTGCTTTGACTCAATGGTTTAAATTTTTCCTTTAAAATTGATCATAAAAGCTTGTCGCGAGGTTTGCGTAAGTACCTATAAGTATTTAATTAATCAAACCTCGCGACAAGCTTTTATGATCAATTTTAAAGGAAAAAAATATTTACATTTAAATAAAAGCTTTTCTTTAAAAGATTTTTTTGGTTTGAATGTTATGATTGACTAGCACTTCGCCTGCGACTTCATTTGCGCAGATTTAGTTGGTAGTCCACGATCTTCATCTCCCCTCTACCCCTTTAATAGGGTAATGTGTAAATTACTTATTAATAGACTAAACGAAGGGCAGTTCGCTCAAACTGCCACATTTTTCTTACAGAGTATTTTTATACCCGTCGTAACTTTTAAACGATAGGTCCGATTTGAATAATTTAAAGTGTAATTTACATGTACATATACAAACTTTATTATAAAAAAAATGTATTGAATAAGTATTAATATCATGAAACCAAAATCACCACTATTCCATTCCACCCGGGTTTTGATTGAATTATTTGAAGAAAAAGCGGTCATCTATGATAGTTAGATGTATTTTTTAAAACTGTAGTACATCACACTGAAGTGCCCGGTTTTCATACGGATGCCTAACCTTTTTGAAATCGTTCTATAGCTATGTTCATCAGGGATAATGTGGGATTCTAATGGTGAAAGAATTTTTCAAATCGGTCCAGTAGTTTCGGAGCCTATTCATTTCAAACAAACAAATCTTTCCTCTTTATAATATTAGTGTAGATAATGATTTTGTGAAGTTAAATTAAGGCTAGATTTGGTCCCCAAACATCCTGGGGTAGGCCTCAGACAATTCTGGGGAGGGCACGGCCCAAACCTATATACCTACGCCTATGACGTGGAACGAGGTGAAACGAGAAGCTCAAGACTGCCAGCGATGATGAACTACTGTGATGATGTGAAATATTCTCAAAAGTTTTACGCTATGATTTTGCTAGTATTGTGCTATTTTATCTTCGAAAACTTGTGGCTACCTGTGTTTTAAATTAAAGGCTTATGCAGTGTAAAAACTAAAAAGTTCTCTTGGGCAAAACGGGTAGGGGTAAATCGGGTAGGTATCTGCTTTGCCCCTACCCATTTTGTCCTAGGTATGGCTTCGTGAGTTGTTTAGTTTTTAATTCATAAATTAATGAAAAATGAGAATTAGCCTGACAATTTAGGTATTGCCTCTTTATTTTTTAGATGATAAAAAAATAAATTGAAATAAAAAAAACTTTAAAAAGAAAGCTTTTAGGCATTTAAATGCTCTAAAAAGAAGAAAATAAAATTCAATAAAACATTTTTTTTGTAAACATTTTTTCCTTTTTAATTTATTTTTAACTTTTTAGTTAGTTCGAGTTACTCTCAACAAGCCCTTTCATTTGATACCCATATTGTAGAAATGCATTAAAATAACTATTCCGCCATTTTGGATGGTCCGCCATATTGGATTTAGAATGACGTCACACGTCGTATAGTGTATTGTCATCCAAACTAAACATGTACACAAAATTTCAGCTCAATCGGTTGAAGATATCTGCTTCAAAATTGAGTTGCAAGATTCTACCCGAACAAACATATATAGGTACATTGCAAGTTAAATAAAAGCTTTTAACAATATAAAAGAAAAACTGCATCCTGGGACGAGGAAATTATGAAATTGGCAATGGAAAAAGCCGTAAAGACTTCAGCCAAAGGTGCAGCCAAGAAAGACGGCATCAACGTTTAACGCTACGTTTACACGCTTGCCGTGGCTTGGCAAGCGTCTACAAACGCAAGCGTGTGAACGGGGTGTTTGGCATATCTTGCGTGAGCTTGCCGCCGATCCGTAATAGTATCGGTTTTTGAACACAGATCAAAGGAAATTTGCGGCAAGCGTTTGAGACGCATTTACACGTTGGTGCGTGTTTAGTTTCGGTCACAAGCTCGCACTGAACGGACGTTTTTAGTTTTACGCTACGATTGTATACATATATAATTATGGGATCTCGGAAACGGGTCCATCGATTTTCATGAAATTTAGTATGCAGGGGATTTCGGGAGCTATAAATCGATCTAGTTAGCTAGGTTTAATTTTTAGGGTTCAAAACAAAAAATGGTGTGTCTGTCCGTCTGTCACAGCCAGTTTTCTCCGGATCCACTGGACCGATTCAGTTGAAATTTGGTACACATATGGAATTCTGTGACCCAAACACGGACGCGTTACGTAAATTATTAAATTTTTAGTATGGAGGTCACTTTTAGGGGTCAAACTTGAAAATAAAAAAAAACATTTATTTTTAACAATATCGTGTGACATATTAAATGAAAGGGCTTTCTGTGAGGGTTTTAATTGTTTTTTTCATAATTTTAAAATAAATGGTTTTGAAGTTATACAAGAAATTAGACGAAAAATGGCCTTGCCCCCCGAATTATATCCGAAACTACTTAGCTTTAAAATTTTAAATAAAAATGGAGACATATTACATACATTACAGCAAAAACCTATAAGAGGTCTATAGTGTTAAAATAAAATGTTCAAAAAAATTAAATTCGTTCGGAACCCTTTGCACGGGAGTCCGACTCAACCGAAAAATGCCATCATCTAGGTACTGAGTAGTAATTGGTCTTACGGCGAGATTATGACCGTGAGGTGACCTTACTCGAGACCTCACAACTTTAATGTCTACGTCCGTCATGCTTGCCTGTCCGGAACACACTGACGCATTCGCAAGCCGCGCAAGCGTGTAAATGGTTGTGAACGTTTGGCAAGCCTCGGCGAGCGTGTAAATGTGCTATTATGGTACGTTTACACGCTTGCCATGGCTTGGCCCCCCTCGTATGCCTATCAATGGAGAAAGTAAAAAACAAAATAATAATAAAATTTATTGAGCCATTGTTACAAAGATTGCCTTAAAATTAGCTTAAATTAATGTCGGACTGTAACTCTCTTAACTTAATTCGACCAAGCCGCCTCGTAGGAGATCGTGTGATAACCCCTGATGACTCTGACGGCCATCATCCACTACGGCTTCCGCAGAACAGTGATGGTGCTAGCCGTCAGGTCAGCCGCCCAGATCGGGGCTCCATACAGGGCCATGGATCGCACGATCCCCACGTACAACCGCCTGCAGGCAGATTGACAGACCCCCAGATTGGGAAGCAACGTTGACATGACAGCGCCCCGGCCGCGCCTAACAACTTGGGCGCCAGCCGCCGGAAGTGGGGGCCGAAATCCACCTGGCTGTCGAGCACTAATGCCAGGTAGGTACTTCATGGTGGACTCGACAACGATACGGGTCCTCCAATAACTATGCGCCGCCCGCCGGGGGCCACGAAAGGCTATGGCCTCCGACTTGTTGAGGGGCACCTACAGGCCAAGGCGCCGTATGCGGCTCACCACCTGTGAGACCGCGGCCGTTGTCTGTGGGCTGACGAAATACTGTGAAACACGTGCGGACAGGCACGCCGCTCCTTTCTTCCTTTGCATCCGCCCCCGTATTCCTTATAGTTTCACCAATATGACTGTCACGACCGTACCTTGGCACAATCGTACCCAGTTTACCCTACTCGAGGCTGGGTTTTGAAGATGCACCGCTCTGGAAATAGGGGTATAGTTCTTAATATCGACAGACACTATATCGACTTTCGCTGTATCGAAAACGTTCCATCGACGAGTAAATAAATCGACAGTACCTACCCCAAATCGATGGTACGCTACATGGACAGTACAACAAATCGACAGTGCACCAAATCGATGGTACGCTACATGGACAGTACACCAAATCGATAGTACATTGTATCGACATTATACCAATTATCGATAATACGTTGTATCGACAGTACACTACATATATCGAAGGTAAGATGCATCGACTGCACGACCCGAGCCAGAAAACGGAGGAGGTTCTATGTTTGGCTGTATGCATTTTTTAGCGTTCCGTACCTCAAAAGTAAAAACGGAACCCTTTTAGGATCACTTTGTCGTCCGTGCGTCTGTCAAGACCCTTGTTATCTCGGGAACATGTATCGAGTTGGTATCGATACGGCCGTTTATGACGCAAAAAAAGAATATTTCGACACTCTCAAGGGAATCAAACTCATAGGGTATTTCCCGTTGACCTAGAACTATGAAATTTGGCAAGTAATACCGTCTTATACTACAGGTACAGGGAAAAGTCTAAAATCTATACATTTGTAATTAAATCATGAAAAATGAAGTCTTTTTTAATCAATCACCGAGCGTGATAAACCACTGATTGGATTAAAAATTTAAGTACATAAAAAAATTAAGTGTTATCCGAGTAACATTTGGCGTTTACTTCATCAAAATCGACTCACAAAATCAAAAGATATTGAATTTTTAAGTTTAGGAAGAAACTTCATCGAGTGCTAATAAAATAGGTATTTTCATTGAGACTCCGCAATGCCATCTATTGAGAAAAATAGTAGTAACAAATGTGTGAAAAGAACACAAAACGTATTGTTGAGTTGTTACTTTTATTATGTAGTAAAAGATATGTGAACATTTTATTATTTAATCATTATTTATTGTAACAATTGTGAGCTTCTGAGTTTGATCTCATTTTGACAGTTCAACTACATTGTCAAGGTTAAGCTACGCTTGCCGAGGTTGGTCTATGGATGGGTGACCATTTTAACATACCGAGATTCCAGCGTGACTTGGAATATACCAGTCACACGAGTCGATCTTCAAGGTTAAGCAACACTTGCCGAGGTCGGTCTGAGGATGGGTGACCATTTTAACATACATACGGGTCGATCGACCCGTGCGGCTGTTATTAATTACTTAGCTACGATCGATTCTATGAAACCGGTAAAACAGTAATACTAATATATAAAATACGTCGTGACAAGCTGAAATTTGCCATGAAGGTTCCTTGGAGAGTGGCACTAAGAGAGGATTTCCCGATTTTTTTACAGGAACGGAAAAAAACGGGATAATATATGCGCGTACGAAGTCGCGGTCAAAAACTAGTTTATAAACCGTACCTTTTTTTTTTTAAGGTTGTGAAATAAAACCCATCCATGTTCCTCCCAGTGCCCTTTGCGTTCTAGGGACGCGGCGTCTCTTTCGAATGGATTCCGCACCCCGGCAGGCACTGGCCCTAGCGGGCCCCGTCTCCCTTGCTGACAGCTCCTTGAGGCGCGCGTGGAACACAGCGCGCCACCAACCCGGGCCTGGTTCTGATCGGACGGCGAGCCACCCAAAGCTCGCCGTCCGCAGGCCCGCGCCTACAGTGGCCGGAAATCGCCCTGCGACCCCCGACGCCCGGGACGTCTTCTTCTGTTGCGGCGGCTGGGTCGTGAGGTTTCCCTCTCTCTAACACGTTCGGCCTCCTCCTTTGCTAGCATTACTGCTTCGCAAAAGGAGGTGATCGCTTCCCATGCCTCCTCGCTCCGGACTATAGATTGAACCAGGGCCGGCCGCGAGAGGTCGCCGCCGCCGATCGCCTCAACGAGGATCCGGCGGTTCTCCGCCCAAGCAGGGCAGACCTCCACCGTATGCTCCACCGTGTCCTCCGGGCGATCCTCGCAGTGATGACACCCGGGCGTCTCCTCCCGCCGAATCCGAACCAGGTATCTCCCGAAACAACCGTGTCCGGTGAGTACCTGCGTCAGGCGGAAGGTAAGGACGCCGTGACACCGCTCCAGCCACTCCTCAAAGAGGGGATTAATCGCCTGGATTGTGGCGTGCCCAGCACTGGGTTGCGACAGTCGCTGTCTCCATACCGCCATGAGATCTTGCCGGAGCTCCGTCCGCCTTGCCGCGATTTGCCGCGGCAGAGGAGTCTCGCCCCGGCGTAGCGCCTCCACGCGCCACTCGTAAATGAGCGCGAGGGCTCTCGCCTCCAGATCCCATGGCGGCAGTCCGGAAAGGAAGCTCGCTGCCTCGCCAGAGACCGTGCGGTATCCCCGGGCCAGCCGGATGGCCATGACCCTCTGGGATGCGTTGAGGTAACGGGCAGGTCGCTTCCTCAAAGTAGGCGCCCACACTGGCGCCCCATAAAGGGCCATGGACCGCATGACCCCCGCGTAAAGCCTCCGGCAGGAGGCGTTTGGACCCCCTAGATTGGGCAGAAGCCGCTTGAAGGCAGCCCCGGCTCGCCCAAGCCTGGAAGCCAAACGTCGGAAATGTTCGACGAAATTCCACCGGCTGTCAAGGACGAGACCCAGGTACGTCATCGTCGACACCGATGTAAACACTAAACCCCTCCTACCGTTATTTGAGATCCCGATGGTGGCCTGTTCCGAGAACCATGGAAGCACATGGCTTCGGACTTGTGAAAGGCCACCTCGAGACCCAACTGCCGGATCCTCTCTACGACTATCGCAACCCCGCGTGTCATAGCGTCAGCCGCCGCCTGATGCGACCGCCCCTGCGCCAGGACTAGCGTATCGTCAGCATAGCAGACAACACTGACGCCGCTAGGGAGATCAGCGCGCAGCACCCAGTCGTAGCCGATGTCCCACAGAAGCGGCCCCAGAACGGAACCCTGTGGAACACCACACGACATCTCTCGCCGGTTCCACTCTCCCAGGTGACACGGGTAGATGACGGCTCTGTCCGTCAAGTAAGCCTCGACTACGCGACGGAGGTAGGTCGGCACCCGGTGATACCGAAGTGCCTCCCTAATGCAACTCCAAGGCATTGGCTATGTCTAGAGACACCGCCAAGACGACTCCGCCCCGGAAAACTGCGTCCCCTGTCGAGAGGGCTCTCACGCGCATTTTATTTTATTTTATTTATTTGGCTCACCAACAATTGAGTACACTCATACAATTATGGGTTACATACAATCAAATTCGGGTTTAGTGTATCAATCCCTTACAGGTAAGCACATCATGCATTACATACTGGTTAAATTGAAATTATATAAAGGCTACTAACAATTTGAGGGTATTTAAATACACAAAGAACAATCAGGCTCCTCAAGTCAAATTGAAAACTAAAAATGGAAATAAAACATTAAAAATCATAGGCAGAAACAAAATTAAGAAATAAATAAAATTTAAATCGAATTAAAATCATAATAAAATTAAATAAATTCAAAATAATTAAGACATAACAAAATCAAAATCCAACAGAAACATAATCAAAATGAATTAAACAGAATCATAATTAAAAACACATAACCGAACTAAATTTATACGGATCACATAACCAAATTGAATTAAAATCACGATCGAGATTAAAATTAGACAGAAACATAATCAAAAATCAAATCAAACACAATCATGATCAAAATCATAAACAAGATTGAAATACAAATTAAAAATAAAAACCAACATGTCACCAAAAAGAATTCACAGAAAGATTTCACATGTCCATAATACTTCTTCTGAACCTTCTGCATGATGGCGTCCACCGTCGAGCGGCCCGTGCGGAAACCGAACTGGTTTTCCGCCAGATCCGGCCCCACCCTCACTAGGTGCTCGACGAGGCGGTTTGCATTTACTCTTTCAAAGAGCTTGCCCACCTCATCGAGCAGCACGATGGGCCGGTATGCGGACGGAGAGTCCGCAGGGCGCCCCGGCTTCTTAATGAGGACCAGTTTCCCCGTCTTCCAACGAAGTGGGAACTGGCCCCTCTCCAAGCATGCGCTTAAGAACCCTCTTAGTCGAGGCCCAAGAGCCTCCAAGGCCAGGACCCAGGCTTTTCTATGTAAGCCGTCGGGTCCTGGGGCGGTATTTTTGGCCTTCAGCCTATTAACCGCCACTCTCAGGTCTACCTAAGTCACCTCAGGGGCATCGTCATCGCCGTCAGCGTTGTAGTCCGCATCGGGCACCACAGGTGGCGGAGCCATAGATCGAGGAGTATGTTCCCCTCGCGAGGGGAATAGAGCACTCACCTCTTCCTCCACCAGCTGGGGCCGGAGGCTCTGCGTCAACGGGGGGGCCCAGGTGCGGAGCTTATTCCGCACCATTTTGTAGGGTCTTCCCCACGGGTCCCCGTTCAGAGACTCCAGCATCTCTTTGCAAGCCAGATCCTTGGCCTCAAGGATCCCCGCTCGGAGGGCGGCCTTCGCTACTTTGTACTCCTCGTACAGCTCCGCCTCTCTGACCTGCGGATCCGGAGGGCGGATGCGGAGCCTGCGGTGCCTGGTATACAGGCGCCGTGCGGCAACGCATGCCTGACGCAGCGTCGCCAGCTCTTGCGACCACTAGTACACCTGGCGGCGGGCGCGTCCTGGCCTAACCCGGGGCATTGCCACGTCACAAATATCGGACATGGCCTCCCGGAACCATTCCGCTTCGACGTTGATGTCGGCAGGCCTGTCCGGAGGTGACACCCAGGCCTGCACGATCGAGGCTTCCAGGAGGAGCTCCCGGTCCAGCTGCTTCAGCGCCCACCGCGGACCACTTAGGGCCTGCCGGACTGGCGCAGTTGATGTCTGGGTGGAGACGTCAAACCGGATATACCGGTGATCGGAATAGGTCTCCAACTCCTCTAATACACGCCAGTCAATGACACGTGGTGACAGAGCAGGGCTGGCGAACGAAATGTCCACCACGGACTCCCCCTGCACACACGTAAGGACAGAACCCCGGTTTAGGACGACTAGGCCGGTCTCCAGAGCCCAGTCCTCCACCATCCTGCCTCGCGTATCCGTATAACGGGAACCCCAAGCCAAGTGCTTGGCATTGAAGTCCCCGAGAACGAGTACGGAGAGAGAACGATACCCGGCGACGACGACGCCCAACTCCGTAAGGGAGTTTTGAAACTCGGCGAGAGTTCGGTTCGGGGAGAAGTACACTCCTACCACGACAATGTCCCAGAACCGTGCTGCTACGCACCCCTGTCCTATCCTGGCGCTTTCGAGGGATGGGGTACCAGCAGCGGCCGACGAAATTAGGGCCACTGAACCGTTCAGGTCCTCCACCCAGCCATCCCTGGACGGGACAAAGTAGGGCTCAGCGACCACGGCGATGTTAATCAACCACTGTGCCATGCTCTGGACCAACAGGTCCTGAGCGGCGGCGCAGTGGTTGATGTTTGCCTGGAGGAAGCGTAATAGAGCCGTTATTGGCACTCCATTTCTGCCTCCTGAGTCTTTTGTGAGGACTCACTCGCGGCAACCGAAGCGACGGCGGCGGCATTGACGGCGTTGGTGGTGGCAGCAGCGGCGACAGCAGTGGCGGCGGCGGCGTCGGCAGGGACAGCGGTGGTGGAGGGCTTCTTTTTGCCCCCGGCTTTAGCAGGTGGAGCGCAGGCCTTGCCCCCAACCCAGTGATCGGCCGGCTTGCCTGATGCCGCACATACAACGCAGTGCGGCGCGGCATTACACGAGTTGGCTTTGTGTCCGGGCCGACCACAGCGGAAACAAAGATCGCTGCGGTCCACCTCCGAGGTGCACTGGACTCCCACGTGGTTGCCCACTTGGCAGCGGAAGCACCTCAGAGGTCTGGGTTCCAGCAGTTTGACCTGCGCAGATACCCAGCCCACCAGGAGTCTTCGGCCCTCCCAGAATACGAGGGGCATGACGCCTCCGAAGGAGACGTGGCGGATTCTCCAGCTGCTGAGCAGCTGGTACCGCCCTGGGGTAATGCTTTTCCGTGTGTCTTATTAATTTTTTTTTCTGTCCCTTTTAAAGGATGTGGTCCCTAGCAAGATTCCTTCCTATGAAACGCACACCGTCCGAAAACCCGAACATTGCTCAAGTCTCCGAACGGTGTGCCCTTCTCGTGTCCCTCTTTGTCTGGTCTCTCACTTGAACCTTTCCGGCATGAGTAACTCTACCGGCAGAGCTCTAAGATCACTGAGACACACAAGCCCCACCACGACGGCAACGTGGGGACACACTCGGTGGGGTTATAAACCGTACCTACAAATTTGTACGGAACCCTCGGTGCGCGAGTCCGACTCGCTCTTGACCGGTTTTTTTTTATATATGTCCACCGATTTCTCCGCCAATTGTGGACCGATTTTAAAAATTCTTTTATTATTCAAAAGGTGAGGTGTGAGGATCGAGGGGTCCATTTTGAACGAATATGTACGAAGTAGGACATTGTTTTTTTTGCAATTGTAGTGGCCTACATGAGCATGCGTGGGGCCGAGACGGAGCCGATGTATGAAAATGTATCTATGTGTAAAAATCACGGAGAAAATGTATGTACCTAAGTAGAAGTAAATGGTCAGAAATAAACATTGCTATAAACTACAATCGTGTTTTCTTGGAATTAATCTGAACGCACTCCAACACAATATATTGTTTTCACAAATTTTGTTTGGCATTAGCTTAGATTTTGGCATAAAGACTTTCTGTAGCGTCCATAGTTTAACCGGTAACTTCACACTCGCTTATTTGACTTTCACATTCTTTGGGAATGTTTATTAAATCCTAAGCACATAAGCACATTCTCAAAGAGTTTTGACAAAGTGGCTCTCACACCACACACACATAATGTCGATACAATATACTATCGATTTGGTGGACTGTCGGTGTAGCTTAAGTACCTACCTACCGTCGATTTAGTGAACTGTCGACAGAGGCGGCTTTACCTACAGTGCAGGGTGTGCGGTCTACCCGGGCACAGGAGTGTAGGGGGCGCCATGCGCTTCTCGCGACACGTTCAAAGAGCATGAGTCACACGCAGCGTCGGCGCTCTCAAACACCCGTCGTAGGTCGGGCGCATATTGTCCGAAATTTCAGACGTCTGTCGCTTACGCACTCGACTCATACATTTTGATCTAGACCCCGCATACTGTCAACCACGTCAGAATTCTAACAGTATGCGGGGTCTAGAACAAAATGTTCAACAATTTTCAACGGACGGCCCATCGTGCTCCTCGACAAGGTGGGCAAACTCACTGAAAGAGTAATTGCAAATCGCTTCGTCATGCACGAGCAGAAATCATTTCGGTTTCCGCAAGAGGCACTTGACGATGGACCATCATGCGCGTAAGATGCGGTGTTCCAAGACAGGGTCGTCTTGGCGGTGTCACCTGACTTCACCAATGCCTTTAATACCCTGCCCTAGATTTGCATCAGGGAGGCACTCCGAAATATCTAGGCAGCGACACCTCCCGGAGGACACGGTGGAGCATACGGTGGAGGACTGCCCTGCTTGGGCGGAGCACCGTCGTGTCCCCGTCGAAACAATCGGCGGCACACTCTCGCACTACGCCCTGGTTGAATCCATGGTCTGAAACAATCGGAAGCAGTAATGCCTGAGAAAGAGGCAAACTTTACGCCCCAGCTGCCGCAACAGAAGAAGACGCCCCGGGCGTCATAAGTCGCAAGGCGATTTCCGCCCACCGAAAGCGCGGGCTTGCGGACGGCGAGCGTTGGATGGCTCGATCAGAGCCAGGCCCGGGACGACGGAACGTTGCGTTCCACGCGCGCCTCACGTTCCACACGCGCCTCAAAGAGATGTCAGCATAATAGACAGGGCCCGCTGCCCGCCTGTCAGCCTAGGTTTGCAAAATTGGTTCGAAAGAGTCACCGCGGCCTTGGAACGCAAAGGGCATTTGAGCGAACAGTAGGATATGAAACTCCCTTCAGCTCCGTCAAGTGGTTAACCCGTCGATGGAACGTTTTCGATACAGCGGCCGTCGATATAGTGACTGTCGATATTATGAACTAGACCCTGAAAATAGTCCAGCCGGTGCCCATGACTTTTCTGTTTTTCCACCAATTTTATTTATTTTTTCACCAATCTTACTGTTTTAATAGTCAAAATAATGTAATGTGTGTGTGTGTTGTGTAGTGTGTGTGTGTTACCTATTCGAAAGAAACCCAATGTGCGCATCTAGTTTTCGGTGTCAAAATCGTTGTAAATTGGCTCTAGTAAGTATTTGACATAGGGGCACCTGTCCAACATTGAAACAATTGTAAACAGTGAAACTTTGCGATATTTCTAAAACACGAACTTGGCAGGGCATATCCAGATAGTGCTGGATAGCAAGAAAGGACACGCTTAGGACAGTCACCTCGTACACGCCAAGCTTGCGAGCGCGCCGCGTGTAAGAGGACGACTCTAGTGACACAATCGATATTGCAACAAACAAAACCGTTCAAGAGCGAATCGGACTCGCGCACCAATGGTTCCGTACAAATTTGTAGGTACGTAAGTATTTTCTTTTGAGCTAAGAATCTATCGCGGAGGCTTAATATAGTAGGGTCCCGTCAGCACCTTTGGTACGGCACCCTACAGGCCTGATCCGCAATTTGAACCGTCCAGTACTTCGCAAGTACCAAATTAGTTCAAGACAGTTCTACGATAAATGCTTAATGTACGATTAACGAACCAGAACAAATCAGACATTTAAGAAATCGGACCTGTATCCCTAACCTAACGAACTACAACGCTGCACTGTTTAAAATCGTGTGAGGGTCGTTCTCTAATGGATAATATCAGCACCGCGATTCAGAAAAACGCGTCATCAGTGCAACGCCGTCTATCGACCATTTCGTAAGCTGAAAAAGTATTTGGCAGCGGAAAACGTTAAAAGAACGTATGCTACGATTAATAAATATACAATATTTATTAATTAATACCTTCACTATTAATTTTGGTACGTATTAAAAGTTTAACAAATAACTCAACAAGGTTATGGTGTTATTTTCATGCTTTCGTGCATTTTATTTGTTCTCAATATATGGCGCACTGACTAATCAGAATACATTAGGAAGTTTCTTCCTAAACTTAAATATTCAAAATGTTTTGATTTTGTGGTTCGATTTTGATGAAATAAACGTTAAATGTTAATCGGAATAACACTTATTTTTATAAGTATTATTTATTATTATTATTTTGAATCCAATCAGTGATTTATTAAGCTCGATGACTATTGATGATATTTTTCATGATTAAATCACAAATGTATAGTTTTTCGACTTTTCTCTATACTATATATTGCCAAATTTCATAGTTGTAAGTCAACGGGAAATACCCTATGAATTTTGATTCCCATGAGAGTGTCGAAATATTAGTTTTTTGCGACATAAACGGTCATATCTTTCTTTTATGTTAACTTATAAAAGGTTTTTTTTTTATTGATGATGGGTTTGCTCTTGTCTCTAGTCTATGTCAGAGATGACAGAGACAAAGTCTACGATGGTGCGAGCTTACCCAGAAGGAGCCTGTTCACTCTAACTTTGAAGAGATTAGGGTTGTAAGCGTTTGGAAACACAGACGCAGGCAGAGAGTTTACAGCTTTAAGGGACCGTACACCTGAGTAGGTATATGGTTTAAATTCCAACTCGAACCTCCACGCGTTCCCGAGATAAAAATTCTTGACAGACAGAGGGACGGACAACAATGTGATCTTATAAGGGTTCCGTTTTTTCCATATGAGGCACGGAACCCTAAAAAATTACGTGGTTGGTTTACGATTAAACGAAAGCATGTTGTATACAATGAAACAGTGTGTACAGTACCCACACTGCCCACATTATTCCGTTACATAATATCGATGTCTTAGTTCCCAATTGCACTAACCACAAAATTTTCAATTTTCACTTTTTAAATGCTAATCACACTAAATTTCATGCTCTTTCGTTTGCACGTATCGAAATACCGTTATTCCCGTCTCATTCTACTAAAATGTGGATTAGGTACAGTTGTATTAACTAAGTTCTAGTAATGTTCCATGAATGTTGTATTGTACATGCATTAGATCGTTTTGAGATATGTTCCCAGTGTACCTACATCATTGCATAGATACATGTGAAATAAATAGAAAAGCAAAAATAAACTAAGCCCGTTTAATTAAATGTTTAGTACCTACGTACTGTGAATACTTACTGTACCTCAAGGTGGTGTGGATGTCGCAGTCGGATTGTATAATCCGCCGTATTACTTACATTACGGCTAGCTGTTATCAAACACAAGGCCGTTTTGGAATGCGGCGGTTCAACGATTAGCCGGATGGAATGTAGCTGAATAAAAAACCGCCGGAATGTATTCGGCACCATACGTCATTTAACACGGTTAGCCATAATGTAATATAGCTAGCCGTAATGTAATAGAGTGGGTCATTATCCGCCTCTTTGACAATTTTGTGAAAAATTTCTGTGTAAAGGGTTTAAAGAAACCTAACCTAACCCTGCCCTACATTCCTACACCTATCCCTAAATTGTTGAATAAGTACAATGAGGCTAAACGTGAGCTGCCATATTGTAGAACGTCTCGGAATGACAATCCAGCTAACCGTTAACCCGCCGCAATACAAAACGGCCCTGTTTTTGGAAACGGCTAGCCGTTATGTAATACGGCAATTTATACAATCCGACTGCTATATGGAGACAAGTTATTCAGCGAAAACGCGTGTAGAATTAAACTTTGCGACGCTAAACTATTACTACTAATACTAATTTTACGAAAAAGTTGTTGAGAGATAAATGGTAGGAAATTTTCTTTTGTTTAATTTCGTGTGAAGTGTTTTTATCGTACAATGAGTCGGTAAGGAGAATCGTCAAAAAACTGCTATAAGAAAGACGCCATTTATCCAATAGGTAAGGCGACGCGAGTGGCAGAGTTATGAGGTGGCAAAGTTGAAATTCATAAAAAGAACATCAAAATTTTTAAAACTACCCACCCATTTTCAAATCTCCCGGAAAACTTTCCAGGTTATCCTCTGTTTTTGCACCAAATAACTACTAGTACGGAGACTAGAAACATGTCAAAGTATTACTCGTACTTCGGCATGAATTGTAAACACTAAAGATTCGCAAATATCAGGAGACCAGAAACATGCCGAAGCTTTTTCGGGGATGAAATTATGACCGCTAAAGATTCACAAGTAAGTACCTACCATGAGACCAAGAAACATGTCGAAGTATTTCTTTGGCTGAAATGAGCGGTTGCGTATAAGTAGTTTATACGCAACCGCGTAAAAGTAAAGAAACATTTTTAAATACGATGCGATTACTAGTTAAATTGTCTATCTTGGTGCAAAAAATTAGACTCGAAACTTGAGAAACGACAGCGACAGGAAGTGGTCAGTGGTTTGAAATTTAGGTGTTTCATTTGTGAACAGTTTACGGCCCTTGACCTGTATAACATTGAAACAATTATTGTACGTACACATTGAAACTTTGCGATATTTCTAAAACACGACGTTGGCAGATAGTGCTGGATAGCAAGAAAGGATGTGCTCAGGACCCCGCCGCACACGCCAAGTTTGCGAGCGCGCCGCGTGTAAGAGGACGTCTCTAGTGACACGTACCTACACAATATTGCTGCAAAAAAGTAAGAATTTTTCGCAATATTTGCCCTTTTGACCTGAATCCGTATGAAAATAGTTCACATTATCTTGAAATTTTTCTATAGATACTTACCTAGATTATAAAAACTTTTTAGCAAAAAATAAAACCGACTTCCAAAAACAAAACACTACAAAGTAAAAAATAACTTTTATTACGGAAGTCTTCAAAAAGGAGGAGGTTCTATGTTGGGCTGTATGTATCTTTTTCTTATGTATTGTTCACCGATTTCTACGCCAATTCTGGACCGATTTTAAAAATTCTTTTTTTATTCGAAAGCCTATACTCCTGAGGTGGCCCCAAGTAAAAAACAACTTTTTTTTTGTTAAAAAGCTTTTTTATTTTTCACTTTTTAGTGGTACGCAGTTACCTACCACCAAAAAGTGAAACCACCAGCACAGCATGCCGGTGTGATATTAAGTTATGAACTGGTGTTAACAATCAACAGACATGCGATTACAGAAATCCCGATCCATTTGCTTTCATTTATTGAAGAGTTCCGTTGCCTACCTCCGATGTTCTTGATCAGATCTTCACCGAGAAAATACTCTTCCAAACAAAAAAACAGAATCATCCAAATCGGTTAACAGTTGGCGAAAATATCGCTGAACAAACATTCTTCATGGGATCCCATCATCAGATCCTGACTTATACCTTCCATCATCAGCTTAGCAACATAAGATGATGATTACCAGGCATAAATATCTGAATTGCGTTAGCAAGTTTATGAAAAACAGTGTATGAGAGTGTAAAATTTGAGGGTTTCCCTCGATTTTTATGGGATCCCATCATCAGATTCTGACTTGGTGACAATGGGAGGACCACCTCAGGAGTATAGGCTTTCGAATAAAAAAAGAATTTTTAAAATCGGTCCGGAATTGGCGGAGAAATCGGTGAACATACTTACATAAAAAAAGATACATACAGCCGAACATAGAACCTCGTCCTTTTTGAAGAAGTCGGTTAAAAAAAATACGTGGTTGGTTTACAATTAAACGAAAGCATGTTGTATAATTAATGAAACAGTATGTACAGTACCCACACCACCCACATTATTCCGTTTAAAAGAATAAGTATGACACGGATTTGAACAATCAAACTTTTTACTTACTTACTTACCTACTTTTTAAAATTGATTTACCGAATAAGTACCTACTACTAGAAAACCTATGATCTCATCATCTTCATGCCCTTACCCCATGTTAATTGGGGTCGGCGCAACACGTTTTTTACTACTGCGTCATCCCAGCGGAAAAGTGTAGTTTTTTTAATTTCTGTTCAGAAAATATTTAGTGTATGACGTCCTGTAAATGTGTATGGTGAGTACGAATTTGTGCATCCAGCCATTGGGGAGTTATTCAACAAACACAGTTTATTTAACTTTACATACAATAATTAGTGTGTAAAAGAACTAGGACCTAAAACCTAAAAAAAAAAATACAACTCTGCACTAAACCGTTTTATATGATTTTCATCAAATAGCCAAACGTCACACACTAATTAATGTATTTTTTTCTTGTACGTCCATAGGAAAAAATCTGTTTTTATTGAATAACTCCCTAATGGTTGGATGCACAAATTCGTACTTACTCGTACCATACACATTTACAGGACGTCATACACTAAATAAATATCTGCTAAACTGAAATTTAAAAAAAACTACACTTTTCCGCTGGGATAACGCACTCATTTTTATACTTCCACTCTGTCCGTCACGCTATCACAACTCTCTTTTCTTTCATATTGCTTCTCACACAATCCTGGATGGATTGGATCCCACGGAACAGAAAAAACAGGTGGAAATGCTACGCGACGAAATTTGTATCGGAACCTGTGTCGCCACACTCACACAACTATACCGATAATCATGTAATTAACCACAAATCAAGGATAAGACTGATTGGTCGTTTCAATTTTGGTCAAACCAAGAATAAGTCAAAGAACCTACATTTGAAAATATACCTTCGGCCTTACATATAGGATTTATTTTGCTTTAAGGCTGAAAGTTGAATTCACGAGTAAATTCCGCTATTCGATCATAGATGGCGGTATTTTCAATGGTTGCAATTATAAACTTAAACTACTTAGCAATAAGGTTCATTAATCTATATTGGGATAGTAACAGTTGCCACTCGATCACAGCTGTGACACATGAACTTTGACTTACATTGTCGATATCGATACATAAGATAACTTTTTTTTTATATTAATTCCATAAAATGTCACTCGCTTGGTGTTGGAGTTTTGTATGGGAGCCATACATGAAACTTGTTGTTGGAATCGTTAAGAAATAAGCTATCACATTTAAAATAGATAAGTTCGGGTTTGCTTTGTAATACATTGTTAATAAAGTTCTACTTTCAAAATAGCGTAAACGGAGTATTCCCAGTTTATTGTATAAAAAAGATAGAAAAAAAAACATTGTTTCAAAGGTTTTTATTTTGTTTATGTAAATATATCTTAATACACATTAATCAATAAAAAAGCTATCACATTTAAAATAGATAAGTTCGGGTTTGCTTTGTAATACGTTGTTAATAAAGTTCTACTTTCAAAATAGCGTAAACGGAGTATTCCCAGTTTATTGTATAAAAAAGATAGAAAAAAAAAACATTGTTTCAAAGGTTTTTATTTTGTTTATGTAAATATATCTTAATACACATTAATCAATAAAAATAATACAAATCATTAATTTTTTAGTGCTCCGAACATCCGTAAGAAACGGAACCCTTACAAAAATGAAATTGGTTCGGAACCCAGTCCGACTCGCACTTGGCCAGGCTTTTTTCATACAACAAACCTTACAAAATCATGCCTCGGGTATCTTACTCGACTGCCGACAAAAAAAAGGTTGTTGTTTACACTTCAGTTCCGTCTTTTTTTAAATAAAAAATCGCTTTCAAAAAAATGCTTGGAGCATATCGTGCTTGTTTTGCTTGGCATCCAATCAGCTCTATGCATCTATCCATTTTTCTTTGACGATAGCGTCTTTGGGAAACCTAAAAATATGTTTATAGTTATGTTTAGTGATTTCAATAAAATTTATAGACGAACTACAAAAAATGTTTTTATCGATATCTAGCCATCCAGTATTCGAATAGCGAATAACTTTCGAGAACGAAACTATTATTAGAAAACAAATAAAATCGTACTTACCGATGGTATGAAACACCTCCATTTTTAAGATTTATTCTCCTACTATCATTTTTACACTCCAAAATGGAACAATACGGCATGGTTCAGAAATTATAAATTTATATCGAGAGTGAGCGAGACGATCGGTTCGTCGTGATGTTAGAACACGACTGGGTTGAGGTACGCGTAACTACGCGTAATACCGGCACGCGTGCTACGCCTACTTTGCACTTCTACTGTTTTTTCTGTTCTGTGCTTCGGCCTTACACGTAGGATTTATTTTGCTTTAAGGCAAAAAGTACTCACGGCGTTTTGTTTTCTGAATTCATTCAAGTTGAATTTACGAGTAAATTCTGCTATTCGTCCATAGATGGCGGTATTTTCAATGGTTGCAATTATAAACGTAAACAACTTATCAATAAGCTTCATTACTCTCTGTTTGGATAGTAACAGTTGCCACTCGATCACAGCTGTGACACATGAACTTTGACTTACATTGTCGATATCGACAAACAAGATAAGTTTTTTCGAAATTAATTCCAAATGTGACTTGCTTGGTGTGGAAGCTTTGTATGGGAGCCATAAATGAAACTTGTTGTTGGAATCGTTATAAAATAAGCTATCACATTTTAAATGGATAAGTTCGGGTTTGCCTTGTTGTTATTGTTAATAAAGTTCTACTTTGAAAATAGCGTAAGCGAAATATTCCAAGTTTATTGTATAAAAGTAGATAGAAACAAATAAAAACATTATTTCAAAGGTTTTTATTTCATTTATGTAAATATACCATAGTACACATGAATTAATAACTATAACACATACAATTTTTAGTGTTCCAAACATCCCTAAGAAACGGAACCCTTACAAAAATGAAGCACTCGCACTTAGACAGATGTTTTCATACCACAAGCCTTACGAAATCATGCCTCCGGTATCTTACTCGGCAGCCGAAAAAAAAAAAGGTGTTGCTTACACTGCAGTTCCGTGAACTCTTTAAGCCAACTGGATTACGATAGTATATTATTACATAGTTTGGTACAGAATCTTATCGCAAACAAATTTTTTCGTGTATCTATATCCTTCTTTGAAATAAAAACATCGCTTTCTTAAAAATGCTCGGAGCATATCGTGCGTGTTTTGCTTGGCATCTAATCAGCTCTATGCGTTGCATCTATCCATTTTTCTTTGACGATAACGTCTTTGGGAAACCTAAAAACAATTTTAAAATTATGTTATTTCATTAATATTTCTAGACGAACTACAAAAAAATGTTTTTATCGATATCTATCCATCCAGTATCCGACCCGACTACATCACTATTTGAATAGCAAAAACTTTCTAGAACGAACCAGTAACTGAATCGATGTAAAATAAACTCTATGCTAATGTGATAAGGTTGATTTTAAATAGATTTGAACTTAAGTTTATGGCAAAATAAAATTAGCTAAGATTTTTAATAAAATCCAAACAAACAAAACAAATAAAATCGTACTTACCGATGGTATGAAACACCACCATTTTAAGGTTTATTCTCCTGCAATCATTTTTACACTCTAAAATGAAACAATACGGCATGGTTCAGAAATTATAAATTTACATCGAGAGTGACCGAGACGATCGGTTCGTCGTGTGATGTTAGAACACGACCGAGTTGAAGCATGCGTAACTCCGCGTAATACCAGCATGCACCATGCCACGCTACGCTTAGCATAGCTACGCTTTTACAACTACACATCACTCTTTTACACACTGTGAAGAAGCCACATCCTTATGAAGTAGGTACACGACATGTCAAAACAGTTCAATATTTTTTTTGTTTTTATATTATATTTCTAAATTGGAAACTGACAATAATGTAGAAGCAGTTGTGTCTTTATGTTCATATAATGGAGACCTGATTTTATTGACTTTTCTGCTCAAAATATGTTGTAACAATAAGTTATGATTCGATTTACATACCGGTGAAACGATAAGTACTTTTGCAATATTTTATTTCAATACACCATTTCTATTCGAATAACCGGGTACAGTACATGCCATTGTTCATGGCAAAACGAAAAACACACTCAAACCACAATATTTTTCACAATTTGGCAATATTTTTGATAAAATTGGTAGACTAATGTGTTAATCAGCTGGTTAACAAACAAAATGGCGATTCTCGGCTGGTGGCGCGCGCGCGGCATTTCAAGACGGTCGGGAATGCTATTGCTATCTCTTTTTGTCACAAAAATGTCCATTAAAAATGTTGAGTACAAGATAGGTTACTATTAAACAACTTAGGTATTCTATATCTATGGTCCCAGGTAGTAGCAAAAATTACGGTACTATTATCCTTCGATGGAGCTGTGGTGCGTGCGACCATTTTGTTGTTATTCTGTTTGGTTTTAGTCTGCTTACGCGATTCGTCCGTATTAGATGTGATACTTAGTGCTCTTGGATTCTTACTCGACTTGGCTTGTGTTTCTGGACTGTTTTCCCTTCGATTTGTGACTAGGTATGCTTGTTAACTGGACTTTGATGCGTGCTTCTGATTTGGAACTGTAGACGATGACGACCTTCACAACGAGGAATACGCGGATATTTTAATTTGTTACGGGTAACTGCAACTGTGTATCCGCGCGAGCTCGGAATGAATAGGTACATTGCACGTTATCTCGGGCGCCGAGTACCGGATGTCAGTGTCTTTGACGGAGTTTACCGACGACTAAGAGAGACTGGCTCTGTTTCGAGGCGACGATCAGACCAAGGCAGACCACGTGTCAATGATGACGATGAAGAGCAAGACAATGAAATAGTGCAACGGTTTAGATCGGATCCAACTACTTCCACTAATATTGTTGCCCGAGATCTTGGACTATCGCAGTGGAAAGTGTGGTTTACAGTGAATACTACAGGCCTTTATCCATACCATTACACGCCGGTACATTTTATCGAAGAAGGAAATCCTGTAAGGAGGTTCGATTTCTGCAGATTCATGCTCAACGCAGATTTAAAAAACCCAGCATGTGGAAAGATGAGTTAAAATTAACCCCCATGGATTTTTATTTATGGGGCCATATGAAAAGTTAAGTTTATAATGAACCTCATCCGATCTCATCTGTTGATGTCTTAAGACAGAAAATTATCGATGCGGCAAACGAAATTAGAAGAGGCTTAACGACTGGTGTGATTAAAAGTAGACTAAGGCACAGAATGCGAATATGTGTGCGGAACAGAGGCGGACATGTATTGTAAAAAAAAAATGTTGTTAAAGCTATTTAGTTTATTTTATTTCGTTTGCTGACCCAAGTGATAACTTTGACCTTAAGTACAGTTATTTTTGACTACTCTGCCGTCATAACTAAGAATGCAGTAGGTAATCGCAAAATGGCGGTTACGAGATAAACGCAAAAAACATATTTCATATCATCTGAGCAAGATGTTCGAATTTATTGGTGGAAAATTCGGAAAAAAATCAAACTTTTTCAAGATAATTTTCCTTTATTGAATTTACTAATATATGCAATTATAATACGTATTACTGCGTTTTGGTTTAGTATCAGGTCGTTTCCGAACTAAAACTAAATGCAGCACTTGCGCGTATTACTGCATTATGTATGTCTTAGCACAAGTCGATTACTGCATTATTTTTTAGTAATTATTGCCATTATTATATGCTCGGAACTAAGTTGAAGTGTACTGTGTCTTCTCAAGGACTTATATAGGTGCCTTTTAAGCTTAAGGTTTTTTTAGTCTCTTAGCTACGACCTAAGTTCATCGTGGAATGCAAATAAAGTATTGAGTAAACTATACGGATGTTAAAAACCTACTTCATGTTCTTATAATATGCAGCATTAGGGTGAAATAAAATAAACATGTTTTTGCAAATTCAGTTTCAATAAGAAAAACTGATTTACTAAGACAAAACGCGGCAATGGATCGCACTGCTACGACTTCACAAGCCTTTACTACACCTAAATGCAGTAATGTGGAGTACTGCGTTTTAATTTTGCAATTTGTCTACTGAATTTAAAACAAAATAATAAGTAGTGGATATTACTGGATTCTGTTTTAGGGTATTCTTGCAAGTACTGCATTCTTTCTTAGGCCATGTTTAATACTGCGTTTTTTCTTATCATTGAAGCAGTTTTTATGCAAGTACGGCGAAAATCATTACATAAAAAATATACTTCGAGTGAATTTTTTTATGAAAATATATTTTTTTCATGTAGGTACATGAACCTCTTGGGATGCCATTTCTTGAAAAAAGTGAAAATCTCTGAAAAATGTCGATTACTGCCAAAGATTACTGCATTCTTTGTTATCAGGGCAGTACTGCCTGAGAGCATTACATCACAGTTTTTTTCTGAATATCATGATGATACCCTAGCTGCTTGTTATACATTATTGGATAGCTAAAGAAACGTAGATTGTATTTAGTACATCTGCAGCATAACTGTCATCCAAAATTATGGATAAAAAGCGAATGATAAAATATCTCAGTTTGAAAAAAATGTCAACGAAAGAAATTTTTTTGGACATTCAGCAGACATGATGATGCTGTACCTTATTCTTCGGTTGCGTACTGGAGAGGTAGATCAAGCTGTAAAGATGACCCGCGTTCTGAGCGGCCTTCAACCTCCGTTACGGAAGAAAATTACAAAAAGGTTGAGAATCAGGTTTTGGCAGACAGAAGAATGACTATAAAACATATAGCTGAAATCCTAAAGATATAATTTGGTAGCGTTCAATCCATTTTAATTGATTCAATGGGGTTCAAAAAAGTATCGGCAAGATGGGTGCCACGTGTTAACCGACGATTGGAAATTTCCAAGCGTAATCTCGAAATGTTCCAGCGTGATTCGAATAATTTTGTTTGCCGTCGCCTTGTCATCATAATAATAATAATGGTGTCCCATTCCATTTGAAATGTCTAAAGAGGCCTCTGCGAGTTGGCTTCGGCCCCTCGTACGCCTACCAAAGGACCGGGTCTCTGGGAAGAGGGAGCCGAGAAAGTAAAAAATATTAAAAAATAATAATAATATAATCGTTTATTTATAAAACAGGGCACATTTACAATAAAATATTTTACAACATTTTTTACAGAACACAGTTGCTGATTTGCCTGAACTAGGTTGAAACCTGTGTCTCAGGCTAGATAGATGGATGAAACGTGGGACCACCATTTCGATCCTGAAACTAAGAGACAAAGTTTTTTCTGGGAAAAGACCATCCTCTCCATCCATAAGAAATTTCGAGTTACTCCTATCGCTGGCAAAGTTATGGCCTCTGTGTTCTGGGATAGTGAAGGAATCCTTTTTATTGATTACATGCCAAAAGGCCAGACGATTACTGGACCCTATTACGCAAATTTAATCCCGAAAGTGCGTGAAGAGTTTAAAGAAAACTGTCGTTGGGCGTGTTGTTTCTTCAAGATAACGCTCCTGCTCATCGATCGGAAGTTGCGCTCAACGCAATCCGCTGTGCTGGCTTCAATCTCCTTGACCACCTTAACCACCTACCATATTCTCCGGACTTAGGCCCAAATGATTTTCACTTATTCCCAAAATTAAAAGAGGAAATTCGTGGAACAAAATTTCACGATAATGACGCGGTTATAGCTGCCGTAGAGGAGTTTTTCGAGAGTCAAGAAAAACATTTTTTTTTCACAAGGAATAAAGAAACGCGTTATTCTAAATGCATTGTATTGGAGGGAGATTATGTAGAAATATAAAAAAACTAGTAAACCCGCGCAACTTCGTCTGCGTTCAATGTTCATTACTGCTCCGCTCCTATTGGTCTTAGCGTGATGATATATAGCCTAAAACCTTCCTCGATAAATGCGCTATCTGAACGCGTCCAAGTAAACAAACAAACTCTTCAGCTTTATATATTAGTATAAGATTTTTGTTTGAATCTTTGCATTTTTTAACATTGATTCCAAGATTTTTTTGATTCACCCTTGTATTCACTCATTTCTCTTTTCTGCTTGATCTTCCTGATCAGTTGATCACAATCTACCTATAGCCTATTCATTGTGACTGTTTAACTGAACACGAAAACGGAAGGTCTGCTGTAAGTGAGGAGTTGGGTATTTTGCAGACCTCAGGTTATGCTTCAGCATCAGATCAATATAACCATGTTTATGCAATGTTCTTGAAGTAACAGAATACTTACCTAATTTCGCATCGATCAGACCCGTAAAAGCTGGTTAAATGCCTTTATCAACTAGATAAAAAAACTTTTTAACAAAAAAATAAAACTGACTTCCAAAAATAAAACACTACAAAGTAAAAAATAACTTTAATTTCGTAAGTCGGTGTTTTGGTTATTTCGTTTTTGAACACCGGTACGCAGGTACCACTAAACAAACATTTTTATGGGATCCCATCATCAGATCCTGACTTATACCTTCCATCATCAGCTCAGCAACATAAGATGATGATTACCAGGCATAAATATCTGAATTGCGTTAGATTGTTTATGAAAAACAGTGTATGTGCTTATATTTTTTTTTTTACTATACATAGGCACGCGTTTGACCACTATCTCACCTGATGGTAAGTGATGATGTAGTCGAAGATGGAGCACGCTTGCCTAGAAATAACCTATTCACTCTTGACTTAAAGACTCCCAGGTTGTAGCTATCAGGAAACACAGACTCCGGCAGGGAATTCCACTCCTTAGCTGTACGCATTATGAATGTGTTACCAAAACGTTTTGTGCGTATGGGTGGGATATCCACCGTGTACCGGTGGCGCATCGCCGTTCGTCTTGTGGTCCGATGATGGAACGGGCTTGGCGGAATTAAATTATGCAATTCCGACGCACATTCCCCAAAATGCAACCGGTAAAAAACCGACAGGCTAGCAACTCGTCGTCGATGTTCAAGACTTTGTAGCTTCGTCGCGACAAGCCTCTCATTGCCGATGATCCTCTTGGCTCGTTTCTCAATTGAGTCAAGGGCATCAAGTTGGTATCTGACAGATCCATCCCAAAGATGAGAGCAGTACTCCATACACGATCGAACTTGCGCTTGATAGAGTTTAAGCAGCTGTTCCGGCGTGAAGTATCGTCTCACCTTTGCCAGAATCCCCAACTTCTTTGCAGCCACTTGGGCTTTTGCCTCTATGTAAGGGCCAAAATTGAGAGTAGATGTTAATGTAACCCCAAGAAGCTCAAGTTGGTCGGTTATCGGCACGGTTAAACCTCGGAAAGATGGAGCTGGGTGGAATTGGCTCCTTTTGGCGGAAAATAGACACGCTTGGGTCTTAGCAGCATTGAACTTGATCAGATTGGCATCGCCCCATTCAGAGACTGCCTGTAAGGACACGTTCAAGCGGTCAACCATTGCCTCTCGGAGAGACCGGATCTGCGACCCACCAGCTCGTGCGTCGGACACGTATCTCTCAGCAACAGTGCTGTCGTTGCATACCCAAAGGTACCGGATTTAAGCAGATCATTAATATGCAGCAAGAACAGTATTGCCGAAAGCACCGAACCCTGAGGAACCCCGGCATTAATATCCAGCAGTCCAGACGAGCAGCCATCTATGACCGTCAGATAGACCGATCCTTCAGGAAGTCTGCGATCCAATCACACAAACCGGCGGGCAGACCGAAGGAAGGAAGCTTACTAATAAGGCTGTCGTGCCAGACCCTGTCGAAGGCCTTCGAGATGACAAGGGTGACCGCTAGTGCCTCCCCGTGCTTCTCTATGGCCTCACTCCAGATGTGAATGGCATACGCTAGAAGATCCCCAGTTGACCGATTTCGGCGGAACCCGTATTGACGATCACTAAGAATATCATTCGCTTCTAGGTACGCCAGGACCTTATGATTCAGCACGCGTTCCATAGTCTTACAGAGTATGGACGTTACCGAGATGGGTCTATAATTCGACGGGTCAGCTCGACTACCCTTCTTGGGCACGGGCTGCACGTTAGCTTGCTTCCAAGCCTTCGGCACTTTTCCAATCTCAAACGAAAGGCGAAATAGGCGTGTCAATATCGGAGACAACTCAGGCGCACAAGTCTTCAGAACAATTGCCGGTATCCCGTCGGGACCACTAGCCTTGTTCACGTCTAGGTTACGCAGTACCCTACGGACGTCCTTCTGATGAATGCGAATGTTTGTCATACTCGACTCGCATCCACCAGGAAAAGCAGGGGGCGTCGCGCCACCAGGATTCAGACGTGAAGATTCCGCAAACAAGTTCGCTTTCTCCTCAGCGGAGTGGGCCAGCGTCCCGTCGGGTTTCAGCAGTGGTGGTATTTGAGGGTTTCCCTCGATTTTCATGGGATCCCATCATCAGATTCTGTCTTGGTGACAGTGGGACCACATCAGGAGAGTAGGCTTTCGAAAAAAAAAAAAATTTTAAATCGGCCCAAAATTGACGGAGAAATCGGTGAACATACATGAAAAAAAAAATACAGCCGAACATAGAACCTCCTCTTTTAGGAAGAAGTCGGTTAAAAAGAGCTGATGATCTTCAAACGTCTCAACCGATTTTGATAAAACTTATCTAAGAACTATGGCTAGAAAACCTGCTTACAAATTGAAAGAAACCGCATCCAAATCGGTTCACCCGTTTAAGAGCTACAGTGCCACAGACAGACACACATAGCAGACAAACTTATAACACCCTTCTTTTTTGGTCGGGGTGAATGGGTCTGCGTCGCCGCGCCGCTGAGTTTTCTGAGCACCACGCAGTTAGCACAGATCTTTCAAGGTTGAAAAATTGGGAGGACACTACTGGCATTTTTGGCACAACCACCAAAAAAATCACGATGGTCTAATTTTCTGCGACCTAACGCGTTTAATCTGTCTATGGTGACTGGCCTATATTATCATTGTTTATTGCACTTGTATCAGTCACAATACTTAAGCTGTACAAACTTAATATTCTTGCTGAAAGGCTGAGTCGTGACTTAGGGGCAAAATTCTCTCACATGGCGACATTATCTCGGCGATTCTACGAGTAGAAAAACGTCAACTCGGGACGATTCTCTTGTTCGTGGAGACTGCACCATTTCCGACCTAGTTAAATAAATTGGATGGACTCAGTGAGATTCTATGGTTAGGTAAAATAAAGTAATTTAAGAAACAAAAGTATTTAATTACAGAAGTTTCTATGTACTATTATTCGTTAAAGTACAATTTCTTACAAACTAAGCGTATATTTAAATCACGCAATTGAGGCACTGTGTTCTCTCCCAACTCTTCTTGTGAAGTCACATGACTGTATTTGACACACTTATTTGCATCAGTACAAATGCAACTTTCCAGCATGTTATTATTAGTCTCATTTGTTTCACAAGTATAATGAGCGTGAGGATCACTTATTGTGTTAATACTATCTATATTAGCAGTTAACATCAAGTTAGAACTAGGATATATTAGAAAAGCAAAAATTGTTAATGCAACTAAGCATTGTATGGGAATGGCTGTGGACCAATATTTTTGTGGATAGTAGTAAATATTAAAGTAGTGTAGGTAGGAATCAGGAGTGATTGCCCATATACAATACATACATAACATAGTCTTGCTAAACAAGTACATGAAAAATCCATATAAAGACCTTGCTGGGGTTGGGGCTGGTGTATGCTCTGGCATTTTGAAGTTTTTTACACCTCTAAAATTGGTCTAATGTTTTAACAACCAATAAAACGTTTTGTATTAACCCATTTACTGCCACTCTAAGCTTCTTCAGATCCTCTCCATGAAAATTTCTGTAACAGATAAATTACAAATGAAAAAGTATTTATTAAGTTTGATTGTTTGTTTGGTTGAACACGCTAATCTCAGGACTGAATTGATAAATTATTTTAGTGTTGGACAGCCGATTTAGCGAGGAAGGCTATAGACTATAAACATTACACTAGGACCATTAGGAGTGGAGCATTCATGACATAGGATGCTAAGGAAGTTGTGCAGGTCAGATAGCTTATTTTACTAAAGAATGCTCTAAATATTTATATTTTGGTCCATACTTCAGGCTGGCTGGTGTGCAAGTCTCACTATGTAGGTAAATATGATCAGAGGAGACGCTCATTAGCAATTTATTACAAATTCCTTGATATCTACCAAATAATGTCAATTTCTTGTTTTGGTTTAACTTTTGTATCTTACACAGAATTTAAGTATGTTTTGTAGCATAACATAATCTCTGGAAATACTTAGAAGTATTTGTCTAATAATTCCAAATTGTTACCACTGGTGACAAACGAAAAATAATTCAACTGTTGCGAGTGAGAACATGTTTGCTACAATTACCTGTACAAAATAAAAAAACAGAAGATGATAGTTACTAACTTACATTACAAGATTTTCTGAATTTGTTTCTATTATTCTCTGCACACCACTTCTTTTTAACTCGTTATCAACATTTAGAACATCATAGGCTAACAAAGCAGACTCAGGTGAAGGGAAAGGAATCGTAACACATCTGAAATCAAAGAAAATGATTGATAACATACATAGTTTACATAGTTTTTAATTTGGTACCCAAAGATACTAGAAAATTTGATAATTAATTATTATACCTAGTTATTTTCTTTACCAAGAAGGTTATAGTCAAATATAAATATTTTAATTTCTTTTTGATTATACTCACATATCCATGTTTTAATCAGAACTTAGAAAAGATGTACAAATCGGCATTGATAAATATCGTGGTCTGTGTTATTAATTAACTCATTTCATTCCAAACATCTCACAGAACAATTCCCGTTGTCCTTATTTTTTTTGACAAATTGACAATTCTGTCATCCTATCAAAAATGCTTCTTCTTACTTATTCTAACACAATTTCCATAATTCCGTCCTTTTCAGTTTCAGTTATTGATAACAGACATACCTAGTTATCTATTCTATATGATAACAGAACTGTCGTCATCGCGTTGTTCGCGCATCGGCTCAGCCTCAGTTGCCAAAGAAAAAAAAGAATGAGGATCTGTCGCCATAGATCTGTCGCAGAGTGTTGAGATTTTATCCGAGTAAATACTCAAAATGGATAAATACTCAATATATACTCGTTTTTACCCGAGTATTTATCCGAGTATTTAGCTTAAATCTTGTAATTTTATGTACAAAAAGGTAAAATAATACGGAAAATATAGATTTGTGACGTGCTTTATTAATCACATTTATAATAACATTAAGCACTTCAATTATGACAACCGACAATTCTGTTCCATCTTGAAAATTTTCGTCAAGCATTATAAAAGTTACAATTAGTATATTGCCTTGTTTATAGCATAAATGCACAAAGTAGTGGATACATCGTCATCAGTATTTTTAATGTTTCCACTGCTGGGGCACAGTCTTACCTACTCCTCTCCATGAGAGGGAATAAACTGAAATATAATCCACCACGCTGCCTGGCCCAGTGTGGGTTTGTAAATGTCACACATCCTCAAATTACGTAGTAGATATTTAAATCATTGTAATAATAGAAAATAACATAAAAAATAAACAAAAATACTAAATTAAAAATAGATCCATAAAATCACCTTTTTCGTCAAACGATTTCAATTTATGAAAATAAAAATGAGTACGTTGCTTTACTCACATTATCAATAAAAAAAAATTATAACAGTAAAATTGTATTCACTACACTTATCATTTTGTCAATTACAGTCACCAGAATTTGGTTTACAACAATGATATTTTTTATTAAATATCAATCATTAATCTTGCTTATAGCAAGATTCTTGTCACATAAAAAACGGTGAAGAAAAACAACAAATTTTTCTTCACCGTACATTCGCATGACTTTTAAATTCCTTCCCGGAAATATTCACTAGTGTGGTGATTATATTCTGTGTTTATACTCTCAACAAAGAATGGTTCTGGTTTTGAAATGATAAAACTAATAATATCTTAATTTTTTATAATACTTCATCCGTCCAACTGAAGATGCAAATGGTTAACGGCATAAAGTTCTTCCTTCACTTCTTTCTGCATTTCGTTGTAGATTTTATTTAAATATTTGGTGGCTTTTCTGGAAGGCAACTTAAACGATGGCTGAAGATGATCATAAAATTATATCCAAAGAGGATGTTCTATCAGTGACAGCGGGGCTCATACAATTGCAGCTCTGGCAAGCTTTATAGCTAGAGCAGATTGATAAACACCAGAACAAAAACTTGTAGAAGGCATATTCGAGCTCTGGATGCTCATATTTGAGTAATTACTATTTCTAATAGGTGTTTCATTAGAAACATTACAAGACTAATGATTCACAGGTGGCACGTTTTTTGAATTTGTTTGTAACGGCAAACGGCATTTGTTTCGAACACGAGTTATTTTTCTTCATTTCTGTTCGAACGATTTTGGGGCACATAAAGCATTTTATTAAATGTGCACACATCCGGTTTACGTTTCTGAGTTTACTTTTCTTCTCGCAATAATTGCATTGTACAGATTTCGAATCAACAATGCCATAGTGTTTCCAAAACGCCTTTCTTAGATGAATACAAGTTAATTAGTGTCGGTGGACGAATCGATGCGTCCAGTTATTCATTCGAAAAGAAACATCCAATATTACTTCATGCAGCGCATACTTTAACAAAACTTTATTTTATTAGACAACATATTAACACCATGCATGCCGGTCCTCAAATGTTATTGGCTACTGTAAGTAAGAGAAACGATATGGCCCATTAATGGTAGGATACTAGCGAGGCGCACAGTGGGTGCATGGGGTCTGTTACCATCTTAAGACCCAAGCCAACCTCACCTGCTAGCGGTGCACCCTGCTGTCCAACGGACGAGGCTCTGGCGAACCTGGTTTCCCTCTCGTAGGGTTGTGGGGGTCAGACGGCTGGTCGCCCCACGTAAAACCAACTTCAGCCAAATAAAATGGACAAGAAGTTGATAACGGGTACTCGGGCTAGGGCGTCGCCGCATAACGACGCGCAGGCACATCGCCCTAAACCTGCGATAAGTGGGCTAGGGCTACCGTGTCGAGTACGGGCACGGCTAAAGAGGATAGTACCCAAGAAGAAGTTCCGCTTTGCCACCTGGAACATTGGCTCCCTAACCGGACGTTGTCGAGAACTCGCGGACGTACTTGCGAAGCGTCGGGTCCAGTGCGCCTTCCTTCAGGAGACGCGCTGGAAGGGAAATAAGTCACGTGACATCGGGCAGGGGTACCGGCTAGTGTACACCGGATCACCAACGGGCAGGGGCGGAGTGGCCGTGGTGCTGTCTAAGGACCTCCAGGATGGACTCCTTGAAGTAGACCGATGCAGCGACCGGTTGATGCGAGTTAGGGTGCTGATCGAAGGGTCGGTAACGAACCTAATCAGCGCCTATGCTCCTCAAACTGGTTGCTGTGAGTCTGAAAAGGAGGCCTTCTGGGATGAGTTCGAGGACGTACTACGCGCTATTCCGAATTCCGAAGGTGTTTTGGTTGGGGGGGATCTCAACGGTCACGTAGGTCAGTTTGCTGGAGAGTACGGACGTGTTCACGGTGGTTTTGGATATGGCCAGCTAAATGCAGAGGGAGTCAGTATACTCAGCACCTGCGCTTTGTCTGACCTAGCCATCGCGAACACGTTCTTTCAGAAGAAGCCCCAGCATCTTATTACGTACCGTAGTGGTGCCTACTCAACCCAAATAGATTACCTGCTGGTGAGACGGTGCCACATTGGCAAGGTTACCAACTGCAAAGTCATCCCAGGTGAAAGCCTAACGGCTCAACACCGCCTCCTTGTCCTGGACTTTGCGGTTGTACCGAAAAAGAAAGTGACCGAGGAACGCAAACCCCGCACAAAGTGGTGGTTGCTTGATGGTCCTAGGCAGTCGGACTTCATCGCGGAGCTCGAGCATCTCGAGATCAGTGCTCCGCATGAGTCCGCTCAAGAGATCTCATTACGCCATGGTAACCCGACTTCATAGTGACCACCGACTTTCCTCATGGTGCCCTGAACCACGTCAATCGCCTTTTGATCCTCAGGTTTGACCTTTTTGGCCAAAGAAACTCCTAGGGCATCAATCCTGAAGTGCGACTTCATTAGCTCCTCTACACGACGTACATCATCCGTCTGTCTCGCTGCAGACACGTCGTATAGATGTAGCACAACTTGTCCCTCTTGTTTCTTCAGCGTGGCGCGCGGTGCAGTCCCGTGGATCACCCATCCCAACTGAGTGTAGGAAGCCGCAGGTTCATTCTTCTTGCCCATACGTAGTTCCTGTGTGACTATCAGGTGCCAGTTGTCGGCACCTATCAGTATCATCGGCGTGGCTTCTTCATACAGTGCGTCCTGTATTTCTCGGAGGTGTGGATAGCTGACTAGCGTCGACCTATCCACCGTCTGGCCATGAAGTCGCAGATTTTTCATAGTGCGTGCGCGCAGTTCTTGAAACTCACCGCACTGGCCGCGTATCTGAAGTTTGACTTCCTGGCTGCATTCTTCGCGTTGCTGCGACGTTACGCTTTGGATTCGTAGAGTGGAGACCGGCCCGCTTGCATGTAGGCGGCGCGTTAATGCTTCGTCAACTAGTGATACTGTTGAGCCTTCATCCAACAGGGCGAACGTCGATATTTGCCCGCCTGGTCCTTTCGAGCCGGATTTAAAGAACGAAGAACCATCGTCAGCTGGTCCTACGAACGCCGGATTTAAGAACGAATAACCATCATCAGCAAGTCTTCGAGCACCGGATTCAAGAATAAAGACCATCGTCAGTTGGTCCCCTGCAACCGGATCTCATCTGATCCTTGCAAACCGAATCATCGCTAGAAGATCATCATTGAAGATTTAATCAAGACCAACTCCGACATCAAACATGAAGACTAGAAGCGTTGCAGCCAAGGAAAGCGCATCGGAATCGGGCTACGATAGTCGACGCCCGCGCACATTCGAAGAGTTGCCTAGGTCGCCGTCGACCGTCGCGTTCGCGCTCCCGCGCACCCCGAGCGGTGCGCCCGCGGCTTGGGCCGACCCCGCCGCCCCCGCGCTCGCGAACTCACCCCTCGCCACCGTCGCGGCGGGGAGAGTTGCGCCAACGACGTCCGATGGTGCATTCGCCGCGCCGGCTCCTCGCCATATACAGGCAAGTACAGCCACCGCAGCGGCGCTCGACTACAATGAATCGCTCGCCACGCCAACCGCGTCGCGTTACCCGTCGACGCTCTCCGCGCTACAAACACAGGACTCGGCGAGAACTATGACAGCTGCACACGATACTTCTGTGAGGGATACAGCAAGTACGATACGTTCCAGAAGATCGTACCGTAGTGACGTGGCAAGAGTGAAGAAGGCAGAATACGAGGCACAGAAGAGGATCGCTGCAATTGAAAAGGCGCTCATTACAAAGCGACTCGAATATGAAGTGTCGGCGATTGAAGCAGAGGCAGAGGCAGAGGCCCGTGAAGAGGGCTCCGTGCGCACAAATGAAGACAGGGTGGATGAGTGGCTTCAAAATATGGACCGAAGTCAACCTCCAGTCGCGGATCGGTTGCAGACAGAGCAGCCGCCGCATCCCGCCGTCACGCACGCCGCCCCAGTGACTGCCGCTTACGTCGATCCTACCACGTGTATTGATGCCGTCGCACCTGCCAGGAATGACCGAAGAAGACAACGATCGGCCTCGTGGTTACCTACTAGTGGAGAAAACCGCGGGATTGAACAGTTGGCCGACACGTTGGAGAAAATGTTACGCGTACGCCCGCCGCCACGACAAGTGACTGAGCTGCCTACATTTACGGGAGCGGCCACTGAATGGTTTCCATTTAAAGCGGCGTACGATGACTCATCAAATATATTCAATTTCACCGCGACCGAAAACCTCGCGAGATTGCGCAACTGTGTCAAGGGTGAAGCGAGGGAAGCAGTTTCGTCGCTCCTGTACTCCGCGTCCGACCCGCAAGACATCATTAAGACACTGGAACGGTACTACGGGCGACCGGAGGTGCTCATGGATCGAGTGATGGATGATTTAAAGAAGCTACCTCGGCTCACAGGCGAAACAGCTAGTGAATTGAATTCGTTCGCAGTGAAGTTCCAAAACATAGTGTGTGTGCTATCCAAGATGGACAGTGGCGGATATCTATGGAACCCAATGTTAATTCATCAAGTCGTAGAGAAGCTGAGCCCATTTATAAAAGCGAGATGGTGTGACTATGCTTCCGAACCTAGGAAATCGATGCGTGAACCTAAAGTGATGCTGCTGTCCAGGTTCCTGATGCGGGAGGCTGACAAAGCAATGAGTCACGCTTTCACAAATGTGACGCCCGCGCCCGCCCCGAAGAAAGAAACAAGAAGCGCGCCACAATACCACGCTAAGAAGAAGCCGGGCCGAGAGCTAATCTACGCGACATCGGGAAAGGAGGAACAACAGAAACAAGTGTGTTTGTGTTGTGGCAACGATCATGAAGTCCCCAAATGTACGAAATTCTTAGAAATGAGCGTTGATGAAAGATGGGAGTGGGCACGTACTGCCAAGGTTTGCTTCAAGTGTGCGTCAAGACGCCATCGACGCGAGCATTGCCGAGCCAAGCGATGTGGCAAAGGGATCTGCAGCCGACCACATCACGCGTTGCTGCACAAAGACCGAGACGAGAATGAGGCGCCGCCACCGATTGAAAACCAAAATAAGGCGACCGATGACGCCGAGAACCCGCAGGAAGCAGTGATGACCGTCTCTGCACCAAGCAATGCTCAGCGTGTGCTTTTAAAAATGTGTCCCGTGATATTAAAAGGGCCAGGCGGGCAAATATCGACGTTCGCCCTGTTGGATGAAGGCTCAACAGTATCACTAGTTGACGAAGCATTAACGCGCCGCCTACATGCAAGCGGGCCGGTCTCCACTCTACGAATCCAAAGCGTAACGTCGCAGCAACGCGAAGAATGCAGCCAGGAAGTCAAACTTCAGATACGCGGCCAGTGCGGTGAGTTTCAAGAACTGCGCGCACGCACTATGAAAAATCTGCGACTTCATGGCCAGACGGTGGATAGGTCGACGCTAGTCAGCTATCCACACCTCCGAGAAATACAGGACGCACTGTATGAAGAAGCCACGCCGATGATACTGATAGGTGCCGACAACTGGCACCTGATAGTCACACAGGAACTACGTATGGGCAAGAAGAATGAACCTGCGGCTTCCTACACTCAGTTGGGATGGGTGATCCACGGGACTGCACCGCGCGCCACGCTGAAGAAACAAGAGGGACAAGTTGTGCTACATCTATACGACGTGTCTGCAGCGAGACAGACGGATGATGTACGTCGTGTAGAGGAGCTAATGAAGTCGCACTTCAGGATTGATGCCCTAGGAGTTTCTTTGGCCAAAAAGGTCAAACCTGAGGATCAAAAGGCGATTGACGTGGTTCAGGGCACCATGAGGAAAGTCGGTGGTCACTATGAAGTCGGGTTACCATGGCGTAATGAAGATGCTTCGATGCCCAACAACTACAATTGTGCCCTGCGAAGACTGAAGACAATTGAAAAGAAGATGGATTCATCGCCATACTTCGCAGCACAGTACAGCACTCTGGTCAATAATCTACTGGAGAAAGGATATGCCCAGGAGTGCAATGGAACAGAAGATGAAAGTAAGAAAGTGTGGTACCTGCCACACTTCCCGGTTGAGAACCCGAACAAGCCGGGTAAGATGCGCCTAGTGTTTGATGCCGCGCACCGATATAGTGGAGTGTGCCTTAATGACTATTTACTGGAAGGACCGGATCTATTAAAATCCCTGCCAGGAATCTTGTTCCGGTTTAGAGAGCGTCCAGTAGCGATCACTGCAGACATTCAAGAGATGTTTCTCCAAGTCAAGATTAGAGACCAAGACCAAGCGGCGCAAATGTTTCTCTGGCGCGGCGAGGAACGTACTAAGCCACCGAAGAAATACAAAATGACGTCAATGATCTTCGGAGCTTCGTGTTCACCTTTCATCGCACACACAGTACGAGACGCTAACGCGAGACTATACGAGCAAGAGTACCCTAACGCCGTGCAAGCTATAACGTCGAGCCACTACATGGACGACTACGTCGACAGCGTCGCGACGGAAGACGAAGCGGTCAAGACGGCGCGTGAAGTTGCCAAGATTCATTCAAACGCGCACTTTAACTTAAGGGGTTGGTGCTCGAATAAACCCAACGTGGTGAAGAGCATAACATCGGAGAAGCAGGCACACGACACAGAAGTACGATTCGGGCAAAGAGAAAAGAACACCGACAAAATACTGGGCTTACTTTGGCAAACAGGCTCAGACGAGCTGGGTTTCAACACGGGACTGAGTCGGCTGTCACCCGAAGTGAAGACCAGAGACAGAGCGCCGACAAAACGAGAAGCCTTAGGAGCGGTGATGGCAATAAGAAGAATGGCCGCGCGAAGAGGTTGGCCCCGAGTCATGTACTCCGACAACGGTACCAACTTCAGAGGGGCGGACGCCGAACTACGACAGGCGTACAAGGAATGGACGAAGGACTTCGTTCAGTTTGGATTGGAACACCGGATGAAGTGGAAATTCATCCCGCCAGGGGCGCCGCATATGGGGGGAGCCTGGGAACGACTGGTGCGCTCCGTGAAGGCGGCGCTGGCCGCCACTCTACACCAAAAGACGCTGAAAGAAGAGGTGCTGCTGACGCTACTGACGGAGGCCGAGCACTCAATAAACTCTCGGCCTCTGACCCACGTCTCTGTCGATCCTAAAGATCCGGAGGCCCTCACGCCCAACCACTTCCTCATCGGAGCCTCCTCGGGCCTTCCCCGTACCGGGCCTTGTGAGGAGGCCAGCCGCAAGCAATGGAGAGCCGCCCAAGCGCTCGCCGACCATTTCTGGCGGCGCTGGGTGGACGAGTACCTGCCTACGCTGGTGCCCCGGGGGGCGTCAGATGACCAACGACGGCCTCTACAAGTCGGCAACCTAGTCGTCATCGTCGACTCCTCACTCCCGAGAGCAACGTGGCCCCGAGGCGTCGTGGAAGCGGTCTACCATGGTCCAGATGGCAAGGTGCGATCAGCTGACGTTAGAACCACAGCGGGCATCCTACGGCGTCCAGTCACGAAGCTTGCCGTCCTCTGCGTGGAAGATTAGGCTACGGTAGCCCTGCGCCGGGGGGAGGATGTTACGGACGTCTTAGCTAAGTTAGGATTTAAGTAATGTTATATGTGTGTAAATAAATGATCCCGATAGAATTAAGTAAACTAATAAGCTAGATAGCTGAAAAGTATGTTGTAATGTTATTTAGGTTGATATTAATGGTATTTAGGTGATATTAATGTTACTGAGTGTTTTAGACTAAAGTATGACCACGTGCTATTTAAGGACAAAATTACCACGTGTAATTTACCATTGTAAAAGGGCACAGAGCGCGAGCAAGTCCAAACATGTGCGGGGTACAAACAAACGACGCGCTCACGCTGCGCTCCGATTGGCCGACGGCAAACCAAGCCGCGCTCTGCGCCCCCTTCTACCTGGGTTAGCCCACGCTAACCCGGCCTTGTATAAAACAAGTGTGGCTTGCTGCGCGGGTCTCTTCCCCTATCAACACTCGTCACGCAAACATTCAGCAGCAAGCCAGTCCCGAGGCAACCAGAAATAAATTAAGAACAGTCAAGCTCGGAGTTTTACTCAAAAATATACAGTCCACCTTGGGATCCATTCAGCAATCACCGATGCGGGTAAGCGCGTCCTTGGCACTTCTCGTGGTGGCCGCACCATAGAAAAGGAGACGTGGTGGTGGGATGACGGGGTGCAGGAGGCGACTCGGAAGAAGAAGGTTTTATTTAAACAGTGGCAAGGGTCCAACTCTCCGGATGACAGAGAGGCATATGGAGCGGCTAAGCGCGCTTGCAAAAAAGCTGTAGCCAGAGCCCGCAGCAAAAGTCTGGCGCCCTTGTACGACAAGCTGGAAACTGCGGAGGGGCAAAAGCTTATTTTTAAGCTGGCGCGTGCCCGGGAGAAAGCTGCACGGGACATTAGCAAATGTCTCTGTGTAAGGGACGCCCAGGGTAAGCTGCTCTACGATGCCCCCTCTGTTAAGGAGAGATGGTGTACATACTTCGCGGAGCTGTCTAACAAACAGCATCCCCATAACCTTCCTCCCGAACCGCCTCCTAACCTTGGACTTATTTCCCCTATTTCCCCCGACGAAACCCGCATTGCTCTTCGCCACATGAAGAACCGGAAAGCGGTCGGGCCTGACAATGTGCCAATTGAGGTGTGGAAGGCGATGGGCCCACATGGCGTGGACCTTCTGACGGATCTTTTTAACCGCATCCTGATCACCAAGGAAATGCCGAACCAGTGGCGATTTAGCCTGATTATCCCTGTATACAAAGGCAAAGGTAGCGTACAGGATTATAGTAGCTACCGCGATATCAAGATCATGTGCCACACCATGAAGCTCTTCGAGCGCATTATTGACACACGGCTCCGTAGCGAGTGTACTGTCTCTGAGTGTCAATATGGCTTCCGGGCGGGTAACAGCACCATGGACGCAGTGTTCGCCTTACGGAATCTGGCTGAGGCATACAGAGAGAGAAGGAGAGCTTTGCATATGGCCTTTTTAGACCTGCAGAAGGCCTTCGACTGAATACCTCGGCAGTCCATCTGGTGGGCACTGCGCTTCAAGGGCGTTCCCGCCTATATTGACATTATCAGAGACATGTACCGCGATTCCGTGTCCTCTGTCCAGACCGCTGTTGGCGAATCGAATGGCTTCCCAATATCTGTTGGCGTTCACCAAGGCTCGGCTCTTAGCCCGTTCTTGTTTAACGTAGTGCTCGATGTAGTTACGGCAAACATCCAAGATAAGCCCCCATGGCTAATGATGTATGCCGATGACATCGCCCTCGTTAATCAGAACAAAGCCCATCTTGAGCGCAAAGTCAACATTTGGAAGGACACGCTTGAAAACGGTGGTCTGAGACTAAATGTGGCGAAGACTGAGTACATGTCCTGTGGCGGCACGGATTCAAATAGGTTCATCCGAATAGGTTCGGACCTGATCAGAAAGTCCGATACGTTCAGGTACCTTGGATCCGTGCTGCACGAGTCTGGCAACGTGGACGACGATGTCCAAGCACGTATAGGCGCGGCTTGGGCGAAGTGGCGCGAGGTAACGGGCGTTGTATGCGACCGCAAAATGCCTCCGAAGTTCAAGGGGCAGATATATAAATGCATCATACGGCCTGTCCTACTGTACGGCGGTGAATGTTGGCCAGCACTAAGCAGACACACCCAGGAGCTTCGCGTCACGGAGATGAAGATGCTGAGGTGGATGAGTGGCGTAACGCGATCCGATCGCATACGCAACTCTTTCATCAGAGGTAGTCTTGGTGTCCGTGACGTGGGGGAAAAACTGCAAGAGTGTCGTCTGCGATGGTATGGCCACATCATGCGCCGCTCTATGGAGTACGTTGGTCGGGGATGCATGAATATGGCTGTTCTTGGGGCTAGGTCCCGTGGTCGCCCTCGCAAGCGCTGGATGGACGTCGTTAAGTCCGACATGAGAGCCAATGACCTAACTGAGAAGGATGTTCAAGATCGGGCAAAGTGGAGGAAGCTAAGTAGGAAGGCGGACCCTGGCAATAGCCGGGATTAACGCCAGGTAGAAGAAGAAGACTAGCGAGGCGCACAGTAAAGTAACTTACCGTCTCAACGAATAACGCCAGACTATCCATTTTTATCCGTTGGCCTTGACTTTGCTGGCCCATTTTACATAGTAAACCGTATAGGACGCGGCTGTCGCGTTGTAAAATGTTACTTATGTCTTTTTGTTTGCCTGCGTTACAAATGCATACACCTCGAAGCAGTTAGTGACTTAACAAAGGATGCATTTATAATGTCATTAAAACGATTTATATCTCGTCGTGGCAAGCCAACTCAAATATTCAGTGACAATGGTACTAATTTTGTATCTGCCGCGAAAGAAATAAGCTCGTTCATCAAACAGAACCATGAACCTTTAGTTGATTTTGCAAGTCAACAATCTATCAATTTTAAATTCATTCCGGCTTATTCTCCTCATTTTGGTGGCATATGGGAGGCCGGGGTTAAGTCGGCAAAACATTTATTACGACGAGTTTTAGGCGAATGTCACTTGACGTTCGAGGAACTTTCTACTTTATTCGCACAAGTGGAGGCAATCCTCAATAGCCGTCCCTTGTGCCCTCTCTCATCCAGTCCTAACGACCTCCTTTCCCTCTCCCCAGGACATTTCATCATTGGCCGACCGCTGATCGCTCTGCCAACACCAAACCTGGAAGACGTGAAGGAAAGCCAATTGCGACGATATGAGCGCCTTGAGAAGCTGAGGCAACATTTCTGGAAAAGATGGCAGAAGGAATACCTTTCTGAGTTACAACAAAGGACAAAATGGCGGACAAACACATCAAAGCTAGACGTGGGAGATATGGTGCTGCTAGCTGATAACAACGCGCCCCCTCTCGCTTGGAAACTGGGCCGCGTACTTCGCCTCATATCTGGACCTGACGGGATATCCAGAGTAGCAGACATCCTCACCACCAAGGGCTGTTGTAAAAACACTGAATTATTAAAATTTGCATAGGCGTTGCGGCACGTATTAGTAACATTCAATGTCATCGTTCACTTGCCTGACAACCGTTGTACGTGTAACTTCTAATAAAATTAGTATATTAAACCTGATTTCGCTAATTTTCGGAGTTTTTTCTTTACTTTGATTGGGACCATTACATCCTCTAAAGTTGTAACATGGCATTGCTAAATCAACAAAAAATTAAGTTAACGCAGGAAAGCGAGTTAATATGTATACCGGACGAGCGTGATCGACTGGAACGGGGGTGTGATAGGGTAGGTCTATCCTTCTTCTTCTTCTACTCCTCCGATGTGAACTGTGACCACCCGACTACGTTCAGCCGCGCTGACGTCCTGTATCGGTATCTGAGGTTCCCCGTACCACACGTACAACGTTCTTCTATTTTGCCATTTACTTGCTGTCTTCGGGGTAGATTGGGGTGAGGGATGAATACTTACCAGGGTTAAATAATATGCAGGAATTTGACAACACTGCAGCTAATGGTTTAAGGGAAAATTCGCGAGTACTTTGATTCTAGTTACAAATTCTATATTTCTTCTGCCGGTGACTACGAATTGCCATTTCTTGTCTATTTACTAAGGTATGAGGTTACTTTACTGTAACGAGTCCCAAAAACCACTAACTGTTTTAGTTTATTTTAACTGTTAATTTTAACTACGGTTCTATTACATTCCTGGCTATATCTAGGTCTATTCTAGGTCTGGATAGGGGTTGATGCACCTCTCTGTAAATCCCCCGCAATTCCCCGTCAAAAAGGGTGAAAACCAACCCTTCAACCCTGCCCACTAGTGGGCTTGTTGCATTTAACTTGCCTACTATTAAGGGTTGATTTCCCGAAAAACTGTGCCCCATGGGCTATTAAACTATCTGTATTAGGGTAGGTGCATCATCCCTCTATCCAGATACACAACTTTTGAGGCCACCCCTCTAAGGGTGGAAGTACTATAGGTCAGGAATCCGGAAGGGGAAGAAAATCTGTGATTTTACATTTTCCTAATTTACGGCTTTATACCTTGCCTGACCATAGAAATGTGTACATATCTGGATAGGGCTCAGTGCCAGATTTCCTGTGCCTATTATTTAAAGCCTATATACCTAGATTTTCTGTATGTCTAGTAAATGAAGGTGTCTGTAAATGATGGTTTTTTGCTATCCACCCCATTACCTTTGAGTAACTGTCCTGTGTAGGTATGTGTGAAATGTTCATTACCTATGTACCTTCATTACCGTTGACATTTACCAACCATCAAAACCACACCTTTTAGGGGTTACCAGGAATGTGTAGGGGAAATGTGTAGCCCTACCTATCTATTTACTTTAACGAAAATAAGTTTCCCCAAAACATCTTATGTATCCGGGGAAAAACGACAAAAATATATGCTTTTAATTAATTACATGGCTTTTAAACTATGACTATGTGAGTACATAAGCTCCTAAGTATTAAGTACATAAGCTTATAACTGTACATGGACTTTATCTGTGCGAGTTATACAATACTAAATGCTTCGTCGCGAACAATATGACACTGTCAAATTATTCTAGCTATGTTCAGAGTTACAAGTTTTTAGCTTATTGGGACGCTACAGGTATGTTAAAGATTGGTAAAAAATATTTAAAACGTTTTATAAAACATGTTATGCAAAAAAAATAAGTTGTCAATCACGTTAACATAGGTATGACCGTAAGTACCCAAGTAACCATTTGGATTAGCACAAATTAATAAGAATAGTAAACTTACCTTGAGACGTTATAACACAACATCCAAAATAATAGAGCGCATGCGCTCTTTATGATGCGTAACTGGGCACTGAACGGGACAGACACTACAGGGCATGGGGGTGGAGGGTAAGAAAAGCAAAATAATAAAAAAAACTGGACAAAAGGAAACCGGGGTAGCGTTCATTGAAAATATCATTGACATCAGAACTAATAAAATGAAGGTAATGTAGTGTTTTCAAAAGTTTCAATGAAGTAACTAGGTAAATACCTACTCCTTTTTTGAAATCTCTAAACATAAATATACTGTTCATAAATCCTTAAAATAACCATTCTATTTGCAAAAAAATAAACATCATTTCATTTTGAGTAAATATCCATCACTTTGATTAAATATCCAATAAAAATGGGTAAAAATGAGTATTTACTCATTTTGGATTAATACTCGAGTATTTATCCGCCGCTCAACTCCATTCGCCCTCGCATTGTGCTAGTGCTACCGCTGACAAGTTTACAACTGCGACGATTTAAGTGGGTGATAGACGTGCGAGCAAGTACGCGTACTTGTAGCTCGACGAGCTTTTTCGCTCGTGTGTGTGTCACCGTAAGCACGCGCCACAGACATGTCTGTGGCACGCGCGCATAAAAACCGCCGAGTCAGATAATTGGCGATTTGAAATTTTGCTTGTAGGTCGCCTCGGCTCTAGTGTATGCTCGGCTCGCACGTTTGTCAGCGCCGCGAGTCGCTAGCTTTAATTTTTGTGACACGTTGTGTTGCAAAAATAACTGATTTTCGAAGCTATTCACACTAAGTATTTATTACTTAACAGAATCCTTTTCTTTGCTTCTCTCATACAGGTACCTACCTATACTGTCTGACTTGATAAAATATTATTCCTGAATAACAAAAAGTTTCCTCCATTGACGACATCGCGGTCCCCCTGCTGGTACCAGAATAATGACTATAGGTGTAAATATTTAGGTTATTTCCTGTAACTTGGGGTCGGCGCAAGACTTTTTTTGCTTTCATTTTGTCCTATCAACCGTCGCGCTATCACTAACTCTATGTTGATGATCTACACTCACCTAAACGGCACTTCATCCACCAATGTATTAATTGCGACCATTTAAATAAATACGAAAACGGAAGGTCTGCTGTAAGTAAGTGAGGAGTTGAGTATTCTGCAGACCTCAGGTAATGACACAGCATCAGGTCAATATAACCATGTTTTTGCAATGTCCTTGAAGTAACAGAATACCAAATTTCGCATTGATCAGACCCGTAAAAGCTGGTTAAATGCGTTCATCAACGAGAAAAGAGCTGATAATCTTCAAATGGCTCACCTGCTTTCAAATAAAAAAACACCGCATCCAAATCGGTTCACCCGTTCACCCACAGAAGACAGACAGATACACATAGCGGTCAAACTTACGAGTATAACACCCCTCTTTTTTAGGTATCTAGGAATAAATTGCACAATCCTGACTTTTTGGGATGTTGTTAGAAAAGATGCATGAGTATAAGTGCACTGGTTTGGTACTCGGAAAATTTCATTTGTAACCGACTTCTTCAAAAAGGAGATGTTCGGCTGTATGTACCTATGCTTTGCGGTGAACATACATAATGTTCACCGATTTTGGCTTCTAAACGGTGCATTGTAGATAAAAAGTCAATCCACATACTTTTAATTAAAGTACTCAAAACTTGCTTAAGTTTCAGCATAAACCGCATCTCTGTAGGTGTCAAGATGCACTTCAAACATCGGCAATTTTTCACAAAAAGTTAGAAAAATAATTATATTAGAAAATGTATTTTAAAGCATTTCTTCTCCTACCCTACCCTACATACAGCCTATGTACATAATTAAGTTGATCAATTATCCAGGGTGCAATAAATAATTTTCGAGCTCGCTTTGCACGGTTTTGGTTTTACATTCGACACTTTTGTGCATTTTGTCATAAAAATGTAATCTTAAATAGATTACATTTATATTATAGCATAATAACATAATCAGCCTATAATGTTCCCAATGCAGGCCGGTGAGAGGGAGTGGGCCGTAATCCACCACGCGGGCCCAGTGCGGATTGGTAGATGTCACATGTCTTCGAATTGTTGGTTCTAGGACATTTATATATAGTATAAAAAAATCAAACCTAATGAGATGGAATACAAAATTACCCGGGTCCCGGGAGATTTTGTTGCAATATAAGTAACTTTGTTGACTGATGCAGGAAAGCTCAAGAATTCAGACAGTGTACAAAATTCATACAGAATAAGTACAGCGAAGCGAGCTCGAAATTTTTTGTACCCTTTATCGGATAGGTTTGATTTTCTTTGCCTCATACGGTAGTTTTTCCTTTGCGCAGACTCCTAATCAATGTTGGTTCGTAATTTTTGTAAGTTCACGTTTCTAGTGACTTTTGGGTTTTGTAAGACCTTGCTGACTTTTCGGAAGATTTGCGAAATTTTGTCACTTGACTAAGATAACTAAGTAACTAGATACCTATTATATACGTTAGATACCTATGTACCTCTAATTCCTGTAGTTTATCTATTTATGATGCCCGTGATGCCTTAAGCAATGGGTTAATGCGGCACTGCTTATCGTTATTAATCGTAACATACCTATGTTCTTTTAACGTCTTCCGCTGCCAAATACTTGGTCAGTTTACGAAATAATCGATATATGATGTAGCACTGATGACGCGTTTTTTTGAATCGCGGTGTAGAACGATCCTCACACGATTTGTAAAAGTATCTGCTAGGGTCCAAATTCGTTAAATCTCTGATTTGTTCTGTTTCGTTAATTCATTAATGAATCAGAAAACCTCAAGAACTAAAGTAATTATTGCACTTCATCTCGTTAGGGTTTTATTGTCTTTTGATAATTCATACTTAAATAGAAGTCTCTTGTTGATTTATACAGAAAAGCTCAAGTAAGAATGCAACAGCGGGACCACCTTCAAAATCAATTTTCTCGAAAACTACGAAAGTACTATTTTTTTTTGTTAGTTCCAATTAGTAGGTACCTACCAATTGAGTACGTTCTAATTATTTACCAAATAAGAAAGCGATTGGCGTCGGTGATGGTTTTGTATTCATGTCTTACGGACTCTGGCTGAGGCTTACAGAGAGAAGAGCTTTGCATATGGCCTTTTTAGACCTGCAGAAAGCCTTCGACTGTATACCTCGGCAGTCCATCTGGTGGTGGGCACTTCGCTTCAAGGGAGTTCCCGAGGCCTATATTGACATTATCAGAGACCTTTACAGCGATTCCATGTCCAGACCGCTGTTAGCGAATCCAATGGCTTTCCGATATCTGTTGGCGTTCACCAAGGCTCGGCTCTTAGGCCGTTCTTGTTTAACGTGGTGCTCGATGTAGTTACGGCAAACATCCAAGATCAGCCTCCATGCCGATGACATCGCCCTCGTTAATCAGAACAAAGCCCATCTTGAGCACAAAGTCAACATTTGGAAGGACACGCTTGAAAACGGTGGTCTGAGACTAAATGTGGCGAAGACTGAGTACATGTCCTTGATGTCCTGTGGCAGCACGGATTCAAACACCATCCGAATTAGGTTCGGACCTGATCACAGTCCGATACGTTCAGGTACCTTGGATCCATGCTGCACGAGTCTGGCAACGTGGACGTCGATGTCCAAGCACGTATAGGCGCGGCTTGGGCGAAGTGGCGAATGCCTCCGAAGCTCAAGGATATATAAATGCATCATACGGCGGCAAGTGTTGGTCAGCACTAAGCAGGCACACGCAGGAGCTTAGCGTCACGGAGATGAAGATGCTGAGGTGGATGAGCGGCGTAACGCTATCCGATCGCATACGGAACTCATTCATTCGAGGTAGTCTTGGTGTCCGTGACGTGGAAGAAAAGCTGCAAGAGTGTCGTCCGCGATGGTATGGCCACATCATGCGCCGTTCTATGGAGTACGTTGGTCGGCGATGCATGAATATGGCTAGGTCTTGTGGTCGCCCTCGCAAGCGCTGGCTGGACGTCGTAAAGTCCGAAATGAGAGCCAATGGCCTGACTGAAAAGGATGTTGAAGATCGGGCAAAGTGGAGGAAGCTCAGTCGGGAGGCGGACCCTGGCACTAGCCGGGATTAACGCCAGGTGGAAGAAGAAGACTGTTGTATTCATGTAAAAGATTTTTATTAATATTTTCAAACACAATTTATTTACTATGTACACATTACTTTGTAAAAATATTCATTCTTGTCTTATCATTTATTGATTCATTATTTTATAGGCAACATTATAAACATGATAAAAAAACGTGAAAACTATAATGTATGAAAAATAGAAATTCCATTAGATATAATTTTAAATAAGTACACGGAATCAGTTTATTATGCATACTATAAAGACGCATAGATTAAAAATACATAGCATGTATTTCATTATAAATATCAAAGTAAATAACAACTTAGTAGAATGGCATTTATACTCATAGATACATATTAATAATTCATAAAAAATAACGAAATGGCGTAACCAAATACTTATAAAATAATCGTTCAGCTCAACTTCGCGTTATTTATAATAATTCAGAGCGAACACCACTAACAACGGCGAACTCATCCGATAAATCACAAGTAAATTGTTATACAGCGGGCTCCCCACCTTTGCAATTATTTATGAGCGAGTACAAGAGATATCTGCAGTTTTTAAGATTACAAGGTTGATTAGCAGGTGCCGCAAAACGACGACAATACGATCAATGTAGGCGCTCTCGTCGTCGCATCACGACGAAACAGCTGAAATAAAACGCGGCGCACTCCACTCTACACTATGGGCTTAAAAGTATGCACGCATGCGAGTACATAGGACGAATGGTAGGGCGCCACTAACGGCGCGGGCCCCAGGCGGCCGCGGGCGTGGGCGCGGGCGCCTGCACGGCGCGCGGCCCGCCCGGCATGGTGGGGAACTCCTGCGTGGACGCCGTGTCGGGCGCGCGCTGCTCCCACGGGCCGCCCTTCACCACGAAGCCCGTGGCGCCGGGCCCCGCGGCGGCGGCGGCGGCGGCGCCAGCGGGAGCGGCGCTGTTGTTGGCTTGCTCTCGCTCGCCGAGCACATCGCCGAAGTCACCCAGGGACGGCGCCGCAGGTCGTGTGTAGCGGTCGGCGACGTCCTGCATCTGTAGATTCATTTTCAGTTAGTGACAAAATCTAAACAACTTAGGATTAGGATATGTTAATATCAATTAGGAATACTTACGTATTCTTCGGCTAGGTTGAGGAGATGGTCCTTCGCATCAAGTACGTTATCCTCGTCTCCGGTAATGACAACGATGCTGTCATCGCCTTGTTTCGGGAACCGTATGTCGACCTTGTAATCGTCCATAATGCGTCGAATGTTTTTGCCGCGGAGACCGATCAACCTTCTGTGAACTCGTGGATCAATATCGACCTCCTCGCGACATTGGTTGTCCTGCGGAAACGATGTACATACATATAATATGTGAGGCAATTTTTTTTTTTGCCAAATGTATGAATACAGAGGTGTAATGAAAACCATTGCTAGTATAACATAACCGATTGCATTTTGGGAAATGTACGACGGAATATCGGGCCACAAGACGAACTGCGATGCGCCACCGGTACATGGTGGACATCCCACCCGCATGCATAAAAAGTTTTGGGAACACATTCATAGTGCATACAGCTAAGGAGTGGAATTCCCTGCCGGAGTCTGTGTTCCCAGATAGCTACAACCTGGGAGTCTTTAAGTCAAGAGTGAATAGGTTACTTCTAGGCAGGCGTGTTACATCTCGACCACATCATCGCTTACCAACAGGTAAGCGGTAAAAAAAAAACAACTAGCGTTTCACAACAGCGTTACCCGCGTGAGGGATTCCGCACAGCTTACTACTGGAATAAAATAGGCAGAAACTATGTAAATATAAAATTGGAACTTACCAGCTGATGTACAATAGCCATTATAGCTTCCTTGGCTTGCAATGCCTTGTCTTCATAGCCTTGGATTGTAATGATGTCATCATCGGCCTCGCCACGTTTAGGTAAGTTTATTTGTACTCCATAGTCAGTACGAATCTTAGTGATCACCGAGCCACCCTTACCAATAACAAGAGGATGATATTCGGGATCTACTTTGAATTTCAGTTCAAACGACCTGTAATCGTTTATTTATTCTTAATTTTTAAACTAATAATATAATGCGTGTTTGTAAAAGGTAAGGATGTCGTAGCTATTATTTATGTTAAGACCATCAAGGAACATGGATAAGTGATTTTGTTCCACAAAAACTATACATACATTTGCACAAAATATCAACTCACCTGAGAAGTCTGTCTTCTTTCTCTTTTTCCATGTCTACAATTCTGTCAGCAAGAGCCAGCTTTGCCTTTTCCACATTGGTAGGGGTGCCTGTTACCTAAATAAAACAATATAAATTTTAGAAACATTTGCTATTTTTGTTTTGTTTGTATAATTCATCTAACTTTTTAAGTATGTTGAAATGTAAAACTCCCACTCGGTAATAAAATTGTTCTTACCTTAACCAAGTCACTAGGGTCATCGTTGAGAGGAAGAAGAATGTGCACATCATATGTTTGCATCAGTTCTCTTCTCTTCTGACCAGAAAGCAAACGATGCAATTCATTCGGCACTTCTACATCAATCGTAATTGGCACCTGATGAAAAATAAAATTAGTTGATTTTTATGATTTAATTGAAATTGCTATGACGTATGAAACGCAGATGTGTTTATTACCTGCTCAAGTAAAGCTTTCTTAGCTGCCTCGCAATTTTCTGGGCGACCCGTGATTCTGATGATATCATTCAAGCCGGGCTCGGCGTTCTCATTGTTTTCCTTTACGGGAACATCCGCACCCTCAGTAGTGTCTCGCTCGGGGAATTTGATCTGCACGTCGTGTTCAGCTGTGATATCCTTTACCTTAGCACCACGGGCACCCATCACTGTACGATGGTGCCTTTGAGATATCACGCATTCTATTGTCACCTGTGTTAAGTAAAGAATTATTAGTCAATAAGGACATAATCTCTTCTCTTCTGTAAGTTTATATTTGTATGTATGTGACCATCGAACGTAAGGTCTAGATTCTTTTCAAAGTACAATGCTATGAGAAGTTGAATATTAAACATTGACAACCTTCGCTTCCAAATCTTCGATGATTTCGTTGATCCGTATTTTGGCGGCTTCTATGCAGTCCTTGGGGCCCTTGAGCACGACGCGGTCGCTGTTGACGCCCTGGCGCGGGAAGGAGATCTGCACGCCGCCGCAGTCGTCGGCGATGCGGCGCAGCACCTCGCCGCGCCGCGCCACGAAGTGCCGGTGGTGGCGCGGGGCCACCGCCATCTCGCCCTCGGCCACGTTGCTGATCTCTGCCACTGCTGCTTCTAGCTGCTTGCGAGCTGCCTCTACCTGCTCCTCGCGACCTGAATTACAAAATCATGACTTTGGTTCCATTTCATCTTCTATTTATATTACTAGTTTTTGCCCGCGACTTTAAATCGTAAAACCAACTCTATTACCGAAAGTTATGTTGTTTGCTAGTGTAGCTTTCTATAAGGGATATAATATTTATTTATATGATTGTACACCAAAATCTAAAAAGATAAAGAAAACCTTAAACTAAAAAATATACAATTGGCGGCCTTATCGCATTCCGCGATTTCTTCCAGGCAACCTGGAATGAAAAGAGATAGCTGCACTTGGTGCAAAAATATTTGTAATGGGATCAATAATTTCAGTGATTACCTTCTACAAACAAACAATTCGACTTCTTTATAATCCGAAGATAAGATGTGATGATGATATGATTATAAAATAACTATGAAAACTCACCAATGATAAATATAGCTTCCTTATCCTCGTCTTTTTCAGTGGGGAAGATAATGCGAGCCCCAGTCTGCTCGCGGATCTTCTTAATGTTAGCACCATTTTTGCCTATCAGGAATTTGTGGTGTTCCGGCTTAGCTCGCACGTGGGCGGTATGGGAGGTCAGTTCCCGTTCCGAAGCGTGCGCGAGTAATTGTTGCTTGGCCTTTTCAACATCTTCGATAGGCCCTTTAATAACCACCTTGTCACTGTCACTTTCCGCAGGTGGGAACTTGATCAGTACTCCACCACACTCCTCCATAATGGAATGAATAAGTTTTCCACCAGCGCCAATCAAAGAGTTATAGTATTTAGGGGCAATAGTGACCTCCTCTGTTACTACATTCGCTTTTTCATTGTGGATTTGCTGAATTCTCTTAACTGCTTCTTCGACATTCTCGCGTTTTCCTCGTACAGTTATAACATCGCTATCATCACCTTCTGCAGGAAGATCGATCACAGTTTGAGTCTCGTCCCGAATTTTTCTCAAGTTTGCACCACCTTTGCCAATAATAAATTTGTGGAATTGTTTGAAAATCGGCACTTCCTGGACGAAAGACGACTCTGCTATTTCTTTTATAATCTTGTGAAGGTACTTTTCACACTTTTCAATATCTTCCTGGGGACCTCTTAGCTTGATGGGGCTTCTCTTTTGCCCCTGATCGGGTAGCGAAATCAACACACGTTCGAACTTTTCGCGCAGTTCCTTTATTTTCTCTCCTCTAACTCCAATAAGAGATTTAATATATCTATGGTCAACATAGACTTCCTTTGTTCTCTCATTCTCTAATTTCATTACCATTTCTCTTAATTCTCTTTCAGCATCAGCTACACCTTGATGGCTGCCTTCAATGCGAATAATATTGTTGCCTTCATTTTCAATAATGTTAATAACTACCCCAGTCTCATCCTTCAGTCTATTAACTGAAAAAAAAAAGACGAATTTAATAAGAGTTTATATGTGCAATATTTATGCATAGTTTTTCCACATGAAAGATTAACATACTGTTAGTTCCATTCTTTCCAATAATGTGTTTGAAGAATTTGGGGTCGACAGACAGTTCAACATAGGTAAGAGTTGCAAGCAAGTTCTTCACAAAGTCATCCAGTTCAACTTGAGCGCGCTCTACTTCCTCTGGAGGCCCATCAATCTTCACCTTGTCTTCAGAATGGGTTATGTCAACATGAACCTGTGTAACAAAAATAGAAATGGTATTTATTCTTTGTAAAAAAAACCGGCCGTAAAACATGTTTTTTAACATGTTACTATGAACATTGACTTGTTATAGGTTTTCCTCTAATCCTTACTTTAATATTATAAATGTGAAAGTAACTCTCTGTCTGTCACGATTTCACGCCAAAACTACTGAACCGATTTAAAAGAAATTTGGTACACCGATTGTCCAGAGCTTGAGACAGTACATGGGCTACTTTTTATCTCGGGAGTATGTTCTCTAGACACCACGAGGGCGAACCCCGCTGGAAGAAACTAATCCACATATAAGTAGAGAACTATTAGGCTAAGCATAATTATGCTAAGATGCAGGTGATGCAGCACAGCACAGTACAAATTTTGCAGGGAAGGGCAAGCAAGGCATACAGCCGTCTACGGAGCACATGCCTGCGCCGCAGCAGCACATACGCAGCTCTTAGTGCTCTGCCCTGCGCTGCGTGGACCTGCGTCTCAGCATACGCTTAGTCTAAACCGTGATTTTTTCCAAAATTGGAATGTCATAGTCAAAAGTCAAAACCTTGAACCTAATGCATCAGTGATAAAGACTAAAATGTAGTTTGACAGATTGTTGTGTGATTAATATTACGATCCCAATATGATTCTGCGAAAGTGGCCTTTTAGCCCGCTGAACTTTACAACTATGAAAAAAGAAATGACACCCTTACAATGAGCCTTTTCATTAGATATTTCACATGGCACAGTTGAAGAAATTTTAGTTTTTAACTATCTTATTTGTTCCCCTCTGCCCCCAAATCGTCACAGAAGTTCATGTGTACCAAGTTTCAAATAATTAGTCCAATGGATTCAGAAAAACTAACTGTGACAGGCAGACCCACGAGTGATCCTATAAGGGGTCCGTTTGTCCATAAGGATTCAGAACCCTAAACAGGTAATAATCATAATCGGCTTGTCATAAGAATAAAAACTATGTATCTTCTTTATATAAATATAATTCTACTGTATGTGTGCATGTATCTGAACTCCTCATAAACGGCTGGACCATTTTGAATGTTTTTTTTGTATGCGTTTGGGTGGCGCCCTGGATGGTTTAGATTGACAAATCAGCCCGGCAGATGGCGCAGCAGTCAGGCAGGACAACGTTTGTCGAGTTCGCTAGTTTGTTTTATAATGCAAGCAAATTGATTAACATAAAGCTTATAAAATAAATCATACCTTTGAGAAGTCTTGAGTTATCTTCTTAATGTTAGAGCCGTTCTTTCCGATTATGTATTTATGGATCCATGTCGGCGCATCCACCGTTGCAGTTTTCACTGAGTTCGCTTTTTCGCATACCTTTGAGAGAGCTGTTGAGAAAAAAAGGGAGCTGAACAGTGGATATAAAATATTGAATAGGTAAATAGACATACCTAAAATATTGAAGATACATAGAAATTAGAAACCATCTATAAATTTTACTAACCCAGGCCTATCTTATTGTGAGGTCCATGGAGAGTAATGGTTCCAGTGGGCGAATCTGGAGGAGGCATCTCCACAGAGACTTCAGTCTCCTTCAAAATCTCCTGAATTGTTGTTCCACGAGCTCCAATCACGTATTTGTGCTGAGATTTAGGTACCTCAACACGAACAGTTGAACATTTTTTAACCTGTTACAAACAAAAAAAATATAACAAAATAGAATATATTGAGAAACAAAAGGCAATTTTCGATTGATTAATTTATATTTACCATATCTTCGTATATTTGCTCAATTTGCGCTTTGGCAGCAAGTACACCATTTTTCTCGCCAGCAATGACGATTTCATCGTTTTGGGTGGACGCGGGCGGGATGTGGATGCGCGCCCCCGTCTCCGCGGTCAGCGCAGCCGCGCGCTCGCCGTACGGGCCCTGGATGAACGGGTGATAGATCTTCGGGATCTTGACGCGCTCCATAGCCTTACGCGACTGGAAAACAATCCATCATTTAGTGTCATCAGTCATCATTAATAATGTAATCATTATTGATGATGACTGATGCATTTAGCATTATAATATTATTATTACTTAATAGCCATAATAATATTATAAATCATTACAAATTGCGTAAAACTTTATAACTATCGAATTATTAATTACTTTCGTAATTAGTAATTCGATAGTTATACATAGAAATAATTTCATTTACCTGCTCTTCAGAGCATACTCGGATCTCATGTTCAGCTTTCTCAATGCCCTCTTTAGTACCAGTAATAGTGAGGGTCTCACTGTTATCGGCTATACCAGGTACACTGATTTTGGTAGCAGTCACTTTTTCCAACTCTTTTAACTTCTGGCCTTGTTTTCCCAATATCCAACGGTGGTGTTCCTTCGGGATATTTATTTGCTTGCTGGCCTGTCCATTTAAAAGATTAGAATGGTTAGGATTACACTTAAAATGTTAAACCTATCTAAATTTCCTTATGTAAGTAATTGTTTTATATTTACCTGTTGTTGGAAATGGGTCAATATTAGGCGCCTTGCATCGAGTACTGCACTATGCTTTCCCGTTATCAAAAAAGTCAAGCTGCCATCTTTGCTAGTAGATATTTCAATGTGCGCTCCGGTATCCTTAGTGATGGATTGACAGGTTCTCAAGGACTCACCCTCGCCGAAAGTGTTCGCGTTGTCCAATTTTCTCTCTTCATATGGCACATGGAATACCTTGAAAGAATAGAGTTAATTTATGTAATAAAAATAAAAATTTGACATGACTAGAGACAAAGGAATTGATTGCTTGTTCTTTTCTAAGATCTTAGTATTATCCCAACAACTATGAATGTGGATGCATCAAAAAATTTAATTAAATGCTGTAAATATGTAATATAAGTTACACTAGCGACCCGCCCCGGCTTCGCACGGGTGCAAATTATTAAAACCTTCCTCGTGAACCACTATATCTATTAAAAAATCCGTTGGGTAGTTTTAAAGATCTAAGCATACATAGGGACAGACAGTCAGCGGAAGCGACTTTGTTTTTATACTATGTAGTGATTACACATTTATTTATAATAAACTGAAGAAAAAAATCCAAGTAACTTGTTTACTGACATATAGGTAGTTGTTATCCAGCTCAAATTATCAGCAGGTATACCTTCTTTTAACAGTCAGATAAAATTCGTCTTGAATGAGATCTACTAAAAAATAAGCTAAATGGTCATTTAAAAAAATGGCTACGTAAAATTGTTTAGCTGTAATAATGTTAGTAATCAACTCATTTGCATTTTATTATCTGAAAGAACTAAAATATTATTACACAATTTATACTTATCACTAGCCCATACTGATTACGTAAAATGTAAGTACGCATGTGGCGTCCACGTGTATATTAATATTATTTTGGAGAGCTTATAAGTGTGCTTCTTGTTTACCTGGGTATGCAGCGATGATCCTACGCGAAGCTTGTTGGTAGCTTGCTGTATGCTGCGTTGGACCGGTGGCTGCGAGTGCGGCAGTGCCGGAAACAGATCGTCATATGCGTAGGAAGCGTTATTCTCATAGTTTACATTATTCATCTCCTCAACATGCACGGGTATCTCAGAGTGTACAGGAATCATATCTCCAACCATCATGGATTGCTGATGCATCATTTTCGTCCCCTCCAGCAGTCCTTGTTCGCGCCAAGTCGTTACAGTACTAAACAATAAAATAGAGCATATTTTTACTGATAATGAAGTCAGTTCACACAATACCTACCAGCCGCTTCATTTTATTTGCATCATCATTTATTTGAACAATTGTTTCCAACACCCATTCATTCTTAACATGTCTTAATTTTAAATACAAAATTACTTTGATTGTATAACTACCAAGGTAGGTATAGTGAAGGACACTAGATTACATTAAAAGTAAAAATGAAATCGTTTAAATGTGACACAAAGGTAAGCAATAAAATTATATTTTGATTTTAATTTATGATCATCATCATCTGCCTAACCTTTTCCTAACTATATTGGGTTTGGCTCTCAGTCAAATAAGATTTTAGCTGAATACCAGTATTTTGCGTGGTTGCCTACCAGACCTACGCAACCCATTAACTGGGTACACGCTACTTCATGACAAGACGAGTCAGATTTAGTGACTTCTCAATTACCGTAACGACTGCCAAAGAACCTCCGCAAGGCCCTCTCCGCAGTGCGAAATTTATTCGCGCGAATTAAATTCGTCATCGGGATTCCACCTTGATTTGCAACAAATCACAAAAAAAACCGCGTTTTTTTACCGCCAGTGCGGACAGGGCCTTAACGTGCTTTCCGAGGCATGGAGGAAATTGGATATGTTAAGATGGACATATCCACAAATATTTCTTGGTTTTATTATAATAAAAGAAACATGAAAATGAGTTTTTTTTTATAAAGACGGAAACTAGGGATATTTCCTGTATCGTGTGAGCGTTTACAAACATACAAAGTCACATACACAAACAGCCAGACCTCTAATAATTTTATGTGTAGGACATACAAAATTTTTGTTCCCTGAGGGAATCGAACAGCGACAAGCAGCGCAGCAGTTAATCGCTCAACCATTGCGCCAACCGTGCCCAAATTAAAAGTCAGAAATTAGGAAAATAGTCAAGGGTACCCTGGTCCGACCATCCGTAGGAAACAAAACCCTTACAAGATCAATTGGATGAACAAAATGCAGACATTAGATTCTTTACCTACATATTACAAGAAAACTTATAAGAAGTCTATTATAGTGTTAAAATAACATGTTACAAAACAAAAATGAAATTGGTTCGGAACCTTTTGCATGCGAGTCTGGCCAAAAGGGGGTCTATCCATACCCTTTACTGATCATATTTTTGTAGTTAAATGCCAAAAACAAGAAATCCCAAAATTGTCTATGAAAATTAGTTGTAACTAGTAAACTTATAACTGAATTAACCATTCATAATACTTGCTACTAGAAAATACTACACACATTTTTTTCAATTTCGGTCGTAATATAAATAAAACTGTGTGAAGTTCAAGAATAAATCAGAAAGCTCCAAATGAAATAAGAAAGTCTTTAACCTCGCAATGACTGTACATTGCATTGTCTTTCTACTGTCTTGCATGGTTGGTGCCTCACGGGTTAAGCATACTGCACATAGAAGTTATATAAAAATTATAATGAGAGATTTTAATTTTTACATATAATTATGAATATTTTATTGCTAAATATGGAAATATGGAGATCTGCCCAGCAGTAGGACACTTTGGGCTCATAATAATAAATTGCTATCAAATAGACAAATTGTTTAGGGTTGATGTTTCAACCTTTATAAAACTACTAGTTGACCTGCGCTACAACAGGTATATAGAATGTTTGTTTGTTTATATATTACCACTGCTGCTACGCTAATGTTTTTGAAAATTTGTTCACTAACAGTAAGATACACTCTTCATGAGTGTTTTTAGGCTACTTATTTATACCAGAAAATACATTGTTCCTGTAGGATAGGCCATGATAGCTGATAACTCATTCATATTTTATTGATATATAAGTCATTATTTCTAGATAATATAATCAAATATTGATGTTCAAATTGGTACACAGTAAAAAGGCGCATATAATGAAATGATAGTGAATAATAAAATTTACAGATCCTACAAAACCTGTATGATGATGATATATTTTAAAATCTTCAACACGCATTTGTGAGAGGACTGCATACGACATCTAAGCTTACATCAATATTTCTATGTACAATGAAAGATAACTGACAGGAATTTTGGTTGGATATCTATAAAATCAATACATTCATTGTAACATGAAGCAATAGCACCGAAATTATACATAAACATACAATACAATTGAATAGAGACTAAAAAAACTGGCATCCCGATTTTGATAATACGTGTCACCTTCCAGCACATTTGACGTGGAACTCGTCTTAACAAAATACAATAACACTTACCGAAAGTACTGTAGCTAATCAATCTGGAAGATTATCCTTTGGTCGCCAGGATCGATTTTGTTTTCTCCTGTGCAGAAATTAACATAATAATTAGAGAACTATTAGTAAAAGCATTAAAATTAATTTTCTGTAGACGGACACGCACGTACCCAGCTGCAGTAGCGAGAGAAATACGTACAGATAATAAACAGAAATTAAATAGACCTAGCTAGGCAATTCACTTTTTTTCAATATAGTAACATTGCTTCTGGTCATGGTAGATTTTCAAGGGAAACTGAATTCAAACACTTTAGCTTTTCGTTGTCAGGAGTCCAGACAAACAGAGGCAGGCTGTGTTGGTGCCAGCAGGCGCGGTCCGAGGGGGGGTCGTGGGGGATACCTACGTCAAATTGACAAAATCACGATTATTACTTCCCGGGGTGGGCCACTGAAAATTTCGAGCTGGCTTCGCTCGCTCTTGCATTTTTAGTTGAACATAAATTGAACACTTTACTTTTATGTCTGTATCGATAGTAAACAAAGAATCTTACCCAGACAACCGAGGCGCCACCTATCCGAGAACATTTCTAGCTCGCTTTCAACTAAGTAACTTCGATGATGGGTGTGGGTGTGATATGGGTGGGCTTAGCTATGCCATTTCCATAGGCTAAATGTTCTAAGGTGGAAAATAAAAAATGTAACCTATCTAAACCTTTATTCCGAGATGGGATACTAAAATTTTTGAGCTCACTTCACTCGCTGTAACATCCATATTTTTCAAAGAATACCTATGGTGTAAAGAAAAAAAAGCATGTCTTACATTTTGCACAATTTTTTTTCAGACCTGCTTTCACTACATCTTTAGCTCTTCAGTTTACGCTTAAATCGACAAAAAAAAACATTTGTACTATGTATGATAAGAAGAAAATCTAGCGTTTCTAAGTCAAGGAACTTTTTCTATTTGTCGGGCTTGCTTCACTCGACCTAGCATCCTTTGCTTTCCGATTTTCGTGTGAACTGATCCCCCAAAGTTGATGGCTACGATCGCGTCTGGGTGCCAGTGACATTCAGACAGTAATTTACTAACAGCAATACCAGTTCTGCAGTGAAATAGGGCCAGCAAAATCTGCAGTGAAGTAGGGCATAAAAGTAGTGCACATTCTGCAGTTCTGCTCATATTAAAAATTCATAAACAAATACTTGAATTTTTGGAATCGGATCATGCAGCGCCCAGCCTTCAGTTTGTTCACTGACGATGAGTTATCTGTTTACGAATGAGGGATATCACTTTTGAATTTGCCTCTACATGTGCTAGTGTAGCGTGAGGTTTTAAATGTCAAATTTCATGTATAACAGGATGGTGGGTGTACTTTTCAGATTTGCCTAAAATTACAGTTATTTAGTACCTTCTGTGTCCCTTTACGTACCTCTCCTGAAAAATGTGTACCTACAACCTATCTACCGTCTGTAGAGTAGTCCGGCGAACATAATTATTATCTCGATTAATAATAATTCCGCCTCGGTCCGCTAGCGAATCCGAACGTGTGGACGGTAGTTCGAACAAACTATTGACTATGCGTGTTCGAATTTTTAGGGTTTCGTGCCCAAAGGGCAAACTTAAACGAACCCTATTACTAAGCCTTTGCTGTCCGTGCGTCCGTCTGTCCTTGCGTTTGATTGCCGCAATAACAATAAAATAATACAAATTAAGGTTATGGTACAGAACCCTTCGTATGTATGTCCGACTCGCACTTTGCTGGTTTTTGTGTCCAACGACAAGATGACAGCCGTGTGCACTTGAAGGCGAATACGTGTAATAAGTGTACGATCCTGTCCAGATCCAGATCCAGATTTGTTCTGCCGTTTTAAGTTGGTAATGGACGTACGAATTTATAAACATGTGGTTGATCGCAAACATACTCGGCTCGACGTCGATGACACACGTGAGAGCTTGCTCATTTCTCTGGTACCAGGGGACCGCGATGTTGTCTATGGAGGAAACTTTTTCTTATTCAGGAATAATATTTTATTACAGCTGACCGGTTTTTTGTATGAGAGAACCTAAGAAAAGAATTCTGTTAATTATTAATATGAATAGCTTCAAAAATCAGGACCTCTTACAACACTCAACATGTCATAAACAAAGTAATGGCTCGCAGCTTGCACTTCGCCGCCGCCGCGCTGACAGACGTGCGAGCCGAGGCGAGCTACGAGCAAAATGTCAAACCTGTTAGATCCGCCAACAAACTTACTCGGCGATTTTTATGTACGCCTGCTTGCGGTGACACACGAGCGAAAAAGCTCGTCGAGCCACAAGTACGTCTACTTGCTCGCACGTCTGTCGCTCACATGAGAGCATTTGCTCTAAGACCGTTTGTATCAAATCCAAACGTGTGTTGCGGCTATAATAACGTGTACTTGTTGAGAGCAGGCATCAGAATGTTTTCTGTGGCCTGTACTCTGTGATTTTTTACCACAACAACACTGATTTCATGCTAATTTATGGCCACATAGTCTATGGCCACAGACTACATGTCTATGGCTAAGCTAGATTGATGATTGTGGTGGCTAGTTTCTAGATAAAATATTGTTGAAGTCGGAATTCGTGTAGAATTCAAGCAAGAAGCGTCGTTATCAACTTGTATTTATTTTAGTGTGATTGTCCCTCATGTCATTAGAATAATGGATAAGATTCCTAGGACACACGAAGGTATTTATCCATTTTGGTAGGCTATATTTTTCAGTTGTGTATATCAAGAATGCTTATTTTGAGCAATTTACCATCAATTTTCATCTTCTGATTCGGTCGTATGTTGTTGATTAATTAAAAAAGCTTTAATTTCAAACAACTATACAATTTAATGGAGTTTATTATGTTTATTTGTTGATTGAACAATGGTATTGATTACCACGCCTTGTGAAGAGTGGATTAATGATGTATGTATGTATGAAGATGATGTTTGAAGAAATAAGATGGAATTTTAATATTTCGACACTTTATTTAGCTGTGGGCTATGAACTAGTTTCTTTTTAACTTTCGACTATATTTACTCACTTATGCCTGCTAATGAAAATTGCGAAAATTATTACAAGCATCGCATGCATTATAGGCTGCGTCAAAAGTTACTTCTTATTTTAATCTAGCTATTTATTTACTCCATCATAACTCAACCTTCTATTTATCTGTATTAAGCCTAATCTTTGATCAGGAATCACATACCTACTTTTAAATGACAACATAATCACTTGTTTTAATTTTTTTTAGCTATTGAAGCTCAGATAAGAGAAATCCAATCAAAGAAAAATGAATTACCAGAGAATGGATCCAATAAAGGTGTATCTCTAGGTGAAACATACTATGACAGTGATATTTATGATAATGCGGGGCAAGGCGGGAAGTCACGCTACGATGGCTATGTGACATCAATTGCTGCTAATGATGAAGTGGAAGATGATGATGTGGAAAATGTACCAATCACTCAAAAGCGATCAGGGTATACTGCACCGGCTTCATTGTTAAATGATATTGCACAGGTATAAATTCATTTGTATCATATTTCACTACATGATGCAACAAAATCAAACTAGTTTAAACCAAAATATTTCAAAATACTGATAAGTATCATAATTATTTTTCCATAGCAAGTCAGTACCTTAATATATTTACTTTTATACCTTTCCAGAGTGATAAGGACTATGACCCATTTGCTGATAAAAGGAGACCAACTATTGCTGACAGAGAAGATGAATACCGCCAAAAGAGGCGTAGGATGATAATATCTCCAGAGCGCACGGACCCATTTGCAGAAGGTAATTGTTTTGTTTAATTTATGGTTACATAAAGAAAAGAAAGAAAAAGCGTTTACATAAACTGACTTTGACCAAATTGATAAATGACAGGACAATAAAACAAAGATATAACTATTTTTCTAAAGTTCCTGTGATCACTGCCAGATTAACACATAAGCAAATTAAGCAATTGCTTAGAACATTTCGTGTAGGGGGCACCATAAACAGATAAACTGTAGTTTATTTGTTTGTTGGTAAAAGAGGTAACTAAAACTGTTCAGCAGTTTGGCAGACAAAATGTGTATTTTTTTATAAGTTAGTTTTCTGGAATAAATAAATAAACTTATTCTGGTCAAGTGGGACGAAATTTCGCAAACCTTCCGAAAAGTCAGCAACGTGTTAGTTACAAAACCCAAAAATCACTCTTAGAGACGTGCACTTATATCCCAAGCGCGAGTCGGACTTGCGTGCTAAATGCGGCCTAGCCGCGTTCCCGGCACTTTGCTCAGTGTTGCCAATTCCGAGGAGTTGGGTCGAAATAGTTGTTCCAATGCAGGCAGACCAACCAGGCTAGCCCTGACATGAGCTTATCGGGAGACTAGTCGCGGAGGGTAGGGGGATCCGAGGCACGGTGCGCCGCTTGCCGACCACTTCTCTTCAAACTCCTTCACTCAAAAACATGAACATGAATAAAAAGGGAAAAGCTGTACAGCGGCAGCACGCCGTTTCGCACAAAATGCACCTCTCTAACATACGCGATCTGCACTCAAATCTCGCCGCAGTCCATCACCACCTAGAGACTGAGAGACCAGCGCTCGTATTCCTGTATGAGACGCTGATCGGATGTCCGTCTAACGTGTCATACTTGTCTTTTCACCCTGGAGCACCACTTCAGACCACGCGTCGACGGACGACATCTGCTATCGGCGTCTCCGCAACCTTGAAGACTCCACCTTACAACAGGAGTGACCCACCTGCTTCACAAATCTGGTAGCAACGCGGAACCCAAAAATTATAGACCGATCACGTGCCTACCGACGGTCTATAAGGTTCTTACATCCATTTTGAGAGCCAAAATTGACACTCATATCAACTCTCAATAGCAACTCGATTTTGTCTGCCTCTCAGAATGGATGTAGGAATGGGTCCCGCGGTACTAAGGAGCTGCTCCTCATAGATATGGCCATTAGCCAACAGGTTCGGCGTTCCCGAAAGGATCTGTCGACATGCTGGATAGACTAAGAAGGCCTATGACTCTGTGCCTCATACATGGCTCAGGGTGCTAGAATTGTATAAAATTGATACAACGCTACGCACCTTCCTGATGTCATGTATGAGGCAATGGAGGACAGTCCTTCGCTATCCAGGATGCCGAAATATCCAGAGAACTAGCGAACCGATAAGGATCGAGCGGGGTATATCATGGCGATATACCCCGCTCGATCCTTCAGGATCAGGGCGATAGTTTGAGTCCGCTTTGGTTTTGGTCTAGCCTTGAATCCTCTAAGCACACTGCTAGAGAATTCAGGGCTAGGCTATCAGTTGAAGAGAGGTGGTCAGGTTATATCTCACCTCTTTTACATGGATGATCTGAAACTCTTTGCCCCCACTAATCTGCAACTGATGGAGCTACTGAAGGTAACTGAAACTTTCAGTAGTGCCATCAGGTTGGAGTTTGGTGTGGACAAATGTGTAGTCATGCATGTAAAGCGTGGAGAGATTATGGAATCCGTGGGAACTCAACTCTCGGATTCTATAAACTTGAGATCCCTCTCTCCAACTGAAACTTACAAGTATTTGGGTATGTCTGGAAGCGTTAGGTATCAATATTACTGACATGAAACAATCGTTGAAAGAGCGCTTCTTTGGCCGCCTGAAGAAGGTATTCAATAGCTTTCTATCGGGCGGAAACAAGGTGCGCGTCTTCAACGGTTGGGTCATATTGATGTACTCTTTCGGCGTACTCAAATGGACTCAAACAGAACTTGACGCCCTGGATAGGCGGGAATGCATCACCCACGGTCGTCGGTAATGACACTGTATATCCCGCGAAAGTGTGGAGGTCGAGGTTTTTTAAATGCTAAGACTCTCTACAATCGCGAGATATGCAGTATCAGGGAATACTTCCTAGCTGTCGACGTGGGTATGCAACGAGATGTAGTGGCGGTGGACAAGGGACTCACCCCGCTCTCCTTGGCAAATGAGAACTGGCGCAAACCTTCAGTACTTGACACCAACGTTCGCAGGGCGGTATGGCAGAGCAAGGAGCTTCACGGACGCTTTTTCCGGGCCCTTTATGGGCCTGACGTAGATCAACTAGCGTCCGTAGCCTGGCTGCGTTTCGGTGATATTTTTGTAGAAACCGAAGGTTTTGTCTGTGCAATTATGAACAAAGCTATCATGACAAGGAATTTATTACTTTTAGGAATTAAGGAATTTATACCAGAAATTTATTGTGAAGGATGGCACGGTTGACATATGTCGGGCATGTCACTGTCCGGGAGAATCAATTCGCCACGTTATCTCTGGTTGTTCTCATCTAGCTAACGGAGAATACTTGCATAGGCACAACCTTGTAGCCAGGTTTATCCATCAGCAACTTGCTCTGAAATACTCTCTTGTAGAGTCGGAGGTTGCACGTTCCAAAGCGTAGATCTCTATGGAGAAGAACGTGCAAGCTCGTATTGTTAGGAGGTTCCTCTCTCTGGAGCCCTGACGCCGGTAGCTTGGACCCTGTTCCTGATACCGGTGGGCTACTATTTTTATATTTTTAAATGTTTTTTTATTTACTTTTATTGAAATACTTAAATATATAATTTATATGTAAAGAAAATAAATAAACGGAATATAAATATCTTTATTCATTCCCAAATTAGTATAATACATATACACAATACTTTTTCAGAAAACTAAAAAACATTACATCTCACTAAAAAAACTATACATCTCTGGCCTCCACACTAAGATTCCCTGTGTCGTAGGCGTCCAGTCCTTCCGTACGATTAAAAAAAATATATAAAAGTAACGCATTTGATGTGTATAATTTTTAAACTATTATTGTTTATTTGTAACACAACTAAAAAGAAACAAAAATAAATTGTTTGCGAGTAGGGATGTGACATTGTGGGACAGAATAAATAATTTAATCATATAGGTAGTATTAAACAAAAATTTACTCAATTTAGTTATAATTAGCACTCGCACTTTTCTTATAACGTTCAATTAATTCACATAACTTACTGAACGCTTCTCTTCGGCACTCGATCTCGGTCCAGAATATTCAGATACGAATAGTTGTCATTAAAAAATAAATGTCGAAGTAATCGTAAGCTACTTTTAATAAAATATTGCACAAATTTGAAATGTAAGTTACCTTACTTACACATCACTAGCTGTTGTGTCTTGCCGACTGTGGCGTGGGGAAGGACCCTTTTTTACGGATAGTAAAATGTTATTAATGGATAAATCTTTGTGCCATTTTACAATATGTCATTAATGTAGTTTTATAAAATGGGAAAAAGGAACACACAAAACTTGATTTAGTATTTTTATTTTCTATTTAAAAAAATGTCTTTTTTTGTCGGCTATACCCGACGGTGGCGTGGTGGGCACGATTTCGTTTGTCGGCTATAGCCTACCGTGGCGCTCAAAAGGTTAAACCCGGTACCTTTGGGTATGCAGACGACAGCACTGTTGCTGAGAGATACGTGTCCGACACACGAGCTAGTGGGTCGCAGATCCGGTCTCTCCGGGAGGCTATGGTTGAGCGCTTGAACGTGTCCTTGCAGGCTGTCTCTGAATGGGGCGATGCCAATCTGGTCAAGTTCAATGCTGCTAAGACCCAGGCGTGTCTATTTTCCGCCAAAAGAAGCCAATTCCACCCAGCTCCATCTTTCCGAGGTGCAAACATGCCGATAACCTTATTAGTAAGCTTCCTTCCTTCGGTCTGCCCGCCAGTTTATGTAATTGGATCGCAGATTTCCTGAGGCAAAAGCTCAAGTGGCTGCAAAGAAGTTGGGGATCCTAACAAAGGTGAGACGGTAGATACTTCACGCCGGAACAGCTGCTCAAACTCTTATCAAGCGCAAGTTCGATCTTGTATGGAGTACTGCTATTATCTTTGGGACGGATCTGCCAGATACCAGCCCTATCTGCCCTTGAGTCAATTGAGAAACGAGCTAAGAGGATTATCGGCAATGATAGGCTCGTCACGACGAGGCTCCAAAGTCTTGAGCATCGACGACGAGTTGCTAGCCTGTCGGTTTTCTACCGGTTGCATTTTGGGGAATGTGCGACGCAATTTCATAATTTAATTCCGCCAAGCCTGTTCCATCGTCGGACCACAAGACGAACGGCGATGCGCCACCGGTACATTGTGGACATCCCACCCACACGCACAAGACGTTTTGGGAACACATTTATAGTGCGTACAGCCAAGGAGTGGAATTCCCTGCCGGAGTCTGTGTTTCCTGATAGCTACAACCTGGGAGTTTTTAAGTCAAGAGTGAATAGGTTACTTCTAGGCAGGCGTGCTCCATTTACGACCACATCATCGCTTACCAACAGGTGAGATAGTGGTCAAACGCGTGCCTATCAAAAGTAAAAATAATAATAATGAAATGAAAACATGATTGTCCACGAGTTCATGAAATACTTTCTCTTCCTGTAATAATCTTCAAATTATTGTTATTCATAATTTAGATATTTTTATTGATTTCATATGTTTCAGGTGGAAAAACACCAGATGTTGGGTCTAGGACATATACAGAAATTATGAAAGAGCAGTACTTGCGAGCTGAAGAAACAGAGGTATGTTAGACACATGGATATTTTGTCATCAATATGGTGGTGTTTACTTAAAACTAACAATTTTTTTTCTTATTTTTCTGTGCTAATCTGCAATCAGTTCTACTATAAGCAGATGGTTTGTGAGGTTTTTCCAGGTCAAGTGCATTCTCCAGCAAGGACAGCTACTTATTATACAAGTAGTGAAATCTCACTACAGTATGAAATTTCTCTTGAAACATTTTTGAAAGCTGCATGATGATTAGTTTAGCCGCAAGTAAATTCTGATGTTTTTCCAGGCTGATATTTTTTATTAAGACCTGAATTTACTCTTTTATGGTGGTCATACTTAGGTGTGTGTGGATTTCGGAATTAGTGAACAACCATGGAACATGTTCTATTGTTCTTAATATTGCCTTCTGCATTCTTAGCAATATTGCTATGTTTGAATTACTTGCACTGCCCCAAAGCTGGATGCCTTTTGTCCAAGTTGGTTTCAGTATAAACTTGTAAATTTGTAGTTTATTATCTAGAGATAACTTGCTATTTCGACCCAGCAACCAATAGAATGTCGGTGCCGTATATTGAGTTTTTGTCTCTTTCATTTGATATGCTAGTTGCACGTCAAGCGGCGATCCAGGTGTACCTATGTATACCTTAGACTGTCTTTGTGCGGCAATGTAAATTTTAGGCGGGCAGTTTTCTCTCCGAAGTGTAAAAGTGTGTTGCACTGATTTTGTTGAGCTAGCCTTCCGTTTTTGAAGCCACTGCGAAATAGTGTCAAGGCCTTGTTGAAGTTGCTCTGTGGCCAGCTCAGGCTGCTTATTACTCGCGATTATGGCTGTGTCATCGGCAAAAGTAGCAGTCATAACTCCATCTAACAGTGGTAGGTCTGAGCTGTTTTTATACTGTAGAATTTAGAAGTCGATTCAGATTCCTTCACCTGAAAGATTTGTTACTGGCACACAAACAGTTTATTTTTCCTCTACTGATTTTCTTATATTCTTAACTACTCTATGGACCTTTTCGATAGTCGAATGTTTGCTGCCTAAATCCAATTTCGTGATATGGGATGATTTCTAATAGAGGCATAATTCAATGAAGGATAAATTTTTCACAGACTTTTGACAGTACAGGTAAGAGGCTGATGGGCCTATAGGAGGTTGTCTGGTATGGTATCATTAAGATATGTGACACTTTCCCAAGGTCTGGAAAGTGTTGAACCCTTAGTTGTCCGTTATACAGTATGGTGAGAAAACTACTGCCTTTCTTGGAAGTTCTCTCAAAATTTCGTTTGTAATGAGGTCATACCCTATTGCCTTTTTGTCTTTAAGGTTATTAATAGTCCTCCAAACTTCTTGAACTGTGACTGGTGCAGGTGGGAGTGATATTTACACAAACTGAATTTGATATGTTAAACACTGATTTTTGTTTACAGTTAAGAAAAAAGCTGCTGGAAAGGGCTAGGGAAGGCACATTAAAACCAGTGGCTCAATCTAATGGTGAGGCTGTGAAACCTCCTTCTAAACGCAAGGGCCGTTGGGATCAAAGCTCAGAAGACACTCCAGTGACTAAGAAGACTATTGCAGCTACTCCAACTTCTCAAACTACGCCATCCTGGGATCAAGAGGTATTGTAATGTGTTCTTTGATGAATGTAACATTTATTGCTTTGTTTTTTTTTCTGGCCAAATAATGTAAAATTACGTTTTTCCACAGAGGGGTGCTTGGGAAGAAACACCTAGTGCACCAGGTCGCGGAGGTGAAACCCCAGGGGCCACGCCGTCAGCCCGTGTGTGGGACGCTACGCCCGGACACATCACCCCGGGGCACGCCACTCCTGGCCGTGACACACCCGCGCAGCATGCCTCTAGACGCAACCGCTGGGACGAGACGCCCAAAACAGACAGAGGTTACTAGTTCTTCATTATTTTATACAAATTGACTGATATTAAAAGTATATGTATTTTAACTGTTTTTATTTCTATCTTTTAATTATTGATTGTGCTTGTAGAAACTCCTGGACATAATAGTGGTTGGGCTGAAACGCCGCGCACTGATCGCGGCACTGGCGTAGACACCATCCAGGAGACGCCGACGCCCGGCACCAAGCGGCGTTCGCGCTGGGACGAGACGCCCGGCGCCACGCCCGCCGCCGCCACGCCGACGCCGTCCCACGCCACGCCCACGCACACCACGCCCTCGCACGCCACGCCCTCACACGCGACGCCTACTCACACGCCTCACACGCCCATGTTCACACCTGGAGGAGTGAGTAATGTTCTGTTCTTCTTCACCATTATTTTGTGAACTTGACTAGACTTCACCTGTAACATGAACCGAGTAATCTGAATAAAGTCATTAACCATTTTATTTTTTGTTGGGCAGTCAACACCAGTAGGAATGAAGGCTATGGCTATGGCCACTCCTACGCCCGGACACGTGGCTGCGATGACACCAGAGCAGTTGCAAGCCTACCGCTGGGAGAAAGAAATAGACGAGCGAAACCGTCCTTACACTGATGAAGAGTTAGATGCCATGTTCCCACCTGGGTACAAGGTTTTACCGCCCCCTGCCGGTATGTACACGTTGATGTGGGACTACGCTAATTAAGTTGTTATGTTTAAGACTTACAATTACTAAGGGTTACACATAGTTATTAATAACCCCTTTAGTTTCAGGACACATGTATTATACAAAGCCTACGACATGTGGAAATCTATCGCCGTAACTAAGTGTTGTCCAATACATGTGTTATCAAATTTAAAATGATAGAATAATATACCTACGTTTTAATACTCAATTTTTCTTTCAGATGAATGATGACAATATGGCTTTACAGTCTCATGCCGTTGGATAAACTGCCAGATTGAGCTTAAATGTTTTGTCAGTTGCTGATTGTGTACTACGTTAAACTGCATGTTTACAAGATAATAGTATTCATTGCGGCATGCGACTGTAGCAATTTGTTAACTTGATGCATTGTTACCCAGGTTATGTTCCGATTCGGACCCCGGCTCGAAAGCTGACCGCAACTCCTACTCCACTGGGTGGTACCCCTATCGGCTTTTTCATGCAGACGGAGGAACTGGGAGGCTCGGCCGCCGCCGCCGCGCGCCTGCTGGACCCGCAGCCCAAGGGCAGCCAGCAACTGCCCTTCATGAAACCGGAAGACGCACAGTACTTTGATAAACTGCTCATTGATGTCGACGAGGACACTCTCTCCCCAGAAGAGCTCAAAGAGAGGAAAATCATGAAGCTTCTGTTGAAAATCAAGGTATACTAACAGAACAGACGCGTTCATTTTTTTTGCGGAAAATTAAAAACGTACCTACCTACCATTTACGATAGTTAGTACTTAATCTTATTGTAAATATAAAATGTTTGTCTCGTTTTCAGAATGGAACTCCACCAATGTGCAAAGCTGCGCTTCGTCAAATAACAGACAAGGCTCGTGAATTCGGCGCGGGACCCCTTTTCAACCAAATCCTGCCGCTCCTTATGAGTCCTACTTTAGAAGATCAAGAGAGACATCTTCTTGTTAAAGTCATTGATAGGATTCTGTACAAATTGGATGATTTGGTCCGCCCTTACGTACACAAGGTATATGATGTTTATTTCGGATATAGTACCTATATTACAACTTTTTAAATTAGAATTTATCCATGGAGTGACCCCATCCCGTGCATTCATGCCACAGAAAAATTTAAAAAGATCCTAGTTTCCTAGGTCAATTGGAAGAATTGAACAACAAAAAAAAATTGAAATAAGTTCTTACTCTACTTGAGCTTAAAAAATCTCATATGATGGGGTAGGACCGATTTTGTTTGTAGAGGCTTGTGGCCCCTCACAAAATTTTATATAGTTAAAATTGTTTATTTCTTAAAAATCTGACATATATTTTATTTCCAGATTCTTGTCGTAATTGAACCCCTGTTGATTGACGAAGATTATTACGCACGTGTGGAGGGTCGTGAGATTATCTCTAACTTGGCTAAAGCTGCGGGCCTGGCCACTATGATCTCCACAATGAGACCAGATATTGATAACATTGACGAATACGTTCGTAACACCACTGCAAGAGCCTTTGCCGTTGTTGCATCTGCTTTGGGTAATTATTATAAAATAAGTGAAATAAAACAAAAGAAAATGCTAATAAGTTGTACTAATCTATTTCCTTTTTATTTCCCGACAGGTATTCCATCTCTTCTTCCATTCTTGAAGGCTGTGTGTAGATCAAAGAAATCTTGGCAAGCTAGACACACTGGTATAAAAATTGTTCAGCAAATTGCTATTCTTATGGGCTGTGCTATATTGCCCCATTTGAAATCTTTGGTGGAAATTATTGAACATGGTAAGTTTCTTGTGTCACTTTTCATTGTTTAAAGTTTTTTTTTTTGTTCACAATGTACATAGCAATTTGGGCCTTTAACTGATAGAGTTAAATGTTAATATTTTAATTTAACTACAGGATTGGTGGACGAACAACAAAAAGTGCGTACCATCACAGCTTTAGCCAGCGCAGCTCTTGCTGAAGCCGCTACGCCATATGGTATCGAGTCCTTCGATTCCGTTCTCAAGCCGCTGTGGAAGGGTATCAGGACCCACCGAGGCAAGGGTCTAGCTGCCTTCCTGAAAGCCATCGGTTATCTTATCCCGCTCATGGACGCCGAATACGCCAACTATTATACGCGTGAAGTAATGCTCATTCTTATCCGTGAGTTCCAGTCTCCAGATGAGGAAATGAAGAAGATTGTATTGAAGGTATGTGGAAAAACATTATAGTGTAAAAGTGTGTTAGTAATGATCGTGTTTCTAAATTATAATGTGTACTCTTTCAGGTAGTGAAACAGTGTTGCGGTACAGACGGTGTGGAGCCGCAGTACATAATGGATGAGATCCTGCCACACTTCTTCAAGCATTTCTGGAACCACCGTATGGCGCTTGACAGACGCAACTACCGCCAGCTTGTAGACACCACAGTTGAAATAGCCAACAAGGTAAGGTCGAAATATTACACAAAATATTATTCCCTTTTCTGTTTGAATACTTTATTTGACATTCCCAAATTACTTCACAGGTTGGTGCATCTGAAATAATTAACAGAATTGTTGATGATCTCAAAGATGACAATGAGCAATACAGAAAGATGGTGATGGAGTCTATTGAAAAGATTCTCGCCAACTTAGGCGCAGCTGATATCGACTCCAAGCTGGAAGAAGCTCTTATTGACGGTATACTGTATGCATTCCAAGAACAGACTACTGAGGTAAGAGTTATTTATACCTTTTTTGAGCAGTGCATGGCCTATTCCGTTAAATAAACCTTCACCGTCTTGATCTAGAATTCGATTTGTATTATCATAATATTAAATGTAACGTTTTTCAGGATGTAGTCATGTTGAACGGGTTCGGCACTATAGTAAACCAATTGGGCAAGCGTGTGAAGCCATACCTGCCACAGATCTGCGGTATTATATTATGGCGTATGAACAATAAATCCGCTAAAGTCCGTCAACAAGCTGCCGATCTCATCTCACGTATTGCTGTGGTCATGAAAACCTGCCAAGAGGTATACCATTTTTTTTTTCACTATTTTGTTTTTATAGGATTTCGTATCTTATGAAGAATCGCTTCTCATAAATAATATTTATGTTACAGGAAAAATTGATGGGACATCTTGGCGTAGTGCTTTATGAATACTTGGGTGAAGAATATCCAGAAGTACTGGGCTCAATTTTGGGTGCTCTAAAAGCTATCGTTAATGTGATTGGTATGACGAAGATGACACCTCCAATAAAAGATCTACTGCCTAGGCTTACACCGATTCTCAAGAACAGGTGATGAGTGACCTAAAATGGAAATAGTTGTAAAACCTTTGACATGTTTTTTTGCTGAAATTATAATTTACTTTTGTCTGGTTTTAGGCACGAAAAAGTACAAGAAAATTGTATCGATTTGGTTGGACGTATTGCAGACCGAGGACCCGAGTTTGTTTCTGCAAGGGAATGGATGAGGATATGTTTTGAACTGCTAGAACTTCTGAAGGCCCACAAAAAAGCTATCCGAAGAGCGACTGTAAACACTTTCGGTTATATTGCTAAAGCCATTGGTCCCCATGATGTTCTGGCGACTTTGCTCAACAATTTGAAAGTTCAAGAGAGACAGAATCGGTATTAGAAATCAACTTTATTATGAGTAAAGAATCTTAGATTAAGACATTTTTCTAATGTGAATATTTTTTTCTAATTTCAGAGTGTGTACAACAGTTGCTATCGCTATAGTAGCGGAAACTTGCTCCCCGTTCACAGTACTACCAGCCCTGATGAATGAATACAGAGTGCCAGAATTGAATGTACAGAATGGAGTACTAAAATCATTATCATTCTTATTTGAGTACATTGGAGAAATGGGCAAAGATTACATTTATGCGGTTTGCCCTTTGTTAGAAGATGCACTTATGGACAGGTAATGCTCAATCGTTTTTTAGGGTTCTGTACCCAACGGAACCCCATTACTAAGCCTCCGCTGTCCGTCTGTCTGTCTGTCAGCGGGCTGTATCTCAAAAACTGTAATAGGTAGAGAGTTGGAATTTTCACAGATTGTGTATTTCTATTGCCGCTATAAGAACACATAATAAAACAAATGTTTTTGGTACAGAACCCTTCGTGTGTAAATCTAACTCGCACTTGGTCGGTTTTTATATTTGATTTTCTCTGTGAATAGTTTGTTAATTAATAATCATATGGTTGGAATCAGGGATCTAGTGCACCGACAGACCGCGTGTGCTGCAATAAAGCATATGGCTTTGGGCGTTTACGGATTTGGATGTGAAGATGCCTTAGTACACCTGCTCAATCATGTCTGGCCAAACATCTTCGAAACTTCACCGCATTTAGTGCAAGCATTCATGGACGCTGTGGAGGGCATGAGGGTCGCCCTTGGTCCCGTGAAGATCCTACAGTACGCTTTACAGGTATGTATTGTTGTTGTTCTTTATATTCATCCAGCTTCCTTCACAACTTAAAATCTCAAAGGTGTGCCAAGTTACATCTAAATCCATTCAGCTTTAAGGTGTGGTTGAATAACTAATTTTCAAATATAGACTTACGCATTAATACAATTAGTAGAATTGGCAAATTAACTTGGATACCTATAATGAATGAAGGCATGCGATTCCTTCTGTAGTAACCACTCGACCTCAGCAGCAGCGGCTGCCACTGCCACTATCGACGGAAGCATTAAGAACGCCTGTAGGGTTGCCGTATTCATTATTCTGCCATCGCCTTTGGAATCGCACTTTGGCACGGCAGTGCCCCCGCCAAATCGAGCAAAAAAGCGGCATGGCCGTACCTTCTTTTTCTCGAAGCAGTTCATGCCTTTTTTTACCACTATAACTTTGTTGAGGATTGTACCTTTACTCGGTCGGAATGGCAGTGTTAATACTATCGACTAGTTATTTAGGCAGTCAGATCTAGATATATGTTGTACATTTAATTATTTTGTTTCAGGGACTATTCCATCCTGCCAGAAAAGTTCGTGATGTGTACTGGAAAATATACAATACCCTGTATATAGGAGGACAAGACGCGTTGGTCGCTGGATACCCAAGAATACAGAATGATCCAAATAATCACTATTTGAGATACGAGCTAGATTATTTGCTGTAGTATTAGGACTATTATTGTATGATATAATAATATGTCGTGGTATAGTTTTGTTTAATTCGTATTATAGTATATAAAAAAAATGTTTCATTGTAGAACAAAAGCCACTACTATGATTAATTACTACAAAAGTATATTGATCATTTGCAAATGAGTTCACAATAATATGGCAAAAATTCATTCGTTAGTATGGCTTTTGCTCTAAGACTAAATTCAATTGAAAAAAAAAACAGGTTTTCAGTTATTAATAAAAAGGCATTATAATTACATAGCAGTTTTTATTATGTCGCCTCTGTAATTTAAGCGAAAGCTTTATTTTTGGTATATTTTTGATTTACATAATAGGTTAAACATGATTAAAAACACCAATGACTAGAAAATATCTTTTCACTTATAAATTACTTAGGATAGGTATTCAAGTTTTTTAATTTGGAATGTTAACATTAAAAATAACAAAAGAAAATATATCCTCAGTCTATTTAAAAACTAAGGAAAATCACAAATACGCATTTACAAACTATCATCTAACGTTCTAGATGTATGTACCTAATGAGATAATGCTTTTTCGCCTTCATTCACAATTCTTCATAATTTTGCAGTGGTACCTAGTGACATAATTAAGTTTTTCGTAGTAGCCGAGTTGTTTAAAAATCGTTTGTCTATAGCAGGAACTTGTGAGTGCTGCCAGCAACATATTTTGTCTAATATTTAGAACTATAGCTAGGTCTACTGGCAACCTAGCTTTTGAAAGGCCTCTTACAGACAGGAGCCTGTGCAAGCTCGTATTTAGGTGCTATTAATGCTTGTATTTATGAAGAAGCCAGCCTTACTTAATTAACCTAACAAGTAATTATCTGCTTAATATTTTCAAAATCACTAAATTATTAGACTAAACCTATGTAATACCAATACAGAATTTTAAACTTCCAAGAAATTATCTTTTGCAAAATCTTTTTATTTTATATTGCTTAGTTAGCAATCGCAACTGTCTGTCCACACTACATATATTTTACTATAGGGAGCGTGCAGAAACTATAGGTGGCAGCACAGAAATGTCACTGTCGAGTATGTTTCAAGTATAAAATTCGAAATAGCTACGCTAGATGACGCAGTCTTCTTCGCGCACATTTCCCTAAACTGAGCATGCAGGAACCACAGGTGGCAGCACAGAAGCGTCAATGTCAAGTATTCTGACCCTTAAAACTTCGAATATGCGACACTAGATGGCATAGTCAACGCCGTGCACGGTCCCTATTTCTAAAAAGAGGTTCATAAAAAGGAAGCTATGTCTGCCAGTCAATTGAAATATTGTAGTAATGAAGATAATGGTTATTTGAGCACATTTCCCAGTAAAATAAAATGAGATCGATCTTAACGTAGAATTTGTACAAGTCAACAAGTAAACATAACTAGCTGCCCCGCGCAACATCGTCTGCGTCACATTTTTACCCGACTGCGCGACGCAAAGGAATGGATCAGCTTATGCATGTATGTATTTTCCTTTGAAGCAAAACAAACGCCTGGGCCGATTTTTATGATTCAGTACGTCAATCGATTCCTCTTAGTCCGGAAGTGTCGCTAACTAGACATGACGTTAGTGGAAATTCAATATGGCGACTACTGGACGCCATATTGGGAAAATTAAAAAAAAAAAAAAAATTCAAGACCTTTCGAGTGGGGTATCAAAATAAAGGGCTCGAGGAGACGATTCTAAAAATTTAACTCACTAAAATGTAGGAAATAAAAAAATTGACTTAGTCAAAAAACCCGACCGCTAAAACCGACTAAAAAGTTCGAAACAAGTTGCTTTTCAAGCAGTCTGATGCAGTTCAATCACTGATCTGATGCCACCAACTACATTCGAAGTTTTTAGTCGGTATTAGCGGTTGAGTTTTTTTTGGATGCGCCAGGATAGCCCGCGAAGTTCAATCTTTTTATGTTTTTTGCAATTTGCCTGTCAGTGTGAAGCTGTATGTTGAACAAAATACGAATCGCAGCCGTAACGCGTATTTATCTAAATAATTATAACCATTTTAATCATCAATATAGCCCTCTAAGTTCATGAAGCCTTATAGAATTACTTTTTCCACTGACCGGCAAATTGCAATAAATATAAAAATATTTTAATTTCGCGGGTTACCCTGGCGCAACCACCTTAATGCTCCGGTACTACTCGTCGTAGCGTGACGTTATATGGTGCTATTTTAGTCGTCTTACAACGGCTGCGGCGGTTTAGAAACTGACATTAGGGTGTGTGGGGTCGTTAGCCTTACTGCCTACACGACGTCTATCCAATGATTACTACACATTCGTTATGAAAAAAACACACAAGTTTTAGGTACATTTATTACTTTAAATGAAGACTATATTTTTTATGATTTAATTGCAAATGTGTAGTTTTCAGACTTTTTCCTATACTTGTAGTATAAGACATAGTTCTAAGTAAAGTCCCTATATATTTTGATTCCCTTGAGAGTGCCGAAATATACGTTTTTGCGGCATAAACGGCCGTACCTTTTATTTACGTTAATTTGTAATTTTGTTTTTTACAGGTTCAAGGGACCGTAGACCTGAGTATATGGTTTTAATTTCAACCCGGTACCTCCGCGCGAGATAAGGGTCTTCACAGACAGACGGACGGAAATCAAATTGATCTTATAAGGGTTCCGTTTTGTCCTTTTGAGGTATGAAAGCCTAAAAAAACGATATTTATGAACACGTGAATAATTATTTTTATTGTTGTTATGTTTTTGACTTTCTCGGGTCCCTGGAGACCCGGTGCTTTGGTAGGCGTACGAGGGGCCGAAGCCAACTCGCAGAGGCCTCTTTAGATATTTCAAATGGAATGGGACACCAACCGACGATTATCCCTGTATGCACTGTGAAAGTATAGCCAAGGACAATCCCCGGTTGGAGCAGGACTATTGCAGAATATGGAAACAAAAGATGAAACGCTATGGGTTTGGCTGGTTTAGTGGACTAATAATCGTTGACTATGGAAGAACTATTGACCCCTGCCTGACCATTGACAATTAAAACAGCTTTAAAATAGCAGGGGGTGACTTGCACACTCAATAAATGGGCCACCCGAAAAGGGTCGTTAGCACAAAGTAACGTAGCGCCAAGGGGGCAACATATCCTGAGGTGCTAGAGGAGTGGAGAGATTATTATTTATTATCATGACGCATGATGTAGTTTGAAACATCCAGGACCGACGGCAGTGCCACCCTTGTGTTCCAAGGGCGGCGCGGAATGGAACGGCGACATTCTTTTGATTAATAAATATTATTAACAGGGTGTTTTATAATTCTAATGCAATTTTTGTTTTTATTGTACAATCGCGCCTAGAGGTAGTTTATGTTGAGTACATTAAGTGGTCTTCCTTTGTAGGACGACTAAAATGGCACCGGGTATAGCCTATAGCCCTTCTCGATAAATGGACTATCCAACACTGAAGAATTTTTAATTCGAACCACTAGATATTTCCTGAGATTAGCGTATTCAAACAAACAAACTCTTCAGCTTTAAAATATTAAGTATAGATATGCTAAATTTTCCGCTATGACAAGCCCGGACAAAGATCGCTAGTTACTAGAGCCGCGAATAACTTTTAAATATGTGTCTTGTATAATTCCGCGGTTTCATAAAGAGGCCTCATAAATTCACATATAGTCTGTATAATGTAATTTTATGAGTTAAATATAAGGTAACCGTGAGGCAGGCGGGTCAGTTGACTATTTCATTGCAAACAACCTCCCCTAGCCGTCACGTGAACCAAGCTGCTTGATAATATTGGCTGCCATGCCGAACCAACAACGTTATCGGCGGTTATGCCGAGTCGACGCTGAAGAACTCCTTCTGTCGTTACCGCCCATACCTCGTTTTCTTCCGCCGAGACATGCTTGAATGTCAAATCACATTCTGGAAACATTTTAAAAAATATTATTCGAACAATGGTTATTGTACATACAACAGTTTTTTGTTGCTCATTCTTGATCGACTATGATACCGCATTTACACATTCGTGCGAATCGCGAGGCGAATGGCGAGGCGACTAACGAACACGCATATGTAAACAGTTCGCTCGCTATTCGCCTCGTGATTCGCCTCGCGATTCGCGTGTTCGCGTCGGTAGCGGTTTTTCGGACGCGAATCAAAGGGCACGAATGCCGAACACGAACTTACTGTTTACACATTCGCCTGCATTCAGTTGATAGCTAGCGCCCGACCCAACAGTACGTGTAGACAAAATGAAAGGGCTTACTGTGAGGGTTTTAATAATATTTTTTTTCATAATTTTAAAGTGAATGTTTTTGAAGTTATTCAAGAAATTAGACGAAAAAAGACCACACATCTCCTAAAAATTTTGAAAAAAAAAAAAATGGAAATAATAGATCTTTACTTATAGATTACAGTAAAACCTATAAGAAATCTATAGTGTTAAAATAACATGTTAAAAAACAATTATTCGTTCGGAACCCTTTACACGCGAGTCCGACTCGCACTTGGCCAGTTTTTTTACTTTTCTATGCAGGATATATAAATAACTAGCTTCTGCCAGCGGCTTCGCCCGCGTGGTGCCTAGGGAGCATATTCCCGGGATTAAAATGCTTAAATATGTCCTTTCTCAGGCTCTAGACTATCTGTGTACCAAATTTTATTTAAATCGGTTCTGTAGCTTTGGCGTGAAAGCGCGACAGACAGACAGACTTATTTATCACTCGTATACGAATGTTTCGTCGAACGTTTCGAAGAATGACGAGGCGAATAGCGAACACGATTGTGTAAATGCGGTATGAGCATTTCGTTGGAAAATTTAAATACTGATGTATGAGTGAGCTCTTGTATAGGTAATATTATAGTCCATTCGCGTTAAGAAAATAGTAAGCAGCTTTGCCAACACCGATTTATCAAATTACCCAATTTAGAGACAAAAGTCTACTGATTCCCTACAAATTACCCTCAATTTTTAGGACTCTGTACCTGAAGGGTAACCAACGGAACCCTATTACTGAGCTGCCAGTGGGCTGTATCTCAAGAATCGTAAACTTGTTTGAATTTTTACCCTGCAAGTCGAACGCGTGAGAAAGAGGGAAACCTCACGCCCAGGCGCCAGAAGATGACGCCCCGGGCGTCGGGAGTCGCAAGACGATTCTCGGCCAACGTAGGCGCGGGTCTGCAGACAGCGAGCATTGGGTGGCTCGCCGTCTGATTAGAATCAGGCCCGAGTCGCGCGCGCCTCAGATAGCGCAGAATAGAAGACGGGGCCCGCTAGGGCCAGTGCCTGCTTGGGCTGCGGACTTTGTTCATTTTAAAAGTCACCGTGGCCCTGGAACGCAAAGGGCACTAGGAGGAACACGGATGGATTTTAGTCAGTAAGAGTCTAACACTCCCTCCTGCTTCACCCAGAGCGGGAGGAGTCATTTGATGATTACCCATCCTTAAAAAAAAAAGGCTGCAGTTGCAATTGATGACTCGCTATTTTATTAACGCGAATGGACTATACGAGTATAAGTTTTAGTTTACCTGTTAAGTGTTTCCAATCTTTGCCATCCTGCTGATTTCTTGAAATTTCAGTTCTAACAGCAATAGCTCCATTCAGGAGTAACACCCACGCTGATGTTTTGGTCAGTGACACTGCCTTAGCGCCCGCGCCAGACTTGTGGTTGTAGGAATGGCTAAATTTAGGTGTTTCTATCAATTTCCAATTGCTTCCAGATGGATTCTCTTTAGTGATGTCTTCTCTGTAATAGAGCTCTCCTTTTCGTCCAACTACCCAAACTACATTATTGCATGTGCTAATTGCTATTAGTGATTGAGGGTTGTTAACATGTTCCCAATGCACACCCTGAAAAATTGTAAACAGACTGTTTTCTTTTCTTGAAAAATAATATCACAATTTTTTGTTAACAAAAATTGTGACTGTGACTTAGGCTTCTGCCTCGAATCTTGCGAGCTGCGGGGCGGCGGCGGCGCGGGTGCGGCAGGACCTATTGTGTAAAATCAAATGGAACGGCCAATGAAAACAGCGTCGCGGGGGCGGGCAACGAGCGGTGCACTCCAGTCAAGCGGTGACCTGCATTCCAGTGTTGTGCAATTTATTTTCTTTTGCTCACAATAAATCGAGAGTTAGGAATAAATTTGAATAAAAAAAATGTCGTCGCCGTTGTTCAGACATTTCGTTTGAGAATAAAAACAAATACCTTGACGACACAACCACGAATACAACACTACGCCGCTATAGTGCCGCGCGATCTGCCCGCTGGTTTCGAGAATGCGTCTGCGCTGCCCGTCCCGTTCCCGCGCCGCCGCCCCGCTGCCCGCAAAATTCGAGGCATACAAATTAGTATTGATTTACCATAGAAACTTCATACAAATCACGAGCGCGCGACATGTGATCATTATGTACTTAATTGTAATTAGGTATGAATTGGAATCATCGACGAACGCTCGTGAAATACAACATCGATAAGATGATTTACTTTAATTTATTTATTGACATTTCTAAAATATACTGCTCTGCTCCTATTTGTCTTAGCGCAATGATATATAGCCTTCCTCGATAAATGGGCTATCTAACACTGAAAGAATTTTTCAAATCGGTCCAGAAGTTCCTGAGATTAGCGCGTTCAAGTAAACAAACAAACTCCTCAGCTTTATATATTAGTATAGACTAGTTGACCCGCGCAATTTCGTCTGCGCCACAATTTTCATTACTGCTCCGCTCCTATTGGTCTTAGCGTTCAAATCGGACCAGCTGTTCCTGAGATTAGCGCGTTCAAGAAGACAAACAAACTCTTCAGCTTTATACAAGGTGTTATTTTGCATCCTCTTAAAATTTCAGGAGGTTGTCATAAAAGACATAAATAATCAATTGAAAACACAGTAGCGGGCAATAACTAATAACCGCTACGTTTTTTTGTTGTTGAAATTTAAACGTATTTCAGAATTAAACCCTTAATTAAATATAAAGAAAACAGAAACACCCGACTACGCACACAGCGACAATGCAGCTGTGTGCGTGAGTGTCGACGTCTTACCTACGAAACGCTAGCGCGCGAGCGCGACCGTTCAATGACCGGTACATAATTTTACCTAATTTTATTTCGAAAATCACCTACATTATTGTCATAAATTTCGCTCGATATTTAACTCATTTTTGAGCATCATTGGATTACGGGAATCTTACTAAAGACAGTCATACCAGTTCGCCAAAGAAAAGTTCACTGACCTGACGGGTGATACTTTGACTCTTAGGTATTTTTGACGTAGTTAAAATTTTTAAATCAACTTATTTACAGTAATAAAATTGATTAAGCTAACAACGTATTTAAAAAAAATGAATAAATAAATAAATTACCTACTTAGTTACCCCGAGGTATTGTTCAAAGTTGACACCATCACACTCTTCGCACAATCGAGCACGACGTAGCTGGTTTTCCTTCAGCTTACGTAACACACATTCATTTTTAAAGTGTCGAAAGCACTAATGATCTTTGCACGTAATTCTGTTACACTTTTCACTTCTGTGTAAACTAATCTTTTAACGTCTCCCCACAAATAAAAGTCTAGAGGTGTCAGGTCCGAAGAACGAGGAAGGCAGGCCACAGGTCCTCCGCGACCGATCCAGTGTTCACCAAAACTTTCGGTCAAGTACTCGCGTACTTGCGGGCCTGGGGCTGCAGTTCACGCTTCAGTAAACACTGTGGTGCACTCCAAAGTGTTGACCAGCCTCCCGCGTGCCTGCCCGTGGGTCTCGCTGGAAGTATTCCAGAATGTCTTCCTGCAAGGCGACAGGCAGGCCTACGCTGCCGCAAGCTTGAGCATGCCGGGGAACGTCAAACTGCCGATGATCCCGCAGTCTCTGCGTAGCGGCCAGTATGACGCTCTGTGATGGGGGTTCCCGATCGGGAAACATTTCCGTGAACATGTGGATGGCTCCACGTAGGCTGTCTCCACTGATGGCATACAGGCGGACCATCACTACCAACTCGACATTTGAATAATTGTCCGTCATATTGCACTTTGTACCTACGTCTCAACGATGTAAGCGGAATTCGCAAAGCGCAAGCGCGCTTCGGCGACATCAAACACACTGTTAGTTCCGGGGCCGCGGGGGCGGGGCTAGGAGCTTGCGCGGGAGAGTACCCGCACCGTGATTGGGGTGAATTGATTACCTACGAATTTATCGAATGATCGTTTGCGTATGCGTTGTGTATGTATTGTTTGCGTTTGTTTGTGTGTGAAAGCGCGGTTATAGGGCGAGTAACAGACGGGCCGCTTTTAAATACGGCTGGTTCACATTTACGGATTTCCGTAAACAAGAAAAAAAAATACCTACCCATTTTATTTTTGATTTGGGTCGAGAATCACTAGCATAATATTACGTCCTTGAATTTGACTAGGATGCAAATCAACATCTTGTATATTAGTACTAGTTGACCCGCGCAACTTCGTCTGCGTCACAATTTTCATTACTGCTCCGCTCCTATTAGTCTTAACGTGATGATTTATAGCCTATAGCCTTCCTCGATAAATAGGCTATCTAACACTAAAATAATTTTTCAAATTGTTACAGGAGTTCCTGAGATTAGCGCGTTCAAGCAAACAAACTCTTCAGCTTTTATATTAGTAAGTACTAGTTGACACGCGCAACTTCGTCTGCGTCACAATTTTCATTACTGCTCCGCTCCTATTCTTCGATAAATGGGGTATCTAACACTGAAAGATTTTTTCAAAGCGGACCAGTAGTTTCTGAGATTAGCGCGTTGAAACAAGCAAACTCTTCAGCTTTATTTATTAGTAAGTATAAGATATAGATAGATGACGTACCGTAGGTGCTGCAACTGTAACTCCAGTTCGATAAATAGCGTCGCCTGCCAACGTTATTGCCCAGACTGATGCATCCTCGCCGGCAGCCTGTCAAGTACATATACGGTTACGGTTTAAGAATTTTATTTCGCTCAAAAAGAATACAATTATTCACTTCTATGAGCAAAAACATATTTAATTAAGATAAGCGGCGCCGGCTACATTCACACCACTGCTTAAAGTCCCGAAAAGGGTAGGCTGTGCGTTACAGCAATGTTTAAGTACAAAGTAATTTATAATCTCACCCATATAGAGATATCTAACAATGCAGTACTTCCGGCTCGAACCCATGGACCTTCTGTAATAATTTGAGCTTTCCTGTACCATCTTCGTCGACGGACGCAATCAGTAAATATTTTTTTTCCATGATAGGGTGCTGGGAAATCAGTCGCGTACTGCCACCCATCAGAATCAACACCGCCAGGTGTGTTGTAGTCGATCATCCACTCGGATATCTGAAGATCGTGTTTTTTTGCAATAACTATTAGGTAGGTATAATTATGATAACAAATCATCTGAACTAAGCTATGTATTCCTTAAAGTGGGTGATAGACGTAGAGCAAGTGTGCGTACTTATGGCTCGACGACCTTTTTCTTTACGCGTCTTGTTTTTAATTACGCGTAATTAGGCTGTCACACGAGCGAAAACGGTCGTCGAGCCGTAAATACGCGTACTTGCTCGTACGTCTATCACCCACTTTAGAGATAAATGGTCCCTCGTTTATCGTCGTTCTCATTTCCGACGTTTTCTTGCCAGATGTGATGTCGGCCGGTCGATTCTGTAAACATGTCGAAGTGTCAATCCATGTAGGTAATCAAGATGGAATGACAGCTCACTACGTGGTCACTTCATCCAAGCCTTCACTTCAACATGGTTACAAAATTGCACTGCAGGTTCGGTCGACTTTGAGTGATGTCTCAGGAGACAAGTGTCGTAGAGGGACATTTATCTTCTGGCGAATCCATAGCTTAAAATATATTCATAACGAAATTAGATGCAAGTTACCCAATGCCAATGACGATTGAGGAGTTTAGTATGTTCTCGAGTTCTTTTGTGTTTTCCTGTAATGTCGCTCCACATGTAACGATCAGTAGGTAAGCCAGTAGATGTATATCCAGAAAGAGGGTTCCATCTCTGGTTTTCGTAGACACAGTAAGTTTGAGTATCTGTCATAGAATGAATACCTTCTTTGCTTCCTATACCTAAAATTAAGTTAATTCTCTATAATACCTATGCATTTCACGAAATAGTATATAAGTATCTATAGTATTATACTGCCACACAGACAATTAATGGTTACCTTTGAGAATACCTCCTCCCCATCCTCCTGTATACACCCAAACACGGTGATCATGTGATATCCCCCAAACAATACCATTTTGGCAAGACTCAACTCGACGCAAGTAGCCCCCCATAATCCGCCAATACATCTCATCTGCTCCAATTATAGCATTTGTTGTTGAATATTCCATGGAGTAAAGTTTTAAAGGTCCCTTTACAGTAACTGAGGTAATAGTTTTAGGGCTGAGTCTATGTTCAAAAAAGCAATAAAGCTTATCATTGACCAGTATCTTAAAAACATTGATGTCACAAACAATTGTTATACAAAACTCTTGCCCTGGAGACATTGGTAATTCATGTCTTTCTTCAACTCCCCAGCTACCAAATATTTTTGAATTACACACAACAACCCTCTCTTCAAATCTAACATTGAAATGCAAAGGTATTTCAGTCACTTCTGTTTCAATTTTATGTCTCTGTTTCTTAACTTCCGGACCTTCTAAATCAATGTGAAACCTGTTGAGTTCGTCATTTAAACAGCCAGTGATTTTTAATGTACTTCCAGGTGGAAAATTATTATGCAAAGGTGTTGTAAAACCAGATACTATATCTTTTCCAAAGACTTGAAATTCCTTAACATATTTGCCATTATTTTCAGTATTCAGTTTTGCAGGCATGGGGTCCCAGTTTATTATATCTCCAGAACTAGCTATTGCCCAAATTGAATTGACTGATGGTTTACCAATAACTCCATTGATCTGTGATGTGATATCAACTAAAACATTAAACCATTCTTCTTGTTCCATTTCTGATATGAACTGAACTTTGATGGGGCTTTTGTTTTGACGTGGTACAGACAAAGTTATTCTGGGGCTTCCAGGCTCAGATGATGTTATAACACTGGTGACCTCACCAAGGTTTAAAATAAATTTTATAGTACCATCAGGTTGAAAAACAGACAGTGTTCCTATATTTTCTAAGTCATGCCAATATAAAGATAATATACAGTCTTCACTGGAATGATTTGCATTAATTAGTCTTGACTCACAGCTCCGTGTCCAACCTTTCTCTTCCACAGCTAAACCATAAATAGATAGATCCAATGTTACATTGCTGTTTCTGGTCTTAAGATAGTCTAAAATCTGAATTCGCCATTTAGAAGTTAAATCCATATTAAATGCACTATGGGAGTCTGTAAACCAGTGGGGCACCTGCATTACATCTACAGAACAAGCCCCAGCTTCTACAAATGCCCAAGTAGTTTCACAAGTACCCCAAGCAGTTTGGCTTATTTCATCATCAAAAAACATTCCTGAGTCAACATCAAACACACTACTGTCACTGTCTGGCTGAGCTTCCATGCCTACAACAGAGCCAACACTTCTTACAGGGCTCCATGCTCTTGGATTTTTTAATGTTGTTTCATAACTTTTTCCTGTGTAATCAATATTGTCTACTTGTTCATTTCGTTTTTGCCTAGCTTCTTTTGGTTTCATAGGTAATGTATGTTCAATTGGTGCTGAATGTGATTCTTCCCAGGAATTGTGCAGGTTAATGTTGGATTTAAGCTCTGTTGTTGTTTCATTAAGCATGTTTAGACTGTGGTGTTTAGCATTTGATGTTGAAGATACAACACTAGCTGAGCTAGAGGTCCGGCTTAGTTGCATATTTGCTTGAACCATTCTCCATCTTTTGCCAGTTTGCTCTGCAGGGGTAATACCACTTCGCCAGTAAATAGACTTATCTGTATCACCAATAGCAAATACTTGATCATTGATGCCAACTGATATATAGCTCATATGACCTGTGATTTCTAGCCACCCACTTCCCATTGCAGCTCCTTCAGAAATTCCTGATGTATTTCCATCTATACCTTTTCTAAACCAAACTCTTGTATCAGAACTCACAGCCCAAATGGCGTTAAATCCAACAGAAAGTGACACTAGTTTAGTATCATTAGGAGATTTAACTTCCATCCAAGCTTCACCTGTGGGACAGTCTTTAGTTATGCCTTTTCTAATAATAGCCCTTCCTGTCCACAAAAGAGCCCATACTAACCCAGTGGGTCCCACAGAAATCTGTTTAATATCACAATTAGGTGGGATGCTTATATAGATCCACTTTAATCCCTCAGGAGATGTAGTACTGACACCAGCTCTATACATAACACGTCCATGAGCAGTTATGGCCCAAACTGCCAATGTTCCAGGGGAAGCATACGGTATTTGATTACCTCCAATGCTGACATCTATGAATGGTTCTTGTGTTGGATCTTTGTGTAAAGGAGCAATTGCACACCATGAATTCATAGCACTAAATTTTCTGTACCTTATCCATTTTCTTCTTCTTACACATGATTTCCATTGTTTTGAAGGGCCAAATTGTGCTGGAAAATCTACTGCATATGTCCATCCATCATGATCCAAGGGTTGACCATCTAATGTTAGTTCAAGTTGCCAATCACCCTCCCATTGCCAAGCCATTGATGGTAACCTAATACGATCAATTGCTCTGTCCTTAGTGCCATCTTGAGAGGAAAAATGATATCTGTCTGTGGGAAGCAATCTTCCACTAAAGCCCTCAAGTGGTAACCATCTTTCATTTTCGTAGGATTCTTCTTTGACTCGTATGGGTATTTCCAGGCCATGCACGTGGAGGTAGATTTGTCGGTCACCACCAACAGCCCACAAGAAATGGGGAACAGCAGATAATGTTTTGAATTCTAAGCCTAGATACATGAATTCACGCCAACAAGACCCACTTGTTGATAAGGCGTAAACTTTGCCTTCATTGTTAATGGAAAACAACAAAGAATTACTGGACATGATGAACTATTCGTTTATACACAAAAGCTTAACGAGTACAGTGCAAGCTCTTGTTCATAGTTCATTGTATTTCTGTTGAACTTCGCTAAACTTCAGTATCTGCTAGTCTCGATGTACTCAATAACATTTTGTACCATGTCCGCGTTGCCCCTTTTTCCATTTGCCACTCACCACCCCTTCTAATACCAATCGGCAGCAGCCCAATTTTCAACAGCACAGCCCACAACAGCACAGTACAAGGCCGCGTCAGCGTGGCTTGCCTCTCGGAAGTTAGCTTCGAGTGAAGTCCGCGCAGGTGCAATCGCGTAAAAAAGTGTTACGTTCTTAAAATATTTTTTTGTTTATACGTATTATACTATAAACAAGTAACAAAGACTACCAGTAACAATAAAATATCAAAAAGTAACACAACAAACACATACACCACAAGAACACAAATCAAACTGTAAGAAATAACCATAATAAATTATTAAAAACAATAACTACGTGTAACACTTTTCGCATCCACAGTCGTATTGCATTGAGCAAGCGGGACACGCTTATGCATCGAACGTATACGAGCGAGTGAGATGCCACTACACCCGCGCGCTTGCGCTAATCCGCGCATGCGCGAGCTACCCGCGCATGCGCGGTGGTATGTTTGTTGTCAAATTGACATTCTGCGCAGCCGATTGCGGCGTACTTTCCGGAGGCAAGCTTGCGTGATTGGGACTGTACACATTCGACGATTTAGCTACTTTTGAGTTTGACATTGACATTGTGTCAAGCAGCTGATGACAGAAAGGCACAGTGTTTTTTTTTTTCTTAGGCTTCGCACGGTTTGTGCCACACGTTTGGTTTACTTAGTTCGAAGAAAATAAAGGTAGGGGAACGAAATAATAAAATATTACTTATATTATTTTATCGGAATATTATAAAATACTTAGATGTAGGATCAGTTTTTTTTTAATGAATGTGAGACTATACATTTATATACAAGAAAACTATTTGTACAAAGTAAAGAAAGTATTGAGGTAGAAAAAGTAATATCATGGGACTAGCACTTCGCCCGCGACTTCGTTCGTGCGGGTTTAGTTGGTACTCATAGGCGTATATGTTCCGTGCCCACCCCAGGATGCTTGGGGATCGGGTCCTAGGCTGGACCCTAATTTACCTTCATAAAATCATCATCAATCGTATAAACTATTTACCACCGTGAAACCTTTTTTTAAGGTTCGGAAATCATCAAATTACTGTTCCCGCTGTGGATGAAGCAGGAGGTAGTGTCAGACTCTTACTGACTAAAACCCATCCGTGTTCCTCCTAATGCCCTTTGTGAACACCCTGACCCTGGGCAGATGCCCAGGGTCCTATCCATGTTGTTTACATTATGTCTTCTTCATAACTACCTACCAGACGATAGTTGTACCTATAATTAAAATAAGACTGGTGACGCATCCGAAAAGGAAAATCATAGGGTAAAATGCTGGATGGTCTGCTTAACAGACATTTAAGCCAACATGTCTCTCTGCATGACGCTCAGTTCGGATTCCGACCCGGGCTGTCCACTGAATCAGCAGTACTGTGTCTTAACACCGGTATACGCCTGTTATCTGGACCTGTCAAAGGCATTTGACATGGTGTCATACAATGTTCTGTGGAGGAAGATGAGACTTAACACCAGGCTGCCTGTCGAGATCATCAATTTATTTAGATACCGGTATGATAACCAAAGCAAGTTTTGTCAGATGGATGGGCGAATGCTCGGATAATTATAGGATGGAGTGTGGAGTAAGGCAAGGGGGATTAACTTCACCTACTCTATTTCATTTATATGTAAAAGGACTGATTGAGGAGCTCAGCAGTGCTGGTGTCGGTTGTTCAGTGGATGGTGTTTTAACCGAATTCAAAAACAGGAGGAGGTTCTCAATTCGGATGTACTTACTTCTTTTTTTTTTATTGTTTGTTACCTCATAACTCCGTTATTTATGAACCGATTTGAAAAATTCTTGTTTCATCTGAAAGGGTATATTTCCCGATTGGTCCCATTGTCACTAAGTCAGAATCTAATGATGGGATCCCATGGAAATCGAGGGCAACCCTCAAATTTTATAGGCACATACAATGTTTTTAATAAATTTTCTAACGTAATTCCGATATTTGTGTCAGGTAATCATCATCTCATGTCGCTGATGATGGAAGGTATAAAATAAGATCTGATGATGAGATCCCATGAAAAATGTTTGTTCAGCGATATTTTCGCCAATTGTCAGCCGATTTTTACGAATACCATTAGCTATGTTGATGACATGGTGCTGCTGGGCCCCTCAATCAGTTCCGTGAGGTGAGGTCAATGAGCAACTAAGTGATTATATGGACATGGATAGGGAGCGAAGGGCATTGTCGGTAAGGGGTAATATGCTTTGGCACGATGCTCACGTGACGTAATCAAAAGCTTTTGCCAATCGTTATACACGTGTAACCTGTGGAGCAATTACATTAAGAAAGCCTACAATGCGCTGCGCGTCCAATACAACAACGCGTTTAGGGGTTCGTTGGTGCTTCTATGGCGATGCAGTGCCCCCGGTATGTTTACCAAACACTACACGGACGGCTTCCATGTGGTGCTTCGCAAAAGAACGGCCTCACTGTGGTCCCGGGTAAAAGGTAGCACAAACACGCTTCTGAGCGTGGTGTCGGACAGGGTGGACAACCAAATCCTCAGACAGTGTTCACGCATGCATGTGCAAAATAATAATTATTTTAAATTTTACTAACATAGCCATAAGTATCTACCTACTCACATAATATGGACCTGTATTATTTACTGTGTAAGTACTTGGTCTGAAATAAATATTTTCAATTTCAATTAAATATCTTTTTTTTGTACCTACTTATAAATTTGAGTTTTAGGAAAGAAGTTCCCTAAAAAATGTATAGGTACCTATACGAGCCATTATTAAATAACCTGGTAACAAACGCCTGCAGTAAAAACACATACTCGTACAAGGGTAATTTCTGTAGTTGTAAAGACATTTTTTTTTTTTGCAATAATATATGTAGATACACCTTGTTATTATTACTGATGCAATGACTCTACGAGCTATTTTTTTTAATAAGGATGGATGTTTTTATCTCGTTACGGTAAAGTTCCATATACCTACTTCTGCTTATGTAGGTATGTATGTTCTTCTTCTTTTCGATTCGATGAACAACTCCCTCGATCGTTTACTTGGACACGTGGCGCTGCCAAGTCATCTGCCAAGCCTTTTCCCAACTATATTGGGGTCGGCTTCCTCTCAAACCGGATTTAGCTGAATACCAGTATTTTACGCGGAGCGGCTGCCTACCAGACCTATTAGAGAAGTCAGATTAACTGGCTTTTGACTATCCGTAACGACTGCCAAAGATCTATAAATGACAGCCAGGACCAACGGCTTAACGTGCTTTCCGAGGCACGGAGGAAACTTGGTATGTTAAGATGGTCACCCATCTACAGATCAACCTTGGCAAGCGTTCCTAAACTTTGAATATCGACCCGTGCGGCTGTTATTATCTAGCCATGAGCTCCTCCATGGGCGCTGCCAAGTGTTGGAAGTTACAGTCACATGAAATTATCATTTTATTTGATGGTATTTGACAAAACCTTTTATTTATTGAGTAGGTACCTACCTTATTTGCAATACGCAAAAATAACGTACATAGTCTATGAGGAGCTCGTGGCTAGATAATAACAGCCGCACGGGTCGATCTTCAAGGTTAAGCAACGCTTGCCAAGGTTGGTCTGTGGATGGGTGACCATCTTAACATACCGAGTTTCCTCCGTGCCTCGGAAAGCACGTTAAGCCGTTGGTCCCGGCTGTCATTTGTAGATCTTTGGCAGTCGTTACGGATAGTCAGAAGCCAGTAAAATCTGACTCCAGTCTTGCCATGCAGTACCGTGTTACCCAGTTAATGGGTTGTGGAGGTCTGGTAGGCAGCCGCTCCTCGTAAAATACTGGTATTCAGCTAAATCCGGCTTGACTGGAAGCCGACCCCAATATAGTTGGGAAAAGGCAAGGCAGATGATGATGATTATGTACCTCATCTATTCTAAAATGACAAATGTTATGTTTCGTCGCAAACATTAACCCCACGATGCGTAGCACTTCATCTCTTTGAAGCGACGAAGCAGCAGGAACTAGCACAATAGACTATCGCGTTGGACGCCGAAGCACTCTAATTCTTCCGTCTGGTCCAGGAACGTCTTGATGACTTCGCCGTGAGGCCAAGATATTTGTGGCAGTGTGGCGTCAACACGTCTCCTTCTTTAGGGTCGATAGTCTCTCTTGCTTTGATTTTCTCGGCATCAGGAAAGGTAAGTACACTAAGTACTCTTTGACCCATCGTCTCCTGCGGGGCTACTCTCTAGGCCCGAAGCCCATAGTTTCGGGCTTAGTTGCAGGCGTATTCTACTCCATATCACCAACGGACTTACGATTAGTCCCGAACTCGAACTAAGAATGAATGACAACACGATTTCACAGTAACTGTCAAATCGTGTTGTCATTCATTCTTAGTGGTAAGGTGATACGGAGTAGAATACGCCCGCAACTACGGACTTCGGGCTTAGAGAGGATAGGTCTCCGGTTCGCATTTCCGATTAACCCTATGTCGTCGTATTCTCCTAGCGCCATTGCTCTACACGATCTCCCCAGTATAAATGGTTTGGGGTTAGTCTTTCCTCGTCTTCAGGATCCATGCTGACCTCAGTTATCATCGCGTGAAGCACTTTTTCAGGTAGGCTTTTTTCATTGAGAACAATTGCCAGCGCCGTCTTGACTGATCGCACGAGTATGTCGCATGCATCCCCATGTTTGGGCTTCCAGTCCTCTTCCAATTCCTTATTTCTCCAACAAATTGGTCCCGTTGTCGCTGAATATAGTTTTTGGGGTTCTTCTTATCATAGAGCCGGTACTGAGAGAGGGCACCAGCACATCAACTCTTCTCTCGATTGTGACTTGCATCGGTCCAAATTAATCCACTGCTGAGCAAGAGAACGGGAACTGATGATGCGTGTCTCTTGCTCGGTAGATCTCCAGTCGAGGGCATCTCTGGTAATCTCTTCTTCCCTTTGCATCACTTGTAGCTGTAGTATGTGCCTAGGTACCTTCATCAAGAGTCACAATTTGTTTTGTTACTGTATTTTACCCCCTTTTAAAATATGTTTGTTTGTAGATACACCAATTTTGTTGTTGTAATATAAAAGAAATGTGTTTTACGACTTGGTTTTTCGAAAATGAGATGTTTAGCGTTAAGAAAGGTTGGGTAGTAAAAACCATTTTCTTCACCGTAGCGTAGCGTAATTTTAAAGTAAAATGAATTATTTGCTGTACACCTACCGTAAAAGGTAAGGTTGACTGGTAGAGAATGCCTCGTTACATTAAGTCCGCCTATGTACCACTATTGTACATGAAGATTAAATAAATAAATACAATGTTTTGGCCATAATGGTCTTTACGCCCTTTGTAGCGGAAAGCGTCGATATAGAATTTGGCAAGATGGGCTGGAGAACACAAGGAACGTGACCCAGTCTCATACGTATTAAAACAGAGGTCTCCATCTTGCCAGGCAAAACTATGGCTTATTATTATTTTCTGGAATCTCGGGTTGTTACTTGCCAAATTTCATAGTTCTAGGTCAACGGGAAATATCCTATACCTACCTACATTTTGATTGCCTTGACATTGTCGAAACATACGTTTTTTTGCGGCCGTATTTTTTTTATCGAACTTAGAAGTTCGACTTTTTCACAGCTTCAAGGGACTGTAGATCTGAGTATATGGTTTTAATTTCAACTTGATACCTCCACGCGTTCCCGAGATAAAGGTTCTTGACAGACAGAACGACGGAAGGACATATTCTGGAGTAGGTAAGTACGTCACGTGTACTACCTACCTAGTCTACAGGAGTCAAATATTTTGCTCTGTGAAAAATATTGAATGGGCGCGGTGCCTTCGGCCAAATGGCCAATTGTGTAGAGTTGGCACTGGTGTAGCTTTATAACCAGCGTTTATAGGTACTAATAATACGTGCACGCCACGTGTAACTTGTGAGTCACATAATCGTAGGAACACGCTCACTGTCAATGAAATGACTGCATAGACATCTATATGTTGAATAACAAGAATGAATTAATTAAATGTAAACAAGCTCATTACCATAGAAAATATATTGTCAAAACAATAGTTTTTTATTGAACATCACACATTTCCTTAACCTATGTTGGAATCTCGTGGTAAACCTTGTAGATCTAAATGAAATGTATTTATTTACAACCCTGTTTTCGTCTCTTCCATAATTTCATCATATGAAAACATGTAGAAACTAATACAATGTAATATTAATCAAAAATTTAAGAAACATTGAATCTCAAAGACCCATTGGATAATTTGAATTCAATGTTTTATTGTCCTTTGTTGCCAGTGAAAAACTTTTTCGTTTTACTGCTGTTAAATATTTTTGTCAATAATATATTTTCTTAGTCACCCATCAAATAAAGTTGGTTTTACCCAATTGTTCTATTCAATACAGATCCCATGTACTGTACATTCTAATTAAATTAGGTATTTTGTAAATACTGTTTATATAAATAATTACATTGAAATATCTAATAACAAGATCTTTGCAAAGCAACTTTAAACTATTTAAATATCACACATATTTGAGATGGAATTATTAATAAAATTACTAAAAATACTAAAATAAATAATAACAACATCACATCACACATATTTGAGATAGAATTACTAACAATTGAACTTTTATCAATTTGGCTAAAATTGGCTAACTCTTGTTTATCCATTCATAAATTAGCTTGCATTAATTTAATAGGATTTGCACAAGAAGTTGCTGCAACTGATTCCTTTTCTAAGTGTTTCATATAAGCTAGAAAACATGTCCATACAAGGCTACATACACTAATAAAAGGCACTCGGTTTCTTGGAGGAATGAGACAAAAGTTAATCATGGCAATAGCTGGCCAAATTGAGGCACCAACCTGAAATAAAGAAAACACTGTTAACACTAGTCACATAACATGTACACTTGTGCAGTCAAGGAAATAAACTGTTGACCAGTTTAAGTTTAAATGTCACTTAAGATCAAAAATCATAAGATTAAACTAAGAACTTTGTGAAAGATTATATGAATAGAAAGAGGACTACCAAGATAAGGATTAATACAGAATTATGGGAGAAGAAGACATGTTCCCCTAAATAAGGGCAAGAGAATGAAGTCATAAATACCTTATAGGTTGGCAGAAATTTGGCTTCAACTTCTGCAAGAGCTTCATGAAAAGGCTTTGATTCCAGTAAGCTCATTATAAAATAGAAGCTGCACATTGCAAATGGTGTGTAGGTGAGCGTTTCCACACAAGTCTACACAAGAAAAAAATACATTAATCAATATAAGACCTATCAGTATTATGATAAGTCAACCCCATAATGTAAACAGATATTTTAATTTTGTTTATGACTAGCTTCTACCAGCGGCTTCGCCCGGCTCTAGACTATCTGTGTACCAAATTTCATTTAAATCAGTTCAGTAGTTTTGGCGTGAAAGTGCGACACACAGACATTACTTTTGCATTTATAATATTAGTGAGGATTGTCCATTACACTGTCATTGTAAAATAACCATGATGTGTTTTATGGAAAAAGACATTGTGTGCTGTATGTGTGCATTAAATGCTGCACTGACTACAAATAAATGTCATAAGGGCAAGATTGTTGAAGCAATCAGTACCTACAATTTTATTATTGTGTAATAATACATGACATCATATTGAAGTCTTCTTGCATTAATGTAGCAAATTGTTTGAGGTTGGTTAGTGGTAAAAGAAAAAGGCATAATATGATTATAATTTTACCTTAATTATACCCGCTCTTATTGAATTCCCAGGCCACATTATATTGGCAATTGTTAGCCAACTATATAAAGTAGGAGCAACATAGCAAGATCCATAGATGCCATATCTTGCACAGCGCCACAAATCATAATTTCCTGTAATTTAGATGACGGTTATGTTAATTTTTATTGATATCAAAGCTGAATGAGACTTCCTTTCCTGATAAGAAAATATAGAATAATGTACTTACCAACTGTTTTACCTTCAAAAGTTTGCTGTATTAAACTTGAAGTTGGCCAGATGATGCTATATGATGCCATTCCTCGTAAGAGGGGATATTTCTTGAAAGCATTGAAAATTTTGCTGTAAGCGCCCATTTTTTAAACAAATAGCAGACCAAGAAATTGTTCTTATGTAAGTTCATAGTTCCATAACCAAAACAGAAGAGGTATTAGGAAACGATGAACTGCGAAATTTCCTGGTAGAATGCCAATAAGCACCTATAAATAAAGTTGATGAAAGTTTCCACAAAACTAAACTACAGCTGGTTCTAGATAAAACTCAACTACAACTACATCAAGGCCAGAATATTGACTTTGACCATGAAACTGAATTCAAATTCATACTCCAAGTGACAACACAAACTGACTGACAGAAGTGACAGACAGCAGACACTGACAGGACAGACACCTCCTCTATTAACATTTTTTTTTTTTTAATTTACTCTATCTACATACTGTATTTCGGTAGACCATAGATATAGCGTACTGAGTCTTAAACCCCTTCTACACGGATGTAATCTAGCGTTCCATCCAATCCTATCCAAGGTGACCTTATAATAATAATAATTCCTTTATTTGTATAAAATGTGGTAGAAACAGATGTTACAATAATAAATTTAGTGCAAAGACACATTCTGCCATTTAATGGCATACAAATATTAATCTATTAACTTGTTTTTGTGCCACTAGAATAGTAACACGCAATAGTTATATTATAAGTACACGAATAATAACAGTTTTCCGCATTAAATGGTTTTCTGTAGAATTCACTACAGAAAACCATTTACAATATGAAAACAAAACCAATATAACCTTATTATACAAATGTACTAAAATAGTAAAGCAACAGTGTTTTAGGTATCAAAATACCAACTATAAAAGTACAGTGCATTCCTGAAGTGATAGGATGGACATGACTTTTTGTTGAGAAATTCGCTGACTGAATAAAAGCATTGCGATATCAACCACTTTTTTAAAACTGCACAGAATTTTTGGTAAGGTAATTCAGTTATCCAGTCGGTTATGAGTTGTATATAAGTGGCGCCATATATACGCAGCTCGGTCTGAATAGTTCTATCCTGGGTACAGGTATCTTGCTAGATTACATCCTTGTAGACGGCAGATGTAGTCCAAATTTTAGATTGACTTTCAAAGCCCTTGGAGGAAGGGCGCGCACTTCCATCCACGGATGGAGCGCGTCGATTTTATCTGTGTAGACGGTGGATTTAATCCAACCAAGGACAGTCGCGTTACGGCAGGCAGCGAGTGCGCACTTATGCGGGCTAAAACCCCTTCTACACGGATGTAATCTAGCATTACATCCAATCCAAGGTGATCTTGCTAGATTACATCCGTGTAGACGTCAGATGTAATCCAAATTTTAGATTGACCTTCAATGCCCTTGGAGGACGGGCGCACATTTCCATCCACGGATGGAGCGCATCGATTGCATCTGTGTAGACGGTGGATTTAATCCAACCAAGGACAGTCGCGCTACGGCAGGCAGCGAGTGTGCACGTATGCGGGCTAAGTGTCAGTCACGTCCAATAATGAATTAAATGTTATTATCGGTCTATGTATCTATACGATTAAATATAATAAATAAATGATTCCAATAAACGGAATGACTGAGAATTCATCGTTCTTTTAACCAGCGATTCATTCACTTTTTTTCTTTATTGTTTAGGGTTCCCTTATGATGTGTATAATACTGTCAACTTGAAATAGTTTTAGATGACGTTTGTTCAATTATTTTGCAAATACGAAAGAAATAAATATGTACATTTTTTTCAACAAAACTAAGTTCTTACACTAAAATAAAACTCACTTTTCACCACAATTCTCAAAACATGTTAATGAAAGCAATAACACAGCTATCACCGTTCCTGTGACGTTGGAACGGTGCTGGCTGTGTTATTGTTTTCGTAAATGTAATTGAGTTACGTAGGTACTGATATAAAATACAAAAAAAAACTGCTAATCATTTTCACAGAATCTTGGTTTTGATGTGCACTTACCAAGTTATCGCAACGCAATAGTGATTCTATTTGTAAAGACACGCAAAACAAATAAATCGACTCGCTAACTTCAACTCCTGAACCGAACATCTCCGAAACCAACCGGGCCTTATGGGTCACAACACTCGTCTACGCGAAACCGCACCGCAAGTCCACGAGGTAGTATTCTTTTTTTTTTTTTTTTTTGTCTATGGCCACTCGCAGTTTCAACCCTAGAGGGTTGTCAACTACTGAACCGGACTTGCCTGTGTGGGCCTCAAAGAATTTAAGGCCCCCCAGCCGAGGCTACAAAACTTATATACTAAACTCCGCTCGCTGAGGGCACCCCCTGTGGGGTACGGACCTCGGCTTAACGGCGTCGTTTTGGGGGGGGGGGCAGCAAGAGACTGGCTGGGTCATGTCATTATTTGGGGAGTTATTTATCACTACTGGCTCAGCTTCGCGGGCTGGCTCGTTTGGCAAAAGACGGGGGGGAGCATTACTGGGACGTCGCGACGGACCTCGGCGGCGAGGTTGGAATACGAAACGCGGTCTGTTTCTGTGTTTCTTGAGAGTGATGGTTTCCCTACAGCTTTCTTGAAGGACGGTGATTGGGTCGTCAGGATCGACGAGAGTATGCCGAGGATGGCGAATCCTACTAATCATGGAGGGAGCGTATCGGGTAGCCGATACGATTAAGGGATTCTGGTGCTTTTCTGCAGATTCGATGAAGTGCTTAGTAAGACGCTTCATGAATTGCTTGATAGTTGGGACTTTGAGGTCGACATGCAGTCGGTCATTCCTAACGAACCACGGAGCGCCCGTGGCCTTTCGGAGAAATCGGTTTTGAATGGTCTGCATCCTATGGATATATCGATCCTTTGTGTGTGCGAAAGCGGCACACGCATAGATCATTATCGGACGTATGCACGTGGTATAGATGCGCAGTTTGCATTTGAGGGATAGCTTGCTGCGTGCATTCAGCATGGGATGAAGCCTACCGAGAGCAAAAGCAGCACGCGAGCGTACCGCCTTTATGTGCTCGACAAAGGTGAGGTTTTTGTCAAGGATCACACCTAGATATTTAGCTTGCTTCTCCCAAGGGATCGGCTTACCAAACATGGTGATCGGAGTAAGGCCCCGGTGGAGTTCTAGTCCACGGCTTGTAAAACAAGACCGCCTGACTCTTCTCCGGGTTGACTTCAATCCTCCATTTCCGAAACCATGCGCCTAGGGCGTTGGCGGATCTTTGGAGGTTGAGGGTGAACGAATGTAGTATCAAACTCCATATGCTTAAATAGTCGATACACGTTTACGTGGCGCGCACGGAATAGATACTTACGCGTCCAGCTAGATACCTTTTCCAAAAACTTGTTCCAGTAAATACGTTTTACCTCTACTACCCTATATATTGTAGTCTTTGACTTTGACACTGTGTTTGACACTGACAAGTTAAGTCACTTTCCGACCACTGTTTACTTTTTATTTACAATTTTTTAGATCTTGAAATAATTATTATATTAACGGTCCGTTTAAAGATATTCTACAATCAATAACTATGCCTGTATATTACGAATGGTTATTATTATAATTTATACATAAAACAATCACAAAGACTTATTTGAGTAAAATTTAAAAAATCCTCTAAAATATTATTATCCTATTAAATTTCAGGACGTCAACAAAGAAATCAAATCGAATTAAACACGATTCCCCCAGATTTGAAGTGACTAGCTATCCTCTAAAGACAAACGTTATAACAGTAGTAAGTACCTAGTGAATGAGTTGTGTTGAAACTAGCTTTACTGAATACAAAGTCCACCAGGATGTTGTCCCTACTACTATAAGATCATAATTATTTACAAAAACAAAAAAAAACTCAAGTACATATTCTTAGTTAAAATGTAGAAGGTGATTGGGACAAACGAAGCTTTCCACGCACACAATGTTGCGGGCGAAGTGATACTATTTTATATTGCTTTCAACTCAATTTATTTATTTCTTGTTGCAGAAGGAATCATCTAGCTCCAGTATCATTGACCATATCAATAAATGGAGTGCAGGTTTTGAAGAAGTGGACCCATTGTTGAGATTTGAGCAAATGAATCTAGAAGAAGTTAGTAACTGCTTCTAATTCTTATTTGGTTTATATTTAAAATAAAATTAATATTGCACTGAAAAATTTTAGGATATCAATCCTTTAGAGGTAGAAAAGATTGAAGGTGTGAATTATTCCAAAGCTTGGAGTACTAGACGTGCTGGCATTCTTAGTAAATACACAACTGGTGAAAAACTAACAATAGTTAGCAGCTACCTACCAGGTGGAGAAAAAAGTTGGTATAATTATCCAGTGACCTAATTTGATTAAATAATTTGAATTCCTGAATTGCTTCTGATTATTATTTTTGATGTTTATTTTTGCAAAACTAAAAATGTATTTTCTTTTTGTTTTTTTAAGTTAGTTCTTTTTCAGCTCTTATTAGACAGGTATCCAATTTGAATGAAAAGGTGAAACACAGGCTAGAGCAGTTGGATGATTTTGATGAGGGCTCAGTAAGAAAAACAATGGGATTAAGTCAACAAGAATTTGTAACAAAAATTAGCTTGCTGAATGATGAAATTAAAAAGGTAAATCTGCATTAATCAGAATGTTTTAGCAACACTTATCATTTCCAGTGTGTGGCCAGATCTTTTATAATTGTGTATACTTATTATACTTACCAAATAAAATCTACATTTACGCAGTAATTAAAGTATTTTTTTTTCTGTTAATAGGCTTGGGGGTCTGAACAGAGAGTAAAAGCATTTAAAATAGGAATCCAGTGCTCAAAACTATTGTCTGATATAAGTGTAATGCAGTTTTACCCTAGCAAGTTTATATTGATCACTGATACACTAGACACATTTGGTAACTTGGTGTTCAACCGACTCAAGGAAAAAAGTTTTGGGTGAGGATCACCAAATCTTTTACTGTAGCTTATCTTTACAAGCCACAGTTTATTAAGTTTTTATATAAGTCAAATCAGAATTTTCAAAACCAAGAAGGCTTGGTTTTGAGAATCAAGAAATCTACTAAAGCAAATCCAATCAGATACTTGATTGGAGGCTTGTTGGCCTTGTTCTAAAAAATGCTAAAGAAATTTAAATAATGTTTGTGATATTTTTTTTTACAGAAACAATACTCTCGTAAATATCCACAACATTGACCCAAGGACAGTTCCAGAGTCTGCTAAAGAGACTTGCCAAAACTGGATGTACAAGATGGCATCAATCAGGGAATTATTACCCAGACTGTACATGGAGATGGCTTTGCTGAAATGCTATGTGTTTATATCGAAAGATGAAATAAGACCAGCAATAGCAAGAATTTCTACTATGATAAGAGGAATAGGGAATCCGTTGGTAGCTGCATACTTACGAGTATATTTATGTCACAATGCATCTAAACTGCTTGGAAAAGATAGTGAGACATATTTTTATGCAAATTTAAAAGAATTTCTTGAGGAATATCAGCAGGTATTTTTTTATGATTATGTTTTAGATTGAACTGCAGTGGTAAAAAAAAATACCAATTTTATAATGGCTAAGGAAACTTCTTTAATCTTAACTAACCTAGATACTCGCCCTTTTCGGAAAATAACAAACAACTGAAGTTTAATGAAAGTCTTCCAATCTGTTTTCTTCAGTTCTTCAGTAACGGCTCGCGCAATTATTATTATGTGCATGACTTTGTATTTTATTCCTCAACTGTGCTATTCTTTGTTCCTTATAAAGAATTTCGATTCCAGATATTTTTAACATCAATGAGGAAAAAATATGAAACACAACTGCTGACACAAGACAAGTATTTGAATCTTTTTGTACCTGCCCTGGATTGGTTGTTGTTTGGGACACTTAACTCTAATAAATGTAATAGTGATCTTTTGGACGAGTTTATACAGAAATGCGAACAAATAGAAAACAAGTATGTACATTTATAACAATAACAAAAACTGGCCCAGTGCGAGTCGGACTCGCGTGCAAAGAGTTCCGAACCAATTTCATTTTTTTAGCACTAAAGACTTCTTATAGGTTTTCCTTAATTTTTGGGTATATAGAACTATTATCTACATTTTTTTCAAAATTTTAGACTCATTAGTTTCGGAGATAAGGAGGGGGAATAGCCATTTTTGGTCTAATTTCTTGAATAACTTCAAAACTTTTTATTTTAAATTTATGAAAAAAATATAATTGAAACCCTCACAGTAAGCCCTTTCATTTGATATGTCACACGATACAATATGGAAAACTTTTTTTAAATTTTCTAGTTTGACCCCCAAAAGTAACCCCATACCTTATTTATTTACGTAAAACGTCCGTGTTTGGGTCACATAAGTCCATATGTTTACCAAATTTCGACGGACGGACGGACAGACAGACACCCATGTGATCCTATAAGGGTTCCGTTTTTTACGGATGTTCGAAACCCTAAAAATGTATTATTTTGACTGCTGATGATTTTTTTATAAAAAATATGAAATATTGTTTCAGTGAATTATTTTTATGTTGTATTGTATCTGCATTTGACTCCCCGACTGTAATTAAGAAGGCACCGACAATTTTGGAGATGGTTCACAGTTATGCTGACAAAATGGGTAAATTATGTTGATTACATTACAGAATTTTTATTAAAAAAATATGTCTTTTCCGCAACATGTCTAGAATGTAGTAAAAAACGTCGGTTCTCTATTGTCTCACCTAACTTTTTTATCCATAATTTAAAGTGCCATAACTTTTTTTTGTCTTAATCATCATTTGTCCGAATGATAACTTACCCGAACTTAATGTCACATAATATCACATGCCATAAATTGAAATCCCTAAATATAATATGTCCTAAATCCGTTTGTCATAAATATTACAATCAATAATATACAAAAGACATAAAGCCGTTTTTAATAAAAGTTATAAGAGGAAAGACTTATAACTTTTATTAAATTACATAATGTTTATTTACTTATACTTAATAATAATATTGTATATTTTTTTTTATTATAGATAAATAAATATACATATTATACAAGTACTCAATAAAGCAGTTGATTGAGAACATGTGGTTTTTGTTAGCAAGCGCTTGCTTGCTAACAAAAACCACATGTTGATATGCAGCATGCTTATGCATGCTTAAGCGTGCTTGCATAAGCGTGCTTGCTTGCATGCTTATACAGCATGCAAGCAAGCACGCAGCATGCAAAATGCAGCAGGCATGGTTTCTGTCACGGCTCCGGCGCTGCGGGGCTCCGGCGGTCCCACGCAAGTTTATCGTCGCAGATGGGCTTAACGCTCACCACTGCAGCTTCGGCTCAGCCTCAGCCGCGGCGGCGAGTGTTACAACCACCTGCTCCTCAACTCGCGGGCTGCCTTGCCCCTCCGCGCCTACTCGATTTTAAATTACACTCTAGGGGTAGAGCAGATAAGACTGCGTGGAGTCGTATTTAGGTATAGCGATTCGTTTCTGTCACTAAAACCTAATTTTTAGCAAATGTTTATGGACTAAAAAGTTATTATAAATGAACATTCGGAATAATACACATTATTTAATACAATACTTAGGACATATGACTTTAGGTCATATAAAATTAGGAGATTCAATTGTTATAGTACTCGATATTATGACAGAATGAATACTTTTAGAACTAAAGATAATTATGTTAAACAAAATTTCGGGATTTTAAACATTATGGTTACTGATGTGTTATGGATAATGATTTTGGGACAAACAATTTCAGGAGAAGAAAGGGAGTACCAAAAACTACTCATGGACGTAGTAGTAAAAACGGCTAATTTACTTAATCTTTTCATTGCTTGTTTGTATACTAAATTAAATATTTAATTCAAAATTAAAATTGTTCCAGTAATGATAAACGAAGTTTTGACTGCCCTGGGCGAACACTTGTGTAAAGCTGACTCCCATCGCCAGATGGCATCTGAGTCGTTAATTCAGACTTGGTGGAAAATAGCGAGCAGCTTGAAATCCACCAACCATTTTCTGCAAGTTTTGGAACCTTGGCTTCAGTTCGCTTGCACACATTTATCGGTGATTACTGTTGTTTTATTGCTACCTACTGCCTAATGTGCCGTTGATATCCAATTCATACTCAAATCTAAAAGAATAATGGCTGTTGCGCTCTATGATAAAATAAAAGTTTGCCCACTTCTAATTCCTAATACGTTGGTCGAGTCGTCCTCTTACCCTCATCCCAATTTATCTGGCAACGATCATTCATTGTTAGGTTCGATATTTACCACCTTCATTCAAATAACTTCACACAATCCATCTAACGTATCACCGATATCGCAAAGTATGTTTTCTCAATAACTCAATAAACTTTTCCTTCAGACTCAATACGTGAACGTAATACTGCGAGGCATGATACGTTACATGATCAAGTGCGGCAAGCCTGCTGACGACTTCTCCGGCAACTTCCAGTTCGTTATCAAACGCATGCTCAAATCCATCCCTGATGTGGAAGAACTCTTCCTAATGGTAAGTGATCATAACTAAAAGGTTGTTGACAACTTGTTGTTGATGTTATTCCTTAATTGAAATGGTTTACAATCGCCGGTAACTTGGCTTAAGACATTGTTTTAACAAAAGCGGCTGCAATACAGAACAATGCCTCGGCTTTGCAGACAGATCGAATCTTAGTTTGTCCTAGACAAGAACCACGTTGAGTGGCATAGGGGTGATATCTTCTCCCTCTCCATAAATCAGGTTTATGATGTCTGGTTTCCGTGGTAAGTAGATCTTCCAAAAGATGATGAACATGATGATTATGATGGTGATGATGATGTTGGTTGATGATGATGATGAATGATGATGATAGTGATGATGATGATGATGATGATGTTGACGATGATGATGGTGATGTTGATGATTAATGATGAAGATGACGGGACTTAGGGCACCCCGGCTCGGATAGGTTAGGTTAGAAGGGTATGGCGGGGTCATGCCCTTCGTGGTTATTTTTTTTAAAACCACCCAGAAGTAGGGGCTCCGCTGCGTTGCAGCAGGGTGTGGACAGACTATAACTGCGTTAAGCCATTCGCAAGATAATGCAACACAGACTATGAGTGTCTGTGTTGCAGCCGCCTTTGTATTTACGTGCCCGGGCAGCTATCGCGAGCAGAATGATGTGACGCAGCTGTGATCTTATGGTGGTACACAATTGTCTGTTCTTTTTGTTACAGGACGCATTCATGCCGCTTGTGGAGTTGGTACAAACATCGAACGCGCGCACAATGATGGCTAAGACAGTGCTGTCCATATTCTTCTCGCGATACAACTCCGTGCACATTGAAGACCACATCGTTATCTCCAGTTTGATGAGACTCTGTTGCATCCTACACGATTCTATCAAGTAATTCATTTTGCTAGTGTTATTTTACCGCCTTTACCACCACGCTTCAGTCTATAGTACAGTATGCAGGTATATTTTTGCTACAAAAGGTGAATTAGAATATTTCGTAATTTGTATTGCTTAAGTATAGACTAGTCATGAAAAATCTAAGTTTTCGATCTCGAGGGGTCATAGCGTTAGCCGCCATCTTGAATTGAAGGGGTCAAAATTTGATCTTTTAGGGTTCCGTTCCTAAATGGTAAAAAAGGACCCCTATGGTGAGACTAAGTCTGTCTGTCTGTCACAGCTGGATATCTGAAGAACTAGGTACTGAACTTGGAACTTGGAATAGTTTTAGATGACGTTTGTTCAACTATTTTGCAAATAAGAATGAAATAAAAATAAATATTATATTTTTCTTGCAACAGCGACTGAAAGGGATTATCAATGTCTCTCATCAGATCAACAAAAAGTAAATTAGTTCCACATCTATAAAGAGATGGCGCTGACCTAAAACTGCATATTCTACACCGCAGTTACTGGGTCTCAACACGAAGAAAGCAAATTTAGTTCTAATAAATTTTAATATATGGCGCGATATGTATCGATTTTCATTGAAGTTTTTTCTTCTTAATTATAAATTAAGAAAGGTTATGTTCTTCTATACTAATTTTATAAAGAGGTAAAGTTCGTGAGTTTGTAAGTTTTAAGCGTAGCGTAGTTTGTAAGCGTGCTCCATCTTTGACCACATCATCGCTTACCATCAGGTGAGATGGTGGTCAAGCGCGTGTCTATTAATAGTAAAAAAAAAAATGTGCTAATCTGATTTTGAAAATTCTTTTACCAGTAGAAAGCCCCATTATTTGTGAGTGTCATAGGCTATATATTAACCCGAAAATTTCCGCCCAACGAAGCGGGTACGGGTCAGCTAGTATTTAATTACCTCCCATGGAATAATGGGATCAATATTCAAAATGCGAACTTTAGGTACCTATGTGCCAGTAGATGGCGCTGTTTCAAAGTTTAGAGATTTTCTGTTCAACTCAATCTTTAAAATGACCATTGATTAAGCCTTAATAAGTCACAAATCATTATAAAAAATAAATTTAAAAATTAACCTGATCATCATATTCTTTTGTTAAATGGTTTACGAATAGATAAGGAAATTTAAAGAAAATGGGAATGAAACCTTATTTTTAATTTGTCACGACATTCCGCTGGTTGGTTACTCGTTTTTGCTTAGGTACTCGTATTACCGAATTGTTTAACTGTAGACTTACTAGCACTTCGCGTGAACGAATTTAATTGTAGACTTACTAGCACTTCGCTTGCGACTTCGTTCGCGCGGATTTAGTTGGTACTCCACGAACTTCATCTCCCCTCTACCCTCTTTATAGGGTAATTTGTAAATGACTTAAATATAGACTAAACGTAGCGGGCAGTTCGCTCAAACCAGAACATTTTTCTTGCTTAGAGCATTTTTATACCCGTCGTAACTTTTAAAGGAAAGGTCTGATTTCAATAATTTAAAAGTCCTCGCACACGGGCTCCCGGCCACAATCACAAAACGACGCCATCGGTATATTTCCTGTAGTTTCATACATTTTATATGGACTCGCCGTACACGTTTGTTGCCGGTGGCCGCCATATGCTACAAGCTTCTTGCTTTAGGTGGCGGCATTTGTGGCTGTGGCGCGAAGCCCGTGTGCGGCGACCCTAAAGTGTAATTTACATGTAGATAACTAACCTTAATCTATACATATAATAAAATCGCAGACCAACCGTGTCTGTACATTGAATATTTTTGCATAAAAATTACATAAAAAAGTTAGGAAAAAGATACAAAACACAAATAAGCTATTTTTTTAATTTTTGTCTGTTTATCTGTTTGTCTGTGCGTTTGAGGGAGCATCACGCATAAACTTCTGATTGGGTTCCAAATCTAGGTACTTAAAAATATTAAGTAATAATCCGAGTAACATTTAGCGTTTATTCTATCAAAATCGACCCACAAAATCAAAAGATCTAATGAAAACTTCCTAATGTATTCTGTTTCTCATGTATTCTGATTAAAGCGCCATCTAATGAAAAAGATGAAATTCACGAACGCATGTATAAAACACCAAAACAAATTGTTGAGTTATGTGTGAAACTTTTAATACGTGGCAAAATAAAATTGAACACCATATCGGTATTTATCATAACAACCGATCCAGAAATCAAAATATATTGAATTTTTAAGTTTTGTAGGAAATTTCCTAATGTATTGTGATTAGGCAAAGCACCATCTATTGAGAAAAATAAAATAATGAATATTACCCTAAAACACATTGTTGAGTTATTTGTGAAACTTTTATACGTAGCAAAATAAAAGTGAACATTTTAACTTAATGTTGTTATACGGGCTCCTTATTTAACGTCTTCCAATTTTACATTTAAAATTTTTACATTTTGTCAGTTTACTGACTTGGTCGATAGATAGCGTTGCACTGATAACGCGTTTTTCTGAATTGCGGTGTTAAGATTTTCTGCTGGAGAACGACCCTCACACGATTTTCGAATACAGTCAAGGTCGTTGGGTGCTCAGGTTCGGTCTTTAAGGTGAATGCTCCAGGGTAGCCCGCGAAATTCAAATATTTTTATGTTTTTTGCAATTTGCCGGTCAGTGTGAAGCTGTATGTGGACCAAATACGATCCGCGACCGTAACGCGTATTTATCTAAAGAATTATAACCATTTTAATCATCAATATAGCCCTCTAAGTTCATGTAGCTCGACAGAATGATTATTTCTGAAATAATCATTCTGTCATTATAATTCTGTCGAGCTACATGAACTTAGAGGGCTTTGTTAGGGTCTAATTACCAATATCGCTATTTAATCTTTTATTAGATTCGTTAAAGGTCCGTATAACCAGTATTTTTATAATAGGCACATATCATGATATAAAAGACTGTTCGTGGAGTTTCTTGCACGTTCTTTTTCATAAAGATCTACTTACGTTTTAAAACTCGCAAATAGCTTCATGTTTTTGACAGACTGATCTTAACAATTCAAAAGTATGAATTGTTAAGATCAGTAAATACCTGTAAATAAATGGTTTGAATCTTGAATATCTCCCAGTGTAGGTACTCCCGAGATAAGAATGCTTATATGGTATTCCAGACTATAATCTACCTCTTGCGAAATTTCATCCAGATCCGTTCAGCCGTATTGTCGTAATTGAGTAAGAAACAAAAATTAGAAGTAAGATAATAATTATGCTGGCATCGATCTAAGCGCACGCGAACGACGTCGCAGGCACAGCTAGTTATCAATAAATTTAAATTAAATCCAGTCACAATTTTATGATCATGACTTGGGTATTTTTAGTCGAGTATGGTTTGAATCTATGATCGGTAACACTACTTTGAGCTGTTGTCAGAGACAAGAGATTGTAGTTGGTTCTTTGAATTGACGAGTGGTCGGACCGAATTCTTTCCGATTCGACATGGCCGGTTCCGGGGACTGTTCGCATCCCAGGTGGGAGCTTGCGTTATAAGGGAGCGCGTGTTCGGCGCTTGAAGGTCTCGCAATGGCGAGTGCCTGTTGCTCGCTGCAGATACTGACCAGATGGAGTAGCCACGCTTACCGACGTGGGCTCTGTTCCCGAAAATCCCGAGGTTCCAACTGACTACGTGGTTGGCTACTTGTGTTGTTCTCTCGAAAGTTGAGTTCTGGTTCCGATTATGGGGATATTGTAACAGGTCTGGCTAGCTTGAAGACGCTAATGGACGAGACGTCGATCCAGTACGCTGGCCACATGGAAGTTTCATGGCAGCGGTGCTGAGTCGGATGTGCTGTGGCAGTGAGACCGACTCTAGACTAGAGGCAGTAGGTCCCATATATCACAAGCTCGTCCGATGAACCGTTGCGAGGTACAGACGTTTTTCATTTCTTTGTTCCGGACCAGTATCCTGCTCCCGCAATTCTCTTGTCTTGAGAGGGTCAACGTGCTTATGGTCGTTGCCCAATCCCAAGGGAATTGGTTCCGTTAACTAGAAACTACGCTAGCTAAAGTATAATAATCATTGCTAAATATAGTGCAATTTACGTGCTACTAAAGCTTAATAATTGCTAATTAAAGTAGAATGATTGCTAAATGTGTAACAAGCGATATCATATTATTGGGAGAGAGGGAGTGAACCTTATAGTCACGTGGTTATGTAGAACCAGGTGTTGAACGGTTGCTATACGTTGTTTGTAACTTGTGTCTCTAAAGTTTTTACCAAGGTTTTTTTCTGCACCGAGCATAACTGGATAATTACTGAGGTATTCAACACGATTGAGCTACAATTTGCTAGCGGTTCATCTCTCGGATCCTCACAAGCGACCCTGAGTCGTATACTTTTCTCATGCACATGTTCCCACTGTGGAGCGCCACGGAACGGAGACGACAGGAACCGTGCTTCAGGGTTAGGGACTAGGTTGAAATACTGATAAACCTGTGTATTAATTGTAAATATCTGCTTAGTGCATTTTATTAAATAAACTGTAATTGTTTAACTGTATTATTCCCTAATTGTATATACCGTCTAAATTTACTATAGCACGGCAAGGAGTGTGTCGAGCACACCCCACCCGGTTACACCGGGGTTTGATTGAATAAGTGATCAAACGCGTGCCTATCAATAGTAAAGAATAACTAATTTGAACAAAAAGCGGTCATTTTGACCCAACCATAATAGCTCGCAGACTTTTTTTATTTTATTTATTGGGACAATGTTTATTGTTGTAAATCTTATACCTACAGGGTTATTTGTGATTCGACGTTACGGCCGAAATTCAATCGTTTTCGAGATATTTGAATTTAAGTTTTTTTCGATATTTACCCAAAATTTGATATTTAGGTAACTGCAAATAAAAAGAAAACTACATATGGAATGGGTACCATTAGAGATATGATATTGTATCTGACACTTCAGCAAAATTATTAAAATGATGAGTGATTAAGAATAATATCTTACCAATATTTTCATTATACTCTTCAAATAATGTTATCTCGTTCAAACAAATACTATGAAATTAATCGTACAAATAACTAAAATAACTTGCCTATTCTGTTAGCTTTCTAAAAAGGTATAAAAAGTAATTTAAATATACGCGATTCGTGGCATGGCATGCGTTTGAATCGGCGCGTTGAGTGAAAATCATCTGTGTTTTTAGTGAAGGATCCTCACTAAAACATCCGATTTTACTGGCGAATTTATTCGTGATGTAGTTAATTCATTATCGGTCACTATAGTTAATTCTTGTTTCTGTTTGTCATCTTTTATTATTTTGTGATAAAATCTGAATTTCAAAATACTTATTAAAATAAGCATTAGCAATATAGGATCTTCCATTTTCAATTTAGTTTAATTTAAAGTACTTAAAATGAGTAAGCTTTAGTTTTATGTGGTGGTCATAATTAGGGTTCCGTACCCAAAGAGTAACCAACGGAACCTTATTACTAAGCCTCCGCTGTCCGTCCGTTCGTCCGTCCATCCGTCTGTCTGTCTGTCAGCGGGCTGTATCTCAAAAACCGTAATAGGTAGACAGTTGAAATTTTCACAGATTGTGTCACCTATTTGTATAGAATAGAATATAATTAAATATAATACTCTTTATTATGTACACCAAATAAGTTACAGAAAGATACACGAGGAAAGTACAACTAGGGTGACACAATGGGCGGCCTTTTGTTGCCGCTATATCAACAAATAATAAAAATGAAGGTTTATGGTATTATGAAGGTTTAAGGTTTATGGTGATTGGATGTTTTAGTGAGGATCCTTAACTAAAAACACAAATGAGTTTTTAGGTAAGGATCCTCGTTAAGGATTATACCTTTTTGGAAAGCTAACAGAATAGGCAAGTCATTTTAGTTATTTGTACAAATAAGTTCATAGTATTTTATTGAACGAAACAACATTTTTTGGTGAGTGTAATGAAAATTTTGAAAAGATATTACTCTTAAACCACTCATAATTTTTTTTTTTAATTAAGTACTTTTAATTATGTTCATAGCTTAATTGAAGTACCAGCTGCAATATCATATTCTAATGGTATCCATTCCATATGCAGTTTTCTTTTTATTTGGAGTTAAATGTCAAAAGAGAACATTCATATTGGACCCAAAATCGAAAGTGCTGAAAACAAAATGTTTTTAATCCGTTCGGAACATCATCGCATTCGATACTATGGCACCAAAGCGGTAGAGCCATCAAATTAGCAGCTACATGACTTTGAAATTATTAACATTATCTAAGTAGATATTTGTACATTAAAACATTGTGTAAGTTTGCTTTATTTTAGTGAATTGTAGTAGTTAGGTCATTCTCAACTTTTTTGCCATGTCTTAATTCTGTAAAAGTGCCTGTAATATTTAAAAAAAAGTTATTTGATTTTCGGCTTATATTATGAGTGTGCAAGGTTACTAATTCGCGCAAATAAAACAATGGCAAACATGTTCTTTAATAATCTTTTTTAATCAGTTAATATATCGAGAGGAGCTCGTGGCTAGATAATAACAGCTGCACGGGCCGATCTTCAAGGATAAGCAACGTTTGCCAAAGTAGGTCTGTGGATGTGTGATCTTAACATACCGAGTTTACTCCGTGCCTCGGAAAGCACGTTAAGCCGTTGCTCCCGGCTGTCCTTTGTAGATCTTTAGCAGTCGGCTAGGCAGATGATGATACACAATATTTGAATTGGGTCGAATAAAACAATGGCATACATTTTCTGAATACTATATCCAATTATTTTTAGCCATTTTTGCTATTTCTATGGTCGGCCACTACTAGGACATTTTCTAATTCTATGGCTGAAGGGAGTTTCGCTTTTGGTTCATGCCGTGCGTAGGTTAAAAGCCACACACTACGTGGGAACAACATCCTACTTTCCTCTTTCCAATATTGCATGTGCGATTGCATTTCAAACCTCCAATGTCCTGTCAAAAGCCACAAAAACATAATAGCATTTTGTAGTGATGAATTGTCCCTGAAAACGACAACATTTTCTCCTAGCTCTCTTGCGTGTACTTCTTACAAAGCGTCTCCTAACTCTATCGTAAATGTGACGTCGGTTTTAATGTGCTCAGCGTAATAACCTCTTGCTAGGAGCTAAGACTAAACGACGTTAGTTAGAACTTCTTTTGCGAGCCTTGGTATATAGTTGTGTTCGGGAAGGTCAGCGGAGACGGGTTGGTATATAGTTCTTCGCCTATTGTAATTGTGCCTGTAAACAAGATCGGCTGACCTTTTGGGCATTTCAATCCTTTTTCTGATGATCTCTTAAATGTTTGTGCGTGGACGTTGTCTTCGATCAAAATATGATATGCGTTAAGCAAAGCCGCTGCCGACTACTGACTTCATCATATCAGCCGAAAGACGTCCACTGCTGGACTTAGGCCTTCCCCAAGTGTCGTCACAACAACCAGTCTTGTGCGTCTCGCATGCATCGGCTATCCGCGACTTTCACCAGGTCATCTGTCCACCCTGTGGAAGGCCTTCCAAGGTTGCGTCTTCCGGTATGCGGGCGTCACTCCAGAACTTTTCGGCCCCATCGACCATCTGTTCTGCGAGCAATTACCCTGTCCTATACACTAAAAGTGGCAGTACTTTAGTTTGGCGATCTTTCGGGCTATGGTGGCTCTCTTGCAGATATCATCATTCCTGCTTCGATCACAATGAGACCCATTGTGAGCGACCATTTTTCATTTCCATAAGTCATCACTGGCAACACGCTTTCGTCATAGACTTTCGTCTTGAGACTCTATGCGAGTCCCAAATAAACATTTTTTCTTTCTTTCTTTCTTTTCTGTGATATGTGGGACGAGAAGATACCACGCAACTTCCCGAACGTAGCCCAACCGAGTCGGATTCGACGGTTGACCTCTTTCTCGAAGTAAGCCCTACCTAACTGGACCGTCTGACCCAGGTAGACGTGCTCGTCTATAACTTCGAGTGTAGAATCTCCGATCTTGATAGGAGTGGGTGCTACATGGGTATTTACCATGATCTTGATTTTTTCAATGTTTATTTTAAGACTTCACTTTTCAGAAGCTCTACTAAGGTCATCGAGCATTGTGCTGTAGTCCTCTGTACTCTCAGCCATGACGACTATATCGTCGGCAAATCGAAGGTGGGTGATGTACTCGCGGTTGACGTAAATGCCTGGCCTTTTCCAGTCCAGTCCTTGAAGACATCCTCCATTGCGGACGTAAACAGTTTCAGAGAAATTGACGTATCCCTGCCTCACAACCTGTTGCAGGAAGATAGATTTCGAGGTCTGATCCTGAAATTGGACTGAAATGGTGGCGTTTTTGTACAAACATTTCAGCACCTCGATGTACCAATATTCGATCCGGCACCGTTGGAGAGACTGTAGCACAGCCTAAGTCTCTATCGAATTGAAGGCTTTCTCGTAGTCCAAAAACGCTAAGTAGCGCGGCAGACAGAGCTCTTTGGTCTTCTGTATAACATGCCGCAGCGTATGTGTGTGGTCTACGGTGCTGAAGCCTTTTCGGAATCTGGTTTGCTCGGGGGGCTGGAACTGGAAGTCGTCAAACCTGCTGCGTGTGAGACGGTTCGTGATAAATCTGGGAAACAGCTTGTAGACATGGCTCAGAAGTGAGATGGGCCTGTAATTCTTAAGCAGGGCATTGTCGCCCTTCTTAAAGAACCACACCTCTGCTCCATGCCTGTGGCGTTTCCCCCTCGAGTATGGTGGAATTGAACGGTTTTCCACCCGCCTTCAGGAGTTCGGTCGTAAGTTCGTCCTCACCCGACGCCTTGTTGTTTTCAAGCTGCTTTGGAGACATCTTAATCTCATATAGGCTGATGTCCGGGATGTCTTCAGTATAATGTCGGGTTATTCTAGCTCTTGGGTCGTTAACTAGATTCGTAGCGAGTTTAGTTATTGACGTGTATATCTGTCCATAGAATGTCTCGATCTCTCTCAGATTAAAAAATAGTATTAAAGAACATGATTGCCACTGTTTTATTTGTGAGAATTAGTAATCTTGCACTTGCAATATTATAGAATTTGAATTACAGACATGGTAAAAAGTTGAGAAATAGCTAACTACTACAATATATTCACTGATATAAAGCAAACTTACACAATACTTTCGAAGTCATGAACAATGTTTTCCGTTGTTCGGCACTTACGATTTTGGGCCCAATTTTGTATGAAACGTGAATTAATTACGATGTTATTGGCTATGGTTTACGGGTGGTACTTGTCGGAAGTGGATGTAATGTCAGGTGGTATTGGAAAACGTATGGGGATCTTGGATTGTTTGAATCATCATCATCATAACAGCCGAAAGACGTTCACTGCTGGACATAGGCCTCCCCCAAAAGGGGTGGGGGGTTGCCACAATCGCCACGCTTGGCAGGCGGGTTGGCAATCGCAGTGTATGCGTTTTACAGAGAACGCTGATGCCCATTCTCTGGCGAGTCCCTTAGTCGCCTCTTACGACACCCACGGGAAGTGATGGGATGGTATTACTCTTTTAAGACGGCACCGGCCGACACCATACGGTGGATTCCTTGAATCTGTAGTTAGAGTTATTTGATTGGGATCTTGAAATTATAATACAATTTATAGAACCGTTTCAGATGCGTTTCATATGTAAGTAATCCTCATCATATTATACTTTATCGTTGGTGTTACAAATTCCTACTTAGGATCTGTTTCCTAGAAATATGTAACGCCGACCTCGTAAAGTGGGGCTACCTTGATCAGTAGGTTGTAGTCGTGGAGCCGAATTGCTGATAATGACCTCCCTCCTATCCTGCCCTGTGCAAAGCATTGCCTTAGGTGACCTCTGTGCTGCCACCAACGATATCATATACTTAAATGGCAACATTTTAGGCATAAATAAACTACCTACCGACGCGAAGAAGAAGAATAGTAGATTATGCAACGAGGGGATAAAGCAGTGTCTTATGTCACGGGCGTTATAACGAATTTTTTTTTACTTTTGATAGGCACGCGTTTGACCACTATCTCACCTGATGGTAAGCTCCTTTTGGGTAAATATCGAAAAAACCTAAAAATTCAAATATCTCTAAAACGATTGAATTTCGGCCATATGAGACACATATGAGGGGTTTAATTTGTTGCATTTCGGTCCCCCTATCAGCACCTGACAAATATACGTCGAATTACAAGTAACCCTGTATACATATTTACAACAAATTATGTTAAGCGAGTGTTTACAATATTGCAGCCCACTGCATTATCCACACTTTTACATACAATAATATCGGCAGAAAATTCCGCTGGACAAACAAATACAAAATACAAATGAAATCATAATAACGTTTGTTAAAACATTCAGATACATTTAATAAAATTATTAAAAATTATAGACAAGAAGCAAAAAACATACTTACATTAAATTATACATTCATTTAAGATTTTTAGTTTGTCGTTTTATTGTTGTAATACTGATTACACTTAGAGAACAGTAAAAACGCATATAAGAAAAAAAATTGCACGAACACTTTGCTTGTTATTTGCGGGAAATAAACGTTTTAACAAACTATAAGTATTTTTTAGAATACATTTAATAAAAACACGACTAGCAGATTTGGAGCGTTCCAGGGATGATGATGTGTTTTTATAGACAATAATGAGAACTTTAATCATCATGTAGTATTTTTATATATCATGAATAGTTTTCTCAGCGCACGCCAAATAATGAATTGTATAGGCAAAATTTTGCAACTTTGGGTTACATTATTGTAATTTTCTTAAGGATCTCTATTTTTTTTAAATAAGTTATAGCCTCTGTTACTTCCTGATAATTGAGCTTTCTGATATTGAAATAATTTTAAAGCCGGTGAGGAGTTTTTGAGTTAAATCGTAACAAACAAACAAAAAATCAAATCTTTCCTCTTTATAATGTTACTTTATATTAATTTTAGTCTAATCAAACAGGGAATCAGATATTTCTGGAGTACGACGGCTGTGGTACGACATGAGCAACCTTACCCTAGTTTTTATGAGCATTTAATTCTTAGTAGCAATGATCCAGTCAGATTGAGAAACGGATTGACGTTTTTGTAAAGAATTGGAGATTTTCTTTTAGGACGTTTTGAAATACTTGGCTGTCATAAAAAAATATTTGAAGTATTGCAAACAGTCTGATGTTAAATAGATAAGATTTAGTTAACTTTATTTTTTTTAGATAAAGAACTAATTGACTAAGCAAGCGCAAGCTTAGCTTCTAGGCGTTTTATCAAGATTATAGTTTAAAAGCATAATTTAATTCAAATAAACCATTTACATTGTCATTTGCTTTTGAGTTGATTGACCGACCATGACAGTGGGTCCGTTAAAACCACGAAGCAGTGTAGTCTTGGTGTCACAAGTGAAGAAAAGCGATTATACACACTATGTGAATTCTCATCATAAAACTTGAAAAAGACAATAAGACCTATTGTCATTTTCAAGGGTTGCAACTTTCAGTGAATACTGTAGATCCCGATTCCGGTCAATGATAGACATACTTTTTTGGTACAAGCGTGTCTGACGCAGGTAATTTTGTTTCAGTGCAGTAACAGTTGAAGACGAAAGCAAAATATGTGGCGAGCTGATCAATAAATTCATACAAGCGGTAACTTATCAAGATGATCTCGAAAGGCAGCTTAACTTTTACGTGGAATGTCGCTCTTCGTTCATCAAGCTTGATGCCGTACTCATTACTTTGGTGCATGTAAGTATAAACGCTTGTGACTTTGAAATAAGCTTTTAAAACATGTTACGATACGTTACGTTTTGCCAGCTAATCTTACCGTGAATAGGTACTGATTTCACAACGTTACCACTAGGTAGACTCTTGTGAGTGTCTTGTCAAGAAATCTTAACCAGAAAAAAATCGCTGACCACCTAGGCACCTGCCTAGTTGCTTTGTAACAAGGTTTCAACTTCGTATGCCACGGCCCAAGAGGAAGTGCCCTAAAAATAACTGAAAAAAATGTATCCTGTCAGAAAGAAAAATATAAAGCTAAATAAAGCTTTTAAAAACGAATCTTTAAGACCGGACGTTAGTGCCATTTCGAAGATAATGGTTTGGCCACGTTTCTCTCGTACGTCAATGCTCGCTGTAAATTGATTCTGGGTTAGAGCAGCAACATTCTGCACATGTTGATATAATTTGTGCCAAAAGTGCGTATTTTTATTTTCTCTGTAAACACGTTAGCAACTTCCGGCTTTAGATTCATATTATTCGATTGGTACCTGTTTTATAGTAGGTATAGTCTAATACGATTAGACTATTACTTAAAACCAACCGGTGCAAGTTTTTCTGCAGAACGCACAGCGCAGTCTTGTTGATTTATGTTAAATCCACGCTATGCCACTTCATTTCGGCCCACTTTCGACCTTAGTCTTAATAACTTAGTCTATTTAACTTCCACACTTGCAATTTTGCATGACTAGCAAGACCGCCTTCTTATTACTAAATCCAAAAAATAAATAGTATTTTATTTGTTGTTCTATGCTACTCAATAGTGTGTCTTGGCAAGTTGAAACACAGTTGAGTAAATTGTATCCCGGTAAAAACTTGCCAAGTCGCGCTACAAACAACAACAAATACAGACAACAGTGTAGCAGACAATTACAAATTTTCTATTAAAGAACTGTAGACAGTAGCGTAGCTAGCATGGGTGCACTCGGGGCGGATAATGTAGTGTTGGCGGATGATTCTCGCCTTTGGCTTCTCGTTCTTGTGAAAGGAATCGCAAGCCATTTTTCGGAAGGGGGGGGAGGGGAAGGTGCACCATTTGCGCTGCAGGTTTTCGTTTTCAGGAATCTTCTTACATCATTAAATAAAAAAAATCAAATCAATCTAATTAGTATGATTATTTTGATTCTCTTTTCATCATTATCTAAACTCAATTTTGTTGAGTAACGCAAGTAAGCTCATTAACTGAGGGCCGAACACAAGAGCGAGCGAAACGAGCTCGATATTTTTGACAACTCACCTTGGATAGTAATTGTATGGCCTGATGCTGATGCGAATTAATTAAATTGAAAGAGAGCAGTAACAAAAGCGAGCGAAGCGAGCTCAAAAATTTTGCATCCCATCTCAGATAGGTTTTGTTTTCTTTCGATCATTCACACTTAAATAGAAGTAACTTTATGGACTGATGCAAGTTCGTAAAATCTCAAGAAGTTAGAGAGCATAAAATGTAAGAGCGAGCGAAGCGAGCTCAACAATTTTTGAACCCTACTTCCGACAGGTTTCATTGCGTCAAATGTTTAGGGGTACCATCCGATAATGACAAAAATCTTTCGACGAGCGGTTGGTTGTCATCCCTAAACGGGTGGACACCCGGTGCGGGCCGCCCAAAAAGTGTGGAACTCTGCCAGCGTCTGGGTTCCCGTCCACATATAACCTGTCTGCCTTCAAAGCAAGAGTGGACTGGCATCTTCTGGGCACGCTCGCTCCATCATAGACCTCATCTATCCCTTTCTATCAGGCGTGATTATGGTCAAGAGCAAGCCCATTACTAAATAAAAAAAACATGGCTCCCATTTGGTTACGCATTAATATATATCAGTCAAAAGAATTTCTTTTTAAAATACCTAGAAATCGTTTAATAGATTATTGTAATAACTAATAAACGAAATAATACATAAAGGAGAATTCACCTACGGTTAATTCACTTACGAATAATAAACCTAAGGTTGATTGAAGTAAAAGATGATTCACCCACTGTTGGTTTTTAAACAAAAACCTAGACCGACTTCATCTGGAATATCATAAAAATAAGAAAAAAAAAATGGGATTTCGTTTAGTATATTTTTATTTAGTACACTTAACGTTCTTTTGATCTAATTATCATCTTGTACTCGTATAATTGACATTTGATATAGGAGCCCCGCGTAGCGGGGTTCCGTCAACTGACCTTGGTCACAACCGTAATTTAAATATGTGCTCTAATTGGTCGTCATTTTGTCTAACTAGCGACCCGCCCCGGCTTCGCACGGGTGGAAATTATATACTGAAACCTTTCTCGAGAACCGAAAACAGGTTATAAAAATTGATGACAGTGTAAGCCATGAGGAAAATGTGACCTTTGGAGTGCCTCAAGGCAGTGTAATGGGTCCTACGCTGTTTTTAATTTATATTAATGATCTCTGCAACTTGCCTTTACAAAATGGTCAAATAATAACATTCGCAGATGACACAGTATTACTGTTCAGCTCCAGCACGTAGAAAGATGTGACCGAAGCTGCTAATTAAGGTTTTGCTTTGGTAACCTCATGGTTAGATAATCATTTGTTGACACTTAATCTTGACAAAACTAAATATTTAACATTCACAATTAACGCTAGAACTCAACCTTCTCCTAACTCAATAATAATTCAAACTCACAATTGCAATATTCAAGGTACCTGTCATTGTAAGCCAATTACTAAAACTAATTCTATAAGATATCTCGGTGTGATAGTAGACCAAAACCTGAACTGGAAAGAGCATGTCACTAAAGTAAGTAGCCGTGCAAGAAAGTTAATTTACATTTTAAAACTATTAGAAATACATGTGACATTAAGCTACTGACAAATATATACTTAGCACTATGTCAGTCTATACTGGTATACGGCTTGAATGTATGGGGAGGAACTTCAAAAACCAACATGTTGCTGGTCGAAAGAGCCCAACGCATGTATGTATGTATGTATGTATGTATGTATGTAAATCGGGCTGGTTTCCGCAACTCCACGACTAAGCGCGTATTTTGCGTGTAGGTGGGACAAATGCGTCATTCGATCCACCCCAGCTCCCCAAGGAAGGCCAGCAACGCCTTGGTGTTACTATCTCGCAGAGGGTACCTGGGTTTCCGAAGTACTTTGCCCTGTAATCCGCAACCACCGGGCAGCTTAGAAGCAGGTGTGCTGCTGTCTCATTCTCCTCCATGCAGGCTCTGCATAGCGGGCTGTCAGTGACTCCTATAGCATAGAGGTGTTTATTAAAAGACCCATGGCCAGTTGTTACGGCTGTGACTGAACGCAACTGTTGTTTAGTCAGTCTTAGGGCTTGTTTTGTGAAACGGCCATTTATAGAGGGAAGTGCCTCTTTGGCCTGCCTACACTCACTATGGTCAACCCATAGCTTGTGATGTTTATCTCCGGTGCGTTTCCTTACCAGATTGCGTAAGTACCCGAAAGGCAGCGGCACGATGGGCTCCGGTCCCATTGCTGACAAACTCGACCCCCTTCGGGCGAGTTCATCCGCAGCGTCGTTGCCTCGAGATTCACTGTGTCCCTTGATCCATTGAATGGTTACTTTGTTGTGTCTACCAACCTGGTTGAGACGTTGGTGACACTCGAGAATCAACCCAGAGTTCACTGTGTGGCTGTTCAGAGCTTGCAGGACAGCCATGCTGTCCGAGAGTATGCGTATTGAGTGGTCCTTAACTTCCCTGGTTAGGATGGCTGATGCCGCCAGAGAAATGCCCATGCATTCAGCCTGGAACACTGTGTTGTGGACCCCCAATGGTGTGGCTATGTGGATATTGAGATCCTCTGAGAAGATTCCCGCACCAGTACCTGTACCTGTTTTTGATCCATCGGTGAAGATCCGCAGCTCGGCGGGGCAGAGCCCCTCGCACCGATGATCCTCATGCAATTGGATTTTGTATTTTTTATCGAAGATAAATTGCTTGGGTACCCGGTCATTGATTGCTTTTGTTATGGGGAGTTCATTGTTGAGCTCCTCGAGCAGAGCGGTGTGTCGTGTGTCTCTCTTACTCCAGAGACCCAATGTTTTAAGGCGCACTGCTGCCATCGTCGCTTCCTGTTGTATAAACAAGTGTAGCGGAGGGAGCCCCAGCATGGCTTCCAGCGCCGCAGTTGGAGTAGTCCTCATGCAGCCCGTCGTTGCCATGCAGGCCAGCCTTTGCATGTGTTGTAACTTGTTTACGGCTGTAGCTAGCTTTGAGCGTGGCCACCACACCACGGCCCCGTAGGTTAGCATGGGCCGAATTACTGCGCTGTACAGCCATAGTATTATTTTGGGAGATAGGCCCCACTTCTTCCCTATCATTTTCCTGCATTGCTAGAAGGTAATGCAGGCCCTGTTTAGTTTGTAGTCTAGGTGATTACTCCAGCTTAACTTACTGTCTAGGATGACGCCTAGATACTTTACCTCGTTAGACAGCTAGGGAGCTCTGTATTGAAGAGCATAGGTAGCCGGTAGTGGCCTAGTGCTCGCTTTTGAGTGAACATGACTAATTCAGTTTTCGTGGGGTTTACCGACAGATCATATTCGTCGCACCATCTTTCCACGATGCGTAGTGCTTGTTGAGTAAGGTTGCAGATCGTTCCAGTCACTTTCCCTGACACTAGGATTGCGAGGTCGTCAGCATAACCTATTGTGTAGTAACGATGTGCGTTGAGTTTGGTGATCAGGTCATCAATTACCAGATTCCACAGAAGAGGGGAGAGCACACCCCCCTGCGGGCAGCCTCTGGCTATCAGAGCCAACTGCTGCTCTTCCTCAAGGCGAACCACTCGTTTGCTTAACATATTAGTTATACAGTCAGTTAGTACCTGTTCCACGCCGTGTTTGGAGAGAGCGGCACTAATGCTGGAAAAGTTTGTCTTGTCGAAGGCTCCTTCGATGTCTATGAATGTGCCCAGGCAGGACGCTTTCTGGTGAATCGCTTCCTCAATCTGGTTCACCACCAGATGAAGAGCGGACTCTGTCGACTTACCCGAGCTGTATGCGTGTTGGTTACCATGCAGTGGTATTGTTTTTAAAACGCCATCACGTAGTTCCCTTTCACACAGTCTTTCCATTGTCTTTAGTAAAAACGAGGTCAGACTAATAGGTCGATAGGATTTAGCGTTTGTGTAGTCACTTTTACCTGGCTTCGGAATGAATATGACTTTCACTTCCCTCCATCCTTTAGGAACGTATCTAAAGGCCAGGCACGCTCGCATTAAGAGCACCAGTTTTGTTGCAACAGCGGTACCTCCCCACTGTAGTAAGGCAGGAAACACACCGTCGGGACCTGGTGCCTTGAAAGGTTGGAAGCTTTTGATGGCCCACTGAAGTTTTTCCAGCGTAATCATCTTTTCTGCATAAAGCCAGTCATCATCTGATGGTGTTTGGATAACGTCAAGCCATTCATTTACCTGCGCGAATACGCTGCCTGGGAAGTGAGTTTCTACTAGGAGACGTTGCGCTTCTTCAGGTGTCGTGGTCAACGTGTTATCGGGTTTCCGGAGTGTGGCGATCTCAGATGTGTTCTGTTGCGCCAGTATTTTCCTTACCCTGTTTGCTTGTTGGCATGATTCAATGTTACCACAGAATTTACGCCACCCTGTAGTTCTTCTGAATCTGATGCATCTCTTGTAGCTCGATTTGGCCGCGTAATAAGCGTCTCAGTCCTCATCACTACATGTGTTCATGGCTCTGTTAAGAGCCTTTCTTACCTTACCGCGTTTGCGCTCCAGGTCTGCACCCCACCAAGGTTGTTTACCCGGTGTGTCGCGCGGAATCGTTTCTGGGCAGGCGATTCGGTAGCTGTTTATCAGCGATTCGGTGAGTAGTGTTACTTGCGCATCGATCTGTGCCGTGTCCGCAAGCAACTCCGAATCGCATGATGGTACAAGCCTTGAGGTAAGGTTGCGTGTGTACACCGATATATCCGTGTTGCGAGGATTACGCCTAGGTTGTTTGGGTGGTATACAGACCTGGATGTCGAAGCGGATCCACCTGTGGTCTGAGCAGGAAGCCTCATTCGAGACTTGCCACCCAGTGATTAGTTCCGCTGCTCCCTCCGTAGCCAGAGTCAGGTCTATGATAGTACGACTGCGTCTGGTCACGAAGGTTGGTTCCGAACCCGTGTTTAGTAGGGATAGGTTAGTAGTGAACAGATAATCAACTAATGTCTTACCCCTTGCGTTTTGCGTCTCCATCCCCCACAGTGGATGGTGTGCGTTTGCGTCGGTCCCAATGACAATCTCATCCCTGCTGTTTTCACAGTGCGTGATGAGGCGGACCAGGTCGTGTGGGGGCGGTTCCTCCGCCTCAGGCATATATACCGAGGCGAAGACGATAGCCAACTTAGTGGCTCCCCGCTGTATGTTCAGCCTAGCAGCAGAGACATCTCTGCAACAGAAGTCGTTTAATAGCTGTGCTTTAAGGTTACCTGTGACATAGATGCACGATCTAGGGTGATCATGGTCCGCAGTAACAAGGAGCTTACCACCAAGATTGGAGAGTCCTCGTATGTCGCCACCCCTAATCCACGGCTCTTGGATCAGGGCAATGGCCGTGTGTTGAACCTCCAGCCACTTGCGGAGTTGAGCCGTCGCGGTCTGGCTGTGGTGGAGGTTAGCCTGCACGACTTTACAGGCCGACAAAAGGGACGCCATCGCCGGCAAGACTCTCCTCGTCGCCCTCAAGTCGCAGCCCGGCAAACAGGTCGCCCTCGTCGAAACCGTCCCCTCCCGGGTCTGAAGCCGGGGACAACATTACGTCGTCCGGCTCCCCCCCCGATGAAGGGACGGCACCCACGGTGGCGGCAGGGGCGGCTGAGTCTGCTGCTACAGCAGGTTCGGCCGCAGTTGCTTCCGGGTTGTTTGGCGGAGAATCGGTGTCCTCTGCGTCTTCCAGCGGCTGTTTCGTGATCGGGTCCCAACCCCGAGGGACGTCGACGAACCTGCCGTTCGGACCCTGGAACTTGACGTACACCGCTCCCAAACCAATTGAGAGACGGCGCTCGGCGCTCATCAGGGTCGGAACTTGGTCCTCGGGGATACCCAGCACCACGAACCAGCAAGCCTTCTTCGAAGCTGCTTCTCGGCGTGCAGCACTACCCACCTCCTTACGTCGATCCAGCGATTCTGGTACCAGAGGGCTCGTCCAATAAAGGATGAGTCCTCGTAGACTCCCTGGTCGTCGGGGATGGCGATGCCGCAGCGCACCCGCTTCTGGATCTCCGCCTGGCTCTTGACGACTAGCGAGGTGCCAGCCGGGAGAGCCAGGCTGGAGACTGTTTTTTTCAGCCAGGCTAAGGTGAAGTCGTTACCGCACCACAGCTTGAGGACTCCACCGGTGAATAGCGGCTTCGCGTTGAAGGTTGGTCCCGGTGTATCCTGCATAGCAGAGCAGGCCTCGCTAATGATCCGCTTGTGGATAGCAGCCAAGACCTGGTCCGATACTCCCTGGCTTATGATGCCCCTCCGGTCGCAGGTTATTGCGACGTTTAGGGACGCACTGGCAGCTTGGGCGTAGCTTCTGTTAGCAATCCTCTGGGATTGGTCAAGCCGCGGCCGCTTGTGCTCTCCACGGGGCGAAATCGTCTCGTTGAGAGCCCGCTTGGCCGCAGCCTGGTCACTTCCATCGGATCGCTGCGTTGTGGTTGCCTCCTCGGCCGGACCTCCTGCGGATTTAGATTGCAGTGTGCTAGGCGTTGGTCGGCTAGTGCCGGCCTCAGCCTGCGACCGCTTCCCCTCAGAGAAGTTCAGCTTACCTTGCTTGGTCGGTTTAACCGAGCTGGTGGCAGCAACCTGCTTGTTTTGGGGGGCTTTGCGTCCCCGCCTGCGTTCGTGACGCCGCTCCTTGCGCGTCAGTCTTTCCCTCCTCTTACCCTGGCTTGTAGGAGCTGTAGGACCCGAGGGGCCCGAACAAGAGCAATGGGCTTGTGGAATGGATTTTTTACCCTTGCCCTTGCCTTTACCTTTACCCTTACGGGTAGGCACCTGCCAGGCGCTGGTAAAAACGTCCTCGGTGTTGCTGATCGCCTCCGTGTGACCGGAGGCGGCCGCGACTTGGGAAGCGGCTTGAGGAGCCACAGGAGGAGCGGGAGGGTGTTTGGGAAGGCTACTTCTGGCAGAGGTGTTAGCCGTCTCCGTTTTCGCCTTTGTGTGTAAAGGATCGGTACTGGTCCCATGCAGCGCCGTTCTCCTTTGCTTGAGTGGGACTTTTTGGTCTTAGCTGCGGTTTTCGCCACAGCCGGACCAGCGCCCGCGCTGGCGCCCACGGCGTGAGCCGCAGGGCATCCAGGGGCGAGCGAGGCACCAGAGGTACCTCGCTTAGGAGCTTTGCCAGCTTTCGCCGACTCCACTCCTGCGGTATTTTCAGTTGGCTTCAATCCGTCCATACTAAAAATTTTTGAACTTCATCTTCCTGGCTCCCACCCACCTGGGAACGTCGCACTACTGTGAGTGCGAACGTTAGGACTACCAGGAAGATATAGGTGCGCAAGGCTGGTTTACAGCGCGACATCGGGTGCTCGGTCGGGTTGGCAACCAATCAACCCTCACTTACACCGTCAGCATGGCCTTTACCTACCGCTTCGGCCGCCCAAGGACGACCATAGCGGACCTCACGCACCTCGCCTGTGGCCCTCTGACGGGACACTTTGGCCATTTCCCTACCCTTGGCTAGAAGATAGGGCCACCGTTTTGCTTGAAATCCAGACCAAAGGGGGCGTGTTGTCTCACGGACACATTACCGCCAGTGCCGATCGGCTCAACCCCCCAGGACTCCTTCATCCCCGCTTACGGCGCTCGACTATGCAGGTCCTAGCGCAGGTGACAAAATTCTCCTACCCGCCGTCAGCTGAGTTTAGTGACGGCCGAGCCCGCAACCACTTCGTCACAGAAGGGTCACAGTTAGGAGGGGAGTTGGGAGGGGTTATAGAGGGGAAAAGGGGTTTAGTGGGATATGGGATGGGACTGAGTGGAAAGCCCTCCACTCTGCGGGTCGCCCGGTGGTTTCAGTTACGTCTCTTTCGTAAGGAACTAGACCAAAAACGGGGTGGCAACCTCGAGAAGGTATATCCACCGGACTTGCCTTGAGGATCTACACGACCGTTGCGCTCCCCCTCAATACCACGCCACCTTCCCGTCTCTGAAGGAGACAGCAAGGTAGGCCTGCATCTGTACTACCAAGCAAAGCAAAGCAAAGCGTGTCGTTGTGCAACCGTAAAAGCATACAACGCATGGTACTTAAGGTTATTTCTCGCAAAAAATACCTGCAAACCTCGAGGCAGAGGGCTAAGGGTTGCTTCTGTTTGTCTTTGTAGTACTTACCGCTAAAATTGCTTTCGGAAACAAAAGATGCGTTTAAATTAATTTTGTAAACCGATCACAAATTAAACAAAACGTGATTTGCTATTCCAATCATCTGCCTAGCCTTTTCCCAACTATATTGGGGTCGGCTTCCAGTCAAACCGGATTAAGCCGAATACCAGTATTTTACGTGAAGCGGCCGCCGACCAGACCTCCACAACCCAATAAATGGGTAACAATACGGTATTTCTTGGCAAGACTGGAGTCAGATTTACTGGCTTCTGACAATCCGTAACGACTGCCAAAGTTCTACAAATGACAGCCGGGACCAACAGCTTAACGCGCTTTCCGGGGCACGGAGGAAACTCGGTATGTTAAGATGGTCACCCATCCACAGACCAACCTTGGCAAGCGTTGCTTAACCTTGAAGATCGGCCTGTGCGGCTGTTATTCTTTAGCCACGAGCTCCTCCTGATCTGTGTATATTGGAATAGTGATTTGCTATTACAATGTATAAAAATACAGATAAATAAATTCCATCTGTATTTTTAGGTTGTAAACGCACTAGCTGCCCGTGCAAGCCCAGCGCGAGGCAAGTGGCTGCAGCGTGCATGCGCCGCGTACTGCTTCGTGACCGTACCGTCGCTGCACTGCACGCTCACCAAGACGCAGCTCTACCTGCTGTCGGGGCAAGTCGCGCTTCTTAACAATTGTATTGGTCAAGGTAAGAACTAAGTTTCTAATTTTTAGGGTTCCGTACCAAAATGGTTAAAAGGAAACTTTATCTAAGTCCCCATCGACCCCATGTAAGCAAAAAAAATACATGGTTAAAGTTCACGAAAATGGTTTTTTTTTATTTTAGCAAAACGGTTGGTTTTATGACGACAATAATTCAGACAAAAATGGTAAGTAAATCATGCAATTATCTACAAAAATTATCCTACACTTTTCCCCTAAGATTCATTTTTTCGGAGTTTTTCTCCGCCTGAGCTATTTGTCTGAGCTATTTTTATCATAAAACTAACCGTTTCGCCAAAATAAAAACCATTTTTGCGAACTTTGACTTTTCACATTTTCATTATAATGGTATCCCTAATCATCTGCCTAGCCTTTTCCCAACTATATTGGGGTCGGCTTCCAGTCAAGCCGGATTCAGCTGAATACCAGTGTTTTACGTGGAGCGGCTGCCTACCAGACCTCCACAACCCATTAACTGGGTAACACGGTACTTCTTGGCAAGACTGGAGTCAGATTTACTGGCTTCTGACAACCCGTAACGACTGCCAAAGATCTACAAAGGACAGCCGGGACCAACAGTTTAACGTGCTTTCCGAGGCACGGAGGAAACTCGTCATGCTAAGATGGTCACCCATCCACAGACCAACCTTGGCAAGCGTTGCTTAATCTGTGTTTCCAAAAGCTTACAACCCTAATCTCTTCAAAGTTAGAGTTAACAGGCTTCTTCTGGGTAGGCTCGCTTCATCGTATACTACAAAGTATACGATGAAGCGAGCCTACCCAGAAGAAGCTGTCATCTCTGACATAGACTAGAGTCATGAGCAAACCCATTACAAATAAAAAAAAAAGTAAGTTAAAATGTATCCCGTAGAAAGTTGAACCTCGTGTTCATTTTTAGAGTTCCGTACCTCAAAAGGAAAAAGCAGACCCTTATAGGATTACTTCGTTATCCGTCCATCCGTCTGTCTGTCTGTCTGTCAAGTTTATCTCAGCAATGCGTGGAGGTATCGAGTTGAAGCTATCCTCCTATTGGTCTTAGCGTGATGATATAAAGCCTATAATATATAGTATAGCCTTCCTCGATAAATGGGCTATCTAACACTGAAAGAATTTTTCAAATCGGACCAGTAGTTCCCGAGATTAGCGCGTTCAAGTAAACAACTCTTCAGCTTTATATCATCACGCTAAGACCAATAGGAGCGGAGCAGTAATGAAAATTGTTACGCAGACGAAGTTGCGCGGGTCAACTAGTTTCTATATAAAATTAAACATTTGAGTCCATTCAAAGATGTCTATTTTTTTCCTCTTTAACTAAGTTCTATTTTTAGCGGAAGCCAACTTTAAAGCGCTGATTGGTTTGATACCTGATATACCGGATTACATTTTGGAAGACGGACAAAAGAAGCCAACACATGTCAAAGTTGGAGGGATTTTGAGCGATTTCTTGTCGACGTTATTATTATTACCTGTGAGTATTATATATTTACATAATTGAAAAAAAAGCATAATAGCATAATCTGCCTATAATAGTCCTACTACTGCGATATAAGGCTGTAAATCCAAAAGGCGTGCTAGCGCATTCGCGGTATGTCACATGAGTTGGAATTTTTGGTTCTAGAACATGCCCGGTCAACTGCGAGGGTTTCTTCAATAAAAACAAGATTAGAGGATAATATTGCACAGGAGCAGGACTTAAATTATTATATTTAAATCACCGATTAATATTATTCGTTTCTAAAGACATCAAAACCTTATTAATTGTTAAAAAAATATCTAGGAAATAATAGTACTGTACTTACTTTACAAACCTGGCTGTCACACTGACATGTGTTTAGAAACCTGGAAATTGATGGTGCGCCTCCATTTTAGAAAATTAACTTAGATCGTATTGTAGGACAACGTGGACAGCAACTGTAAGGCGTACATCCTGAGCGGCTTTATAAAGACAATGGAGAGGATACATTGGAAGAAGACAGAGCCTCTGTACTACAACACACTACTTCGCACCTTAGACCTGCTCTGCGAAATGACGCAGGACAATTACATGCACCATTTAGAATCAGGTTGGTGTTTTAAATATAATTATTCATTTATAGAGCCGCCTATTTTATCATCATTATCTGCCCAGCCTAGCCGTTTCCCAACTATATTGGGGTCGGCTTCCTGTCAAACCGGGTTCAGCTAAATATCATTATTTTACGTGGAGCCTATCTGACCTCCATAACCCAGCAACTGGGTAACATAATACTTCTTGGCAAGACTGGTGTCAGATTTTCTGGCTTCTGGCAATCAGTAACGACTCCTAAATATCTAAATCTAAATGACAGCCGGGTCCAACTGACTGTTTTATAATCATAAAAAATAAAGGCAGTGGTACACCAATTGCCTTATTTCGAGGTTTAGAGAAATTATGATACTAGGCATGCCTTTTAAGTTCTGTCGTTTCCATATTTCCCGGCAATTTTGAATTTGGAATTGTTCTATATTCGAATGTGTTTAAATTTTGAATCTCAAAACAGTTGAAAGTATTAAGATTAATGCTATTGTTAAGTCACAGCATCGGTTGGAATCTGTCAGTTTACGTACGAGAATGAATCTTTGTAAGGAAATGTTCGTGCAATAATTTTCTACAACTTTAGAAGAGGCCTAACACGGCTTCAGTGTTTTGAAGAGCTAACATCTGTATTCAGTGATGAGCCCCATGTCTGCGGACTGTCGAACGCTGGTATTTAGAATTCCAACGTGGACATACTAGTGTTAGTGACAAATCTCGCGAAGGATGCCCAAAATCCGCCTTCACTGAAGATAACATCATTGCTGTGAGACAACTAATTCTCAAAGATCGTTATGTGACGTATCGAGAGATAGAGGCTCTATTAGGCATCTCAGGGACAACCATTCAGAAGATCTTGCATGAAGCGCTTGGTGTGAGAAAGCTAGTTTGCCGTTGGATACCGCATCTGCTTTCCGACCATCACAAGGCGGCCGGCGTCAGATGGTGTAAGAAAACTCTGAAAACATCATCAGTGGTGACGAATCTTGGATCTATGCCTACGATCCTGATTCCAAACAACAATCTACAATCTGGGTCTTTCAAGACGAGCCAAAGCCGACTAAAGTTGTTCGTTCTCGAAGCACTTCAAAGAAGATGGTGGCCACGTTCGATGGAAAAACCGGCCATGTTGCGACTATTGCACTTGAAGATCGTAGAACGGTTAACGCAGAGTGGTATACTACAGTTTGTTTACCACAAGTCATCGCCGAACTTCGAAAATCTAACTCAAAGCGACGCATCATCCTGCACCACGACAAAGCAAGCTCACACAGCGCTCGTCGAACGATTGAGTATTTGAAGCAAGAAAAAGAAATTGTTGACCATCCTCATGGATGTCCTCCGCCCTGGGGCGGGCAGAGGGGTCTGTCAGACTCTTACTGACTAAAACCACCCCGGTGCTCCATCTCTCACCAACCGGAGATCGCGAGAACTAATGCGACTTCCGTAATCCCTGGCTGGCCCGTCTCTGCGGGCCACCTCGGAGTGAGGTGTTTGACTCCCCCCACGACGTCAAAGAGGGGCGCACGGGAACACCACGCGCCGCCACCTCGGGTCCGAATGAATGGAGGGCGACGGACATCCCCAAGTCCGCCGCCCCTGGACCCAGTTAGGGGGGCCGGAAGAGGGCAGCGTCCTCCGACGCCCGGTGCGCCTGCTGCGGGCTGGGAGAGAGGTCGAGATCTTCCTCTCCCTTTCCGCAGCCTCCTTCTGCGCGATAACTGTTTCGCAGAAGGAGACCACCGCGTCCCAGAACTCCTCGCCGTCGACCATAGCACGAACTACGGCCGACAGCGAGAGATCACTGCCTACCACAGAGATGAGGGCACGACGTGGCTCCTCCCAAGCGGCTCTGCCAGCGTATGCCGCGCATCCTCCATACAGTCCTGACCTAAGCCCTAACGATTTCTTTACATTTCCTAAAATTAAGAAAAATCTTCGTGGTCAAAGGTTCCAATCCGGTGAAGAAGCAGTCGACGCTATCAAGTCAGCCATTTTGAACACCCCGTGGAATAAATGATATAATAACTGGTTTGAGCAAATGGAAAAGTGTATTAAGCTACGTGGTAAATACTTAAAAAACAAAAAAAAGTACTATAAGGTTCTAGTTGTGTTTTTTTCTTCAAACGACAAAACTTAAAAGGCATGCCTCGTATATTTGTTATGTGTTTCTTACAGAATACTTTTTAAACGATTTACGATTTTTTATTTTACTTTTTAAAATTAAACAATTTTTTTGTTTCCAGTTCTCTCAAACGACGAGCTGTACGGCTGCGATTCGGAATTTATAGATGTGTTAAACAGATACGCAACGACCGTTTGTCAAGAGCTACTAGTTATCCTGAAGATGCTCGGCGACAATAAGGAGACTAAGAAGCAGTACCACTTGTCTTTGGAGCTGTTCTGGCGCGTCGTGAGGCGCGGGGAGCTGACGGAGCGCCCCATGATGAGCCTCGCGGCCAATCTTTGGATGCTGGCACAGAAAACACAGGACTCCAACAATAAACTTGCTGTAAGTATTGTACCTTGGAAACTATACGTTTTCTTTTTTACAAGTCTAAGCTAATAGCTCAAGATGAATAAATAATAAGAGAAGCAATCGAGTAGAAAATTACTTAATTTGTGATAGGCATTTAGAATTAATTTGTGCGCATCTTTTTTGCAGAAAGCAATTTTAACGGCACTACAAAAAGAAGCAAACCCGAATATTCGTGTCTTGCTTGAAAAACTTGAAGAAGGCGTGAAGAGTTCCTAAAGTAAACCAGATCTGTTGAATGTTTAAAGTAAAGTTTGTAGTATTGTAGGATTTGTAGTCGCAAAATGGTAAATTGATTATGTCTCTTCTAACATTTTTACGTACACGATCATTGTAAAAATTGTTATTAATTCTAGGTTTTTGCAAAGGTTCTAATAATTAAAAACGAAATCACAGGATAGTTGAAAATCTATATGTGCCGTCTTTTTTCGCTTTGACTACTTTGAAAGACTGTCGTGATCACAGAACAGAAAAAAACAGTAGAAGTGCAAAGTAGGCGTGGCACGTGTGCCGGTATTACGCGGAGTTACGCGTACCTCAGCCCAGTCGTGTTCTAACATCGCGACGAACCGATCGTCTCGCTCACTCTCGATATAAATTTATATTTTCTGAACCATGCCGTATTGTTCCATTTTGGAGTGCAAAAAAAATAGTAGGAGAATAAATCTTAAAAATGGAGGTGTTTCATACCATCGGTAAGTACGATTTTATTTGTTTTCTAATAAAATCTTAGCAAATTTCATTTTGCCAAAAAATTAAGTTCAAGTCTAGTTAAAATCCACCTTATCCCATTAGCATAGAGTTTATTTTACATCGATTCAGTTACTGTTTCGTTCTGAAAAGTTCTTCGCTATTCAAATAGTGATGTAGTCGGGTCGGATACTGGATGGATAGATATCGATAAAAACATTTTTTGTAGTTCGTCTAGAATTTTTATGGAAATCGCTAAACATAAAAATATGCTTAGGTTTCCCAAAGACGCTAGCGTTAATGAAAAGTGGATAGATGCACGGGTAGAGCTGATTGGATGCCAAGCAAAACAAGCACGATATGCTCCGAGCATTTTTTAGAAAGCGATTTTTTTATTTAAAAAAAAAGATATAGTTACACGAAAACTTCGTCGTCTGCGTTAAGATTCTGTACCAAATTATGTAATAAGATACTATCGTAAAAAATCTGGCCAAGTGCGAGTCGGACTCGCGTTCAAAGGGTTCCGAACTAATTTCATTTTTGTAAGGGTTCCGTTTCTTACGGATGTTCGGAACACAAAAAAAAATATGATGTGTGTTATTTTTATTAATTAATGTGTGATATGATAAGGTATATTACCAAGCGAGTCACATTTTTTGGTATTAATTTCGAAAAAAGTTATCTTATTTATCGATATCGACAATGTAAGTCAAAATTCATGTGTCACAGCCGTGGTCGATTGGCAACTGTTACTATCCAAACATACGAGTAATGAATCTTATTGCTAAGTAGTTTAAGTTTATAGTTGCAACCATTGAAAATACTGCCATCTATGGTCGAATAGCGGAATTTACTCGTAAATTCAACTTAGAATGAATTCTGGAAACGAAACGCTGTGAGTACTTTTTGCCTTAAAGCAAAATAAATCCTATGTGTAAGGCCGAAGGTATATTTTCAAATGTAGGTTCTTTGACTTATTCTTGTTTTGACTAAAATTGAAACGACCGAGGAGCTCGTGGCTAAATAATAACAGCCGAAGGGTCGATCTTCAAGGTTAAGCAACGCTTGCAAAGGTTGGTCTGTGGATGGGTGACTATCTTAACATACCGAGTTTCCTTCGTGCCGTTGGTCCCGGCCGTCATTTATAGATCTTTGGCAGTCGTTACGGATAGTCAGAAGCCAGTTAATCTGACTCCAGTCTTGCCATGAATTACAGTGTTACCCAGTTAATGGGTTGTGGAGGTCTGGTAGGCAGCCGCTCCGCGTGAAATACTGGTATTCAGCTAAACCCGGTTTGACTGGAAGCCGACCCTGATATAGTTGGGAAAAGGCTAGGCAGATGATGATGACTAAAATTGAAACGACCAATCAATCGTATCTTTGATTTGTGGTGAATTATATTATTATCGGTATAGTTTTGTGAGTGTGGCGACACAGGTTCCGGTTCCGATACAAATTTCGTCGCGTAGCATTTCCACCTGTTTTTTCTGTTCCGTGGTCGTGATAATATCAACTAAAATTTAGATTTTATTTCTTATTGTTAAATTAACGGGCTTAATTTGTGTATTATAAATCAAAGATATTTGTGTCAATATAAAAAAAAATATGAGGACCAAAGCTAAGCCGCAAAAATATAAAAATCGTTGTAATAAATACCATTCCATCTTCCTCCGCATCGGTCGATGCTTTCGTCAACATTGTTCTTGCTGCATATTAATGATCTGCTTAAACCCGGTATGCAGGGTACCTTTAACCTTTGGGTAGGTATGCAGACGATAGCAATGTTGCTGAGAGATACGTATCCAGCGCACGAGCTGGTGGGTCGCAAGTCCGGTCTCTTTGAGAATCTATGGTTGAGCGCTTTATTTTGTCCTTACAGGCTGTCCCTGAATGGGGTGATGCCAATCTGGTCAAGTTCAATGCTGCCAAGCGTGTCTATTTTCCGCTAAAAGGAGCCAATTCCACCTAGCTCCATCTTTCCGAGGTGCAACCGTGTCGATATCCGACCAATTTGAGCTTCTTGGGGTTACATTAACATCTACCCTCAATTTTGGTCCTTTCATAGAAGCAAAAGCTCAAGCGGCGGCAAAAATGTTGGGGATCCTAGCAAAGGTGAGACGGTACTTCACGCCGGAATAGCTGCTCAAACTCTATCAAGCGCATGTTCGATCGTGTATGGAGTACTACTGTCATCTTTGGGACGGATCTGCCAGATACCTACCAGCTTGTTGCCCTTGAGTCAATTGAGAAACAAGCCAAGAGGGTCATTGGTAATGGTAGGCTCTTCGTATCGAAGCTTCAAGGTCTTGAGCATCGACGACGAGTTGCTGGCCTGTCGGTTTTCTACCGATTGCATTTTGGGGAATGTGCGACGGAATTTCAGAATTTAATTCCGCCAAGCCTGTTCCATCATCGGACCCAAGACGAACGGCGATGCGCCACCTGTACTGGTGGATATCCCACCCACAAAACGTTTTGGGAATGTGTTCCCAAAACGTTTTGTGCGTGTCTTCTTTGTAGTGCGTACAGCTGAGGAGTGGAATTACCTGCCAGAGTCAGTGTTTCCTGATAGCTACAACCTGGGAGCCTTTAAGTAGAGAGTGATTAGGTTACTTCTAGACAAGCGAGCTTCATCTTTGACCACATCATCGCTTACAAACAGGTGAGATAGTGGTCAAACGCGTGTCTATCAATAGTAAAAAAAAATCCTAAAAAAACTTTTCTCATTGGATTTTCTCATCTCTGAAGCGAAAAAATAGATCTAGTTGATGGAGTTATATGTAAATATTAAACCGGCCTCATCTAGCTTAAATGACCAAAAAAGATTGACGTGTAAAAGTGTTATCATGTTTAACCTGATTACAAAATAAATATCATTTATCAATAATAAAACTTAGATTTGCGGCCACAAGAACATAAAATGAACTTTCAAAATGTTAAAAACAAACAGAGACAACAAGGTACGAGTCTCCGGGTGGGTCAATAACAAACAACTCAGACACATCTCACACTTGGCCGGTTTTACAGGCTTTTATTTTGCTCCAACTAGTTGATCTAAATTAGAGAGAAATTAGTTCGCCAACTTCATGACAATGTCGAAAGATTCGCACTAAATAATCTATTTTCTAAGAAGCTGGCGTCACAGTGATATCGCCAATATCTAATGGCAGTGTTGTAATGATTTAATTACCGTAAATGTCATAATAAAGAAATCTCGGTGCAATGATTTAGCTATTGTTTTTGTTGTTTTCGTGAGAATTGAGATTTATTTTATCATTCCATTTAGTTTATACTTACGTTACTTATTACAATTATTATTTATTGATTAAGTGTATTTTAGGTGCCTAATGTAATACTATGGTTACTGCCAATAAATATAATTTGATACATTAAAATGTTTGCGTGTTTGATTTTAATTCAACCAAATTTTCGTTTTAGAGATAAATCTTCATTCTAATGGTATCAACCAAGGGTTCAACCAAGGTCAGCCATCTTACTAGTGAACAAATACTTTAGTTAAAAAGACAATGATCACGCTGTAGCGTTTTGGTGATGGTTGAATAGGTCATGCACTGGTGAATGCAATACTATCAGTCAGTTAGAGTAGAGTTGACTGACCCTAAATGCAATTTGTCTATACAATAAGTTTTATTGAACTTATTGAACAGGTGCAAACTTTAATGATTTCTCACCATTCGCGTTAACAATTAAGAACTTATTATCAGTTATCTTAATAGTATTTAGAACAGCACCTCATTTCTGCTTTCGTTTCCGATTCGGAGCTTGGACGTCACTTATGTAAAACTATTTTGAAAATAAACGGGCGGCGGAGATGTCTTGTGAATAAGTGAATGTTCCTTACTTTAGTAGTGGTGTCGTAGCTAAGTGAGATGTGCCATCGCCGCAAGCAGATGGGTGGCAGCTGCAGCCGCAGCCGGCGCCGCCGCGAGTGACGCCAGCAGTTGCTCGCCGAATGGAGTAAGCGGACATTGTCCGGCCGGACACGCTTCACTGGTGCGCGCTCTGTTGCGCCGATCTTTCACCTTCGCAATATTGACGCCTATAAAACCTTGTCATTTCAATAATGTGAAGTTACTTTCATTCCAACACAAACGAAGAATACAACTCGACCGACTGAAAAGTATTTTTCTTAAAAATATCTTATTTGGGTGTACACCCATTTTCAAAATGTCCAATCTCGGATGTTTGGTACGTTAGTCTTGTTCTTATTTTTATTTCATGTAAAACTGAATTCGCATTTTTATTCATAACTAAATCCTTTTTGCAGTTGTTGGTCTGGGCGATATGTGAAGGAGTGGTTACCAGTGAAGAACAAGATGGATTCGTACAGCCATTGGACTTTGGGCCTTTATTCGATTCAGGTAATTTTGGTTCCTATATAATTTATTTTATTTAGGTAGACTTAACAGAAATATCACCAACCGCTTCTGCTCGCACGCTCATACATTATTTATGTATTTTATATCACAGTTATCGTCTTTTCAGGCGTATCTTCGCTGGCTTCAGAACCTATTGCGGCAGCAGTATTAAAAGTAGATAAAAACCAATATCCCCAACTGTTTGATACATTTGTTAGTAGTTCCATCGATTCTTTGCAAACTCGAGTAGCGCCCATCGAAAAAGCATTTTCTGCCGACAGTTTTGGTTTTAACCCAATTGCGAGCCAGAGCTTTCTACCACCGCCAGGAAGGTCTGCTAAATTAGTTGCGCAACCAAGACAACAGCATAGTCAGCTACAAGCAATACCTATTGGACAACAGCTTTCTCCCTTAAGATATGATATCCGTACCGTGCATGACGCTGATTACAAAGTTTACAAACCAGAGGAAGAACAGGGAGAAGAGATTTTAGCTGCTTTGCGAAAAAATCCTACTGTGGCCGCTTATTTTAAACCTGCACAAACCAATGTTGAAGTAGCCCATCCACTAAACTACCGCAAGGAAGAACTAAACGAGAATTCTGAAATTGAACAGAACTACAAGCCAAATGCTTATATTCCAGGACCAGCACGTATCCGACGATACACTAGCGGAAGACAAAGAGAAAACCTGAAGAAGAGCAACGATGACGAGGACGATCCCTATAACTACAATGTCGAATATATTTCTAAACCCAAAGCATTCGACAGCGGACTCTACAGCAGCGCTTACAAAGAACAAAAGGACCCCAACAAAGATTATGAATATCCTTACAACTACGATTCGGGATATGACCACAAAGAATACGAAAGAATTAAAGATCTGTCAGAGAAACAGGCTGCGGAAATAAAACAAAATCCAGGAAACTGCAAAGAAGTCAAAAAGGACGGTATGACCTGCACGACCTGCAAGGATCCAAAAACAGGTGGCAATTTTGAGTCGTGTTCATATGTTGCAGAGCCTAAGAACAACAAATACGCATATTCAAAGGAAAGGAAATTTGATAGCAACGATGAGCCTGATGAAGCTGAGGCACCACAGCAAGCAGAACCAGCGCAGAAATCGGAAAAATATACCCAGGCCGATGACAGCAGTGAACATAAGTATGCTAAGTTGTCCGCGGCCCCGGAAGCCAGCCACGAGGACGATTCCAGTGAAAAGTACAAGGCCTACTACAAACATACATCAAAACCTACCCCAAGCGAAGCTTTGCGAGCGGCTGATGACAAGCAAAGTTCAGAAGAAGAGGGTGACAGTTCTTCAGGCAAGTCTTACGACTATAAAAAAGCTTTGCCCGGTTTTTATACTGATAATGAGCCCAAAAAAGACGTGGAACATGTTTTAGCGGAATTCAAGAAAAAAGATAGGTCTTCATGTAAAAAGGTACAGAAAAATGGAATGACTTGTTTTCAATGTGTAGACAAAAACGGCTTGAAAAATGAAGAGTGTATGTTCGTGTCAGAATCTGCGCCGAAACGAAGCCATTTAGCGTATCAAGAACTAAAAGAATTTACATCTAAGCCGGCAACCATCGACCAGGGGAATGAGGGTGCTGAGAGCAAAACAGTGACAACAAATGCTCCTCCAACACAGAAGTCCGCTGCATATGTAGTGGATAATACCAATTACGGAAAAAAGCTAAAGCGTAAGAAGACGCCGCAATCTATCGCTGCAGCTGCTACCAATCCCATCGCTAGGGCTGTGAAACCCGGACCTACAGCCGCTAATACGCGTAAAACCAAAAGAAGCGTAGAGGCTGATGCCGAAAAAAATGCTGAGATTATTGATGAATCTAATATAGCACAGCCTGAAGAATTTGCGGGTAGCGATTCTAGGGGAGCTTTTTGGGCAGATACGATGCCAAGATACAGCGCAACTCTAGGCGTTACACTGCCTGAATACATGCTGTCAAGGTCGGAGCACGAACTTTCGTTTGATGAAACCGTCGCGAGCGCGTAAAAGATATCTAAGGCTTGATTTGTTAGCCAACAAACTCAGTATTAGTAGAGCGTGTCGGTTGTTCAACGCTTTAGATAAAACCTGAACTAAAGGTAACGGGTATTTGTTGCGTAATAGTAAAATAAGATTTCACAGACTGACGTGCTGCGAGTCAGATATGAACAAACAAAATATATTTGCAGCCGCTCCGAGCAAACAAATATTATTGGTAGTGTTTTTGTTGGCTATTTTAATATAATTATGAATATAGTGGAAATGTGCAGTAAGGCGTAGTAATACAAATATGATTAGGATGTATCATCGAACTTTATACATTGACTGTCCTTTTTATCTGAAGTACTAATGTTACGTTGTTAACTAGTTATAGATGTTATGAAATTATTAAATTTGACGTTATTGTTTTTATATTTGGCTTTTATTTTTTTTTTTTTACCAAAACATATATTTTATAAAGAACCATACCCAACCATTCATACAGACCAAACAAAATACAGTACCTACCTAAAGAGAGATTTGCGGATTGTAAACCGCAACGGACATCGCCTAGGTATACGTCTGCTATTAAATCGTTTTGTGGAAAATGTGGTTGGTTACGCGTATTCTTTAGTATTTTATTCTATAAAATGTAATGTTACTGTTTGTTTTCCGAAATGAATAAAATAAAATAAGGTTGCTGCTAAAGTCAAACTGTTACCGTGTTCAGAACCACCGCAAAAAAAAATGATCATGGGTATTATGAGGCCGCCGAACTGTTACCACGCGGTCGCCGAGCTTAAAAACATACATGTTAATGGCTTATGTCGATGCTATTGTTTAAGCAACATTCAACTTCTTGGAATCATGTAGGATAACCGCGTGGACGTCGTGCTGCCACCGCTCGTTGACTACGCGATCGGTAAGACTGAATCGCGAATGAGATACCACCCTGCGTCAAGTAAATAAAGCTTATTTTGCTGTAACGTGGTCTTCGCGGTCGCAGCGCGGCTACCGCGCGGCGAATGCGTTTGTTTAGCGCGAACATTTTCGTCACACATAAACGCGTCCTTAGATCTTTAGTAGACAATCGTACAGTATGAGTGCCTAGACTGCTGAACCTATAAAATAAATGTTTCCTACAAATATAAAAACGGCCGCTGCTGACGTATTTTTAGCGTTTGACATGATCTTAGAATTTGTGTTCGTTAAATCTGCCGATGCCAATATGATTTAGTCTTGGGTATTTCTAATACCTACTAGGTACTAATACTAAATTGAAACTGAACCGTCAGGTCACAATTGTTGGCATGATATTCGGTCAGCGTCCTAGATGTCAATACTGTTTTTAATGTTTCTATTTTTACTGGTAGTAATTGTCCAAGATACGAACGTCACTAAGGAACAGTCTCGCATAAGCACAAGCAGGCTACCAGACTTCGGAAGAAAGTAATTAATTTCAGTCGTAAGCTGAGCATACTACAGTAGTGTTGTCTGTTCTGGTTCTTTATTTAAATAAAGTCGTGTAAGATCGGAAGCCAATAATAAAATAGTAGATACATCTCGTCTGTTTTGTGTAGTGACCGCACTAGTCGATTGCACGCCAGTTAGTATTGAGTTTGTGCTGTTAAAAGTTCATGTAAGTAGTAATTTGTGTCTGCATTTTCGTTGTTTATTTTTACTGTCTTTGTTAAAAATTGCAAAATTATTTTGAATTTCAACTTTCCTAAACAATTTATTTAAATTAAGTAAAGATAACAAAATTAATAAAACTACATTCATGTAGTCGATAAAAAAATAAAGTCAGGACTTCCAATTATTATCCTAAATTAAATTTCCATAGCAGTCTACCTATGTACTCTTTCTACCTATTTATACTTCTCCCTAAGTGTACATTTTATGATGCCTACATTTACTATTTAATCGGAAATAAATAAACAATAGTTTGGAACTTTACGAATACGAGGAATGCCGCAGCCGGCTACAGATGTCGAAAAAAAAATTATTGTCGCTGTGCCAAGAAGCCAATTCAATAAAAAACGGGGTTATATTATTGCGCAGCGGTTTTCATCAGAGGCTCGGACGCTGGCTGCGAGACTTTATTTTTATCTTATTTATACCAACGTCACAAAGGCTTATTGCGTACATTCTAATAATATCAATGCATTTGAACTTTATCGATGTTTGGAAAACCGTGGCAGTCATTTTAACTGACCGGCTTTGGATATTTCCAAAGCCGGTCAGTTTTAGTGACTGCCACGGTATGTTTTAAATTATTAATTGAGGAACGATAGGAAATCAAAGCAACTGGACCCTTTTTAGTAGCTGAAATCTACCTACGCCATATGAGATCTCTAAAAAATCTTTATACCTACTAGTGTCTGTTAACTGTGATACCAAGCTTACCACTTCTGGTGTATATTCGTAGATGGTGATTACGGTTACATGCGCTGAACTAAGATGCAAGATACCTACTTAACGGGTTTACTGCTTGATTTCGAATGTCATATGCCCGATGACTAATTCCCCGAAGTCATCAGGTCAACCGTCCGAAATGCAGTGGTTTTTGGGTGAAACGGACGCTCGTTCTAATGGCTATTCGAAATTGTGGCACATCGATGTTATGGAATTTCAGCAATTCGGACGTTCGACCTGATGACATTCGAAATCAAGCAGTAAACCCCAAGATAACAATTAATAAACTACAGGCGTATAAATGACTTGCTAACAATGGGTATTTCAAATTTTAAGTAAATTTGCCTAAAAGCCATGCAGAACGAGGAATTTGAGGAGGAAGTGTTTGTGGACGTAAATGCGCTGCCGCTCAGACCCCCGCAGCCAATGATACCTCCGGAAAAGGCCGTGCGTCGCCCCTGGCATCCCGTCATGTGGGATGACTCCCTCATTGGCATTCCGTCACAAGACCACAAGGAGGCAGATGATGAGGTATTAAACCAGTTTGCCGAAGAACTAACACAGTGTTTCATAATATCCATACTAATATATAAAGCTGAAGAGTTTGTTTGCTTGTTTACTTGAACGCGCTAATTTCAGGAACTGCTGGTCCGATTTGAAAAATTATTTCAGTGTTAGATAGCCCATTTATCGAGGAAGGCTATAGGCTAAGACCAATAGAGGCTGAGCAGTAATGAAAATAGTGACGCAGACGAAGTTGCGCGGGTCAACTAGTTTGTTGATATAGCGACAATACAAGGCCGCCCATTGTGTCACCCTATGTTGTACTTTCTTCGTGTATCTTTTCTGTAACTTATTTATATTAAAATAATAAAGAGTATTCTATTTAATTATATTCTATCCTATACAAATAGGTGACACCACAGATATAGATAGACATAGATAACGCAAGTATCACGATCTGTTTGAAAACCAAGCGTGCCATTTTTTGACTACCTAATATGACGTCACAAGCACTATTTGGAAACGTTTACTTTATTTTTTCTCCTCGCATTTGTACAGTTTTTACAATTTATAACAGCACAATTAACCATTTTTATATTTTAAACTGACGTCCAACTAGCGCTGTATACCGATGCAGACTGTGACCACTTACGATTTTTGTATGTAAGCTAGGCACGCGAAGTAGTTGCTCTTGCGTTATCTGTGTCTATCTATATCTGTGGGTGACACAATCTGTGAAAATTTCAACTGTCTACCTATTACGGTTTTTGAGATACAGCCCGCTGACAGACAGACAGACGGATGGTCGGACGAACGGACGGACAGCGGAGGCTTAGTAATAAGGTTCCGTTGGTTACTCTTTGGGTACGGAACCTTAATTACGACCACCACATAAAACTATAGATATATATATATCGCTAAGACCAATAGGAGCGGAGCATTACCTATTGAAATTTGTGACGCAAACGAAGTTGCGCGCGTCAACTAGTTTTACATAAATACTGCACTACTAGGTACGTTACGTACCGTACTACTGTAGGTACGTTTATATTATATTAATGTAAATGTGGGAGACATTTACAATAATATTAGGGTTCCTTATTTTTCTTCTAGAGAAATTGTATATTAATAAAACCTTCCTCAAGAACCACTCTATCCATTGGTGAAAACAGCATGAAAATTAGTGCAGCAGTTTTTGAGTTTATCGCGAACAGACAGACAGACGCGGCGGAAGACTTTGTTTATAAATATAGTGATAGTGATTAGCTAGAGCAATTTCGCACACGTCCATCACGCGTGAGAATTTACTCTAGCTAATTTAATTTTAAAATAAACCTACACACATAATGAACTAGGACTACCTACCCTAACACATTAACTATAATGTGCATCCTTTCAGTGCAGTCCGTAAAAACGTTCACCTGCACTTGGAATTTTCCGATACCTATAGGTACGTAATATGGAAAATTCCAAGTATATATAGCAGCAATAATCTCAAAAACATAAGCACCTGGGTTTATTTATGAACATTTAGTTGTGCGGAAAAAACTCCCAACCCTTAACGCTGATGACAAGCCTTAGTCACTATGCTGCCAGTCATAATGTTGGCACCACATAGCGTGTTAGCGCAAATATTGTTGTTATTGTTTCACACAAATACACTTTATTTTAAAATAGGTAGGTAAGCCTAAAAAAAAAGGTAGGTAAGCCTAAGAAAAAAAAGGTAGGTAAGCCTACGTAATCCCCAATATGCAGAGGTTTGAGTATTAGTTTTAAATCCATCCCAGTGCCACATAATACGGGTACCTACCTACTGCCCATGATGCACTGTACATTTCTTCTATATTTATTTTAGTTTTGGTCTACCCCAGCTTCTTTGTTCAGGTCGACTGTCGTCCGCGCTGGGAGGCGCCATACATAACGTTTGCTGAAGCTGAGCAGGTTCGAATCAAGAACTCGCGTATTCAAACAGACGCCGAGAGAGAAAGGGTCAGCAGCCTATTGCTTCTTTAAGCCATGTCGGTGATTTCACCACTTTTCGATCTCATCACAGATCCATCAATCCAAAACTCTAGAATTCGTTGGGTAGCTACACACTTGCATAATGCCAATACCTTAACCATAATCATGTCTCTTGAGCATTCTCCTAATATAAGCAGTTCATGACATGACATGTGTGGTGTGAGTGGCACCATGGTCTATTAAAACGAAATGTTACCTTCATGCAAGACACCAAAACCGTTTATTGTGCTGCCCCTCTTAGTTTAATACAGCATTTGGAAGCTGTTTTTCTGCTGGTATTCGGCATCAGCTGTACCATTTTCAAGCTATTTAACGAACTGATAAAACCCTTTTACTAGTCAGCTTTAGTTTAAACCGCTGTTACCTAATATTATACCTATCTTGTTGAATCAAGATTGACGCAGGTCATGAATACATGTGCGGTCCCTATTGAAGGCATTAGAGGGTACCCAAAATCGGCTAACAAAACAAATGACTGGATAGTCAAACACGCGCCAGTAAATAATTTATAGGCGTAGGCACCATTCGATATAGCGATGAAAGAGTTGGGGAGTTGGGCGTTGGACAGAACATGATAAAAGTTATGTAGTATTTAACCCTGAGCCTGTGCCAATGTGTATTTCGTATATAAACAAAATATATCATTAGCATAGTAAAGGAAACAATGATTATACAAATTATTTCGAAGATCTCGCATTCCCTGGCGACTAGCACGTCATCTGTCATGTTATGGTTGATTTACAAACGCGACGTGTTGAACCGGAATGTGCCAAGCGTTTACAACAAAGACTGCTATTTGTTCAAATAGAGCACGATACTATAATATGTCGCAGTTATGGTTATTAATAAAATAATAAATAGCTGACTGTGCGGACAAAGGAAACCAACATCCTCTCTGCTTTCTTTAAAATAAGTCAACTGTGGTACTCCCAATATTCCTACAGCTAATTTAATAGTGCAGTCCTCATGCAAAATGTTTGCAGATGCCTACATGAGACCCGATGAATGACTTTGGCGGATTTACATATTCGACAGGACGACTTCGGCGAGTACCTAGCAGAAATCTTTTCTGTGCAAACGACGCTACGATCGAGCCGCCTTCGGCTCGCCGAGGTTGACAGACCAAATGAGCCATTATTCATTGCCAATATTCGATACCATACATCCGAAGAGGAAAATATTTAGGTCAGGTATCAATAACACAAATAAAGGTCTGCTAGTGTTAGTGCTCCCAGCCAGAGCTTTTAGCGGAATTGTACCTTGTTCCAAATCTTTATACAAAGTATAACAGAATAAACTCATTAAGAACAACGGCTTTACTATGGGATAATAATCCCGAAATCGCGAAAAAACAATCAGCTAACGTGCAAGGCGTTGACTTTGCAATCTAGTGTCGCATATTCAAAACTTTAAGGTTCAGAATACTTGACATTGACGCTGCTGCTGCCACCTGCGGTTCCTGAACGCCCAGTTTAGGGGACCGTGCACGAAGTCGACTGCTATTTCGAAACTTATAAGTAAAATTTTTTGATTATGATATTTCTGTGCTGTAAGTACCCTATTCTGTACATTTTGTCCAGTTATGCATATAAATGTAGTCGATTTTTCTTTTGGTCATTTTAGTGTAGGTCTCATAGTAACAGTTGTTCATAATGATGAGTACAATGGCCTGTTTTGAGGTATTGCGTTATTCTGTTACACATTTTACGTATAGGGTGACTGATGATTGAGTTCGTTCCTTGAAATGGGTTATAATAGAGCTGATTTGCAATGATTTTGATCCCGAAAACTTAGGTCCATGGGTTATTCTTGTCTTCGAGAGATCGAATTTTTTTTTTTTTTTTTAAATCTGCCTCACTTCCAATGTTATAAGGTGTTTTTCTGCAACAAGAATGTTCACGTAAACAGGAAAGGCGTTAATGTATTAACGCTCATGGTTCTAACCATAATGTCTTAATTATGATGGAAATATTATTATTTATTTGTTTGTTTGGGAAAAACAAACAATTGTACAATTATGTACAATATAATGTTATACATAATCTTGTTTGTACTGAATGTGCGTTATTTATTTAGACGCAATTTTTATATGCAATTATGTATGTGGATCGGTACAAAAACCATTGCTATTTACATCGCAATTCGTTTTTTATAGGTACCTAACCCGACTCATTTAAGTTTCAAAAAGGATTGTTTTGGAAAATAGATACTTAAATGCTACGCTAATAGCACACAATATTTTAGGAGCGTATGTATGTAGCGGAACATTATATTACGAAATAAAATAAAATGAACTGCACATCAGAGTTGAAATTGCTTTAATGTTTTTTTTTCTATAATTATATGTACATACCTGCGTTAAATATTATAATCATTAACAAAACATTGTGTACTATTATAGCAAGGTTGTTACTGGGTATGTTGAGTGGATGTAGCCGTTTTCAGTCTCCATTTAATAATGTTCTTTATTTACAGCCGCAACCACAACCTCGAGGAGAGTACCCACATAAGCAGCGTATACGTAACCTGCGAAGGCTCATCGCCGATGGCAAAGTGAAGCCTACTCCAGAGACACTAATATTTTTCCTTTGTAATAAATTCGCCGTTTCAGACGATCGGCAGAAGAAGGTGGTCCTCTAATGATAGAATTACGCCAAAACTACAAGTATTACTTTATATATTAATAACCATATCATATAAATTTTGTTTTGTACTCTTTAAAATGTAAATATAAAATGATATTTTTAAAAGTTGCGTAATCACTTTAATACCCTCAACAATGAAATATGTACAAATATAACACATCAATCAAACGGACACCGTGGTGACTCTCCGAGCCGGGCCGGGTCGGGGGCGGGGCGAACTTGCAAAGACTCGAGGCGGAGTAGGTACATATACTTTATATTCTCATAAAAATTATCTACACACAAGACTTTAATATAAAAACAAAATCGAGGTTCTCAAATACAACTTATATAAAGAACTTCAAGTAGGGTGTGTCGACGCGGGGCACCCCGCGACCCGGCTGACGTGACGAGGCGCGCCGCCCCGGCGTCGCCGGCGTGACGTCACTAGCGCGCGGCCGCTTGCGTCGGCGCCGCGCGCTAGGTGGCAGGTGGCGGCGCGGGGGGCGCGGTGGGCGCGGCGTCGCTGGGCGCGGCGCCGGCCGCTTGTGTCGGCGCCTCCTCGTCCTCCTCCTCCTCCGGGTCGAACTTCAGCATCAGTTGCTTGAACTATACGATAGAAGCGAGCGTGTGAGTAAGAGTCTTAGGGGGGTGATCCATTGGAGACCCGGCGAGTTTACGGTATAAACTGTTGGTTCGTTGGGTTATTATCTCGCGTTGGTGATCCATAGGCGTACCAAACAATCGACTCTCGATCGACGTGTTGAAATGGTGTTCTCAGTCGGAGTTACTTTATTATTTAGGTATAATGTTACAACAAGAACAACCAAAGAAAAGAAAAGATGCCACAAAGTGTGGGCCAAAAATTGGTTGTAAGAGAGACAAGTTTTTTTTCGCTTGTCGCAAGTAAACATAGTGGCAGAACTTATTGTGTTAGATAGCGTAGATCTCTATGGAGAAGAACGTGCAAGAAACTCCACGGACACTTTTAAATCATGTTCTATTTTACAAAATTTTAAGTTACATACAACGTTGATACGACAGAGGGGCTTTCCTTTAAACTGCCTATACTAGGTACCATTTTCAAGCTCTGTACCAAAAATAAATTAAATAGGAGCGGTAGTTTAGTCGCAAATGATTTTTAAAGTTTTTGCACCGTTTGTACACGATGTATCTTTTCTAACAGCTGATTATCGTCTAAGCATAAGTCATGCACCTTACAACGATAAATCTACGATGCGTTGTTGCCGCTCTGACGCATGTCGAAGGACATTCACTAAAAATTGGCAATGCAAACAAGGAAGCAATAAATACACACACACACTTGCACTTTCACTACGAAAGCAACTAACATAGAGCGAGCGAAAGAAACACAGATAGGTCAGTTTGTTGCATCCTTGTTTTTTGCGATCGGTAAGTGGGGCCTCTAAAAAACTTGTTTTTTCAGTGCGCCGACGCTGTCTTTTCGGAACGTACGGTTTGTGGAATTCGCGCGCAAACAATTGTGATTTTATTTTGTTATTGTGATAGGACACTAAATAAGTTTAAGACAGTATTTCTTTCTTTTATTGTGAGAGGACACGTAACTTGGGATTATTATTATTTAGTATTAGTATCACCGGACCTCACTCCCATGGATTTCTTTTTGGGGGGGTACATTAAGGGTGAAGTGTATGCCTCAGAGGTAAAAACAGTTGATGAGTTAAAAATAGGATTATTTTAGCATTTCACAAATTAAAGTGCTTAGCGACGGACAGTGATCTAATTAGAAAAATAAATAACAATATTCTCCGTCGGTATAATTTGTGCATCAATGTGAATGGAGGACACATCGAAAATTTAAAAATTTAGTGTGTTTGTTTTTGTACGCGTACTTCGAAACGTTACCTAACATAAAAGCCAGTGCGAGCTGAGGCCTAGGTCGCCGAAAGCCCCGCCGTCCCGGCCCCCGCCGAGCACGCGAGGTACCGCACAAAGCGCTGCGGCGTGCGCGCGACGTTGCCGCTTTGTTACCTAGCGGCCTTGGTATCTAAGGTCAGTGTCATTTTTCTTACAAAGGGTGGTTGCGTTTTAGTTCGTTTGAAAAAAATATTTTCTAATTTTTGTCGCGTTTTGTTTTTGTACCGTATCGAATTAATACTGAACACGTATAGTATACGTAGTTTAATTTAATGCCCCTCTGTCGTATCAACACTGTATACTTGTTGCTTCTGCATGTGAGGACAATGCAAAGGAAAAAAAAAGGCTTATTATAAGAATTTAAAATATAAAGATTAAATTGAGCCAATGGCAGTTAAGAGATGCCCAGTCTCAACAGACGGCGCCCGTTCACGAACATGACGCGTGTATCGGCACCTTTCAGCTCAACCATTTCGAAGGGAACCGAATGATCCAACACACGCGCCGCCATCAGCGAGATATTGAGTGAGCATGTGTGCTCTCAACTACCATGCTCGTTCATGTCCAACAAAAACTATAACTAATTACATAAAATGTAAATGGCTTCATGGTACTCACATGTACAAAATTTTAAAAATATGCTTCTACTTTACACAAAACTATGGTTGTCAATGACCAAATAATGAAAAATAAATTAATAAAAACAACGATAAAGTTCTTACATCAAAAAGAATAAATAAGTAATTATAATAATTATGTAAGTACCAAAAAAAAAAGAGAGCGAGCATCTCTTCCAAATATAAATATCTAACAAGTGGACCCAAGCAGCTGTGACTGTGGAGCAGGACCAGCATTTAGCCAAGCATTTTTATCGGGGATATAATCTTCCAGTTTTTAATACGCTTGTCTACATAGTGTGCGTTTTATGCATGCTTTAAATTTTCTCTCATTCAGTTAGAGAATATCAACTGGTATTTTATTATAAAATTTAACACAGTACCCCATAAAACAAGTGTGTACTTTGGCCAATCTGAATCGGGGTTGATCTAATTTGTTTCTAGTATTAAAATTATGCCTGTCACTAATCTTGCTAAAAAGATGAAGATTTTTCCGAACATACATAATATTTTCGTAAATGTTACAAGGTACCGTCATACCGAACTGTTTAAGGATATCAACCGTACATGTTGATATCCTTAAACAGTTCTCTTAGGGAATCACGCCGACGGAGATTGTAAATGGCTCTGATGGCTCTTTTCGGCAGGATAAATATAGACACGATGTCTGCAGCACGTCCCCATAATAAGATACCATAAGACATGATACTATGAAAGTAACTAAAATAGACCAGTCTCGCGGTATCTATATCAGTAAATTGACGGATTTTTTTGACAGCGTATGCTGCTGAACTTAGCCGTCCCGCAAGAGATGTTAAGGTGAATGCTCCAGGGTAGCCCGCGAAATTCAAATATTTTTATGTTTTTTGCAATTTGCCGGTCAGTGTGTAGCTGTATGTGGACCAAATGCGATCCGCGACCGTAACGCATATTTATCTAAAGAATTATATCCATTTTAATCATCAATATAGCCCTCTAAGTTCATGTAGATCGAAAGAATGATTATTTCTGAAATATTCATTCTTTCGAACTAAAAAAACCGTGTTTTCGACGAATTCAAGTTTCTTCTAGTTCAATACTATGTCGTAATCATTTTTTTTAACGTTCGGTAAGGCAAATCTGATGCATTTAGTTTTTTTTCCATTTAATACTAAATTATTAGCAGTAAACCAATTTTGGACCTGCTGTAGGGCGTTATTTACGTCGTCAAGATTTATGGAACGTCTATCTATCTTAAAAATTAAGGACGTCTCGTCAGCTACTAATACCATATGAGGTTGATTTTTTAAAAGATGGGATAGATCATTAATATATACTACAAAGAGGAAAGGACTCAAAATAGAGCCTTGTGGTACCCCCATTTTGACTTTGAAACCCCGTGAATTGACACCATTTACTTGAACTTGCTGCTGTCTATCATTTAAGTAAGATTTTACTAGACTGAGTGCAAGTTTACCTAGTCCGTAATGTCCTAGCTTTAGAGCAAGGTTTCGTGATTTACACAATCAAATGCCTTGGAGAGGTCACAAAAGATTCCATTGGCATCTTGTGCCTCTTCCCACGCTGAATATAATTACGTATTTTAACAACGTGGCACCAGCGTCAGTCGTACAACGACCCCTGGTAAAACCATACTGTTGATCGTGTAAGGTTTTATTGATGTTAAAATGATTGAGCATCTGATTGAGCATTACTTTTTCAAACACTTTGCTAAAAACCGGCAATACAGATACAGGCCTATAATTATTGGTGTCTTTGCTGTCTCTCGATTTAAATAGTGGTATAACCTTACTAAATTTCATTATATCCGGAAAGACTCCTTGGTCCACACATAAATTAAATATTAAAGCCAAGTATTGTGCTATAGTTTCAATTATGGACTTGCACACTTTAATAGACATTCTCCATATGTCTTTGATCAATTTGATTTGCCGGAAAGCTTTTATGACTGTAACAGGGTTGATATGTTTGAACTGGAATTCAACCGTACAACCTGGAACGTTAGTTTTTAATAAATTATATGAGACCGAGAGATTAGCGCGTTCAAGCAAAAAAACTCTTCAGCTTTATTATATATTAGTATTGGTATAGATAACAAATTAACTCCGACTGAGAACACACCATTTCGGCGAGTCGATTCATTGGCGTACCAAATATGGTCACCAATGCGAGACGACAACCCAACGAGCCAACAGTTTATACCGTTAACTCGTCGGCTCGCCAATGGATCACCCCTTTTAGTATGAGTGGGTATGTAGTAGTGGGGCGGGCAGGCGCGGGCAGGCGCGGGCAGGCGCGGGCTCACCTCGAGGTAGTCGTCGACGAGCCGGCGGCGGCCGCGCTCGTCCAGCTCGCCGGCGGCGCGCTCGTGCTCCTGCAGCTGCGCGATGGTCGCCTTGGGCTCGAAGATGGGCGCGTGCCGCCGGGATACTGCCTTTTCGTAAACCTTCACGTTCTCGGACGGAGAGTACTGGTTGATTTTTCTGTAAATTATGACGTCTCGTTAGATATTGACTCTGATTATGGGCATAGACATTAAAATTACCGTGACAATGAAACAACCAGAAAAAAAAAACTCACGCATCGGTGAAGCCGTAGAGTTGCTTGAGATGCTGCTTGAGCACGAGCAGCAGCAGACAGCCGCGCGCCTGGCGCATGGCGTCCTGCAGCGGCCGCGTGCTGTCCGGCATCTGCGCGAGCAGAGTCTCTGCTTCCTCGTCGTCCTCCTCCTCATCTAGTGGCTCTTCTGTTTTTTCCCCTGTACTTGGTTTGTTTAGTCCCTGTTCAAAATTATTCAGGCATGAGTAACTTGCTCAGAATCGTCCATTGTGGCTCTGGCCTACTGCCTCATAATTACTTTATGCTACCCGTTAAAAAAAGATATTTATTACAACACAGCGTAAAATGTAATTTCTACCTCACGAAAAAGCTGCAAAAGGTTTGATCCTGATGTCGATATAATGATGTCAATGTGATGTATAATAAATAATGGTTCATCTTGAACTTGAAATGGAAAATAACTCAAATTATCAGCTAGGTATAGCATCTGATCCAATGGAGCAGTCTGAAACAAAACAACAATTGAATTTAATACATGGACAAAACGAAGATTTGTCGTCTCGTGTTTTGTGGGATTTGCAATACTTACAGAAACGTCATCAAATTGTTTAAGTAGCGACAAAACCAATGCACGTCGTTGCGGTCGCGTGTTACGAAGCAATGAATATAGGAAACCGTTGAGGGCAGTAGGTAACTCATCTTGATCCTTTTTCCTGAAAACAATAATTATATTAGTAAAATAAATGGCGAAGTAAGTTATACTTTTACAAAAAAGAGAATAATAAATATTTACCTAAACCCTCTTATAACTCCTTTGTTTGCGTTAACTTGTAATATTTTTTGTAACTGATACGAGAGCTTGATGCCAAGTTGTGCCTTCATGTGAATGAAGCCGGGATACTTCTTGTCAATCTCTTGGAGATGTTTGTCAGCCGTATGCGACACTGTCACTTCTAGGTCCGTACTCATGCAAATCAAATACGGAACAATCTAGAACAGAAATAGAAGATACTTTAATATGGCTTTTTTAAATTAGCAACTCTTAAGAATTAGGCACTGTTCAGACCAAACGTATTGTCGGCCGCTGACAGTGAGCGCGCGTTACGCAGTTTATCGCTTTTCCATATATAAAATAACTTCTGGTTTACACTGAACTGCACAGAAAGACAACGCACTACGTAATAGCGTATAGTCGCTATTATCAGAAGGCTTAAAGTCACTCAAAGGGCAATGGAGAGGGCAACGCTTGAAGTTTCCTTGCGTGATCGAATCAGGAATCATGACATCCGCAAGTAGCGAAGATTACCGACAGCCGAAGCCAAGGGATCGCCAAACTAAAGTGGTAGTGGGCAGGGCACATTGCTCGCAAAACAGATGGTCGATGGGACCGAAAAGTTTTGGAGTGGCGACGACCGCGTACCGGAAGACGCAAAGTTGGAAGGCCTGCCGCAAGGTGGACGAATGATCTGTTGAGGTTCACCGGTAGCCGATGGATAGTCGGCTTAGTGATATTACAACTGGACGGCTAAGTTCAGCAGCTTATGCTGTTAGGAAAATCCGACAATTAACGGATGTAAATATCGCGAGACTGTTATATTTTAGTTACTTTCACAGTATCATGTCTTACGGTATTTTACTATGCGACGAGCTGCAGACATTGAGTCTATTTTTATTCTGCAGAAAAGAGCCATCAAAGCCATATACAATCTCCGCCGGCGCGATTCTATAAGCGAACTGTTTAAGAATATTAACATCATGACGGTACATTGTCAATGCATTTACGAAAACATCATGTATGTGAGAAAAAGTTACATTTTATAATAAGAGGCGACAGACATAATTATGGTACTAGAAATAGGGCCCAATTAGTTCAACCAGATTTCAGACTGGCTGAAGTAGCCTCATCTTTCATGGAGTACTGTTTAAAATGTTGCTAGCGCATGCGTTATGTTCGTGAACGGGCGTCGTTACTTGGAACTGGTCATTGCTCAGCTGCTATGGTTTATTTCAATTATTTCTTTGAATTGTTCCTTTTTTTCCGGACGCTTTTATCCTGCTCGTCTTTTACATCGTTCTCACATGTATGTATAATTTCAATTTGATGTAAACATAACTTTGTAACGATTTATTATTTTTAAAAAGAGTATCCGTGGAGTTTCTTGCACGTTCTTCTCCATAGAGATCTACGCTTTGGAATGTGCTCATCTTTTTGGACCGACCGACCTTAACAATTCAAAAGTGCCAGTAAATGGTTTATTTGAAATATATATTTTAAGTTTGATTTTGAGTTTTATAGCAGCAGCGACAAGACAGTATAACCGTGTCTACTGTACGTACCTGCACAGGATGCACGAGCCCTTGCGCCAGCACGAGCTGCACCACCTTCATGGCACTGGAGCGCACCATAGTGCTGGGGTGCAGGAACGAGCCCAGGATCTCCTTCAGGTACAACTGGATCACCGTCGACGCCATGCCCGACGACACGTCGCCCATCTCCTTGAGATTCTCGTGTTTTGACCTCTTTGACCCTGGGACCACGTTTCTCATTAACTCGACCATTATATAAGGAGATGGAAGTAGGCATTATAGGACTAGATTAAGACGTTAGTTATAGAAGTAACGAAAAAACTGGCCGAGTGCGAGTCGGACTCTCACACGAAGGTTTCCCTACCAAAAACCGAAAAAAAGTTTCTAGTATGCGAGCCTTCTGCAATTTTTAATATTTTTTTGAGGCAATAGAAATACACTCAATGACAATTTCAAATGTCTACCTATCACGGCTCTTGAGATACAGCCCGATGACAGACAGACAGACGGACGGACAGCGGAGGCTTAGTAACAGGGTTCCGTTGACCCTTCAGGTACGGAACCCTAAAAAGCACAGTTAGAAAAATACGCACATTCCTTATCCTGTCTTATCATCCTCTGCTCTTCTTCTTGTAAGTACATTTCAATATTTCTCAACACGTCCGCCTTCATCTCTATTGGCGCTAAATCTGACGTCAGCAGTTGGTGATAGAACTCCTTTAGTTCTGGCTGCAACATGAACTCGTAATGCCTCACGCAGACAGATCCAAGCGCCTTGAGAGTGTGCGACACGAAATCTTCGTCTTCAAGGCCGACGAAAAACATTAACGTTGAGAATATCTGTTCCTTTATGTCCGCCTGGAGAAAAACCACAATATTAATACGATAATATTAACTTACTATAACTGCAAATATAGCTTTTTAACTTTTTGAAAGGTTACTTACTGGAAGTCCTTCTATGACTCTAGCTTCCGTAAAATCGAAATACCGCAACAGCAGTCCTACGATAAATAACGCGCGTCTAAAATAAGGCCTTGAATGCAACCCTCTCGTCATTTCAGGGTTCCGCTGCCAGCAGTGCTTCCATTGGAGAAGTACACCTGAAATTAAACCAAGACTTGTGATTTATTTTGATTATGTTTTCAAACTATCTTTAACTAGTAGTAGTTACATTTCGCCCATTATGTACCACGCTACTAGCGAACGCCGCCGACACCTCTCCCAGTCCCCGGTCTCGTCCTACCCCCGCGGCTCCTTTATGACGCAGGCGAGGACTCAATTCATAAATTGTACTTAGTAAAAAAAAAAACGTTTTTTATTTTTATTTTCCATGTCATTATTTCTAGTAACAAGTTCGACGTTATGCCTATGCATTGTCCGAATGTCCGTATTTTTTTTTGTCTCGTCTCTATGCTAGTTAATATAATGTCAAATAATATCTTTCCGTTTTCTTTAAAAAAAAAAGGATTTCTTAACTATCCTAGTAAGTCACCTCCTTGAGCGACCGATCTTCAAGTTAATAAAAGTGTTTGCTCTATACCTAGTCAAATAAAATATCGACCTTGAGACATAAATGTGCAGAAAATTATATTAATTTTAAATAACTATTAATTATTAAGTGGGTCAAATTTTTCTGAATGCGACTGTACTTAAAATGTAGATTCAAACTTAACGACGCATGAATTTGCTACTGCACTCGCAGTGATCCGAGCCACTATTAGGTTATTACTACCTGTTCCACAAATGCGTTGTCTACAACATAGCTGTCACTATGCGTAAAGGCACGTCACAAGTATAACTCACCATGGTACTTATTGAAAACGTCCCTAATAAGTTTGTAGTTGTGCGTGAGGTTGTTGACGATGGCGGCGAGGCAGGCGATGCACGAGGCGATGACGAGCTGGCCGCGCTGCAGGATCAGCTTCACGGCGTCCTCCTCCAGCTGCGCCAGGAACACCTCGCTCGGGTGCTCCATCAGCGGCACCACCAGCTCCAGCGTGGACGCCACCGTCGACATTATCTGCTGCTCATACTGATTCTGTAGGTGCACAATTATTATTTTTTTAGTTTTATATTTGTTTTGGATAGTGGTGCATGATTTTGGCTACTAGGATTTTCGAAAAATCTGTTTTACCAATTATGCTGGCACATATTATTAAATATGTAGATTACGAATTTAACCATTACTCTTCAAAGAACAAATCACTAACTATGCCGAAGTGAATTATGCAGTATAAGTTCTCGTTTACGGAGACACGGGGCGTTGAGCGTGCGACGCCGCGGGCCCCGCCGCGTGTCTAAATCGCTTCTCACACAACGAACGCTCTCGTACAACGCCATATGTTTGAATTTAATGCGGGCCCGTGGCGTACGTTGCCGCTTACGTAAATCGCTTCTCCGTGAACGCTCTCGTACAACGCCATATGCTTGAATTTAATGCGGGCCCGTGGCGTACCTATGTTGCCGCGTACGTAAATCGCTTCTCCGTGAACGCTCTCATACAACGCCATATGTTTGAATTTAATGCGGGCCCGTGGCGTACGTTGCCGCGTACGTAAATTGCTTCTCCGTAAACGCTCTCATACAACGCCATATGTTTGAATTTAATGCGGGCCCGTGGCGTACGTTGCCGCGTACGTAAATCGCTTCTCCGTAAACGCTCCCATACAACGCCATATGTTTGAATTTAATGCGGGCCCGTGGCGTACGTTGCCGCGTACGTAAATCGCTTCTCCGTGAACGCTCTCATACAACGCCATATGTTTGAATTTAATGCGGGCCCGTGGCGTACGTTGCCGCGTACGTAAATTGCTTCTCCGTAAACGCTCTCATACAACGCCATATGTTTGAATTTAATGCGGGCCCGTGGCGTACGTTGCCGCGTACGTAAATCGCTTCTCCGTAAACGCTCCCATACAACGCCATATGTTTGAATTTAATGCGGGCCCGTGGCGTACGTTGCCGCGTACGTAAATCGCTTCTCCGTAAACGCTCTCATACAACGCTATATGTTTGAATTTAGTGTGGGCCGCGTTGTCGCACGCAATGCGCCTCGTCTCCGTTAACGAGCACTAAGAGACAATATCAGGTGGTAGCATTTGAACTACTGCTAGGAATGAAATATAACAAGAAAAAAATACATACCTGACACTTTAAGCTCAGATATGGCTGCAGAGTCAATGCATGATTCACTAACAATTGGGGCCTAATTCTCGCAAACAAATGCAACGTGGAGAGACAAGCTAGAATGCGCTGAGACGAACCGGTCCCTGAAAAAAATCAACATTATAATTTACAAACTGCCTGGGAGAAACATAGCAATAAATAATTTCTTATTTGTTTACCATCAGCGCTTGTCTCTTCTAACTGTAGTAAACTCTCAATGAGACAGTCTACTATTTGCTGACAAGCAAGTAAAAGCGACTTAGGCGGTTGATAAATAATTTTCGTAGAATCATCTTTATCTTCCTTGGGTTTGAACAACTGCAAAAACGTTGTAAATAATGTATTAAATTATGGAAGTGCATGTATTATCAAGACGCGAGCTAGCTATTAGTTGTGTACTCACACTAGTCAACAGCTGCTGGAACCACTCCAGGCCGATGTCGCGGGACGATATGACGACGTCGGTGATGTTGAGCACCTTGCGCGTCAGCGGGTCGGCGGCCGCCGCCGTCATGTCCAGCGCGCCCGGCCGCGCCGTGTTCGCGCACGGACTGAACCACATGTTTTGAAACACTTCCATCACTAGCTTCCTGATACCTTCTTCATCGTTCACTCTCCTAATCATCTTTACGCAAATCTCAGGTATTTTAGGGAATTCTGGGCACTCTATACAGATGTCTTTTAGAATTTTTATCACACGTTTACGCACCGATACACCAGTGTCCTAAAAGATGTAACATTATTTTAAATTCTATCACCAACACATCAACCGCAATTAAGAAAGGCTGTTTAAGTAAATAGCACTCACCAATATTCTATTTGAGAGCATTCCATAATACTTATCGATAAGGTCGGGGCGGCTGAGCACGAACTTGCCCACCAGGTCCACGGCGGCCTCGCGCACGGCCGTGGACTGGTCCAGGAAGGACCGGTTGACGCCGATCTGCATGTCGGGCCGCGCCAGCACCGCGGGGTCGGCCTCCACGATCATGGCGAGGCACTTCATGGCCTTCGTGCGGATCGCTATTGTGTTTTCGCACAATATTACAAGGATTTTCCTCAGATATCTATCAAAACTCTGAGAGAATGACCTTTTCGAAGCTAAGTACTGAGAGATTAGTTCTGCTCCACTGTAGTCAATGTATGATTGCATTACTTGCACCTGAGTGCCACCTTGATACCTAAACGGTCGGATTTTCTCGAGAAAGAAATGCTTCCGCCGCTCCATTGTCTTGAATTTTTCGGCCGATATGAGGGCACTGGAGGCGAGCTTCTTTTCAGCTTTCAAGTCCTTGAGACGACGACCTTCTTCGTCACTATCGTCATCTGGATCGGACTCCTCTTCACTCGTATCGTCCTTTATGTAACGTTTTTTCGATTTGTTCTTCGGTTTCTTAGTTGGCGAAGTACTCTTCGGTTGCACTACCATGTCTCTGTACCACTGTGTGATATAGAAATGTCGAGCGCAATTCCAAGCTTGATCTTTTTGCCCGTTGATGGCAAGATAATCAAGCAGTACCCGCTGTAAGAATTCCGTCCTTTCTTCGTCTTCGTCCAAGCCCGAAGTCGCACTCTATGGAGATAAAATGCATTTTTATTTGGAAGAATTGGCAAAGTCGGTATTAATTCGTAAACACGTATTGCAATGTGGCGTGTGAAAGCAGATTGACTGATCAGAAAGAAAACGGGCCGTTAAATGAAGCCATGATAAAAGAAGAGATGGCGTACCTGACCCTGGTTGCCATCCTTCTCCTCCTCGGCGCGGATGTCGCGCACCACGGCGTCCATGGTGGCCAGCTTGGCGCGCGAGAGCACGCTGTCGCGCCGCAGCCGCGCCGCCACCAGCCCCAGGTACTCCAGCGACGCCACGCGCACCGACATCTCCATCGACTTGTCCGACATGTACTTCACCTGGAACATGCTTCATGTTACGACACCGAGACGGCACACCTACAGTTCGCACCACGGTTCTATACCGCTCGGAACTTAAGTTTTAGTGACGACCGCAGGTGCAATCGCGTCAAAAAGTGTTACGTTCCTAGAATATTTTTTTGTTTACACTTATTATACTATTAAACAAGTAAAGGACTACCAGTAACAATAAAAATATAAAAAAGTAACACAACAAACACATACACCACAAGAATACAAATCAAACAGTAAGAAATAACCAAAATAAATAATTAAAAACAATAACAACATTTGTAAAACTTTTCGCATCAACAGTCGTATTGCATTGAGCAAGCGGAACACACTTATATATCGAACATTTACGAGCGAATGAGACGCCATTGCACGCGCCATATTGGTCCACGCGCATGCGCTGTCGTATTTTTTTGGTCAAATTGACATCTTGCGCAGTCGATTGCGACGTACTTCGGGGAGGTAAACTTGCGTCACGGGAACTGTACGTGTAATTAATTGTTTAACCTAGCACCTAAGGTTGATATCACTTGTATATCCTTTAGCTGATTTTGTTGATACGAATTTCGTTTCTGTTAAATAAGATAAACGTTTACTGTGGCGCGGCAAATAATACGGTTAAATGGACTTAAAAATACGGTTTAACAAGTCAACTCACTAGCATAGTTCCAAGTAGGCTAAGCAGCAGTTCAGTCGCAGGCCACTCAGGTTTGTTCACAGTAGTAAGCAAGTCGTGCACGAAATTTTCGAACAGGGGCCTGAAGTCGACTTCCTCGTTACGACTCCGGCACTTGTTCAGGAATGACGTCAGGAATGTACCGCCCACACTGATTGCTGCTTCGTACTTAGAAATTATCATGAGATCTTTATCTACTGCATTCTGTAAAAAAAATATGTATAAAGTTAACAAAATATTAGTTACTAATCAAAAATAATCGGGAGATCCATTATTTTTTTACGGTTAAGTTTAAGCTTACAACTACCATGATGAAATTTACAAATCAGGTCCGAATTATACAAACATCGACTTACTTTTTTACTATCAGATGATTCAGGATCTTTGTCTTTGTCTTGCGACTTGCACAGCGTCTCCGGCAGCGTGACCACGCACTGTACCAGCTGCAGCACGAGCGCCGTCAGCATCTGTATCTGCTGGTCCGAGCTAAGCTGAAACGAGCGCAAGTTGTGCTTCGAGCTGGGAATCCGCGCTATCGATGCTAGAATATCTTCTAGCAGCAGTCTCCGGTGCTGTTCGTACTTTGTGAATATCTGGAAAAAAATATTAAGTGTCAGTCACCAACAATTTGCGTTCCTTCCGCAAAAATTATCACACAATTTCAACAATTTCATTCAAATAGAACGCTTAGGCACCGCCTCCTACATCGCGGCGGTGAGAGCCGATTCACAATATTGGTGTAAGTTCCGATATACGAAATATATACCCTCACGTACATAGAAGGTAGGGTAAGTAGGTAGAGTTTGTAGGTAGGCAGCGAGATGCCGGAAGCGAAGTTGCGGGGGGCAGCTGGTATTAAATAAACTAAGATGAGCTCAGGTACGTAATATCTACAAACAAACAATGTATATGTAGCTATGCCAAACGGGAGCGACACTATTTAATCCGCGCTTACATTATAGGAAAAATCTCCTTTTCAAAGACGATCATTTTTAACGAAAAAATAAAACATTATTTCATAATAATGTATTGACACTGGTGAATGTGTGAGTGAAAGCTCTTTTTCTTTGTTTCTATAACACCTAATAAGGAGCGTTTCCTACCCTCTTTTAATAAGTAGCTGCCGGGTGCAACTGCCTCGCTTCATCTCTATCTGTTAAATGGAATTGCGGACGTAAAAATTCTTCATCACCGTCAAAGCTCGCGTAGAAAATTTAACATCTTAAACTTAGGCAACCATGGATTTAGCACACTTTTTGATAAGGCTACCTGGTGAATAAAATAAGCTTTCATTTGATATGTATTTCGATTAAATAACTTATTTTATTATGAGGGTATATTAACAACATTTACCTACTTGTTTAAACCTGGCAACTACATAGTTGCACTGAGGAGAAGTAGGCAACCTATATTTTATCAATTTATTGGGGTACATTCTATCAGCTGATGCTCGAAATCCATAAATAACAAATGAGGTAAATTAGTCAATAAATTTAATTATTTAAACATTTTATTGTTTATCATGTAACATTATTGGCACGTGATTTAGCTAGCCAACCCATTTTTGACGTATCAATCTAAACATTATCTAGCATTTCTTCGATATCTGTACTAATAAGCTGAAGAGTTTGTTTGTTTGTTTACTTGAACGCGCTAATCTCAGGAACTACTGGTCCGATTAAACAATTATTTCAGTGTTAGATAGCCCATTTATCGAGGAAGGCTATATATTATCACGCTAAGACCAATAGGAGCGGAGCAGTGAAGATGAAAATTGTGACGTAGACGAAGTTGCGCGGGTCAACTAGTTAGCAATAAATAACATGTGAGGGTATATATTTCTTTTGAAGGATCTCCTATCATATGGGTGTGGCGCCGCCACCCTAATGAAGAATTTCGCTGCATTTGCGATCTCACTAGCGTTGCGGTGCCGAAGCGTTTTTACGTCGCAGTGGCATCATTCCAACGCCGCGATTCCACCGAAACGTATTGTGTGTATAGGCTCTTAGAGCCGTGCGTTACGTTTTTTTTTATTTTATTTGGGAAGGGTTTGCTCTTGACTTTAAGTCTAGGTCAGAGATAAAGTCTACGATGGAGCGATCTTACCCAGAAGGAGCCTGTTGTGTGAACTCTAACTTTGAAGTGATTAGGGTTGTAAGCGTTTGGAAACACAGAAGCAGGCAGAGAGTTCCACTCCTTTGCTGTGCGCATTATAAAAGACGTTTGGAAAAGCTTAGTGCGAATTGGTGTTATAAGCAGTTAACATTCAACAGCAACACGCTGTCCAGATTTTGTTTAAAGTATGATGATGTTGGTTGGTATCAAAAGACACTAACCGTAGTAACGAGCTTGAGCGCGCTGAGCTGCAGCTCGCTGACGTTCTCGACGAAGAAGGGCGAGACGCCGACGGTGGAGGCGTGCAGCACCGTGGTGTCGGTGAGGTGGTGCGCCGCGAACAGCTCCGCCAGCAGCGTCACGGACTCGTGCGCGTGCGTGTACAGCTCGCGGGCCGCGCGCGCCGAGCCGCCGCTGGCGCCGCCGCCGCCGCCGCCGCCGCCGCCGCCGCCGCTGCGACGCGTCGAGTTGCCGGCGCCGCCGCCGCGCCGCTTGCGACCGTCCACTACGACAAACATTGCATTTTACAAAGATTTTGTTCCACAAAAACGAATAGACGATACAGGGATAATATGGACGACACACTAGGAATTTTAGTGTGCTCGCTAGCACCTCAAATCGATAAATACTTTAAACGTTAAGGGTAATTATGTTTCTGTCAATCACTTCCGGAGAGTGGACGCACAACGGACCAAATGAGAGTCTAAGTGCGGAAAATGGAGTCCGGAGGGATAAACTAAAACGTAACATTAAATTCGTATTGCAAGTGGGCCTTATGCCCGTTTTCCCTAACACTAGGTGACACCTTATTAAATTATTATTGCACTGTTGGATTTTCTAATAACATTGATAAAAATCGAAAGGCGCTCTTGTAAGTAACCAAAATTGAATATTTTTTTTTACTTCTAACTTTAAAAAATTAAATAAATAAATTATAATTACCCTTTTTCTTAGAAGTACTTTGAATGCTATACACAGGATCATAGACACAATAAATTGTGTTGTTCAACTGGAATTTTATGAACATAATAATTCTATCTATAACATCTTCTAGAAATATGCGCTTCGGCATGTTCGGGGAGGTCATTACGTAGAGCGAGGTTAGACTTGCGTCCGAGGCACACATGACTCTTTCTAAGGCCGACTCTAACCATATTTGTCGCATCTCCTCACTATCCTCCTGAAAAGTAAAAAACAGTTTGAATTGTATAATATTATTCAAACATATAGGCTAGACAACACAATTCAGATAAAGGTACTTACAGGATCGCTCACTAAAGACATCTTCTCCGCCGCCCTGATATTTTTCTCCAATATGTTTAACAATCGAACTAATCTGTCTGCTGGTATAGCTTCCATAGCACCAAGATTCTTTAACTTAGCTGCTTCTGAGCATAACTCTTGAAGCTGATAACGCGGTAATAACAGTTCTTCTGGTATGTCTGTGCCTTCTGCAATGTGAGAAATCAATGGTATAGTCAATTTAATATAGTATTTCTGTCTTTTATATTTTGAAATATAAAAGAGGTCTCCGCTACAGAAAATTGCGAGAATAATTCACATCATTGAAACCTTTCACTATATCATTATATATATATATGTCCTCCGCCGCGTCTGTCTGTCTGTTCGCTATAAACTCAAAAACTACTGCACCGATTTTCGTGCTGTTTACACCAATCGATAGAGTGGTTATCCAGGAAGGTTTTAGTATATAATTTGTCTAGAAAAACATTAGAGATCCTTAAGACAATTGCAGCGCAGACGAAGTCGCGGGCGAAGTGCTAGTATTTACTAATACATGCAGCCACACCGATGAATTTGAACATTGCGCAGTTTATACTTACCCATTTCGTCGGTAATCAATATGTCATCGTCTATAGCTTCAAATACTGATTCAATCAATTTGTTAAAACGCTGATACGTATTTGTCTCCATTAATTCATCTACCGATAGCATTTCAAGCACAGGTACTAATCTCCGTTCCACCTTTCGTAACTTCGGCCGCACTGAAAAATATAGATTGAATTCAATGAACTGAGTAAAATAAAAAATATACACTTCAAATGAAGCACGTTCTTTTAATCAACCCTGGACCTCATGTCTAAATGGAATGTACAAGGGAGTACTTTATTTATACAGGAGATTTTTTTGTCCGAGTCCACTCGCAGTTACGAACCTGTGAAGGTTGCAACTACTTAACCAGACTTGCCTGTGGGGGCCTCAAATGAATCCCAGCCGAGGCTATGCAACTTAAAACTAAAACTCCGCTCGCTGAGGGCACCCCCTGTAGGGTCCGCACCTCGGCTCAACGGCGTCGTTTTGGGGAGGACAGCAAGGGACTGGCTGGGTCATATCATTATTTGGGGAATTAAAAGCAAAAAGGCTCAGCGGCACGGGCTGGCTCGTTAGGCAAGAGACGAGGGCGAGCGTTGCAGGGGCGTCGCGAAGGGCATCGGCGGCGAGGCCGGAAAAAGTAACGCGGTCTGTTTACTATGTTTTCTGAGAGTGCTGGTTTCCCTACAGCTTTCTTGAAGGAGGGTGATTTGGTCGTCAGGATCGACGAGGATATGCCTAGGACGGCGAATCCTACTAATCATGGAGGGAGCGTTTTGGGTAGCCGATGCGATTAAAGGGCGATTAATGAAGCGTTTTGTTAGACGCTTCATGAACAGCTTAATAGTCGGGACTTTAGAGTTATTTATACAGGAGAGGAGAGGAGGAGGAGGAGATTATACACAAACATCATCATCAAAAAGATCTTAATTAATTACGCTTGTACCTATTGCCGCCTCAGCTTCTTCCCTTTTGCTGGCTTCTTCATGTTTCCTTTTCACGGCTTCCCAATTTTTCTCCCTAGCTATATCTATTGCTTCTCTTTCTTTGTCTACAGTCGGCGTTCCGCTACTTGATTTCGTCTTCAGTGGGACATTGTCATCAGAATCAGATTCTAGCGCACTATTTTTCCTCGATCTTTCTTCTGTAGTGAAATCGTGTTTTTTCAATAACCCCTCCTATAAAAATTATATTAGTACACATGTGAAATAAAAAGCTTTTTTACAAAACAAATGTTTAATTAAAATTATTTTATAATTTGTTTTTTTTTCTATTTGGAAGTCAGTTTTTTTTTTAAGTTTATTATTTTTGTCTTTTTAGTGGTACCCCATACTTAACAACACCACTGGAAAGTCGCAAGAAAGCAAACTACGCAATTTCGTTTACTTGGATGACTAAACAAATACGTCATCTAATAAACGAATTCCAGCTATTTTGATATAAAAGCTAAACTGCCAAAACCGATATTGATGAAATTTAAATGGGACCAATCGGAAAGTATACACTTTCACATGAAATAATTTTTCAAATTGGTTCATAAATGAGGGAGTTATGAGGTAAGACACAAAAAAATAACCGAATTGAGAACCACCTCCTTTTTTTGAAGTCGGTTAAAAGCAAAATGAAATGCAATGTACGAAGACTTAGGTGGTCGTTGTCGCACGCGTGATTTTAGGAGTACGCATCAACAAATATTGGCGCTACAAATATACACTGAACCAGGGGCGTCGAATTCGTGGGTGCACCCGAGAAACGCCGGAAGCATTCGTCTAGTCTGCCAGACCATAATGTCTAATTTAATTTTTGAGTTTGCTTTGCTCGCTGTTGCATCCTTATTTCATATTATTTTTGGCATGAGTCGAAAAAGGAAACCTAAACTTGAGTGTTAAATACTCAAGCTATAAACTTGAGTGTTAAATACTCAAGCTAAACTATTATAGTCGAGCTGGGTTTCACTCGCTCTAGTATAAATTGGCTTTTGATTGGAATACTGCCCTGAAATCTTTAAATACAGAAGCGCTTTCCTTTGTCGTGGTTAGTCAGTGAGAATTTTTTTTTGACGCTGTTACAGTTCTTTTACGCGAGTCATCAAATTGGGAGCTGAGTACTGAGACACCAAGGGATTTTTTTAAAGTAGGCGCACCTGGTCACTCCCTGTTGGTGACCTGAACTGGGTTATATCTCCTATTCGTCTTACTGTCGTTTGGCAGAAATAAGTAGTTATAAATGCAGCAAGCACATTATTGCGGTTTAAAATGATGATGAGTAAATTTCGCCTAATTTGTAAGAACTTACTGATAAACGTCCAAGTTTCACAACAGGGTATCTGTTATTTAAAACACCAGTGCTTTTGCTTGGGTCTTGCTTATCTTGGTTGCTATTTTGAGCTTGTTGTTGAGGCGTGTATGGCGCGCCCATCGACGGCTGAGGCACTTGCGGTTCTAAACGTAGCGGCGACGGAGCCACGCTGGCCTGCGCTGGAGACTGACCTGTCCTCACATTACCATCTACAAAAACAACTAAATATAAACTACCTACTAAGAATAATTGGAAGTGTTTAAATAACAAATAATATAATAGTACATACCTTGCTCAAAGGTCTTCTCTTGTAATTGCATTAGTAATCTTTGTTGATCAGGTTGATTGCTTGGTGACATAGAGAGGGGATCTTTATCTTCACTTAAATTAGTACCAAAATTGCTATTGTCTTGTACTAAACTATTATAGAAACCACCATTTTGTGGATTAGAACTGGATGTATTTGACAGTGGGCTTGTGTACATGTTGGAAGAGTTTCCACTGTTCCAAATGGGGGACAAACTGTTCTGAGCAGTATTATTCACTTGGTTCCCTGGTCTGGCTTGGGAGGGCGGAGAGCCCATGTTTACATGTGGTGAAGATTGAGAGGGAGTAGCTAGCAACTGCTGGTTCGGAATGGATGCTGTACCATGGGATGAAGGGCTTGAAGCTACAGTATTGGGGGATATCCCATTAAACTTATTGTGTGAGTGGCAATTGGGGCCCCAATGAGTTCTTGGTTGCTGCTCAAACACATTAGGATTTACACTTAAGATTGCCCTCAACAGTTCTGGCAGAGGCTGTGGTGTTGGAGGATTTGAAGAATGTGCCATGGTATCATCTTTTAGATCTCTGAAAAGAAAAAATTTGGTTTAGATACAAAAAAAAAAATATTCAGCAACTCTTAACTTACATTGCAAAAGTTGCTCTGTCACAAGGAAATGTAATTTGAAGAATATGAAATCATTACATGTGTGATACTGATGTCTGCATAAGTGATTGGATTAGCAGCGACACTAGATTTTCATCACGCGTTGCAAGCAGAATGGCCGCCTCTTCAGCAACACGCGGATGAAACAACTGTGACTTGTTGTTGAGTGTTGAAGGCAATGGCGCCGGAAGTGGTAACACTGGTAATACTGAAAATAGAAACTTTTACCATCACAGACTGTACTAATATTCTCCATTAAAATATTACATTGTCTGCCTGTAGCCTTTCAACTGAACCTCATCATCATCTGCCTAGCCTTTTCCCAACTATATTGGGGTTGGCTTCCAGTCAAACCGGATTCAGCTGAATACCAGTGTTTTATGTGGAGCGGCTGCCTACCAGACCTCCACAACCCATTAACTGGGTAACATGGTACATCTTGGCAAGACTGGAGTCAGATTTACTGGGTTCTTTCTGACAATCCGTAACAAATCCAAAGATCTACAAATGACAGCCGGGACCAACGGCTTAATTTGCTTTCCGAGGCACGGAGGAAACTCGGTATGTTAAGATGGTCACCCATCCACAGACCAACCTTGGCAAGCGTTGCTTAACCTTAAAGATCGACCCGTGCGGCTGTTTTTATTCAGCCACGAGCCTTTCAACTGAACCTATTGTTTCTAAATAGGTAACCTGAAACTTGGAGATATGAGTCTTTTTCTTTCTTACACAAAGTATAAATTGCACTGACAAAATCTTTTTCAGTAAATCTTATTGTTTGTAAATAATTTTTTGTTTATAAATATAAGTTTCTTAAGTTATTTTATGAGATGCAGTGCAGTACTGTAAAATTCCAATTAAATGGAATTCTCTTTAAAAATGTCTAAGTTTCACCAGATTATCTGTTTGTGTCTAAGACACCTGATTGCAAAGTTGATAGAAAACTAATTAGATACAATGTATTGCCTTTTTTAAACTTTGGAAGTATCCAGAACTCCAGTTTAAATTCTATTCAATATCTTCTTCTTTGCCCTGGCCTCTTCCTGTTATGCAGGGTTGGCTTTCTTAATCTTTCTACACCATTCACTTTGTTGGAACGCAATTAAATTCTAGGAAATATGAATTATTTTAAAGGCTCATGATTCACAATCCTGGCTAATATTGAAATATAGGAGCAGTTTTAAACAGCCTCAACTGACATCACACTGCTGTCTGTCTGTTTGACTGTATGTTTTTATTTTTATAAAACATTCCCTTCTAAATCTTCCAACAATCAATGTTGCCTGTTCTTGCACAGGTGGTGATCATCATTAGCTGCTGGGTATCCCCTTTAGCAGTTTGAAGAAAGTGCAAATATACAAGAATTAATTACTGAAAAAAAAAAGTTAATCTATAGGCAGTCATACTGTTGATTGGAATTATTTTAGTATTAGACAGCATTAAATTGACACTATGGAATTAGATTTTATTTAGAAAATTCTAGCTTTTATTTAGAAATGTGTGAGAACACAACTAGTTTTGATATATTATGTACATAACTATGTGTAAATCAACTTCCTAGTAAAATACATAGTATGATTTTAATTTCCTTAAGAAACAGGAGTAGTTATTTACTTTGGCTCTTTAATAAAAACAATGTAAAAGAAAATAATTTAACAATATTTTCCTTATTGGGGAAAAACCACCAAGTTTTTTCTTCAGTTTAAGAGTGCTAAATATAACATACCTTTCACAATAAATTATGATCTTTAATAACAGTAAACAAAAATGAAAGGTCCCTTTCCTAGTCCATATATAGATAAATATTGTTATGTTTATTATTGTTTTATGCAATTACCATTATCATTTATATAAAACTCAGCTTAAATTAGGTAAATAAATGTGTACTACATAACATTAATGATCTACAGCAAATATGTAACTGTTTCATGTAAATGTTAGTTGTCAAATGCTCTCATACCTGATGTAGCTCACATACTCACAGTCTGTCAAGCTGGCTACTCCTGCTAATGTTGTAACAGGGACACTTGGGATATCCCTTTCATTCATCTTGATTTAAACAAGTTATTTTCTCAGGTTCAATATTATTTTCCTAGAAGTTAAAAAGAAAGCTTTTGCTGTGGTACTATAAAACACACCATACAAAATTGTTTGCGTAGTCGTAGTTTCCATTATCATTTTACTTTCCACTCACGTAACACTTCACACAAGAAGGGTTTAACATAGCCGATTGACTTTGCATTAAAATGGGTTGTTTCACTAATAATTAAAGTTACATTGAATCCAAAGATTGTTGTGAAAATGGGGCAGCCGTCAATTTGATGCTTTGTTGTGCGTTGTGCATCAAAACGAAGGTCAGCGCATCTGTACGACACTCCCATGAGAAACTGAGAAAAGTAGTTTAACTGACACTAAACCTTATTTTAATTGAATATGTAGCAAATACTCACTGAAGCATTATGATAACTATGTCTAATTTATTTATCCAGGACAAATCAAACATAATCTCAACATTTAGATAATCAAGAAATTATGAATTAGTGTTGCCAATTACTTAAAGTTTCACCACATGACGCTAAAATATTTTCTACGGTCATAGACAATACGAATTTTCAGCTGCCACGACCCAAAGACTGATTCAGACTATCAAACTTGCTGATTTTAATTCTTTTTAAATAGGATCTAACGAAACAGTCAAATCAAGAAGAATTCATCTCTTATAAAGCAAACGGATAAGTGAATTTATAAATCGGTTCTTTGTCTTTTGAAAACTCTTACTTCTACAGCAGTATGTATCAGATTTACAGGAACATCGCCAGTGATAAATCACTGGTGACAAGCGAACTGTTGGTGATAAACGTCACTTTGTGTGAACGCTACTCGCTGTAAACCAGCAAGAGCGACATCGCTACTGTCTGGATGTAAATGACAGAGCGCCTGAAAGGCGCGAGATTTAAAGGTTTTAACTCATAACTCATAATATTTATTTAAATAAACAGATTGGAGATTTACATATTTGTTACTTAAATAATAACAGGTAGATATCACAAAATTGTAATCTACAATAAGGTGGATGAAGCTCTGTACTCCTAGCTTTTTTTTTTTTTTTTAAGGGTGGGAAATCATCAAATGACTCCTCCCGCTCTGGGTGAAGCAAGAGGGAGTGCCAGACTCTTACTGACTAAAACCCATCCGTGTTCCTCCTGGTGCCCTTTGCGTTCTAAGGCTACGGCACCTCTTTCGAACAGATTCCGCAGCCCCAGCAGGCACCTGCCCTAGCGGGCCCCGTCTTCCACGCTGACATCTCTTTGAGGCGCGCTGGAATCGCAGCGCGCCGCCGACCCGGGCCTAGTTCTGATCAGACGGCGAGCCACCCACTGCTCGCCGTCCGCAGGCCCGCGCCTACGGCGGCCGGGAATCGTCCTGCGACTCCCGACGCCTGGGGCGTCTTCTTCTGTTGCGGCGACTGGGACGTGAGGTTTCCCTCTCTCTCACACGTTCGGCCTCCTCCTTTGCTAACATTACTGCTTCGCAGAAGGAGGTGACCGCTTCCCATGCCTCCTCGCTTCGGACCAAAGATTGAACCAAGGCCGGTCGCGAAAGGTCGCCGCCACCGATCGCCTCGACGAGGACCCGGCGGTGCTCCGCCCAAGCAGGGCAGACCTCCACCGTATGCTCCACCGTGTCCTCCGGGCGATCCTCGCAGTGATGACACCCGGGCGCGTCCTCCCGCTAGCCGCTAGCTAGGCTACAAAATAGCCTGTGTTTAGGAGACACAAAGTTTTGATGTGATAATGTGTGGCCAAAAAATACAAAAAACTTCCTACGTGTTGAAATGATTTCATAATCATGGATTGAATCCGGGCCGGCCTTAACCATATAAGCGCCACGGGCGAGGCATGCATTTGGCGCCCGTTAATATTTCGATGTAATGAAAATAACTTAAGTATTTAGAAAAAACCTTTACACCCCACACCGATAGCTTCACCCCACCCACCCATCAGTACTTTTACTATGTTGTTTGAACACCGTTCCCTACAATTATATGCCAAAATTCGTTTATACACGAATTATTTTCTCTTTTTGCCAGTTTTTGGTGAGCTATAATTTAAGTTTAGAACGCACAGATACGCAGCAATATCTCGGGATATACTTCTTGAAGACTGTGCTTTTTAATAAAGTTTTGGATTTCGATAGGTATTGCCTGAATGTCTTCGAGATTATGTTGCCGACCTAAAATTTCATAGTATAAAAAATCACCACCACAGTCTGAGGTTTTCTTTGTATCGAAAGAAATAGGTGCTCTAAACTACGCGCAGCTACCTGTCGCCCCTGTTTGACCCAGCGACCTCCAGTTACCAGCGCTTCGGGCGGCCGCCCGCGTCACCAGGCTCTAAAGCCGCTACTGGATTTAATGATTGTTAGCCTCTGAGATATATAAGTTTCCAAACAACCTTTAAGGGTGCTATTACAAAATCGAGCGCTTGCCCCGGACTAAAACTACAAACCACGTTTCCCGAGATTTATAGTGATTGTAGCGCTGTATACAACAATTGCTTAAAAATATGAGTTTCCTTATAGACCAATTTTTTTTCATGCATTTTAACAATACATCCATTATTAAATAATTTTTATTTTTTCATAGATAAAAATTATAGTTTCGTACGGAAAATTTACAATAATTCTCAGTTTTACAGAATTAGTTTTGGTGTATTGTTAAAGTAAACGAAATAGAGGCATGAAATCAAAATATAAATTTTAATTCTATCTTACAGGAACAAAATATTTTAAGAAGTGACAAGCAATATTTTTCTTTAGTTAGTGACTATTCCAACCATGGAGGTTTCATAGCTTCACCTTCTTAGAGGTTTATTATTCAAACTCTAACATGTATTAGTGCATGAATCGTAATAAATTGATTTGATCATTCCAAAGTAGAAGTAGAAGTTGTATCATGGACATTTTTAAAAATGATTAAATTATTATATCTTCGGTGTACCAAAGTATCAAAAGATTCCCAAAAGCGTAATTTTATAAAACACCCTTTGCGGAGACAAGGAATTTACTGATGTACGTGAACAAATTTATATATTTATTTAGAACACTCCCAAGATCAACTATTCAACTTTCTTGGGCGTATTTTTGTTTTCTTTTTTTTTGTGCTAAATCTAAAGCATAATCAGACATCAAAACTCGAATCAAACGCTCAAATTCAAGAAAAATTGTGACAGCGCTCTTAAGAAGTAGCAAGCCCTTATCGCTTTATCAACCGTATCAAAAAGTGGTATTGAATGTAAAAAATAATAATAAGGGGCCGAAAATAAGACGAGGTGGTCGGCATACTGCGGTAGAGGTCTGAATTCCGCGTTCACACATTCGCACACTCAAGGATTTGAATATTTTACAATTAATGCCTTTCAAGAATATATGAAGGCTGGATACTGATTTTATATAAAAACTAGTTGACCCGCGCAACTTCGTCTGCTCCACTCCTATTGGTGGCTATCAAACACCGAAAGATTTATTCAAATCCTGAGATTAGCGCGTTCAAGCAAAAACACAATCTTTTCAGCTTTATATATCAGTAAAATAAAGATTGGCAAATGTTTTATTTACTTAAAGTTAATAAATTAATCCAATGTCCCATCCACGGACATCTCGGTGGGAGCTTGGTTTCCATCTGCAAATTTTGTTTGAATTTGGATTGCATCTGCCGTCTACACGGATGGCAACAAGCAAGGTCACCTTGGATCTTAGACACTGACCTCTAATAAATAAATGACACATACGAAAGCCAGTAGATTTTGTGCCGTTTTGAAGCGCTCCTCACGAGTGTCTCGGCTACTAAATTTGACACATTGACACATACGTCTCTTATAAATAGGGATGTAAATGTTCCACATCGATAACATGTCGATATTTTTCTTCCGATAGTGAGTTTTTAGTCGAAATCTTTCACCAGAATTAATTACAAAAGTACTATGAGATTTACTACTAGAAATTTTGTTTCAAGATTTGGAACTTTACTGACGGATAATTTTGCGAGCCCGTTTCATATTCTTGTAAAACATAATGAATATGTTTTACAAGAATATGAATATGTTCTGCCTAGCCTTTTCCCAACTATATTGGGGTCGGCTTCCAGTCAAACCATATAGAATGCCATAAAACTGGTGAAAAAGTGCGGAATTTTATCACGTCAAAAATTATTTGGGCTCGCCAATGATTCAAAATACAATTTCATTGTGTTTTTTTCCTTCAGGTCAGTAGATATAGCTCACGAAGAATACAAATCCCATTTGAAGAGAGGTTACAGCCAAATTGCAATAGCTCACTAGTTTTTGGTTCATATCTACACTTATATATAATATAATATTATAAAGAGGAAAGATTTGTTTGTTTGTTTATTTGTATGTTTGTTTATTTGAATTGAATAGGCTCCGAAACTCCTGAATCGATTTAAAAAAATCTTTCACTATTATAATCCTGCATTACCTCTGATGAACATAGACTATATAGCATGTTTTCAAAAAAGTTAGGGATCTGTATGAAAACTTCGATAATGTAACCCAAGGTGTGAAAAAAATACCGGAAAAAAAGCCTTATAATGCATACGCTGCGGAAACCATTGACAATGGAGCAAAGTGATGTACTACAGTTTTATAGAAGACATCAATGTCTACAAAAAAGTTCGTGAGGGTAATTATATGTCTAACTATTATGGTTAAGTCAGAATGACCGCTTTTTGTTCAAATTATTCATCAAAGCCCGGGTAGAAATCCTTATTCATTTAAATGGTTTGATAGGTTAGTTATGTACATGTGAATTACACTTTAAATTATTTAAATCGGACCTGTCATTTAAAAGTAATGATGGGTATATAAATACTCTAAGTAAAAAAAATGTTGCAGTCGGTGCGAACTGCCGTCGTCGAACGTTTAGTAGTAGTAGCTTACACGGAGTGGTGAAGTTCGTGGAGAACTAAATAAACCCGCGCGGACGAACAGTGCTTTCCGATTTTTAGCCTCCGTCCCGGCCGTGTCCCATCAGGGATTCAAAATCACTTTCTGTCTCATCTGCTTCCTCTTATTTATCTTCATCTAGTGCTATTGCAATCATTGCCAATTCCTCTGTTAAACAATAAAATCGAGTATCAGCCACCGAAACAGATTATTCCGATTTTCTTGATGTGTGTGAACACTGAAAGAAAAACTCGGATCTCTGATAGCCCTGTCGCCCCTGACGCCCCTGACCCGGACGTGTGTGGACACGGATCACGGACGGTCCGTTCCTTACGGGAACTCGGATCGCCTTGACATGGAACTCGGATAGCCCGGACACACCTGACACGGATGTGTGTGGATGGCACATAAGTAACAGTTCAAAAACATTCCAGAATGGCGCTAGCATAGCAGCAGGGTATGGTATGCATATTATGAGTGAAGCAGTTGTAGACGTTTTGAAGTGTGTCATAAACCATTTTCTTATCTTACCAATGTATTTATTTCTATTTTATATGAAACAAAGTTGGGTTTGTTCGAACACTTTCTTATAAACTCGAGAACGGCTGGACCGATACAAAGTTTTTATGTTTTTGGGTTAGTCTTCATTCGGATTAGCATAGTAAGTCAAAATTTTTATTCCAATTATCCATTAAACGGCACTTTTTAACGCCATTCACATTTCAAATAATCAAATAATTAGGTGAATATGACGTATGCCACCATTTAATTACTATCCCCAGTTTGTCTGTCATGCATGCGGTTTTTCGACATTTATTTGTAGTGGCATTCTAATAAAGTCACAGATCCATCAATATAATTATAACTTATTAAAAATATATAATGTAATTATGAAAGAAATATTGACTTAAAAAACCGCTCACGAGCGAGTCGGACTCGCGCACCGAGAGTTCCGTTCTAATTAGTAGGTACGTATTATAAACTAGCTGACCGGGCAAACATTTTTTTGCCATATAAAATTAAAATAAAATTGCTTACGACCTATTCTCAGACCTTCCAAATATACACAAAAAAAAAATCATAAAAATTGTTCTAGCCGTTTCGGAGGAGTTCGATACCAAACACCGCGACATGAGATTTTGCATATATGACTAGCTTTTGCCCGCGACTTCGTACGCGCTTATACCGTTTTTTTCCGATCCAGTAGGAATTTTGGGAAATTCTCTCCCCTACACTCCCCAAGGAACCTACATGCCAAATTTCAGCTTTCTAAGGCTAGTAGTTTCAGCGTTGCGTTGTCTGGCAACCACTTAGTAACGGAGATTTTTTTTTGTATTAGGATTACAGTTTAACCGGTTTCATAGAATATTGTGTAAGAATAATCAATTTTTAAATAGATATTTAGTATGTACTGAATGAGGAGACTGAATTAATGAGAAGCTAGTAGCTAAGTAATAACAGTCGCACGGGTCCATCGACCCGCATGTGTCAATGGTCACCCATCCTCAGACCGACCTCGGCAAGTGTTGCTTAACCTAGAAGATCGACCCGTGTGACTGGTATTTCCTAATGAAATACATTTGTTTTTTTTGCCCTGGGAAAAAATGCATTACGCATACCCTCCCATCGGGGGAACGGGAGGGGTATGTGGGACTCCCTGGGCTGACCCAGTATACCCTCTAAAGTAACCCAGCGTCATTCCCACATCGTCTGAGTGGAGAGGGACTGTGAGATCGGCGCAGTCTTGGCGTCCAGTCCTCCTCCGACGACCGCCCGCCTACAACGGCGGGCCCCTCACGTCCTCCCCGTGGGTGGGGGGAGGGCCGGAAATGACCGGCGAAGGTGGTGTGGAGTGCAATGCGGGCGGATCTCCGCAGTCAGACTGGGGCGCGGCGCAGACCAAGCCGGGCACACCTCGAGGGTGTGCTGAGCCGTGTCCTCCACCGCGCCGCAGTCATGGCACGCCGGTGTCTCTTCCCTCCCGATCCGGTGCAGGTGCTTGCTGAAACAGCCGTGGAATGACACCAATGCACCAGACGGAATGAAAGGAAACCGTGGGAAATGTCCAGGGTTCGGCGGCCAAAGGCGGCGAGGTCCTCCGTCCAAAGGAAGATGATGGCGTCCCTCGCCTCCCGCTCCTCCGCGACGGGGCGTTCATCTAGAGCCTTTCGCCGCGCCGCCCACTCGTACACTCTGGCGAGCACCCACCCCTCCAACTCCCAAGGAGGGGTGCCGGCCAGAGCACACGCCGCCGAAAAGCCCACCGAGCGGTAGGCCCTCGCCTCCCGCAGTGCAATGGCCCTTTAGGGCCTGCACATCACTGTCGCATTCTCCCTCCTGCGGAAGGAGTCCGTCCAGATGGGGGCCCCGTACAGGGCCATGCTCCGCAGGATGCCAGCATATAGGCGCCGGCATCGTTCGTTGGGCCCTCCCAGGTTCGGGAGGAGCCAGGGGAGGGCGTCCGCAGCCCTCAGCAGGAGCGTCGACAGCCCACTGAAGTGCGGGCCGAAGCGACACCTGTTGTCCAACACCAGGCCCAGATATTTCATCTGGGCCTGATGGTCACCCATCCATGGACCAACCTCGGGAAGCGTAGCTAAACCTTGATGGTCGAATGTCGACCCGTGTGAAGATTTATCGACTAACAATACAGATTGTACAAAAAAATGTATATCGAACTCAGAAGCTCATAACTGTTACGATAAATAATGATTATATACTAAAATGTTCGCTTAAATTACTTTCTTCAATCCTAAATGTGGTCTTGGACGACCGAGCATGGCAGCAAGCCACACTTCCCATTCGCATGGGTGGACTCGGCGTCCGCAAAATCACAAGTATTAGTTTACCGGCCTTCCTCTCCTCGGTCCACAGTACTGATACATTAACCAGGAATATTCTATCATCCTCACTGGTTAATTTTGAGGTACCGTGTTTGACCGATGCGTTGAATGCTTGGAAAATGGCTTGTCCGGATGGGATAAGCCGCTCTGCAGTATTATACGGAATAACTTGACTCATACATCATCGAAAACTGCTGAGCGCGCGCGTCTGTTAGCTGTTGGAGAGTGGGAGTCGGGTTTGTGGATTCAAGCACTCCCGTCATCCACCATAGGTACTATGATGGATGACGCATCGTTTCGGATCGCGGTCTGTCTCCGCTTAGGCGCACCTTGTGTTGCTCCGCATCGGTGTCACTGCGGAGTACCTGTCGGCAGTCTCGGGCACCATGGCCTTTCCTGCTGCAAGAGCGCAGGCCGCATAGCACGACATGCTAGCATCAATGTCATTATTCGTCGAGCTCTTGTCACCGACGGCGTATCCAGTATTAGAACCTAATACGTGCTTGATACGTGACGATGGGAAGAGACCAGATGGTATGACGTTGGTGCCGTGGAAGGTGGGTAGGCCTCTGGTGTGGGACGCAACATGTGTCGACACCCTTGCGCCATCACATGTTCCAAGTACGGCAAGCTGTGCCGGCGCTGCTGCTGCGGCTGCTGAGGCCCTCAAGCGGCGCAAATACTGGAACCTTATTTGTAATTACAGTTTTGAGCCGTTTGGGGTCGAAACGCTAGGGTCATGGGGTCCGAGTGCGCGTCTCCTTTTTAAGGACATTTCTCGCCGACTGGTCGACACTTTGCGTGACCAGAGGGCTGGCTCGTTCTTAGCTCAAAGAGTTAGCATTGCCATTCAACGTGGCGATGCTGCCAGTCTTCTGGGCACATTTCCGGATGATAGCGATGCGGAGGAATTTTTCGACGCCTGATCGTATTTGGTTTTGTATATTCGTAATGTATACAGTTATTTTTATTAGTTATTTTGAAATATATTAATGTATATTTGCTATCATATATTGAAGAGTTCCGTCCGTTGCCTACCTTGTTCTTCGTCAGATCTTCACCAAATTGAAAATACTCTTCTGAACAAAAACAGAATCATCCAAATCTGCTGAAAATTCTCGAAAATATCGCTGAACAAACATTTCATGGGACCTCATGTTCAGATCCTAATTTATACCTTCCATCATCAGCTCAGCAACATGAGATGATGATTGCCAGGCACAAATATCTGAGTTGCGTTAGAAAGTTATTGAAAGACATTGTATGCGCCTATAAAATTTGAGGGTTGCCCAGGATCCCATGAAGATCCTATCATTAGATTCTGGCTTGGTGACAATGGGACCAATCGAAAAGTATACCATTTCAGATGAAACAAGAATTTTTCAAATCGGTTCATAAATGACGGAGTTATGAGGTCCTTTTTTTGAAGTCGGTTAAAAAAACAGAGTAAAAAGAAAACATTAAACTAGTTTAACCAGGGAATTCATGTCATTTATAAGAAGGCGTTCGGAGTTTTCGTTTTTCTTTGCAAAAATGCGACCATTACGCACCCAAACAAACTTGTACTTTTTTTCCTTGGCCGCAATCCGCGTAGCTTGATGTAAAGATTATTTACACAAACAACATTGCGTATTATTTTTATTAGGTAATTAAGAGTATTTTTTAGTGTACCAAAAAATAAAACGAATTAATTGTTCATTCATTCGCGCATTTAAGGTGGATGCTCCAGGGTAGCCCGCGAAATTCAAATATTTTTATGTTTTTTGCAATTTGCCGGTCAGTGTGAAGCTGTATGTGAACATTTCAGAAATAATCATTCTTTCGAACTACATGAACTTAGAGGGCTATATTGATGATTAAAATGGTTATAATTCTTTAGATAAATACGCGTTACGGTCGCGGATCGCATTTGGTCCACATACAGCTTCACACTGACCGGCAAATTGCAAAAAACATAAAAATATTTGAATTTCGCGGGCTACCCTGGAGCATTCACCTTAAAATGATATTCTATTCATTGTTCGCGTAAATTATGTATCAAGTCACTAGAGTGATTGTCAAATTTTTGTAGTGTGCTACATGTGTTTCCCTCACCCCGCAGAAAGAAGCAGAAAAATTTCCTCCCTCCATATGCTAAATGCTCTAAGTCAAGTTCGTATCTACATTAGATAGGTTGGCAGGGGTTGGCTACAACATTTCGATACTTTTCGTCTCTTTGTCATGACGTTGATGTTTGTCATCTTACTGGGGCACATAATATTGATAGGGATCCCTTCTTTTCAATTATGTTGTTATTAGAGGGTAGTGGGTCCGAGGGGATCCACATGCCAGCGGAGAGGACCGACTTACAATTAAAACTAGTTAACCTAAGATATGCGGAAAAAAAATATTATTATGGAAAAAAATAAATGCCAAAATCGTTATGCCAAAGTATATTAGCCAACCGAGAGGACGATCAATAGATAATATTAGGGATGTATGTGTGTGGTCTGTCCCATTTCTCTTGCGACTATAATAGCCAAGGTTTTGGAGAGTATGCTTGATTCTGGCTTAAGTAAATACATACATCTTCATGATGCACAGTTCGGGTTTCGATCCGGACTATCAACTGAAAGTGCTATTTTAAGTCTCAAGCATACCGTTCAATATTATAAAGATCGCGGTACGCCGGTGTACGCCTGTTTCCTTGATCTTTCCAAGGCATTCGATCTTGTCTCATACGATGTGCTCTGGAAGAAGATGGGAGACAGGGGTATACCCGCGGAAATATGTGGGTTATTCCAGTTTTGGTATGGTAACCAAGTCAATCAGGTGAAATGGGATGATACCGTTTATGAGCCGTATAGGTTGGAGTGCGGGGTGAGACAGAGTGGTCTGACATCTCCCAGGCTCTTTAACCTGTACGTGGATGACCTAATAGTCGCACTCAGCAGCATGCGTGTCGGATGCAGTGTTGATGGGGTTACATCATCAACACTGCATCACACAACATCATCTTTAGAACGCTGGTTGATAGGTGGGACTCTCCAATCTTGGGGCGGTGAATACGACTGCTTGCAGTCAGACAAGTAGACATTCCCCGGGATCGGCGTGCCCCATGCAGGCTCATAATGCAAATATTACTAACACTAGTTTGCAACTGTTACTAACAAATTATGGAAGAAAATCTGCAATAAATGTTTTTTTTTTTATTATAATGTTAGAATTAACAACATCAGCTATGCTGATGACATGGTGCTGCTGGGTCCATCGGCGGGAGCAATCAGAGAGATGCTTAAGACGTGTGAGGCCTACGCTGCCGCACATGGATTAAAATATAATGTTAAGAAATGTGAATAAAAAAAAGAAAGGTCTTTGAGGTCACCGGCGAACGCCCTGGAGAAGGACCTGAGTTGCTGGTGAACGGGTCACCCATTAATAGGGTGACAACTTTTAAGTACCTAGGGCACTGTCTTGCCGCTGACCTCATGGACGATGTGGACATAGAGAGGGAGCGCAGGGCTCTAGCGGTCCGTAGCAATATGTTGTCCCGTAGATTTGCACGGTGTAAGGACCAAGTAAAAGTAACACTTTTCAAGGCTTATTGCCAAAGTTTGTACACGGGCAGTCTATGGGTCAATTATGCTAAGAGATCGCTGGATGTCCTACGCATCCAATATAACAATGCTTTCAGGATGTTGTTGAGGCTACCTCGTTACTGTAGGGCATCGGAAATGTTTGCGCAAGCCCGTACCGACGGCTTCTTTGCAGTTATACGCAAAAAATCTGCGTCGCTACTGAGGAGAGTGAGAGATAGTCAAAACAGCTTCCTGAAAACTGTAGCCGAGAATTTCGGCTCTTCGATTGTGCAGCAGTTTGTGCAGAGGTTAATTTTACTAACACTAGACAATAAGTTATTTTTAAATGTTTTACTAACACAATATGGATTTTAGTCCGAAATAAAGATATTATTATTATTATATCGTTTTATCTATATACTTATATATAAAGCTGAAGAGTTTGTTTGTTTGCTTGAACGCGCTAATCTCAGGAACTACTGGTCCGATTTGAAAAATTCTTTCAGTGTCAGATAGCCCATTTATCCAGGAAAACTATAGGCTATATATCCTCACGCTAAGGAGAGAATAGGAGCGGAACAGTAATGAAAATTGTGACGCAGACGAAGTTGCGCGAGTCAACTAGTGTTGTCATAATTATTTTTATATCATAAAAATAAACTTAAAAAAAACATTACTATATTTTCATACAAAATAATTCTACCCCTGTTTTAAAATCGCATTGACCTACTCCTGTTCGAAAATCGCATCATTTTCGTTTTTTTGTAATCTTACTTCTATTTATTTGAAAATCTAGATAGGTTTTCATACACCTATAAAAAAAACTCTCCTACCCCTGTTTGAAAATCTCTTCATTTTATTTTTTGCTGTTCAGATGTGATGTACGGGTTGTACCTGCACTGTGGTCTTGAAATATTTGTACTAAAATTGCATGTTTTTTATTTATTTATATCTGTTGATTTTGTTTATGTTATTGTTAGGCAACATCAGGCAACATGCCTTTGTGTCGTGTTCTTCCATTAGTAAATATTATCATCATGTGAATTGTGAAATAACATTTCAAATAAATGCAATAGTACTTGCTCTGTAATCCAAATTAGGAAAGGGCCTATTGTAGCGCTCTTTTTCAAGTGTTACTAAACTATTTTAACAGCTAAAACTTTGTCTACAATAAGATTGTGTACCAAGTTTTGTAATAAACTACTATCCTTAGCTTACAGAGTTTCCGCAACTAACGTGTAAACATACCTACTCAATTTTTTTTTATCGGCGACCGGGTCATCTACCTGAGGCATATTTTTGTAAAGCTTGTCTTTTGAAAGGAGTAACAAAAGTATGCCAAGTTATATTAGGTCCTTAAATAGGGAACACGCGATATTTCTGTTTTTGCTTCCATTATAAAGAATTCAGTCTAGAATAGGCGGCCACACAAATAAAAAATGAAAACGCTTTAATATTTTGCTAAAATTGCGATTTTAAACAGACAGTTTAAATTTTCAAGCCAAAACGGACAACGACGTCACTCATGTCTGTCACTGGTCAAGAACTGTCATACTTAATTCAAAGCCATAGAGAAAGACCCCAGTGCTTCCAGAACTTACTTATTTTCTCAGTAACAAAATGTGTCGAATAGAATAGTGTTAGTATGTAGGTACTTTGAACATTCGCTTACCTGCTAGTCTGATTGACGTGATCGCTATCTCCACTTAGAATTGAGATCCTATTCACACGTATCTTTTGGACATAGTTTATTTACTAAGTATAAAAAATAACTGCAAAAATACCTCCTATACACTTATGAAATATGTCATACCTACATACATCACTAAAAAAAATTGCCCATTGGGTGGAGCTAGCAGATACTTATTATGTGTACGTTGAAATTACACTGGCCACTACTCTAATCAAATATTTTGATACCACGAAATAAGTAACGTCTGGGAGCCCTGGGATCTTGGACTATAAACTAACACGAGTGACGTCACCAGACGCTGATTGGTGTATAAGTTCCGTTTCACGTTACTTTGTAATTATTGTTAAAAATCAATAACTGGAATAACAACGTTGCACTGGCCCTTCTCTTATGCTTTTTTACATTTTAGTCACAAAATACTGATAAATATTAAATCTGCATCTTCCCTATTGTATGCAAATAGATAGGGAACCTATTGATAGCCACTTTAGAGATTGCTGGTTGAACTGAAACTAAATGTTTTTCTGCATTTTTAATAACATACAAGTTTTGTCAGTCGCCTTATTTGATGAAGTAATAAAAATCACAACTGATGATTTCGTTAAGCAACTCATGGCCATAGAACACAATAAAAGAATTAAATCTAAAACAGAGTACCTATCAGACTAGAAAATTAGTATAATAAATTCTGATTTTAGTTCTGCTTATGACTAATAATTACATTGTAATGCACTTTATAATTTATCCCAAAAGATTTTTATTATTTACAATAATAATTCAAGTATCAAAACAAGTTTTAGCGTAGTATATCAGTGTGGACACCAGAAAGATTTTAAAATTTGCCGCCTTTTTCAGGGGACACGACTCGCTTGACAAGTCCATAGAACAGTAACACTGTCAAGAGTGTCAAAAGCACAGCACAGTGACAGAAGCCTAAGCCTAGCGGTCAAAAGTCAATCAATCAATGTCATTAACACGTTGGTTTGTTTGTACCTATGCGATTTTTTCTAATGTATTAGTATTGTTTGTCTTAATTGTGTAAGTGTAAGCGGTTAGTGAGGATTATTAAAAAAATTCTTTCAACATTTAACTGAAAACACTGGTCAGTGTCATCCTGTTTTGGTTTGAACAATCTCTGCAATTACTGTCAGTACATACACATTGTACAAAATGAAGTACTTGCAAATGCATAGCAGCAATGCAGTTGCAGTTCACTCACTTACTTGGTACCTTAAGTACATCGGTGTACCATTGGCAGTTGGCGCAACAATGTGCAAATTATTCAATTGCATTGCTACTAAAAGACGAAGAGCTGCATTACAAGGAAAGGTATTGTGCCAATTAACTATTATTTAAGAAACTGTTTGTTTCTATTTAACTATTGATAAGTGACGGGCCATAGCATGCTGTGCCATAGATTTGACCTCTAAATATCATCATGTGTACAAAACTGCTGTTCTTTTGTCTGAGTTACCCCATCAAGTAAGTAATAATTTGTAACAATTTTTTTCAGGTTGTGGTAATAACTGGCGCAAGTTCTGGAATAGGAGAAGCATTGGCACATGCATTCTATGAGCAAGGAAGCCAAGTAGTTCTAGCTTCCCGCAGAAAAACTGAATTGGAGAGGGTGAAAAATGACCTGATGTCAAAGAATCTGGTATGCATAAATTTGTTTAAGTTTTAAGATTTATTGCAGAATGCATTATTCATGTACCTAGTAGATTTGTATTTAATTAAATTGTTAAATATAAAAAAAAAACCTTCTTTTTCAAAAGAGGCTCAGACTAGTAGCAGATTAGGAGTAAAAGAAATTAAAGCAATACACATGTTGCCCTGAAAAGTTTGTGACAGCATTGCTAGTAATTTTTTTTATACATATTTTTCTAAACTTATACAAAGATTTTCACTTTTAGTTTTAATACCAGTCAAAAACATTGATGGTAATATTTTAAAACATTTATGTTTCAGAATACTGCAACTCTGGAACCACTTATATTGGTGCTTGACCTTGCTAAATTTGAAGAATTGGAATCATTTGTTCAAAATGTTTATGATGCTTGTGGCCATATTGACATTTTGATAAACAATGGTGGCATCTCTCATCGCGGTTCTATATTGAACACAAAGATGGATGTATTCAAGAGTATTATGGCCATTAACTATTTTGGGTCTGTTGCTTTAACTAAAGGTAAATAATTAAAAATATTTTGTGTCATTCAAGTAAAGCAGTTGAAAAATTCTCTTATACATAATATATTTCAAGTAATGTATTGTAATGGGTTTCCATTTAGAATAAGCTGCACCCAGAATCTTAGCAGAACAGTTATGTCTCATCTGAATGAAAAGTTCTTAAACTAAATAGATTTAGGGGAACCTTATTCAAGATCTTTCATAAAATGCCATTCAGTGACATATTACTTTTTTCATTTACATATTTTTAATTTTCAGAATGCCTACCAAAAATGGTACAGCGCAAAGTGGGTCACATTGTGTTTGTGAGTTCAGTTCAAGGACTCATTGCAATACCAGAGCGGTCTGCTTATGCAGCAGCCAAACATGCAATGCAAGCTTTTGGTGATTCTCTTCGTGCTGAAATGCATCAGCACAATGTCAATGTAACAGTTGTCAGTCCTGGGTACATAAAGACTGCTATATCTCTAAATGCCTATACTGGTTCCGGAGAACCACATGGAGGTGAAACAATTTTCAGAGACAACTGATCATCAAACATTCTTCTAAATACTACAACAAAGGACTTTCTCTTTCAGTAATGGATACCAGTACTGCTGCCGGATTTACGCCCGAGTATACTGCAAACAAAATACTTGATGGAGTGGTAAACAAAGAAAAGGATCTGATTATTAGTCAGTTTGTGCCAAACTTAGGAATAACTTTGAGGCATTCTGCACCATCTTTATATCACTGGGTTATGGCCAGAAGGGCAAATAAGACGTCTTAAGTAAATAGTTTAATTTTCCAGCTATGTAAGCATGACATATTTTTTAAACTTGTATTTAACTTAATTTTAAGAGATAAAGATATGATAGAACTAAAAAGAGGGCTGTGAAGAGTTTTCAATCTGGACTTTCTTTAATGCTCATAGCTAGTACTTATTGATTCACATTCACAATTACTATGGTGGATGCCAGATAAACATGCAATAAAGTAAATTGACCTTTCCCTGATATCCCTTCTAAATACTCAAATAATAAATTATGAACCGTTTTTCATTTCTAGATAATCTAAGGGATCACAATAAAAGTTGATTCAGGACAGCTTTGTCATTATTTCTGTTTTTGATTTAAGAAAGCTAATAATTGCATGGGTATCTAACGTCTACCACAGTGTCATCCAGTCTAATTGAGTTTGGGTAGGGAACACCCAAATACTCCGAAATATTTTTTTTTCAGAACTTCGATGTTCCGATTTTCAAAAATCCGAATTTCATAATATCTAAGAATTATAATGTCCATTCACGAAATTTATTTTACTGAAAGTTGTAAATGCGATTTGTTTTCCGATTTTCATACATTCGAAGATTAAAATTTAAAAAAACCACGCCAAAAAATAAGTTTAAAAAGTAAAAAATAATACGTTTTGATCCATTATATAGTTACGATTCTTTGGGCCAAGCGTCTTCCCCTCAGACCTCAAATTTTTGTATTTGTGAAGTATCTATATTATTAGCGGTCCCCCGACGCGATGACGCTTGCCCCAAAGAATCGTACCTATATTAAATTAAATGCATCAATATGTATTGTATTAAATTAATTTTTTTTCGGGGTTTTTTTTTTTAATTTTTCAATTTAAACTTTATTTCATGCTTTTTAAACTTTACCAAATAGGTAGGTACTACTAGAAAACCTATGATCTCATCTTCTTCCAGCCTTTATCCCTTATCACTTGGGGTCGGCGCAACACCTTTTTTACTTCCCTTCTGTCCTAACAGCCGTCCCGCTATCACCAACTCCCTTTTCTTTCATATTGCTCCTCACACAATACATCCATCTTTTTTTTGGCCTTCCTCTAACTTTCCATCCATCCACATATTATGAACTAAACTCACCTAAACGGCACTACATCCTACATCGTATACCAATCAGTATACGATATCATATTGGTAGAACGAGTGAAAGTAGCATAGCATCTCTCACTAACGTATTCACTCATTTCTCGTTTCTGCTTCATCATCAGATCCTAATCACAATCTATTTATTACCTATTATTGGAAGGTATGCTGTAAGTAAGGGAGGAGTTAAGATTACTGATCTAAATTTAATCTGTTCATTGAAACCTTTCCAGTGAGTTCAAACACAATACCTCTGCTGTAATTTAGTGAGGAGTTGGGTACTCTGCAGACCTCAGGTTATGCTACAGCATCAGGTCAATATAACCATGTTCTTGCAATGTCATTAAAGTAACAGAATACCAAATTTCGCATCGATCAGACCCGTAAAAGCTGATTAAATGCCTTCATCAACTAGAAAAGAGATAATGATCTTCAAACGGCTCTACCGATTTTGATAAAACTTACATCGCTAGAAAACCTGCTTTAAAATAAAAAAAAACCGCATCCAAATCGGTTCACCCGTTTAAGATCTACGGTGCCACAGACAGACACACATAGCGTTCAAACTTATAACACCCCTCTTTTTTGGTCGGGGGTTAAAAATGTTCGATGGGTTCTCGGTCCGAAAAACGACAATCCGAGGTTCCCTCTATTTGGCAGAATCTAGATGCTCCGAAATTTATTTGGCATAACCTTATAAACGAATATTTTTAAGCAAAACTAATTAAAATTAATAATTGTGTTGAACAGTCAATATGTTGTGCTACAAAAGTGACGGAACGAATCGCTGTAAAACCGACTCCACGTAGTCTTGTCTGCCCTACCCCTAGAATGTTATTAAATCCCGCGTAGCGTAGTGAGCGTTAAAACCATCTGCTAAGATAAGTTCGCGAGGAACCGCCGGAGCCCAGAAGCGCCGGAGCCGTGACAGAAACCATGCCTGCTGCATATTGCATGTTTGCTTGCACGCTGCATGCATGCTGAATGCTTGCTTCATGGTTCCTGCATGCATGGTGTATGCTTGTTAGCATGTTTGCATAGTTTTTTTCTTTTAATGGAAAAACGCATGTCATCATAGAATCATAATATTAACCACACAGCTATCTTTCAAATTCTATTTTCTTCTTTATCGCTAACGTATTAGGTTCAAGGTTGATTGGGAAAATTGACAGTGAGGGGTAGCGTGATTTGCTTTCTGACTCTGCTAAAGTGGCCTATTTAGACTCCTGGACTCGATTTTATATGAAAAATATTGCTTGCAATTGAAAAATTCTACTACGTATATTTAGTACTAATTTGGACCTGTCCTGAAAAATTTGTACTTTTCATGGCGTAAACGAAATTTCACGAAAACACTGCTCTCGTCATTATAACGCGTTATAATGACGGGACCGGTGTTTTCGGTAAATTGGTACTAAATATACGTGGTAGAATGTTTCAATTACAAGATTTGGTCTCGTCATTATGACGTTTATACATTTATTCATATAAAATCGAGTCCAGAAGTCTAAATAGGCTACTTAAAAGGACACAAGGCGTTTTTATTTCGGAATTCTAATTAATAGGTACTTTAATAATCGGTATTCGTATTTTTGATGTTTCGAATTTTGTTACTCGGTATATTGGAAATCGGTATTTCGAGAATAGTAATTATAAACCTTAAGAATATTGGAATTTAGAAATTATAAAAATAGGATGAATGATAAATCGAAGTTATTATGTTAGGAATTTTGAACCATTCGGAATTATGAAAATCTGTATTTTGAAACTTGTATTTGTGACTGACGGAATAAAGTTTTTTGTATTTATGTAGTGTACCCGTTTGGGTTAATGCAATAGAAGGCAGGTTTTTTCATAGATGAATCAAATTAGTAGTTAACTGTGGTGAAGGTATATGTTATACAGGTGACAGCATATTTTGGGGATTAGTAAGTAGGTGTAATTATTTAATGAATAATTCATATTATATTTTTTATTAAAAGGTGAATATTGACATGTAGGTACTTTATACGGCAAGGGCAAAGTTTTAAAGGTAAAACCTCGGATGTTAACCTACCGAAAGTAATAATAAAATACAATTTAAATTTAATCATTGTTTTATTACATGATAACAGTGAGGATATTATATATCAGAGATCACTGTTAACTTGGCTTTGTAACAGAGGTTTAGTCTCAAAACATTCAAGTTGCAAAATAACTTATGGTTGCAAAACGTTCAAATCTCAAATTGCAAAATATCATAAACGCCATAATGACGAGACCAAATCTTTTAATTGAAAGATTCTACCACGTTTTTTAGTACCCATTTAGTACTATTTTGTACCTGTCCTGAAAATTTTTAACCTCACGCGACCCAAAAGAAATTTACGATATCACTGGTCCCGTCATTGTAACGCGTTATGTGATCTTAAAATAGTATTAAAGTAAAATTGAATTGAATGTTTGCCCATTAATCGTTGACTTTGTTTTCATTGTTTGTGATACTTGTTTTTGTATACGTCCTACTGTGTAAATATTTCGACACAAATGTATTTTGTTTATGAAATAAATAACTTAACTTGCAGGTAGGTTTGGGATCGTACAAATAATTGGAAATAGTTTTTGACGATCTAATCAAACTGAAAGTAATCATTTACTCATTTTTTGATCCAAAACTGCTTTGTTATTGGTCTGTGCGCTACTAGCGCCACTTTGACAGTTGTCGGCCCCATTACTCAAAATTGAAAAATTATTACCTTAGTCAATAATTTATTTTTAAGTAGGTAGTCGAAAAGAGCCACTTTGAAGTTTTCTGTTACTTGGATGAGCGAGACGGGAAGCGATGTAGATGTGGTGTGTGATATTATGATCTTCAAATTTCTTTATTGGCGCATATCATACCTTACAGGCAGAATGTTTTTTTGGTTTTCTAAAAATTTACCAGTAATGAAATAGAAATACATAATGAGTAGAATTTTAGCGTTGTTCGTCCTAGGGAGGAATCTTGACAGTACGACCTGTATATCTACATTATGAATGCTGAAATATAATTTAGTACCGAAGTTGTTTACTTAATTTTTTTTTGTAAGTAAAAACACTTATTTCCACCCTAACATTTTTTGTTGTAGGTATCTCATTAACTAATAAAAATCCTTCTTTCTTAAGACAATAGGTATGAATTGCGATAATTAGTGGTATAAAATAGTACAAATATTAAAAGAATTTTATTTCCATCTAAAAATACAATAAATGCGCTCATGGTCGTGCTACGCAGTATAATAGGAACGTTATGATCAGAGGTCGGAATTAGGTAGTTATTTATGAACTTAGTGATTTCATACATCGAAAGAATAATGGGGATATGCCTCAAATCACGAGATTAATTTTAAAGAGCAGAAAAATCCTTTTTTATTATATAAAAAAATATATTACTTTTACGCGACGTTGACAAATTTACATCAACGACATCGGATGTCCGAAGTTGCAAAAATCCATTGCGCACACGTGCGATGTTGCCATATTTGTAGATCACACAACATAGCTTGTGCAGCTTGCGCAGAACAACAGAAAACAATAGCGGAAATGCGGAGCACTCCCAAATTAGAAATCCCGGGAAGATCCATTTAACATCAACATTTCGATGCAAGTAAATAAATAACTACCTAATTCTAACCTTTGGTATGATGACTTGAATAGTAAAATTTAAAAAGTCAACCGTTAGTCATTCCACATTGTTTTATGTATACAAAAATATAATTTAGTATCTAAGTTGTTTGCCTACTTAAAGATTTTTTTTTTGTTAATGAAGGAGACTTATTTTGAAGGCATCTCATTAACTAATACAAAATCCTTTTTTCGAAGACTGGTTTGATTAGAACGATGTAATTCTTTGTAGTTTTGGAGTACAGTTCCCGTCACGCAAGTTTACCTCACCGAAGTACGTCGCAATTCATTGCGCAGGATGTCAATTTAGAAAAAACAGGACTGCGCATGCTCGTGGACCAAGATGCGCTTGCTCAATGCAATACTATTGTTGATGCGAAAAGTTTTACATGATGATATTGTTTTTAATTATTTATTTTTGTTTTTTCTTACCGGTTGATTTGTGTTCTTGTGGTGTATATGTTTGTTGTGTTGCTTTTTGATATTTTTATTGTTACTGGTAGTCTTTGGTACTTATTTATAGTATAATACGTATAAACAAAAAAATATTCTAGGAACGTAACACTTTTTTACCCGATTGCACCTGCGCGGTCGTCATTAAAACTTAACACTTCCAAGCGGTAAAGAACCATTGTGCGAACTGTACAGGCATGATCTCGTTATTATACCGCGTTATAATGACAGGACCAGTGTTATCGTGAAATTTCTTTTATGCCGTGTGAGGTAAAAAATTTTCAGGACAGGTACAAATTAGTACTAAATGGGTACTGTAGAATCTTTCAATTACAAGATTTGGTCCCGTCATTATGACGTTTATAAAATATCTACATTTCAAAACATTCAAGTTGCAAAATAATCAAGTCTCGAAAACATCCATGTTTCATAATATACAATTTTTTGTATGAATTATGGCATGTTTATGGTCTCCTGGTACTTGTGAACCTGAAGTACAAGGCTTGAGCGGCTCTGGATTAAACTTTCACGTTTATAATATTAGTAGGAATTAAAACTTGTGACTTTTAACACGTCAGGTACTACAAACTTGAAAGACAATAGAAGCGTTCTACATGTGGGACCCATGGGGCCTGATGAGTTAATATAATTAATATTTTTCACTTACACATCCCCTTATACAAAAAAAATATTATTATGAGACATGGATCTTTTGAGACTTGACTATTTTGCAACTTGGAGTTTTTGAGATTTGCATCTTATGAGATTTGAATGTTAATTGCACCCATGTGGTGATTTTGCAACTTGAATGTTTTGCGACTAAACAGTAACAGAATCCTTCATAAACCACTATCACATTTGATTAACTAAAAAGCATCCTTATATTACAAGAAAATATCTTTTGTACAGGCTTTTAAACTAATTCTACTCTCTATTAATAACTTTATAACATTTTTACACTGCATCCTACATCAAATTATATAATTACATTATTAGACTTTAGGCATAAAAACAACTTATTAGAAAGCACTAATATATTTTTATGCTTTTTCGATGGAGCATTGTGTGGCTTCCTAATTTAAGCTCAATGCCACTATTATGCTAGCTGCAGACTAAATCTTTACTTGAAGATGTTGTATAGTCTCCATAAGCATATAGCCATTGCTGTCACCGACACTGTTGTATGTAACATTATTTTCTTTTTATTGTCTGTGTGAACCAATACAACAGGTGATGCAGACGTAAGATCACTCAACATAGGTAATGTATTTAAATGTCTGCGGTTCTTTTCTTCTTGATATTTGCAACAGGGATCCCACTGCCATGATAGTGTGTAGCAACCTGCACAAAGCACTGACACAATGCCGAAGGGAGCACAGGCTAGTGAACTCCATGCAACACCTGAAATGACCAACGTTGAATTTATTTATAATTTTCAATTAGACAGTTTTTAATTAAAATGAAAAATAATATGAAGTGTTGTGTTGTGTGTATACAGTCTAAACTATGCAACTAACTTATCATGTAAACACAATTACAGGATGCACAGGTGTTGTTGTTAGATATCCTATTTACGTTATTCTTTCAGCAAACAAAATGCTAGCATTTAGAATTTTTTTCACAATGAGCAACGTTTAAGAATTGGAAATTTTATGAAGTGCACGAATTCACAAAAGATACACACCTGATGCAATGCTACAGAGTCCACTGTAAACAGAAACCTTATGCAAGAGGTTTCCTACATAAATCCAACGTGCCGTTTCTTCACCAAGAGGCTCTGGTTCTATCACAATAACGCTAACGCCGGCCTCCAGTGCTCTTTCCAGTTCCATTTCAAATTTGATGTGAGCATTTTCACTATCATAAACCTCTCTTATGATCGCGACACTGGATGGCTTTAGATCACTATAAACAAAGCCTGGTTATGTAATTATGATACTTATAATAAATCATATTAAGAGTTTCGTGAGCAATGGGTTATAATTCATGTGAGACTTGGTAATTTATCAAATAGAACTTAGATTTTTGTAATTTCATTTACTATTTACAAACCTGTCACTTTCATCACCCGCCATCTTATATATAGACAATAAAATAAATCTTTTATTTTGAGTATGCAGAGCACAGAACACTAACATTCATGCAGAGTAAGTATGCTAGGGTTCAAAAATTTACAACTTTATGGTTTGGTAAAGGCGAATGCTTTTATGTTTTACGTTCTTTGAAATGTAAGTGCACAGCTGAGCTCGGTATTCTATATTATTTTGATAGAATTAAGAGTGGTAACATAGAAATACACACTCTGTGACTTCAACTGTCTACCTATTAGACCGTGGACACGAACTCAGCGGGCAAAATTTCAACATTTTTTGACATACTACTCTGTCAAGAAAGTACCGGGAAAAGATCAATAATACACAAAATGTCTGTTATTCATCCAAATTTATTTTATCACCTTCAAAGTATGCTCCTTTAGAAACGATACACTTGCGCCAACGAATAATCCATTCATCAAAACATTTTTTAAACGCTGCTTCCGGAATTGAGTACAGTTCTCGCCGCGAATTCTCCTTTATGTCTTCTATCGATTGAAAACGGGTGCCACGAAGTGGTAATTTGAGTTTAGGAAAAAGAAAAAAGTCAGCAGGAGCCATATCTGGTGAATGTGGTGGTTGCTGGATAGTATTTGTTGAGTGTTTGGTTAAAAATTCGTTCACAATGATAGCCTTGTGCGAAGGCGCATTGTCGTGGTGCAAAATCCAAGAATTTTCTTTCCACAAATCTGGCCTTTTTCGTCGAATTTGCTCTCTTAAACGCCGCATAACGCTCAAATAATATTCTTTATTTACCGTTAGACCTTCCGGTAAGAATTCAGAGTGCACAACACCGCGATAGTCAAAGAAAACAGTCAACATGACTTTGACTTTTGATCGACTTTGGCGTGGTTTTTTCGGTTTCGGTTCAGTTGGAAGGCGCCACTCCAAAGCTTGTTGACTAGTTTGCATGTCAAACTCGTAAACCCACGTCTCGTCACCACGACAGTAACAATGCGTTTCATGAATGTTGGGTCCGAACTGACTCGTTCTAGCATGTCCTCAGCGACTTTCATGCGATTGAGTTTTTGGAGAAAATTCAGATCTTTTGGGACTAGCCGAGCAGCAACATGTTTCATACCCAAATGATTAGTTAAAATGGTACGGATCGACTCGTGAGATACAGAAAGTTCGGCGGCTATCTCTCTCAGAGTTGAATGGGGATTTTCAGTCACTATTTCCTTCACTTTTGCGATGTTAACTTCAGTTGCAGACGTTGACGGCCTACCAGAGCGAGGCAAATCTTCCATCACATCTCAACCGCTTTTGAAAGCTTTGAACCACTTATAAGCACGAGTTTTTGATAAAGTCGATTCACCGTAAGCCTTCTGTAACATTTTCAGTGACTCCGAACACGAAATTCCATTGGCGATGCAAAATTTAACACAAACTCTGTTCGATATTTTTGTCCATTATGAAATTCGCAATACTCACTATGTATGATATTACTAAAACCAGCACTGTATTTAATATAAATAACAGATGCAACTCAAACTCCGCGCCAAAATGGAAAACAGTTGTGCCAATCTAACAACTACAAAAAAATAAAAATTTGAATTTGGAACCATAAACAAATCATCCATTCCCGATACTTTTTTGACTGAATGTAAGTCGAAAATCATGCGACCTAAAATAAAAAAAAGAAACTATTTAAGAATGTGTAAACGGTGCTCTTTCATACAATACCCCACATGCCCTAGTAGCCCCACTTCGAATTTTTAATAATCCCTTTAGTCGCTGTTGCAAGAAAAACATTTTTTTTTTGTTTGTTCGGGTGGAGTGGAATCTTGCTACTCAATTTCGAAGCAGATATCTTCAATCGATTGAACTGAAATTAACACACTTTTTTGCAAAATAGTCGAACAAACATCTATAACTATTCCCAAGTTCATAGCATTAGTAGTTCTTCAGATATCCAGCTGTGACAGACAGACAGACTTGCTGTGAGTTAGGAATGGTAAAAAATTAACCCTTATTACCATAAGGGTTTATGGTAATAAGGGTTAATTTTTTACCATTTTGGTACGGAACCCTAAAAACTATTTAACGGATATACAGATAATTTTGTTCCAGTTGTGTGGCTCCCGGTGCGAAAATAGTAGTGTCACCCTAGAAAGATAACTAACTTTTGATAATTCAGGTGACTAATGGTGCGATTGGAGCCCACGGTTTCTGGCGGTCACCACTGGTGCCGCAGAACTTTTTTGTCATGAATGTTCTTGCAACACTGTTGTTTAGTGTTTGATGATACCTTATTGTTAAAACACATTTTGAGCAGAAAAGTCAATAAAATCAGATCTCCATTATATGAACATAAAGACACAACTGCTTCTACATTATTGGCAGTTTCCAATTAAGAAATATAAATAAAGACAAAAATATATTGAACTGTTTTGACATATCATGTACTTCATAAGGATGTGGCTTCTTGGATGTTTTATCGATAGAGTAAAAGTATAATCACATACATATTCTAGTTCGTTTTTAATACGTACAATGAAATAAAAACAATGTAAGTGTTCAGATTTTGGAAATTCAATCTGAATTTTTCGTACTGATTGCGCCATGCTGAACCTAGTAATTGGACTCAGATTTGTCTCAGTGATATAAGATTACAGAATATTAAAGCATGCCAAAAGAAGGAATTCTATACTCCTACTTTTCCCCAAATCAATATTGCATTATATTTGTCAAAAACCTTTTACTTAAGTATTACTATTATTATTTATTACTACTAAATTATTAATGATGTATTTTTTGCTATTTTTACAGGTTTCCTGCAGATATTGAGTTTAAAAGTAAATGGATAAAAGTTTGAGAAAAGACGATAATTGAAGGCCTATAGAGTTAACAAGGATATGTTCTGAACACTTTGAAGTATCTTGCTTTCGTGACAATATGAACGTCGAGTATAACATTCGCACGCAGTGCCAATAATATTTCAAAACAGCCAGCATCTCGCCAACCAGTAAGCATATTAACCCAAAATCATCAATCAATCAAACTTTTTTTATTTTTTGTTTAAGATGTTTTATAAATAGTAGTGATAAAGGATACTTTTTATCTTTTTATGTTAAGGAAATGCTAAAATTGTGTAGGATCTTCATAAACCAACCTGACGTCCATTTTGCTTTATTTCAGAAATTACCGTTAAAGAGGAAGCTTATAATTGCAGAAGAAGAGTTTGCTCGATACCTACAAAAAGAGCGATAAGAAAGGACCCTGTCCCACACCTAGGTCTCATCGACAACCATCTCGATATGATGAGGTTGACCTCTTGGTTCAATATAGTGCGCTGTTTGCAAAGTGAAAAACTTTTTTATTTATCAAAAGTAAAATTCATTTACACCCTAAGAACTGTTTTATGGCAAATCATACTATATAACGAGCGTATGTTTATGTGTTTGTATTGTTAATTATAACCGTAATTTTGTGTTTTATACTATCTAATCTGATTAAATACTAATTCTATAGTACTTTGTGTCTTTACTACGTCTAAGTCCGCCATACATGTATACGAGCCCCACATTACAACCGGCCTTTTAAAAGGTTACCACAGGTGGATTCGGCAAGGTAAAATGCAAAAAGTATGAATAATCGAACGATCACATATTTGGAAATCCAAATCACGTCTTTCATCTCGCATGAGATTGGTCGATTGTTCATACTCTGCCTTGCTGAATTCACTTACGCAACAAGGATTCTTTAAAAAATAAAATATAATTTTAAACACTAAACAATGTAGACTGTGTATAATATAAAAATTGTCCCACCGGTATCGGGAACAGGGTCCAAGCTACGCTAGGCGGTCAGGAGTCCAGAGAGAGGAACGTTTTTATAAAGAAATAAATAACCATCTGCCTACAACTTAATATTTTTAGTTAGTAACACAAACACAAGAAATTTTACAAGCAAACAAAGATATAAAGACGGTAAAAACAAATGGAGACAAATAATATCTTTCAAGAAATTTTAATGTTACCAATCATTATTATAATGGAATTACAGTATTATTTCAAAATGAAATACCATTTTTAGGTGTTTAATGTGGCGACTGGCATATTTTCGATAGTCGACAGAAAATACACATCACTATGCATTGATATATCAATAAGTAGAATTGTATAGTCAAACTGGCGACATTGACAAAGTGTTCAGAACATATCCTCGTTAACTGTGTAGGCCTTCCATTATCGTCTTTTCTCAAACTTTTATTCATTTTTAAACTCATTATCTGCAGGAAACCTGTAAAAATAACAAAGAGTAATAAATAATAATAGTAGTACTTAAGTAAAAGGTCATGGACAAATATAATGCAATATTGATTTGGGAAAAGTAGGATTTTTCGTTAATTCCTTCTTTTGGCATGCTATAATATTCTGTAATCTTTTATCACTGAGACCAAAGCTGAGTCCAATTACTAGGTTCAGCATAGCGCAATCAGTACGAAAAAATCAGAATGCATTTCTAAAATCTGACCACTTACACTGTTTTTATTTCATTGTACGTATTAAAAACACTGATGATGATGATGATTGATGATGACTGATGATGATTCACAGACATAAATAGTAGATGTGATTATACTTTTACTCTATCGATAAAATATCCAAGAAGCCACATCCTTATGAAGTACATGATATGTCAAAACAGTTCAATATTTTTTTGTTTTTATTTATGTTTCTTAATTGGAAACTGACAATAATGTAGAAGCAGTCGTGTCTTTATGTTCATATAATGGAGATCTGATTTTATTGATTTTTCTGCTCAAAATGTGTTTTAACAATAAGTTATGATTGGATTTACTTACCGGTGAAACGATACTTTTGCAATATTTTCTTTCAAAACACCATTTCTATTCGAATAACCGGGTACAGTACATGCTATTGTTCATGGCAAAACGGAAAACACACTCAAACCACAATATTTTTAACAATTTGACAAAATTGGGAGACTAATGTGTTAACCAGCTGGTTAACAAACAAAATGGCGATTCTCGGCTGGTGGCGCGCGGCATTTCAAGTACTTAAGTACTACTATTATTATTTATTACTCCTTGTTATTTTTACAGGTTTCCTGCAGATAGGTAATGAGTTTATAAAGTAATTGGATAAAAATTTGAGAATAGACGGTAATTGGAGACCTACACAGTAAACAAGGATATGTTCTGAACACTTTGAAAAATCTTGCTTTCGTGAAGAATATGAACGTAAAGTATAATATTCGCACGCAGTGCCAATAATATTTCCAAAACAGCCAACATCTAGCCAACCAGCAAAATCACCAACCAGTCAAACTTTTTTTTTTTTTCGTTTATGATGTTTTATAAATAGTAGTGGTAAAGGATACTTTATATCTTTTTATGTTAAGGAAATGCTAAAATTGTATAGGATCTTCATAAACCAACCTGACATCCATTTTGCTTTATTTCAGAAATTACCGTTAAAGAGGAAGCTTATAAAAGGAGAAAAGCAGTTTCGCAGATCATTGGCGAAGAGTTTGCTCGAAACCTACAAAAAGAGCGATAAGAAAGGACCCTGTCCCACACCTAGATCTCATCGACAATCATCTCGATATGATGAGGTTGACCTCTTGGTTCAATACAGTGCGCTGTTTGCAAAGCGAAAAACTTTTTATTTGTCAAAAGTAAAATTAATTTACAACCTAAGAACTGTTTTATGACAAATCATACTATTTAACGAGCGTATGTTTATGTGTTTGTATTGTTGAATATAACCGTAATTTTGTGTTTTATGCTATCTAATCTGATTAAATACTAATTCTATAGTACTTTGTGTCTTTACTACTTCTAAGTCCGCCATACATGTATACGAGCCCCACATTACGACCCGCGGCCTTTTATAAGGTTACCACAGGTGGATTTGGCAAGGTAAAATGCAAAGAGTATGAACAATCGAACAATCACATATTCGGAAATCCAAATCGCGTCTTTCATCTCGCATGAGATTGGTCGATTGTTCATACTCTGCCTTGCTGAATTCACTTACGCAACAAGGATTCTTTAAAAAAAAATATTTTAAACACTAAACAATGTGAGATTCTGTAAAAATATAAAAATAGTAGCCCACCGGTATCGGGAACAGGGTTCAAGCAACGCTAGGCGGTCAGGACTCCAGAGAGAGGAACGCTTTTATAAAGAAATAAATAACCATCTGCCTACAATTAAATATTTTTAGTTTATAACACAAACACAAGAGATTTTACAAGCAAACAAAGATATAAAGACGGTAAAAACAAATGGAGACAAATAATATCTTTCAAGAAATTTTGATATTACCAATCATTATTATAATAGAATTACAGTATTATTTCAAAATGAAATACCATTTTTAGGTGTTTAATGTTGCGACTGGCATATTTTCGATAGTCGACAGAAAATACACATCACTATGCATAGATATATCAATAAGTAGAATTGTATAGTCAAAATGGCGACATTCTATAATTTTCGACGCACTATGGTCACTATACTTTTCTCTTTCAGGCACATGACACTTTGCTTTTGAGAAAACGACACGCAACGTGCTCGCAAGTTTCGGTTTCATACAGTCTATCTAGGGGATTCTATATCTATGATCTAGGGGATTCTATATCTATGCTATATCTATGCCCCTAGCGACGCCACAGACTGCTACAAAGACCCAAGATAACGAGTCAATAAATGGCTTTGCGTGGAATTAGTAAGTAGCAATTGGATGTGACTTGTCTAAGGCAACACTCTTTGAAAAAATCCCCGAGCCATAGAGTAACAGAGGCTAACTTGCATTGCAAGAATCAAGGTATAGACTATAGATAAAAGTGGAGGCAACACTCTAAAGTAGCAATATTTAGGTTAGACGTCTCAGTCGCTGTTGCAAAAAAAAAAAAAATATACTACCAATTTTTTTTACGCTCTTTTATTTCTCTGTTATTTGCAAAATAGTTGAACAAACGTCATCTAAAACTATTCCAAATTTCAAGTTGAAAGTATTAACAGTTCTTGAGATATCAAGCTGTGACAGACGGACAGACTAAGTCACACCTTAGGGTGGGTTCCTTTTTAGCATTTTGGTATGGAACCCTAAAACCTGCCAAGTGCGAGTCAAACTCGCCCACCGAGGGTTTCGTTTAAGGATCCAAATTAACCCACGTCCTGTAAAAATGTTGATAAAATGTTGAAGTGAGCAAGAAGATATTTTTAATAGTTTTGGAAAAAACTGGAAAAAATCCCTTCCCCCCACCCCCACCGCCGCCGGCTCACCTCCCTCCCATCCTCGGGAGTTAAACTTTTAGTATGTTCATCTGGACACCTCAAAGAACAACTGTACCAATTTTCAAAACTACACGAATTATTCGCTTTAGCGCTCATAATTTCAGACAGGAAAAAAATTCGACATTCTCCTGGTACTGTTGAATTCTAACTGCTTAAAATTCTAGCGCTAGAAATACTTGACTTATTTCTGGGTCCCTGGTTTCTACATGTGAGTCTGTAGCGCCCATAGTTTTAGCCCTGAAAATACTTCGACATGTATTTGGTCTCCTGGAGTCCTGGCACTTGTGAATCTTTAGCGCTCACAATTCCAAACCAGAAAACACTTATTTATTTATTTATGTATATAACTATACATACAATAGGCACTTTAATATATATACTCAATGAACAAACAAATACACGAATATACTTTAACAGTTTATGCAAACTAAGCGCTAAGTTTTTAGTAATTGTTTAATTACTAAAAACTTAGCGCTGAGACTACTGCCTCCTCTCCCCAACCTAACCTCTTGCGAATGTGCTCGCGAACTCTGACCTTGAAGGTCAATCGGTTGGTTGCCATCCTGATTTCCCGGGGTAGCGCATTCCATAGAAAAATTGATTGTAAGAAGAAGGAACAGTACGGTGAGAGGGACAATGAAGAAGATGGTTATGCGATGAGCATCAGTTTCTATTGTTGTTCGCGCAAATGTATTTTAAGTGGGATGCTAGATAACTTGGGAAATTAGGAGAGTTAAGAAATGAGAACAAGGTGGTTAGCACCCTCTGCTTTCTGCACTGGCGTATGGGTAGCCACTTTAGAAGAAACCGATGCGCAGAGACATATTTTCGCAAATTGAAAACAAATCGAAAGCAGTAATTTAGAAGGCGGTCAAGTTTGATGAGGAGATCTGCATTCAGTAGTGCTATTCTGTAACAACATTTTCGTGTCTCGACAGTGGAATCCGAGGTGAATATAAACGTAACACCTTTATGTTGTGTGCAATAAAGTTCACTTTGTGAGCTATCTCACTCAGGTGAAGCTCGATATCGAAATGGTTACTTACAGAATAGACTAGCAGGTTATAGTAGCACACGTCACCATAATCGATGATGGGAAGAATCAGGGTCTGTACAAGCATTGTCTTCGTATTCGGTGGTAACAAATTTTTCAAGCGATACAGAGCCCGCAGCGTTCCCGTAACTTTCTGACTGACGCTAGCGACTTGAGCCCGCAAGTTCAGGGTACTGTCGATTTGCAAGTCTAGGTCCTTTACGTCAGTACTAAATAGAACAACCGTACTATCGAACAGAACAGGAGGCAAAGTTGCACCATCTATTTTAGCAACGTTTCGAGGGCCCCCAATAATGATTGCCTGACACTTAGGGTTACTTGTTACGGTTAACTGTAACACCAAATTTGTCGGACCAGGTTTGAATGGCTGATAAGTCCCTATTTAACTTGTCAACAATGTCAGTTATTTCATCGACCCTCCCCTGACAGTACAGCTGCTGGTCATCAGCATACAGATGATATGCACACTGAAGTTCGGAAGTAATGAGAATAATGAAAATGGAAAACAAAAGAGGAGAAAGTATGCCGCCTTGAGGAACGCCAATTTCTAAATCACACCAGTTAGAGGATGAGTCCCCAAGGTGAACTGACTGCTGAGGATCCTGAAGGTAGGAAGCAAACTATTCCAGTGCGTCAGGGGAGACCATGACATATGCATAGGACAGAATGGCCAACAGGATGTCGTGACTGACTGTATTGAAGGCATTCGAAAAGTCGATCAACACCAGAACAGTGACTTCCAGTCCTGCCCTCATATCGCCAGTCACTTTAAGAAACAGTACTTTGTCCGGGCCTGGACCAAGATTGTAGGGGGCTTATCAGTGAACTAAACTGCACAAACTTAGTGAGTTGTTTGTGGACACAGGCCTCAAGCATTTTGGATTGGAAGGGAAGAATGGAAATTGGGCGAAAGTGGCTTGGAAGAGTCGGATTGGGGACTTTGGGCGGCTTTACGCCACAAGGTGGGGATTTCTCCAGAGAAAAAGGAAAAATTTACAATATGGTGGATGGCAGGTAGGAGGTGATCCAGAATAGTTATTATCATACCTCGAGTGATATTATCACATCCTACCGCATTGGATTTGATGGAAAGTATGATCTTTCTGATGTTTCCCGGCTCAACTAGAACGAGACGAAAAGGATCAATATGAGGACGCGTTAGAACAAAGATCAGCGACAGAGTTTGTTCTTTAGTGAGACGATCCATGGTAGGCCCAGTGTTGAAATGTCGGTTGAGATCGTCTAAGTTAATGGAATTGGGAAGGTCTAAATGTCGCGGTTTGCCGATACCTAGTGTTCCAAGGAATTTCCAAATATCGGCATAAGAGGAAGTAGAAATATTTTCTAGAATGTGGCGGGGTTTAGCATTGCGTATCATCTGGTTGCATCTATTCCTTCATCATCTGCCTAGCCGTTCCTCAACTATATTGGGGTCGGCTTCCAGTCAAACCGGATTCAGCTGAATACCAGTGTTTTACGTGGAGCGGCTGCCTACCAGACCTCCACAACCCATTAACAGGTAACACGGTATTTCTTGGCAAGACTGGAGTCAGATTTACTGGCTTCTGAAAATCCGTAACGACTGCCAAAGATCTACAAATGACAGCCGGGACCAACGGCTTAGCGTGCTTTCCGGGGCACGGAGGAAACTCGGTATGTAAAGATGGTCACCCATCCACATACCAACCTAGGCAAGCATTGCTTAACCTTTAAGATCGACCCGTGCGGCTGTTATTATTTAGCCACGAGCTCCTCATCATCTATTCCTTGATGCCTTAAATTGAGTCCAGTTCTCATCAGTACGGTCCCTCTTATATTTACGGAACGCACGGTCCCTGCGTCGCATGGCCGTCTGTATTCCTCCCGTCATCCAAGGTGCAGGAGGACGTTTCAATTTAATTTTTCACTTCGAAATGTTTCTGCTCTGTAGGTACTTTTGAATCTGAAGTACTAAGGCAGCAAAGGGCCCTGGATTTTCACTTCCTGCTCTGTCTCCATTAAGCCATGTAAGTTACCGGGATTAAAAGAAGCCTATGAATTATTCCAGGATCTAAACTATATGTGCCAAATTTCATTCAAATCCATTCAGCCGTTTTTGCGTGATTGACGGACAAAAACACAAACACACATACAAACATACATACAAACGTACAAACAAAAATACATACAAACATGCAAACATACATACATACATACATACATACATACATACAAACATACAAACTTACAAACATATAAGCATACTCACTTTCACACTTATATTATTAGTAGGATTACAAATGTATATATGTAAAATTTAATAATCGTCGTTTTTACTTTTATTTCAAAGTACTTCTATTTATCAAATAAATAACTAAGTACGAAAAGTTTGAGTACCGTGGACTACTGGTCGGGTAATTCCGAAATATAAATATCAGAATTCAGAAAGTATATTTAGGCTACTCAGAAGCCCACATCGAGAAATATTTTTTGCGAGGGTAAACCTGTACAAAAAAAGAATACGTAGGTTCTGCCAGAACTATATAAAACGCAATTTTAAATATAATTCGGAATTGCACTTGAACAAAGAAAAAATAACCATGTTTTGAAACACTTTTATTTACAAATAATGAGGATATTTACAAAAATCTTTGAAATAGAGCTCTATGCTGTAGGTATATTGAAGTAGACGAAGTAACTTAATTCGGTAGCATTAACTCCACCAATTCTGACTGGAAAATGAAAATACAAACCCTCGTCAACTCATCAATAGTACTTTCGTAATTATCCGAATGCACATTATTTTGACCTCCACGTTTTGGCTGGCTCGACTTGAAGCTGACCCCGACATAGTCGGGAAAAGGCTAGGGAGATTTGGCAATATAGGATTGGACTTACAGTGGCAAGTATACTTACTTGTACCTAGTAAGTATACTTGCCAAATATCATAGTTCTAGGTCAACGGGAAATACCCATACAGTGTCGAAATATATGTTTTTGAGGCATTAAATTACTTTTTTTACGTTAATTTAGTAGTTTGATTTTTTCATAGCTTCAAAGGACAGTAAACTTGAGTATATGATTTTAATTTCCACTCGATACCTTCACGCGTTCCCGAGATAAAGGGTCTTGACAGACAGACAGGCGGACAGACGGACGGATATCAAAGTGTTCTATTTTTTCATTTTCAGGTACGGAACCCGAAAAATAGCCTGTACGCAGTCTGTGCACTATGGTGTTAGTATAATTTGGGATAAAAAGCTGTACCGGAGTCAGCTAAGTGCACGAGAAAATGCACTGCACCTGTATTGATGCGTGAAATTCAGCTTCCGCGAAGCCAGCCGAATAACAGGAAACTTGGACTGCAGACTTAGGTAGATACTTACATAGAAAAATCACAAGGAATAGATAAGCAATGAAAAGAGGACTTCACAGGCTACTCGAAAGGAATTGTAAGATAGTAACCCTAGACAACAAGCTCCACACTAACAAGACCTTGCTCATACCTAGGTGCCTACGTGGCCACAATTATTATGATCGAACTCTGTGGTTCAGTATGTCACTACAGTAAATATAGAACATTAAATAAATATTAAGTACCTACCACCCTTAAACGTTTTAAATACTATTAAAAACCATTTCGTTAAAATATGAATGTATGTTTAACCAAAGTATTTCCCTCCACTCACGATTGTCGCCCACAACAGCCGTTCTAAAATCCGCTTGCCTGTTTAGGAAAAGGTGAATGTTGCAAACCGTATGCCCACGAGTCAAATGAAACGAACTATACAATACTTTTTTGCAAATTGCAACTTTATTCGTAGAGCTTAAAGTGTAAATTAATATAAAATCACTGACGACATTCGACGTATTATATAAATCGAATTATCTTGTTTAGTGGTGAGATACTTACTTAAAAGGCGTGTGTGGGTGCAAGGCTGACCTTATAGGTGCTACCCACAGTCTTCGCTAAACATTTAGAATGATTTCCCTGACATCCCACACTCGGTTGCTATTATCACCATAAATGATACAAAGAAAAAACTTCAATCGCGTTGTATAAAAATATTTCATAAGGCACAATAATTATAACCTTTGAATGGAATTTTATAAAATAGAAATGTTAGATGCAAGAAGGCAAATTTAGTGATTGCAGCCGAGATGGAATAGACGTCCAAGCCGAAAGCGAGGCCAATATAGAGCTGAGAAACTGCAGTAACAAATGCATACGTGTGTCTAAAAAAAAGGCGTTTTTCAACACAGTCCTTGGAAAAATAAATAATATTTAGTAAAAATAAAATGGCTCGCGGGCTTCCCGAGTGCCCAGCGACTAGCCTAATATAAATAATAAATAAATACTAGTGGTCGCCAAGTGGTCGAAATTCGATTATTCGACTATAATTTTAACAAAACCAGAACAAAAATAATAACATAGTTTAAATTATTTTTTTTTTAAAAGGATTCGCTTTCAAAAAACCAATTTACTGAAAAGCACAAAACAAGTTTTATTTACCCCACTGCTATCCCTATCCAGTCCCAATTCCTAGTTCCTACCTCAAATTCTTCTGTCTGCGTAATTTTTGAAAAGTTTTTGTTTCACGTATTAATCTTAATTGAATAAGGTGGAGGGTCGGTCTCGGTGAACTTTTCCCTATAAACTTCTTTGTGTGCCTTAATTAAAGTCAGTGGGGTAGGAGCCAGTTGTCGAAAAACTGTGTTGAAAAATTAATTGTGTAACATGTATAAGTGACGTATCAACACATTTCCTCAACAAATACATTTACGAAGCCTGTATACATTGTTCGAAAGTTAAAAATTACGCTCTATACCTACAATGGAACGTGCGGTGGTAAATTAGATACTCTCACCTAAGTACCTATTTTACCACATGCTCCTTTGTATAGCGCTGTGCGAATCCTTTAAATTTCATAAACATTGAATTCCACTTAGGAGTTTCACGCAGACGGAAGCGCTTTTGCTCAATACTTTTGTTTCTTTTAATACTAAGAAAATATTTGACGATACATGTAGTTCTAATTACCCAACCATGCCAGGAGAAGGGTTATGTATAATTTCATCATAACTAGCCTAAATAGTGAGAACAAAGCAGCATTTTACTGCTTCAGATAAAACAGTGCAGTAATGTATGCACGAAAATCCATTACTGCACTATTTTAAAGCAAAAACTGTGCAGTAATGGATTACTGCACTGTTGGATGCATGGCCAATCGCAGGCTACTATTGTCTACCGCACGCTCCGGTCTATGGCGAGACAACGGAGCGTGCGGTAATGTAGGTACTTAGGTGAGAGTACGTCATAGAAGACGTGGCCCCGCTAGGGCCAGTGCCTGCCAGGATTGCGGAATTTGTTCGAAAGAGTCACCGCGGCCCTGGAACGCAAAAGGCATTAGAGGAACACGGATGGGTATTTGATTTCCCATGCTTAAAAAGAAATCCTTTGTATGGTACGTAATATTTTGAACAATGTATACGGGCTTCGTTAATGCATTTTTGAGCAAGTGTTTTGTAAATAACTATTATAGATCACATATCACTGCAGTAAGTGTTGCACAATAGGAAACTGTGTTGTAAAATGAATAGCTTGGCTCAGACCGATTGAAATCGCTGACATTACAATTTACGACCCTTACGGAACATAGTTTTTTTTATCTGCGTACTTAATTACAAAAAGTGAAATCTATTGTTTTAATTTTTGTCCGTTTGTACCAATTGTACTAAATATGAACATTTTCACTTTTTACAACACCTACATATCAACTCTTCTTAGTATTTGAAATCAAAATGTATTTTACTGTCTGAAAACGTCAAAAGTCGGTCAAAGAACAATGAGTATGTTAAATACAACGGTAGGTGTATTTATTATTTTAAGTAACTAAACTGAGGTACGAGTGGATGTCGTCAAGATGCGGGTAGTTGTTTATTATAAAGGGATAACATCTACCTCATAAGTAAATACAAACCAATCTAAGTTCCGAAGGCCGAAAAATGTTTTTCAAACAATGTTGTATTTCAGGATTAGGTTTCATTAAAGTTGGTAAAATGTAAGTCAACAAATTACCACTGTGGTATGAGTGGTATGTTTATTTAGGTAGTATTAGGGACTTCACTTGCCTCGGGTTGAAAATTTTAGAAAGTAGAACTATCGAAGATCTCTACAAATAGACTCTGCTCCCAATAAAACACCTGATATATCGAGCTGATATGAGTTAGTTAGTTCACTTGAACTAACAGTTTGAAAGAATAGCAAACATTGGTTGCTAAATAATTACAGAATGTATCTGTCGTTCTTATTTTCTACGATCTATAAGTATAAATCTAGTAAGTTCTCTATTTCCTTATTTGCGTTGAAACAAAGTACCTAATAATGAATGACACCGATGCATATTCGTACGTTACTAATTAGGTAACTTAAAATTTCATAAATGGCAAAGTTACAACTTTTTATCTCAGTTTAGTTAACTAGACTAGTCGAAAGACCAAAGACCATAAGCTACAGAACTCTGTAGGTTATGGTCTTTCGACCATCTTAAGTAAGTAACAGCTGTATTTTTTTTTTGTTTATTTTTAGGTTGGCGTTTGACCACAAACTCACCTGATGGAAAACGGTGATGTTGATGATGGAGTATGCTTGCCTACAAGTCACCTATTCATTCTTGACTTAAAGACCACCAGGTTGTAGCTATCAGCATAAACATGTGGGATGTCCACCATGTACCGAATGAGAATAACTTGTTCAAGTATACTTAATTGTGTATTAGTTTATTAATATAGTATTTTATTATATGTATAGTTTATATATATTTACCTTTGTATTAATTTAAATATTAATCCCGTTTCTGTTCTTTTTTTCACAATTTGCACCAACTAATATCTATTATTCTCTGCTTCACCCAAAGATTTACTGGTAGAAAATGCCTAAGGTATTAATTCCGCCTATACATTTGTGTGCGTAAAGTATTAAATAAATAACCAAGGCCGAGGGGAACTATAAAATTAAAACTTACCTACCTGTGTGCTGATTATGAGAACTTAATAGTTCCTGGCCTTACATAGTAAACAGGTAAGAGTACATCTTTGCAATGTAACCTTATAGTTATTTTTACAAAATAAATGTACTCGTATTTCGGTAAATTTAAAGACATCAAAAATAATTTTCGATATTATTTCGCCTACACAGTGAACAAACATTTTATGACACATAATGTAAGCCTAATATTGACAGTGGCCTTAAATGTGGGCGCACGAATCTACCGTTTTACGATCCGGATGGCGGCGCTGACATCGATTTAGAATATTTATTAATAAATATTCTTACTGTAGGTATTTTGTGCACTGATATAGTTTACCATTGCTTTGTTTGTACGGAACGGTTCCAAGACGGTGGTTTACCACGTTCAAGAATGGTATGGCCCCCATTGTGGATGGTTCGTGATTGAACGGGCGCGGGTAATGAACCCGAGCATCCGCGAGCGCTGCGCGTCGCCCGCGCTTCCGCCGCTCCACCGCACCGCCGCGGCACCGCCGAGCCGCGCTTACCTCGTGCTCACGAATTCACAGTTCCTTCGGGCAACACACTACATTGTCTAGTTCTCAAAGCTCTTTTTGTTTATTCCACTGAATAAAATGCGAGACATAATGTGGACAGGTAAAAGCTTCGCGAACAATACAAAGCTCGACCCACCTACTCTACAATTTTAATTTACTTTGCAAACGTTTTAGTTTTCTTGAAATCATAAAAGTGGTTGGTATTTCTTTAGGTTTCAGAACTAGCCAGATTAAGTAGTCCGGTTATTTAAATTGAGCAAGTAAATCATGCTTACGTTAGAATTTGCAATGTGGTAAACCAAAAGATCAACTGCACAAAGCCAAGGCTACCTATGCAAATGCTGAATTCGAAATCCCTTATAATCCTTTGATATTTTACGTTTAACAAACGCAGATTGACGTCATACGTAGTAGGGGGCAACAGTAGGGGACAATAGCATAGCGAAGTCAATAATAATGTGTTGTCGAGTTGAATGTCATCGCAATAAGTAACGCAGCGGGCGGCTATCTCGGGGGGACGATGGACGACGTATGTACACATCCATCATATCTTGAATCATCTCCTACTATCTACTATCTACCTACTTACTTCATAGTTTTGTTTTCGGTACCTAATATTTTACTCATTGGTAAATAGAGAAACCAGCGAGTCAAATTAATTTGTGCTACTACGATGATCATCGCTATCACTACATATTTTTTTTAAAGTCCTCCGTCCCGTCAGTTTATATGTCTGTTCGCGATAAACTCAAAAACTACTGCACTGATTTTCATGCTGTTTTCATTAATGGATAGAGTGGTTTTCGAGGAGGGTTTAATTATATAATTTGTCTAAAAAAAATAGGGATCCTTAAGAAAATTAGTCGTGGGCAAAGAGCTAGTTTTATGGATGACATCGACGTCTATGTGGCCCAACGAGCCACCCTGTACATCGGGACGGTGCATGAGCTTGTTTCAAACGCGATCTGACGATGTGAGAATCGCCTAGTGCCTACAACATAGGTTTATTTCTGGGTTTTGCCCTGTCATTTGCTATCAAATATTGATATTGAGAGAATTGTATCTACTTAAAATAATTTTATAAATTAAACTAAAAAATCTATACAGTAAATATTTACCTACTTTCTATGACTTTGTGGAAGTTTCTCACAAAGCCGTAGTAGGAGTCACGATTTTGGCGTGTATCCTGAATAAAAGGCATAAAATCACTTTGTAACGATTATGTTCAACTTTTAAAACGATATTTATGTTAAATACTTGTACATCCTTTTCTTTAGAATACTTTAAAACAATTCGGAACAATATGTGTATTTTTTTCATATCACTGTCGCGTCCACAACTTGCCTGACTCATGGTGGCCAGAGCTGCCGCGCTGAGATCCCTTCTGAATAATAATTTATTTTTTGTATTCACTCTCAAATAAAAAAAAAACGTTTTTGCAAATTGATATAGCAGTAGGGTATTATCATTTACTTTGACTTGTGCTTGAGATTTTTTTTCTATTTTATGTAAGCGGCCGTCAGATAATTGATATTTCGTTTTTATGCACAACGTATAAAGATTTGGGAAAGGCACTGCTTATTTCAGTAACACTTTCAGTAATAGTACTAATTTTATATGATGCTCGTAGTACTTCAATGTTTCCTTAAGTTATCGTAATTCACACATAAACGCGTAAGTATGCGATTACGCAGTGTCGCAATGGCGTAGCTCATCATAAATCAGACGGTTTACCAGCATATGCGTTGAAGCAGCGTAGGCCTATCGTAGCCTTGTCGTAGCAAAAGTATACTCGACGTAGCTTCACCGAAGCAAAAGCATAGGCATCTGATTAGCAACGAGCCAACGCAGGCTCTACGTGTACCAAGGTACGACTCACCTCTTGGAACATCTAGAAAGACATAAGTCAACCTCTTACAAACCTTAGTGAAGCGGTTACAATATGTTGTAAGACATCTATTGTTCTTCGACTAAAACGATCCATCACTCTTATGTGCCTTAAGTGATTTTCTTTAGATTGAAAGATAGAATGACTCTGATACTAGGAGGTACTTATAAAGTGATGACGTAGCTTCCCGATTGATGTTGACCTCATCTATGAAAGGATAACATTTAATTCATTTATTGCAATTTGATATTTAGTCATGTCGAATATCTTATTGTTTAACATCCTTCGGTTTTAAACGATAGATGAAATAATGTACTCAAACATTATTTTTTAATTTAAGAGTAGGTGCAAGATGGATCACAGTTTATGTCCTAGGACAAAAATAAGTCGGTCTATGGTCATAATACTTTCACTGTTAAAAATTTGCGTGATTATAGTGTCTATCCTGCCACATACGGCCACATAGTACGTATTTTAAATACCTTAAGAGATAAAACGGATATTGACCGAAATATCCCAATTGGGACCATGTTTTTGATCTTATAAGATTTATTCTCCTTGAAGGAAAATAACGTCTTGCGTACTGAGTATTTACCGTTAGAATAGTCAGTTGCCTCGTGGGCAAGAGGACCGGAAACAGCCATATCCTGGGCAATGCCACGGCTGGAATGACCGTTTGCATATAATCAGCGTGTAATACTTCCCGAGCTACCTATGATGTTACTTTATGGCCACGTGCTGAATAACGTTGTTGTTTTTAGTAAGTAATACGAAAATATTGCATTGCTATGTTTACATAAAGTAGCTGGAGGCGATTCAGTTAGTATGCTGTTGATGTTTTTACTGACACTCAACAGTCGGTCATGATTTCCTGTCTCCTTAAACACACATTATAAGGAGGTGCTGTCATGACGTGCGTCAGTCGTCGCCCCCCTCCCCCGGCGTCGCTGCCCCCCCGGTACCGTCTGCCCGCCACGGTCACCGAGCACTGTGACCTTTCGCTGAATATCTCACTACTAACATTACGTAATTCACACTACCATCGTAGACAGGATTAACGTGACTTCATTCTTTATTTTAATTTAGTGTTTATCCATTACCCACCAAAATGTCCAACTGCATAAGGATTTTGAAGATTTTCATAAGATACGAAAGTTACGTTTTTACATTTTAGGTAAACTTGATTGCAGCCAAACCAATTGACCCAGTTATATGTTGTCCAAAGTACCTAGTGACTTTAGAAATAGAAGATTTCAAAACATGATATTTTCTGTATACGGCTCCAATACCTATTGCAATAAAGCCCTTTTTTTAAAATGACTTAGGAAGATAAGAAACCAAATAAAAACCAGAAAAATAATGTTGTTTGAATATTTAGGTACACAGGAGGTTACATACTCGTAAACCAAACCTAGTAGGTACTGGTATTCAATGGTTGATTTCTATCAGAAGCAAGAAATAGATTATTATTGCGGGAATGATTCGTATCTTGAATCTACTTTCTATCATACTTGCTCATCGCGCGGTGGCTCGTACTCCGTCGGATGAATTATCGGTTGATTAAAGTACCGGTGAGACAATCTCGGGATGGGATCTGTTCGGCCATAGTGGCCGTAGTCCAGTTTCCCAATAGTGCTTTATTGTTGTGTGACGGATTCGGTATTTATTCATTATTTTGTAGCGAGCGGCGCTTCACGTAGCGCGCTTGCTACTCTCCTACAAAAGACATCAACGGGAACACTCAATGAACGTTCACTAAAAACATTGACTTTTAAATTCACTTTTTAAGCGTAACGTAATCAACATCAAATTGTGGAAAGATATGATGTATAATTATTATGGTTTTAATCAATTTTGAGTTATTAAGACGCCATTAAAATATGAAATCTTTGTGAAATCTTTGAACTTTATGCACTGCAAGTCTATCTGGGATGCCACATACTATTAAAACGAGACGGCAAGTCGAGCGAGAGTCGGGACCTTTACATCCAAGTGGACTTTTTTATGAACGACTTCTCTTAAGAGCTTAAAGCTATAAATAATGTGAGATTTTATTTTTAGGATGCGCTTATAATTTAAAGATTATTAAAATTAGTCTTCTTGATGGTCGGAGTAAGCTGTCGTGTTTATAAAGTCTAAAGGAATGTCATTTAACTGAATACATTCTAATAGAGAATGCTAAAGTTACCGCCGAACAAATAAACTTTTTTTTGGATTATACTTCAAGTTTAGCAAGAGTTACATTAACATAATTTATTCGTACTACGAATCAAACAAACAATAAAAACAACAACAAATCGAATCAAACCAAAAAAACAAATTATTTAAACGCTTGAAAATCGTTGGACCTTGAGGAATAGAAATGTGAAAAAATGTCAAATGTCGTATATACAAACAAATATAATTGAATATAATTATATATATACGTTTAAGCATTAAATGCGTAAATTTTAAATAATTTATATCTTTAACTAATTCATCAGTTAACAAAGGAGGGTTTTATTTGGAAGGTATTTATTTATTTTAATGGCTTTTAACCAGTTATTACTCTATGTGCGACAAGAGCTAAGACTGAAGGAAACTAAATTAAATAACGTAAGTACTGCTACCGGTATTACATTGTGAGAAGACCTTCAGTATGTACCAATACGGTAGTTATTAAAGAATCCCATCAAAACTTCTTGGAGGTCATTACAAACCATTCATTATTTCTCTTGCAGTTATCTTGAAAAGTGATGATTTTTGACAGTAAACAACATAATAATAGAATAAACGCATACCTGAAAAGGGATCCTTGTAATGGACATTAATAAGGCCGCTCTCTCGAAAAAACTTAAAAATAGCGTGCAGATGAAGCAGTTTTTCGTCGGCATTTACTGAGATCATGATTACATCTGATAAAAATAGATAGTTATTTACATGATATGATACGTAATTTGGTTTAGCCAGAATTTATGTATCGGGATCACATAATAAGAAAAAAAAACACCAAATCACCTCCAAATCGTTGAGATGAAACCATTTTACTCCTTCATTTTTAACAAAAGACTAAAAAGAAAATATCTACTGCTTTGCAATACAAACAAAAATAATTTGGAAACAAAAGTTACTTTAAAAAATATGTATAATATTTATTATAAAAAAATAAAAATACGGGTAGCTCCGTTTGTATGCATATGATCATTGGCATGTATACAAAGCATTAACAATTTTTACTATGGTAGCAAGAATAAAATTGCGGGAAAAAATCGACCGCCGAACAGCTAGTCTATTCTGTAAGTAAACATTTCGATATCGAGCTTCACCTGAGTGACAAAGCTCACAAAGTGAACTTTATTATTTTTATTATTTTTGTTTTTGACATTCTCGGGTCCCTAGAGACCCGGTCCTTTGGTAGGCGTACGAGGGGCCGATGCCAACTCGCAGAGGCCTCTTTAGACATTTCAAATGGAATGGGACACCAACCGACGATTATCCCTGTATGCACTGTGAAAGTATACCCAAGGACAATCCTCGGTTGGAGCAAAACTATTGCAAAATATGGAAACAAAAGATGAAAAACGCTATGGGTTTGGCTGGTTTAGTGGACTAATTACTACTACTATGGAAGAACTATTGGCCCCTGCCTGACCATTGACCATTAAAACGGCTTTAAAATAGCAGGGGGTGACTTGCACACTCAATAAATGGGCCCCCCCGAAAAGGGTCGCTAGCACAAAGTGACGTAGCGCCAAGGGGGCAATATATCCTGAGGTGCTAGAGGAGTGGAGAGGTATACCACGGCTATCAGGACAATCCCGGAAGTACGGTCAAGATCCCTACCAGCATCTTACTGGATTATACGTCCTTCTCCCGAGCACGTTTGCTCTTGCGAATCTCCACTCAGACCGGCCGAGTAAGGCTAGAAAGAGGTGGGAGCTCTGTTCCTCGTCAGTGTTCACTCCGGCCAGCCATTAAAGGCAAGCCGGAAATGAGGAACAAGAATTCTCCCTGGAGATCAGGTCCGTGGGGTCGCCAGTGCCCAACAGTTCGCCACAAAACTGCCTTGCGGATTTATTTTTATTTTTATGTTTTTGACATTCTCGGGTCCCTAGAGACCCGGTCCTTTGGTAGGCGTACGAGGGGCCGAAGCCAACTCGCAGAGGCCTCTTTAGACATTTCAAATGGAATGGGACACCAACCGACAATTATCCCTTTATGCACTGTGAAAGTATACCCAAGGACAATCCCCGGTTGGAGCAGGACTATTGTAGAATATGAAAACAAAAGATGAAACGCTATGGGTTTGGCTGGTTTAGTGGACTAATAATCGTTTACCATGGAATAACTATTGGCCCCTGCCTGACCATTGACAATTAAAACGGCTTTAAAATGGCAGGGGGTGACTTGCACACTCAATAAATGGGCCCCCCGAAAAGGGTCGCTAGCACAAAGTAACGTAGCGCCAAGGGGGCAACATATCCTGAGGTGCTAGAGGAGTGGAGAGGTATACCACGGCTATCAGGACAATCCCGGAAGTACGGTCAAGATCCCTACCAGCACCTTACTGGATTATAAATCCTTCTCCCGAGCACGTTTGCTCTTGCGAATCTCCACTCAGACTGGCCGATTAAGGCAAGAAAGAGGTGGGAGCTCTGTTCCTCGTCAGTTTTCACCCCGGCCAGCCAATAAAGGCAAGCTGGAAATGAGGAACAAGAATTCACCCTGGAGATCAGGTCCGTGGGGTCGCCAGTGCCCAACAGTTCGCCACAAAACTGCCTTGCGGATACTTATTTTTATTATTATTATGATACACATTGTATAGTTTGTATAATGTGTTGCATAGACCGCAACTACAGTTTGAAATGTACAACGATATTTATTTATGAATTATCAATAATAACTAAAATTAACAAATACACTAAACCTACTCGTACAACTAACTAAACATAGCATCGAAAAATTCATCCTCAACGCTATCAACTGGTAATGTGCCCAAGAGAATTAACTGGTGGCATTGCCATGTTGAATGGCAATGCTTAAAACTGAACTAGTTTTAACACACATCATCATCATCTTCTTGCCTTTGTCCCACGGTTTTTGGGGTCGTCGGCGCTACAAGAGATGAGCAACCTGATTATTACGTCTCTAAACCCGACCATCGTTAGGCGAGAGTTAATACGTTTACATTTTCCATTCACTCCTGCCAGTCGTCATACACTTGTCTTTCATTCCATTCCCCACACAATCCATCCATTTTTACTTTGGCCTTCGTCCTTGTCTCCAACTATAATATTTAGAAATGATCTTCACTCAGTACAATCTGCAAAACCATATACTAAGATTACATGTAAGTAACATTTACTCTAATATCATTGCGATTTGCGATGTTTTCTGAGGAGAAAAGACTTGCTGTGTTTTCCCAATCTCGAATATTGTACCTAAGTGAAAGTATTGGCATTACAATAATCTTTCTGCTATTGCAAAAGATTTCTACAGAGATTCTGCCAATAAATTATCAAGCACTTGGCAAAGGCATCTTCAAAGTTTTACATATAATTATTTTTATTTTAGAAGGATTAACATTGTCCATCAGGGTAAAATCGCGATTTTGTATGATTGTATACCAAAATTACTAAATTGACAGAAAACAATCACTTAGTTTGTAATACTCAGATGGATAATTCTATAAATAAGATAGTCACAAATCGAGTAACTACTACTCCTAGCTTGGAACTAGGTTCAAGTGGTTGGCCACCCTTAATTTGGGACGTGTCTCTGTTAAGGTCGACATCTGTTCCCAGAATGTTGTTTGACCAGATATCGTGCTCCAACTGAGAGTTCCAATAATCGCGTATTCATCATCATCCTCCCACCCAACTTGAAGTCGGCGCAAATATATGCGTTTTCTTCGTCCAATCATCCCAGTCAAGCGCCACACCATCTTTTACTTGTATTATACCATCGTTTAATTATTTTTGTAATACAAGTTGTATTACAAATGCAATTGTCACTTATTTAAAGACCCAATTTAGAAATTAACACTTCTGTTTCTTAAGCTACCTAAGGTTTGGTATTATGCAGTCCTGATGTGTTGGACGTTTCTAGAGTCGTGCAGCACGAATATAATGTAGCTACTGGAACGTGTCCATGATTTTTATAATAACGACGTTATTTGAAAGTGTTTGTTAGAAACTTTATTGTACAAAAGCAACAAAAAAAAAAAACTTATTTAATGAATGCATAAACCTGAAACTAAGCTGTTTAGCGGTACTGTAATCAGGTTTAAAGAATCTTTATTCTCATAAGAACATAGGTACAGTTCACTTAAATGAGATTTAAATTTTAATAATAAAATCGTCGTCTAATGACGAAGCATGCAGGCGTTGAAAAAGTAAAACAATAACAACGTAAAAAAAATAAAGTCGGTAGTTACATCTAAAACATGATTACAACTGGCCAATTTGACACCAAACTACCCTCATAAGTACTCATTACACAACTTGTGAGGAACACAAACAACGATTCAGAAACGAACTGCTGTGAGAATGTGTTAGTGTGCTAGCACGGTGTATGCACATGTACGCTTGCTTGTGTATGCCTATAGTCTCGGAGACAGCGGATCATTTATCCATTTGACTTTTGATTTATTCAGATTTTGTTACGTAGGTATGTAATTAATTTAGGTTTAGTTATTGCATAAATGTATGTATATTTAAGTATGTGATTTATGTTTATGTATTCATATGTATGAATATAAATATATAATTATTTATTTTTTGTTTAATTTGTGTTCCTATTCTAGTTTTATTTGTTTTTAATTTATAGTGTTAACGTGTAGTGTACTAACATTGATTTAGCTATTATTAATTTCAGTTATTTATATAAACCTGTAGGATTTTATAAATTAATATATTATGTACGTTTAGATTTATAGTAAGTTCATACGTCTATTATATTTATCGTATTTATATTTTTCTTAATGTAGTTATTTAATTTAGCGTTTTTTTTTTTTTTTTTTTTTTATGTGTAGAAATTATACTTTTGCATTATGTAATCTTTTAGTTTTCTTTTGTAAATATTAATACTTTTGCACTCTTTGACTGCATTTGGCAATTTATTATATAATTGGACCCCTTCATATAAAAAGTTCTTTTTTCCATATTTTACTGTTCTCGGAAAACGAAGAACTATTTCGTTTCTATTTCTTAGGTTATGTGTGAATGTCTTTTTTGTAAGTTTGATGTTGGTTTTTGTAGTGTTATCTAAAATCTTTTTTACTAATATACAACTACAGTAATTGTATAGTTGACGAAGATTGAAAAGTTTAGTTTTTTCATATAGCTGTTTGGTAGGTGTTAAGAAGTCATAACAGTATAATCGTTTTATAATTTTGTTTTGGGTTCTCTGTAGGTAATTGAGGTTAGTGTTGGATGCTGATCCCCAGATCTCAATCAGGTATTCTAGATTAGATTTTACTATTGAATTGTAGATTGTGCGTTTTATATTAGGTGGTAAACAGTTTCCCATTTTGCGAAGAGCTCCAGAAAGTGATACAAGTTTGGCTCTTACGTGCTCGATATGGGGTTTCCAGGACAGTTTGTCATCTAATAGTAGACCGAGGTATTTTTCTGTACTAGACTGCTTAATAGTTAGGTTGTTAACAATCAAGGGGGCGTGGGTTGGAATCTTTTTGTTTTTGGCTGCAAATATCATGTAAGATGTTTTCGAAGTATTAATGGTAAGTAAGTTATGTAAAAACCACTCATTTATCACGTCTAAATCGTTCTGCGCTTCACTAATGATATCGTGTATGGATTGGCCGAAGTAAAATAGACTAGTATCATCTGCGTAAAGGGTTAAATATCCTGTTAACCCTAGCTGATTAATATTGTTTACATAAATTAGGAATAATGGCGGTCCCAGAACAGATCCTTGAGGAACTCCACATGTAAAATCAAACGGTATTAACCCTTTGGTGTTGCTTGCTGCGAATATTTCTTTGGAGCTTTTTGTGAAAAGATAGGTTCTGTTGACTACAGTCTTGACTTATCAGCTTACTAGGCATACCTTTTAAGTTCTGTCGTTTCCATATTTCCCGGCCATTTTGAATTTGGAACTTTTCTATATTCGAATGTGTTTAAATTTTGAATCTCAAAACAGTTGAAAGTATTAGGATTAATGCTATTGTTTAGTCACAGCGTCGATTGGAATTTGTCAGGTTGCGTACGAAAATGAAACTTTCTAAGGAAAATGTTCGTGCAATAATTTTCTACAACTTTAGTGTTTTGAAGAGCTAACATCTGTGTTCAGTGATGAAGCCCCATGTCTGCGGACTGTCGAACGCTTTTATTTAGAATACAGCGTGGATATACTAGTGTTAGTGACAAATCTCGCCAAGGACGCCCAAAATCCGCCTTCACTGAAGATGACGTCATTGCTGTGAGACAACTAATTCTCGAAGATCGTCATGTGACGTATCGAGAGATAGAGGCTCTATTAGGCATCTCAGGGACAACCATTCAGAAGATCTTGCATGGAGCGCTTGGTGTGAGAAAGCTAGTTTGCCGTTGGATACCGCATCTGCTTTCCGACGATCACAAGGCGGCCGGCGTCAGATGGTGTAAGAAAACTCTGCAAAGGTTCAAGCGAGGAGAGTCAAATCACGTCTACGACATCATCAGTGGTGACGAATCTTGGATCTATGCCTACGATCCTGATTCCAAACAACAATCTACAATCTGGGTCTTTCAAGACGAGCCAAAGCCGACTAAAGTTGTTCGTTGTTCGCACCCTTATAGGATCGCTTTGTTGCCCGTCCGTCTGTTTCTCAAGGCGTGGAGGTATCGAGTTGAAATTAAAACCATATACTCAGGTCTATGGGCCTGGTATAATGGGGGTAGGATTGCTAGCGTCCGCAGATGATAACCTTTCATGAACCTGCACGTGTCCCTTGGGTTGTGCCAAATGAATGTAGCAACGCCGAGCATCTGGCGGCGGTTAAGTATCCCGACATACCTGGACACACCCAGCTGTTCAGGTCGGCTCGGAATTAAATAACCTTAAAGCACCGGTGTGGAAACCACCACACTATATTCCCAAGAAAGTCGTCATGAAAGTACAACAAATAGTAGAGAAGTGGCCCTGCGATCCGCTTAGCAACCGGCGCCGCTCTGCGTGCGGGGTAAACGGTGTAAAATTGGTTACCGGCCATGCTGATGTAGAAGACCAGTCGTCGCATGGAAATCGGATTACTGGAACCTCTGTAAATATGCGTCAAATCCAAAAGATAGACTTGGAATGTACGCGGTTTATTTCAGTCAGGGAAGCTTACAATCCTAGAAAGAGAAATAACCCGCTGTGAACTAAATATCTGCGGCCTAAGTGAGACTCATTGGAAGGCCAGTGATCATTTTCTCAGTGATAAGCATTCCATATATTTCGCAGGAAATGATAATTCCAGCAGGAATGGAGTTGCTTTTGTCGTATCAGAGACCATCAGTAGCTGTGTAGTGGGATATGAACCCGTGAGCGATCGAATACTAAGTATTAAACTCCAGTCGAGACCTGTAAACGTAAACATCATACAGTTATATGCACCTACAAGTACTGCCAGCGATGTAGACATAGAAACTTTTTACGAAAGCCTGGAAACCATCATATCCAAGATCCCTAAAATAGAAGTACTCATTATCATGGGCGATTTAAACGCGAAGATTGGAGCCGATGCCTATCAAATAAGCCATTGTGCTGGAAAGTTTGGGTTGGGGCAATGTAACGAATAAGGTAATCGTCTTATACAATTTGCCACCGAAAAGTATCTGGTGATATCAAATAGTGTTTTCCAAAATCACCCACGGCGACTATATACCTGGATCTCACCTGATGGTAAATATCGGAACCAATTGATTACATCATGATTGGCTCGCGATGGAAAACTTCTATTAGAAACGTTCACACCCTGCCTGGAGCTGACTGCGGATCTGACCATCAACTTCTGGTAGCAAAAATTGAACTTAAACTTAGAGTGGCAAGAAAAAATTTCAAACAGAAAAGACTGCAGCCTTTGGAAAAATCGATGTTTGTTACTGCACTAGAACAAAATTAGAATAAATGGATTAGCATAAATGCCCAGTCCGCTACCCCCGATCACAAAAGGGCGCTAAAGAGCTCTGTACGACCGCATTTATTCAGTTGCACTTACAAGCGACAACATTGGTTGAGCGACGACACTCTGACCCTTGTAGAGGAACATAAATAGCTTAAACGAGAAATCTTCTCGAATACAAGCTGCATGCAGACGTGACCGTAACGATCATCTTCAAAGCATATGCGCGGAAATTGAAGTGCATGCTAACAGTCACGAAACAAGAGACTTATATAAAAAAATTAAACAGATCACCAAAACTCTGTCTTCTAAAACTTGGGCCATCGAGGACTGTCAGGGCAGAACAGTGACGGAGATAGATACGATTTCTGAAGTCGGGAAAGCATATTGAAAATTGAAATTGAAATTGATTGAAGAGCTGGAACCAAATATTCTTTTCATTTTTGCGTAGAATAAAAATGTATTTTTTGCGTTTTATGCATGGCGGCGTGTGCTGCTTCTCGGCTGAGGTGATTGCAGACGTGATTTGGCAGGAATAGAGTATTTTATTCCATTCTCCGACATCCCGCTCGGTGACAAACCTCGGCTTTAGTATACTGCAGAATGCGCCCACGCTGAGTTCCGAAAATAGTCTGCCTCCCAAGCCTGGATTAAGGCCCGCGATCAAAACGTGAGATGCAAGTCTACTTAGCAAGCTTCCTGCTTATGGAGTCCCAGATGATATTTGTAGCTGGATATCAGATTTATTTAGTGAACGGTCGATCCGATTAGTCGTTGACGGCTGCTCCTCTGACCTCATGGGGTATTGATACTGGAGTTCCTCAGGGGTCTGTTCTCTCTGTAACTCTTTTCTTGCGGCACATCAATGATCTACTTCAGCCTGGTAATGTTGGGTACGTAGATGACAGTACGCTTTCAGTGAGATACTTATCCAGCGCAAAAGCAGCATGGATGAAGTTCATTCGTTGAGAGAGGCCTTGGTAGAGCGGACAAATTTGACCTTAAGCCTTGTCTCCCAGAGGGGTGATGACAATCTGGTCTCTTTAAAAGCCACCATGACACAGGCGTGTCTTTTTACCGCAAAAAGGAGTCGTTTCGACCAAACTCCTATTTTTCGGGGTACCTACATCTGTTCTTGTATCTGATCGTCTGCGAGGCGAAGAGTTGACATCCAGTCTCAATTTCGGCGTCACCATTGATTACAGAGTCCAAACTGCGGCCATAAAGTAGGGGTAATACCAACTTGCCGCGTTTGACTCGGTGGAACGCAGAGCTAAGAGGCTCATTGGCGACGTAAAACTGGTGGATGCTAAGCTTCACGGCTTGGCTCATCGCCGCACTCATCGTTGCCTGCTGGTCGGTTTTCTAAAGATTGCTCTTCGGTGGGTGTGCCCAAGAACTTCATTACCTCATCCCACCGACCCCCTTCTATCATCGGACATCTAGACGCACTGCAAGTTACCATCCCTTCCTTTTTGCTATTTAACTAATTCGCACTAAGCGTTTCCAAACGTCTTTTGTAATGCGCACAGCGAACGAGTGGAACTCTCTACCTGCGTTTGTGTTTCCGAACGCATATCAAAGTTAAAGTGAACATGGGGTTGACATATTCTTATTGGGCAAAACCCCTAAATCTATACTAATATACAAAAGCTGAAGAGTTTGTTTATTTGTTTGTTTACTTGAACGCGCTATATCATCACGCTAAGACCGATAGGAGCGGAACAGTAATAAAAATTGTGACGCAGACGAAGTTGCGCGGTTCAACTAGTTTATGTTATAAAAATAAAAAGGTTTCTTCTGGGTAAGCTCACTTTATCGTCAACTTTGTCACCACTGACCTAGAATAGAGTCAAGAGCAAACCCATCTCAAATAAAATATATGGATAAGTTTATGTTTCAGAGCTCGGCGGAACCTATAATGTCCAAAATTATACATCGATTTTCAACACCGCTTTGAGGGTATGGAGAGACTTGTTTTAACGAATCCAAATTATGAGTGTAAAAACGTGGCATTGCGTTATAATGGAGCCCAGTGTTTTTCTTTTCATTTTTGAGGTTCCGGTTTTGCAACACTTGTGCTTTTTGTTTTGTGAAATGGTTAGCATACCAACATAATCTCCGAGGTACTGCGGCGCCGCCGGCGTAGCCCCTTGAAATCTGAGTATGAAGATGGAACATGGGCACGAGGTTATTTATTTCTGTGAAACATGTGTGATTGCCCATAGGATACAGAAAGAGTCAAATTTGTAACAAAATGTGTTTCTTATAGAGAAGTAAAGTGCGTCATGATTGTTTATTTTGATCCACAATGTGACCGTTGAAGTAGGGCAGGTGATTAGGGACGCGATGGTGACGCGTTCAGTGACACGGTCAACTGCGCCTTGTTTAGTCAAGTCTGCAGCAGCGACACAGAAGCCTTAACATCTGCTCAAACAGTCGTTCAATGAACCCTGCCAAACTTCAAATTTACTGAAATTGCTCTTGCTTATTTACGTAATTAATTGCGTTACCAAAGCTGTCCGCTTGTTGCGGTAAAAGGCAGCCGATTCATTGCAACTACTCCACTGGGGTGGTTCCAGCGTAATTACACGCTATTATTCGAAAAAAACTAAAATATATTTCACATGCATGAAAATACCCATGTCGTTTTAAAAAAGAACAATAATAATGGGCAGATGTCGACGAGTGAAAGTTATAAGAAAAGGTTGAATGCAAATGTTACAAGATTTAAGTAGGTAAATGGCGAGCAATTAACCACGCTATTGGTTAACAACGCAAAGTGGTATTTACGCTGAGATATCCTCACAGTAACATGTTACTGCCTGTTTTGAGTGTTTTCTATTTGTTTTAAATATTTATTTTACAGATCCTGGATTCAGAGCTGGAGAATTATCTGTGTTGAATATTTTATATTACCTACCTATGTCGAAAAGTAGAGATGACGTGTCGCAATCAAATGTCAAATACTAATAAATAAAAACTTGTCTAGGTATGCGCTAAGAATTAATCTCGATGAATAAGATGCACACAATGTAAGGTCAGAAGAAAAACATTTAAGTCTTCTTTTGAACGACAAGGTCAAAAATATAAAACTGTGTATTGTCTAGGAGGATACTTAAGCTCCAAGAATACCGAATTATGAATAAATGTTAGGTAAAATATTTTAAACAGAAATTACTGATTAAGACTGCAATATAAATATTCATTGACACATCATAGTTGTTTCAATTTGTAGGTAGAATGAAATCAGTGATGTATCTGTTTTCCTCATCACGATGATTTTTCAGTACTTCAAGACTTAAAGCTGGTATCCTTGTATGCAACAGGGTATTGCTTTTATGATTTACGATTATGATGCTTCGTTGTTGCACAGCTATTAATATTGTGCATATCGTGCATAGAGTTTTCTACCTCATAGGGATATTTTTCTTCAAGCTTGTAATTATGTATTTTATTCATGATGTGTGATAAAATATTGAAGCAATATCATTAGCATTTAAACTTTTTTTTCAGTAAGTATATTTTTTGGGCATGCTTTCACAATATGTAAGTAGACCAAGTCAATGTACCTATTTTAGCTTTATTTGGCCGGCGACAGGCTCACGAAATAGCGGTCGAGGTCCTCCACACACATGCGCAAACCGCAGCCGTGTGTTGAATCAAACCATTTCTTATTTATTTCTCTGCGCAGCCTTGCGAGCCCGCCATCGTTTGCTTTGGTGACATCATCAGGTTTGACTTGACAAGGAGTCGTGAAGTCGTGGCTGTGGATGGTTACTGTACCTATGTTCATTATATTCTCGTTACTAATAGGCTGATGCTACCGTGCTGTCATCCAGATTTATTGGATGATTAAGCAAGTCGATAAAAAATACTATAAAATAAAATTATCTATATAATGCGATGTCGGAGCACAACATATAGTTGCTTCAGTTTTTGTGTTCGTTTGTTCATTTTTTATTATTGCCAACGCTGTTTTGCAATCTTTTAAAATAATGTGTTAATACTTTGTAGCTATTAGATACCCTCAGCTGAAATTTCTTATCTTTGCAATATTCAACTGCTTCCACACGATAAAGCGTGTTGGCAGTATAATATAATGTATTTGTAGATTACTATTTTCCAAGATCACGTTTAGTTTTATTTTTTGGCGAATCAATGCGCACACGATAATATAAATTAAGAACATTATGTGGGCGTGATAAGATGTACAGAATTGGATTTACCTTAAGATCTTAAATACATACCTACATAAAAAAATAAACACTGTATACGAAGTGGTGGTTGGTATGTGAGATAAATATCATGATGCCTTTAAGACACCCTGAGTCGGGTCAAACGCTGCTGCGGAATCTACTCGGGGTGATTTTCTACTGTAATGGGTGTCTTGTTATGCGGAATGTTGACGACTGTTATTGCTTGCGCATGCAGATCTGATGCGATTGCTCGAGCAGTAACGAGGAATTAAAATATTTATTGGCGAATAAATAGTCTTCATTCGTTGTTTTGTTGACTTCTTTCATGCCTCCACTATGCAAGTTCTATTGAGTATTATTCATTGAATGAATTCACATAAGTGTTTAAATATCACCAACAGGTCAAGGAGTGGATAGAGTACCGTATCTAACGAAAATGATCATACAATATTTACTAGGTTATTTAGCATTGAGAATTAGAATTATCTAAGCTGTGTACAGTTGAGACTAGGTGATTATTGCTAACTAATTTTAAGATAGCCGACAGGTACTAGAAATCATGGCAAAAACCGTCAAACATCACGTAACGTAGATATTTAATATCTGAGCCTAATTTCAAGAGTTTTTACAGCGTCGTGTGAAACGGAACGAATCTATATTTTATTGTTGAGAGCAGCCAAGCGCGAGACGCTGATGTCATGCTTAAAATGCATGATATGTAAAGCTAACATAAGGCTAACGTTATGCGTGTTGTGGTTTCTTAGAAATTATATTAAAATTGCCGCTTGATTTTTCCCATTACTTGCATGAGAAGTTGTAACGAGATTGTGCTATGATAAGCTTTAATAACGTTGTCTTGTTATTTACGCGATCTAGTCAAATTTAAAATGTCAATGTTTATTTTTGTAATGTACAACTCTACATTTTTAAATGTCAGATTCGTTATCCTTATGAAAGGCTAAGGCTGTGACTACAATTGGTCAGCGTTATTATTTAATCATTTTCAGGAGTTAATGAACAAAATGAAGAAGGAAGACGGATGGTCATGTACCAGAATTAAAACGTTGTATTTAGAAATGTAGGATTTAGCACGAATGTTTATTTCACATGGTGGTTGCAAATGTTTCAAGTGTGTAAATCGCCTATCAGCATTCAGAGGAGGACCTGTAGAAAGCCGAATTATTTATTAGTCTGTACTACAATTACACTTTCAACTAGACTAAATTGACGGCCATTTATTTAAGAAGAGGTTCCCTCTTCATTTATGTCTTGTTGGGTCAAGTGTTTTAGGGCAATATTTGAAAATAATTTAATATCTAGTTGGTTCTTCTCCATATATCTTGTGCACCTATCTCCAATGGCTTAAATTGGAGACCCTAAAACATACATAAGGGTATTCAAAAGCGCTCATAATTAAATCATATTTTAATTTGATTGTTAATTTTGACTTCTTAATGGCCAATCAATACCTAAGGTTGATAGAAACATGAACAGGAAGCGAAACACGATGCTTATGCAATTTTATGTTCATAGTTACGCTTTGATATGCACATCCAACTTGTATAGGTATATTGTTAAGCTTTTCAGAGTTGTGTCATGGTTGCAACATAATGGCATTTTGTAAGAGATTAAATACATAGTGATTACTTATTATAGTGTGGAATTAATTTCTACCACATTTAATAACTTGTGTAATTATTTTCTCGTATTAACTACTGATGCTACGTGATCTCATCACGTATGAACTTGGATGGTATGGAAAATAATGCCTACCTACTGTGTAATACTGTAACTTGTATGCAATGTGAATTATACAGCAGGGATAATATTGAAACGGGTTTTCTAAGGTCGCAAGAAAACACCAAAACGTGGCTTAGCAACCGAGTTTTATGTTTTTATGTACAAGCGGTCAATATATATGCAAACGTGGGCGGAGCGCTGGAAAGGATGCGGTTGTCGCGTGAGAATTCATCTCGCAGAAATCTCGCTCGGCCTGTCGTCCGCCGACACCGTGCTGTTTCTATGGTAGACTAGACTAATTACGTACAGATTGCATCGGCCATTGCACCTAACTCTGCTCCGGTTCAAGCATTAGGTACAGCCTGGATCTATAAGTAGCTTCGTAAACATACCCTCTACGTAGCAATATCATAGTAATTAGTTTCTGGTATCGTTTATATTGAAAAGTATTTATAGAGATCTATCACTTCACAGTGCTGTTCAGCCAGTCTGTTCTGTCGACATCTCTTCGCGTACACTTAAATAAGGTGAACGACAAGTGAGTTGTCATTCCATCTTGCTTGTATGGTTTGACAGATCACTTGTCGTTCAATTCGCCTAAGTTTTCACTTCGACATGTCAATCAGTCAAGAATCGCACTGCCGTACTGGAAGACGTTAGAATTTTATGGAGCATTGACAACCAAAACAGCTTAAGCGCCTTTGCACTGCAACTTATCTCTTGTTTCAAAACGAGTCATGTGAAGGTTGGCATCAATTCAAACCTTTTTATGGTTCCGTAGTCAACAAGGAACTCTTACAGTTTCGCCATGTCCGTCTGCCTGGCCGTGGTTTAGCTCAGAGATGATTAGCACTAGCAAGTTTGAATTTGTATGGGTATACAGCTAGACACGCGGCAGCGTGTCCAGCCAATAGTTCAAAGAAAAAAGGAACTGTCGACGCAGCAACCGAGTGTAATATTTCACGAACCATTTCGAGCTACTTTTGACCCCTTCACAACTCGAAACCTATTTAATGTCCATACATGTTTGGCAAATTTGTTAAAGTCCCATAACTTGTTAAGAATCAAATTTCATAAATGTAGTTGAAACAGTAATTGATATAATAACGTTTAAAAACGGCATTTTTATGACTGACTCACTGACATATGGATCAAAAACCTTTTAATTCCAAGTTCCTTAATTAGCCTGCAGCTAGATAATTGTGTGTATCATTTCAGCCTATTGCTGCCTTCCCCAAAAAGCGCCAACCATCCCGGTCTTGAGCAGTCCGCATTAATCAGCTCCCAGCCACCTTCATCGTGCCGCAGGTCGTCCCACACTACGTTTGCCCATACGCGTTCTTCTCTCTAACACATGTCTGCTCCATCGACCGTTTGTCCGTCTGCAGACATGGCCGGCCCACTTCCACTTCAGCATGCTGATTCTACGCGCAATGTCAGTGACTTTACTTCTCTAGCGAATGACTTCGTTGCGAATTCTTTCTACCAGAGAAACTCCGAGCATTGCTCATTGAATTCGTGGACCATACCTATGGTGAGTGTGAGAGGAGCTCGTGGCTAGATAATAATAGCCGCACGAGTCAATCTTCAAAGTTAAGCAACGCTTGCCAAGGTTGGTCTGTGGATGGGTTACCATCTTAACATACCGAGTTTCCTCAGTGCCTCGGAAAGCACGTTAAGCCTTTAGTCCCGGCTGTTATTTTTAGATCTTTGGCAGTCGTTACAGATAGTCAGTAGCCAGTTAATCTAACTCCAGTCTTGCCATGAAGTACCGTGTTACCCAGTTAATGGGTTGTGGAGGTCTGGTAGGCAGCCGCTCCGCGTAAAATACTGGTATTCAGCTAAATCCGGCTTGACTGGAAGCCGACCCCAATATACTTGGGAAAAGGCTAGGCAGATGATGACCTATGGTGAGTGTCCACGTTTCAGCTCCGTGAGTCATTACGGGTAAGAGGCACTGGTTAAAGACCCTGGTCTTAAGGAATTGTGGGATCGACGATTCAAAGATATCACGCAGCTTCCCGAATGCCACCCAGCCCAAGCGAATTCTTCTGGCCGCTTCCTTTTCAAAGTTGTGCCGCCCCAGTTGTATAATTTGGCCTAGATATATGTATTCTTGGACAACCTCGAGGGTAGAGCCATTTACGATTAATTACGATTACAGGTCTCGGGGTGACATGACCATTGAACATGACTTTGGTTTTGTCCAGATTCATCCCTAGACCCACCCGTCTTGAAGAATCGCTCAGGTTGTTCAGCATCACCTCCAGCTCCTGCAAAGATTCCGCCATGATGACAATGTCATCCGCAAATCGGAGGTGCGAGATGTAACCGTTGATATTTATGCCTCGTCTTTTCAAATCAAGAGTCTTGAAAACGTCCTCCAACGCGTTCGTAAACAATTTCGGAGAGTTAACGTCTCCCTGTCTTACATTTCGACGCAGTTGGATTGGTTTTGTGCTCTGTTCTTGTACTTGGACGGTCATTGTTGCGGCCTTATACAGACATCTCATCACTTCTATGTAGCGGCAGTCGGTGAGACATCTGTGCTTGGACTCCAGGACAGCAGAAATTGAAGAGCTTTATTAGCTTCGTCAAGATAGGTGTTCCTCATGCCTTGATCAGCTCTGTGGTTATCTCGTCATCCTCCGAAGCTTTATTGTTATGAAGTTGTCCGGGAGCTATTCTAATTTCACCCATGTCAATGTCGGAAAGCTCGGCAGTGAGATGGCGTGTAAGCCTGGAGCGTGGATCATCCGCACCGTAGGCCTGTTTTTTGCGAATATAAGTCTCCGTAGTTTTTGGGGTGATGGTGGTGCCCTGTGAAGTTTTGAGTTTTGTCAGGTGACAACGAGCCCTTGTTCCGCGCTATGGCTTGCTCGATTACTCGGGTATTTGCACTCTGAGTGTCGCGTCTACTAACTAACTAACTAACTAGCTTATTGAGCTCCCTGTTAATCGAATGCAAAACAAGACAACCGATAATAACACTAACTGCTCCTGGAAGCGCCGGCTCAGCGTTTTGACGTTATTGCGAACAATTATTGTAACATATGTGTTATACGAGAGATATACACCCCTATACAATCTTGCTATTTATACTGGCACTTGAAAGAAAAAAACTCTTATTATTAATCTTTCAACACATACCCAACGTGTTGAAAGATTAATAATAAGTTTTAAATTTTTTTATAAAAAGTAGTGTTATCCCATAAAAAACATTTAGTGAAAAAGGGAGCCAAAGTTCAATGATAATAATATCCGTTATAGTCGACTTCTACGAAAAAAGAATTAAAATCTAAATGGACGCCAAGTTCTGTAGATAGTCCTGAAATAAGGCAAATGAAGGTTCAAGATTTAACTTGGCTAGTTTTCACCAGCAAATCAAATTTTTAGAAGAGTAAGATATAAAAACTGTACCTACTCGTACCTTGCGTAGGTATAACATAAAGATGATAAGTAAAGCCAAATATAAGGTAACATGTACATTTGTAAAACTTCAAAACCGATTTAAAAAAATAGGAGGTTCTCAATTCGTCGGAATCATTTTTAATGTATTTTTTGTTTGAAAGGGTAGTCTTCCCAGGTGGTGCCACGATTAGGTCAGATGATTATAATTATGAGATATGATGATGGGATCCTGGAGAAATACAGGGAACTCTAAAAATTTTATAGGCGCACTAGAATCGTTTTGGGGTAGTTTTTGAAAAAGTATTTTCGGATTGATTCCATTTGAATTTAGTGAAGATCTGATGAAGATCTTCGGAGATATGCGACGGAACTCCTCAATAAATGTTAGCAAATGGAACAGGATTGCTTAAAACGCAAGTCTGTCTATTGTTTATACCAATACATCCGCATCCATTATGGGTATAATAGGTACTTGCACTCGCGTTTTATTTTTTTAACATGGTCCTTGTTTTGGTGTACTGAATGATTCCTAAAAGTTTGTCCATCTATTTTAGTGGGAAAACGAATTTTTGTATCCAAATTCCATTAAAAATCGGCGATTATGACGTGCTATTACGGAACCCTACACTGCACTTGGCCCGGCACGAACTTGGCCGGTTTATTTTTAATTATTGCTACCTCTTTTTGCTTCGCTTGTAAAAAATATAAAAGTTTAAATTTCAAATATACAAACCTATATGATGTCTAAAAGGCTAAAGTTTAATTGCTTTCTGTTGGATGAGAACTCGAACGAAGACGCACACTTCAGTAAACGAGTTCTCAATGTGACCTTTGTTTGGATTTTTGCAGTATTTACGACTTGTGTGTCTCTTGTATAGTGACAACCTTGACCGTTTGCGTTACCTCGGAGATTCTGCTAATGAATAACTAATGTTAGCGGCATCGGCAGGCCGTCCACTGTAGATAATGTACACACTTCGGTTTTCGTGTAATACGCCAAGTTTTCCTTAAAATGTTTTATTCTAAAGGCTGTTGAGTCACACTGTGACTATATTTAGGTACAATTAAGCACCCGCATACCATTACGATTGCCATCTTTAAATAAATACCCACCCATCTACCTCAGTCATTGAATAATTCTTAGGAATTTTCTTGCAAGATTTTTTTATTACTGATTTACTTGGATTTATGAGGTTTTTATATAGTAGCTTAGACCTACTCGTTAATCTTAAGCATCTATTTCACGATTAACGAGTAGGTGATATCTACCACGGATTACAGTTAGATACTTAGTTGAAAGTTATTTGCAGTGACAAAGCTTATTGGAAATTTTTGGTGGTGGATAAACAGAGCATAAGTTCTTGCACATGTGAGTTAAAACAGTAAGAAGTCGTCGTGTGAATTTTAAGAAGTATATCTCGTTCAAGTGGCGGTCGTCTCTGCTATGTATGTTACCGGTTCGTCCAAAGAGCATTGCGTAAGCGGCGATTTCGACAGCGCCGCGACCGGCGGATATAGCACGGGGCCGTTCTTTCGTAGCCCACACCCACACCTGATTATTTGAACAACACTGCCTGCATACACTACTTGCTAAACGCTTAAACAAACGGACCGCAAGCTCAGTATAATGACCGGCTCACGTTATCAGTTGGCTCTACAACATTATTGAGCTTGACAAATTCATTTTAGCGCCTCATTCTCCATGTTATTTGCTATAAAGTCTGGTTTCTATAGCGTTAACATAATTATCATAATTATATCTTCAGACAAAAATATTTAAGATCCATAATTTTAGTCATGTTCTTGTGACTATCACGTCGTTTTACTGCAATTAGTATAATAACGTATTTCTTGTTTTAGGTACGCATAATGGCCGCTTATTACCTACTTGAGGTCTTCTGCTCAAACCGCAAATTAATGTACTTTTTTCTAACATCATATGAATTTTTATGAGAAGTATTTGCTATTTACTTTTGCCTACGTCTTCTATGAATCCATTTTCTCGCCTCTAGGATGTGAGTATTGTTGAATCATGTCTTGTGTCATCCATCGAGGTCTTCGAATGATCTCATTCTTTTGGAGACCTTCTCATATTATTGAATTTCAATTAGTTTTAATTCATTACTGGCGTAGGATTGATGGAAGCTTACGGATAACTTGTAGTACAGTGGCTGTAGTGGCACTTAGATGAATAATAATATAGATTGATATTATAATTGATATTGATTGCATGCGGCTACATCTAACTAATTACTTAGTTATGGTCAAGATATTATCCCAAGGTTTGCGGAGTTCGCAATAACAGCCGTACCTATTGAAAATACGGCTAAGGTCATCTATTTAAGTAGGTACCTAGATGTAACAGAAGCAGATGAATAAACCTATGGACTGAAAAGACACTCTGTGTCTGTAAAAAATAAAAGGTGGGATCCAAACGAGAATGTTCTCAATGTGGAGGACAAACGTCCGTCGGTACGAGGTTCCAGGAATGTTGAGGACGCGTGGTTGCGTCTGAGAACACCCCGCGTTCGCTCTTCAATGTCTGCGCTCGGCGCGTCGCCCACCAACAATGGAGCGAAATTGAATTAGAGCTTGCATACCTATAACAAATATAGAGTGTCTTAAAGAACGTCGTTGCCAATATTCTCGTGTCACAAAGGTTTTTCCTTAAATGCATTTCAAATGCGATCGATAAACGTGACAGCTATGTATTTTCTAGAAAAACATTTACGACCAAATCGACTGGCGTATTCGGTTCTTTGCTAAACACCTATCGAATAATAAGCAAAACCAGTTGAAGCAGTGACATCATCTTCCTGTACTGCAAGAAGCCGCGTCCTTTGCAGATTGTGAACAAATGTATAAACGAACTCTTATTAGACTCCTCTTAGATATTTTTGTTGTGACCAACATAAAAATAGTTGTACCTAAATGGATGGAGTTATGTACTGTCAAGTTACGGGTTTTTAACGTTTCAGCTAATGAATATGTAATTTGTATCATAATATGTTCAACCTGTTCTGCTGGGTTATTTGAAGATCGACCTGTTTTTGTGGCCTTTTATCGCTGGTCAACAACTTGCTGTGCAAATATAATATAATTTATAATGTTATAGCTGCCCAATACCCCCGCTATACCTTCATCGATAGGTTAGTGATAAATGATAAAATAAATTCTATTTGTTTATTATTATTTAACTCAAAGAACTTGAGTTAAATAAATTGTTCACTAAAATACTATAATCAGCTTGTTACATAAACAATAAGATAAGATAGGATGTGGCGTCCATTGTGTATTTTTAAGGTTTTGTAACAATGAGCGCTACGGATGAATTCCTGCGCCTACCCATCTGACTCGTTTACGCCACTTTAGTATTCATGTAGTGACCCTTAGGAAATGCACTTAGCATGCGTTCGATAACCGATGTAACTAAAACAAAATAAACGGCTGCAGATAAATCAATCGTCCAGCAAGGTTGATGTGGAAAATCGCAAAATTGGTATGATTTTACATTGCTTGTACAACTCCACCAGGTCCTGTAAGTGAAAACACTGGTCATACATATCGTCAGTTTATACGCCAGTCAGCCATAGTGTTCTGTACGGTTCTGTACGTGCTCCATTCGATTTTAGCAATATCTAAAATAAAAAATGAATTCTGAATAAATTCATGAGATGTCAAATCCTAACAGTAACTTTTTGTCGAGTCTGGATTTATCTATACTTATTATTATATTATAATGCGAAACTTTGGATGTATGGATGAATATTTTTACTCAATCACGTCAGAACGGCTGAACGGATCTTGATGAAATTTGTCACAGAGGCTCGATCTCTGTGACAAAATTCATCAATTATAGTCTGGAAGAACACACAGGATACTTAAATATGTATTCATATCTCGGTAATATGTTCCCTTGGAATAATTTTCGGAATGCGCGCGGGTGGAGTCGTGGGCGGCTGCTAGTTTGTGAATAAAAACTAATATTTAAGTATTTATTACATTTAAATAGTAATGAATAGGTACTCTCGTTGACAGTTTTTTGGTAAATAGTTGCTTTTTGATGTTAAAGGTAGAATTTAAATGTAAATGATGATTACAAATAACATAAAAGTGTGGCATTTGAGATGGATTTTAGTTGGAGAATTGGCATATTTTTTATCATGTCGTATAAAACTTGTTTATTGGCAGAATCTTAAGATCATAGAAGTGAGAGAAGCAATAAACCGGTTTAACTTTTTATTATGCAATTTCTTATGGTCTACGAGTATGTGTTAAAACATAAACGCATACTTAAGCAAGCATCCCCAGAGTTCAATGTCTCTCCGTTTTGCTGTATTAATAGTCAGTGCCATCGTAACCTTCTGCAGCTAAAGTATTCAAGTTGACTGCGATGTCCTTGCCATCTAGACCTAAGTCGTCCGCTATGGTCTGCGGGTCCGCAAGATGGCGCTGGGGATGGTGGGGGCTCCGCGGAGGGACGGGGTGGTCGGGACAGGTCGGGCGGCGCCGCCCGTATCGGCCCTGAGTCCGAGCTCTATTTTTAGCGCTGTGTCACCGTTGGTTTGCGCTCGCGCCCCGCTCACCCATGCGAATAAAGCCTTACCTACAGCAGTGGTTGAAGAATTAACATCAAAATATGAGGCATGCTAACAATGCGCTGCAAGTGCTTTAAACTCGGTAATTATGTACCTATGTGTACCTGAAAATACTATGCCATCTTAGAGTTGTGGACTCCTTATAGTTATTATTAGCCTTTATTATCATTAGTGCAGAAGACAATGTTTACGGTACTAATTTGCATTTCTTACTCACATTTGTTAACATTTTCCACGGCTTTCACAAGTCGTATAGGTATGAGTCGCACTCGTATTAGAAGAAGTCGCGTATTTTTTTATTCGAATCACGTGTAAAGTAGTATGTAACAGTAAGTCGGGCGACATGATGTCATCGGCATGTGATGGGCTGTGCCCTTATGTAGATGCAGCGTTATGTAACAGCACGCATGTTAGTGGGTACATATGTACACTACATTCATTATACGACACTGTATACTATTATCGAGCTGTAGAGTAGCAAATCGGTGGTTGGGAGTCCGTTGTCCAGTGTTTATCAATTTGTTACGTGCATTACGGTTCCACCGCAAGTGTCGTGTGATTGTTGTTTATCGCCGTTATAAAAGTTTTCGTGTCGTTAAGTAATTTTCTTCGAGACTATCATATGAAATTGTATAAGTAAAAGTTTTTCTTACTTTGCAATAATGTGGTGTAGTAATCATAATTTTAAATAGGAATAGATCAACTTCTGAAAACAACTAACTTATACGAGTATAATTATGATACACTAGCCGACTTGGTAAACGTAAAAATAGCCTACGACCTATTCTCAGACCTACTTCAAAATAAAAAAAAACACGACAAAGTATATACCTTAAATTTTTTAGTTCGGAATTCGGTTATATTTTTTGTAAAAAAGTTTTTTTTATATTTAAAGATTAGATAATGGGATACAATAACGGCATTAACACATACGTATTCCTCCGTCTTTAGTTGGTTTTGATTAGTTTTGATTTACAGAGATCGTGTATACAGTCAGCTAGTTTTTGGAAGATTTTATCAGACAGCTATTCCAAACGATCCAAGTAAATTAGACGATCATTAGAACAGAAAATCAATTGGGTTGGTTGGAGAAGAGATCTGATTCTCTCTTTTTTTCGTATATGTATGTGGCAAGAAGGATAATATACCTACACAGCTTGCCTATGGTGAATTATGGGTAGTACTGTGTACTGTACTGCTCTATTAATAAACATTTAATAATTGCATAAAAATGTGTCGCCATATTCATAAACGTAACAAATAAGAATTTATGAATGGTCGTATTTAAAATCGATTACTCACAGAACTGCGCAATGGCATAGTGAAGTAACAGTATATCAGGCGTAAATTGGTCATGACGAGTTGTTTGTCAAGGCTTTCGCTAGCGGGTTGAGTCGCTCCACACCTACGGCCGCGCGGCTTTAGGTGTCGCCTGCTGGCTGCTGCCACTTGACTGCCATTCCCCGCTGCCCACGCGGGCGCCGAGGACTCTGCCCACGGCCCTGCACATATTACACAATGTTTTAAGCATTTTTGCAATCTGTACGGATTACCTCAGTTTCTTAATTAATTACACAGTGCATAGCAGCTGTAAAACCAACACTTTTGATTTCGTGGGAAAAGTTCTTTGTAATCTGAGCATACAATTTGGAGGAAGGTGGTACTTACAGAGCTACATACACACAGCAGTCACGCAATCACGATGTGTTGATGATGTCAGACCGAACTTATGCATAGAAAAATCAACAAACATGCTCCAAACCGGAAATCTTGCCCTAGACCTTAGTTTCACCTCGACAACTTATAGTTTTTGAATAAGTGATCGCGCCATCATTTTTTTCGATTCCAGATACTTTTTTCAGATTTGATCATGATTCTGATTGCTAACTATTTTCTGAATGGATTCCATATTTTTGGTTTCCAAAACAGGACAGGAGATTCTTTAATGTATCTGAAATGGCAGCGTGATATATTACTGCAGCTTTTTAGGTAGACAAATGGTCTTTATTTGGGCAAACTAATCAATTTTAAGAGATGCTAACTAACTACGACTTTTTATTTGGTGTAAATTACTGTTGACTCACAAGTCACTGATCTCCATATCATAAGAGCCTTTAGATTGCTTTAAATGACAAAACTAATATACAAGTTTCCTATTTCGTACAACACCTCCATGTATGTATATGAATCAGAGGCTACTTACCATTTCAAACGAATATAGAATTATCCGGTTTTTGAGATTTAAGACGGTTAATATGTGAAAAGTTGCCTGCCTTGATATTTGCTGTTGATGATAAAATGTCACAGAGCGTCGCGCGCGTCGTGACGAGTTGTTTGTGCAGACAGGAGTAGGACGCGCGGTTGTTACAACACAACACACGGAGAAAGCTGCACTCGTCTGGCGAAATCACACCCACAACGCATGTGCCAAATCTTTAGGAGTACCCCTCTCTACTCTACATATATGGCAACTTAAACCGTCGGCCAGTAAAAGTTGTTTTTGCAGGCAAGGAGATATTTACTTGAGCTTACATTCAATATATGTAAGCTCCATATAAATAACAATATGAGTATTGTATTGATAAAAATGTTTTAACTGAATCTCCAAATTTCGACCCTTGATTAACGTTGAGTAACAGTCTTCTCGCACACTGATCGGGCTCTTTCGACGAATAGAAATGATAGAAAACGCATTAATATAGGTATAGCTTGGCAATATATCATATTTGCAAACGCTTTCGATAAATTACGTCTACCAGCGCAAGTCAAAAAGAGTTTTACGAGCTAGTATGTGCGTCAACGATCGTATAAAATCATTTTGTATTTGAGGCTGGGAGTGGATAATACATAAAACCGGCTTCCAAAAACAAAACACCACAAAGTATAAAATAACTTTAATTTCGGAAGTCGGTGTTTTTGGTACTTTTTGGTTTTTTGATACCGACTTCCAAAATTAAAGTTATTTTATACTTTGTAGTGTTTTGTTTTTGGAAGTCGGTTTTATTTTTTGGTAAAAATGATTTTTACCACAAATACAGCGTACCGGTGTAAACAATCAACAGACATGCGATTTCAGAAATCTCGATCCATTTGCTATTATTGATTGAAGAGTTCTGTTGCCTACCTCCGAAATTCTTCACCAAATTAAAATGGGACCAGTCCGGGAAAATACTCTTCCAAACAAAAAAATAATCATCCAAATCGGTTAACAATTGGCGAAAATATCGCTGAACAAACATTTTTCATGGGATCCCACCATCAGATCCTGACTTATACCTTCCATCTTCAGCTCAGCAACATGAGATGATGATTAATAGGCACACAAAATGTCATGAAAAACATTGTGTGTGCCGATAAAATTTGAGGGTTTCCCTCGATTTTCATGGGATCCCATCAACAAATTCTGACTTGGTGACAATGGGACCACCGCAGGAGTATAGGCTTTTGAAAAAAGAAAGAGTTTTTAAAATCGGTCCACGATTGGCGGAGAAATCGGTGAACATACAAACATACGAAAATAAAAAAAATACATACAGCCGAACATAGAACCTCTTCCTTTTTGAAGAAGTCGGTTAAAAATGTAAAATACATTGGAAATGACTTTGTGATTTCTTATTCGTAAGACATCCCTTTTTAGGGTTCCGTACCCAAAGAGTAACTTACGGAACCCTATTACTAAGCCTCCGCTGTCTGTCCGTCCATCCATCCGTCCTCCGTCTGTCTGTCAGCGGGCTATATCTCAAGAACCGTAATAGGTAGACAGTTGAAGTTTTCACAGATTGTGCGTTTCTATTGCTGCTATAACAACAAACAATAAAAACCAAGGAATGGAACCCTTCGTGTGCGAGTCAGATTCGCACTTAGCCGGTATTGGATAATGTTACCATGTACTCAACCACGAATATTTTACGAAAAACATATTTTTTGGCAAACCGGATTTCCCAGTTAAGCTCAAGCACTATTTGATTAAAGTCGTGATTTCGATAAACTTGTTCAAATTCATGCATCGTAGAATATCCTCATGTGTATGTAGCTCTTCAAGTTCGTCAAAGTACCTAGTTTCAACCTTCTCCTATGGAATAAATTAATCTGGTCCTCCTTCACATTTTATTTGTTGGGGAAACTAGCACGCTTTGTTTAGTACAAAACGGTTCTATTAAGAATTACAGGTGCAGCTGGAAATCATATGGTTGCGGTATATAACATGGCATAACGTTACGTGTGGACACGTATGCGCTGCAACCTTGCGCGATGGCGGGCCACGATTGCGGTGCTGAGTCGACCGTGACACTGACGCAGGTTATGATAATGACGACTTGTATACCAACTATTGTCGACTTTCGGTGTAATATAGTTGGGAGGCGGTGTCTGCCCTCCGAGTGTGAGTACCTCGCGACCGTTATCCGGTCACCGCTACGCCGAGCCGCACGCTGCCACCACGCCACGGAAAATGACTACAAACATTCAAGTTGCTGGGAATTAGAAACAAGAACGGTTTAGTTTGCACTAAGTGTACGACCGAACAGAATTATGACCGCTGCGGGTAATTATAGAGTTCATTAACGTCAGTCTTTTCAAAAGCTTTCTGTTTCTATGACTATACATGAAAAAGAAAAAGTGCTAACTGAAAACAAAGCAGGTTTCAAAATTACTGTTATCTTCAATTCCAATTCTTTGTCAGAATCGAGAAAAGCTTAAATCAAAATAAAGCAATTTTTAAAATGTAGCTCTATCGCATGTTCGTGCCGTTATAAAATTAATCGTCGGTACATAAGTAACGTTTAGTTAGATACATAACAGATATCGATGGCTTACAACATCACTCCGTATAGATACTCGGGTTTATAGCCCGGCGGGTTGTAAATATATTTCTTTAAGAAGCCAATTACCTCTTAAAACAATTAACTCGATTGCGGCAACACAACAGGAAATGATGGTTCACTTGGTGCTGTAAGAATGACAGTGGCGAGTGTACTCGAGATCCAGCGCATTCCACACAAACTATACTTGTTTTCTATAAGGTACAGACAGATATTTATTCGTTGGGGCGGATGATACTAGAATAATCAAATTAATAATATTAAGGATATAGTTAAAACCAAAGATAATTACGACTGATGATTTTTAGATGGTCACTTTCAAAAAGGAAGCCGATAGAGGATTTAGCTTATTGAATCTTGCTTTGTGAACATTAGTGTGGATAATAATTCTGGAAGTCGTAGAGATAATCCCCTTCTTAAAAAAAGGTTAAAAGAGTTGTAGCAACTTACTACTGAGGTCCTCGATAAACCCTAATATTATTTAACTCGACTAATTCAACAATAGCCAGTCATCAAAGCGCACTATCGAAGTGATCACCTTCCAAGACACCGCAGTATCCGGCGGTTAGATAATTTTAAATATTCTGAAGACTGAGAGAGAAGTTAAAATGAATACAGCCCAAAGATTTTCAATATTTTTGCAGCCTTTGAGAATTCTGATGTAGTCAGCGACATGAAGATCTGCGATGTTACGATATCTCGTGTTCGGAGAGACCTCCCGTTTGATATAGTCTCACGAATTGCATGTTACATACGAAGGCTCCGATAAATCAATACTATCTTTGTTCCGCGTCAGATGACCTCTTCAATATAAAATAAATAACCTTTTGAAATCTGTACCATTGTTCTAGTCAAAATAATTGCTGTTGATAACATCGTAAACTCGAAGAATAAATTTTATTTTCATTTATATGACGCCATTTTTATCTTTATTAAATCCCAGATACCATACCGAAATATGAAATTAGATAATAAATATATAAAATGGTATTCAAATCTTATACCAATTTACATTTCATTATACATACATAACCGTGTTTAACCGGGTTTGTCGCATTAATTTCTTATTTTCTAGATCTAGCCGTTGTATCAGAATGACCTGAGGATCTTTCATTCATCTTGCATAATTCTTGTGTTGATGCAAAATTAGTGGGTGATGTAACCAAAATATTGAGACGAATTTAATGAGCAGAGCAGGTCACCAACTGGGTCTCTATTCAATTTTCGCTAATCTTATTCTTCTACGAAACTAGGTTGTCAAAAACGCGCAATGCTGCGTTTGATTAAAGAATAAATTAAAAAATACAAGAGCATTTCCTGTTATGGTTTTAAGAGATTAATAAATAGGACTTAAATGTCACTGCAAAAGTATGATTTCATTCCAGCACAGATATTGATTCGATTCTATTCGATATTTTCAAATGTTTAATTATGCTGATGTCAGATCAAGCATTAATAACAGACGTTTTACAACGAGCATTTGATTGTGCCTTAAACACGACCACTTTTTTAGTTGAAGAAGTCAATATATTTACTTTTCTGACATCATCGCACGAACACTCGAACAGTCTTGATTAAATTAATGTAGACGCATTAATTTATGTTAAATAATGAACGGAAAATTATTTGTCACTTAGAGCAAAACTAAAAGTAACTAGTCCATCAAAAATCAAGGTATTAACAATACAAAGGAACACTGTGGGTAAAATCTCTTGAAATGGGTTAAAAAATGCACACAAAGTTACCCATGATCCATCGAGCATCACGTCATTATTAGGTCATATTTGCTATCAAGAAAACTGAAATTCTTATTTACATATAACCGCTAACATATTCTAGGTATTACGATGACGGTGATAAAACTTCCCCGAAGAATGGAAAATGTAGTTGAACACGAGTACGACGTACTCCTAGTAAACTCGGGAACAGCGCGCGTTGATGTCTAATATATGGGTCAAAAGAAATGCGCTACAAAATCATACACCATACTCCGCCATTACACTTGTACTGTTAAAAGTACTGCACAAAAATGGTATATCATGAAATTAGTGTAATAATACCCACTAGCTCACCAGATAAAGATATTACGGTTATTTTACGATTTTAGAACAATATTTACAGCTTTTGCGATGTGATAATCTTTGATTTTATCATTTTTGCCACGTTTGTCGAAACAGGAAAATACCACTGCAATTAAAAGTTTTAATGAAGAATTTCATAATTATTTGTAGTGGTAGGCTATACAACTTGAGTTATTTAAATTAATTCAATTTGATTTAGTTTCTTTAAATGTAATGGAGGAATAATAATTGGAATATTCCATATTAAAGTGAATACAGCCGGCAGGCACAGAACCGCGCATCTGCATTTTATTTTTTTGTTTTAATGTAATGACATATTACCTTCGCTTACGTTATTTTGTATTCAATTTTGCTTTTATCGAGTGCCTTTGAATAATATCACCGGAGGCGTATTCTCCGGACAATCGAATTGTAGAACCATTACTGCGATTGTGTTTTTCAATGGACCTATAAAAATAGATGTAATTGGTGATGGGAAAAAAACGAAGATCGCTTATTGAGCTGAGCGCCGCGGCCGGCCGGCCCGCCGCCGCCGCCACCACGAGGATGCTAATAGCCGCACAGAAGCCACACTTTTTATATCTCATAGATAGACTTAGCAGGAATGTGTGCCGTGATTGAATTTATATGAGCCGTTAAGGGCCCCGTACTGGGTTGAGCTAATGCGCTGAAGTAAATTGCTTTGTGCTCTTCTGATACAAACATTTTAGAGTTAATCAATTATAGGTGATTGGTACTTTCTTAATAATGGCTTATCTGAATATGTGTATTATAATCTTATAATTAATTATTTGTGTACACCTTATTTACATAAGCATCATAAAAATAATTCCAATTTTCTTAGAAGTTTAGAATGAAGGTTCTGGAAATTCAGTCGAATTTGTTAGCATGCCCTTGTATTCTAATCGTCGACCTTTCTGGCAGAGGGCTACATGGGTGCCTCAGTCTTTTTGCAATAGTGGGCGAACAGGTTTGGTGCTCGCTTTATCGCCCTTACAGCCTTAGTATATGGTGTAGATAGAGCAGGGCTGCAAAGCTCGGCCACTGGGAACGCGTTCCAGAGTAAGGTTGCAGCGGAGCGGGGAAGGCGCGGGTGCGCGCGAGGGGGGCCGCGCAACCTGCGCCCGCGCCGAAGCCTGCGACTCGTGTTCAGTCATTGTCCGACCAACATCTCGGTCGTACGTCCTAACATCGACCGGCGTTGTCGCTACTTCATTTGTCGTACGAGTGCCCGTTAAACGAACGGTTAACTCCGACCCTTGGAGTGTAGGTGTAGTGCTAAGTGATGGTGTGTTTTTAGCTATACAACATAAAAGTGTATCGCTAACAAGTATTACTGTCTACGCTGTGTGGCGAGTTCCACGGAGTTGCCTAACGGCTGTTCGCCTGTCGGCGAGGAAAGGCGGATCGCATCAACCGGGAGGAATGAGCCCCGTACACCACAGCTCCCGCACTCACCGATGATCTCAAGGTTGGTCTCATATCACTGACAGTCGCACGCGACTGGCGATGCATCCTGCACTGTCGCAAGCGCGACTTCGCACGACTTGGCTCGACCCCGCGACCGCGCTCGCATTCTACGTACATTCTACTCTGATCTCATTCCAATAACTTAACATTCATTTTAACTTGCTCGTGTTCACCTCTGTGAAACGTTCACTTGCCTACTTCAGTTAAATTGTTCACAGTTTATATAATTAACGAGGAATTCACAGCTCTTTTTTTTCACATAAAATTTTTATAAGACTCATATTGGGCACAACTTTTCATTCGTTTGAATCAGAATTTCATTGCGATGATGAAATGGAAAATGAGTTACTCATGAAGTCATGAATCTATACCATCTACTAAAACGACATACTCGCAAATAACTAAAACATCCTTCCAACTATCAAAACGATTGTAATACTAAACCAGTAAACCTGTATAACTTGCTTTTTTCCAAAGTGGAAAGAGTTCTATGTAAATGTCTTAACAAGTTGTTCTAGGAACAGTCGTAACTGCCAACTTCTAAGTAATATTTAAATTACATTCACAAAGCGTATCACAAGCTTTTAAAAAGGGGTTGTTACATAAATGCATGCCACATTGGAACTTATTGGTGACTGTGGGGATTGCAAAACCAGATAGTTTCACTGAAGCATGTTGTATTGCTCTTACGTGGAAGCTTGCATATAATAGGGTTACCAACTTGAGGATATAATAGAATATATTAAAAAGCAACGTTCAGACGTAAGAAATTGAAAAAAACTTGTCGTAGATACTGCCAGTCCGATCATAATTGCATTATGACGGGGTAAATTGATCTGGCTGGGGAAAAAAAAATCAAAGGAGGATTTTCACGTTACTTAAATATTTTTTCGGTATATGAAGAGTCCTTTTCGATGACATATTCCTGAATGAACTACGAATTACAGGAAACTGGAGTGTGAATGATGATGACGATAATGGAAAGACGAATGCAATTGGAAAACCACTAGGTATTAAAAAAATTGGATTCAAAAAGAACTGGTGTGAGAAATTGACAATAAGATAACACCAATTTAAACTGTCTAGGATATATTAATGTTTTCAACATAAATACACAAACATAATTGATATTATGTGGACGCCTAGAATCCTAAAATTAAGTATGGCTTCAAACATTCGCCACAGTCATGTTAATGTCAGACTTATGACCAAAAGATTTTTCTACATATTGGCAGGAAAAATCGCAATACATCCAGACGGAGAAGGAGAGATGAGCTCTTATGTTTTAGAAATACTGTTCCTTTTAGGCGTTGAAATCTCTTTGCAGGAAGTACATTGTTGTCCTTCAGTAGGACAGTAAATAAATATAAATACTCTCAATATTGCAGAACCGTCAAGAAGACCTTTACAAGCATTCGAACTGAGTCATGGAAAAACCCAACAGAATTCCATTTATTTTTACGATTTCATGACATTTAAATTTCCTTACAAGCTGCCTACGGATGTTTCCAAGGAAATTATTTATGAAGACAAACGTCTTAAGTATATAATTTGGTTGAGGTAAAAAAGTAAGCTGTTATTTCTAAACCAATGATTACACCGACTTCGTTTGATGTATCCTTGTGGTTTTGAGTGTGTTGCATTGAGAATAATATCTACAAGGAGGTGGATCTCAAAGTCATAGAAGACTAGGCAAACACAAGTGGTCTGACTGACGCATTACAATTGGAGAACAAATTTTTGGACCTAATACTAACCACCGAAAAGAAAAACTAGATAATCTCGCTCTAAATCTTTTAAAAAGTTAAACTAAAAGTTAGGTTTTTTTTTGTCATTGTATATATAACACGCATATAGTTCTCGTAAGATCAATGTTGAACCCAAACATTTCGAGCAGTGAAAGTCCTTTCAAGATGCTTTCAATATTTTTTTGTGTGGTGACCTAACATGCGGATAAAAAACCATACTACTTTTTATATGATGATAACACCAAGTATGATTCAATCGGAAATGAGTAACATATGGAATAGAGGACTGATATGTAAAGAAAAACAACAGTTAAAACACAAATTCGGACACCCCTGAACATATGATGTGAAGTAGTAAGATTCTTATCAGAAATCAACTGTTTTGCCAGTGTATAAGCCCTATGCACATTTTTCCATGTAGGGATAAGCTGATTCTCCATCGCTGCATCCGGTACACCGACATTACGGCCGGTGATGCAATCCGCTGATATAATACGAAACTGGAATAGTACAACAACTGACTTGCCTGCAATGTTTTATAGGAAAACCACGCCTGCACGGTTTAGTCTCAAAACCTTTAAGTTCTAAAATAACTACATGGGTGCAAAACGTTCGAAAATCGTATAAGATCCGCATCTCAAAACGTACAAGTTGCAAAATAATCAAGTGTCAAAACATCCATGTCTCATAACATAATATTTTTTTGTGTTTTGTGTGGATGTGTAAGTGTAATATTATAATAAAAGACACATTTTTTTTAATTAGGTTAATGTATTTTGCTCAGAATATTTTGAAATGCTAACTTGCTTTTATAAACTACTAGCTTCTGCCTGCGACTTCGTCTGCGTAGACTTTAGAGCTGGCGCGCAACTTCTTTGTCTCATGTCATATTCCCATCCTCAGTAATACATCTTCATCATTCTGGTATCCTGATAGTTTGTGAGTATTGCTGTTCGTACTTACTCAGCTTCGGAATTATTTCGGCATGTTTTCCTGCTACTTGATAGTCTAAACCGTTCACAATTTCAGCCAAGGAAATACTTCAACATGTTTATGGTACTTGTGAATCGGAAGTACAAGGCAGCAGCGGCTCTGGATCAAACTTTCGCATTTTTATAATATTAGTAGGATTTAAAGCTGACTGCACATCCACACATTTTATTTTGATGTAGAGAATAAATAGTAAGAAAATTATAGCATCCATATTTTCATATTGTTTCGATGTTTATAACTGCCCACATCAACCCTACTTGTATCAATGTAATTTTATTACAATCCAACTATTGCATCTATTTTTAATTTTCCGTTGTCTTGGTTCCACATCGTATGAAACTTTAATTCAGTTAAAAGATCGTGTCAGATTTCACAGAGATTAACCTTACTGGTCAAACCGGACTTCCTCTTGAATCTTAAGTCTGCAAATATTTATTCAGCCTCTTCAAACCACTAGTTGGACTGAGAATTATTTTAGTAAATACGTGGAAGTTTTTCGAGTGTCGTAGGTTTTTGAGACGATGATAATCTAAAAAGTGGTGCGACTTTCACTATACAAACTACGTATAAAACTGCATGAACAGTTTTATCATTGCATTGATCAACGTATCCAATCAAAATAGAAGTGTGGAGTTATTTTGCGTAGTCGACATCTGTCGTGATATGGATTTGTCTGGTTTCATGATTCGTCATGTTCTTATTCTTCCATTCGAAATCCAAGACCTTTCATTAATAGTCAAGCAAATTCGATTTGGCAATTAACACTACTGTGACACCAATGACGTGGTCGTCGTCAGCCTTCGTCATACTTTACCATATATGAATATTTAGTCAACAATGCAACGCTAAAGGTACGTTTTCTCTTCTCGTGTCGCCTATTGTATGGAACTATGGACATATTTGGAAACTATTTCTTGTCTAGGGACATTTTTTGCATTGTTTGAAGACAAGCAGAGACTCTAGACTTTAAACTGTACTGGTTACCATGGGGATATACATAATATATTCCTCAAATAGACCATGCCTCGCGTGCAGAACGTCTTTACATTTTTTGCAACTTCACGCCAATACTCGCACATGCTGGATTTAATTGGCTGGTTTAAATTTTTTAACCAGAATTTATTTCAGGTTGGGGTCCGATTATTCTGAGAAACTTTTTATATCATTGCATGTTAACCTGTTATTGTCCAGTCGACTCATGGGTTAATATTGTAACCTTCTGATGGGTGGCAGAATGGCAGTAAATGCGCGCTAATATTTAAGTTTAATTCAGAACCAATAAGACTTTGTTTCTCGTAGGTTCTCTAGCCGGCTCTTTACTCATAATTAGGTAGTAACGTCTAGATTACGACTCTTTGAAGTCAATAAGTTATTAATAGTAATTGCATACCCGTCTTTTCATCAAAATTCATATATAGAGAATATTACTGTCATCATCTGCCTAGCCTTTTCCCAACTATATTGGGGTCGGCTTCCAGTAAAACTGAATTCAGCTGAATACCAGTACTTTACGTGGAGTGGCTGGCTACTAGACTTCCACAACCCATTGACTGGGTAACACGGTACTCCTTGGCAAGACTGAAGTCAGATTTTAGGTCTGAATTTTAGGAGAATATTATTGTAATAAAGTAAATTTTAATGTTACGAAATAAGTTATTTATTCACCTCTAATTACTTAGTTAGATGTCTGGGAAGATAAACCAGCGTTCAGTATAAGTCAATGCCAAAGTCGTTATTAGTTAGTAAAATAAAAGCAATGATGCAGCTGGTAGCGCTATCGCGGCTTCCATTTATTCTGATTAGCACTTTAATCACCAACCAATTAATTTTGCAAGCAGTGTCAATTTATCTGAAAAATGAATATAAACAGTGAGATTTCAGACCTTAAGTATTTACCAACATGACATCTTAACTTTCTATGTAAGCACAGGGTATTTCTGGGCTAAGAATAACGTAACACTAGCCAATCTGGTTTTTTTTTTGTGTTCTCTGCTTGTTTTTTATTCAAAAGATATAACGCCAAAAATGCACATCATATAAGTGTCCAAGTGCACTCTACTACAGTCTACAATTAGATACAGGTATACTAATAGTACATAATTTACATCCGTTAACAATTTGAAACACTTTTGAACTTAGAGCATGAATACTACCATAGGTATAAGCAGCCTGAAACAGAAAGTTCTTAGAATTATTTTCCCAGACAAAATACCTACTAACGTTGGGTAAGGCTGTGTTACCTGTTCTATTGTGTTCCATTCGAATACGAAATACAAAGTGTAAATGTAAACATAGTTTTGTAACAGAGTAGCCTTTAGGCAAACAGTACAGTGAGAAAAACAGCGGCTACCTACTTATAAATAATTAAATTCATAATAGTTGCAGTTCATTAGCCCTCGGCCTATTGCATTAATTATCCGCGTGGGTTATTGTTGAGAAGGATAGTAAGAATAGCAACAAAGACCCAGCATGAGCAGACGAGGCTGCACCCGAGCGTAGCGCCTCCTTCAAGGTCTCTTTGTTCTTAATGCAATATATTCCCACCGAGCGGTAATTGTAATCAGCAGATCAAGTCGTTTTTTTTTTATACCGTTTCGAAATAGATACCACTTATTTTGCTATGTTCGTTATATTGCTAACCCGTAGGTACGTCTTGTCTTGAATGTAAAACCCATCCATTATTGGAATCTTAAAAACAACATCATCGGAACGTAACACTATTTCAGTTTTTAAACGTTTTTTTTCCTCGTAGCCGGATATTTTAAACACGAAACACGCACGCTTGTATTTTTATTGCTTGATTATTTGTAGTTGTTGTAGCGTAGTAAATTTTATCATTTACGGTTAGAAAACGATGATATTTCAACAATTAGCGGTACACTAACTTCCTTCCCACCTGAAATTGAAATAAGATTTATATTAAAGTTTTAAAGAAGTTGCCCAATAAGTTTGTTACATTTATTTACTGCATTAGGTAATTGCTTCCAATTACATACATAATATAAGTTATATAGGTGCTGACTCAAAATATATCCTGAGTATAGATAGGTCCAACAGGGACGTCTTTCGGCTGATATGATGATAGATAGGTATTCATTTAAGATTTACTGATATACCTAAACAAGTGAATTGAGTCTTAATGGTTAAATGACGTAACACGATAGTCTGTAGAGCTGCCCATGTCGGTATTGTATCTACGCAGGTGGCGCCATATTAGATGCGCGAGCGCAGCGCACCTGTCGTCGTTCGCCGCCCCTGGTCGGCAGACCGGCGACATTGGCCCGTTATGTCATTCCGTAATACAACTATAATGTTCGGTCCTCACTCATCCCATATTCTCACGCAACAACACATCAATATCCCATTGCCTGTGAGAACTGTGTATCTACCAACCCATTAAGTTGAAACCACACATGGCTGAGAATTCTTTCTTCATGCATTCGGTCCTGCTATCTTTGACATTTTCTGCATAAGTATGCTGTATTTTATGATTCTTTTGTCTGCTCTGAGATCGTTTTGTAGTTTTTTAATATTTTTTTAGGGGATTTAACATAGGTACGGTTGAAATCCAATTATGATAAAAAACCAAGTGGATATTCAGTGTAGGATATTAAAGACACTACTAGTAAGTAGATTGAAATGTGATTGAAATAGTTATTTAGAACAAACTTGTAAAAACTACATTGCTCATCAGAAAAATCGAAACACCTTACAAGTTTATGTTTTGTAAGAATTATCAGAAAAATGTAAATGTTACAGGTGTGTATTTAGGAATATATGTCTAATGTCGTTTTCAAATTAAATTTTCATAGGATCTTATTTTGTTTAACAAGTCATTTTTACTCGGCTTGGAGTATGAAGGAAATTGATATATAACACAAGTAAATGAAAAAAAAAAGCTAAGAAATGTTTATTTAATAACTTGTATCCTTGTATCCCCGAGCTCTTATTACTGCTTTCATACGGTTCTTCATCGATCGGATGAGAGTCACGATCAAATGTTTTGGTACTCCATTCCATTAAATTCCTCTTGGATTGCATTTTGCAGCTGGCCAAGTGTTTCTGGTGCACGAATTCGTCTCTTTAATTCATCCCATAGATTTTCAATCGGATTCATGTCCAGGCTTCTCGCTGGCCATTCCATAATGGAGATACCGACTTCGGCAACATAATCTCATACAACCCTCGCGGTGTGAGCCTAGCATTGTCGTGCATGAATATGAAACCGTTGCCAATAAAATGTGCATAGGGCATCACGTGAGGCTCAAGAAACTGTTCGATGTACTGATGACTGTTTAGAGCAGGCAGACGTGGCCCAGACACAAAGATAAGCTCTGTCTTAACATCGGCGCTGATTCCTCCCCAAACCATCTACGAACCGCCACCATAGCTGACCTTTTTTTCAATGCAGCATTGTGCAATGCGTTCTCCATCTCTTCTGTAGACCTTGTTCCTTTCGTCGTTACCATACAGCATAATTTTACACACATCAGAAAAGAGGACTTTGTTCCATTGGAGGTATGATCAATTTAGCTGCTGACGCGCAAAGTTAAGGCGTGCTCTTCGATGGTTTACAGTTAATTTCGGCCCATTTGATGGCTTGTGCGGTACCAGTCCACGTTTCTTCAACCTTCTTCTTATTGTAGAGTCACTTACAGCCACCCTAAGTACAACATGAAGCTGCTGCTGCAGTTGAAAAGCATTAAGGCGTCGGTTTCGTAAAGAAGTTGTTGCAATAAATCGATCGTCTCGCTCAGAAGTGACCCGATTCTTGCCAGATCCTGAACGGCGTGTGAATAAACCAGTCTCTCGATAGCGTTTATAGATGTACAGACGACAGGCTTAGATGCAATCTTTCAGCCACAACACGGGGACTAAGTCCAGAATCCAGCAATACCACCACTTGGGCGGCTTCTGCAGGCGAAGTATCCATAAGTTTTAGAAAAAAAAAAACTTTTTTCACACGTCCCAAAGTCACAGTCAACAAATAAAGAACAAAAAGTTTTAAGATAAGCGCAAATTTTTAGTTTTCAAAGGTGAAATGTACTCCAACTTTAACACACAATTGTTCACAAAACAGTGAATCTTTTCATTTATAGGATAAACAAATTAAATTCTAATTTTGAATTTTGAATTTTCGCTTATCACTGTAATGGTGAAACTGTCAGATACACAATCATGTGATTTTTTTCATGGAATGAAAAGTCTTTTGTGTTAAATTAGGACAGAAACCATAAAAACGGAAGTGTTTCGATTTTTCTGATGAGAAGTGTATTTCAATTCAGCCTGTATAGTGTATACATTGTTCGAAAGTAAAAAAATACGCACCCGGAATGGAACGTGCAGTAAAATAGGAACTCTTACCTAAGTACCTACTTATGTTTATTTTTTTTAATTTCCTAAAAAATATACAAGACTGTACTTTTCTGTAACTTATATGGAGTACATAATAAAGAGTATTCTATTCTTTTCTATTCTAAGAAGTCCACCAAGGAGTTTCCAATACAAGAATAAGAAAAGTTCAGAACCTAGGAGGTGAAATATATGGTGCGTAATTTTTAACTTTCGAGCAATGTATACGGGCTTCATAAATGCATTTTTTTTTTTAATTACTGCTGAAAGTAACTGATTTAGTGCCCAGACGATGCTCGGGCGCCAATAGATCCACGGACTAAATAAGTCTTTAACCCGAGGTAAACACTGTGCTTTTCATTACGAATACAAGGCAAGTAAAAATAAAAACACGAATTAGCTAAAGAAAAAATCCATATCCTCTGAATCTGATGAACTCAGCGTGTTACGAAAAAACAAATGAAGATCGGAAAATATAATCTTTAGTTAATCATCTTTATATTATTTCAATTTTACATCGCGCTGTAATTGACTGGCTCTGTAGAAAGTTTTGACATGGTTCAATAGAAATGTTCAACAAGTTCTTTTTTATAATTTGACGGCTGTCAGTTAAAAACGATTCTCCCTAGGCCTGAAAAGTAATACTTTCAATCCGCTCCTCAGGAAACTTCAGACCTACTTTCCGAGTATGAGTAATGAAAAATATTTTATTAAATAATAGTTTATTTTTTTGACTATCCTAGCTGCTTTTCAAGTAACACATTCCTCTTTGGGAACAGGAGCTCCATAAACCATGAAACTCCATGTAATTCTGATCGAATCTTATTCCAATACACTAGACTTGTATTTAAATGACTTAAAGGGAATATAATGATGCCAATTCGCACATTTAATTCAATGATCTGCGTGATCTGATTACGTAAGTGTCCTTTAGAATTGAATTTGTTGTAGACTTGGCTGCAACCACTAGATGCAGCATTGTTTACTTTGTTACACTCAGCGATTGTATTGTGAACGAAAATCTTAATTAATCACGTCGTAGTTTTAGGTATTTGATTTGCAACATAATGCATAGGTGTGTCCGATCTAGAAACTAAAATCTTAGCATTTGTTTCATAATGGCTGCAAACAAAAAATGTCAATGAATTCGTCCACTTTCAAACCAGTTTCATTTGTAGGTTATATCTTGAGCAAAATGAAAAAAATATATATATGCAAAAAGTTCGTTCAAAAATTAAATAAGTAACTAAAGGATATCGATAAGTTTGTACGATGAATTGGCTGATTACGTAGGTACAAGTTCTCAGTTAAAATTAATTTAACTAAACGTTTTTATAAATTCTGGCGTAATCATTTTTGCTATTCTGGTGACTTCTGTTTCATACAAACAAACACGAATTTAATAACTAGCTAATTCCACTGACGAAGTTTTCCCATTTGTGTTATGTGTTAGCAGACAATCAAATCGATTTCTGGCATAGATTAATAATACATGGTAATTAACAGTAATCTATTAATAACTATTTATTACATTTGAAACAATTTACATCGTCCCGACCCTATGGTGTATCGGCCCTTATCGGCCCAGAAGAATGAAGGCAGCCAAACTAAGCATCCTTTTCTTCATCACTATTTCAGACCAATTACTGAATATCTGCTGGATTTAAGACGCCCCCAGGGCTCCACCCAGACTTACGCAAGATCTACATTCACATCGACCGATCAAATTGCTGATGCACTCTGGTAACCTGGTGGTGGACCAGAGAAAAAACGTTAAATTCATAAGTTTTTGTAATACTTAGGTGGTTAAAAAGATAACAATTCTGCAGTCAAATATAACTGGTAAGTGGTTTATAAGGCCAAAGCAAGGACATATGAAAGGAAAGAGATTTGACAATAAGGTAGAGACACAATAATAGGTAAAGGAAATATGTTTAGTCCATGTATTTTTGTGAATATTCATAAAACTGTGCCTTTGGATCTAACTCCTGATACCCAGATTGGATTTCGATGTTTTCTATAAAAGTTGAAGGACAGTCACCTTGCATTTATTCATAAGTTATAAACTTCTAAAGACCCTGGATATGGATGTGTTCTGACTGAGAAATAACTATTCTGAGAGTAGATTTTTTTGGTTTGTAGCCAGTATCCAGCTCACCCAATCTGAGAATTCATGATAATATCTCAAAAGTACCTAGCTACCAAAAGGACCTTATGATTATGCAATATATTCATTTATAATATATATAATATCGTTTATTTTATGTTGTCGGATAGTTATCAATGATATAGCTGATGTGGGCCGAGTATATGCAAACATTTATGTAAATGATTACAATGTAACGAGACTTTGTTAACACATCTACTGAATCACCAATAAATATCGGTATATCAAAGCTAGTAGTCGTATGCAAATGACTTAATTATATATTTAAAGTGTAGGTATGTTATCAATGTCGTTTAAAGTTGAATATAGCGATTAATTTCCGGGATTTAAATTCTTTAGCAATCCCAGAAATAACAATCGATTCAAATCAATTTCATTTAGAAGGGGACAAAGGGGTTCACATGTATTCGCAAATACCATTTATAAATATATTGTTTATATATTTAAAAGAGCCTTTCACAATATCATACTTAGATATATCAAATTGCAAATACTCCGAAAGTTTTGATAGTCAACTGTCGTAAGTTAAGAACCGAATTAACTACGGTACTCGCTCGACTGCTCGAGTGATTCTGGCACTATAACGTGGCGTTCCGAGCGGTCGCTCCACTTGTCCGTCCCTCGGGCACAGTCAGCGGGCTCGCTTAGTATTCCTGTCGCGAAGCAAAACGCGCCGGTCGTCGGTCGCCGGTCGCCGCCGCCGTCCGCCGACACCGGAACTTGATGGTCTCGGCCTAACCGCTCTTTCTCCTTTAATAAATGCTATCGATACGCAGTGCCGTCACGTCTCATAATGACGGGGCCTGAAACAATCACAGATATTGATTCAATTAGAGGTCTATGTAACCGTTTAAACATTGAGCGAGTAGCCCCCCTGACTCGTGTATGCCTCTGTTATTGTTAAAAGATAGCAGGAAATACTTGTGATGCGGCTATCTAACTGCTAGCTGATACTATTAGAATATCCTTGTAAGGTTTCACGGAACAATGCCAAATGATTGGTATTTACATTTCAGTCTAACCCGGATCCGGGCTGTCAATTCTCTACGAGTCTACTTAAAGTAATTAGTAACAGTGATAAATATTCCTAGTAACAGAAGTGCATAAATAGATAGGTAAATAAATAATCTAAATACGTAACTATATAAGTAATGTATAAGGCGTGACGTGAATGTGTGGCCATTAAAGAATGTAAACTTTACATGATTCCGCTATTGCTGTAGGAACAGATGGATTGTACCGCTAGCGTTACTACTGGGCCCCAAGTCTGCTATTACAATAGTGGCAGAATGGTCGATCACTGATCTCGTAATTGTTGATTTTGACAAGTTTGGTAATCTACTAACATAATAGTGTCATTATGACTTTCCAATGATCAACCACTGACACTCCACTGAACGAAATGGCATAAAATGGTAATCTCGTACATAGGTAATGACAAATGAATGACAGACGTTTGCGGTAATCTGCTAAAATTTTGACAGTTCCATCGATCAGTGACCTACCATTTAGAACGTAATTGTGTGTCATTGCTTTTCCCATAGAGTAACTTACATTCGACTACGATTTCATTACGAGACCACTGACATGCCACTGACCGATCAGTGAAGGACCATTATGAATTTAGCAGATTACGAACTTTTAGCAAAATGACAATGGCATCGTGTTGGAATGACGAATTTATAAAAATTAGCAGACTAGGGGCCCTGGTACCGTTCACAATGATACGCGCGCCACTCGCTCCAATCGATTATTATCGATAATACCAATGCAATTTTGTACTGAGCTATCGAGATCTAAGCAGAACACATTCACCACAACGACCGGCACAGCAAGCGTTGCGAGTTGCCGCCGCCGCCCGCGTGCTCTTACGTTTCGCTTGCACGATTGTTCTTGATCACGTCTTTATAAGTAAGGATGATTGCTTAAGGTTCAAGGAACAACTTATTTCTGACCTTCCTTCATTAGATATACATGTATAGTTTAATTAAGCTACAGAAACTATAGAGATACCTCAGGGCATTCTGTAAATTGAATGTGATAAAACCATAAGTGCAAAAAGTTACATAACTACTTTAGTGATTAGATACTTACCAAAAAAAAGTGTAGTAGCATCAGCTGAACATTATTTTGAAATTGCTTTTACTGCAATGTAAATAATGTATGTACTAATTTATTATTTTCTTTATTATTGGCAGTCTTTGTAATAAGGATTTATTTTATAAATGTTACAAAGCTTCTGACGTTTGTATTCATGTAAAATTATAAATCCAAGTCAGAGATAAATAAAAAAGTGATACGCGCAATTTGGATGAGAAAGTTCTTAATTAGTGGGAAATAAATACGTATAATGGTGGTGTGAATTCTGTGAGAAACGGAACACAGCCATCACTACCAGCCATGTACCCACACCATCTAAGCTACCTTAGTGAACAGTGACTCATTTCTGGGTAATATCTCTGTAGAAAAATCACTCAACTGAAAAAGTTCGTTGGACAAAAAAACGATCAGGTTTTTGAATTAAACACGATAATTGGCCGGCGGTATATTGTTTAAAGGTAAAATTGAGATACAATACCTTGTAATGAAACGTACTTGGTCATCAAAATATGAAGTATACTACATCGCTACGTATTATACCTTTTTATAAGTATGGAAAATTGTCAAATGACTTCTTCCGCTCTGGGCGGAGCGGAAGGGTGTGTCATGTCTTACTGACTAAAACCCATCCGTGCTGATTGAACTGCCCTTTGCGTTCCAGGGCCGTGCTAACTCTTTCAAAGACACACCGCAACCATGGCAGACCCACCATGTTGTCCGTTTGATATTTGTAAAAACTAAAGCCATTGCACATGTTAAATCCACGTCGAAAAAGTTAAAATAACTCGTAAACAAGGGGGAAGACTACGGGACTACGATTTTGATTAGATGACTCTCGGCATTCAATTCAACATTCAAGAGTAAAATTGACAAGATGCAACTGGAATCAGATGTGGAATTGTTTGTGAGGAGAGAAACTGCGTAAAGGCATTGTTCGCTCTCAGCCCACTTTCAGTATGAACGAAGTACGCAGTGGCAGCGAGCGCCACGTGAAAGTGAATGGCGCAAGCGAGCGGGCGCGCAAAGGCTCGCGGACGCATTTTACGCCCGATTTGATACCACATTCGTACACGCGAACCCACATGGCGGCTTGCAACTTCGTTCATGACGTAAGGTTTAATACTTTGAGTGCGCCCATGGCGCCGGGCGTGCTTTGATGAATGCGCTGAATGATCGATATTGGTTAACTACTTTTTCACTTTCATTAACACGTTTGCTCTCTCTTGGTACTTAAATATATATGTACCTACATTAACATTTGTTATTTAAGTGCTAAGACCTGCGTTTTTTTAATTATTTTTTTATTTAGGAATGGGCTTGCTCTAGACCACAATCACGCCTGATGGAAAGCGGTAGATGAGGTGATGATTTTAATATTCTGATAGATTTTTGCTATTATTAGCCAGTACCAGTAACCTAAACATAAACAATTAAAATGTATTGGTTACATCAGCCTCTACAATTAGTCAACACAGCTTATCGTTTCAAACTAAATTGTATGCCTAGCCTACTACTACATAACTAGAGGTAAGTACATAGAATCGCATAAATGTATGCTGCTGGTTTAGATCAGTTCCAAGGATGCTTTACAAAATGGAACACATGTGAGTTGTGACGCTCATCATCATCCGTAATAAATATTTAAACTTAATATAAGTTATCATATGAAAAAGTGTTCGTAGATTACAAAAACCTGACTGGCGTTACTACTCTTGAGATTTTAATTATATTTTCAATCATTTCAATTTATTTAAATATATCGTTCACAAAAACTTCCGCCTTTGCCAAGACATTGTTTAACTTTTATACTTCGTTCTGTTTGATCAGAAAAATGTTAAAGCCTTGTATCCACTAGGCAACATTTGCGCGACGTGATGCACAACATGGTGGACGGCAACGAGGAACTTTTTTTTAGTTACATTGTCAATGTTGCGTGCCTGCTGGCAAAGTCACGCGTTGTTGTGCACGTTGCTGAACATGTTGGGCGTCATGTGTTTCGCGTCAAATGTTGCCTTGTGGAAACGAGGCTTAAATCGTGCTATACTCTTATGGGTGCGATCATGTCTTACTAGTCCAACACAGGTCTACTAAACAATGCATTTGATTGTTATTGTATAAAACCAATCTGCAGTATTAATATCAAGAAATTTTTACTTTTAGAATAATACTGTCAAAAATGAAATGACTAAATTCTCATGTAATTTTTAAGTTCATTTGTCTCATTATTCTAAGTGTTGTTCGCTAGGTACCTATAAGGAACTCATACTTATAAGTAGAGCCTATTCAGCCTTCACAGCTTTCCTTTTAAGGAAATACTGCTACTGCATATTCAATACTTACTTACTAGTTTTATCTGTATCTGTGCAGCAAAATGGTCGCTTGAAAGTTGAAAGCATAATGTTTTTGTTAACTGATCGATCACAAAAGTGTTTGCAAATTTTAGTACACCGATGTACAAAATAAAGCTACCTATCAAATCGGTTGTCGTGGTATGTTACCTTTGTTATGCCTGACCTACCTATGGACCTCTGATCGACTAATTTCACATGTATGAACGACATTTTAATGGCTCATTCCAGTTAGTAACAACATTACTCTTGAACTGCTTCAGATCCATAATTTTATCCATGTAGAGGAAGTGGGAGAAGAGAACCATTAAGAGCGTTTACTCCTCACGGTGTTTCATACAAACTTTCAAGTCTCTCTTTTTGGAAATGAATGAACTGATTTTGGTATACATATACCTACGCTATAGTTGAGAACATTTTCGAAAAAAAAAATACAACCGCATTGAGAACCTCCTCCTTTTTTGAAGGCGGGTAAAAAGAGTTTAGGGGAAGAGAGAGAGCGTGTTTTCAATAAAAAGAGAAAAATCACTATCTTTGAACTGTTTTCCGAAAATACTCTCATCTAACTAGTTAGTCCTAGCTAATGCAAATCAAGTTTCGGTGTTTCCTGTGAGAGACCTGCGATAAGGATATTGGTAAGGTGTGAAATACAAGTGGGCAAGTTTATTATTGTACGAGATGGATTTAAAAATATATATAAACAGGGTAACTCGACGTATATTCGTCAAGAGCATATAAGAAAAATGCAGCAAATGGAAACCCCCATGTGTATGGCCGAAATTCAATGGTTTCATTTATTACATTGTTTTATTTATTTTATTTTTTTTATATTTACTCAAAATTTGACATGCCATTCCAAATAAAACAAAACCGGACAAGTGCGAGTCTGACTCGCCCACCGAGGGTTCCGTACTTTATAGGCATAATATTACTTCAAATAAATACTATATTTTATGTTTTAATAACAAAAGTGTAGTTTTTAGACTTTCCCTATACTTTCCCTCGAACCGCGCCTGGTTCTAGCTTTGATTCCCTTGAGAGTGTCACAATATACGTTTCTTGCGGCATAAACGGCTGTATCTTTTTTAACGTTGACTTGAAGTTTGATTTTTTCAGAGCTTGAAGGGACTGTAGATCTGAGTATATGGTTATAATTTCAACTCTATACCTCCATGCGTTCCCGAGATTCAGGGTCTTGACAGACAGACGGACGGACAACAAAGTGATCCCGGAAACCTAAAAAACTACATAAAGAATGGGTACCATTAGAAAATGATAGTGAAGGCGGCACTTCAATTTAGCCACATAATTAAGTACTAAATTCAGCAAAGTAATTAAAATGATAAGTAGGTACCTTATTTAAGAATAATACCAATATTTTCTTCTTCGTTCTTACCAATATTTTCATTTTCCGTTTCAAAAAATTTTGTATAGATAAAAAAGCCGGTCCGGTAGAATAAAAAAAAATCGAGTGAGACTCGTTCACCGAGGGTTCCGTACCATCATAATACAACGTGAAATGTTTTTAAATTTTCTTCGGCGAGTCCTATATTCGTCAGAAATATTTAACACTGCGGTGTACGACTATATTGCAGATTTTTCTGTATGCAAACTTTGGAGATAAGGGTAAAAAAAATTCATTTATCGTCGAAGGTCGAAGGCTTTAAAAAAAAAATGTTTAAAAATGTGCAAATAGCGCTCTTTCATATGGAACCCCATATACCCCCACTTTTAATTTTTAAGAACCCCTTTCAGTTGCTGTTGCAAAAAAATTATACGCATTTTTATTTGTTTGAATCGGCGCGGGGAGAAAAATCATCTTAGTTTTCATTGGCAAAATTCTTGTAATCTGGCAGCCAAATATTGTTCTGTAAGTCTTGCTGCTAACGTGATAACTCAGATCAGTGGGCCAATTCACGTATTTTTTTTTGAGGAACGTTCCTTATAGTAAAGGGGTAGCCCTCAACCTCAATACATGGAAAAGAAAAAAATGTTGCACTGACCCCAAAAAATTTGGGTTAAGGGCAGAATGTTGAGATTAACTACACGTCTACTCGTAAAATGTCCACCCACATGTTTTATTACTGAAGACTATATTTCATAGCAAATGTGTGCTAATAATAAATACAAGCGTTTGTCACGAGTACTATAAGGTGTCAAGGGTAACGATTATTGAAAACAATATTAGGTGTTTTATCTTAGTGCCTCGTTCAGCCTTAGCGCGTACGCGTAGTAAGTAATGGGTTGAGGTAATTTGTGACACCATCTAAGAAGCCTTGTCATCATTCCTTTTGTTGTTAAATAGTTATAAACTTTGTGCTAACTTAATCATTCATTCGTAATCTGTATTGTCTTCACAAAATATATAGGACCTGCTATTATGTAATATGTAAGTATCCTTCCCAGTCTTATATATTTATTATGTACCTACTGTAAAGTACAGAAAACAGCGCGGCAGCAGCGCTGCAACCGCGCTGCTGCCGCGCGGCACATTCCGACAAATATGAAGGCAATGACTACGCTAGGTCATAGACTACCAAAGATATCTCGGTCTCGGGGGAGTACGGGGGCTAGAGCCCTCTGGATCTGCCATGAAAAATTAATAAATTTAAAAATGGAAATCTACATTCTATTTTGAACTGATTATTGTTTTCATTGCAAGGGATTTAAAAAAATAGCATATGACCAATTTGTGCCCAATGCGTTCGCTTTCAAAGTGGCAATAATTGTTTTTATCGTCAAGTACAATTTATAATAATGTGCGTGCAAACGACGAGTGCAGCGGCTGTGACAACTGGCACAACGACATTTGCGGTCAGGTCTGTGCTTAGGTGAAGTGCAAACGCACTCGTAAATCGGCATGCAATACAACCAGTTGAACACGTAACATCGTTAACACTAGTGCCAAATTACTCACTATACGTACAATGTATTTGCTGAACTTATACCAATTGGTCGGCGCGGTACAGACAAGTAGGTAAACGACAATATACCACTCACAGTTATATGACCTCGCGCCGCAGCCTTCGCCTTTGTCGTAGCTGTAATTATTTAACGAAAACTTACTCTAATGGTACACAATATCAAATTGCTTAAGTACCTACCTACTATTCAATCCTATTCTAATCTTTTTTAAGTGCCAGTTTGTAAGGATGAATGGATCAATGTATGTTACTATAACATGCAAACACTAGAATAAATATAGTTTTAAATCAGAATAACACATGCTATAATTTAAAATGCACTAATTCCACTTCGGCGGATCTTTCATAATCGTTGTTTAAAAAACACGTGTCTTGAGTGCACGAAAGCATATTTTATTTGTATAACGCGGTTGATCTCTTCTGTACATTACTTTGTTACGCAACTAAGTTTACAGTTTGTTTTCAAACTGAAACCCAAGTGAGCTTGTAGAACGCCGCATTTACCTTCGTATGAAATAAAACAACATTGGCTAATACAAGATCGAGAGCGTTTTCTTTACAAACAGGTTTATTGAGTCGACGTCGAACATTGATCGGTTGACATGAATGACGATTACTTTAACTTCGGCATGCTACTCGTGCTAGTAAAAAAATTACTCAGAAAATTAATATTTGCAAAAAAATAATAGTTATTTAGTTATGTTCCAGTCATAAATATTTAAAATATTAAGTAAGACATAATTTAAATGATCATATAATAATATTGTACCTATCCATAGGTCGAATGTGTTCGAAATACGAGTACTTAGCTTTCGCTTTCGAATATCACGCGTCGTACGAAGTATAAGTATAAGTGAATTGGATTTACTAGTGAGTTCTTCTATTGTTTTTACATTATTTTTTGGCACATTCTACATCGTGATATCTTAGTACGCTTCGGTTTCGTATGGTCGCCATTTATGGTAGAATTAAAAAAAAAAACAATACAAGTTGTGTATTGATATGTAAGTCCTGATAATTTTGAACACAAAAAAAAACGTACTCAAGTGACTGAAACATATGGCAATTGAGTTTAATTTGTAAAAACAAATTATTTATGCTAAAAAGTTTATACTAAATGTATTATTTTTTATCGTCTTTTTGACATGTCTGAATCTACAAGGGTGAATAGTTGTCATCTTTCATCATCTGCCTAGCCTTTTCCCAACTACATTGGGGTCGGCTTCCAGTCAAATCGGATTCAGCTGAATACCAGTGTTTTACGTGGAGCGGCTGCCTACCAGACCTCCACAACCTATTATATACACAACCTATTATATTATTATAACTGGGTAACACGGTACATCATGGCAAGACTGGAGTCAGATTTACTGGCTTCTGACAATCCGTAACGACTGCCAAAGATCTACAAATGACAGCCGGGACCAACGGCTTAACGTGCTTTCCGAGGCACGGAGGAAACTCGTTATGTTAAGACGGTCACCCATCCACAGACCAACCTTGGCAAGCGTTGCTTAACCTTCAAGATCGACCCGTGCGGCTGTTATTATTTAGCCACGAGCTCCTCTTTAGCCACGAGCTCCTCTTTGTTGAATAGTTGTCATCTTTATTAAACCTTATTATTGGAACTTTGGACGTTTTGCGCTTTTCTGTTTTTGTTATTTGGACAGCATGCTTCTTGCCGATGTTGTGCTATTTGATTATTATAGTTATTGTTTTTTTATTCATTAAATAATTACTATATTAATAAATACCTAACTAAATATATACAGTAATTAACACGAAATTATGTACAAACGCGTATAAAAACAAAATAAATCATTGGTCATCAAAAAATAATCCACATCGCTGTCAATGGCAAAAGTGCTCAGAACACTGGCAGCATTGCCGCGTTGTTTGGCAATGCTGATTCTTTGACCGAATAAAACGCCGTGTCTTTTTGCGCTTTTGATTCCCAAACATGTGCGTTATTTGAAAATATTCAGTAACTGTGTTGAGCTTGTTTGGCCAAACAAGCAAGCTTGGAATCCCCCTTTTTACATGCTTTTCATTTAGTTTCACCTGACTCGGTGTCTGTCTGTAATTAAATCTCGCCAGTTAAATTTTATTCTTTTCTCGGTTTCCAATTGTTTTATTATTTTTTAACATAGAGCTGTACTGATCATGGAACCGGAAGGTGGTCATGGTAACTCTTTAATGAAACGATGCGACCCCAGCGAGTCTGTGCTAATCTAATTCTCTTAAATAAACACTGTAAAAAGCATGCGAGATAAAAAATCGTTAAAATGACTAAACGATTATCATTTTATTCCCTCTATTAATGTAAATTTCCTTTTGTTACAGAGACAATGTATATAGACACCTTACCGCTCGTGGTTTGGACGCTCTTAGTCACAACGACAAATGTGAGTAATAGAATATAATTAGTATTAAATATTGTTTAGATAGTAGGTACTCAGAGTGTTGACGAATGAAGAACCCTATAAATGATTTATTGTCAATGTACGTAATCTGTCTTTCACAGGTAGCGACACAAAGCCAATATGGAATAGGTTTAGGAATAAAACGAGAAGTATTTTTCTTAAATTTAGAAGACGGCTATTTTGGCTGTCAAGTAAACGAATCGACACAAATATTACAATTATATGAATTATCAAAGTTATGCGACGGTGTCAAGGATTGTTACAAGGGATCCGACGAACTCGTGAAAGAGTTGAAATGTACAGGTGAGTCCTTAGCGAATAATAACGGTAGTAATTAAACATATATTCCTATATTAAACATTTATGTTTGTAATCAAATTAATTAAATATTGTAGATGATTGTACCAAAGAAGATGGCGCCCAATGTATAAATGGTCGTTGTCTAAACGGGGTGTGCCATTGTAATGATGGTTTCGGTGGCTGCAACTGCCAGGAACCAGGTATGCACTGTTCTCATGGTAATTAGAAATATTTCTTTAGTAAAAGTGTACTTTACTTTCCTGTTGTCTGCTTTTAGATGTAAATGAATGCAAAGAAAGACCATGCGATGTTTTTGCTCACTGTACGAACACGGTCGGTAGTTTCCAATGTTCGTGTTTCCCAGGCTACGAAGGCGACGGTTTCACTTGCAAAGGTAATGAACTTATATATCGTACTGAATACATTAACTAACATTGACAAACCCTTACATTTGAAATACATATAATTGTTCCCTTAGACCAAAACCAATTGTCGACTAAATTTTTGTAATGAAAAGGTAATTTGTGGAACTTACTGATAAGTACTAGAAATATGTAAAAGCTAATGGAAATAAAATCTGATCTTTCTTTTTAGATATAAATGAGTGCGAAGATCCAGCAGTATCTTCACGATGCGTCGCAAACGCAGAGTGTTGTAACCTGCCGGCTCATTTCATTTGCAAATGTAATCGAGGTTTCGAGGGCGACGGCGAAGAAGAGTGCAGAGGTACTTTATAAAACTAAATTTTACATGTAATGCACGTAGTAAATGCTTAAAAAAGGAACGGTCCACCGCACGTCAGTACAAAACCTGTAGTGCTATTCTGTATAAAACACACCGTGAAAATGAATGTGAAGTGAGACAGTTTACTTCATCGAAATATTCACGATGAGATAGATGTTCACAGAACAAGTGTGAACCACCTCGGCAAAAGCCCCCGCTGCTACGAAATAAAGACCAATAAAAAATCAAATTGTAATTATTGACGTGCGAGTGACTATAGGCACATTAAAAATATTTAATTTACTTTTATACTATAGATATTGACGAATGTCGACGACCTGGTGCTTGTGGAGTGAATGCTGTGTGTCAAAACTATCCAGGAAACTACACATGCGCATGTCAGGATGGTTATACCGGAAATGCATTCGATGGCGTAAGTGAATCGGTTTATGAGATAATTCCTACTTCAATTGCTGATCACGATGATATACTGTTTAGTTTTTATCACGAATTAATCTTGGCGTAAGTAGAGGCAAGAGTAAGACTTGTATCTTTTAAAATTGAGACAATTATATTTATTTTTTTCATATCTTCTGCCAAACTGCTGTACAGTTTGTCGGCATATAGTATGTTTTAAAGGTTAATTTAGATATAATATCCTATTAATCTTATAACAATGCGATTAAGTTGGATGTGTGATCTTAAATATACTATCTCATTTGGTATTTAGTGCGTTGATATCGATGAGTGCGCGCTCGAGGGGAGCTGCGGGGCCGGCGCGCTGTGCCGCAACGTGGACGGCGGCTACGAGTGCAGCTGTCCGCCCGGCTACGAGGGCGATCCGCGAGTCGCCTGCCGCGACCAGGACGAATGTGCACACGCTAACTGCGGGATTGCTGCTCTTTGCGAGAATCTCCCAGGCGCTTATCGCTGTCTGTGCCCGCCAGGTTTCGAAGGCAACCCAGACGTACAGTGCACTGGTAAGCTTTTATCGTAACCGCCAGTAGGTGTGACCTAACTCTAACAAGTTTTCATTTTCTGTGGTCTAACGCTTTGTGACACTATAACCTAATCGCGTTTAACGAATCGAGCTGAAAACTACCGGACTTGGACGCTCGGTAGCTTCACGCTTTTACTAATTCGAGCGGTTTTAACATTTATATGGACATATAAATCCAACTTTTCAGTGAGTCTCCGTGTCCGTGTCGTCGGCAACATTATACTTTTACGACGACCGGGCTCATATTGTGTTCCAGTGCATCGAAGAATTTGACACGTTCTAAGATAATCTTTTTCTACAGTATCTTCTTCTTGTCTCTCGTCGTTTTCTCTGTCGCCTTCTGTGTCGTCTATGTGGCTATCCTTCCTCTTCGTAGTGGCTGTCGGCGTACCTACTGCGTGCGTATGTTTAAAACGGGTGATCCCACACGTGGCAGATGTAATTAGAGGTTGCGTTGTTTGTTACACCAGACGTGGATGAATGTAAGAATAGCGAAGCAGTGTGCAGCGAACACGCTTTGTGTACCAACACCCTCGGCAGCTTCGTGTGCTCATGCCAGCCAGAGTACACAGGAGACGCGCGAGTGGCAGGCGGCTGCCGCGACATCGACGAGTGCGTGACGCTGGAACACCCGTGTGGCACACACGCCATCTGCGAGAACGCGGCACCGGGGTACAACTGCGTCTGTCCGCAAGGTTACAGAGCTCAACCAGACCCACAAGTTGCTTGCGAACAGGTAATGTGATGATCAATACCTTGCGTTGGTGAGTACAAGTCTGTAATAGTTTATACAATCTTTTAACTTTCAGGTGGACGTTAACACGTTGTGTAAATCAAACTTCGATTGTACCAATAATGCAGAATGCTTAGAAAGTCAATGTTTCTGTAAAGAAGGTTTCGACGCTCGCGGGTCAATTTGTTTTGATGTTGACGAATGTGCTAAAAATTCTTCAATTTGTGGGGATAATTCACTATGCGTAAATACACAAGGTGGATTTAATTGCGAGTGTGCTAACGGATTTGTTGGAGCTCCTCCACGTGTTGCTTGTCGAGCTCCATGTGAGGATGTAAAGTGCAGCGAGCATGCTTACTGTAAGCCAGATGGAATAGAAGCGTACTGTGTATGTGAAGATGGCTGGACATTTGATCCGACAGATATAGCGGCAGGTTGTGTAGATGTCAATGAGTGTGATACGTCAGTGGGGCCTGTCGGCCGCTGCGGCAACAATGCACGTTGCACTAACACACTAGGAAGTTTCATTTGTCAATGCCCAGAAGGATATACCGGCGATGCATACAAGCAGTGCATAGATATTGATGAATGCCAAATTGATAGTGCTTGTGGCGTCGGAGCAGATTGCATAAATAAAGATGGATCTTACATTTGTGAATGCCCAGACGGTACAATACCAGACCCGGACCCCAGGGTTCGTTGCGTCGAAGTACTTACATGTAAAACCGATAACGATTGCCCTGGCAACGCAGTATGCGACCCCAATTTAAGATGTTTGTGCCCAGATCCCAACGTTGGGAATGAATGTCGACGTAAGTAATTCAACAGTACAAAATAAAGATATCGTTTTTATCAAGTGTTCACTAACAATTTAATGATTTTAATCTGTTACAGATCCTTGTGAAGCTTTGCAATGTGGAAGTAATTCAGAATGTCTATTGAATGATCAGATTGCACAATGTACATGTAGGAGTGGTTTTGCTGGTGACCCATTGTCTCCAACTGGTTGCCAAGATATAAATGAATGTATTGATAATCCTTGTGGTGCTGGAGCGGTTTGTAAAAATCTTCCCGGACGGTATCTATGTGAATGTCCTGGTATGTTCAGCGGCGACCCATATGTGGACGGATGTATTCCTGGTAAAATGCCTATTGAATGTAGCAGCACTAATCCATGTCCTCAGGGAGAACAGTGTATTTTACATGATGGGGAAAATGTATGTGTCTGTACACAAGGATTTTCACGGAGCAAGGAAACAGGATTATGTGAAGATATTAATGAATGCACCCATCACGGTCGATCACCTTGTGGACTGAATGCTATTTGCAAAAATTTGCCAGGTAGCTACGAATGCAAATGTCCACCTGAATACAGTGGAAACCCATACACTCTCTGCGAAGTATGCAACGATATAACCTGTCAGTGTCAACCACCGTACAAAGTAGTAGATGGTAATTGTGTTCTCTCCGGCTGCACAAAAGATAAGAAATGTGGAAAAGGTGCAGAGTGTATTGTTATTTCGGACGGAGTAAGCTATTGCGCCTGTCCCATCGGTTTCTCGCAAACAGCGGAAGGGTCTTGTGATGACATAAACGAGTGCACATCTGGACAATCAACTTGCGGCTTTGGTGCAGAATGCGTAAATACGATTGGCTCTTTCACCTGTAAATGCCCTATTGGATATAGTCAAGATTCAATGTCAGGACATTGTACCCTGAATCAAAAGCGATGCATAAGTGATTCGGATTGCTTCCCCAATGAAAAATGTATTCAACCTGGTAAATGCGTGTGTCCGCCGCCATTTTATTTAGACGTTACAGATGGACAGAAATGTAAAAGCCCATGTGAGAGATTTACTTGCGGAATAAATTCTAAATGTACACCAAGCGATCCACCTCGATGCATGTGTCTGACAGGTTTTGAAGGTGATCCGTACACGGGATGTACTAATATCAATGAATGTCACAGTGCGCCGTGTGCTTTTGGTGCAATTTGTCATGACCAGAAAGGTAGCTATCGCTGTGAGTGTCCTCCGAACATGGCCGGTGATCCCTACAAGAGTGGATGTAAGTATAAGTTAAATATCAATTAGCAATTTGTTATAGGTTTTCGTTCTGGAAACAATTTTATACTAATCAATTATTGTTATGTTTTTTTAGGCGAAGTCGATGCAATACCAATGGACAAGCATTTATGCAGTGCCGATGATGAATGCGCCAATACCCTTGCATGTTTGAATAGCACTTGCATGTCTCCTTGTACCACTGTTTCATGTGGGCTGAATGCCTTTTGTGAAGTTGAAAATCATGCGGCTTGGTGTCGTTGTAATCCTGGTTACACTAAACCAGAAGGTGGCAAATGTATTTCTGGTAAGCAGTCTTACTCTCCTGTCCTAAAAACAGTCGTTCCTAATTACTGACCAAGTAATATCTAATGTATGTTTTTAGGATGTGATACATATTCATGTGCATCTGGTGCTCAGTGTATAATATCAAAGACCGGACCCACATGCGTTTGTGCCGAAGGAATGGTAGGAAACCCGTTCCCTGGAGGAGCGTGCAGGAGAGATACTTGCGGGCCTGGCGTGCCTTGTGAGCAGCCGTTGATGTGTGTGGCGGGCCGTTGCCGACAGCGCTGTGATGGTGTCGTCTGTGGCGTGGGAGCTTCATGTGATCAACAGAGCGGTAAATGTGTTTGCAACGCATTTTTCGTCGGTAATCCTGATTTACTGTGTATGCCACGTAAGTAACAAATTATTCAAATTATTCTAAAACATATTTTTTACGATACAATTTAATTTAATGTATATTTTTTATTTATTTACAGCTATTTCTCCACCATCTTGTGAACCTGGATGTGGACAAAACGCACATTGTATCTACGGGCAAAATAATGCTTGTAAATGTAACAAAGGATTTACTGGAAATCCCTATAAAACGTGTTTACCTCGAAGACAAATAACATGTGCTAAAGCCTCTTGTGGCCACAATGCAGTTTGTCAACAAACAAGATCTCATGTCGAATGCTTGTGTCCCCCAGGTTATATAGGAAATCCTAATATACAATGTACGGACATAGATGAATGTAGTAGTAAACCATGTGGGGAAAATGCCATTTGTATAAATACACCAGGAAGTTACAGTTGTATTTGCAAAAGCCGATATATTGGAAATCCTTACGAGTTATGTTCCCCAGTTTCCATTTCTAAATGTGCCGATGGCACCATTTGTACATGTTCTCATAATGCTACATGCCCTGAAGGCTATATCTGTGAAAAATCTAAATGTGTCGATGTTTGCCGCACCATGATGTGTGGTCCTAAATCAATCTGTGAAGAAGGAAACTGTCATTGTCTTCCGGGGCATAGTGGTAATCCCAATGATTTGCAAAGAGGTTGCGTCCCTGACAATAAATGCATGGTAGATGGGGACTGCAAAGATTCAGAAATATGTTTTCAAGTGGCTAAAAATGTCCGTAAATGCGTCGACTCATGCAGTAAATTACAATGTGGGCCAAATTCTCTCTGCATTGGAGCTAACCATCAAGCGCATTGTATCTGTGCAGAAGGATATATTGGAAAACCAACTGACGTAAAAACAGGTTGCCATTTACTTGAAGAACCCCCTGTGATGGAATGTAATACAAACATCGATTGTAACGAACCCCAGGTTTGTATTTCAGTAGATGGGACCGCTAGGCGATGTTTTGATCTGTGCTCAACAATAGCTTGTAGTGCTAATGAAGTTTGCCGAGTCGTAGAAAGTAATCCACGCTGTGAATGTAAAGACGGTTTTCTTTGGAATCCTGTTAATTCTAATTGTGAACAACCTTCAACTCCAAATTGCAACTCCGACGACGATTGCGATGATAACAAGTCCTGTGAAAAAGATGTTCTTGGAGTTAATAAATGTAAAGATAGTTGTTCGCTATTCACTTGCCCGCAAAATTCAAAATGTATAACTAAAAATCACAGAAGTCAATGCGAGTGTCTGGCTGGCTTTGCAGGAAATCCAAATGATCGTGACGGTTGCATAGCTATTAACAAGAATCAATGCTCAGATGATGTACAATGCAGGGAAAACGAAGTATGTAAGCAAGTAGGCGAAGTTAAAAAATGTATCTCTGCATGTCAACAAGTTATATGTGGTCCTAACGCTGTTTGCGTTACTAACAACCACATCGCAAAATGTCAGTGTCCATCAGGTCCGTTTACCGGAAACCCAAATGATTTAGAAAAAGGATGTCAATCTGTGCCTTGTATTTATAATGCGGACTGTCTCTCACATGAATTATGTAACCGTATGTCACACACATGCATGAACGCTTGCGGCGAAGACGCATGTGGTGATAATGCCGTCTGTATAGCTGAAAATCATAAAGCAAGTTGCCAATGCCCCAATGGTTATAAACCGGACCCCATACCAGATGTTAACTGCAAAAAGATTGAAGTTTGCAATCCCAATCCGTGCCATGCTACAGCTATTTGCGAGTCGAGACATTCCTCATACGTTTGCAGATGCCAAACCGGTTATGTGGAAGATTTGAGTGGTGGCTGCAGAAGACAAGACGAATGTGCTAAAGGTGATGATGACTGCCCGTTAGAAACCACATGTGTCAACAGTCGTTGTGTTAATCCTTGTGAAGGTGCCTGTGGGATCAACTCACTATGTAAAGTAGTTAATAGAAAAGCAATTTGCATTTGCCCTGATGGATATGAAAATATAAAAGGCAATGCATGCAAGAAAAAACTATTGGTTTGCTCAAGTGAACTGGATTGCAATGGTGATGTTTGTTCAAATGGTCAATGCTTCACAGCTTGCAAAAATTCAAGCCAATGTGACCCAGGAGAAGCATGCACAAAGAATTTGTGTGTTACGCGGTGCACTAAGCATACCCAGTGTGGTATCGGGCAAGCTTGTGTAGGAGGACAATGTTTGATTGGTTGTAGAAGTGAAGAAGACTGTCCAAGTGAGGAGGCTTGTGTAAACAATAAGTGTGTCAATCCATGTTTGTCTACTAGACCTTGTGGCCCGAATGCAATTTGTTCGAGAATCAATCATAACACCAAGTGCGAGTGCCCTCTTGGATTTCAAGGCACACCAACTCCGCAACAGGGTTGTGTGAGGAAACCAAGTTCATGCTCGAGAACGTCAGAGTGTCCCCCAGATCACATGTGCATTGGTTATCTTTGCCAAGTACCTTGCCAAGATAACTCTGGATGTGCTATTGGAGAAAAATGTAGTGATAACAGATGTCATAAAATCTGTCATTCTAGTAGTAACTGTTTACATGGAGAACATTGTAGCTCTGGTTTATGTATCCCAGGCTGTAAAACAGGATCTGATTGCTTAAACAACCAGATGTGTAAATCGGAACAGTGCCAGTGCCTTCCTGGATTTAAATTATCAAGCGATGAATGTACAAATATAAACGAATGTGTTGACAATCCCTGCCATCCATCAGCACAATGTGTAGATACGCCTGGCTCTTATAAATGCGTCTGTTCTGTTGGTGCAATTGGTGATCCTTATACGACTGGTTGTTTATTACCAAATCAGTGCAGAAGTGATAACCAATGTGAAGATTCACTTGCATGTATAAGAGGTAAATGTTCAAATCCATGTCAAATCAAAACGTGTGGCCTGAACGCATTGTGTACAGTTGTAAAACATAGAGTAGTATGCACCTGTGAAAAGGGTTTCCTTGGCAACCCACTCGACAAAAAAATCGGCTGCTTTAAAGTGGAATGTATAGATGATCCTGATTGTTCAAGTGACAAATTCTGCAATACAAGAAATAACAAGTGTTCTGGTAAGTGCTTTTTTACAGAATATACAACACTGCGGCTCATAGACCTGAATTAAAATACTAATTATGTTGTTAGCTTCCTTTTTGGACCAATGATCGCAAATGTAATTTACGACCCTTTGGTTGTAGGTGTTATTCAAATCAAAATATCTTTATTTGCAGATAAATGTGAAGAAACATATTGTGAAGGTGGAATGTGTTCAATAGAAAATCACAACGCTGTATGTACATGTCCACTTGGATATGATTTCATAAACAATGTTTGTGAAGATATTAACGAGTGCTTAAATAATCCATGCCCCTTAAATGCAAATTGCGTAAACAATCGTGGGTCCTATACATGTAGTTGCATCAATGGAACTATACTAGATGCTAGCACAGGAAACTGCAGATTACCAGGAGAATGTTTTTCAGACGGTGATTGTTCCGAAAAAACAAAATGTAACAACAATTATTGCATCGACCCCTGCGAAAAATCGTCACCTTGTGGTGAAAGTGCTGTATGCATTGTTTCCAATCATAACCCAGTCTGTGAATGTCCGTCAGACAGTCAAGGTGATCCCTATAAAAAATGTACCAAATTTGAATGTGTTAAAGATAGTGATTGCTCGTCAGAGGAGGCTTGCGTTAATTATAAATGTAAAAACTCATGTAGTATACCTCGTGCGTGTGGTAAAAATGCTGATTGTCTTTCAAGAAACCATATCGGTCATTGTTCATGCTCATCTGGATTTACGGGAGATCCTGTCCTGGGTTGTGTTCCTATTCAGTACTGCACGGACGATAGAAGTTGTTCGTCGGGAACCAAGTGTATTGATAATTTGTGTGTCGGTAAGTTAAAAAAACATCCCAATAATGAGAATTTTCCTTGTTATCGTTTTTAAAAACTGTATAATAATATTATAAATTTTCAGGTATGTGCAAAAATTCAAGAGACTGTTTAAATGACCAACTATGCATTCAAGACACCTGCCGAGTCACTTGTGACTCTAATAGTACCTGTCCAGATTTTCAGTTCTGTTTAAACAGAATTTGTACCAAAGAAGTACAATGTGCAACAAACGAAGATTGTGCTGATGATGAACGATGCAGCGTTGGAAGGAAAGGAGTACCGCAATGCTTAAAAGTATGTGATAGACACCCGTGCGGAAGACAAGCCTTGTGTGTTGGTAAAAACCATCAACCTACATGTTCATGTGCACCAGGATTTTTCGGTGATGCTCTCCAAGGATGTAAAAGAAAAGAATGTGACGTAGACACTCAATGCACTGAGGATAAACAATGTCATCAAAATATGTGTAAAATTGCTTGTCTTGCAGAAAATAAATGTGGGGTAAATTCCATCTGTTCCTCGGAGAAACATAAACATGTGTGTTACTGTCAACCTGGCTATACGGGTGACCCTATAAAAGGTTGTGTTAAAATAAATAGATGTGCTTCTAATCCGTGTGGTAATGGTGCTGAGTGCAAAAATCTAAGAGATCGAGCTCAATGTGCTTGCCCCGCGGGATATGTGGGAAATCCGTACGAAGAGGGTTGTCGTAAGGCTCAAGAGTGCAGATATAACAGAGACTGCCCTACAGTAGCCCGTTGCACAGTGGTCGATGGGATTCGAAAATGCACAGGTTAGTATCACTTTTGATAAAACTAGGCTCATATTAATTCCTAAGATTGAACCTAACAAGATGTTTTGTCGTATTTATAGACGCGTGTGAAACCGTTAAGTGTGGCGTTAATTCTGAGTGCATTGCTTCAAGACACACTGGTCAATGCAAATGTAAAAATGGCTATGTTGGAAATGCTGCTAGTGAGAAAGGCTGTAGACTTCGTCAAGTGTCATGCAAAGAGCGAAGTGATTGTGGTGAAGATCAATACTGTCACAAAGGTCTTTGTAAAAGTAAGTGTTATTTAAGGGTACATTTTTTGTTTACTTTAAATCTGATAAGCTACATTGCATCAACGTCATAATAATTCATTTTAAATTTTCTATTTTTCTGTCTAGGTTTATGTCTCGTGGATGAAGAATGTGGATCAAATGAGAAATGTTTCAATGGACAATGTCTCAACCCTTGCCAAATGGAGAAAGCTTGTGGTTTGAATGCTGTTTGCCGAACTGACAACCACGTTGTTCAATGTAGTTGCCCTCATAGTTTTACAGGAAATCAAGACGTGGAATGTGTTAGAAGTAAGAATGAGATGTATATGACATGTTACATTTTTATAAGTCATGTTGATGGAATCTTCCCGTGCCAGAGATTTAACACATATTTAATTTCTTTCTTCAGTGCCCCGATTTTGTGATGGTGAGTGTGAAAATGGTTACATGTGTCAAAATTCCATGTGTGTTCCAACGTGTAAAGCTGACGAAGAATGTGCTTTGAACGAAAGATGTTCTAAAGGCACTTGTTTGTGTAAGTATAACACTTATTCAGGCTTTTTACTTAAAATATACCATTATACATGTACTAATTAAACTTTGAAAAAATATTTAATTGACAAACTCACTATTTTTATTAACATTTAATATACAAGAACAAAGTTTTCAAGTTAGAATTGTCAATTTCAGTAACGTGTCGCGTGGACAACGATTGTTTCTTGGGCCACATATGTCTGGGAAATAGCTGTCAGTATGGATGTAGACATGATGAAGATTGTGGACCCGAAGAATTTTGTAAAAACAATGTATGCCAAAATCCCTGTGACAACGATATAAATCCGTGCGGCCCTAACGCAGCCTGCTCAGTAACGGAAAGAAAAGCTTCATGTTCATGCCTAGAAGGCTTAATACCTAATCCAACACCTAACATCGGCTGTGTCCGAGCCCCTTCACTGTCATGTCGCATGCACACAGACTGTGCTACCGGCTGGCGATGTGAAGATGACCGCTGTCGTCCTGCGTGTACAACTGATGGCTCCCAATGTTTACAAGGCGAAAGATGCGATTCAGGAGTTTGTCGATTCGCCTGCACTTCAGACGAGCAGTGTTCTGACGAGGAAGTTTGCGATGGCCGCATTTGTGTCACAGGCTGTAGATCACATTCCGACTGTTCGAATCAGCTGGCATGCGTATCAGGACAGTGTGTAGATCCATGTGCCGAGCCCGCTACTTGCGGTGCTAACGCGTTATGTACATCTAAAGACCACCAGCCGATATGCACATGTCCGCCGACATTGTTTGGCGATCCAAAAATTGTGTGTAGGAGAAAGATTTTATCTTGCAAGGCTAATGGAAACTGTCTCGATGGCTTTAACTGCTACGGAGGAACATGTCAACCGTCTTGTAGAAGGTAAGAAATAACCTATATATACCTTTGTCTATAAATAAATCCTCCTTGTATATTTTTTTGTAATTTTAATCGGACCTACCTTAGAGAGTCGTTAAAGTTAATGTTTTTTTAATTTTATTTAATGTGGTTTACCTTTTTATTTCCAGCGATAGTGTTTGTTTATCCAATGAAAAATGTATTCGTGGCATATGCAGAGTTGTATGCAATAGCAATGAAGCATGTAGCGAAGGCTACATTTGTGACGGCAGGATTTGTAAACAAGGTTGTCGAGACGATAACGAATGTGACATTAACCAAGCTTGTTTAAATGGACAATGCAAAGGTAATGACTGTTAAAATTTAGTGATGCAGCTTAATTAAAGTATAGTAAAGTAAAAGTATTTATTTCTCAGTATATGGTCAAACGTCCATCTCATCATCTTTCTTTTAATTTCTTTAGATCCCTGCAGTGAAAATGCGGTCTGTGGAATTTGTTCCGAATGTAAAGTACAAAATCATAGAGCTCAATGCAGTTGTTCCAGCAATTACACTGGTAATCCTCTTGTTGAGTGTAAAAGAAAAACCATGTTATGTGACGGTTTTTGCCCTTGCGATGACAGTGGTTATTGCGTGTCATTGTGTGAAACTGACCCTGATTGCTCATGTGGAGAGAAATGTGTCAATGGCGGTTGTAGAGCTTTATGTTCTGTACCGAATAAATGCCCTGAAAGACAAATATGCCTAGACAATGTTTGTGTCCCTGGATGTAACTACGACGCAGATTGTGGAGATGATATGTCATGTTCCTCAAAACTTTGTATGAAAGCTTGCCTAGAAGATACTTGTGGCAAAGATGCAGCTTGTTTCGCCATTAAGCATCGCGCGGTATGCAAATGTCCTAGTGGATATACCGGTGATCCTGCTGAAGAATGCAAAGCATACGAATGTTCCAATAATGAGGATTGCGACGCTGAGGAGAAGTGCTCAGATGGCAAGTGTAAAAATGTGTGCACAGGAGCATGTGGTGTAAATGCAATTTGTCGTTCAGTTAATGGAAGACCTCAATGTACATGTCCACCAAATTACATTGGAAATGCAAAGGTGGAATGTTCTAAGCCAGCGGCCGGAAGCTGCTTGCGCAACCCTTGCGGGGTGAGTGCACGTTGTCGTGACTTAGAAGATGGCAACTACGAGTGTACGTGCCCGCCTAACTGTGCTGGCAACCCTCACAAACAATGTTTCTGTGGCGCCATGGAACCATGCGCATACAAATCATGTGGCACTAATGCGGAGTGTCATATCGGCACACATGGAGAGGCCCAGTGTTTCTGTCCACGAAACTATCCTAACGGTGATCCCAATATAGAATGTTAGTATCTCACTGTTTTTCCGTTATTGTTTTATTCCGTATTCCTTTAAAGTTGCTTATTTTGATTACACTCTGGATTTTACCAGCATTCCCTTTATTAAGCATTTAAGTAGTGTTCTTCTCACCAAACCTAAGCAAAACGAAGTTTGTTGTAGAGCTCCTATTTTTGTACAAAAACGAATGCGATCCAAATTTTTTTTTCAATGCGGAACAATTTTAAACCGCAGGTCGTCGGCGGCCAATGCTGTGTTTTGAATTAAGTTTTATCGTAATTTATTTTTCAAATACTGATATTGTAATTTCAGGTGCTCAGGAACGGAGTGTAATTGATTGTAGAACAACGGGTTGTGGAATTAATGGGGAATGTTTAAGAGAAGGCGCTGAATTTGTTTGTCGTTGCATTCCTGGCACAGAAGGACAGGCTGATGTCGAGTGTCACACCAGTGAGTACATATCATAGACTTTGGATCGTTTTGACACCATGTAAAAATGCACCTTGTACAGTCTGTCTGTACGTCTCAATTTTGTTTTGTCATGTTCAAGAAATAGGCGAATTCATGAAGTTTTCGTACTCCTACTCGTTTCATAAAAAATTGATATTTCTGCAATCAATTGTAATATAGGTACTTTATGATACCAACATTCTCATAGGGTTTTACCACATATTTGTATATACAAATGGTATTTTAATGGGGTTAAGTTCATTTATTTGAAAGTAGGCATGGGTACCAAAGGAGTGTAATATTGAACATAATTAAGAATTATAAATGGCTCTAGAATTAACTCCAAAAAATATCTTTCAACCTAGAATTTGGCATTTTAAACATCCTTTGGAACCCATTTGATGAAGGAATGATTCTGATTACCTATAGCTAATAAAACAAATACCGTGTGTACAAATATGTTTGCCATTAAAATATTGATGCTTTAACATATCTGTACGTAACGGTATATTTAATTAGTGGAAGCATTCTCACCGTTCGTGCTTAAGTTATCAAATCGTCAGTAACATTTTGTTCGGCTTCATGTACATATCGCTTGTATTATAATATTCCGTTATATACATATCTCTGGTCATAAACTATCAGTTTCAAAAAGCATGCACTGTCTCGTGAGAAAGTTTCCTCTTCGCGGCTGAAGGTACCGCTCTTTCGACTCTGCTTTCTTCTTTCACATCTTCCTAGGTATCGAATGCACGAGCGACAAGGATTGCCCGATAGACAGAGCGTGTTTGAGCTTACACTGTGTGGACCCCTGCACGGTGCGCGGAGTATGCGGAGAAGACGCCCTCTGCGTGACCTTGATGCACAAAGCGCAGTGCTCCTGCCCGCAGTGTTACGTGGGACAGCCGCGGCTGGCGTGCCGCCTCGACCCGACGTGCAAGTCCACGAATGAACATAACGCCACGTTCACATGTTCCGAAACTAAATCGTGCCCATCAAAATTAGCTTGTGATCTCAGTACTAACCAATGTCGCAACCCATGCCTTGGCTACCAAAATTGTAGACGAAATCAAAAATGTGAAGTTCGGGATCACATGCCGATATGTGTATGCCGAAATGGGTTTGCATTGAATGAAAAAGGGGAATTGACTTGCGCACCAGAACATGCAGAATGCACAAGAGATGAACAGTGCCCGTCAAATGCGGCCTGCCGTAATTCCAAGTGTGTGAATCCGTGCCAAGAGTCTGTGGAGCCCATGTGCCCGAAAGGAAAACAATGTGAAGTAGTAGACCACCGCGCTATGTGCGTGTGTGTCGAGGAATGTAATCCGACATTATCAATTTGCTTGAGAGATAGCGGATGTCCAAGTAACTTGGCATGCAGAGACTTTCAATGTAAGGACCCATGTAAAGGCGCTTGTGGTGGTGCTCCATGCTCGGTAGAAGACCACCACCCTGTTTGCAAGTTTTGTCCTAATGGATTCACACACGATGAAAAACATGGCTGCATTCAAGGTAATTCTATAGTGAGCAAAACGTTCAAATATTAGTGTACCTACCATTTAGTATATTAGAGTCTTATATGAATCTTAATAATCTTGTTGTTCTTCATTATTACAGGATTTTTTTATAGTTTCTACTCTCATGCGGTTCTTTTTCTATCTTTGTTTTCTATTGTTTCTAGCATGTCCATATATATCTTACTCCACAGTATGACCTCCTTCTGCATCAGGTAGTTTTTTCTTGCATGTTATTATATTGTAGTGTACATATTCATTTTAATAATAAGTAATTTCACACTCATTTGGTGATGGTTGCTCCAATTAAATTTACTTTTAACGCTTTTAACGCTTTGGCATTAATACGTTATGCAACAAAACCGCCACGAGACAGAGTTTGCAGATTATTTAGAATGCCTACTACTACACACTACTTATGTACGTATCTATTATAAAAATATTGTGTGATGTTCCAATTACTTGTTTACCTCTTAAATTAATTTATTTCTCTTGACAGGGGAAATCAATTTATTACAAATTTTCCCTCTTTCTTTATGACCATTTTAAAACAAAAACCATTTATTGCGGTACCCAAGTCTTTTGACTTGTATAAGCGTAGTAGTTAACCCAGTTTATAAAATACTTATGTTTTCTATAATGGGATGTGTATTACGCGGATCCCTTGTCCCTACAGAATTGTTGATTTTTTCTAAAAGTCTTCTTCAGTCTTCAGTCGTTTAGTTTTAATCGTTAGATGACTGAATTTATAATAATTATGAAGTGCGATAAAACTTTCAATATTGCACGTCGTTCTATTAGGACGTAGCTTGCTGGTGTTTTCATGCATAGCTCCGAGAGGACTGCCCAGAAGGGTGTATTATTGCGAGTATTCTGAATGCACTGAGGCCGTTGTTTGATATGTACAGCGACCGAATGCAGCGGCCATGACCAATGCGCGCCCACGCTGGCGTGCGTCGGCGGCCGCTGCGCCGACCCCTGCGCGCGCGGCGGGCCCTGTCTTCACGGGCAGCACTGTGCTGTAGTCGATCATCAACCTGTCTGTTCAAAGGGTATGCGTTTCATAATAACAGTATACTAGCAAAAAAAATAAAATAAAAAAAAACTTTGAAACTAAGCGCTCTAATAACTACGAGTAATAACTTCGGAACAATCCCGATGTTATTAGAAAATAATACAAAGCAAAGCAAAAGCCTTGATCTCTTTCCTTATTACCTAAATCGTTTTAAAAAATTATCTTGGCATTTCCATGCTAATATTTTTTTTTATTAATAATTAATACAATGTTCGTTTTTGTACAGTGTGTCAGTGTCAGACATCATCGGATTGTGCAAGATACCCAAACACTTACTGTGACGGATGCGCATGCATTCGAGGTAAGTTTACCATATGAGTCATATTAATAACTAGCTTTTGCCCGCGACTGCGTACGCCCATTATCCCTGTTCCCGTACGAATTGTAGAATTAAAATTTGATTAGTCAGTCAGTAACGGAAGAATTTTATAGGTACCTATATTGATAGTGAAAGGTCCATAATTACGCTGTCTCTTCGCGGAATGACTCGCTTATCCTAGGTTTGACCAACGCCTTTCGGAAAACCCCGACGGCCGGCCGAAATAGGAACTTGTTCCTTTTTCGTCCTTTGACTGATGTATTTTAAGTCAAACCTAAAAGTACCTAACTTATTTGCCAAACGACGAAAGGAAAATAATCTGTTTTGGAGTTTTCCTAGTCTATCCTAGAAGCGACTAAGCAAATTCGGTCAGACATCGATTTATACTTAATTTGTAGGATTTTAAACAGGTTTTTGCATGCGAGCCTATTTGCGATATTAGATCGTTTACAAGTAGCAAAAAAAAGGGGACAGAGAGCTTAGAGCACACCGACATGGATGGATCAAGCTAGATTCTAGGTCTAACGGGAGCTAAAGTGAGCAAGTGAAACGAGCGAACTTAGTTACCGTCATGTTGCGCATGCATTTATGTTAGGTTTCTTTTAACCCTGCAGACCCTGCAACCCTGTGTTTTACAAATAATCCTGTATATGCCACATTATTAGAAATAAGAAATGGTTCTTATATACCTGTTTTTGTCTCTCAAGAAGAAGAACGGCACCCATCGACGAACTGCGCACACTGTCGCCCGGGAGTACCTTGCGACCCATTCTCTGGCGCCTGCATGGAAAGTAAGTGCTGTGTATACAATATGAGAAAATCAAATGCTAATTATGATGTTAACATTGCTAATTTAAAATAAGCTAACTGTGATATACGATACTTACTCGTAGTCACATTTTGATTCAGCCTTCTGTACCTTTCGTAAATGCTATTTTCACATAATTGATGTTTCGTGGACTTTGGCTGTAATACTTGCAAGTCTACAACCACTATTATTTTTTATTATGTGAATAGCAAAACTAACTCCAGATGAACTGGTCATTGCTATAGTTTTAGTATATCTACCATTTGTCCGATAAAACGCCACAAAGTACTGGCTACGATATCTCGGCTGACCCGACAGGCAATCCTTTATACGTTATCATACTTCATAAGTTATTAGTACCTATACGTAATTTACACTCTCTGAAATACTTTGAGACGGTGTTCGTTTTACAGGACTATATATTTATTTGACAGCAGTAAACGACTTTAGGCTTAAAGACCGAAACAATTACTCTTCATAATGAACAAACACTATTTTAAGATGTCGAAAAGCTTCTGGTCACTATTTTTGTAATTAGTCTGTCATTATAACTCGCCTACTGAATATACTGGCACACTTCTTTACTATTAGTTGGTCTGTTAAGCCTAAATTCACTGTTTTATTCCTTTTTTCTTTATCTTTTCTTTTCTATCTGTAGTTTTTAGACCTGAGCACGCATTATATCACTATCGTAGATAGCTTTTCTATATTATGTTTATGCCTAAACATAACGGATACTTCAAAAGAATTCTACTTTTTCTTCTTCCATAGATTAATCACAATACACGAATGATTACATAAAGTTACACATTTGTGCATATGTAGTTTGTTGAAATATGTAATCGAATAATAAAATTTAATAATGGTATTGTAAATTCCTATTAACAGATGGAACTTATGTCCCACTAACCGAAATCACTACTACATCAGGAGGAAACAATGAAACTGCCACTACAATAGACATGACTACAACTACTGACCATATAACTCAGTCCAGTGATAACCCAGATCTCCATCACATGACTTCTATTAGCAAAGAACCTGAACATCAAACCACAGATAATACAGTAACTGTTAGAAGTGTAATATCAACGTCGCAGACCGTAAAAGCAATTAGCATAGATAATGATGAGCCTAGTATCAAATCAACCACATCCGATAATGATCTTGAATCAACAACTGAGTCCTTTTTGAGCTCCTCATTGAGTGCTGAATCTGGCAATGGAAATGAATTCGAACATCCAATGCCCAGTGTATCTTTGGCTACTGAAGATTCGAGTATTAAAATAACGACCTATAAATCTATTATTGAAACGTCTACTATTGCTCCTAACACTTTTGCCCAAAGTGAGATAACAACAATAGGAAGAAGCATAGAAGATTCACCCAGTACCACACAAAGCACAACAACGGACTCGCAATCATATTATACTACAACTTCATTTGAGGTTGAAACTAAACCGGCTTTTACAAATTATGAAGGAAGAGATAGTACAAAAGCTCAAATTACGCACACCACTGAATCTTCTAATAATACTGTAGATGAATCAAACTACACGACTAAAGATTTCCAGAGTAACGTCGTAACTACGCAAATGACTACACCTTACACGAACATAGAAAATTATTCATCAATCGATTCCGACGTTATTCTACAGAGTAGTAGTACAATCCATGTTGAGAGCACAATAAAACCGTATACTAAAAAAACTGTTGAAGGTAATCACTCTTCGACAGTGTCAACTGAAAACAAAAATACTAAAACTCCTGAAAATCAACGGAATTTTATAATTAGTAACACAGGAATCACATTAGTACAAGATCTACCTAGCAAAAATATAACCACCTCCACTTTAGCCACTAGTACGAATTCTCTTAGCGATGATCTAAAAAATCATGTTAAGGAAACAACCAGTGAATTCACTAAAACTACAGTAGCGTCGGAAGTAGAGTATTCAAAAATAACAATATCTGACAATGTTCATACTGATAAAACCACGAATATGCCAGATCAGAGCAATAAAGATAATTTTAACTCTAAAAGAACCTCTGCTAAAGATATCGAAAATTCAACTCCAACTTCTGTTGTAACTAGCGACGCGACTTCATATACTAATTTACATTATACTACTACCAAAATAGGCTTATCGACAACACAATCCCCTGTTTCCGAGTCAGTTATTGAAATTACTACCGAAAAAATGTTTGATAAGATTACTACATTAAAGTCGGTTGTTATAAATACTCCACATTCAAAAGCGACCACAGAACTACCAATTAAAGCTTTTACTAATACGTTAACGACCTTGGAAGAATATAATAAAACACATACTGAAACTTCAGATATAACTACACAAACGATATCCAACACATTTGATTTTCAAAATACAGCAAAAGAAACAGAATCTTTCAAGAATCCTATTTCACAAACTAAAAGTACTGACTATAATATCGTGACTCGTGATTTTTCTACTACAGAGGGCACACTGTACACAAATAAAGGGTATAATTTGGAAACAAGTACGTTATCTAAAGATATGTCAACCAATAGTTATTTTGCAAAGTCAACAACAGAAGAGATAAACAATGCAATGGAAACGGATCAAACAAAATTCGCTACCGTAACTGATATATTGAATCGTGAAGTCATCACTATAACTGAACATAATACAGGCCCCTCAACAGAAACAGATAAAAGGAAACACGAAAGCACCATGGAAACTAACTTTGAATTAATGACAACGGAAACCGTAAGAAGTGAGGAAAAATCAATTCTTTCACAAACAACAGACATTGGATCAAATACTATGGAAACTGATAATTACATGAAGGAAACAAATCCTTGGCGAGCAACAGACATAACCACAGAAACGAATTGGATTGGATCTTTTACAACTGAAAAGATAGGAAGTAAAAAAGAATTAACACCTTCACAAGGTATAGCTATTGAGAAAGTGACTACTGAAACAGCAATGAATGTAGGAGAATTAAAGCCTACGCATTCAACAGATATGAATGTATTACATACAACACAAACTTCAAATATTGACAACGAATTAATTTCTTCAAAATCTTCAAATAGTGTATCAGTCACAACTGAAACATTGAAAAATGTTGGTGATGTGTCTCCACTCATTACTGATTTTCTACCAGTTACAACTGAAGTTATACAAAACGATAATTTAAATTCTTCGCCAGCAATAGACATAGTATCAGTTACATCAGAGAAGCCTATGGACTATGACTTTGAACCAATCACTAACCAGGCAACTGATACGGAATTAGTTACAACTGAAACAGTTAGTAGTGTTGGTGTGTTAACCTCTTCAACTACCACTAAAGATGGATCTGATACAACAGAAAAAGCAACTAGCGTTAGTGGATTTATATCTTCAAGTACGAAAGATGCATTAAATATAAATGAAACTACTCAGCATGTTGAAAATGATACTTTAACAGCAACAGACGTTGAATCGGTTACAACAGAGACACAAAGCTTTGACAATGGACCAATTAGTACCCTGGTAACTGATAATGGATCAGTTTTGGGTTCTTCCACTATCACAGATTTTTTTTCCGATATCACAGAAAAAGCAAATACCATTGTTGAGTTGGTTTCTTCAGAAATCATGGATGTATCAGATGCAACTGAAACTATTAAAAATATTGAAATGGTATCGGTGACTTCAGAGACACATGGTTTTGGTACTGAGATAACTCCCAACCAGGTAACGGATAGTCCAGTTACAACCAACACAATTAAACACATTGATGTTTTGGTTATTTCAACTGCCACAGATGTTGGATCCGATACGACAGAGAAAGCAAACACCTTTATTGAATTTACTTCTTCAAGATCAACAGATAAATTTAGTGTGACTGAAACTGTTCAAAATGTTGAAATGCATACTTTGACAGCAAAAGACGTGTTATTGCATAGTTCAGAGACACAAGGCTTTAATAATGGAGCAACTTCTAACCAGGTAACTGACAGTCCAGTTATAACCAACACGGTTAAAAATAAACACGTTTTAGTTTCTTCAACTGCTACAGAAATTGGAGCCGATATCACAGAGAAATCAAACACTTTTAATGAAATTACTTCTTCAAGATCAACAGATGCATTTAGTGTAACTGAAACTGTTCAAAATGCTGAAATGTATACTTCGCCAGCAACAGAAGTGGTATCGGTAACATTAGAGACAGAAAGCTTTGATATTGGACTGACATCCAACCAAGTAACTGATAGAACAATTATAACTGACAAGGTTAAAAACATAGACGGTATGGTTTCTTCAACTGCCACAAATGTTGGAGCTTATATCACAGAGAAAGCAAATACTATTGATGAATTTACTTCTTTAAGATCAACAGATGCATTAACTGGACCTGAAATTGTTCAAAATGTTGAAATGTATACTTCACCAGCAACAGACGTTGGATCAGTAACGTCAAAGATCCAAAAAAATGACAATGAACAGATTTCCAACCAGGAAACTAATAGAGGATCAGTTATTACTGAAACGGTTAGTGATATTGATGTGTCGATCTCTTCAACTACCACTAAATTTGACTCTCAATCTACAGACAAAGCAAAAACTGTTATAGAGTCAACTTCTTCAAAAACAACAGATACATTAGGTGGAATTGAATCAGTTCAGAATATTGAACTGCATACTTCGCCAGCGACTGTCATCAAATCAATTACATTGGAAACACAAGACATTAATAATGATCCAACTCCTGACCAAATAACTAATACGGCAGTTACAACCGAAACGGTCAAAAACATTGAAGTTTTGGTTCCTTCAACTACCACAGAAGTTGAAACCAACATCACAGAAATTAAAACTACTGATGAATTTATTTCATCGCGTACTACAGATTTTGTGCCAGTTACAACTGAATCTACTCAGTATGATGAAATAATTTCCTTGCCAGCAGCTGACGCTGGATCAGTTACTACCGAAACTATTAAAAATCCAGATAAGTTGGTGCCTTCAACCACGACAGAAGTTGGTTCTGATACTACCGAAAAAGTAAAATCAACTGACGATTTTATTTCTTTACGATCTACCGATTTTGTACCAGTTACAACTGAATCTATTCAGAATGTTGAAACTATGTCTTCTTCGACAACTTACGCCGGAACAGTTACATCACAGACGCAAGATTTTAACAATGGACCGATTTATAATAAAGCAACAGCTAATAGAGAGTCATTAACAACTGAAACGAATCAAAACATTAATTTTGTAGTAGTTTCATCTACTACTGAAATGGTCACGGACATCACAGAAAAAATAAATGATGGATTTGTTTCTTCTCTCACAACCGATGTCACAGATATCACTGAAACTATTCAAAATGCTGAAATAAATTCTTCAAAAGCAACCACCGTTGTTTCTACTGCAATATACCATGAAAATAAATCGATCCCCACGGAAAAAACTGACGGTCGATCAGCTACAACAGAGACTTTCGATAGGGAAAACGAATTTTATTATTCACAGACAACTGATAGTGGTACCATCTTAGACAATACCAGTGAATGGAACCCTTCTCAAGCAACAGGCGATGGGTCAATGCCAACAACACTTGCAGAGAAATACATAACTTCAGAAAAAACAAACATTGAGTCCATTACGACAGAACCAACACAGTATTTCAATCAATTGGCTACTTCTACAACCACAGATTTTAAGTCAATTATTACGGACACGGAAAAATATTTTGAAGGATCGCCTCAAGTACAACACTCTGACAAAGGAACCGTAACAACAACAAGCTCAGCAAAAAATATTCCTGTAAAAGTCACAGATTCTTTATCTGTAACAACCGATAAAATAAAGAAACAAACAACCACACTCGTACCTCTGTCAACTGTTACAAACAGCGCTGAGCCTTCTTCTGCAACAACGGTCACTAGTTTAGGTATGACTGTAACCAATAAAGAAAATCACATAACATCTAATATAAATACAGGAACGGAGTCAACGGAGTCTTCTACATCAAGATTTGATTTTACAGTAAAAACAGGCCAAAACGTAATAACCACTCAAGAAAACTCTGATCAAAAAACCATAGCCACTTTGAAACCGAGTGTAAAAGAAACAACTTTTAAAAATCTTGATGATAGAGTCACAATTGCAGATAGCCAAAATCAATTTGCGTCGGAGACACTTACTTTTAAAACAGATACAACAACAAACCGGATTTTGGCAACGAACGTCGTACCTTTAAGTTCAAGTAGCTTAAAAGAAATGTTAACAGATACGATAACTGATTTAACTAAATCTGATACTAAAAGTCCACAAACTGAGACATCGACCTCCTTTTTTGAGATAAGAACAATAAAAAAAGTAATAAAAGAGGACGACTCTGTAACAACCAAATATACAGCAGCCAACACCATTTATACTTCAGTAGAAAGAGATTCCGCTAATACAAATGCTCCAACAAATTTTCTGGAATATACGACAAAGCCAACCACATACAAAATATCCAAAGACTCTGCCGAAAATAACACTGATGTTACGAATAAAAAAATGAGTACTACAGGTTTGCCTGATACAACATTTGTCATGTATCCAGAGAAAGAGAAGTCAACTACACGTTTAGTACAGAAAAATATTAAAGCAAGTACACAAAAATCTCATGTCGATGCGATATATTTGACAACTCAAACAAATCAAGAAGTAAGTACTCCAATCTCCGATGTTGCAATTTCTACCGACATTCCTATGTATTTAACAAGTGTGGCCTCGACTACGCTGCCCGAAACTTATAGTCCGTTGATTGGAACTATGACATCAAAAGGAATATCAATTACTGAATCAAATACAATTGATTATGCTACAGACCGAATAGAAACCACGACACAAACAAACGCTTTTCCAGGTGTACAAAGTGGTGATAAAGAAAACACAGTAACAGAAAAGTTTTCAACAAGTACGCCGATCGATTTCGAATCACAGAGTACAGTCTTCGAAACAGGCATAGTAACCGAACAAGGATTTCAAAAAACTTCTGACTTTGGCGCAGTCACACATGTTACTGACAAGGCTGCAAACAGTGAATCAACTATAAGCTTAGAACAGTTCAATACGAAAGTAACCACCTCGTATCAAATAGGTAGCGTAACCACCGCGACTTTAGGACCTCCTCATAGTGATTTAACAACAACTTTTAGTACTGTCAACAGTAATACTGGCGATAATAAACTGTTTGACACAACACCCATAACGATTGACGGTAACTTAGATATATCAGAATCTACTACGGAAACTATTATTACAATTCAGTCTGAAAACACTAGTCCTACAATTGTTCCTAATAATATTGAGGTTACCTGGGAGACCCCTGGAATTTCATTATCGTCTGGTTTCAATACAGACGAGACAGAAGGACTTACAGTAACACATCATCCAAATCACTTTTCGAGCACCTCAAACGACTTAAGTACAACGAAAAATGTGGTTGCTTCATCAACACCGGAAAGTGGCTCAACTACATTATTCAGTTATACTGATACAACAAAAGAAATACCCATTAAAGAACATACTACAGTACTTTTTGTTCCTGATCAAAACATAACTGGAACAATAGAAAATGAAACCCTAAACCTTAATAAAACTTTACATACTGAGTCAAGTCATACTTATAGCACACTTAAAGCACAACATACATCAACGAGTATCATCAGTACGTCAACTGAAAGTTTATCATCTCGTAGAAAGGGCGTTGATATTTCTGCTTGGACAGACACTACCCTCATTACTGACATGACTACTACTGAGACTTCTGTACAAAGTACTGACTTATTTATTAACACATCCTGTAAAATAAACACAACTTGCCCGACGAATAAAGCCTGCCTAAATGGAGTGTGCCAGAATCCATGTCAAACGGTTGGGAGTGGGTGTACAAAGAACGAATCATGTATAGTAGTGAACCATGCCGCTGTGTGTGTGTGTGATGACGCCACAGGGATCCACTGTTCACGTAAAGGTAGGCTTACAAGGTTTTTTGTTTAAAGGTTCAAATACTATGTTTTTGATTTTTGTACAAAGTTTATTTCATAGTCATTTTATTATTAAGAGCTAGTTAGTGCCAGTTCATGGTAGTTTTATCGGACAGATGAGTACTTTATCGGACATCATAAATTCACTTTATTAATTGTAAATACACTAATGTTCACATTCTTTTAATTTAAATGTAACATACTAATTTTGTATCTAACGTGTAACATACTAGAATCACCTGGAACACCCAAGGTACCAGAACCTTGTCACTCTGATCGGGACTGTATAGAGACCGAAGCCTGTTTTATGGGATTGTGTCAGAATCCTTGTCAGTTCGACAACGTATGTGGCATAGGAGCCAATTGCCAGCCAGTAAAACAAAGGCCTATGTGCTCGTGCCCAGCTGGACATGATGGAGATCCTGCAGTTAAATGTTCACCTAAAATATGTAAGCTTTAACTGATACCTACTAATAGTAATTACATTGACTTTAACTATTTGCTTACTTCTACCAATTTGAGTAAGGATGTTTATTTGATAAGGTGAATTGTAATATATTAAAACAGAAACTACTAAAATAAACAGTAAAATTAAAATGGTTGCGGCTTAAGATGTACATAATAAAGCAAAAAAAATATTTTTCGTTGTATGGTTATGTTGCACTCGTTGTATAATATATAAATATGTATTTTACATTTTGCTCAGTTGGTTGCACTCGAAATGAAGACTGTCCTTTGACTGAAGCTTGTATAAATAATGCATGTCAACACCCATGTGCCATACACAATCCGTGCGCACCCAATGCGGTCTGTATAAACACAAACCACGGATCAGACTGTAGCTGTACTGAAGGATACCAAGGAAATGGCTATGTCGGATGCGTCCCAGGTAATAAAATTTACAGTTTTCCGTGATGTGAATATTTAAGGGGTTGTAAAAGAATTGAAATTCTAATCAACTTTGTAATTTTAGTAATACCAACTGGTTCAGTATGTCAGTATAACGAGGATTGCCCTCCGGAACTACTATGTGACCGACTAAACAGAGTATGCATGAATCCTTGTGCTGTAAACAAGTGCGGAGATAACGCAGAATGTATTCCATTCAATCATGGCATTCAGTGCAAATGTTCTGCTGGATTCACAGGAAATCCCTTCTTAGAATGTTTCCAAGGTGAGAAAATACGTCTGATCAATGCGTTTTTAATATTAACCTATTATTATAGTAGGACCAAATTATTTTGAATTTGCTTTCAATTTCAAAATAATAGTCCTATTTTGAGGCCAAACATTAGAAAAAAAAGGTTTTGATGCCACTTTTATTTATCAATCTTACTTAACTGTTTTAGTGCAAGGATGCCGTTCTGACAATGAGTGCGCAAATTCAGAGGCCTGTATAAATGGTAAATGCGGCTCTCCATGTCGATGTGGGATAAACGCTGTGTGCGACGTGCTTAACCACCGTGCATCGTGTAAATGTCTCCCAGGTTATACTGGAAATCCAAAGAATGGATGTGAGCCACCAACAAACCCTTGTATTCCGAACCCGTGTGGAATAAATGCGATGTGTGAAAGTGACAATGGCAATCCGATCTGTTTCTGTCCCAAGGGCTTGACAGGAAATCCTTTCAAAAATTGCAGTAAGTATACATTTCTTAAGTTGGTTTCATTCGTTTAGTTATCTTTTGAAACATCCTTTTATTTAATAAGATGATGTCAATTAAGTTGCGCGATTTAAATTTCTTTTATTATTTATTGCAGTACCTGAAGGTAATGAATGCGAACCAAATCCATGTGGCCCATTTTCCGGATGCAGATTAATAGACAGCAAACCCGCTTGTTTCTGTCTGCCAAATTATGAAGGGGATCCCCCAAGACAACTTTGTCGATTACCAAATAACCCATGCAACCCGTCACCTTGTGGACCTAACACCCAATGTATAACACAATCAAATGGATTTGCGAAATGCACATGTTTACCTGGTTATATCGAAAGTCCCAATACAATCAGGGGATGTGTGGAAGCACGCAATCCTTGTGAACCAAACACCTGCGGAAAAGGAGCACGATGTGACCCGAATAAGTCTCCACCCTGTTACTGTCCCGAAAATGCTATAGGGAATCCTTATAAATCCTGTAATGCTCCAGGATACCTACCACCGGAAGTACTTTGTAAACCGGGCCCGTGTGGTCCAAACGCAGATTGTTACGTAAGTGGCAACATGGAAATGTGCTTTTGCAAGACTGGGTTCACTGGTGATCCTCATGTTGGCTGCCAACCTCAAAGAAGTCCCTGTACACCAAATCCTTGTGGACCACAAGCCATCTGTCAAGTTAACTATGAAGGGCAAGCGTTATGTATATGTCCTGAAGGCAGTATAGGTGATGCTTATGGAGTTGATGGTTGTCATTCACGAGAGTGTGAAGTAGACGACGAATGCAAAACGAATAGAGCTTGCATTGGTTATGTCTGTCGCGACCCTTGTCCGGGGGCCTGTGGAATCAATGCTAAATGTCAAGTAGAGTCTCATCGACCAGTTTGTGTTTGCGATGATGGCTTTGTTGGAAATCCTTTGATGAGCTGCATGTCACCTGGAGACCAAAAATCGAATTCCAAAAAACCTTGCAACACCGCAAGATGTGGTATAAACGCCATTTGTCAAGATGTCGGTGATAAAGCTTTGTGCTTCTGCCCGCCTGACTTCTTTGGAGATCCTACTATTGAGTGTAAACCTCAATGCACAATGAATTCGGACTGCTCATCCAATGAAGCATGCATTAATCAAAAGTGTACAGATCCATGCTCATTCAATAACGTGTGTGGTATTCACGCAGTATGTTTGTGTTCGGAACATACGGTGTCATGTTTGTGTCCGGACGGATACATCGGAGATCCTTTGACACAATGTCTTTATCGACGTGAGTATTTCACTGACTACGGTATCAAAAAATAATTGGACGTTTTTAAATAATTCATTTTAGTGCAAAACAATCCCATTTTTTATGTTTATGCAATGTTTTTTTTATTTATTTCAGCTATAATTATTGGAGCCGATAATACAACGGTTCAGCCCTGCTCACCAAATCCGTGCGATCCGAATGCTCCATGTGATACATATGGTAATCAGTTTGCTATTTGTGATGCTTGCGTTGGACCGAATGCCGCGAATAACCCGGCTTGCAGACCAGAATGCGTGTTTAATTCAGAGTGTGCCTTCAATAAGGCGTGTTTAAGGAATCGGTGCGTAGATCCTTGTCCAGGATCGTGCGGTATAAATGCCTTATGTTCAGTTTACCATCACGATCCAATTTGCCATTGTATAGAAGGTTTCGAAGGAAATCCATATGAACACTGTAAACCAACAACAAATCGTGAGTATCCGAAACTTTAAAAATAACTTTATATTTTTTATGCGAACTTCTAATAATAATTTTATTTATTTTACTTTTTAGCTACAACATTTGAAACCTGCGATAACATACGGTGTGGTGCTAATGCTATATGCGAAGATACAAATGGTGCTCAAATTTGTAAATGTTTGCCCAACTTCTATGGCAACCCATACATGTCATGCCGTCCTGAATGTGTCGTCAACAGTGATTGCTCACCGGAATTAGCATGTTTAAACAACAAATGCGAAAACCCTTGCAAAGACATATGTGGTATTGGAGCTTTATGTAAAACTGTTAATCATCACGCAGTTTGTTATTGTGAGTCTGGACACACAGGAGACCCTTACATCAGATGCCAACCCACTGGCCTAGTGCCACTCACACCATCTACATGTGATCCATCGCCTTGTGGAGCATACAGTCGCTGCCTTGTGTCACCCTCTGGGTTTGCCGTGTGTTCATGCTTACCAGGCCACAGAGGAGTAGCACCTATGTGCCAACCTGAATGTGTCAGTAATTCGGATTGTTCTCAAACAGAGACGTGTGTTAATCAAAGGTGTTCTAATCCTTGCCAAGGCAGCTGTGGTATTAACGCAGAGTGTATTGTCGTTAATCATAATCCAATATGCAGCTGCCGGTTTGGACAAACTGGAGATCCATTTGTGGCTTGCGCTGAAGTTCTAACACCTGGGCCTGAGCCTGTGGACAAAAATCCTTGTATACCATCACCTTGTGGTCCTAATTCTGTCTGTGAAATTAGGTCAAATCATCCAGTGTGCTCCTGTCGCCCGAATTATTCAGGCACTCCACCATATTGTAGACCAGAATGTGTTATAAGTCAAGAGTGTCCATCTAATAAAGCTTGTATCAATGAAAAGTGTATCGATCCATGCGTTGGTGCATGTGGAAACAAAGCAACATGTAATGTGGTGAATCATACACCACTCTGTAGCTGCCAGGAAGGATACGGAGGCGATGCGTTTGTAGGCTGTGTCGAAGATTCTAAAGGTGAAGGACCAACGCCATGTAACCCATCGCCATGTGGGGATAACACGATATGTTCAGTAGTTAACAACATGGCTCGTTGTTCATGCATACCCCCCAACATTGGTAATCCGTATGCAGGTGGCTGTCGGCCCGAATGTACTATAAACTCTGACTGTCCAAATCACCTTGCTTGCCTCTCAAATCACTGCCGAGATCCATGCAAAGACTTATGTGGCGTTAATGCAGAATGCTCTGTCACTAATCATGTTCCAGTCTGCACTTGTTTTAAGGGCTATGAAGGCGAGCCATTTTCGTCATGCCGTCAGAAATCTTCACCACGTATGTATACTTTTAAGATAATCCGTAGAATACTTTAATGCAACCATATTTGCGTAGCTTCGTTTTTAATTGCTGTTTCTCTTTAATATCCAAATTTATTTATCTGCTGCTACTTAGTAGAACAACTAGATTAATATTATTACAAAATGTTGTAGCACCAACATTCAATCCCTGCGAGCCATCACCTTGCGGAGCTAATAGTGACTGCCACGTGGTGAACGAGCGCGCTGCGTGCTCGTGCCGCGCTGGTTATCTGGGCACGCCGCCGGCCTGCCGGCCCGAGTGTGCTGTCAACTCCGACTGCCCCACCAACAAAGCTTGCATCAACCACAAGTGCAAGGACCCCTGTCTACACAGCTGCGGTTTAGACGCTCGCTGTCATGTGGTCGGACACAACCCAATTTGCACCTGCCCAGAAAATCTACCAGAAGGTGATCCGTTCATAAGATGCAACAGGAAATGTAAGTTGAAAAAACTTTTTACGAAAACACGTCGTCGACATGAGTCGGCGGCAAAAAGTTAAACAAAAAAGTAATGGCAACAAAGACACCGATTTCGAAACTAAAGCCATTCCTCACTTTGTAGTGGTTTTGTATGATGTAGCGTCATCAATACTGCTACAGTTTCATAGTTCTTTCGGAAGTCGATTGCTTTTTTGTTTATATTTTTCTCTTTCAGGTTTATTTCCCTACACAAACTGATGTACCACTAAGTTTATAACTAACCTTGTGAACCAATGTTGTGTAAAGCTTGCTTACTCACAGCCGCGCTATTCCCTAAGTTAAAATCCCATCAAAAACATAAATGTGAAAATGGGAGCCAAGTTCAATATCCATGATTGTCGACTTCAGTGAAAAAAGAATTGAAATCTAAATGGGCGCTAAGTTCTGTAGATAATCCTGAAATAATATAAATTAAGGCTGAAGATTCGACTTGGTTAGTTTTTACATACCAACATGATGTTGTCTTATATTTGGTTTTACTTATCATGTTTATGTTATAGTTACGCAAGTTACAGTTTTTGCTCTTAAAATTTAATCGATTGATTAGAAATATTTCAAATCTTAGAAATTCCCGGCTTTCATTTTTTTCCTTTGTATATGTCACCGGAAAATGGCAGACGGCGTAAGATTTTAAAATATCGCGTGAGGTTGTAAACCTTTTTCTAAATAAGACACGGATATATTGAAAACTAAATATATACAAAATATATGTCAAGAATTAGTCAAATCAAGATTTATTACAATCTTACGGAGTCTGCCATTTTCCGGTGACATATACACACAATCATCTAGCTGGATGAACTTTCTAGAACACCTAGAAGTGGGTTAGGTTATTGATCTAATATGTCAGTCATAAAAAATCCGGTTTTTAAATGTTAATATATCAAAAACTGTTTCAGTTACTTTTATGAAATTTTGGATTCTAGTCATGCTAGGAGTCTTTAATAACATACATTCATACTTATGAAATATGGTACACGTCACGTTTAGGAGCCCACATAGACTGACATTCCCAACGGTTTGATTTAACCTACTCCTTTTTATGGTCGGTCAAAACATCATTAAATGTGGTAATTTCATTAAAAGTTAGATTATAACTATACTAGCCGACTAACCTACCCAATATACACAAAAAAATCATGAAATTGATCAAGCCGTTTCGGAGAAGTTCGACAACAAACATTGTGACAGGAGATTTTTATGTATTAGATTAGAGATATATTTTATTAAAAGTCAATAAAGTACACTAAAACTGTTCAGGCTCGACTTACCACACTTTATGGGAAATCTATACTAATTATAAAGAAGAGTTTGTTTGTCTGTTTACTTGAACGCGCTAATCTCAGGAACTACTGATCTGATTTGATAAATTATTTTAGTGTTAGATAGCCCATTTATCGAGGAAGGCTATATCACCACGCTAAGACCAATAGGAGCGGAGCAGTAATGAAAATTGTGACGCAGTCGTAGTCTCGCGGGTCAACTAGTAATTACCTAAAGACATACGTATTTTAAGAACAGCAGTGCGGTTCTGTAAACCTTTCACCTTATAAACTTTGGTGGGGTGGGCACGAAGCTTCGAGCTTCGTGCCCAACCCAGAGTGAGCTGTAAAACAAAAAGATGGAACGACAGTTCACTTCATGCTCATTGAACTAAAGTTTACACGGTGAGATGTTGACATAATAGACTGGCAGTTTTCATAAAACTATTAAATACCTCTTTTTCAACATATTCATAAATTCTGAAAACGATTTGCACATAGTGGGCAGCGTTTATGACATTGTTTTATTTTAAAACTGCTTGTTGTTTGCAGCTATGCCTCAACCCGCTCCAGATCCATGTCTACCGTCGCCTTGTGGGCCACATTCTTCGTGCCGCAACGAAGCCGGACGTGCAGTGTGCTCTTGCGAACCGGGCACGCTTGGAGCCCCGCCGTCTTGTCGACCGCAATGCGTGATTAACCAGGACTGTCCCTTGGCGCTCGCTTGTCTAGCGGGCAACTGTGTCAACCCGTGCGTAGGCTCCTGCGGCTTCAACGCGCGGTGCATAGTGCAAAACCATCAACCTATATGTTCTTGCGTTGAAGGTTATTCGGGTGATCCGTTTGCAGGCTGTAATCCTGTTGAAGGTAAGATTAATTTCATTTTATACATTTTTAAATCGCACCATTTGCATGTTTTCATAAATGTATGTGATGGCATATTTTATGTACCTATAAAAATTTTGCAGCTTCGAAAGATGTTCCCCATCAACCTTGCAATCCATCACCTTGTGGACCTAATGCCATTTGTCGAGAAAGGAACGGTGCTGGTTCTTGTATATGTGTAGATGAATTTTACGGTGATCCATATCGCGGCTGTCGCCCGGAATGCGTCATGAACACGGATTGTCCTAGAGACAGATCTTGTTTCAATAATAAATGCATGGACCCGTGCTCTGGTGCTTGTGGACAGAACACCGAATGTAGAGTTGCAAACCATGCACCTTCATGTTACTGCTTACCTGGATATAGAGGAAATCCACTTCATGCATGTACTCCTGTTTCATGTAAGACTTTCTTTCTTGATCTTTCTTTATATGTCTATTGTCTATTTCTGTATTTCATGCTATACTTACCTGTCTATTTTCTTTCCTATACAATATAGCTGTACCCGAACCTGTGGACCCGTGCAACCCAACGCCTTGCGGGCCCTACAGTAAATGTCGCGTGTTCAATAGGCATGCAGTTTGCACATGTCTAGATCTGTGTGTTGGTTCTCCTCCAAATTGTAGACCTGAATGTATTGTTAGTTCCGATTGTCGGCCGGATAAAGCTTGTATTAATCAAAAATGTCAGGATCCGTGTCCTGGCATGTGCGGTATTGAAGCTCAATGTCAAGTTGTGAACCACAACCCAATATGCAGCTGTCTTAACGGGTATACTGGTGATCCTTTCATTAGATGTTTCTTTGAAGAAAGTAAGTAACGATGATACCTATTTATTTGAAATAAAAATAAATGTGATACCATATTGGCACCCATAAAATAACATTTTCCGTGACCATTTTTCACAGAACAAATGGAACCAATAAATAGCTGTCTACCGAATCCTTGTGGACCAAATTCTCTATGCAAAGATGTCAATGGTCTGTCTGTGTGCACATGCTTAGAAAATTACGTGGGACGTCCGCCTAACTGCAGGCCCGAGTGCATGATCAACGTTGAATGTCCTGGCAACTTAGCTTGCATTGCTGAGAAATGTAGAAACCCTTGTCCAGGCTCTTGCGGATACCACGCAAATTGTGCTGTTGTTAAACATATACCAGTATGTTCTTGTGACCAGGGGTATACAGGAGATCCATTTTCAGGATGTTCTCCTATCCCATGTAAGTTCATTTCCTATGGTAAATATTCTGTTATTGTCTTAAACCAGCCATTTACAACCGTTTTATCTTAAACTTGTAGCTATTGAACCTCAAGTTGAAAGTCCATGCTCACGATCACCATGTGGGGCGAATGCTATATGCAAAGAAAGACATGGAGCAGGGTCATGCTCGTGTCTGCCCGATTATTTCGGGGATCCTTATGTGGAATGTCGACCAGAATGTGTATTGAATTCCGACTGTCCGAAAGATAGGGCTTGCATTAACAATAAATGTAAAGACCCTTGTCCTGGAGTTTGTGGAATGAATGCAGAATGCCGAGTCAATAATCATGCACCATCTTGTGCCTGCCAGCCTGGTTATGAAGGAAATCCATTTACATCTTGTTATATTCGTAAGAACTTTATTTTATTCCATAACATAAAGATCAATCAAATATGTTTTTTTTTCTTATGTGAATAGTAAAATTTATTATTCTAATCACAATGGGCTATTTTAGGTCAAAATGAAGTTCCAATAGATCCGTGCTCGCCATCACCTTGTGGTCCGTACAGTTTGTGTCGTGTGACTGGTGGCCATGCAATATGTTCATGCCAAGAGAAATATTTTGGTTCACCGCCCTTCTGTCGACCTGAATGTATGGTTAGCAGTGAATGTATGCCTAATAAAGCTTGCATTAGTCAGAAATGTGTTGACCCATGCGTCGGAGCGTGTGGCAGTAATGCTAAATGTACTGTGGTCAATCACAACGCATTATGTAGTTGTCCTCCAAATTACGCCGGAGATCCATTCGTGCATTGCGCTTTCGAAAAAAGTGAGTTTATAACAAATTGATTTGAATAAATTTACTATGTTGTCACAATAAAATTATAAACCTGAACAATATTCATTAATCAACGTTTATGAAATATTTTAGGGCCGGAACCAAAGCCATCTGGCAATCCCTGCATACCTTCACCTTGTGGGCCTAATTCACAATGTCGGATTATTGGAGAAACTCCAGCTTGCTCTTGTCAGCCTGGTTATATCGGTAGAGCACCAAATTGTCGCCCTGAATGCATATACGATGAAGAATGTCCCAGTAATCTAGCTTGTATTCGAGAAAAATGTGTAAATCCTTGCGAAGGCTCCTGTGGTTCAAATGCAGAATGCGTTGTAATAAATCATAAAGCGGTTTGCCACTGTCGCGAAAGCTATACCGGGGATCCATTTAGCGGTTGCTACTTTATTGGTAAGTTTCGTGAAAAAAAGGTTCTTGTTTCTATTTTAATCCAGTACACTACAGCGTTTTAATACATTATTTTTCCTTCTTAGTCACAATACCCAGTGAAGATGAGACAAATCCTTGTAATCCATCACCGTGTGGTCCAAACGCAATATGCACTGAAAGGAACTCGGCTGGAGCCTGTACATGTGCGCCCGGATATTTTGGTGATCCATACCTGGGTTGCCGGCCTGAATGTGTCACAAATAACGACTGTCCGTACGATAAAGCATGTTCCAATAACAAATGTATAGACATATGTCAGGGCGCGTGTGGTTTAAATGCTCAGTGTACGGTGGCACATCATACACCAGTATGCTTATGTATTGATGGTTACGATGGAAACCCAGTCGTGTCTTGCCATCCTCAAAGAAAACGTTAGTAATTTGGAACTGAATAATTTAAAATATACTTTAACATCTTATATGTTTTAAAACTGTCTTTATTTGATTTTTAGCTCCACTTGCGGATGTAAACCCTTGTATCCCGTCGCCTTGCGGGCCTTACAGCAATTGTAAAATTGTGGATGATCATGGTGTATGTTCTTGTCGGGAAGGGTACGCGGGCTCTCCGCCCACTTGTAGACCAGAATGTGTTATAAGTACGGATTGTCCGCAACACCAAGCCTGTATTCAGCAAAAATGTAGAGACCCTTGCCCGGGAACCTGTGGTGTCAATGCGAGGTGTCAAGTGATAAACCATAACCCAATTTGTACATGTAAAGCTGGATTTACTGGTGATCCTTTCGTTACATGCCAGTTGGAGCAAAGTAAGAATACAACGGAAATAATAAAAGCAACTCAATTTAAATTGTTTATATTTTTTGAATCCCGATTAATAATATTTTTTGAAACATTTTATTTATTTTTACAATTACATAAATTCATTTATTTTTCTTTTTCTCATTACTCTTTTCATTATTTTTCTGCCTTTGTATCCATTTTATTTTTTCTGTGTACTGTTTTTTCTAAATCTCTCTTATTTTCTTTCTTTCTTAGAACCTATCTTAGAGGTGCCTAAAGGAAATCCATGTGTTCCTTCACCATGCGGTCCATATTCTCAATGTAAAGTAGTTGGAGAAGCGCCTGCATGCTCATGCTTACCGAACTATATTGGTGTAGCACCAAATTGTAGACCTGAATGTTCTATCAATGCTGAATGTCCTGGTAATCTTGCATGCCAAAATGAAAAGTGTGTGGATCCGTGTCCTGGCTCTTGTGGTTTTAATGCGGAATGTTCTGTAGCCAATCATGTTGCACTATGTACCTGTTTCTTGGGATATACGGGTGACCCTTTCAGCGGCTGTTCACCGTTTGAACGTAAGTTTTGGAACGTAAGACCATCATTGCATAACATATTAGGTATTTTTTGTTTATTATGAAAATATTTAATTATTTATTTCAGAACATTCAGAACCACCACCGAACCCTTGCAGTCCTTCACCGTGCGGCGCTAATGCATTGTGTAAAGAAAGAAATGGAGTTGGTTCCTGTTCGTGTCTGCCAGAGTACTTTGGTGATCCTTATACAGGCTGCCGACCAGAATGCGTATCCAACTCGGATTGTGATCGTAATAAGGCGTGTTCGAACAATCGATGTAAAGATCCTTGTCCAGGGGCTTGTGGAATAAACGCTGAATGTCGAACTGTTAATCATTCTCCAACATGCACATGTCTTACTGGGTACAACGGTAACCCATTAGTCAGGTGTGATATAGAAAGTAAGTAACTTTTGAAGTAACCATTTTTTTATTTATTTTATGGTATTTTCTTAAGGAACTAGTAACGGAAAATTCAGTGTATTGAAATAAAGTATCTCGTTTTATTGACCGTATTTTTTGTATTAAAATTAAAATTTATTAGCTGTATTAAAATTTGGAATTAGCGTCTAATCCACGGTTAACCTTTTATTGCAGTTGTAACAGAAAGCTCGAAGGCCCCACCGGACCCATGCCAACCATCACCTTGTGGGCCGAACAGCTTATGTCGAGTAGTAAATGGTCACAGTGTATGTACGTGCGAGAGTGACTACATTGGCACGCCGCCTTCCTGCCGCCCCGAGTGTATCGTCAGCTCTGAATGCCCGCAAGATAAGGCCTGTATTAGAAAGAAATGCAAAGATCCATGCCAAGATTCCTGCGGACTCAATGCTCGCTGTCAAGTTATTACACACAATCCTATTTGTACCTGCAGTCCCGGATACACAGGAGATCCATTCGCTCAGTGTAATCCAATACGACGTAAGTAATCTATGCGTCTATGTTTAATAAACCTTTCTTGGCAGTCGGAAAAATGAAAGGAAAAATGAAGTTTTCCTGTGTTAAGCTGTAACTTGAGAACGACTTGAACGATTAAAATATAATTTTTTTTTGTTGTATTCGTATTGTACATTATTATGAATTTATGTTTTTAAATATTTTTTTAGATGTTCCACCCACCTCCGACCCATGCGTTCCTTCTCCTTGTGGACCCAATTCGGAATGCCGTGTTATTGGAGATCAAGCGGCTTGTTCCTGTTTACCAAATTACATCGGCAGAGTACCAAACTGTAGACCAGAATGCACCATTGACCCAGAATGTCCGAGTAACACAGCTTGTGTTAATGAGCGCTGTAAAGATCCATGCCAAGGCGCATGTGGTGTAAATGCTCTTTGTTTAACTATCAATCACAAACCCGTGTGCTCTTGCCAGCAAGGTTTTACTGGAGATGCCGTGAGGAATTGTATCCAAATTGTTATATCATGTACGTATATTTTCTTTTACACATAACTTAAAAAAAAATGAAAACTTTAAATGAAAATGTAGATTTGACGCACAATAATAATGATGATGTATGTTTTTGCAGCTACTGAAATGACTCCAACTTCAAGTCCATGCACACCATCTCCCTGTGGTCCCAACGCGGAGTGCCGAGAGTATAACGGAGCTGGCGCTTGCGTCTGTTCCGAAGGCTATGAGGGCGATCCGTACAGTACGCAAGGATGTCGGAGGGAATGCGAGAGTAATAATGACTGCACACCAAACTTAGCCTGCACACGATTTAAGTGTATTGATCCTTGTCCAAGAACATGCGGGCAGTTAGCACAGTGCACCGTTGAAAATCATATTCCTGTTTGTACTTGTCCAAGGGGGTATACTGGCGATCCGTTCTTCCAGTGTAAAGAAATTACAGTACAACGTAAGTATTTTGTTTATTAGATGTAACTTTATCAATGTAAGCCGTGTAATACCTGTTACACAAATATTTTTTTATTTTACAGCAACTCCGCCACAAAACCCGTGTGAACCCACACCCTGCGGTCCGAACAGTCAGTGCAGACAAGGGAACATGCAGGCAGTGTGTTCGTGCCTACCAAACTACATTGGATCACCGCCGTCATGCCGACCTCAGTGTATTGTAAACAGTGAATGTGATACATCTAAAGCTTGCATCAATCAAAAATGTGATGATCCCTGCCCACATTCTTGTGGCTTGAGAGCACATTGCATAGTTAAGAATCATAGCCCCATCTGCACGTGCCCATTGGGCATGACTGGCGATCCATTTAGCCAATGCTATGGTATGTTTATAATAATCACATCAACAAAATATGATACGCAGATATTAAATAACAGTAGAATTCGTATTCCGTGTATTTACAACGCACTATATTTTTAGGTATTCCACCAACAACTGAAAGACCTCCATCTTGTACTCCTTCACCCTGTGGTCCTCATTCGCGCTGCCAACTATTGGCAAGTGGACCAGCTTGCTCATGTCTTCCTGGTTATATCGGATCTCCGCCTTCTTGCCGACCCGAGTGTACGATTAACGCTGAATGCCCTGCATCACTTGCCTGTGTACGCCAAAAATGTGAAGACCCATGTCCAGGGTCATGCGGAGTCGACGCATCATGTCACGTATTAAACCATGTAGCCGTTTGTGTATGTAACGAAGGATATACTGGCGATCCGTTTGCACGGTGCTTGCCAATCCTTGAAGGTATTGCAATGTTTATTGAATATTTTTGCGTAATATTGCTATAGTTTTCTGATCAAAATTATGACTAAATACTTTGTTATAGATCCGACTACACCAACACCTTCAGATCCGTGCAATCCGTCTCCATGCGGTGCCAATGCTGTATGCGATAACGGATTTTGTACATGTTTAGCGGAGTACAGTGGGAACCCTTACGAAAGCTGCCGACCAGAGTGCACTGGCAGCCAGGAATGTCCCAGGGATAAGGCATGTTTCAGGAACAAATGCCATGATCCGTGTCCAGGCACATGTGGACAAAACGCCAAGTGCGATGTTATAAATCATATACCAACATGTTCTTGTATGACGGAATACACCGGTGACCCATTTACGCACTGTCGTCGTATGGAAGAAGAGAAAGCAAGACCAAGAGATGTGTGTCACCCATCCCCTTGTGGACCTAATAGTATTTGTAAGAACGTTGACAACGCGGCTGTATGTGCTTGTCTTGAAGGGTTCCAAGGCTCACCTCCAGCTTGTCGGCCGGAATGCGTGGTTAGCTCCGAATGTCCATCTACCAAAGCATGCGTTAATCAAAAATGCATTAACCCGTGCATCAACGCATGTGGCATATCTGCTCGTTGTGAAGTAATTAATCACAGCCCAATTTGTAGTTGTAATTCAGGACAAACTGGGGATCCATTCAAGAGTTGTTATGATATTGTACTCCCGCCATCTCAGCCGATAGATGCATGTAATCCATCCCCTTGTGGACCTAACTCACAGTGTATCGAAAGAAATGGAAAAGCTAATTGTAGATGTATCGAGAATTACATTGGACAACCACCAAACTGCAGACCGGAATGTGTTATTAATCCAGATTGCCCTTCAAATCAAGCATGTGTTAAAAATAAATGTATTGACCCATGCCCCGGCTCGTGTGGAGTGAATGCTGACTGCATTGTTGTCAGTCATACTGTATCATGTAGCTGCAGAGAAAAGTATACGGGCAATCCGTTTATGCAATGTGTTCTTCAGGAAGGTATATTATATTACAATATATTATTTTTAGGACGTAAGGAATTATTTAGATTTCATGCACAAAGGCTGACTTAATGCCTTAGCTATCCTATACCAATCAATTGATTCAGCCAGGGGTAGTGATGAGATAGCAAAACATTGTTTTAACGATTGGAAGGCTCACATTCCCGCTTGTTTTTCTGTAGCAGTTTTGCTTTGATTTCTGACGACACTTCTTTTTCACAGAAAATCCCGTACAACCCTGTGATCCATCGCCTTGTGGGGCAAATGCAGTTTGTAGTCAACGAGACGGAGCTGGATCATGTTCATGTCTGGAAGGATATCAAGGAAATCCTTACGATGGTTGCCGTCCTGAATGTGTACTGAGCTCCGATTGTCCTGCAGATAAATCATGTATAAGAAATAAATGTGTGGATCCTTGTCCAGGAATATGTGGTAGAAATGCTGAATGTAACGTTATAAATCATGTTCCAAGTTGTGCTTGCATCAAAGGGTTCACAGGAAATCCGTTTGATCAGTGTACAAAAGAAGCAATTACTGAAATTATTAAACCGTGCCAGCCATCACCATGTGGTCCTAATAGTGTGTGCAGAGAGAATGGTGGATTAGCATCTTGTGAATGCTTACCAGACTACAGAGGTGCACCTCCTGATTGTAGACCAGAATGTACTGACAGTAGTGAATGTCCGTCAGACCGGGCTTGCCACAGGTTGAAATGCGCTGACCCTTGCAGAGGTACTTGTGGCATAGGATCTCATTGTCAAGTTATTAATCATAGTCCGTTATGTAGTTGCCCTGCAGGAATGACTGGTGATCCATTTAAAAAATGTATTAATATTGAAAACACCGCATATGATCCAGAACCAACTCATCCATGTCAACCGAATCCTTGCGGATCGTACAGTGAATGCCGACCGATTAACAACAGTCCGTCATGTTCTTGCATTCAAGGATACATAGGTGCCCCACCGAATTGTCATCCTGAGTGCCTTGTCAATACAGATTGTCCATCGCACCAGGCATGTATCGCTGAAAGATGTAGAAATCCATGTGAAGGGTCCTGTGGATTTAGAGCTGAATGTCGTGTTCACGACCATATACCTATTTGTAGCTGCCCCATTGGTTATTCCGGTGATTCGTTCATACAATGTGCGGAAGTAATAGGTATGTATTTCGAACATCCTAACTGTATCTGCCCTAATTTTAGACCATACGTTTGAAAAGATACTATGATATTTTTTTCTTTTGCAGAGACTCCTCCTACTTCACCGGATCCTTGCAATCCATCGCCTTGTGGTGGTAATGCTATTTGTGATGCAGGATCTTGCTCATGCGCGCCTGGATATTTTGGAGATCCTTATACTGGTTGTCGTCTTGAATGCAGTACTAATGGCGAGTGTTCCCCGACTCGTACATGTCAAAGAGGAAAATGTGTCGATCCTTGTCCTGGTGCATGCGGAACAAGTGCAATTTGTTCAGTCAATAACCATATACCATCATGCACGTGTGCTCCTGGCACCTCAGGAGATCCTTTCAATTTGTGCACTCAGATTCAAATACAAAAAGGTAAACTACCAGTTAAACTTACTGCCCCTTGAAATAGGAAACAGGCTTAATTTTTTTTCATATAATTATGTATCTATCTGTAAAAAATGTTTTAAATGTTTATAGATATACCGATATCACCTTGTTCGCCGTCGCCATGTGGCCCGTACAGCGAATGTACAGTGAGCAAAAACGGTGCTGCAGCATGCTCGTGCAAGACAGGACATGTTGGATCTCCTCCTTCTTGTCGACCGGAATGCCTCGTCAGCGCCGAATGCAAATTACAATTGGCTTGCATTGATCGAAGATGTCGTGACCCCTGTGAAGGTGCTTGTGGGCGCGGCGCTCGTTGCCAAGTTATTGCGCACTCACCGATTTGCACATGCAATGAAGACTATACTGGAGATCCCTTCTCTTATTGCTATCCTAAACCAGGTATTAAAAAAACTTTTTTCATTAAGGCATATACAAATTTTTAGAGCCGTTTTCAATATGTTTTTTTTCTTTGTAGCACCACCGTCAGACCCCGTCAACCCATGTGAGCCTTCTCCATGCGGTCCAAATTCGATTTGCGTTAAGTCCGGAGAGACACCAGCATGCAGCTGTCAGCCAGGTTTTATAGGAGCTCCACCAAACTGTAGGCCAGAATGTACAATCAGCGCTGAATGTCCAGCGGCCTTAGCTTGTGTAGTGCAGAAATGTAAAGACCCATGTGTACAAGCTTGCGGCCCGCGAGCTATATGTTCTGTGGTCGATCATCGTGCCATCTGTGCCTGCGAACCAGGTCTTGAGGGCGACCCCTTCCAGGGCTGCTCACAGCCAAAAGGTAATCATCAAATTCATCGTTGTATTATATTTGACACTTTTTAATTACTATTTTACTGAACACTTCAATGGTTTAGGTTCAATCTGAAAAGTTTTTAAATTATTGTCAAAAAATGTATTATAAGTGGGTATTGGTAGGTACGACTTTTATGTTTGAAATAATTGTTAATTATTAAGGTAAACGGAAGTTTGTATATTAATGCTCTAGGGAAACTGATGTACCAACCACTTAAGATGCATATAACCCCTCAGCTTGGCCAAGCGTGATAATTTGTTCATGCTTCAAATGACGTGCTTGTCATGTAGGGAAATACTTTTATTTAGCGTTCACGCCTCACACGGTTTACTAATGAACATAGGGCTGTATAAGTGTTCATACTTTGGGACTGAGTGGCGACCATGCCCGCCTATTGGTTTAAAGGTTATAACATCGATACAGCCCCTATGCAAATGCTTTAAACATAAGTTTAGGACCAGGTCGGTAGGTACCGATACGATAAAACACAGGTGAATAAATCGCTTCCAGGAGGGATATAAATTAAAAAAAATAACTGTTAATGTGATATAATGCCTTTTGCTTGACTACGGAGCACGCGGAGATAACATAGCACTTACAGTAAAGCTTAGGCTGTCCGCCATGACAGCCGCTTTTGGACGGCGCTGCTTGAGATAGTGACGCTGAAGCCGAAATAAGGAGGTCACTAAACGTCGCCAGGCCCAGCAAGCTTCAACTAACGCTTCGGAACAAGGACGTGCTTCTACGGTGACTGACATAGTTATCGGTAAGTCAATTTATTCTATTTGAAAAACATTTCAGCTCCACCAAAGGTCGAATATCTAAACCCATGTGAACCGTCCCCTTGTGGTGCAAATGCCGAATGCAAAGTACAAGGAAACGCCGGATCATGCTCATGTTTGCCTGATTATTTCGGTGACCCTTACCAAGGTTGTAGGCCTGAATGCTTAGCTGATTCAGACTGTCCATTGGTCTCGGCGTGCAACAGGAACAAATGCGTAGATCCGTGTCCGGGAGTTTGTGGATATAACGCAGACTGCTATGTGACCAACCATAAACCAATGTGTAATTGCAAGCCAGGTTACACTGGAACTCCACTCTCAATTTGTCATCCTGTAAGAGGTAAATATTCTTAATCAGATTTTGAATTGAAATTACCATGACTGAACATATTAAAAACAGATTCTTATATAATCATTTCAGAAAAGGACATTGCGGTTATCAATGTATGCAATCCTTCACCTTGTGGAATGAACGCTATTTGTAGAGAAATAAACAGTCAACCGGTTTGTTCATGTCTACCAAATTATATGGGCTCGCCACCAAATTGCAAACCAGAATGTATGATGAACTCTGAATGCAAATCTAATCGGGCTTGCATTAATCAACGATGCATTAATCCGTGCCCTAAGCCATGTGGACAAAATACAGAATGCAAGGTTATTAACCACAGCCCAGTGTGTACTTGTCGGCCGGGTTACTCTGGAAACGCATTCACTATGTGTAGTCTAATAATGCGTAAGTTGACATACTCGTATATGTTTTCATGTTTTTGTCGATATCTAGATAGATAGATAGATATAAACATTATCGTATTCCTCATAATTATATTGTTGAATTTATTTCGTAGAAACATCTCCAAGTGTAGCAGCTCCTTCCGATCCTTGCGTACCATCACCGTGTGGTTCCTACGCCGAATGTCGAGACAATAACGGATTAGCTTCATGTTCATGCTTGCCGTCCTACATCGGCTCGCCTCCGTACTGTAAGCCCGAGTGCGTTGTCCATTCTGACTGCCCAAGTGATCGGGCTTGCGAAGCTGAGAAATGTCGAAACCCTTGCGATGGCTCTTGCGGTCTATATGCCAATTGTTTTGTAAACAATCATGTTCCTGTTTGCCTTTGCCCAGACGGTTTCACTGGGGATCCATTTAGGCAGTGCTCACCTAAGCCCATTTCAGGTAAAGTATTCATTTCATTTGTATTTTTTGTAATCAATGTGGTTTAAGAAGTAGTATGTTAGATACTTATAAAATTCAGAAAATTCAAGTTTATTAGGTTACCTACTTACATGTTACAATTACCTATTGACGAAATGTGTATATGAAAACATTTCTAGATGTACCCGAGCCCGTTCCAAGTGATCCATGTCATCCGAGTCCATGCGGTCCGAACAGCGTCTGCAACAATGGCATCTGTTCATGTGTTGTTGGCTATCATGGTGACCCTTACCTTGGCTGCCGACCCGAATGCGTGTATAATACAGATTGCCCACTAGACAAAGGTTGTTTACGAAACAAATGTGTGAATCCTTGTATTGGAACCTGCGGACTGAACGCCATCTGCGATGTTATGAATCACGTACCGATGTGTTCTTGTCCGAAAGGCATGAGTGGCAATGCTTTTATGGAGTGTAGACCATCAGCTGGTAAATATAAATTTCTATTATGTTGGATAAATATTAACGTTTATACATATTTCAGAATTAATGAATATATTTATGTATTGCAGTATCTATTACCAACCCATGCAATCCTTCACCATGCGGACCGAACAGTCGATGTCAACAATCAAATGGTCAAGCAGTGTGTTCCTGTGTACCTGGATATCGCGGTAGTCCACCGACATGTCGACCTGAATGCGTCGTTAGTCTGGAATGTCCACTAAAAGAAGCTTGCAATAACCAAAAGTGTATAAACCCGTGTATAGGCGCATGCGGTACGGCGGCCATTTGTGATGTCATTAATCATAATCCAATTTGTACATGCCCGACGTCATTTACCGGAGATCCGTTTGTGAGGTGTTTAGTTATAGGTAAGAGTTTCACGCTTATTCCAAGATAACTAGTTAACATTAGTATAAAATGTTATTTTTTTAAATGAATCAATGATGAATATATAAATAAAATCCTTTATTGCAGTTAAAGAGGAGCCACAGGTGAATTCATGTGAGCCATCACCATGTGGGCCGCACTCTGTATGCAGAATCAGTGGAGAGAGCCCCATTTGTGCTTGTTTACCAAGCTACAAGGGAACACCCCCTAACTGTCGACCTGAGTGCATTAGCAACAGTGAATGTGATTATAACTTGGCATGCCTTAACCAAAAATGTTCAGATCCATGCTTGGGTGCGTGTGGTTCAAATTCTGAATGTAGGGTAGTAAGTCACGCTCCCATGTGCTTGTGCCAAACTGGTTACACAGGCGATCCATTTACATATTGTAGTGCTATGCCAATCATGGACCAGACTGAAGTATTAACGCCTTGCAATCCAAACCCATGTGGATCTAACGCCGCATGCAAAGAACAGAGAGGTGTTGGATCGTGTCAATGTCTGGATGGATACTTAGGAAACCCCTATGAAGGATGTCGGCCGGAGTGTGTCGTCAACTCTGACTGTCCTCTTAACAGAGCTTGTTCCAGAATGAAGTGTATCGACCCTTGTCCGGGCACATGTGGCTCGAATGCTATTTGTCAAGTGCACAATCATATGCCAACATGCTTATGTCAACAAGGATACACGGGAAATCCGTTCAGCCATTGTAACATCATGCAAGAACGTAAGTTTAAATTATTTAATATGTATTGGATTAATCATTCCCATGAATATGAACATAAATGCAATATGTTAAATATGTAATAACCTTGAATATATGATTTCAGCACTACTCGTCGAAACGAATCCGTGCAGTCCTTCGCCATGTGGAGCCAACAGTCAATGCAGAGAAGTGAAGGGACAAGCCGCATGCTCTTGTTTACCAAGTTTCATAGGTGCACCACCAAACTGCCGCCCTGAATGTGTAGTAAGCTCGGAATGCCCTTCGCATTTAGCTTGTGCTAACCAGAAGTGCATAAACCCTTGCGAAAATACATGCGGGGAAAACGCTAACTGTAACGTCATCAATCACAGCCCCATTTGTGTCTGTAAACAAGGGCTTACTGGAAATCCATTTACAAGATGCTATCCAATTAAAAGTAAGAACACTTTCTTTTTCTCAAATTGACTGTTTTTGTCAAGAATATTTTCACTTTAATGCCTTAATAATTTTTGCATGTTTTCAGTATCGCAGCCCCCTCTCAACGTACTACCTCAAGATCCGTGTTTATCAGCACCATGTGGTCTATACGCAGAGTGTCGGAATATTGGCAATGCTCCCTCTTGTGCGTGTATGCCCAATTATATTGGCAGTCCACCAAACTGTAGGCCTGAGTGTACAATCAATTCTGAATGCCCCAGTAACCAGGCTTGCATGAATGAAAAGTGTCGCGATCCTTGTCCGGGAGCGTGTGGGATAAACGGCCATTGTACTGTATTTAACCATATAGCTCAATGTGCCTGTTCTGAACAGTACACAGGAGATCCATTTACACGTTGTATACTAATGCCAGAGAATGAAGGTAAACACCTGCTTGTTCGTTTTTACTTTTTAAAACAGCAATCAAATATTACAGAATAAATTGATTTTATTTATTACTTAGTAATTCTGCATGTCGTCGTGTATCGTATTCACTTTGGCACCCGTTCTTATTTTAAGAGATTTTTACGACAGTTGGTTAAAAACATTTCATAAACTAAATTAAATATAACTATTTGTTTTACAGAAACCGTTACGGAAACTGATTTATGCAATCCATCGCCTTGTGGTGCGAACGCTTTATGTGACGATGGTGTCTGCACGTGCTTACCTGAATATCAAGGGGATCCTTACTTTGGTTGTAGACCAGAGTGTCTTGTGAGCACAGACTGTCCCCACAACAAAGCTTGTGCGAGAAACAAATGCGTCGACCCGTGTGTGAATACATGCGGCAGAGAAGCCATTTGCAATGTATTTAACCACGTGCCAATGTGCACATGTCCAAAAGGATACTCAGGAAATGCTTTCCTTGAATGTCGACCAGTCAGAGCTGTTGAAAATGTACAACCTTGTAATCCTACACCATGTGGTCCTAATAGTCAGTGTCGTGAAATCAATGGTCAGGCCATATGCTCATGCTTGTCTGGATATATGGGCGCACCGCCCACCTGCAGACCAGAATGCACATCGAGTGCAGAATGTGCACTAAGTCGGGCTTGTTCCAATCAACGATGCATCGATCCGTGTAATGGAAATTGTGGGTCAGGAGCTCAATGTCAAGTAATAAACCATAATCCAATATGCTCTTGTCCATCGGGTTATACCGGAGATCCGTTTACTAGATGCATTATAGAAGGTGAACATCAATAATATATTTTATTCCACACTTAAATTTTTACTTCTAAACACTCAGTAACTAACGCATTGTTTATTTTTACTATTACAGATATTCAACCACCAACTTATGTCAACCCGTGTGAACCTTCACCTTGTGGTTCTAACTCTGTATGTAGGGAAGTAAGCGGTTCACCATCGTGTGCTTGTCAAGTTGACTTTATTGGAAATCCACCAAATTGTCGCCCAGAATGCATTTCTAATTCTGAATGTCCGAATGAAATGGCTTGTATAAATCAAAAGTGTCGAGATCCCTGTCCTGGCTCTTGTGGATCTGGGGCAGAGTGCCGAGTGGTCAGCCACTCTCCTCAATGCTTGTGTCCTCCAGGCTACACTGGAGACGCATTCAGAGGATGTCAAGTCATGGATGTTCCTCTTGCCCCTTGTTCACCTTCACCATGCGGTCCAAATGCTATATGCAAAGAGCAGAGAAACGCTGGCGCATGTGTGTGTCTACCAGATTATATTGGTAATCCTTATGAAGGGTGCCGTCCGGAATGCATTGTTAATTCAGATTGTTCTACAAACTTAGCTTGCATTCAAAATAAATGTAAAAATCCTTGTAATAATATATGCGGACGAAATGCTGTATGCAATGTAATCAACCATGCCCCTACGTGTGCATGTCTACCTGGTCTGACCGGAAGTCCCTATCAAAATTGTTACGAAGAAATATTACGTAAGCTTATTTTATTTTATATCTGTTCTAAATATAGATGAAGATCGAGGAATAAATTAATGATTGGACCTTTTAATTTCAGAAATTTCAGCTGTACCCAAAGATCCTTGTTCTCCATCACCATGTGGTCCAAACAGCATTTGCAAAGTATCCAATAACCAAGCCGTTTGTACATGCCAACCTGAATATTTAGGAACGCCACCTGCATGTAGACCTGAATGTATTGTTAGCTCGGAGTGCAATCAACAACAAGCATGTATTCAAAGAAAATGCAAGAATCCGTGTGATGGTGTCTGTGGATTAAATACAGAATGCAAAGTAATTAATCATAGCCCTATATGTTCATGTCGTCCGCAATACACCGGCGATCCATTCAGTAGATGTTATAGAGCTCCAGGTAGTTATTGCACTCAGTTTACATATTACCATTTTTTAATAAGTAATTTTGAACTTTCATAATACAATTGGAAATCCTTAATTTAGTTGCAGATGTTATTCCTACAAACCCATGCCTACCATCACCGTGCGGGCCATTCTCTGAATGTCGAGACGCAGGAGGGTCACCATCGTGCTCCTGTTTGCCACAATATACGGGCAGTCCACCAAATTGTCGTCCAGAATGCACTATTAACACAGACTGTTCCAATGAATTGGCTTGCATTAATGAGAAATGTGTAGATCCTTGTCCAGGCTCCTGTGGAGTAAACGCAAATTGTAGAGTGCAGGGTCATGTGTCTATATGCACGTGTTTTGATGGATATGTCGGGGACCCATTCCAAAGTTGTTCATTAAAACCGAATATAGGTAAGCAATTATCATGATACCTATATATTACAATAAAATATAAACTTACGTAAATTAAAATAATATTTTTATATTTCCAGAACCAGTTATAGCAGACTTGTGTAATCCATCACCATGTGGACCGAACGCGGTTTGTAACGATGGAGTTTGTACTTGCTTACCTGAATACAACGGTGATCCGTACTTTGAATGCCGTCCCGAGTGTACGATAAGTTCTGAATGTCCTAAGGATAAGGCATGTGTTAGAAACCGATGTGTCAATCCATGCATAAACACTTGTGGTAGTAACGCCAACTGTGAAGTTGTGAATCACATGGCTGTTTGTACGTGTCCAGCTAGAACTACTGGCAACGCGTTCATACAATGCAGTCCCGTGCGAGGTGAGGATACTGAAATCTTAAACCATCATTTGTTGTAACAAGATCTTGTTTGTGACTTACAACATAATGAACTACAATGTATCTTATACTTTTTACAGAAATGATTTCATCTAATCCCTGCCAGCCGAGCCCCTGTGGTCCACACAGTCAATGCAGAGTTTTTAACGAACAAGCAGTATGCTCTTGTCTGCTTGGCTTCCGCGGAGCACCTCCGTCGTGCCGCCCAGAGTGCGTGGCAAGTTCCGATTGCCCCCTTGATAAAGCATGTAGCAACCAGAAATGTATTAATCCTTGTCAAGGAACGTGTGGTGTAGCAGCCAAATGTCAAGTAGTCAACCACAATCCTATTTGTTCGTGCCCTTCAGGATTGTCCGGAGATCCATTTACAAGATGCAGAGTAATGCGTAAGTTTTTCATTCTATACAATTTGACCTTTCTTTTTATTTTCCCGAATTAAAATACTTTTTATATAAAAAGGTTCAAACCCCTTTAAATCATACATATACGTTAATTATTTGTTTTTTTTTTTTGTTTAAGCGATTGACTTACCACCGATACCAGTAAATCCGTGTCAGCCATCCCCATGTGGGCCCAATTCAATTTGCCAACAAACCGGCGAATCTATTCCTTCGTGTCAATGCCAGCCTGAATTTATAGGGGCACCACCAAATTGTCGCCCTGAGTGTGTGGCTAACAGCGAATGTGCTCCACAAATGGCTTGCATAAACAGAAAATGTCAAGATCCTTGCACACAAGCATGTGGAACCAACGCCGACTGTCGAGTCGTCAGTCATACACCTATTTGTATCTGTCCGGAGGGTTACGCGGGTGACGCGGCCGTGCAGTGCACTATTACAGCTCTGGCACCTGTTGAACCGGTGTCACCGTGCACGCCATCGCCTTGTGGCTCAAACGCGGAATGTAGGGAACATGCCGGTGCAGGCGCATGCGTCTGTGTTACCGGATACTTTGGAAATCCCTATGAAGCTTGTCACCCAGAATGCTTAGTGAACTCTGACTGTCCAAGTAATAAAGCATGTACAAGAAATAAATGTATAGACCCTTGCCCAGGCACATGTGCTGTAAATGCCGATTGTCAAGTAGTCAATCACTCTCCTTTATGTACATGCCGACATGGTTACGTCGGCGACCCGTTCACGCAATGTATTTTCAAACGTAAGTTTCATTGTTTTTAAGATCTGATAATTTTACCAAACTAAATTTATCGTTTTTTTTTTTAATTTATCTATAATTTTATATTATTCTATTTTATATTTACAGCACATGAAGACGTACCGGTTAACCCATGTCAGCCCTCTCCTTGCGGTCCTAACAGCCAGTGTCGGGTATCAAATGGTCAGAGTACATGCTCATGCCTACCTGAGTACCGCGGCTCTCCACCAAACTGTAGGCCTGAATGTGTCGTGAGCGCCGAGTGTCCCGCAGACAAAATATGCCAGAATCAGAAATGTATCTCTCCCTGCCCAGGACCATGTGGACGTAACACAGATTGTAGAGTCATCAATCATAGTCCCATATGTACTTGTCAAAATAGATACACTGGAGATCCGTTCTCCAGTTGCTATATAGTCGCAGGTACATATGACCATTTCTTTAATATACAGATATTTAGTTTTTCTTTAATTTAATATTTATTTCTTTGAAAATTTTCTTTAAACAATTAATTGTTTTATAGTTCAAGAACAGCCTCCAGAACCTCAAAGAGATCCGTGTGTACCTTCACCGTGTGGTCCTAATTCGCAATGTCAGAACCTACGCGATAACCCATCGTGTTCCTGTTTACCGAACTTTGAAGGCAGTCCTCCAAATTGTAGACCAGAATGCACTATCAATGAGGATTGTGCAAGCAACCTAGCTTGCATAAATCAAAAGTGCAGAGATCCATGCCCTGGTTCTTGTGGATTAAACGCTAACTGCCAAGTGATAAAACACGTCTCGATTTGTTCTTGTGCTGAGGGGTTCACTGGCAATGCGTTTACGCAATGTAATCTCATTCCGCCTAAAGGTAATTTATTAACATTTGTCATAATTGAGTTCTTCTCTTAATCTTTATGTTGTCTCAGTGTATTGTAACAATGATTTGCCCATTTTATAGAAAATGACGATCCATGCAATCCGTCTCCATGTGGAAATAACGCAGAATGCAATAACGGACAATGTAGCTGCCTTCCGGAGTTCATTGGCGACCCGTATACCGGATGTCGACCAGAATGTGTGCAGAGTTCAGAATGTGATCGCAGCAAAGCTTGTATCCGAAACAAATGCACAGATCCTTGTCCAGGCACTTGCGCGGCAACAGCTGTGTGTAGCGTTGTCAACCACATTCCAATGTGCAGCTGTCCAGAGCGCATGACAGGCAATGCATTTGTCGAGTGTCGACCTGTGTTAGGTAAGTGAGAATGTAAAAAATAAATATTAATGAAAATCATTTAAATAAAATAAATAAAAATAACGGCCAACATAAAATACTCATTATCTTTATTATATATGCAAATAAATGATTGCTATTGTTATTTACAGAACCAGTGTTTTCAAACCCGTGTCAACCCTCGCCATGCGGACCGAACAGTCAATGCAGAGAAGTCAACGGCCAAGCAGCCTGTTCATGCGCCCCTAACAACATCGGAGCTCCCCCTGCGTGCAGACCTGAGTGCACTATTAGCGCTGAATGTCCGCTCAGCCAGGCGTGCAGCAACCAACGTTGTGTTGATCCATGTGTTGGTTCTTGCGGCGTTAACGCTGAGTGTAAAGTAGTCAATCACAATCCAATTTGCACATGTCCAGTTTCATATTCCGGAGAACCGTTTTCGCGATGCTTTAGACTACGTGAGTAAAAAAATATTTCTATTAAATTGTACACAACCACCAGAATGAATATAGATCTACTACTAACACATTACGTTACGTGGTTAATAAAAGTTAACGTGTTCAGCGCTGAGTTTGATACAGTACAATTTCACGGTTATTTATCTTTTGTTTGTTGCAGCGGATCGTTTGCCGGAACCAGTAAATCCATGTCTACCGTCGCCTTGTGGGCCTAACTCGTTATGTAGAGAAGTAAATGAAGCACCATCGTGTACTTGCCTGGAAGGATACCACGGTCAAGCTCCGTATTGCAGACCGGAGTGTACAAGTAACGAAGAGTGTTCCACACATCTCTCGTGTATCAACAATAAATGCAAAAATCCCTGTGAAGGTGCATGCGCTAATAATGCAGAGTGTAGGGTCGTCAGTCATTCTCCTATTTGCCTGTGCCCGTATGGGTTTACTGGAGACCCGTTCTTTGACTGTGTTCAAGCACCGTTGCAAATAGAAAACATCGCTACTCCTTGTTCGCCGTCACCATGTGGAGCTAACGCTATGTGCAAGGAACGAAATAACGCAGGGTCATGTTCATGCTTGGAGGGATATATAGGAAACCCATATGAAGGTTGCCGGCCGGAGTGTGTCGTCAACACTGACTGTCCTTCGAATAGAGCTTGCATCAGCAACAAATGCGGCGATCCCTGCCCGGGTAGTTGCGGCACCAATGCTGAATGTCAAGTTGTAAATCACGCCCCTCTGTGTACATGTTTCAATGGTTACACCGGAGATCCATTCCGATACTGCGTTTACCAAGGTAAGATTCGAAATGTTGTGTTACGTATCAAATTATATTCTTTTATTCTTCTTCTCTCATGAAATATTTCTAAACTATCTCGTTTTTTATTTTAGAGTCTGCACCTGTTTCCACACCAGTTGACGTTTGTTATCCATCACCATGCGGACCTAACAGCCAATGCAAAGTAGTTAATACTCAAGCAATATGTTCGTGTTTGCCGGATTATGTGGGCTCCCCACCAAACTGTCGACCCGAATGTGTCGTAAGCTCCGAATGCTCGCAAGACAAAGCTTGTATCAAACAGAAATGTGTCAATCCTTGTCCAGGACCTTGCGGTACAAATACCAACTGCAAAGTAATCAACCATAGCCCGATATGCTCGTGCCGGTCGTCATTCACCGGCGATCCGTTTACCATCTGCACTCCTATTAAATGTAAGTTATATTTTTAAAACTACAACTACAATGTACAACACATTATGATGAGTAAATACAGAACAACGAACGATTTATTTCCAGACGAGACTGTTCCCGATAACGTAAGAAATCCCTGCGTTCCGTCGCCATGTGGACCAAACGCTGAGTGCAGAGACGTCGGAAATACACCGTCATGCTCGTGCCTTACCTCTTTCATTGGCAGCCCGCCGAATTGTCGACCAGAATGCACGATACACGCGGATTGTCCAAGTGATCGTGCTTGTATCAATTCGAAGTGTCAAGACCCGTGCCCGGGTTCATGTGGTGTATCAGCTGTGTGCAACATTCTTAATCATATTCCAATCTGTACATGCATCGAAGGGTATGTCGGTGATCCATTCACCAGCTGCAGGCCGAAGCCTTTAGAAGGTATTTATTACTGCTTTTGAAATACCTGTCGTTCAAATCATGAAGCGCTTTCCTTAATTATACTAAATATTATTGTCCTGTTACAGTTGAACCAACAGTTGTGGATGCTTGTACAAATATACGTTGTGGATCTAATGCAGAATGTATAAACGGTCAATGCCAATGTTTGCCAGAATATCATGGTGATCCATACTTTAATTGCAGACCAGAGTGCGTTTTCAGCACTGATTGTGATCAATCTAAAGCATGCGTTCAAAGGAAATGTGTCGACCCGTGCATTGGCGCCTGTGGGCAAAATGCCGTATGTCAAGTGGTAAATCATATCCCCATGTGCAGTTGCAATATTGGTTTTACCGGAAATGCCTTCGTTTTATGCAATCCTATAAGAGGTAATAACATAAACTTTGTCAAACGTACCATATTATTTTTAGATGGTTCTACGTTTATTTACTTTATTGATAACTTTCTTATTACAGCACCACCAACTCAAAGCCCGTGCAGTACACCAGTGTGTGGGCCCAACAGCCAATGTCGTGAAATTAACAACCAAGCGGTGTGCTCTTGTCTGCCTACGTATCTGGGAATACCGCCAGCCTGTCGACCAGAATGTGTCGTTAACGCAGAGTGTCCGCAAAATCAAGCATGTATGAAACAGAAATGTGTGAACCCTTGCATCGGAACGTGTGGCTTGCGAGCCACGTGTGAAGTGGTCAATCACAATCCGATCTGTGCGTGTCCTGCAGCACATTCCGGCGATCCGTTTGTGGAGTGCAGTTTTGTTTCAAGTAAATACCATAAATATATTATCCACCTTAATTCTAAATAAAAAAATAAATATTTTCAATAACTAAATCATATTTATGCTATGTTTTAGATGCTCCGCCAGTAGAAATCAACCCATGTCAGCCTACACCGTGTGGACCAAATTCAATATGTAAAGAAATTAATGGAAGCCCGTCATGTACATGCTTGCCAGAATATAAGGGCCAACCACCCTACTGTAAACCGGAATGTATAAGTAATAGCGAATGTTCGCCGCAATTGGCTTGTGTTAATCAAAAGTGCAGAGACCCTTGCGTTCAGGCGTGTGGAGCAAATGCCGAGTGCCGAGTAGTAAGTCACTCAGCTATGTGCGTTTGCCCACAAGGTTATTTCGGCGATCCATTTTCACAGTGCTCACTGCAAAGTGTGAATGAGCTTTTAACTCCATGCTCTCCATCACCTTGTGGCCCTAACGCGGTCTGCAGGGAACAAAACAAGGCTGGGTCTTGCATTTGTAATGAAGGGTATTTCGGAAATCCATATGAAGGCTGTCGCCCCGAATGTGTAAGCAACTCGGACTGTCCAGGAAACAGAGCTTGTATTGGAAACAAATGTCAAGATCCTTGTCCTGGTACTTGTGGAATGAACGCCGAGTGTGCTGCAGTACATCACGCTCCAACATGCACATGTATAGCAGGCTACACAGGCGACGCTTTCCGTCGTTGCAACCCGATTCCTCGTAAGTACCTGAACATTTTATGTTATGCTCTAGTGGTTTCGCAACATTTAAATCATTTATTCATAAATCTAAACATTTTCAGAACAAGATACCTCTCCAGTAAATGTATGTCATCCAAATCCATGTGGTCCAAATAGCCAGTGTCGCGAGATCAATGGGCAGGCCACGTGCAGCTGTCTTCCTAATTACCTTGGGGAACCGCCGGCTTGTAAACTGGAATGTGTCATGAACTCGGACTGTGCCTCTGACAAAGCTTGTATCAACCAAAAGTGTGTGAATCCTTGTCCGGGCCCTTGCGGTCAGAGAGCGGAATGTAGGGTCTTCAATCATAACCCTGTTTGTAGCTGTGGTACTGGTCTGACCGGTGATCCGTTCACTAGATGTTACCCCAAACCAGGTAAAAACCTTTTTCAATAAATAAAAGATACATAATTAAATAAAAAGCCTAAGAGTACTTAACTTACTCGCTCCTCATATTTCAGTACCTCAGCCTCAGCTAGATGAGAACAAAGATCCATGTGTACCATCACCGTGCGGTGCTTTTGCAACATGCCGAAACTTTGGAGGTCAAGCTTCATGTTCTTGCACTCCGGGATACATCGGTAGTCCACCAAATTGTCGTCCTGAATGTGTCACAAATCAAGACTGCATTAGTTCATTAGCATGTATCAACGAGAAGTGTAAAGACCCTTGTCTTGGCTCGTGTGGACAAAATGCTCGCTGTTCAGTGATGAACCATCTGGCCATCTGCACTTGTTTCGAAGGTTATAAAGGAGATCCATTTACAGCATGCATTGTAGAACCTTTGAAAGGTGAGTGATGATCAAACATGTGTATTTATTTCGTGACATATACATATAGCTTTTATAGTTTTGTATTACTTATTTATAATTTTACTCTTTTTTGTTTGTACTTCATAATGTGATATTTCAATTTTAGACACTGCACCACTTGATTTGTGCAATCCATCACCTTGCGGCTCCAATGCACAATGTAACAACGGAGATTGTACATGTCTGCCTGAGTACCATGGCGACCCGTATGTGGGTTGTCGGCCAGAGTGTACTGTAAGCACAGATTGTCAACGAGATCAGATATGTGTACGAAAGAAATGCGTGAAACCCTGCCCGGACACGTGCGGAGCTAATGCTGTGTGCGAAGTATTTAACCACATACCAATGTGCAGTTGTCCTGCTGGATACACCGGAAATTCATTCGTTTCATGCAGTATCCTCCAAGGTATATATAATAAAAACGTTTCTTTTTTATATGACGTGATGGACAATGTATCTAATATGTTTGATTTTATTTTTAGCACCTTTGCCCGCAAATCCTTGTAATCCAAGTCCATGTGGTCCGAACAGTCAGTGTCGTGAAGTAAACAAAGTAGCTGTATGTTCCTGTATTCCTGGGTATTCAGGAAACCCTCCAACTTGCCGGCCGGAGTGTACTACAAGCGCCGAATGTCCACTAAACAAAGCTTGCAATAATTATAAATGTATCGATCCCTGCTCCGGCGCTTGTGGAGTAGCAGCACTTTGTGAAGTTGTCAATCATAATCCTATTTGCTCGTGTCCAAATGAATTTACTGGCGATCCATTTACTAGATGCATACCAAAACGTAAGTAGAAAACGGGAGACAAACTGAGTTTGTGTCTTACTTTTCAACATCTGTCATTGGTAAATAACATTCCTCTATATTTTTCAGCGCTGGAAATTCCTGCCCAAATAAACCCTTGTTTGCCTTCACCTTGTGGACCATATTCAGTTTGTCAAGCTATAAATGATGCACCATCATGTTCTTGTATGGCAGAGTTTGTTGGGTCGCCACCGAACTGCAGACCTGAATGTTCTAGTAACAGCGAATGTCCGAACCACTTAGCGTGCATAAACAACAAATGCAGTGATCCCTGTGTAGGAGCATGCGGTTCCATGGCAGAATGCCGCGTCGTCAGTCATACTCCTAATTGTGTATGCCCCCAAGGATACATTGGAGATCCGTTCGTGTACTGTAACGTGCAACACGAGGTGCCACCGACAGAGCGACCTACACCTTGCACTCCTTCTCCATGTGGAAGCAATGCCGTCTGTAAAGAACGTAATAACGCTGGCTCTTGTGTTTGTTCCTCTGGTTACTTCGGGAATCCTTATGAAGGATGCCGACCAGAGTGTACGGTAAATACAGATTGTCCTTCAAACAGAGTTTGTCAGCAAAATAAATGTCAAGACCCTTGCCCAGGTACTTGTGGTACCAACTCGCAATGTCAGACGGTGAACCACGCTCCTATTTGTACATGTAATAGTGGATATACTGGCAATCCATTCCAACATTGTGTTCTTATACAAAGTAAGTAATAATCTTAATTTATTACCAGTAATACTTGTTTCTGTTGTATACCAGAACATTAAGCATGGTTTGTTTTATTTTCAGATATTGAACCGCCGATAAACCCTTGCTCGCCATCTCCTTGCGGTCCAAATAGCGCATGTAAAGTAGTTAATGATCAAGCGGTTTGTACTTGTTTATTAGATTATAGAGGCGCACCACCGAACTGCAGACCCGAATGCGTTGTTAGTGCTGAGTGCCCTTCAGACAAGGCATGTGTATCACTAAAATGCACTGATCCATGTATTGGGCAATGTGGTCTTAATGCAAAATGTCTTGTCATCAACCACAGTCCAATATGCTCTTGCAGAGATGGTTTTACTGGAGATCCATTCAGTAGATGCTACCAAATTATAATAACTGCACAGGTTCAAGAAACACCACAGAATCCTTGCCTACCGTCACCTTGTGGACCGTTTAGCGAATGCAGAGATATTGGTGGTATTCCGTCATGTACTTGCCTTCCCAACTACATTGGGGCTCCACCAGGTTGTCGTCCCGAATGTATTATTAACGCCGATTGCTCTAGCAACTTAGCTTGTATCAATCAGAAGTGCAGAGACCCTTGCCCTGGCTCATGTGGCTTAAACGCTCAATGTATTGTTAAGAAGAACACTCCTATCTGCACCTGCCTTGACAATTACATCGGAGATGCCTTCACGGAATGTAAACTTCAAGGTGAGTTTTCATAGTCATGTATCTAAAAATATAGGCTGTCTCTCTTGTTGATTATAAAACGAAAATATTACTTGTGTTACAGAAGTACCCCACGATGAAGTTGATTTGTGCAATCCTTCACCTTGTGGTGCAAATGCAATTTGCGACAATGGGGAATGTTCCTGCCTACCGGAATATCAAGGAGATCCATACTATGAATGCCGCCCTGAATGCGTCCTTAGTTCAGACTGTTCGCAAGATAAGGCATGCTTACGAAATAAATGTGTAAACCCATGTAATAGTGGGGTGTGCGCAAGTAGCGCAATATGTGAAGTAATCAATCATATTCCGATGTGCCGGTGCCCAGAACGTATGACGGGCAATGCATTTATACAATGCTCACCTGTTGAAGGTAACAGTACAATCTGAGCTACATAAACCATTTTATCTCGCAAAATCGTACTATGTGCAGAGTTTAATTGTACTTAATATTTTGTTTTCAGTCGTACACGTGACGCAACCATGTCAACCAAGTCCGTGCGGGCCTAACAGCCAATGTAGAGAAATCAACAACCAAGCTGTGTGCTCATGTCTTAGCGGATACAAGGGAAGTCCACCATCCTGCAGGCCCGAATGTACTGTTAGCACAGATTGTTTGCCCAATGAAGCCTGCAGCAATATGAAATGTGTTAATCCGTGTCATGGAGCCTGTGGCGTCCAAGCAAAATGCCAAGTGATCAACCATAATCCCATTTGCTCCTGTCCCCCATCATACACCGGAAATCCATTCGTTAGATGTATTATTCAAGAATTTAATCCAGAGCCTACAAACCCTTGCCTTCCATCGCCATGTGGACCAAATTCAGTATGCAAAGAAACATCAGGTGCACCGTCGTGTTCATGCCTCAGTGGCTTCGTAGGGTCTCCGCCCTACTGTAAACCGGAATGTATTAGCAATTCTGAATGTCCTCTTCAACTCGCTTGTATAAACCAGAAATGCGCGGATCCTTGTATTGGTTCCTGTGGTACAAACGCTCAATGCCACGTCATAAGTCACTCTCCATCATGTTCTTGCATAGCTGAACATACTGGTAATCCATTTGTAGAATGCCACAGAGTTGAAATATTCCAAGAGGTATCATCTCCTTGCCAGCCCTCGCCATGTGGAGCTAACGCTATTTGCAAAGAATACAATGAAGCAGGATCATGCACATGCTTACCAGAGTACTTTGGCAATCCCTATGAAGGCTGCAAGCCTGAGTGCATTATAAACACAGACTGCCCATCAAACAAAGCTTGCCTCCAAACCAAATGTCAAGATCCTTGCCCCGGTGCCTGCGCGCCCAATGCCTTGTGTCAAGTTGTCAACCATGCTCCATCATGTTCCTGTCAAAGAGGTTATACAGGAGATCCGTTTAGATATTGTACTCCCGAACGTAAGTTTATCTTCCTATGTACCTATTTGTTCTGACCAATCACCATAATAACCTATAACTAAAAATACAATTTTATTTTAGAAATCGCGGATACACCTGTTGATGTATGTCGACCGTCCCCCTGTGGACCGAACAGTCGTTGCCAGGAGGTTAACAAGCAAGCAGTATGTTCATGTTTACCTAATTACATTGGAACACCACCAGGATGTCATCCAGAGTGTGTCACAAGCGCTGAATGTTCGAGAGAACAAGCATGCATTAATCAGAAATGTGCGAACCCGTGTGTAAATGCATGCGGTACAAACGCCGAATGTAAAGTAATTAACCACAGTCCTATTTGTACATGCAAATCCCAATACACTGGTGATCCTTTCACGAGGTGCAACCCAATACCACGTAAGTAACCGCTCTTATTAACAGGCAAATATCACATACTAATTTATTTTGGTACACGCAATTAATATTTTTGTTTTATTTTTAGCACCAGTAGCAAATTCAGTCTTAGAACCATACAGAAACCCATGCATTCCATCTCCGTGTGGTCCAAATTCGATATGTCAAGAGACACGAAACGTGCCTTCTTGCACATGTATGCCTAATTTCGTTGGAAGTCCACCTAACTGCAGACCTGAATGTACGCTAAACGCAGAATGTCCCACTTCTCAAGCATGTATTCAGCAGAAGTGCCGGGATCCGTGCCTAGGCTCATGCGGCGTGGGGGCTTTGTGTACAGTATCACGACACACTCCTATATGTACGTGTCCGGAAGGTTATACTGGCGATGCCTTCACCGTGTGCTCGCCAAAGCCGTTAGGTATGTTGCAAGAAAATTTAATAATATTTTATTTAATTCAATGATTTTTTTATTCTTCAAATTCAATACATCGAAATTGTTCTTATGTGAAGACCACTTAAAAATGAATTCCTCTTTCTATAACCATTGTTAATTATGTATTATTAAATGTATAACTCTTTTGCAGAAGCTGAGGTTATCGACAAATGTAACCCATCGCCATGTGGACCAAATGCTTTGTGTAGAGATGGATTATGTTCTTGCATAGAAGAGCATCAAGGAGATCCCTACGTTGGCTGTCGACCTGAATGCGTACTTAGCTCTGATTGTCCGCGTGACAAAGCTTGTGTCCGAAACAAATGCGTCGACCCTTGTCCAGGAACATGTGCACCCAATGCAATCTGTGATGTTATTAACCACGTGCCTATGTGCAGTTGTCCTCAAGGCATGACTGGTAACGCATTTTACAATTGTGAACGTATTCAAGGTACGTCAAACAACATTTATAAATCTAAACGTTGTGCTTATGAAATATTGATGGCAATTTGAAACTCACTTTTTGTTTTCACAGCACCAATCGTAACGAATCCGTGCATTCCGTCACCTTGTGGGCCCAACAGTCAATGCAGAGAAATCAACGGGCAAGCAGTATGTTCTTGTGTGGTTGGATACCTTGGAAGTCCACCTCTTTGCAGGCCAGAGTGTGTGGTCAGTTCCGACTGTCCACTCAACAGAGCATGTAGTAACCAGAAATGTATTGATCCGTGTGTTGGGTCTTGCGGTGTTGACGCAAAATGTAATGTCGTGAAACATAATCCTATTTGCACTTGTCCACCCAAATACACTGGAGATCCGTTCACCAGATGTGTGCCATACAGTAAGTGCTTTTATTTAAATTCAATTTGTTTTCTTCATATTTAACATCACTTGTGTGTATAATAAATGCAAAAATGAATGTCAAACCATACGTCTGATTGACATCGACTAGATGTTGCCGTTAGTTTTGACGCATTAGAGATACTGATGACCTATTTGCAAAATTATAAATTTTGTATTACAAAACACTTAAAAAAATGTTCTTTTTTGTTTTAGGAGCGCCAAGTGCTGATGTAACGCCATGCACTCCGTCGCCATGTGGGCCTAACTCGATATGCAAAGAAATCTCAGGGACACCCTCGTGTACTTGCATGCCAAACTTCTTTGGCTCACCACCGTACTGCAGACCTGAATGTTCTAGTAACAGCGAATGTCTTTCTAATCAAGCGTGTATCAATCAAAAATGTAAAGATCCCTGCGCGAACGCATGTGGTATCAACGCTCAGTGCAGAACAATAAGTCACTCTCCAATGTGTTTCTGTGATACTGGCTTTACAGGAGATCCATTCTCAAATTGTTATCAACGACAAGACATTTACCCTGAAAAATCCACACCATGTGAACCATCGCCTTGTGGACCGAACGCGGAGTGCAGGGAACATAATGCCGCTGGTTCTTGTACATGTTTACCTGATTACATTGGCAACCCTTACGAAGGATGTAGGCCTGAATGCACAGTAAATACGGACTGTATACCTAGCAGATCATGTATCCGTAACAAATGTCAAGATCCATGCCCTGGAACATGTGGACCATTGGCAACGTGTACTGTTGTTAACCATCTCCCATCGTGTACGTGTCCTAATGGATACAGTGGAGATCCTTACATAAGGTGTGACATCTTACGAGGTATGTGTCATCATCGTAAATACTTATAATGTTCTAAAGTTTGATAATTAACATTATAAACATTGATTGGTTCACAAATATTGAACTAATATAAAATTGAAAACATTGTTTTAATTTCAGATCCACTTCCGGAAATAACAACTCCGTGCGCACCAAACCCATGTGGACCCAATAGCATATGTCGTGCCGTAAACGGACAAAGTGTGTGCTCTTGTATGCCAAATTACATCGGTTCTCCTCCTGGTTGTAGACCGGAATGTACAGTTAGTTCAGAATGTTCCAAGGAGAAGGCCTGCATCAACCAAAAATGTTCTGACCCATGCCCAGGTCATTGTGGACTGAATACAATCTGTAGAGTTATAAATCATAGTCCTATATGTTCTTGTAGTCCAAGTTTCATTGGGGATCCGTTTACTCGATGCTACTCTCAACGTAAGTTGAACCATATGTGCTATAAGAAATATTTATCTTTCAAAAAATCCTCCAACTTAATATTTAAATTTAAATCTGTTTCAGCGCCTATTCAGCATCTAGAACCTATTGGAAACCCTTGCGTGCCGAACCCTTGTGGTGAGAATGCCGTCTGCCGCAGTATCAATGGCGCTCCGTCGTGCACATGTCTACCCGACTATCAGGGACTTCCACCAAACTGCCGACCAGAATGCGCCATAAATCAAGACTGTCCTTCAGACAAAGCGTGCATCAACCTGAAATGTCGTGATCCATGTCCGGGTAGCTGCGGGACCAACGCTATATGTTCAGTATTTTCACACGTTCCTGCCTGCTCCTGTAGTCAAGGATTCACAGGCGATCCGTTCGCTAGTTGTTCCATGCTTTTGCCTTTAGAAGGTAAGCAAATGATTATTAAAAAAGCCTTTGTCCATGTACTAGAAAGTGATGTCTCAAGAAAGTCGTCAGAGTTACAGGCACTAAATATGTTATTTTTCGTTTCAGATGAAATTCCGTCAGATCCTTGCAATCCTTCACCATGTGGACCTAACGCACAATGCAGAGATGGAGTTTGTACATGCTTCAGCGAATACCAAGGAGATCCATATTTTGGCTGTAAACCAGAATGTTTAACAAGCATGGATTGTTCCTTAGACAAAGTTTGCTCAGGAAATAAATGTATAAACCCATGTCCTGGAACATGCGCTCCAAGTGCACAGTGTAATGTATATAATCACATCCCGATATGCACTTGTCCTGAAGGAACAACAGGAAACGCATTTGTCGAATGTCATCCATACGAAGGTCAGTTGGCTCACAGTTTTTTTACTCAACGCACTGTTTTTCTAGCTTGTAATACGTACCGTGGTACAATCATTTTAGCAAGTTTTCCGTAGTAAAAAAAATACAATAAAATGATTGTTTTGTAATAATGTTCTTGTTCTGTTTTCAGTTATGCACGTTGAACCTTGTAATCCAAGCCCGTGTGGCCCCAACAGTCAGTGCCGCGCAATTAACAACCAGGCTGTTTGTTCGTGTCTGCCGACATACATTGGCAGTCCCCCGTCTTGCCGTCCCGAGTGTACAATCAGCGCAGAATGTCCCCTGAACGAAGCGTGCAACAATCACAAATGCATAAATCCTTGTATCGGTAGCTGTGGTTACCGAGCTAAGTGTGAAGTAGTTAATCATAACCCGATATGTTCATGTCCACCACTATATACTGGGGATCCATTTTCGCATTGCAGTCCAATAGGTATGTCCAAAATATGTAAAAACCATAATTTATTGAACACTAACTAACTTGTAAATAATAAAAAAGTATATACATATTGTGTATATAGTCTTGCCATGAGGTACCGTGTTACCCAGTTAATGGGATGTGGAGGTCTGGTAGGCATCCGTTCCGCGTAAAATACTGGTATTCAGCTAAATCCGGTTTGATTGGAAGCCGACCCCAATATAGTTGAGAAAAGGCTAGGCAGATGTATGTATGTGTAAATAGTAAAATAATATTTAAACGTTCTACTAATGACATTTGTTCTATTTTAGTTGCTACTCCACTGCCACCAGTTGATCCGTGCACACCGTCGCCTTGTGGTCCTTACTCAGTATGTAAAGTAATTGGTGAATCACCCTCGTGCACATGTCAATCAGATTACGTTGGTGCTCCACCTAATTGTCGACCAGAATGCATAAGCAATTCCGAATGCCCGAGCAACTTAGCATGTGTCAACCAAAAGTGCAAAGATCCTTGTCCAGGAAGTTGCGGATATAACGCAGACTGTAGAGTTATCAGTCATGCCCTAATATGTTCGTGTCCGTTTGGACAAACTGGAGACCCTCTGGTATCTTGTGCTCCTGTAAAAGGTATCTTTTCAAAGTTCTTTTAAGACTTTTGGATAAAAATAACTCATTCTCAAGCTACCTATTCTTTACTACTTTTTTTTTTCAGACATTAAAATTGAGTATAACTCTCCTTGCGAGCCTTCACCGTGTGGTCTTAACGCCGAATGCACTGAAAGAAACGGAGCCGGAGCTTGTAGATGTGTTGATACGTATGTGGGTAATCCGTATGAGGGATGTCGTCCTGAATGCGTTATTAACACAGACTGCCCTCCTATGCTGGCTTGCATTCAGAACAAATGTAGAGATCCTTGTCCAGGCATATGTGCGCCAAATGGAATCTGTCAAGTTGTAAACCATTTGCCTTCCTGTTATTGCCCGCCAGGACTAACAGGAAACGCATACGTCAATTGTATTGAGAAACAAGAAGGTATGTTTGTTAAATCTACTCTTATTGAGTTTGGTAATTGGAAGAGTTTAAAATACCGCTGTAACTACCGCCGACCTAGTGTTGTGTCTCATTTACTTCATGCATTGCTTACAGATGTTGTCAAGCCAACACCTTGCTCGCCATCACCGTGTGGACCTAACAGTCTGTGCAGGGAAGTAAATGCACAAGCAGTATGTAGTTGCCAGACCGATTTTATGGGAACACCACCCAACTGTCGACCGGAATGTACAATAAACAGTGAATGCGCTAGTAACAAAGCCTGCTTAAACCGTAAATGTATGGACCCATGCGTCAACCAATGCGGTAGAAATGCAAACTGCAGAGTGATTGCTCACAATCCGATATGTTCATGTCAGGATCGATTCACCGGTGATCCGTTTACTAATTGTGTGCCCAGTAAGTACTCATTATGTTTCAAATGATTACATACAAGTCACGGATGTATATTTCTTTTACTAAATATTCAATGTGATTTTTAGTGCCACTATCAATTCCGCCACCACGACCAGAAGTAAATCCATGCATACCATCACCGTGTGGTCCAAATTCCCAATGCCAAGAGTATAACGGTAACGCACGCTGTACTTGTCTTCCGAATTACATAAGCTCTCCACCGCGATGCAGACCGGAGTGTACCATCAACTCGGAGTGCAACGCGGTCATGGCGTGCATCAACAACCGGTGCACCGACCCGTGCCCTGGCGCGTGCGGCAACAATGCGCAGTGTAACGTCAACAACCACCTGCCAATCTGCTCGTGTTTACCTGGATTCAGCGGCGATCCCTTCAGCAGCTGTCAAATTATGCATCAAGGTAATTATACTTATTATTTTGAATTACATGTAACAATATTATTATATCGTATTTGTGTATTTACTATTCGTGACTGAAATTTTTGTTATTGTGTAGAAATCGAGCCCGTGAACCCTTGCTCACCATCACCATGCGGTTCCAACGCTGTGTGTGACAATGGTGCTTGCTCATGCTTGCCAGAATACTTCGGTGATCCCTACTTTGGATGTAAACCTGAATGCGTTCTCAACTCCGACTGCCCGAGAGATAAAGCCTGTATCAGAAACAAATGCAGTGACCCATGTATTGGAACATGTGGAGTTGGAGCCATTTGTGAAACTATCAATCACATTCCTATGTGCTCCTGCCCACCAGGATTTACAGGAACACCATTCCACTATTGCAATGAAGTCAAAGGTAAAGTTTGAGATTTATATGATGAGCTACTTTCCATTACACGTCGACGATAAATAGGACATCTTGTAAAACTGTTCCATTTTACAGAGCCGGCAGCACCTATCAATTTATGTGAGCCGTCCCCGTGCGGCTCATTCAGTCAGTGTAGAGAGGTGAACGGGCATGCCGTGTGTGTCTGCGTGCAGGGCTACGTGGGAAGCCCGCCCAACTGTCGACCGGAGTGCACAGTTAGCTCCGACTGTAGGCTGAACCAAGCTTGTTCCAATCAGAAGTGTATAGACCCATGTCCAGGCGCCTGCGGACGCAACACACATTGCATAGTGGTCAATCACAACCCTGTATGTACCTGCTTGTCTGGATACTCAGGAGACCCATTTTCTATCTGTCAACTAATTCGTAAGTATACATCAGTAAATGCTATATTAATATTAGCTTTATCAGTACTTGCCGCAATATCTTACAACTACAAATTATTTAATTACAGCCGCCGCACCTCCAGAAAAAGTTAACCCATGCCTTCCTTCGCCGTGTGGACCCAATTCCCAATGCACAGAAAATGGCGAAAGTGCTGATTGCCGGTGCTTGCCCGAGTTCACTGGCGCTCCACCCAATTGCAGACCTGAATGTACCAGTAACACAGAATGTGCATCAAACATGGCCTGTATTAATAGGAAATGTCAAGATCCATGTCGAGGCTCGTGCGGTGTGAACGCTGAATGCAGAGTCGTTAGTCATACTCCCATTTGCTTATGTCAGAATGGCTTCACCGGCGATCCATTCCTCTACTGCAACATCAAAGTGGCCGCTATTGAACAAGAGCGCCCCACCCCTTGTGTACCATCACCATGTGGTGCAAACGCTCAATGTAGGGAGCTAAACAATGCTGGATCCTGCACGTGTTTACCTGGATACTTTGGCAATCCTTACGAAGCATGCAAGCCAGAGTGCCTTATTAATTCAGATTGTCCATCAAACTTGGCTTGTTATCAAAACAAATGTCATGATCCCTGCCCTGGCACATGTGGCATAAATGCTCAGTGTAACGTGATTAATCATATTCCAAGTTGTTCATGCCCTGACCAGCATTATGGCGATCCGTACAAAATATGTACATTCAAAGTTCAATGTAAGTATAAAATGTATAAAAATGAATGTAAATACAAAAAATAGTATCGAAAGTTTGTCAATTTTTTATTACAACGGCAATAACATATTTAACATTTTGTTGCAGCCGATCCAATAGATCCATGCAACCCTTCACCATGCGGCCCGAACAGCCAATGTAAAACACAAAACGGTATAGCAATATGCACTTGCTTGAGCGGTTACCAGGGATCTCCACCAGACTGTCGCCCAGAATGCGTTACCAGTTCGGAATGTTCGTTAGACAAAGTATGCGAAAACTTCAAATGTGTATCTCCTTGTGACAGAGCATGCGGTATACAAACAGAATGCAGAGTGATAAAACACAATCCAATTTGTTCTTGCAAACAAGGTTACACTGGCGATCCATTCACGGTTTGTTACGTTACTCCTGAAAAACAACCATCTCTAATTGAGCCAGTGAATCCATGCGTTCCATCACCTTGTGGATTGAATGCAGAATGCCGTGATATTGGTGGAGTACCATCTTGCTCATGCACTCTTGGATTCTTTGGCAGTCCTCCGAACTGTAAACCGGAATGTGTAGTGAACACAGACTGCAGTAATGATAAATCTTGTATGAATATGAAATGTCAGAACCCTTGTTTGGGATCATGTGGCTTAAATGCTATTTGCAACGTTGTTAATCACATACCAGTATGTTCATGTCCTAACGGATACGAAGGTGATCCTTTCTCAGTATGCACCGTCATACCAGCGGGTGAGTTATATATTATTCACTAGTTGACCCGCGCAACTTCTGCTCCGCTCCTATTGCTCAGCGTGATTTTATATAGCCTATAGCCTTCCTCGATAAATGGGCTTTCTAACACTGAAATAATTTTTCAAATCGGACCAGGAGTTCTTGAGATTATCGCGTTCAAGCAAACAAACAAACTCTTTAGCTTTATATATTAGTATATAGATTTTGTTATATAGATAATGATGAGATGAGAGATTGTATCCCCTTTTTTAGAATGGTAAGTCATCAAATGACTCCTTTCACTCTGGGCGGAGCAGAAGCTAGTGTCATACTCTTACTTACTAAAACCTACCCGTGTTCCACCAAATGCCCTTTGCGCTCTTTCGATTAGAGCTCCCCCGCAATTTAGTGGCTTCTATCTCAACGCTCAGTAACTTCAGTTGGTAATATGACCAACTGACGGCATTGCCACGTTGTATGGCAATGCCGTCACTAGAAGTGTCAACCAGCCTTTTCTAAATGTTTTTTTTTTATTTCTTCAATTCTGTAGATATGGTTTTTACAGTACTAGTTGTCCCCCGCGGCTTCGCTCCCGTCTACTTTTTATTGTTCTTTCATAAGAATATTTTCCTAATAATAACAAACACAACAAAAAAGAATCAATGGAATTTGGTTCAGCCATTCACGCGTGTTGTCGTGACCAAAGGAAATAGGGATTCATTTTTGTTATTTTTGTACATAGATTTCTGAGAACTCATTGATATTGTTTCAGATACGCCCCAGAAAATTGATCCATGTCATCCTTCGCCTTGTGGAGCGAATGCAGAATGTAACAATGGTGAATGCAGATGCTTACCAGAGTATCAAGGAGACCCATACTTCGGTTGCCGACCTGAATGTGTTCTTAGCACCGATTGTCCGCTAGACAAAGCGTGCCTCAGATCAAAATGTGTAGATCCATGCCGTGATATGTGTGGTCTGAACGCAGAATGCAATGCATATAATCATGTTGCGATATGTAGCTGTCCTAGTGGTATGACAGGAGACGCATTTAGGCAGTGTGTCCGCATTGAAAGTATGTACTCTAGACTACTGTTTTCAATATTATTAAACTCATTATATAGGTACACTAATGAAAAATCGTTTTAATTTTCAGAACCTGTAAGTAGGCCATGTGAACCTTCCCCGTGCGGGCCAAATAGTTTATGCAGAGAAGCAAATGGTCAAGCAATTTGTGCCTGTCTTCAAGATTTTATTGGCAATCCACCCAATTGTCGCCCAGAATGTATTCAAAGTACAGATTGTGCTCCTTCTCTGGCATGCATTAATCGAAAATGCCAAGACCCTTGCCCGGGATCATGCGGACATAACGCAATCTGTAACGTTAATAATCATAATCCAATATGTACTTGTCCTCCAAGATATACTGGCTCTCCATTTAGTCACTGCTACGGTAATTATGTTTTTTTTTCTACATGAACTTTATTTTATTGTGAGATGTACTGAAAATGTAAATTGCAGTTAATACCGAAGTATTCTAAGTATTTGTATTTTCAGTCCAAGCAATGGAAGAACCGCCTTCAAACCCCTGCGTACCTTCGCCTTGTGGACCAAATAGTATATGTAACCCAACTCCTAACGGTGATTCATACGTTTGCACATGTCAACCAACGTTTGAAGGCACTCCACCACAGTGTCGCCGTGAGTGCACTACTAGCGACGATTGCCCGACAAACAGAGCTTGCGTTAACTACAAATGTAAAGACCCATGTCCCGGATCGTGTGGCACTAATACACAATGTGTTGTACGTTTGCATAGCCCAATGTGCTCTTGCGAAGAAGGATACACCGGCGACCCATTCACAGCTTGTTACATAATACCACAAGCAGTTGAAAAATTAGATCCTTGTAATCCTACACCGTGTGGCGCTAATGCTCAATGCAAAGTTTCAAGAAACGGCGCTGCAGCATGTATATGTGAGCCTGGATACTTTGGAAATCCCTACGAGTCTTGTAGACCCGAATGTGTGGTAAATACTGACTGTCCGTACAACAAAGCGTGCCTGAGGAATAAATGTGAAGATCCTTGTCCAGGGGTTTGTGGTTCTACGGCGTTATGTCAAGTAATCAATCATATTCCATCATGTAATTGCGCACCTGGATATACCGGAAATCCATATACCTACTGTCACATCATAATCAACGAACCAAGTAAGTTTTCAATCATTTGGAAACCCTGGCAAATATGTACCTTCATATTAAAACCTTTTTAATGTTAACGTTCCTTTACAGCGCCAGTTCCTGAAAATCCTTGTGTGCCAAATCCATGCGGCAGCAATTCCATCTGTAAGAATAACAACGGACTAGCAATATGTTCGTGTATGCCAGACTTCTACGGATCTCCGCCCAGTTGCCGACCTGAATGCACAGTCAACTCAGAATGTGACTCTAACAAGAGTTGTATCTCACAGAAATGCGTAGACCCTTGTATTGGTTCATGCGGACAAGAAGCCGAATGTAGAGTTGTAAACCACGCACCGATATGTTCCTGTAGGAGAGGATACGAAGGAGATCCGTTTGTTAGATGTGCTATTGTTAAAGGTAACGGTTGACGATGTACTCAACAAATCGAATAATATTTATGTAAATGTTCGTAATCCTCCTAACCATTTTTTTTCTTCCAGAAATGACTGTACCACTTCAAGATCAGAACCCATGTGTACCATCACCCTGCGGACCAAATTCTCAATGCCAAGTTGTAAATCGTGTATCTTCATGTGCTTGCTTAGAGAACTACGTCGGCGCGCCGCCCAACTGTCGGGCGGAATGTACTGTGAACTCAGACTGCCCAAGCACCAAAGCTTGTATTAACCAGAAATGCCGCGACCCATGCCCGGGCTCGTGCGGCCTACAAACAGAGTGCCAAGTTTATCAGCACGCAGCTATTTGTAGTTGCCGAGAGGGATATACTGGAAATCCATTCCAGAGTTGTCACGTTAAGGAAAAAATTGGTAATTATTTCGTAGAATTTTCTCCTCCTTGATTTTATTTAAATTTGGTCTTTATTTATCTTATTGCACCAATTACAGAACCTCTGCCTGCTATTTATGATAAATGCAACCCAAGCCCCTGCGGAGCAAACGCTGACTGTAACGATGGACAATGCACATGTAGGCCCGATTACTTTGGAAACCCGTACTTGAGTTGTCGTCCGGAATGCACACACAACTCCGACTGTCCTCCTACAGTAACATGTGTTAACAATAAATGCGTTAATCCTTGCACAAATCTATGCGGACAAGGAGCAATATGTGAAGTATATAATCACATACCAATGTGTAGTTGTCCATCCAACACAAGTGGTAACGCATTCTTTTCGTGCACCCCAGTAACAGGTATGTAAATAAAATAATATTAGCGTAACATTCCATAACTCAATAAAATCATAAAATTTACATTTTCCTTTAAACTGTATTTATATCTTTTTTCCGCTTTTAGTAATATCAGATAGCCGAGACCCTTGCCATCCATCTCCATGTGGCCCGTACAGCGTATGCCGAGCGATGCAGGGACAAGCGGTTTGTTCGTGTCTGATTGGCTACATTGGTGTGCCCCCATCGTGCAGGCCCGAATGTTTGGTGGACTCAGATTGTACAAGTCTCATGTCATGCTCAAACCAAAAATGTGGCGATCCTTGTATTGGTTCCTGCGGATTGAACGCGGAGTGTCGCGTACACAACCACAGACCTATTTGTTACTGCAGAAATGGTTACACCGGCGATCCATTTACCCACTGTGTAATCGTTCAAAGTAAGTATCATGGCAGTAAATGACTTATATATTTATTTTATCTCTGTAGTCTCAGTTGATCGTTATCCATCGAATGACAAATTTATGGTAGGTTCTTCCAAACAATAAGCCAAGATTGTGGTATCCAAAGTCCTATTTAATAATTTTCAATGTCAGATATAAATGAAAATTCGAGTAAGAATAGTTACGGTATTAAAAGTGTTAATTAATGTATACATATTGTTTCTTTATTAGATGAACCACCACCAAAGAGAGCACCGTGTGAGCCGTCGCCATGTGGTCCCAATTCTGAATGTCGGGCAGTAAACGAAGCGCCTTCGTGTTCTTGTCATCCTGGTTACCAGGGGCAACCGCCATACTGCCGCCCAGAGTGCTCTACGAACAGTGAATGCAGTTTTGATAAGGCGTGCATTAACAACAAATGCACTGATCCATGCATTGGTGCCTGTGGGCTTAACACGGAATGTCGGGTCATCAGTCATTCACCGCAATGTGCATGCCAACCAGGATACGAAGGAGACTCATTCTATCAGTGCACTCCTATCAAAGGTATTTATTTTAACATGTATCTTTGGGCACATACTAAAATGTTTGTTGCTTTCATGTATATATATTAAAACCTTTTACGTTCAGTTCCAGCTGAAAAACCGCCTCCACCGACTGCACCATGCGTACCTAACCCGTGCGGACCAAACGCTGTGTGTCAAGAGCGTAACAATGCTGGCAGTTGTACATGTGTCACGGGATATTTCGGCAATCCTTATGAAAGTTGTAGACCTGAATGCGTACTGAACTCTGACTGCCCTGAAAACTTGGCGTGTATCAACAACAGATGTCGAGATCCATGCCCAGGTCTATGTGGAACAAACGCTCAATGTCAAATGATTAATCATATTCCCAACTGTGCTTGCACGTCGGGTTATATGGGTAACCCATATGACAGATGCATATTTAGAGAAGGTAAACTGTTATTCTTTTAGATTTTTAAATGTCTTAATCTATGCATAAGAAAATGACAATACCTACTAAATGCCCACTGCTAACTTATTTATAAAAACAACAATGTTATATCCACAGAACCACCAAGTGACCCTTGCAATCCATCACCATGTGGTCCCTATAGTACATGTAACGCTGCTGGCAATAAAGCCATATGTACTTGTCTAACAGAATATATTGGAAACCCACCGAATTGCAGACCGGAATGTATGATGAGTTCAGAGTGCCCTCTCAACAAAGCATGTGTCAAGCAAAAGTGTATCGATCCATGTATCGGAGCATGTGGAGAAAATGCACAATGTCGTGTGTACCATCACAGCCCCTACTGTACATGTCTACCTGGTTTCGAAGGAGATGCGTTTATTAGATGTACAAAAGAAAAAGTGTTACCGCCACAAGTAAAATCTCCCTGCGAACCTAATCCTTGCGGTCCATTTGCAACGTGCAGGGAGTCATCTGGTGCAGCTATTTGTAGCTGTCGGGAGGGGTACTTCGGTGCCCCACCTCGATGTGCACCAGAGTGCGCTATAAACGAAGATTGTCCGAATGATAAAGCCTGTGTCCGGGAAAGATGTGTTGACCCTTGCATTGGATCTTGTGGCTCTAATACTGAATGCCGAGCGATGAACCACCTGGCTATATGTACATGCTTACCAAGCCATCGTGGCAATTCATTCGTCGGATGTTACTTATTTGATGGTACGTATTAAGTTAAAAAAAAAAACATATATTATAATATTGTATGGTGTACCTAAGAGAATTCTGTCTAGCGCAATTGATACTTGGGATATAACTAGAGACCGAGCAAAAAAAAAGAAGTGCGTTTACTGTAAAACTATTTTGTAACGCGGTCTGGGTGCCTATTTTACGATAATTCCATTCTTTTGGGGTGAAAAAGAAAAATCATCAAATGAGTCCGAGCTCTGGGTGGAGAGGTAAGGAGTGTCAGACTTACTGACTAAAAACCACCCTGGTCTTTCGCTTGCCCTTTGCATTCCAAGGCCCCGCTACCCTGTTTAGACAGGCCCGCGACCCCTTCAGTTGCGATAACTCCTAAGATATTCATTTAAATTGAATAGTTTTTAGGATTAACACCATACACCTTAAATAAACTTTAAAACTTACAAGATGAAAATGGTTAGTGACCAACTGTAACATCGCGGCGCCATTTATGTTTCGCTGAGAGTGATATTTTAATTCTGTGATATCTTCTAAATTATTCTCTTATAAAATTAAATATTGTAAAGAACGTTTTAACCTATTCAAAAATGTCTAGATACTGAATACACTTATTTGGATAAAGATTAATACTGAATAGGAGAAAACGGCTTTTCAAGTTACGTCATAGTTTTAATAAAACTTTAAAAGATAAAAATATTTATTGTGTGTTTACCTTCATTGGCAGCCGCTCCGCGTAAAGTACTGGTATTCAGCTAAATCCGGTTTGACTGGAAGCCGACCCCGATATAGTTGGGAAAAGGCTAGGCAGATGATGATTGTGTGTTTACCTCAGGATATAGACATATGCCATCGCGGACTTTTCTCTAACTTTTTATAAGAACTACATTGCTTTAGAACATAAAACATACGTGAATACGTAATGTAAAAAATAATTTAAATTAAAGAAACAAATTAATGCGTAAGTAAATTTTGCAGAACCACAAGCTCCAGAACCAATAGACCCGTGCGCACGAAATCCCTGCGGAAGCAATGCTATTTGTAGCAATGGTACCTGCTCATGTATTCCGGGATACCACGGCAATCCTACAATAGAATGTCGACCTGAATGTACCATTGACAATGACTGTGACAAGCGTCAAGCTTGCGTTAACTACAAATGTGTGGATCCCTGTAAAAACGCATGCGGGCTCGATGCTGTGTGCAATGTCTACAATCACATTGCCATATGCGAGTGCCCAGCACCTCTTCAAGGAGATGCTTTTATAGCCTGCCGGCGTGTGATAGGTAAGGAACTACTTTATTTATATATAAAATTATACTGCATAAAAAACTTACCGTATTAACAATAAATTACAAATGCAGCACCAGTGGAGACGGAACCGTGCTCGCCCAACCCGTGCGGCCCGAAAAGCGTGTGCCGTGCGCAGGGCTCCGTGGCCCACTGCTCGTGCCGACCACCCATGCACTCCGAGCCGCCCAGCTGCCGGCCCGAGTGCCACAGCTCGGCCGACTGCCCGGCTGCGCTGGCGTGCCGCGCCGGCAAGTGCCGCGATCCTTGCCCCGGCGCGTGCGGCGCTCACGCCGTTTGTCGGACAACTATGCATTCACCTATTTGTACTTGTCCGCCTGGTTATTCTGGGGATCCATTCATACGTTGTATGCTAGGTATGTGTATAATTACTTACTTATATATAATTACTTCTATAGTGGTCGAGATGACTCTGGTTTTTTTTTAATTATACGCACTTACCGCGTTTATTTTTTACAGCCCTCGAGTCGGAGCCTAAAAAGAATTCACCCTGTCCGGATTGTGGTCCAAATGCTGACTGCGTTGACGGACGCTGTCGCTGCCGCCCTGGCTTCTTCGGAGCAGCTCCATTCTGTCGTTACGAGTGTCTGGATTCTAATGACTGCGAATGGCATCTAACTTGCATTAACAGACGTTGCGTAGATCCGTGCCCGGGTGCGTGCGGCCAGAGCGCCGTCTGCGTGCCGGTGGCTCACGAACCGCGCTGCACTTGTCCTCCCACCACTACCGGAAATCCTCTCACGGCGTGCCACCCCATCGATAATATTCGTAAGACAGATAAGATCAAACGGATGATTGCTTTAGAATAAAAAATTAAACGAAAAATATTATGATTTAGTAATGCAGGGATGTAGGATGCGGCAATCTTGCGTCTTCGCTTTTAAAGCTTAGGCATGGGTTTTACTAGCGAAACCAAGTGCGCCGTTCGCCTCTTTGAATACGAAAGTTTTAGCTTGACAAAGAGCTTTCCTGAATATTTGCTTCTTTGATTTCATCTGAGACACAGGTTTCAAGTTTCACGTACCATGTTACAGCTAATCCACCAAAAGACGCCTGTGTGCCATCACCGTGTGGACCTGGCGCCTTGTGTCGAGTGAAAGGAACAAGCGCTTCTTGTGAATGTGAGCCTGGTTTACGCGGCGACCCCAACACTGGATGCCGACCTGAATGTCTCGCAGACTCTGACTGTTCACCTACGAAAGCTTGCATCCGCTCCCACTGCCGTGACCCTTGCCAGGGCACATGCGGTGTAGGGGCCGAGTGTGAAACAGTCAATCACATACCTTTATGTTCGTGCCCACCAGGAACTAGAGGAAACGCATTTGAAAGATGCTATGTTGAAATTATCCGTAAGTTTTAAATTACAAAAGGTTTTGTGAAATCAAATTAAACTTGCAGGTTAATACATATCTATTTGCGTTTTACAGAACCTCCTTGTACTCCCTCTCCGTGCGGGCCAGGAGCCCTGTGCTCAGTGGTCGGAGACAGCGCCATGTGCTCATGCCCGAGCGGCACGAGTGGCGACGCGGCCTCCACCGGCTGCAGGCCCGAGTGCGTGGTGAGCTCCGAGTGCCCGCGTGACCGCGCCTGCGTGCGCAACAAGTGCATAGATCCCTGCCCCGGCACGTGTGGCAACGCAGCCATGTGCCGCGTCTTCAACCATGCGCCTATCTGCTGGTGTCCACCGTCTACAACGGGCGATCCGTTTGTTGCCTGTATAGGTTAGTACTACAAGATTTAGCGTAGCCATGTCTGTTATATTGCAAAGAGCATTACTGCTGATGCTGTAAGCAAACTCACCAGTAGTAATGACTATTGGACTCTCTTGGACTTTAATCATAATTATAGTGCTTATTAATGAGACATTCAATTATTTTCTTACATTATTTTAGAAAAATCACCAATACATGACGATCCTTGCGACCCCAATCCTTGTGGACCACATGCTACCTGCCGCAATGGAATATGTACCTATTACGAATGTACCGTGAATGACGACTGTTCTGGTGACCGAGCATGTATCAACAGAAAGTGCACTGACCCATGTGTTAACGCATGTGGACTCAACGCGATATGCACAGGCGTGCGACACTCGCCAGTATGTTCGTGTCCCGCTGGATATACAGGCTCTCCAATGGTGCGGTGCAGCGTAGTTTCATCTCCGCCGCCACCACCGACACCCGAGTGCGTGTCCGACGACCAGTGCGCCGACAACGCCGCGTGTGTGAACGCGCACTGCTTGCCCGTTTGTGGCCCCAACAACTGTGGACTCAATGCGCGCTGCGTAGCCAAACAACATAGAGCCCTTTGCACTTGCCTACCAGGCTACGAGGGCGACGGCTACACGGGATGTTACTCAGGTATTTATTACTTCCCACTTCCTGCCCACTTCTATATTTTTTATCATGATGCAAATAGCATTTCCATCTACCAAGAAATCAAAGATGTCTTTTATTATAAGAAAAAAAAATTGAAATTGAACATATTACCCATATACTCGTAGTATTTTGCATTACGTAACAGCCGTAGAATACATTAGTGTTTTACCTACTATATTTTATTGGAAGAACTATAAGCAGGTGGTCAGATACTTACTCCTTCTTGTTTGTTCCAGTGCAATGCCATAGCAACAATGACTGTCCAGATGATGAAAGCTGCGAGAGTGGTTCGTGTGTCAAGGTCTGCTTGCGCATACGTTGTGGAGCCGAGGCGCACTGCGTGGCGCGCGGCCACGCGGCCGTGTGCGAGTGTAACGCTGGCGCCCACGGCGACCCATGGACTGGATGCCGCAGAGCCGAATGCGTTGTAGACGACGATTGCTCCTCGTGGCTGGCTTGCTCGCGCGATACGTGTAGAGACCCATGCCTCGGAGCGTGTGCTCAGGGCGCGATCTGTACGGTGGTCCGCCATGTACCAACTTGCGAGTGCCCAAGGGGCACTCAGGGTAACCCTAAGATTGAATGCCGAACAGGTTTGTTATTTCATCCCATAGATATTCTCTTACCTAATGCTCTGTTAAGTAAGTTCAACGTGTAATGTATCTTGCTTCTTTCTTTAGTTGTTGAACAAGGACAATGTGAAATGGACGGTGAATGTGGACCTGGCCTAGCATGTTTGCAGGGTGTATGCAAGAATCCCTGTGAACCTACATCTTGTGGCATCAGAGCAGAATGCAGAGTAGCAAATACTCTACCATTCCGAACACTCGTTTGCGAATGCCCTAAACCGCTCGTTGGGGACGCCTCAGTACAATGTAACCCAAGTACGTATTTTAGAAAGTTATCAGTTTTAGTAACCACTCTTAAATTTAATTATAATGTAGCTTTTAATTGATTTATTTCAATGATCATTATATCTACTTATGACAGCTATGCAGACCTATTTACAGATATCACTGGAAGCAAAGTTCCCAATTTTACTTTAATTCTATGAAGAAGTCTCCAACGGTAGGTGTAATTACAAAGGAATGGGACCGGAATAAAGTTTTAGCCGCAATTATTTTATATTATGCACAATAAATACTTACCATGTATTTAATGCATGTAAATATATACAGCATTATGAGTACTTAAAACTTATTACTGCACACTTTCGGTCATCTAAGGTTCTTCCACGGCTATAGGAATAATTGTATAATAAAGATAATATGACGTCTACCAACATTTTAGTGCAACGTAAGATAAAAACAATAACTTTTGCGATCCAGCATCAAAATAATGTATACTTTGTATGCAGGTACTTAGTTGATATAGTCAATAGTAAAAATAGATTCTATATTAATAATGAGTTTTATTTGCAGGGGGTGAATGCAGTACAGACAACGAATGCGGTTCAGAAGAGCGTTGCGTTAACCGCGTGTGCGTGAGCGCGTGCGCCGATAAAGCCTGTGGACCGGGCGCTGAATGCCGCGCGAATGCGCACCGCGCTACGTGCGCCTGCGTGCCACCACTGCAAGGCAACCCAGATATAGCCTGCACACTCGGTGGGTATTTAGAAAATAATGAGAATGGTTCGCGTTTCTTTTTTTTTGAGATTTTTGTAACTGGTATTTAGAATTATAATTTTGTAGACCTAACTCTAGCCTATAAGTAAAGGTGCATTCTTGCGTTCAGGTGCACCGGGTGTGGACTGCACATCGGACTCGCAATGCGGAGGAGCGGAAGCGTGTGTGTCGCAGCGCTGCGTGTCAGCGTGCGCAGGCGCGTGCGGCTCCGGTGCGCTCTGCGACGCCGCGCAGCACCGCGCTCGCTGCCACTGCCCGCCCGGCACCGCCGGCGACCCCGCGCGCATCTGCTACACACGTAAGTCTTACTTGTACATATCCATTGGCAATATCTCACACGGCTAGACCACCAGATAACACCATATATTTACTATTAATTTACAGCTGAATGTACATCTGATGAAAACTGTCCGTTCGACAAAAGCTGTGTCAATGGCTACTGTCAAGACCCGTGCACGCTCGGTACGCCATGCGGTAGAGACGCAAACTGCGTGGCTGTTGCGCACATCGCCAGCTGCCGTTGCCCGCCTGGAACCCAGGGTGACCCGCGACGTGCATGCATCTCCGCTATCTGTCACTACAACGAGGATTGCGACGATACACAAATTTGCAACCGACTGAACCGTGTTTGCCAGCCGGCGTGCTCCGAGCAGTCGTGCGCTCCAGACGCGCTGTGCACCGCGCGCAGCCACCGCGCTGAGTGCTCGTGCCCGGCAGGCCGCACCGGAGACCCGTACGCTCGTGGCTGCAACACAATGCATGACAACACAGAGTGCACCACTGACGCCGATTGCTCGGCGCCATTCGCCTGTGTTAATGCACGCTGCATCGACCTCTGCCTAGGAAACCCCTGCGACTCTGGCCTTATTTGTAAGATCGTCGACGTACTACCACTACGCGCTGTGGCTTGTATTTGCCCTGACGGAGGTCGCGTGGCTCCTGACAATGGATGTCGAGCTCCACCAGAAGCCGAATGCTCTGTCGATTCTGAATGCGCTAACAGCCAAACGTGCCGTCGTGGCAGCTGTGTCGAGTCCTGCAGAGCCGATCCTTGTGGACAAAATGCTCTTTGTGAATCTATAGACCATACTTCTCGCTGCACTTGTGCACGTGGATACACAGGAAATCCAAGAATTGAATGTAACCCGAGTAAGTACCATGATAACGTGAAATTTTCACTGATGATAATGTTTTTGTATATCAATGTTTAACCTGCAATTTGTTCTTACAGTACCTCGGCACCCGCCAATCTATGAATGCTACAATGATGAGGAATGCGGTTCGGAAAGAGCTTGTATCGAACGCGCTTGCGTGAACCCATGCAATGACGCGTGCGGCCTCGGTGCACTGTGCCGAGTTATAGACCATAAACCGCAATGCTCTTGCCCGAGAGGATATACGGGTGATGGATATGACCGATGCTCACCTCGTAAGTAACAAAATATTTATACAATACTTGCATTGTTTGGCTAAGTATTAAAAACATGGTGACTTTTGGCTTCTTTCACTTAAAGGCGACTAAATTAAGCGTAATTTTAACGTTATTTTGTATTCAACTTATGACTACGATAAACCACGAATTCACTTTTTTCAGCGTCTGGCGAAAAAACTATCCCTGTTGGCTGCAAAGCCAATTCTGAATGTCCGCTCTCACAAGCGTGTGTCAACGGAGCGTGCGCGGACCCTTGTGCGTGCGGCTCCAACGCGGAGTGCACCGTGCTGAGGCACCACCCCGTATGCTACTGCGAACGAGGATATTCAGGCAATCCTTACGTCGGCTGCACTAAAGGTACTTTGCATACTATATTTCTTAACCATAAATTCTTTAGTTGGTAGAGTTCATATTTTTACTTAAATATTCAATAATTATAACTAACAAATTAAACGTTGTTTTTTTTTGCAGTTGGTTGTACATCCGATTCAGAGTGTCCCGATAGTGATACTTGTTACAACGGCGCTTGCGTGAACCCGTGCGTAGTTGAAGCTCCTTGCGCTATCAGTGCTGAATGCTTCGGTAAAGCACATCGTCCTAACTGTCGCTGCCCAGCGGGAACCACAGGAAACCCCTATACCAGGTGTCAAGCCGCGGAATGTGAGATTGATAATGATTGTAACGACGACAGCGTTTGTGTTAAGGGATCCTGTCGCCACGCTTGTTCGAGTGATGGGCAAAACCCATGTGCTAACAATGCTGACTGCTTCGCACGGAACCACGCTGCTTCCTGCAAATGCCCTCCGGCGCTACCTCTCGGAGATCCTCTAGTCCACTGTCTAAGAGTCGATGTTATCGGTGAACCCGAATGCCGCATGGATAGCGAATGCCCCAGCGGCTACGCATGTCTCAGAGATGAATGTCGCGAAGCTTGTAACGAACTAAAACCATGCACCGGCAACGCGCGTTGTACTGTCTCCGATAGCGTACCATTCCGTACTTTAATTTGCCGCTGTCCTGATGGATATATTCCTGAAGAAGGAGGAAATTGCAAACCTGCACAACTACCGGCGCTCAGTTGCTCTTCGGACCAAGACTGTGGTGACCACGAGTCATGTGTCAATAGAATCTGCCGTAACCCATGTAATTGCGGTGATAATGCAGAATGTTTCATCCGGAATCATAGACCCATTTGCTCATGTCGCGAAGGATTTGAAGGTGACCCATACCGACGATGCCATATTGTTGGTTGCCGCAGCAATTCGGAGTGTCAATCTCATGAAGCATGCGTCAATGGCAACTGCATCAGTCCTTGTCTCTTGAACAGCACGTGCGGACCTAACTCTGAATGTTATGTAGAAAGGAATTTACCAATGTGTAGATGCCGTCCTGGATTTGAAGGTGACGTTTATTCAGGTTGCCATGCAATAGAATGTAGAAGTAATGGCGATTGTTTACAAGACAAACAATGTCGCGCTCACAGATGCGTCAATCCATGCCTTAGTGAAAATATATGCGGCACTGGAGCCACATGCTTAGTCAGAAATCATATCGCAGTATGTAAATGTGAACAAGGCTATACTGGAAGTCCATATATTGAATGTAAACCACAATACATCGCAGAGTGCTACGTGGACGCCGACTGTCCATCTAGAATGGCATGCTTATCATCAAGATGCGTTAATCCTTGCACAGAATTGCGACCTTGCGCCACTCCAGCCCAATGTGAAGTGTCTCCAACTCTACCCGTGCGCACAATGCTGTGCACATGTCCACCGGGCTACGTGAGTAGTGGCGGAGGCGTTTGCCGTCCAGCTACATCTATCGCAGATGTTACTTGCAACGCCGACGATAACTGCACAGCAAATCATGCTTGTATAACATCTGTCTGCAAAAACCCTTGTGAATGCGGTCCGAACACGGATTGTCAAATAAAAGATCACAAACCAGTCTGCGCTTGCCAGCCCGGCTTCGTGGGTGATGCCCGCACCGGTTGCTACAAGGTTCTCTGCCAATCAGATTCACAATGTGCAGATGATGAAACTTGCTTCAATAGCCGTTGTATACCAGCTTGTTCGGTCGACGCCGACGTATGCGGTGACTCTACCGAATGTTACGGCAATGAACATCGCGCTTCGTGCAGGTGCAAGATCGGTACTATAGGTAATCCATCAATTGCGTGTACACCTATTGGCTGCCGCGCTAACTCTGACTGCCCATTAGATAAATCGTGTATAAACTCTAAGTGTGTGAGTCCTTGCAACACCACAAGTTGTAATGAACCCGCAGAATGCAGAGTTCACCTTCACGAGGTGCACTGTGTATGTCCACCTGGCTACCAAAGCACTGAAAACGGGTGCTTAAGTACGAGACAACCGCAATGCATCACAGATATTGACTGTCCCTCTGGAACCGCTTGCTTGAACGCAAAGTGTGTAAATCCTTGTCTGGAAATAAAACCATGTGGCACTAACGCCGAGTGCAAGGTTATTGACACTCTACCAGTCAGAACCATGATCTGTGAATGCGTACCCGGATACAAAGGAAATGCTCTTGTTGAGTGCACTTCCAATAGACGTGAGTATTCTTTTTTTGGATTAAATTTAAGGAATTATGATTCAAGCTCAAAGCCCGTCTGTTCATGGCCAAGCAATGCAACATATAATACACCCTATCTACACCCTATTCCCTTTTCACTTTTCCAAAACACGGTTTAGTTCTAAAAATATCTACCTACTAATCAATGCTATTAATACGTATTGAATACCCAAAATACTAAAATCTACATGTACACCTACTGACAGTCCTTAGACGTTCTTGTTAATTTGATTGTATGTCACAAACAAGCTTCTTTAACACAGGTCCGATCATAACATGTATAAAAGGGCAAGGCATCGACTCGACTGGCGAGTGCAAACCGTGCCGCGCCAGTGACGGCCGCGTACTAGATGCGCGCGGGCGCTGCGTGTGCGACGCGGCACGCGGGTACGTGCCGCGTGGAGACACCTGCGAGCCGCGCGGCTGCCGCGCCGACGCGCAGTGCGATGACCGCGAGCGCTGCATCAACGGCACATGCGTGGACGCGTGCCGCGCCGAGCCCTGCGGCACGTCGGCTACCTGCGATGCCGTCGGCCACCGCTCACACTGCACCTGCATCGCCGGCTACACCGGCAACCCGCGCGTGCACTGCAACACAACCAACCCACCTGTGTACCGAACCGATTTCCCTCTACCTGATATGCAGGTAAAAATCATATACCTTCACTGATTGTTATCTTCCATTCTTCCTTATGTGCTTTTGTGTTTGGAATGTAAATATTTTCATAAAGTTTTCATTTATAATTTTTTGTGTACTCTTCGTACACTTTAAGTAAGTTGATTTTGTTGTTGAGTTTGGAGAGAAAATATCACCTACTTTGTACCTACCTACTACAGAAGTTTATTCCTCCTTATTTTCGAACAATACTCGTTCGATTTCCTTTATTTTGTGAATCAATAAACAAATTATATCTTATAATTATTTACTTTAGGTCCACTGCCTTGCTGACGGCGTTCGGGTTAGTCTAAAAATCAAGGACTTCAACGGTGTGCTGTATGTGAAGAGTTACAGTAAGGACGAGCGCTGCCGACTAGCCGTGGACACACCTAAGGAGGAGGAGACGATTGTCGATTTTACGGTGCACTTCGGCGAATGTGGCTTAGTGCACGTGAACGTAAGTTTATTGTTATTTATTGACTCTCATGCACATTTAACAATTTAATGGTCGTCGGTATTTGTAGTTAAACCCAGTTCGGGCACCACAAATATATAGTTGCTTAGTTGGTTCACAGTTGAGTCTAAAGGTCCACATTTACATAAATTGAATTTCTCATAAGGTTTAACAATTGGTAACAATTTAACGGTGAACGTTATAGAAACTTGTGTTTAGAAGACGCAAACTTCTTAACTAGTCGGCATAAAATGAATATATCTGAGCAACCAAAAAAAATTATGTTTACAGGGTCTGGCAAGCTTCGTCCTTGTAATGCAGAAACATCCCAAACTGGTTACTTCGAACGCTAAAGCGTTCCACATCAAATGTATATACCAAACGGGCGAGCAAAACGTGACACTGGCGTTCAACGTGTCCATGCTGACCACAGCCGGCACCATCGCCAACACCGGCCCGCCACCAACCTGCTCTATGAGAATCGTCTCTCGCTCCGGCAGCCAAGTCAGCTCCGCTGAGATAGGAGAGAACCTAGTCTTACAAGTCGATGTACAACCTTCAAGTAAGAAACGTTCTTACGTTTATATAACCTTGTTTTACCAATTTATAAATTACTCATATTTAGAAATTAGTAAAATATAAAGATATGTAAATAGAATAATCCCACAAAAAAAAACCATGGAATATATTCAACGTTATTTAAATTTTTCCATAGATATTTACGGCGGATTTGCTCGAAGCTGTATAGCAAAGACGAGCGAAGTAGCCACAAATGTGGAGAATGAATACCCGGTGACGGACGCCGACGGATGTGCAACGGATCCATCAATCTTCGGCGAATGGGAGCGAAGTGAAGACGGCAGTGTACTGCGAGTCGCCTTTAACGCTTTCAAGTTCCCCAGCAGCGATAACATACGATTCCAGTGTAACATTCGCGTCTGCTTCGGCAAATGTCAACCGGTAAGAAACGCAAGCAAAATTTTTGCAACTTTCGAAAATATATATACTGTTGTACTTTATTTGACAACATTTACCCCTTATTTGCAGGTGAACTGTCGCGGTGCTGACGCCTTTGGCAAGCGACGAAAACGAGAAGCGATCGACAGTAGGACGTCGTCTTCGCCTGCAGGCCAGTTCCGCGAGGAAGTGACCGTCGAGTCCAACCAAATCCTAACACTGCAGCGTCGCGACCCCTCGCAAGTGGCGCGGCAGCGTGACGCCGGCGGCGCGGCTGGCGCGGGCGCGGGAGCGGGCGCGGGCGAGGTGTGCGTGTCGGCGGCGGGGCTGGCCGTGGCGCTGGCGCTGACCGCGCTGCTGGCGCTGGTGGCGGTGGCGGCGGCGGTGGCGTGCTGGCTGGTAGCGTGGCGCCGCGCGCGTCCGCCTCCCGCTCCGCTGCCGCACCCGGCCGACTTCCCCAACCCGCTGTTCCAGCGCTAAGTCGCTGTGCTAGTCGCGGCCGCGCTCCTCCGCCGGCACCGGGCGGTGTCGGTCTTCCTCTCTCCCTATCTCTGTGCTGCCGCCGGAGGACCGCCGGCCGGGGGCGCGCCGGGCGCCAGCTTGCGCTCGCCGCGCCCCACCTTATACTTTATTTTATATTATTTTTTACGTTTTACTTTTACTAATGAGACATCCGTCGCTCTTCGAATTTTGTGATATTCATATAAATATTCGAAATCACCATAATTTTATGTAAAATAAATATCGATTATATCTAATTTTAAGAATAAATAATTAATAATATGTTTGTAGTTTCATTGCTATAATAAATAGTAGGTACTACATTCTACATAAATAAATGTTCACATTCAGACCAAGGTCCCAGACCCAGTTGGTTTTCGCTACCTCGTAGGTAACGAAAACCGACTAATTTCTGCATGTCCACTTATGTGGAATAGGTACAAGTGGATGAATAAAATTAATTTATTCATTTAACTTTTCTCGATAACAGAGGGCCCAGACAGAGGGATGCTTTTGAAGTAAAGTACCGTCACTTAAAATTTTGCTGTAACTATAACACACGTTCCGCACATAATACACGTTCCGCACATAATATTTAGTACCTGGGTGACTGAACTTTGCACGTTTTTATTTACGACGTTTTTTAAAAATGAAATCAGCTAGATCGATTTCTCACTCCCGAAACCCCCTTCTTTTTTTTAAAGATGGGAAATCATCAAATGACTCCTCCTGCTTTGGGTGAATCAGAAGGGAGTGTCAGACTCTTATTACTGACTAAAATCCATCCGTGTTCCTCCTAGTGCCCTTTGCGTTCCAGGGTACGGTGCCTCTTTCGAACGAAGTCCGCAGCCCCAGCAGGGACTGGCCCTAGTGGGCCCCATCTTTTACGCTGACAGCTCTTTGAGGCGCGCGTGGAACACAGCGCGCGTCGACCCGGGCCTGGTTCTGATCAGACGGCGAGCCACCCAATGCTCGCCGTTGCAGTCTCGCCCGGGGCATCTTCTTTCTCTCTCTCACATGTTCGGCTTCCTCCTTTGCTATCATTACTGCTTCGCAGAAGGAGGTGACCGCTTCCCATGTCTCCTCGCTCCGGACCATGGCTTGAACCAGGGCCGGACGCGAGAGATCGCCGCCGCCTCGACGATCCCGAAACCCTCTGCATAATAAATTTCATGAAAATCATTGAAAATGTGACGCCCAACATAAACTAAAACCATAAAGGTACAGGAATTTTTAAATTACCTACGAGTAAGTCTCGTTCAGCTAGTTACGATGGCGACTCACTTCATTGATACGAGTGAGACTCTGATCGACCTATTGTGCACAGACTTTAGGCCTAGATACACGACAGTGGAGGCCTTCGGTACGATTACAGGTTATAGTCAGCGAATTCCACGTAAAGCCGGACAGATTTATATAATTAGTGACCAGATTTAGAGATATTTGTGGGAATAGTTTTTATGCAGATTTATTGATATTACACTGTATTTGTGAACTGGCCGATATTAATGATATAGTTGAGAGTTTTAATACCTGTATAATAGAATTGTTCGATGTCCATGCTCTAATTAGAACTTGCATAATTAGGGAAGTAACGTATCCTTGGATTACGGACAATAATATTAATAAGCTTATGATGCGGTTACGAGATTACGCACTAACTAAATGCAGGAGGACTAAAGATGATAAAAAAGATAAACAGTTAAAATCCTTAGTGCAAAGTTCCTTGTTTAACGAAAAAACTTCGTACTTTAGGAACAATATAAACAGTAAGATAAATCATTCAAAATTACTTTAAAAGAACATCAAATCCACTAACGCCCCTACAAAGCAAGGACTTGACTTGCCCTCATACTTTGGGAACCCAGACTTGATTAATAACACTTTTTTGAAAGTCCCTGGTAACCCGGTAGCTATCGGTAGAGTCCCACAAATACAGTGAAGCTATTTTTACACTCGCTCCAGTCTAAGGCTCCAGTGGACCAAAATGACATATTCCGCATTATTTCTGATATAAAATCTAATGCAGAAGGGTGGACAGCATAACCTTAGAAATAATTACGCTAACTTTGCCGCATACTTTGGCAATTATTACTTACTTTATAAATTAGGTTTATCTCTCTCTATTATGGTTCAAAGGTTCAAATTTCCACAGTGAGACCCCTACCTAAGAATTCAAATCCTGTAGAAGTAAAGGACTTGCGGCCTATCAGTATTCTATCTTATCTATCAAAGGTAGTGGAGAGGGTAGTGTGCCGTCAACTAAACTCGTTTGTTGGAAGAAAACGAAATATTACCTGATCTACAATCCGATTTCAGGAAACAGCGAAGTACTTCTACGGCGTTGCTTGATGTTACTGACAACATTCTGGCTGCCCCAGATAAGAGTATGTGTTCACTAATGGTGGTACTGGATTTTTAGTACCGAAAGGCTTATACAGAGAATCCAAAATGCTTGTGCTCGTTTCTGTTATTCGGTTCCCCCTAGAAGTCACGTCACCCCCTTTATCACACATATATACAAGTAGGTATTTATTATTACTTTGAATAAAGACTATTTTTTTATATACATTCAGTCAAAAAAGTATCGGGAATGGATGATTTGTTTATGGTTCCAAATTCAAATTTTTGTTTTTTTGTAGTTGTTAGATTGGCACAACTGTTTTCCATTTTGGCGCGGAGTTTGAGTTGCATCTGTTATTTATATTAAATACAGTACTGGTTTTAGTAATATCATATAAAGTGTGTATTGCGAATTTCATAATGGACAAAAATATCGAACAAAGAGTTTGTCTTAAATTTTGCATCGCCAATGGAATTTCGTGTTCGGAGTCACTGAAAATGTTACAGAAGGCTTACGGTGAATCGACTTTATCTTTAAAAACTCGTGCTTATGAGTGGTTCAAAGCGTTCAAAAGCGGTCGAGATGTGATGGAAGATTTGCCTCGCTCTGGTAGGCCGTCAACGTCTGCAACTGAAGTTAACATCGCAAAAGTGAAGGAAATAGTGACTGAAAATCCCCATAGCCGCCGAACTTTCTGTATCTCACGAGTCGATCCGTACCATTTTAACTAATCATTTGGGTATGAAACATGTTGCTGCTCGGCTAGTCCCAAAAGATCTGAATTTTCTCCAAAAACTCAATAGCATGAAAGTCGGTGTTTTTGGTTATTTTTTTGTTTTTTGACACCGACTTGCGAAATTAAAGTTCTTTTCTTTCTTCCGAAGTTATTTTGTACCTTGTTGTGTTTTGTTTTTGGAAGTCGGTTGTATTTTTTGTAATAAAGTTTTTTATTTTTCACTTTTTAGTGGTACCTAGGTACCTGCGTACCCATTAACAGCGTACCAGCGCAATGTTATGTTAAGAACTGCTGTTAACACTAAAAAAACATCCGATTTCAGCAATCCCGATCCCTTTGCTATCATTTATTGAAGAGTTCCGTTGCCTATCTCCGAAGTTCTTCGTCAGATCTTCACCAAATTGAAACGAGACCAGTCCAGGAAAATATTCTTTCAAACAAAAGAAGAATCATCCAAATCGGCTGACAATTGGCGAAAGTATCGCTGAACATTTTTCATGGGATCTTATCATCAGATCCTAATTTATACCTTTCATCATCAGCTCAGCAACATGACCAGGACTTTCATTACCAGGCACAAATATCTGAATTGCGTTAGAAATTTCTTGAAAAACATTGTATGTGCCTATAAAATTTGAGGGTTGCCCTCGATTTTCGTGGGATCCCATCATCAGATTCTGACATGGTGACAATGGGACCAATCGAAAAGTATACCCTTTCAAATGAAACAAGTTATGAGGCAACAAACATAAAAAAAAAAAAAAATACAACCTAATTGAGAACCTCCTCCTTTTTTTGAAGTCGGTTAAAAAGAAATGTAGACACCGTTTGTAAAATGTATAGATACTTACAAACAAAACAATAAGCTTTAATAAAACATAACATTCATTAATATTACTAAAATAAATATGACACTAACACATACTAAATAATATTACAAGATAAATACATACTTTTATGCAACTATGACGGTAAAGAAAGGTAGTGTTCCTTCACTCTTCTTTTAAAAACTGAAAGAGTTTTGCAGTCTCTAATGTCAGGCGGCAGTGCATTCCACATCCTAACCGCATGGGTAGTAAAGGAATAGGAGTAAAACTCAGTAACGACGTGGGAAGATTTCTAAGATGCGACCTGCAAGGTGCATCTGAAGGACGGGAATAGGAGAAGTATTCACGCAGGTAGGAAGGCGTTTTAGGGTTGTGAAGAATGTTAAATAAATAAAATAAATAAAAATAAAAAAGCCTTTTATTTCTTGCGTGATTACATTATGGATACATTCTTAATATTATTATAGTTGATACAATCAGTATCTTATATTATTGTTGTTGTTTATAAATTATAATTTTTAATACATATTATTAGTTTAGGTATATTACTTCATACTATTACTTATTGTTTCCGTAGATTGTAAGTTATTAATCTTTATTATATTATAATTAATTTAAATTTCTTAATATACATGTACATATATTAAAGAATATATTAAAAATATGTATATATAATTTTAATATATTATTCTCTGATATATTAAAATTTAGTGTTTATGTTTGAGCTGCGGAAAGTACATGTGACGGACGTATCGATAGACAGTTGCGTTTTCGAAATGGTTTGTGCGACGGTACACTTAAATAACAGATTTTTGTTTTTGTGTTCAGTGATTTATATTCCACCCGGTAGTTCGGAGAATGACTAAGTATATGATTTTGTTTAGTATTATAGAAAAAATGTGCTCTAGATATAAGGAAATCGTTGTAATAGGTGATTTTAATTTACATTCGTGTCCTTTGAATGTAACTAATTATTATGAATGTTTCATGTCATTTTGCGAATTCACTCAAAGTAATAATGTATCCAACTGTTTAAATAGGCAGCTGGATTTGGTTTTAACTTCAGGTTTTAGCGAAGAGGTGTCGGTACTAGCGGCGGACGAGCCGCTCGTGCCGGTTGACGTGCATCACCCGCCGCTCGCGGTCCGCGTGCCGCCCGTGAGCACGGCTGTGCCCGCCGTCGCCGCCGCCGCCCCCGCTGCCTCCCCCGCTCTCGCGCCCACAGGTGCACCTAATACGAGACCGCAGTGGAACTTTTACAAAGCAGATTATCAATTGTTGTACTCAAAGTTAGTGTTGATTGATTGGAGAAGTATGTATGAAATGAAAGATTTAGAAGCAATATTGGATTTATTTTATGGGGTGCATGGGGTCTGTTACCATCTTAAGACCCAAGCCAACCTCACCTGCTAGCGGTGCACCCTGCTGTCCAACGGACGAGGCTCTGGCGAACCTGGTTTCCCTCTCGTAGGGTTGTGGGGGTCAGACGGCTGGTCGCCCCACGTAAAACCAACTTCAGCCAAATAAAATGGACAAGAAGTTGATAACGGGTACTCGGGCTAGGGCGTCGCCGCATAACGACGCGCAGGCACATCGCCCTAAACCTGCGATAAGTGGGCTAGGGCTACCGTGTCGAGTACGGGCACGGCTAAAGAGGATAGTACCCAAGAAGAAGTTCCGCTTTGCCACCTGGAACATTGGCTCCCTAACCGGACGTTGCCGAGAACTCGCGGACGTACTTGCGAAGCGTCGGGTCCAGTGCGCCTTCCTTCAGGAGACGCGCTGGAAGGGAAATAAGTCACGTGACATCGGGCAGGGGTACCGGCTAGTGTACACCGGATCACCAACGGGCAGGGGCGGAATGGCCGTGGTGCTGTCTAAGGACCTCCAGGATGGACTCCTTGAAGTAGACCGATGCAGCGACCGGTTGATGCGAGTTAGGGTGCTGATCGAAGGGTCGGTAACGAACCTAATCAGCGCCTATGCTCCTCAAACTGGTTGCTGTGAGTCTGAAAAGGAGGCCTTCTGGGATGAGTTCGAGGACGTATTACGCGCTATCCCGAATTCCGAAGGTGTTTTGGTTGGGGGGGATCTCAACGGTCACGTAGGTCAGTTTGCTGGAGAGTACGGACGTGTTCACGGTGGTTTTGGATATGGCCAGCTAAATGCAGAGGGAGTCAGTATACTCAGCACCTGCGCTTTGTCTGACCTAGCCATCGCGAACACGTTCTTTCAGAAGAAGCCCCAGCATCTTATTACGTACCGTAGTGGTGCCTACTCAACCCAAACAGATTACCTGCTGGTGAGACGGTGCCACATTGGCAGGGTTACCAACTGCAAAGTCATCCCAGGTGAAAGCCTAACGGCTCAACACCGCCTCCTTGTCCTGGACTTTGCGGTTGTACCGAAAAAGAAAGTGACCGAAAAACGCAAACCCCGCACAAAGTGGTGGTTGCTTGATGGTCCTAGGCAGTCGGACTTCATCGCGGAGCTCGAGCATCTCGAGATCAGTGCTCCGCATGAGTCCGCTCAAGAGATCTGGAGTAGGATCCATTCAGCAATCACCGATGCGGGTAAGCGCGTCCTTGGCACTTCTCGTGGTGGCCGCACCATAGAAAAGGAGACGTGGTGGTGGGATGACGGGGTGCAGGAGGCAACTCGGAAGAAGAAGGTTTTATTTAAACAGTGGCAAGGGTCCAACTCTCCGGATGACAGAGAGGCATATGGAGCGGCTAAGCGTGCTTGCAAAAAAGCTGTAGCCAGAGCCCGCAGCAAAAGTCTGGCGCCCTTGTACGACAAGCTGGAAACTGCGGAGGGGCAAAAGCTTATTTTTAAGCTGGCGCGTGCCCGGGAGAAAGCTGCACGGGACATTAGCAAATGTCTCTGTGTAAGGGACGCCCAGGGTAAGCTGCTCTACGATGCCCCCTCTGTTAAGGAGAGATGGTGTACATACTTCGCGGAGCTGTCTAACAAACAGCATCCCCATAACCTTCCTCCCGAACCGCCTCCTAACCTTGGACTTATTTCCCCTATTTCCCCCGACGAAACCCGCATTGCTCTTCGCCACATGAAGAACCGGAAAGCGGTCGGGCCTGACAATGTGCCAATTGAGGTGTGGAAGGCGATGGGCCCACATGGCGTGGACCTTCTGACGGATCTTTTTAACCGCATCCTGATCACCAAGGAAATGCCGAACCAGTGGCGATTTAGCCTGATTATCCCTGTATACAAAGGCAAAGGTAGCGTACAGGATTGTAGTAGCTACCCCGGTATCAAGATCATGTGCCACACCATGAAGCTCTTCGAGCGCATCATTGACACACGGCTCCGTAGCGAGTGTACTGTCTCTGAGTGTCAATATGGCTTCCGGGCGGGTAACAGCACCATGGACGCAGTATTCGCCTTACGGAATCTGGCTGAGGCTTACAGAGAGAGAAGGAGAGCTTTGCATATGGCCTTTTTAGACCTGCAGAAGGCCTTCGACTGTATACCTCGGCAGTCCATCTGGTGGGCACTGCGCTTCAAAGGCGTTCCCGAGGCCTATATTGACATTATCAGAGACATGTACCGCGATTCCGTGTCCTCTGTCCAGACCGCTGTTGGCGAATCGAATGGCTTCCCAATATCTGTTGGCGTTCACCAAGGCTCGGCTCTTAGCCCGTTCTTGTTTAACGTAGTGCTCGATGTAGTTACGGCAAACATCCAAGATAAGCCCCCATGGCTAATGATGTATGCCGATGACATCGCCCTCGTTAATCAGAACAAAGCCCATCTTGAGCGCAAAGTCAACATTTGGAAGGACACGCTTGAAAACGGTGGTCTGAGACTAAATGTGGCGAAGACTGAGTACATGTCCTGTGGCGGCACGGATTCAAATAGGTTCATCCGAATAGGTTCGGACCTGATCAGAAAGTCCGATACGTTCAGGTACCTTGGATCCGTGCTGCACGAGTCTGGCAACGTGGACGACGATGTCCAAGCACGTATAGGCGCGGTTTGGGCGAAGTGGCGCGAGGTAACGGGCGTTGTATGCGACCGCAAAATGCCTCCTAAGCTCAAGGGGCCGATATATAAATGCATCATACGGCCTGTCCTACTGTACGGCGGTGAATGTTGGCCAGCACTAAGCAGACACACCCAGGAGCTTCGCGTCACGGAGATGAAGATGCTGAGGTGGATGAGTGGCGTAACGCGATCCGATCGCATACGCAACTCTTTCATCAGAGGTAGTCTTGGTGTCCGTGACGTGGGGGAAAAACTGCAAGAGTGTCGTCTGCGATGGTATGGCCACATCATGCGCCGCCCTATGGAGTACGTTGGTCGGGGATGCATGAATATGGCTGTTCTTGGGGCTAGGTCCCGTGGTCGCCCTCGCAAGCGCTGGTTGGACGTCGTTAAGTCCGACATGAGAGCCAATGGCCTAACTGAGAAGGATGTTCAAGATCGGGCAAAGTGGAGGAAGCTAAGTAGGAAGGCGGACCCTGGCAATAGCCGGGATTAACGCCAGGTAGAAGAGAAGAGATTGGATTTATTTTATAGTACTCTTAATAACATCTTGGATGAATGTGTTCCCAGGAAAAAACTTAGTACGAAATCGCGGTACATTTATCCGGAATGGTATACGAGCGAAATAATAATAGGTTTAAAAACAAAAGCTAGACTTCACAAGATATTTAAAACAACTAAATTAAGTAGGGATTATGACGTATATTCAAAATGCAGAGCGCTTATTAAAAAATCCATAGAAATAGCTCACAAACTGCATCAACGCAAAATCCAGTGTCAGTTTGCTAAAGATCCTAAGTCAGTCTAAGAAGACTATTATAAAAGATGGTAAACGTTTATCCGATGACGAATGTGCTAAACAGTTCGCGAAGTTTTTCGAATCAGTGTACAGTGATCAACCGCCGCGGTTGAACGCTCAAGAGGCGGTGGCGGCGGCGGCGGGAAGCAGTGCGCGGGTACAACTGGATGCACTGTGTCTGAATGACGTCAGAGGTGCACTTGAGCGCCTGAAACCGAAGCGTTCAGCGGGCCCAGACGGTATACCGGCATTTCTTTTTAGAGATTGTGGTAGGGTGCTTGCAGAACCGCTGCTTTATATTTTTAATTTGTGTCTTCTTTCGGCGACCTTCTCCACCCAATGGAAGGACACGCGGGTCATTCCTGTACCCAAAGGTAATCGCGGGATCGGACATAGCTGGTTTTAGACCGGTGGCCGTGCTGTCGACGCCGGCCAAGGTTTTTGAGTCTACTATTCAGCGCTGCATGCAGCAGCAGGTGCGCGGACAATTTTCGGACGCGCAGCATGGGTTCCGGCCGGCGCGCAGCACTGGTGGTGCCGGCGGTAGATGCTGGTGTGCAAGTTGATGCTGCTTATTTTGATTTTAAAAAAGCTTTCGATACTGTCGACAATGATATCTTATTAGCGAAGCTCGCAAGAATCGGCTGCACACCACATCTATTGCACTTCTTCGCCAGCTATATGCAGGATAGACAGCAGTACATGGACTATAATGGGACCGAATCTGACCCATATTACACTTGGTCTGGTGTGAGTCAAGGTAGCAACTTGGGGCCACTCGAATTCATCATAATGGTAAATGATCTACCTGATGTCGTCAGACACGGATCTTGTTTATTATTTGCAGCTGACCTCAAGTTGCTGCTAGAGGTTAAGAGTGAGGCTGATTGTAAGCGCTTGCAGGAGGACATAGATAGGATAGTGGAATGGAGTCACGAGAACAAGCTCTATTTCAATGTATCGAAGTGCTCGGTGATGAGTTTCACACGCGCACGGGCACCTCTACTTCATGAGTATGTGATGGATGCGCAGCCTATGCAAAGAGTCACACAAGTACGGGATTTAGGGGTTTCCTTAAGTTCTGAGCTACAGTTTCGCGAACACATAACGGAGATCTGCAAAAGGGCGTTCAGAAACTTGGACTTTGTGCTGAGGCAGACGCAACACTTCACTAACATTGCAACAGTCAGGGTCCTGTATGACGCACTAGTCAGGAGTCATCTGGAACATAGTGCGATCATATGGGCCCCACATGAGGCTAAGTATTCTGCTATGTTGGAGCGCGTTCAGAACAAGTTTACGCGCTACTTGTATAAAAAACTTTATGGGGTATATCCATTTTACCCGTTAATGTTAATGTTTACTCTGTTTGTACTAGGTATGGTCGGGTACAACCAATTGAGGGTGCGGCGGGAATTCGCACTTGTTACTTACTTGGTCAAAATACTCCGTGGCATTGACCATAATCCAGGAGTGCTACAGCGCTTGAACTTGTGTGTACCGGACCGCTACGTATGGAGGCGGCGGCGCCCGCCACTGCTGGCCGTGCCGCTCGCTAGAACCAACCTACTGGCCAAGGCTCCTCTAACCCGAGCTATCCGGGTCATTAATAGACTCCATGTCGAAGTAGACATTTACATATGCCCTTTTAGTGAATTCGCAAAGAGACTATTGTTTATTTTGTGTTTTACTGTAGATTAGAGTAATAACAATTTATTGTATAGCATAACTGTGTGCAAAATGTATTAGGTATTAAGTTAAAATAGATTTAAGTATAAGTTACTAGTACGTAGACTATCGCATTAGGTTAAAAAACCTGTAATGATAGCTCTATAAGATGAAATAAATAAATAAATATTTTCAGTATTTTCTTAATATTCTAATAACTATGTTGGCAATTTGGCATGCAAGAACCCCTTCTTATGTGAGGGTGAAGGCCTCCTCCCGATTATTCCACTTGTCCCTATTTTTAGCTTGTGTTTTCCAGTGTTTTCCTGCTATTTTTATTATGTCATTTTCCCAGCGAGTAGTTGGTCTTCCTCTTTTTCTAATGCCTGTAGGGCCCTGCCATGACGTCAGTCTGGTAGTCCAGCGGTCGTCTTCCATCCTGGCCCAGCGCCATTTTAATCTTTGTGAGAATTGGAGTGCATCTATAATTTTAGTCTTTTTTCGTATAGTGCTATGTGGGATTTTTGTATTTTCCTCACATTTGCGATGCTTCTCTCCATGCTTCGTTGACAGGACCTAATCAAGTTTTTCACTCTCAGCATGCATAGGTGATGGAGGGAAGCAAAAAGGTGTCCATGACTTTTTTCTTTAAATTAATAGGCATACCTAGTTCCTTTTAATATTTCCTTCAAGCTCCAGATTTTTTTCCATGCACCTGAAATTCTTCTTTTCACTTCTAATTCATTGTTTTGGTTGTCAAAAGAAACTTGTTTTCCTAAGTATGTGTAGCTTTCCACATATTCTAATAAGTTTTGGTCAAGATACAAAGGATATTTTATGCTATTAGTCATAATTTTGGTTTTATTTAAGTTCATTTGCAAGCCTACTTCAACGCTCACAGATTTTAGGGAAAGTATCATTGACTCTATCTCTCTTGCATTTTCAGATAGAAGAATAATATCGTCAGCGAACCTCAAGTGGCTGATGAATTTACCATTGATGTTTAGTCCTGTTCTGCTCCAATTGACTTTGCTGATGGCCATCTCTAGCACCGCTATAAAGATTCTCGGTGACAGAGGGTCCCACTGCCTCTACCTCTTTTTATGTTTATTGGCGGTCCTATCGACTCAAGCTTCACTCTGAAGAATGTTAAATAGCAGACACAATTTCCGAGAGTTCCTGCGAAGTCGAAAACGATCATGTTTCTGGATACTTTGCGAAATCCAGAAACATGATCGTATTTTTTAAGGTTGAACACAAAACGAATACAAATATTTTGCAAACGCTGTTCAAGTTTATTTATAAGCTCCTCGGTGGCATCCAAATAACAGGTATCAGCGTAGTCTATGATAGGCTGGATGAGAGTTTGGGCAAGGGAAATTTTGGTTAGGGCAAATAGCTCTGGAGGCATTTCAGCGAGTGAAATGTGTAGTGCACCTTCCGACTGACTTCAGTGATATGTTTAGTCCACGATAAATAGGAGTCCATGATAACCCCCAAGTTCTTAGCCGACTTTGCATATTCAATCTGAACTCCATTCAACCAGAGCGGAGACAGCGTAGCAGTGTCCAGCCTGTTCCGCATGTACCTGCCACCTATAACCAAGGCCTGAGACTTCTTAGGGTTGATTTGCAGACCAAATTAAGGACCGCGACCACTCCCCAATCAACATCAGGTCACGGTTCACGGCGGTCACAGCGGCTTCCGCAACATGCCTCAGAAAATGATGGTAATGCTGCAGATCATCGGCATAGAGATGGAAGTTAGAGGAGATAATTTTAGTGACAGAATTAATAAAAATTGAAAACAGAAGAAGAGAGAGAACGCCACCTTTAGACACGCCCGCAGTAAGGGAGCACCAATCCGAAAAAGATTAATCAAGATGCACCCGCTGCGAGCAGCCTCGAAGATAGGAGTCGAACCATCTAATAAGGGAAGAAGAGAAATTGAAAGATTTAAGCTTCCCAAGAAGGATATCGAAGTCAACAGAGTTAAAGGCACTGCAGAAATCCAGAAGTACAAGTAATGTCAAAGATTTGTGGTCCCCCATCGTATGTCATCAGTAACCTTTAAAAGAGCTGTGACAGTCAGGCCGAAAGCCGGATGGGAAAGGACTAAGAAGATTATTGCTAGAAAGAAACAGAGAAAGTTGCTGATGGACAATCTGCTCAAGAACTTTAGAGAGAGAGATAAGGAAGGATGGCAATTGGTCTGAAATCGGTCATGGAGACCGGGTTAGAGATTTTAGGTAACGGAATAATATGGGCTTGCTTCCAAGCATCAGGAAATGTGCAAGAAAACAAGGAGAAGTTAAAAATGTAGGTCAAAACAGGAAGAATAGAAGAGATCATTCTTGTGCACAGATTATCATTGCCAACAGCGGAAAAGGAGATAGCAAAAATAGACTTTTTGACATCATCATCACTCACAGGACTAACATCGAAAGAGGAACACTGCGGCAATGGCAAACAGGTTATTTAGAGTTGCTGATTTGACGCGTGGATCCAAAGTTACAGGATTTTATGTTTTAATTATCAATATATAGTTTTCAGACTTTTCCCCTATATTTGTAGTAAATATATGACGGTACTCAACGGGAAATACCCTAAACATTTACAGCCCTTACAGATTTGGCTGATGCAATTATTGCAATAAACAGGGATTTTACTGCAGTTTGTGAGTGGAGTAAGGCAAATGGGCTTCAGGTTAATGCGTCGAAGTTCATTGTTGTTGGCAGCTCTAGGATAATTTCAAAAGTAAATTGGTCACAACTTCCCCAGGTTCAATTTAACGGAACTACTATTCCAATAAGTGAGAAGGTTAAGAACCCATATATGGATCCGTATATGGTTTTAATTTCAACTCGATACCTGCACGCTTTCGCAAGATAAATGGTCTTGACAGAGAGACGGATGGACAACAAACAAAGTGATCCTATAAGGGTTCCGTTTTTTCCTTTTGAGGTACGGAACCCTAAAAAGGAAAAAAAAAATATTATGAAATCAGTTGAGACTTGTTTAACTTGTTCAAAAGAAAATTATCGAGAATTAGTGGGGAATCGGTAGAATTTTTGTCCACAAATTATCGGGGAATGTGGCTTGGATTTGCGGGGAAATTGATAAATTGGAGTTGGAAACGCTTGTCCGCGGTGGCGGGATTCGCCGTACGTTTGTATCAATTGTATAGCCGCGAGCGATGCGTGCGACCGCGGGACCTCCCGTGGCCACCGCCTGCATTTCAAGAAAACGCCTGTACAAGCGCTTTTCCGTAAACACTCTCATACGACGCCATATGTTTCGATTAAGTGCGAATCGCCACGCCGCTTGTGACGCTCGACGCCCCGCGTCTCCGTAAAGTCTCTCACTCTCACACTCTTACACACTGACCTCTGAAACGGTGGTATCTGTGTAGTTTTAAGATTTTCACGTAGGTACTTTTTCCCCACGATTACTTCCGGTAACTCTTCAAAATCTTTATTTTCTCTGTATTTCATTTTACGTTCGTCACTGTAGCTCATATTTTATTACGCCTTAATTCAATGCCGATAAACATCATATTATGTAAGATTACCGAAAGCCATCTTAACTCATGTTGTAACTAAAATTACTCAAAGAGCAAAAAAAAGCGTTTCAGAACACGTGCACTACTGGGGTTCCGTAGATTTGTTAAATATCCATAACAATACTTTTTGAAAAGAAAAATATTAGGCCAAACCTATCACTCACAGGATTTAGTTTCACTGCTATGATGATTAATCTACGTACCTAATGGAATACGTATTTGATAAATGTTACTAAAATAGTAAGATTTGTGAAGAATTAAACGATTTCGGCGGAAAAATAAAGAAGTTATTATTAGTTATTGCTACTATTACTTGTCATGTTCGTCACAAACGCATGACGCAAATTAACGTCTCACGCAATTAGTGCTGTCTCTGTTTATAAATCATAGATTTTAAACACTCGTAGATCGATTATTTTTCTTTTGCCTACAGATTTTCTCTAGGTTTCGAAAAGTATAATGAAAAAACTCAGTCAAACAAACAGCGTATGGAGTAGGTTATCGTAATCCCTACTTTTATTTGACGCCATTTATTTGTCCGCCCCTACTTTTATTTGACATCTTGGCAAAAACGTCTTGTATCACAATCAGCCGTTATCGCAATATTTATTTCGTTTTTAACCGACGAAACGTTTGCTTAACAGTTTTTAATGCTTCCGATGTCTATTAGAACCCATTCGTCCAGCTGTTGGTTGCTGTTTCAGCGCAAGAGCAACTGGAAGAAGATTTTAGAAATTAAAGTTGAGACACTTGACCTACCATAGGACGGGTTGGAATTGACTCTGTCCGCCAAATCACGCCAAAAAGGACTGGATTTGATAGATCTAAATACTTACACTTAGATCTATCAAATCATGTCCGATAAGTTTTGTAGGTATCTGTTTCTCACCCTTCAAAGCTGCCACTCACTCACAACTCTATAGCTGCCAGATTAGGCACAATTATTTTCAGTTGATTTGATTCACACGAATTTTTTTGAGCACAACTGTACTTGTCGTTTAATTAGCGGACTTAATCTAAATATAATAAAGTCGTCAAATATAATCGTGTTGAATAAATAATTTCGAGGTATAACGTAAAATCCGAGTAAAACGTTTATTTAGTAGATATGAATTAGTCGCACTGAAGACGTAAACAGATTATAAGTGTTAATGGGCAGGGAACGAATAATAAATTAGCAACGTAGAGAGGGCACGGCTGTTGGAGGAGCGACATCATTTAACGTTAACCGTGTTCACTGATCGGTGGGGCAAAATAATCAAATTATAAATAAAGTGCAAACGTAATGTCTAAAAGTTTCCAAACCTCACTCAACAAAAATTATGAACCCATTTGGTAAGTTTTATTTTGTTATTATTAATAAACTATTAACTAATAATATTACTTAGTAGGTAACGTCCTCATTGAAATATTTTGCATTAAACGAAAATATTACATAATAATGTGATAAAGAATATTATGTAATATTTTCGTGACCTAACTACTTATTAAATGAAATTAATTAATAACTAGATGACCCAGCGAGCTCCGTATCGCCATATTTTTTTTGTATATATTTTTTTAATATACTACTCTGTCAAGAAAGTACCGGGAAAAGATCAATAATACACAAAATGTCTGTTATTCATCCAAATTTATTTTATCACCTTCAAAGTATGCTCTTTTAGAAACGATACACTTGCGCCAACGAATAATCCATTCATCAAAACATTTTTTAAACGCTGCTTCCGGAATTGAGTTCAGTTCTCGCCGCGAATTCTCCTTTATGTCTTCTATCGATTGAAAACGGGTGCCACACACACAGCTTGTTGACTAGTTTGCATGTCGAACTCGTAAACCCACGTCTCGTCACCAGTAACAATGCGTTTCATGAATGTTGGGTCCGAACTGACTCGTTCTAGCATGTCCTCAGCGACTTTAATGCGATTGAGTTTTTGGAGAAAATTCAGATCTTTTGGGACTAGCCGAGCAGCAACATGTTTCATACCCAAATGATTAGTTAAAATGGTACGGATCGACTCGTGAGATACGGAAAGTTCGGCGGCTATCTCTCTCAGAGTTGAATGGGGATTTTCAGTCACTATTTCCTTCACTTTTGCGATGTTAACTTCAGTTGCAGACGTTGACGGCCTACCAGAGCGAGGCAAATCTTCCATCACATCTCGACCGCTTTTGAACGCTTTGAACACTCATAAGCACGAGTTTTTGATAAAGTCGATTCACCGTAAGCCTTCTGTAACATTTTCAGTGACTCCGAACACGAAATTCCATTGGCGATGCAAAATTTAAGACAAACTCTTTGTTCGATATTTTTGTCCATTATGAAATTCGCAATACACACTATATATGATATTACTAAAACCAGCACTGTATTTAATATAAATAACAGATGCAACTCAAACTCCGCGCCAAAATGGAAAACAGTTGTGCCAATCTAACAACTACAAAAAAACAAAAATTTGAATTTGGAACCATATACAAATCATCCATTCCCGATACTTTTTTGACTGAATGTACACCTTTTCCTGACAATATTTGGTGCAGTCGTTTGGAAGTTATGCGTGTATTAAATAGATTAAATAATCAAAAATGTAGACGAGTACTACACACAGTTCCGTTTTAAATGAAGATTTTTTATGCAAAAAAGACATAAATTTCACTTTAGGCTGGTTAGTTGGTTCAATAGAGGAAGAAGTAGTTGACGATCTCCCTAGGACCACGCCCGCCCGACACTGGAAGGAAGGTCTATAATCTGGCAATTTATACAAGACTTGCTACTTTAAACTCCGGAGCCGGTGTAGTAGGAACCGTTCCGTTTTATCTATGTAGGTACTAGTTGACACGCACAACTTCATTTTCGTTACTGCTCCGCTCCTATTGGTCTTAGTATGATGATATATAGCCTATAGCCTTCATCGATAAAGAGGCTATCTAACACTGAAAGAATATTTGAAATCGGACCAGTAGTTCCTGAGATTAGCGCGTTCAAGCAAATAGACAAACAAACTCTTCAGGTTTATATATAAGTAATATAGACATATAAAGTAGTATCTGAATAAAAATTGATCTACCAATGTGAATACTTATATTTTTTTGAATGGGCAAAAACTCTAAATGGCTCTGCCGAGGTACTAGGTGGTTTAGAGATTGTTTTTTTTTAAATTAAATTTAGGAAAATGTAACTAAACTGTTGTCTAATATTATTACTACCGGAACATTATTTATTTATTATTTTATTACAGACATACATTCAGCTATCATTACAGAACCCAAGGCAATAGTGGAGAAAAAAGCAAATAATAATTACAATAACAATAAATTTCAATTCACAGATAGTACATACAATTAAAAATTACTATTAATAAACCAAAAAGCAATACAATACATTATGTGGAACATGCCCTCTTGCACATCTTTCCTGGTCCGCATCTTCTGAAGCGGACCAGTAGAGATGCTTCTAATCTAGGCCACTCGAGACTTTAAAGAAGAAGTCGCGAATATTTATTCTGGGACATTGGTACCAACTACCAAGTTTTTTAGGTATCATCTGGGCTGGGCTAGGGCTATTGGGGCCATATCCGGACCTTTCAAATGGTAATTTTCACAAACTCAGTATGCATGATAAAAAATAAATCATGCTATATAACCAATTTTCAACTAAGTACACCGCGACCTGAAGATGCAAATGGGGAAGCAATAGATAATAGAGCAGCTCAAATCTTACGCCAAACGTACTAAAAAGCACCCAAACAGATTTGCTTGTAATTTGGTGCATACGACCGCCAACACATTCCATCGGATAAAAAGTAATGTCTTCCAAAAGTTTCGTGACCTCGAGCTAAAAATGCCCCTGAAGCAGGGCGGGCAAATTGAAGAATAAAATTCATCCTTGCAAAAAAATACATACGTGGTAATTTCATTATCTTGTTGCTTATTTTAATAGTAACCAACCTTCGTGGTTGAGTGCTTTAACGTTGTCCTTGTGACCCGGTGGTCGTGGGCTCGATTCCCACGGGAAAGCATACTTTGTAAAGTGGTTTTCCAGTTTGGCTTGGATATTGCAGGTTTGAATCACGTGATTGTCTTATAAAAAAGATTTTTCCGTGCTTCGGAAGGCACGTATAAGTCGGTGGTCCCGGCCGCCAAATGGCGGTCGTCTAATAAACCATGTCAGAGGCCCTTGAGGCGGTTTAGAAACTCTGACACTAGGGTGTTGGCCAGTGTGTTAGGACACACATGGGCCCTAATCTCAAAAGACACTGATGGTTGGCTAATAATAACGGGGGTGACTTGCTCTGGATTTCTCTGGTGGATAGAATTCGCAACGAAGTCATTAGTCAGAGGACTAAAGTCACCCTATCGGTGATTTAAAGAAGGTGGCTGGCAACGGATGAATGTGGACTGCTCAAGACCGGGATAGTTGGTATGATGATTTTGCTGATTTTCGATAGTCCTGCATTTCGCTGGGCGCCATTTTTTAAACTGCAATTTCGTTTTTTTTTGGGAAACATAGTACCAGTTTGATTTGCTATATCCCAATACCTTTTAAATCGTTTACAAGTTATAAGCCGAAGTCTGATATTAAAATGACCGACAATTTATGTTTTCCGAGCACCACGCAGTTAGTCTTAGGTCTTTAGAGGTTGAAAAAACTTTTCCAAAAAAAAAACACTACAAAGTATAAAATAACCTTAATTTCAAAATTAAGTATGTACTTCCATTTCAACGTTTGAGTTGATTTAACAATTTTAAGGCTTTCCTAAGTGGTTAATTCTTTGCGTGGATATTACTTTCACAATTAACACAAACATATCTAGAGTATTACAAACAACTGCATAATTTGTGCGTTACATAATGTAATTTATTTGGAGCCCATAATAAAATAAAAATAATAAATTAAAATTAATAGATTTATTAGTAAAATTCATAAGTCATTAAAAAAAAACCGGCCAAGTGCGAGTCGGACTCGCACACGAAGGGTTCCGTGCCATAAACCTTAATTTTTATTATTTGTTGTTATAGCGGCAATAGAAATACACAATCGGAGAAAATTTCAACTCTCTATCTATTACGATTCTTGAGATACAGCCCGCTGACAGATAGACGGACGGACGGACGGACATCACAGCGGAGGCTTAGTAATAGGGTTCCGTTGGATACCCTTTGGGTACGGAACCCTAAAAATCACACATGTTGATTTAATCCAAAAAAAACTGCTCTTCACAAGAGAGGGTCCACCAAAAAGTGAGATAATTATCGACTCATTGCGCTTATTACACATGCAAGTAAAATCCTGCTTCACATTATAAACGAACGTCTCAAATCGTATTTGTCCAAAGAGATTGCCCCTAAACAAGCTGGTTTCGTGAAAGGGAAGAGTACTCGAGAGCAAATCCTGATAGTGCGCCAAAAAGTCGAGAAAGCCTGGAAGTTCAACAAACCGATCTTCATATCTTTCGTTGACTTTTCGAAAGCATTCGATTCTGTGAAGTGGCCTTAACTCTGGAAAACTCTGCTGGAAATGTATACCCCAAAACACCTCATACATCTCTTAAGGAGCCTCGAGTTAGAACAGATGAGATAATGTCAAGTACCGGAAGGTACTTGACATTATCTCTCCTTTGCTGTTCAACATCTATACAGAGCTAATAATGAGAATCACCCTTGAAGACTGGACAGACGGTGTTGCGATTGGTGGTCTAAAGATGCGGTATGCGGACGACACCACCTTGTCCACAACCTTGTCCACCAGTCACATCGAAAGCCTGCTCAATAAAATGGAGACCGTCAGCATCGAGTTTGGACTCCAAATCAACCGAACAAAGACCAAAATGATGATTGTAGATCGTGTTAATAATAACTTACCGGAAGTTACTGAAATCGCGAACTGTGAAGTAGTGCAATCATACATATACTTACTTACTTACATAGCGTTGATCACCAAAATGGAGGATGTGCTGATGAGATTAAACGACGCATATATGGCTATATCAAGATCCGCCATGGATAAGATGAGAAAGATTTGAAAAAACAGCAACATCACCAAGGCCACTAAAACCCGGCTTGTGCGAGCGTTAGTATTCCCGATTTTTCTCTACGCTGCAGAAAGTGGACCCTGCGAGAAAGTGAGAAGAAGAGTATATACGTCTATCGTCTATAGCGCAATCTCGTATGCTCACCTTCGCGTGATGATAAGTCATCGATTGAGCGGCTGGTGGTACAGGGACGAGTTGAGGGTGTACGCGCCAGAGGCAGGTAAAATCGTCACTGGGTGGACTTCTCCATGAATTTTCCAGAAAGGCAGCGATGCACGACGAGTGGCGAAGGATTGTAAAGCAAGCCCGTACCCCTAGAGATACGACCATGACCACTCTGTCAAGAGTGTAATGCAAGAGAAGAAGAAGAAGGCGCGTAGGGTCCGCAGGTGCAGCAGGTGTTAAAACGCTGCCTGCCCCCGCGTCTGAGGCTGGCCGGCGGAGCCAGCAAGCCGAAGCTGAGGTAGTGAGCGTTAAAACCATCTGCGAAGTTCAGAGCATTGCAGCGCCGGAGCCGTGACAGAAACCATGCATTCTGCATGTTGCATGCTCGTTTACGGGCTGCATGCTTGCTTGCTTGCATGCTGCATGTTGCATGCCGCGTGCTTGTTGCATGCATGGTGTATGCTTGTTTCTATAGTTTTGCCTTTTATTCCCATCGCCATTTGCCACCATTGCCACTTCGTGGGTCCCGTCGACCGGGCCCGAATGAATAGTTTTGTTTGACTAGAATTTAACCCAATGTTGTAATTTTATAGGAGAGTATGCATTTTGTCAAAAACTGTCACTCGGTATAATGTTTTTCTTGGTAACAAGTTTTATATTAACTACTCAATATGAGGATAAAGAATATTTGATTTGTTATTCTATGATATGAATATCGAAACATAAAGTTTATTTAAAACAAAAATCTATGACTTTTTATTCAAAGTAAGTATTCTTTAAAACAACGTACAACCGATAAAAATACATTGGGAACAGAAATTCAATCATGGCAAATTACACTGCCAAGACATGCCTGCTGATACCTGCATACACGAATGTGTCTGATTTGGGGATCCTATAAATAATGGTGTAGTGGTTATTATGTTTTTCGCGCGTATCTTGTGCATTTTTGTTTGTTTGTAAATTTCTTTATTACCTCGTATCTTCCAATTGGCTGAATTAACTGCGACAGTTAAGGTGTCGTTAGATTCGTCTTAAAAACCCAAGTGTACTTGGACCGGTAATTTTATATGGCGGATTTTTGACGCAAAATTGTAATTAAATCGTTAATATTTTTGTAATTAAACCTAACCTATCGAATAGGGTATCAAAATGAAGAAAATAAATGGAGATTACAAAAATATATATAAGTCATAATATATGTTTAAATTTAATGAGGAAACAGTTTTCGTTCATAAAAGTGTGCGGGCCTCGGTCTTTTTTAGTGAATTGTTTAAGTTGACTAGTTTGCAGGCGGGTTTTTTGATTTGCCTAATTATTTCAACTTGTATACATAAAGGTACAAGTTCGTAGCCGACTCCAGGCTACGAACTTGTACCTTTACTCTACTGTCTAACTGAACATACTAGCTATTGTGGCCCTGCCTTGAGATAAACGCAAGCGCAGCGCGCCGACTCATGGCCGCCACGGCGCATGCGCGACCCTCCCCCCTCCTTGTGATATACTCCCACCACGCGACGTTACAGTCGCACTTTGTTTACCAATTGCCTTGCCGCGATTGACGAACCAGTCAGGGCAGTCGGTCCGCCAGCTCAGAGCCGACCTCGCTCGCTCTCGCCGTCTCGCGATCGGTCATTCATTATTCACAGTCGCGCGTCGCCAGCGACGCACGCGACGTTTGTCACCGCGTCATGACCCTGTGACGTGATAGTATGAGTAAAATCGAAAATTCGACGGAAGCCGCCGCGCCCAGCGTGGCGATCCACGTGGAGCAGTATGACGCCCAAGACCGGGAGAGCTCCAAGCTCCTCGACCTACACGCTCCGGCGCCGATGATAACGCCCTCTGGGCAAATGCGCAAAGTGAAGAGCTTCAGTGATACACACAGGATTCGTGATGTGTCGACAGCCTCGGGTGCAGCATCCGCGCGGTGTCTACGACCTTACGAACAAGTGGCCACATACCCTGAAGGATCTGACAGCGGCACCAACCACTATGGCGCCCCGTCAGTCCGATCACTTGCCTCGATCGGTATGGGATGCACGGATGGTCGCAAAATGGTTATAAGACGGGTACCAACATCGCCCACGGAATTGTTCCATCTAGTTCGTCCTCCTACGTGAGTACCTCTGCGAATGACATCCTCTGAGTTGCCATTATTCAATTGACTTCTATCAACCGCACACATCTCCCTATCCTCCGTGCATTACAATACATCACAGCTCGAAAATTTATAACCTAACTTAATATTATACAAAAGATACAAAGTAGTCTATACGTATACAAAGTATTAAGTACTAAAACTATGAAAGTGTATGCGTGCTAAATTGTGTTTTATTAATTTATGTAAACATTCATAAATATTTTAACTATAGCCTATATAAAGCTGAGATTACTCGTCATTGGTCACATGCCATGCTTCATTCGATAAAATATCTATAGAGTTTATTTTAGTAACCAGGCAAACAAACAATCAGCTGGTATGGTAAATTACTACAAATGACCCACTAACAAACATACGTCTGTATTAAACAAATGTTTTCAAAGTTTTTGGTATGTAACAAAATACTTAGTTGTATACTTATAACCAATATAACTAAACTATGTAGACGCCTGACATCAATCTTGAAGCTGGCGCCAATTTTTGAACAAAAGATAAATTATGATGACATTGGTTACTGCATGGAAAAACGTCAGACAGTTTAATGTGTCGATAATAAGTCTAAATGCATAACAGTTAATGAATATCTATGTAATTACAATCCATCAGTGGATATCGAGCTATCAGTGAAGATTAGGTGTGCCTAAATACTCCAAGCAACTGTTGTTAATTGTATATCAATGTTATCGTCATAATATTATTATGTAAATCGCACATGAAATACGGTACTTATATTTAAACCGATAACATAGCTAGTGTAGTCTTAGGTTTTGGTAGTGGACACTTTACCTCTTTAATAATCAAATAGGGTTTATTTGTGTATTTTGTACACATAGGTACAATAACTGGCAATATGCATGAGTAAAAACGTGTAATGTATGAAAACTATATCTCATTTATTGTATTGTTTATAATATCGGTAAGGTACATTTTCCTGGTCACTTGATAGCAATAGTAATTGGTTAACGAAAACTTGGCTACAGTAGAGTAGGTCTAAAACTCTACATTTTGCTCTGCTTTTCATTGTTATAAGTTAACAGCTAGAATTATAATGGGCCTTGTATCAATAAAATTATTATGTCGCTCGTTTGGCTTACCTAAAGGTAGACCTCAAACACAAATACATTAGGTACTCTATGTACATTATACTTGAATACCTACAACAAATTATATAGTAGGGAAGTAAGAAGTAAAAATGTAATTACCTGAATCGATGGTGATTCACGCTTTTTTCATGGAGTAAGATAGTTATGTTTGATAAAAGTTTTTTATATCGTACAACTCAATTTTTTCTTCGAAGTAACAGGTAATCGACAGGGCCAAATAAATTGATTCATGTACAGGTAGGTAATGTACAAAGATAAGCGTTCACCTTTTGGCTCTTAATCGACACTGTTAAAGTATTGCCGGCAATTCAAATAGTCGAAATCTTTCTATGCAGTAAATCCAAAAAAACACAAAGTGAGTCAAAAGTCAGTTAGGTTGATGAGGTGTCACGTCTCAACGAACTGGTAGCTTTACTGCTAACTGTGGAACAAAGGTGTCCAATTACTTATCATAAGTGGCTCTTACAATGTGCGCTGTGCCCTCTACCTATAATAAAGAGTTCCGCATCTCGCTAACTTAAATTGTACTCGGGAGCCGTAGTTTGCACAAATTATATCTCGGGCTCATACAAATTGTCTCAGAAAAAGACTTGTATTTAACGCGTAGGCCTATGTAAAACATTATCATGCAAAAGTAAACAGAAAAGCATTGTCTGATTGTTTGCTCCCATTCACGTAAAAATAGCTTATCTGATTGATATGAAACCTTCAATGTCAAGAGTCAAACTAACTTAACAGTGAGCTAGAAAACTATGTTCCGGGACAGAGCTAGCCATATTCTTTAACCGTAGCGTTTTTCAATATAATTTAAGTTAGCAATATTTCAGCTCGTTGTAGATACTTAATAGAAAACATTAAATTAAATATCGTTATTTATTAGATAATATTATTACAAAAACCGTTATAGGCAGTCATTAGTCAAGGTCGACAGCAAGCATCAGTTCACTTCGCAGAGGTTGCTGACGTGCTTCGCTAGTGTATTGGTAATGGCGTCGGTGACCGCTAGCATTCTTACAAGTACCTACTAAGGTAAACGGTCAGGCAAAGGGAAAATAAATTACAAGATATGACTACTTTGCTAAAATCTTAGAACACCATTCTGAAAGTACAATGTGGTATTTTGTTCCTATAGAGGTAGCAAAACTATGAAAAACAAACCTGTAGATCTGTTGATAAGTAAGCTTTCATTTTTCATGACGTGCCATAAAATTAAAACACTCAATCAGACGGCGGTAAAATAGTTTGAAAAATAGAAAATAATCTTTAGGTACATAATATGTTAGCTTTTCACTCTTGTAAATATTTAGTACCTAACATAAAAAACCTCACCATCATTCACAGTCCGACTTCGTCCACTGCTGAGCTTAGGACTCTCTTTTCTTGTGCCAATCACCAAATCATTGTGCCGGCCTCATCCAGGTTCCACTCGCCTGCCCATCTAGCCACCAACTACGACTAAATTCAGTATAAACGTTATTATGTTTGGCATTTGTGGATAACGGAAAAGCCTTGGACTCCATCAAAATAGACCGTTCTGGATTCTGACAAATGATGCCGTATTGACTACCATTAAATCGAAGTGGTGAGATGTGTGTACATCGCTACCACGATGACTGTCCAAGTCCAGAATAAGACAAGCCCCATCCGACTGCGTAGAGCAGTAGGGACCAGGGGACACAAATATACCCGAAACTGTTTAAAACTTCGCTGAATAACGTCTGCTAGTCTGAACTAGACTAGACAAGCGACCAACGTGCATGGCGAGTACATCTCAAACCTTTCGTTCAAATGTTATTCGAGGACCAACCCGTATCGAAGGGTTGGTCCTCGAAGATGTCATAAATCTCATTCATTAGATAGAAGTTCGAGAAAAAGACTAAAAAGAACTAAAAAGTTCCAAACAAATAACTAACAAGCAGTTGCAAGCAGCAAACTGATGCAGTTGGTGGCATGTACTTTAGTTCAATGACTGATATATTATGATCTCTAATGATACATATATTAAAATGTACCTATCCATCTTTTGAGGCTATAAGGCGATTCACACATATTTCCATACTCTCGAAAAAATTAACATTCTTCTGGGGTCGTCGGGAAAAAAACCTGCAGATGGATTGGGCAGCTATATCCAATCGTCAGGTTTTTGCGGCACCTTGACCGTAATGTTTGGAAACTAATGTATTCAAGTTATTGGTACTGCACGTCTCGCTTATGACATACAGTACTGATGTTGTAGCTTTCGAGAGATCCAGCAGTGTATGTCCAGCAGTGGACTGGAACAGGTTGAGTCGGTCTCGAGGAGACAATTCCAAAAATGTAAGTCACTAAGACGTAAGATATAAAAATGATATATCAAAAAAACCTGGCCGCAAAAAATAAACATCATAAAATTCCAAACAAGTTACTTTTCTAGCAGTCTGACGCAGTTGTTAACAACAAATCTGTGATTGAACTTAAAAATAAATACTCACCTGGAACTTTAATTTGGTTTTTTGATATAATTTAATATTTCTTAAGTTTTTGTGATCGTTTCCTTTGTCGAAAAAACACAATTTCACTTGCCTAACGGCGACCGTTATATTTTTTTGGGTTACGTACCTCAAAAGGAAAAACGGAACCGACGAAGATGACAGAGACAAAGTATACGATGGAGGTTGGATGGATCGAGCTTATCCAGAAGGAGCCTGTTCACTCTAGCTTTATCTTATAATCTTATAACCTTTATCATATGTTAAAAATCAATTAGCCGAAGAAATATACACTCGAAAAATATTAATATAACAAAATATTAAATTAATAATCCTTTCCGGGAAGTTGGCTTATAAAAATAGCGGAGGCATTTGATGTATTCCTGAGTGGATAGCTTAGATTACCTACATATGAAGCTAGCTTCAGAATATTATTAACTGCGTTTTGTTCAGACTTTTTAGAGTTCCGTACCTCAATAGGAAAAACGGAACCCTTATAGGATCACTTTTTTGTTTTACTCTACGTTGCAATTAACCTAGCCCCAAGTAAAATATGCTAAAACCAATCCGATTACAAATATTTGTTAATTACTGCAATCATTTTGACAATTCATTTGTATAGTCTGGTATCGCCAGCTTAGAGCTAGTCTACAGTTTTCTAAAATAGCATCATAAATGCAAATTGTCATGACTCATGATTCATCGTTCATCTTTCATCGTTCTTTTAGGAGAAAGACACCTTAGAATTTTAAGATTGCTTGGTGTTCTTTATTCCATAAAGTCACAGTAAAATACCAGGAAACATGAATACAAACGTAATTCGCATTCTTTTTTTCAAAGATTGTCTCGTTTCTACGCGTTTTGCATAATTCTCTCTAACTATTGTGATTTTGAGAGATCGAGTATATTTTTAGGGAAATGACAGACAGACACCCGAGTGATCCTATAAGGGTTCTATAGGATCACTCGGGTGTTTGTATGTCTGACCGTCGGTCACAGCCAGTTTTCTTCGCATCTACTGGACCGATTAGGTTGAAATTTGGTACACATATGAACTTCTGTGAACCAAAAACGGAAGCGTTACGTAAATAAATAAATTTTGAGTACCTATAGGTGACTTTTGGGGGTTTTCATTTTATTTTTTCCATACTTTTAAAATAAAGTAGTTGACCCGCGCATATTGGTATAAGCGTGATGATCTATATATAGCCTATAGCCTTTCTCAATAAATAGACTATCTAATACTGAAATAATTTTCAAATCGGACCAGTAGTTCCTGAGATTAGCGCGTTCAAGCAACCAAACAAACAAACTCTTCAGCTTTATATATTAGTTTAGATAATTTTGAATTTATTAAAGAAATCAGAGCAAAAATGCCCAGTACCCCACTCTTATCCTAATATGCATATCTTCTCTCATAGCCTTAAAAATATGTAATGACGATCTATTTCACAGGTTTCGAACGCAATGATAAATAATAAAGACAAAGGTTCTTTGTTTTTCGATTCTATCTGGTGACGTCACGCTGGTACCTGTAGTTTGTAAAAAATGTATAGAATAGACATAATTATCTCGCAAGCTTCTTCAGTATACGAGTAGTTTACCCGCCCGCCTTTTGAGATCTCATGTTTTGTGCCGGTGGTGGTTGCGAATTCCAAGATGAGTCTGAAAGCAACGGCATGTAAGGCATTAACTCGGCCTTAATACTTTTATCTTATTACAGTAATAATAATAATATTACAAAGAGGAAACATCTTTGTACGTTTTTAACGAATAAACTCAAAAACTACTGGAACGATTTCAAAAATTCTTTCACCATTAGAATGCTACATTATTCTTGAGTAGGTAACTGAGGCTATAACTTAATTTCGAAAAAAATAGAGATCCCTACGAAAATTGTAATACTAAACTCGCGCGAACGAAGTCGCGGGCGAAGTCGCGGGCGAAGTGCTAGTGTTTCATAAACGTTTTATAAATAAATCGCCGAGCCATCGCCTGGCACTGCTCAAGATCAAATGAGATCCCTTTACGTTGAACAGCCACAAAGTTTAACCATGCCATGAACTTAGCCTTCCAACACTGAATATATCGTAACAGTAAACGTGCAGGTCTGCTGCGGCTGAAGAATCTGTTCGAAAGAGGCACCGTAGCCCTGGAACCCAAAGGGCACTAGGAAGAACATAGATGGGATTTAGTCTGACACTTCCTCCTGCTCCACCCAGAGTGGGAGGAGTCATTTGATGATTTTCCATCCTTAAAAAAAAGACACCGTGCAGGTGTTACGTACCTACAAGAAAATAAGCAGAAGCTATATGGACTTAAAAGTATTTTAAAACCTCTTGTCTGATTATCGTTTGTATATGAACATCATAAATCCAGTAAAGTACATGAATTCCAGCACTTTCACTGTCAGGCGAAGGATTTGAATGCGTCCGATTAAACTATGACATGAACTACTTGAGGCAATCCTAAAATCCCAAGAGGCTTATGTTTATAGGGAGTTTTGGTCGTTTGACCTTCACGCCGTGAGCCGATAACACTGCAATGCTGCTATCTTTCCACACACACATATCTCGCATACGACGTGGATACCACGATTGATCGTGCGCCCGCGCCGCTCTGCCTTATCACTGCCTACTTGATAATGATTTTAAAATACGTTTGCCTACTTACACGTTGACAGCTAGGGATTACTTTTCTAAATTGTTCTTCAAAGTTATGATGATTCAATCACCAAAAATGGTTCGACCATCAACGGACGGAAAAATTGCAGTTTTGTTGCTGACTCTATGATACACACATCACATAACACACACATAACAACTCCTACACACATCCTGACTACTCCTTACATATCATGATAACTCCTTCAATCAGCTGTATATTATTTCGTCACTGATTGAACCAGGCAACAGCTGATCGCTTCTGAATGTTAAAGTGTTAATAAGTTACACTCTATTCTTGTTGTCGAGTGGATGGAAAGGTACTATTAAATTTACTACTACCACTAAATTTTATGTGAAATACATATAATCGATTGCGGTATTTTCAATCCAATAACAGTAACAGAAGCATTTATTTTATATATTATTCTCAAGGAGCACAACTTGGATGCATAAACATTCAGCCACACCATTTAGTAAACCTACTTTTAGCTCAATCACCTAGATACCTTGTTTGATAACCCAAGTGATAAACCAGATTTACAAAACCCTAGTTGTAAAGCCTAATTATAAAATAAATTCAAAATTACGGAGTAATTCTAAAATTAGTATAACATAAGTTAAAATGATAATCAATTTAGAAATACAATCAAATGGTAAACAGGTAAACATAAAATAAATAAACTAATGAATTGGCTTACTCTCTTCTGAACTGGAGCGAAAGCTGTATGTACCTACTCAGTTCGCTACAGCTCTATCCACTTATTTTTTTTAAATACCTCAAAATAATAGATTAAAATGAAATCTAATGATATGCGCACACTATGTAGGCACTATTTATTACGAATAAAATTTCTCTACTGATAATAACATCAACGGCAACGGTATCTTAGGCTATTAAACCGCAACCGCAAGTAAAAACAAAGAATGCGGTCGTTTTCCTGGATTGGACTTAATTTCTAACACAGAAAACTGCAAGATCTTCGCCACTTCATGTAAAATACTGGTGTTCGTTTGAATCCAGATCGATAAGAATACAACCCCAATATAGTTGAGAAAAGGCTAAGCTGAGCAAGATGAAGCAAACAAAAAGCTTTAAGATAAATATGGTATCACTTAACATTTTCTTAATTTATTTAATTAGCTCAACTGCTAAACTTTATATCAAAGACCTCTCCGGATTAAAATCTTGTCTCTGAAATTGTAAACCTACGTTTACTTACGTATCATCAAAAGTAGGTAAAGCCTTTGATCTAGGTGACGTCACTGTAATCTACCGTCATTGTAGATCATTCATCATTAATCCAAACAACTCGGTTTATCAAGAAAGGTTTAGCAAGTTTCAAGTTTTTCATAGAATCTTGTCCTTGAACAACCTCATGAAAGGAAAAACCTTGGACATTTTAAATATAAAAGTAATAAGAAAAAGTATTGCATGCTGTCGTCTTTCCTTCATTTGTAAACTTTGTTATCTGCATTGTATTTCATTAGTTAGACAAACATGTCATTTCATATAAAACTCGACAAACACCTAATCTACATAAATTATCTACGACATGTTGAATCTTTTTATACAGTTACAATTTATTTGCGGATTTTTATTATTATATATTATTTGATTATTTACGTCTACATACTTCATTAAAAAGCTTTGAAATATTTACCATTCGAAAACTATTCGTGTACCTACTTAGTGTACCAAAATATTACTTGTGGTTTCTATTTTAATAAACTTCTGCAAATTGTATTGACTTAATTTTAAAATAAAACTATTTTCAAACATTACGCCACCGGATTTTTCCAGTAAATGGAAAAGTAATCTCTCTTATCAGCACGAACCAAAAAATTGAGCTCCTGACATTAGGCAGATAACCCATAAGATGATGAAAATGGTTTCCACGCTACCTGCAATAAAATGTCCATTTATTTGCCATGCAAACCTAACTTAAAGAACGTCATTCTAACCGGTAAGCGGCTCCCCGTCGGCCTCCGCTGCTAGGTGCAGCAAGAGCAGCCGCAGACAATATGTGGTTCCAAATTCAAATCACATTATTGCCCAGGTTAGGTATAATAAAATTCAGTACATTATTTTTACCCCGGCGGAAAGCACGTTAAGCCGTTGGTCCCTGCTGTCATTTGTAGATCTTTGGCAGTCGTTACGGATTGTCAGAAGCCAGTAAATCTGACTCCACTCTTGCCAAGAAGTACCGTGTTACCCAGTTAATGGGTTGTGGAGGTCTGGTAGGCGAGGGACTTCGCTCGTGAAACCCTCGAATTCTTCTTTGTTCGGGATTCAGTATGACGCCCGTGACATAATTAGACACCGCTTTATCCCCTCGGTGCAAAATCTACTATTAAACTGCACCTATGTAGCCAACATTGGTGCAGTTTAATACCATTTAATTCTTAAAAGACTTTTAAAAATAAAAATTCTTCTATTTGTTTGTGCAGGCCTCCCGACGAGGACACAGCGTCCCACGAAAGTGACTGCGAGGAGGAGGAGGAGGACACCACAGCCCACCTGAAGCCGCGCCGGCCGTTCTGGGCCAACAAGATACAATTCGTATTAGCATGTGTTGGCTACTCGGTTGGGCTCGGGAATGTATGGCGGTTCCCCTACCTGTGCTACAAAAGCGGTGGAGGTAAGGCTTTAAAGAAGCTTTAAATAATACTTATTATTTTTACTAGAGGCCATTTGACTGTTTATCACAAAAAAAAGCATTCACGATACCTAGTAGTAATAATATTTCACGCCAAGAAAGTGGCCATGTACACATTTAATTTACAAACATTTAATCGGCGGTCGCGTTAACAGCGTCGCTGTTGCTTTTATCCTATGTTTACGATGCTAAGATTCTGCATAGCAAGTGCGTAGGCCTGCGGAGAAGCAGCATAGGCTAGCGTAGCAGCTGCGTAGCAGCTACTCGGGACACTCGTAGCAACTATGTAGACTTGCGTAGAAGCAGCGTAGGCCCGCATAAGCTAGCGTTGTAGCTGCTCAGTACCCCCGTAGCAGCTACTTACAAGTGTCAGACAGCCACAGGACGTCAGTGTAGATTGAGATACTGCGATTACAGATTCAATAAAATAAAAAACCATTTCCATACATTAAGATTAAGTAAATTTTATCCAGGGAAAACATGCAACGGAACAAAAATTGGGCATGAAAAGTATTATGGCAGGCGCCAGATAAATGTGTTATAACGATAACATTACATTTATTGACTTTCTTAAAATCAAAAACAGAAATAAAGATTGAATAGAATTGAAGAAGATGAATACAGATTTATTTAGACTTTTATCGTGTTCTTTTACGTTCTCCAGTAACAAGAAACGGTTATAATTTATTGATCTGGTATCTACGAAGGGATATTGGGGAAAAGTCAATGTAGTTTATTGAAAACTTATCTGGCGCCTACCATAAGTACGAATACATACCTCTGTACTGCCCAATGATCCAGTAGGTACATGCGGATTATGCGGAATGTCTCTCCACAACTATGTACTCGTACAAGAATAACTGAGGGGTATGGAAGTGATATACTGAAAGATTGAATTAACCGTACCTGTTAACCATAGATTAGTCATTCGCACTAACTTTTGATCTTATACAAGCGATGAATATATTACCAACAACGTGTAGGACTGTAGGTACCATCGATACAATCTCGTTCTCATGACCGGTCTGCAGTCGACCATATGTTGTGACGCAACATATTGTTATTATAATTATAATTATCATCATCACCATCACAAACACACACTATTCGTAGTACAGTTCGAATTTGCATTTGTAAAATCCTTACTCTATCACATCACATTACATCGCAATTTGACATTGAAGACATTGCGAAATCTTGGTTTTACCAAGAGATAGGTATAACGTTGGAAAATGTTAGGTAGGTACTGTAGTTCATAGTCCAAAAACCTTTGCTTAGTCTACAAACTAGCAATAGGACACACCCACATGATTACAAAGTTAAGATTACGAACTCGTTGCCGGATAGATACTCGTACTATAACTGTTTATTTGCTTGTATCATTTTATTTGGAAGAATTCATTTTCACAGAAGTGAGCTGATAACACATAGTCGCGGCCACTGTAAATTAACTCATTAAGGCGACAATAAGACGATCGTGTCCGTCGTGACATTGCATTAAGTCTATACTAATTGTCGAGCACACTTGGGAAAAATGATCTAAGCACGAAATATGGACTCAATTGAGATGGCCATGAGGACATCGATTATGTTTTGATCACATGTTTATAATTACATAACTTTTTAACGCCTTTTTATTGGAATCGAGTCGTGATCATAAATGTTAGGCTTGTCGTTATATATCTGTGTTGATGAATGGATATCTAATCAAAAAAACCTAATGCCCTGTTAATAATTTATTTCTTCTGGTCATTTATATTGTCAAGTGTGTATTATTAAGTTTTATTGTAGTCAACGTCACAGTATTTTATTTAACTAGTTACTCGTACAGTGACCTATGTATTGCTGCAACTCCATTAATTTCTGAACTGAATAAAATAAACTGTTTCCTAATTCATCACAGCGTAAATACCTTCCTAACTAATTGCATTTTATATATTTGCACTTATAATAATAAGTTAGCGCCATAGCATACATAGCACAGCAAATCATATTCTCAAATAACAGGAAAGACGTTAGTCACCGCGGTAAAATATGTACCTAATGTACACACGAGTGCGAGATCGTGTCCGAGTGATGTTTGTGTCGCGGCGTGCTAACAGCCTGGTTGACACCGAGGCACCAACACGCTGCGACGACACAAAGCCGTGTGAATTACATCTGATGCCTTCAGTAAACTGATACTTGACACCGCCTAGACGTATTCACAAGATATCAAATGATTTATTGCCAGATATATATAGAAATCACTGCAGATATTCAAATGACATCGATTTGTTTGTACAGAGTAACGTTTTGCATTTGATAAGCATCAGCATATTAGTGACGTCATAATGTGTCACTTTGTTAAATGCATAAACATACAAAATATTGTTTCTGTAAGTTTTCTTGTAGCCATCGTTTTATTCTTCTTTTACATAAGCTTTAACTTAACAATGCCAAAGAATGAAGGAACGGCTTATATTCAACAAGATCAAGACTAAATAATACCCAGGTAGTATCTACATATTATGTGAAAGGTAAACATAAAATAGGAATGACTAAACATTTTCCTAGAAGTTGATCGCACTAAAAGTCATCAACTAAACTAAATAAACGACGTGGGAACCAATATTTGTCTAGTTAGTTAAATGTAGGTTTTGTACCAGATACAGACTTGTAGAGTCACCAGAGTTGTGACCTGAACGCTCTACAGCACACTTATCTATGTATATCCTTGCATTGTATCGAAGTAACCATTGTTTTCTTCGTTAGTTTTGCAAAAGTAGCACCTTATTTTTCATTGGGTTATTGACTACTAGAACCCAGTTGGCTAACTACTAGAATTCAAAGCATAAGTAGTTTTATTTCGTACCACAGCGATCACCAGCTATCGAACCCACTTCTGCCAGAGTCTCATGTCTCTATTTTGTTATTTTGTACTCCTATCAGCTACGTCACTTGACCCGCCCAGAGCCAGAATTATCAAATCTATCTCCTCACGATCTTAAGTATTGATATCTAATTAGCATCAAGCGTCACCGGAAACTATCAAAGTATAAATGATAACGTGCCTTACAGTCATTCGATTTAAAAGTTGTTTACGAGTCATCACAACCTGGAACTAATGATTCCACCTACCTTTGCCCATATAATCGGATGAGCAAATGACTAGACTAATTACGGTAGTTCCTGTAGGTCAACTCATTGGTATCAAGGATACAATTGGCGCAGCAACGACCACTTGAAAATCGGCTGATGTACCTATACCTATGGAGGACTTGGAAATTATTTGCCATTTTTCCTTTTTTTTTTTTGTTCTTCATATTAATATAATAAATTATAAAATTATGGGACCTTAGGCACCGGTTTCATCATATCGTCACATGTGTCAGATTTGTAGTTTCGTCTTGGGCCGACTGATACAGATAATAGTTGCTCATAATAATGAGTGCATATAGGTAAATTAGAAAAAAATACTAATAACTTCAGTTCATACATTTTTAATTGAATTGATGGTGCTAATTTTAGATCGTGATTAATTGCACATTCGACTTAAATTCGTTCTTGTGTTAACGCCTGACCAGTTGCGTCCCACATGCTATCAATTATACTCACGTGGGGTCTAAGGTACCTAGTATGGTTGTGACGTTACAGAAATAACTTCCCACCTCAGAATTCTTAAGTAGGCCACTAAGGCTAACGGTAATATTTTACGAATATAACAATCATTTTACGGACATACTTGTGGCTAAAGAATAACAGACGCTTGGCAATAGGGAAGATGCAAATACAGAATTTATGAGAATGTTGTCAGTAAAATGATAAAAAAGTATAAAGTAAATTACAATGTTTTTATTTTGGTTAATATCGATTTTTAACAAAAATAATGAATTAAAGTAACGTGAAACGGAACGTATTTAAAAACAACAATCAGCGTTTAGTGACGTATCTGCTGTTATGCCAACGAAAAGGCAACCTTATGCCTTTGAGTTGGGACAGTTCTTGACCAGTGATAGACACGAGTGACGTCATTGTCCGTTTTCGCGCGAATATTTAAACTGTCGGTTTAAAAACGCAATTTTGGCAATAAATTAAAGCGTTTTAATTTTTTATTTATGTGGTGGTCTATTCTAGACGGAGTTCTTTAAAATTAAAGCAAAAATGGAAATATTGCATGTTCCCTATTCTTGCCTAGGTCGGTCTGTGGATGGAGGACCATCTTAACATACGAGACTCCTCCGTGCCTTGGACAGCACGTTAAGCTGTTGGTCCCGGTTGTCATTTGTAGAACTTTGGATTACGTATTGTCAGTTCATTACTTATTGTCAGAAGCCAGAAAATCTGACTCCAGTCTTGCCAAGAAGTTCTGTGTTACTTAGTTAATGGGTTGTGGAGGCCTGGCAGGCAGCCGTTTCATGTAAAATACTGGTATTCAGCTGAATCTGGTTTGAACAGAAACTGACCCCAATATGGTTGGGAAAAAGGCTGGGCAGATGTTGATGGTTTACGGACATCCTACGTAGCCACAATTTTGATATAACGTGACAGAGTTCTTAGCAGCGGGAAGTTGTTCAATGTCCCCTCATTGAGAGGGGGATCTAGTGATACACTGTCATCACCTCAATATTCGTCCGTCTAGTGAACGGCCATCTGGGGGTCACTCACATGTACTTTCGTGATGTAATAGTTAAAATACGTATAGAAACACATGTGATGAGAATGACCAAAAATAATTTAAAAACAACGAATACATGAGTACTTATATATTATTTGACCAACTACATGATCAATGATGATCATTTTCTAAATCGAGTAATTAGTACATAATTATATTATGTAGCACCACCCCATCTTTTATGTATGAACCTTTGTTTGTATCTAAAAACTTTTATTCAAAATCTATTCCAAAAACTTTCAGCCTATTAGGTTATCTTTCGTAAAAAAAAAACTAATGACGATATTTAAATTGTTTCAGGAGCCTTCCTTATACCTTATTTCATAATACTCTTAGTATGCGGAGTGCCAATGCTCTTCATGGAATTGGCTGTGGGCCAGTACACGGCTCACGGTCCCATTGGTGCTCTGTCACAAATATGCCCACTCTTCAAAGGTGAGCTGAAAAGAAAATTTATCTTTAATTCTGAAAATATAGAACGTGTAAAAATACTGGTATTTATTTGAAACAATTTCAGGTGCGGGCCTAGCAAGCGTAGTGATCTCATTTTTAATGTCCACGTACTACGCGGTAATAATAGCGTGGGCAATCTACTACTTCTTCACATCGTTCAAGACCGAGGTGCCGTGGGCGAGCTGCTCTAACCGCTGGAACACGCCGCAGTGCTGGGTGCCCAACCACAACATGACCAAGCCCAATGGCTCGCAAACACCCACCGAACAATTCTTCGAGTAAGTTTTTTTGCGGATTCTTGTTTTACATCCATATTAGTGCATCGTTTTCGTTACTGGTACTTAGCTACTCATATTTAGACTGGAAGTATCCCCATCGTAGTAGGGAAATGGCGAGGCAGATTTATTTAATAGGTGATTGAACATGATACTAAAGTGGTTGAATTTATCGAAAACTTGTCTAATCTTATTCATTATTAAGAAGTAATTATGGCTAGTGTTGATCTTATCCTTTAATTTAATTTCCATCACGTATCTATAACTTCATCAAAATGAAGCGCTAGCTCGTTATTGGATTACGCATCGTCACAGGCACCGTATACAACTCACGTGTGGCCGATTAGTGTTGCGCGTCGTAATCATATCAATGTTTTTTTGGAACTACGAGTGACAGTCAAAATTACTGAATTCCGGATATGAATAATACTTTAGCACACATAGGTATGCCAATTCCTGAGGTATCGTCATTCGTCAATTAGGCCCATAAAGATTGCACACCTCGCAGTTATTGCTAAGTAATAAATATTTATCAATGATCCAGTCAGTACCTATGTGTACAGTCACGAGCAATAATATATATACATTGTCAAATTTTCTAAAATATCTTAACTTCTACCATTCAAAAAATATGTGTACGATATTTTCTTCTAAATTACCTAACCATCAAACTGCATCAAAACTGGGTATACATTGGTTTCACAGTAATGTAAACGAAACAAAATCAATAAAAGTTTACACTTCCAATGTAATTTTTAACTATCCATGACAATTTCTATAACATATATACACGTAATACAAACTGTATACGTGTTATTGGAATTGTCATGTATACATTAAAATGATATTGAAAGTGTATACCTACTTTTTCCTATTTTTATTTATTTATTTATTTATTTAAACTTCATGCACAAGAGTGGTACATAGGCGGACTTAATGCCACAAGGAATTCTCAGGGCTTTTTTTTTTGTATTTGGTGTTTTTGTTAAGTTTATTACAGTAATTATTACAGTTTTATAAATAAACAGGGGTTGGTTACTGCAATAAAACAAGGGCTTACGAAATCAGTGTTGTAATTCGTTACCAAACGTAATGATTAATAATAAAGCCTATTAAATATAATATCGTAGTAATAATCATTTATTTTAAATCACAATTTAATCAAGTAAGTCACTATGGCTACACATAACTATTGATCATTTTAAATACGAGCTATCGGTACTTCCTTGATCGGGACTGCGGGTCCCGTCGGGGCTGCGGGTTGTTCGAACCCGCGGCCTCGGCACAAGGGCTAAGAAGGAACATGGGTGGTTTTTAGTCAGTAGAAGTCTGACACTCTCACACACACTGGTTATTCGATGATTTTCCACCCGCGAAAAAGAAAAGAAAAAGTATCGGTACTGAAATTAATTAAAATCTTGTGTAGCCACCTTCAGCGTTGTTTATAACATCTTGCATCCTTTCCTGCATTGACGAAACCATATTGTTACATACCAGCTTCAGCGTTTATAACATCTTGCAACCTTTCCTGCATTGACGAAACCATATTGTTACATACGTTATTGCCTCTAAAACTATCCCATATCTCATGGACGTGTCTGACCAAGGCTTCTCTGGTTCTAGCTTGGTTGCTGTCCCACTCTTGGACCATCAGCCCCCACAAATTCTCAATAGGATTGAGGTCTGGGCTTTTAGGCGGCCACGGCAACGAATTCACGCAATTTCGGTTACGACTAAACCAGGCCTGAGTGTATCGAGAATTATGGACCCCTGAATTGTCCTGCACAAAATCAATAGGCGTCAGCTCGGGAAAGTATACCTCCAGACTAGGCAGTAAAACTTCGTCTAAAATACTGGTATATTGCTCGCTATTCATTCGTCCACTGATCTCTACCAATTCACCAGGTCCACTGGCTGCCATCCAGCCCCAAACGCCCAAGCTTATCCGGCCACTTCTTCTTGATGGCAGAATATTTTTAGGCCGCCATAAAGACAAACGTCCATCAGCAGAAGAAACAAACACTTTTTCATCAGAAAAGATGGCTCTGCTGAAATCGTAGTTCAGATATTCTCGAGCAAATTGTAGTCGCTGTTGTTTATGGCGTGCAGTTAAAAGCGGTTTTCGCGCCGGAACCCTGTGACGTATGCCAGCTGTGCGTAGGCGACGTCGAATCGTTGAAGATGATACGCGATGTGATGACGATATGTCCTGAATTCGCACGAATCCATTACTAATCACACTATTCACGATCTGCCTGTCCTGCGCCGTAGAAGTTTTTCGTGGACGACCACTACTTTTAAAACTAACAACGTCACCGTTATCTTCCCACCGCTTGAGCCACAAATACACGGTTTTTCTCTGAAAAAAAAAATGCATCTTAGTAAACTGTTACTTATTAAAATAATGAAGAATCTTAAAAACTATACATAGCTTATATTGAAATAATAATGAATTCAAATTTAAAGTGATATTATTATTAATTTGAACTTTTTGTTAATTAAAAAGCCTATAAAATAAAAATAAAACAACAAAAAATTGCAAACTCACCGTAATTCCCAATTCATTTGCAATGTCTGTTATTGAAAGTCCCTGTTCTTTAAGAACAATGATTTTGTGTTTGTCATATGTAGAAAACGATATGGCACGTTGTTACTATTCATTTTACAGCGATTTCAATAATAATCACAATAACACAGGAAATATTTATCTAGCTGTACTGTACGACAACAAAAAACAACCGTAATGCGCGCTTATCCCTTCTGTTTGATTTGCAATGTTGCCGTAGGAATCTAATAGCACAATAGTTTTAGGACGGTACACGGAAATAAAAATGACACAATATGTAGGTATAACGCAAATTAATGATAAAAAATAAATAATCCAATAAGATCCTATAACTATTTATGTACACTGATTTTGTCAATTAGGTAACTTATTTCCGAGCTCAAGCTGCTCGAAACTGCTGCTTTGTAATTGTTTACATAATTTCGAAACTGTACTGTAAACATGTTTTTGAAATTTCCTTGGGTTCATCATAACGGAACTAAAAGTTAATATTATTTTTTGGAAATCTATTGTTTGCGAAAATTTGAAAAAATGTGTAGTTAATTTTGACACAATTTAACGTTTACATAATTTTTGGACACAGTTAGCATACTTATTTTTTTGCGATTTAATGTTGCTACATGAATTAGAATTTTAAGGGCGTTTCTATGTTATTGCTCATGACTGTACATAAATTTAACCATGATTGAGTTCTCCGAAATGGTTACTAACTCACGGACTCAAAAACTATTTATAAAAGTCACGTATTTTTTAAAATATTGTAAACTATTAGGAATGGGATGAAAGACAGTAGGATATTTCTTCAACATCAGTGTTATTAATCAAAGTTTCCAATAAAGCTGGTTAAATCATTTAAAAATATCCTACTGCAGCTGGTCAGTTAACATGCAGGAAAAGTTATATTGTTTGATTTTAGACTTGGCTGGTTGATTAATAGGTTGATTGTATTTTTCAGAAAAAAGGTATTAAGCATGAGCGCCGGCATGGAATACCCGAATGGGATGCGGTGGGAGTTGGCAGCTTGCTTGGTCTGTGCTTGGGTGCTAGTTTACTTCGCTCTATGGAAGAGTATCAAGTCTTCCGCCAAAGTACGCTATATCACCACAACGTTGCCCTTTCTGCTGATTATTGTCTTCCTCGGACGCTCATTGACCCTCGATGGAGCTGATAAAGGTCTGAGATTCTTCTTCAAGCCAGAATGGGAACTTTTAAAACAGTCAAGACCGTGGGTTAACGCAGCATCCCAAGTATTTAACTCGATCGGCGTTGCGTTTGGATCCATGATAATGTTCGCTTCGTATAATCGATTCGACAATAATTTCCTTCACGACACCGTGGCGGTTTCACTAATCAACGCAGTTACCAGTCTCATCGTGGGAATCTTCACTTTTGCTACCATCGGGAATATTGCTTTTGAACAAAATACTCCCGTGAAGGATGTCATAGCGGACAGTAAGTTTTACTTGCTAAAACTTCAATTTTATAACCTGCAAGTGTAACACATTATGGCGCTTTTTTCTAATGTTAATACTGTTGTTTAAGGTCCTGGATTATTATTTGTAGTGTATCCGCAAGCTATTGCAAAAATGCCGGCTTCTCAGTTATGGGCGGTACTGTTCTTCTTTATGTTCCTTTGTCTTGGACTTAATAGCCAGGTGAATATAATAAAAAATTTACAAGTGCAATTAAGATGAATTAATGGACGAATTAATTACTCTGTGTTTCTACAATTTCCAGTTTGCAATCGTTGAAGTTGTGGTGACGTCGATACAAGATGGGTTCCCAGACATGATACGCAGAAGGCTCGTCTACCACGAACTGTTAGTGCTATGCGTGTGTGGAGTGTCGCTCGTATTCGGGCTGCCACACATAATACACAGTGGCATATACGTGTTCCAACTGATGGACTACTATGCAGCATCGCTCAGCATCACATACCTCGCCTTCTTCGAGGTGGTGGCTATTGCTTGGTTTTACGGCGTGGGCAGACTGTCTAAAAATATTAAACAAATGACAGGTTTGTAGATTTTTCTAAAGTTAAATTATTAGATACAACAATTATAACCAAGAATATGATATTGTTCAAAATAACAATTCATTCATAAAAGCAACTTTCTATCGTAATATCGGGGTACGTTTTTGTTTTTAATGTCGTTATTCTTTGTTTATCCTTGATCAAAGTTAAATGTCTTCATATTTAAATACTCACTGTACCTGATATGAATGTTGTTAGTGTTACCTGTTCATAACGACACATCATATGCAAGTAAATATCTACATACGTATACGGTGACGTCACACGGGATGTCCTGCCATTTCCTACAGCGCAACTTCCGTTTTATTTGTAGTCAGTACCCTGGAAGATAATAATCTCATTTTTTTTGCATTTACCATTATGAACTTAAAACAAGGATGACTCATCGTTATTGTTCTTTATCAATGCCTACTTTATAATTCGCCACTCCCTAACAGATGTTTGTTACACCTATATGCTATCGGATAAATGAGTACACAACATAACGACATTAGCCTTGACGATTACCTATATTTCACCAACGGCTTTTCAACTGTGCTGAGGGTCTACTACTTCCCCTAGCACTCAATCTACGCTATGGAAAGTACTTAGTATAAATAACAGAATTAGTTTATCCGCAAGCTACAATGCAAAATGGTCCTATCTAATACTCTGAGCTTGCTTATAGGTAGCTAGAAACGTAAATAGGTTCTATAATGCTAAATACGGTCCTACCTTACTAAGTACCCATTAGTATTTCAGAGATTATTTTTTGATGATGTTGGTTCTCGATTTTAGGTCGGCGACCTTCGCTGTACTTTCGAGTGTGTTGGCTGGTGGCGACGCCGGCACTGCTGATCGCCCTGTGGGTGGCCAGCCTGGTGGACTACACGCCGCCCAGTTACCGACAGTACCAGTACCCGAGGTGGGCGCAAGCGCTTGGTTGGATCATCGCGTCTCTCTCGCTGCTCTGCATACCAGTGTATGCCGTCTTTGTCGTAGTTAAGTCACCAGGAAACAATTGGAGAGAGGTAAGAACATGATTTTATTACATGTACTACGGTCAGCCTATAACGTTCCCCCTGCTGGGGCGGAGCCCTCCCCTCTACGCATTACTATTAAGTATATTACAACATTCGTACGCGTAAGAATGTTCCCTGTTAGATCTTATACCCACCAATACACCAAATTTATTTTTATAAAATAATACAGTACCTACCTATCTTTTAAAATTTGCTATAGGCATGCAATAATGATGGCACTTTTTATTTAAATCGATTGGAAACCTTTCATTTAATTCAGATTTCATAATGTACTTGTTTTATTAATCAATAACGTGTTTTTTTATTTCTTCTGCAGAATTAGAAGAGGGTAAAGATAAATATAAGAATTGGGATAATATAAAAATTACGTTATCGTTCAAACAGCACAATAACTTTTACCTACTGTACGAAAGTACCCCGTACACGTGGAGTACATTCACACAAATATCTTATCTTAGAAAAAGGGCTATAACCCTTTAACCTTTCGGCATAATAGTGTCGACCTTTTTTGTTACAAACTAAGTACAATAATTTGTTATGTTATGGTGCAGAAACAACATAATTATGACAATAGATCATAGAGAAAAAAATAAAATATAAAAAGTGTACGAAGGGTGACCACTTTCCCCTAATCAACCACGCCGGTGCTGTTTGGTCGAAGTCTTCGATTATTTTTTTGGCCCTATGATATTTTCTTCACCGTTTAGAGAGCCGATATAAATTATACAAAGTAATGTGCCTGCTTGGGTTCCAACCCACGGTCTACAACTCATACATCGGCACCATAACTTGTAACCACTGGGCCACCACTACTCTCGTATTTTTAAATAGGAATTTCAAATAATTAAAACTTTCTGACTTTTAATTCTATTATAACATAATCATAGCATACCTTCGTTTAATTATGACGACGTGCCCTTGAGCACAATCAAGACATTTCAGAACAATGAAGTAATATCACTAATTAACAGTGGTCACAATAAGATAAAATGCATCACCTACGATAATTTTATAAAATGTTTGTCAAGAGTCATTGTCAGTCACACGTGCCTATTATACATTCAGTCAAAAAAGTATCGGGAATGGATCATTTGTTTATGGTTCCAAAATCAAATTTTTGTTTTTTTTTGTAGTTGTTAGATTGGCACAACTGTTTTCCATTTTGGCGCGGAGTTTGAGTTGCATCTGTTATTTATATTAAATACAGTGCTGGTTTTAGTAATATCATATATAGTGTGTATTGCGAATTTCATAATGGACAAAAATATCGAACAAAGAGTTTGTCTTAAATTTTGCATCGCCAATGGAATTTCGTGTTCGGAGTTACTGAAAATGTTACAGAAGGCTTACGGTGAATCGACTTTATCAAAAACTCGTGCTTATGAGTGGTTCAAAGCGTTCAAAAGCGGTCGAGATGTGATGGAAGATTTGCCTCGCTCTGGTAGGCCGTCATCGTCTGCAACTGAAGTTAACATCGCAAAAGTGAAGGAAATAGTGACTGAAAATCCCCATTCAACTCTGAGAGAGATAGCCGCCGAACTTTCTGTATCTCACGAGTCGATCCGTACCATTTTAACTAATCATTTGGGTATGAAACATGTTGCTGCTCTGCTAGTCCCAAAAGATCTAAATTTTCTCCAAAAACTCAATCGCATGAAAGTCGCTGAGGACATGCTAGAACGAGTCAGTTCGGACCCAACATTCATGAAACGCATTGTTACTGGTGACGAGACGTGAGTTTACGAGTTTGACATGCAAACTAGTCAACAAGCTTCGGAGTGGCGCCTTCCAACTGAACCGAAACCGAAAAAACCACGCCAAAGTCGATCAAAAGTCAAAGTCATGTTGACTGTTTTCTTTGACTATCGCGGTGTTGTGCACTCTGAATTCTTACCGGAAGGTCTAACGGTAAATAAAGAATATTATTTGAGCGTTATGCGGCGTTTAAGAGAGCAAATTCGACGAAAAAGGCCAGATTTGTGGAAAGAAAATTCTTGGATTTTGCACCACGACAATGCGCCTTCGCACAAGGCTATCATTGTGAACGAATTTTTAACCAAACACTCAACAAATACCATCCAGCAACCACCATATTCACCAGATATGGTTCCTGCTGACTTTTTTCTTTTTCCTAAACTCAAATTACCACTTCGTGGCACCCGTTTTCAATCGATAGAAGACATAAAGGAGAATTCGCGGCGAGAACTGAACTCAATTCCGGAAGCAGCGTTTAAAAAATGTTTTGATGAATGGATTATTCGTTGGCGCAAGTGTATCGTTTCTAAAGGAGCATACTTTGAAGGTGATAAAATAAATTTGGATGAATAACAGACATTTTGTGTATTATTGATCTTTTCCCGGTACTTTCTTGACAGAGTATTAGAACGAACTTATCACATAGGTAGTTTTAGGTACTTAACACTTAAATTAGGTTCTGCAGAACTGAGTTTCTCAAAATAAGTCCCTACGGCTCGTAGGTACCTAGTCACCTTTCTGTATTAGTGGTTAGAGGTAGAGTATCTTTATCTGCTACCAAATAATAATGCAATGAAAATGTAAAGTAACCTTTCTTTTTGCAGAAACTACGTCATTCCATACGTCCTACATCGCTGTGTGAATGCGGAGTCACTGGGTGCGACATTTGCTACTCGGAGTCCGAGCAACCGGACGATAAACCTGCTATCAACTAGTCTGAAAACAACTTAGAGAATAAGAGCATACCTACTTTCTACAATAGTATGATACCTTGATATCTAGAATAAACAAGACAGTAAGATAATGAAACGAGACGGTATTCCATCATAATTATCATTAATTTACAACGCGGCGGGGACCGCACTCGACCTACAATAATAATGAAGAGTGTTGGCATCGCTCTCGAGTGCTCGCTTCACACTTTGAGAACGCTTCATCGTTTTCGGTCGGCAGCTGAAACGATCTTCGATTTTACTTATACAGTCAAATGTTTTTATAACAGCTGTACAAACAATGCTTTCTTTATAACCTACTTATTGGAACTTTAGTTTTAACCGAGTCCAAATGAAACACATTTTGTATAGTTGAGTAGATAAATAAACATTATAGATGGTAGAAACCCAACAGAACCAGTATTAAGTTTTATATGTATCCAGTTAAAGTTATACAATGTGGCACAATATGAGTTTGTCATATTAAAACAAAATATTAGTATAAGTACGTATATATAGTACGTTTCCTACAACTTATGTGATCAAAGTCATTCCATTAGAAATTGTATTTTATATAATTTAGATAAATTGCTATTTATTCCTAGTAAATATCATTATTATTCTTAGAAAGAAAGTGATTCGAATTGAAAAAGTAAACAATCTGTCACGTTAACAATCTCATTGCCTCAGAGAGGTATGGAAAATTACAATACTGTAAGATAATGTCGCGCAGTTACAACATTATTACTCAATTATTAAAATAACTTTTGTTATTAATTAGTGTACGATGTACCAATCTTGTACCGAAGTGATCGGGACCTAGCTTTATCCTTGTAGTAGATAGGTACATAGAATATACTTTTTACCTACTACAAGAAACAAATAGACACATATCTAACAATAACTCAGAATATTGATGACTACAAAAAAAAATGAATGAAATCAAAGTACAATATAACTTAATCTTGATTCATAATGTAAATAAGTAAGTAACAATTTGTAAATAAACAAGTAAGTACTAAACTTGCAACAGTAGCATTTAAGATTATTGAATAAAAAAAAATTAAATTACTTGAAACGTTTTATTGACGGCTCTGATGATTTCCTTAAAACTTGAAAATTTATATTTACAGCGGTGGTGGCTCTCTGATACAAAAAAAAAGTACCCGTTTGCTCCATTTTGCTGAGCTCTTTGTCTACAAAGAACTCAGCAAAATGGAATACACCTTATTCGCTCTAGCGAATGAGGCGCGTTCCAGTTTTCAATCAGTGCGTCCTGCACTATGTAGTTGACATAAGGGGCAGAGACGACTCTCATGCTGCGCCTGGTTCATCAGTTCAAGGTCACTAACCGAGCTATGAAAAGGACTAAGCTCTTTGAGAGATCGAATCCGGCATGAGGTGATCCTCAGAAGGCTATAGCCGCAAAACTGATGACCTTCGGGTAGACATGTTATTATGTGTAGACCATGATTCAGTAAACATAAGGTGCTATACCCTTAAACTAAGTGGAGTCACGATCTTTGGTGGGTGGCTGGCATAGGTGGGATTGAAAAACCCTACGTCCAGCAGTGGACTACTGCAGGCTGAAGATCATCATCTTCAGCCTGCAGTAGTCCACTGCTGGACGTAGGGTTTTTCAATCCCACCTATGGCACGATGTGATTTTACAGAAATAGGATTTGATAACTTTGACGACTTTAGCAGAAAAGGTAGAGTCGTGTAACTAATGGTTCAGCGACAAATGATGGTGGTAAAAATTGTGAGTGTACAGTAGAATCCGATTATAACGACCGCCAAGGGACCGGTGATATTACTTCGTAGTTCGTAGTTCGTACTAAACTAACTGACAATTTCATAGTGGCTCATATTAAAACCAAACATATGCCTATACCTACGTCAGTCGCTAAAAACGGTTGGTTATTTTTGTTAGGGTATAACTTAGACGGTCACCAAAAATAATATTTTTAAGACTCTAAGCCTAGGCACCAAAATGGATCAACAGTCACCAAATTCTATCCAACTCAACTGTGATTGCCATAAAATGTAGGCTTGGGGTTACAAACTGGATAAAATAGGTTAGGTTAGGTTAGAATTGTGACCAACCGCGCTACTTCTCGAATATTATTTGGTGACTATTTATCTGTTTTGGTAACCGTTTCGAACTTTTTTGGTAGTAAAATAGGTACTTTTTTGGGCGGTGTTTAAACAAAGCCTTTTTGTTATATAAAACGGACTACACTGTACCTACTTCTTTAGGTATTCCACATAGAAATATAAAAAAACCGGTCAAGAGCGAGTCCGACTCGCGCAACGAAGGTTCCGTTTAAATTTGTAGGTACGTATTATAAACTAGCTATTGCCCGCGACTTCGTACGCGCATATCCCGTTTTTTCCCGTTCCTGTAAAAATTTCGGGAAATCCTCTCTTAGTGCCCCTATACTCTCCAAGGAACCTTCATGGCAAAGGTCATTGGGCACCTTAGTATGGACACCATACCCATGGCGGACACAAACGAAATGTAGTAGAGTGAATTGTTATACCTATGGCTCTAATTTACTATGGTATTAGTCACATTAATGTGAGCCACGGAAATCTCAGGAAATTCAAGTGTTATAACTGAATTAGAAAAGATAAATAAATTGTTACATTCTTTAAAATATTTGTTATTCAATTTGATCCACATCAAGTAAAAGGAAGCAGGTGCGTCGATTGCTTCCTGACGTCTGGCCCAAGACAGATAATAAAACATGCTAGCGATATGGGCGCAGTTCTGGTAATCTTCTATACTTTTTCTGCCGTGTTGTGTTGGGTTTATCAAAATATATGTATAGTACTGTTTCATTCGGATATGACGTGACTGGATTCGCCCTCTGATCAATATCTTCATCATCATATCAGCCGAAAGACGTCCTCTGCTGAACAAGGCCTTCCCCAAGTATCGCCACAACAACCGGTCCTGTGCATCTCGAATCCATCGGTTACCCGCGATCTTCACCAGGTCATCGGTCGACCTTGTAGGAGGCCTTCCAACGTTGGGGCCGGACCTGGCCGAATGCGAGTTCGGGTTTCGGCATGGGCGCTCCACTATCACGGCGATATCGCGCGTGAGAGTCCCGGCGGAGGAAGCGGTGTCCCAGGGCGGGGTGATGTTGGCGGTGTCTTTGGACATCTCCAACGCCTTCAACACCCTGCCCAGGAGTTGTATTCGGGAGGCACTGCGCTATCATCGAGTGCCTCCCTTCCTCCGCCGCGTCATTGGGGCTTATTTGGTGGACAGGTGTGTCACCTATCTGGGACGTGATGGCGGACATCAGCACCCCATTGTGTGCGGCGTTCCACAGGGCTCGGTCATGGGCCCACCCCTGTGGAACATCGGTTACGACTGGGTACTGAGGGGCGAGCTCCCGCCGTGTGTGGACCTGACGTGTCACGATGACGACACGCTAGTCAGTGACCGGGGGAGTTCGTACAGGGAGGCAGCGTTGCTGGCGACGGCCACGGTCTCACAGGTGATGAGCCGCATACGGCGCCTTGGCCTGGAGGTAGCCCTCATCAAGGCCCGTATCGCTGTCGAGTCCACCATGAAGTACCTGGGATTGGTGCTCGACAGCCGGTGAGATTTCGGCCCCCATTTCCGGCGGCTGGCGCCCAAGATGTTGGGCGCGGCTGGGGCGCTGTCAGCGCTGCTTCCCAATCTGGGGGACCCGAGCACCGCCTGCAGGCGGTTGTACGTGGGGATCGTGTGATCGATGGCCCTGTATGGGGCCCCGATCTGGGCGGCTGACCTGACGGCCGGCATCATCACTGTTCTGCGGAAGCCGCAGAGAGTGATGGCCGTCAGAGTCATCAGGGGTTATCGCACGATCTCTACGAGGCAGCTTGCGTACTGGCCGGATCTCCGCCCTGGGACCTGGAGGCAAAAGTCCTCGCGTCACTGCACCGGTGGCGTGAGGACGCGCGGGCGCGCGGCGAGCTGCATCATTAAAAATTAAAAAATTTATATATATTTATTTCGAGTAACGGAGACTCATATACTCAAACAATACATAAAACGCCTAAAATACAACACAGAAAACATAAAACACATATACATAAAAAACAGTTACAGACAGGACTAAGCAAAGACGAACGTGAACATTCACACCGTAACAATATGCCTGCTACAGCATTGCCGGATGTAGGGGCAATCCAGTCTGTTAGCGATCATTGCCAGGACGGTGTTAGCGTTGCCCCGCACTCTGCGCACCAAAGACGCGCACCGCTTGCGCATCGTCGCATGAAAGCAGTCGGTGCGCACCTCCGCGAACATGCCCGAGGCAACACCGCCCTAAACGCTGTATTGAACTGGACGCGGAGGGCGCTGTATGCCGCACGAGTATACTTTGCCCACGTGCAGAGGGCTGACTGCACGTGTAGAGGGATGTACAATAAGCTCTAAAGGCTGTTATTTTTACCTCCCTCGAACAACGCACAAACCTACGAGCAATCATGTTACCTCTGACTGACAACGCCCTCCGCTCCCGCTCAACGTCTGCATCGTCTTTTAGGTCAGCTGTAACAATGTGACCTAAGTTTTTAACAGATTTTCTCTCTCAATCGGTGCATTATTTATACACACACGGGGTACACTATTCACGCTTTTGAGACTAGCCCCAAATACCATGAACTTACTCTTCTCTGCATTATATTTCAACCCATGACTCGAGGCATACTCTTCACAGGCACCCATCAATTTTCTAAGACCACAGACCGATGCGCTCAGCAGCACCATGTCGTCAGCGTAGCTCAAATTATTGACGCATACTCCATCCACATGGCAACCAACATGCTGGCTGCTGAGCCCAACGATCAGAGCGTTCACATAGAGGTTGAAGAGTGCAGGAGAGGTCAACCCCCCCTGTCTCACCCCGCACTCCAACCTGTAAGGTTCAGACATTACACCCGCCCATCTGACGCTATTGATCTGGTGTCTGTACCAATATTTGAATATGTTCGAGAGTTCTGGGGGTAACCCGATACTCTCCAGTTTCTCCCACAGGATGTTATATGACACCAGATCAAAAGCCCTGGAAAGGTCCAGGAAACACGCGTAAACAGGAGTTTTGCGATCCGTATAGTATCTGACAACATGCTTAAGACTCAGTATCGCAGCTTCTGTGGACAGTTTGGGCCGAAACCCGACCAGGTCTCGGATTTAAACTGTTAGTGCATTGCCAGAAACTCCGGAAGTCACCGGACTTATGTTTTCTAGCAATGGCATCCATTTTCAACTGGTCTTGATGATCCTGACACCATTTCAGCCTGGACTTGAATACTTTTCGGCTTTTATTCATATCATCATACACAGACCCAGTTCTAGGCCTACCGAACATAACCCACTCTAGAAACCTCGACCTGGCCTCCAGATGAGCACCGCGGACGTGTTCCCTTCATCCTGCTATGCATGAGCCCCTCCTACCACTCCCGGCACGTGTGACCATACCACTGACCACTGCTGCATCACGAAGGGCGGCTATAATGTCAGAGTACAACTTGTCAAGAGTATGCCTGTGACCAGAGTCTCCACAATAACTATCAGCACATCGACAAAATTCCACAGGAAAGTCAATACACCTCAGTCTCCTATGACATTCTTTAACGTAGACAACTACTCGCGCCTCATCCCTCTCGCCCCATATAATATCTTTGTTAGTATTTACGTCACTATATGACTTAAGTGTTAATACATTTAAATTACACTGAACAACAAGGGGAAAGTGATCAGACCAAGTAGTGTCATATATATTTTACATACACATTACAGACAGAGCGTCTAGCTGCCTGGGTCACAACGCAGTGATCCAACCAACTACACGTTCCGTACACATCGCTTAAAAAGGTGTAAGTAACCAGATTGTACGCCCAACATATCTACATCTACGCATGACCATGTTTGTTCCTCACAAAAATCTGAAAGTTCATTGAAAACCAGTTCAGATGGGTCAGCATTAAAATCTCCCAAGACAAAAACAGATTCCACACCATATTCGTTTATAATTGCACTCACCGTACCAAGACAGTCCGTAAATTCAGGTAGGTTAGCACTCACATTCGTAGGCATGTGTATGCTCACTCGATATCTCGCTGATGGCGGCGGCGCGTGGGTTGGATCATTCGGTTCCCTTCGAAATGGTTGAGCTGAAAGGTGCCGACACACGCGTCATGTTCGTGAACGGTCCGTCGGTTGAGACTGGTCATGTCTTACTTAACTACCATTGGCTCAATTTAATCTTTATATTTTAAATTCTTATAATAAGCCTTTTTTTTCCTTTGCATTGTCCTCACATGCTGAAGCAACAAGTATATGTAACTTGGAATTTTGTAAAACAGAACATGATTTAAAAGAGTGTCCGTGGAGTTTCTTGCACGTTCTTCTCCATAGAGATCTACGCTTTGGAACGTGCAAATAGCGTCCATGTTTTTGACTGACCGACCTTGACGTTTCAAAAGTGCCTGTGAATGGTTTATTTGAAATGAAATGCTTTGAATTTGAATTGTCAAGAAGACCTTGCTATGAAAACTGCAAGCATTGTACTCGGCAAGAGTGTAAGGAAGTCGTACCTGTGAAGATGCTCAAAACAGACCTCAGCAACGAGTGGAAGGAAAGCCTACAACGTGCTCAGCAGGAAGATTCGGACATCCAGCCGATTGCAAATCAAGAAGCTTCAACAGTTGCAGATAAACTGTTTCATGAAGTCTGTCATTTTGGAGTACCCTTGGAGATTCACAGCGATCAAGGAAGGAATTTTGAGTCACAAATATTCCAGAAAACTTGCTGAGTTATGGATACTCAAAAAACGAGAACAACTTCTTATCACCCACAATCAGATGGAATGGTGGAACGATTTAACCAGACATTGGATAGGTACCTGGCAAAAGTTGTGGAAAATCGGCAACGCGATTGGGACAAGCATATACAACCGTTTTTGTTGTCATACCGAAGTGCTGTTCACAAAAGCACATCAGTGACACCAGCTTCCACAAACTTTGGTAGAGAATTACGGCTACCTGCAGACTTGATCACCGGAATACCGCCTAAAGCCCCATGCAGTATAACTGATTATACAAATGACTTGCGGAACAAAGTCATAAAATAAATTAATGATAAAATGATTGTGATGATGAAATAAATAAATAATCTATATGTATGACAGAGAGCTGACACAACCATACTAACTCACGGGAGTTAGTATGGTTGTGTCACCTCTCTGCCCCCCTCAAAGGTGTAATAAAGCACATGAATTATGGGAGGACATCATTAAAAAAGCCAGTAAAGAAAAACATCAGTACTGAAAATATTATTTATATTTTACACTCATCAATTGTTACTGTTACTACGAGGGTGGATTGAAAAGTTCGCGGCCTAACACATAAATACTACTACTACTTTAATGTAACTACTATTTTAATGTAACTGACCTCATTCGATAAGTTTACTCTCTGGTTGTCAAATTCTATCGCAATAGCATTAACTGTATTTAAATTAGACTGAATTTTGTGAGAGTTTTAAAGAATGGAGAAAATTGAGCAACGTGCGGTCATCAAATACCTGTTTAAAAAAAAATAACTCCAAAAGAGATTCACGAAGATATGTCAACAACATTGGGGAATCTGCTCCGTCGTATACGATTGTGAAAAAGTGGGTTGCTGAATTTAAACGCGGACGAGAGAGTATTGAAGATGACCCTCGCTCTGGCCGGCCTATGACTATGACGTCTACGACTGAAGAAAACATCGGGAAACCTGTGATCTGATATTGACAGATCGGAGATTGACCATCAGGGAGATTGCAGACACTATTGGCATCTCGTATGAACGAACACAAAAACATCATAGTCAATGAACTTGGATTTTCTAAGGTTTCTGCGCGGTGGGTACCCAGATTGCTTTCAGTCGAACAAAAACGAATACGCCTCACGATTTGCGACTTTTTGGAAATGTTTGAGGCTGATCCACAAGATTTTTTGGCCAGATTTGTAACAATGGATGAAACTTGGGTACACCATTACACCCCAGAGTCAAAACAGCAATCCAAGCAGTGGAAAAATCCTGATGAACCGACTCCAAAAAAAGCCAAAACAATTTTGTCAGCTGGCAAGGTGATGGCGTCAGTTTTTTGGGATGCTAAGGGTGTCATCATGGTGGACTACCTTGCAAAAGGCGAAACTATAAACTCGGCTTATTAGTACACCCTCTTACGTCGCTTGCGTGAAACAATCAAAGAGAAAAGGCCAGGATTACTCAGCAAGAAAGTGTTGTTCCATCAGGATAATGCATGCGTTCACACGTCTGTTGAATCTATGGCTCAAATTCGTGATAGTGGCTTTGAATTACTGCCCTATTTCTCTGATTTAGCACCTTCAGACTTTCATTTATTCCCAAACCTAAAAAAACACCTTAGAGGTCAAAAATTTTCATCAATTGAGGAGGTCGAAGCTGCGGTGGGTGACATTATTTGAAGGCCTTGAAGAAACTTTTTTTATGACTGGCATACAGGTGTTGGAAACCAGATGGAAGAAGTGCATAGAGTTAAGTGGAGATTACGTGGAAAAATAAAATTACTTATTCTTGCTGAGGCCGCAAACTTTTCAATCCACCCTCGTACCATATATATTTTTTGGCACCTTATCAATTTCTTTATGCTTCCTAAAAGTTAAAATTGTGCTTCACTTGATTCAATTTTACTAACCAAAATTATCCACTGTGGCAATTGACAATAAAATAATTTTGACCATCTGCTTGATTACTGATGACATATTACCTAAATTGTTTTTTTGGATTACTTGTACTTACAAGCTTAAATTTATCTTACACATAAGACATAACACATCTATTTACATATTCTGAGGTTTCTACTAAAATTATAATAAATAAAAAATAACAAAGACCACTTTGCCACTGGAGTTGGGCTTCAGAACAAACAACCTCATAAAAATATATAAACTAGGTCTGGCAGATAATAAAAGTATTTTAAACAATTTTGCAAGGTAGTTTGAGTGTTTTTGTTTATAGGTAAAACACAATGATATAAGTGTCCATAAGTAGATAAACCATTCAGTACATCTTCAAATCAATGTTTTTTCTTTTTTGATTCACTGTGTTCCTTTAATTCATCTGCATCTTCATCTGTGTCCTCATCATCGTCATCCATGTTGGCATCACCAACTTAAACAGAAAAATTCAAACTGTATTTAAGTACAGCATGGGTGAAAGAAAAATTTTATAACAGGCATAATGTTAACAATTTTTAAGCAAAATAAATTACATACACTATCAATCTGCCTTTTCCCAACCATTCTGGGTTTGGCTTCCGGTCAACTGGATGCAGCTGAGCACAAGTATTTAGCTGCCTCTCTTACCTCCACAACCCAATATCTGGGTAATAAATTACATACACAACTTGTCTGAATTACTGACGCTTCTTAACGATAAATAGTCAGAGGGTCGTTCGTCTGACTAATATAACTTGGGCTCATTATGGGAATAGTTGTAAACTTATGAAGTTGTAGCTTATGAAGTTATCTAGCTTATGAAGCAAATAAAAAAAAACTGATTTTCAGTTTGGACCATTAATTTTATCCGAAGCCTGATACAACCAACGAAGTTATATGAATATGAAAAACTTACTGGCTTCATCAATCATTAATATTATCTGAAGCCTGATACAACCAACGAAGTTATATGAATATGTAAAACTTACTGGCTTCATCAATTTCACCAAGTTCTTCTATCATCTTGGTTAATGCGGCATTCGCCTCTACTTGGAACTCCTCCAGCGATTTAATTAAATTCTGCTTTTCGATTGCTTTAGTGAATGTCTCAATTAATTTGTCGTTCTGAGTAACAGTAAGTTTAATTTGTGGTGCCATTTTGTAAATCTTATTTCATATAATGTTATAAAATAAGCTCTGTTTTTTTTTCTGTTTTCCACGACTATACCTGTATTGTGTGTAATGACCATCTATATTACTATACTCTTTGGTAATGACTGTGATATGATCAGTCAGTCAGTCAGTGATGGCATCACAGATGACAGAATATATAATATGGTGTACCTGTACCGTAGACAGAGAATAGATATAGACAAGTCCTCAGCGTATAACGGTAAGGGATAGCGATAGTTCGACATAAGTACATCATTACAACTTCGTGCATTTAATATTGCCATACTTAGACTTTTACCCCCATTGTGTGAGTAATCTCGTTCTTATTATTTTGGTTGTACGTCTACTACGAGTAATGTAATTCATATCAATTAATAACACGTTTTTTTTTTTTTACTTTTTAAGGGGTAACGTATGTATTTATTACTATTTGATTGTGTTCGCGCGCGAACTGAATGCCTTAACTGCTAGTGTAATCAAGAAGATGAGTTAGTATATTTAAATTTTTTGATGTTTAGTTACTTAATAACAAATTAAGTAATATATTAACTTTACCTGGATGAAAAGTGTGGGTATCGCACGTGGATTTAAGTAGGTACGATTTAAGTTCTGTCGAAAGCAACTGTCTTCGAAATGTCGTGAGCAAATACGGGAGTGACGACTTGGATGCCAGTTTACTCGGCCCGTACAGTCAATACATTTATTTTAAAAAAATGGATCATTCGGAAACCTAAAAAGAAAAATACGTTTAGGGGTAAAAATAATCAAGTGCTGGTATCCCCGTCAAGTTATTATCCGACAATTTTCAAATGACATGAAGTGACATAGATAACAACCTAACATAAATTGCCTCACACTTTGGCCGGCTAATATGAAAAACAAGTTAGGATTTATCGTCTTTTTAGACGTTAATTATCAATAAACTTTGCTTGTTATTGACAGAAAATAGTCTTGAGTACAATAATCTTTGATTTACTTGCTGTAATAGATAAAAAATGCTACTTACCGATGAAAGGTTATGTTTGGTTGATTTCGTTCACTACGGCTTTTACAGCCGTAAATACTGCAATTCACCATCACTACACACTTAATAATACCTTCTGGAATATCACTAAAGCAGTAAATCACACAAAATAAGCTTCTATCAACGAAAATACGCTGACAGCACAATTTGTTTGCCACCAATGACTACTGATGGCAGACAACAAAAACCGATACGCAAATAGAGATAGAAAAACTATGCTGCGTCTTGCTCACACATAGACATTTTGCATATGCGTCGTCTTACTTTAACAATTATTATTATTCTAAGAGCATGTCTATATCTATTCTCTGTCTACGACCTGTACATATAGATGGTATATTATTTGTTTGTCTGTCACAGTCCAGTTGTCACTTGTGTCAAGTTGTGTCTGTCAAACGCATGGAATTAGTCATAGATATAGAATACCTAGATAGACTGTATTAAACCGAAACTTGCGAGCACGTTGCATCTCCTTTTCTCAAAAGCAAAGTGTCATGTGCCTGAAAGAGACAAGTATAGTGTTCATAGTGCGTCGAAAACTATAGAATTTCGCCGTTTTGACTATACAATTCTACTTACTGATATATCAATGCATAGTGATGTGTATTTTCAGTCGACTATCGAAAATAGGCCAGTCGCCACATTAAACACCAAAAAATGGTATTTCATTTTGAAATAATACTGTAATTCCATTTTAATAATGATTGGTATTATCAAAATTTCTTGAAAGATATTATTTGTCTCCATTTGTTTTTACCGTCTTTATATCTTTGTTTGCTTGTAGAATCTCTCGTGTTTGTGTTATTAACTAAACATTTTAAATTGTAGGCAGTTGGTTATTTATTTCTTTATAAAAGCGTTCCTCTCTCTGGAGCCCTGACAGCCTAGCGTAGCTTGGACCCTGTTCCCGATACCGGTGGGCTACTATTTTTTTTATTTTTACAGAATCTGACTTTGTTTAGTGTATAAAATAATATTTTTTGTTTTTAAAGAACCTTTTTTGTGTAAGTGAATTCAGCAAGGCAGAGTATGAACAATCGACCAATCTCATGCGAGATGAAAGACGCGATTTGGGTTTCCGAATATATTATTGTTCGATTGTTCATACTCTTTGCATTTTACCTTGCCGAATCCGCTTGTCGAAAAGTGGCCGATCATAATGTGGGGCTCGTATACATGTATGGCGGACTTAGACGTAGTAAAGACACAAAGTACTATAGAATTAATATTTAATAAGATTAGATAGCATAAAACACAAAATTACGGTTATATTAAACAATACATACACATACGCTCGTTATATAGTATGATTTGTCATAAAACAGTTCTTAGAGTGTAAATGAATTTTACTTTTGACAAATAAAAAAGGTTTTCACTTTGCAAACAGAGCACTATATTAAACCAAGAGGTCAACTTCATCATATCGAGATGATTCTCGATGAGACCTAGGTGTGGGACAGGGTCCTTTCTTATCGCTCTTTTTGTAGGTTTCGAGCAAACTCTTCGCCAATGATCTGTGAAACTGCTTTTCTCCATTCAAATTCAAATTCAAAGCTTTTTATTTCAAATAAACCATTCACAGGCACTTTTGAAACGTCAAGGTCGGTCAGTCAAAAATATGGAAGCTATTTGCACGTTCCAAAGCGTAGATCTCTATGGAGAAGAACGTGCAAGAAACTCCACGGACACTCTTTTAAATCATGTTCTGTTTTACAACATTCCAAGTTACATATACTTGTTGCTTCTGCATGTGAGGACAATGCAAAGGAAAAAAAAAAGGGCTTATTATAAGAATTTTAAATATAAAGATTAAAATAAGCCAATGGCAGTTAAGAGATGACCAGTCTCAACCGACGGCGCCTGTTCACGAACATGACGCGTGAATCGGCACCTTTCAGCTCAACCATTTCGAAGGGAACCGAATGATCAAACCCACGCGCCGCCATCAGCGAGACATTTGAGTGAGCATGACATGCTCTCAACCACCATGCTCGTTCATGTCCAACAAGTAAAACTATAACTACTCACATAAAATGTAAATGGTTTCATGGTACTCACATTTACAAAATTTGAAAAATATGCTTCTACTTTACACATTTATAAGCTTCCTCTTTAATGGTAATTTCTGAAATAAAGCCAAATGGATGTCAGGTTGGTTTATGAAGATCCTATACAATTTTAGCATTTCCTTAACTTAAAAAGATAAAAAGTATCCTTTACCACTACTATTTATAAAAGATCATAATCGAAAAATTTAAAAAAAAAATTAAAGTTTGATGATTTTACTTACTGGTTGGCAAGATGCTGGCTGTTTTGGAAATACATTCAGTCAAAAAAGTATCGGGAATGGATGATTTGTTTATGGTTCCAAATTCAAATTTTTGTTTTTTTTGTAGTTGTTAGATTGGCACAACTGTTTTCATTTTGGCGCGGAGTTTGAGTTGCATCTGTTATTTATATTAAATACAGTGCTGGTTTTAGTAATATCATATATAGTGTGTATTGCGAATTTCATAATGGACAAAAATATCGAACAAAGAGTTTGTCTTAAATTTTGCATCGCCAATGGAATTTCGTGTTCGGAGTCACTGAAAATGTTACAGAAGGCTTACGGTGAATCGACTTTATCAAAAACTCGTGCTTATGAGTGGTTCAAAGCGTTCAAAAGCGGTCGAGATGTGATGGAAGATTTGCCTCGCTCTGGTAGGCCGTCAACGTCTGCAACTGAAGTTATCATCGCAAAAGCGAAGGAAATAGTGACTGAAAATCCCCATTCAACTCTGAGAGAGATAGCCGCCGAACTTTCTGTATCTCACGAGTCGATCCGTACCATTTTAACTAATCATTTGGGTATGAAACATGTTGCTGCTCGGCTAGTCCCAAAAGATCTGAATTTTCTCCAAAAACTCAATCGCATGAAAGTCGCTGAGGACATGCTAGAACGAGTCAGTTCGGACCCAACATTCATGAAACGCATTGTTACTGGTGACGAGACGTGGGTTTACGAGTTTGACATGCAAACTAGTCAACAAGCTTCGGAGTGGCGCCTTCCAACTGAACTGAAACCGAAAAAACCACGCCAAAGTCGATCAAAAGTCAAAGTCATGTTGACTGTTTTCTTTGACTATCGCGGTGTTGTGCACTCTAAATTCTTACCGGAAGGTCTAACGGTAAATAAAGAATATTAATTGAGCGTTATGCGGCGTTTATGAGAGCAAATTCGACGAAAAGGCCAGATTTGTGGAAAGAAAATTCTTGGATTTTGCACCACGACAATGCGCCTTCGCACAAGGCTATCATTGTGAACGAATTTTTAACCAAACACTCAACAAATACCATCCAGCAACCACCATATTCACCAGATATGGCTCCTGCTGACTTTTTTCTTTTTCCTAAACTCAAATTACCACTTCGTGGCACCCGTTTTCAATCGATAGAAGACATAAAGGAGAATTCGCGGCGAGAACTGAACTCAATTCCGGAAGCAGCGTTTAAAAAATGTTTTGATGAATGGATTATTCGTTGGCGCAAGTGTATCGTTTCTAAAGGAGCATACTTTGAAGGTGATAAAATAAATTTGGATGAATAACAGACATTTTGTGTATTATTGATCTTTTCCCGGTACTTTCTTGACAGAGTAGTATTATTGGCACGCGTGCGAATTTTATACTCTACGTTCATATTGTCACGAAAACAAGATTCTTCCAAGTGTTCAGAACATATCCTTGTTAACTGTGTAGGCTTTCCATTATCGTCTTTTCACAAACTTTTATCCATTTTTAAACTCATTATCTGCAGGAAACCTGTAAAAATAACAAAGAATACATCATTATAATAATTTAGTAGTAATAAATAATAACTTACGTACTACACTTAAGTAAAAGGTTACGGACAAATATGATAAAATATTGATTTGGGAAAAGTAGGATTTTTCGTTAATTCCTTCTTTTGGCATGCTATAATATTCTGTAATCTTTTATCACTGAGACCAAAGCTGAGTCCAATTACTAGGTTCAGCATAGCGCAATCAGTACGAATAATTCAGATTGCATTTCCAAAATCTGACCACTTACACTGTTTTTATTTCATTGTACGTATTAAAAACGAACTAGAATATGTATGTGATTATACTTTTACTCTATCGATAAAATATCCAAGAAGCCACATCCTTATGAAGTACATGATATGGCAAAACGGTTCAATTTTTTTTTGTTTTTATTAAATTTTTAAATTGGAATCTGACAATAACGTAGAAGCAGTTGTGTCTTTATGTTCATATAATGGAGATCTGATTTTATTGACTTTTCTGCTCAAAATGTGTTTTAACAATAAGTTGTGATTGGATTTACTTACCGGTGAAAACATACTTTTGCAATATTTTCTTTCAAAACACCATTTCTATTCGAATAACCGAGTACAGTACAGTACATGCTATTATTCATGGCAGAACGGAAAACACACTCAAACCACAATATTTTTCACAATTTGACAATATTTTTGATAAAATTGGGAGACTAATGTGTTAACCAGCTGGTTAACAAACAAAATGGCGATTCTCGGCTGGTGGCGGGCGGCATTTCAAGACGGTCGGGAATGTTATTGCTATCTCTTTTTGTCACATGAAATGTTTCCATTAAGGTGAATGCTCCAGGGTAGCCCGCGAAATTCAAATATTTTTATGTTTTTTGCAATTTGCCGGTCAGTGTGAAGCTGTATGTGGACCAAATGCGATCTGCGACCGTAACGCGTATTTATCTAAAGAATTCTCTAAGTTCATGTAGTTCGAAATAATGATTATTTCTGAAATATTCATTCTTTCGAACTACATGAACTTAGAGGGCTATATTGATGATTAAAATGGTTTTAATTCTTTAGATAAATACGCGTTACGGTCGCAGATCGCATTTGGTCCACATACAGCTTCACACTGACCGGCAAATTGCAAAAAACATAAAAATATTTGAATTTCGCGGGCTACCCGGGAGCATCCACCTTAAAAATGTTGAGTACAAGATAGGTTACTTTAATATATATCTATGGAATTAGTATCATATCACTGACTGCTAAATCATATATGGACTTGGCATACCTACAAAAAAAACGTGCATACCTACACTTTACCGAGAGCTTGTAATGGCGGCCAATAGGGCAGCCCTTACCGATATTTCTCTACAATAACATCAATAAAAGATTGTGAGAATGTTTTTATATTGTCACGGTACAATATCACCGGCTATTTTTAACACACTTGTTTAGCTTCACTTTTATATAACTAACAAAATAACTATGTAAACAAATCTTGTTGTGGCTGGACGAGCTTTTTTGCCCGTGTCGTGTGTCACCGTAAGCACGCGTAGTTGGTTTTCGATTAAACAGGTTTGCAATTATGAAAGCTTGAAGGTTCGCACGTCTGTCAGCGTTGCGAGCCATTACTTTATTTTGTGACACGTCGAGTGCTATTGTGTTGCAAAAATTTCTGATATTCAAAGCTATTAACTCTAATAATTAAATAATTATTTTCTTTGCTTCTCTCATACAAATTATACTGTCTGGATATATTAAAATATTATTCCTGAATAAGAAAAAGTTTCCTCCATTGATGACATCGGGGTCCGCCTGGTACCAGAGTGATGAGTAAGCTTTCACGTGTTACCGACGTCGAGCCGAGTAAGTTCATAATGACCACGTCGTATAAGTTTGTACGTCTCTCACCCACTTAAGTTATTTTTGACCCACACTTCTCGGTTTTTGATAAAGCCAAAATTTTGCGTAGGTAAATGTTTAGTTTGGATGACATTGCTGCTGATTCTCTTGTTCAATAACTAATCTAAAATAAGAGAATCGCTATCTTTTAATAAAACGCAGTGCGAGAACAGTACGGCTATAGCTATGAACTAAGTTAGAGATATCAAACTAGTTTATGCCTTGCGCTCACCTTGTTTATAGTCGACATGTTTTTACGTGTACCAGCCTTAACTAGTTTGTATGGAAATATTAGTTCACTTATATTTATTTATTTGACAGATCTAAATTGTGTCCGTGTCTTTCTCGTATTATTAGAGATTGTGTTGCATCCACAATTGGCTCCAGGGACGTCTACAACACCTATCTTTTCTAACGTGCCGATGATTTCGGGTGTAAAAAAGTCAATAATAATTATTTATTATTTATAATAAAGTATAATTATTATAATATTAAACAAATTAATGTTGATTTTCTTTGTTTTTTTTTCAGGTAATTTCTGTGTGATATTCTTTCAGTAGATTTCTTCCCATAATATTTGTATCTCAAATTCATGTTTACCTCTATTACACTTTTAATTAATAAATATTCATGTTTCCAGCCAAATTTTCTTTTTTCCGTTATTAACAGGCAGCCTTAAAAATAAAACAAAAAACCAATAAAGAATCATAATATAGCATTATCGATAAATGTAAAAATGACATACATGTACTACTCTATCCCTACAATAACAATAACAAGAGAATGTTTTGAAGTACAATTATTACTGTCGATAATAAAGGCAAAAGGGAAATTGTGAATGCTTTACTGTTGAAACTGTTCAACGAATGTAGAATCTTTTGTTTATTTTCAAAATCTAAAGATATTTCAGGTAAAATTAAGTACGTACTGGTTCCAAGTTATGTTCGGGTGATTTCCGCTTCTTTTAATGCCACATTCGATTATATTGCACATTGGGCATCTTCCAATTGACGATTTCCACTATAAAACCGATTTCAAACGCAATAACACAGCAAAATGACTCCAAAATTCACAAAATATATCCACAGCTCAAGAGCATTCGTCAGTTGAAGTAGTACCAAACAGCGAGAGCTTCTAACGTAGAGTAGAACCGGCCGCAAATAGGTATTTCAATGACGCTAGGAATGAAGGGTTGCCATAACAGTAACTGTCAAAAACACTGTTATCCTTTTTCACTTACGCAAAATTATTTAGGGATTTAATTATAAAGAGATGACAGTATTTTTATGATTTCAGTGTCGATATGCCACATATTTGTATAACTATTTTTTCTATAGTCAAACGTTTCAAGTCCATATGATTTATACGTCAGTGGTACATATATAAGTACATATCGATAAGCTGTTACTCAGTGGCAGTCATAGACTGTCACTACATAGTATAAAACAAAGGCACTTCCGCTGTCTGTCTGTCTGTCCCTATGTATGCTTAGATCTTTAAAACTTCGAAACGGATTTTGATACGGGTTTTTTTAATAGATAGAGTGGTTCTCGAGGAAGGTTTTAGTATTGTAATTTGCACCCATGCGAAGCAGGGGCAGGGCTTTATTTATTTTTATAATTTAGTTTTATTTAATTTCTTTTTTTTTTGGTATGCGTCATGCTTGGCGCAAATAAACGCTTTTTCTTCCTCGAATCGAATGACCTCCTTTAATAAAAAGCGAAATGTGAAGCGAATGTCTTACTTCTTATGTGCCTACTTATTTAATTTTATCCTCCTTATTATGTGTCACTCACTTTTTTGTACATTAAAAGCGATATTTTTAATTTTTTATCTGTCGAATTATCTTCATTTCATCACATTTAATTTTCGACTTTATTTCTGCAACTCCTGTCACCAATATTTTTTGTGTATCATATAATTATTCTGCATTATTTTTATTCAAAGTAATGAAAAAAAATATTGTGAAAGAAAATTTAAGGTAAAAAAACTAAGTTAAATAAATATTTACTAAAATTAGGTAGTTCAAATATGTTTCGTTTCTTTAAAAAACTATGGGGAATTTGACTTGTATTTTTGAGGAATTAAATAAATTGGTGTTGACAACGCTGGTTACGTGGATGGTGGAACAAAAATCCAGTATGATGATGATGATATAATATATGATTAAAAGGATTGCGGCGACAAAGGAGCCATACGTGTGATCGTACCTTTATAGTTATCATTCGACATAAATGCCACAGAGTGCATAAAATGAGTTTATTCACTGTCTTATATTCAGTCAAGATTCACTCCATTTAAAAAAAAAACTATGATGTCACTTCACTAATGTCTAATGTCGCTATCAGCTGATTGATTTTGAATAGAATGCAAAAAAGTTTTATTGAAATTTAAACTATATTGCAATATGTAATACCTAAGTTATTATGCGGGAATTCGGAAAATTTGGTCCTTTAATCGGTGCTGTAGATGAAGGAACTTCGAATGTTAAGTTTCTGGTAAAAATTATTATAAATCGAAAAATAAAAAAACTACTTGAGTTAATTTAACTCAAGCAGCTGTATTTAATACTACAAAATGATAACATTTTCAGATATTTGCAGCAAACACATCAGAAGTGCTTACTTACCACCAGATTAGTTTAAAGCGATTTAGTCCTCAAGAAGGATGGATTGAGCAAGATGCTCTCGAAATTCTTAACGCAGTATTAGAATGTATTGAGGTAAGAAACCGCAACAATCGAAGAAAACGTGCAATTACATACCTAATTTACTAGAATTTCTTAAATAAATGGTAACTTTTAACAATTTGAGAAAAAAACCAATGAAAATGTTTGGCAATGCAATTAAACTATAGGTACTTAACTGCTCTGTAGGGTCATTCAAATAACGAACTTTTATTCGTCTTCTGTTTACTATATTGAGCTGATTTCATTGCATGTATATATTTCAGGTAACTATTGACAATCTACGAAAGCTTGATATAAACCCTGAAGATGTGGTTGGTATTGGCATTACAAATCAAAGGGAAACCACAATAGTATGGAATTCAGTTACTGGACAGCCATTGTATAGTGCCATAGGTAAGATTATAATATAATCAGCACTTTAACCCCCTTTTAACCGCCTATGTTATATTAATCTGATAAATATTTTTGTGTTTATTTTGCCAGGGTCACATATTTACGACAGTTCATTAAGACCAAAGTTATTGGTGCTTATTTATAGATTTTTGTTCTGCTGGGAACTGGGGGCATGATAACTAATATGAAGTTGGGCCAGGTTAATGGTGTAGCACATAAATTCACACAGTCTACCACAAACTTTATTTGGTCAATACAATTCAACCATAGTCACTGTGTGTTTTATGTTGTTGAGCAGACAAGATTTTAAATAATGCAGCAATAGACTAGATACACTGATTCTGATTCATGCAATGCTTCAGAAAATAAATTCAATTCTAATTTCAATGGGATATCTTAGATAAAAATTATAATAATTCTATATAAGTTATCTGTAAGATTTTGCAAAAATATTGGACACATTTTTTACCATTTCAAAATGGTAATAATTGAAACAGATAAAGGACATCAAAGTTCAAAAGTGATGGGGCCTGGTGATGTCACATACTAGTAAAAACAGCACTGAAATGTGGCATCACATGAGTTTTCAATGCACTGTAACATCTTAATTTTTTTTAATGTGAAAATTAAAAATGTATGTGCCCAATCATTTTTGGAAATTTATCCAACAGACTTATTAGATTTTTTCAGGAAAGTACGCAATTGTTTTTTTTTTTAGCAAAAATTCTGTAGTTATGTAGGTACTTTACTACTTATAATTTCAGTATGGTTGGATGTGAGAACATCAAACATTGTAGATGAACTGATAAAAGCAAAAGGTGCACAATGTGTTAATGCAGTCACACAGACTAGTGGGCTTCCTTTGTCCACATACTTCTCATCTGTGAAGTTGAAATGGTTGTTACAAAATGTATCTGCAGTGAAGGCGTCAGTTAAAGCTGGGGAATGTATGGCAGGCACTGTGGATTCCTGGTTGATTTGGGTATGTTTGTTTCATTTTAGTTTTTCTTGGCCTTCCCTTTTTGTTTGGGAATATCCATATATTATGCAGACTAATTACAGTTGAGCTCCGATGGTAGTTCACTGATGATTTATTACATTGTAATAAATTAATTTCAAACTATCTAGTAAATTTGCATGCACACACATTCTTGTTCTCTCAATCGCGCGATAACATTCACTGCGGACTCGTGGTCGGACTTGGAAACAGTGACACAACATGGTTTTAATTGTGCCGTAAAATGGCTCGATTCACACTCCTTAACTCTCATACGACAAAAACATGTTTTATTCCCTTCTCTGCGAGCACTGCTTCTCAACAGACATGTGCCTTCACCATATTTTTTTTTTTTTTTTTTTAAGGATGGGAAATCATCAAATGACTCCTCCCGCTTTGGGTGAAGCAGAAGGGAGTGTCAGACTCTTACTGACTAAAACCCATCCGCGTTTCTCCCAGTGCCCTTTACGTTCCAGGGTACGGTGCCTCTTTCGAACGAAGTCCGCAGCCCCAGCAGGCACTGGCCCTAGCGGGCCCCGTCTTTTACGCTGACAGCTCTTTGAGGCACGCGTGAAACACAGCGCGTCTTCCACCCGGGCCTGGTTCTGATCAGACGGCGAGCCACCCAATGCTCGCCGTCCGCAGACCCACGCCTACGGTGGCCGAGAATCGTCCTGCGACTCCCGACGCCCGGGGCGTCTTCTTCTGTTGCGGCGGCTGGGGCGTGAGGTTTCCCTTTCTCTCACACGTTCGGCTTCCTCCTTTGCTAGCATTACTGCTTCGCAGAAGGAGGTGACCGCTTCCCATGTCTCCTCGCTTCGGACCATAGCCTGAACCAGGGCCGGACGCGAGAGATCGCCGCCGCCGATCGCCTCGGCGAGGACACGCCGGTGCTCCGCCCAAGCAGGGCAGACCTCAACCGAACTGTCCATGTCCTACTCTTACACCAGTTAATCAGATAAAATATCTTGGAATTGTGTTAGACAAAAATCTCAACTTCAAATCACAACTTAGCGCTCTTTCAGAACGTGTCCGATTTTTTTTTTTTTTTTTTTTAACTTAAAACACGTTGCTAACCCTTCAATCATCCGTAATTTATATTTCGCACTATGCCAGTCAATCCTCACCTATTGTATCACCTGCTGGGGAGGCGCTGCTAGAACTATTTTGAAGCCCCTCGAGACTGCTCATAGAGCCATATTGAAGGTCTACCTTTCGACCGATTCTTTTCCCAACCAATGAATTATACAAAGCGTGCAATGTACTTAATGTACGGCAACAGTTCACGCTGTCTTGCTTCATCATCGTACAATTCCATATGAAGAAATGAATAAACGTCGCAAAGACCTAATCTGTACCATACCACTTGCACACACCGCTTTTATAAAAAAAATCAACATCTACCTTGGTCCATCTTTGTATAACAAATCAACTCACATTTACCAGTCTATGGCTCGTCTCTTTTCAATTGTAAAAAGTCTGTCCGTTCATTCAAATCAAACCTAAACTATGTCGAAACCGAAAATTATTTAACGAGTAAAAACATTCGCTAATTACTCCCACTGATGCACACACACACAGAGAGACACGAAACACACCCACAATTAATTGCATGTTACAGTTGGTTTTTTTTATTGTAGACTAGCTGAGCCGGCAAACGTTGTTTTGCCATATAAATAAACACAAAAATTTCATATAAATCGGCCAAGCCATTTCGGAGGAGTTCGATAACAAACACTGTAATCCGAGATTTTTATACATTAGAAGATTAGAAAAAGATAGATAGCTGTTGCACGCGACTTCGTTTGCGTATATGTCATATAGTATGTAGCTAGGTAAGATCGCTAAGATAAGATATTATCATATCAGCCGAAAGACCTCTACTGCTGGACATAGTGTCGCCATAGCCCCAAGCGTCGCCACAACGACCGGTTCTGCGCGTCTCGCATTCATCGGCTACCCGCAATCTTCGTCGGGCCACCTTGTGGGAGGCTTTTCAACGTTGCGTCTTCTGGTACGCGGTCGTCACTCCAAAATGTTTCGGCCCCATCGACCGTCTGTTCTGCGAGCAATATGCCTTGGCCACTGCCACTTTAGTTTGGCGATGCTTTGGGCTATGTCGGTAGCCTTGGTTCTCTACGAATATCATCATTCCTGATTCGATCACGCAAGGAAACTCCAAGCATTGCCCTCTCCATTGCCCTTTGAGTGACTTTAAGCCTTCTGATGAGGCTCATTGTGAGCGACCAGCAACCATTGTGGCATAAGATATACGAACAGTCAACTTCTAGCATTGCTTGACTCCCTTAGAATGCAAGGCATTAGCTGTATCACCTCTTCAAAACGCCGACCAACCTTAGTAATTTTTCGTAATGAGAAACGTTTTAATTTGAAAAAATTTGCGGTAGAGCTACATAAAGTTGAAACGCAAAACTCTATCCAGAAGGAAAGACTACCCTCAAAACGGAGAGAGTACAGTTAAGATTCCGTTATCCGCACTTAGACCCCATATCGCCATTGTGCTTAGGAGTCCTGGCAACGTTAGCCAGCGAAGCTACGCATATAAGTTTCGCTGAGTGTCCTCATCTTTCCGAAAATGTTTGCACGTCGGGTTGCAAAGGCCTCATTTCCAGAATGAAGTCGGCGTCTGATTTCTCGGTATCGAAGCAACCTGTGTACATTAGGTTGTCTATGGCGACTATCATCATCATCATTTCAGCCAATTGCCGTCCACTGTTAAATGTAAGCCTCCCACAAAGCTTCAACCATCCCGGAATTGCGCAGTCCGCGTCCATCCGCTGCCAGCCACCTTTTTTAAATCATGGATCCATCGTGCCGCAGTGCCTATACTGAAAAGATATTTTGAGACCCGCAATTATACCTATTATTATTGGGAGGGTAATTCTTCTTGGGTTGAGAAGTCGCTTAGTTAGTCGCATGTATAGGCTTAACATTGCCATTTTTGACAGCTTGTAATTTGTAGCCCGTGATCATTTGTTGTCTAGAAGTTCAGTTGATCTCTGGCAAATTTATGTATGAATCAGTGAGGTAAGAGAAGTGCTCCCCGTTCACAGAAGTAATGAATTAATGCTGAAGCAACGGAACAACATAAGCTATCTTCTAAAATAACCAAACCATCTCTTGATTATGATGTATGCCAATTAATTTAACACATTGGAGTGGCCTTCTTCAGGAACGCAAATCGAAACGATTTCGTTTTTAGAACACAGAGACATCCGATTAACCAATCTAATTCAACTCTTCGCTACTCCTCTATCATGGGTCTTCGCCAGCTGCTCGCGGGTTGTTTGACGTTGTTTGACCGCTGGCCCATAAAGATTCATTTTTAAGTAATTCAAGTTTATCTTAGCAAATGTAAGCGCACGTCTGTTGACGATTAAAAAAATGAGATCAAATGCATAACGCCATCTATGGAATCTGAAGTTGGTCTGTCTAAATATTCTTTCAGAGTTTGTTTTATTTTTATTAATAGGAATTCATTCAAAACGATATTTTAAAGGTATTAAAAGATACACTTTTTTAAGACGTTTTATAAGTACCACTTATAACTAAAAAATATTTTTTGATGTAATTCACTTGCTGTGTTGAGTAGTGATGGCATTACGGGTATCTGCATTACGTAATGTTGGTTTCATGTATATTGCCACAATTTCTATCTGGTTTATGAGTAAAAGTTAGTTATCTACATTGGTTTTGTACTTTTGTACGTGATGCGTTCTGTTAATAATTATCCTTTAACATCCTGGCCATTAAATTTTGCAATAGATAAATGCTAAAAATATACAAAATACGAAAATAACGTATTATTGTTGTATGAAAATATTAGCAAGAATAAAAAAAAGGAAATGAATAACTAAAAAAAATATAAAAAAAAATCATAATTGTTGGGAATCGAACCCACATCAGGTTTTTCGTAATGCTGTCTTCAAACCGAAGGGCTATGACTTCTGTGGACGATGGATTTAAATAACCGATCTTATTTATGTCATGGTTTTTCGCTGCTCAGCTCCTTGAAACATAGTGTGATGATAAACATTGCTAAAGTTAGACGCATAAGTATCTGCAATATTGGAATATGTTGTGGTTTCGTATAACAATTCCTCACTAATCTGTTTGGAAAAATGTGGAATATAAATTTAGAATGTTATTTTAAGTGCGCAAAACCCATTTTATTATTTATTTGACAATATTATACTGTAAAAATACAGTTCAAAATATAAAATAAATACAAAAATAATAGACTGATGTCGCTGGCCTGGGATCGAACCATGCACCAATTAATCGTTTAAAATGTCATTTTTGAATATTGCTCATCCTCTAAAGCACATAGCGTGATAATATATAGCCTAAAACCTTCTCCTGAGCAGAAAGAACACAACAAAAAAAGAATGATCGAAATCGGTCCAGCCGTTCAAGCGTGATGCGATGACCAAGGGAAATAGGGATTCATTTTTATACAGAGTTGATACGACAGAGGGGCATTAAATTAAACTACGTATACTATACGTGTACAGTATTAATTCGATACGGTACAAAAACAAAAAGCGCCATAAATGAGAAAATATTTTTTTCAAACAAACTAAATAGCTTGCAAATCCGAATAAAACGCAACCACCCTTTGTAAAAAAAAAGACACTGACCTTAGATACCGCTAGGTAACAAAGCGGCAACGTCGCGCGCGCGCCGGAGCGCGGTGTGCGGTATCTCGTGTGCTCGGTGGGGGCCGGGCCGGGGTGGCGGCCGGCGACTTAGGCCTCCGCTCGCACTGGCTTTTATGTTAGGTAACGTTTCGAAGTACGCGCACAAAAACAAACACACTAAATTTTAAAATTTTCGATGTGTCCTCCATTTACATTGATGCACAAATTATACCGACGGAGAATATTGTTATTTATTTTTCTAATTAGATCAGTATCACTGTCCGTCGCTAAGCACTTTAATTTGTGAAATGCTAAAATAATCCTATTTTTTAACTCATCAATTGTATTTACCTCTGAGGCATACACTTCACCCTTAATGTACCCCCACAAAAAGAAATCCATGGGAGTGAGGTCCGGAGATACTAATACTAAATAATAATAATCCCAAGTTACGTGTCCTATCACCATAAAAAACAGTCAATCACAAAAAAAAACACAAATACTAAATAATAATAATCCCAAGTTACGTGTCCTCTCACAATAACAAAATAAAATCACAATTCTTTGCGCGCGAATACCACAAACCCTACGTTCCGAAACGACAGCGTCGGCGTCACTGAGGCCCCACTTACCGATCGCAAAAAAACAAGGATGCAACTAACTGACCTAGTTCTATTTCATTCAAATGCGCTACGTTCGTCGCTTTCGTAGTGAAAGTGCAAGTGTGTGTGTATTGATTGCTTCCTTGTTTGCATTGCCAATTTTTAGTGAATGTCCTTCAACATGCGTCAGAGCGGCAACAACGCATCGTAGATTCATCGTTGTAAGGTGCATGACCTATGCTTAGACGATATTCAGCTGTTAGAAAAGATACATCGTGTTCAAACCGTGCAAAAACTTTAAAAATCATTTGCGACTAAACTACTGCTCCTAATTAATTTATTTTTGGTACAGAGCTTGAAAATGGTACCTAGTATAGGCAGTTTCAAGGAAAGCCCCTCTGTCGTATCAACGTTGTATATAGACTAGCTGACCCGCGCGGCTTCGCTCCCGTCAACTGGCTACCCTACCTACCCTACCTACCCTACCTACCCTACCTACCCTACCTACCCTACCTACCCTACCTACCCTACCTACCCTACATACCCTACCTACCCTACCTACTTTTTTTGTTTTTAAACCTTCCCTGTATTCTGGCGAAACTAACAAAAAAAGAATTATTCAAATCGGCCCCGCCGTTCTCGAGTTTTAGCGAGACTAACGAACAGCAATTGATTTTTATATACAGAGTTGATACGACAGAGGGGCATTAAATTAAACTACGTATACTATACGTGTACAGTATTAATTCGATACGGTACAAAAACAAAAAGCGCCATAAATGAGAAAATATTTTTTTCAAACAAACTAAATAGCTTGCAAATCCGAATAAAACGCAACCACCCTTTGTAAAAAAAAGACACTGACCTTAGATACCGCTAGGTAACAAAGCGGCAACGTCGCGCGCGCGCCGGAGCGCGGTGTGCGGTATCTCGTGTGCTCGGTGGGGGCCGGGCCGGGTGGCGTCCGGCGACTTAGGCCTCCGCTCGCACTGGCTTTTATGTTAGGTAACGTTTCGAAGTACGCGCACAAAAACAAACACACAAAATTTTAAAATTTTCGATGTGTCCTCCATTTACATTGATGCACAAATTATACCGACGGAGAATATTGTTATTTATTTTTCTAATTAGATCACTGTCCGTCGCTAAGCACTTTAATTTGTGAAATGCTAAAATAATCCTATTTTTTAACTCATCAATTGTATTTACCTCTGAGGCATACACTTCACCCTTAATGTACCCCACAAAAAGAAATCCATGGGAGTGAGGTCCGGAGATACTAATACTAAATAATAATAATCCCAAGTTACGTGTCCTATCACCATAAAAAACAGTCAATCACAGAAAAAAAACACAAATACTAAATAATAATAATCCCAAGTTACATGTCCTCTCACAATAACAAAATAAAATCACAATTCTTTGCGCGCGAATTCCACAAACCCTACGTTCCGAAACGACAGCGTCGGCGTCACTGAGCAGGCCGCAGGCCCCACTTACCGATCGCAAAAAAACAAGGATGCAACTAACTGACCTAGTTCTGTTTCATTCAAATGCGCTACGTTCGGTCGCTTTCGTAGTGAAAGTGCAAGTGTGTGTGTATTGATTGCTTCCTTGTTTGCATTGCCAATTTTTAGTGAATGTCCTTCGACATGCGTCAGAGCGGCAACAACGCATCGTAGATTCATCGTTGTAAGGTGCATGACCTATGCTTAGACGATATTCAGCTGTTAGAAAAGATACATCGTGTTCAAACCGTGCAAAAACTTTAAAAATCATTTGCGACTAAACTACTGCTCCTAATTAATTTATTTTTGGTACAGAGCTTGAAAATGGTACCTAGTATAGGCAGTTTCAAGGAAAGCCCCTCTGTCGTATCAACGTTGTATATAGATTTTCTTTGCCATCTGTTAATTATCATTTTTGCCAATCTGCACATGTAACATGTACCAAAACCAATATGTACCGAGGGAACGAAACTGTGTCTCCTAAACACAGGCTATTTTGTAGCATAGCTAGGAGGACAGAGCTTCATCCACCTTATTGTAGACTACAATTCTGTGATACCTACCTGTTCTTACTTATTTAAGTAAAAAAAGTTGTAAATCTACAATCTGTTTATTTAAATAGATATTATGAGTTATAATCACTCTGCCTAGCCTTTTCCCAAATATGTCGCAGTCGGCGTCCAGTCTAAACAGATGCTCCACAGTACCAGTATTTTACATGAGGCACCTGCTTATCTGACCTGCACAACCCAGTAAGCAGATAACATCCCAACAGCAAGACTGCTGTCAGTTCTTGCGCCTTCTGACTACCTGTAATGACAGAGATTTACAAATGACGGCCGGTACCAACAGCTTGGCACGGAGGAATGTCAATATGTTAGATGGTCACCCATCCACGGATCGACCGCGACAAGAGTTGCTTAACCCTGGAGATCAACCCATGCGGCTGCTATTACTAAACCACAAGACCCACTATTTCTTGTGCTTTGAATACTAATAAAATTATGTTTTGAAACATTCTTTTACAGAACCTTACTGGAGGCAGTCATGGTGGAGCTCACGTCACGGATGTCACAAATGCTTCACGAACACAGCTTATGTCCCTGCAGAGTCTGCAATGGGATAAAGGATTGTTGCGTTTTTTCGACATACCAATTGAAATTCTTCCAAAGATTAAAAGCTCTGCTGAAATATATGGTTACATTTCAACAGGATCCCTTCTTGGCGTGCCAATAGCTGGGGTCAGTTTTTATTGTTTTACCAGACTACCTATGGCGAATGTTGCAGGAGGTTAATGATTTTCCTGTGTTTGTATTTTAAAAATATTATTTGTACCTATCTGTTTTGTCTCTTTTTATCAACTGCACTGACTTTTTATGCAATGCAAAGGGGATGGACCTTTTTAAAAGCTTTTATTTAACTTGCAATGTATGTATGTATGTTTGTTCAGGTGGAATCTTGCTACTCAATTTTGAAGCAGATATCTTCAACCGATTGAGCTGAAATTTTGTATACACGTTTAGTTTGAATGACAATACACGATAAGCTGTGTGACGTCATTCTAAATCCAATATGGCGAAACATCCAAGATGGCGAAATATTTATTTTGTATGCACTTCTACAATCATCATCATCTGTCTAGCCTTTTCCCAACTACATTGGGGTCGGCATCCAGTGAAACCGGATTCAGCTGAATACCAGTGTTTTACGTGGAGCGGCTGCCTACCAGACTTCCACAACCCATTAACTGGGTAACACGTTACATCTTGGCAAGACTGGAGTCAGATTTACTGGCTTCTGACTATCCGTAACGACTGTCAAAGATCTGCAAATGACAGCCGGGACCAACGGCTTAACGTGCTTTCCGAGGCACGGAGGAAACTCAGTATGTTAAGATAAACCATTTACAGGCACTTTTGAAACGTCATGGTCGGCCAGTCAAAAACATGGAAGTTATTTGCACGTTCCAAAGCGTAGATCTCTATGGAGAAGAACGTGCACTTGCTCTTCTACAATATGGAAAGGGCTGGTTGAGAGTAACTCGAAATAAGTAAAAAAAAAATTAAAATCAAAAAAACCTTTAAAAAGCTTTTATTTAAATGCTCTAAAAAAGAAAATAAAATGTTCCTAATTGATCATAAAAGCTTGTCGCAAGGTTTGCGTAAGTACCTATGAGTATTTAATTAATCAAACCTCGCGACAAGCTTTGCGAATAGCTTTTTTTTTTGTTTTTATTTATTTAAATAAATATATATATTTTTTTAAATTATTTATAAATTGGTTTTTTTGCTTTTAATTTATATAAATTATTTTATTCCAAAAGTAGGTGTTATAATGTGTTCACACATATTTATACTCTTAGCTTTAGCACTTCTAATATTATTTAATACTTTTTAATTGCTGCTTTGCATTTATTTCAAATGTATTTTTTACTGCAGTGTCTAGGAGATCAACAAGCAGCTCTGGTTGGACAAGGATGCATGCGATTTGGTCAAGTCAAGTGTACATTTGGCACTGGATGCTTTTTGTTATACAATACAGGTTTGTACTCTCATACCATCACATTATAAGTATTAGGTAGTATACATGACATAAAATTCCTAAAATACCCCCATTTTTAGGTGATTCGATTATCCACTCACAACAAGGCCTTCTAACCACGGTGGCATATAAACTAGGACCAGATGCACCACCAGTTTATGCATTAGAGGGATCTGTTGCCATTGCAGGTAAATCACACAGTCATAATACAATCATAACTAGATATCTTCCATACTGAACAGTATTATTGACTTTATTGATAATCTAGGTGACACATTGCAGTGGTTACAAGATGGCTTGGAGCTCATCAGTGATATTCAAGATACTGAGGCTCTAGCAGCAGCGGTTAGTGACGATGATGAGGGAAGCATTTGTTTTGTACCTGCATTTAATGGTTTATACTCTCCTTATTGGAGGAAAGATGCCAGAGGGTAGGTTAACAATTTATTGGTACTTATCTACTGATAAATAATATCGACAACTATTTATCGCACGGTGTCTAAAAACCTAGTAACAAAAGGTTTTTAGATAACACCCCAGTGTACTTCGTTTTTCTTTAGTTTATTATTGAAAAACCCGCCATAAGTGTAATACGAAAAAAACTCAATAGAGAAAACGCAAACCTACACAAATATTATAAAGAGGAAAGATTTGAAAGAAAGAAAGAAAAAGCGTTTAATTGAATTATAAATTATTATTTGTTTATGTTTATTTATTTATATTATTAAGCGTTTATTTGTTTGTTTGAATTGAATAGGCTTCGAAACTACTGGACCGATTTGAAAAATCCTACATTATCCCTGGTGAACATGGGCTATAGAATATTTTCAAAAAAATTAGGGATCCGTATGAAAACTTCAATAATGTAACGCAAGGTGTGAAAAAAATACCAAAAAAATCCTTATATCGCGTACGCTGCGGAAACTATTGACAATAGAGCAAAGTCATGTACTACAGTTTTATAGAAGACATAAATATCTACAAAAAAAGTCCGCGAAAGTATGTATCTAACTATTATGGTTAAGTCAATGACCCCTTTTTGTTCAAATTATTCAATCAAAACCTGGGTGAAATGGAATGGTGGTGATTTTAGTATCATGATATTAACCTGCCTTATCTATTTAAATCGGTTAATAATTAAGGTTGGTTATGTGAATGTAAATTACACTTTAAATTATTCAAATCGGAGCTTTCGTTTAAAAGTTACGACGGTTTTAAAAATATTCTAAGTAAGAAAAATGTTGCGAGTGAACCATCTACCCTACGTTTAGTCTATTAATAAGTAATTTACACATGCCCTTTAAGAGGTTAGATGGGAGATAAAGTTCGTGGAGTAGGTACCAACTAAAGCCGCGCGAATGAAGTCGCGGGCGAAGTACTACTTACTACTTTTATAATATTCTCAATTGCAGTATAATGTGTGGAATAAGTGGAAAGACTCGCCGGGAACACATAGTGAGGGCAGCTTTGGAATCTGTGTGTCATCAAACACGTAGCGTGGCGGCAGCGATGGCAGAAGATTGCGCGCCACTGGGACGACTGCTTGCCGACGGGGGTATGGCGCAGAACTCTCTGCTGATGCAAATGCAAGCTGACATTTTAGGAATGCCTGTGGTATGGTTATCGGAGTATTTTAATTTAGCCTTTTTAGATAAATTCCTTCTCTACTTCCGAGTACCTTTGAGACCTACTCTAGGAAATTCTTTCGAAGCAGACCTATATCCCGACTCAGAACAACATTTCTAGTTGGTTAACTTTTCAGATTCGACCTCTAATGATGGAAAGTACAGCGCTCGGAGCTGCTATAGTGGCCGGCCGAGCGCTGCGAGTGTGGCCCACGTCTACGCCCAGCCCGCCCTCAGACACGTTTTCGCCGGCTATGACTTCCGAAGGTAATAATAATGAAATTTGTAAACCTTTTAAAATTACTATCAGATCCGTAAACGTTGTTTTGCCATATGAAATAAAAAAACAATTACCTACGACCTATTCTCAGACCTATCAAATATACACAAAGATTTCATTAATATCGGTCAAGCCGTTACGGAGGAGTTCGATAACAAACACTGTGACACGAGATTTTTGTATATTAGATTAATTGGTGCTTTATTTTATCAGAAAAAGATCATCAGATCAGTGCCCTGCCGTTATCCCATGTTACTTGGGGTCGAACACGTTTTCTTCGTCTATTTTGTACTACTATCACAGTATCACTATCTCACTTCTCTTTCACATCACTGCACAATCCATCCGTATTTTCTTTGGCCTCATACTCATTGCCTATGAACATCATCATCATATCAGCCGAAAGACGTCCACTGCAGGACATAGGCCTCCCCCAAGCGTCGCCTAACGACCGATCCTGCGCGTCTCGCATCCATCGGCTACCCGCAACCTTCACCAGGTCATCGGTCTACCTTGTGGGAGGGTTCCAACGTTGCGTCTTCCGATACGCGGTCGCCACTCTAGAACTTTTCGGCCCCATCGACCGTCTGTTCTGCGAGCAATGTGGTCTGCCCATTGCCACTTTAGTTTGGCGATCCTTCGGGCTATGTCGGTAACCTTGGTTCTATTGCGGATATCATCATTCCTGATTCGATCACGCGGAAACCCCAAGTAATTTTTAAGTGACTTTGAGCCTTCTGATGAGGCCTATAGTGAGCGACCACGGTTCAGTGTCTGAATAATTTTAATTTACGTTGTATGGTTATTTGCAGAACGCGATATCAGACGGGTCCGTTGGGAGGAGGCGCTTAACAAGTGTTTAGCGTGGACTACAGAAGGAAAAGAAGAAAAAGAGAAAATATGCCCTGGTATTTTTTTTATTGTATTCGGTTTGTAACTCAGTAACCTTTAAATCTCGTCAAATTCACTTTAGGGTCAACACTCCAAGAACTTCTGTTTCTAAAATGTGTACCTTTTTGTTTAGTAAATAAAGTTCTATATATATTGTTATAGTTATCTTGATTCGAGCTCCCAGCGTAAAGTGGGTGATAGACGTACGAACTTTTTTTCGGTTTTTAAGATCGCGAGCTTACTTGGCTCGATGTCGGCGAACACGTGAAAGCTAGCTCATTATACTGGTACCAGAGGGACCGCGATGTCGTCAATGGAGGAAACTTTTTCTTATTTAGGAGTAACATTTTATTATAGCTAGACAGGATACTAGTACCTATGAGAGAAGCAAAGAAAATAATTCTGTTAATTATTAGTGTGACTATTGACACTAATAATTAACAGAATTATTTTCTTTGAATACTTATTTTATTAAAATAAAATACTTATCTTACTATTCGAAAATCAGTAATTTTTTTTACAGAATAGCACTCGACGTGTCACAAAACAAAGTAATGGCTCGCGGCTTGCGGCTCACGGCGCTGACAGACGTGCGAGCCGAGGCGAGCTACGAGCAAAATTTAAAACCTGTTGGATCGCCAACAAACTTACTCGGCGGTTTTTATGTACGCGTGCTTACGGTGACACACGAGCAAAAAGCTCGCTCGCACGTCTGTCACCCACTTAACATCGGCGTGAGCTGTCCTTTTTCTTTAGGACTTTATTATACATTTTCCTGCAACACTTTATAATTGGAATGGTCTATTGCAGAAGAGACGGACCGCACGACAGCAGTCATACCTCCCGGCCTATTTTTCATCGGCACGGCGCTTCTAGTAATCATTGCAGATAAATTAAAAGTTATCTAAATAAAAATAGGCTTAAGGGCCAAGCCATTACAAAGTCATTAGTAGAACAATAATTCTGTGTACCTCCAAAGTTAGTTATAAAGTATTAATTTATTCATAGCTGAATTGTTAATTATTTGTTGTCATAATATTATAAACAGTTATAAATAATAATTTGTTTTATTCATTTCAAGAAATGCAAACTTATAAAGATACTTATGTAAATTCACTTACATTCAAAATATGAGAAAATGTTGACAAATAGATGTTGAAAATAATTTAATAACTTTATCAGTCCTCTGATCCAGTCATGGAACTCTTGCGATATAAACAAGAATCTATTACTTCAGCCTTTGATAACTGCAATAGGTCGCAACTTGACGGCCTTCTTACTGATGCCAGCTGCATGACACGTATTTACGACATCTGTCACATTTTTGTATGACTCTGGAGCTTCTTCCATAACCAACTTGGGTGAAGCAACTCTTATAGAAATTCCCATATTTTCCATCTTCGTGAGTACATCTTTATAGTCTATATTCCTCCTTGACTTTGCACGAGATAAAGCTCGACCCTTGAACATTGAAATAAGTTAATAATTTATGAATCAACACTAAAATAAAAATGGTAGACTTTTTTTTCTTAATTTTGTTTTTTTTTTTACTATTTATAGGCACGCGTTTGACCGCTATCTCACCTGATGGTAAGCGATGATGTGGTCGAAGATGGAGCACGCTTGCCTAGTAGTAACCTATTCACTTTTGACTCAAAGACTTGTAGCTATCAGGAAACATACGACTCCGGCAGGGAATTCCACTCCTTAGCTGTACGCAATATGAATGTTCCCAAAACGTTTTGTGCGTGTAGGTGGGATGTCCACCATGTACCGGTGGCGCATCGCCGTTCGTCTTGTGGTCCGATGATGGAACGGGCTTGGCGGAATTAAATTATGCAATTCCGTCGCACACTCCCAAAAATGCAACCGGTAGAAAACCGACAGGCTAGCAACTCGTCGTCGATGCTCAAGACTTTGGAGCTTCATCGCGACGAGCCTCTCATTGCCGATGATCCTCTTGGGTAGTTTCTGAATTGAATCAAGGGCATCAAGCTGATATTTGGCAGATCAGTTCCAAAGATGAGAGCAGTACTCCATACACGATCGAACTTGCGCTTGATAGAGTTTGAGCAGCTGTTCCGGCGTGAAGTACCGTCTCACCTTTTGCTAGGATCCCCAACTTCTTTGCAGCCTCTATGAAAGGGCCAAAATTGAGAGTAGATATCCTCAAGAAGCTCAAGTTTGTCGGTTATCGGCACGGTTGCACCTCGGAAAGATGGAGCTGGGTGGAATTGGCGCCTTTTGGCGGAAAATAGACAATCTTGGGTCTTGGCAACCATAGCTTCCCAGAGAGACCGGATCTGCGACCCACCAGCTCGTGCGTCGGACACGTATCTCTCAGCAACAGTGCTGTCGTGTCGTTTTTATAATTAATATGCAGCAAGAAGAGTGTTGCCGAAAGCAGCGACCCCTGAGGAACCCCGGCATTAATATCCAGCACTTCAGACGAGCAGCCATCTATGACGACTCGGATAGACCGATCCCTCAGGAAATCTGCGATCCAATCACACAAACCGGCGGGCAGACCGAAGGAAGGAAGGCTTACTAATAAGGCTATTGTGCCAGACCCTGTCGAAGGCCTTCGAGATGTCAAGGGAGTTAGTGCCTACCCGTGCTTCTCTATGGCCTCACTCCAGATGTGAATGGCATACGCTAGAAGATCCCCAGTTGACCGATTTCGGCGGAACCCGTATTGTCGTTCACTAAGAATATCATTCGCTTCTAGGTACGCCAGGAGCTTATGATTCAGCACACGTTCCATAGTCTTACAGAGTATGGATGTTACCGAGATGGGTCTATAAATCCACGGGTCAGCTCGACTACCTTGGGCACGGGCTGCACGTTAGCTAGCTTCCAAGCCTTCGGCAGTTTTCCAGTCTCAAACGAAAGAAATAGGCGTGTCAAGATCGGAGGCAACTCAGGCGGAATTTCGTCATGAGGTTGAGGAAAAAGAAGTGAAACGAGGTTCCATGATGCTACCCTAAGACACGCTTTGACAGGACTTCATCATTGGGGGACTAGTCTGAAGACTGCGGGGACGACCGAGCCCCCCCGGGAATGTCCATCGGGTCCTCTCATCAGGGCCTCAAGTCTGTTAGTGTCTTCATAATTGTTCATTTTGACAAGTTTGGTAATCTAAAGCGTCATTATGACTTTCCAATGGTCAACCACTGACACTCCATTGAAAGAAATGGCATAGAACGGTAATCTCGTACATAATGAAAAATTAATGAAAAAACTTCTTACTACTTCAGATTGCATAGAACACTAATAAATAATATGTTAACATGTATAAAAGAAATCTGGCATAACTTAATATTCAAATTTAATAGTAGTTTATCGAAAAATTTACGACAATTTCAGTCTACCACCATTCTATTACAAGACCATTGACCAACCAATGATCGACCATTATGAATTTAGCAGATTACAAACTATTAGCAAAATGACAATAGGATCGTGTTGGAATGATGAATTTATAAAAATAAGCACGATGGTGCAGCCCGGGATTTTTCGACAGTTGGCCACACATGAAAGTGAAGTAGTATGCTAGCCACACATGAAAGGCTGCCCTTTCATGTGTGGCTAGCATACTACTTGGGACCCCAACTACCTACGGTCGGCCAGCGGCGCACCGTGCCTCGGATCCTTCTACCCTCCGCGACTAGTCTCCCGATACGCCCATATCAACGCGAGCCTGTTCGGTCTACCTACACTGGAACAACTATTTCAACCTCTCCTCTTCAAGCAATAATGTATTTATAAAGTACTTTAGTGGAAGGTTAAATGCCAAATTGTGATTCATCAAATCATCTCGTATTTATCGTATATTGCCCCTTAACACCATCAGAAAATATTATCATTACCAAATACATTCATGCAACACTTACTGCTCCATGACAGGTAGATCCAAAGGTTTCAGTCATTCCCTGATGAGTTCCAGTGAGTACATAGCTGCATGTACCCATTGTTCCACCAATCAGGACTGGCTGCCCAGTTATCTGGTAGTCCACAGGTATCAGTGGGTGATGCGGGGGGAAAGCCCTTGTTGAACCCTGGAATTACATGAATAAATTAGAATACATTTTTGATACTAAAAAAATATAGTATAACCACAAAAGTGCTTATACTTTCTGTATTTGAAACAAATTACCTTTCTATGAACCAACAAGGTCTTTAGTTTTCCATCTACAACATGTTCTTCAACCTTTGCAATATTATGTGAAACATCATATATAACATGCATGTCTAGATCATCAGGTGCCATTTTGAATTGTTTAGCAAATGCCTGGCGAGTCAAAAATGTCATTGAACTTCTGTTGACCCATGCAAAGTTAGCAGCTGCTGCCATTGCCTTCAAGTAGTCTTGACCTTCTGCAGAATTGATTCTTGCACAAGCCAGCTGGCGATCATTAGTCTCAATCTGGTCCCTTTTCATAGCTTTTTCCATTTGGACAAGTGCATCAGTGGCCACCTGATGGCCAAATCCTCTGCTACCTGAATGAATCATTACACAGACCTGCCCAAGATGTTCAATTCCCATTTTTCCAGCAGCATATTTGTCAAAAATTTCATCTACTACCTGTATCTCAGCATAGTGATTGCCAGCACCCAGAGTACCTAACTGTGGTAAGCCTCTCTTCTTGGCACGAAGGCTGACTTTAGAGGGATCGGCATTAAGCATACGTCCATATTCCTCACAATGTTCCTTGTCCTCAGCCCAGACATAACCTTCCCTGAGAGACCAGTCCATTCCCATTTCAAGGGCTTCTTCTAGGTCCCTAGCATTCATAGGTATTATACCCTTAGATCCTACACCTACTGGTATGTGATCAAATAGACTCTGGGCAAGTTGTTCCTGGAAGGAAAATATTTTATTTAGCATTTTTAAACCTAAAAACTCAGAATGTGTCATGGGTTTTTTTATTGCTACAATGCAATATAGTCAAATAATTACCTTTATGGGTTGAACATCTTTCTCATGGAGATTGGTTCTCAAAAGACGAACACCGCAGTTTATATCAAAACCTACTCCTCCAGGAGATACAATTGATTTTGGGTCCCCAATATCAAAAGCTGCCATATTGCCTGAAATATAAATTAACATCCAAATTAATAAGTGCAAAGATTGCATCATTCCTTGAAATAAATTTTTTGACAATTTATTTCCAATGGCTTTTGAAATAAACAAAAAACATTATTTTACTGAGGATGAAAGTATTTTTATAACGCAAATGTTCTTGATAAGTTAAAGAGCCCCCATTGTTTAAAGTTTGTATATTGTGCAATAATAACTACTTAATTTGTTTAGTGTAAAGTTGTCATTTTCCTACTAAGCAATAATAATTTTTTCCACACAAATTAAGTTCAGGTACCTATTTCATTTATTTTAAAGATGGCTCTCGGATTAAATATGTTTCAACATGTTTAATGTGATAAAACCTTTTTAAGTGTTTGACAAAATCTTTCTTTTCTAAACGACGCTTATTATTTCCACAAGTATAAAAATAAATAAATTTACCAATAGCAAATCCATAGCCTGAATGTACATCTGGCAAGCCAATAGACCGGCCTACGATCCCTGGTAAAGCCGCAACGTTAGCTATCTGCTTTACGCCGGGCAGGAATCCTCCCGTCATTCCCGGCCTACACGAGTTCTTTAGTTCTTCTAACATTAGCTTTTCAAGAGCAGAATTTACGTAAAATACTCCTTCAACATTCATATTTGGTTGGAAGCCCATTTTGATTCTCCAGCAATGTGGATTTATCTTTTCAAGGTACTTCAACTCTTCGTTATATTGACGCACAACCATCTTTTCGAATTTACGCAACAAATACAAATCAAAGCTGTATTATACAGATCCCTCGTGCCGAATTTTGCTATGCTGATATTGAACACCACTTTTAAGCACTGTACTTTTTGTAGGTACTTCACAAGTTCACAGCTTCGCAGTTCTTGCCTCCTAGTGCTTGCTGTTGGTTTGGTTGGTGCTTGCTTACAGTGACAGTTATGTCATGTCACATGTCACCCTACCTATTGACAGTAAAGTCAATGACACTGAAAAAAAAAAACAATAATGTCAGTGAAAAATGAAAATATTGGCCCTTAGGGCAGAGCATCGCCACGTCTTCGTCGAGACGATCGGTGGCGGCGACCTCTTGCGTCTGGCACTGGTTTAATCCATGGTTCGGAGCGAGGAGGCATGGGAAGCGGTCACTTCCTTCTGCGAAAGAGTAGGTAATTCTAACGAAGGAGGAGGCAGACCGTATGAGAGAGAGGAAAACCTCACGCGCCAGCCATCACAACAGAAGACGCTGCGGGCGTCGGGAGTCAATAGGTACTAGATTGACATCAAATGATTTGGTCTTCTGTCTGACTAATTTCGTCTAAAGTGGGTGATAGACGTGCGAGCAATATGCGTACGCGTGTGTAAGTTCGTTGGCGATCCAACAGGTTTGAAATTTTGCTCGTAGCTCGCCTCGGCTCACACATCTGTCACTGTCAACGCGAGCCGCAAGCCGTGAGTGATTACTTTGTTTTGTGATACGTCGAGTGCTATTGTGTATAAAAAATACTGATTTTCGAAGCTATTCAAACTAATTGTTAAAAGAATTATTTTCTATGTTTCTCTCACACAAATATCTTGTCTGGCTATTGTAAAATTATTCCGGTCCTCCTGGTACCAGAGTAATGAGCAAGCTTTCACGTATGTCACCGACGTCGAGCCGAGTAAGTTCGCGAACTTAAAAAAAAAGCTTTTTGGTTTTTTTCTTTGTTTTTCTAACACCGACTTTCAAATTTAAGGTTATTTTATACTTTGTAGTGTTTTGTTTGAAAGTAGGTTATATTTTTTTGTAAAAAGATTTTTTTATTTTTATGTTTTAGTAGTGCTACTTGGACGACGTCTTCGTCTACGCTGAAATTGAAATAAGCAAAAATGCTCATAACATTAAAACTACTGAACCAAACTGAAACAAAGTTTTACGGGACCAAATGGCAAGTATTCCGCATCGAACTAAAAAAGAATCACAGAAATCGGATAAGATATAAAGCTTTCGTCAACATTGGCGTATCTAGGGATTTTTTCTAGGGGGGCCTGGCCCCAAACCGAGATGTGAAGCCCAATGAAAAATGATATATATTTTGAAAAAATGTTAAACACTTTTACACGACAAGAGAAATCGTTGCGATGTGCATGATCAAAAATATAATTTTAGGCAAGTCATAGTCAGAAGGCCCAGGTCCCAGCTGTTTTCCAATTCTATTTACATGGCTAAAGTCAATGGACTATACTGATGTAGAAAATCTCATAAAAACATAACCCATTCTGCACAACACACGAACACACACATACACAAACACACCCGTATACACACACACATACACACAAACACGGTAGCACGTTTGTTAACTTTAGGTTTATAAAAAAAAAAAAAGAAAAATTGTTTCTGTTCTTTTTTAATTTATTCTGTCTGACGTAAGATTGTGTCACTTTATTAAGGGGAAGACACTAACACCTGCAACACAGTTTTGACTAGCGCAGGTGCTAGGGGATCCTATAATCCAAATTGTATTCATTATGTGAATAAAGAATTATTATTATTATTATTAATTATAAATGAACTAATAAAACAATAAAAAAAGAGAAAAATAATATAAAACTGCAAACAAAAAACAATAGTATAACGTCTCAACCCAAGGAAGTTGCAAACATCTTCAACAACTTTTTTGCGTCTATGGCGAGAGAAGCCCTTTACGAACAACTGAGCCCAAAGGATCCTCTGTGCTCTCACCTACCCAAAACACAATGTTTCTTAGCCCTGTAGACCCATATGAAATAAATTCTTTGATCAAAAGCCTTAAAAATAAAAATAGTCACGGAATAGACGAACTCCCACCAAGTCTATTCAAACAATGTGCAGACGAACTCACTTTACCTTTCTATAAATTAATAAACCAATCTTTTGAAGAAGGCGTATTCCCTGACCAGCTAAAAATTGCCTCTTCACAAAAAACATAATAAAACAGACCCTAGCAATTATCGTCCAATAGCTCTACTGCCTACAGCTTCAAAATTTCTGCGAGATATCTAAAGTATTCGACAAATGTCAGAATGGCTTTCGTAAAAATAAATCAACAACTTTAGCTGTTTACAAATTTATACAGGAAGCTCTCTAATATAATAAATAATAAAAATACGTAATTGGTATGCTACTAGACATAAGTAAAGCCTACGATAAAGTGCAATATGGAATATTATTAAATAAACTGTATGGAGTGGGAATCTGTGGCAAATCCCATGAGTGGTTTAAGTCCTATTTAACAAGCAGAGCGCAATTGGTCGAAATAGAATTCTTCAATTATAGGACTAACGAACTTCAAAAGTTCTTATCTGACATCAAGGCAATAAACGCCTCAATACCACAAGACCACAAGGGAGTGTAATTGGATGTTTTCTTTTTCTCATTTACATTAACGATCTTCCAAAAGCAGTCCAGGGTTCCGGACCATGCGTCCTGTTTGCGTATGATATTTCTATTCTTACCCCCTGCCATGATAGTAAAAACCTAAATAATACCCTTACTAAAACAATAATTTGGTAAAATGATCATAATCTAGAAATTAATTTTGAAATAACTAAACTTATAACATTCTACCCTCACCAGAAAAGTCGCCTAGATGTAAATTTCACTTTTAACAACCACAAATTGGAACTATATAGTAGACGAGTTTTCATTATTAGGCTTAACCATAGATACGAACATAAACTGGAAATCACACATTCAGAAAAAAAAAAAACAAAACTTTCAACACTTTTATATGCTTTTCGCGAAATAAAAAATACCACTAACTTACAGACTGCTCTAGTTACGTACTACGCCTATGCTCATGCATGGCTCAGCTACGGTGTTATAATGTGGGGTAATAGCACAGACGCACCAGCGCTGTTTACATTTAAAAAAAAGTTAATTCGTATTTTGGTTAATATTGAACAAACCGCTGCAAACCTTATTTCAAAAAATTAAATATTCTTACTTTACCTACTGGAAATCTATTTACATACTGGAAATCTGTTTTGCGCACACTCACCAGCCTTCTACACTAAACGAGAAGACATTCAAACAAGATTCACACTCCGACATAAAACACATCTAAACCTACCAACTTCTCATCTAAAAATGCATTCATCTGGGCCACTAGTAATGTGTATAAAAATTTATAATAAATTACCTGAGCTGTAGAAATGAAAAAAAGAAGACTGATTTTACAAGCTATTACAACATAAATGAATATTTTGATGATAAATAATTTATACAGCTGGAATAATAATATTAATAAAAATTATTATTAATATAATTATTATTATTCGCCATCAGGATGGAGTTTGGTGTGGACAAATGTGCGGTCATGCATGTAAAGCGTGGAGAGATTAATGAATCCGTGGGAACTCAACTCTCGGATTCCATAAATTCCTCAGACTATCTGGATCTTATAGCCTCTCATGGCATGTTACCAGCTCACACTCTTCCTACTCGTGAAACCGCCTGTCTTGATCACGTCATACTCAAAACCAACCTATCAGCTGTCACCATAGTCCTACACTCTTCTGTCACTGACCACGAACCTGTACTTCTGTGTCTCAAGCTAAAAAACCGCGTCAAACCACGTTCACTCACCGCCTCGAAGACGAATTTTAGCACTCTAGACCACGCGATGAACACTACTGACTTCCAAGCGATTTACCAGCTTACTGATGCTAATGAAGCCACAGACCGCTTAATCACTACCCTTATTAGACTCTTAAATAACCACACATCTATTATCAAGCTCCCAAGCAATCAACGGTTAATCAAACCGTGGATGACCATCGGTATGCTCCGCTGTATCCGTAATAGAGACGCCATGCACTATAAACTCAAACAAACTCCAAACAACACTGTTTTATCTATTACCTACAAAAGGTATAGAAATTTTTGCTCCAAAATATTAAAAAAACTTAAAAGAGACTATGACAGGACGGAACTGAGAGAGGCCGCTAATGATAGTAAGAAACTTTGGAAAATTATAAAGAGAGTAACACACACTGAAAACCCAAATACACCCAATACTGACTTGTTAGCTCATTCTACCTCACCCCAGCTCTCGGTGGATAGAGTAAATGAGTTCTTTGCTAGTGTAGGTCGGAATCTTGCTCAAAACTTTTCATCTCCCCCCAGTAGTGAAAAATTTACTACAGAAATGACCTCCTCACCTCCGACCTTACAATCATTCGTCATGTTGAACACCGATGAAGCTGAGGTGGATGAAATAATCAAATCACTGAAAATAGATTCTGCCACTGGTTGGGACAACATTTCGACTAGCTTTCTAAAGCGCTACACCAAAATACTTGTTCCTCTGCTTACACACATTTTTAATATTTCCCTTAGTACTGGCACCTTCCCACGGCACTTCAAGAAGGCCATCATCCATCCAATACATAAAACTGGGGACACACACTGTGTAAATAATTACCGCCCTATTGCAGTCCTGTCGTCCATTTCCAAAATTCTTGAACGTATTGTGAATAAAAGGCTAGTGAAGTATCTGGAAGATAAAAACCTCTTCTCTCCCAATCAATTCGGATTTAGGCGCGGCAAATCAACCAGCAATGCCGTCACGGAATTAGTCAATTGCGTCGTCAAAAATATTGACAAGAAGAAAAAAGTATTGTCAATATTTTTGGACCTGAGAAAGGCATTCGACACAGTTTCGATTCCTAACTTGCTTTCAAAGCTGGAGAACCTGGGGATTCGAGGTAATCCTCTTGAATTTATGAAGGATTATCTTCAAAATCGAACTCAGTGCGTAAAAATACAGGAGTACTACAGTAGAGATGCGCCTGTCACTTTTGGCGTCCCCCAAGGCAGCGTGCTTGGGCCAACTCTGTTCCTAATTTACGTTAACCAGCTCTGTAACATAAAACTGAGAGACGGAAATATAATAGCGTTCGCCGACGACACCGTCCTTACCTTTTCCGGCGATTCTTGGCACGACACCTTTAACTCGGCACAAGAAGGACTCAATACTGTTCTGCAGTGGCTTAAGGCACATGCCCTCACTCTAAACAGTGACAAAACCAAAATCCTTACCTTCTCTATGCGAAACTCCACACAACCTTCTGACACGTTAACTTTAACAGCACACTCGTGTTTAATGCCGGGTATGGTAGCTTGTACCTGCCCCAAACTAGAGCGATGTAGTACTATAAGATATCTCGGAGTGACAGTTGACAACAGCCTTAGTTTTGCAGCTCATATAGAGACTCTAACAAAAAGAGTCAGAAAACTTATTTTTGTCGTTAAATCACTTCGCCATGTTGCAGAACCTCAAGTTATGAGATGTACTTACTTCGCTCTCTGTCAGTCTCTACTAATTTATTGTGTATGCGCCTGGGGTGGTGTTCCTAAAACCCTACTCTTAAAGTTGGAAAGAGCTCAGAGAGCCGTGCTAAAAGTCAGTACGTTTCGACCTATCCTTTTTCCAACTGAGGAATTATATAAGAACTGTAAAGTCCTCACAGTCAGGCAATTGTTTGTGCTAAACACTGTACTACTTCAGCACCATATAACTCCCTACGAGGTAATCACCACAAGACGCAAAGACAAAATAGGCCAACCCTACCGTTCGCATTACTCTTTTACAAGAAGGTTTCCCGGTTTTCAAGGCCCCCATCTGTATAATAAAATTAATAAAATATTAAACTTCCACTCACTTCCAAATGTATCACTTAAAAAGAAACTATCTACTTGGCTCCAGACCCTCAACTATAACAACACAGAGCTCTTATTGTCGACTTAATCAACTAAGGTAAAATCTACACAGCGCACTATTACTCATAAACACATACAAACCTACACACACACACCCACTCACACACTCCTTCACACACACACACACCCACTCACACACCCACTCACACACCCACTCACACACCCTCACTCTCACACCCCCACACTCTACATCTATCCTTTTAATCACTTTTAATTTTATCCTTGTTTCCTTGTTTTGCTAAATGATTTATTTGTCTGTCCATCTACCTGCAGCAAAAATGTAAATAAGTTCTCGTAAACTAGTCAAACCTTCTTTTCAAGGCACCCATGAAAGGGTTGGGCCTAGCACCTTTAATACAAGTTGTCTTGTCAACTTAGCAAGGGTGCTAGAGTCTCCAAACATATTAATGTATAACGTCTCCATCTGTTTGTTTGTAACCTAATGTTGTTTAAATGTTCACTTTTTATTGCAAATAAATTATTATTATTATTATTATTATAAACCTGAGATCCCTCTCTCCAACTGAAACTTACAAGTATTTCGGTATGTCGGAAGCGTTAAGTATCAATGTTACCGGATATTTATTGTGAAAGACGGCACGGTCGACATATGTCGGGCATGTCACCGTCCGGGCGAATCAATTCGCTATCTCTGGTTGTTCTCGTCTAGCTAACGGAGAATACTTGCATAGGCACAACTTTGTAGCCAGGATTATCCATCAGCAACTTGCTCTGAAATACTCTCTTGTGGAGTCGGAGGTGCCATACTATAGGTATGCGCCCGACCCAGTTCTCGATAATGGCAATATCACATTGTACTGGGATCGGTCCATCATCACTGACAGGACTATTGTTCCCAATAAACCTGATATAGTGGTGGTGGACCGAATTGTGAGGCGTGCAATGATTGTAGACATAACCGTCCCGCATGACGAGAACCTCGTGAAAGCCGAGAAAGACAAACAAATCAAGTATTGACTTGGCTCGCGAGGTTGTCGACATGTGGGAAGTGGACTCCGCAATCATTGTACCGATAGTCGTGTCGGCCAATGGCTTAATAGCCACGAGCCTCGACGACCACCTTAGGAGGCTCTCGTTGGCCAGCTGGATCAAGGGCTTGATTCAGAAAGCGGTACTTCTGGACACGGCTCGCATTGTCAGGAGGTTCCTGACAATGCGAGGAAACAGGGTTGCTTCCCCAATTCCTAACCACGGGAAAAACCTACCTGCTCCATAAATCAGGTAGTACCGCAGAGCCTAAAAATTATAGACCGATCCCGTGTTTACCGACGGTCTATATAGTTCTTACATTGATTTTGAGAGCAAATATTAACCTTCATATTGATAGTAATTTAATAATGTCTGCTTCTCAGAAAGGATGTGGGAACGGGTCCCGCGGTACTAAGGAGCTGCTTCTTATAGACATAGCTATTAGCCAACAGGTTCGTCGTACCCGAAGGGATCTTTCGACATGCGGGATAGACCTTAAGAAGGCCTACGACTCAGTACCACATATATGGCTCAGGGTGCTGGAGTTGTACAAAGTTGCTGTAGTCCTAGTGGAGGACGGTCCTTCACTATCCAGGATGTCGACAGACCCAGGCAAACAGCGAACCGATAAGGATCGAGCGTGGCATATTTCAGGGTGACAGTCTGAGTCCACTGTGGTTTTGTTTGGCCCTCAACCCTCTCAGTACATTGCTGGAGGGTTCGGGCCAAGGTTACCGGTTGGGAAGAGGTGGTCAGGTTATATTGTATCTCCTTTACATGGATGACTTGAAACTCTTTGCTCCTAACAACTTGAAACTGATGAAGCTACTGAAGGTAACAGAAACCTTCAGTAGCGCCATTAGGATGGAATTTGGTTTGGACAAATGTGCGGTCATACATGTAAAGCGAGGGGAGATTATGGAATCCGTGGGAACCCAACTCTCGGATTCCGTACACCTTAGGTAGAGGGACCTCAACCGAAACTTACAAGTATTTGGGTATGTCGGAGGCGTTAGGCATCAATGCTGTTGATATGAAACAATCGTTGAAGGAGCGCTTCTTTGGCCGCCTGAACAAAGGACTTATCTGTCTTTTATCAGTCGGAAACAAAGTGCGAGCCTTCAACAGTTGGGTCATGCCGGTTTTGATGTACTCTTTCGGCATACTCAAATGGACTCAGACGAAACTAGACGCCCTGGATAGGAGGGTAAGCGGTAAGCAGTGATGCTTACCGCAAATCAGATGCATCATCCACGGTCATCGGTGATGAGGCTGTATATCCCGTGGAAGTGTGGGAGTCGTGGCTTCTAACCCTGCACAACCGCGAGGCATACGAGTACCTCCCTAAGGCTGCATAGCCTTAGGGAGTACTTCCTAGGGGCCGACGTGGGTATGCATCGAGATGTGGTAGCGGTGGACAAAGGCCTTACCGCGCTCTCCTTGGCTAACGAGAACTGGCGCAAACCTGTGGTATTAGATAGTAATGATCGCATGGAGGTATGGTAGAGCAAGGAGCTTCACGGACGCTTTTATCGGGTCCTACATGGGCCCGATGTAGACTTCTTAGCGTCCGTAGCCTAGCTGCGTTTTGGTGACCTCTTCGGGGAAAACGAAGGTTTTGTCTGTGCAATTATGGACGAAGTTATGATGGCGAACAACTACCGGAAATATATTGTGAAGGACGGTACGGTTGACATATGTCGGCAATGTCACCGGCCCGGGGAATCCATCTGCCATATTATTTCCGGTTGTTCTAGTCTGGCTAACGGAGAATATTTGGACAGGCACAACCTAGTAGTCAGGATTATCCACCAGCAACTTGCTCTTAAATACAATCTGGTGGTACCGTACTATAGGTATGTGCCCGACCCAGTTCTCGAAAGTGGCAATTGCACATTGTATTGGGATCAGTCTATTATCACTGACAGGACTATTGTTGCCAATAAGCCTGATATAGTTTTGATAGACCGACTAGAGCGTCGCGCAATGATTGTTGATATAGCAGTCCCTCATGACGAGAACCTCGTGAAGTCTGAGAAAGATAAATAAACGAAGTATCTTGACTTGGTTCCGAGATTGTCGACATGTGGGATGTGAACACAGCAGTCATTGTGCCGATAGTCGTGACGGCCAATGGCATAATAAATTGCCTAGAGCCTCGATCAACATCTCAAGAGGCTCTCGTTGGGCAGCTGGATCAAGGGCTTGATCCAGAAAGCAGTACTCCTGGACACGGCGCGCATCGTTAGGAGGTTCCTCTCGCAGGAGCCCTGACCACTGGTAGCTTGGACCCTGTTCGCGATACCGGTGGGCTACTATTTTTTAAATTTTTGAATGTTTTTTGTTTTTATAGAAATATTTAAAAATGTAAATTTTGTGTGTATAATATGAATAATAAATGGAATATTAATAATAAATCGGATCAGAAACCTCGGAGTAATCGGTGTACATATATAAAAATAAAAACAAAAAAAATACCCACCAAATTGAGACTCCTTTTTTTGGAGTCGTGTATTATAAGTTCGTTCGTATATCACCCACGTAAGAAGGTTATAAATATAAAGTTGTCTGTGGTTTTTGGTATTTTTTACCAAAGACTACATTGGATTTCGAAATTTGATTGAAGTCTTATGTCAACGTCAGATACCATCTGTGGTGTTGGTGCACCATTTTTGTCCTTTGGGCTTCGGGGTTTCATAATCAGTTTTTAACCTAATCGTGGAAAACAACTTGCTGGATTGTTATTTGACCACGGAACGGGTGGAAACCTTAAATAATGGCCGGACTGATAAAGTTTCGTCAATTGTCTGTCGTACAGAGATGTATTTGGACCCATTTCAGCCGTAATATTTCTACTTCGAAAAAAAACAGTGATAGCGCTGCAACGGTGACTTCGCCTACCAGCGAGAAAGACAAAAACTGGGTGAGCTATGGCTTCGACTTTAAGAGTAAAGAAGAGGACACAAATGTGCACAATGCCTCATTCTTTTTCTCTGTAACATTGTGTTTGGTCTTCGGTGGATTTCTCTGGGCCTATGCTCCTGATACTCACTTGAGGGATTGGGCTCAACGAGAAGCATTTTTAGAACTGCGTCGCCGTGAAAAGGCAGGACTTCGCCCAATAGACCCAAACTTTATACCCCCAGGGCAAATTAAACTTCCCAAGGACTCGGAAATCTGCGATGTTGAGATTATTATTTAATTTGTATCTAAATATCGATTTGTAATGAGTGCACTGTAGCTACTGGTACTGTAATAAGTAGTAAATTGTTAAATATGTTTTTTTTTATTTCATTTCAAAGTTCCTAGCACTTCGGTAATGTATAACTTGACTTACAAATGGAAGTATTTATTATCAACAACAAGATTTGTGAGATACAAGGTGTTGTGCATAGATTTGTTACGCAAAAATGGTCATGCAGTTAGTAAATAAATATTTTTATTGGGGAATAAATTGAGCCAATTATAAATATTTTAATTGTGCTACAAATAAATGAATTGTCATTCACTACAATGAGTTTAATTTCATTATGTTTATGCACATTATGCAGCTTTGTTTGTTCTAAATGTCATCATCTGCCTAGCCTTTTCCCAACTACATTGGGGTCAGCTTCCAGTCAAACCGGATTCAGCTGAATTGTTGATTTTATTTGTTTCAAATGCATTATGTATATATGTTACCAGCAATCTGTACAATGTATGTATGTATGTATGTAAATCGGGCTGGTTTCCGCAACTCCACGACTAAGCGCGTATTTTGCGTGTAGGTGGGACAAATGCGTCATTCGATCCACCCCAGCTCCGCAAGGAAGGCCAGCAACGCCTTGGTGTTTCTAACTATCTCACAGAGGGTACCTGGGTTTCCGAAGTACTTTGCCCTGTAATCCGCAACCACCGGGCAGCTTAGAAGCAGGTGTGCTGCTGTCTCATTCTCCTCCATGCAGGCTCTGCATAGCGGGCTGTCAGTGACTCCTATAGCATAGAGGTGTTTATTAAAAGACCCATGGCCAGTTGTTACGGCTGTGACTGAACGCAACTGTTGTTTAGTCAGTCTTAGGGCTTGTTTTGTGAAACGGCCATTTATAGAGGGAAGTGCCTCCTTGGCCTGCCTACACTCACTATGGTCAGCCCATAGCTTGTGATGTTTATCTCCGGTGCGTTTCCTTACCAGATTGCGTAAGTACCCGAAAGACAGCGGCACGATGGGCTCAGGTCCCATTGCTGACAAACTCGACCCCCTTCGGGCGAGTTCATCCGCAGCGTCGTTGCCTCGAGATTCACTGTGTCTTTCAATTCAATCTGTACAATTCAGGTATTCTATACAATACCTAGGTAATGTGTAGAATGCCCGGGACCTCTAGGCAATGTATGAAAAATCAATATTATTGTTGATTCTATACTATACCCAGGTAATGTCACCAGAAAAAAGCAAACTTCCATACAGTTACTGACTGATTGAGTGAATGGCAGACAACGTACAGCCGAAACTTCTGGTTGTAGAAAGCTGGAATTTAGCATGTAGGTTTATTGAGGAGTGTAGGGGAGAACTAAGAGAGGATTACCCGAAATTCCTACGGGAATGGGAAAAAACAGGATATGCGCGGATGAAGTATCCAGATGTGACGTCACATTCATGTACGCCATAGAGTTACGAATTAAATAACCTTCCCGTTGTCCGATGTTTTTGGTGTTTTTCGATAACTTTGGCCCGTTGTTCGATGACTTTGGGTATTTAATGTTATTACGGTTGTTACCAAGGTAAGTTGAAGGAGCCCCGCCGCGTGTGGCTATTTCTGCCTGCAGGGTTTAAAGTGACATGAATGGGATCACGGGAGCTTAGTTTGTTCGCTCAATTTAGCTCCCGTAATCCTATTCGGACCTGATCATACAAGATGATTTAAAAAACACTATACTGGATAAGAATATACTCGTACTAAACTAACGAAGAAATCCCAATTTTCTGTCAAGGCTATTTTTTATTTAGCGAAATCGAAAATTTGTAACTCACTGGCGTACCTACACGTAAGCTCACACCAACAAGGACCAATGAGGGACCAAGTTTTCAATTTAACTATCACACCAAAATATAATAAACTTTAAACAAACATCTCCAAATTATAAATTTAAACAAACATGAGCTCAAAACCAAATTAAAAAACTGGCTATTTCAAACAGGACTATTCACGTACAGAAGATCTTCTCTCTAAAATAATTTAGGCACGTTATAATTAGCCCCCTTTTTCATACATCTTACCTCACCACACCACACCACACAACGTCGCACCACACCAAATCCCATTGTCACCATGTCAGAATCTGATGATGGGATCTCACGAAAATCGAGGCCAACCCTCAAATTTTATAGGCACATACAATGTTTTTCATGAACTTTCTAACGCAATTCAGATATTTGTGCCTGGTAATCATCATGATCTCATGTTGCTGAGCTGATGGTGGAAGGTATAAATTAGGATCTGATGATAAGATGCCATGAAAAATGATTGTTCAGCGATACTTTAGCCAATTGTCAGCCGATGTGGAAGATTCTTTTTTGTTTGAAAGAGTATTTTCCTGGACTGGTCCCGTTTCAATTTGGTGAAGATCTGACGAAGAACTTCGGAGGTAGGCAACGGAACTCTTCAATATAAATATGATAGCAAAGGGATCGGGATTGCTGAAATCGCATGTTTTTTTAGTGTTTACACCAGTTCGTAACATAACATTGCGCCGCCGGTACGCTGTTAATGGTAACGTAGGTATCTAGGTAGGTACCACTAAAAAGAGAAAAATAAAAAACTTTTTTACAAAAAATACAACCGACTTACAAAAACAAAACACTACAAGATACAAACTTCGGAAGAAAGGAAAAAACTTTAATTTCGGAAGTCGGTGTCAAAAAACGAGAAAATAACCAAAAACACCGACTCGGTTGTACGTTTTGTAAAAAAGTTTTTTTGTACACGAAGTTACAGTAGAACACTGACTCCTAAGTCACAGGGTACCCCTAGTTTAGGAGGCAAGGTTTTCAAAACATGCGCAGCCTTTTGCCAAAAATTCAATATACCTATGTATGTAAATGTAAATGATATTGTATGAAAGGTATTTTGTGGCAATAAACTTACCTATTTTATTTTATTTATTTTACTTGTTCTCTGATTGGTCGCCGTTTTATACCAGTTCACAATATTTCTCGGAATGACTTCAGGAGATTATAAACTATCAAATTTTGATGCGTAAAAAAGCATTCCCAATGTTCAGTTGACAATTTATCGAAAGTTTATAGATATCTCTTAAGTTACTTCATAATCTTACGGAGTTTGCCATTTTCCGGTGACTTTTGAGATTACCTGCTGGTCTATCGGCAATGTATAATATAAATAGATTTTGTCCTGTATTTATCAATTAACGAGTAAGTATCTATACTAATATATAAAGCTGAAGAGTTTGTTTGTTTGTTTACTTAAACGCGCTAATCTCAGGAACTACTGGTCCGATTTAAAAAATTCTTTCAGTGTTAGATAGCCCATTTATCGAGGAAGGCTATAGGCTATATATCATCACGCTAAGACCAATAGGAGCGGAGCAGTAGTGAAAATTGTGACCCAGACGAAGTTGCGCGGGTCAACTAGTACATAATATGTCGCAACCAACTAGCTTCATGACTTGGTTCGATATCGTTGGTGGTGACCCAGGCTTTATATCGAACGTTCACGGCGCATGCCTTGCAATAGTTGTATCCGTCTTTAGGTTACTTTAAACCCTGCAGACAGAAATCGGAGCCTCGCGCAGCGGGGTTCCGTCGTCGAGCTTAAGTTTGAGGTGGACATTTCATGAAATGGCTAATTCTACGATATGGCTACGTACAATACGTACCTACGTAGCCATATCGTAGAACGTATTACTATTACGTTCTACGATATGGCTACGTGGATTTCATACATATTAGTACGAAAATAATAATACGTATTACGTATTATTATTTTCGTACTGCCTGCCCCACACGTCTCCCCTTTCTCTACTATTGTCTTTAACACACATTGCCGGCTGCGTATTCGGTATTGTATAGAATACCTACTTATGCAAGGAATAAAATGTATAATATTTCATACAGTAAGAGTTGCCAACCGTACCTACTCTAAAATAGAGTATTGTACTCTTTTCCATATAGGCGCACTCTTAGAGTATGCTCTTTTATACTCCTTTTTACACAATGTTTACTAGAGTCTGTCAAGCGAGTCGTGTCTAGCGTTGAAAAAAGCAGGAAAATTACCGTTTCTTTCTAATTCCGTTGTTTTTTCAATGTTATATTCGAAAGTTTAAAGAAAATTGCCCAGGATATATTTCATGTTTTTTTTCCAATAAAACCGAAAAATATGAAAGAAACAGGGTTCCCTGTTTCTTTCATATTTTTCAGTTTTCATGTTTTTTTTTTCAATTATGTACTTAGTAAGTATATTTAACTTATGATATTTTATGCCTTAACTCTTCCCATAATACTATGTATTATTTGCTAAATATCTCAATAAAACTTGTTTTTTTTTCAATTTTTCAAAACATTGAAAAATTCGAAAAAAACCTGGTGCTTTCCGAAGGATTTCTTCTCTTATTTTTTCTATATACCTAAAATGCGATAGAAAAAAAACACAATTTGTTTTTTTCGCGAAAAAAACGAATTCTTATTTTTGGCATTTTCAACGCTAGTCGGTTCCCCTGAAAAAGTCCGCAAATTCAAAAATCTTACAGGTATCAAAACTTATATAGTACCTACGCTAAAACTTTTTGACACTTGAATTATTTTTGCAAATAAAAAATTTCTTTGGGATAAATTAAATTAAAAGCAAACAAAACTTAATAAAAATCTTTTTTTAAATGCTTTTTTCAATTATACTTGGAGATAAACACCACAGAAAGAACTTTTCAGAATCTGAAAATAAGTCTTGTATGTTACCAGCAATCTGTATAACCCGGGGTTCTGTAGAATACCTAGGCAATGTATAGAATACTCTAAAACATTCAGGTAGGTACTGTAAAGGGTTGCCAACTTTTATTAGAAGAAATAGAGTATATCTGACTTCAAAGGAGGTCTTCTTATCGTGTGGACAGTAAGGTCTAACGACCTGGTGTCAGATTTTCTACACCGCCTCAAGGGCCTCTGACATGGTTTATTTGACGACCGCCATTTGGCGGAAAGGAGGTAAATAAAGAGTCGTGCCTACTCTCTATTCCGTAATAAATAGTATAAAAAGAACCCGGTTTTCGGTGAAACCGGTTTGGAAATTGTTTTTCTAAATGACATTTTTAAACACATTGTATGACCGCTTACATCTTGCATCTTTTCAATTATTCAATAGAAACATCTGTTAAAAGAAATTAATTTCAATAAAAAACTTTTTTATAAAACAGTATCGACTTCCAAAAAAAATACTAGGTACAAAGTATAAAATAACTTTATAATTTAATTTTTTAAATAAAATAGTCCGCCATATTGGATTTAGAATGTCGTCACACAGCTTATCGTGAATTGTCATCCACACTAAACGTATAGGTATAGGTACAAAATTTCATTCCACCCGGACAAACATACATAGGTACATTGTACGTATCGGCTTTCGAATAAAAAATAATATTTTAAATCGGTCCATGGTTTGCAGAAAAATCGGTGAACTTACTTAAAAACAAAAACATACATACAGCCGAACATAGAACCTCCTCCTTTAAGAAGAACTCGGTTAAGAATAAATGATACTCTTTTTTGGAAGTCCGAATACTCTCCTTCCTCCTTTCCGCCAAATGGCGGTCGTCAAATAAACCATGTCAGAGGCCCTTGAGGCTGTTTAGAAACTCTGACACCAGGATGTGTGGGGTGTTAGACCTTACTGTCCACACGATAAAAAGACCTCCTTTGAAATCAGAAATACTGTATTTCTTCTAATAAAAGTTGGCAACCCTTTACAGTACCTACTTGAATGTTTTAGAGTATTTCTGATTTTGTTCTTTCTGTGGTGTTTATCCCCAAAAATAATGTTTTATTTAATGATGATTTGATAACATGCATGTGTCTAGCTAATCAAATTATAATCAATGAGACAATAACACATCAGGCAGGTAATAAGAGTGGCTTATAAATAGGGCTTCAGTAAAGAAAACAAATTGTGTTACAATAGTAATTTTTATTGTATCAAAAAGGTAGATAGTCACCTATTTCTAAAGCATTTGGTAGGTTATTAACTTTAGTAAGGTGTATTCGGCTTATTCCGAAAATCGGGTTATTCAGATAATTTATAATTACTAATTTACTACTAAACGCAGCCATATTTTTGATCAGGCAAAATTCATCTAGACCTTAATCTGCTCCCACGCTTCACTTGACTCGGGGTCACTCGGGGTGCTACGTGCGAGCGAGGGTGTCTAATTTAACATTTTTTGTGAACAAGTGCTATTTGCCACGTTGTTTGGATTTTCAGAATTACCGAACATCCGCAATTACGAAATCTGTTAAGTAATTTAACTGATTGTTTTTTAATCCGATAGATTGTCGTTTTGTGCACTACTGAGTAGGTTTAGAACACTCTAGCTCAACAATTTTTGCTTTTACGGAATTAGCCGAATCGGGTTATTCCGAGAAACTTATGTAGGTACATCTTTTATTTTGAAATATAATTATTGCATTAGGTACCTGAACAAAACTTTAATAATTGTCGTTTTAATTTATTTCAAAAAACTACTATTTCTCAAATAGCCTACCTAATCTACCTAACCAGTCAACCAAATACCAGCCAAATACCTACCTAACTTAGTACTGAAAGTTTGAGTACCGTGGACTAAGTAGGTACTGGTCGGTGATTCCGAAATATAAATATCACAAAATATATTTAGGCTACTCTATCGATATATTTTTATGCGAAGGTAGACCTCAGGTTTTGAAACTTTTTTATTTACAAATAACTACTGAGGATATTTATAAAAATCTTTGAAATAGAGCTCCTGGGCTCTTTATTCATGTAGACGAAGTTAGACTTAGACTTAAGTTGGTAGCGTTAACCCACCAATTCTGACTGGTAAATGAAAATACAAACCCCTGTCAACTTATCAAAAGTCCTGTCGTAGGTACCTAATTCCCCAAATGCACCCTACAATTAAAGTGGGAGAGATAAGACATGCAAAAAACATAGAAGGTATGACTTTACAATTGAGTTCAAGCAATCTTCCTTAAATACAAAGTGATTTTTTTTCTAAATAGCTTGTCTTTTTGGTCTTAAGTTCTTAGGATGAAACTTATAAGTGTCTCCTTGGGTTGAACCAAACAGTGCCCCACATTTATACATCTTTTTGCCTAAGTAGAGTTCTAACTCCTAATCTTATACAGCGCATACAAGAACTACTTTCCCGCCCGTAACAGCTGCGTAAGCGGTGTCACCAGTAGCGACCAGTGAATTAACGCAGCCACCAAGATTAATGTCCCCAACGGCTTCCAGCTTGTCGCCAGCTATCTTCCACCGGCGCACGAAGCCATCCCAGCCGCCAGTCCACACGTAATCCCCACTTACTGACAAACTTGTGACAATCATGTCGCTGACCTGAAAATTGACATTGACAGTTAGACCTAACAGGTAACTACCTACCTACTTTGTTTATTTTATTATGGAATAGGTAAGTAGGAACGAGTTGTTTTGTAACAATCTAACTTCGTTAAGTACTTATACTTGCGTTTGGCACTAGGCAAGTAGTAAATTACCTACTGAAATATTAAGAAGTTACACAAAAAAGAATCAACTACAAAAATCGTAAGTGATAAAAAAAGAGTGGCGATAACATTTGAGGCCCGTGGCAAATTCATTGGATGGGGCCCCAATTAAAATCCTCACATTGTATTTTAATTTTAATAAATCACTGAATTAGAAACCCAACAGCAGTTATTACTAATATTGTGTCCATTTTAGTTAAATACACAACTATTTTTATAAACACAAAATTTTGTTGTAAATATTACTTTGAGCTCGCGGTCTTTCGGCCCGGGGCCCCGTCAGGCCGGGGGCCCGTGGCATTTTGCCAGCCTTGCCACCCTATTTATAGTTACGCCACTGCATACCTAGTCTTAAAGTTACTACCCACAAAATGATCAGGAAAAAAAAAACTTTTCGTCGGTGTTTTTGGTATTTTCGTTTTTGAACACTGACTTCCGAAATTAAGTTATTTTTTACTTTGTAGTGTTTTGTTTTTGGAAGTCGGTTTTATTTTTTTATTAAAAAGTTTTATTTATTTTTCACTTTTTAGTGGTACGCCCACTAAAAAGTGAAACCACAAGCACAGCGTGCCGGCGTAATATTATGTTATGAACTGGTGTAAACAATCAACAGACATGCGATTACAGAAATCCCGATCCATTTGCTATGATTTATTGAAGAGTTCCGTTGCCTACCTCCGAAGTTCTTCATCAGATCTTCACCAAAATTAAATGGGACCAGTCCGAGACAATACTCTTCCAAACAAAAAAAGAATCATCCAAATCGGTTAACAATTGGCGAAATTATCGCTGAACAAACATTTTCATGGGATCACATCATCAGATCCTGACTTCTACCTTCCATCATCATCTCAGCAACATGAGATGATGATTACCAGGCACAAATATCTGAATTGCGTTAGAAAGTTTATGAAAAACAGTGTATGTGCTTATAATTTTCTTTTTTTAATTATCGGTCCAGAATTGGCGGAGAAATCGGTGAACATACATAAAAAAAAGATACATACAGCCGAACACAGAACCTCCTCCTTTTTGAAGAAGTCGGTTAAAAACGATGAATTAGGTAGTAAAAGAAATAATTTCGGCTTAGTCACCTTGATTTCATCAAGTAGTTTAAAACTAGTGTCTATGGAGTTGTCATGTAATTTCAAGCTATTGCCATCCCTAGACGTAACCAAAAGTCGATTTCCAGATATCCGCAGCGGTGCTCGACCTTCCATTGTGTGCCGCGTCATGAAACGTGTCTTTGATTCCTCTGAAATAAGAAAATTTTCGAAGATTATAAAAAATTGATGGAATTATAGGTGGGTTTGGTTTGAACCAACCTAGTTTTTAGGGTTCCGTACCCTATGGGTAACCAACGGAACCCTCCGATTAAGCCTCCGCTGTCCCTCCGTCCGTCCGTCCGTCTGTCATCGGGCTGTACCATAGAAATATAAAAAAACAGATCTATGGGCTGTACTTATCTCAAGAATCGGTTGAAATTTTCACAGAATGTGTAGAATGTAGATATTTCTACCGCCGCTAACAAATAATAAAAATTAAATTAAATCCTAATTTAAAAAATTCTTCCATTACTGACGTATTAAGTGACTGACAGCCAACGCACAGCCGAAATTACTGGTCGTAGGAAGCTGAAATTTGGCATGTAGGTTTTTTGGGGAGTGTAAGTACTAAGTCTCTCCGATGACCCGAAATTCCTTCAGGGACGGGAAAAACCGGATATGCGCGTACGAAGTCACGGGTATAAGCTAGTTACTTATAAAAACCGGCCAAGTGCGAGTTGGACTCGCAAACGAAGGTTTCCGTACACGTTTCTTGTATGGGGGCCCTTAATTTTCAGTTGAATTTTCATTATTTGTTGTTATAGCGGCAATAAAGAAACCAAATGATGCGAAATAAAGTAATTTCGCGGTTTTTATTGTTCTCATAAAGTATAGAGTACAATTACCCGAAATAACGCACAATACTTTACATAAAACTTAATTTTTATTATTTGTTGTTATAAAGGAAATAGCAATAAACAATCTATGAAAATTTCAACTTTGGTACAGTCAACAATTCGGTATACAGGAAAAAATATTAATTTTTCCACAGCACAGCCAATGTTTATTTCTAACGTGTGCGTTATAATTTTTTTAGGCTTTTGACTGCTTTTGACACTCGAAAGAGTGTGTTGAACAATAATAGTCTACTCAGCGCACTCACAAAATTGTTTAAAATAGTTGCAAGTTAGCTGCCTGCATACCCAATAGCTTTGTTGACTGTACCTATTACGGTTCTGTAGATACAACCTGCTGACAGACAGACGGACGGACGGACAGCAGAGGCTTAGTAATAGGGTTCCATTGGTTACCCTTTGGTTATGGAACACTAAAAATAAAAAGGGGCTGCCAGACAAGAATTTTCAATGGACAGGCACCCTTAGGCTGCTTGTCCATTTGCGCGGAGCGAGGTATCGAAACGGAGAAACGGAGAAATATAAACCAATCATGTCAGTCAAAATGTGTCAGTGACTCACGTGGTGCGAAGATTTTAATTTCTCCGTTTCTCCGCTCCGCTACCTCGCTCCGCATCAATGGACAGGTAGTCTTAATTCTACTATTCGGTGTAGTTTTTCCCTCTACTTTTCATTAAAATACTTTAGCATCCGGTATCTTTAAATAAGAATTTTCTTCCGACCCACATCCACTTGCTTGCATTTTCCAACCATATTAGGGTCTGCTTCCAATCTAGCTGGATGCAGCTGGGAAGCGACTGCCACAAGACCACAACCTGGTAACTGATATTTTCAGGCTTCCGACTATCCGTAACGACGCCCGACGTTACGGACCAATGTTCGACTAGCTCGTGGTGGAGAAAATAAATGTTGAGTGTATTTAAATGTAGGCTGGTAAATTGCCGTTAAAATTTACAATAGATAGTTTAAGAGAACGTTTTGAGAGCGTCGTACATCGCGGTGGTCTCCAAGGAAGCAAGAGTAAATATTTAGAAATGACAGCCGAGCCGGTACCAACGGCGCGGCGGCGTAACGTGTTTTCCGAAGTAAAGAGGAGTCTCGGTATGTACAGATCCCATCACGCAACTTTGCCTCCGCAAAGTACGCCGCAATAGGCTGCGCAGGATGTCAATTTGACAACAAACGTACAACCGCGCGTGCGCGTGTAGCTCGCGCATGCGCGGATTAGCGCAAGCGCGCGGGTGTAATGGCATCTCACTCGCTAGTATACGTTCGATGCATAAGTGTGTCTCGCTTGCTCAATGCAATACGACAGTGGATGCGAAAAGTGTTACTAGTTGTTATTGTTTTAAATTATTTATTTTGGTTATTTCTTACAGTTTGATTTGTGTTCTTGTGGTGTATGTGTTACTTTTGATATTTTTATTGTTACTGGTAGTCTTTGTTACTTGTTTATAGTATAATACGTATAAACAAAAAAATATTTTAGGAACGTAACACTTTTTTACGCGACTTCACTCAAACCTAACTTCCGAGGGGCAAACCACGCTGACGCGAACTGTAACCATCCGCGGGCCGAACTCGCCAGGCGCTTCTTTTTACCCGACTGCGAAAGAAGGAGGGTTATGTTTTTCGAGTGTATGTATGTAAGTATATTTCTTTGGCACGCCCTAGAGCCTTAACGGCTTGTCGTAATTTTATGTAAGTGGTGTCAATAGATTCGTCTAAGTACATACCTAGTGAGATTGTCACTGGGTACGTCAAAATAAATAAAAGCCAAAATGGCGCCATATTATGCCTTCAAAAAATGTTTAATTTTCAAAACCAAATGTTTAATTTTCAAAACCTATCGAGCGGGGGTATCAAAATAAAAATGTAAGTAACTCACTAAAATGTAGGAAATAAAAAAAATTACTTTGTCAAAAAACTCAACCGCTAAAACGACTAAAAAGTTCGATAAAAGTCGCTTTTATCCGACTTCTTCAAAAAGGAGGAGGTTCTATGTTCGGCTGTATGTATCTTTTTTTTTATGTATGTTCACCGATTTCTCCGCCAATTCTGGACCGATTTTTTTTTATTTTTTATTCGAAAGCCTATACTTCTTAGGTGGTCCCATTGTCACCATGTCAGAATCTGATGATGGGATCCTATGACAATCGAGGGAAACCCTCAAATTTTATAGGTACATACAATGTTTTTCATGTTTGTAACGCAATTCAGATACTACTTGGTACTTGGTAATCATCATCTCATGTTGCTGAGCTGATGATGGAAGGTATAAGTCAGGATCTGATAATGGGATCCTATGAAAAATGTTTGTTCAGCGATATTTTCGCCAAATGTTAACCGATTTGGATGATTCTTTCTTTGTTTGGAAGAGTATTTTCTCGGACTGGTCCTATTTAAATTTGGTGAACATCTGATGAAGAACTTCGGAGGTAGGCAATGGAACTCTTCAATAAATGATAACAAATAGATCGGGTTTTCTGAAATCGCATATCTGTTGATTGTTTACACCAGTTGACATAACATCACGCCGGCATGCTGTGTATGTGGTTACGCTTTTTAGTGGTACCTGCGTACCACTACAAAGCTAACAAATAACTTTAATTTCGGAAGTCGGTGTTTTTGGTTATTGAGGAGCTCGTGGCTAGCGAGGAGCTCGTGGCTAGATAATAACAGCCGCACGGGTCGATCTTCAAGGTTAAGCAACGCTTGCCAAGGTTGGTCTGTGGATGGGTGACCATCTTAACATAGCGAGTTTCCTCCGTGCCTCGGAAAGCACGTTAAGGCGTTGGTCCCGGCTGTCATTTGTAGATCTTTGGCAGTCGTTACGGATAGTCAGAAGCCAGTTAATCTGACTCCAGTCTTGCCATGAAGTACCGTGTTACCCAGTTAATGGGTTGTGGAGGTCTGGTAGGCAGCCGCTCCGCGTAAAATACTGGTATTCAGCTAAATCCGGTTTGACTGGAAGCCGACCCCAATATAGTTGGGAAAAGGCTAGGCAGATGATGGTGTTTTTGGTTATATTGTTTTTGAACACCGACTTCCGAAATTAAAGTTATTTTTACTTTGTAGTGTTTTGTACTTGGAAGTCAGTTTTATTTTTTTGTTAAAACATTTTTTTCAAGCAGTCTGATGCAGTTTAATCACTGATCTGATGCCACTAACTGCATTAGACTGCTTGAAAAGCGACTTGTTCCGAACTTTTTAGTCGTTTTAGCGGTTGGGTTTTTTGACAAAGCCAATTTTTCCTCTCTACCTCTTGAATTAATATTATGAGGATTTATTTTGTTAACCCTATAATATTATCTGCTTTTCAATATGTGGTCTAGTGCTAATCAATATGTGACTGGGCAACGACGGCGGGGTTAATTCGCCGACATGTTCGTATAATCAATGTAATGTTGGTAACTATTAAAGGCGAGTGAGTGCCTAAACCAGCGCCTGCGCTATCTTCATTTTAATTGTGACGTTGCTCAAGTGTGGATTGCTATTGAAAAATATTGCTTACAGTTTTTCCACCAATGTTGATCCCGCAAAGAAACAAGAGCCGATGCGTTACCTTCAGTAATTTTCGTCACTGCTGAGGATCGCGACCATATATGACGCGCCTCCAAGCCATGCGGTCTTCTGCAGTGTGCATGCAGTTGCATGCAGTCTTCAATGGCAATTTTAAACGTACCTACCGTATTTATGTACTTATTTATTAAAAAACCAGCCAAGTGCGAGCCGGACTCTCTTGCGAAGGTTTCCTTACTAATCATATTTTTGCTTGCTATTTTAAAACCACAGATTAGTTAAGTAAAGATTTAATAATGTTCTGCGATATTTTGGCTCTATTTTTCGGAGATACTCGTAAAGGCTTTCCTTATTTCTAGTTTCTTTAATAGGTACCTACTTACGAAATAATTTATTTTGAAACCTTCATAAGGAGAGGGAACTCGTGGATGTGCAACGCTTGCCGAGGTTGGCCTGTGGATGTCAATATAGTTAGGAAAAGGCTAGGCAGATGATGATAATAAGCCTAACCATTTGATGTTGTATTTTTCGGTCCAGTAGATTTGGAGTTATTCTATAAGGGTACCGTTTTTCATTCAGAATCATAAAAAATTAAAGTAAAAGTTTACCTGGCTTTATTTCAGTGGCGGTAACGTAGAGATCCCGAACTGTGAAAAGGAATGGAGGACTGAACCACAAGTCTTTCACTTCTTCCAAGACATTGTATTTAGCTTTCATCTTATTGTTTTGATAAACGATGATCTGAAAACAATAATATAAGTAAATACATACTATTACTAATTAGAACTTCATAAGTTGGAGAAAGCTGCGAGGGTCCGTAGGCGAGGGCTTTCGTCGCCCACGCGTTACGCCGCTTCTGAGCAGAGATGTGCATTGTGCCTGTTCTATAAACATTAGAAATCTTCAACAAATCGTATTAGGTTTAGATTGGTCGTCTACTTACGTTTCCATCTTCGTCGCCGGCGTAAACTTGTTTGTCGAACACTTGTAAAGCGCCTACATCAGCTCCCGTCGATGGCAGTTCAGCGATTTTGTTTCCCGTCATAGACCAAACTTTGATCCCTCCATCATTAGACGATGAGTATAAGGTTTCTCCGTCAGTGGCTAATGCAAACGGTTGTACTCCATGCGCAGCCCAGGATTCTTTTGGCGACAATTGGTCATCGAACGACTTAAAAATGAAATAATGTCTTAGTAAGTTACTAAATGTGAATGTGGGTGTAGAGTTAGGTACACCCTTGAGGCAATGTAGACGTCATTTCATTTAATGTTTTATCTAAATGATTACTGTTTAATTGAAAATCTCTGTTCCAATTACCTATTTATATTTAGTCAACAGGGAAAAGACATTCAGGCCCAGTTTCAGCAAACGGAAATTATACCTAGTTGAATGATTTTTTTATCACTTGACTTTCGTTTGGTATATTTTGTGACGCGTGGTCAATAATTTCTTTCCAGAAACTGGCTAACCATTATTTTCCTAGTCAGGTTACTTAACGCGGCACTCATAACGAAAAGTGAAAAGGGACCTACATCTGCTTGCTTTTCAGGTAAGTGGAGGTATCTGCTAATATTCCAGGTAAAAGAATATTAGTATATTCTACACAATAGATATTTACTTACTTTAATGGATCCATCTTCAGTACCAACAAACAATTTATTGCCCCAGGTCAGCACGCACGGCTCCGAATCAACTTTCGTTTCAGCGTCAATTTTCAGTGACATTGTTTTCAATTCAACGTTATGAAATAACTTGTCAGGTGTGGGATAATAGGTCAGTTATTAGTTATAAAATGCGTCTAGTCTCCTTACAATATCTATGAATACTGACGGTGCCGACAACACCAAAGTTATTCGAGACCAAAATAAACTAAAGCGGCGTCCAATGATGTACTACGAACATTCTGTACAGAAATAAAAATAACGATTCTAGACGAATCTGGCGATGCCAGAAGCGGGAAGTATGATATTATTATGAATACAAAACTTGGATTAATGTAAATAAGATTGTTGTTCTAGCTAATTCAACATACCGGCTGCTAAATATAACCTGCCCACCACTTCTAGAATGTTTTAGGTTTTTACGTCTTACAAATAATCGAGTGCCTGCTTAAATAATCGAGAAAGACGAACTAATAGAAATAAATACAAACTTCTTTCAGCTCATTGTTATACATTCAAATTTGCTAGTGGGTAAGTATTTACTATTTACCTAGTTATTCATATGAGCCAACAACACTCGTGAAGCGCCAGCATAAAAATGCAGCTACAATCTCTAGATTGAGGTTGTTACTTAGATTAGGTACGAATAAGTAGGTAGGTACAGAATTTTTACGCTCATTAAATCGCACTTAATGCAATGCTTATACAATAAAATTGTAGATTATTTAACTGTAAATTAGATTTCCTACATTTAGGGAGATAAGAAGTCTCATCAGCTTTTAATGTGGTAGAACAGTAGGAAGCTGATGTTCACTATCTTAATGGCTATGAAGTTTTTATTTAACCGAATATTATCCAGTAGAAAGTAGAACACCATACAAATTCCAGTAGTAATAAAACCTCACGTACGAGTAAGTCATATTAATGTAGCGTTCTTGGGTAGTAAGCCGAGCAGCCACGTAATGTTACGGGAACCACATCATATGATATCATTATTGTTACGCAACACCATTAGCCATTTGTCTAAACAATGAAAAGGATGAGTAACTTGCCATACGGTGGCACCCGACGTGAGTAAAGTTATCACATGCGTATAAAGCAACCCGTTTGATGGTATGCATGACATACATTAGATACCTTCACTCTATATTGTTTTGAAGACAATCCTAGTTTACGGAAGCGTCCATTGACCACATTCGTACCGCCCGTGAAAGTGAAAATATTAAATTGCTGACATATAATGGAGCCGTGAGACGTTTCTTGCTATTGTGTGTCTTGAAGAGACCTACTGATGGTTCACGTTACATCATAATCTACCCACATACGTTAATGTGTCTCTGAATCTTGCACAAAATTTAATGCAGGGTTCGTGGTCACGTAAATGGAACAACGTAAAAAAATATAGTAACGGAGGTGGTCAAAACAATCAGGACCTGGCAGCATTTGTCCACTGTCCAGTCGTTTAGCTGTAGCTGAAAATCAATAACCTATATACTTACAAATAACGGCTACTATGTAAACCTGAAACTCCGTTGTTTGTTACACAATGTACCTTATAGTGCAGTGTTGTAACAATTTCTACTGGAAATACATAAATTTTCATAACACCATGGAGTTTCTTCAAGTTCAAACAAAGCCAGGAAGCAGCAGAAATACCATTTGTGTGAAGAATAGTGTCGCCGACGCCGTTGTGAACAATTTCCCATGTTTGGTTGGGTGGGATACCTCAAGGCGTGTGCTTGGGCCCTTTTCAGATTCACAAAAACATTAAGTATTGCAGTAATTTTACAAGTATCTCATAGACTACTACTACATATATGACTAGACTACTAAATATGTATTAAAAGTACTAGTTGACCCACGCAGCTACGTTTGCGTCACAATTTTCATTACTGCTCCCCTCCTATTGGTCTTAGCGTGATGATAGCCTTCCTCGATAAATGGGCTATCTAACATAAATAATTTTTCAAATCGGACTAGTAGGTCCTGAGATTAGCGCGTTCAAGCAAACAAACAAACTAAATAAAACTGCCTCATTAACTTAGAAACAAATCATTTCAGATTAGATTAAAATTAAAATAATAAACTAAGCACCATCCAAATGAATGCAAACCAGTCAAGATGGGTTTCCACCATCGGTCTCTCATTTTACAGAACACGAGGTCTAGGTACTGCTTACGAGTTGCTAGAAGCAATAGGCATTACGTGACCTTAGAATATGAAGTAACTCCTTACTATATTACTATTTTCAATATAATTCACATGTTTTCACTTTTAGCGCGTTACTAATCAGGGTCCCTGTTGGACCTCGTTAACACCTTTCGCAACGGCCGCAGACATTTTCATGTGAAGTCATAATCACTTCAGAATACATATTATGGAAATCCTTTTCTTGCAAATGCAAGAAAAGGATTTCTTTTTCTGAAGCTTCAAAACATAACAAATGTTATGTTTTGAAGCTATCACGGTTTTAGATAAGAGCGCAGGTACATGCCCATGTTTATTTGAAAATGATTAAGTTGTGGCAGAATATAAAAGACTAGTTGACCCGCGCAACTTCGTCTGCGTCACTATTTCCGTTATTGCTCCGCTCCTATTGGTCTTAGCGTGATGATATATAGCCGATAGCCTTCCTCGATAAATGGGCTATCTAACACTGAAAGAATTTTTCAAATCGGAAAAGTAGTTCCTGAGATTAGCGCGTTTAAGCAAACAAACAAACAAACTCTTCAGCTTTATCTATTAGTATAATATATACAGGTAACTAAGTATTATTGATAAGCGAGAGTAGGTCCATAATCTGTCGCTTTATATCGTAGTTTGGTATATGCTCGGGATTGATAGCGTGTGATATAACGTCGAAGAAGGTAGAGGAAAGGGAGTTTTAAGATACTTAATTGACAATCACCTTCCATCTCCAAGAAGGGGCGCAGAATGGTATCTAATGAGTCTAGCCAACTGCGAGTTTGTCGTCCCGTAATTTACACCCGCCCCTAAAGACTAATTGCAACATAATTATGTCCGCAGAGGGTGACGGGCCCACGTGGAAATTATGGTGGTCAATGTTTGGCTGGCGGAGTTTGACGAATTGAGCAAGTTTTCCAGCACTCCAGGCAAAGGTAGTTGAAGAGAACGAAGTGTGATTTCTATAAGAATCTGACACGCCACGCCGCCAGCCACATGGGAGATCCATGAAGATACAGACATGCAAAAAAGAAATCAAACTGCCGTTTTATTAGCGAATGCGAATGTCAAAATGCACAAATATAATTGATTGATCACGTGACATTTCGACAGCCTTTGTCCCATATATTGTTGACATTTTGACATTCGCCTTCGCCACGCTACCGCTGACAGAATGCCACTAGTCTAGAACCTAAGGGACTCTAGACACGGGTCATTCTTTTAGCGATGGCGATTTTCGGAATACCAAAATATAGGGGATTGATCACGTAGAATTTCGACAGTGTTTGTCAAGCCCATACATTTTGGACGTTTTGAAAATCGCCGTCGCCATGCGACCGGTGACAGAATGTCACTTGTCTAGAGCCCCATTCAGTCTTTCATCGTTGTATATTCTAACGAATATGGACTGAATTCAGCTGAATCCGGTTTGACTGGAAGCCGACCCCAATGTAGTTGGGAAAAGGCTAGGCAGATGATGATGGACTGAATTATAGCTTGTCTAAACGTCTAGCCTAGTTCAATGAAAATCCTTGGCTGCTCCAAAAAATAAAAAAAATATTGGTGCACAACGAATAACCAATATTTTTTCATACAGTATCAAGAGAATTATAAGATACGTATTTAAAAATAAAACAAGAATTTTAATTATTATAAAACATTTTAATCATATAAAAATAATATATTTACAAACATTCACATCAATTTGATGTAATAATACAAGTTGCAGTACGTTTTGGCGTAACGCCAGCATGCTGGCCACAGAGTGCTCGGCCTACTTCTGATGATTAAGGTTCCACACGTTATCTTTTTAATATCAGCATAGGCACTGATGAAAAAGTTAATTGTACTAATTCAATATAACAAAAAAAAAAACTACAGGACATGAAAAACGTCAAAATCGCTTCAGATTAAAACGAAACAACTCAATAAGAAGAGAAAATGCCGTTATATTTACTTTAAAAAAAAATCTCTTTTCAACTGATTAAAATAAGCAGTCCTAGATGCTAGGATGCTGCAAAGAAAGTCTACCATCAGACTATATCCGTGTGGAGAAATATAGCAGTGTAGACCCTCGTGATTGTATAACTTTGGTGTAACTAGTATAAATCTAACCAATAAAACGTTACGTAAATAACGTGATTACCTAGACTTTTAAAATAAGAAGGATTCAAGAAGAAGTTCGAGCACCAATGGTCAGCTGGTTTGTAATCGTCAAGAGCGATCGCCTTAAGGAGCACCGTATTCTGACGAGGGCGCGGAAGCGGGAGGTCCGTATTCGGGCTTGGGAGCCGCCGCCGGGTAACCTCCTTCCTGTTTCTGAAAAAGAAAAACAATATTTATTGTAGTACTATTAGTAGCCAAATAAAACGTTATTCTACTTGCAAATATTTACTGATTCAAACAATAAGCGCGACTAAAAATCATGACATCCTGATTCTGATATCAGTGACGTTTAAAACACTCAATAGTTGGCGTCTGGTTTTATGCCCGGATAATAGCAAAAGGCTCACCCCATTACTTATACTTATTTCAACTGGCGAAATTTGAAACGATCTATCACTGGAGTAGGAAATCTAAAATGCAAGTAAATTACTCAATAGCTTATTAATATTGGTGCTTTTACAAATGTGCTATCATCAAAATGTTCTCTATTGCATAAAAACTCGAGACGATGCAAGATGATGCACTTTGAACATAATAGACGATTTGATTGCACTGAAGGTTACATATTTTCACAGGTTAAATGTTGGTCATAAGGTGAAAGGAATCTTGACTTTAATAAGAATGACACAATAAACATTACATATCAAATATTTTACACTGTTTTACGACATAGTTTTTTTGGAGTGTACTAGGTATATTTATCGAACGAATCTCGCTCTGCGAGATAGAAAAAGCTATTTTTGGAAGCTAAATCTTATTAATCTATATCTATACTAATATATAAAGCTGAAGAGTTTGTTTGTTTACTTGAACGCGCTAATCTCAGGAAGATAGCCCATTTTATCGAGGAAGGCTATAGGCACATACATCATCACGCTATGACCAATAGGAGCGGAGCAGACGAAGTTGCACGGGTCAATTAGTGTTCTCAGACATGGCCAACGTAACTACTTTCTGACGAATTGTCCAATTAAAGTGGGTGGTTTTTCATTACGAATAGGTACGTAAGTTTTGTTTTGAAAAATGTACCGTTTGCCGTCTCCACGGCTACTTGCTCATTTTCATAGTTTTGATGTTATTGCAAACTGCAGCCATGTTTCCTCTCGATAGTGCAAGATATTTTACGCAAGTCCAAACTAAAAATATTCCATAATTTAGTCAGAAACAGTTTGACTATTTAGTTATTTCTCATGAGGCTTTGGAACTTTCACATGGACTCACCAGTTGAACCAATCAATTATAAAACCTTTAAAAAAAGTCAATTTCGCGCTTGAGCATGAATGATAGTTATCTAATAATTTATTCGTTTAGTAAATACCCTAAGTAATTTTAGAATTGACCTACATACGTCGTCTACATGTTACGTGTTTGGAGCCTTTACGTGTTACCATAATGATACGCATACTTTCGTTTGTGGCTCCATTCTGATCTTCGAACGACCTGCCAATTAAAGCGCTATTTGTTGGAATACGAGTATGCGCTATTGCCAGTTATTACGTAAAAGATATAGCTCAAATTCTCAGTTCACAACCAAACAATGTTCATTCATGGTTCTATGATTTTATTGTTTTCGGCAAAACTGAACAAAAAATAAAATACAGGGAAAAGTATGACATTATGCTTCTTATCAACATAAAAATGCTGAACCTGTGATAAGCAACAGTACCTCCTCTAGGTTATTTTGGTGATAAAAATTGTCTAGGTACCTAAGCTATCTCTAATTTCATCACACAGTGTTGGTACTTTCAGTTAGGATCGGTATGTGCATTAGTTACAAATGACGTAGAGAAAAAATAAAACATGGTTAACGATAATTATGGAGCCTAGATATATGTATAAATCTAGCACCAGTGTGACGCAACACCTCCTAGTGACTTTTCTAGAAGAGGGCTACCCACCGGGCGATAATGATACAAAAAATCTACCTGTCCACTTGTTGCGAGAGGCATTGCGTTACATAGAATATACGGGTTGTCGGAGTACAGTGGCATCCTCGGTTGCGTTAATGTAATGATGATAGCAGCTGTACGCATGTACCCACTGAGTGCCGAGCACGCTAGGTCTTGCAGATAATGCCATATAATACTTCCTAGATTGTTGTAGGAAATGTTTACGCACACTTTCACGAGACAGAGCGCAGACGCATCCTGGAGCCACCACTATGACACTTGATGACTTTATAAACGTGGAGAAAAAATCAAAAGTCAAGATCCGTGAAATAAATTACTAATCTGAGCTCTTTTTCCATAGTTGCCTGGTAGGTAATGATTTAATGATAGTTATGGCGTAAAATATATGGTGCTATATAAGGCAACATTCACGAGGCGATTAAGTTTTAGTTTTAATTAAATAATGTTTCTAATGAAATTGTATTTGTACGTTTTATTATTTATTTTGTTAATTTATTAATTAGGTGTGATAATTATTTTTTTATACCTAATGAATACTTATATACTTATTTCTTTTATGTTATGCATGATATTTACGGTATCAAAATTATTTATCATGTTTTAAAGACATTGTTTCAATTTGTATGACTGTCCATTAGCCATGATCAATGAAAATTTAACGATTGACATCAGCATAAGATCTGAATGAGAATGAGTGGAATTACCTAAACGTTGCTATTGTTATGCAATCATTGGGTATACAATATCGGTATTACAAGATCGACTAAAATTAAACTATTTATACTTAATTCCTTTGCCTTTTAACCTAGGTATTAAATTCCTTGACATAGCAATGTTGGATTCAAAATATATTTGTTTTGCTTTTGAGGGATAAAGGAAGGATAAAGAACTGAATATTGTTTAGAGAAGGGCGGACGCACTTACACCTAATCAAATGAAAGAATTAGCAAAACTGAGCAATGGTAAGGTGTTATCTTACCTGGGTCTTGTATCTGATGAAGTAAACTTCTGGTTTCGAGGGTTGCGTAGGCGCGGGTGTAGGGATCACGACATCGGGCTGCTCCTCGGGCTTCTTCACCAGCACGTAGACCAGAGTCTTCTCCTCGTTCTGAGGCTGCACAGGGATGATAGGTGCGGTGGGGGTGGGTGGGGTCGGGGCCTTGATGAACACTATCTTGTAGTGTTTCTGGGGAGGAGGCACCCAGATGGGCTTGCGGGGAGCTGGGATGTCATTGTCTGGAGGTGGGACGTGCACGTACACGTGCTTGTGAACTATGGGCTGCTGGGGAGGACCGTACTGCGGCGCGGGGGCTCCGTACGAGGAAGAGGGAGCGCCGTATGACGACGAGGGGGCACTGTAGGAGGGGGCGGGCGCGCCGTACGACGTCGGAGGCTCCGGCCTCGCGACCGCGCAGGCCACCACCACCGCCACCACCAGAGATCGAAGTACCTGCACACACAAATTACGCTCCTGTTATAATGAATGTGTATCTACTTACTTTTAATTGATTTTATCTTGATAGGGGTTGTTAAAGACACACTTTAGCACTATTATTGTCCTATGATCTGATATCGTATCAGGAATGCACTTTGCTAATATCACCAGGTCACTGTTGATCGAGATGATCCTCACAGAATAGCGGGTCACGAGCACCTACCGTTTTGTCACACATCCTGGGTATACGATTGGACGCAGCTACACAGTGTAATGTCCAGTGCCCCGGCGCCACCTGTGTTTATAAGAGTTGAGCGCTCCATATCCGGGGGAGGGGGCACTTTCGATGGTTCACATACCTTTCGCAATAAGATGGTGCACACGCGCCGCCCTCCTACTGACGCCGCAGCAGTGACGTGCTCGAGGGCACATGCTGCTGTCGAATCGTCGATCCTTTTACATACACGTTTTAGGCGGCAAACTAAGATGATTTAGATTTTATTTACGTACTCATGAAGTCATGAAAGTATTCCAGAAACTTCCCAAATGTTGTCGAATCGTCTGAATAATTAGTTACTTTCATCTGAAGTGCCTGAAATATTTGTTTTATCGTGATGAATGCTTCAATATGGTTAATGGTTCCACCGCCGAATTTTTAAACTGGAATATGATTTTGATCGATGTGCGATCTGGAAGAAAATCGACCTTACAATAGTAGATAAGTTTCATGCGGTACAAGAGGTCAGGTTTCAAACGCAATCAACTTTAAGTACCAACTTTATGTGCAATTCCTAATTAGCCATCATAACCAGGCAATGAAAACGTGCTTCCTAATTTGTTATGAAATTATCGATGAATATGTACCTACTTGAAAGACGATGTACGTTGCTTCTCTTCATGATAACGTTATTGTTTTTTCAGTTCATCTCTCTTTCGTAATAACATAGGATGCAGGACCGGTATGTAAAAAAATGTTTACAGAATGTTATAAGCAAATCTATAATGCCGTATAACCGATTTCCGTCTACCTATCAACGTATCAACGACTGGATTTTCTCATTTTTACTACATACTTAGATCTACTTCATAAGAAATGAAAACTAGCGTAAAGGTAGCGAATGTGAATAAATTTAATCTTTCTGTATTTGATACTCTGTAGTAGGTAGAATAAGTTCAGTACCTACTAACCTATAGCAATACGACAAGAAGTTTTTCTTAAAAATACGGAAAATCATTAATTCTGCTCATCATTATGAACACCTTTTACCTACTATGGGGCCAAAAATATGGTTTTCAGGCATAGTCGTGATGTTGTGTGATAATGACCTGCATATATATTTTATTTCATTTACAAAAATCCAGGCTGTCCTACCTTCCTTACCTATACTGTGTTATTTATCGAGGTTACCTATTTACAATAGTTAGCCTACGGTTTCTTCAAAAATATTTATCTACCTAACTAGAGGTCTACTTACAGGTGAATTTAAAAAAAAAACACACCCTGTTTTATTACACCATCCGAAAGTGTCCCTACTAAAGATCAAATTCTGGAAAGTGGCACACATGGCAAGCTAATGAAAAGCTTTAATTTTTATCCTGCCAGCGGCTTCGCCCGCGTGGTCCCTAGGGAACATACTCCCGGGATAAGAAGTAGCCTCTAGTAGGTGCTTTGATCCTTTCTCAGGCTCTAGACTTCCTGTGTACCAAATTTCATTTAAATCGGTTCAGTAGTTTTGGCGTGAAAGCGTGACAGACAGACAGACACTCTGTATGTCTGTCTGTCTGTCGCGATTTCGCATTTATAATATTAACATAAGTATAGATTAAAATTAATTAGTAATAAGTATAAGTAAGGATTAGTAATATTAGTAATTAGTATCTAAGAATATTAGTAAGGATTAAAAAAAACTATGATGCAGTTATAGTTTTCATTAACATCACCTAGGTACTAGGTATATCAAAAATCAAAATAGTAGAGTCAAATAATTTTCTCTATCATTTTGTTGTGATTGCATTGAATTGATTGAATGGTTAGGACATAGGTAATACTGTAGTAAGATTACTCGTTCTAAGCAAGCATCGCTCCGAGCTGTGTCTACTGGTGGTAGCGAAATGTCCCTCTTACTGTGTACCTGGTAATCGCAATTTGCTTCGAGTTCAAATGTTAATTTACTGCAGGTTAACTGACACTCGCAGCGCATCTTTAGCAACTCTTATCGTTGTGTGTAGCATAGTAGCGAAGTTAAATGAATACCTATTATAAATGCGAATGGTTTTAACAGATTATAGGTAAGTGTCCTTCTTTCAGAAAATCAAAGTGGAAAAAATGTAAGTGTGTGTCCACGTGCTGGGGCTGCGGACTTCGTTCGAAAGAGGCACCGTACCCTGGAACGCAAAGGGCACTAGTAGGAACACGGATGGGTTTTAGTCAGTAAAAGTCTGACACTCCCTTCTGCTTTACCCAAAGCGGGAGGAGTCATTTGGTGATTCCCCATACTTAAAAAAAAAAAGTGTGACCACGTAGGTAGTAGGTACAACAATATGTAGTTGATTACAACGTAGGTGGGTACTTTATAAGTTTCGTGTTGGTTTACTTGTGATTGATTCCATCTAAGCAATCGTTTCCGATGCGATACGCTTGCTCGTTTCGCAGTATCGCGTTCATAGTGAAGTAGGTGCGCGATTCTAATACATATAATGTTTCATGACAAGTCCGAGGAAACACATCGTGGATATCATTTGTAGTGTGAACAAAGCACTTAGTGACAATCTACAAGTGCATCATTGTTTACGGTGTGTCGAAGCGAAGTGGGAATAATTGACCCGTGACCCGGCGCAAGCCCCACAATGTGGAAACACCAGGAAGGTAGGCGAACATCGGTGCCTATTTCTACGAAACCGGTTGATTTATACATGCTATTACTATTAGTGTTATCTAGGACGCAGTGCTCTTCGCATCCTGAGTAATCAACACCCGCATTAATAACATGGTTATTAGTATTTCGAACAAAGATTGAAACTCGTTAACAGTAATTAGTTATTGAGTAAAGTATCACTGGAACAAAATCATTTGGCTCGCAAATGTTCACTCAGAAACAGTTAATCTCTTTTCCAGCACAGAGTGCAGTTTTCTTATCGGTGTTTTCTAAACACTATTAGTCGCCTAATGCCTATGAGCTGATTGCGCGCACATAACGATCCTCGGGCGCAGTCACACGTCATCGATTACAGATTACAGTCAGTCAGCAAGAGACGAAGGCGCCCTTGATTAACAATTGACTATAGAGGTCGTAGGAAGATTCTTAGAGCCAAATGTTGACACATCCGAAAAGCTCGAGCTGTGACGCCTCGTGCAGCGCATTATTCCGAGCTCGTTGTCTTAGTTACAATTGATTGGTGTACACATCCGGCACGCATCAGAACCTCGCAGCCTCCAGTGTCTATGTAACACGACTGTGGATTGCCTGTCGTTGCCTATGCACCCAATAAATCGAAGGAAATGTTAACAATTCTTATCAAATCAGTGACATAGAAATAATTTGACAAAAACATTATTCGACGTAAGGAATAAGCATTGAAGAAATGGCGTTAAATGCACCCAACACAAGATTAAAGCTGAAGATTACCAGCCACCGTGAGGTGAGTTTGAACTTTGTTCATAAATTGCACAGTTCATAGAGGATGCAGACCAATGCTCAGCATCTGAGATTTATTATATTTGTTAGCACTATCTAATGAAGATGAAGAAAAGTTCGTACATAAGTATTAAATTAGTGCAGCCCCGATGAACTGGGGTAACACGAATTTATACTGCTCATAACCTGTTGTGAGCAGTATAAATTCGTACCATACATTTCTCGAAGCTCTAAGCAGTGCGTTACAAAATGTTTTCCAGGTTTGTAAATTAATTAAGAAACAGCTTTATTTTATAATTTTCTGACTGCTTTGAGGTTTGCACAATCTTGTCGTTTAATTGTTTGTTTTCGTTATAACATTATAGTGAATGAACTTTTTATTACAAGAACCGACGTAGTTGATATTTATTTGAATTCTGATATTCAATTAGATGCGCATTCCACATTCTATGCTTTCGTAAGTTTCACCAAGGATAAGTTCAGTGTTGCGATCACAATTTCAAATAAAATCTTTAACAACCCGCCTTGTATAATTAGCCGACACACGAAATAACCTTTGACTTCTAACTAGTCTCACTTCACTTTAAACATGCAAATGTGTAGCTATCGCTGTTATGTAATCACCAAAAATAAGTGAGTAGATACCAGAAAAATATATTTTAAGCCATAGTCACCACCCTACTAAGTAATATCTTTTGGTACAAATAAACATTACATTGACAGCAAGCGTTTTCGATATAATTATGTCGGAGCGCGACACTTTCTGAAGTAAAACATAGAAAGTTATGCAAACGTCAAGTATACAAAGGGCACACGAACATTATGTACAACTAACATAACAATACGGCTATTATTTTTTCAAGTATTCGAAATTCGACGTAATAGCCGTGTTTCGGTTTATAAAAACCCCAAGGCTCTATTATGCCAAATTACAGAAAGGTTGCGATTCATCACGAACAGTATAACATCGTTTCGAAAAATTACGAAACCGAAAAAAGTCTGCCGTAGTGGTTAGGTACTGGGCACGCCACAATTGCGGCGATAAGTCCCCTCTTTGAGGAGTGGCTAGAGCGGCGCCACGGCGTCCTTACCTTCCGCTTGACACAGGTACTCACCGGACACGGTTGTTTCGGGAGGTACCTTTTTCGGATACGGCGGGAGGATACACCCGGGTGTCAACACTGCGAGGATCGTCCGGAGGACACGGTGGAGCATACGGTGGAGGTTTGCCCTGCTTGGGCGGAGCACCGCCGTGTCCTCGTCGAGGCGATCGGCGGCGGGGATCTCTCGCGTCCGGCCCTGGTTCAAGCCATGGTCCGGAGCGACGAGACATGGGAAGCGGTCACCTCCTTCTGCGAAGCAATAATGCTAACAAAGGAGGAAGCCGAACGCGTGAGAGAGAGGGAAACCTCACGCCCCAGCCGCCGAAACAGAAGAAGACGCCCCGGGCGTCGGGAGTCGCAGGACGATTCTCGGCCACCGTAGGCGTGGGACTGCGGACGGCGAGCATTGGGTGGCTCGCCGTCTGATCAGAACCAGGCCCGGGTCGGCGGCGCGCTGCGATCCCAACGCGCCTCAAGGACATGTCAGCACAGAAGACGGGGCCCACTAGGGCCAGTGCCTGCTGGGGCTGCGGACTTCGTTCGAAAGAGGCACCGTACCCTGGAATGCAAAGGGCACTAGGAGAAACACGGATGGGTTTTAGTCAGTAAGAGTCTGACACTCCCTCCTGCTGTACCCAGAGCGGGAGAAGTCATTTGATGATTTCCCATCCTAAAAAAAAAAAAAAAAAAAAAGTGGTTAGGTACCTAGGTACCTAATGCAACATTTTGTAATTTCAAAATGTTTTTGAGTACCTACTGTCTATTCAAAAATATGTAGACACTAGACATACGAAAATGTCAATAATATTTTTTAACTTAATAATGTACCTCCATGAATCTCGAAATTAACTTAGTACTAGACATTTATTTTGTAACTAGCGATCCAACTCGGCTTCGTATGGGGCTTAGTATGGGGCTTAAAGTTAATATCAATTAAATTAAACATTAAAGGGGGCCAAACAAGAAACATGTTTTTTTTCGGTTTATGGTACGGGACCCATCGTGTGAGTGCGACTCGCATCCGGTTTTTTCATCTAATTTCTTGAATAACGTAATTTTTAGGGTTCCGTAACCAACGGAACCCTATTACTATGCCTCCGTTCTCCGTCGTCCATCCGTCCGTCTGTATGTCAGTGGGCTGTTTCTCAAAAACCGTAATAGGTAGACAGTTGAAATTTTCACAGATTGTGTAGCCGCTATAACAACAAATAATAAAAATTAAGGTTTATGGTACGGAACCCTTCGTGTGCGAGTCCGACTCACACTTGGCCGGTCTTTTTTATTATGAAAGAAAAATATCATTAGCCCTTTCATTTGATTATTTTTTTAACTTTCTAGTTTATGCCCCAAAACTGACAACCCAAACTCGAGATTTATTTGTTTACGTACGACACATCTAACAGGTACCAGGTACTTATATAAAACTCTCTCGTTACTGAGTGACTGACAGACAACTCACAGTCAAAACTACTGGTACCTGTCATGTTAATAAACATGATTCGTTCGGATTCGGAACCCTTAGCGCGCGAGTCTTACTCGCACTTGCCGGTCTACATAATATCCATTTTTAAACCTGCCTACTCACTGTTAATTTATCCTAATATATAAAATTCTGACAGACAACGTACAGCCGAAACTACTGGTCGTAGGAAGCTGAAATTTGGTGTGTAGGTTCCCTACGCTCCTTAGGCTCAAGTCACACCGAGATGGCAGCGAAGCGGCGAGCAGGTTCAGTGTCATATAATTTTAAACTTAATCCTTATCACAGTAACACATATTATCGCTTGATCGCTTGAGAAACTTGAAAAGGTCGCGCGGCCGCCCGCGGCGCCGCGAGCATTCCGACGACTCCCGCGATAATACCTATGTGTTATAGTAATGAAGATAAAGTTTAAAATTATATGACACTGAAACTGCTCGCCGCTTCGCTGCCATCTCGGTGTGACTTGACCCTTAGTACTAAGCTAGGATTTTCTGAAACTCCTACGGGAACGGGATATGTGCGTAAAAAGTCGCGGGCAATAGCTAGTTTTGATATAATAATTTTGAAATTTAAAATTCTCTGTTAATTTCTTCTAAGATTCTTATTATTCACATTACGAAATCAACTCGTATAAAAAGCCTTTAAAAATAAATATTTAAATAGGTCGCAAACAGCTGAATGATACTCGTAGTTTTATTGAAATCTAACATCGACAGAAGATTTTGTTTGGTAAATGTAAGAGCGCATCGATTTTAATTTGACAATGACTGGTTAAGATTTAATACATAGAGGTAAAACGTAACAGATATGCCTTCGCACACATAGTGTGTGTGTGTGTGTGTGTGTGTGTGTGTGTGTAGTGGGCCCTACGTGGCTACGCCGTAACTACTACGCTGGCAGGGTCTACGAAAATTGTCGTAGCGTTTTTTCGCAGTTAATTTGACTACGAAATAATGCTGCGACATTTAACTTACGTAACGATAACATGCTGCCTAAAATTAAATGATACACCCCTGCACAATGTTGTAAAAATGTGGATATCTGAATTTCGAAAGAATAAACTGATTAATCAGTGCCGGATTAAGACTTCTTGATGCCCTAAGCAGTCCACGCCTGTTGGCCCCCCTATCCACTAGTCAACTTGTTCCGATCTTTTAATCTTTAAAATATTTTGATGTTTAAAAACAAAACTACCAAAACATATTTTTATTTATTAAAAATAAATAAATTTATTAACATTGATAAACAGCGTCGTAGTTAGGCCTGACCGCCTCAGCGTTCCTAATTCTTATTTTTAACAGACTGCCACAGAGATGCAGGAGCGTAATGTTTTTCGATAGTAGGCTTGTTTATTTCTTTGCTACGCTCTGTAGCCTAAACGGCCTGCCGTTAAAATGAAATGAATGAAAGAAATGAGGTATCATTAGATTCGTCGTAAGTGCCGAAGTGACATGGGAAATAAATAATGAATTTTGATTAAAAAAAAAACATATAGTGGCCGCCGCCGTTAGGTAAGTGAAGTAGTCGTGACATAGTTATGTGTGGTTTTCAAACTCGAGAAGACAGTAGGTAACGTACTAAAATGAAGTTAATAAAAAATATACTTAAAAAAAAAAAACGAAACAGTAATCTGCATCAGTCTATAGAAGATACAAGAGCGAGCGAAGCGAGCTCGTAAACTATAGTAACCCCATCTGCAAATTCATTCAGAAATTATAGGACTTACTTGGCCGATTTATTTATTACAGAAAAGGTAAGAAATGGTAGGTAAGAACACATGCTGCAGAGCAAGCAAAGCAAGTTAGAACATTTTCGCACTGAATTTGACTCCTGATCAAAGTCGACTCGTAATTTTTGCAAACGCACGTCTCTAGACTGACTTTCTTGTTTTGTAACCTTGTTGACTTTTCGGAAGGTTTGCGAAATTTCGTCACACTTAACCAAAATAAGTACCTACGACCTGTAATTCATGTACTTTATCACTTTATGGTGCCCCCGAGACGTGATGCCCTAAGCAATTGCTTAATTTGCTTATGGGTTAAACCGTCACTAGGTACTGATGATAACACACGTCAAATAAAAAACAGACCGAGCACAGCGATCACAAATTAGGTATCGTGTTATCCTAGATGCGTAACTAACATTTAACAAACAAAATATAAACAAGATGTGTATCAACAGCTATCCTTAATTGTTTGGAATGTGGTGAGACATTAATACCAGTCCCATGCCCATGAGCTGGCTTCGAGCTGTTCATTGAAGCGTTCAGTCCGGAACTATCCGGTTTGAGGAAGCTAGCGCTGGTACTAAACCGGCTTATTCCGCCCTTACATTACTTTGCGTGTCGGGCCGTCGATGTCGCATGCGCGTTGCTCTTGAGTGCTCTTGAGTCGTGGCTGCGTTAAGCACTCTCGAGTAAATCAACCGGGCCGGAGTATTATATCACTACCTACTGCCAAACATGCGTGCGCGCAACTATCGAAGTCTGTAGGCCCGTTTATGTGTGGCATTAGCTACTTAGAACATTTAACTTTTTTCACTGGAAGCTTTCTCTGCTCGAATATTTGCATTACACTACGTTTTTATTTTTCTTTAATGTATACAATGGCAATAAATAAATCCTAATGAAATGCCCCGTTTCTGTTCAGGCTTGAGAGTGTTTGTTATCATGTGATTTCCTACTAGACAAACCTAGACAAATTGATTAATTATTGGAATCATGAAATGCGTATAATTTAACTTGAGTTTTTTTTTAACTCTTGGAAAATCGGACTAAATCAAGTTTACCAACCATTACCATTTTCTTATTTTTGTGTAGGTATCGCCAAATAAACAAACAATCCTATGTCAAATAGCATTGTTTTTTTTATTTGACGATACACAATTTATTGGCAGTTAGAGCCTTCATTAACCGACTACGGCAATTTTAAACAATTTAAAAGGCAATTGTAATTGTGTCCGATCTTAATTAAAAAAACACTGGAAGAACGGACATTATTTCTTATTGTCTGTGCTCTACAGTTGGTATCGACCCACGCGCCGATTAAGCAATTATGTACAATATATAGCATGTATATGATTGTATGTTCTTTTCGAAATGATTGATAGGAGTTCGAGGCTACGTAATTAAAAAGTGGATATCTGATCCGAGACTCGAGATGAGCGAGAAAAAGAATTACATGCAAAACGCAACTGCAATAACACGGTAAAGATCGACGCAACTAAAACAGCTAATTTAATTTCTGACGTTCCAACGCCTTAGTCTTTCACAACCACATAACATATTGAATCATAGTAATTAAAATCTTTACTTCAATGTCTTTCGTAAACCAGAATAATGAGCTGTTTGCTCTTTTATTTACGAGTTAAGGTACAATATTTGGTTTGGTAGACATTGATACCGTCGCTGACAATGGGGTATTTTACAAAAAAAATCTAATTAGTCCGTCTGATAGATTTTCAAAAAATATTCGACATGTATTTTTTCTTTTTTCACTTAAACAAATAATAAAGAGGATACGCGAATGATATTCTTAGTGACCGTCAATATGGGTTCCGCCGAAATCGGTCAACTGGGGATCTTCTAGCGTATGCCATTCACATCTGGAGTGAAGCCATAGAGAAGCACGGGGAGGCACTAGCGGTCTCCCTTGACATCTCGAAGGCCTTCGACAGGGTCTGGCACGATGGCCTTATTAGTAAGCTTGCTTCCTTCGGTCTGCCCGCCGGTTTGTGTGATTGGATCGCAGACTTCCTGAGGGATCGGTCTATCCGAGTGGTCATAGATGGCTGCTCGTCTGGACTGCTGGATATTAATGCCGGGGTTCCTCAGGGTTCGGTGCTTTCGGCAACACTGTTCTTGCTGCATATTAATGATCTGCTTAAACCCGGTACCTTTGGGTATGCAGACGACAGCACTGTTGCTGAAAGATACGTATCCGACGCACGAGCTGGTGGGTCGCAGATCCGGTCTCTCCGGGAGGCAATGGTTGAGCGCTTGAACGTGTCCTTACAGGCAGTCTCTGAATGGGGCGATGCCAATCTGGTCAAGTTCAATGCTGCTAAGACCCAAGCGTGTCTATTTTCCGCCAAAAGGAGCCAATTCCACCCAGCTCCATCTTTCCGAGGTTTAACCGTGCCGATAACCGACCAACTTGAGCTTCTTGGGGTTACATTAACATCTACTCTCAATTTTGGCCCTTACATAGAGGCTAAGGCTCAAGTGGCTGCAAAGAAGTTGGGGATTCTGGCAAAGGTGAGACGATACTTCACGCCGGAACAGCTGCTCAAACTCTATCAAGCGCAAGTTCGATCGTGTATGGAGTACTGCTCTCATCTTTGGGATGGATCTGCCAGATACCAACTTGATGCCCTTGAGACAATTGAGAAACGAGCCAAGAGGATCATCGGCAATGAGAGGCTTGTCGCGACGAAGCTCCAAAGTCTTGAACATCGACGACGAGTTGCTAGCCTGTCGGTTTTTTACCGGTTGCATTTTGGGGAATGTGCGACGGAATTGCATAATTTAATTCCGCCAAGCCCGTTCCATCATCGGACCACAAGACGAACGGCGATGCGCCACCGGTACACGGTGGATATCCCACCCATACGCACAAAACGTTTTGGTAACACATTCATAATGCGTACAGCTAAGGAGTGGAATTCCCTGCCGGAGTCTGTGTTTCCCGATAGCTACAACCTGGGAGTCTTTAAGTCAAGAGTGAATAGGTTATTTCTAGGCAAGTGTGCTCCATCTTCGACCACATCATCACTTACCATCAGGTGAGATAGTGGTCAAACGCGTGCCTATGTTTAGTAAAGAAAAAAATAAAAAAATACAGCGAGTTGAAGACACGCGTGACGTAATCTGGCTTGGTAAAAATATACCAAATTTAATCATTTATTCGATTTTTTTAGTAAAATACCTATTAGGAAGTAGACAATTATTTTGCAGTAATGCCGGATACTTAGCCCTCTGAGCTCACTTGCCATTATATTTTAGGAGAGGCAGAAATAGTTACCGAATTTCTAACTAGACCCATGCGACCCACGTCCCCAACGTGGTTGAGAATTTGGGCGCGTTGGGCGACAAACATCCATGAAACCTGAAAATGCTTTTCAATGTAAAAACATTCTGATGTAAGATGTACGATACGATAAACCATTGAGCGAAAGAAAATAGGCTAACGATTTGTTTGTAACAGTAAATGATGGGCTAGTGACCTTTCACTACGGGCGCACTGTTGTGACCTCTGTTATGACTCTTGTACATTACACATATCACACTGGATCACCGTAAGATAGCTTCAAATATGTAAAACTAAATAGAATGTCCAGCATGAAGGTATGTTGCGGAATTTGTTTGAAAGAGTTACCGCGACCCAGGAGGAACACAGATGGATTTTAGTCAGTAAGAGTCTGATGCGCGTTCAGACTCGACTAAAACCCATGTATAATCTGCTCCGGCCAGACCGGGAGGAGTCATAGGCATGAAGGTTTGAAAATTATATTTAAAACCCAATGTACTCGTACATAATAATATGTGTGTAGGAGTGGCAATCAGTGAGATGATCGATGAGACGTGCATTTGGCCTCTGATTTTGACTAATTTCTAAGATTTGACTTTCCGAAATGCCGACCTGGCTACTTAATGAGCACTGACCTTCTATATGAATGAGTTTGGATCCCAAAAAATATTGTATTCCTCTCCTCTCAATAATATTGTTTTCTCTATCTGGAAGAAGGAAGCTTATCTTCCCTTTACAAGTCGACTTTCAGCCGGTCTATTATGTCAACATCACACGTAGCATGAACGAGCGGCGCAAACGTAACGTAAACTCGGAAAGATTTTTAAATTGGAGTTACTCGTTTCCTCCAACAGAATATTTATTTAGTTTGAAGACAAGTACTCTTACGGGTATCTACGAGTGATACTTGTGCTTGCCGCATACAACTTTTTCAAACGTAATGCTGTTATTTGGACACTTCATTATGAAACTGACGCTAAACTAAAAGCAGGAACGCAGCTATTTACTGAAAGTCTATCTATTTTTTGCACTGTCATGTTCTCAACCCCCTTCACCATACAAACCACTACTTATTCATGGTTATTGTAGCTCAGTCAGTTATGCTCACATGCATTGATACAATTTACTTTTACATTGACATGAAACATTGAACTTGCATGAGCAATTCGCTAAGCATATAATGTTAGTACATTACGAAGTCGCGGACTTCGTACGCACATATTCTGTTTCTATCCTGTTCCCGTAGATACTTCGGGAAATCTTCTCTTAGTGCTCCTCTACATTCCCCAAAATCCCAAGAATCCACATGCCAAATTTCAGCTTTCTTCTACCATAGATTCGGCTGTGCGTTGTCGTTAGTCACTCACCAGTTACGGAAGATGAATGAATAGCATGTCCGGAGCTAACATGCCTTTTTTTATGGATGGGAAATCATCAAATTACTCCTTCAGCACTGGGCGGAGCGGAAGGGAGTGTCAGACTCTTACTGACTATAACCCATCCGTGTTCCTCCTAATGCCCTTTGCGTTCCAGCGTACGGTGCCTCGTTCGAACAGTTTCCGCACCCCGGAGGAGCTAAAATGCCTAATTTCAGCTTTCTACGACAAGGAGTTTAGGCTGTGCATTGCCTGTCAGTCACTCAGTCAGTCACCAGTTTCGAAGGCATGGCGTGACGGGAGCTGTATTTGTTACTTCGGCTACTTTGACCAGCTATTAAGATTAATATCCAAAGAAAGTGATTAATTTATCACTTTGTCTACACAATTTAGTCATTATGACCAGTCGTTACGTCTCATAGCTAGCAATGTAATCACTATGACTGTAATATATTTATTGATTTCTTTTCAGATAATATTACTGGCACTATTATTTTGGAGTTTAAGTTCAATATCAGTCGCATCAGCGTCACTCAACATATCGAAGACCAAGAAAATAGATAATATAGTTGCGACGCAGAATGAAAGCGTGGCGGAAGTTTTATTTCACTGGGAGGACTACAGCGTGCTGGCTGCTATGCTACTGATTTCTTGCCTGATTGGTGTATTCTATGGGTATTTCGGGGAAAAGCAAACCACCGGTGATGACTTCTTGCTTGGCGGTTCTTCGATGGGAACGTTCCCCATGGCGCTAAGTCTTGCCGCAAGGTCAGTTCACCATTGCATTTGAATTATATTACTAAATACTTAATCATCATTGTCTCTGTTCAAGAGTATTTTAATTTAACACGACTGTTTCAGTTTCATCACAGCCATTGAGTTGTTAGGCAACCCAGCTGAGATGTACATGGCAGGTGCCCAGTTCTGGATGATTTGTGTCGCCTTTGTGCTGGTGGTGCCGATCGCTAGCCAGCTGTACCTGCCAGTGTTCATGAGGCTGCGACTGACGTCATGTTACGAATACTTGGTATGTACAACTTGTATTTATCGACTTGTTCAAGGTATGAGAATGTTTGCTGCTAATCACGCTGCAGTGGATGAATATAAAATAATTCGCATTAGCATTGTCAATAATCTACCCGATTAAATAAAAAAGCAGGACGTGAGACACCCAAGTACACGTTACACGTGTTGATTTATCACCACCATTGCAGCAGCTCGTGGCAGACAAGTGAACATCGACCCTTCTAATGATCTGCTACATTGTGCTCGAGATTGTTATTGATGACACTTGTCGATTTGTTCACAGGAAGTGCGCTTCTGCAAGTCAATCCGCGTGTACGCTAGCGCGTTGTACTTGATGCAGATGATACTGTACACGGCAGTGGCGGTGTATGCGCCCGCGCTGGCACTCTCCGACGGTAACTAATTATCACATTTTATTTTATATTCGAACGAATCGATAATATCAACAACACAACTGGGTGACTTTTAAGGAAAAGTATTCATGAATATAGTCAGTGTGTAGCTTCAAACTTGTGAAAAAAAAACTGCACGTATTTTTCATATTTTCGAGTTCATCTCATCTTATATCCCCAACTTATACCTACTGTTGTTTATGTTTATAAGAACTTCCCTCAGAAAGTTATCCAATAGTATTTGTAGGTGAGAAAGAATATCACTTGAACCATTTCCTTTATTTAATAAGATAAAATACCTACTCGTACTTGGGTAAAATATGTTAACTTGCTGCTAACGTATTTTTTGTTAATCCTGTTGTTGACGTGATTGTAGTAATACACCTACTTATTTTTATTTAAAAGAGATGAAAGTGTAACACAAAACACTTATAACAGAACAACGGATCATTATAATAAATTAGCTAAGTATAAAAATTCTTACACGTCGTAATAACTATAATTATAATCTGCAGTACTTACTAGCTTTTGTTAGAAATGTATTTTGTTACGTGAAATATATATCATAAATAAGTTAATGTGGGTTGTAATTATGCCAATAACGCCAATTTTATATACTACATCGTTGCCATATTTACGAAAGTACGAAAGTAGGTTAGTGTCCGTGGAGTTTCTTGCACATTCTTCTCCATAGAGATCTACGCTTTGGACCGACCGACCTTGACAATTACAGTGCATGTAAATGGTTTATTTGAATTAAATGCTTTTGAGTTTGAGTACCTATATTTCACCGATTTAAAAAACTAAACTTTAGGCCTTGAAAGGTCTTACAATGGCTCATATTACTGCTTCTACTGGAACAAAACTACTTCAATGTTATGAAAGCGATGTGTTCGATTTATTTACATACACACGTTTATACTTACACATAGTCAATGTCAAAAGAAATTTTGCAACAGTAAGTATTGAATCCATTTAAGGGGTCAAGTGAAGCGGTACCGTGTGCTCCCGTCCCATCCATACATTAAATTATTCAATGTCACTGCATTCGTTTTTCACGTAACAAGGCTATTGAATGGAATATGTATTAGGGTTACATTACATCAGACAACTCGACCGATCGCCAAATAATTTTCAACCATAACTTGTATCGCCATTTCTAGATGAGATAAAAACGATGTAACGAGCAATTAGTTTTAATAGCGTTACGTTATATAATCTGGCACTACACTTACTAAAACGAATTGAGATTCTAAGGTCTTACGTAGGTACACGCAATTAATTACCAGCCGATGAATACATTAAAATATTTGTTCCGTTTTCATTTTGCGGATATAAACAACTTTTACTATTGAAGAAAAAACGATTTGGATTCAAATTGCCTTTTTTTGGCACTGATACTTTTTTTGTTTTCGATTTTGTTCCCAAAACATGAAGAGACTACTCTCACCCTCCTCCTTGCATAGCTAGATTAGGTAAGTAAAGTTATTTTTGTTTAGTAATACCGGTCTTTAGTAATGTTACGATTATTGATTCGGTAACTTTGCCTACTTATTATTTCTCAAGTGGTACTACAAAGTATGCAATACTGCCGAAAATCAACATTACAATTAAAATTCAAATAACGTTCTAACGGCGTGATAGTAAGTATTTCGTTACATCAGAACCCTTAACATACTAAAGGTGCCTGTATACTAGCAAATTAACTTTTGTCACCCTTGAACCCTTGAGCATATACAATTGAAATCTACGCCATATTAATTGAAGGGCAAACAGCAAGGCTAGCCTAGGTAATTTACGTATCCCGTTACCGTACAACAAACATTTCTTCCTACTCTCCGTTCTATGAGTACCGACGGGCTACCAAATCCTTTCTGTTCAAGATCCCGTTTTCACTATACCGCTTACAATACACTATACCGTTTTCACTAGGGCGCGTTTCCAACTTGCATGCAAGTTTAATTACATTGCGGGCTACCAAGGGATCATGTGATCAAGCGCTCAATTGTGTTCCGCAGTGTAATTAAATTTGCATGCAAGTTGCTTGCAGGTGGAAACGCGGCTTACTGTTTTGTGGATCCATCGCTACGAACCGCTATAAGACGACCGAGGGTAGATTTGATGCGCCAAAAAGTTGATCATGGTCCGTTCAATTTGCGGTGCTGTGGTGCGTACACATACCTACTTCAAAATTTTTTCCAAATCGGTCCAGTAGTTTTTAAGTTTATCTTTATAATATTAGTTTAGATTACAAATGCGAAAGTTTGAATGGATGTTTGTTAATCACTCTAGAACCGATCTGGGTGGCACAAATATAGATTATAGTCTGAAGTACCTAGCACAAAGGCTTTTTTATCCTGGTGAGTACATTCCCTTGGGGAATTTTCCGATATTCATGCAGGCGAAGCCGCTGGCAGAAGCTAGTTTATAATAATTAATTGTTCAATCTCGGCAAAACTAGGGTGAAGCACTAGTTGTGGTCATATTAATAACTAAAAATATCTTAGCTGTCGAACGATTGTTGCGATTTTTTTTCACCACGTATTTTGATATTTCACATCGATAAAACAAGGTCATCAATGTATGATTATACTTATGGATAATATTCTAATATCGTCAATGTTGCGTATATTCTAGACGGCGCCGGCACTGAGGCAGTGAAAGTGAGGTCTATATAAAAGTCGCATCCATGGCAGATATCGTAATGGAGCTCGTCTTGTGAGCTGGCATAATGTGTTGCACCGTGTACGAGTATCTGGACATTGTTTGTGACAGTAACTACACCATAAATATTACCATGCAATAACATGAGGTATTGGTACTTAGCAATGGATACTTTGCTGTCTAGGTACCTATATTTAAGTAGGTACATACTTGAGCCTCGTTCTACGAGCCTATCATCCAGCCTTTCACAATAATGATAAAGCGCATTTTTTTGGATTTCTTCATTTAGTCCTTTTCAATTAGGCACTTCCAGTACGTCTGCTCACTTTCAAATTAACCATAACTATAGGTACATTGTGTTAAAGATCATCATCCTAATAGTAGATACTATAATGACAACATGTCAATGGATAAAAAGCACTTTTTGAATACGTCACAAATAAAAATTGCTATGGAATTTAATGGTATATTTTTTCACATTGACAAAAATCTATGCTTTTTACTAGGTAAACTTATCTTTGTCTATCACTACATACTAGAAAACAAAGTCTTTCGCCGCGTCTGTCTGTTCGCGATAAACTCAAAAACGTTCCCTATCCATTTGCATAAAATTTTAAGACCTAATATAACTTTTCGTTACTCATATTCGGCAAATAGGCCTAAAGTTGCCTGAGGAGCGAGTTGAAAGTATTACTTTTCAGTGCTAGGAAGAATCGTTATCAACTAACAGCCCACAAATTATTAAAAAATAAATATCTTGTTGAACATTTCTATTGAACCATGTCACCTTTCTAAACAGCCAGTCAATTACAGCGCGATGTAAAATTGAAGTAATATAAAGATTATATTTTTTAGATGACTTTATTATCATTTACTGTCAACTGCTTATTTCTAATAACATGGATTTGGGCAAAATATTTAACATTTTTTCAATGATGAAAATGTATAATAATGGCTGAATAGCTGGCCGGTCACAAAAACAAAATAGGCGGGAAAAGCAGCAGTCCGAAAATTTTTGTTCATGCTTTTTACGTATAGCAGAGGTTTATATTTTATATAGGCATAAAAAATAAGCATAATTAATAAACTCCTAAAATATTAGACACTAATACACATTTTTACACAAAATTGTTCGAATTCAATTTTTGGCATTTTACATTGAAGGTAGAACAAATTATTTTATTTTTATTATTCAACAACAGCAAGCAGTAAGCATGCAAAATGCAGCAGGCATAGTTTCTGTCACTCAACAAACAAGCATACACCATGCATGCAGCAAGCATGCAGCTTGCATGCTTATGCAAGCAAGTATGCATACATGGTTTCTGTCACGGTTCCGGCGTTTCGAGGCTCCGGCGGCCCCACGCGAGTTTATCGTCGCAAATGTGTTTTACACTTACCACCGTGAGCCGCGGGCCGCCTCGCCTGCCTACGCGGGCTTAGATTATACTCTAGGGGTAGGGCAGACCAGACTACGTGGAGTCGGTCTTGCACCGATCCGTTTCTGTCACTAACTTTTATAGCACAACGTATTGAAATTTGAAGACAATACTTTTAATTTTAATGTAAGGTTAAAAATGGAATTCTTTTCCTTATTTCTATAAATTGTATACCTAAATGCTATTATGCTAATAGTAATTATGCCTAGTAATATTATGCGAATTCAATTTACTTATGCCATAACAAATTAGCCTTCAAGATAATTATGCCAACATAAACTGTATGCGAAAAACAAATATGGCATAGTATTATTATGGCAAAGTAAAATTACCAAAATCGTTATGCCAAAGTATATAAGGAAAAAGAACATTATGCGAGGAGCTCGTGGCTAGATAATAACAGCCGCACCGGTCGTTCTTCATGGCCTGTGGATGGGTGACCATCTTAACATAATGAGTTTCCTCAGTGCCTCGGAAGGCACGTTAAGCCGTTGGTCCCGGCTGTCATTTGTAGATCTTTGGCAGTCGTTACGGATATTCAGAAGCCAGTTAATCTGACTCCAGTCTTGCCATGAAGTACCGTGTTACCCAGTTAATGGGTTGTGGAGGTCTGGTAGGCAGCCGCTCCGCGTAAAATACTGGTATTCAGCTAAATCCGGTTTGACTGGAAGCCAACCCCAATGTAGTTGGGAAAAGGCTAGGCAGATGATGAGTCTGGATCATTTTCGACAATCACGCGGGCGGCAGTGGCGTCACGTCATAAAAGTATAAATATTGGCTAGAGCACGCGCAAGACACAGGTCTGGAAGAAAAATAAAAGAATACCTAGTAAAAATTGTGCATATTCATGATTACTCAATGTAGATAATTAATATTCCTACTTACTCAAATAATAATTTTTCAAGAGTATCTCAAGACTCAATCATCTCACCTACCACGGCTTATGGTCTCTCTATAGGTACACTAACAAACATGACCTTGGCTTGGGCTCTCGAACTTCAGTAGTACTGTTAGTGAGTTATATTATTTTTGTGTTATGTAATATTTTCCTATTAAAAAATGTTGAGAAGTAGATCCAAAAGTACAGAGAAATCGCGTGTAAAGGGTTCCGAAACAAATTCATTTTTTTATCATGTTGTTTTGACACTACAGACTTCTTATAGATTTCACTGTAATGTTTAGGTAAAATTTTAGGCACAGTCGTTTCGGAGATATTCAAGAAATTAAACCAAAAATGACCATAACCCCTATGGTCATTTTTGGTCTAATTTCTTGAAAAACTTCATAACTATTTATAAAAAAATTATGAAAAAATATATAATTAAAACCCTCACAGTAAGCCCTTTCAGTTGACAAGTCATACGATACAGTTTGAGATTTTTTTTAAATTTTCTAGCTTGACCCCCACAAATGCAAAAAATATTTATTAACGTAACGCGTCCGTGTTTGGGTCACAAAAGTCCATTTATGTATACCAAATTTAAACAGAATCGGTCCAGTAGATCCGGAGAAAGCTGGCTGTGACAGACGGACAGACAGACACCCGAGTGATCCTGTAAGAGTTCAATTTTTTACGGATGTTCGGAACCCTAAAAATGCTGTCACAATAACATTAAATTACTTTTAGTACAATAAGCACTTGAAAACTAATTTTAGAAAAGGGTTTCTCAAGAGTGAAAGTTGTTATCAATGGGCCTTTTCATAAAAAAATCGATAAGATCTCTGCTCATAAGAAGATACAAACCAAAAGTGTGGGTAACTACTTATTTCAAACGTAATTCAACACGGAAATAATTCCTAAATTCATACCAACTAAAATAATACTAAAAATTCGATTCAGATTTTGTCGGCCTTCGACTTGTAAGTTGCGAAAGAAAAATAATCAGATATTCAACGTACACAACTGTTGGTTAATTTATCGGCATTTTATTGCTATGACTTTATTGGTAAGCACATATAACTGATGGCTTGTGCACCTGTAGAGCACCTTAGACTCGAACGGTCAGCTAAAGTGCAACGATGACATGATTGCACTTTAGTCAACGTGCCGACGGTTATTATATTGCACAAGTTACATAACTCCCCATTAAGCCATGTAAGGAATCGGTAATGATATCTAATCGATCAATAGTGGCCATCATTTCAGTTTTGGCGATTGGTGTCAAACGTTTTGTATCGTCATTGCAATATCAATCTATACTAATATATAAAGCTGAAGAGTTTGTTTGTTTGTTTACTTGAACGCGCTAATCTCAGGAACTACTGGTTCGATTTGAAAAATTATTTCAGTGTTAGATAGCCCATTTATCGTGGAAGGTGATCGTGGAAGGCTATATATCATCACGCTAAGACTAATAGGAGCGGAGCAGTAATGAAAATTGTGACGCAGACGAAGTTGTGCGGGTCCACTAGTTCAATAATATGCAGATTCTAATTTCGAATCCATGTTATAGGGGTGATGTAAAATATGATAAATTAGGATGTTTTGATAAAGAATACAGCACCAACCCAAAATAAACTAGGATAACGACAAGGGGATGATGATGATGATCTTTTCTGAAATAACCGTAAAATTCACAAAAACCGTAAAAAATTTAAATGCACTATGTCTATGATAGTTATTTATGATACTAGTGCGGTAAGTTGGTTCTTACAAACGAGATGTTAGATGGCTTTGCATCTCTTTCCCCTTGAGAGAGTAGAAATATAGGCTTTTTGCGGCATAAACAACCGCGGGCATCTTTTTGTTACGTTAACTTAGAAGTTTGATTATTTCACAGCTGCAAGGGGTCATAGACATTCGAATAATATTTTAATTTCAACACGATACCTCCACGTCTTCCCGAGATAAACGGTCTTGACAGACAGACGGACGGACAACAAAGTGATCCTATATTAAGAGTACCGTTTTTTCCTTTTGAGGTCCGGAACTAAAAAAGTTAATAAAAATAATAGTGCATTGTCTTATGTCACGGGCGTCAATACCGAAACTATGGGAGACAAGTTATAAATTTTTTTTTTTTCGTAAAACTGTTCGGTCACCACATGCCCAAGATACTTGACCTGGTATAGTATACCTACTCGATTAAGAGGAATACCATTGAGCAACACTGGTGGAACAACCGTTGGGAACTTGGTACACGCCTTGAAGATCATGCACTCTGACTTTTTTTCTACATTATAACTTAGACCGTGTGTGGCCGCATACTGCAACACACGACAAGTAACTTCCGCAATGTACAAATCGAGGGAGCCAGCAGCATCATATCATCGGCATAGCTAAGGTTGTTTACACCGACACCATCTACGTAGCACCCAACGGGCATTCGACTGAGCTCCTCGATCAGCGCCTGTTTACGACGCTCCGGAATCATTTATTTAGAGTTTTATTTTAAAGTAGAAAATATAGATTTTCAAATTTTTCACTTTGGACCAACATTTTCACAACTTTCAACCCGGTTACTAAGCTGAGAGTTGTATGCATAAAAGTACAACTCATGAAGGTTCAACTGCAAAAAAAAATCTGGACTATATCTACTTTTATTTTTAGATTTTTTTCAAGTTAGGTCGATAATTTTCAAACATGGTTTCATCAGTAAAAAGTAGTCAAGTTGGCCAAGTATATAGTTAAAGTACCTACTCATAGTTATGTGATGACATTAGGTGTTGGTCCCATAGCAAAATTTATTTACCTACATTCATGAACTTCATGATCTACTTTAATTCCCTGAAATAGTGCCATCCAGTAGCGGTCACCCTAAATGTACCGAGATTTTGTTATAGAACCGAAATATTTGGCTTTTTTATAATGTTATATTATATTATTTTCAGTGACTGGATTAAATACATATTTAGCTGTAACTCTGGTGTACGTGGTTTGCATATTCTATGCTACTCAGGTTAGTTATGCGGCATCATGTTTTTCGAATATAAATTAAGTACCTACCTACCTATTATACTAGCTACACTAGTTTATTTAACTACTATTATTGGTCAATTTCACAAATATCCCTCGCTTCGCATCCTTGCATGGAGTTTTACATCAGCTAATCTATTCTGTAAGTAACCATTTCGATATCGAGCTTCACCTGAGTGAGATAGCTCACAAAGTGAACTTTATTACACACAACATTAAGGTGTTACGTTTATACTCACCTCGGATTTCGCTGTCGAGACACGAAAATGTTGTTACAGAATAGCACTACAGCTCTCGTCGTAAAATACAGCCTAATGCCTGTTTTCACTATTACTAGACCTAAATGAATAACAAAATAAAAGGATTGGAATTTCGACTTACGATGTAAAGCCAAACGATAAAAATCCTACAGCGCGCTTTTAATTAGGCATTCATTTAGTTGTCGACAAGTGTTAGTGAAATCTGACATCATAAGGGTTGGTTATTTTTTTTTTTTTTTTATTTGACAGGGTGGTATGAAAGCAGTAATAATGACGGACTCATTCCAATCTGCTGTGCTTGTGGGCTCACTAGCTGCGGTCCTGGCAATGTCTTCAACACAAGTTGGCGGATTTGACGTGGTGTGGGAGCACGCCTGGCGAACTGACAGACTACACTTTTTTGAGTAATATTTGCGTTATACGTATCTTTAAAATCAATTATGATTATGAGTTGCTCGGTGCGCGATACACTATCCGGTAGGAAGTGCCGTAATGCCGTAGTCTCCGAAAAATAAGAAAGACCAAGTGTGGCAGTTCGCGCCTACGACCAGCTTCGTTCAAGATTGCAGCCGGTCGTGGTCGTAGCTGGCTGCGTAGAAAGAAGCGTTGCAAATTATATTTTCTGTACTGGCAACTTTTGGGGTTGTAAATGTCTGAAAAAAGTTTACCTATCATAATGACGGCGCGGGTCAACAGCGTTTATTAATCGTCCCAGAATTGTAACGTGGGTACCCATACTTACCTGTCAAACTAATCTGTTATTGCGCTACGGAATTACAAAACCATAGAATTTGCACCCCGATCAGGTACCTATGAAAGAAAATCAGAGTTCTATGTCTACTTGTTATTCTCCACAAGTTAACTCTTTTAACTTAAACGCACCTACCTAAGCTATTTATGTACTCGTAAAGACGTAGCTGGTACTTATTTTACCATTGTGATGTTACCTACTACTGTATGTAAGTAGGTGACTACAAAAGGCACCGGTGGGTATGTTGTTATGCTTAGAGTTCACTCACCTCATAAACAAAAGGTGACAATTAAAGTAGAAGTATAAGCCTAATCAACGGGTCTGAAAAGGCAACTTTAGCAGAATCGTATTATGTATCACACAACAATCTGTCAAATTCATCTTTATCGCTAACGCATTAGGTTCAAGGTTGATTGTGAAAACTTGACAGTGACAGGTAACGTGATTTGCTTTCTGATTCTGCTAAAGCGACCTTTTTAGACCCGCAGATCATAGCAACTGCCTCTCATTTGTTTATTATTTCAGTATGAATCCTGACCCGACAGTGCGTCACTCTTTTTGGTCGGTGGTCATCGGAGGCACGATGTACTGGGTCAGCATGTTCTGCGCCAACCAGGCGTCAGTTCAGAAGTATTTGTCCGTAGAACGCATAGCCCAGGTCCGGGTGGCTCTGTGGGTATCAGCCTTCGGCCTGATCGCCATCTACTCGGTCAATTTCATCACCGGCGCTGTCCTTGCTGTCCATTACGCTGACTGTGATCCGATTCAGGTAAACACGTAGCTGGAGAAATAATTCGAAGTAGCCCTGACACAACGTTGCAACCGTTTGCGTTGTTTAGTCAAAAGTCGTCTAATTTCGAAATCACGATCGTCACTTAGGTACCTACCTATTTATTGGATTACGAAAAACATTGAAAACTCCTTTCCACAAGGAGGAAAATCGTTACGAATCGATTGTTTACCATAATACAAAAGTAAAATTTATGCTAAATTAGCGTCTTGAGAAATGTACCTACCTACCACTTTCATTCACCACCTACCTATAGGAGGTGAATGAAAGTGTTTATGAAAATAATCAGGCTACCTATATACCTAGTCTATCGATCTTATGCTTGTAGTTACCTACCTATTAATTACTATTATAGTTTTTGCCCGCGACTTCGTACGCACATATCCCGTTTTTCCCGTTTCTGTGAGAATTTCGGAAAATCCTCTCTTTGTTCTCCCCCGTACACTCCCCAAGGAACCTACTTACATGCAATTTAAGCTTTCTGCGATCAGTCGTTTCGGCTGTGCGTCTTTCAATCACTCGCGTACCTACTCATATATGTATAATTTATCATTACTTGGTTCCTTGTCCAATAGGCACCTAATCATTTATGTTTGCAAAGCCCATTACGTTATAGGCAATTCCGTGACCAGTGGTTTGGTACCCCGGTCTGCCCCTGTTAAGTTGTTGTTAAAATTCATGACTACTCTCATCCGCAGAGCCATTGCCAATGCCTTAAAATTCACACAATATTAGGCAGTCAATATCGCTAATTGACAGGTCAATGTCAAAAAAATCAATATTTACCGCTGTTTTAATCGGATTACGAAATTACCTAGGTACATACTTCAAGTCACTAAGAAATGTTTATATTTTTAGAAATACTTATAAGCCGTAAAATGTGCATGAATGTTGCGAAAGTAACATAATGTAAATTAACTTCTTACCTCAGGCTGGCGTGATCAACGCATCAGACCGTCTCCTGCCGCTGTACGTGGTGAGGCAGCTAGGTAGCTCGCGCGGCATCCCTGGATTCTTCGTCGCAGGAATCTTCGCAGCCAGTCTCGGGTAAAGTAAACTTCACCCACACTATTATAGCATTCAGAACTTGTCACTAGAGATCGTTAAAATCAAAGTTAAGTTAAACAAATAGCACATATTGTCACAAGTTCTTAGTCACAACCGAAATCAACACTGCGAAACCCATGAAAGCATCCTGTGAACTGAAGCAGATAGTAACCATGAAACGAAATAAGATGAAACTAGAAAAGTCCAGTTCGGATACGGTTTTTCAGACTGGACTGTTCTGGTTTTTATTTGAGGGAATCATACGCGAACTGAAAACCTAATTTATTTGCTTGTAATGGACACTGATCACTCCTTATGATCCTTATGCATAGGTAGAAACCTATGTACTAAGGCGGTAAGTATTTGGTATTTTGTTATTTTGTTTTTAATACTATACCTATGCCTGGTTAAAGAAAAGCATAAAATGTAATTAGGTCAAACTAAAACTTTTGATTCAGTTTATGAATCTAGGTACAGTCAACAAAGCTGTTAGGTATACAGGCAAAAATATTTTTTTTTCACGGCACTGCCAACATTCATTTCTAATGTGTGCATCATTAATTTTTAAGCTTATAACATACACACATCAAAAATAGTTTGTGATAACTAATAGCCACGGTAACAATTTTATACTTACTGTGCATAAGCGGATATTTTTTTTTTAATTTTAACTTTATCAAGAAAAAGTCTATGTTGTGTGTTTTCTTTAAATAGAAAAACCCTATTTGATATTAAAAAATAATTAAACTCATTTTTACTAATAAGACCTATTTTTTACTAACAAAAATGAGTAATTAATCAGAATGTAATTGTAACAGGAATTTGATAAAAAGAAAAAGACTGACAAGCTTAAACAACAATTTATTAATAAAAGGTTATATTCAATATAATATAACTAAATTTCCCTGACTCCAACACATGTGGAGATCCTCCTGGGCATGCTGAGGATCAAGTTATTCAGAATTGCTTGGGGTAACCTGTCCCATTCTTGAATAGCGGCTTCCCTGAGCTCTGGAACGGTCTGGGGACGTGGCTGACGGTTCCAAATAGCTCGCTTAAGAGTATCCCACGCGTGCTCTATTGGGTTTAAGTCAGGCGAGCCGGCAAGCCAGTTTACCCTTGTGATGTCGTAGGTTTTCTTAGAGAGCAGCATTGACTCGTTGAGCTCGATGTGTGGGCGATGGGTGGGATTATCATCGGCCAGTACAAATTGGTGCCCATGGTTTACTCGAAATGGTCTGACAATTCCATCAATAGCATCCAGCAACTGCTTTATATATGTCTGCTGTCATGAAGCCTCAATACGGGATCAAAGGCGTTCAAGTAGTACCTCCAATCCTAATACCACCCCAAAAGGACACGGATTTCCCGCCTTACTGAACTATTTCTGTAGCAGTTCTTTGCCTTTCAAGGTCTCCTGGTCTTCTCCAGACATGGACACGTCAGTTATCTGGATTAGTACTGATTCGGGATTCGTCAACGAAGAGAGTTTGCCACATGTTTTCTTCTTCATTTTGCCGATCTCCGTTGTTGACGTTGCCGGGAATTTAGAGGTGCTCGCCAAGACCTCCGTGCTCGTAATCCAGCCTGGTGCAAGCAATTCCGAATGGTCTGAGTGCTAACTTCAAGCGCAGAGGCGGCCCGAACTTGTGCTTCTATTTTAGTAGCGTTGATCGTTTGGTCACTGGCTGCCAGCAATCTAATATAGCGCTTTTGGGCAGCAGTCCAAACAGTTGGACAACCACTGCGGGGTAGGTCAGCTAAATTACCCATCTCGTGGTACCTCTGCAACGTGGCCACGACACAGGATTTGGATATTGCAACTCTGCGTGCTATTTCTCTCGTGGTGATTCCTTCTTCCCTCAAAATTACTATTCATGCTCGTAAAACTTCTGATAATACAGTTGGCATTTTTTCAATTACAACTTTCGCGAAAAAGTATTTTAAATCCGTTAAAATTGACTAAATGAGAATTACTTACCTGCGTACCACTAAAAAGGGAAACAAACAAACAGCGTACCGGCGTGATGTTATGTTATGAACTAGTGTAAACCATCAACAGACATGCGATTTCAGAAATCCCGATCCATTTGCTATCATTTATTGAAGAGTTCCGTTGTCTACCTCCAAAGTTCTTCATCAGATCTACACCAAATTGAAATGGGACCATTCCGGGAAAATAATCTTCCAAACAAAATAATCATCCAAATCGGTTAACAATTGGCGAAAATATCGCTGAACAAACAGTTTTCATGGGATCCCGTCATCAGATTCTGACTTATACCTTCCATCATCAGCTTAGCAACATGAGATGATGATTACCAGGCACAGATTTCTTAATTAGCCAGCAATATGGACATACAAAAAACAACTGCATGCGCCCCTATAGATTGTGTTAAGTATGCAGAGGGACACAAAACTGCTGATTGCCCAAAGAAAGATAGAAATACACCGGCTACCTGCACACTTTGCTTTGGGGACCACCCAGCCAATTACAAGGGCTGCCAGGTTTACAAAGAAATAAGAGCACGAAAGATGTTACAGACAGCAAACAACAAAAGTAAACCGATCCTAAAACACACGCCATCTGTTCCACTGCAGATTGATGAATTCCCACCACTTAAGATTCGGAAGTATACTGGACAAAACATAAACATCCCTGAAACCAAGAACACACATGATCCCAATACCAGAACGTATTCCAGAGTTACCCAACACAGGAATAGATCAACAGAGGATATTCAGCCTCAGTCAACAAATTTGCTTGAACAAATTATTATCAAACAATCTGAAAAGATAGATGTACTGATACAACAAATGGGCACCCTTATGGGACTGCTCACGACACTCATAGCCCAGCAACAGAAATGAAATTTCTGCGTGTCGCTACATGGAACATAAATGGTAAAACCAAAACTAAATTGATATCCTCTCGGTTTCGGAAACTCATCTGACTGACGAAAGAGTGATCAAAATTAATGGATACAATGTGTACTACTCTAACCATCCTGATGGAACGTCGCATGGAGGAGCTGCAATTATAATTAAGGAGAATATAAAACAACACTCTCTCTGTAACCTAAAACATCCATCCCCCCAAACTGTAGCAATAGGAGTTGATGACTGGCAAGGAACACTAGCAGTAGCCGCCGTTTACAGTCCTCCTCGCCATAGAATCGATGAGCAAATGTTTACAGATTTCTTCAGAAACCTTGGATGTAGATTTATTGCCGGAGGAGATTGGAACGCCAAAAACACTTGTTGGGGTTCTAGGCTTACTACGACACGGGGTAGAGAACTAAAAAAAGCGATCGACAAAAATTCACTTAGTGCTCTCTCAACCGGAGAACCAACGTACTGGCCCACCGATCCCAACAAAACGCCTGACCTGATTGACTTCTTCATTGCAAAGGGAATGGCAGGAATGTACACAAAAACGGAACCATGCTTAGATGGTAATTCCGACCACACACCCGTAATCTGTACGCTGAGCACTACTATCATATATAGGGAGCCGCTTGAGACGCTACATAATTACAAAACCGATTGGGAATCTTTCCGGGACTACATTGATGTAAATGCGAACTTGTTGATGTCACTCAAAACAGAAGATGATATAGAGAACTGCGCTATGTACGTGACCAATCTAATCCAAAAGGCAGCGTGGTCATCTACCCCATACCTTGAGTCTAAAGAAAAGCTGCAGGATACTACCCTGGAAATAAAAAAAATGATAGCTTCAAAGAGAAGACTAAGGCGACAATGGCACTCAAGTAGAAATCGACAAGATAAAACCGCACTCAATAAGGCACAAAAGGAGCTAAAGCGTTTTCTAAAAGAAAATGAGAACAACACCCTGCAAGATAAGCTTAAGACCCTATCTCCACATAAAGCTGACAATTACTCCCTTTGGAAGATGACAAAATCTGTGAGAAGACCTAAAGAGCACATTCCTCCACTGAGACAACCAAATGGCAACTGGTCAAGGAAATCAGCAGATAAAGCAGAGCTATTTGCTCGATTTCTGAAGGATTCATTCAAGCCCAATGAGCCAGATCATATGTGCTCTGAAAAGGAAATTGACAATTTTCTCAAAAGTGACCAACAAATGTCATTGCCACTAAAACTAATAACCCCAGCAGAAGTAAAGAAAACTATACTCCGACTTAAAACAAAAAAGGCACCAGGATTTGATCTCATAACAGCAGAGATATTGAAACAACTACCAAGAAAGGGTATAGTCCTCCTAACAATGCTTTTTAACGCGGTGTTAAGGCTACAATATTTTCCACTCTTGTGGAAAATATCCATAATAAACATGGTTGCAAAACCTGGAAAGCCACCAACGGAAGTAGCATCATACAGGCCAATAAGCCTTCTCCCTGTAATGTCCAAGCTCTTCGAAAAACTGATTTTGCAACGCCTCCATCCGATACTTGAGGAACAAAAAGTGGTACCAAATCATCAGTTTGGATTTCGTGTACATCACGGCACTGTAGAGCAGATCCATCGAGTAGCTTACACCATCCGCCAAGCACTGGAAAGAAAAGAGTACCTACTGCTCTGCTGTTTTTCTAGACGTGCAACAGCAGGCGTTCGACCGTGTCTGGCATAAGGGCCTCCTATACAAACTAAAACTGTGCCTACCATACACTGCCTACATGGTTCTAAAATCCTATCTTCAAGATAGAATGTTCCAAGTCAGGGTCGGAGATTCTCTGTCATTAATATTCCAAATAGAAGCTGGAGTTCCCCAGGGCTCAGTCTTGGGTCCAATATTGTACACTGTCTACACAGCTGATTTTCCATACTCTGACGAGGTCATGATTGCGACGTATGCTGACGACACAGCAGTACTCTCGTGTCACAAAGATCCTAACACAGCGTCCCTGAATCTAAAACCACATTTAGACGAAATTGGAACATGGCTTAAAAAGTGGAGGATAAGAGCAAGTGCTGCAAAATCGACCCACGTGACGTTCACTCTAAAGCGTGGAGACTGTCCACCAGTGAAACTTGATGGAACTGAACTACCTCAGCAAACAACGATAAAATACCTGGGAATGCATCTGGACAGGAAACTGACATGGAGAGACCACATCAAGGCTAAGAAAGACCAAGCAAACATAAAGCTCAGAGTGTTGCACTGGCTCATAGGCAGACAATCTAGACTCAGCTTGGAAAATAAACTTTTGATCTACAAAAGCATAATCAAACCAGTTTGGACTTACGCTATTGAACTCTGGGGATCGGCAAGCCATTCCAATATCGAGATTCTTCAGCGCTTCCAAAATAAAGCACTTAAGTCATTGATAAGTGCCCCATGGTTTGTAAAGAACACAGAAGTACACGAATATACTGGTATGCCCACTGTGAGGGAGCAGATAGACAGGTCCTGTGATGCCTACAAACAAAGGCTGAAACGTCACAAAAACCAATTGGCGAAAGAACTCATGACCACTGATCATAGCGTATTCCGGTTGAGAAGGACAAGACTTGCTTCAATCTAAAGCTATTCAAATTAAAGAGATGACACATCAATGGATGTTTAAATCTCTAAAACTGCCTCTATGACGTCAAACAAATTTAATTAAAGCCTGGCTGATAGTAAATAGAAGAGAAAAAAAAGAACAAGAAAAAAAAAAAAAAAGATTTCTTAATTGTTTATGAAAAACCTTGTATATCCTTATAATATAAAAATGAGGGTTTCCCTCGATTTTCATGGGATCCCATCATCAGATTCTGACTTGGTGACAATGTACTACCTCAGGAGTATAGTCACCCAAAGCGGGAGGAGTCATGATGATTTCCCATCCTTAAAAAGAAAAAGGAGTATAGGCAAACGAACAAAAAAGAATTTATAAAATCGGTCCACAGTTGTCGGATAAATCGGTGAACATACATTAAAAAAAACATACATACAGCCGAACATAGAACCTCCTCCTTTTTGAAGAAGTCGGCTAAAATGGAGAAGAAATTGTAATAATAGGCCTTTACCTATGAAATTGCCGTTTTGTATGAAAAAATTTAAACGAATTTTTTTCATGTATTTTTATTTGTATTAATCCATGCAATCAATGCATCTTTGCCAACGCAGTGGCAGTTTATTGATGCCCTTCTTAAAGAAATCAGCTGGACGGGAGGCAACAAATTCTTCAAAGGCATTTTGTACTGCCTTTCGGGTATTCAATTTTTTTCCCGCCAAGAAGTTATCCAAATTCTGGAAAAAGTAGTAGTCTGTAGGCGCAAGGTCTGGTGAGTAGGGCGGATGACGGAGAGCTTCCAACCCCAGTTCTTGCAACTTGGAGACCGTCTGCTGTGCAGTATGAGGTCGCGCGTTGTTGTGCAGGAGCAGCGGAGACGAGCGATTGACCAATGCTGGTTGGAGATGTGCCAGCTTCTCCATCATTGTGTTCAGTTCGTCACAGTACACATCTGTAGTAATGCTCACCCCGTTTGGTAAGAAGCTGTGATGAATCACACCGGCGCTAGACCACCAAACAGTGACCATCACTTTTCTAGGGGTAAGTTTTCGTTTAGGGCATTGTTTAGGTGCTGAACCAGGATCCAACCAACTTGCTGAGCGCTTGCGGTTATCAAACAGAATCCATTTTTCATCGCAGGTAACAATGCGGTTCAAAATTCCTTCATTTGTGTGTCTGTTGAGCAGTGCAAGGCACGTCTCGACGCGTACTTCGCGCTGGCGATCATTGAGTTCGTGGGGCACCCATTTGTCAAGCTTTTTTACCTTGCCAATTTGACGCAAATGGAGCAATATTGTTTTGACGCTAACGTCGAAAGCTGCTGCTAATTCAGCCGTAGAATGTGTATCATCAGCTTCCACAATCGCCTTTAATTCGTCATTGTCGACCAAAGTCTTCGGACGACCGCGAGGTTAATTTTTCAGGTCGAAATTTCCAGAACGGAAGCGAGCAAACCAATAACAGGTGGTGCGTTGGTTTGTAGTGTAAGCTCCGTAAACGTCGTTGATGTTGCGTGCCGCTTGAGCCGCGTTGCTGCCACGCGACGGTATTCATATTCCATAATTACTCGAATTTTTAACGTATCCAGGATGACGAAAACGATTGAAATGCGATGAAAATGTAACACTAATCAATAAAGAAATGACTACTTTTGGAAAAAAAAACCATGTTTTTTAAATAAAATTAATTTGAAATTAGAATTCTTAGCCAAAAAAAAATATTTTGATTTGAAATGGCCAGTACTGCAGAACGGCAATTTCATAGGTGACCATCACCTAAAATAATCTAACGTAACAAAAACGTTTCCGATTTTTCAAAGTGATCGCAAACTTTTTTTGATGTGTGTATTCGTACTACGAGTATGGTGTACACTTATTATTGTCTACTCATCACACTCACAACATTGTTTATAAAAGTAGTTACAAGTTAGCCTGCATACCAAATAGATTTGTTGACTGTAGCTACTTAAATAGGTATTTACAACAAGGTTTTATTTGATGAACAATATCACGTTGACATTAAATTGTTTGGTCTGCAGAACGGTAGCGTCGGCGCTGAACTCCCTGGCTGCTATTCTTTGCCAAGATCTCGCCACGGGGCTGCTGGGAATCACGCTGCCGGAACACAGAGGAGCTGCAGTAAGTTCATTATAATTAGGAAATGTTTAACGCAGGAAGTTTTCATAAATTGGCAATCTGATTGCCTAATTTCTCACAGGTCATGGCAACTTTAAAAGTAAATTATTTTCCTTTAAGCTTGTGGCCTCGCCTTTATGTCACTGTTCTACAGCTGAACATGAATACGAACAATCCGCACATCACATCTTATGGGAGTGTATTCTTTGGCAAACTGAACGGAATATTATGTTAGATAGTATTCAGGTTACATCTGGGGTAGTTTACTATACGGACGGACCTTGTAGAAACCTGAACACATTTCCGTGCGTTCAAGCGATTTTGCCATACCTATTACTGGAATCAAAAGTAGCTCACAATTTAGGACCCATTAGTTTTAGTGGTAAGATATAATCTGTGGTGCTTGGCAACTGGGCTTGACCCAGTTGTATATGTCCCATGGTGCCTATTGGCCTAGTTCTATTCTGTCTCCTGCTTGATACGGAGGGAATTGGAAATTATCTTTTTTTTTTCCTACTCCTCCGCTGTATTTTTCTGATTAATTTCGTTGCAGGATCCAAGACAGTTGAATCGTTTCTCCGAGACTCGTCGGCTTTCATTGCCTCGCCGTTTTTCTGGTGGTCGCCACTGTTGATTCTGGCTTTCAGGAGTTGCAGTGGTTGAGAACGTGTGGCGGGCTTATCCCAATAAAAAAAAAATCTGAACACCAACATAATTTTTTTAATGTGGCGTATGTACAGTCTCTTGGCAACATTATCTTACCCACCCTAAAAACAAACGAATTTGGACCCTCTGACAGTAACATTAAGGTTTATTCAATTTATACGAGCTTATCAGACAAGTGCTCGAGGACTTGATGAACAAATACAATAATAATACAGACACGCAAATTTGATCTTTAAAACGTTAGCATTAGGTTTTAAGTTATAACTACTTGTTATAATATAATTAGTGTAATAGCTTGTTTTAATAATTGCGTTCAAGTAATTCTGGTCTCGTGGTCTGTGTATAAGACTGAGAAAAACAAGTTGCGAGATCAAATCCTGCGACGATGATGTTGTTTTGCTTTCAATTAAGAATTTATTCCAAAACTCTTTCTTGTATTATTGTAAAGAACTATAGACGGATAACCTTCAAATATAAACTTTCTAAAATGGTAATATTTTCGCATAACTTGTAATAAGTGGGTGGGGGTATTCATTATAAAACTGGTATTCAAATGCTACTAAGGGTATGCAGTGACTACGCGCAAACATATTTTACCTTGCCTTACTAAATTGAAAAACAACGTCTCCTTACAATTTTTTATTTTCTATTTTATAGGTTGTTTTTTTTATTATGATGTCTCAATGGAGTGATTATTTAAAATACAAAATAATCTATTTGCACGAGGAGAAGGTTGGCTGCTTGTGCTGTGCAAGAATAAACTTTATGAAAGTATACTATATGGTTCAAATTGTTTAAAATATTGCGTCTAGAAATTACAACTAAGATCAAATTTTAATGCGCCTTATAAGAGTTGAGTTGGTCTTGCGGTCACTAAGGTAGTGCGATGTTCATCGTTATCTACGTTCGAACCAAGTTTAACCTAAATATAGCTTTTTGCTCAGCTGTTTTTTTTTAAATTATTTCATAACATTTATTTTACATTTCTTTAATGGACGACGTGTGGTCTTGTCTTTTTAAAAGGGCAGTTTGTATAGAAATAAAACTAAACAATTGAAAGTTTAAAATGTTTATTATTTCATTAAAACACTTAGTTAAGATAAAGTAAGTAAATGCTCATATATTTCCAAATTAATATACATTTTATATTAGTATGCCATAATCAAATCTAACCATTGAATATTTCCATTGTCTTCATAACGTCTTAGCCATAGCCTACCGTATTTCTCTAAAACAAAAAAAAACATTTTTGGAACCGTGTATGTAACTTGTAAGGAGTAAACTACGCGTTAATCACAATCAATAAAATAAAATAGGTATAAAAAAAAACAATTACTGCTATATTAAGTCGACGACCATTCTCTCTAATTCCAACATTCTGCTCACGTAAAAATATGATTTTATGTTTGGTATAGTCATCAAGTTGCGACATGATGCTTTTTTACACCAAATTGCTAACGAGTTATGTGGAACGATTTACAAATGTGTGTGCGCAGTCACTGCTATTAATCGTAGTGTAACTTTTGTAACTTATATGAATTTATTATCTACCTCACAAAGCAAATGTATGCTTTACTTCGTATCCAACCATTCTTGGTAAATTTAAATTCTCTAAACTTAAAGTTTTTTTAATTTACCCACCTGTTTACAAGATAAGTTACTAGGCGTAAATCATATTGGTCGTTCTTTAATAATGCAAGCAATATTGTAGTTCCTTTTTTAATTGATTGTCATTACAACTAATTAAAAAAGGAACTAATCCTATGTGGACTGTGTTTTCGAACCCACATGTTGTTCGTCGCCAATCCAGCATCAAACCGCTAAGCCACAAGAACTTGTCGAGAATACGCGAAATTAAAGATTGGGTTGTAATTATATAGAGTTACTTAAAAGCTTTTCAACTTTAAAGTCGACGAGATAATGATTAAAATAGCTTAACAAAATGATACATAATGCCGGTAGCTCCGACAATGTTGGGTGGCTTTACCTTAACGTTACGTGTTAAAGATTTTGCGTGTCTGTATTATTATTGTATTTGTTCATCAAGTCCTCGAGCACTTGTCTGATAAGCTCGTATAAATTGAATAAACCTTAAGGTTACTGTCAAGGGTCCAAATTCGTTTGTTTTTAGGGTGGGTAAGATAATGTTGCCAAGAGACTGTACCTACCTACTTAAATTATAGTGCCGAACAGAACTCCTGGCGTTGATGCTAAGATGTGGCTGCTGAGCATATTAGTGGGTGCCTACTTCTAGGTTTGATTCCCAAGTCGGACAATTTTTTTCGATTTTTCCATCAGAAATTCTTCAGTAGCAAACCAGAATCTGCCTTTGTTTTTTTACTATTGATTTTTTTGTGACTGAAATGTCAATGATATATATGGGTTAAAATATAAATAGCGAAATTTATGGTATGTAGGTATGGGTCAGATTGAGATAGACTACACCACGATTGCAATTAGATGGAAGTCATCTGTAACAAACACCAGGACTTTTCCGGGCGCGTACTGTGGCTCTGACCATCAACTGCTAGTGGCAGACATACGAGTACGTCTGAAGTTATGTGGCAAGAAAGCAAAACCTTTAACTAGACTTTCAATACCCGAATATGATGTTTTCCAAAAACACACGGAACCCGTAAATAAATAAATAAAAATTGTTTATTTCTCACCAACAGCCAAAAAATACAAACAGAATTTACATACGAGCAAAAGCTAGTAATTTTTGGTTGTGGATCGCTGGTGCCTGAGGTAGGTAGTAACACCTGTAATACAGGTCACCAGGTCCCCACCCGGCCATAGATTAACACATTTGATAGCTTACATCTGATATCACAGCAAATAGCAGTTCCAAGCAATTAGTGAGTTACTAGCTGAATTAGCCCCTAAAGTAGCACAGATGAATCCAGAAGAACAATGGCAGCAGTTTAGTCAGAAAATCGTCATTACACTAAACCAAAGAGTATAGTAATATAGATGGCACTAAACTCTATGGCCAAAAAATCCATAGACAAAAAGGACTGGATGTCAGAAGAGGTTTGGTCTAATATAAATTTACTTATGGAACTAAAATGTGGCGTAAGATCTGAAATGTTTGAGGGAGAGTACTCTCAACTCACCAGTGCAATCCAAAGACAATGCAGAAGAAGAGACAAAAATCCAAAGACATTAAATATATATGTTATAGGCAATGTGTATAATGCAGGCATTCTATTAATTTCCTAGGTATTGTATAGAATGCCGGGGTCGTCCAGGCAATGTGTGAAATAATATTGAATGTTCAAACTATTATACACTTTACCTAGGTAATGTATGGAATACCTAGGCATTGTGTAGAATGCCGGTTGACGCATAGGTAATGTATGTAACGTGTTTTTTTGCGTAGACAGCGTTTCTCACATAGCAGTTCCCTTCAGATAAACATTTACGTTTATAACGTACAGTCAAGTGCACGTAGAGCTTTACATTTTGACATTTCCACCTCTCTTATCTTCTGCGATATTAGGACAAAATCGAATGGCAAGTGTAAAGGTCTAAGTGCACTTGACCATACCAAAAAATTGCTGCAGAAAGTCGCCCTGTTCATTTCTTACCACTTGATTATGGAAATTTGATCAAGATACAAAAAAAAAGTTTTCATTTAAAATAAGCTTTTATTATACTTTTAATAAACTGTGGGTAACATGATTGTAATTTGAAAGGAAATAAAATCTTAGGTAACATCTTTGAACAAACTAAAATAGTGTAATATATTAAAATTGCAATATAGTTACTACCTACTTGTAGGTACTTCTACAAGTAGGTACGCCTCCTTCCCGTGGTTGTTCATTATACACATTGCCTGATATGCTTCGGGCATTTTATACAATACCTAGGCAATGTATGAAATGAATCGTATTATACACATTGCCTGAACGTTTTAGGCAATGTATACAATGCCTAGGCATTCTATACAATGCCGGATTATACACATTGCCTATAACATATATATTAATATTTAATGTCTTTGGATTTTTTTTTTATCTCTTTGCAAAAACGAAGACATTAAATCTCTTTGCAAAAATAAATTTTTAGAAGACATCTGTACTGAAATTGAACATCACGCAGAAAAATTTTAAACTGCTGATCTCTTCCGTAAGATCAGACATATTTGTCTGATCTTACGGAAGAGATCAGCAGTTTAAAATTTTAAATTAGGTATTCCATACATTACCTAGGTAAAGTGTATAATAGTTTGAACATTCAATATTATTTCACACATTGCCTGGACGACCCCGGCATTCTATACAATACCTAGGCAATGTATGAAATGAATCGTATTATACACATTGCCTGAACGTTTTAGGCAATGTATACAATGCCTAGGCATTCTATACAATGCCGGATTATACACATTGCCTATAACATATATATTAATATTTAATGTCTTTGGATTTTTTTTTTATCTCTTTGCAAAAACGAAGACATTAAATCTCTTTGCAAAAATAAATTTTTAGAAGACATCTGTACTGAAATTGAACATCACGCAGAAAAATTTTAAACTGCTGATCTCTTCCGTAAGATCAGACAAATAACGCGGAAGTTCGAACCATCTTCTTGGGTCATAGAGGATAAGAATGGGAAGTATGGGAACCCTATACATGAAGTTGCCAAAATAGCTGAGAGATGGAGGGAATATTATGAGGTACTATATCAGGACCAAATATCCCAACCTCAGGCTACTCCATCTTCCGAAGGCCTGGTGGATGAAGAACCCTGCATACTCAGATCAGAAATTGAAGCCGCGATCAAGAAGCTAAAAAATAATAAAGCACCAGGACCTGATAGGATCACAGCAGAAGTGTTGAAAGGATTGGGCCCGAATGGAATAAAATGCTTGCACAATATATGTAGCAGACTGGAGACTGACCATCTGATTGGGTACACTTCTCAATTGTTCCTCTTTACAAAAAAGGCTCGGTACGAAACTGTAGTTATATTAAATTAATATAAAATTCGTTTATTTTCGGACTACGATGTTCCATATTTTGTTAGTATTTCAAACAGCTTATATTCTACTGTTAGTAAAACATTGAAATAAAAATTAAGTATATCATTAAAACAAAGGATGACCAGGCAGGAAAATGTTTTCTACCTAATCAACCTCCTTACAAAAAACCTTATATTTGGCGTATAGCTCTCCGCCACAGCTCTCAGGATATAGTTGCGACTACTTCGCACTCTGCACAGCAGCGAAGCAGATTTTTTGCGTATTATGGCTTTAAATCCGTCTGTGTGGGTCTCGGCAAACATTTCTGATGCGCTACAGAAACGGGACAGTCGCAATAACATCCTGAAAGCATTATTATATTGAACGCGTAGGACATCTAGCAATCTTTTAGTGCAGTTGACCCATAGATTGCTCGTGTAAAAACTCTGACAGTAGGCTTTAAAAAGAGTATTTTTTACTAGATCAGATCACCGAGCATATCCACGGGCCAACATGTTACATCTGACTGCCAGTGCCCAACGCTCCCACTCAATATCTGTATCATCCTTAAGGTCGTCGGTGATGAAATGTCCAAGGTCCTTAAATTTAGACACCCTATTTAAATGGAGGCCATTTACCATAATAATTTCTGGTACAGAGTCTGGACATCTACCTGCGGCCTTAAAAAGCATAATATTCACTCTTGGTGACATTATAAATAAGTTCATGTGTTCATGTGTGTGTGGAGCATATGTCTCACAGACTTTGAGCAATTCCCTATTGCCCCAGCAGTCGGGCCCAGCAGCACCATGTCGCCCGCGTAGCTGTAGTGCTATTCTGTAACAACATTTTCGTGTCTCGACAGCGGAATCCGAGGTGAGTATAAACATAACACCTTTATGTTGTGTGTAATAAAGTTCACTTCGTGAGCTATCTCACTCAGGTGGAGCTCGATATCGAAATGGTTACTTACAGAATAGACTAGCTGATGTTATTAACGCTCACTCCATTTATTCGACTTCCAACATTCATGCTGCTGAGCTCGGTGATGAGGCCATCAATACACAGATTGAAGAGCCTAGGGGATGATTGGAATGCGGTGTCTCACACCGCATTCCAATTTGTATGCTGTTGAGAGAGTGTCAGACCACATCACCTGGTTTTTTGGTTGGCATACCAGTACTGAAACCCCCCCTCACTCCTTTTCCTCAACCTGTCCCAAAGCACATCGTAGGAAACCAGATCGAAGGCCTTTGAGAGGTCAAGGAAACAGGCGTCTTACGATCGGTATAATATTGAACAGTATGCTTCAGGCTCAAGATAGCAGTTTCAGTTGATAGTCCAGGCTGGAACACAAACTGTGCTTCATGGAGATTTAAAATAGTTTTCAAATATGAGTCAAGCATACTGTCCAATACCTTAGCCATTATCGTAGCCAGGGAAATTGGAAGATAATTCCCCTTACTTGATACGTCCTCTAACTTGTTCTTAACAATGGGAACCACAAGGGTTTTCATAAAATTTTCCGGCAAGTACGAATGGCGTAAACACATCGTATAGAACAACGACAACACCCTCGACATGTGAACCCCTGCATATTTCAAGTGCTCAATGCTGAGTCCATCATAACCGAGAGACTTGCCTCTGCTCATTCCCTGTATGACTTTTTGACTTGCTTGGCAGAGAAGTGCATAGATGTCTCCTTCGCCTGACAACAATACTCGGCGCCAGCAGGAGCTGAGGGACCAAGGGGAGATTGCACCTGGAAATGTTTCATAAACAGTTTCGCAATGTCCCCGTGATCACTTTTTCCCTCCACGCTCACTGCAAGGCTAGGCTTAACGTACAACTTACCCGTGGCTTTCCAGAATTTGCCAAAGTTTTTAGTAGCTCATTGTTCTGCTAGTATGTCCATTTTAATATTTTCTTGATTTTTGGCACCATTTTAAGAAACTTTTAAAAACTCTGCGAGCCTCTCGCATTTGTTCATAAATATGACCATAAGTTGGTCGATTGTGTTCTAACCAGGTCTTAAATTTAAGCCTAGTCTCGCTGTGAGTATCCGATATTTTCACACTTTTCGTTTTGGTAATAACTACAGAACCATCGCATTGATATCCCACGCCAGAAAACGAACGTTACTCTACATCATCAACGCGAGACTACGATCTTATCTGGACTGGCAAATACCTCAAGAGCAAGCCGGCTTTGTGAAAGAGAGGGGCACCAGGGAGCAAATCCTAAACTTTGGAGTTGCTTCATAAACTTGAAACCATCAGTACGGACCGTCATCGGAACGGAGACAGATTGGCATGGCCAAATCTGCAATGACCAATTTGAGCAAAATTTGGAGAGACCGTAACATCACCCACCGAACCAAAATACACCTGGTCCGCACGCTCGTCTTCTCTGTTGCTCTATACGGTGCAGAGACGTGGACATTCAAAGCTGCAGATAGGCAGAGAATTGACGCTTTTGAGATGTGGTGCTGGCGACGCATGATAAGAATACCATGGATGGCCCACCGTACCAACATATCTATTCTCAAACAGCTAAAGATAGAAAAGACTCAACGGCCATCCACAATCTGCCTACAACGAAGACTGCGGTATTTTGGCCATGTTGCACGCAGGGATACCGACAATTTGGAACGCCTTATAGTGACTGGCAAAATCGAGGGAAAAAGGCCTAGGGGTCGAAGTCCCAGGCGATGGTCAGACCAAATAACGGAGGAGTTGAAAATACCTGTCAGCGACGCACTCCACCAAGCTACAGAACGGGACCGATGGAGACAACTGGTTGACGGAATCAAACCGAGTCACGATCCTCAGCAGTGAGGGACCGATTGAAGAGAGAAAGAGGCAGTTCACATTCTGTAGTCTGTAGAGGGACCTTTTCCTTTGGTGACTATAGTTGACTACAGTAGGTACAGGCGAGATATTAATGTAAACTTGTATTTGTACGTATAACTACTTCTTGGAAAATCTAATAAGTACCTAACACTACTACTACTAATTTTTACTTTGATACTTGGCAGTCGTTACGGATAGTCAGAAGCCAGTAAATCTGACTCCAGTCTTGCCATGAAGTACCGTGTTACCCAGTTAATGGGTTGTGGAGGTCTGGTAGGCAGCCGATCCTCGTAAAATATTGGTATTCAGCTAAATCTGGCTTAACTGGAAGCCGACCCCAATATAGTTGGGAAAGGGCTAGGCAGATGATGATCGATGACTTTGCAGTAATTTTTTTAGAATTTGCCCACAGCAATCCTAACTACTTATGTATAGTATCTAAAATATAAAAATCTCGTTTCACAGTGTTTGTTATCGAACTCCTCCTACTCGTGACCGATTTTTATGAAACTGAAGTACCTACCTATCTTTCGTAGGTCTGAGAATAGGTCGTAGGCTATTTTTTTTTTGTAAATTTTTAATATTATATGGCAAAACAACCGAGTTTGTCGAGTCAGCTAGTATGAAAATTTCGCTATAAATGCGAAAGTGAGTTGGTCTGTTACCACAGTATACATTTTTACCGTGCTGTTACCAATGCTTTCACATCTAAATCGCTGAACCGTCTGTACCAAAATTCATCAATTTCCGTACTTACCGCGGTAGTACCGTACCTACAGATAAAGATAGGACCTCTGGGTACAGTCTTTTGCAAAAATGTATATATTAATGAGAGCAAAGCTGCAGCCAAAAAAAGCAAAAAGAAAAATGTTCACGATTCTCAGATAGCGCGCTGGGTGGTCCTCGCTTGTGGTCTGGTATCGTTCGGGCTGGTGTTCGCGGTGGAGCGGCTGGGCCCCGTGCTGCAACTGGCGCTCTCCTTCAACGGCATGGCAGGCGGCGTGGCCCTCGGCCTCTTCTCGCTCGGCATGTTCTTCCCGTGGGCTAATGCTAAGGTTTGTTACTTGGATTTCTATAATTAGAGAAAATAAATAAAACCTACTTAGTTGGTGGTTGTCTAGTACCGTTACTGATAGCTTGATCAAAACAGATTTTATGTTGGAGATCTATGCTCCAAACAATGTTATGTTGTCCTAAGTACAGGCTGTCACTGATCGTAGGTGAATAGTATTTATTTATTCATCATCAAAGCCATACAGAACAGTTCTAAGTGGTGATAAATATATGTAAAAGGCTAAAATTACAAACAATGAAACCCTGACTGCCAAACTAGGCATATGCCTCTATCTTAGAAGTCAGTCAGTGTCCCTCCAAGAATAAGATGCAAATATAAGAATGAGTGCACAACTTTTCACTTACTCACTTTACAAACGTTGAATTAATCAAATTAAGTATTTAATAAAATTATAATCATTTAAATGACATTATACACAAATACAAATAAACGAAAAAAAATAACATTAATAATTGAAAATAAAGAATAGACAAACGAATATCTAGGTAAGTAGAAGATCATGCCAGTGGCAAGTCCGATCCTTACCATTTATTACCTAAAGATTTTATGGTTTAGCCTAAAACCTCTTTAAGTAGGGGTTCTGGGCCTGCCGCGTAGTCGCTTCTTGGCATTTGGAGTCCACTGCGTATTACGCTGCCCTCTTCCGGCCCCACTAACTGGGTCCAGGGGCGGCGGACTTGGGGATGTCCGTCGCCCCCCATTAATGAATGACCTGAGGTGGCGGCGTGCGCCCCACTTTGACGTCGCGGGGGGAGTCAAACACCTCACTCCCCCCGCTGACATTAGGTGGCCCCGCAGAGGCGGGCCGGCACCAGCCGGGGATAACGGAAGTCACATTAGTTCTCGCGATCCCCGTTTGATGAGAGATGGAGCACCGGGGTAGTTTTAGTCAGAAAGAGTCTGACAGACCCCTCCGCCCACCCCAGGGCGGAGGACATCCATGAGGATTTGTTCTGAATCAGGGTGCAGTAGCGGGCGGTGTGTTCGGTCTGCTGGTGGTGGTGGCCGCAGGCGGCGGCGCTCAGCTGGCGCAGCTGCCGATGCCGCGCCTGCCCGCCTCCACCGACGGCTGCGTGGCGCCTTACAACATGACCACGCATCTCACTATGGACCCGGAGTAAGCACTCTTTGTCTTCACGACACCGATGAACGGCTCCCGCATTACAGGGTTAATGTTTTTGCCAAACGAACGTTGGTTTGGTTATTGTTGACTGCCTACTTAATTAACTCTTTGTTACGGATAGACTTCTACCCAAGCTACCTTCAATAAGTACCTAGACAGGTTTTACTAATTTCTTAGGAGGTAACCTTACTGACGGCTCTATTTGTGGTGCTTCCAGTGAAAACCGTGATGATGCTGTGTTTTGGCTGTTCCGTGTGTCATATCTGTGGTACTCCGGGCTGGGATGCGCGGCCACGCTGCTGGCGGGGCTGGTGGTGTCTGTCGTGACGGGCGTCACCGACCCGGCGCAAGTGCCCATCGACCTCATCTCACCGCCGGTTGTAGCCCTCCTGAACTCTCTGCCCAAGAGATTTAAGGTAGGATCATCAGGATATACTCGTCTGGACTAAAATGTGTCAATGTACCTACCTATATACCTAATATATTTTCTCCAATTGAATTGTTTCTTCGAAGATCTCATAACTACCTAGGCACTAGATTTTCTGTTTGGAAAAAAATGCTCGACTATGAAATAAAATATTGTGTTCCATTTATAGCGTCTGCTAACTGTTCATGTGTCTCTTAGTTTTAAGTCTTAGGGTGTGTTAATGAATTAATTTTTAATTTACAACAGCGAGCTTTAAGGGTGCCTACCCGGCTCGGCTCGGAGCGTCGCCGTAGCTCGAGCGTGCGCCCCCCGGGCGTGGCCGACGACAAAGACACGCGGCGTCGACGACGACTGTCCGAGATGGCCGGAGGGGTGTTCTACAGCGATGCTCCTACACTCACACGAGGCTACGATAATTTCGCCCTTGGTCTCGACCCAGAAAAAACCCCACCAGATGACCATAACATTTCGAACAATATTAAAGATCCCAATTCAGAAAGCCATTTGCCAGAGACATCTACTTGTTGAGCCACTGAAGCAACTATCTAGACTAGACTAGACGAAGGTACCCCACCTATCAACAGTTCAGAAAAGCGAGTCTAACTCATGGGGACACTTCATTAATTTTATCGTTAAGTAGGTAGATAGTACTTAGAAGACTTGCTAACTTAATTAGTTATGTAGAAACAGCTGTAAATCTATCGTAGGTAATTTAAGAACTAAATAGCCACAAGACGGTAAGTAGATGCAATATTTAACAATGAAATTATTTTATAGGGGCGAAAATAATTACTTATTGGTTTTTATAATACCTAATCGGCAGGTCCGCTTACACTAAAATGTTCCTACTATGTTTTTAGTTCAGTACTATGTACAGTGTACACAAGTGACTGAATGTTATGAAAACATCGTGTGGATGTACTTAACACTGTATAATTTCAATATGGTTTTTTCAAAGCTGAAAGTAATTACAACCAACCCCGTGCCTACCTATGATATTATATGAACAAAGTAAGAGTTATTTAGGAGGACAGGAGGTAGGTAAGTAGGTACCTACTGATATTCTAAACCTCTATCCTCACTAAGCTAGCTTCTAGACGAAATTCTACGCGATACTATTGACGTTAGAACATCGGCAAACAAAGTCAATGAGTTTTTTGTCAAAATGGGTGTAAATCTGGCGTCAAAAATTGGATCCAGCCCCATCACCACGGCTGTAGAACCACCATCTATTCAAATGTCTAACTCTCTTGTGATTCTGCCTGTGGATGAGGAACAAGTAGGTAGAATTTTTCCGGGACCTCCGTAACGACAGCGCTACGGGGTGGGATAATATTCCAGCCAGAGTCATAAAGAATTCATGTACTAACTTAATCTGTCCATAAACTCTGGGATCTTCCCTGAAGCTTATAAGAGAGCCGTCCTACATCCGATATATAAAAGCGAGGGCAGAAATAATGTCTCAAACTACAGCTCTATTTCTGTTCTGAGTTCTTTTTCAAAAATTCTGAAAAATTGCTTAGTCAGCTTTCTAGAAACATAAATTAATAGCTCAAAACCAGTATGGCTTTAGATCTTGTATTTCTACAGAGGATGCCGTTGCTGCCTTTACTAACAGTCTGGTAAGTAAGCTGGATAATAAACTGAGCTGCTACGGCATCTTCTTGGACTTAACTAAGGCTTTTGACAGTCTCTATCCCTCAACTTACCTATACCAAAGCTATAAAATTATTTAAAGATTAACTCTGTGATAGAACCCAGTGTGTTCTCATTGATTCAGTCATATGAAAAGCTCAGCTTTGGCATCCCACAAGGAATTATATTGGGACCGACACTTTTTCTAATATACATCAACAATCTATGCAAGCTCTCTATCTCTAGTTGCGAAATTGTATTTCTTTTATGCAGACCATACAGCCAAAGACAAAGTAGAATACTCGCTCCGGTTAATAATGGAATGGCTATCTACTAACTTACTGACACTGAATTTAGATAAGACGAAACTAATCCGGTTCTGCCGCCCTCAATCAATAACCCCGCTCTCTTTTTCAAACAAAATTAGACTCCACACTTGCCCCCATCAGTTAGTATATTGTAACTGTCTAACTCTCGGCATAGTCCCCAATATTAAGGACTTGGGAGTGAATATTGACGAAAATACTGAACAGGCTTGCGCATAAGGCACTTTGTAACAGGGTCAGAAGACTAATATATCTTTTAAAGAACTCAGGACTCTTGTATACCTCAGCCTCTGTCAGTCTATTATTATATACTGCATCCCGGTGTGGGGCGGAACTGACAAAACTGCATTGGTCCCTGCTGAACGTGCACAACGAGCAATACTTAAAGTAATGATTTTTAAAACTAGAGACTACCTATATTCTGAGGCCGAAGTTCCCACAGTAAGGCAACAATATTTCCATCGTTCAATACTGCGAAGGCACTCTTACCTTCCGTTAGACAAAAATCCGCTCCAAAGATGCCACGGTTTCCCTATATGCAAAACTACAAACATAACTTACATGAACTAAAAAATAAATTAAGAAAGTGGCTCTTATCCTTAACTTACCAAGAAACAGAAAAAAAAAATTACTATTGAATCTTTACCAAACTTCCCCTGAAAGCAACACAAACACACACTCACACTTCACATACATACCCACCCACACTCATACATTACACTCATACATATATTTACTCCTTTTTTTTTAGCATGGGAAATCATCATATGACTCCTCCCTCTCTGGGTACAGCAGGAGGGAGTGTCAGACTTTTACTGACTAAAACCCAGCCGCAGAAGTCCGCAGCCACAGCAGGCACTGGCCCTGGTGGGCCCCGTCTTCCGTGCTGACATCTCCTTGAGGCGCGTTGGGATCGCAGCGCGCCGCCTGGTTCTGATCAGACGGCAAGCCACCCAATGCTCGGCGTCCGCAGACCCGCGCCTACGGTGGCCGAGAATCGTCCTGCGACTCCCGACGCCCGGGGCGTCTTCTTCTGTTGCGGCGGCTGGGGCGTGAGGTTTCCCTCTCTCTTACGCGTTCGGCTTCCTCCTTTGCTAGCATTACTGCTTCGCAGAAGAAGGTGACCGCTCCCCATGTCTCCTCGCTCCGAACCATGGCTTGAACCAGGGCCGGTCGCGAGAGATCCCCGCCGCTGATCGCCTCGACGAGGACACGGCGGTGCTCCTCCCAAGCAAGGCAAACCTCCACCGTATGCTCAACCGTGTCCTCCAAGTGATCCTTGCAGTGTTGACACCCGGGTGTATCCTCCCGTAATTAAATATTATACCGTATTCTAAACATGACTAAATGACACGGTTGTATTATATGTATAAAAAAGAAGCCGCTAAATCTCCGACTCCTAAAATACAGGTCTGCGTAGGTACCTAGTTGGAGTCTGGAAAGATGACAAGAATTGTAGACTTGGTTGTACAACCCTCTGTTTCCATATACCATGTACTTAAGTGTGTTTTTATGTACCTACAATAAATAAATATATTACTATTATTATTATATACATCGTTAACGCGGTAGCATCTGCTTCCCTAAATTAATTAGACTTCCTAAAGCTGGGTTCACATAATTTTGACACTTTGTATTTATTATTAGGTAGGTATAACCCACATAGTCTCCTCCGGCAGCATTCGATAGACACCAACTGCCTATCGTAACTACATTGAAATCGCCCAATAGACACATGACTAGCAGCAATTGCTTAGGGTATCACGTCTGGGGGAGCACCATAAACAGATAAACTACAGGAATTAGGGGTCGTAGATAGGTAGGGGAAGTGGTCTTCGTACACTTTTTACTTACACTTTAATTTTTTCTCTGTGATTTATTGTCATAATTATGTAGTTTCTGCACTAAAATGTAACAAATATATTGTAGTTTGTAACAAAAAAAAAAAAACGGCCAAGTGCGAGTTGGACTCGCACACGAAGGGTTCCGTACCATAAAACTTTATTTTTATTATCTGTTGTTATAGCGGCAATACAAATACCTACCTACACATTTTGTGAAAATTTCAGCCCTCTACCTATTACGGTTCTTGAGATACAGCCCGCTGACAGACAGACGGAAGTCGGACGGATGGACGGACGGACAGCGGAGGCTTATATTCAATCTTTGGGACGGATCTGCCAGATACAAGCTTGGTGCCCTTGAGTCAATTGAGCCATGATGATCATCGGCAATTATAGGCTCGTCACAACGAGGCTCAAAGTACTGAGCATCGACGACGAGTTGCTAGCCAGTCGGTTTTCTACCGGTTACATTTGGGGGAATGTGCGACGGAATTGCATAATTTAATTCCGCCAAGCCAATTCCATCATCGGACCAAAAGACGAACGGCGACGAGCCACCGCGGTACATGGTGGACATCCCACCCACACGCACAAAAAGTTTTGGAAACACATTCATAGTGCGTACAGCCAAGGAGTGGAATTCCCTGCCGGAGTCTGTGTTTCCTGATAGCAGGTTAAGTCAAGAGTGAATAGGTTACTTCTAGGCGGACGTGCTACATCTTCGACCACATCATCGGTTACCATAAGGTGAGATAGTGGTCAAACGCGTGTAGTAGTAAAAAAAAAAATCCTTCGGAAAAGTTAGCAAGTTACAAGACCCTCAAGAAAAATATCAGCTGTTTCATACAAAATGTAATATTTAGCCAATGAAAATGTATGAAACAGCTGATATTTTTCTCGAGATTTCGGAGTTTTCTCAAAGTAAAACTTGCTTATTATCATGTGTACTTTCACTGCCTAAGAGGTTGCTGGTGTTTTACAAAAAAAACCCTGTATAATCAGAAGTTTATAAATACTTATCTTTGTATTTCTAGTTTTAAATTAAATTTACATGACAATAGATGGCAAAAATAGCCATTGAAAATGTATTTAATAAAGATATGATATTTTAAATTATATTAAGTACCTACGCACTGGGCGGGTGGCCAGTCCGCACTTGTCTATGCCCCCCGGCCGCACTTCCTCAGCACGCTGCACGCACGGTCGAGTTATCCCCAAAAAGCGGGACTGAGCCTGTCCCGCGCGGGACATCCCGCTCGACACTTAAAAATCGGGACGTCTGGCAACGCTGCCACCTATGTATATCTACGACAAGCGACAGATGCGATAAAAAAAAGAAACGCCAATACAGAATCCGTACCGTACCAAGGTGTATTTTATAAAAGTAACCGGCCATGTGCAAGTCGGACTCCTCTGAGTATCGAACCCTAAAAATGAAGTCCATCTGGCCATTATAATAAGAGCTGGCTGGAGGCTTTAGTTGTATATTAAGCCAGCCACGGGCTAGTCCGGTTAAGCAGACGACAACCTCCGTGGTTGTCCTGCAAGAGGCCACTAATATTTTTTTTTTTAAATCTGACCATTATAATACATAGCGTAGGCATATTAGATGTGTCCTGTTAACTTGCTCTAGATCTATATTTTGTAAATATTCATTAAATTATAACAATGCAACAATGATACAAATGCAATAACCACTTAAATAAATTATCATCAAATATTTTTAGTTATGTAAAATGTAATTGTATTTAAATTATAAACTGAAAGAATTTATGTAGTTTTTATGACACTCCTATGTATTATTGTTTATATGACCGAATTGGATTACTTAAATAAAAAACATGATGTTTTTCCTTTTTGTATTATTTATTTATCATTTTGAATGTACACTTACAATAACTTTGAAGGCAGACCTAAAAGGAAACCTTAAGTGTATATGTCAAATACCCAGCTCTTGGTATATATCTTTAACATTTGCACTTCTTTTTATAAAGTTACAATAAAAGAAAATCATATTTATATTACAAAGCTAAAATCACAATACCTGCCTTCCAAGTGAATGATTTTAGCATAACATTTGAAAATTAACTAACATAAATTTGGGCCAATAAGAGGAGTCTCTGCTTAAAAATATTAAATAGGCATAATTATAGTAAAACAATTTTATCATTTCACGATAATAAGTCTTGTTGTTGCTGTGATTGCTGCTGGTGTATTTCCTGCATAGTGGAGACAGGTAGTGTGGCACTCACCGTGATAGAGGGCATACCGGGTAGTGAAACAGGTGTAACTACTGGCAGTCCAGTGGACATTGGAGGAGGCTGGATCGGCGCCTGAGCGAAGTTGCTCATGTCAAAAGTGGGAACTAGGTTTGGTGCAGTTTGAGGGTATGGTGAAGATGTAGGGACTTGAGATGCAGTGTAGTTTGGCATAATAGGTATGTATGGTTGAGGCTGATTCATTGGAATACCAGGTAAGTTGGGTAGTGGAGCAGGAGGTTGCATATTAGATACTGATGGTATACTTCCAAGATTGGTCAATGTTGCATCTGCTAAATCTGAAAATAAAGAATAATATGTAAAAACCTTACATTTTTTACTTGGATGTTGAGCTGAAGATGCAAGTCTAATTATCTGTAGTGTGTGTGTATTGAACCACATGTTTGACTAAACATTTGCAGATTAAGTTATTAGGTAGATGTAATAGATACTTACTACTAGAATAAGCTGCCATATTAGATACAACTGATTGTGCTTGAGAAATAGGCTGCTGCAAAGAGATTACTGGTTGACCAGATTGCTGTTGAGGTGGAAAAGCCGGTGCAACAGCAGCTCCAGGAGGGCCAGCATAGCTACCAGGGTTAACCATTGGAACTCCTGACAAGAAAGGCGGAGGTGCAACTTGTGGATAGTCAGACACATTTGATACTTGAGGCGCAGACATCAATGGGGTTTTATCATCATCTATATTCAGATTTTGTACACCTGGTACCAGATTCTGCTGTATGTTAAAAGTTTGTGCCATCTGAAAAGTAAAAACTGATTTATGCTTCAATACAAAAAACCTATGTTGTTGTGAAAAATAACTTAAGACTAAGTATTGCATACCATTGGTGCATTTGCTGTATAAGACTGTTGTGCAGGCAGAGCTTGAGCACTTCTTATTGGAATTCTGTGCAAGTATCCATAGCCTATCCCACAGCCAAGGCTACCTTCTCCTCCCCAATTATGATTTGGAGTAATGTGCACTTCTCTGCAAGTATCATCATTTACATTGTACACATAAAGCTTCAGAGCCCTGCCTTCGTGGGCCTCAATTAATGTAAATAGGTCTTCACTCTCATGCATAATAGAATCTGCTCCTATTATATAATCAGAAAATGGCCTCAAACCAGCCAACTCTGCAGGTGATGATGGATGTATCTCCTGTATCAAGAAAACAAAATATTTAGCATCCTATAACTATATTCTCGCTTAGTTTAGTGCTATTAAATTCAAACAAGATTTCAAATTAACATAATTACATCAAAATGATAGAATCAAGTTATGATGTAAGTTTAACAATGATTAATATTAAGAAACTTAGAAATTAACTACATAAGTACAATTACATATTTGTATATTTAATAACATCAATATGGTGATCCTTTAATAATATTAATGCAATTTAATACATACCAATACATGCCAGACGTTTTCATTAGCACCTTCAAATGAGCAAAATCGAATGCTAACTCCAAGCAAACCCTGACCACCCCAGTTGGCACTGGGTGTAATCATTACTTCCCTCACAGTTTGGGTTTTACTACTATAAATTAACATTTTGATTGTTTTATCGACATTTTTTTTTAACAACTCCTTTAGAGTGTCATTGTCTTGGTCCAATCTAGTATCTTCAATGGCTACTATAAAGTCGAAAAATGCTTCCAGATTCGCCTTTTGACCTGGAGATCCATCTTGAACCTAAAAGGAACAACGTAATCAATGAGCGATTTAACATTTATATTAGAAACAACTTGATAAATTAACAACACAAACCCGCAAAACATGATATCCTTCAGAGCCGCCTCCTGGCACTTCAGTACTATGGGAGGAACCCATTAGTTATTTTCAAAAAGTGCAAATGCCTATTACCGGCAATTTTTTATTCTATTTGTAGTTTGTAATATATTTTGGTCAAATTAAAATTTCTTTACAACCGCAACAATTTTGGCATTGACATTTCTATTACGTGGCATGAAGTTGCAGTTGCACAGCACTATGTCAACAGTGATGATCCTTAAAAAATAAAAATACATTTATTATTCGACTAATGGAAGAGTGGAGAGAAGAATAGTAATGTCTTTGTACCTAGTCTAGCGTAATGGCAATATAAAGCCTAAAATGGATCACCCACTATAGGGCGTAAGTTCGTACGCCTATCAATGTACGAACTTATAGTACGTGGTTTATTTTAGGATCGCCAATAACTGGGCTCGACTTCGGCAACACACGTGAAAACTTGCTCATTACTCTGGTATTAACAGGGGGACCGCGATTTCGCCAATGGAGGATTGAGGAATCATTTTGTCATTCAGGAATAATATTTTACTGTAGTCTTTAGTGTCATCACTTCGGCACATAATATTTGGTCAAATGCTGAAGTTACAATACACAAACAAACGAACATATGAATCTTTTAAAGACTCACAGACAGGTGTTTATCTCACTTTGACAAAGGTTCGTGTAGTGGTGGCGCCATCTGAGATCAGCTTTCATTTGCCTACCCCATCATCTCATCATCTGCCTAGCCTTTTCCCAACTAAATTGGGGTCGGCTTCCAGTCAAGCCGGATTTAGCTGAATACCAGTATTTCACTTGCCTACCCCATTCTACCATAAATCCAACTGTCCATGGAAGGATGGAAGGTCCATGGTCCACCCACTTCCACTGATAGGTCAAAAGACTATAGCCTTCCCTTCGGGGTAAATTAAAAAAAAAAAACTTCCACTGACAAGTGCCTTTATGTCATCATCATGATGTCATGTCATCTGTGTTTTTGTGGGTCCAATTCACTGTGTAGTTTAATTATTTCAGGAAAAAAGGTGAAATAACATGTAATACAATGTGCATGTTATGGTGCATTAGCAATATTTGAGATACTAAATCAGTAAAATCCTTGAATTAAAAGGTTTGTCATCATCACATTGCAATATACAATCCTCTCAATTATTGATTTTTTTTTACTAGATTGAATTATTGTTTGTTACAGTATTATCCAACAAGACCTCATAATAATAACTATGAAACTACGTACTAAATTTTTATTATAACATAATTCTGATGTTAAAGTCATTAGCACAAGGGGTGTGGCAAAAACACATACTTAGAAAAATATAGTTACCCAACTTCAATTTTTTTCCAAATGTTGTGTTGATTATTTAAACAAGAAAAAATATAGGAAAAGCTAGACTGGAACAAATAAAAATTAATTCCTAGAATTCAATATGAAAATTTATTTCTATTGAATCTAAAAATGATTCATACTCTTTTTGAACTGGGTTTTACCAAGTAGGTTCCTATAATATCTTATTCTACAGGTTTAAAAATTAAATTTGGCATAATGGCTGAATGGAAACAACTTATATCTGAGTGGCTCAATGAGTATGCTGCATTGCAAGAAAATGAAATAAAAAGTTTTGCAGCTGAACATGAACACAATCATGAAATAGCTACTGCTATTTTTAACCTTTTCTATAGTGAAGATGAAAGTGAAGCTGACAACAGTGAGAAAATTGAGATTGGTTCAGAATTTGAACAGGTATCTTTCCACATTTTACAATTAAATGATAATGCTTGATATTTTGAATACTAATAATCATTTCATAAAACTTGTTGCTTTTAGAAATTAATCCTATAATACTTGTATTATATTTCAGATGTTGGAAAACGTTTGTACCCAGCTATTCAGCTTTTACAGATCAAAAGAGGTTGAGTTACAAAGATTTACACTTCAGTTTGTTCCTACATTAATTTATAACTATCTGAGCTCAGTGGCTCAAGGAAACAAGAAGACATGCCGCTGCATAGAAACATTATTGATTGGTAAACCATTGAACAAATAATCGGTTTTTAAATAACTAACAATTACTGAAAGGCTGTATGCTTCATCAACTTAGTATTTTGTTTTACAGGTCTGTATAACTTTGAAGTTGTAGATGAAGAAGGCAAGCCCAAAGTAGTATCATTCAGACTTCCATCATTGGCTCAATCTTCCATATATCATGAGGTATAAATTTGTTTTAAATATGTAAAATAAGTTAAATTTTTTTAGGTCTTGGTAATCTTTCAGTTGGTCATTCTATGATTAAACTGGGTAAAAGCAATTCACTAATGTAAAGAAATGGACATTTTACTTTAGCTTAAAATTTAAGCAAATAATTGGTCTATTTCAGCCACTATCTTTAGGGTCTCAGTTTCTAACGGAAAGTGCATTACGGAGATGGGAAGAGTGTAACACTAAACTAGTGAGCTGGGGACCACTGCCACAAGTTGAAGTAATTAATGCACAGAACCGTTTGAAAGTGATGTCTGCATTGCTCTTTATTTATAATCGTCAACTCAGCTTGTTACCTAAACTGGCATTACGACATTTCTGTATTGCTACATCCAGGTAATCAATTAAATACATCCTACATTTTTCCTTATTAAATGCTTTTATTTTAAACACATTCATTAACAAGGTTTGAACAGTTATTTAATATTGATGCTGAAAAATATGGACATATTTGATTTTTTGTATTATAACTCCTATTCTCTTTTATAAAGTGATAGGCGACATTTCAAAACATCAATATTTTTTTGCCATATTAAGTTTGATATTAGAAAAAAATATTATATAATGCAATATAAAATAACTTTTGGAAATGCTCTAATCTTGGTAAAAAATATCACAAAATATATTTTTATACTAGCACTTCGCCCGCGACTTTGTTCGCGCGGGTTTAGTTAGTACTCCACGAACTTCATCTCCCCGTGTTAATTACTTATTAATAGACTAAACGTTTGACGACGACAGTTTGCGCAAACTACAACATTTTTCATACTTAGAGTATTTTTATACCCATCATAACTTTTATATGAAATGTCCGATTTGAATAATTTAAAGTGTAATTTAAATGTATATAACCAACCTTAATTATGAAACAATTTAAATGGATAAGGATTTATATCATGATACCAAAATCACCAGTATTTCATTCTACCTGTGTTTTGATGAATAATTTGAACAAAAAGCGGTCATTGTCACTTAACTTTCTCCATTGTCAATAGTTTCCGCAGCGTATGCGTTATAAGCATGTTTTTCGGTATTCTTTTCACACCTTGGGTTACATTAACGAAGTTTTCATACAGATACCTAACTTTTTTGAAAATATTCTATGGCCTATGTTCATCAGGGATAATGTAGGATGCTAAAGGTGAAAGATTTTTTTGAATCAGTCCAGTACAGTTACATTAAACAAACAAATAAATCTTTTCTCTTTATAATATTAGTGTAGATATCTAATAAAAGCAATTTTACCTAGTATACTAAGTATCGATTAAAGTAGGATCTACTTAGTTTACCTGACATTTTAAAATTTATTAATACTTTGTGATTACAGAATAGTTACCCAAGGATTCAAGAAGAAAAATAGTGGCTCATCGGGAAAACAAGTGTCTAGAATACCAGTTTCACCTAATTTCTTATTAGAAATGATTGAAGGCGCATACTTTGCTATGTTCAATGAATTCTATACATTGGCACATCAGGCTGTGCAAGATATTGATCAAAGAGCGCAGTATGAATTATTTCCTGACGTAATGTTGGTTACTAGTGCTGTGATAAATTCCTTAAAAAATAATCCTTCAGGTACAGAAAACCTATATTTTTTTTACAAAACATTCAACTCACAAAGTAGGCAAAGGAGTTCGAACTTTTTTCTGTGGGAGTTGGCATAGCCCCCCTCCCCCCTCCTCCATTTTTTTTCAACGTTACGGCACACGTCATGGATGTATGGGTTTGGGTAGAGGACACTTAAACAAACAAAAAATGTTAGCACCGTGGTGCCCTAAAGTGTCACGTTACCGAGATAACTGAAAGTAATCATTAAAAATGAACTTATCACGCGTATATACGCGTGATAAGTTCATTTTTAATGATTTTCATTACATATATATGCAGTAGTTTGTATTCTAATAATAGTTCTCGGCTTTATTTAACTATTATATAACTTTTTTTACGTTTAAAGTGTTTTTCACATGTTAATATTTTTACTTTCTTCCAAAAAATATTTAAAAAGGAAAAAAAATGTTGGCGGGTGCTATGACACAATGGTTCTATGTCCATTAGTGTGCTTTAGATACACTAATGCAAATTAATTATTCAATAATGCAAAATTAATAACTATTATTTTATTGTTAATTGGGCTGGTTTCCGCAACTCCACGACTAAGCTTGTATTCTGGGACAAATTCGTTATTTGATCCACCTCTTCAAAGAACCAGCAAAGCCATTACAGAGGGTATTTAATATTTATTTATCACCGGGCAGCTTAGAAGCAGAAGATGTGTTGCCTTATCTACCAGTTATTCATATAATAATAAAAGTCCTCTAATGTTTGTTCCACTAATGGTGTACCAATTTTTTTTTTTCAGGACAACCATGTGACGGCCCTATGGGAATTAGTGTAGCTTTGTCACCAGCGACTACTACCGTCACAATGTCTAAGTCTATGATTACCAATGCTTCATTCCGTACCAAGAAGTTACCAGGTGAGAATTGAAGTTAAATTATTATCCTGTATAGTGGCTATTTTATTATATTTAGTTTGATTTTCTACCGGTAGCATATTGTATATATAGCTGACATGATACTGTATTTCAATGTTTTTGGTTTACATACAGATGAACATATTGAACATAACTGTATGCTGCCAAATGCATGCTCCTCGCCTTGTACTTTGGATTGTAGCTTGTGGATTAAAAACATTAATTGTATGTGCAGTGACATTGATAAGTCTACGTAATCTCACAATATTAAAACACGCCATTGTAAACGCTTTATGCGGAAATTAAAGACTCAAGCATAAACACAAAAATAAACCTTTGTACAGCTTGTGGGAAATATTGTGTACATTATGTTACCATCTTTGTCAAGTATTACAAGGAGGTATTTAGGATAATAAATCACATTAATTTACTTTTGTAGGACTTTAGAAATACTTATTGAAGCACATGTGACGTCCAGCTATAGGAGTGCAACTTGTGAGCACAGCTACATCCACTGTGTCAAGTGTGTTAGTGGGACAAATCCATATTTTTAATTAGTAGACCACTTTTAAAAGATTTGCTTCAATAAAATTATAGTTAACGCCAAAAAATAAATTAGCCACGGTCATAAAACACCCGAGGGGATTAGGTGCTCAGTTTTGTGCCATTCAGTCTCTCGCTTTATGACCGTGTTGGCCTAGAACGTTGGCGCATAGTAGTTTAGTCACAGTTGTACGTCATCATAACAGATCGAACTCTTTATTTCATTTTTAATTTGAGATTAAAGATCCGCTCATTCATTTCTGCACTTACGTCACAGTTAAATCACTTATTTTAATAGAAAGTTAGTATTTTAAATTCATTATTCTGCATTCTTGTCGACCATTAAGGTATACATGTTGCATTGTAAACGTTGTGTAGCTTGTCAAGGCAAGGCGCTTCTAAACCGGCTATATTTTCATGGCTATTTGTAATTACCATTACCTACACTACGCCAGCGACAGAGATTCAAGTAATGCCTGAGCGCATACGGTGTAATTCTCTGTAATATTTTCATTATAACCCATTAGACAGCGCAAGTATTACTCGAACACTTTTTCACCCGTATTCACAAACGTTACTTTGTGGTCACACAGTGCCCCCGAGCGCACTGGGCCCCTAAAATTTATTCATAGACAATACTTGAGTGGCGGCTAGCACTATGCATCCCTTACAATGAACGCACAGCTAAGGTAGCCAGCTAGCTGTTTTAAGCAACGCATAGCTAGTGTCTCTCGATTCTCTGTGATCGAAATATTTTTCGGGGTTGGATTTTACTGTTTGTGATAATTTTCCATTTTAATAGCGTCCGTTTACAATGAATTATAGTAGTGAAGAAGAATTTGATAATTATATCAATGAGAGAAGAACAATAAATACCAGAAAAGTGATACGGGATTTCCAAAATCCTTTAGATTATTACAGTTCGAATGAATTTAGATGACGCCACAGGCTTTCCAAAGATGTGGTAATTTTTATACTCTTGCCACTGATAAATGAAGACCTAGAAATGAACGTCAAGCAGCAAAGTGAACTACGCAACACAAACGAACCAATCACAGGGCTCTATTCAACGCTATGCGTTTGCTTAGTCAAGGGTCGTTTGAGTATTGTTTATGAATTGAAAGGCTTGCCATATGCAACGCAGTGAGAAATGCCTTACTCCGCATAGCGTTGCTACTTTACTGAGAAAAGTATTGTTTGTGAATACGGGTGTTTATCTGTTGAAGGACGATCTAAGCAGATCGTCAGCAATTGTTGCTCGTTTAAACGGAAAATTCACACTAAGGGCTATGGCAATAAAAGTTCAATGTTATCTTGAACTCTTATTCTAAAGACCGTAAAAACTGTCCCCCTGAAGTAGAAACATTAGTCTCCTTCATCCTTTTCGAAACAGTACTGTTTTCTACTAGTGCGTGCCAGTCCTTTCGAAGAAGTATTGCTCGTTTAGAAGCTCCTTTTATATTAAGTAGTACCTGCCGTAGTAGTGTGAAAATAAAGGTACACACCATTATTCTAAATGTATGTACACTTCTAATAACAGCAACACGATTTTTTTAAATATCTGATCTGTAGGTATTAGATATTTGAATAATTTACTTGTATCTTTCTAAATGTTTCAATTAAAGCACAAATAATTACTTAGACGCCCGTGTCGTGAATGTACACTATAATCACATTTCAACATTATTTTTTTCAGATGACATTCCTATACAAGCCGGACAAGCAGTGGCATCTGATTCGGCAGACCTGCTCACTTCGATAACGGAGGAGTGCGAAGCGGAGGCCGCTCCCATACAGCGGGGCGGTGCGGTCCGGACTTCCAAGCCCAAACTTAGCTCATTTCCAGTTCTTGGCAAAAAGACCAAAGATGGTAAAGACAAAGGAACGGCCATGGGCGAGAAGAAAGTTACACTCAAGGAGTCTTCAAAGGGTATTTGGAATTCACTCAGTGGAGGCGGTGGCGGAGATATGGTAGATGCGCAGCAGAAGCCGAACGTTACAGATATTTCTGTAGACGGCAATGGTAGTATGAAAGATGAAAAGATGTCTATGACTTCAATACTTAACAGCACTGAAAATTCTGATACACGTTCTCAAGTCACTTCTGACTCATTGGATATGGAGACAACTCCGCGTTTTGCTGCAATGCAAGTTAGTTCGGTATAACTTCATGGTTTACGGTTATTAGAAAATTACTTAATTTATAATACATATGATATGAGAGGGATGGTTCAAGGTAGGCAAATTCTAAGCGTAGTCAACTATCAAGGAATGAAAATGTTAAGCACCTTAAAGTTAATACCTTATTGTTTTTTTAGATTACTTGATTGTGTGCTTATAAGCATTAGATTAAATTCAAATAATAGTTCCCAGCTTAATTTAATCTTTTTTGGAAGAAATTAAAAATAAGAACATGTGAAAACTACTTTTTTAAGAACTTCGCAAAATCATAGAGTTTAATTTATATAAATGCTTAAATCAAGCCAAGAAATATTATTAAAATGTAATCTACTACATAAATATAAGTGCGTGGAAAGTTCATTTTTTAATAATTTTCATTGTTCTCATATGGTGACTTTACCTGCAAATATCTCGGCAACATGACACCATGTTTCCAACATTTTTCGATTATTTAAGTGTCTTCTACCCATATTATCGATGTTAGATCGTGCGCCGCAACTTTGAAAAACTCAAAATGGCGGTGGGGGTGCTACGCCAGCTCCCAATCTCCCATAGAAAAAAGTTCGAACCCCTTTGCTTAATATTTTCGCTCCTTGACTACGAGTGGCCTATGTCGAAACAATGTTTATAAAGGTTATGTTTGAAGTTGTTATCTGTTACGGTGTATTGGAAGAAAATTGCGTTACTTACTTATCTGCTTATGTAATAACATAGTAAAAGTTTAAAAATATTTATTTACTAAAAATGCTGTTGTATAAATTGTTTGTTACAGTTCGCGTCAGCCTGGTTTGCCCCTCGAAAGTTAGGTTTGAGTGAATTCCGCGCAGGTGTAATCGCGTAAAAAAGTGTTGCGTTCCTAAATTTTTTTTTTGTTTGTACGTATTATACTATAAACAAGTAACAAAGACTACCAGTAACCATAAAATATCAAAAAGTAACACAACAAACACATACACCACAAGAACACAAATTAAACTGTAAGAAATAACCAAAACAAATAATTAAAAACAATAACAACGTGTAACACTTTTCGCATCCACAGTCCTATTGCATTGAGCAAGCGGGACACGCTTATGCATCGAACGTATACGAGCGAGTGAGATGCCATTACACCCGCGCGCTTGCGCAAATCCGCGCATGCGCGAGCCACCCGCGCATGCGCGGTTGTATGTTTGTTGTCAAATTGACATCCTGCGCAGCCGATTGCGCCGTACTTTGCGGAGGCAAACTTGCGTGACGGGAACTGTACAAGCTTTTCTTTAAAAATATTACAGAATTTATCCGCAATAAACGTCTTAAATGTTACAAGATTTTTATTTATTAAGTTTAAACATACCTAATGGTAATTTTCACATTTCCCAAAAATTTTATTACTTACTAGTTGACCGAAAATCCGTTACGTAGTTTTAAAGATCTGAGCATACATTGGGACAGACAGACAGCGGCAGCGACTTTGTTTTATACTATGTAGTGATGATACGGCTAGTCGCAGAGCTTATCTTTGCTTTGTGACTCTTTGCTCTCAGGGGTTATCACTATCAACAACACAAAAACATTTCGAGTGAAGCCATTAAGAGGTTAGCATATACTATTATTAATTCTGATATAAAGAGTGAGAAGGTTTGAATTTCGTTTAGTCAGTGTACAAGATCACGTACAGTGATTTTAAGAATGAAGTGCGTACTTGCATTAGGTCTTTTCGTGTTGATAGCGATATCTTCATGTGAAGCAAGTGACCTTATAATTGGCACCAGCTACAACGGTCACTTAATATGGCAACAGAAAGCAGAGTACATGGGTATTCCTTTCAAAAAGAGAGTGAAAGAAGTGTTCTACTCGGATCCCGGCCAGCAGGTCATTAAGGTATGTGCGCAATTATATTGATAGTTTATTTCTTAAGTTTAGAATCCCTTGCCTTGACAGATCATCAGCAGGGTATGGATGTGAAGCAGAGCCTATGCTCCACCTCATAGTCTGCCCTCTTTGCCCTAAAACATGTTGGTAAAGTGACCGTAGAAGTGGTAAACTTTTGGCCAAAACAAAATTACCAGTGACATGAAGAAGAAGAAGAGCTAATTCGGTCATAGCTATTTAATTACAATGATGAACGTGAAATTTTGAAATTTGTGTACCCTTTATCGGAAAGGTTTGATTTTTATGAGGCAAAAAGTAACTTCTATTTAGATATAAATAATAATAATAATAATCTTTATTAAATGGCAATTCATATCTGAATAGAAGTTACCTTTGCATCATACAGGAAAGGTTAAGAAACTCAGAGATCGTGAAATTCAAGAGCGAGCGAAGCGAGCTTGAAAATGTTTGCACTAAATAAATAGTTTATTTCTCACCAGCATAACAACAAGGTTTAAAGGTACTTAATACTAGGTATACTAATTTAATGAGTTCATTATAATAATAATACAGTAGGGTTAGGAAACTCCATCTCATTATTTTTGATTTTTATACTTAAATAGAAGAAACTTTTTTGACATAATGCACAAAAGTTCAAGCGCTTGAGAGTGTAGAATGCAAAACCGAGCTCGCAAATTACACTACGCAACAAATAAAATACTTTATCTTTTTCATCGAGATTTGATTATGAGACTTGTAATTATCATGGCATAGAAAGCTTACGAATAGGACAGTTAATCAAACTTTTCAGTCACGTATAGATTTTAAGAGCTGTTTATATCGTCGCGGGCTCTAGGACGATATATGTAACTTTGTTGACTGATGCAGGTAAGAGCGAACGAAGCGAGCTCGAAAATTTTGTACCATTTATCAGGTAGGTTTGATTTTATCTTTGCGAAGCGAAGTGAGCTTGGTAATTTTTGCACTCCATCTCATTAAGTTTGATTTTTTATTCTTAAATAGAACTACGCAACACAAACGAACCAATGACAGAGCTCTATTCAAAGCTGTGCGTTTGCTTAGTCAAGGGTCGTTTGAATATTGCTTATGAATTGAAAGGCTTGCCATATGTAATATGCAACGCAGTGAGAAATGCCTTACGTCGCATAGCGTTGCTACTTTACTGAGAAAAGCATTGTTTGTGAATACGGGTGTAAAAATGTTCGACAAAATGCACAAACATTCAAGCACTTGAGTGTAGAATGCAAAACCAAGCGAAGCGAACTCAAAAAAAAAAAGAAAATTATGTTTGCACCCTAGATAATTTATGAACTTATTTATGTAGGTTATAAGTAACAGCATTCAGTAATAGCCCAGGTCTAAGGTTGGGTGGGCCTCCTGGCCCACCTCATGCCTGCCCGCCCCGCAAGCCAGAACGAAGAAGAATGCTTAAAATACATTTTCTAACTTTTTGGGAAAATTTTCCGATCTCGACACCTATTTAACACCTACAGATATGCGATTTATGGTGAATTTGAAGCAAGTTTTGACTAGGTACTTTAAAAGTAGGTATGTGGATTGACTTTTTATCTACAACTAGTCGTCTGCTCCTCTCCTACTGGTTTTAGTGATGACATACAATAAACTCTTCAGCTTAATACAATATGAGTATAGATACTATAGAAGTATACATAGATGCACCGTTTAGAAGATAAACGCCAAAATCTGAAAAATATTGAAAATGAAGTTTTCCGAGCACCAAAGCAGTGCACTCGTACTCCTGTAGGTATACTATTGACATTTTCCCAATCAAACTGGATTTAGCTGAATACCAGTATTTTACGTGGAGCGGCTGTCTACCAGAACTCCACAACCCATTATCTGGGTAACACGGTACTTCAGGGCAAGACTGGAGTCAAATTACTGGCTTTGGACTATCCGTAACGACTACCAAAGATCTTCAAATGATAGCCGGGACCAACGGCTTAACGTGCTTTCCGAGGCACGGACGAAACTCGTTATGTAAAGATGGTCACCCATCCACAGACCAACCTTGGCAAGCGTTGCTTAACCTTGTAGATCGACCCGTGCGGCTGTTATTGTCTAGCCACGAAATCCTCACACACACTGCAAAGATATAGGTAGGTACCTAATATATAGCAGATAGGTACTAGAATACTCTGTATTCATAACAAATATAACAATATAGATATGGTGGTTACCTGCCGGTCGATTCTGTAAAGATGTTGAAGTGAAGGCGCTGGTGAAGTGATCACGAAGTCACGATCACAGCTCACTTCGTGATCACTTCACCTAAGCCTTCACTTCGACATGTTTACAGAAGCGATCAGCTGTCAATCCGAATCCATGTAATAAAGATGGAATGATAGCTCACTTCACCAAGCCTTCACTTCGACGTGTTTACCTTACCTACTTTATTGCCTTGCCTTAAATGTAATTTATGAAGGGTTAATCAATATTGTTTTTCAGGGTGTAATAGCGAGGGACCTCGATCACACAGGCGCAATCGCCACAGTCACCGCTGGTGGTATCGGCTTCGGTTACGTCAACATCCGTCTTAAGAGTGAACGTGGTAGTGCACTCAATTATATCATCGAAATCTATTCGTAAAATTAAAAACCATTTATAGCCGTTCTGTTCAATAAAAACAGATGTTTATACAATGACTCATTTGTTTATTTTACCCTTGTAAAAACCTCTTCTGTTTTCTGGACCAATTTTCTTACCAAAGCAGTTGAATTTACCCACGGAACAGAAAAAACAGGCACTGTTTTCTGAGTTTACTTCTGTTCTGTGAGTTTACCTACTATACCTAAGCTATGGTCTGGCTGTACGGTAGACGTCTACATTTGCAGAACGCTCATAAAATTCAAACAAATGCTTTTGGCTGTCGGTTTAAGGCTTGTATATTTGCCAATGACCTTGTGCATACAAAAGGAGCTAACCACACCTCGGCGCGCCACTCCGATACACGTGTTTTTAATTTTTTATAATAAAACAAATACATATTTTAAAAAAGTAACAAAACCAAGTTATTTTCGTTTGTATTGCACAGCAGTAGATATTATTTTTTTAGTCTTTTGTTAAAAAATGAAGGAGTAAAATGGTTTCATCTCAACGATTTGGAGTTGATTTGGTGATTTTTTTTCCTATTATGTGATACCAAAACATAAATTCTGGCTAAACCAAGTTACGTGCAATATCATGTAGATTACTACCTACTTTTTTCAGATGTAATTTCTCAGTAAATACCGACGAAAAACTGCTCCATCTGCACGCTATTTTTAAGCCTTTTCGAGAGAGCACCCTTAAGTGAATCGACATCCAGCTGACGACCTCGAAGTCCGGGTCGAGCTGCGCGTCTGCGCGGATAGGTATCTACCGGTCGCTCATTAGTTCGGTGCAGACCACCCACTCCCCTCACCTAATACATATATTCCTATAGTAGCTAGACTTAATAGGAAAATCAATACCTACTAGTTCATACCTGCTCGTAGTGGCGGTAAAGCTAATAATTTAAATATTTCATTAGGTAGGTACCACCACGGTTAAAGTTTAATGCTTTTAACTACGTCATAACTGCACGCAATATGTTTACATAAATCCCTATGTCGATACCTAAATATACGAGTATATTCGTATTATAGCTGTAGGTAGGTACAAGACGGGCGTGATCGACTGGAACAGGGGTGTGTTGGGGTAGGTCTATCCTTTTTCTAATCTTTCGATGTGAACTGTGACCACCCGACTGCGTTCTGCCTAGGGCTTTCAAGCCGGAGTTTCGAAGCGATTTTAAGCATTTTTCAAATCCGGAGTTGAAATAGAACACCGGAGTTGAAACCGGCTTTCAAAAACCATGTAAACATTATTTACTCGTACAAAACGACGAAAAACGCATCTTAATTCTTGAGCGTATTATTCGGTAGTGCTCAGTAGTCGACCGCGCCGCCGAAGCGCCGACGGCAGAGTTGCACCTAAGTGTTGCAGAGCAACTAGAGCAGGAGTTAAGCAAATAAAAAAATAAAAACAAAGCACCCCTTCTGCTAATTTGGATCTGGATGGATTCGTAAGAGTAGAAAAAGCAATTTATGACAATGGCGGATGCAGAGGAAAATACCTCTCAAAAGCGTACCATCTGCTGTGTGTCTTGCCGACGAGCGTGGAGTCAGAACGAGCATTCTCGGCAGCAGGCTTTTTCTGCACGAGTTCTCTTTCTAACTCATCTTTAAAAGCCTTATCGTTTCTCGAAACATATTTCCAAGAACTTCGCTCTCAAAAAAAAATTTTTTTTTTAGATTATTATTTTATTGTAACATGCCAAACAAATGTTTATTTTATAGATTATTGATTGTTTTAATATTTTATAATGAGTATTAGTTGTCTATTAGGTATAACGCCTGTCTGTCAGACAGTAAATTTTTAAATAAAAAGACTGATTCTTGCTAAACACATGTTTATTTTTTATGATTTTTTAATGTTTTAGTGGTTTGAATATTTTATAGTGCGTAAGTATTAGTTGTCTATTATAACTTATTTTTTTTTGAACAAAAACACTGATTCCTTACCAAGTAAATCTTCTGTTGATTAAAATAAAGGGCATTTTTATTAATTTCTAAAAAAGCTGTCAACTCTGGAGTTCCGGATTTGTTTGCTCAACATCGCAACTATCTCCGGAGTTGAAAACTATCCGAGTTTGAATGCTATAGTTCAGCCGCGCTGACGTCCTGTACTGAGGTTCTCCGTACCAAGCGTGCAACGTTCTTCTTTCTTGCTATTTACTTGCTGTCTTCGGGGTTGATTGGGGTGAGGGATGTAAGTATGCTTACCAGGGATAAAAAAGATGCAGGGTTTCTGAAAACACTAACTGCAGCTAGCGGTTTAAGGGAAACTTTTCGCGACTACTATATTTACTTAGTTAAAAATTCTATATTTCTTCTGCCAGTGACTACAAGTTTCAATTTTTAACAGTTTACTACTTTACCGTAACGAGGCCCATAAACCGCTAACTTTCTGTAAAGTCCCCTTTCGGTAACGTTCTGTAAAGCCCCCGAAATTCCCCGACGAATGGGGTCAAAATTAACCCTTCATTTTTATTAATTATTGAATTTACAAGTATGAACTTAATTGTCTAATATTTAGGGTTGACTTCCCGAAAAACTGTGCCCCATGGGCTGTTGTGCTATATGTATTAGGGTAGGTGCGTCATCCCTCTATCCAGATTCATAACTTTCAAAGCCCTCTAAGGGTGGAAGCACTATAAGGTCAGAAACCCGGAAGGGGAAAAAATCTGTGTTTATATATTTTCCTTAAGGGTGTTCTCTCAAAAAGGCTTAAAAATAGCGTGCAGATGAAGCAGTTTTTCTTCGGCATTTACTGAGAAATTACATCTTAAAAAAATAGGTAGTAATCTACATGATATTGCACGTAACTTGGTTTAGCCAGAATTTACGTATTGGTATCACATAATAGGAAAAAAAATCACCAAATCAACTCCAAATCGTTGAGATGAAACCATTTTACTCCTTTATTTTTTAACAAAAGACTAAAAAAATAATATCTACTGCTGTGCAATACAAACGAAAATAACTTGGTTTTGTTACTTTTTTAAAATATGTATTTGTTTAATTATAAAAAAATAAAAACACGGGTAGCGGAGTAGCGCGCCGAGGTGTAGTTAGCTCCGTTTGTATGCACAAGGTCATTGGCAAATATATAGTACAAGCCTTAATTGTGGCTTTATGTCTTATCTGACCATAAAGATGTGTATATATCTGAGTAGAGCTCAGTGCCAGGCTTCTAGTGCGGACTACCTAAAGCCTAAGATTTTCTTTATGTTTAATAAATGAAAGTGTCTGTAAATGGTGGTTTTTGCTATCCACCCTATTACCTTTTGAGTAACTGTCCTGTGTCGGTATGTGTGAAATGTTCAATACCTGTGTACTTTCTTTACCATTACCAGTTACCAGATAGCATAATACCTTTTAGGGATTTACCAGGAATATGTAGATAACCCTACCTATCCATTTATTTAAAGAAATAACTTCTCCAAGAACATTTCAACAGAAAACGACAACACAATATAATTTTAATTTCGTTACATAGCTATCAAACTAAAACTCTTGTATTACATAAGCTCTTAACTATTTTATACTATTACATAAGCTTCTATGTACGCGAGTTATATAAACCTATTATGATGGTTCAATCACGTTATCTATTTATATAGCTATGATAGCCTATAACTGCCCTTGCGACTTCGATCGATAAAAGCACATGCATAGGTATTGTAGGTTATTATAATCTAGCATTTATTAGGAACAGAACACTAAACGGACGCAGTGTATCAGGAGCGTAACTAGGGGGGGGGGGGGGTCGTAGACTTAAAAGTCGTAAGAGCTTCCTACGAACCACAAAGGCAATCCAGGACGAGAACAGGCCACCTAAGGAGTGGAGCAAATTGTGGGAACAGAGATAGGTACACACACACCACACCTGAAGATTTCGTTAAGCCTATCAAACAACCGGTCTGAGTGTGTTGCGGTTCAAACTATGCCTTATTTGCTGAAGTGTCCCAAATTCGTGGCCACCTACTGGGCCCACACATAATAATTTGATAAACTGTCATCACGATAAGAATAAAATACAGTCCAACTTTTTAGAGGTTTGTTTTTCAATCACGCTTCAACGAGTGACTGAAAACTTCGGTTCATGTTCTCTCGGAACACCACGACTTTAACGAACGTCGCGCGCCGCCGCGGGCAAAACTTAGTGAAAAATAAAATAACTCGGTCGGAAGGTTTAGGTAACGGCGTGCGTGCCCATCATAGTAGACCCATATCAACTCGATTTTTTTTTTTCGACCAGTAAGTAGGTAAGTACAGGTATGCTCTGTCATTAGCCACGTCCAGGTCCTGGAAAGCGAGAGACTTAACACTGACACATGTTTGGGATGAGCCTTTAATACTTTATTTTGTCAGATTGTGTTTACAGCGACATACCTGATCGGTGTCCCGGGGGAGATGGTTTTCCGGAACGATTAATTGCAGAGGTGTAGGCTAAGTGTGTCGTGCGCGTCAGACTCGCCCACCGAGGGTTCCGTACAAATAACTTTAAATAAAAAATATATTTTTTATGATTTAAGTAATTACATAGTTTTCAGACTTTTCCCTATACCTACTTGTTGTTTAAATTTTATTTTTAAGAAGAAAACGTGATTAGACTGACAGTTGCGTAGACGAAAAGCAGAGGACTGATTTTTATATGGGTTCGGCCGTAGAGTATTTTTGTCCTAGAGCTTTCCGAACGTTTCTAAAGCTTCCGTCATCCTTCCTTCAGCGACTTCAAAACTAGGTCCAGTGCGGCTTATGTAAGGTCGTCTGTACAACGTGTAACAGAATAAACGCAATACCTCTTAAGGGGTCATTGTACTCATCATTATGAAGAGTTCAATGAACCCTTAAGAATTATTGCGTTTATTCTGTTACAGGTTGTATACAGAAAGCGTCGCAAATGTAGAGAGCTAAAATTTTGTTCAAGCCTCATGTAATAAGAGCAGTGAAAGTAGTCCCAGTCGCCCCCCACATGGATTGACACCACGTGGGAATCGGGAATAAAATTTCCAGTTACCACAGGGAGGCGACTGGATAGTTATTGTCGCCACTTCAATTCGTTGTAGGTACCTACTCTGCGGCGTGGGAATATCCGAACACTAGTAAGTCTGCAGCAACTAAGAAATTCCAGACTTAAAAACCAATTGATATTGACTGACCTGGGAATCGAACCCTGGACATCACGCCCGTATTAGCACTTGCCACCACTACACGGACGAGGGTAGCCCTTCCAGGAAAAGGTAATTGATCTAAACATAAATTTAACATACCTAGAAGTGGGTAAGGATGGACGACGACGACAGGGTTCCCAAGAAAACTACATAGTAAGTACCAGCTTTTAAATAAGTTTATTTGAAGTGATTAAGTAATGTAAGGCTTAGTAATTCTAGAGTGACCGTTAATTCTGTTACTGACGTGCGTTCCAGTTTGTCTGGGGACAATAAAAACGTTTCTGTTGATAATGTCTTCGGGTTGCGCAGAAAAAGGGATGTTGTCTGAAGCACGCGGAACTGTTCTTTGATTGTTGGCTTCGAGGAGATGCTGCAGCTTGTTGATGATAGCAGCCTGCTCGTCGCGTTCCGTCTCGTTTATGACTATGGGCAGATTGGCAGCACATACCCATAAGTAGAACATGCCCACTGAAACCATACACAAAAAACCTAAAAAAAAAACAACGCGTTCCAAACACAAAACACTACAAAGTATAAAAAATTCCTCCTTCCGAAATTATAGTTATTTTTTACTTTGTAGTGTTATTTTTTGGTAGTCGCTTGTATTTTTTTGTAAAAACAAAAAATTAGAGGTCTAAGTACCTGCGTACCACTGAAAAGTGAAAAGTGAAACCACAAGCACAACGTACCGGCGTGATGTTATGTTATGAACTGGTGTGAATCAATCAACAGAGATGCGATTTCAGAAATCCCGATCTATTTACTATCATTTATTGAAGAGTTCCGTTGCCTACCTCCAAAGTTCTTCATCAGATCTTCACCAAATTAAAATGGGACAAGACCAGGAAAATACTTTTCCAAACAAAAAAAGAATCATCCGAATCGGTTAACAATTGGCGAAAATACCTATCGCTGAGCAAAAATTTTTCATGGGATCCCATCTTCAGATCCTGACTTATACCTTCCATCTGGTTACCAGGCACAAATATAGAACTTCGGAGGTAGACAACGGAACTCTTCAATAAATGATGCTATCATTTCATGGATCGGGGTTTCTGAAATCGCATGTCTGTTGATTGTTTACACCAGTTCATAACATAACATCACGCCGACACCCTGTATTTGTGGTTCCACTCAAAAACGAGCACTAGGCCACTACCGGCTATCTAAGCTCTTCAACACAGAGCTCCAGCTGTCTAACGAGGTTAAGTATCTAGGCGTCATCCTGGACAGTCAGTAAAACTGGAGTAATCACCTAGACTACAAACTAAACAGGGCCTGCATTACCTTCTGGCAATGCAGGAAAATTATGAATGAGGGAAGAAGTGGGGCCTATCTCCCAAAATAATACTGCTGTACAGCGCAGTAATTCGGCCCATGTTAACCTACGGGTCCGTGGTGTGGTGGCCACGCACACTAGCTACAGCCGCAAACAAGTTACAACACATGCAAAGGCTGGCCTGCATGGTGACGACGTGCTGCACGAGGACTTCTCCAACTGCGGCGCTGGAAGCTATGCTGGGACTCCCTCCGCTACACTTGTTAACACAAGAGGAAGCGACGATGGCAGCAGTACGCCTTAAAACATTAGACCACTGGGGAAGAGAGAAACACGACACACCGCTCTGCTCGAGGAGCTCAATAATGAACTCCCCATATCAAAAGCAATCAATGACCGCGGCACCCAAGCAATTTATCTTCGATAAAAATACAAAATCCAATTGCATGAGGACCATCGTTGCGAAGGGCTCTGCCCCGCAGAGCTGCGGATCTTCACCGATGGATCAAAAACAGGTACAGGTACTGGTGCGGGAAAATTCTCAGAGGATCTTAATATCCACATAGCCACACCATTGGGGGTCCACAACACAGTGTTCTAAGCTGAATGCACGGGCATTTCTCTGGCGGCATAGATATTCTAACAAGGGAAGTTAAGGACCACTCAATACGCATACTCTCGGACAGCATGGCCGTCCTGCAAGCTCTGAACAGCCACACAGTGAACTCTGGGTTGATTCTTGTGTGTCACCAACGTCTCAATCAGGTTGGTAGAAACAACAAAGTAACCATGCAATGGATCAAGGGACACAGCGAATCTCGAGGCAACGACGCTGCGGATGAACTCGCCAGAAGGGATTCGAGTATGTCGGCGATGGGACCTGAACCCATCGTACCGCTGTCTTTCGGGTACTTACGCAATCTGGTAAGGAAATGCACCGGAGATAAACATCACAAGCTTTGGCTTGACCATAGTGAGTGTAGGCAGGCCAAAGAGGCACTTCCCTCTATAGATGGCCGATTCATAAAACAAACCCTAGGACTGACTAAACAACAGTTGCGTACAGTCACTGCCGTAAAAACTAGCCACGGGTCTTTTAATAAACACCTCTATGCTATAGGAGTCACTGACAGCCCGCTATGCAGAGCCTGCATGGAGGAGAACGAGACAGCAGCACACTTGCTTCTAAACTGCCCGGTAGTCGCGGATTACAGCGCTAAGTACTTCGGAAACCGAGGTACCCTCTGTGAGACAGTAGTTGGTAACACCAAGGCGTTGCTGGCCTTTCTTGGGGAGCTGGGGTGGATCGAATGACACATTTGTGCCACCTGCACGCATAATACGCGCTTAGTCGTGGAGTTGCGGAAACCAGCCCGATTTACATACATAATTAATTATTTAAAAAAAAAAATTCTTAAAATCTTTTGATTTTGTGGGTCAATTTTGATGAAGTAGGTAAACGCTAAATGTTACTCGGGATAACACTTACATTTTTTAAGTACCTAGATTTTGAATCCAATCAGTGGTATTACGCTGGATGATTAAAATACTCTAAATAAAGATATATTTTTCATGATTTAATCACAAATGTAAAGAAAGAAAAGAATAAATTTTAGACTTTCCCCTGTATCTGTAGTATAAGACGGTATTACCTACTTGCCAAACATAGTTCTAGGTCAACGGGAAATATCCTATGAATTTTGATTCCCATTGAGAGTGTCGATATATTCGTATTTTGCAGCATAAACGGCCGTATTTTTTTTATATAAACTTATAACTATCATTTTTTCACAGCTTCAAGGTACCGCGGGGATTAAGGCCTCAAGCCCTTGTCCCCATATGCACCGTGTCCAGGTACTGCTTTCTGGATTAAATGTTCAGAAAGGAGAACCTGGACACGGTGCGTATAGTGAGGATGTTCCTCTCTCGGGAGCCCTGACCTGAAATGGTAAGTACCATTTTTAATATTTTTTTTTAATTTTTACGGTTCCGACCAAAAACGGAATCCTTATAGGATCACTCGGTGTCTGTCTGTCTGTCACAGTCAGTTTTCTCCGGATCCACTGTACCGATACTACCGATTCTGTCGAAATTTAGTACACATATGGACCTCTGTGACCCAAACACGGAAGCGTTACGTAAATTTTTAGTATTAAAAAAATACTTGGACGGTCAGCAGCATAAGCCAGAAAACCTGACACCAGTCTTGCCAAGGATATCTTGTTGCTGGGTCGTGGAGGACGAGAGACATTCGCTTAATGTAAAATAGTGGTACCTGCTTAATCGGGTTATACTGCAAGCCGGCCTCAAAATTGTTGGAACTTGAGAGAAAACTAGGCAGATTAAAGCAAGAGGCGCGAGTAAATAGTAATAGCCAGTAGTAATGAAAAACTTACGAAGCAGAAATCCGCCTGCAACACTTGCCCCTATCAGCAAACCGATGTCCATAGTGTTTTGCTTGATCAGAAGTAGAAAGGTTGCAACCAAAGTAGACATCAAAATGAGACGCAACAGTTCCATTAGTATGTAGGTGACCATTAACATGTTGTTACACTGTTGTGGGAAAAAATATTTAGGACTTACATTCTTAAATTCATTAAATTGGTACATTAGGTACCTACCTAAGTATGTTGGGACAGCAAGGAAGGTCGGTACACTTTTACTGCAGTACCTAAATACCTACGATTTTGTATTCATAGGTAGGTAACTTGTAAGTTCACAAAAATGTCGAAAACTATCCGAAGGGAACTACTGACTACTAAGATTCATTACCAAATCCGTATAGCCGTGTATCTGTAGCGTTTTGGATATGGAATGGGGCACCAACCGACGATTATTATACCTGTATGCACTATGAAAGTGTACCTACTATAGGTACCCAAAGACAATCCCCGAATGGTGTTGAACTATTGCAGAATATGGAAAGAGTTGTGGGTCTGGGTGGTTCTGTGGACTGCTAGTCTATTAAGTTCTGTAAGTAACTATTTCGATATCGAGCTTCACCTGAGTGACATAGCTCACAATGTGAACTTTATTGCACACAACATAAAGGTCTTATCTTTATACTCACCTCGGATTCCGCTTTCGAGACTCGAATGTGTTGTTACAGAATAGCACTACTGATTACCGTATGTATACCTACCTACTATGGAAGAACTATTGGCCCCTGTCTGAACGAATAACAATATAAACGGCTTTAAAATGGCAGGGGATGACTTAGGCATTATTATGTTACGTCCTCTGATTTTGTCTATTAGGTTAATAATTAAGCTTTTATCACAAAAACTGATGTTATTGAATTTATAATGTGTAATTTAGAGTGCAAATTACTTACAATTTTAACACTAACCTCGTCGAAGACGGTGCCCCGCTGAGGGCGGAATCTTATTTCTGTCTGCAGGGTTTAAGGGAACCTAACATGAATGACGCTACTTGGCTAGGCAAGGCAATAAACGATAAAAAAAGCTTGAGAGGTGTCAAGGGACACCCGGATGGAACGAAGTTCCTACGCCGCATGGCTTACAACTATAGCAAAAAGTGTCGTTACAACTTTTGGTCTTAATGTGTCGTTACAACTTTTGGTCTTAATTTTTTCCGTCTAGCCCCCTTTCTCAACGCGCGAATTGTAATAAAACTAGAAACATATCTAACTGAGTTTTACGACTTTATTCTTTTTTATGATGGTATCGTATCGTTGGCATTCCATTCCATTCCATTCCATTCCACTCCACTCCACTCCACTCCATTCCATTCCATTCCATTCCACTACATTTCATTCCACTCCATTCCTTTCCATTCCATTCCATGCCATTCCACTCCATTTCATTCCACTCCACTCCATTCCACTCCATTCCATTCCACTCCATTCCTTTCCATTCCATTCCATGCCATTCCACTCCATTCCATTCCATGCCATTCCACTCCATTCCATTCCATTCCATTTCATTCCATTCCGTTCCATTCCAACTTGAGAGGTGTCAAGGGACACCTGCGAAATAGAAATGAAAATATCTGGCTTGCTTTCTATAAGAGAGAGAGAGAGAGACAGACAGAGAAACATGCGACGCCGCACAGCTTACAATAGCTTACTATAGCAAAAAGTGTCGTGACAACTTTTCGTAAGAATTTTTTCCGTCTAGCCCCCTTTCACAACGCGCGATAAGGAACTTCGTTCCAATAGGTAACCAAGTAAGTAATTTTCCTAGCTACCTATTCAATTAAATGTCGGGATTTCACTTAGGCGCTGATTAAACCGCGCCGTTCAATGTAATGGCTAGGCAACCAGTTAAACAGCTGAATAAGCTAGTTGGCTGCGATATCTCTATGATATACGTACCGTGTATGCTCCATAGATATAAATAATGCATACAATAATGTAAATACTTGTAAAACTTATGCCAAATGAAAGATATTTTTCTGGATCTGAAATATAAACAATTAGCAAAATTACTTAGACAATCACGTGTCACCATTTGGTATTGGTACTTATATAGGCTTCCAACTGTAGATATTCCAATGCCCACCTGCTTGCATGTCTTCTAGATAGCTCTTTGCGTATATGAGATTGTACTCATTGGTCCAGTTAGTAATCTCATCTTTAACTAATTGAGGCTGTCTGTGTCCTAAGCAACAAAATACTAAAATCAGAAGCCCCTGAAACTGTTTAGGATTATAAGGACTTAAGTGCGTGATTTGTTAGTTAAAAACCTAGTGTAGTTTGTAAATAAGTACCTTGAAACAAATCTTACCACTGAAAATATGGCGATCAAAATACCTCCTAAGCGCAATGAAAACCAAAAGCAGCAGCTATATACTAAAGCCATGATAATTCTCCCAAGCACATCACATTTTGATTTGAGTTAAAGTGTATCAGAGTGACAGTACATTCCTGTGTCGCAACTCACAACAAAATGTTACGTGTCCAAACAAACTCTATTGCACTGTGTCGTGTCACAAAGCGATGGAGGTAGAGATAGGTAATATAATAGCCTATAATAACGACAAATTACGATAATTGCTGGCGGTATTGATTTACTAGATTCCATCTTTACTAATACATATTCTATATCTATCTACCTATATCTATACTAATATACTTACTTATAAAGCTGAAGAATTTGTTTGTTTGTTTACTTGAACGCGCTAATCTCAGGAACTACTGGTCCGATTGGAAAAATTCTTTCAGTGTTTGATAGCCCGTTTATCGAGATAGGCTATATCATATCACGCTAAGACCAATAGGATCGGAGCAGTAATGAAAATTGTGACGCAGACGAAGTTGCGCGGTTCAACTAGTTTCAGATATTATGTTTTTGAGTCAGCCCTCTAATTAAGTAAAACCATTAAACTTGTCTTCAATAGTATCTTTATTGATTGTGCGGTTCACCTCATCACCTACTCACGTGCGGATATGGGGTGTCATTGTAACCTCATAACGATAACTTTTAATTATTAACTAACAGTGACTGCACACGCACGGTCGCGAACCATTATTTGGAGTAGGTGGGTTACCATTGGTCTGCCAGTACTGGTAGAGAGATACCTATATCCCACTCACCGTACTGACTTTATTCACTCTTCTTTCTTCGTACAGTCTATTTCTCTGTGGAATGCGCTCCCTCAGGAGATCAGGATGGCCACCAACCGATTAACCTTCAAAGCCAAAGTTCGTGAACACATTCGTAAGAAGTTGGCAGTTGTATCGTCACAGCGTTAATATTTTTCAATTAGCTATTTTATTAATTGTTTAAGTATTTCGTTTACACATGTATCCTGTTAATTTGAGTACTTTTTATATATTTGTAGTGTATGTATGCTTTGTATATGTATATTATTGTTAAATTTAATAGTATTTAAATATTTCAATCGCTTTTAATTTTTCATATTGCACCTACCACTATTCTCTGCATCACCCAAAGGTTGACTGGAGAATGCCTATGGCATTAAGTCCGCCTATGTACATTCGTGTGCTGAAAGTGTTAAATAAATAAATAAATAAACAAAGAGTCAGTTTATTCTGTCTGACAACGGATCACCGTAAAAATAACTGTAAATTCAAAACTGACTCCAGTCACCAGATGTCCGCCCTTTTATCCCGACAGTTATTTCTAGAACCTTAGAAGGTTCTAGAGTATGGAAACATCTGGAAAGTTCGGGCTCAATCCGGTCCCGACTGACGAAACATGGAGAATGTTCTAGCAAAGAAAAGTCTACAAGACATCTTGACCCCAGTCCATTCGCCCACCAAATCCAGCGTCTAAATGTGAAGATTATGACCACATCCCAAACAAACAAACAAACAAACAAAGAGTCAGTTTATTCTGTCTGACAACGGGTCACCGAGTAGGTAAACTCCGGTGGAATGAGCGTGAAGGAAGTGAACTGTCATTCCATCTTTTTGTATGGATTGAGGGCTCATGTCCTGTCATGTTTACATTGGCGTATTTATGGACTTTTTCCAGGGTGGGCCTGGCCCCCGACCTGAGATGCGACGCCCATGTAATGTATGTAAATCGGGCTGGTTTCCGCAACTCCACGACTAAGCGCGTATTTTGCGTGCAGGATGCGACGCCCAATAGAAAGATCGTTGCGGTGTGTACGATATTAAAGTGGATTTTTAACCGACTTCTTCAAAAAGGAGGAGGTTCTATGTTCGGCTGTATGTAACTTTTTTTTTTATGAATGTTCAACACCGATTTCTCCGCCAATTCTGGACCGATTTTAAAAATTCTTTTTTTGGGATCCCATGAAAATCGAGGTAACCCTCTGAACCCTGAGAAGCTGATGATAGAAGGTTTAAGTCAGGATCTCATGATGGGATCCCATGAAAAATGCTTGTTCAGCGATATTTTCGCCAATTGTTAACCGATTTTTTTGATTATTTTTTTGTTTGGACGAGTATTTTCTCCGACTGGTCCCATTTAAATTTGGTGAAGATCTGATGAAGAATTTCGGAGGTAGGCAACGGAACTCTTCAATAAATGATAGCAAATGGATCGGGATTTCTGTAATCGCATGTCTGTTGATTGTTTGTGTGTCTCTCTACTAATATTATTTATGATGTTTGTACACTGACCGCCCTAAATCTAACTTCTTTAGTTCAGTCCATCCAAAGGTTGTCTGTAAGAGATTGCCCTGTGCGATATGACCGCCCATTGTACACTAGTTTTTATAAGCGTTTTTACTGTGCTTGTTATGAGGTGTACAATAAAGTATTTAATAAATAAATAATATCACATCTTGTGGTTTCACTTTGTAGTGGTGCCTGCGTACCACTAAAAAGTGAAAAATAAAAAAAACTTTTTAACAAAAAATAAAACCGACTTCCAAAAACAAAACACTACAAAGTAAAAAATTACTTTAAAAACGGAAGTCGGTGTTCAAAAACCAAAAACACTGACTTCCGAAATTAATGTTATTTTTTACTTTGTAGTGTTTTGTTAGGACAGTCATTGTCAGAAGGCCCAGTTACTTAGGTACATCGTCCTGGGCTCTGGGATTGTGGGGATTTCCCCACAATCCCAGGGACCCATAACGATGTAACTTTGTTGACTGATACAGGAAAGCTCAAAAGTAGATATAGGATGCAAGAGCGAGCGATACGAGCTTGAAAATTTTTGCAATCCATTTCATTAGGTTTTATTTTTAGAAGAAACTTTTTTGACAGATGCACAAAAGTTCAAGCACTTCAGAGAGTAGAATGCAAAACCGAGCGAACCAAGCTCGAAAATTATTGCACCCTGGATAATTTATCAAATATTATGAAGGTTGTAAGTAAGAGTATTCAGCAAAAGCCGGGGCCTCATAGCCCACTTAACGCCAGTCTTGCGGCCTGCCCCGCAAGCCAGGACGAAGAAGAAGTAGGTAGAAATGTTTAAAAATACAATTTCTAACTTTTCGAGAAATTACTTATTCCGATGTTTGAATCTCGACACCTATTCGACGCGGATTGACTTTTTACCTAAAATGCACCGTTTAGAAGTGAAAATCCAAAATTTTAAAAATACCGAAAATTTTGAAGTTTTTAACCGACATCAAAAAAAGGAGGAGGTCTCAAAACGACATGTTTTTTATGTTTGTTACCTCATAACTCCGTCATTTATGAACCGATTTGAAAATTTTTTGTCTCATCTGAAAGGGTATACTTCTCGATTGGTCCCATTGTCACCATGTCAGAATCTGATGATGGGATCCCACGAAAATCGAGGGCGGTTACCCTCTGTTTCAAATTTTATAGGCACGTACAATGTTTTTCATAAACATTCTAACGCAATTCAGATATTTGTGCCTGGTAATCATCATCTCATGTTGCTGAGCTGATGATGAAAGGTATAAATTAGGATCTGATGATGAGATCCCATGAAAAATGTTTGTTCAGCGATACTTTAGCCAATTGTCAGCCGATTTGGATGATTCTTTTTTGTTTGAATGAGTATTTTCCTGGACTGGTCCCGTTTCAATTTGGTGAAGATCTGATGAAGAACTTTGGAGGTAGGCAACGGAACTCTTCAATAAATGATAGCAAAGGGATTGAGATTGCTGAAATCGCATGCTTTTTAAGTATTTACACCAGTTCTAAACATAACATTGCGCCGGTACGCTGTTAATGGGTACGCGGATACCTAGGTACCTACCACTACCACTTTTCGGAAGTCGGTGTCAAAAAACGAAAAAATAACCAAAAACACTGACACCGACTTCCGAATTTTAAGTTTTTTTGTTTCTTCCGAAGTTATTTTGTACCTTGTAGTGTTTTGTTTTTGGAATTAGTCGGTTGTAGGTATTTTTTGTAAAAAAGTTTTTTTTAGAAACTAAAATAAAAAAAACTAGACATAATGGCTGAGCAGCGCAAATCCAAAGATTTCGGGAACTTCTGGAAGAGCACTGGTAAACTGAACTACAAGCCGAGTCTGCCGGTGAGTGTGGCAGGAATTTGTGATCCTCAAGCCATTTCAAATTTGTTTGTGAATCAGTTCCAAGTTGATCCCTTGTCTGGACCGATTACGCCCGTGTCTTCAACGGTGATTGGCGCTGAGGTAAGTTCTCCGTGTTTAAGTTTTTTGGCCAAAGAGATAGCCGATGTCATTAAAAAGATGGATGGAGGTAAGTCTCCGGGACATGACCACCTCAGCGGCGAACACTTGCGATACGCGGGGGTTCATTTACCGAGGGTGTTGGCAACATTTTATTCATTATGTATAAGCCACTCGTACTTGCCAGATAAACTTATGAAGACTATAGTCGTGCCAATAGTAAAGAACAGAACGGGCGATGTCACAGACCCCAAAAACTATAGGCCTATTTCCTTGGCAACTGTGACAGCTAAAGTGCTGGACTGTTTGCTTGATACACATATGGCGAGTCGTATAAATCTTCATGATGCCCAATTCGGTTTCAGACCCGGACTATCGACGGAGACTGCCATCATGTGTCTTAAGCAGACTGATCAGTATTATGCTGATAGGAAAACACCAGCCAATGCATGTTTTCTGGACTTATCGAGGGCTTTTGACCTAGTGTCATACGATATCTTGTGGGAAAAGCTGCGAAATGAAAGCAATGTTGACTGTGCTGTTATTTCTTTATTGAAGTTTTGGTACAAGAATCAGACAAACTATGTCAGGTGGGGTAGAACTCTGTCTGATGTGTATGGGTTGAAGTGTGGGGTGAGACAGGGGGGTATTACCTCACCTCGTCTCTTTAACCTTTACATTAATCAGCTCATTGTTGAACTCAGCCGCACCCGTATAGGCTGTCACATTGATGGAGTTTGCATTAACAATATAAGTTACGCTGACGACATGGTGCTGCTGAGTCCATCAATAAGCGCACTCAAACGTCTTGTTAGGTTGTGTGAAGACTAAGTATGCCGTCACTCAGGGACTCAGGTACATTGCGAAAAAATGTGAATTACTTATTGGTATTCAAGGCAGGCACCAAATGTTACACTAACGTGCCAGATGTGACTATTAATAATACTCCGTTGTCCAGAGTAACAAAATTTAAGTACCTACCTGGGTCACTGGCTCACTCATGATCTGAATGATGACCTGGATATAGAAAGGGAACGCAGGGCGATGGCTGTCCGAGGTAATATGCTGATTCGCAGATTTGCACGTTGTACGACACAAGTCAAAATAACCCTTTTCAGAGCATACTGCCAGACTTTTTACACGTGCAGTCTGTGGGTCAGGTATACGCTGAGGGCATACAATGCCTTGCGTGTCCAGTACAACAGTGTATTCAGGATGCTGTTGGGTCTACCACGTTTTTGTAGCGCTTCTGGGATGTTCACCGAGGCCAGGGTTGATGGTTTTCATGCCGTTATACGGAAAAGGTGCGCTTCTGTTCTCAGTAGAGTACCTACGTGCTAGCTCCCACAGCATCCTGAGTGCATTGTGTGATAAGTGGGCCCCATGTTGGCTCACTGGATACGGCTGCACACGTAGGTGTCAATCGTTTCAATTGTGTTTGTTATTTTGTACTAACATACGGCTGCACACGTAGGTGTCAATCGTTTCAATTGTGTTTGTTATTTTGTACTAACATTAGGGTTAAGACTTTTACTAACAACTATGGATAATCTGGTCCGAAATAAATGTTATTATTATTATTTCATTTATTTATTCTTATTTACATACAAAGTAGGTATATTTTTAAATATACCTCTAAAAAATCATAAAAAAATACATTTAAAAATATAAAAAGTAGTAGTCCGCCGGTGTCGGGAGCAGGGTCCAAGCTACCGGTGGTTAGGGCTCCAGAGAAAGGAACCTCCTCACAATACGAGCCGTATCGAGGAGTACTGCCTTCTGTATTATTATTAGTACACGTCATGTAGGTAGGTACACTATTGGCATCTTCATTAGAAACATTAAAAAAAACAGGGTTGTGCAATTTATTGCTACCTACCTAAGACGTTTTAAATGTCTGGTTTACTTAAGCCTCGTATCCACTAGGCAACATTTGACGCGAAACACGAGACGCTCAACATGATCAGCTAGGTTGCACAACAACGCGCGACGTTGCCAGCAGGTGCGCAACATTAACAATATTACTGAACAAAAGTTCCTCGCTGCCGTTCAACATGATGAGCAATCTGTTGCGCATCATGTCGCGCGTCAAATGTTGCCTAGTGGATACGAAGCTTTATGTCATCACATCATCATCATATCAGACGAAAAACGTCCACTTATGGACATAGGCCAGCCCCAAGCATCGCCACAACGACCGGTCCTGCGCGTCTCGCATCCATCGGCTACCCGCGACCTTCACCAGATCATCGGTCCACCTTATGGGAGGGTTTCCAACGTTGGGTCTTCTGATACGCGGACGCCACTCCAGAACTATTCGACCCCATCGATCTGTTCTGCGATCAATGTGCCCTGCCCACTCCCACTTTAATTTGGCGTTCCTTCGGAATAGTTCGGAATATGTCGGTAAACTTGGTTCTCTTGCGGATATCATCATTTCATACTTATGTATTCTATATCTTATACTAATACTAGTTGACTCGCGCAACTTCGTCTGGGTCACAATTTTCATTACTGCTCTGCTCCTTGCTTGAACGCGCTAATCTCAGGAACTACTGATCCGATTTGAAAAATTATTTCTGTGTTAGATAGCCCATTTATCGAGGAAGGCTATAGGCTATATACCATAACGCTAAGACTAACAGGAGCCGAGCAGTCATGAAAATTGTGACGCAGACGAAGTTGCGCGGGTCAACTAGTGAAATGTTTGTAGGTTTCTCGGTAATGGATTGTTTCTCTAGGGAAAAGGAACTGTGTCCGTCCTCGTCAATCCTAGCCACGTGCATCGGATTGACGTAGAGCGGGGAGCGCTCCATCGCGAGCGCACCGATCGCGATGGAGGACTACCTCGTCGCCATTGCCCAAGCCAAGGCGTAGGAGACAAGACCAAGGCATATCGATTTCGATAAGTCCAATGCAAGAAAGAGCGAGGTGATCTCGAAAATTTTGCAGCCCCCCACCTCATATAACTATCTATTTGATTTTCTTTTGATTACGTAACTTCGTTGACTGATGCATGTAAGGTCAAGAACTAAGGTGAGAGAAGTCAGCCTGCGCGCTTTTGTTGACCAAAACTCAGCAGCGTACGGAGCGCACCTTTAGGTTAATATGAAAATAAAATAAAAATACAAATTATTTTTATTTATTATTAATTCCTCCTGCAGTGCTTAATAGTTGCTGACAATTTAAGAACGAGATCTTGCAGTTAACAATATTATTTACATTTAATGTGTGCTAGGCTTGCTTCCTCTGGTTTAGTAATGGCACTATTTACTAATGTAAAGCGGTATCGGTTGCACATGTTATTTGAATATGATACTATAAATTTAAATCAAAATTTTGTTTGCAAAAGAAATATTAAGTACATTTTGAATCAGCTTATTCAAGTGGAGATTACATTTTAATACTACATAACACAGTATCGGTAGTTTATTTTAATGACTTCATCATAATACCCAATACAAAATTTGAACAAAAACTTGGCAAATCTAACTTACAAAGCTATTTTTTGGCAAACACATTAATTTTAAATGTTATACAAAGTTAAGTAAAACACAAATAATGTTTGTGTCACGTGAGTTACGGAATTTCGGGAATGACTACGATAGTCTTCTACGTCCTCTGCATTGTTCTATCTTCCAGGAGTCCGGAACGTCTACATTGATTATTAAATATGTATATTTAGGTTTATACACTGACTTCAAAAGTAAAAGCACCACTAATAAATAGAACTATCAATGGTCCAAAGAAACCCAGAAACCCAAAATTTGGTTTTCTAGGCTTTAAAGAACTCATTATTTAATAACGGGTTTACTTTCGAATTGTATTTCAAGTAAGTATTACTTTCACACGGTGCAAAGGTTTCGGTCAGTGCATTTTGACACAAATTGAAGTAAGTCTTGTAATGTAACAGACAATTGTGTTGCAGCGAAAAAGATTTGACACACAACTATTTCTACGAAAGGAGTTGGGCTGACTACTATTACGTGTTTACTTTAGGTGGAGTCATTTCATAAGTTTAGGAGAGCTACACAGAAATATTATATAAATATTATTATAAGTACCACATAGTAAAAATATGCAATTGATATTGAAAAATCTGACGTTCATTTTCCAGTCAGTTAAAGCTTTTTCTATCAACATGATATTCTTACAAAATATTAACTACAAAATTAAAATGCCATCAATTATAATAATGTTTAATTAATTATTTAGAATTTGATTCGAATTGGTCGCCGTTAAACTCCATATTATCGTATGTCGTAATTTATTTTACAAAATCGAAATTATAAGTAACTGTGATTATTATGTCTATACCCTACATGCTAAAAAATAAAACTTACCTTGGCAGCAAATTATTAAAATATCGTCGCTGTACACAAAGTATTAAAGATCGCGGTGTCATTTCATAGAGTTACGTACAAGCTCGCTATTGAGTCAGAGATCATCGGCAGTGCACGTGCGACGACAAACGGAACCTAAAATTCCTAGAGCGAGATTTATACATTGAGCAATACTCTAAAATCTCACTCAAATTATAATTATTTAAAGTTAACATAAGTAGGTATAGAAGCAAAGTAACCTATTAAAACTAAAATTAGATAGGCATTATTTTAGTTTAGACAGTTCCACCACTAAAATTTACAGTGACTGGACAACATGTTTAAATGAAGCAAAATTATAAATTATAAGTTGGAACTCATAAATCGCAAAACATGTTGAGTACATTTGGATCAAGTTTGGTTATAAGCTATTACATCATAGTTTAACTATATGTTAGTGATTGAGGTACGCCATTGACAGTCTTTGATTTCAGGACACCGTTCTCATATGACATTACTGTCTCCCGACCGTTCTCTGTCACCCTGCAACAATTAAAAAAAAAATATGGAGAAAATTGTAAAGTCTTTCCAGTCCTAATAAATCTATTACATATTTTTAGATACTCATTAGGTACTAGCATTTCCACGCGGTTTTACTCCTGAAGCCTACATTGCAGGAACCCTGCATTTTTTTAGGATAATAATTTGTCAAAAACACTTCGTAACAGAAGTTGACATGTTAAGTGATTGCGGTGTCCGATATTAACGCATGTTACGTTGTTTATGGTTCCATTCACATTAATAAACCTTTTTTTTTATGTTGGCCAAGTACGAGTCGGATTCGCGCAAAGGTCTTCCGAATGTTACTTTAACACAGACTTCTTACAGATTTTCCAATAATATGTAGGTAAAGAACTATTACATGCATTTGTTTCAAAATTTTAATCCTGCTATTAACTTCGGAGATAAGCGAAAATGGTCACTTTTTTTAATAACTTCAAACTTTTTACTTTAAAATTATAAAATATTATTAGAACCCTCACACCGCCCTTTCATTTGATATGTCTCACGACACAGTTTGAAGAGCTTTTTTTGAAATTTTCATGTTTGAGCCCCAAAATATATTTATTTACGCAACGCGTCCGTGTTTGGGTCACATATGTGTATCGAATTTCAACAGAATCCGTCAGGCAGATCCGGCGAAAACTGGCTGTGACAGACGGACAGACAGACACCCGAGTGATCCTATAAGGGTTCCGGTTTCATACGGATGTTCGAAACCCTAAAAAATAAGTACTGCTACTTCTTTCTCAAAGGTTCTTTATTTTCCAGTGTTACTATCTAACTAAGGCATCACTATGTTTGCAGCTTTTTAAGTGAACATAAAAAATTATCAACATAGATAGGAGTGAACTTAAAACGTTATTATTGAAGATAACTCACTGCTAAACCGATTATGACGAAAATTACAAAGTTTCCTAAGTTGAAACATAATCGCAATCTGTCGTCTATTGTTTGTGAAAAATACATGAACAAATACACATACACTTATGAAATTAGCCACATGTTTATAGAAACTAACAATATACGAATATTGTACCATTCCAATCGTATTACATACAATGATAAGGGTCGAACTGGTAAGCTCGTTTTTTTTTCAAACGCAGCAAAAAAGAACGGTAAACAGCAATCATCATAATTTGTATCATCTTTGAAAGTTTGACTTGCAGATAAATGCGAAAATGTTGGTTGCTTTCTTAGGCCTTGAGTTCATTAGTAAAATATTGTTGTGAATGAAATACTTCTTATCAAGTTCTAATGAATGCAGCCCACGCTTGGACCCAGAGGGTTGGTTACCGCATCGTTCCCTAGCGTTTAAGAGCGTGACTGTGCATGCGATATTAATCTTATATATTATATAAAATTCTCGTGTCACAATGTTCGTTCCCGTACCTCCGAAACGGCTTGACCGATTCTTTTGAAATTTTGTGAGCTTATTGAGTAGGTCTGAGAATCGGCTACTATCTATTTTTTTGTAGGGTAGGGTAGAGTAGGTAGGGTAGGGTAGGGTAGAGTAGGTAGGGTAGGGTAGGGTAGGGTAGGGTAGGGTAGGGTAGGGTAGGGTAGGGTAGGGTAGGGTAGGGTAGGTAGGGTAGGTCGGGTAGGTCGGGTAGGGTAGGTAGGGTAGCCAGTTGAGGGGAGCGAAGCCGCGCGGGTCAGCTAGTAACTTATGTATAAAAGCCGACAGCTAACTAAGCTACTCTTACGCAAAACATCGAACTTCTTACAACCGATGACAACTGGGTGCCTCTTATGACATCTAAAAACCATCATGATAACGGTGTGGGAGGGAGACGGAGTTATACAAGAAGCATAACACTATCCGTTATTCAAAGCTTTATCATGATGACATTGAGAAAGTTAGTTGGGTAGGGCTATTTCGACTATGAGGCTATTATAAGTATAACTTAATTACGATATCAGTTATTCTACTGTATTTGTATCAAAACGGCATAAATTAAATTCATAAAAAATACAAGAAACATAAATGAACCATTTGAATTAGTATATTGAAAGTTTTTTTTTTTAACAAAAGTTGATTCATGTTTGTTGTTAATTTGATTAATTTTAAACAATGTTAGTTGGCGTACGTCCCTGTACTACTACATATTTATGTAATAAGTCAAATAGGGAAGTGCAGAAACTATAGGGACCGTGCACGGCGTTGACTCTGGCATCTAGTGTTGCGAAACTTTAACGTTATGAATACTTACTTCACATTGACACTTCTGAGGGCTCAGTCGCAAAATTACCACTTCACAAAATGACTACAGGTAGCAAGATGTCCCTTTGGCAGAATTTCTCTTTCACAAAATGTCCTCTTCCTCAAACAGGCATAAATTCCTTTCATCATTAAAAAAACTGGTCAAGAGCCAGTAGGTGTACATCACAGAGGGGTAATGTAGTAATGTTTACTCAGTAAAATGGGTAGGTGCATACACATACAGTATGAATGTTTAAGTTTGCCTTCATGTCCAAAACCTAAACTATGAGGAATATCGAAAAAAACTGAAAGAAGTCTCAAGCCTTTTAGTTTAGTTTTCCATGTGTCATTACTTTCCAGAATTTGATCCTTATTAGCTATATTTTTGGATGGTGTTTTTTTTTTCAAAATCAACCGGTTTGATTCTTGGGTAGGAATAACATCATCTGCCTAGCCTCTTCCCAACTACATTGGGGTCGGCTTCCAGTCAAACCGGATTCAGCTGAATACCAGTGTTTTTACGTGGAGCGGCGGCCTACCAGACCTCCACAACCCATTAGCTGGGTTACACGGTACTTCTTGGCAAGACTAAAGTCAGATTTTCTGGCTTCCGACAATCTGTAACGACTGCCAAAGATCTACAAATGACAGCCGGGACCAACGGCTTAACGTGCTTTCCGAAGCACGGACAAAACTCGGTATACTATGATGGTCACCCATCCACAGACCAACCTTGGCAAGCGTTGCTTAACCTTTAAGATCGCTGTTATTATTTAGCCACGAGCTCCTCAAAAAAAAACTCAAGGCTCCTTTCAGTGTTGTTCGATATTCCTTAGTTTCGGATTTGGCCCTGAAAGTACACGAAAAAAAATCACCCTTTATACTAAAATAAATTATAGAAATCGTAGTTAGTCAGATTTGCTGTATCTCAAAACATCAAATTTACACAAATAATCAATTAAAAAATTAAACCCTTAACCCAAAACAAAACACAAAAAATAAATGTCTTGATTGGGAAAAAAATTAAGGTTTCTTCACTAGGGAATGTAACTGTCATATTATTTATTTTAATTATAAAAAACTAGCCAAGTGCGAGTCGGACTCGCAAACGAAGGGTTCGGTACCATAAACCTTAATTTTTATTAGAAATACACAATCTGTGAAAATTTCAACCGTCTACCTATTACGGTTATTGAGATACAGCCCGCTGACAGACGGACGGACGAACGGACGGAGGGACAATGGAGGCTTATTAATAGAGTTCTGTTGGTTACCCTTTGGGTACGGAACCCTAAAAATGATGTGAGAGACAGTTAATCTGATAAATTTCGATTTCTATTATTTATTTTAGTATATGTGCATGGCACCTACCCATTTTACTGATTAAACATTACTAGATTACCCCTCTGTGATGTAGACCTAGCTCTTGACCAGTTTTTTTTACTGATGAACGGAATTAATGCCTGTTTGAGGAAAGAAACATTTTGCGAAAGGGACATTCTGAAAAAGGGTCATTCTGCTACCAGTAGTCATTTTGAGAAGTTGTCATTTTGCGGCTGAGCCCTTCTGAGCTGCCCCAAAGGTGTTTTATTTATTTTACTACGTTACTGAACCATACACACATCAAACAAAGTTTGCGATCACTAGCATAAGCTGTAAATTTTTTAAATTTAACTTTATCAAGAAAAAAATGTTGTCTGTTTTCTTTAAATACATACCTGCATCTTACCATCCCTACCTTGTGGCTATTCCACCAATTCGCAGCAAAGGAGTGGAATTGTCTGCCTGCGTCTGTGTTTCCAAAAGCTTACAACCCTAATCTCTTCAAAGTTAGAGTGAACAGGCTCCTTCTGGGTGGGCTCGCTCCATCGTACTTTGTCTCTGTCTTCTCTGACATAGACTAGAGTCAAGAGCAAACCCATTACAATAAAAAAAAAATAGAAAAACCTTGTTTGAAATTAAAAAATAGCCAGGGGAGGAGCTAATTATATTGAATATAAACCTTTTATTAATAAATTGTTGTTTAAGTTTTGTTAAACAGTCTTTTTCTTTCCATCAAATTCCTGTTACACAAAAACTTGTTTTATTTTTTAATTTCAAACAGGGTTTTTCTATTTAAAGAAAACACAAAACTAAGATTTTTTTCTTGATAAAGTTAAATTAAAAAAATATTTTATAACAGATTATGCTAGTGATCGCAATTTCTTGTTGATGTGTTTATTAAAAAATAAGCCATAGGTGGTAAAAAAAAATCGATAAATATACTGTGGCTCTAAGTTTGGAAACGATAACGGATTTAGTACGTTAAATATGTGGCATAGTTGAAATAGCCAAACTGTGGGAAACTATTTCTTCCCAATTTCAAAAACAATGTTCTTTTGATCATAATACAACATGCGTATTCTGTTTAAGAACTACGTAAGAATGATCTCAAAGACTTTTGAAGGTAACGTTTGTGTTTTTATAGTATTATGAATAAAGTCTGATTACGATTAAGACCTTAATGAGTTCCTAGGCCTGCAGCGTCTCCAAAGCACAAGAGTAAAGTGTAAAATACTGTTGTAAGTACTGAATCAGTGACCGAAGAATGGCTTGTTAAGAAAACCTAAAAAAAAACCGAACAAAGTCGGATTCGGCCACCGAGGGTTTCGTACGTAGGTACATATTACTTTAAATAGAGACTATATTTTTTTATGATTTCATGTTTCCTATACTTGTAGTATACACATTTCAATCTTTATTGCAATCAATTTCATATAAACTATTTTAATTTATTTATTTTATATTTTAAATTGTGTCTAATTTAATGTCAAATGTAAAAGTTGTGTACACCTTTAAGTGACATATTTTTTTTTTAAATTTGTCGTTGGTGTTCCTAAATAAATAAATACACGGTTACTTGCCAAACATAGTTCTAGGTCAACGGAAAATACCCTATAAATTCTGATTCCCTGACATTCGAAATTTATATAAGATTTTTTTTTGCGGCATAAACGGCCGTATCTTTATTTTAAGTTAACTTAGAAGTTTGATTTTTTCACAGCTTCAAAGGACTGTAGACCGGAGTACATGGTTTTAATTTCAACTAGATAACTCCACGTCATCCCGACATGAAGGATCTTGTCAGACGGACGGACGGACTACAAAGTAATCTTATAAGGTTTCTCCTTTTGAGGTACAGAACGTTAAAAACAAAATCATGCTTACTTCTTAGTAGTAACCTTCTTCCCGTTGACGACGCGCGTGGTGGTCGTGGTACTCCTCATGTTGGCGCTGCCAGGGCCCGCCAGAGAACTATTGAACGTCGAGAATGAAGTGAACGAGTTCCCATTGCCCGCGGCATGTGCGAATATGTCATCGAGTCCTTGCATGCCGAAACCAAATGGACTGAACAGGGATGAAGTCAGGGAAGTGCTCGGGTGGCTTCGACGACCTTGCCTATGATGACCGTGTCCATGACCATTGATTTCTGAAAATATAAAGTATCCACTTAAAGGCCTGTTCAGACCTACGTGATATTCGTTACTTAGAGCGGTAGCGAAAGCCGATTGGATATGCGATAATTTTACTGTTCAAATCTAAGCCGCGGAACTCCAAACAAATACCCGGCGGGATACCTCGCGAAACCGAGCTACATTTATCGCTACCGCTCTATGTAACGAATATAGCTTAGGTCTGAACAGGCCTTTAATATTTATGCACAAAGAATCTCAATTAAAAACAAAGTCGCTACATTATCAGTTTATCGCTGTTATCTGTTTATTCTTTCAGGTCACTGTGACTCCCATTAGCGAGCCATATTAAGTGAACGTGGGTTAGATAAGTTAATATAGACTAATATATCGATCGACCTTAATTGCATAAAAATATTCAAACAGAAAACGTGCCAGAGGAGGCTTTGGAAACCCATTGTCTTACCAGCAAATAAATTGGCGAATGGAGACCCGCCGAAGAATTCTCTGAAAACCTCTTCGGGGTCACGGAATGTGAACGGGAAACTAGGGTAGCCGAAGTCGTAGTCGTCGTCGGGGGCAGAGCGTCTGCCTCTGCCGTTGTTCAACCCTTCTTTTCCGTACTGATCATACACTCGTCGTTTCCTTTCTGCAAGAAATAGCAAATAACATATATTTATATTTTAATTAACATAAATTGGGGATAGGTGCTATTTTTGCCTTATAAATTCATCATGCGTTGAATTCTTATTTTGAACTAGAACGTAGGAATATGTTTTCAAACGTCTACTCAAAAACAACGCAGCGGGTTAAACAAAGTGATGTCAGCAATGCACGAAACTTTGGCAGAAACGACCTTAACTGCGTCTGTGGCAAATTTCCTAGTAGCACAGTGCTATGATCACTAGGCGCAACTTCGTTCCAAAGAAAAACGATTAACGCACACGCACTCACTAAGTAGGCGTGATATAAAAATACTCGGTAACTAAGTTCAATTTAAACAATATTTTTTATTTCTTCCAAGGTTAATGAATCAGTTTTACCATAAAATAATATCATATAATACAAACAAGTTCGTTTGATACGTGACCGGAAAGTTATTAATTAAGGACATGGGTCACGTAATTGAATATCAGCACCTACCTATTTAACTTGAAGTTCTTGTTGAAAAAATACTTTCATATATATTTGGTTAGTAAAGTAATTAGTCAATTAGGTAGGTACTATAACAGCAGACTACTCAATAAAACATACAAAATCAAGCTGTGGGAAATGTTGTTGTTGTAAGTAGGTTTTATATTATAATTACTTTGGTATTCACCAGTTGCTGAAATTCTGAATCTATCTCAAAATCAAATTAAAGGAAGATATTGCAGTAGCACTTGAAAAATTGTTACTCGTCAAATACGGGTCAATGTCGAAATAAGTTCGTAATTATTTTCCGAAACATAAAAAGCAGAGTGTGTTAGTAAACAACGGCGGTTTAAACAATATAAAAACGCGATAAGTGTTTAGAAATCAAGTCAAGGTTGAGTTTGGTATAATGTTAACCAAAGTTACTTCTCTTCTGTTGAGGTAAATTGCATTTTACGTGGGAGATATAGCTTGCAACATTAGATTAGCTATTTTATAGTAGACTAGTTGACCCGCACAACTTCGTCTGCGTCACAATTGTCATTACTGCTCCGCTTCTATTGGTCTTAGCGTAATGATATAGAGCCTATAACCAGACGGACAGGAATAGCCACCCATGTTTTATAAACTAGGTACATATTTACATATAATTTATAAAAAAAGATGAGGACGCGATTCTAAAAATTGCGTTGTGTGAATGTTGATAACATTGATATTGTCGATGTGCGATTCTGTTCATGGAAAAATCGTTTAGCATGGTAGTTTGTTATTCATAAAGATTTGACTTAGTTTTTTTTTAAATAAGTTTTTGAAATAAAACAGTATGAACTCCACGTGTTGATATAAATAATTTCACCGCGTTTAAATATGTTTGTGCCCTAATTAGGAAATATCCAGAACGCAGCGTCAATTTCGTAGTAATTACTTTAAGCCGACTTCCGTGTTTTTAAAGTACCGTTACAATGACTCGCCAAATATAATAATATAATGTTCCCATTTTATTCATCACCAAGAAGGTGAATCACTTCGTGCGTAGGAGGATATGTTTGTGTGCCTATAACCTATGAATGTTTAACATAAAAACTTCCATATTTATAAGAATTGAAATGAAACGAAGTGACGATATTGTTAATGCAATTTCGCGGGTGAGGTAGACCTCACCAGCGAAATTGCAAGTAGGACAGTAGACTGTCCTACTGTCAATGAATGTAAATAATAATTTCTAATGTACCATCGAAATATATGTTCCTATAATTTTATAGCTTAGGTAGTTCGTTTTGAATTTACTGCTTAGCTGAACCGAGTTACTCAATCCAGTTGTTTGTAAGATTATTAAATAAATTAAAGTAAAAAATATAATTAAAGCCAAAGTTACAGTTAAAACTTGCATTATTAAGCATGTTATACACATCCACCATCAGATTAACTCCAAAAAACTCTTTTGTGTTAGTAATAAAAGTTAAGTGGACCAAAACAAAACAAAATTAAGGTTATGTTTTTCAACACTGTTCTGAATATTACCATGACTATGCTTGACCCAAATTACAGATAATATTTATACTTATATTAGGTAAGGTAAGTAAAGTAAAATTTAAATCAATACTGGAATTGCAAAAAAATAAGCAAACAATAATATTCACAACTTCTTAAGCAAATCCTGCATTAAATGGACAGCTACCAAAAAAGCGGTGGAATGGAGTGTCTCCAAAAAACCCTCTGAAGTTAAAGTGCCGATGCCCATTGACTCCGTTCTTGCTTTGATATCTGTGCGCATGATGACTGGATCCCCTTGCATCATATACTTTCCGCTTGTTTGCTACCCAACAACAAAAATCATTTTACACTTCTATACCAAGCAACTACTAATATTTTTACTACATTACATTCAGAAATATTAATAGTGCTATTACAAATCAATGAAGATATCTTTTTATGAATAAATTAAAGAACACAGCATTCAATCTAAAAATATCAATTTAAATTACAGCAAATAATGGTTTACAAAAAATCATAATCAGTAACTCGTTGAGTAGCTGTGGTATTCATAATAAGTGAAGGTACATAATATTCCTATATTATTAATCGTAATCTTTGAGTAATTGATTAAATAATAGGTACGTAGATAATAAAATATAAATTAAGGGTTTGCTATGTTAAAGAATATTGAAAGCATCTATGTAAATTTAGAAGAAAAAATTACCTGAATATTTAAGACATTGATAACTGAGCAACACTGAATACTCCAGCTAAACAAACATACTAAAATGTTTTATGTAATATATAATATAATTAATAAACTCACACTCACCATCAGAGAGAACTTCGTAAGCTTCAGATATTTCTTTGAAACGTCTATTAGATTCATCCGCATTATCTGGATTCTTATCTGGATGCCATTTCAATGCTAGTTTTCTGTAACTAGAAACATAATTGCACATTAGGCCTTTCATACAGAAGCTACACAACTGTTACAGTTGCCACCACAGACTGCGACTAATATAGAGGATGCCTATCTGAGATATTCTTATGTGTTTTAAGCTACTGCCACACTAACATAATATGGAAATAATTGGTGATTTTTCAGTTTGTTTTGTTTCAATTATGGCCATAATTATTGCCATTTTGCAGTAGTGTAGCCGTAGCATTACAAATGAAATAAGGCTGAAATGAAATGAATGAATAGAATATTATGTACACCATAATAAGAAAGAATGGAAAGACCTTTTTCAAACTGTGTTTTAAGTTAGACTTAAAATGTTGGTACTTTAGTACAAGTTTATCTATTAACAATACTGAAAGCATTAAATGCTTTTATAATAACACAAAACAGTTGAAAGAGTATAGAATACTTATGAAGATATTTTTAAAACTAGAACAAACAGAATTTATAATTTGTTGACTGCAATTACTATTAGTGTCTGTTAACCCAATTGAGGAATTTATAGAACTTACGCCTTTTTTATTTCTGCCTCGGAAGCAGCTCGAGTAACACCTAATACCCTGTAGTAGTCCACCATCGCTGGTCTCCCTCAAGGGATGTGAGAAGATCTGGAATATCAAAAAGACATTATTGTACTGGCTGCTAGCACAAGAAAACAGCTAATGATACTTAGTTATGTGTTTTTTTTTCAAGTTCTGGTTGGAATGATAGCCACCTCCGACACAATGGTCCAACATCAAGACTAAATGCGGAAACCAAACCCCATTAGAGTGACAGAACGAATGAAGAGCAGGCGAAATGAATTATATTCAGTGTCATCTTTATAGCAGGTTACAACAAAAAACTTGCTATATTTGCAATACAGTTAACGAAGTATGTAACCCTCGAAATAGTTAACTACCAAGGAATCAATTTCATCAAAATGTGTACCTACAAATTGATTTGAACCTTTGTTTGTCGTTTGTCATCCAGGTATCCGCTTTATACACTTTACACACATAATCGAACTTACCAATTTTTATAAAAAAAACAATATTTTTTGTAGGAATCCAGAAAAATTTTAAATAAGGCAGAATTTTATAAACTGATGTAACTTTTTTTTGTAATTACCTCAAAACGCAAAAAACCAAAAAACATTCACATGAAAATGTCATCAATATAAATTTTGGTATAAAAAGTTTATAATTTGTCTTTGGAAAATCTGGAAGAAGGAAAAGAGAATGGGGAGGCACTCTGCCTTTTTATCCCGCTTGGTGTCATCTTGGTGACTGTACCTTGCTTTGACAAAAGGACAGTCAAATCCCATACATTTTTCGTAAGCAAGACCAAACTTTTAGTATTTTTTATTAAAAAAAGCAGTGCCGTAAATTATAAAATCTGAGGAGTTCATCTGTCCGCCAAATAATTAAAACGCAGAAAGCAATGGGAAAGCGCTTTGCGGATTAAAACCTTCAGGGCAAGTTATACAGCAAGGTTTTGTAGTTTGCACTTCAGAGAAAGTGATTATTTCGGAAGAAGTAATTATACAAGTAAATAAAATGTAACTTATTTATTCTCCAAATACATGTATAAATATTTACACCATAGTCCAGCAGCTTTAGATCGTCGATGCCGTTAAGAGAGGAGAAGCAAAAAAAACTTTTTGCACTCAATACAAGATATGTTTGCTGATAAAAATATAGCAATCAAAACACAAACATTTTGAAAGGGCATGTCACAATTGCCAGGTTTATCTTTAATGTAAGATAGTGAATTAGCGAGTAAACATGTCCATATAGAAGGAATGTTTTATGTGTTGTAATTTTACAGAAGGCATTATGATGAAAAATTAAACATCTGTATGATAAGTCAATATTTTTTATTTAATCTTTATATTTTTTATAAATGTATTTTAGTGAACATTAAAGTTTACTAAAGCTGTAAGCCTTTCATTTTTAAAAGATTCATCCCTACTCATATATAATTATCTTCGTATCTTCAATGGGGTATTTTACTAAAAAAATCTAATAATTAATGTGTCCAACAATTTTTGAAAATCTATCAGACGGACTAATTAGATGTTTTTAGTAAAATATCGTATTGTATAAATAACAAAATTTCAGAACTTTTTGTTAGCGCAGTAAAGCTGTCCTTGAACTTGTTAGTAATAAGGATGATTCTTTTTAAGACGGTACTCTCTGATGGTTATATCTCTTGTCGGAGCAGTTTTGAGCAACAATAGGCGAATTGTAGAAAATTTTCTTTGGCTGCTTAAACATCATCAGTTGCTGAGTACAAGCTTGATATAGTCTTATTGACTTTTTGATAACAATATCATGAGCACCCAATAATAACACAGCTACATGTTTATAGCTTGTTGCTGTACCACAACAAGCAGCACATTCGCAGTGACATTCTTAAATGGTCCCATCTCGGCTAATTTTGACATCTCCACATAAACAACTTTTTTTTTTATTATTTGTAATGGGTTTGCTCTTAACTCTAGTCTATGTCAGAGATGACAGAGACAAAGTCTACGATGGGGCGAGCCTACCCAGAAGGAGCCTGTAATAAAGCCATAAGCAACTTTCTTCATGTTAGCCTTGCAGAGTCCACGCAAATACATATGTGCAGGTGCCGTCATCGGCGAAACGAGCAGTGACAAGGTGTCGGGACTCATAAAGAAGTTTGCCTTTTGGTTAGGTTTGGAATCTGTGAAGGAAATAAACCAATATTAAATCTATCTAAACAAATACAATAACAGAACAATCTACGAGTATAAAGTAGTAGTAGTATTATTATTATAAAGTACAGCCCTACAACATACCTTCGTAAATATTCTTGCATTTTGTACTGACTTATGTTTGGAATAGGCGAATCAGCGTTCAGGTAATTTCTTTGAAAGTTTCAGAAGACGGACATACATATGAATTGTCTTGTTGAAGATCAAAGTGGTCTCCAAAATTTTGATTTCGATCGTATGCCTCCAACTTAGAGAAAAAAAAACATCTAAGTTTGTTTTAACATAAAAAGAAGAAGTATGAAAGATAACCTCAAACACATAAAATTCCTACCTCTCAATCAAATCGGCCTTTTTCCCAACAGTCGACGCATTTCTTCGTCGAAGCTCAATTCTAAGTTCACTTAAAGAGAGAATAGCGTTTTAGGTAAATTACAAAATAAACACACAAAATCGCAACCACACACTCGATAACAGGCGTAAATAAGGTACAGTCGTTGAAAGCGCCATCTGCTTTTATCTTTTAGTGTGCCTCCCCATTAACCACACCACCCCACAAGAAAAAGTAAATAAAAACGTGGTGATTTTATTATCTCTAAGCACAAAACAAAAAAGGATTCATAGCTTGACAAAACATTAATAATAATATTGAGCTAATAAAAAATCCTTATTCAATATTTTTCATTCATTTTTAACTATATTATAATGAAAGGAGTCCAACCTACCAAAAGAAAAATAATTTACAGTGAATTTTAATTAGAATAAATTGTCAAGAAAAGGTGTAGGAAAAAAATATATTTAAAAAGGCATTTCCCCTTCGATCAGAAATACTAACTATTTTTTGATTGAAACCTTTTCCCAGTTATTATTATACCTCACGTATTTTTATTTTATGACTAGTTGACCCACGCAACTTCGTCTGCGTCACAATTTTCATTACTGTTCCGCTCCTTTTGGTCTTAGCGTGATTACATAATTAGCCTATAGCCTTCCTCAATAAATGGACTATCTAATACTGAAATAATTTTTCATATCGGACCAGTAGTTCCTGAGATTAGCGCGTTCAAGTAAACAAACAAACTCTTCAGCTTTATATTATATTAGTATTAGTATAGAGTATAGAAGTATAGATAATTATGTTATGGTCTCGAAAAAAATCGGTATGATTTAAAGCCATGTAGTCAAACTTTATAATTTGTTTTAAAATAAGCAAGGAAAATTAAATTTTGAAGTGGCATCACTACATAATTTAAATCATAGATTTAAATTTCGCTAGATTTTATTGTTCGTCGTTATTACTCGTCTATTAGTGAAGTGATTTTGCGAAACTCGGAATAATTTGGAAATTATTGCTAACTACTTGTTGTTGTTTCTGTCAGTTTACTAACGATAATATGCAATTTGCTTTAAATTATACTTGCAATTTTGGCTAGCTTAATAATTAAAAACTCAGATACAGTCGACCGCAAGTCGGTGGTATTAAATTGATCTTGTAAACTGGCCTTCTTTTAAAATAAGGTTCAATGAAATTAATAAGAAGCCAGGGTCAGCTGAATGCTGGTTCTGTTACCATGGACGAGCGGCCTACTGTAGTAGGTAAGTACCTAGTAACCAAAATGGGTACTTATCTATGTTATACAATGTACCAGTTTGGATTGCTTGCACTTTTTTCGCATGAGTAGGTATACGTAGGTGCCAACTTTAATGGAGTAGATATACCTACCCGCAAGAGGAGGAGGAGGTCACTGGATCATTGATGAGGTGCGTACTTATGTGTGTTTTCATATTAATGAGGCACCTACTTAGTTACTACTTTTTATAAATGGATTTTAAGGTTTAAAGGCTATTTAGATACTACGTGCGGGAGGGGTTGTTTCAATGTACCTATTAACCCGTGGGTTTATACGAACGGTAATACGCTAACTGAGTTATGCACACACCTAATTACGAAACCTTTAAAAAAAAGGCCAAGTGTGAGTCGGACTCTCATACAAAGGTTTCCGTACCTACTATAAACCGTAAACACTTTTCTTGTATGGGGCCCCCCTTTTATTAACCGACTTCTTTTATGTTTGTTCTTATAATTATGTAGCGGCATAGAGAAACAATCCTTGAGAAACAGTCCGCTGACAGACGGACAGACAGCGGAGGCTTAGTAATAGGATTCCGTTGGTTACCATTTAGATACGTTACCCTAAAAACCAGCCGAGTGCAAGTCGGACCCGCGTGTAAAAATAATTATGTTACTTAAATAAAACCTTACAGATTTTCCTGTTTTTTATAGGTTAAAAACTACATATTTTTGTTTTAAAAGTTTTTTTTTACCTAATGGTCTCGAAGATATGAATAACTTCATAGGTACCTAACCTAACCATTTAATTTTATTCTAAAGTTTTGGAAAAACATTTGAAACCCTCACAATAAACCCATTCATTTGATAATATGTCACATGGTAATGGTACAGATGAAAGAACTTTTTTTTTTAGTTATTAAGTACTTTGTTTATTTTTTACGTACCTAATTCATCCGTTTTTGGGTCACACTATCACAAAAGTTCATAATTATACATACCTACATGTGTTAAGAATTTCGACAGAATCGGTGCAGTAGTTTAAGAGAACATTAACCGTGCATTACGGACACACGAGCATTACCTAGCTACTAAAATTATCAGACAATTCCAGAAATCTTTGCGTATTATTTGTTTACAAATTCCTTGCTAAGCAACACTGTGCCACACTGTGCTGCGTGTGGTGACAGGTGAATAGTGGTGTCAATGACGCCATTAAGACCGGCACGGAAATATATATAAATAAATTGTTGTAGTCGTTGCTAGTAATTTACCTACCTACACATGCTATCCTGTCTTGTTGTTATAAAACAAAAATATTTGGTCAATTGTAAAAACCGTTAATTGTTCTAGAAGGTATTTCATATCATAGGTAGGTAGGTACCAATATAGTTATTGAAATACCACGACAAATTTTAAAGAAAAGGCGTACACATAAGCCATGTTTTTAATTTGACATAATTAATCATTCTAGTTACAAGCACGTTACCATGGCGCGAAATCTAGTTTTAATACGGATCCCATTCAGTAATATTTAAGTAATTAACCACGAGGACAAAGCAAGCAAGACAGAATAGAGGGCGCCACTATCCATTACAACTGCTGTTATTGTTTCGATTATATCTCAATGCATCACCTAAGCAACTGATCTGCTTGCGTTACCCTTTTCAAGCTGTTATAGCTATCTTGAGTTTTGCTAGGCTCGCCTATCGTCTACTCTGAATCTTTTGTTCATTTGCAGTATAGTTTTTTAACGTTTAACGTCAGTGTCATATTTCATAGACACAACATTGACTTTGTGATGATTAAGCTTTCAAACTCAATTACTGAGAAACGCATTATGAACTCGGACGTATTGGGTATTGGGTCCCAGCGAATCTTAAGTTTTTGTTTAGATAGGTAATAGGCACGAACCTTAAAATAACATTGGCTTTTCCGGTGACTATAACGTAGGTGCCAACCACGGATAGCTAAACGGTCTCCAACTGCACTAGGCGAATCTCAGCGTTCGTAGCACTTCTCCGGTTTCTTTAGTCTTATGCAACTTCGTTTTGTTCCCAAATGATTGTTCGACACTATCACGTTTTATGTCGAACACACTTGCACTAAATGGATGACTGATCTTGTCCAATGACACTTGTTTTCAATCTGCATGAGTAACCAAAAACACAATATTGAAATGATCCGTTGTTAACAAATTCGCTAGCAAATGGAAAATTTTCGCACATGAAATCGATAAAACACAGATTCACAGTGGTGTCAGTGTGGGCACGATAAGACAAAGCGTAGGTAGAGGTAGCGGTAACGTAACCGCACCTAGAAGTACAAACGACCCGAGCGCACGTTTTCCATCGACTGACATTCGAAGACGCGAATACTGACGAACGATTCACGAATGGCAACGAACAGCGGCCACACGGCACAATAATAGCGCTAGTAGCGCACACCAGCTGACGTGCGCGTGAAGGACAAGACTATAGACTGACGTATATAACAATCATACACCCAATAGCCAACCAATGTACATAATTTGATATTGCATTCTCCAAGTATGCAATATTCATGTATGATGGATGACCCACAAATAAAGATAGATATTTGTTTAAGCACATGGGTGATGGCGCATTACTTAATTTTGTGGCTGTGAAACTGATAAGAAAGAAAATAATTAATTGAAGTATACCATTGTTTGGGTAAGAACATAGAGCAACACAGGCCACCGGCGAACCGGAGAATTTGTATCGGTAAAAAACGCAATGGCTACTCCCCTCCGGTTCGCCGGTGGCCTGTGTTGCTCTATGGGTAAGAATGAGGATTACCTCATAGGACATCAGATCAAAAATTGATATGAAGTAGAAGATTTGTTCTATTTACATTTGTAAGTATTTTTTGCTTGTATTTAACTCCTTTCTCTTATTGACGGGGGTGTGTATATGTAAGTAAGTATTGAATCAGTCAGTCTCATTCACCGACATAAGCGCCTTAGGCGAATCGTGGTCTAGGTAGTCGACCCTAGAGTGTTTTTTCAATTTCGCTTATTACTAATCAATTAACTATATAGAACCTATTAGTACATAAAGATAGATATGGTTTCCTCGTTCCTCCTCTCAAATGATTTATTTTTTATAGATATAATAAAGTGAACACAAAAATAAAAAATACCGATGATTTGGTACCTTCGAATCGTTTCATAACAGCAGGTCAACCCAATAATGCCTAGTAAAGTTGAATTACCTAAATTTTACTTAGTTGGATACCTACTTTAATCTGCAGAATAATACTCATGCAAATAAAATGTGAATTTATAAAGCAGACTGCAGATATCGAAGCGTGGTATTCAGCATCAGTCGGCCTTCAAGAGACCGGTTGCGATACAGTCACTACAGCTGATACGGTAAGACTCACTTACGTCACAACATGCTAATAATGTGGCTGTGTGACAGAAAATTTCATTCAACTTCTTTAAAGTGACTCAGCATTATTAAAGATGTTTTCTATTGTTAAATTGTGTGAAAATTAAATTGAAACTACGACACATAAAATTTAAACAAAACAGACTTCCCTACTTACAAACAAATTCAATCCATTTAACGTTTAACGGATTATTAGTCAACAAATGAATGGAATGGTGGGCGAATCACCATCGCCCACCTTTATCATCATGTTAAATCCGAATTATTAAAACGGTCAACTTAGTCATTCGAGAAAGCGAAAGATCACCTGAGCACGACCAAAAAATAGAGCTAAAAATGAACCAACAGAATGTATGCAGGTATGATTAACTCGTTACTCATGATTCGTATGTGGGCGAAATACTTTTAGAGATATAGTTTTCTCTTAAATGTTCATGCATCGAGTTTTGTAATGTACCTAATATAAACATGGTCAGCAGTGCCATAAGCTGTCCCAGCTGTGTAAGCGTCGAGGTCACAAAAATAAACTTCATGCATGTCCTGCACGCCGGTCAAACCGGTACTTACTCTTTTGTTACATTTCTGTTTCTTTGATTCCAAAAGAGCTTTCAGCTCAGGTACAATTTGCTTCTTTTTTCCCGACGGCTCCCATGATTTTCATTTGTGTGTGTGCCTGTAGTGTGCCCTGTTTTTAGGGTTCCGTACCTCAAAATGAAAAAAACGGGACCCTTATAGGATTACTTTGTTGTCTGTCCTTCTGCCTGTCTGTCAAGAGCCTTTATCTCGCGAACGCGCAAAACCATATGCTCTAGGTCTGCAGTCCCTTGAAGCTGAAGAAAAAAATCAAACTTCTAAGTTTACATTAGAAAAAGATACGGCCGATAAATATACGTTTTTCAATCTCAACTGAATGAAAATGTATAGGGTATTTTCCGTTGACCTACAACTATGAAATTTGGCAAGTAATATCGTCTTTCACTACAAGTATAGGGAAAAGTCTGAAAACTATTGTACTATACATTTGTAATAAAATCATTAAAAATAAATATAGTCTTTATTTAAAGTAATATGTACCTTCAAATTTGTACGGAACCTTCGGTGGGCGAGTCCGACTCGCACTTGTCCGCGTTTTTATTTTTATGACACTATTATTAACTTCTGTAATAGTTCTGAGGCTATTTAGATGCAAATGCAAACAGGCGGAAAAGCAGGAAGGAAAAAATGTGGAAGACAAGTATGTATGTCTTCCACATTTTTCTTGGAAGCAGAATCTTTATGTATCAAGAATTGAACCCCAGATGAATTGAATGTTATATTATTGTGGAAAATTGAAACTCGATTCGATGGGTCAATATTAGTATTTCTTCGCTTCACTAACTTCGGATGTAAGGGGGCTTTTCTACTAACATGTACCAGATAGCGAGGTGGTGCGTGAGAAAAAAAGAGGCCTATATTATAATTTGACTGTGAACTGTGGCTTTCTTATTCTCAGAAACTGAAATATTTAGACAACTTTGGCTTATTGGGTAGTTGAGAGTAGTTATTAGTATATATAGTTCATAGCTACTCAAATTTTCGCATTTTTCAAAAATCCGAAGTAAGTTTCTAAAGAAAAGCGCGACGGCACTTTTTCGAGCTCGTGGATTGAAATACTGTACTAACCAAATAGAATGAAAAAAAACCAGCCAAGTGCGAGTCGGACTCTCACACGAAGGGTTCCGTTCCATAAACCCTAATTTTTATTATTTGTTGCTATAACGGCAATAGAAATACATAATCTGTGAAAATTTGAACTGTCTACCTATACGTATTACGGTCCTTGAATACAGCCCGCTGACAGACAGACGGACGGACAGACAGCGGAGGCTCAGTAGTAGGGTTCCCTTGGTTACCCTTTGGGTACGGTAGTAAGGCAGTGGTTTCGTTCATAGCGGCCTCAGAAATTTTAAATAAGAATGGGACATCTGCAAAAAAATCCTAATCAAATATAAAAAAAAAATCCATAAAAAACTACTAAAAACGCTCAGAATGAACTGCGTAAAATTTGTAAGAAATAAAAATGTAATAAATATTGATTAAACAAATTAATAATAAGCCCTAAAATAAAAGTAATTGCAACTGCCTAATTTCTAAATAATGCGATAAGTCAGCAGTTTTGTGAGTGAAAACGTAATTCTATGATAGGGCTCTTAATTTTCCTAGCCAGGCCAAGCGCAACTCTGATGGAACAGTGCAAACAAAGGTTGTGTAAAAAACACGAAATGTAGGCGATGTATACACATAATTATGTCGCCTTCATTTCAAAAATGTTTTGTTTTGTGATATTGGTACCTTATTGCATACAAATTATTACCCTTCCATAAGATACAATACTTGACTTATTCCCGATTGTGTTACATACAATCGAAGGATTAGAAAGGTTCACACCACTTGCACGAAAACGTCAAATTATTTGCCATGCAAACCTAACCTAAAGTACTTACGTCATTCTAACCCGCGAGCAGCTCCTGTCGCGTCGGCCTCCGCTGCTAGGTGTAGCGAGCGCAGTCAAAATGCGTTCCTAATTCAAATCATATTATTGGGTTATAATAAAATTCAGTACAAATATTATTGTTGGGCTTCGGACGCGCTCCTTGCTGCTCCTTGCGGCGGGGATCGACGCGCGCCTCCTGTTTTCATGGCTAGACCACAATTTATCGCAGTAGGTGAGAAAAGTAGAGCATGCTCCTCAGGGATAAAGGTGTCTGCCTTGGGCTAGCTTTAATCCCTCGCTGCATTACTATTCTAATTCCTTGCCTGATAAATACGTTTGATCGAGAACGTAAATATACGCAGTGTATATAATATATACACTGCGTATATTTGAATTGTCAAAATGATAGGAATTGTTATTGACTGTGTGTTACGCAATTAAGAAAGCAACCAGTGGAGCTTATCCACTTAAAAATTTAAGTTCCTATTGCAATATAAATGACAATATTTTTTTATTTATTTCATTTGAAGTGTACGAAGATTCTGCTGCTTCTTGAAAGACATAGCAATAATAACAAGCTTAAAATTACTGAGTGTAAAACCATTATGATGCAATATATTATCAAATCTTTTATTAGCCTCGTTTTAGCCTCAAAGTAACTGTTTCGCACAACGCATCGCATTGCAAGGATTTGCTTTCGGGCCGCTTGCAGTAATACCAACGACTTGTTTCAAAAGTCGGCCAAGAAACTCTTACGACAGACCATGTTATTTAAGACTTACCACAGTTATTTACTATTGGCTAGACCACCGACTTAACTCCTTTTATGACAGCTTAGCATACCTAGTTTATTGCCAATATTCAAAAGATAAAATATGTAGATTAGCTAGGCGACAACATCATAGACGTACAGTAGACCACATGTCTGTGGTGTTGTTGCTACTAAGCTGCGGACTACAGGTTTTTCAACTTTTGATTTCTTGAACATCTTAATTGCGTCGATTTCAATAAAGTAAGATAAATTAATACTGTTAGGTTAGAAAAACTCCTAAAACTTTTTGTCACAAAGATTATTAGATATTTCTAAATCGTGTACCTAATTTAATGTTTCGTGCTCCCCTGAAAAGATAGGGGAATTGTAACACCACGTTATTTCCCGTAGGTAGGAAGACATGGGAGGCTTTTATGCACTCAGTCTTAACTTGCCCTGCACCGAGCTGTTCTGTAAATGATTATATAAAGGCCTCCTTACTTCAAAACATAAAACAAGTTGAATCGCGTTGTATGGATATTTTTAGTCGGTTTTTTTGAAAAAAGTCAATTTATTTTATTTAGCTTTTCTTTACTATATATCAGATTCAGAACATCATCTTTATGACCACACACTTCTGAAACACTTGTAGGTATTAGGGACTCTTATTATACAAACTTTTAGCACTGTGCGTTGTCTGCCAAAATTCGGCTATTTACTCCATACATTTACATCCGCATAACTCTATACAGAGTAGAAAATTCACATTAATTGGAGGTTTTAGTGTTTCCTCCTTATGACGTGAAGTTGACAGTATCTAGGGATTGTCAGAATCACTGTCCTTACCATGGATGCTAGACTGAGTGAAGCGTCGTCTACCATGTATGTGCAACTCACAACGCATATCATACAACATTCACTAAATAAGGGGAACTTTTACTTCAACTCTCTGCTCGTTATAAATTGCTTTGCTAAATCGAGTTTCTTAATTTATCGTCTACCGCGAGATTCAACTATTTATGACCATACACGCACCCGTTAAACTAGTCAATCGAAACTTGCCATGGGATCATATCCATTATAAAAGTTTCACACAAGCATGCTACTCTCAATTCTCAAGCACTCAATTTCTATAAGTAATTTGCATAAATTTTCGGTGGTGATTGGTGAAAGTTACTAATAGTAATACGTAAAAACATGATCGAGGCTGTAGGAGTAGCAACTTTCAGTACATACATTCCAAGTATTGATTTAATTGGATTAATCTATGAAAGATATTTAGACTTTAATACGAGCACCATAATTGCGTAACGCAATCAATCAACTCAATCACAACCGATTGAAATTCCTACTGAATTAACAAATAAAAGGGAGTGCGACCGATTGTGTGTATTGTGTCTAGCGCAATTACCCACTGCATCAGATATGTTAACTACATAGTTAATTCGTACTAAAACAAGCCATGCGACCAATGAAATCTTCAATTGGCTAAAATGTCAAAAATCCATTTCTTTTCATAATTTTCTTAACTTATTTTGCCTTAAGCGAAATATTTAACACATTTAGGGAAGCCACATTTAGTCCATCATTCTTTTAGATCCAGACAAATAGAGGTGTGTGAAAGAATGTGATCACATGCTGCACCGACCCCAAATAAATCGGGATAAGGAGGGCAGGAGGATGATGGCCTGGTTTTTAAATATCAAGTCAATATTTAATTCGATGTCGCCAATTCCTGATAGCTGGCAACTTCCAATGCGAAGTATTATGAGGCCCCGTTCCCATGATGTTTGCCGGATGAGCAAAACACTTGCTAACCCCTCGAACGGCAGGAAGCGCTCGTTCAAATCGTTGGTGATACAATTTATAACTAACAGAAAAGTCTTATGTGTGATGTGGTAAAAGATGCGTTTTCATTTCTCTGAATGCTTACCTACTTGTGTAAATGTGTATCTACCAACAAAATGTAGGCTTAACTAAACTGGCACATTCACATAATGATACAAGGGGTTAACGCTCGCTGTAGTAGTTAGTTACCTATAACCGCGCGTAATGATGCCAAGTTGTAAGTTAGACTATATAGCACACTGCACAACACATCGCTCCGTGGCTTTTGTATTTAACCGCGAGCAGGTCGTTGGTCAACGAGGTCAACAAACTAGCTCCAACACAAATAGGTTAGTAGGCGCGCGTTGTATTTGAACCTGAAAATAGTATTGTACTGAGATACCTCAACGTGTACATGTGTGGTATGTAGAAATAGGACAAAAAATGGCTTATTAAATAGACTGTTAAAATGTAGAATCTAAGTACCTACATATATGTGGCTTGGGCTGGTTATCGGTTCAGTATTTAGAGTTAAGAACATAATTAAATTATTTACTGTGACGGCTCGAGCTCCTAGGCATGGAGTTGACATTTTACATCCAGTCTCAACTTCGGCGCCACCATCGAGTACAAAGCCCAAACTGCCGCCAAAAAGCTTGGCATCCTTAATAGGCTGAAGCGATACTTTAGGCCTGGACAGCTTTTAACTCTATAGATAGCACAAGTTCGATCCTGCATGGAGTATTGTAGCCACCTTTGGGATGGCTCTGCTAAGTATCAGCTTGCCGTGTTTGACTCGGTGGGACGCAGAGCTAAGAGGCTCATCGGTGACGTAAAACTGGTGGATGCCAAGCTATGTAGCTTGGCTCATCGCTATAAGGTTGCCTGATTGTCGGTCTTCTACAGATTCTTCTTCAGACAGCCCAAGAACTCCATGACCTCATCCCACCGACCCCCTTCTACCATCGGACATCCAGACGCACTGCATCTTACCATCCCTACCTTGTTGCTATTCCACCAATTCGCACTAAGCGTTTCCAAACGTCTTTTATAATGCGCACAGCAAAGGAGTGGAACTCTCGGCCTGCGTCTTTGTTTCCAAACGCTTACAACCCTAATCTCTTCAAAGTTAGAGTGAACAAGCTCCTTCTGGTTAAGCTTGCTCCATCGTAGACTTTGTCTCTGTCATCTCTGACCTAGACTAGAGTCAAGAGCAAACCCATCATTTATTATACGCACAGCTAAAGTGTGGAACTCTCTGCCAGCATCTGTGTTCCCGTCCACATATAACCCGTCTGCCTTCAAATCAAGAGTGAACAGGCATCTTCTGGGCACGCTCGCTCAATCATAGACTTCATCTATCGCTTTCCATCAGGCGTGATTGTGGTCAAGAGCAAGCCCATTCCTAAATAAATAATAAATAAATAAATTTAACAAATAAAAAAGCTCGTAGCGGGAATGACAAACTGCTCTGACTGGCGCTATATACAATAGCGATCGATAGGTATTAAATAGTGAGTTCATACTTATTTTTATTGCAAATAATTACGTTCCATACCCAACGGGTAACCAACAGAAACCTTTTACTAAGCCTCCACTATCCGTCCGTCCGTCTGTCTGTCAGCGGGCCGCCACCACCACCACGTGGTATAGATATAGATCGTTATACGTTTCGTGATATAGATCAAGAAACGTGGTGGTAGTGGTGGGTGATAGTGATGTGAGGATCAGAAGAAAACGGATCATAAAATAATGATTGTGTAAATGTGTATTAAGATGCAAAGTTAGCAAAAACACAAGTGGTAAAATACTTGAAATCCAAACACAGTTACAATGTTACGCATAAAAATAATATTTCAGTGGAAATCTATTTAAATCATCGCAATACGTAAATAGCACTTCGTTGTGGGTGATACCTCCCGTAACGTTCCAAATCAATATAAATTACTGTTACATAGATATACTGTTGCTCTGAAAACGTCATCGGTAGGGTAACACTTTAACCTTGAGCTGCCCTAGCGTAAAGGAAAAGAATGCGCAGCCAACTGGCCAACTTATACTGGTTTTGTTACTAATGACGTGCGGTCGACTGTGCGTACTGTGGTACACCATGAAAATATGATGTTTCGTTTTTGCTTTTCCACAGTAGACAAACATCTTTTGAGCTTGCTGCCTAATCGGTTTGTACCAGTAGTGTCGTGCTCCTTATACTGCGTTTCTGCGGAGATGATCACGATTATCGGAATATTATTTGACCGAAAATTGATCGCCCTAATAACGTTCGTCCGAAAAACTTTCGCCCTAATGATCGTTCCCCAAAAGACCGATTGATCGAAAGAACGATTGACCAAACGTTTAGGAGGAGATTTAGGAGGTCACTGGTGTATCTTCGAAGTTCAACGTTATACTCGTAGTTTTAAAAAGGTTTCACATAACTGGAAAAGAAGAAGAAGCCCCTTTCACGTAACCAGTGCGGCACCGCACCGAGTGGACCCAACATGCTGTTGCGCCCTGCTGTGCCTTCGACGCAGCTGTACATTTCGCGTCTGTGTTCACAATAATTGAGGAAGTCGTGCAGTATTTCAAATTAAAGACTAATTGGACTTTGAGGGTCGAAAGGTTGGAATCGCGCCACAACATCAACTTTACGTCGTTCATGGTACGAGTTCCAACCCACCATCTGCAGACCTTCTTGAAAGAGGACTTTTGGCCGAAAGGTGTCGTACTTCGACGTTTCTGAGGACGGTTACGCGACACCACGCAGCGACACACGACGCCGACGTTCCGTGTATGTTATAGTTTTAATCTGGTTTAATCTGGTGTGCTAACTAATATGTATTAGTTTATTAAGATAATTTTGTGTATTTTATCTATGGGCCTCAGTTACCTGAAAATAAAATATAATGACGATGATATTAGGGGAACCGAAAGGCGATCACTTTTACGAAAAAAATTTGATCGAATTTCATTTTACCGAAAACTACTGACTGACGTCTTATTTTCTAAATGCATTATTTGACATATTTTTAGATCATCGAAGTATCATGTGTCATGAATAGGTATTATTTTACCGAACTACGTTTTGGCGATTTACATTATAACTTTTAGTTATTAGCCGAAGCCACTTTTGAACTTTTTTCATTTGCCAAATGATTTATTTCCTTGGTAGCATTTTCGATTTTAAATTAAAAAGGTGTAATTTAAAGTAAAAATTTAGTGACAGAAGAGAATCGCTGTAAAACCGACTTCACGCAGTCTTGTTTGCCCTACCCCTAGAGTGTAATTTAAGCCCGCGCAGGCGCGGAGGGGTGGGGCGGCCCGCGAGCTGAGGAGTAGGTGGTGTGCGCAGGCCCCGCAGCGCCGGAGCCGTGTCAGAAACAATGCTTGCTGCATGTTGCATGCCTGCTTGCATGTAACATGCTTGTTTGCACGCTGCATGCTGCTGCCACATGCCTGTTTGCATGCTGCATGCCTGCGTGCCTACTTGCATGCTTGCTAGCACGCTGCATGCCTGCTTGCACGCTGTATGCCTGCTTGCAGTGAAGAGAAAGTAGTCCCAGTTAGAAATTGGGAACATTTAAAACCACTTTTGTTAACCATCATCACTACCACACCACCATTACATCACTTAAATTAAAACAGTGGCATAATGAATATTTGGAATCATAATACTTCGAACAAATGTTATTTCGAATAAGTGTAACTTCGGTAAAAAGCTTTTCGATCAAATGAAACGTCAGAGTGACGAAAAAAATGGAATTGATAATAGGTCATTTGATACAGTGGCAGACGTGACTTCGATGAAATAAAAAAAAGGAAACGATAATAGTTGAAAAGTTTTAGGCGAAATGAAATTCGGTTAAATATTTTTCTAACTTATGAAAGGTAACCTGATATTAGTTTATTATTGTTTAAGATAATTTTGTGTATTTTGCAAGTTGGCCTCAGTTGCCTGATAATAAAATGATAAATATTATTATTCTTCCGTTTATCCTGTTTTCTTTACTTATAAATTAACAAATTTAAATAGTTCTTTAAAAAAACATGAGAAAAAAACACATTAAATATATGTCGAGAGCAGCGCCCAAGCAACGGTGGTTCGGGCTTCAGATAATGGAACCTTATCACAGTAGAAGGAGTACTGCATTCTGAATCAGTCCTTTTACCCAATCGCGTAACGCTAGCTTCGATGGATGGCCGTCGATACTTTTGCCCACCAGGCCACTGGCCGTAACGACAATCGGCGCAATGGCAGTCGAGGCCACATTCCACACGTAGACCACCTCGTCGACTAAGTCGAGATACTTGATTTGCTTCTCTTTCTCAGCCTTCACGAGGTTCTTCTATTATCATTGTGCGGCTCGCTAATCGGTTTATCACCACTATTTCGGCGTATTGGCAACAATAGTCCTATCAATGATAGTAGACTGATCCCAGTATAACGTGACTTGGTCATTTTAGAGAACTGGGTCGGGACAAACTAATACGATACCTCAGAATTAAAAAGTTTGTATTTCAAAGCAAGTTGGTGTTAGATAATCCTAACTATTTAGTTACGCCTGAAAAAGTACTCGCCGTTAGCCAGCCGAGAACAACCAGAGATAATATGTCTGATGGACTAACCTGAACGGTGGCATGCCCGACAAACGTCAACCCGTGCTTCATTATATGCCTCCAGTAGTTATTCGTCAAGATAGCTTCGTCCATAATCGCACAAACAAAACCTTCAGTTTCCCCGAAGAGATCACCGAAAGGTAGCCAGGTCACGGACGCTGAGAATTCTACATCGGACCCATAGACAGCCCCACAGAAACGCCCGTGAAGCTTGAGCCTTTTCATACGTCTTTGCGGTCATCTTTAGCCATGGACAGCGGGGTGAGTCCCTTGTCCACTGCGACCACATCTCGGTGCATCAGCTTTGAGAAAATATTCTCTGAAACTGCACATCTCGCGGTAGTGAAAAAAGTCTTAGCATTTAAAAAGCCTCGTCTTCCACACTTCCACGTGATGTACAGTGTCATCACCGACGATCGTGGGTGACGCATCCGGTTTGCAGTCAGCAGTGTTCGGATCCTTCTATCCAGGGCGCCAAGTTTGGTTTGAGTTCTTCACCGGTTGAGCATTACTTAACCGCTGAAGGCGCGCATCCTATTTCCGCCCCAAAAAGGCTGTTAACAATATTTTCAGGCAGCCAAAGAAACGCTTCCTTAGCGCAATCGCTAAAAAGCGTTTCTTTATTGACAGTACCATTAATGGCCAACGCTTCCGACATACCTGAATAATTATAGGTTTCGACATGAGTGATCTCCAGTATAATCTAGAGAATCCGAGACTTGAATTCCCTCAAACTCCACAATCTCCCCTTTTTTAACATTCATCAAATTCCATCCTGATGGCGTTACTGAAGGTTTCAGTAAACTTTCGTAACTTTTCGTTACAGTGTCCTTTGAGGCGACAACACTCCTGGCACGCTTTCCACCGTTAGACATCCTGGCGGATATGGATACGAGGGTTTATAACCGTATCCGGGCCATACGCCAAAGTGGCAATAGCGTGTCAGGAAAGGCGCTTTTGTAAGGCTAAGGCGGCAGGAACGGCGACACGCGCTTGAACGGTGGCGCGAGCGGCTACAGCAACCGCAATTTTCGCGCAAGCGTGTTGTCGAAGCCGTCTTGCCCCACTTCGAAGCCTGACTAAAAAGAGAGGAGTGCATCTCCTACAGGCTCACTCAAGTGCTGACCGGGCATGGTTGCTTTGGTGAGTACCTAAATAGGATTGGGCGAGAGGCCACGGGAAATTGCCACCATTGTGGAGGCGACCTGGACTTTGCGCAACACACGCTCGAGGAGTGCCCTGCGTGGTCCTCTGAGCGGCGGGTTTTGGTCGCCAGGATTGGTCGAGACCTGACTGTGCCAGCCGTAGTGAGTGCTATGCTGGCAGATAATGAAAACTGGAGGGAAATGGCTGCTTTCTGTGAGGCCGTGATGGTCCAGAAGGACGCCGCCGAGCGGGATCGTGAGAGGGCTGATCCTGCTAGGAGAAGAAGGCGTCAGGGAGGCAACCGCCTCGAAGCCTTAAAGCCGAATACTCACCTGCGTTTTTTAAGGCAGGTGGGTTTCCAGGGTCGCTGGCGCTCAGAGTGGGATCTCTGTCCGCGAACTCAGTGATCCTAGGAAAGGCTGTGGCACAGTGATCACGTGCTGCCGTGCATAGCGAGGCTAAGGGGAGACTCCTTTATAGTCTCCCCAGGGATGTGCCCTAACAGGCGTTGCACAGAGGGGGTTCCAGAGTGGTCTTTTAAGAGGTAACGGGGCCCCTCTATGTGCTGATGGTGATCACCAGGGTTGTTTTAGTGAGGTAAAAATCCCACATTCCCTGGTCGTCACAACAATCTGACTTCGGCTGAGAAAACTTCTCAAGCAAGAACGTTCACCGAACATGCGCCATGTTGACATACAAGCTTCAGAAAAGCGATTGAACATAAAGAGCCTGAATGTTCTCTAACTGATACTAACTGACACAGATGTCACTTGGAAGGCTTTGAAAAACATTATTGCGCAAACTGCCTAAGACAATATGCGGCCTAAACCTAACATGAAGCATATATTTGGGAACAACTGACCTAATTATTCGTATCGTAGACGTAAATTAAAGGGAAAGGGTCTGACCTTACAAGAAAAAAAAAGTTTACATGACCAACTCAGCACAGAAATCCAGAGAAGTTGACGCGAAGATTATTATCAGCATATCAACAACACCTGTGCTGATCATAAACAGAATTCTGGTGAACACGAGACTAGAGATCTTTTCCGTAGGGCAAAGAGCTGACTAAATCTTATAGAACGAGAACCTGTACGACCGCAGATGAAACAGGTAACGTACTCACTGAAAAGGGTCAGATTCTGGAACGCTGGAAACAGTATTGCACAACACTTTATGACACCGGTCAACCTGTCAAAGACAGCGCGCAGACAGATTTATCGCCACAAGAACCAAATATTCTGCAGTCAGAGGTCGAACATGCCATTGAATGTCAAGGTTAGAAACTCTCCAGGTAAATATGGAATTCCTGCCGAGTTACTCAAAAACGTGAACTTCAATGGTGTGAAGCAGATTCTAACTTCTGCAACTCCATCTGGAAGACCAAGAGAAAGCCTGAAGAGTAGACAGAGTCGATGTTCTCTTTATAAAAAGGCTCGACCAAAGACTGCAGCAACTATAGGACCCTGGCACTTATCCTACATGTCAGCAAGATAGTCCTGTACATTATTAACAAAACACTTTCTCGGTCCACAAAATCAAGAAGAACTAGCAGGATTTGTTAAAGGCAAAGGCACGTGGGAACAGATCCTGAACTTTCGCCAAATTATTGAAAAAGCCGGGAATTTAAGAGCCCTGTGTTGTTGTGTTTCATTGACTACAATAAGGCCTTTGATTGTGTGAAGTGGGATTGGCTGTGGATGGTTCTGGGTAGGGAAAGCAAATCCGTTCTGTGTTATAATCCGGATTTTTAAGAACGGATTTTCGTTCCAATCCGGATTATCCGGATATTATGGATTTTCAGGAAAATAAATAAATCTTTATTACTGTGATGTTTCTTGTATTTACGTAATGCGTCCGTGTTTGAGTCAAATAACTCCATTTGTGTATCAAATTTCAATAGAATCGGTTCAGTAGATGCGGAAACGGTCTGCGGATTTTTTTCGAAAGAGGCACCGTAGCCCTGGAACGCAAAGGGCACTAGAATGAACATGGATGGGTTTTAGTCAGTAAGAGTCCACTCCCTCCTACTTCACCCAGAGCGGGAGGAGTCATTTGATGATTTCCCAACCTTAAAAAAAAAACGGAGAAAACTGGCTGTGACGAACGGACAGACAGACAGACACCCAAGTGATTTTTAAGGGTTCCGTTTTTTACGGATGTTCAGACCTATGTTAATTATTAAAAAACTATGTAATTTTTTGAGACATAAAATGTGACCTCAAAAATAATAAGGCATCTAAAGAGCTGTCGTTTAACCCGCTGCGAAATCAGTTACACATAATTCCTGCTGCGGAAAAAGCACGCTCTGCTTCGACGCTTGTAGGGTAGCGGGAATGCATTGAAGATGTTTGTAAGCGGCCTCCAAGTATCGTCCTCGTAAACAACTATCCTCGAATAACGCCATTTCCGCCATCAACACGCATATTCGCGCGATTATGTAGCCCTTAAATTACAATTTCTTATTATTCAGAAAATCCGGATTCGATTTAAGTATCCGGATTTAGAAGTCGAGTAAAAATGTGCGGAAATCCGGTTTTTTCGGATTACGGATAGTCAGGACTTCCTTCCCTAGTTCTGGGAGACATGGGTACGCCTCAACACGTTATTGATCTAGACCGATTTCTCTATATAAACAACCGCTCCTTCGTTAAAATAGACACCGAATGACTAGGATAACCGACCCCAAATGATGGGACCAAGGCTAGGAGGAGTAGTAGTAGTAAACACAGACTGTTTAAATGTGTTCTGGTGAAGAAAGGCGTTAGACAGGGATGCAGACGGATATGCAGACGACACCCTTCTCCTTGCTACAACTTTTGACGACATGAGGGAGATATTGCGTAAATTGGAGGTGGAGAGTGGCAACTTAGGGCTTGCAATAAATAGGCAGAAAACCAAGCTCATGGTGATCGTGCGGGAAAACTAGCTGGCGCCAATGGCATCCAGGGCATCGATACCGTGGACAGTTTTATTTATCTGGGCCCTAATATTAATAGTGAAGGCAGCTGCGTCCCGGAAATAAAACGACGGATAGCCATGGGTAAAGATGCTATGATGCGCCTCCAGAAAACCTGGAAAAGTCGTGGTATAGGTTTCAAGACCAAGTCTCGTTTGGTCAGAACACTGGTTCCTGAATGAGCATTTTCAGTCACTATTTCCCGTACTTTTGCGATGTTAACTTCAGTTGCAGACGTTGATGGCCTACCAGAGCGAGGCAAATCTTCCATCACATCTCGATCGCTTTTGAACGCACTTTACCACCCATAAGCGCGTGTTTTTTTATAAAGTTGATTCACCGTAAGCCTTCTGTAACATTTTCAGTAACTCCGTACACGAAATTCTATTGGCGATGCAAAATTTAAGACAAAACCTTTTTCGATGTTTTTGTCCAATTTGAAATTCGCAATACGAACTAGATATGATATAATTAAAAATAGCACTATTTGAAGTTGCAAAAAAAATTTTTGGAACCATAAACAGATCATCCATTCCCGAAGCTAAAAAATGTTCTTTGCGAACCCACAAGTCGTACTGTTTTTTTATTTACTAACCTACGTACACCCAGATTACGTAGACAATCGTTAGAGTGCTACACGGATAGGTTGAGAGATTTGGGCTATTTCTGCTCGTCGCAAGAGGTGGTATAATTATAGAAGTAGACAGATATACCTACGTAAGTATCTACTGCTTCCTAAATATATCACGTGTGTGACGTCATTTTCTATTAATAAGCTGTGTACGTCTAGTATTATGTTATATTATGTATGCAGCTGTTTGGAATACCTAGCATAAATATATTCTTAGGTAAGTTTATAGGTACGTGTGTATTGATCGGTCGATCTAATCGACCGATCAATCCGAGCCGTCTCCAGTCCGTCGTTCACTTAGCGGGTACGCTATAATGTAGCCAGAGTATAGAGGTTATAAGGAACATGGTCTAAAACTTCCAAGTCCTAATCCTCCATTGTAATCAACTGAAACCTTTAATTTGGCATTAAATTACAGTTTGAAACGTTCTTATTTCAAAATATTCAATTAAGATACCCATCCTTAGAATTATAGATAAAATCGCATAAATGCGTCGTCCTGAAACCTTGCGATCGTTGCGTGAGTATGCGACTGCCGTGTTTTTATTCTATGTATCTAACCACTCCCAACTATATTGGGGTATTTCAGTCAAAACAGATTTAGCTAAATAAATGAACTAGCTACTGACAATTCGTAACGACCGCCAAACTGCCGTGGTATATCTAAAATGCCCTTATCCGACATCTGATCGATTTTGAACTTATGATGATATAAGTATAAGAAAAAAATATCTATCGATCTGTTTGCGAATTTTCAATACCTTGAATAGCTTTGGAAATTCGCATATTATTATTATTATTTGTGTTTCTGACATTCTCGGGTCCCTAGAGACCCGGTCCTTTGGTAGGCGTACGAGGGGCCGATGCCAACTCGCAGAGGCCTCTTTAGACATTTCAAATGGAATGGGACACCTACCGACGATTATCCCTGTATGCACTGTGAAAGTATACCCAAGGACAATCCCCGGTTGGAGCAAAACTATTGCAAAATATGGAAACAAAAGATGAAAAACGCTATGGGTTTGGCTGGTTTAGTGGACTAATTACTACTACTATGGAAGAACTATTGGCCCCTGCCTGACCATTGACAATTAAAACGGCTTTAAAATAGCAGGGGGTGACTTGCACTCTCAATAAATGGGCCCCCGAAAAGGGTCGCTAGCACAAAGTGACGTAGCGCCAAGGGGGCAACATATCCTGAGGTGCTAGAGGAGTGGAGAGGTATACCACGGCTATCAGGACAATCCCGGAAGTACGGTCAAGATCCCTACCAGCACCTTACTGGATTATACGTCCTTCTCCCGAGCACGTTTGCTCTTGCGAATCTCCACTCAGACTGGTCAATTAAGGATAGAAAGAGGTGGGAGCTCTGTTCCTCGTCAGTGTTCACTCCGGCCAGCCAATAAAGGCAAGCCGGAAATGAGGAACAAGAATTCTCCCTGGAGATCAGGTCCGTGGGGTCGCTAGTGCCCAACAGTTCGCCACAAAACTGCCTTGCGGATTTATTATTATTTTTATTTATTAGGGAAAACAAACAGTGACACATTACATTTTATAGAAAAAATACAAAAGAATGCGATCAAATGTATGGCCAACAGCATTTTCCACGAATTACAATTAAAGGTAGGTACCTACTTTGCTAAGCATGCGATTTTAACTAAATCCTTAAATAAACAAAACAATACAATATTTTTCATACAAAAACAACAACTGCTTTTTTTTGGTGCCAAATACGAAACTTTTTCTCATTGATATATCATTAAAAGTTGAAAATCGACCTGATGTCGGATAGCGCCGATAGCGGCATTTTAGTTTAGATATACCACGGCAGCAAAGATCTATAAATGACAGCCGGGTCCAACGGCTTAACGTGATTTCTGAGGCACGGAGGAAACTCATCGGTATGTTAAGATAGTCACCCATCCACAAACAAACCTTGACAAGCGTTGCTTAACCTAAGATCGATCCTACCGGCTTTTATTATTTAGCCACGAGCTATGTATCTAAGGGTGGGAAAATCGACGCGAATATTATTTTTTTAGGGTTCCGAACATCCGTAAAAAACGGAACCCTTATAAGATCACTCGGGTGTCTGTCTGTACGGCTGTTTGTCTGTCTGTCTCTCTGTCCATCTCCATCTGTCACAACCAGTTTTCTCCGGATCTACTGGACAAATTCTGTTGAAATTTGGTACATGTACTAACGGACTTCTGTGACCCAAACTTTGAGTTCATAGTTTTGAAGTTATTCAAATCTCTTATATAATCTCTTATATCCGAAACTACTGAGCTAAAAATTGTGAAAAAAAAAAAATTAAGATTCACGTTCTATACCTAAAGATTACAGGAAAACAAGAAGTCTGTAGTGTTAAAATAACATGCTAAAAAAATTGGTTCGGAATCCTTTGCACGCGAGTCCGACTCGCACTTGGCCAGTTTTTTTTGGTAATAGTAGCAATAGTATCTAGGTACACACTAGGAAATAATCAACTGTTTACATTTGCACTTCATGAGATACCTACAGATACAGACATGCCTACATTTATGATGAAAGGTTCCGTTGGTTCTTCGGGTACAGACAGTAGCCCAACAGTGCACCCTGGGTTGATAGATGGCGTAATGCAATTACACCACTTGGCGGATAAGCTCGTACGCTTATAGTAAAGTGCTTGGTATCTTGACATACAGACTAAGACCTACTTACTACTTTACTATGAAATTGGCTATGTAAAGTGAACCAAAAACCATCATCATCAACGCAATATAACAATAAAGCGAAATTGATAGTTGAACTTTTTAACTTTCCGTCACCATTAGACTGAATAGCGCATGATTGAGGCCAATGCAATGGAACGGCACTTATTTAACACTCATGAAATGATTTCATTAAATCGCACTCTTCACATATCTTGTACTTTAACAAGCAAGTAACGGCGTTTTTAAATCGGCCTCAGTCGACAAACATACCAAGCAAATGAAGAATTGACGACTAACCAACTTTTAGTGAAAGTGTTTCTACGAATGTTTCAACTTTTTCCGCACGTCATGTCAATCAAATCTATTTGGCATATTTTTTAAATGTGAATGATGACATGAAAGTGTTACTATACCTACCTCGAAAAAAAGGTGTAGTGTTACTTCGAAAAGTATTTTCGTTCTACGTAAATATTGCTAGCGGGAAAGCTGTGGGTCAACTAGGTACACGTTGGCGGCACTCGAACTACTCGTTAGTACGATAGTTTAAGAGGAAACATGGGCGAGACTTTGTACGTAAAAAGTCATAATTTGAGGTTTGGCTCTCGACTGTTTGCTCCTCCAATATTGGACCGATTTCAGAGATATTTCACAAACTGAATGCCGGTTCGCTTTTTAAAAACCCCGCCCGGACGCTCCCCGGACACCCTCAAAACTAGAAGAAATCCGGGGAAACCCGGACGGATGGCAGCCCTAATTTAGAATGAAATAGACTCTTATAATGATTAAGTTTTGGGTTGGAAGGGCTATTGAATTTAGTAGAGATAAAAAGGAAACAAACGCTGACGAAGTCGCGGCTGTAGTGATAGTAAAGTTCTATATTTCCAATCAGTCATTAATGTTCAAATCAATAATTCTCCGAAGGAGTCTATCGAACGTCAGGTTTCATGAACACTTTAGAATTTCCACGTTCCCGTCACGAAAAACTTTCCTGTCTTCCACAGCTGTTTCACTATTCCTGTTAGTTTCGTAAAATAAATAAGGTACTCGAGGTGGAAGTAGGTAAGAGAGGTTTAAGAGAAAAACACTTTCATAATCGACCTGGTATAATTTGGAAGACATCAATCAGTCGAACTCGTACCTATGTTCTTTACAATATTAAACAATGTTCATTCAATACACCTCCAAGATTCATAGCTGTAAATATTAAAATAAGTAGGTACATGTTCCTCATCGGTATAGTAGGCTAGCTAGTCAACAAGTTTTTTTTTAAAAAAAGGCTAGTCAACAAGTTTTTTTTTCTTTTTCTTTTTTTTAAAAACAGGCTAGTCAACAAGTTAAAAAACGTGTTAATTCTTGATAAAGGTCCAAAAAATATAAGCAATGGCTCACACAAAAAAGTCCAAGAAATGTTGTTAAATTTAAAAAGTTATTATCAGCGCTCGTTTTTGAACTTGTTGACTAGCCTTATAGGTGGGTATGTAATTTACATGAATGTATTCCTCAGAAACCGCTGAACTTGTTTTGTGCATGGACAAGTAGACCAACATTTTAACATGTGCACGATAAGTTTTGAAATTTAATTGCATATATTATTCTGTCAGAACTACATACCTACATCCTATTTGTTTTTACCCAACTTTTACAATTTGGGTTTCTTCTTAAAACGGATTGATTTTCAATTGAATCATAAAAATATATTGTCTTAATTTAAAGTAATAATGATTGTGTACATTTTTATAATCTCCATTTCATTCCCTTCCTTTTTTTTTAAATATATTCACGACTTACAAATTTAGCGCTCAAAATCTGCCATAGTGATTTTTTTAAACACTGTCTAAGGACATTTGATATATTTGTACCGAACCCTCGGTGGACGAGTCCAACCACTTGGCCAGTTCTTTTTAAATTCTGAATTCAAAGGTATTCCCTAGCTACACAAGTCTTTTTCTTCTTCTTTTCTTAACAATTTCTTAAATTCAATCGATTAAGAGATTTCGAGATTAGCCACTGCATTGCGTGTCCAGGTAGTAGTAGATGTTCTGTTGAAGGGTTGAAGATTTGAGGGGTATGATTTCTGTTTCTCCTCTGTCTCTATTATAAAAGGAGCTTCCAAAGGCGGCAATAAAAATATTTTAATGCAGTTATAAATGACCGGGGCACCCCAGTTAGCACTTAATAACGCAGAAACTAGCTAACTAATCCCTTCACCGTGATGACTCAAACTAAAACTTGATCACAAAGACTTACAAGTTTGTAAAATAACCTACGTGATGCGCACTTAAATTAGCGTAAGCTCTTTATCTGCAACCGAAGGGAAAAATACCTATATATAATCCTCTTATCTCTTCTTGGTCTTCTAACGGGGTGAGGGATAAAATTCAAATATGTACGAGCGGTTTTAGAAAAAAACATGCGTGTAAACTAACATAGGTGCATCGAAGTCAAAAAATAATATGTATAAAATAATAAATATAGAATAGAAAAGAAATAATAAATAAATATTTATCAAAATTAAAATATAAATATTATTCTATTCTTAGATATAGACGATGACAAAACAATTAGATAAATCTGTATACCTATTTGAAATATCTCAAAGCATCACTATAGTTAAATACCTACTAAGGTATTGAAAATGCTAAAAAACAAATAGAAAAATAAAACAGCCTTACAATAATATGGCACATAAAAAAAAATCTTATCAAATAGAGGCATCGCATCAGGCGATGTCCCAACGTAGGCATTTGTCGAGCATAGGTGTAGTATATTTACATTACCTATAAAATATATAAATAATGCACTAATGCAACTGCATCTTGCAATACCAAGTTAAAATGTTCAGAACTTTATAACCCGTAGGAACTGCGGCCTTCCGGGCCATTAAATAGCGTGTTACAAACGGGTTATTTCTTCAATAATATAAAATCGTTATATTCAGCTGGGGAACGTACACAGCGCACACCGTGCCGTCACGTGCCGCAAATTTGAAATTCGAAACTTTTACTTCTTATATATTGACATTTTCACAACCACGCTTCTGTTCCTAAAGTCTCCCGTCAGAGGAACAAGCCGAGCGTGGACAGTGCCATCTAATCTCCCAAATTCGAAACTTTTGCGTTATAAATACTTGACATTGAGACTGCTGTGCTGCCATCTAAAGTTCCAGCACGGTCCCTATCGGGGTGTTTTGCATCACGACTTAAACGCTTATGCTGGGACATACGCTCAGAGCAGAAACTGTCATAAAATAGAAATGCATAAATTGAACATTTTAAAATGAACTACTGGAAGCATTCAAAAGTTTCGTCTCCAACTTAACAGCTTGTTCCTTGTTTTAACTGAACTAATGTTTTTCTGAGTATATCCAGATAGATCTCTGCATGCTTTGGTCCGAAAATCAGAGCAGGTCGAAGTCGAATTGCTGATTGTCCGCAAGTTCCTCCTAGCACACCTGTAAATAAATAAAAATCTTTTCTGAGTTTTATTCGAGCACTCTGTAAGTAGTAACACTGAAGTACTTAGTAGTAGTACTGTATTGAGTACTACTACTAAGTACTACAGGAGTAGTGCTTTGCGATTACAAAATACGAGTAAGTTAAGTAGGTTAAGTGTGAGGTAGTTTTGAAATGGTTAAATTAATTGCAATAAGTTATATAATACTACATAGTTTGTGTCTGCGGCTTTGCTTGAGTTAACATAGATTTTCGCAACAAAAAAAAAATACCCCAAACCGCCTCCGAGGTCCTATCAACATGTACCAAAACTCGAAATTGTTAAAAGCTTTCTAATCCAGTGTAACTTTTTACATCAAAACTTGCGTCAAATCCGGTAGTTCTGAAAATCTGGAAAAATCCGGTTTTTTTTCATCATAAACAAGTCTGCAAAAAATCAGAACTACCGGGTTTGACGCAAAGTGGTGTACTTTCAGGCGACAAGGACTTACTGGACTATTAGGCGCTACTTATCACACACACTTTCGCATTTTTTAAATTAAATTATCGAGCCCGCTCCTCTGAATCTGAGTTCTTGAGTGTAGATTAAAAAAAAATGCCATTTAGACTAAGGGCTTCTTAAAATGTCGTGATCTTTCCCTCATTAAATTCTAGTGTTGTCCGCATCATGTCTCTCATAAAAATATAAAACTTGTAGGCGCTTAAGTAGGAATTTACTTACCATTTTGCTTCAAGGTGCCAATGATTTTATCCCTCAATTCAACGGTGCTGACGTCGAATGCCAAAAACGTGCCTCGGCCACGCACGCTGTTTATCATATTCGGGAACTCACACTCCAGCTCGTGAAGTCCACACTTCAAAATTCGACCTGACTCTTGAACTAATTCCAGAAGCTTGTCAGTTTTTATGACCTTTAATACGCGATCTAGCATGATTAACTTCGATGGGTCTCCCATCCACGTGTTGAATATTCTGAAGGGTTGTGGAGGCCTGTAATGAGAAATGAAAGATCATGATAATTGCTAAATATTTAGGTATGCAATTATTAGTTGAAACATTTTAGTTGGGCTTAAAGAATTTATTTAGGTGCGTTCTCATAAAGAATAAGATTTACATAAAATTAGTTCATAAAAAAATATCCTAATAGACAATAAATATATTTATTAGGTACTCTCGCTGACGATTGTTCATATAATTTACCAAAGATAAAAGTACCCACAGTAATTTACAGAAATATTTACACAAGAAGCATTGTATTGTGTGAGTACCTACTGTCCCCCGACTTTTAATTCTTTAAATTATTTTATAATGAAATAGTCTTAGGCCTCGTTTACGGAGACGCGTGGCTTCGCGCGTCGCGTGCAGTGTGGCGTCTAGCGTTGCGTTGGACGTTTTTTGCGTTTACAAAGAGACGGCGCGTGCAGCGGTCCGCGTCTTCACACGCACAAAAACAAACATATGATTAAGTACGAATTCGTTCATGGAGCCGAGGGTCATGGCGCGTCGCGTGAAGTGTAGCTGCGGACGCGGCGGTGGACGCGGCGGTGGACGCGGCGGTAGACGCGGCGGTGGACGCGGCATTTACACACACATTTACACGTTTACACGTATTTACACGTTTGTTCGTTGTTACTATTCGAACAAGACTGCCCAGGACTCAAGAAAACTGGCGCTGCGCACGACGCTGCGACCGACGCCGCGTACGACGCTGCGACCAACGCCGCGTGCGGCGCTGCGTCCGACGCCCCGTGCGACGCGGCGTCGTCATCCGCAAATAATGCTACATTTCAAACAAACGCGTGTAAAAACGCCTCTCCGTAAACGCTCTCATACAACGCCGTAAGTTTGAATTTAGTGCGGGTCGCGCCTCCGCACGCGACGCTCGAAGCCACGCGTCTCCAGAAACGAGGCCTTAGCGTGATGGTGTATAGCATATAGCCTTCCTCGATAAATGGGATATCTAACACTGAAATAATTTTTCAAATCGGACCATTAGTTCCTGAGATTAGCGCGTTCAAGTAAACAAACAAACTCTTCAGCTTTATATATTAGTATAGAAGTATAGATGAAGTAAACACTTACTTAAACAAAGGCTTGCAGTAAAATCCACCAGTAATCATCTTCTTACTAAATGTAACCATATCAGGTGGGCATGGTAAGTTGAAATGTTCATAACACCACATTTTCCCTGTTGGTCCACATCCAGTCTGTACTTCATCCATAATCAAAGCTGCTCCATTCTATTGAAATAAATAAGGAAACAGGATACGTTTTCTTATAAAATCTAATCTTTATTTAACCGTGCAAGTCTCACGACAAGGTAGGTATCCCTATTTTGGCACCATTTAGGACCAAAAAGGCACCAGAACCTTTTTCTTGAGATTCCGTGTTTTTACTCAGCGAGTGGATTTCATTCGAAGACACAGAGTGGAAAATTGAAGCGGGCTCTGGAGAGAAACTAGGACTATAATTAATTCAAACGAAACGTTCCTTTAATTTTAAAAGTACTTAGGCCTTGTGCGATAATAGTGTCTTAAGGTGGATGCTCCAGGGTAGCCCGCGAAATTCAAATATTTTTATGTTTTTTGCAATTTGCCGGTCAGTGTGAAGCTGTATGTGGACCAAATGCGATCTTCTTGAATCATGATAATCTTCTTGATTTCTGAAATAATCATTCTTTCGAACTACATGAACTTAGAGGGCTATATTGATGATTAAAATGGTTATAATTCTTTAGATAAATACGCGTTACGGTCGCAGATCGCATTTGGTCCACATACAGCTTCACACTGACCGGCAAATTGCAAAAAACATAAAAATATTTGAATTTCGCGGGCTACCCTGGAGCATTCACCTTAACGCGTCTTAACGCTAAATGTTAATAAATCAAATGTTTGTCCTCATCTTATAATGAGGTGTACCATAAAGTATAAAATAAATAAATAAAACTGTTTACTATCAAATAAAAATTAAATAAATGTAACATTGTTTACCGTAAATCAGTGAAATTTTGATTTAGTAGGTAAAATAAAAATCATGAACCTGAAATATTTAGGAAACTTTCTGAAATATAATCCTTTCCAGGGCCCACTTAAACTGTTCATGTTTTATTAAAAACTATGGTAACCTAAACAACTTACAGATGCGCAAATTTTTTGCAATTCTTGGAAAAATTCCGATGAAGCATGATTGTCACCTCCTTCAGACTGTATGGGTTCAATGATTACTGCAGCAATCGGACTTTTCTTTTCCCAAATTTGAAATAGTTCACATACATGTGCTAGGCATCTGAAATAAGAATTGTCACACATACAATGACAGCCGAATTAATCATATTAATAATCGATTATTTTGTAAAACTTTTCCAACATAATGATGACTAAGACGAATAAAATACTGTGTGGCGGATTTTTTAAAAACCTCACTTTTTATCTTCTTCTTCATTTTCACGTTTGAATTCTTCCAGAGGATACCGGTAGTGTGGGAACCAAGCAGCCGGCCAATCAAAAGATGGGAAGTCCAATTTGTGAATAGCTTTCGATCTTGTCGTCGCCAGCGAGCCAAATGTACGTCCATGGAAAGCCCCCTGTAAAAGCGGAGCCTGTTCGCGGATTTAGTATTAATATTTGTATAAAAAACCTGACTCTATATACTTAATATAAATAATAATTAAATATCTAAGACATAGTCCAAGCTGAATAAACAAAGCATATAGAGATGAGGCTAAAGCCAGAGATTTAAGATAAAAAAATTGAATAGAGCAATCAAGCTATAACAAGCGACAACGCGGCAACCCAGACGGAGATGACTCGATAAGCTGAACTACTTCGAAGGAGAGTAGTGTCCTGCAATGTGATTTTTAGGGTTTACAAAAAGCTGACCCCAGGTTCCCGAATCCACTTTGAGGAATGGCTGGAGCGGCGCCACGGCGTTCTCACCTTCCGCCTGAAGCAGGTACTCACCGGACACGGTTGTTTCGGGAGATACCTGTTTCGGATTCGGCGGGAGGACACGCCCAGGTGTAAACACTGTTTGGGTCGCCCGGTGGACACGGTGGAGCATACGGTGGTGGTCTGCCCTGCTTGGGCGGAGCACCGCCGAATCCTCATCGAGGCGATCGGCGGCGGCGGCGACCTCTCGCGACTGGCCCTGGTTCAATCTACGGTCCGGAGCGAGGAGGCATGGGAAGCGGTCACCTCCTTCTGTGAGCAGTAATGCTAGCAAAGGAGGTGGCCAAACGTGTGAAAGAGAGAGAACCCTCACGCCCCAGCCGCCGCAACAGAAGAAGACGCCCCAGGCGTCGGGAATCGCAGGACGATTCCCGGCCGCCGTAGGCGCCGCGCCGGCCTGCGGACAGCGAGCATTGGGTGACTCGCCTTCTGACCTCGGCGGCGCACTGCGATCCCCGCGCGCCTCAAAGAGATGTCAGCACCGAAGACGGGGCCCGCTAGGGCGAGCCTGCTGGGACTACGGAATCTGTTCGAAAGAGGTACCGTAGCCCTGGAATGCAAAGGGCACTAGGTGGAACACGGATGGGTTTTAGTCAGTAAGAGTCTGACACTCTCTCCTGCTTTACCCAGAGCGGGAGGAGTCATTTGACGATTTCCCATCCTTAAAAAAAAAGGGGCCATACTAGAAATGTATGAGCGAGCGAAGCGAGCTCGGAAATCATAGGCATCCCACTTAGGAATCTGGGTTAGTTTATTTTTTACAGGAAGGGTAAGAGCCGCTTTTTGACCGACTTCTTCAAAAAGGAGGAGGTTCTATGTTCGGCCGTATGTGTATTTTTTTAATATGTTCACCGATTTCTACGCCAATTTGGACCAATTTTAAAAAATTGTTTTGATTCGAAAGCCTATACTCCTGAGGTCATCAAGTCAGAATCTGATGATGGGATCCCACGAAAATCGAGGGAATTTTATAGACAAATAAAATGTTTTTCATGAAATTTCTAACGCAATTCAGATAATTGTGCCTGATAATCAACATCTCATTTTGCCGAGCTGATGATGGAAGGTATAAGTCAGGATTTGATGATGGGATCCCATGAGAAATTTTTGTTCAGCGATATTTTCGCCAATTTTTAACCGATTTGGGTGATTCTTTTTGTGGTTGAAAGACTATTTACCAGAACTGGTCCCATTTTAATTTGATGAAGATCTGATGAAGAACTTCGGAGCTAGGCAACGGAACTCTTCAATAAATGATAGCAAATGGATCGGGATTTCTGATATCGCATGTCTGTTGATTGTTTACACCAGTTCATAACATAACATCACGCCGGTACGCTGTGTTTGTGGTTTCACTTTTAAGTGGCACGCAGGTACCACTAAAAAGTGAAAAAAAAAAATACAACAAAATAAAACCGACTTCCAAAAACAAAACACTACAAAGTATAAAATAACTTTAACTTCGGAAGTTGGTGTCAAAAAACCAAAAAAAATACCAAAAACCGACTTGCAGAAAAGAAGTTCATCATACTCAGCACGAGTATAATGAACTTCTTTTCTATTTATTTTGAACATACTTTTTGTTCATCTTAACAATTACTTACTGAAAATTAATACACAAAAATTTAACTATGTATCATTGTTTCTTACTTGCGCCATAGCGAAATAATAACAAAGCGGAAGTTGTTCTTTCCTTGTTTATTTTTCTATCCTACTCCAATAGCTTTTGGCGCTGTTTTTAAAGTTTAGGTACTCTGATGAGATTGTAGTGCCACCGTAATTTAACGCATTTCGACGGACACTTTTCATACGTAAAGATAGTCCTCTCCTAGTCTGTGTTCTTCATGATTAGTAACGCATGCATTTTAATTTTCAACAAATGTTTAAAAAAAATTGGGCGGCTGTATTAAAAAATTAAATACCCTCAGAAGCTGTTTCGATTTTTAATTACGAGTATTTTAGTACCAAACCCCATACATTTATTGGACGACTCCTTTGGTAGAAAGGTCACTCATACATACACTTATTTATGAACCGATAAACAATTAAATAAAAAATAAAACAAATTAACAGGTATATAGGCATATCAGCATTTTTGCACTCCGCTTGTTTACGCAGTATTTACCAGAGTTAGGTATTAAACAATCGGCATTGATTTTTTTACGTCACGTGACTATACCTACGGCTTTTATCAGTGCTCCGCTGTTATCCCCAGCGGAAATAAAGATTGATAGGTTTAAGCCAGTTAACTGGCGTATTCATGATCGTCACCCGACAGGGGGACAGTAGCACGGTAGGTAAATATCTACAGTATCCGGCGATAAATATTGCACATCGACCTTCTGCCACTGGAATTTCAAGAAGAACTTTGAACAATATAAACAAAGTCAGTACGGATCACATTCTACTGAAATTAAGTTCAGCACTCCAAAAAAAGGGAGACCAAAAATCAATTTCATTTGGATTTGGACGATTTTGATTATGATGTTCGAAGATCGATGTGCAATATTTAATTTTATCGCCGGGTATTGTACAGTAAGTATTGTATTTTCATACAAACGGTCGGAACGCGAGTCATACCTACGCGAGTTCAGTGAGCTTTCTGTGAGCAAGCAGTCGCGAATGCGCCGCAGTGATAAACGAACGATGTGACCATAATTCAAGTATAAAGCGGCTGAATTGTAAATATTGTTTTGAAATCTTACCTAGTTACTTAATCTTTGAAAATAGAAAAAAAGAAAGAAAGAAGATATTGTGCTGTTTTTGGTTGCTTAAATTCAACAATACCCCAGGGATTTCATTTTTTTCTTTACCTTTAAACTCCGAATGGTAAGACTATAAAATAATTTTTACATTGGCATTTGGTTCTTTCATCAATAAGTACCTAGGCATTTCTTTTTTTTTCACTTATTAAAATACCTTCCCGGATTCATCAATAAATCAATGGATACGGTGAAAAAAGCGAGTGAACTACCTACGTTCTCGTTAAAAAACATGTAAGTAGTTTCATAGGCTAGGCTATCGACTTACTTATATACCTACTTAGCTACTAACATTAATATCATTGAATTAGACGGAATATCACTATTCATGAAATGATTATGTGAGTAATAAATGGTAGGTCATCATCTGCTTAGCCTTTTTCCCAACTATATTAGGGTCGGGTTCCAGTCTAACCGGATTTAGCTGAATACCAGGATTTTACGTGGAGCGGCTGCCTACCTGACCTCCACAGCCCTGGTCAGCCCTGGTATTCAGCTGAATCCGGTTTGACTGGAACCCGACACCAATGTAGTTGGAAAAAAGGCTAGGCAGATGATGTTTGCAGTAGCCTTGGCTTGGTTACGCAAACGTAGGAAAATTTCAATCAAAACCAATTTAAATTCGTTTCGGTGCGTTGATTGAACCTACTATCGAATACCTAGGTAGGTATTCCAGTACGCAAACAATAAATTCAATGTGAAACCAATTTAAATTCGGTTCGCTGATAGGTAGGTAACTCTACCTATAGTAAAAACCTATTTACTCATATAAAAAAGAAATAGGTATTAAAAAAAACATTAGGTTAGCACCTTACGGATGATTGCTTCAATCTAACCTGTGACATCCTTACGTTTTACGTTGTAGATTAATGTGGGCATAATTTTCAACTAAAAATATACCTACTTTAATTTCGAGAGCTTATCTCTCGAAATTAGTAGGTATATTTTTATCAAATGCGTTTGAGTGCATTTTGTAATTAATTTTATATCTATTTTATTTAATTATGCATTTTGTACCTAATGATGTGGCAAGTCATGAGTCAATCACTGCTGAAGTGCTGCACTTAGATTATATGTGAACAGTTACCTGTGCTTTACAACAACTCTTCTATGCCAGAAAGAACTAAAGAGATTAGGTACATTGAATTGACTGATGAATAAATGTTTTCTTTCTTGCGCTGTAATTTAATCCATCGGCTAAGTCCCATCCAGAAATGATCTGTGCCAAAAAGCTAGCACCAAAATATCTGTGAAACCTGTTTCCTTTATTGGTAACTACTGGGTTGTTTTTTAAACAGACAAGTTGATGACTGAAGCAAAAAGATAACCATGCCTTGCATAAATGTAAAGGGTACCTGCTAACCTTGAACGACATGACTGATAAATTCGGTGCCCCTGGTGGCTTGTTCTCGAGGACCGATTTCATTTCTTCTTCAGTGAAGGTCGTTAATCCCCCACGTTTGTTAATAGCATACCGTATGAAGGCGGCTTTGAAGGCGTTTTCATTAGAACAGGAGCCACACATCATAGTCATTACTTGATTCAAACCGGGAGGAGCTACTGACAACAAAACATCTCTTAATTTAGTAGGCCAGTCGACTGCTGGAAACACACCGAGCGCTGGGCGGTTGACCAACGCCCTCTGAAACCATATTATACTCAAATTAAGGTTGGTATCTACTACGTGTAACATAATAAACGCAATAGGTACTTACCTGAAAAGGGGTAATTGTACTCAACATAATGAACAACTTGTACTGTAGGACCAACCATGCGTTCACTGGACCAACCCCGAAATCGTGAAAAAATAATCAGCTGTTCAGTACCTAGCACAGAATAACTGTATAGGGACGCCGATATCAGTGTTGGTTCCATTATTAAAAGTTGTTCTGGTGAGTACAATGACCCCTTTTTAGGTATTGCATTTATTCTGTAACACGTTTTATATTTCTTTGAAATTGATTTAGTAAAGATGCGCGGAGACTGCAGTTGATTGACCTCGACTGTAGATACTTTTGACGTTAGACCACATCATCGCTTACCATCAGGTGAGATGGTGGTCAAGCGCGTGCCTGTTATTAGTAAAAAAAAAAAAAAAAGGTCATTCGATGGTACAGGGGCTTTATGAGAATCATAATATTAATCACACAACAATCTGTCAAATTTAATTTTTATCTTTATCACAAACACATTAGATTCAAGGTTGATTGGGAAATTTTGACAGTGACGGATAGCGTGATGTGCTCTCTGATTCTACTAAAGTGGCCTTTTTAGAGGGTCAGTAGCCCAGTAGGTACCTACTCATTAGTTAGAATCGTCAATACCTATCAATCGACCGCAGTCTAGCTGCACCTTAATTTTATGAAGGTATACATACAATATCGGCAGCATTGTCGAATGCAGTTAGAAGTTGCGGATGGTTATATCCAAGAGGCACCGAGGAAATTTGCGTATAAGTATCCAATAGAACATTGCCGTCAGCGTCCGCTATATAGTTTCCAGCCGAGTTTTCGAAGTCGGTAAATAGTTGAACAGAACCACATTGCTGAAATAATAAGAAAATTAAAATAATACTTACTAGGTATGATTAAATCTGGTCCTGTCAATTATTTTGGCAACGATTACATATTTCATGTCACGAAGGTGAAGTTTATAATAAGGACACACTTAAAACTCAGTGATAACTGTGATAAGATAAACTTTACAAACAAAGCAATTAGCACTGTAGCAAAGTCAACACATACATATTGTATGAGATTACCAAGAAGTCAGGAACAAAACAGTTCTGTTGTAATTTAAAAGTGTATACGCACGGTGTGTATCTAGAGAGAATAAAAAGACAATTGAACATTATCGATGTGGTTCCTTATTGATAATTGGAGGCATTCCTTGAAATCGATGCGCGAAGACACTGACTCGCACGCAATCATTTGGACCGCATAGCATGTGATACAATTTGGGCTTTGTGCAATTATTTAACTTTTATGAGTTTTTTTTACTACTCTCGACTGAAAAGTGCTAACTTAAATCTTGATATAGGGTTTCTAAATTCAATTTTTTGACGTGTCAAAACCTGCTGTAATGCCAAATGTCAGGTTTCTTCGCCATTCTGTTTTTTTTTTCAAAGTTGCGGCACACGATCTAACATGCTTAGACCCCTAAGACCCCCAAGAAGAAGCATCTTGCAAGCAGCTTGGCTCATCGCCGTAAGGTTGCCACAGGTTTCTTCTCGCTCTTCTACAGATTGTACTTCGGTGAGTGTGCCCAAGAACTCCACGACCTCATCCCACCGGCCCCCTTCTACCATCGGACATCCAGACGCACTGCATCTTACCATCCCCACCTTGTAGCTATTCCACCAATTCGCACTAAGCGTTTTCAAATGTCTTTTATAATGCGCACAGCAAAGGAGTGGAACTCTCTGCCTGCGTCTGTGTTTCCAAAAGCTTACAAACCTAATCTCTTAAAAGTTAGAGTGAACAGGCTCCTAGGTGGGTAGGCTCGCTCCATCGTAGACTTTGTCTCTGTCATCTCTGACATAGACTAGAGTCAAGAGCAAACCCATTACAAATAAAAAAAAGGAAAATAAGCATGTTAGATCGTGTGCCGCAACTTTAGACGACACTTAAACAAACAAAAAATGTTAGGAACATGGTGCCCTAAAGTGTCACGTTGCCGATTTCAAAACGCTGTTTATACAGCGTAAATATAAATTTTTATACAGCGTATATAAAAAATATCAGCTGTTTCATACAAAATGCAATATTTAGCCAATGAAAATGTATGGAACAGCTGATATTTTTCTCGAGCTTTCAGAGTTTTCCCAAAGTAAAAGTCGCTTATAATCATTTGTGTACTTTCACTGCCTAAGAGGTTGCTGGTGTTTTACAATTAACCCTGTATATGTCAGGGGTTTAAAATGGACAGGTGACAATTTTAGCAAAAAACGCAAACAGCCAGATGAAATATGGAAATGAACATGATTGAGTTCTCCAAATGCAAGGATAAAAAACCCTCGATAACGTGTATGGTGCTTGAGAGGACCGACTCCACTAAAAATAGGTTAGTTAGATTATTCCACACAAGTGTGTAACTACTATTTAGGTTGAACAGATACTTGAGTGAGACGACCAGGAGAAGCTGACCTACACACTGAAAAATATTCCGCCCTCGATTCAGAACTGCACGATAACTTAATTGACCTGTGATTCGCAAAGATAATTTATTTTTTTATTAAAAACAAAATAGTCGTATCCAATATAAGCAGCTATAATGTAGGTACCTAATAATAGAACAGTAACCCTAGCTATCATTGACACAACTAAACGTTCGAATACAGTTGGAGAATCGCCTTTTATATTCCATGAATGATTTGGCTCATGCCTATCTACTTTCAAATTGATGAAAGCATCTTAGAGGCCCATAGAGGATCAGAAAGGATATTCTGTACCTACTTAATTTAATTTTGAGGATAATGTAATATGGCTGAATCAATGCTTACCTGAATAGCATCCATTTCTTTAAAAAGTGCTTTCGATTTGGGACCGGGAATTTCTGTTTTAACGCAAGGTCCTGACGGTTCCTTATGTTCAGTTGTATACCCCGATGCATAGCCTCGAAAGTCTGTTGAAAATATGTTCGAATTTTTATTAATATTTTGGAGGAGTGCGGGGATGTTGTGTATGAATATTATGTTACCCACTCCCAACAATCACTGCTACTTTAGGAAGTGAACGTGTGTATCTACGTCACAACTGCCGACTTTTCAAAGTACAATAATATAGGTTGGTCGACTGTTACTGGTTAACTTGTTAACCCCATTTAGCTGAGATAGTTTTCCTTTTAAATTGGTAAAACATAATAGTATACTACTACCATAACTTTTTTGACGTCTCCAAAAACAACGGTTCCAGAAACGCGTGGGGACCGAACGGTTCTTATTTATGTAGATATTTTGTACAGGACGCTCAGAAACATAAACAAACAAGTCTACTGATTATGTACATAGTTATTAGTTAATTAGCTTTCATTCCTTATTTGATCATGTTAACAATAGTTTATAGGCATAAGTAGTTATAAGTTAATTATCTTTCATTCCTTATTTGATCATGTAAATAATGATTTTATAATCATAAGTAATGATAAGTTAGTTCAGTTTTTATGATCAAGACGTTACTATGGAGAAATAAATAGTCTTCAAAAGTTGTACGGATTGTTTATTTTGCGAACAAAGTGATTCCTCCAACCCAGCAACGTGCACATGCGAGGTTCTGAACTCCACCTCGTACATATTTATTAGGTAGATCGTTCAGACGTACCTAATCACGCGGTTCCGGCGTGTCTAAACGAGCACTAAAGCTTAATAAATATTTCGCAAACATCCTTGAATGGAAAAATGGTTTTCGCACACCCTCAATATTTCAATCGACCCCACCCATGGGGTAGATATTAGAGAGAAAAAAAATTGCGTTTCAGTTCTAAGTATGGGGAACCCCCAAACTTTATTATTTGTTGTTCTATTTTTGTGTGAAAATCTTAATGCGGTTATTCGGATAGTTCTTATAGTTTCGGAAAAAAGTGGCTGTGACATACGGACGGACAGACAGACATGACGAATCCTATTTTTTTTTCAAATTTATATTTCGATTTGAACCGCGAGACAGACGGGCATTGCGAAAATATTGTACACGAAAGATTCCGTACCATAAACCGAAAAAATCACGTTTTTGTATTCGTCTATTTGGTTTTATTTTAATTATTTGTTGTTTTACCGGCAATTAAAATAAATACACTCTGTAACATTTCAATTTTCTACCTAGTACTTAACACAGTATAGATATATTCGGGTAAGGGAACGGGGATCTTAAGTGGAATTGTGGACGTATCTAGTAGGTAAGTAGGTAACCTACTTCCTACATAATTTTCCAAAAATGTATCTATGAATTCGTTTAAATGTATACAGTATGTACCTACTGTGGTCTAGCTACTTAATATGTAAAGCATATTAATTTCAAACGTACCTTTTAAAACCACTGTCGGCCAGGACGATTTAACCGTCGACACGCGTCGAAACATCTTCAAACTGATTTCTTTTCCACGTCAATAAAATGTGTTTTGCTGTAATTTTAAATTTGGTCCACTCACAATAATATAACTACAATGTCATAGTTCGGTGGGAACGTCGCACTTCGCTAACGCACTGTATCCGTTTGCGCCGCGGCCGCGGGGAGGAGTAAATGTAGTGATTATACTGGGACCCTCTGCGGAATACGCGCCGCGCAGCCGCGCAGCTGTGACTCTGTGAGTAGGTAGCGAGAGCGGGGTAGACACCGATTTAGCTCAGGCGCGGTCCCACCGTTGTGGGCACGAAGGGCATGCCCACAACCCTATAGCCTTGCGACAACGTCAAGCGATAGTGACGCAACTAAATACCGACTCTGGATGGGATGGAAATGGAATAACGAATGTGAAAACAAAACCAGAGTCGATAACTTATCTCATTGAAGCATGCGATCTAGATTTCTATCCTAAAATAAAATAAAAAACTTACAAATGCTGGCAACTCTACTGCATAACTAGAGAAAAACGATCTCATTTTTCCAGTCTTCGTAGAGTAAAATCTTGGTGGCGTGCTTAATGGGACAAAAAAGATTATCCGGGCTAGCTATCCTAAATATTATACAAAGATGTGAACATGGATATCGATGAAAATATCAACGTTTCCGCGAAAACGAAACGTAAGCTTAAATTTGTAATTAATTAAGGATGCACCTAAATTAAATGATTAAATAAAAAATAACAATTGGCATCTCAATTCCAGTCATCCTTAGAGTCTGGGTCGCTATCACAGTTTCTAACAACTGGCGTTACCAACCTACTCCATAAGACCGGTAATCCCGCGGTAACCAAGAACTACAGACCAATTACTTGTTTGTCGACGGTCTATAAACTCTTACATCCATACTGAGAGTGAAGATTAATCACAGCACATTGAAACTAACTCAATTATGTCTGTCTCTCAGAATGGATGTAGGAAGGGGTCCCGCGGTACTAAGGAGCTTCTCCTTATAGACATGGCTATAAGCCAACAGGTTCGTCGATCCCGCAAGGATTTGTCGACATGTTGGATAGATTACAAGAAGACCTATGATTCTGTGCCACATACATGGCTCATGAAGGTGCTAGAGTCGTACAAAATAGATACAACTCTACGCACCATTCCTGAGTCATGTATGAGGCAGTGGAAAACAGTCCTTCGCTATCCAGGATGTCGACCGATTCAAGGAATGATGAACCTGTATGGATAAAACGGGGAATATTTCAGAGCGACAGTTTGAAGCCGCTTTGGTTTTGCTTAGCTCTGAATCCCTTAGCACATTGCTGGAGGATTCAAGTCTAGGCTATCGGTTGAGAAGAGGTGTTCAGGCCATATCTCACCTTCTTTACTAAGTTACTGAAGGTAACTGAAACCTTTAGTAGTGCCATCAGGATGGAATTTGGTGTGGACAAATGTGCAGTCATGCATGTAAAGTAAGGGGAGATTATGGAATCTGAGGGAATTCAACTCTCGGATTCCATATAGGTTAGATCCCTCAGCTCAACCGAAACCTACAAGTATTTGGGTATGCCGGAAGCGTTGGGCATTAATGTTACTGACATGAAGCATTCGTTGAATGCAAAAGCGGAAGCGTCAGATGCACATCAGCCCGGGATGACCGCTTTATTGTCCTGGAAATTTTGAGAAACCGCTACCTCACCGCTGTTGAGATACGCCAGCGACTCCAGTTCACAAGAGGTGTCAATGTTAGTGGACGTACAGTGAGAAGACGAATGGAGGAAGTGAATTTAAAAGCTCGTAGACCAGCACGTGGCCCAGAACTTCACAGAAGTCACCGAGTAGCTCGACTTCGATTCGCACGAGAACACGTCAACTGGACCCATGAGCAGTGGGCTCGAGTACTGTTCACAGATGAGTGTCGAATCGCTTTACGAGCTCCAGATGGTCGGGAGCGAGTGTGGAGAAAAAGAGGAGAGCGGTTTTTACCCATTACCACCACACAAACTGTTAGTTTTCATGGAGGCTCTATAATGGTTTGGGGAGGAATAAGTTCCGATGCACGTACGGAGTTAGTTATCGTCGATAACCGATTAACGGCAACACGATACATCGAGGAGATTCTTCAGGAACACGTGTTACCATATTCAGGGTTTATTGGGTTCGACGAATTCCTCCTAATGCACGATAACGCGCGCCCACACGTTGCACATTGCGTGGAAGAATACCTTACAGAGGTTGGTATTCAAAAAATGCAGTGGCCAGCTCGTAGTCCAGACTTAAATCCAATAGAGCATATCTGGGACATGCTTAAAATAAAAATAAAGTCCTTCTCCAACCCGCCTGAAACTCTGAACCAGCTTCGAAATGCAGCACTGACCGCTTGGGAAAGCATACCACCAGTTGAGATCAGAATCATCATCCAAAGTATGCCAGAACGAATGCAAGCTGTTATCAGGGCTAGGGGAGGAAACACCCGATATTAAAATGCAAACGCAACTAAGACTTTTTGGTTATTTTTCATTTTGTGGTCTTTTTAAATTGACAGTGTTAAAACCAATATTTTTGTGAAACTGCTTATTTTTTTAAAGATTATCGCTGGTGCATCAATTTTTCAATAACTGAGTTACAAAACCTTAAAAAAACCCTAATTTAGTGCATAAACCCATAATATAGTGAAAATTTAATATTTAAATAGAAATCATCGGCAAGTTATTGGTGGCCAAGTTTCCGTGCCGGTGAGTGTATATACAACGTTGATACGACAGAGGGGCTTTCCTTTAAACTGCCTATACTAGGTACCATTTTCAAGCTCTGTACCAAAAATTAATTAAATAGGAGCAGTAGTTTAGTCGCAAATGATTTTTAAAGTTTTTGCACCGTTTGAACACGATGTATCTTTTCTAACAGCTGATTATCGTCTAAGCATAGGTCATGCACCTTACAACGGTAAATCTACGATGCGTTGCTGCCGCTCTGACGCATGTCGAAGGAAATTCACTAAAAATTGGCAATGCAAACAAGGAAGCAATAAATACACAAACACTTGCACTTTCACTACGAAAGCGACTAACATAGAGCGAAAGAAACAGAGATAGGTCAGTTTGTTGCATCCTTGTTTTTTGCGATCGGTAAGTGCGCTGACGCTGTCTTTCCGCGCGCAAACAATTGTGATTTTATTTTGTTATTGTGCTAGGACACTAAATAAGTTTAAGACAGTATTTCTTTCTTTTATTGTGAGAGGATACGTAACTTGGGATTAGTATTATTTAGTATTAGTATTTTTTTTGAGATTTTTATGGTGATAGGACACGAACTTGGGATTATTATTATTTAGTATTAGTATCTCCGGACCTCACTCCCATGGATTTCTTTTTGTGGGGGTACATTAAAGGTGAAGTGTATGCCTCAGAGGTAAATACAATTGATGAGTTAAAAAATAGGATTATTTTAGCATTTCACAAATTAAAGTGCTTAGCGACGGACAATGATTTAATTAGAAAAATAAATAACAATATTCTCCGTCGGTATAATTTGTGCATCAATGTGAATGGAGGACACATCGAAAATTTAAAAATTTATTGTGTTTGTTTTTGTACGCGTACTTCGAAACGTTACCTAACATAAAAGCCAGTGCGAGCGGAGGCCTGAGTCGCCGGCCCCCGGCCCCCACCGAGCACACGAGATACCGCACCGCACACCGCGCACCGGCGCGCGCGCGACTTTGCCGCTTTGTTACCTAGCGGTATCTAAGGTCAGTGTCATTTTTTTACAAAGGGTGGTTGCGTTTTATTCTGATTTGCAAGCTATTTAGTTTGTTTGAAAAAAATATTTTCTCATTTTTGGCGCTTTTTGTTTTTGTACCGTATCGAATTAATACTGAACACGTATAGTATACGTAGTTTAATTTAATGTCCCTCTGTCGTATCAACTCTGTATATTACAAGTTAATGAATAAACGAAATATATATTACCAATAAAATACACATATATTGGTAAAATAATAAAGTAATAAATATGATGATTTATAATTATCTTTCTGATTAAGAGAACTCATAATAATAATGACGAAGACCAAACTAAGAATCAGGCTTCAAGTAGTGTTTTCGGATTTTACGTTTAAAGGAAAATTTAGATTCATTTAGAGATAGAGTTTAATGGTGGTAATGGCGTAAGAATTAGACAAAAACCCGGTGCGGTGAGGAGGAATATGTAGAATGAAATTTTTGGATGCTCGGAGGTTAAGTCTATGAGAACTGCCCAATACTTTAAAATATTGTACTGATAGCCGTGGTATACCTCTCCACTCCTCTAGCACTTCAGGATATGTTGCCCCCTTGGCGCTACGTCACTTTGTGCTAGCGACCCTTTTTGGGGGCCCATTTATTGAGTGTGCAAGTCACCCCCTGCCATTTTAAAGCCGTGTTAATTGTCGATGGTCAGGCAGGGGCTAATAGTTCTTCTTCTTCTTCCACCTGGCGTTAATCCCGGCTATTGCCAGGGTCCGCCTTCCTACTAAGCTTCCTCCACTTTGCCCGATCTTCAACATCCTTCTCAGTCAGGCCATTGGCTCTCATGTCGGACTTGACGACGTCCAGCCAGCGCTTGCGAGGGCGACCACGGGGCCTAGCCCCAAGAACAGCCATATTCATGCATCTCCGACCAACGTACTCCATAGGGCGGCGCATGATGTGGCCATACCATCGCAGACGACACTCTTGCAGTTTTTCCACCACGTCACGGACACCAAGACTACCTCGGATGTAAGAGTTGCGCATGCGATCGGATCGCGTTACGCCACTCATCCACCTCAGCATCTTCATCTCCGTGACGCGAAGCTCCTGGGTGTGTCTGCTTAGTGCTGGCCAACACTCGCCCCCGTACAGTAGGACAGGCCGAATGATGCATTTATATATCTGCCCCTTGAGCTTCGGAGGCATTTTGCGGTCGCATACAACGCCCGTCACCTCGCGCCACTTCGCCCAAGCCGCGCCAATACGTGCTTGGACATCGTCGTCCACGCCCAACTAACATTTTGGTGTCAGTTACAGGCTTTTTTATGAGTTTAAGTAATATAACAGGAATAATTATCTCAGTTATTACTAAAGACGACATAGAGGAGTTAACAAACAAGTTTTAGCCCCAATCGCAGCACTATAGCGTTAATGGACGATGTAATACAGCTTTGAGAGTTATAATGGCGCCAGTAGCAGCAAGTATACTTAATACGTTATAGCTTTAACCTTTTTGTGACACCCAAGTCTTTATAAAAGTGTTCGCCGACACCCCTTAACACTTATTGTTGTATAGTTATTGCAATGAACTCTTTTATACCACTTAAGGTGCTATATTGACTATTATTGCAGTCATAAGCTATAAAATAGAGTTTATCGAGAGTTTAGTAACACGAGAAACTAAACGTGTCAAACAACTCCTCTATCTAGGTTTAACCTGTAATAAAGGGTTTAACTAAAGCTTATTGTGTTAGGCAGTCCTCTTTTACAGACGTTCTAAAGGTATTGGTGTCAAACAACGCAAGTATGGGTCGTTATTAACACTAACCTCACTTTTGTAAAGTACGCCATTTGTTTTGGTAACCTAACAATTAATATTATTTCGAGTTATTCAATATTTGACTACAATAAACAAAATATCTTACATTATTTGAAGCATTCCATGTATGCCTCTTAATTTTACATACCACTGCTCAAGAAGCAGGAATGAATAGTAATGTTTAGCTTGAGGTACCTATTTTATTATCATAATTTTTCTTTTAAATCTTTAATAAATCCTAGGCGCGTTAAAATTGAGATGAGAAACATGGTATACATTCAGTCAAAAAAGTATCGGGAATGGATGATTTGTTTATGGTTCCAAATTCAAATTTTTGTTTTTTTTGTAGTTGTTAGATTGGCACAACTGTTTTCCATTTTGGCGCGGAGTTTGAGTTGCATCTGTTATTTATATTAAATACAGTGCTGGTTTTAGTAATATCATCTATAGTGTGTATTGCGAATTTCATAATGGACAAAAATATCGAACAAAGAGTTTGTCTTAAATTTTGCATCGCCAATGGAATTTCGTGTTCGGAGTCACTGAAAATGTTACAGAAGGCTTACGGTGAATCGACTTTATCAAAAACTCGTGCTTATGAGTGGTTCAAAGCGTTCAAAAGCGGTCGAGATGTGATGGAAGATTTGCCTCGCTCTGGTAGGCCGTCAACGTCTGCAACTGAAGTTAACATCGAAAAAGTGAAGGAAATAGTGACTGAAAATCCCCATTCAACTCTGAGAGAGATAGCCGCCGAACTTTCTGTATCTCACGAGTCGATCCGTACCATTTTAACTAATCATTTGGGTATGAAACATGTTGCTGCTCGGCTAGTCCCAAAAGATCTGAATTTTCTCCAAAAACTCAATCGCATGAAAGCGCACAAGGCTATCATTGTGAACGAATTTTTAACCAAACACTCAACAAATACCATCCAGCAACCACCATATTCACCAGATATGGCTCCTGCTGACTTTTTTCTTTTTCCTAAACTCAAATTACCACTTCGTGGCACCCGTTTTCAATCGATAGAAGACATAAAGGAGAATTCGCGGCGAGAACTGAACTCAATTCCGGAAGCAGGGTTTAAAAAATGTTTTGATGAATGGATTATTCGTTGGCGCAAGTGTATCGTTTCTAAAGGAGCATACTTTGAAGGTGATAAAATAAATTTGGATGAATAACAGACATTTTGTGTATTATTGATCTTTTCCCGGTACTTTCTTGACAGAGTAGTACATTTACTGTGAAATCATAAGGGCAGTCATTTTTCACTTCACATACTTAAATAACATAATATTCCATAATATTATTCTGCTGTGTTGAATAATGGATGACATAACACTTCCATTACGAACAGATTTAATTTTAGTAAGGTTAACTTTTTTAACTTGACGTGCACTTTTTACCACCTGTAGTGCTCACTAACGCGGTAATACCGGTTAAAGTAGTAGCTGACGATGAATAAACGCTCTTGTGGAGCTTTAAGATCTTTTTGACACCTTACTATAGGATTTATAGCACCTGTAGCGTTTACCAACTCTATTTTACAACGGTAATACAGATTAAAGTAGTAGCTGACGATGAATAAGCGCTCTTGTGCAGCTTTAATATCTTTGTGACACCGTACTATATATAGGCTTTCTATAACTTTTACCTGTAAAACTGTGGGCCTCTTTCGTGGTTATAAGTGAGTTAGAGCATGCTCTAACTCAGTTGCACAGGTATGCGTTAACACTTTTATACTCAAATGGAACTGATATACGAGTCTTATATAGGTTTTTTTAACGCTTTGGTGCTAGTTGGGCGATGCCAGACTCGTGCAGCACGGATCCAAGGTACCTGAACGTATCGGACTTTCTGATCAGGTCCGAACTTATTCGGATGGTGTTTGTATCCGTGCTGCCACAGGACATGTACTCAGTCTTCGCCACATTTAGTCTCAGACCACCGTTTTCAAGCGTGTCCTTCCAAATGTTGACTTTGCGCTCAAGATGGGCTTTGTTCTGATTAACGAGGGCGATGTCATCGGCATACATCATTAGCCATGGAGGCTGATCTTGGATGTTTGCCGTAACTACATCGAGCACTACGTTAAACAAGAACGGGCTAATAGTTCTTCCATAGTAAACGATTATCAGTCCACTAAACCAGCCAAACCCATAGCGTTTCACAAATTAAAACAGATAAATACACAAATTAAAACAGATAAATCACTGGTCTCCACACTAGGATTCTCTGTGTTGTGGAGGCCAGTCTCTTTCATCGTGGTTGAAGTATATTAATGGATACGAAATGAAAATTTAAACAAAAACAATAATTATAAATACATGGCGTCTTGCAGCAGAACTGTCCGAGAGCGTGAGCGTGGTGTTGGTGCATGAATATATGTTTGTGCGCATGTTAGAGTTAGAGACATGTCTAAAATGTGATAGTGATGTAATGTAATGGTGTGTAGCGATGTGATCTAATGTAATGTGAGTGTGATGTATGTGTGTGTGTGTGTCATAATTAAAGGTTTCTAATTAAATGTTTCTCTGTTTCGCCATAATCTAGACTTTTAAGGAATGTTTGATGCTAGATTTACATTTACATTTTGTCGTAGGTAATTCATACTATCTGTTCTTATCAGGTGTGTCTTTAACGCAACCCCCCATGCCGCTATACAATAATAAGAAGAGATTCGCACAGAGTGTGATAAATCATCTATAGGATCTTAATGTTTGCAATCTGACCCATTCCCTTAAACACATGGCAGTTTCCTAACACGTCCAGTTACATGCTCTATTTGCTTTGTCCAAGTGAGGTTTTTTGTCAATGTAGACACCAAGATATTTTATCTGTGTTCACACATTCATTATTTTTTTTTTATTTAGCTTTTAATTTCACCTGTGGTTACCCGGTTGTTAATAGCCGTCGCGACGCAACAACAATTTAATAGTTTTATTGTTAAAAAACCGGCGGCCGCCATTGTTTTGGTCGATGGGGGGCCATTGGATATTAAACAATGCGGTTTTTTTTTTAATAGTAGTTTAAACTGCGTGTTTTGGTATGACATTGCCATTAGGCGTCCATTTCCATTGACGCCCAATGGCACACACGTGTGCTAAAGACGACTGACAGGATCCTATGTAGCACAGTAGAAATCGACGGTAAAAGGGACTAAATTCGCAAAGCTAGATGTAGTTCTGATTTTTTGGTATGTTGTATGGACCAGTTAGAATAAAGTGAATCCAAATTTGCAACTACGAAAAACTTCCGCTCGCTGCGAAACTTGTAAATTTTAGGTTTTACTCTTGTCCGAAGCAAAATATTGGCAAATTGCTCGTCCTATGAGAATAGTTGTTTATAAAAAGATGTAGTACATTTAATTCTCCTCTATGAAAGCATAGAACGAAGTTTGTGAGACTAAATAGTTCACCCAAAATCTCGAAAAAACGATAAGAAGGTAAATTACCCCAGTGGAAATTTACATTAAAATCGCAAAGCACCATGTAGCATTTTTTGGTGTACCCTTGTTTCGCAGACAGAAATTTAATAGAATTTCGTTTCACAGAAAATGTTTCATATAATATTTGGTCCTTGTAATTTAATGTCACATATTATTGTTTCAAAGACTATTCACTTGAATGAAACCTATATATCACAGAAACACAATTCAATGAATTTCATGATCACATTTTTTTATTTAACAAACTTATCAAACAGCAGAATTATTTTTTAACGAATTTTCATAAAACATAGACAAAAATAACATAGAAAAGTTAGGAAAGTTATTTAATTTTTAAGTTTAGTAAGAAACTTTCTAATGTATTCTGTTCCTCATGTATTCTGATTAGAGCGCCATCTATTGAAAAAGATGAAATGCACGAACGCATGTATAAAACACCAAAACAAATTGTTGAGTTATGTGTGAAACATTTAATAGGGTAATGGCTCCAGTGAATGAACGACCCCCAGTGAATAAACAAAACGCAGTTTTATCCAAAAAATAAGGAATTGGGACGTTTCTACCAGACGTAGTATTTTTTTTCATAATTGCAACAATATATCCCATTTTAATTACAAAAGCCGTCTTAAGACATCAGAGTTCATTACAAAATTGCGAGTGTCTAATGTAATCGAATACAGTGAAACTGTAAGTTGTTCGAGCCAGTTTTTAGGACCTAGGTGTGAGGAATCAGTTTTGATACGTCATTGTAATTTAGACAACAGTATTTTCATTAGTTTTTTTGTTTATTATAATAATAGTATAGTTTATTAATGTGTTTCAAATGAATTTACTTGGAATTTTAATTAGTAACATTAAATTATTGAGTGTTCCAGTATTGGAACTAAAAGTTGCCAAAAATCTAGTGAGTGAACGGTCGTTCATTCATTGGGTAATTGTCAATATCATGTTTTTGTTGAAAATCACAATTCATTTGAATCCTACAAGGTTCAAATTTTGGGAGTTATTTTATAAACGGAAGTACTGGTTTACAAAATCCAGTGAATGAACACTCTTTTCTAAATGAATCTAATAAGAGGTTTCATCATAATGGCATCATATTTTAAGCCAGATTTCAGACTCTAAGGTTTCCGTGAGGTAGCAAATTTAACTGGAGCTCGTCCGAAGCTCTCCCACTTCCCAGTCTTCAGCCGCAATGCTTGCAACTTCTCCGTCAAGTGGTCTATGCTCTTTTTTCTTCATAGACGAAATTACACCACCACCAATGATTCCTCCTCCTGCAGCGCTCGGCAGGGATGTCATAGAAATTGATAGAGTTAAGGAGTCAACGACTTGCCACAGGCGACCTAGCTAGAATTGAGAGCAGGAGCTGTAGTGGCTACAAACCAAAAACAATGTCTACGGTGCCAGGTGGCATACCAGACCTTGTATTGGCCTTGTCACTATGGCCTCTTTAGCCCGTGTCCAAGCTTTTTCCGTAACGGTGGAGAGTTGGAAATCTGATCCTGCTAAAAAATTAGAGACGCTTTGCACTCTCTGTTGGTATAGCGGCCTTTCGAGTTTCTTCTGGACAAAGCGAGTCAGTTTCTACAAAGAATTATTGCTAATTGCTTCGCCCAGCACTTGCCCGCGCGAAGGACTAGATCTGATGGACTACCAGTTTAGTTTTTGACGGGGGCGCTGCTGACGCAAACGTGGAAAGACTAGACGAGGAGGCAGTGGACCCCGGTGAATAAGTCTTGGAGGTTTCCCTGGATATCAATGCCTTCAACACCTTGCTCTGAATTTGCACTAAGCAGGCTCGCGCCTGTCATCGTGTACAATCTACCTCCATCGCATTATCGGGGACTATTTGACAAAGAGAGCTACCTGGATTGGGAAAGATGGAGTCGGCGAGAAACATCGTGCGATATTCTACAGGGCTCGGTGTCTGTAATACAAAACATTGCCGTATTCTGTTTTGCCAATGTGACACTAGTGTTGATCAGCAGGCAGCGCTACTGGCCACGGCAGGGGTTGCGCAAGGCGTCTCGAAATAGCCTCGCACAAGTCTATGGGTTGCTTACATGGACCTCGTAGCAAACCACCTCGGGATTCACAAATCGCAAATCGCGTCCGCATCGGCGTCAAATCAATGATTAGTTACGTGGGACTCGTCCTGAACAACTAATGGGGCAGGGATGACTTTGGGCTACACATGCAGCCGGTCCCCAGGTTGATAAATGTTGCGGCTGGTCTTCGTTCGCAGAGAGCGATGGCTATCCCAGCGATATGGGAATATCTACTAGTCAACATCCTATGAGCCTAGACGCGAAAAAAAACTTGCATCGTTGTATCACTGGTGGAAGTAGAAGCACAAGATCAACTTTCGGTTATTTAGGAATTAGAGGCACGAGAAGTAGTTCATGTCAGATCCTAGTGGCCTAATATATAAAATGGCTCGGGTCTGGGTCGTCGTTCAATTCAAAGCATTTTTTTTTTTTTTATTTCAAATAAACCATTCACAGGCACTTTTGAAACGTCAAGGTCGGTCAGTCAAAAACATGGAAGCTATTTGCACGTTCCAAAGCGTAGATCTCTATGGAGAAGAACGTGCAAGAAACTCCACGGACACTCTTTTAAATCATGTTCTGGTTTTACAAAATTTCAAGTTACATATACTTGTTGCTTCTGCATGTGAGGACAATGCAAAGGAAAAAAAAAAAGGCTTATTATAAGAATTTTAAATATAAAGATTAAAATAAGCCAATGGCAGTCAAGAGATGACCAGTCTCAACCGACGGCGCCTGTTCACGAACATGACGCGTGTATCGGCACCCTTCAGCTCAACCATTTCGAAGGGAACCGAATGATCAAACCCACGCGCCGCCATCAGCGAGACATTTGAGTGAGCATGACATGCTCTCAACCACCATGCTCGTTCATGTCCAACAAGTAAAACTATAACTACTCACACAAAATGTAAATGGTTTCATGGTACTCACATTTACAAAATTTGAAAAATATGCTTCTACTTTACACAAAACTATGGTTGTCAATGACCAAATAATGAAAAATAAATTAATAAAGAGAACGATTAAGATCTTACATCAAAAAGAATAAATAAGTAATTAATATAATAATATAATTTGTATGTTTATAAGAATAAATAAACGAAATAATGTAAGAACCTCTAAAAGGAGCGAGCATCTCTTCCAAATATAAAAACATAGAAACCTAAAAAGTGGACCTAAGCAGCTGTGACTGTGGAGCAGGACCAGCATTTAGCCAAGCGTTTTTATCGAGGATATAATCTTCCAGTTTATAATACGCTTGTCTACATAGTGTGCGTTTTATGCATGCTTTAAATTTTCTCTCATTCAGTTCGAGAATATCAACTGGTATTTTATTATAAAATTTAATACAGTACCCCATAAAAGAAGTGTGTACTTTTGCCAATCTGAATCGGGGTTGATCTAATTTGTTCCTATTTCTAGTATTAAAATTATGCCTGTCACTAATCTTGCTAAAGAGATGAAGATTTTTCCGAACATACATAATATTTTCGTAAATGTATTGACAAGGTACCGTCATGATGTTGATATCCTTAAACAGTTCTCTTAGGGAATCACGCCGACGTAGATTGTAAATGGCTCTGATGGCTCTTTTCTGCAGGACAAATATAGACTCGATGTCTGCAGCACGTCCCCATAATAAGATACCGTAAGACATGATACTATGAAAGTAACTAAAATAGACCAGCCTCGCGGTATCTATATCGGTAAATTGACGGATTTTTCTGACAGCGTATGCTGCTGAACTTAGCCGTCCCGCAAGAGATGTTAAATGAGGACCCCATTGTAGCCTTGAGTCAAGCGTAATCCCCAGGAAAACCGTGTTTTCGACGAATTCAAGTTTCTCCTTGTTCAATACTATGTCGCAATCATTTCTTTTAACGTTCGGTAAGGCAAATCTGATGCATTTAGTTTTTTTCCCATTTAATACTAAATTATTAGCAGTAAACCAATTTTGGACCTGCTGTAGGGCGTTATTTACGTCGTCAAGATTTATGGAACGTCTATCTATCTTAAAAATTAAGGACGTATCGTCAGCAAATAATACCATATGAGGTTGATTTTTTAAAAGATGGGGTAGATCATTAATATATACTAGAAAGAGGAAAGGACCCAAAATAGAGCCTTGTGGTACCCCCATTTTGACTTTTAAACCCCGTGAATTGACACCATTTATTTGAACTTGCTGCTGTCTATCATTTAAGTAAGATTTTATTAGACTGAGTGCAAGTTTACCTAGTCCGTAATGACCTAGCTTTAGGAGCAAGGTTTCATGATTTACACAATCAAATGCCTTGGAGAGGTCACAAAAGATTCCTATGGCATCTTGTGCCTCTTCCCACGCTGAGTATATGTGTTTTAACAACGTGGCACCAGCGTCAGTCGTACAACGACCCCTGGTAAAACCATACTGTTGATCGTGTAAAATTTTATTGATGTTAAAATGATTGAGCATCTGATTGAGCATTACTTTTTCAAACACTTTGCTAAAAACCGGCAAAACAGATACAGGTCTATAATTATTGGTGTCTTTGCTGTCGCCCGATTTAAATAGTGGTATAACCTTACTATATTTCATTATATCCGGAAAGACTCCTTGGTCTACACATAAATTAAATATTAAAGCCAAGTATGGTGCTATAGTTTCAATTATGGACGTGCACACTTTAATAGACATTCCCCATATGTCTTCGGTCAATTTGATTTTGATTTGCCGGAAAGCTTTTATGACTGTCACAGGGTTGATATGTTTGAACTGGAATTCAACCGTACAACCTGGAACGTTAGCTTTTAATAAATTATATGAGACCTCAGGTGAAGAATTTAAATATTCCGTAGTTTTAGTTGGTATATTGGTGAAAAAATTTACAAATTCTTGAGCTACTTCTAAATTAGAGCTTTTGGCACCATGTGTAGTCTCCAGTAAATAATCAGTGTTTCGTTCTTTATTTCTATGAGTTTCATTATTAATAACTTTCCAAACTGTCTTTATTTTATTTTCTGACGATTTGATCTTGTTGCTAATATATAGGGCTTTATTAGCTACCTTGCAAGTATTTCTGAACACTTTTGAATATTTGTTTACAAACTTATTAAAAGAATCAGTGTTTATGACAGGCTTAAGGCCATATAGCTCATATAGTCTTTCCCTACTTATCCTAATGCCTTTAGTCGCCCAGTCACTAAATACATACTTAGGGAAAGTATCCTTAGACTTCTTTTCAAAAGTTGCATTGAATTCCTTTAGAACCACTGAAAAGAAATTATCATAAAATTTATTAGCATCTTCAATGTTATGGCCAAAATGAAAATTTAACTTATTTTGTAAGGTACCATTGAATTTAGCTAGTTTGCCAGTTGTAATTGGCCTATATTGTATATGAATTTTTTCCAAGGCTGCTTTAAACTGAAATGTTACCAATTGACCACTATGATCAGAGGGAAGGTAATTAACTATGGCTTTATCTAAATATTCACAATCGCAGAATACATTATCGATACAGGTTGAAGAAGTTGGTGTTACCCTAGTCGGTTCAGTAAACACATTAGACAAATTAAACGATTTAAAAAGGCTTATAAATCTGCTGCTATTTGAATTAATTTCTAAAATATTAATATTAAAATCCCCACAAATAATCGCGGGCTTGTTACCTGCTGCAAGTTTCGCAAGGATATCTTCCATTGTTGACTCAAATAAAGTAAAGTTTTGAGGGTTTGGGGGTCTGTACACGCACACTATGATATGCTTATCTAGCTCAACACAGGACAGTTCGATGCAATGTTCCACTGATAAGTTAACGATGTCATTACGTTGCTTAAATTTTAAGTTTTTTTTTAATAAGATGAGGGAACCACCACGTAACATAGATTTGCGGTTAAAACAACTGCCCACATTATAATTTTCATAACTAATTAGCATCTGGTAATCCTTCAACCAGTGCTCACTAAAACATACAATGTCAAACATTGTTTTTTCTAAAAACATTTCAATTTCTAATAATTTGGAAGAGACACCCTGAATATTTTGATGAAATAATTTCAAGGCATGCTGCTGACTCCCTTTTTGACAACTATTTACTAAAGAGCAAGAAGATACCTTGTTAATGGTAGGCATAACTATTCTGTCGCTGGTATCCTCTGTTGTCTTATGGACTAGTTTAAATGAGTTTCCATAGAGATACATGGAAACTCCGTACAATTTTTATAAGTATTTGTAGCACTAGAGCTACCGTTACTAAGGCTCTCCACCTGATTCTTAGTAAAATTACTAAACATTGTGGATTTAATTAAACAAGACTGCGACATACTACTTATGTCTGAGTTAATAAAATAAGCTAATAGCCTTGCTATTGTGTGTCTAAAACTAATTGGCAAATACACTGTATCCCTAGTCGATTTTAAATTTTCCACAAAAATGTTTGTGTCAAAAAACATAAACTTGTCACTATAGTGACTTACTAAAAAGTGCATGTGTTTATTTAAACTATGAATATAATTATTTTGTCTACTTGACAATTGTTCAAAATAAGGAAATGCACACAATATTATTTTATTACAATTTAACTTTAACATCTCAGTTAGATTGTCCAATATTTCGATCGTTCAATACTTGACGATTTTTTAAGAACTTGGACGCAAAAAAACCTTGCGTCATTGTAACAATGGCAGAAAAAGGAGCTAGCGCAAGTTCAACGGCCGGTTCTTTGGGAATTGAAGGCACGAAAAACGGTATCAGATACAAGACTGAATATGAAATGGCTCGAGTCTGGATCGTCATTCGACCAGTCAGGCCCAAAGTGGAGGCGTACAGGTGTTCCATGCGCGCCGTAATAGTCACGGGTGGGAGCTCGCTGAGCATGGTGTGCTGATACCATTCGGAGGTGCACACGAAGATACTAGTATCTCGGACCCCTGGCTCACGATAGTGGTAGGAACTGTGATGTTTAGTCACTAGCGTTCTTCCCAGATGGAGGGTATCCATCAGGATTTAGGATACCTAAATAAAGATATTAGATTCGTGTAATCAATCAACTAAAAATTGTGTTCATACACTGGTTTTATTGTATTCATTTACTAGAAAATGCCGTTCATTCACTGGAGTTTTAGGGTATTTTTCGATTTATTGCTAATTTTCTCAAAAACTATGCATCTTATATGGTTATAAGCAACTAAAAATGATTTTTTAATGTATTCTTTAGACTAAAAATTAGCTAAGGGTCTTCTTCAGGCGGCCAAAGAAGCGCTCCTTCAACGATTGCTTCATGTCAGTGACATTGATACCTACTCTGAAGGATAAATAGGCATCTTAATTGTATCCTAATAAGTTAGAAATTGTTGCTTTAAGCATTTTTTCTTCGTCGGATTGCGGGGCAAGCCGCAAGACAGGCGTTCGGTTGGCTAGAGGGCCCACCCAGCCAAGGGCTCGCCACTTACTGAATACCGTTAGATACTTACAACCTACAATGAAGTTGATACATTATCCAGGATGCAATAATTTTGGAGCTCGCTTCACTCGGTTTTGCAATGTACACTCTTAAGTGCTTGAACATTGGTGTATTTTATAAAAAAACAAACCTAATGAGATAGAGTGCAACAATTTTCGCTCTTGAATTTTGAATTCTCTCAGTTCTTAATCTTTCCTGTATGAGGCAAAAAGTTACTTTTATCTAAATATTAAGGCAGAAAATCAAACCGATCCGATAAAAAGTACAAACATTTTCGAGCTCACTTCGCTCGCTCTTGCATTCTACACTCTCTATATTTTTGAGTTTTCAGTCAACAAAGTTATTTATATCGTCCCGAGCCCCAGGATTGTGGGCGAGCACAGTTCGACGAACATCGTACTCGTCAAATTGACAAATCTTCTGAAAATAGGCAAATCACGAACATACGTCTACAATTAACCAGGTTATTGAAAATTTAAGCTCGCTTCGCTCGCTCTTGAATTCTTAGTTGTATAGACGTCAGCACAACAAGTTGACCAAGCTACATCAATCTGTCAAATTAATTTAATAGATTTTCAACTTTATCGCTAAAGCGATTAGGTTCATGGTTTATTGGGAAAATTTGACAGTTTCAGATAGCTTGATGTGCTGGCATCTGAACATAAATCTAACACATTACTTTTATGTCTGTATCGATAGTAAACAGAGGACCTTACCTATCCTGCCTATCTGAGAACATTTCCAGCTCGCTTTTGTTGCAACTATGCAAGTTTTATGTTAAAGTCAAGTGAGTAACTTCAATGATTCTATGGATGGTAAATAAAAAATGTCGATAACCTATCTATCTACATCTATATTCCGAGGCGGGACGCTAAAATTTTCGAGCTCACTTCACTCGTTGTATCATCCACATTTTGCAAATAAACATGAATGTATGATAAAATAAAATATAGCGTATCCGAGATAATGAACTATACTTCGCTTCGACCGCTCTAGCATCCTTAGCTCTCCACTTAAAAGTTGACAAAAAAAACATCACACATTTCTTCTTATCACACATTGTCCGGATGTTTTTAAGTCAAGGACCTTAACATTTTTCGGGTTCGCTTTGCTTTCCCCAGCATTCTAAGCTGACCGGATTTCACTTAAGATGACGTATAAACATGTGTAGGTGTGGATGTAAGATTATGAAGATTTTAGGGTTTCTGAGTCAAGGAACTAGAATTTTTCGGGCTCGCTTCGCTCGCCCTATCATCCTTGGCTTTTCGGTTTTCGCTCAAGTTGACATAAAAATATGTGTATGAATGTAAAATAAGAAGAAAATTAGCGTTTCTGAGTCAAGGAACTAGATTTTTTCGAGCTCGCTTCGCTCGCTTCCTTGGCTGTTCGGTTTTCTCTTAATTCGACATAAGAACATGTGTATGTGATGTAAGGATAAGAAGAAAATTAGCGTTTCTGAGTCACGGAACTAAAATTTTTCGGGACTTGCTTTGCTCACCTTAGCATCCTTAGCTCTCCGGGTTACGCTTAAGTTGACAAAAACATACGTATGGGTGATAAAAAGAAAATGTAACGTATCCGAAACAAGGTATCGTATTAAAATTTTTCGAGCGCGCTTCGCTCGCTCTTTTATCCGTACTCCTCCGACTTAAACATCTATTTGTGTTTTGGGAAAAAAATCTAAGATATCCGAGACAAGGCGCTAAAAACAGCGATATTTTCGCTAATTGTTAACTCATTTGAATGATTATGTTTTGTTTGAAAGAGTATTTCTCCGGACTGGTCCCATTTTAATTTGGTGAAGATCTGATGACGAACTTCGGAGTTAGGCAACGGAACTCTTCAATCAATGATAGCAAATGGATCGGGTTTTCTGAAATTGCATGTCTGTTGATTGTGTATACCAGTTCATAACATAACATCACGCCGGTACTGTGTTTGTGTTTTCACTTTTTAGTGGTTGGTCCACAGGTCCCACTAAAAAGTGAAAAATAAAAAACTTTTATACAAAACAATAAAACCGACTTCCAAAAGCAAAACACTACAAAGTATAAAATAACTTTAACTTAAATAAAATAACTTTAGTAAAAATCTTTTTTACAATAAAATAAAACCGACTTCCAAAAACAAAACTTTACAAAGTAAAAAATAACTTTAATTACGGAATTCGGTGTTTAAAACCAAAAAACCGACTTCCTTTTTACTTTGTAGTGTTTTGTTTTTGGAAGTCGGTTTTTAATAGTTTTTAGTCGGTGACGAATAAGGATATTTTTTTCATATAAATCTTTGATTTATTGCCTACTTACCTGGTTGATTAAAAGCAAACAAAATACCTACATTCCATCAAACATCCTACCTCATTGTACCTAATTGACTGTACTAGTATAAAAATTCAAGTGTTTCATTGAATACACAAATACGGACACAATGAAAAAAAAGTTAATTTAAAAAAAAACCTTGTTTATAAATATTATGCGATTATTACCTTCTTAAATTGTCTATCTTGGTACAAAAAAAAAACTCGTAACTTGAGAAACGACAGAGACAGGATGGTTTGAAATTTGGGTGTTTCATTTGTGAACAGCTGGTTACCCTACTCAGAGTGTCAGAGTCGTAGGTGTACTGCTAACACGAATCTGAAGTCAGGATGGCGGGAGCAATACAATTATGTAGCTAAGTGCACTGTACAAGTGGATTTGGTACCGCAACGTTTGTCAAGCTCGGTCTGTGGATGACCATTTTAACACACCGAGATTCCTACGTGCCTCGGGATATAACAGCTGCACGGCTAAACTATAATAGACGCACGGGTGCATCTTCAAGGTTAAGCAACACTTGCCAAGGTCAGGCTGTGGATGGTTATCATTTTAACACACCGAAAAGAGATCTTTGGCAGTTGTTATGAATTGTCAGAAGCCGAAAATATGACACCTGTAGTCTTGCCAAGAAGTACCTACCGCGTAATCCAGTTATAGAGGTCTGGTAGGCAGCTGCTCTACGTATCTCCGAAGTTCCTCATCAGATCTTCACCAAATTTTAATGGGACCAGTCCGAAAAAATACTCTTCCAAACAAAAAAAGATTAATCCAAATCGGTTAACAATTGGCGAAAATATCGCTGAACAAACATTTTTCATGGGATCCCGTCATCAGATCCTGACTTATACCTTCCATCATCAGCTCAGCAATATGAGATGATGGTTACCAAACCCAAACATCTGAATTGCGTTAGAAAGTTTTTGAAAAACGTATACTCGTATGTGCTTATTAAATTTGAGGGTTTCCCTCGATTTTCATGGGATCCCATCATCAGATTCTAACTTGGTTAACAATGGGACCACCTCAGGAGTATAGGCTTTCGAATAATAACAGAATTTTTAAAATCGGTCCAGAATTGGCGGAGAAATCGGTTAACATACATAAAAAAAAGAAGATCCATACAACCGAACATAGTACCTCCTCCTTTTTGAAGAAGTCGGTTAAAAAGTGAAGATCACCGACGTCATTATCTAAGTTCAAGTCAAACAACCTGAATCTTTCGTCAAATTTTTACTACTCGTAGTCTTGAATAGATCGTTCGTTAGAAAAATAAGATACGTACCATTTTGTGCGAGTCCAAAAGTAGGTAGGTACGAGTACGTACTTACCAAGAAAGCAAGCATCGTCAAGTTTCCCACAGTTGTTCCTTAATTTGTACTTAAGTACAGCTATCCAGCAGTGCAGCTATCTTTTTCTCGTTTATATAAATGATTTGTGCAATTTGAACCTACAACATGGCAAAATTATTTCATATGCTGACGACACGGCCTTAGTATTTACCGCTAAAACTAGTAAAGAATTGTACGAATACGCTCAATTAGGTTTCAATACTGTGACTAACTGGCTTCATAGTAATTTACTAACGTTAAATGCTGACAAGACAAAATTATACTCAGTTCTCCATGCGCAAGCCTCAAATTAACATTTCTCATCCTCATCTGTTTGCTCATAAATGTGCACCCCAAACAATCAGTACATGTGACTGTCCTTTTATCCTCCAAACATCCAACATTAAATATCTCGGAGTAATAATAGACGATACTCTCTCTTTTAGACCACATATTGAGAGTCTGGTTAAAAGAGTGCGCAAATTAATCTATGTCTTTAAAAAACTGCGAGCTATTGCGGACCCAAAAGTAATTACACAAGTTTATTTGACCCTAGGGCAATCTGTAATCCAGTACTGTATCTCTTCATGGGGTGGAGCAGCCAAAACTCACTTACTCCCTCTTGAAAGAGCTCAGAGAGCCATTTTAAAAGTAGCCAATTTCCATCCCTTTCTCTATCCCACAGACCTTCTGTACAAATCCTGCAACGTACTGACTGTTCGCCAGCTTTTCATTATGCAACTGGTATTAAAACAGCACACCATGCTCACTTACAACACCGAAAAAACTAATAAGAGACGGAATGATATTGTCTGCGAGTCTACTTAATTTTCAAAATATGCTTTTGTAAAAAGATTTTTAAAATTTTTAGGTCCATTTCTGTACAATAGACTACATAAGGAACTAAGTATCTATAAGTTAAATTACTATACCTAGCTGTAAAAAGACAATTGTGCAATATTTATTAAGCATCTCGTACGTAGAGACAGAAGACCTTCTTTTTGTGTGTAAATAAAATGTGACGTGTCCTTTAATTTTAAGTTTTTACTTTAGGTTATTGATAAATTGTTATTTTATTATGATCTAGCCTGAGACACAGGTTTCAACCTAGTTCAGGCAAATCAGCAACTGTGTTCTATAAAAAATGTTGTAAAATATTTTATTGTAAATGTGCCCTGTTTTATAAATAAACGATATTATTATTATTCCATTTATTTATTTATATATACATACTAATTACATTTTTAAATATTACTATAAAAATAACAAAAAAAAACATTTAAAAATATAAAAAATAGTAGCCCACCGGTATCGGGAACAGGGTCCAAGCTACCGGTGGTCAGGGCTTCTGAGAGAGGAACCTCCTAACGATGCGTGCCGTGTCCAGGAGTACTGCTTTCTGGATCAAGCCCTTGATCCAGCTGCCCAACGAGAGCCTCTTGAGATGTTGGTCGAGGCTCTTGGCAATAATGCCATTGGCCGTCACGATTATCGGCACAATAACTGCTGTGTTCACATCCCACATGTCGACAACCTCGCGAGCCAAGTCAAGATACTTCGTTTGTTTATCTTTCTCTGACTTCACGAGGTTCTCGTCATGAGGGACTGCTATATCAACAATCATTGCGCGACGCTCTAGTCGGTCTATCACCACTATATCAGGCTTATTGGCAACAATAGTCCTGTCAGTGATGATAGACCGATCCCAATACAATGTGCAACTACCATTTTCGAGAACTGGGTCGGGCACATACCTATAGTACGGTACTTCCGATTCCACAGGATTGTATTTAAGAGCAAGTTGCTGGTGGATAATCCTGGCTACAAGGTTGTGCCTGTGCAAATAGTCTCCGTTAGCCAGACTAGAACAACCGGAAATAATGTGGCGGATGGATTCCCCGGGCCGGTGACATGCCCGACATATGTCAACCGTACCGTCCTTCACAATGTATTTCCGGTAGTTATTAGTCATCATAACTTCGTCCATAATTGCACAAACAAAACCTTCGGTTTCCCCGAAGAGGTCACCAAAACGAAGCCAGGCTACGGACGCTAAGAAGTCTACATCGGGCCCATGTAGGACCCGATAAAAGCGTCCGTGAAGCTCCTTGCTCTGCCATAGGTACCTCCCTGCGGTCGTTAGTATTTAATACCACAGGTTTGCGCCAATTCTCGTTAGCCAAGGAGAGCGCGGTAAGGCCTTTGTCCACCGCTACCACATCTCGATGCATACCCACGTCGGCCTCTAAGAAGTATTCCCTAAGGCTGCATACCTCGCGGTTGTGCAGGGTCTTAGCATTTAAGAAGCCACGACCCCCGCACTTCCGCGGGATATACAGCCTCATCACCGATGACCGTGGGTGATGCATCCGATTTGCGGTAAGCAGTGAACGTACCCTCCTATCCAGGGCGTCAAGTTCCGTCTGAGTCCATTTGAGTATGCCGAAAGAATACATCAAAACCGGCATGACCCAACCGTTGAAGGCGCGCACCTTGTTTCCGCCTGATAAAAGACTGTTAAGTACTTTGTTCAGGCGGCCAAAGAAGCGCTCTCTCAACGATTGTTTCATGTCAGCAGCACTGATGCCTAACGCTTCCGACATACCCAAATACTTATAAGTTTCGGTTGAGGAGAGGGACCTAAGGTGTATGGAATCCAAGAGTTGGGTTCCCACGGATTCCATAATCTCCCCTCGCTTTACATACATGACCGCACATTTGTCCAATCCAAATTCCATCCTGATGGCGCTACTGAAGGTTTCTGTTACCTTTAGTAGCTTCATCAGTTGCAAGTTGTTAGGAGCAAAGAGTTTCAAGTCATCCATGTAAAGAAGGTGCGATATGACCTGACCACCTCTTCTCAACCGGTAGCCTTGGCCCGAACCCTCCAGCAATGTACTGAGAGGGTTGAGAGCCAGACAAAACCACAGTGGACTCAGACTGTCACCCTGAAATATGCCACGCTCGATCCTTATCGGTTCGCTGTTCGCCTGGATCTGTCGACATCCTGGATAGTGAAGAACCGTCCTCCACTGCCCCATACACGACTTCAGGAAGGTGCGTAGGACTGCATCAACTTTGTACAGCTCCAGCACCCTCATGAGCCATGTATGTGGCACTGAGTCATAGGCCTTCTTATAATCTATCCAGCATGTCGACAGATCCCTTCGGGAACGACGAACCTGTTGGCTAATGGCAATGTGATGAGGAGCAGCTCCTTAGTACCGCGGGACCCGTTCCTACATCCATTCTGAGAGACAGACATAATTGAATTACTATCAACATGATGGTTAATCTTTCCTCTCAAAATGGATGTAAAAACTTTATAGACCGTCGGTAAACACGTGATCGGCCTATAATTTTTAGGTTCCGCAGTACTTCCTGATTTATGGAGCAGGTGGGTTAATCCAGTAGTTAGGAACTGGGGCAGCGATCCTGACTCTAAGGCAGACTGGAATTGAGATGCCAAGATCTTTGAAACCATTTAATCCAAAAGTTGTGCAGCCCGTCCGGTCCTGGAGATTTCCAATTAGGCAACGGGTGAACTGCACGAGCTACATCTTGGGGGCTGATGGTAATTGCCCCCATTTCTGGTATCGGATCGCATGCACGTTCGACCTCCCGAGTCCAATCACCCTCGGTGTGACTGACAGGCACCGACCAGATGCTGCGCCAGAATTAACTCATGGCTTCATCATCCGGTAGGCACGTATCAGTCACGCCTTGGTCCGGTCGCTCCCAAGCCCTATAAACCCACCTTTCGTTCCTTTGGAATGTGCGATTCTGAGTATATCGCTCCACTCGCCGCTTGTACCGACGTATACGGTTTGCCCATGCATAGATTTTCTGCTTCAGGAAGTCAATACGCTCTGTGACGCGGGCGAGATAATCCCGAGGATGGATGTCAGTCCCCGAGAACGCCCGCCTCACAAAGCGCATCACTCTGCGGCGAGTGTTGCCCTCCCTGAAGCAGATAAGTTTGCCGATGAGTGCTCTAGCCTCACCGATACGACGCTCGATCCTGCTCTGCCAAGCTGGTACAGCTGGTCGTGTAACTCTGTCACTGCTAGGAAATTTGACATGAGCTACACGACATGCCGCTGCAGCCGCACAGTACAAGATCGAGTGGGTATCGGCAAGGTCTTCGCTGCTATCAAAATAACTTGCTAGTTGCGAATCTAGAGCACACACCAGCGCCCTATTTTTATTATGCATGGGCAAACGAGGTAGCCGAGGCCTAAGCTCTGGCGGTGTGGAGCGATACTCTCGGAAAGCATCCTCCAAAGCGCTCCTCAATCGCTCATTGCATTGGGTACTCACGGATATAGCCCCGTCGTCATCATCCTCACCAACAATGTCGGGTCGCGGTGAAACACTGAGTTGTATTTGCACCGCGGCCGGTGGCGACGCAGGTGAGACGCGGCCGCTCCGTGATTCCAGACGCAGTCTATCAAGTACGGCGTCATCCAACATACGGTTACGCTGGATGACCCGCACCTGATCCGACAGTCGTTGGGCTGAAACGTTGACAACTGGCTCAAGTACCTGAAACAGAGAGAGCATCCGACCACGGTACGCAGTCAGGTTAGTTCCCCCCTCTGTAGCCCCAAAGTATGAGCGTATAACATTTTCGTTTATGGATTGCGTCCATTTTATACGCTGCACACTTCCACCGATAGCGGGGACCCTGTCAGAGGCCGGTGGGCCTCGAGATCCCAAGCTGGTCGGAGGTCGGCCTCGTCCGCGCCGACGTGCTGGTGGTGGTGTCGTCGGCGGCGAGAAGTATTCATCGCTCGAGCTCGACGCAACTGCAGCTACCGGAACATCAGGATTTACGGCTGGAGCAGGTCCCGGTGGCTGCGAGGCGGAACTGAGCGACGAACCCGAAGATGTTTCTTGTGCGGCTAGTAATTGTGCCCGGCGTCTTGTCAGCATTTTCTTATAAGTAGGTGTATTGACATTGCAATTCAACTGGTATATTGTTTCTGTTTATTTTTTCCTGGATGTGTCCTGGATTTTGATTATTTTGGAGCTTGGTATTTATTAAAATTATTTTAAAAATTCGGGATGAAAATTTATGCTGTCAGTCAACTTGACAGCCGGACCACAGATTACCTCCTTTACATGGATGATCTGAAACTCTTTGCCCCCACTAATCTGCAACTGATGGAGTTACTGAAGGTAACTGAAACATTCAGTAACGCCATCAGGATGGAGTTTGGTGTGGACAAATGTGCGGTCATGCATGTAAAGCGTGGAGAGATTATGGAATCTCTCCAACTGAAACTTACAAGTATTTGGGTATGTCGGAAGCGTTAGGTATCAATGTTACTGACATGAAGCAATCGTTGAAGGAGCGCTTCTTTGGCCGCCTGAAGAAGGTATTTAATAGCCTTCTATCAGGCGGAAATAAGGTGCGCGCCTTCAACGGTTGGGTCATGCCGGTATTGATGTACTCTTTCGGCGTACTCAAATGGACTCAAACGGAACTTGACGCCCTGGATAGGCGGGTCCGTACACTGCTAGTGCATATCGAATGCATCACCCACGATCGTCGGTAATGAGACTGTATATCTATTATTATTATTTCGTTTATTTATTCTTATTTACATACAAAGTATATTTTTAAATATATCTCTAAAAAACCATAAAAAAATACATTTAAAAATATAAAAGTAGTAGTCCACCGGTGTCGGGAGCAGGGTCCAAGCTACCGGTGGTTAGGGCTCCAGAGAAAGGAACCTCCTCACAATACGAGCCGTATCGAGGAGTACTGCCTTCTGTATCAGGCCCTTTACCCAACCGCGTAACGCCAGCTTCGACAGATGTTCGTCGAAGCTTTTGGCCATCAGGCCATTGGCCGTAATGACTATCGGCACAATGATAGCTGAGTCCACATTCCACATGTCGACAACCTCGTGCGCTAAGTCGAGATACTTGATTTGTTTCTCTTTCTCGGCCTTCACGAGGTTCTCGTCATGCGGGATGGTAACATCAATTATCATTGTGCGGCGCGCTAATCGGTCTATCACCACTATATCAGGCTTATTGGCAACAATAGTCCTATCAGTGATGATAGACCGATCCCAGTACAACGTGACATGGTCATTTTCGAGAACTGGGTCGGGCACATACCTATAATACGGTACCTCAGAATCCACAAGTTTATATTTCAAAGCAAGTTGCTGATGGATAATCCTGGCCACTTGGTTGTGTCTGTGCAAGTACTCGCCGTTAGCCAGACGAGAACAACCAGAGATAATATTATGTCTGATGGACTCACCCGGACGGTGGCATGCCCGACACACGTCCACCGTCCCATCCTTCATAATATGCCTCCGGTAGTTATTCGTCAAGATAATTTCATCCATAATCGCACAGACAAAACCTTCAGTTTCCCCGAAGAGATCACTGAAACGTAGCCAGGCCACGGACGCTGACAAATCTACATCAGACCCATGAAGAGCCCGATAGAAGCGCCCGTGAAGCTCCTTGCCTTTCCATACCTCCTTGCGGTCATCTGTGGTAAGTATCACAGGTTTGCGCCAGTTCTCCTTAGCCATGGACAACGGGGTGAGACCCTTGTCCACTGCGACCACATTTCGGTGCATACCCACATCAGCTGTGAGGAAATATTCTCTGAGACTGCACATCTCGCGGTTGTGGAGAGTCTTGGCGTTTAAAAAGCCTCGACCTCCACACTATCGCGGAATGTACAGTCTCATCACCGACGATCGTGGGTGATGCATCCGGTTTGCGGTCAGCAGTGTACGTACTCTCCTATCCAGGGTGTCAAGCTCAGTTTGAGTCCATTTGAGTATGCCGAAAGAGTACATTAATACCGGCATGACCCAACCGTTGAAGGCGCGCACCTTATTTCCGCCCGACAAAAGGCTATTCAGAACCTTTTTCAGGCGGCCAAAGAAGCGTTCCTTCAACGATTGCTTCATGTCAGTAACATTAATGCCCAACGCTTCCGATATACCCAAATATTTATAGGTTTCGGTCGAGCTGAGTGATCTAACCTGTATGGAATCCGAGAGTTGAATTCTCTCAGATTCCATAATCTCCCCTTTCTTTACATGCATGACTGCACATTTGTCCACACCAAATTCCATTCTGATGGCACTACTGAAGGTTTCAGTCAACTTCAGTAGCTCCCATCAGTCGCGAATTGTTGGGGGCAAAGAGTTTCAGATCATCCATGTAAAGAAGGTGAGATATGGCCTGACCACCTCTTCTCAACCGATAGCCTAGACCTGAACCCTCCAGCAATGTGCTTAGAGGATTCAGAGCTAAGCAAAACCAAAGCGGACTCAAACTGTCGCCCTGAAATATTCCCCGTTTAATTCACACAGGTTCATCGTTCCCCTGAATTGGCCGACATCCTGGATAGCGAAGGACTGTTTTCCATTGCCTCATACATGACTCAAGAAAGGTGCGTAGAGTTGCATCTATTTTGTACAACTCCAACACCCTCATGAGCCATGTATGTGGCACAGAGTCGTAGGCCTTCTTGTAGTCTATCCAACATGTCGACAGATCCTTGCGGGATCGACGGACCTGTTGGCTTATAGCCATGTCTATGAGGAGAAGCTCCTTAGTGCCGCGGGACCTCTTCCTACATCCATTCTGAGAGGTGGACATAATTGAATTAGTCTCAATGTGTTCATTGATCTTCACTCTTAGAATGGATGTAAGAAGTTTATAGACCGTCGACAAACAAGTAATTGGTCTATAGTTCTTGGGTTCCGCGGGACTACCGGTCTTATGGAGCAGGTGGGTAACGCCAGTTGTTAGAAACTGTGGTAGCGACCCAGACTCTAAGGATGACTGGAATTGAGTTGCCAGGAGCGCGTGTGAGCTGCTATACCATTTGAGCCAGAAGTTATGCAGTCCGTCCGGTCCTGGAGATTTCCAGTTCGGTAACGGACAGACTGCTTTGGCTACATCTAATGGGGAGATGATAATTTTTTCCATTTGTGGCATAGCTTCACACACGCGCTCGACATCGCACATCCAGCCATCCTCGGTATGACAGACGGGCACCGACCAGATGCTTCGCCAGAATGTATTCGTGGCGATATCATCCGGACGGCACACATCCGTCAAACTTTGTTCGGGACGCTCCCAAGCTCTATATTACCTCTCATCGCTTTGGAACATGCGATTCTGCGAGTATCGATCAACCCGCCGCTTATACCGCCGAATACGGTTTGCCCATGCATAAACTTTCTGCTTCAGGAAGTCAATGCGCTCCGTGACACGGGACGTGTAATCTCGAGGGCTGATACCAGTCCCCGAAAACGCCCGTCTCACAAAGCGCATCACGCGTGGTCGTGTGTTACCCTCCCTGAAGCAGTATAGTTTGCCGATGAGTGCCCTAGCCTCATCGATCCGCCGCTCGATCCTGCACTGCCAGGCTGGTACAGCAGGTTTTGGTCGAATAGCTTTGTCACTAGTATTAAACTTAATATTTGCTAAACGACATGCCGCAACAGCCCCGCAATACAGGATTGAGTGCGTATCAAGGAGGCTCTCGCTGCTTTCAAAGATGTTCTGCAGCAACGAGTCCAGGGCACACACCAGCGCCCTATTTTTTTTGTGCATGGGTAACCGTGGTAAACGGGGCCTAGGTTCGGTCGGAATTGATCTATACTCGCGAAGCGCATCCTCCAGTGCGCTCCTCAGTCTATCGTTGCACTGGCTACTTACCGTGACAACCCTATCATCTACCTCATCACTGACGTTGTTGGGCCGCGGTGTGATTGCGCCACTAGCTGGCGCCTGAACCGCAGCCTGTGTCGGAGTTGAGATGATAAAGTTGCTCAGTACCTCTGAGCGCAGCCTATCAAGTGCAGCATCGTCCAACATGTGATTACGTTGGATAACCCGCACCTGATCCGACAATCGTTGGGCCGAGACGTTCACGGTTGGTTCCAGGTCCTGAAACAGAGACAGCATCCTGACACGGTACGCAGTAAGGTTAGTTCCCCCCTCTGTAGACCCATAGTATGCGCGCATAACGTTCTCGTTCATGGATTGATTCCATCTTATGCGCTGCACACAACCACCGGCAGCGGGGACCCGGCTCGGGGCCGGTTGGCCCCTAGGTCCCAAGCCCCTCGGTGGCCGGCCTCTCCCCTGCCGACGTACAGGTGTTGGCGACGTCGGCGGAGAGAAATACTCGTCGCTGGAGCTCGACGCAACTGCAACCGCCAGCGACACTGGTGATCCGCTGTCCGGCGGCGGTGAGGCGGAGCTCAGCGACGGGTCCGGGGATGGTGGGCGTGCGCGTCTCGAAGCTGCTCGTGTTATCATACTCATACTCGTAGTTTCATTTTCGTCGTTGTAGTAATTTTTTTACTGTGACATATGTCATCCGTCAGCATTTTATATTTTCTTCCATTATGTAAACGTTTTATGTGCTTTATGATTTGCGAAAGTTCTTATTATTACTATTTGTTTGTTTTTGGGGGTTTCGGGCGAAAGAAATGTTCAAAAATTGTTATTTTAAATTTAAATGTGCTTGCACGAAAATAAAACTTGTGTTGACATTATTATTATTTCCTTTATTCAACAAATTAACCTACAAATTACATTTTTAAATATTTGAAAAAAAGAATTATAAAAACATTTAAAAATATAATAAATAGTAGCCCACCGGTATCGGGAACAGGGTCCAAGCTACCGGCGGTCAGGGCTCCAGAGAGAGGAACCTCCTAACAATACGAGCCGTGTCCAGAAGTACCGCTTTCTGAATCAAGCCCTTGATCCAGCAGCCTAACGAGAGCCTCTTGAGGTATTGGTCGAGGCTCGTGGCTATTAAGCCATTGGCTGATACGACTATCGGTACAATGATTGCGGAATCCACATCCCACATGTCGACAACCTCGCGAGCCAAGTCAATATACTTGATTTGTTTATCTTTCTCGGCTTTCACGAGGTTCTCGTCATGTGGGACGGTTATGTCTACAATCATTGCACGCCTCTCGATTCGGTCCAACACCACTATATCAGGCTTATTGGCAACAATAGTCCTGTCAGTGATGATGGACCGATCCCAGTACAATGTAATATAGCCATTATCGAGAACTGGGTCGGGCGCATACCTGTAGTACGGCACCTCCGACTCCACAAGAGAGTATTTCAGAGCAAGTTGCTGATGGATAATCCTGGCTACAAGGTTGTGCCTATGCAAGTATTCTCCGTTAGCTAGACGAGAACAACCAGAAATAATATGGCGAATTGATTCTCCCGGACAGTGACATGCCCGACATATGTCAACCGTGCCGTCCTTCACAATAAATTTCCGGTAGTTCCTTGTCATGATAACTTCGTCCATAATTGCACAGACAAAACCTTCGGTTTCTCCAAAAAGATCACCGAAACGCAGCCAGGCTACGGACGCTAGTTGATCAACGTCAGGCCTATGTAGGGCCCGGAAAAAGCGTCCGTAAAGCTCCTTGCTCTGCCATACCGCCCTGCGATCGTTGGTGTCAAGTACTGCAGGTTTGCGCCAGTTCTCATTTGCCAAGGAGAGCGGGGTGAGTCCCTTGTCCACCGCCACTACATCTCGATGCATACCCACGTCGACAGCTAGGAAGTATTCCCTGAGACTGCATATCTCGCGATTGTGGAGAGTCTTAGCATTTAAAAAGCCTCGACCTCCACACTTTCGCGGGATATACAGTCTCATTACCGATGACCGTGGGTGATGCATTCGATACGCAGTAAGCAGTGTACGGACCCGTCTATCAAGGCGTCAAGTTCCGTTTGAGTCCATTTGAGTACGCCGAAAGAGTACATCAATACCGGCATGACCCAACCGTTGAAGGCGCGCACCTTGTTCCCGCCCGATAGAAAGCTATTGAATACCTTCTTCAGGCGGCTAAAGAAGCGCTCTTTCAACGATTGTTTCATGTCAGTAATATTGATACCTAACGCTTCCGACATACCCAAATACTTGTAAGTTTCAGTTGGAGAGAGGGATCTCAGGTTTATAGAATCCGAGAGTTGAGTTCCCACGGATTCCATAATCTCTCCACGTTTTACATGCATGACTGCACATTTGTCCACACCAAACTCCATCCTGATGGCACTACTGAAAGTTTCAGTTACCTTCAGTAGCTCCATCAGTTGCAGATTAGTGGTGACAAAGAGTTTCAGATCATCCATGTAAAAGAGGTGAGATATAACCTGACCACCTCTCTTCAACCGATTTCCTAGCCCTGAATTATCCAGCAGTGTGCTTAGAGGATTCAAGGCTAGACAAAACCAAAGCGGACTCAAACTATCGCCCTGAAATATTCCCCGCTCAATCCTTATCGGTTCGCTAGTTCTCTGGATATTTCGACATCCTGGATAGCGAAGGACTGTTCTCCATTGCCTCATACACGACATCAGGAAGGTGCGTAGCGTTGTATCAATTTTATACAATTCTAGCACCCTCATGAGCCATGTATGAGGCACCGAGTCATAGGCCTTCTTATAGTCTATCCAGCATGTCGACAGATCCTTTCGGGAACGCCGAACCTGTTGGCTAATGGCCATATCTATGAGGAGCAGCTCCTTAGTACCGCGGGACCCATTCCTACATGCATTCTGAGAGGCAGACATAATCGAGTTGCTGTCTATATGAGTGTTAATTTTAGCTCTTAAAATGGATGTAAGAACCTTATAGACCGTCGGTAGGCACGTGATCGGTCTATAATTTTTGGGTTCCGCGGTGCTACCAGATTTGTGAAGCAGGTGGGTAACTCCTGTTGTAAGAAACTCGGGTAGTGAGCCGGTATCCAAGGCAGTCTGGTACTGAAATGCCAACCGAACGTGCGACTTTTGAAGCCACTTAATCCAAAAATTGTGCAGTCCGTCTGGTCCTGGAGATTTCCAATTAGGCAACGGACGGACTGCACGAGCTACATCTTGGGGGCTGATTGTGATTGCCCCCATTTCTGGTATTGAATCGCACGCTCGTTCGACCTCTCTAGTCCAACCACCTTCGGTGTGACTGACGGGCACCGACCAGATGCTGCGCCAGAACGAACACATGGCATCATCATCCGGCAAGGGCGTGTCAGTCACACCTTGGTCCGGTCGCTCCCAAGCTCTGTATACCCACCTTTCATTACTCTGGAATGTGCGATTCTGGGTATATCGCTCCACGCGCCGCTTATACCTCCGAATACGGTTTGCCCATGCATACACCTTCTGCTTCAGGAAGTCGATGCGATCTGTGACCCGGGACAAATACTCTCGGGGACTAATATCAGTCCCCGAAAACGCCCGTCTCACAAAGCGCATCACTCTTGGGCGAGTGTTGCCCTCCCTGAAGCAAACTAGTTTGCCGATGAGTGCTCTGGCCCCACCAATACGACGCTCGATCCTGCACTGCCAAGCCGGCACGGCTTTTTTTGGTCGTGTAGCTCTGTGATCAGCAAATTTGACGTGAGCTACACGACAAGCCGCCACAGCCGCGCAGTACATGATCGAATGTGTATCGGTGAGGCTATCACAGTTATCAAAATAGCTTGACAACTGCGAATCCAGAGCAGCCACCAGCGCCCTATTCTTGTTATGCATGGGCAAACGAGGTAAGCGTGGCCTAAGTTCAGGCAGCATGTAACGATACTCCCGAATAGCACACTCCAAAGCCCTCCTCAATTCGTCACTGCACTGGGTACTTACATTTGTAATCCTGTACTACTCACCTCACTACTCTCCTCGTCAACATGGCTGGGAATTTGGTGAGACTGTGGTAGTACCACAGTCTGCGACGAGGGGGCAATGGCACGGCTACTCAGTTCAGCTCGGAGGCGATCAAGTGCAGCATCATCCAACATATGGTTACGCAGGATGACCCGCACCTGATCCGATAGACGTTGGGCCGATACGTTGACTGCTGGCTCAAGCACCTGAAACAAAGAGAGCATCCGAACACGGTACGCGGTCAGGTTGTTTCCTCCCTCTGTAGCCCCAAAGTATGCGCGTATCACATTTTCATTTATGGAACGTGTCCATCGCATACGCTGCACACTTCCGCCGGGAGCTGGGACCCTGTCAGAGGCCGGTGGGCCTCGAGGTCCTAAGCCGTCCGGCGGCCGGCGTCCTCTTCGCCGACGAGCAGGTGGTGGCGTCGTGGGCGGCGAGAAGTACTCGTCGCTGGAGCTCGACGCGACTGCCACGGCCGGTGTCACAGCACTCACGGTGGAGCTGGTTTCCGGCGGCGGCGAGGCGGAGCTGAGCGACGAGGCTGGAGATGGTGGGCGTGCTCGACGAGCTGCGGCTCTTGTCAACATATTTCTTTTCGACTTATTGTGGTGGAGGTGGTCATAATTTTATTGCATATTTTTGTATTTTGATATCTTTACTATTTAAATTTGTTTGTCGCTATTGAATTTATCTTGTTTTCGTTTCATTTTGTTTTATTTCTATAAATTTTTCGTAAAATATTCGTAGAATTTTTTTTCCGTCACTTTAGTTGACAGTCGACCCACAGATTGTTATTATTATTATCATATTATCCACAGGCAGCGGTGCCTAACGAAAACATGAGCACTAAATACGAAAATTGCTAGAACATAAAGGCTCTGTTAATGTCAAATTGTCAACACTGATAATATAGGGTGAGTGGGGGAAGACGAAAAACGTAGACGAGCATATCGTCCATAACGCCAGATTCAGTGCAGTTTTTAGAGTAATGGCAACATTGTTGAGACCGTAATTCTGTTGCGTTGCACACTTCAATCCGAGTTGTTGTGTGAAAAATAAAAATGTTGTGCAGTGTTTTGACGCTAATCTTCAATCTTCCCCCGGTGAGGTAAGATCGAAATTGGTAAAAAACAAAATATACTTCTCATCAGAAAAATCGTAACACCTTGCAAGTTTATGTTTTGTAAGGATTATCAGAAAAATGTGTATATTTAGGAATATTTATGCACGGAACAGAAAAAACTGTTCTGTGTAATTATGCCAATAGGTTTTCAAATCCTAATGTTAATGTTCTAAATTCAAATTAAATTTTCATAGGTTTCTTATTTTGTTAAACAAGTCATTTTTACCCAGTATGGAGTATGAAGAAAATTTATAAAACAACACACGTAAATGAAAAATAAAGCTAAGAAACGTTTATTTAATAACTTGTATTCCCTCCCCGAGCTCTTATTACTGCCTCCATACGGTTCTTCAACGATCGAACTGGAATATTGATATGCTTAAAGACACTACACAAACAAGAGAATTAATATCTGATCTATTTTAAATAATTTTAACTTATTGACTCATATTAAAAGACCCACTAGGAAAAAAAGTTGCATAGATCAAATAGCCAGTAATATCTCGACTCTAGACACAAAAAGCAGTATACATAAAATAACCCACTCAGATCATGATACAGGGCAGTCTTTAACGTTCTTTGTTCCGATAGCACATACTAAGCCGAAAATTCAAAATTTCTTTTATGAAGTGAAAAGAGACTTCATAAAAGATTCACAATGAAAATAATATTCGAAAATTTCTTGAATTTATATCAGCTTTAAGTTTTAATGAAGTATATGTAGAAACAGATTGCAACAATGCATTAAACTTATTTCATGACCTATATATCGAAGATGAAGTGACAAGAACCTTTATGTACCAAAACATGAACAACTACCTTGTGGCTATTCCACCAATTCGCACTAAGCGTTTTCAAACGTCTTTTATAATGCGCACAGCAAAGGAGTGGAACTCTCTGCCTGCGTCTGTGTTTCCAAAAACTTACAACCCTAATCTCTTCAAAGTTAGAGTGAACAGGCTCCTTCTGGGTAGGCTCGCTCCATCGTAGACTTTGTCTCTGTCATCTCTGACATAGACTAGAGTCAAGAGCAAACCCATTGCAAATAAAAAAAAATGATTTTACAGGAAACGAAAAACGCGTGTAAGTACGTGGTGATCGTTTCGACTCTTAGGTATTTTTTTGACGTAGTAAAAATTTGAAATCAACTTATTTACACTAATAAAATTGATTAAGGTGAATGCTCCAGGGTAGCCCGCGAAATTCAAATATTTTTATGTTTTCTGCAATTTGCCGGTCAGTGTGAAGCTGTATGTGGACCAAATGCGATCCGCGACCGTAACGCGTATTTATCTAAAGAATTATAACCATTTTAATCATCAATATAGCCCTCTAAGTTCATGTAGTTCGAAAGAATGAATATTTCAGAAATAATAATGAATAAAATGATTAGAATTCTTTAGATAAAGACGCGTTACGGTCGCGGATCGCATTTGGTCCACATACAGCTTCACACTGACCGGCAAATTGCAAAAAACATAAAAATATTTGAATTTCGCGGGCTACCCTGGAGCATCCACCTTAAGCTAACAGCTATTTAAAAAATGTACAAATAAATAAATTACCTACTTGGTCAGTTTAACGTGATGGTTAAAATGATGGATCGTATGATCCAGCTAGTCTCAAGTCTAGTAACAAAATGATTAACACCCTCTGAGTAGTAACTTGGAACGCCAACGGCTTGACGGAACGTCGTCAAGAGTTTCAAACATTCCTTCATCAAGAAAATATTGACATAGCATTAATTTCTGAAACAAGATTCACCGATAAATCTCACGTTAACATACAAAGTTACTCAACGTATACAACCAACCATCCTCTGGTAATAGTCACGGTGGCACTGCAGTAATAGTAAAAAAAAATATTAAACATTACGAACTGGAAAAATACTACATAGATAAAATACAAGCTACATCAATAAAAGTAGTTGTTAATGAAAAAGTAGAGACAACATTTTCTGCGATTTATTGTCCACCCAGACACAAGATAGCTAAAGATGATTACAATAAGTATTTCTCTACCCTGGGCTCCAGATTTATTTGCGGTGGAGATTGGAACGCAAAACACACTTTTTGGGGCTCAAGATTAATCACATACCGTGGAAGACAACTGTATAACACAATACAGGACCTAAGACTCGAGTGCATGACTTCAAGGGAACCTACATACTGGCCAACAGATAGAAATAAAATACCAGACTTACTCGACTTCTACATTACGAAAAATATCAGTCAAAACTACATGACTATCCAAACCTGCACTGATCTATCTTCCGACCATACACCAGTCATATTGAATGTAAGTACAACGGTGGTAATGGTGCAACCAGAAAAAAGAATTTACAACAAAGGTACAAACTGGAAGATGTACCAAGACAAAATCACAACAGAGCTTAAACTGATAAACCCATTGAAAACAGCTGAAGATATAGAAATTGCTATTGAGAGCCTCAATAAAATGATACACGAAGCGGCTTCAATCTCCACAAAAATGCGAAAAAAGTTACCCCTAACACTCAACGAATATCCTAAAACTATCAAAGACAAAATAATGGAACGTCGCAATCTAAGAAAGCAATGGCACAGAACTAGATATCCCGCAGACAAAACAGTGTTCAACAGATCGTCAAACGAACTAAAAGAACTCTTCAAAAGTTTTACCAACGACAATCTCCAAGCATTTCTCTCTAACTTAACTCCAACTACAGACACAAATTACTCACTATGGAAGGCAACACAAAAAATCAAACGTCCTAATAACCAGATACCCCCCATTAAGAAAAACAGTGGAGACTGGGCAAGATCAGACAAAGAGAAGGCTTCAATCTTTGCTGAACACTTAAGCAATGTATTTCAACCATTTCCCGAGTTGAAACCTGAACATACTGCTGATATAAAAAAATATCTGGAAAGTGCAGAACAGATGTGCCTCCCGGTAAAATACACGACCCCTTCCGAAGTAGCTAGGGAAATATAACTCCTCAAGGATGGAAAATCACCGGGATACGATAGTATAGATAGCATTCTTTTGAAAAATTTGCCAAAAAAGGGGGTGGTAGCAGTTGTCAACATTATCAATGCTTGTCTTAGACTTAACCACTTCCCAGGACAATGGAAGATAGCGTAAGTGATAATGTTGCCCAAACCCAATAAACCACCTAATGAAGTTACCTCATACCGACCTATGAGCCTTTTACCTTCTACCCTTTTTTTTGGGGGCCGAGTCACCCGCGTCCGTAGGTGAATACCCAATGTAAGACCCTACACGTGGTCCCCGGGTGGTGCTAATCAGGTGACACTATCTGGTGGTAGGCTTCGGCCGATGGCTTGTGACCACCCACTGGGCAAAGACGTACCGCCAAGCGGCTTAGCTGTGTTCCGGTACGATGCTTAGTGTAGCCAATTCAGAGGAGTTGGGTCGAAATAGTTGTTCCAATGCAGGCAGACCAGCCAGGCTAGCCCTGGCATGGGCGTATCGGGAGACTAGTCTTGGAGGGTAGCGGGATCCGAGGCACGGTGCACCGCTGGCCGACCGCAGATAGTTGGGGGCCCAAGTAGTGTGCTAGCCACACATGAAAGGCTGCCCCGCCATCTGACGAAAAATCCAGGAATGCACCATCGTGCTGGTTGGCGACCAGATGAAAGGGCCCGATGGACATTCCCGGGGGGGCCCGGGCGTCCCCGCAGTCTCCAGACTAGTCCCCCAAAGATGTCGTCCTGTCAGGGCGTGCCTGAAGGTTAGCAGCTTGGAACCTCATTTTACTTCCTTCTCCTCAACCTCCATCACTCAAGTTTATTAATGAACAGGAATAAAAAGAGAAAAGCTGTACAGCGGCAGCACGTCCTTTCGCATAAAGTGCACCTCTCTAATATACGAGGTCTGCACTCAAATCTCGCCGCAGTCCATCACCATCTTGAGACCGAGAAACCAGCGCTCTTGTTCCTGTCGGAGACGCAGATCGGATGTCCGTCGGACGTGTCATACCTGTCTTACCCTGGGTTTACCCTGGAGCACCACTTTAGACCCCGCGCTGGCGTATGCATGTACGCCCGGGACGACATCTGCTATCGGCGTCTCCGCTACCTTTAAAACTCGAGGTTCTCAACGCTGTGGGCTATGGTGGACACAGGTCTAGACAAAATTGTCTACGCATGCGTCTACCGTTCGCACAGCGGTGATTTGGAGACAACTGGGCTTACACAGCACCTGAGTGAGGCGGCGGATGCGGCTCAACAGCGGTACCCTTCTGCCCAATTGGTGTTACTGGGAGACTTCAATGCTCACCATCAGGAGTGGCTCTTCCCATACCAGTGCACAGACCATGCTGGACGAGAGACGCGAAAGCTAGCGCTTGTGTTAAATCTTACCCAGCTGGTCCAGGGGGCAACGAGGGTGCCGGATGTTGATTCGCACACTGCCAATTGCTTGGACCTTCTGCTGACAACAGATCCAGACCGCTATTCGGTGTCGATTTCATCACCACTGGGTAGTTCCGACCACTGTCTGGTGAAGTCTGTGTCTGTCTACTCTCCGCCCGATCCTAGCCCAAGAGGCACCCGGCGGGTATGGCGATACAAGTCAGCAGATTGGGATGGCATGCGATCTTTCTTCGCATGTTACCCTTGGCAGCCTACTTGCTTTTCTTCCACTGATGCTACGTCGTGCGCGGACGCCGTGACGGATGTGTTGCGGAGGGGAATGGAGTACTACATTCCGTTCTCTAACATAGCAATATCTGGCGAAGCTCGTCCTTGGTTTGGTGCCGAGTGCAATCGCGCCGATGCGCTTAAGCACGCGGCGTACCTATCATGGGTCGACGCTCGTACGCGCAAAGCAAATGACATGAGTCAGAAGAAGAGAGCCTTCAACAGGGCTGCTAAGTCCTGCGAGAAGGTGTTGCGGAGGGCTCGGTTTGACCACATTAGCCGAATAGGGAACAAACTTGCTTCATACCCAGCAGGTAGTAAGGCTTTTTGGTCCCTGGCTAAGTCGGTCGAATCGAACTTCTGCCGCCCCTCACTACCACCACTGCTGAGACCCGACGGGACGCTGGCCCACTCCGCTGAGGAGAAAGCGAACTTGTTTGCTTCTTTGTTTGCGGAATCTTCACGTCTGGATCCTGGTGGGGCGACGCCCTCCGCCTCTCCTGGTGAATGCGAGTCGAGTATGTCGAACATTCGCATTCATACAAGGCTAGTGGTCCCGACGGGATACCGGCAATTGTTCTGAAGACTTGTGCGCCTGAGTTGTCTCCGATCTTGACACGCCTATTTCGCCTTTCGTTTGAGACTGGAAAAGTGCCGAAGGCTTGGAAGCAAGCTAACGTGCAGCCCGTGCCCAAGAAGGGTAGTCGAGCTGACCCGTCGAATTATAGACCCATCTCGGTAACGTCCATACTCTGTAAGACTATGGAACGCGTGCTGAATCATAAGCTCCTGGCGTACCTAGAAGCGAATGATATCCTTAGTGACCGGCAATACGGGTTTCGCCGAAATTGGTCAACTGGGGATCTTCTAGCGTATGCCATTCACATCTGGAGTGAGGCCATAGAGAAGCACGGGGAGGCACTGGCGGTCTCTCTTGACATCTCGAAGGCCTTCGACAGGGTCTGGCACGATGGCCTTATTAGTAAGTTTCCTTCCTTCGGTCTGCCCGCCGGTTTGTGTGATTGGATCGCAGATTTCCTGAGGGATCGGTCTATCCGAGTGGTCATAGATGGCTGCTCGTCTGGACTGCTTTCGGCAACACTGTTCTTGCTGCATATTAATGATCTGCTTAAACCCGGTACCTTTGGGTATGCAGACGACAGCACTGTTGCTGAAAGATACGTGTCCGACGCACGAGCTGGTGGGTCGCAGATCCGGTCTCTCCGGGAGGCAATGGTTGAGCGCTTGAATGTGTCCCTACAGGCGGTCTCTGATTGGGGCGATGCCAATCTGGTCAAGTTCAATGCTGCTAAGACCCAAGCGTGTCTATTTTCCGCCAAAAGGAGCCAATTCCGCCCAGCTCCATCTTTCCGCGGTGAAACCGTGCCGATAACCGACCATCTTGAGCTTCTTGGGGTTACATTAACATCTACTCTCAATTTTGGCCCTTACATAGAGGCAAAAGCTCAAGTGGCTGCAAAGAAGTTGGGGATTCTGGCTAAGGTGAGACGGTACTTCACGCCGGAACAGCTGCTCAAACTCTATCAAGCGCAAGTTCGATCGTGTATGGAGCTCTCATCTTTGGAATGGATCTGCCAGATACCTGCTTGATGCCCTTGAGTCGATTGAGAAACGAGCCAAGAGGATCATCGGCAATGAGAGGCTCGTCGCGTCGAAGCTCCAAAGTCTTGAACATCGACGACGAGTTGCTAGCCTGTCGGTTTTTTACCGGTTGCATTTTGGGGAATGTGCGACGGAATTGCATAATTTAATTCCGCCAAGCCCGTTCCATCATCGGACCACAAGACGAACGGCGATGCGCCACCGGTAAATGGTGGACATCCCACCCATACGCACAAAACGTTTTGGGAACACATTCATAGTGCGTACAGCTAAGGAGTGGAATTCCCTGCCGGAGTCTGTGTTTCCTGATAGCTACAACCTGGGAGTCTTTAAATCAAGAGTGAATAGGTTATTTCTAGGCAAGCGTGCTAACGCGTGCCTATCAATAGTAAAAAAAAACCCACTAATTGGCAAATTATTCGAGAAGATCATACTAAATAGAATGAGGCCATACCTCGATGACATCATTCCCGACCATCAATTTGGTTTTCGAGAAAATCACGGAACGATTGAGAAAGTTCACCGCATCGTAGACGTTATAAGTAGATAACTGGAGGAAAAAAAGTATTGCTCTTCAGTCTTTTTAGATATCAGCCAGGCCTTTGATAAAGAATGGCATGAGGGTTTGTTATATAAAGACAAGAAGTTGCTCCCTCACTCATTTCTCCATATTATCAAGTCCTATCTCAGTGAACGATGTTTTGAAGTAAAATTTCACGACGACCTTTCCAACTTGTACGAAATCAAATCAGGAGTACCGCAGGGAAGCATACTCGGACCGGTTCTATACACCATATTTACTGCTGATCTACCAACAACAGATAATACTACGGCAGCAACGTATGCAGATGACACAGCATTGTTATCCTCACACATAAACCCTGTAACTGCATCAGAAAACCTTCAGCATCATCTCAACAAAATAGAAGAATGGCTTGAAATTTGGAGAATCCACGCCAATCAGAGCAAATCAACACACGTAACCTTTACTCTCAGGAGAGATACGTGTCCACCAGTAACACTTCGCAATGAAGAACTCCCGCAAGATGACAATGCCAAATACTTGGGAATGCATTTAGACAGAAGGCTGACGTGGCAAAAACATATATGGACAAAGCGAAAACATTTAGATTTGAAATGCACTGCATGTACTGGTTAATAGGACGCCACTCACAAATGACCACACACAGTAAATTGATAGTATACAAAGCCATCTTAAAACCTATATGGACATACGGTATCCAGCTCTGGGGTACAGCCAGCAACAGTAACATAGAGATTCTGGAAAGATTTCAAACAAAAACACTGAGAGCCATTTTTAACATCCCATTTTACATCAGTAATAAACTCATATACCTTGACCTAAAACTACTAACCGTCAAACAGGAGATAACAAAATACAGCAACGCCTATCAAAAAAGGCTCTCTGGACATAAAAATGAGCTTGCCCTCAGATTGAGTGGAGATCAAAGCCTTCAATACAGGAGATTGAAAAGACACAGTGTTCCAACTCTACAAAGTAGATTTACCAGGATGGAATGAGACACCCAACTGTGCAGTGTCCCTCCAAGCTAAAAACCATAAGCAGATAAATAATATATCGGACAAACTAGTGGCTTATTGTTTTGTACAACAGATTGCCGTGACGCAGAAAAGATAAAAAAAAAAAAACTTGGTCAGTGGGTCTTAGTTACTCGGAGGTATTGTTCAAAGTTGCCACCATCACATCACACTTTTCGCACAATCGAGCACAACGTAGCTGGTTTTCCTTTAGCTTACGTAACACTAACACATTCGTTTTTAAAGTGTCGAAAGCCACCATGACGCTCTGTGAGGGGGTTCCCGAGCTGGAAAGAATTTCGTGAACATCCGGATGGCTCCACGTAGGCTCTCTCCACTGATGGCATCACATGGCGGACCATCTCTACCAACTCGACATTTGAATAATTGTCCGTCATCTTGCACTTTGTACCTCCGACGTCCGAGAGCGGAAATCGCACATCGCACGCGCGCTTCGGCACACACTACACAATGGCTAGGAGCTTGCGCGGGAGAGTACCTGCACTGTGATTGGTTGGGGTGGAATTGATTACCTACGAATTTATTGAATGATCGTTTGCGTATGTGTTGTTTGCGTTTGTTTGTATGTGAAAGCGCGGTTATAGGGCTAGTAACAGACGGGCCGCTTTTAAATACGGCTGGCTCACACTTACCGATTTCCGTAAATAAGAAAAAAAATACCTACCCATTTTATTGTTGATTTGGGTCGAGAATCATTAGCATAATTACGTCCTTGAATTTGACTAGGATGCAAATCAACATCTTAGAAGCGGGTATCGGGGGACGTGTGAGACTAGTATGTATACAATCAACTTTCGGATTTAGGCGTAGATAGGTGATATTAGCAACCTAGGCTTTAAATATATACAAAATACAAGCCGAGATCTTTCTAGTTAGGAAATCCTATAATATTTTAAATAAAATGCGTGATTTTATGAAAATTTTAACTTTTGATGAACTTTAACAATATGTCAAATGTTTAGAAAATAATATTGTCGTATTTATTATTACAATAAAGTAGGTGATAGAATATAATCATGGCTACATTGCTTTCGAGACGTAATTAAAGGTCAAGAGAAAAAAATATTTTTTATCTAATTAAGTTTTATTATGAAAAAAGAAAGATTTTTAACAAATGTTAAAGTGAATAATTACGCGAACGTTATTTAGTTGTTATATTGTTACTAGTTCATTAGGTGATGCCAGCAAATGTAACGCACAGTTGCTTCATAGTTATTGTCAGTTATCAGTAACTCGTTTAAACTAAGATATACAGTTAGCTGATCTTGCCAGCTCACGCAAACGATTATTTAAAGTCTATCTACGTAAAAAAACTAAAATCGCCAAAATGTCAGTTAGGAGTTCGTGTCACTTCGATATACACTTTTATAAACTATGTTTCCCCGAAATAACAGTTAAAAAATACAATAAACCAATTAAAAATAAATGGATTAGTAAAGGTATAAAAATATCGTGCATAAAAAAGAGAACTCTATATTATAGTTACCAACACGATGCCCTAAGCAAAAAATATAATAAAAGAAGATACCTGACCTATTCAAGAATTTTAAAAACATGTATATCAAATTCACAATTAATAAATAATCAAAAACATTTTTTACATAATTCCAAAAATAAATGTAAAGCAACTTGGTCTATTATAAAAAATAATTTAAATAATGATGATAATTATAAAAATGAAATCAAAGAATTGATAATAAATGATAATCTAATTAATGATCCCAATGATATATGTAATCAATTTAATAACTGTTTTATAGAGATAACCAATAAAACTAATCTTAGCAATAGTAATAACGTAAGTAACATTGACATTACCACTAACACTAGCAGTATGTTTTTGACTCCAGTAAATGAACAAGACATAATAAAAAATATCAACTCCTTAAACGATACTAACGCTACTGGATATGATGAAATAACCACATAAATAATAAAATTAAGTGGCAAATGCATAGCAGCACATCTAAGTTATATTATCAACCTGTCATTTGAGACAGGAACATTTCCTACTAGAATAAAACAGTCTATAGTGAAACCGCTATACAAAAAAGGTAACCGTTCGGATATGTCCAATTATAGGCCCATTACATTGATCCCTATCCTATCAAAGATTTTTGAACAAGCAGTGTACGGGAAAATAATAAACTTTTTAAACAAAAACAGCATACTTACTGAGACCCAATTTGGATTTAGAAAGAATAGTTCAACTTCACTTGCTTGTTTTACTCTGTTTAAACTGATATCTGAAGCACTCAATAACGAAATGTCTGTATTATCAGTATTTCTAGATACGAGCACAGCATTTGACTTTGTCCCACATAAACGACTACTTTGCAAAATGGAGAAATACGGCATAAGAGGCAAGGCGCATGACTGGCTTAAAAGTTATCTATCGAGTTGCCAGCAAAAGACAGTGGTATCAAAAATTTACCATAACAGAAAAAAAATAACCAGTTCAGAGTTGAAAATAAATAGATGTGGCGTTCCTCAGGGAAGCGTACTAGGGCCTGCATTATTTATAATATACATAATGACATTTGCAAGAGCCTTAAACATAATTGTACACTATTTGCTGATGACACTACTTTGACAACAAAATCTTCAAATAGAAATGACCTAGAAAATGACACTAACAATGAAAATCTACAAGCAATAAAATGGCTGGAATCTAATAACTTATGTGTAAATATTGAAAAAACAAAGTTAGTACAATTTCAAACACACAATTCTTCGGTAAAACCACCTCAAATACACTAAGATAATTCAATTTCGGAACCCATGCCTTCAACCTTATTCTTGGGAATAATTATTGATGAAAAATTAAATTGGAAAGAACACGTGAAAAAGTCTGCACTCGACTTGACGCGTTTGTGTTTTCTCTACGAAAACTGAGACGAATAGCCAGTAAAGAAACAGCCCTCCATGCTTATCATGGCTATGTGGCATCAGTGCTTCGTTACGGCCTCGTGATATGGGGAAATTCAGTAGATGCGAACAAAGCATTCATTGCACAAAAAAAGTGTGTCAAAGCCATTATTTAATGAACTAAAAATTCTTCCACTTCCTTGCCTATATATTTTTTAAATTTGTATGTTTGTTAAAAGATATCCATCCGCACATGTTCCCATTGTATGAACACATTTCTAAAAGAGTGAAAAGCAGAAGTCCAAATAAATTACTTGCACCTGGCCAGAGACTACATTTGTATAGCAGGAATTCCAATTGCATGGCAGCATACATGGCAGTCAAAATCTTTAACAATTTACCCTCACGCATCAGAGTGTTGCCTACCAATAAATTCAGGAATACAATATTTGCCTGGCTCTTAGAAAACTGCTTTTATTCAGTTAATGATTTTTTTAATTATAAATTTTGACATTACAATTTAAATAATATACTTTGTGTGTGTATGTACTTACCCATTGACTTGTTATTATTTTATTTATAGTAGTAGTATTGTTGTATTTTTTTTAGCATTTGACATTATATAATTAGTAAATTTTGACATTTCATTCATAAATAATTGTGCATATAAAACATGACATTGTAGAAAAACCTATTTTCTTAAAAACTGATTTATAAGTTTTTTCATGACAAACAAGTGTACTGTACTTATTTTGTTGTGGTCTCGAATAAAAAAAAAATTATATTTCTACACCGGCAACGGTAGTGTATGTGAAACTGGATAATGAATAAGACCTTAATGTACCATATGCTCAGAAATTAATTATCTTTATCTTTTTATCTTTTATCGGATGAGAGTCACGATCAAATGTTGTGGCATTCCATTCCATTCCTCTTGGATTGCATTTCGCAGCTTGCTAAGTGTTTCTGGGGCATGATCTCTTGCACGAATTCGTCTCTTTAATTCCATTCCATCCCATAGATGTTAAATCGGATTCATGTCAAATTTGGGATCCTCTATATGATAAGTACAAGGATAGGCTAGAAATTGTGCAGAAAAAGTATTTACGTACTATGAATTATAAATGTCATCGTCCTAAAGTCTCCTATGAACAATTAATGTAACTGTATAATATTCTTAGTTTGGAATCTAGACGATTTCTGCTTGTTGTAATGATTCTGCATGGTATATGTAATAATAGATTCGACTGCATTCCTTTATCAAATAGTCTACATTATATAGTACCTAGATCTGTCATGCTTCGTGGGGTACGTGTTCCTCTGCTATTCCACACAAACTCGTGCAGGACTAACGCAGGGGTGCGAGTGCCTCTTCGTCGACTTGTTGATGCGTACAACACTCACTTTATGGAGATTGACATATTTACTCTCTCCAAACAAAGTTTTAAGGCAAGAGCAATAGAGTTACTAAATTCTTAAGTATATGATATATATATTTTCTTTCTTCTTCTTCGTAATAGTCTTTTATAGTGTAAAATGTATCTGTTTTCTTTTAATTATTTTTTTTCGTGAATTCGTGGACAATGGTGTGGGTTACATGTGTAGTAACATAAACATGGAATAGGTTATGCATAATTTTATTTCTAAGGCTAATTTAAGACTCTTTTGCTATTCCTGGCATGTAACTGTTTTTTGTCCCAAACAAATAAAATAAAATGTCCGGGCTTCTTGCTGACCATTCCATAATGGAGATACCGACTTCGGTAACATAATCTTGTACGACACTCGCGGTGTGAGCCTAGCATTGTGGTGCATGAAACCGTTGCCAATAAAATGTGCATAGGTCATTACGTGAGGCTCAAGACACTATTCGATGTACCTACCGATGACTGTTTAGTGCAGGCAGACGTGGCCCAGACACAAAGACAAGCTCTGTCTTACCGTCGGCGCTGATTCCTCCCCAAACCGTCCACAAACCGCCACCATAGCTGACCTTTTCTTCAATGCAATCGCTTTGCATTGTGCAAAGCGTTCTCCATCGACCTTGTTCCTTCCGTCGTTACCATACAGCATAATTTTACACTCATCAGAAAAGAGGACTTTATTCCACTGGAGGTATGATCAATTTAGGTGCTCACGTGCTACGTAAAGGCGCGCTCTTCGATAGTTTGCAGTTAATTTCGGCCCATTTGCTGGTTGTACGGTACTTGTCCACGTTACCTTCTTTTAATTTTAGAGTCACTTACAGCTACCATACGGACCACATGAAGTTGCTGCTGTGGTTGAAAAGAATTAAGGCGTCGGTTTCGTAAAGAAGTTGTTACAATAAATCGATCGTCTCGCTCAGAAGTGACCCGATTCCTGCCAGATCCTGAACGACGCGTGAACAAACTTGTCTCCCGATAGCGTTTGTAGACTCTATGAATATATAATGGTAGATGGGTTCTTGCAATAGGAAACTGCACAATTAACCATTTTTGGGAGCACTTAGTTGCAACACAATACGATACACAATGACGGCGGTCGGCGAATGAACTAGTTTTATATAACGTGCATGGTCATTCGGCTAGTCGATTTTGGCAGTTCAGCTCCATAGACTAAATGCTCTAAGATAAAAACGGAAGTGTTTCGATTTTTTTTATGAGAAGTGTAGGTATATCTTTGTTAACTAAAGGTACTTTGGCACTACAAGTAGTTCTGAGTTTATAAGGCACTTCAAACTTACAGACTAGTGATCATCAACAACGTCTAATATCCATTTGAACGATACCATGTCGTCATTAATGTTTTAGAAAAATATACGTTTTGATAACAACAAAAAATTTATAACATAGGCTAATATGGTACCTACTGTTCTACAAGACTTCAAATACAACACTGCAGACTGCTCATCTCATCAAAAAACCGTTCGATCTTCCCCCTCTCACCGTAATAAAAGGGTTTTGCATTGAAATGTATGAGCAACTGGTTCCTTTTTTTTACACAGTAAGTAGGTAGGTACTTCAATACAAAAATTTCATTTTCATGATGTTGTTTTGGGTGAAGTGTACGATTAGATAACTTCAACAATGCATACCTAAGCAGAGCAAAATCCCACTGTTGGGACACAGGCCTCCTCTCGGTAAGAGGGAGTGGGCCGTAATCCACCACGCGGGGCCAGTGCGGGTTGGTAGATGTCACATGTCTTCGAATTTTTGGTTCTAGGATATGCCGGTTTCCTCACGAATTTTTCCCTCACCGTTTTGAGAGCAGTGGTGATGAAATAATTTACACAAAGTAAAGCGCCTGCCTGGGTTTGAACCTACGACCTACAACTCGTAAGTCGCAGCCAGTACCACCTGGCTACCACTGCTCCCACTTCAACAATGCCACTTACGCAAATATGATGACAGAGAAACAAATGATACAGAAGGCTCCTTTCTCCCGACACCGGCAAAATACAATTTGTTTATTTATATTTTTAAATAGGTATTTAAAAATTGAAGTTTTCTGCAGGAAGTGGTGAACCCTGCACACAGAAATTAATACGAGACCTGCAGCGTGGCTTTGAATTTGTAGACACCACCTGAGATTGAATGACTCATAAGAGTTTTAGAACATTTTCGATATTTTAACTTTCGGTATTTTGAATTGAAATTGGGACTGAAAAGAAGGACCGGATAAAATGCTCCCCTTGCAGCCAAACATTCATGTTATAGGTATTTTAGTGAACAGCCAAAATACTTATGGCAGCTCGTCTCTGTGTAAAATACCGGCCAATTGCGATTTGGACTCTCACACCACCACACGAAGGGTTCCGTACCATAATCCGAAAAAAAATTCGTTTTATATATGGGAGCCCCTATAGTTTTTAATTTAATTTTTCTTATTTGTTGTTATAGGTAGCGGCAATAGAAATACACACTGAAAATTTCAACTGTCTACCTTTACGGTTCTTGAGATATGGACGGACGGACGGATGAAAGTAAGAACGGACAACGGAGGCTTAGTAATAGGGCTCCTTTGGTTACCCGTTGGAATCCCACAAAGTTACGAGGATTTTTCAACACATAAATGCTCTTCATACATGGCCATATTGACCTGAGGCCATATAATAAATAACCAGGCAATACAGCAAGTGACGCGCAAATTGCATCTCCACTGTATAATTTATTATTCTGATATAATTTTGTACGACACCACCACCTCTCAGTTTGGGACTTAAGCACGTGAAAGTGAGTGATACGTACCTGCGTTCTAGAGCCAATTATTCATGGTTCGTTCGAGTACAATTCATCAAAAAAATTAAATATGTATGATCATATAGGTACCCGATATATTAGTTACTCTCTTTTATGTGTATGATGTAAAATATACATGTTATGAATAAAAATGATGACATTAAATTGACTGGTATAAACCATAATGGTAACCATAATGGTCTGTTGAACCCAAAGAGTTTAGTAATATAGATACCCAAAGAGTTTAGTAATAGGTATAGGCCCGGAAAAAGCGTCCGTGAAGCTCCTTGCTCTGCCATACTGCCCTGCGATCGTTATGTCAAGTACTGTAGGTTTTCGCCAGTTCTCATTTGTCAAGGAGAGCGGGGTGTGTCCCTTGCCCACCGCCACTACATTTCGATGCATACCCACGTCGACAGCTAGGAAATATTCCCTGAGACTGCATATCTCGCGATTGTAGAGAGTCTTAGCATTTAAAAAACCTTGACCTCCACACTTTCGCGGGATATACCGACCATCGTGGGTGATGCATTCGATATGCAGTAAGCAGCGTACGAACCCACCTATCCAGGCCGTCAACTTCTGTTTGAGTCCATTTGAGTACGCCGAAAGAGTACATCAATACCGGCATGACCCAACCCAAATTAATGTCAGTAACATTGATATCTAACGCTTCCGACATACCCAAATACTTGTAAGTTTCAGTTGGAGAGAGGGATCTCAAGTTTATGGAATCCGAGAGTTGAGTCCCCACGGATTCCATAATCTCTCCACGCTTTACATGCATGACTGCACATTTGTCCACACCAAACTCCATCTTGATGGCGCTACTGAAAGTTTCAGTTACCTTCAGTAGCTCCATCAGTTGCAGATTAGTGGGGGCAAAGAGTTTCAGAGGAGGTGAGATATATCCTGCCCACCTCTCTTCAACCGATAGTCTAGCCCTGAATTCTCCAGCAGTGTGCTTAGAGGATTCAAGGCTAGACAAATCCAAAGCGGACTCAAAATTTCGCCCTGAAATATACCCCGCTCGATCCTTACCGGTTCGCTAGTCCTCTGGATATTTCGATATCCTGGATAGCGAAGGACTGTCCTCCATTGCCTCATACACGATATCAGAGGTGCGTAGCGTTGTATCGATTTTATACAATTCTAGCACCCTCATGAGCCATGTATGAGGTACCGAGTCATAGGTCTTCTTAAAGTCTGTCCAACATGTCGACAGATCCTTTCGGGAACGCCGAACCTGTTGGCTAATGGCCATTCTATGAGGAGCAGCTCCTTAGTACCGCGGGACCCATTCCTACATCCTTTCTGAGAGGCAGACATAATCAAGTTGCTGTCTATATGTGTGTTAAATTTGGCTTTCAAAATTTATGTAAGAACCTTATAGACCGTCGGTAGGCAAGTGATGGGTCTATAAGTTTTGGGTTCCGCGGTGCTGCCAGATTTGTGAAGCAGGTGGGTAACTTCTGTTGTAACAAACTCGGGTAGCGAGCCGGTATCTAAGGCAGTCTGGTACTGAAATGCCAAACGAACGTGCGACCTTTGTAGCCACTTAATCCAAAAATAATGCAGTCCGTCCGGTATTGGAGATTTCCAGTTAGGCAACGGACGAACTGCACGAGCTACATCGTGGGGGCTGATTGTGATTGCCCCCATTTCTGGTATTGAATCGCACGCTCGTTCGTCTTCTCTATTCCAACCACCTTTGGTGTGACTGACAAGCACAGACCAGATGCTGCTCCAGAACGAACACATGGTATCATCATCCGGCAATTGCGTGTCAGTCACACCTTGGTCCGGTCGATCCTGCACTGCCAAGCCGGCACCTCTTGTTTTGGTCGTGTAGCCCTGTGATCAGCAAATTTGACGTGAGCTACACGACAAGCCGCCACAGCCGCGCAGTGCATGATCGAATGTGTATCGGTGAGGTTATTACAGTTATCAAAATAGCTTGACAACTGCGAATCCAGAGCAGCCACCAGCGCCCTATTCTTGTTATGCATGGGCAAACGAGGTAAGCGTGTCCTAAGTTCAGGCAGCATGTAACGATACTCCCGAATAGCACACTCCAAAGCAATCCTCAATTCGTCACTGCACTGGGTACTTACATTTGTAACCCTGTCACTACTCTCCTCGTCAACGTGGCTGGGAATTTGGTGAGACTGTGATAGTACCACAGTCTGCGACGAGGGGGCAATAGCACGGCTACTCAGTTCAGCTTGGAGGCGATCAAGTACCGTATCATCCAACATATGGTTACGCAGGATGAGCCGCACCTGATCCGATAGACGTTGGGCCGATACTTTGACTGCTGGCTCAAGCATCTGAAACAAAGAGAGCATCCGAACACAGTACGCGGTCAGGTTGTTTCCTCCCTCTGTAGCCCCAAAGTATGCACGCATGACATTTTTATTAATGGATCGTGTCCATCGCTTACGCTGCACACTTCCACCGGGAGCTGGGACCCTATCAGAGGCCGGTGGGCTTCAAGGTCCTAAGCCATCCGGCGGCCGGCGTCCTCTTCACCGACGAGCAAGTGGCGTCGTGGGCGGCGAGAAGTACTCGTCGCTCGAGCTCGACGCAACTGCCACGGCCAGTTTCACAGCACTCACGGTGGGGCTGGGTTCCGGCGACAGCGAGGCGGAGCTGAGCGACGAGGCCGGAGGTGGCGGGCGTGCTCTACGCGCTGCGACTCTTGCCAACATCTTTTTCTTTTATCTCGTTCAATAGGTAGTCATATCTTCGTGTTTTCATTTGTCCGTATTATTTATTTTTATTTTTGCTGTTTATTTTTTTATATTTCTATATATTTTACTAGCTTCTGCCCGCGACTTCGTCCGCGTGGAATAGTTACTTTGGGCTAACGCTTACTTTAACCCGCGACTTCGTTTACGTAGGTGAAAAATTTTTTGAATAATATGTACGTTAAGGAGCCTACATCACGCTTTTATCAGTAAGATGGAATTTGAAAACTTTAGGTAAAAGTACTGGGACTTATATGCCCGTTTTCACCAACATCCCCTATACTACCACCTAAGTATGGGGCCCTTTACTTAACAGTACCCCTAAACTAGCCCCTAAATGAAATTTCGTTTCACCATCGTTTTTATCACCTAACTAGGGGACACATAACTATGTGACGTTTTGTTTTCGATAATAGTGAATGATTCGTCTTTAAACTTATCGATACTTTGAAATAATATAGTTTTTTAACAAATTCTCTAAAGTATATACACAAATAGATACAGTTTATAATAAATTATGTTTTAATAGCAATAATCAATATTAATTCCTTCATATTTTTTAATAATTTCATATTTTCTTACATATTTACTCTGTGGATACATTACGAAACTCACGTTTAATCTGTGGTCATATTTGAATTTGACACTTTTCTTTCGTTTGTTTTCGTGGATAGTTTGTTGTGATCGCTTGCTTGCATCTTATTTTGTTTCGTTAACGTTACGTATTTAGTTACGGTATAATTAAATGGCAGAAAAAAGGAAGCGTTGCTGCAGACACTCTTTTTATTATTCGACTGCAAGTAGCCACACTGATCCCACCCATGTCTGCCACAGCCAACAAATGATTACCAGTAGCATGAAACCTCAATGCTATTAATAACTGATTTACTGGAGATATAGAATTATTCCTGGAATAAAATAAAATTTATCATGCAAATCAAATAAACACAAGGAAACATTGTCGTATCGTCAACTAAAAAAAAATACCATGCGCATAGTTTTTTGTTATTTTATTTTATGGGCTACATTACGTAGTATAAAAAATTGTGATTAGTTAATATGTACTCACCTATTATCAGGTAATTCTAAAGCGTGTTCAATCTTTTCCAATAAATACAACACTGAAGATTTACGTAACCTATATCTCCGAAAAAAGTCAGTTTCATCAAAAAATTCAAAGAAATTTGGTCGTTTTCGATATATTTTGGTTTACGGCTGTTATTTGCGTCGAATATAGTAGAAACAGTTTCAATATATTCAAAAAAATCATATAAATCATAAAAATATCTTCGTTGTTTAAACGATCACATACGTAGGTGCCGGTTTATGGGGCAAAATTTCGACCACCTAAATTTAGCAGACCTTTTAACGTTTAGTTGACCCCTAAACGTTGGTGAAACAGAAACCATCCTCTAACGGCCCCCTAAACATGTTTAGGGGATCCCGTAAACTTAGGGGATGTTGGTGAAAACGGGCAATAATCTTATATCATGTACCTAGATTGTAGGTTATTCTCAAAAAAACTCAAAGCTAATGTTATTTTAAAGTACTTCTGCGTACACTATATTTTTAGTTTTGTTTTCTTCCGGTAGAAGTAGATATTGATTTTCACCAGAACCAGATCTCGATAGGGCAACATATAGTTGCCCGTGTGAAAAACACTCTTGGCGTAAATCTATTCCTACGTGCTTAAATGTTTGCCCCTGAGCCTTGTTAATTGTTACCGCAAACGATACGATGCATCATCACCGGCAGGAAGCCATCCCTCACTTTCACCTACGGTCACCCGAAACTCACCTGAAACTCACCCGTGAACTCTCTTACCATCTTGGAAGTAGAAGAAGCTGATGTTGAGTCCCTAATCCTACAGCAACGTTCTGATTGTGCAGTGGGCTGGGATGGTATTTCATCGCTAATACTGAAAACCTGTCGACATGTACTAGTTCCACCAATTACTTACCTTTTTAATCGATGCCTACGTGAGGGAGTCTTTCCAGAGGCTTTTAAAAAAGCTGTGGTTCATACAATTTACAAGGGAGGGAACAGAGACTGTGTTAATAACTACAGACCAATATCGGTCTTACCTGCACTCTCTAAAGTTCTTGAAAAAATCCTGAATAACTCTCTACGAAAATTTCTTGACAAACACCAACTAATTGCGAATAACCAATATGGATTTCGGACAAGTCTATCTACAGAAGATGCAGTTCTAGACTTCACGCAACAAGTTGCCTCAAACCTGGATAAAAAATCGAAATGCCTAGGTATATTCTTAGATCTTTCGAAAGCGTTTGACACAGTCGCTGTTCCCAAACTCATCATAAAGCTGGAAAAGATCGGTGTGCGTGGATTGCCTCTGGAAATTTTTAAAGATTATCTAAAAAATCGTATGCAATGTATTAAAATTGATACTTACTTAAGTGATGATTTTCACGTGTCTTATGGTGTGCCCCAGGGAGGGATCCTTTCCCCGACACTATTTCAGATCTACGTGAATGATCTCTGCAGACTGAGTATCCCAAACGGTAGTATCTACGCCTACGCAGACGATACTGCGATTCTTGTGGAAGGAACCACTTGGGACAGAGTGAAAACAAATGCGGAGACGGCCATGGCTAAAGTTATGATGTGGTTAAACTCGAACCTCCTTACTTTAAATCTACAAAAAACTACATATATTACTTTTTCTATACGTCGTAACGCTAGACCATCTTCTTCTTTTAATATAACTGCTCATTCCTGCACAAACCCGCCCACCCACTGCACTTGTCTTCCGCTTGCAAGATCCGAAAGTGTTAAATACCTCGGAGTACAGATAGATGACGGACTCAGATGGGACCAACAAATTGACGCCGTCACCACCAGAACATTACGTCTCAAACATATATTTAAGTCTCTCAGAGTGTCCACCAACCTAAACATTCTTAAGATGGTGTACCACGCGTTATGCCAATCAGTGATTGGTTATTGCATAGTTGCATGGGGCGGTGCCACAAAAACTAGCTTTCTGAGGGTGGAAAGAGCACAGAGAGCGATACTTAAAGTCATGACGAAAAAGCCCTACAGGTATCCAACAACTGAACTGTTCTATGACTGTAAAGTACTTACGGTTCGTCAGCTTTATGTGCTTAACACCCTTCGAAAACACGCAGGCCTTCCGCCTCCTTTTCCAAATAAACGCATGTATCTACCACCAAGTACCCAACACAAGACTTCCTTCGCCAAACATCAATATTATATATTAAGTACTCATATTTATAAAAACATTAACAAACACCTCAACATTATAAATTTAAACTCTCATGCACTAAAACCGAAAGCAACAGAGTGACTGCTCCTTATGGATTACTCTTACACGGAGCCTTTACTTACCTATCTAGTGTAATACACCCACACACCCACACACACCCACACATACACACACCTGCACACCATCACCACTCACACAAAGGTACACAAACTCACCACTTACACACAATTTCACTATTTGTATACCATACAGTAGAATGGCACAGTCCAATCGATATAATCGAATAGATAAGTTTTTGTTGTTAAATAAAGACCTTGACCAAATACTACCTCTTAAAATACAGGTATACCCTAGCTTAAGAGGTAGAGTATTATTCTTGTACAGAACTTGCAACACAAACTATAAATGTATTTTTAAACCTAATATTAAAGTGTTATTTCTAACTTTGTATATTTTTTGGATAAATAAAGATTTTTATTATTATTATTATACCTTTACCGGAAATTGTATTCTTTTAAAGTTAAAAGGCAAATCCGTTGGTATCATAGGGATGCGAGGTATTAGCACTGTTTGCCCTACTGCTGGGCCAGTCAAAACTGTAGCAACAATCACGTTATTGCGAAGAAATTTTACTTGAGTCTGGTTCCGTTGCATAAATTTGGTGGTTTAAGGTTTCTTAGCAACACAATTGGAGTGTCTGTTTTTAATTTGAGTGAATGTGGGGGAAGGCCACTCGGATTTAGAGAATTTAAAAATTCTTGTGGGTAATGTACCGCATCCTTTTGATCCATTACGTTATCAATGGACATGTAGTTCACGCTATCTCCTGGAAGTTTACCCAGTATTATGTTATTGATGTCGTCAACGCTAATATTTCTAGCTGCCAATATTGCCCTTTGACACATCCACTGGTAGTCTTTTTTTCTATATTGACCACATCTGGGTAGACTTTGGAAATTAGGCCTTCAACGTTGGTAACTTTCTCACCTAAATCACGATCAATTTCAATCTTGTTTTCGAAACGAGGTACTTTCCCGTCTCCTATTAAAAGTAACTTTGAAGGAAAATTTGTACTACCTCCACCCAAATGTGCTCTCATATTAGTGGATAGTTTTAGGGTATGAACGAACTTCCATAATGGGGAAATTTTTAAGCAAGACTTCACAATGTCAGCTCTGGTTCCCCTAACTATCGCCGGTAATGTTTGGCGAAAATCACCAGCAAACATGACAGTGATTCCACCCATGATTTTGTTAGAGCTTCTAATATCTCTAGGAGTCCTATCTAAAGCCTCTACATGAGCTCTATGAATCATAGTGCATTCATCCCATATTATTAAGCGGGCATCTTGCAAAACTTTTCCCATAGGCCCATTTTTACGGATCGAGCACACGCTATCTTTCTGCAAAGAAATAGTCAAAGGTAGTTTAAAACTTGAATGAGCGGTGCGTCCACCCGCTAGTATAGTCGCAGCGATGCCCGACGACGCTACGGCCAAAGCTAGTTTTTCTTGAGACCTTACTTTAGCTAATATTAAATTGGTAACAAAAGTTTTGCCGGTTCCTCCAGGAGCATCCAAAAAAATATCTTCCCCTCATTTAAACAAACACTGTTCAAAACACAATTATAAGCAGTCAGCTGGTCATCCACTAACTTAGGTTCATTTTCAGAAATATAATCACTTAATTTATTTAAATCATACGGTTTCCGCAATGCTTCTTCCAACGGATCCATATTACTATTCGAATTATTCCTATTCGATGCTGGAAGTCCAAAATCAGTTAAAGATTTATCAGACATCTCATGAATATTATCTTCAATCATTATAAGTCCTTCATTGTATATATTATCATTAAATTGTAATGTCAAATCCTCACTGTCATTACGATGTCTATTTAATATATCTTCACACAAATCATTACGAAATTTACTCCATATCTCAAAGGGATCAGATGGCTGACAAAATATGAGGATGATGGTAAATAATTCTCTTAACTTTGTGGCTGGCTCTGATAAAACAGCATCTGATAGGGTATTTTCCTAATGATGATCTCCTTCCAGTAAACCTAATCTCTTGCAAGCGCCTTGATATGTCTGTAAAATAATACCATTGACGGTTCTAAGATCTTCAAATGATGTTGGACCGCGAATATGTTGCAATAACATTCTCAAATAAAAGCATTCAGTTTGAGTCGGACGAACATTGTACACACGGCCCAAAGCTGTATCTTTTTTTACACCTGGGAATCCATCAACATCTTGCCCTCATTTCCTTCTAGAAAATGTATTTCTTTCCCATGTGTAATATTGGGGTACTATTTGATATAAAAGAGTTTTTGCAAATAGGTACATCTCTTCTGCACAAATCGAAAAACGCTGTAAGCGTTGTCGGAGGAGGATTGTTGACCCGATCTTGGAGATTTTCATTATTAAAATAAATTCTTTGTCCATTTTCCAAGTGAACTGCTAAATGATTTACTGCCGGGAAGCGTTCATGAATTGGAAAATTCTCCAAAACGCTTCAGATGAACTAATATAGCGACCATTTAGATATTTTTCTACTTCATCGTTAATATTTTGTAACGAAAATGTAGGGTAATGGCTCCAGTGGATGAACAACCCCCAGTGAATAAACAAAACGCAGTTTTATCCAAAAAATAAGGAATTGGGACGTTTCTACCAGACGTAGTATTTTTTTCATAATTGCAACAATATATCCCATTTTAATTACAAAAGCCGTCTTAACACATAAGTTCATTACAAAATTGCGAGCGTCTAAAGTAATCGAATACAGTGAAACTGTAAGTTGTTCGAGCCAGTTTTTAGGACCTAGGTGTGAGGAATCAGTTTTGATACGTCATTGTAATTTAGACAACAGTATTTTCATTAGTTTTTTTGTTTATTATAATAATAGTATAGTTTATTAATGTGTTTCAAATGAATTTACTTGGAATTTTAATTAGTAACATTAAATTATTGAGTGTTCCAGTCTTCTTCTTCTTCCACCTGGCGTTAATCCCGGCTATTGCCAGGGTCCGCCTTCCTACTTAGCTTCCTCCACTTTGCCCGATCTTGAACATCCTTCTCAGTCAGGCCATTGGCTCTCATGTCGGACTTGACGACGTCCAGCCAGCGCTTGCGAGGGCGACCACGGGGCCTAGCCCCAAGAACAGCCATATTCATGCATCTCCGACCAACGTACTCCATAGGGCGGCGCATGATGTGGCCATACCATCGCAGACGACACTCTTGCAGTTTTTCTCCCACGTCACGGACACCAAGACTACCTCGGATGTAAGAGTTGCGTATGCGATCGGGTCGCGTTACGCCACTCATCCACCTCAGCATCTTCATCTCCGTGACGCGAAGCTCCTGGGTGTGTCTGCTTAGTGCTGGCCAACACTCGCCCCCGTACAGTAGGACAGGCCGAATGATGCATTTATATATCTGCCCCTTGAGCTTCGGAGGCATTTTGCGGTCGCATACAACGCCCGTCACCTCGCGCCACTTCGCCCAAGCCGCGCCAATACGTGCTTGGACATCGTCGTCCACGATGCCAGACTCGTGCAGCACGGATCCAAGGTACCTGAACGTATCGGACTTTCCGATCAGGTCCGAACCTATTCGGATGGTGTTTGTATCCGTGCTGCCACAGGACATGTACTCAGTCTTCGCCACATTTAGTCTCAGACCACCGTTTTCAAGCGTGTCCTTCCAAATGTTGACTTTGCGCTCAAGATGGGCTTTGTTCTGATTAACGAGGGCGATGTCATCGGCATACATCATTATCCATGGAGGCTGATCTTGGATGTTTGCCGTAACTACATCGAGCACTACGTTAAACAAGAACGGGCTAAGAGCCGAGCCTTGGTGAACGCCAACAGATATTGGGAAGCCATTCGATTCGCCAACAGCGGTCTGGACAGAGGACACGGAATCGCGGTACATGTCTCTGATAATGTCAATATAGGCCTCGGGAACGCCCTTGAAGCGCAGTGCCCACCAGATGGACTGCCGAGGTATACAGTCGAAGGCCTTCTGCAGGTCTAAAAAGGCCATATGCAAAGCTCTCCTTCTCTCTCTGTAAGCCTCAGCCAGATTCCGTAAGGCGAACACTGCGTCCATGGTGCTGTTACCCGCCCGGAAGCCATATTGACACTCAGAGACAGTACACTCGCTACGGAGCCATGTGTCAATGATGCGCTCGAAGAGCTTCATGGTGTGGCACATGATCTTGATACCGCGGTACCTTTGCCTTTGTAAACAGGGATAATCAGGCTAAATCGCCACTGGTTCGGCATTTCCTTGGTGATCAGGATGCGGTTAAAAAGATCCGTCAGAAGGTCCACACCATGTGGGCCCATCGCCTTCCACACTTCAATTGGCACATTGTCAGGCCCGACCGCTTTCCGGTTCTTCATGTGGCGAAGAGCAATGCGGGTTTCGTCGGGGGAAATAGGGGAAATAAGCCCAAGGTTAGGAGGCGGTTCCGGAGGAAGGTTATGGGGATGCTGTTTGTTAGACAGCTCCGCGAAGTATGTACACCATCTCTCCTTAACAGAGGGGGCATCGTAGAGCAGCTTACCCTGGGCGTCCCTTACACAAAGACATTTGCTAATGTCCCGTGTAGCTTTCTCCCGGCCACGCGCCAGCTTAAAAATAAGCTTTTGCCCCTCCGCAGTTTACAGCTTGTCGTATAAGGGCGCCAGACTTTTGCTGCGGGCTCTGGCTACAGCTTTTTTGCAAGCGCGCTTAGCCGCTCCATATGCCTCCCTGTCATCCGAAGAGTTGGACCCTTGCCACTGTTTAAATAAAACCTTCTTCTTCCGAGTCGCCTCCTGCACCCCGTCATCCCACCACCACGTCTCCTTTCCTATGGTGCGGCCACCACGAGAAGTGCCAAGGACGCGCTTACCCGCACCGGTGATTGCTGAATGGATCCTACTCCAGATCTCTTGAGCGGACTCATGCGGAGCACTGATCTTGAGATGCTCGACCTCCGCGATGAAGTCCGACTGCCTAGGACCATCAAGCAACCACCACTTAGTGCGGGGTTTGCGTTTCTCGGTCACTCTCTTCTTCGGTACAACCGCAAAGTCCAGGACAAGGAGGCGGTGTTGAGCCGTTAGGCTTGATTGAGTGTTCCAGTATTGGAACTAAAAGTTGCCAAAAATCTAGTGAGTGAACGGTCGTTCATTCATTGGGTAATCGTCAATTTCATGTTTTTGTTGAAAATCACAATTCATTTGAATCCTACAAGGTTCAAATTTTGTGAGTTATTTTATAAACGGATTTCTAATCTTTTGGCCAATATTGGGACAGGTATGTTCATTTACTGGTTTACAAAATCCAGTGAATGAACACTCTTTTCTAAATGAATCCAATAAGAGGTTTCATCATAATGGCATCATATTTTAAGCCAGATTTCAGACTCTAAGGTTTCCGTGAGGTAGCAAATTTAACTGGAGCTCGTCCGCAGCTCTCCCACTTCCCAGTCTTCAGCCGCAATGCTCGCAATTTCTCCGTCAAGTGGTCTATACTCTTTTTTCTTCATAGACGAAATTACACCACCACCAATGATTCCTCCTCCTGCAGCGCTCGGCAGGGATGTCATAGAAATTGATAGAGTTAAGGAGTCAACGACTTGCCACAGGCGACCTAGCTAGAATTGAGAGCAGGAGCTGTAGTGGCTACAAACCAAAAACAATGTCTACGGTGCCAGGTGGCATACCAGACCTTGTATTGGCCTTGTCACTATGGCCTCTTTAGCCCGTGTCGTACCGGCCTTTCGTGTGTATACCGGCCTTTCGAGTTTCTTCTGGACAAAGCGAGTCAGTTTCTACAAAGAATTATTGCTAATTGCTTCGCCCAGCACTTGCCCGCGCGTAGGACTAGATCTGATGGACTACCAGTTTAGTTTTTGACGGGGGCGCTGCTGACGCAAACGTGGAAAGACTAGACGAGGTGGCAGTGGACCCCGGTGAAGAAGTCTTGGAGGTTTCCCTGGATATCAATGCCTTCAACACCTTGCTCTGAATTTGCACTAAGCAGGCTCGCGCCTGTCATCGTGTACAATCTACCTCCATCGCATTATCGGGGACTATTTGACAAAGAGAGCTACCTGGATTGGGAAAGATGGAGTCGGCGAGAAACATCGTGCGATATTCTACAGGGCTCGGTGTCTGTAATACAAAACATTGCCGTATTCTGTTTTGCCAATGTGACACTAGTGTTGATCAGCAGGCAGCGCTACTGGCCACGGCAGGGGTTGCGCAAGGCGTCTCGAAATAGCCTCGCACAAGTCTATGGGTTGCTTACATGGACCTCGTAGCAAACCACCTCGGGATTCACAAATCGCAAATCGCGTCCGCATCGACGTCAAATCAATGATTAGTTACGTGGGACTCGTCCTGAACAACTAATGGGGCAGGGATGACTTTGGGCTACACATGCAGCCGGTCCCCAGGTTGATAAATGTTGCGGCTGGTCTTCGTTCGCAGAGAGCGATGGCTGTCCCAGCGATATGGGAATATCTACTAGTCAACATCCTATGAGCCTAGACGCGAAAAAAATCTTGCATCGTTGTATCACTGGTGGAAGTAGAAGCACAAGATCAACTTTCGGTTATTTAGGAATTAGAGGCACGAGAAGTAGTTCATGTCAGATCCTAGTGGCCTAATATATGAAATGGCTCGGGTCTGGGTCGTCGTTCAATACTTGACGATTTTTTAAGAACTTGGACGCAAAAAAGCCTTGCGTCATTGTAACAATGGCAGAAAAAGGAGCTAGCGCAAGTTCAACGGCCGGTTCTTTGGGAATTGAAGGCACGAAAAACGGTATCAGATACAAGACTGAATATGAAATGGCTCGAGTCTGGATCGTCATTCGACCAGTCAGGCCCAAAGTGGAGGCGTACAGGTGTTCCATGCGCGCCGTAATAGTCACGGGTGGGAGCTCGCTGAGCATGGTGTGCTGATACCATTCGGAGGTGCACACGAAGATACTAGTATCTCGGACCCCTGGCTCACGATAGTGGTAGGAACTGTGATGTTTAGTCACTAGCGTTCGTCCCAGATGGAGGGTATCCATCAGGATTTAGGATACCTAAATAAAGATATTAGATTCGTGTAATCAATCAACTAAGAATTGTGTTCATACACTGGTTTTATTATTGTATTATTGTATTCATTTACTAGAAAATGCCGTTCATTCAATGGAGTTTTAGGGTATTTTTCGATTTATTGCTAAATTTCTCAAAAACTATGCATCCTATATGGTAATAAGCAACTAAAAATGATTTTTTAATGTATTCTTTAGACTAAAAATTAGCTAAGGGTCGTATGCATCAAAGGCAACCTTCAGTAATATTTTTTGAAATTCGCATAGTGCTTAAGTGTTCATACACTGGAGCCTTTACCTAGCTTGATCAGAACATTTATGAATATATTTACAAATGTATTTAATAGCTTTGACCGATTGACAAAATTCTACGTTGATATGCGCATTGAAACATAGGGAAAGGACTGGATTATAAGGAACCACCCACCTATTATCGACGCTCATATCCTGGTTCCTTTGACACGAACAATTCCCGTGTTTCCATCATTATCTGGAGATCTGCGCCTGTAGGTTGGGTAACCGTCATCACCAGTTTGTGTTTCAGAAATAAAAGACCTAGGGTACTTTTTAGAACAAATATTTTCTTTCATACATGGTGACGTAGGGTTATGAAATCCACAGGGACCATGTATCATGTTCTTTATGATGATATTATGAAGCATCGGATCTTGTTGTTTGTCAGGTATTTCAGCCGATATTATTTCATCTATATAGAATTCGGTTGCGCTTTGTTTGCTAGCTATAATAAAATATGGGCGTGAGTTAAACCTCTTTTTTGCCATTCAACGCTGTAAACAAAAGCTTGAGTTGGTCCAAAGATATGTTTCTTTGTCAATAGGTCTATAATTTTCTTTAATTTTAAATGAAATACTCTGGAAACCAAATCATGTCTATCGTATGATTTTTGATCGGGTAATAATTCATTTTTTATTTCTGAACACTCAGGGTTACATGTGAATGTAATAAAGAGATCTGGTCTTCCAAACTTTCTGACGTATGTCATGGCATCTTGACTATTTTCGTTCATGTATCTTGGAGATCCTGTAAATGACGATGGCAATATAACATGCTGGGCAATATTCGAAGCGTCTATATTGCCATCATTGATCACAGCATCTCTTAAATGGATGTATTTTTCAGCTCTCAATTTTTTTTTATTTCTTTTGATGAAATCAAGCCTCTCAGATAACATTTTTGCCGCCATATCAACACAATATTGGTTAAATAATCCTTTGAAATAATGTAAGCTGTTAAAATCATCTATTCTCACCATGAGTCTAAAGGCATAAAACTGCATACATGATACAGTTTTAGATCTAGCAGCAACATTCTGTTGTTGAACGTTTATGCAGTACCCGTCATTGCCTGACGGAAACAGTAAGGGATATTGAAGTGGGTCATAAGACCTGTGAAGCTCAGAAACTCGTTTAAGTTGACCATCTCTCGCATTCAACACAATATCTCGGGGACCTTTATCCCCGTCTATCAAAAGAACAGCTACTTCGTCTACTATTGGCACATTATATCGACCTCGATGATCGTTGGCAGGTTTTACATCAGCATGGATTTTAAATCACTCACTGGTCTATTTTCGAGATTGTATTTAAAACTTTGAATATACGTAATTTGCATGAAGATAATTTAAAGTCATAAGCAAAAGCAGAATTCAATAAATTGCCTGCGAGTTCTATTCGTTGCTGATCTAATCGGTGGGAACGTACAGCGCTTGATTCCCGTTCTCTATTCGCCAACGTTCGGGAATTCTGTGCTGCCAAACGTTGCAAACGTTCAGCACTTGTTTCCCGTTCCCGGTTTGCTAATGTTCGGGAATTCTGCGAGACCAAACGTTGAGAACGTTCAGCACTTGTTTCCCGTTCCCGGTTTGCTAATGTTCGGGAATTCTGTGAAGCCAAACGTTGAAAACGTTCAGCACTTGTTTCCCGTTCCCGGTTTGCTAATGTTCGGGAATTCTGTGACGCTAAACGTTGAGAACTTTCAGCACTTGATTCTCGTTCGCGGTTTGATAAAGTTCGGGAATTTTGTGCGGCCAAACGTTGCGAACGTTCAGCACTTGATTCCCACTGTCGAATCGCTGAAGTTCGAGAATTTTGTGAAGCCAAATGTTGTGTTCGTTCAACGCTTGTTTCTCTAGCGCGGTTTCGTTCATCGATTACCCGTTGAGTAGCCAACCTATGCCTATTTTCATCCTCTGTCTCATTGCTGCAGAGAAGTCGCAGCCGTTTTGCAGTGGCAGACTGCCGAGAAAGTTGAGATCTTTTTCTAGGCATTTTTTATTTATATGTTTAAAGTATATTTATTATTTATGTAAGAATAAAAATAATTGCAAAACTAATTACTTAAAAAGTAATAATTATACGATAAGATATCGCCTATACACGCTAAAAGAATTACCTTAAAATACTACAAAATCAAATAATGTATACGGAAATTAACAAAAATAACTAATTCAAAACAAAATTTATTACTATAATTATTATACGATAAGATATCGCCTATCCACGGTACCTAAAAGAATTATCCTAAAATACCTACTACAAATTCAGAAACAATACCCTAAAGAAAATAAACACTACAAAATCAAATCATGTATCTGTCGAGGTCAGCGACGGTAGAGCGATAGGGTCGTCACCATCTTGGTTCGGTGGTAAAGGGTCCATTTCGTAGGTGGCGTTGAATAACACGAAGTGTAAATGTAACTACACTTTTATTTTAATAATCGAATAAACTAAATACACACAAATCAATCTAACTAGGCAAACCGACAGTTTCGTTTTGGAGAAGTGACTTGGTCCGCGTCCCGATGCGAAGTGCCCGTTCGACAATCACCACTTTCCAAAACGACTCTGTCTACGTGCCGCCATTACTAAATAAACGTCACGGCGTTTGCCCCACTACTACATTAATCAATTGAGCAACTTTTATTAAAACAATAAAACCATCCAATAAATCCATGACATATCTATGTAAGGAAATTAACAAAAATAACTAAACTAAAACAAAACTTATTCATCCAAAATTATACGATGATATTTTGGAAAAACAAATTGAAAAGGTAGTTCGCTGAGCACAACCGTTCCGTAGGGAGCCGACCACGCGTCGAGACGCGCGGCATGGTATCTCGCAGCGCAGAGCTAACTGGGGTCCCACCGCCCTTCGCCCTCATGACTGCCCATCATAAATGCGCGCGCAGTACTTGATCATTATTTTGCTGCGATGTTATTTTAAAACTGCGATATCTCCTAAGATATTCATTGAAATTGAATGATGAAAAGGGCAAATCTGTTTTAAATTAAATACTTGTGATGAATAACGCATTTATTTGGATAAGGATTAATATCATGTTTATAAAAACACCTTCGCAAACAATGCATTATTTTAGATCAAATTTGGTTAGCATAAAATAGGTTATAGTGAGCGAACCTTAACAGATAGACATGCTCCCGCGGATTTTTTTTTAGGACTTTTAAAGGGCAACAATTCTGTCGTACATGGTTTTTGCGAAACTTTAACTGTTTACACAGCGCACGCAGCGGAAGCTCTCAAAAGGAAAAAAAAAACAATTTTGAAACATTCTTCATTGGTGCTCCGCTCCTATTCGTTTTAGCGCGATGATATATAGCCTTCTCGGTAAATGGGCTATCTAACACTGAATTTTTTTTAAAATCGACCAGTAGTTCCTGAGATTAGCGCGTTCAAGGAAACAAACAAACAAACAAACTCTTCAGCTTTATATATAAGTATAGATCTGCTTAAACCCGGTACCTTTGGGTATGCAGACGACAGCACTGTTGCTGAGAGATACGTGTCCGACGCACGAGCTGGTCGCAGATCCGGTCTCTCCGGGAGGCTATGGTTGAGTGCTTGAATGTGTCCTTACAGGCTGTCTCTGAATAGAGTGATGACAATCTGGTCAAGTTCAATGCTGCTAAGAAAAGCGTGTCTATTGTCCGCCAAAAGGTGCCAATTCCACCCAGCTCAGTCTTTCCGAGGTGCAACCGTGCCGATAAGTACCAACTTGAGCTTCTTGGGGTTACATTAACATCTACTCTCAATTTTGGCCCTTCATAGAGGCAAAAGCTCAAGTGGCTGCAAAGGAAGTTGGGGATCCTAGCAAAGGTGAGACGGTACTTCACGCCGGAACAGCTGCTCAAACTCTGTCAAGCGCAAGTTCGATCGTGTATGGAATACTGCTCTCATCTTTGGGACGGATCGGCCAGATACCAGTTTTATGCCCTTGAGTCAATTGAGAAACGAGCCAAGAGGATCAAGTGCAATGAGAAGCTCGTCGCGACGAAGCTCCAAAGTTTTGAGCATCGACGACGAGATACTGGCTTGTCGGTTTTCTACCGGTTGCATTTTGGGGAATGTGCGACGGAATAATTCCGCTAAGCCCGTTCCATCATCGGACCACAAGACGAACGGCGATGCGCCACTGGTACATGGTGGACATCCCACCCACAAAACGTTTCCCCCTCGCGCACAAAACGTTTTGGGAACACATTCATAATGCGTACAGCTATGCCGCCGGCGTACCTGCAGTATTAGAACCTAGTGGCTTGGTACGTGACGATGGGAAGAGACCAGATGGTATGACGTTGTTGTCGAGGAAGGTGGGTAGGCCTCTGGTGTGGGACGCAACATGTGTCGACACCCTTGCGCCATCACATGTTCCAAGTACGGCAAGCTGTGCTGGCGCTGCTGCTGCGACTGCTGAAGCCCTCAAGCGGCGCAAATACTGTAACCTTATTGGTAATTACAGTTTTGAGCCGTTTGTGGTCGAAACGTATAACGCGGTCATGGGATCCGAGTGCGCGTCTCCTTTTTAAGGACATTTCTCGCCGACTGGTCTTTGGGAGATGCGGAACAGAGAGTAAAGTCCCGCATACCTCATTTGAAAAGGAGGATCCTCCGACCAGGCGGATGTTGTGCCTGGCGGGCTACTGCCCGATAGTTAATATTCGGGCTGATGTATATGTTCAAATCGCACGGTAAACTCTGCTTGCGCGATGCAGGATTTCAACGTTGTAGTTCACTGCTAGTTGGATAGATGGCGTCGCGGTTCTTTTTTGTTGCGATGTAGATTTGCTCCGTTGGTTTTTCTTGTCGCGGTATTGATGCCGCTACATCACTCCCCTCCGGAGACCGGAGGTCGATAGTGGATGAGTCGTCCTTGTATCTTGAGATGTTTGGCAAGCCAGTTGAAGGTTGATTCCAGTGAGTCGGAATCGGAAGTCGCAGAGTTCTCGGTGAGTCGGAACTATATGCGGTGCCCCAGTGAGTCGGGGTGATGAGATATCCCAGTGAGTCGGGATGATGCTGCAGGCTCCAGTGAGTCGGAACCGGATGTCGCAGAGTTCACGGTGAGTCGGAACTATATGCGATGCCCCAGTGAGTCGGGGTGATGGGATCCCAGTGAGTCGGGATGATGCTGCAGGCTCCAGTGAGTCGATGTGGTGCTGCTGCTGGCTCCAGTGAGTCGGAACCGGTAGTCGCAGAGTTCACAGTGAGTCGGAACTGTATGCGATGCCCCAGTGAGTCGGGGTGATGATAGAGGCTGAGGATGCTGAACAGGAATGCGCGGCTGCTGCATGCTGGTGGCCAGGATATCCGTAGAAGCCGTGGGTACTGGCAGGCTGTATGTCTCGCTGCTCGAGAGCTTGAGGTCACGATGAGGAGAAGTGATGACGACGTCACGCTGAAGTAGTTGCACGAAGGCTGCGCTGACGTTCAATGTCGAGGGTCACCAGTTTGGGAGGTATGCGGTACAGAGAGTAAAGTCCCACATACCTCATTTGAAAAGGAGGATCCTCCGACCAGGCGGCTGTTGTGCCTGGCGGGCTACTGCCCGATAGTTGATATTCGGGCTGATGTATATGTTCAAATCGCACGGTAAACTCTGCTTGCGCGATGCAGGATTTCAACGTTGTAGTTCACTGCTAGTTGGATAGATGGCGTCGCGGTTCTTTTTTGTTGCGATGTAGATTTGCTCCGTTGGTTTTTCTTGCCGCGGTATTAATGCCGCTACAGGTCGACACTTTGCGGGACCAGAGGGCTGGCTCGTTCTTTGCTTAAAGAATTAGCATTGCCATTCAACGTGGCAATGCTGCCAGTCTTCTGGGCACGTTTCCGGATGACAGCGATGCAGAAGAATTTTTCGACGCCTGATCGTATTTGGTTTTGTATATTCATAATGTATATAGTTATTTTTATTAGTTATTTTGGAATATAATTTAGATTCTTTAAATTGAAAAAAAAAAATATAATATAATTATATTGCTACGAGTACAATATAAAGACTAATTTCAATGATTGAATTATAAATGTATAGTTTTTCCCTATACTGGTAGTATAAGACACTATTACTCGCCAAAGTTCTATGTCCCTATAAATTTTAATACTTCGAGAGTGCCAAAATTATTATTTTTTGCGGTATAAGCGACCGAGATTGATTTAGTCTTCGCTTCATGAGACTGTAGGTTTGAGTACCTATATAGTTTTAATTTCAACTCGATTCCGCTACGCGTTCCCGAGATAAAGCTTCTAGACAGACAAAACGTCGCAGTTAAATAAGCTCTGTGACTAGGATGTCACAGAGCTTATTTAACTGCGTTTTAAATCCAAAGGGATTTTTTCCTAAGAGATATGGATATCTCGCCCACGGAAGCCGCCCAAGTCATGGCGTTGCTGGATTTTGGGCATAGTCAGCTGTTGTGTCTGCACGATTGCAGCTTAGCCTCTCTGTTCTCAAAAGAGTGTATCAGAGTTATCGGGAGACTGGTAAAGAACAATGGGTATGGAACCCGTACCCACTTTGTAGCATTTTAGACTAGGTGTAATTTAGAAGAGGCCTAATTGAGTAACTCGAAAATAAGTGAACGAATGAATGAATGAATGAAAGACCGAAGTTATGATAACTTCTTTGTAACATTTTTAATTGCCAATAATCGCACTTTTTCTGCTTTTTGGACTAAATAAATAGGTAACCAGTCATTTTTTCCTATCGTTGGTTTTTGGTACAGAAAAAATATTAAATAAGAACTATCAATCTTAAATAGCACAGTTTTATTAAATTGTATTGTTACTTTCAATGATTATATCATCCCAGGCACTTGCCGGACCTACGAAGTTATCTAGGTGCCTGCCAACACCTAAGTACCATATTATGCTAATAGTATGGGCACAAGCACCTAGAGTTCTCATACCCGTCATGCAGGAGCAATAATACGCTTCGATGGCTTCTCTGCCCTGGACATTAACCTTGATTAAAATATATGTGTAATATATTTTATTCGACACGTGCCTCGACAATATGCGGCCTCTAATTAACGAGCAGTTTTCGGTTACTAGCCCATGCTGCGACATACTAGGGCTACGGCTCGAAGATACCTCAATATTGTAGAACACTCGCTTGTAGCTATTGCGAGAGGGGTTGTTGAATCAGTTAAAAACAGATTATTTCAGAGAAGAATTATATATTTTGCTTGCTTTCAACGTCAGGGCAAACAATCGAATGTCTTATAAAAAACCCACACTTCTTTATGACATCACATTCGAATTCTAACTTTATTATTCTTAATTCTTTCAAGGCTTATGTCATTGAGGTTGCACCTCCCAAAGAGGATCTCTGCATGAGCTACCCCCCGAAGAATGGAGGATAGTAAGAATGATTTTCTTGCAATCATACATTCCCAGCCTTGGAAGAGTCAAGCACCTACCTATTCCTAACCCGAAGTCCCTGCCTAAGTGGCGACTCTTCGTAGACACTTTGACACCTACTTCAATAGAAGCAGTTTCAGTCATACCCTGCGCTGGGCAATATTCTTTATATTATTATGCGCCATTTGCGCAATAACTTAAAGCAGTTATGCTGAAACCCTGCTGCAGTAAAACGCCACAAAAACCTGCAACACATTGTCGGACGTAAACAAAATCGATGCGACAATTCACATCTATCCAGAAGGGATTGAATTAATTAGATTTACCCTAACTAATCTATGTGGTTGCTCGTCGGATGATCCTAATCTGCTAAAGTTTTTAAATTTTAACTTTGAACTTACTCCAGTGATTCTAATACATAAGAATCGTAATCAATTGCCTCCATAATCAGTTTAACCAATGGTGACAACTAGCCACCCTTCGCGAAGGTTATACCTCGTATGCAAAGTTAGTTTAACCGCCCATGGAGTTCTTTACTGGCGTAAAATTAATCGCGAAAACTCTACCTTCAACACCACTGGAAGGAGTTCACCCTAGCTAATACTATTTAAACGCGCTCTTCACAAATCTGGGAGCGCCCTCGAAGTCGTCGATCACGTGCACGTCCGTCTTCGAATGTACATGGAACGGAAGACTTCATTCAATATCTTATTCAACTTACCATCGAAAATAATGTTTGTTTACATAACATTATAATTGACATCTATCTGCTTTGACATCCTACTTTTTCTATTACCATAAATATTCTTTATAATAAAATGGTTTCAACCTATTTACATTAACTACAGAACCTTATTCAATTCAACCTTTACAGGTTCTATATGAAACAATAACCTTTTTGATTAGTTTGACTCAATATGACAAATTGTTTTTTATGTTGTCATGTCATCCTATGACTGAAATAATACAAGTCAATCCTTCGGCTTTCGCTGCCATTAAAATAAATAAATTATATGTTATGAAATTAGCAGAAAACTTGAAAATAACTAACATTATATAAATCTATCGAGTATAATAAAGTGGAATTTAGAACAACTATAAAATCTTCAAAATAAAACGTTTCCTGACCTTATAATTGCGTATAATAGATTCACCTTTCTTTCTAAAATATTTCCATTTACAAAATAAAGGTTGCCGTACTATCAAATCAGTAGTATAATGTTTTAGATGTTTTGATGTGTACGATTTTTTTTTATATATATAAATGTGTTTACAATTTTTATTTGTTCTTCTTCCAACCCTTGTTTTCTTTTCAGTTTGGGCACGAAGATAAATTTTGTAGGCCCCATTCAAGTACTTACTAATAGCCTGTGTTAGTTGTGTCTGTGTGTTTGTGTTTAAAATTTTCCTACCAAATGAAACAGATATATTATTATTAGAAAGATCATTGGAGGACAAAGGAAGTTGCGCCTCCTCAGGGAACATCTCCTTCGGTTCGTCTTCCTGAGTGTTGGCCTCCTCAACTTGGGCATCATCCAACATGTGATCCAATATGCTACTACCGATGACTGATTCGTCATGGAGATCACATACAGGTTCAGACAAAGTCGCTTGACATTCCGGAATAGAACCTGGAATAAATAATGGAATGGACACACCGGGCTCTTTCTCTTCATCCGTCATGTCCGCTTCCATCTCGTCCTCGAATAGGCTGCTCTCTCCACAGCTCTGCTTTATTTCGTCATCATTGTCATCATGGTCATCATGGTCATCATTGTTTTCGATTTGTGGGTCGTCAATTTTCAAACTAGAATATAATGGTGTATTATTATCTACATTTACATATTCCTGCTGTCCGCATCCATCGGACACTTCAGTAATTGTCTTTTCGACATAAATAGAGCATTCCAATGGCCGTCGTCGTTTACACGAAATGCATTTACACGGAAATTCATTCCTTATCTTGTCGCATAGCAGCGAAAAATCTATACCGTCATGGTACATCGTATTATAAAAATATCTAGCAGCGCTCTGCAGAAATGCGCCCAAAATTAAAGAATAATCGGCTTCTCGCCACTCGCTTTCGATAGCGACTCGCCTGAATTCGGCTACGAACTCTTCAAAACATACTCGGTCTATACCGGTATATAACATAGACATCTTTTACACATACAATCTTTCTTTCAAATAAAAAAACCACTTAGCTCTTATTTCCAGGCGTCCATCCATCTAGCGCCTGAAAATCGTTCGCATCTCGTCCTTTTCGAGATGAATCTATAAAATTGGGAGTTTCTTCATGCACTTTTATATTCTACGCAGTGCACACGCGTAAATTATCAGGCACCTCCGCCACTTGTAGAACACTCGCTTGTAGCTATTGCGAGAGGGGTTGTTGAATCAGTTAAAAACAGATTATTTCAGAGAAGAATTATATATTTTGCGTGCTTTCAACGTCAGGGCAAACAATCGAATGTCTTATAAAAAACCCACACTTCTTTATGACATCACATTCGAATTCTAACTTTATTATTCTTAATTCTTTCAAGGCTTATGTCATTGAGGTTGCACCTCCCAAAGAGGATCTCTGCAATATTATATATACCATCTCCACCTCGCAAATGCTCGGCAACATATGATCTAGCGAGCTTTAAATGGTATGTGCCCAAAATGGCCCAAACTGAGTAGAATGACGTCTTCTTCTGTCAATTGTGGAAATGGTAATTGACGTAGCCGTCATTGTTGTGAACACCGCCCGCTGTCTGTTCATATGTTCTGCGACTACATAATTGCCCAGTCTGTTGGGTTCACTTCTTCTTTGCGCTATTATATTGATAAAAGCGTGGGCATGCTCATTATCTGTCAGACGCTGCCTAAATGCATTTATAAGGGCTCCCGCAATACGGAAGACTTCAAATAAGTGAGGGAGTGTTTTATTGATAACTGTATGCCTAAATATTTTGTAGTCCGTTTTGAACCATCCGTTTATTACTTCAATGACCCAACGCACTATGGTGATTTCTCGAGATTTATTGGCTTGAATATCTTAAGCTGTGTGGCATGCCTATCTTTACTTGGTGGCATATGGACAACATAGCCAGCACTTTCTATATCTGGTATAGAGTCTCTAAAACCTCGATCTAATATAAAAACGTCATCTGTTTGTAACGTTATATGCACTGGGGGACGTTTGATCATTCATAATCTCAGTCATGATTTGGGCATCAGTCTTTGTTGCAGCGTATGGTCCACATATACCTAATATAGCCATCTGGGCAAGTAATCACAAAGGGTTTTAACAAGTTTTTATACTTGTGTAAGCTGTTAGACTTTTTTTGAAATAAAAAGTTTTTACTTTTCTGTACGTATATATACGAACCATCACAAATAGCTATAGCCACTGGGTTTATAAGGTTGGAATAGACTTTAATATTTAATTTATGTGTGGACCAAGGAGTCTTTCCGGATATAATGAAATATAGTAAGGTTATACCACTATTTAAATCGGGCGACAGCAAAGACACCAATAATTATAGACCTGTATCTGTTTTGCCGGTTTTTAGCAAAGTGTTTGAAAAAGTAATGCTCAATCAGATGCTCAATCATTTTAACATCAATAAAATTTTACACGATCAACAGTATGGTTTTACCAGGGGTCGTTGTACGACTGACGCTGGTGCCACGTTGTTAAAACACATATACTCAGCGTGGGAAGAGGCACAAGATGCCATAGGAATCTTTTGTGACCTCTCCAAGGCATTTGATTGTGTAAATCACGAAACCTTGCTCCTAAAGCTAGGACATTATGGACTAGGTAAACTTGCACTCAGTCTAATAAAATCTTACTTAAATGATAGACAGCAGCAAGTTCAAATAAATGGTGTCAATTCACGGGGTTTAAAAGTCAAAATGGGGGTACCACAAGGCTCTATTTTGGGTCCTTTCCTCTTTCTAGTATATATTAACGATCTACCCCATCTTTTAAAAAATCAACCTCATATGGTATTATTTGCTGACGATACGTCCTTAATTTTTAAGATAGATAGACGTTCCATAAATCTTGACGACGTAAATAACGCCCTACAGCAGGTCCAAAATTGGTTTACTGCTAATAATTTAGTATTAAATGGAAAAAAAAACTAAATGCATCAGATTTGCCTTACCGAACGTTAAAAGAAATGATTGCGACATAGTATTGAACAAGGAGAAACTTGAATTCGTCGAAAACACGGTTTTCCTGGGGATTACGCTTGACTCATGGCTACAATGGGGTCCTCATTTAACATCTCTTGCGGGACGGCTAAGTTCAGCAGCATACGCTGTCAGAAAAATCCGTCAATTTACCGATATAGATACCGCGAGGCTGGTCTATTTTAGTTACTTTCATAGTATCATGTCTTACGGTATCTTATTATGGGGACGTGCTGCAGACATCGGGTCTATATTTATCCTGCAGAAAAGAGCCATCAGAGCCATTTACAATCTCCGTCGGCGTGATTCCCTAAGAGAACTGTTTAAGGATATCAACATCATGACGGTACCTTGTCAATACATTTACGAAAATATTATGTATGTTCGGAAAAATCTTCATCTCTTTAGCAAGATTAGTGACAGGCATAATTTTAATACTAGAAATAGGAACAAATTAGATCAACCCCGATTCAGATTGGCCAAAGTACACACTTCTTTTATGGGGTACTGTATTAAATTTTATAATAAAATACCAGTTGATATTCTCGAACTGAATGAGAGAAAATTTAAAGCATGCATAAAACGCACACTATGTAGACAAGCGTATTATAAACTGGAAGATTATATCCTCGATAAAAACGCTTGGCTAAATGCTGGTCCTGCTCCACAGTCACAGCTGCTTAGGTCCACTTTTTAGGTTTTTATGTTTTTATATTTGGAAGAGATGCTCGCTCCTTTTAGAGGTTCTTACATTATTTCGTTTATTTATTCTTATATACATACAAATTATATTATTATATTAATTACTTATTTATTCTTTTTGATGTAAGAACTTAATCGTTCTCTTTATTAATTTATTTTTCATTATTTGGTCATTGACAACCATAGTTTTGTGTAAAGTAGAAGCATATTTTTCAAATTTTGTAAATGTGAGTACCATGAAACCATTTACATTTTATGTGAGTAGTTATAGTTTTACTTGTTGGACATGAACGAGCATGGTGGTTGAGAGCATGTCATGCTCACTCAAATGTCTCGCTGATGGCGGCGCGTGGGTTTGATCATTCGGTTCCCTTCGAAATGGTTGAGCTGAAGGGTGCCGATACACGCGTCATGTTCGTGAACAGGCGCCGTCGGTTGAGACTGGTCATCTCTTAACTGCCATTGGCTTATATCTTTATATTTAAAATTCTTATAATAAGCCCTTTTTTTTTCCTTTGCATTGTCCTCACATGCAGAAGCAACAAGTATATGTAACTTGAAATTTTGTAAAACCAGAACATGATTTAAAAGAGTGTCCGTGAAGTTTCTTGCACGTTCTTCTCCATAGAGATCTACGCTTTGGAACGTGCAAATAGCTTCCATGTTTTTGACTGACCGACCTTGACGTTTCAAAAGTGCCTGTGAATGGTTTATTTGAAATAAAATGCTTTGAATTTGAATTTGAATTTGAATTGATGATGGTACTGCAAGGCTGTGAGCTATAATTTCATCCCGACTTATATGATTGAAACCCAAATGGCGAACAACAAAGTCTTGGGTCAAGCAGTTTCTAGCAGTTTTAAGCAAAATACCGATCGTTTTACGAGATACATCTATTTGGGAGGCTATACGTGTATTTGGTTCACCAGACCGTTGTTTTAATAAATATATTCCTAGTGCAGTTTTTGGTCTTCTACATTGATTTAAAAGAGACGGTGTTTAATTCAAAAGGATTTCGAATTGTTGGTGTGTTAAGCCAGTTAGGTAATATAGATCCTCTGGTAAAATGTTGTTTACATTGTCAAAATCTATATTAGTCTTATGTTTATATGCATCTCGTAACGTATCAATCATATCTTTGAGATGGTCTGGTGTGAATATTGTCTCTCCATTATCATACAGGGAGCTCCAATCTTCTGTGTTGATGTGATGTGTACAAACGCGTGCATGTTCAGGAACGTACACGCTATGATTAACCAACAAGAATACTTTTATAAACCTGGACACTCTGTGAAGTTCTTGATTGATGCACCCATAAAATAAACAGTGACGCGCCGTATTTGCAACCCTTCTATAAGTTGGAACAGACGTTGGGTGCTCTGGGTTTGCAGTTCCTGGTTTTGTTCTTGTTCGAACCTAGCTTGCTGTCGTCTTCCAGCTACCCAACAACGATGACACATAGCCTGAAGTTGATTCAGGGCCATCTAAAAGAAAAACCAAATCCTCAAGTAACTAAAACAATAAATAACTTAATAAAGAGTGAACAAAAAGACACCGTGTACTCGATGATCAAAAGCTATTGTTATACTAACCTCATTTATGTTAATCCGTGCCATCACATACTCTGTGAAGCCTGGATTGTCTTCCAAATAGGTTCGCGTCAGTATATGCTGGTTTCGGTCACGAATTACTGATCTTGTACATGTAACACACTGTATACGGCGTTCACCTTCCATTTTTTTGAAGCAGCTTAACTTCTTAAATCATTTTTTTCGGTTTAGGTCTTCGTCTCTTACAATAATTTTACAAATTCTTTAAGGGTAAAAAAAACACAGAAACTACAGAAATTTATTTTTTGGGTTTCCGTACCTAAAGGGTATCCAACGAAATCCTATTACTAATCCTCCGCTGTCCGTAAGTCTGTCTGTCTGACAGCAGGCTGTATCTCAGGAACCGTAATAATAGGTAGACAGTTGAAATTTTCAGTGTGTAGGTATTAATTTTGCTGTCATAACAACAAATAATAAAAATTAAATTAAATTAAAAATTAAGGGAACATACAAGACAATTGTTTTTTTTTTGTTTATGGTACGGAACCCTTCGTGTGAGAGTCCGACTTTCACTCAGCCGGTTTTTATTTAAAACATTAATATTTTCAATACCTTATAATATCCGCAATTAACTTGCATTATTTTTAGGGTACCGTGCCTCTATAGGAAAAAACGGAACCCTTTCCTATAAGGGTCACTTTGTTGTCTGTCCGTCAGTCTGTCAAGATTTTTTATCTCAGGAACGCGTGGAGGTATCGAGTTGGAATTTAAACTACTCGTATATACTCAGGTCTACGGTCCCTTGAAGCTGTTGCTTGAGTTATTTTAATGATTTCAATGGTTATAATTATGAAAATACATAATTATTACGCCCACAAATCATACGTTAATCAACATAATTAACCTAATACTAACATGCAAATTGCAAAAACGTAAGAAAATTTGAATTTCGCGAACAACCCTGCTATTCTTCAAGCTGACGTCAAGAAAGATTTAGATACCCAAGGGGTAGATAAAACACCAGGACCCGATGGCATTAGCAACGAAATCTTAAAGCAAGCAAAGGAAATCTTAGTACCTGTCCTTACAGACATGTTTAACAACATCATAAACACTGAAATGATTCCCGATCAATGGACAGAGCAGCTTACATACTACGTTGCATTTAACATTATATAAAGGGAAAAGGCTAGGCATTTGACTCTCTTCTACACAAAAACATATGGGAAGCATTATTGGAACAAGGAGTAGAACTTGGTGTACCCCTTTTTTCGTAGACAGAAATTTCATAGAATATCGTCACGCAGAAAATGTTTCACATAATATTTGGTTGTTGTAATTTTATGTCAAATATTATTATTTCAAAAACTATTTACCTGAATGAAACCTATTTCACAGAAACACAAATCAATGAATGTCATGATCACATTTTTTTATTTAACAAACTTATCATCAGTAGAATTATTTTTTAACGAATATTGTTTGTCCGGTGTTCTTTTTCACAGTATTTTATTTTCAGTGAAATGTAATTATAATTAAATATTATTGTTTTATAATATGTCCATGGCATACTTTAAAGATGGCAGAATTTTATTCGGAATAATTTAACTATACATATTGCCATTTTTATAAAATAGCATTTAACCAAAATAAAATATGATTTAAAAAAATCAACATGTGTGCTAAAAAAAATTGTGTCAGAAATGAATCGCTGTAAAACCGACCCCACGTAGTCTTGTCTGCCCTACCCCTAGAGTGTAATTTAAGCCCGCGTAGGCGCGGAGGCGGCCCGTGAGCTAAGGAGCAGGTGTTATAACGCCCGCCACCGCGGCCGAAGCTGCGGTGGTGAGCGTTATAACCATCTGCGACGATAAGTTCGCGTGGGATCGCCGGAGCCCCGCAGCGCCGGAGCCGTGACAGAAACCATGCCTGCTGCATGTTGCATGCTTGCCTGCATACTGTGTTGCTTGCTTGCATTCTGCATGTTGCCTGCTGGTTTGCGTGCTGCATGTTTGCTTGCTTGCATGCTGCATGTTGCATGCCGCATGCTTGCTGCATGCTGCATGTTGCATGCCGCATGCTTGCTGCATGCTGCATGATTGCTGCATTCATGTTGCATGCTCGCCTGCATACTGCATGCTCGCCTGCATACTGCATGCTTGCTTGCATTCTGCGTATTGCATGGTCGCTGTATAGTTTTGTCTTTTATTCCCGTCGCCATTTACCACCATTGCCGCTTCGCGGGGTTCCGTCGAGTGGGTTCGAATGAAAAGTTTTGCTTGAGTAGAATTTACCCTCATTTTTTTGTGACTGCGGTGTTGTAATTTTATAGGAGGCCCATGCATTTTGTCAAACGTTTAGAAACTGTCAGTTGATAAAATGTTTTTCTTGGTAACAAGTTTTATGTTAACTACTCATTATGCGGATAAAGAATATTTGATTTCTAATTCTATGATATCATAAATATCGAAACAAAGTTTATTTGTAACAAAAATCTATGATTTAAATTTATTCAAAGTAAGTATTCTGCGTATTGATTATTCTATGAAATGACAATACGAGAAAAAATTTATGTGAAACGAAATTCTATGAAACTGGTAAGAAATACCGAAATCAACTACACTGATTGAATACGATTTGAATACACGAATTGAATACGTCTATCTGGGATAGCTTATAACCCAAAAAGAACCAATGCGCGAGGAAGTAAAGAGAAGAATTACGAACGGCTGAAGAAGATACTGGAGCTTGAAAGAGGTTATGAAAGACAAACAACTTCATATATACTTCAAAAGTAAACTATTTAACACCTGTATACTACCCGTTCTTATGTTCGGCTGTCAATCATGGACTTTAACCCAGGAAATGACGAAAAAACTCACAACATGCCAAAACGCTATGGAGAGGAGCATGCTGAATGTTTAGAAATCAGACAGACTGAAAAACAGTGTGATCGGGAACAAAACAAGAACTATAGATGCAACTCTGAAACTTAAAAGACTAAAATGGAGATGGCAGGGCACACACTAAGAGGTCATGATAAATGGAGATGACAGGGGTTAACTTCATGAAAAAAAAATATAGGTAAAGCTAACACCGAATCAAATTTCAGAGGTGGTTCGATTTTTTTGCTAAAAAGTGTACGTGAAGTATTCGAAATACAATGAAACAAACAATATTTTTTTACATTTGGATTTGATTTAGAATTCTAAATTCAAATATGTCTTTTCTTTGAATTTGTTATATTATTTAAAAACCTTCATAATGTTACCTCGAGTATCCTTCGAAAATTTATATTCTCTTACATACATACTTACATTCTTAGACCTTGGAAGTGATTGTGAATTATTTAAGCATTGATGGATATTGACTGTTCGTCTATCTTATCTGAGCGATCTTAGTTAACGACTTATTATTTTTCCTACATACACGCGAATGAAGTCGCGGGCAACAGCTAGTTAGTAAGTAAAATATAAATACCTACCTACTAAATGTTTTATTAGACACCGGTTTCTTGATTTGCTTTCCAGTATAGGCCTCCCCGAGTGTTCTCTACAGAGATCTATCTCTTGCTTTCCTTGTCCACGTCGTTCCTGTCACCTTTTTAATATCATCTTCCCATTAACGATAATGTCTTCCTCTACTTCACGTCAAAGGCGTATATAGGGGCCGGGTAGACAGTGCCCACCCCAAAATTGGCTGAGGATAGAAGAAGGACCACCCCAGGATGTTTGGGGACCGGTTCTAAATTCTAGGCACAAAATCATCATTTTGTGCAGTTAAATAAGTGTCCAGCCTAGAATAAACATCAATCATAATAAACAATCTACCACCAAGAAACCTACCCTCATAAGTGTACCCAGGTGTACACTGCTTGGTGCTTGGAAAACTTCATAATTTTCTGTATTTTTTAGATTTTGACTTTTAACTTGTATTGTAGGTAAAAAATAATTCCACATATTTTTAAAGTACCTAAACAAAACTTAATTCAGTTTCACCATAAATCGTACCTCTGTAGGTAAAATAGGTGTCGAGATTTAGCACTTTACATCGTAATGTTTTCCCAAAAAGTTAGTTGCGGGGCAGGCCGCAAGACAGGCGTTCCAACCCAGGGTTCGGGTCTTATTGAATACTGTTAGATACATACAACCTACATATGAAGTGCTTGAACTTTGGTGCATTTATCAAAAAAGTTTCAAGCTTCTATTATAAGTATAAAAATCAAAACTATTGAGATGGAGTGGAAAAACCAAGCTCGCTTCGCTCTCTCTTGAATTTGAAAATCTCTCAATTTTTAACCTTTCCTGTATGAGGCAAAAAGTTACTTCTATTTAAAAAGGCAGAAAATCAAAACTATCCGATAAAGAGAACATCGAGCTCGCTTCGCTTGCTCTTACATTCTACACTCTCTATATTTTTGAGTTTTCCTGCATCAGTCAACAAAGTTATTTATATCGTCCCGGGCCCCAGGATTGTAGGCAGGCCCGGTCCGAGGCAAATCGTACTCGTCAAATTGACAAACCTTCTGAAAATAGGCAAATCACATTTAATCTTTCGATAGTATATCTTGATTTTTTTTTCTTTACCTAGTTTTAATTGCAATAGTTATTTACGATATTAGTGCGGTAAGTTGGTTTTTACAAACGAGTGGTTGAATGTAAACCGGAGACGAAGTCGAGTGCTTACCATAGTCTCGAGTTTGTAAATACCAATTACTAGTATCCACACGTGTATCATACAACGTTTTACAACACATTTGCGAGAAAACAGTACAATAGGTAATAAGACAAACTTCTTGTTTTTAGATATCAGTCGGAAAGTCGCAACAAGCTTTGCAGTATTAAAATGGCAGGAACTTGTAAATTTAAAATTAGAACTACCTACATCGTCGTCTCATCTTTGGCTCATTTTCTGTTTAGTATTAACTAACAAACAAGCAAGTTACAAGTAAAACTTTAGTTAACAACTAAAAAAATAAATTAGAAAATTGTTTTTTTAAAGTTTTCACACGTTTTTTTAACTACAGTCGCTTGCGAGTATAGTTTGATAAAACTCATGGTTGACGTATTGAGCCATGACCAATTTTCGATAGGCAAGTTATCATAGGTATGTTTATAAATCAAAAACATCTGATAAAAAATTTGTCTCATCTGGTTATCAGGTGGGTGAAGATTGATCTTCCACCGTTTCTTAGGCTATTTAGCATTTAATTTTGGATTGGAGACAACTTTCAAGTCTTCTGTTCATTTTGAATCTTATCGTATGGGCAGTAAGGTCTAATAACCCAACTTACCCTAGTGAACCCCCCCAAGTTATTCTTCTAACGCAATTTTTCAAGAAACTCCTGACGTTATAGTTCCTTCCTTAACTAGGCGAATATTATACAACGTTGATACGACAGAGGGGCTTTCCTTGAAACTGCCTATACTAGGTACCATTTTCAAGCTCTGTACCAAAAATAAATTAATTAGGAGCAGTAGTTTAGTCGCAAATGATTTTTAAAGTTTTTGCACGGTTTGAACACGATGTATCTTTTCTAACAGCTGAATATCGTCTAAGCATAGGTCATGCACCTTACAACGATGAATCTACGATGCGTTGTTGCCGCTCTGACGCATGTCGTTGTCGAAGGACATTCACTAAAAATTGGCAATGCAAACAAGGAAGCAATCAATACACACACACTTGCACTTTCACTACGAAAGCGACGAACGTAGCGCATTTGAATGAAACAGAACTAGGTCAGTTAGTTGCATCCTTGTTTTTTTGCGATCGGTAAGTGGGGCCTGCTCAGTGACGCCGACGCTGTCGTTTCGGAACGTAGGGTTTGTGGAATTTGCGCGCAAAGAATTGTGATTTTATTTTGTTATTGTGAGAGGACACGTAACTTGGGATTATTATTATTTAGTATTTGTGTTTTTTTTTGTGATTGACTGTTTTTTATGGTGATAGGACACGTAACTTGGGATTATTATTATTTAGTATTAGTATCTCCGGACCTCACTCCCATGGATTTCTTTTTGTGGGGGTACATTAAGGGTGAAGTGTATGCCTCAGAGGTAAATACAATTGATGAGTTAAAAAATAGGATTATTTTAGCATTTCACAAATTAAAGTGCTTAGTGACGGACAGTGATCTAATTAGAAAAATAAATAACAATATTCTCCGTCGGTATAATTTGTGCATCAATGTAAATGGAGGACACATCGAAAATTTAAAAATTTATTGTGTTTGTTTTTGTGCGCGTACTTCGAAACGTTACCTAACATAAAAGCCAGTGCGAGCGGAGGCCTAAGTCGCCGGCCCCCACCGAGCACACGAGATACCGCACACCGCGCTCCGGCGCGCGCGCGACGTTGCCGCTTTGTTACCTAGCGGTATCTAAGGTCAGTGTCTTTTTTTTTACAAAGGGTGGTTGCGTTTTATTCGGATTTGCAAGCTATTTAGTTTGTTTGAAAAAAATATTTTCTCATTTATGGCGCTTTTTGTTTTTGTACCGTATCGAATTAATACTGTATACGTATAGTATACGTAGTTTAATTTAATGCCCCTCTGTCGTATCAACTCTGTATGATAGTTAATAGATGAGCGGATTCTTTTTCAGGTGACAAATGCTCACTGATGTACTAATATATAGGTTTTTCTCCATTGATTAGTATTTGATGTAAAAATAACTGTCTGTCTCTCATTGTATTATTACGAGTTTATTAATATCCCGCTGCAGGGCAAAGCCAGAGAAGGCACGAACATTGGTCACCCGACGCCCGACGTGACTTTTGGACAACAACTTTTTGCGCAAAAAAAAATTTCGTTCGCTCTAGTTTACATTGCTTGGATCATTGAGTATTTACTACTAAAATAATTTTAAATAAATAAGTTACATTGAAACTTCTGAATTTTATTGCTTTCTTAATTTATTGGCATTTTTATCAATCTATTCTAATGTGTAGAAAAAAAATCAACTTTTAGGATCGATAGTTAATACTACTCTGTCAATAAAGTACCGGGAAAAGATCAATAATACACAAAATGTCTGTTATTCATCCAAATTTATTTTATCACCTTCAAAGTATGCTCCTTTAAAAACGATACACTTGCGCCAACGAATAATCCATTCATCAAAACATTTTTTAAACGCTGCTTCCGGAATTGAGTTCAGTTCTCGCCGCGAATTCTCCTTTATGTCTTCTATCGATTGAAAACGGGTGCCACGAAGTGGTAATTTGAGTTTAGGAAAAAGAAAAAGGCAGCAGGAGCCATATCTGGTGAATATGGTGGTTGCTGGATGGTATTTGTTGAGTGTTTGGTTAAAAATTCGTTCACAATGATAGCCTTGTGCGAAGGCGCATTGTCGTGGTGCAAAATCCAAGAATTTTCTTTCCACAAATCTGGCCTTTTTCGTCGAATTTGCTCTCTTAAACGCCGCATAACGCTCAAATAATATTCTTTATTTACCGTTAGACCTTCCGGTAAGAATTCAGAGTGCACAACACCGCGATAGTCAAAGAAAACAGTCAACATGACTTTGACTTTTGATCGACTTTGGCGTGGTTTTTTCGGTTTCGGTTCAGTTGGAAGGCGCCACTCCGAAGCTTGTTGACTAGTTTGCATGTCAAACTCGTAAACCCACGTCTCGTCACCAGTAACAATGCGTTTCATGAATGTTGGGTCCGAACTGACTCGTTCTAGCATGTCCTCAGCGACTTTCATGCGATTGAGTTTTTGGAGAAAATTCAGATCTTTTGGGACTAGCCGAGCAGCAACATGTTTCATACCCAAATGATTAGTTAAAATGGTACGGATCGACTCGTGAGATACAGAAAGTTCGGCGGCTATCTCTCTCAGACTTGAATGGGGATTTTCAGTCACTATTTCCTTCACTTTTGCGATGTTAACTTCAGTTGCAGACGTTGACGGCCTACCAGAGCGAGGCAAATCTTCCATCACATCTCGACCGCTTTTGAACGCTTTGAACCACTCATAAGCACGAGTTTTTGATAAAGTCGATTCACCGTAAGCCTTCTGTAACATTTTCAGTGACTCCGAACACGAAATTCCATTGGCGATGCAAAATTTAAGACAAACTCTTTGTTCGATATTTTTGTCCATTATGAAATTCGTAATACACACTATATATGATATTACTAAAACCAGCACTGTATTTAATATAAATAACAGATGCAACTCAAACTCCGCGCCAAAATGGAAAACAGTTGTGCCAATCTAACAACTACAAAAAAAACAAAAATTTGAATTTGGAACCATAAACAAATCATCCATTCCCGATACTTTATTGACTGAATGTATATACATGGTTGGTAACATCCCTAGTACACACTGGCCATCTACCGACCGATAGCTGAATTCATAAATTTAATGTATATGTTTGCTATTTAAAGCTAGATGGCGTTATGGAGGCATGGGATCACAGTTTTTCTATGAAATTTCTTCTGATAGCCGCTCTATATTTTTCTAACGACGGATAATAAACGCTAAATAAACGTATTAGAACGCGAATGAATGAAATTAAAGAATTAAACAAATAAATACCGATCGATTAAGTTATTTCGCGGTACCCACACACAGAAAAAATAAATGCACTTACCTACAGAAGGCTGGAGAAATTGACTAATTACTATTTACGATTAATGAGTTACCTAGATGGAGAAGTAATCCATCGAACCAAAAATAAAACCGACCTTAAAAATGTAAGTAGGTATGTCTACATGCTGTTATAACCTACTACCTATTCATATGTAAGCTCTGGTTGTGTGGGCAACTACTATGTATCCACGTTTGTATAAGGTTGCTTGAAAAGCCATTTAGCCTGACTCTTATGTAATCTTAGTTTCATTTAGCAGATTTAGATCAAACTGATTTTGCTTAAACGTTTGCATTGTTAGGACCTTGTGCGAATCTCTAAAATCGTAATCGTAAAATCTCGTGCGAAATTTGCCGATGCAGTTAGGCAGATGTTGTTTTCAAGATTAAAATTTGCAACGCAATTGAAAAAAAAAATAGGTAACGAAAAAGGGATTTCAAATGAAAGTGGGAAGGAATTTAAGCATTCATGGTCTGTGGTTTATCAAAGTAGTAACAAATAGCACTTCGCATGTGACTTCGTCCGCACTGCAATTTTCTTAAGTACCTATAAATATAGCCTATATTATATTTTTTTGTTTATGATGGCTATGCTCTTGACTGGGTCAGAGATGACCAAAGACATTAAATGTATACTACCCAGTAGACAGGACATAGCGAACAAAATCGTAATCCAATAGTTATATAATAGTGGTCATAAGTCACTCAGTCTAGTATGTCACCTCTGCACGTCAAGTCGTATTTATGACCGCTTTATCCACCAAAATAAAAACATTTTCTGCGAAAATATGCCGAGGTGCGCAATATTCTATTGCAAATCTCGTTATGGTATAAAAACTGGACCCAACTTCGGTGCCTACCCAACCTCTATTGCTGAGTAGCTTAACCTTGTTTGGTAAGAGATGTAGGTAATGTTGTTTATTAATTTTGTTATCGATAAAATTTAATGGGGTAAGTGAATAATTGAACATAATCCTGTAAATTAACTGTCAAAAAAGGAACAAGGCCTATTCTTTCAAGTGGGTTTCTGTTATTTTAGATTTCGGAATGTAAATATTGTATAACGCGAAAAGTGGATACGGACGGTTTGTAGGAACAGGTACACCGTAGGGAAGGAAACTAGCTTCCAGCCGCTTTGCATTAGCTGAAAATCGAGGCAATTACTACATAAATAAAGTATTCATAAATTGAATATTTTTAAGGCCTTATTAAACACTCGTTTGAGAACCCTACCATAATAGAAACTTACACTAATTAACTCTTAGTGTTTGCCTGCACAACATCAGCAACGGTGATGATAATGGTGTACCTATTAAATATATTTATATTTGTTCGCTAAATATCATATTTGAATTGAATTGAATTAAACTTCGATTTGTTGCAAAGATCAACCCCGGTCAAATGTTCAGAACAAAACTAAAAGGCAAAAGTTCACAAAAGTTGACGGGGACGCAAGATAGGGCCTAATATTGTCTATCTCTGACTGTATTATTACTAGCTCATTAATGTCCTGCTGCAGGGCAAAGGCAGAAAAGACACGAACATTGATAACCACGTCATTTGCTGTCCGTGGACAACAAAGTATTGCGCGAAAGTTTGTTTACCTACGGCGTCTGCTCTAGTTTACTTTTCATGGATCACTGACCATACCTAATAAATTATAATAGTAATTTGCATATAAAAAGATTTGTGTAAAGAAATAATTTATAACACACTTAAAAATACGCACCCGGCACCATACAATGGAACGTGCGGTAAAATAGGTACTCTCACCTAAGTACCCACTTTATCACACGCTCCATACAACGGAGTGTGCGGTAAAGTACTTACGCACCGTGCATATCCTTAGTTAAATTTTTTCATTTCCAAAAAAAAATGTACAAGGATTTCCACTAAGGAGTTTCAGAATACGAGAATAAGAAAAGTTCAGCTTGCTACCTTATATTTTTCAATAATACTCAATAATTTATATTCAACTTTCCATGGCGGGAGAAAAGCGAATACCACAGGTTAATTATGACCGCCAATAAAACTAAAGCTCATTCATTTTAAATAGGTAAGTAGGTACTTTAAACTCATCTAAATTAAAAATGGAACATCTGAAAATTGCTCATTATTGTTTCAAGTATTTTGAAGTTCAGTTTTAAAAATATTATTTCATCAAAATAATAAAAGATAGCAGTTAATAAACTGAACGAACGTTTGTCTGAATTTAATACTAAAGAGAAAGTGAGACAAAAATGAGACGACGATGTATTTCTAATTTTAAATTTGAAAATTCGTGCCATTTTAATACTGCAACTTTTCGACTGATATCTAAAAACAAGAAGTTTATCTTATTACCAATTGTACTGTTTTCTCGTAAATGTGATGTAAAATGTTGTGTAATACACATGCGGATATTGGTTACAAACTCGAGACTATGGTAAGCCCACTCGTTTGTAAAAACCAACTCACCGCAATAATATCATAAATAACTATTTCAATGAAATTACCGCATTTTATTACTTTCCTAATATTTTGCCATCTGTTTCAATGTATTCAAATGTACTTAAAGAAAAAAAAAACAACATTTACTATCGAAAGTCGATATCTCTAAATGGTTGGTAACATCTCTAGCACATACTGGCCACCTTTTTTTTTTTTAAGGATGGGAAATCATCAAATGACTCCTCCTGCTTTGGGTGAAGCAGGAGGGAGTGTCAGACTCTTACTGACTAAAACCCATCCGTGTTCCTCCTAGTGCCCTTTGCGTTCCAGGGTACGGTGCCTCTTTCGAACGAAGTCCGAAACCCCAGCAGGCACTGGCCCTAGCGGGCCCCGTCTTTTGGGCTGACAGCTCTTTGAGGCGCGCGTGGAACACAGCGCGCCGTCGACCCGGGCCTGGTTCTGATCAGACGGCAAGCCACCCAAAGCTCGCCGTCCGCAGGCCCACGCCTACGGTGGCCGAGAATCGCCCTGCGACTCGCGACGTCCGGGGCGTCTTCTTCTGTTGCGGCGGCTGGGGCGTGAGGTTTCCCTCTCTCTCACACGTTCGGCTTCCTCCTTTGCTAGCATTACTGCTTCGGAGAAGGAGGTGACCGCTTCCCATGTCTCCTCGCTCCGGACCATTGCCTGAACCAGGGCCGGACGTGAGAGATCGCCGCCGCCGATCGCCTCGACGAGGACACGGCGGTGCTCCGCCCAAGCAGGGCAGACCTCCACCGTATGCTCCACCGTGTCCTCTGGGACATACTGGCCACCTACCGGAAGATAGCTGAATATACATGTCTTAGTTTAAATGTCAAAAATCAAAATATAATGTACCTAAATGTTTGCTATTCAAAGCTAGATGGCATCACTGAGCCATGGGATCACAGTTTTTCTATGACATTGCTTCTGATAGCCGCTCTATTGTATCTTTAATCTCTTTGGAGATGACAGAGACAAAGTCTACCTAGTCTAGATTACTCAGATATAATGTAGCATTCCAATGGTGAAAGAATTTTTTAAATCGGTCCAGTTATCTAGTAGGTAGTTTACATACATAAATACAATTATTTCCTCTTTATAATATTACTGTAGTAATATTGTTGTAATTGTTGTATATTGTGTAGTATGAACATCTAGCGTAAACCCTAAAACATGTATTTCTTCAGCTTGAATGGAGTGAATATGGTATAAATGTTAACGGAGTATCATTTAACCACCTAAGATGTGCCGACGAACTTATACTAATATGCGAAGACCCAAAGACCATATAAAACATGCTTTAACAATTTTGACCTACATTAAAGCAAAAAGGTCGGATTATCAATTAATACAAGTAAAACAAAGCTGATGACAGGTATACATACCTTGGCCAAATAAATCTCCCACAGACCTCACGACAAAAGAAAACAATAAAAGATGTCACGAAAAACCCATATAATGGATATACAGACATTAAATGTATACTACCCAGTAAACAGCTAGTCTATTCTGTAAGTAACCATTTCGATATCGAGCTTCACCTGAGTGAGATATATCACAAAGTGAACTTTACTCCACACAAAATAAAGGTGTTACGTTTATATTCACCTCGGATTGCGCTGTCGAGACACGAAAATGTTGTTACAGAATAGCACTACAGGACATAGCGAACAAAATCGTCGTAATCCAATAGTTATGTCCTAGTGGTCATAAGTCGCTCAGTCTAGTATGTCATCTCTGCATGTCAAGTCGTATTTATGACCGCTTTATCCACAAAAAGAAAAACATTTTATGCGAATATTTGCCGAGGTGCGCAATATTCTATTAAGGTAAAACGACTGGACCTAACTTCGGTTTATTCTCGTAAATATTTTTTATATTTGCGCAGCAATTAATTAGAATTCAATCATTTTAATAAATTGTTCTAGAATTATTTTTTTTAATATACGCCCTCTATTGCTGAGTATCTAAACCTTGTCTGGTAAGAGATGTGTGAACCTAATGTTGTTTATTGATTTTGTTATCGATAAAATTTGATGGTGTAAGTGAATAATTGAACATAGTCTTGAAATTTAATTTTAATGTCAATAGAGGAACAAGGCCTTTTCTTTCAAGTAGGTTTCTGATATTTTAGATTTCATAATGTAAATATTGGATAACGCGAAAAGTGGATACGGTTTGTATTGTACAGGTACACTGTAGAGACCGAAACTGGATTCCATACGCTTTGCATCAGCTGCAAATTGAGGCAATTACTACATAAATAAAATATTCTTAAACTCGAATATTTTTGAGGCCTTATTATACACTCGTTTGAGAGCCCCACCATAGTAGAAACTTACACTAATATTATTTACTCTTAGTGTTTTCCTACACAACATCAGTAACGCTGATGATAATGGTATCTATACTAATATATAAAGTTGAAGTTTGTTTACTTGAACGCGCTAATCTCAGAACCACTGGGCCGATTTGAAAAATTATTTCCATGTTAGATAGCCCATTTATCGAGGAAGGCTATAGGCTATATATTGTAGAGCTCTCGCTTGTAGCTATTGCGAGAGGGGTTGTTGAATCAGTTAAAAACAGATTATTTCAGAGAAGAATTATATATTTTACGTGCTTTCAACCTCAGGGCAAACAATCGAATCCCTTCTAAAAAAACTCACACTTCTTTATGACATCACATTCGAATTCTAACTTTATTATTCTTAATTCTTTCAAGGCTTATGTCATTGAGGTTGCACCTCCCAAAGAGGATCTCTGCATGAGCTACCCCCCGAAGAATGGAGGATAGTAAGAATGATTTTCTTGCAATCATACATTCCCAGCCTTGGAAGAGTCAAGCACCTACCTATTCCTAACCCGAAGTCCCTGCCTAAGTGGCGACTCTTCGTAGACACTTTGACACCTACTTCAATAGAAGCAGTTTCAGTCATACCCTGCGCTGGGCAATATTCTTTATATTATTATGCGCCATTTGCGCAATAACTTAAAGCAGTTATGCTGAAACCCTGCTGCAGTAAAACGCCACAAAAACCTGCAACACATTGTCGGACGTAAACAAAATCGATGCGACAATTCACATCTATCCAGAAGGGATTGAATTAATTAGATTTACCCTAACTAATCTATGTGGTTGCTCGTCGGATGATCCTAATCTGCTCAAGTTTTTAAATTTTAACTTTGAACTTACTCCAGTGATTCTAATACATAAAAATCGTAATCAATTGCCTCCATAATCAGTTTAACCAATGGTGACAACTAGCCACCCCTCGCGAAGGTTATACCTCGTATGCAAAGTTAGTTCAACCGCCCATGGAGTTCTTTACTGGCGTAAAATTAATCGCGAAAACTCTACCTTCAACACCACTGGAATGAGTTCACCCTAGCTAATATTATTTAAACGCGCTCTTCACAAATCTGGGAGCGCCCTCGAAGTCGTCGATCACGTGCACGTCCGTCTTCGAATGTACATGGAACGGAAGACTTCATTCAATATCTTATTCAACTTACCAACGAAAATAATGTTTGTTTACATAACATTATAATCGACATCTATCTGCTTTGACATCCTACTTTTTCTATTACCATAAATATACTTTATAATAAAATGGTTTAAACCTATTCACATGAATATTAACTACAGAACCTTATTCAATTCAACCTTTACAGGTTCTATATGAAACAATAAACTTTTTGATTAGTTTGACTCAATATGACAAATTGTTTTTATGTTGTCATGTCATCCTATGACTGAAATAATACAAGTTAATCCTTCGGCTTTCGCTGCCATTAAAATAAATAAATTATATGTTATGAAATTAGCAGAAAACTTGAAAATAACTAACATTATATAAATCTATCGAGTATAATAAAGTGGAATTTAGAACAACTATAAAATCTTCAAAATAAAACGTTTCCTGACCTTATAATTGCGTATAATAGATTCACTTTTCTTTCTAAAATATTTCCATTTACAAAATAAAGGTTGCCGTACTATCAAATCAGTAGTATAATGTTTTAGATGTTTTGATGTGTACGATTTTTTCCTATATATATAAATGTGTTTATAATTTTTATTTGTTCTTCTTCCAACCCTTGTTTTCTTTTCAGTTTGGGCACGAAGATAAATTTTGTAGGCCCCATTCAAGTACTTACTAATAGCCTGTGTTAGTTGTGTCTGTGTGTTTGTGTTTAAAATTTTCCTACCAAATGAAACAGATATATTATTATTAGAAAGATCATTGGAGGACAAAGGAAGTTGCGCCTCCTCAGGGAACATCTCCTTCGGTTCGTTTTCCCGAGTGGTGGCCTCCTCAACTTGGGCATCATCCAACATGTGATCCAATATGCTACTACCGATGACTGATTCGTCATGGAGATCACATACAGGTTCAGACAAAGTCGCTTGACATTCCGGAATAGAATCTGGAATAAATAATGGAATGGACACACCGGGCTCTTTCTCTTCATCCGTCATGTCCGCTTCCATCTCGTCCTCGAACAGGCTGCTCTCTCCACAGCTCTGCTTTACTTCGTCATCATTGTCATCATGGTCATCATGGTCATCATTGTTTTCGATTTGTGGGTCGTCAATTTTCAAACTAGAATATAATGGTGTATTATTATCGATATTTCCATATTCCTGCTGTCCGCATCCATCGGACACTTCAGCGATCGTATTTTCAACATAAACAAAGCACTCCAATGACCGTCGTCGTTTACAGGAAATGCATTTGCACGGAAATTCTTTTCTTATTTTGTCGCATAGCAACGAAAAATCTATACCGTCATGGTATACTGTATTATAAAAATATCTAGCAGCGCTCTGCAGAAATGCGCCCAAAATTAACGAATAATCGGCTTCTCGCCACTCGCTTTCGATAGCGACTCGCCTGAATTCGGCTACGAACTCTTCAAAACATACTCGGTCTATACCGGTATATAACATAGACATCTTTTACACATACAATCTTTCTTTCAAATATAAAAACCACTTAGCTCTTATTTCCAGGCGTCCATCCATCTAGCGCCTGAAAATCGTTCGCATCTCGTCCTTTTCGAGATGAATCTATCAAATTGGGAGTTTCTTCATGCACTTTTATACTTTACGCAGTGCACACGCGTACATTACCCGGCGCCTCCACCACTTGTAGAGCTCTCGCTTGTAGCTATTGCGAGAGGGGTTGTTGAATCAGTTAAAAACAGATTATTTCAGAGAAGAATTATATATTTTACGTGCTTTCAACCTCAGGGCAAACAATCGAATCCCTTCTAAAAAAAACTCACACTTCTTTATGACATCACATTCGAATTCTAACTTTATTATTCTTAATTCTTTCAAGGCTTATGTCATTGAGGTTGCACCTCCCAAAGAGGATCTCTGCAATATCATCACGCTATAGGCTATATACCAATAGGAGCGGAACAGTAATGAAAATTGTGACGCAGACGAAGTTGCGCGGGTCAACTAGTAATTAATATACTTATATGGGATATATTTAAATTGAATTGAATTAAACTTCGATTTTTTGCAAAGTTCGACCCCGGTGCAAATGTTTAGAACAAATCTAAAAGGCAAAAGTTCACAAAATTTGATGGGAACGCAGGATGGGGATAAGATTTTATTTTAAATTGGACATTCATTACCCATTAATGTAAAAATTGTTTGGTATCAATAACTTTCCAAACTCTGTGTCTATCTCTCATTATATTAATACCAGCTTATTAATGTCCCGCTGCAGGGCTAAGACAGAAAAGACACTAATATTGAATATTAACAGGTAACCACGACATTTGCTGTCCTTGGACAACAAAGTATTTCGCTAAAATTTGGTTTTCCTACGGTCTCGGCTCTTCATTATCTACTTTTCATGGATCACTGACCATACCTAATAAATTATATTAGTTATTTGCATACAAAAATAATTGTCTAAATAAATAATTTATAACACAGTTGCTCAAAAATGCATTTACGAAAGTAGATACTCTCACCTTAGTACCAACTTTATCGCACGCTCCATACAACGGAGCGTGCGATAAAGTATCCGTTACGGTTATTTTTTTGAATTACCTAAAAAAATATACAAGGATTTCCACCAGGGATTTTCAGAATACGAGAATAAATGTTGGATGAAAAAAGTTCAGAAGTGAAATAAAGCGCAGTATACTTTCTAATGCTTCCTTATATTTTTCAATAAAATTCAATAATGATGAAAGTTGAATACTTATATAATTTTTAATAATAAAAAAAAAATATTCAACTTTTCATGGCGGGAAAACAGCGAATACCACAGAATAAACATGACCGCCACATAAAACTAAAGTGGGTCAGTACTTTAAATTCATCTAAATTAAAAATGGAACATCTGAAAACGAATGCTTATATTCATTAAAGTATTTTGAAGTTCATATAATACCATCAAAATAAAAAAAAGATAACAGTTAATAAGCTGAATGAACGTTTGTCTCAATTTAACAACTTAAGGTGGCTCGAAAGAATGATTATTTCTGAAATATTCATTCTTTCGAACTACATGAACTTAGAGGGCTATATTGATGATTAAAATGGTTATAATTCTTTAGATAAATACGCGTTACGGTCGCAGATCGCATTTGGTCCACATACAGCTTCACACTGACCGGCAAATTGCAAAAAACATAAAAATATTTGAATTTCGCGGGCCACCCTGGAACATCCACCTTAAACAAATAAATTAGGAACTTGTTTTTTTTTTAAATTTTCATAATTTTTGTCTCCGACATCGACATTCCATCCGTCAGTCTTCGCATAAGTTTTTCAGAAATGTATTTCATGAGCTCTAATTCAAAAGAGGTCAGTACAAATAGATTGAATAAACGTATGTATTTTCCATTGAAAACTTATTGGTCATTCTTCAACCTCTGTGGATAACTCTGTATCCAATTTATTAGTAATTTGTCATCTCAAACACGATCTCAAACACACAATCACACGTAAAATCATCGTGTAATCTCATTCGTGTATTCCATACGAAATATCCCCTTTCTTGAAATGCTTCGAGCGAGCATAACTTAGATGAAGCAGATGGAAGCCAATTGTCTTCTCTACGGTTTGCCTGCACAAACCGTATCCACTTTTCACGTTCTTCTCTATTTACATTCGGAAATCTAAAATGACAGAAATCTACTTGAACGAATTCCTTTATTAAGATCACTATATCACTATCAACTACATAATATCATCAATATCACTACATTTGACTTCCTAAATGAAAAATGAATAAAGATAAATAGAAATTGCTCAATGTCTGGATGTTTTTCTGTCAATCACTGATAATTCGAATTGTCTTTGTAATAATTGAATATTGAATAAAAATTTGCACCCGTGTGAAGCCGGGGCGGGCCGCTAGTTTAAATTAAATGATGAGATTATGCTACACATAACACACCACATAACATCTCTCACAAAGCATAGTTAAGCTACTCAGCAATAGAGGGCGTTTATAACAAAATTATCAAATTTTCTAGAAGTATTTATGAAAATTATTGAATTTAAATTAATTACTGAATAAATATAAAAGATATTTACAAAAATAAACCGATGTTAGGTCCGGCCGTTTTACCATAACGGGATTTGCAAAAGTGTAATGCGCAAATCGGCATTTTTGTCAGATAATGTAGAGCTAAGAGCGGACACAAATACGACTTGACATGCCGAGGTGACATATAAGACTTATATTCCTCTATGTATAAGACTGAGCGACTTATGACCGCTAGGACATAAGTATTGGATTACGATTTTGTTCGCTATGTCCTGTCTATAGTATATATATTTAATGTCTTTGATGTCATTAAATGATGACCCACCAGATCGCGGCGGAGACATATTTGTAGAAATACTAAAACCCAAAGGTCGCCCGTGGCGACCTCCGCTAATTCGAAACGTTTGTTCAGCGAAATGTCTCCATCATACATTTCGCCCGATGATAGGTCCAAGCGGCTTCATCAAACATTCGAAAGCGTGGAAAAATCCTCGCCGATTTTAAATATTAGTGATGTGAGCAATACCGACTATTGTGACTTAGGCCCGTATTACAAAACCTTACTCAAGTACTACTTAAACTGCGTTCAACCGATTACTGCTTGAGCAAAGAATCTCGCCTCAAGCATTCAGTTTATTTTAGAACTATCCTCAAACTCAAATCAAACGAAAATACGCTTGAGTAGAGATTTTGATCTCTGATTACGTGAGTAAGCAATCATTATGGTAACCCTGAATAATAGTTTGTTTTCTATAGCAATTCTTTTTTTTTCGCACGATCAAAAACGGAGTAGGCGGACAACATGACGTTACTGACACTGACAGCCACCCTTAACCCTACATAGTAGGTACATAATATGTTCTGTGGACAGAAAAACTGTAAAACGGAGTGTTTTTGGCGGGATTATTTCGAGTGAAGTTCAGTGGCTCTTTTAATTTTATTATTCGCAAAGTGATTCCTAGTGGTTTTGTTTTGTTGGTATTAACTACCTCAGCAAAGTTTGCGAGAAGGCTGACTCGATACATTTGCTGCCAAATACTGCAAAAAAATTAGAATGTGTTGCACCCGCATTCTAATGAAACTCAAAAAAGATATAAATTAAAATAAAGAGGTCTCAGGCAAAATTAAATGTTTCAAAACATCTTGTGAAAACCTGTACTTCTTCTTAAAGTTTTCACAATTTTACGCAGGACGCGTATCTCTTAAGGTGCTCCCACACAGCAGTTATACATTCAGTCAAAAAAGTATCGAGAATGGATGATTTGTTTATGGTTCCAAATTCAAATTTTTGTTTTTTTGTAGTTGTTAGATTGGCACAACTGTTTTCCATTTTGGCGCGGAGTTTGAGTTGCATCTGTTATTTATATTAAATACAGTGCTGGTTTTAGTAATATCATATATAGTGTGTATTGCGAATTTCATAATGGACAAAAATATCGAACAAAGAGTTTGTCTTAAATTTTGCATCGCCAATGGTATTTCGTGTTCGGAGTCACTGAAAATGTTACAGAAGGCTTACGGTGAATCGACTTTATCAAAAACTCGTGCTTATGAGTGGTTCAAAGCGTTCAAAAGCGGTCGAGATGTGATGGAAGATTTGCCTCGCTCTGGTATGCCGTCAACGTCTGCAACTGAAGTTAACATCGCAAAAGTGAAGGAAATAGTGACTGAAAATCCCCATTCAACTCTGAGAGAGATAGCCGCCGAACTTTCTGTATCTCACGAGTCGATCCGTAGGTACCATTTTAACTAATCATTTGGGTATGAAACATGTTGCTGCTCGGCTAGTCCCAAAAGATCTGAATTTTCTCCAAAAACTCAATCGCAGGAAAGTCGCTGAGGACATGCTAGAACGAGTCAGTTCGGACCCAACATTCATGAAACGCATTGTTACTGGTGACGAGACGTGGGTTTACGAGTTTGACATGCAAACTAGTCAACAAGCTTCGGAGTGGCGCCTTCCAACTGAACCGAAACCGAAAAAACCACGCCAAAGTCGATCAAAAGTCAAAGTCATGTTGACTGTTTTCTTTGACTATCGCGGTGTTGTGCACCCTGAATTCTTACCGGAAGGTCTAACGGTAAATAAAGAATATTATTTGAGCGTTATGCGGTGTTTAAGAGAGAATTCGACGAAAAAGGCCAGATTTGTGGAAAGAAAATTCTTGGATTTTGCACCACGACAATGCGCCTTCGCACAAGGCTATCATTGTGAACGAATTTTTAACCAAACACTCAACAAATACCATCCAGCAACCACCATATTCACCAGATATGGCTCCTGCTGACTTTTTTCTTTTTCCTAAACTCAAATTACCACTTCGTGGCACCCGTTTTCAATCGATAGAAGACATAAAGGAGAATTCGCGGCGAGAACTGAACTCAATTCCGGAAGCAGCGTTTAAAAAATGTTTTGATGAATGGATTATTCGTTGGCGCAAGTGTATCGTTTCTAAAGGAGCATACTTTGAAGGTGATAAAATAAATTTGGATGAATAACAGACATTTTGTGTATTATTGATCTTTTCCCGGTACTTTCTTGACAGAGTAGTATAACGTTATACAACATTATGTAACACGATAACATTTATTTTTAGCGTGTAAATTATAAATGTTATCGTGTTACACAATGTTGTATAACGTTATATAACTGCTGTGTGGGAGCACATTTAAATATCTCAGAGGAACATTTAAGTTCGATTTGTCTCATTATTAAAAAAAATATTATAATAATCTACTTCTGCAAATATATCCGTTTTGATTAGGTAGGTACTCGATTTACTCCAAATCGACAACAATTTTCATGAGAATCTATGCTCAAGCGGGGTCTCGACTACACTTGCGAAAACAAAGATCAAATCTCGCCTCAAGCAGTGATTCTGAGCTGATTGTGCTTTTAAAATAAGGACACATTGAGTAGAGTTCAGTCAAGCAAGCCTCAAGCACTGTTCTGTAATACGCAAAAAATGTCATTTTAAAGTGACATTGCTCAGGTGATTATTGATTTTAGTTTCTCTGCTCAAGTCAAGTTCTAAAATTAAAACTCCAACTGAGACTAGTTTTAAGTAATGCTTGAGTCTTGATTGTAGTTCTGTAATACGGGCCTTAGTTTCCGAGGCGTCGCGGCATACCTGTCTAGAATTTACGACCTGGTGAATGATCAGGGCTCTCGCATTAATGTTGCAAATAAATCTTCTATCATGAATATGACACAGCGTGTCACGGCCATTGTTTCTATGCTGGCCATAAAATCATCATGCAACGAGACGAAGTTAGCCAATACGGAACGCGAATTAGATAAAATCAAGTCGAACAACGCTGTCAATCCTGATCCTGTCAATAACAACAACTGTAAAATTTCATATTATGCGGACTCGTTGAAACTACGTTTGCCAAAAGTAGCTCCAGCGGAATCCGAGGTGGGTATCAAATTACGTCAAACGTAAAATCTTTATGTAGTGTGCAATAAAGCTCACTTTGTAGGTACATACCTACTCTTGCGTTATATGCATTTTAACAATATGTTGATCCATTAAAATAGATATTTTAACTTACATGTCAACTGGTAATACATTGCAAATTTTAAATAATTTGTCTTAATCCTTGTTTACACTATGTTCAGTACCTTTTAAGGTTCCGTACCAAAATGATAAAAAAAAGCCTTATGGTGTGACTATCTCTCTCTGTCTGTCTGTCACAGCTGGATATCTCAAGTACTACTAATGCTATGAACTTGAAATTTGAAATAGTTTTAGATGACGTTTGTTCAACTATTTTGCAAATAAAAAAAATTGTATACATTCTTTTTGCAACAGCGACTAAAAGGAGTTCTTACAACATCGAAGTGGGACTACAAGGGCATGTGGTCTACCTTATTTCTTAACTACAGGAATAACCCACCTGCTCCATAAATTAGGTAGTAGTACTGCGGAGCCTAAAAATTATAGACCAATCACGTGTTTACCGACGGTCTCTAAAGTTCTTACATCCATTTTGAGGGCAAAGATTTATAGTCATATTAACAACATCATGTCTGCCTCTCAAAATGGATGTAGGAATGGGTCTCGCGGTACTAAGTAGCTACCTCCTTATTGATATGGCCATTAGCCAACAGTTCGGCGTTCCCGAAAGGATCTGTCGACATGCTGGATAAGAAAGGCCTAAATCGGTGCCTCATACATGGCTCATGAGGGTGCTAGAATTGTGTAAAATTGATGCAACGCTACGCACCTTCCTGATGTCGTGTATGGGGCAATGGAGGACAGTCCTTCGCTATCCAGGATGTCGAAATATCCAGAGGAATAGCGAACCGGTAAGGATTGAGCAGGGTATATTTCAGGGTTATAGTTTGAGTCCGCTTTGGTTTTGCCTAGCCTTGAAATCTGCACACTGCTAGAGAATTCAGGGCTAGGCTATCGGTTGAAGAGAGGTGGTCAGCATAGCAAAGCGTGGAGAGATTATGGAATCCGTGGGAACTCAACTCTTGGATTCCATAAACCTGTGATCCCTCTCTTCAACTGAAACTTTAAGTATTTGGGTATGTCGGAAGCGTTAGATATCAATGTTACTGACATGAAGCAATCGTTGAAGGAGCGCTTCTTTGGCCGCCTGAAGAAGGTATTTAATAGCCTTCTATCAGGCGGAAATAAGGTGCGCGCCTTCAACGGTTGGGTCATGCCGGTATTGATGTACTCTTTCGGCGTACTCAAATGGACTCAAACGAAACTTGACGCCCTGGACAGGCGGGTCCGCACACTGCTTACTGCATATCGAATGCATCACCCACGGTCATCGGTAATGAGACTGTATATCCCGCGAAAGTGTGGAGGTCGAGGCTTTTTAAATGCTAAGATTCTCCACAGTCTCAGGGAATATTTCCAAAATGTCGACGTGCGTGCATCAAGATGTGGTGGCGGTGGACAAAGGACTCGCCCCGCTCTCCTTGACAAATGAGAACTGGCGCAAACCTGCGGTGCTTGACACTAACGATCTGTTAGGATGGCGCTCCGTGGGTCCTTTTTAAAAAAACACTTTGTTACTGCTAAAAGAATATTTAATTAAATGAGGTTACACTAGGACACACTGGTTACACAACAACTGAACTCTCGACACGGAATGTACAATATGTACTGCGAAATGGCTATGACTGTCTGTCTGAGCACATGGAAATGCCCTTTTATAATATTGGTATCAATATGGAAGCGGCGGGGTTTTTATCATAGTCAGCATTTGATGCATTACAAAGTCCGTTTATAACATCTCCCCCCTTTAGACTGAGCTTTATTTAAATTTTAATTAAAAATAAGCGAAGGAATATTGAAAAGAATATTAAATTAGTAAATAAAACTCAGTTACATTACAGAGTGTGTCTTAACTAAATACAAAGTATGCTTAAATTTTAAAACTTATTTAAGACACTATAATTATTAATTATTGAACCCAAAAATAGAAATTGAAACTTATATTTAAGATGGAAGAAATATTAAAAGTTACTGATATTTCTATTTGATTTTCTTAAACCGAACAAGGCTTGATTTTTACCAATTTCTATATTTGGAAGACTTTTTACAGATTTGTTATCATTTCCTAAATCATCAGAAATTTCATTAAGTTCTATGGATGAGTGAACATTATTGTTTTCCTCGTTTCCTTAGTATTATAGCATTGATTATAAATCTGAATACAACAAGAGGAATTTCTAAAACTGAAACATTTGGTATACAGTTTAATATATAATAAAAATAATGATTGCTGTTACTATAACATAAGTCAGTCCGGAATAATAATTACCATATTTAACAATATGGGACTGATTTTCACTATTGCGAATTTCGGTTTCTAAATTTTCCAATTTATGTGAAGCCAATTTCAATGACTCTAAATCAATATTTGATAAGCTAATTGGATTGATAGAATGAGTACTTTCATTAAGAATATTATACTTGCAACAATCATCCAAGGTCAGATCAAAATTCAGAATTATCTGACTCGGTACAGTAGATTTATACACATTTGAGGGATAAAATTGCAATGTTTGAAAATATGCTACACAATTATTTTCTAAAGATAAAATTCCTGTTCCATGTAAAATATAATCAGTAATGTTATTGTTACATTTCATAGTTAGTTTATTAGGTTTAGATTGTACATAAATATATCTGTTGTTATTTAACTTTTGCCAAACATTTATATCACCATAAATAACTTTAGAGTCACAAATTTCAGGAAGTGATAAGGTGACTTCGGTTAATAACTTAGATTCACATGAAGGATTGTTACCTAATCGTTGACAATATTGATGGTGAAGGACATAAAATATAATCACTATTGACATGCTTACATTCACTTATGCCATAGTATAAAGAGAACCCAGTAGGTTATCTTCATACAAACGCACCGCGCGCGGCTTGTATGTGTGCGCCATAGTATCTATGCATCGACGCACGCACACTTTAACAAAATCTCGACCCGTTTCTCAGTGCGCCAGTCGGGGCTAACACTGCACGAGGTTCGCGCGTCGCGGCTTTTCGGCACCGCTAAATAAAACCAAAATGTCTGATAATCGCAGGAGAACGTATTGATGTGTGTTTGGGTGTCTTAATAATTCATCGATTCCAGAATTGTCTCTGTTCAGATTACCTATTGAACAGGAAAGGTAAGCTAGTTACTTATTCTAGTAGATATATAATTTTTACTTGATGATGAGATACCTACTTACTTATTTTTTGTTGTATTAGTTTTCTATCACACAGAGGAAGTAGGTAGGTAGGCCTAATTTCCTACTAGAATGTATTAAGTACTTTTGATCTGTCAATTGATTTGCCGCTATTGCTTTGTTTACGTTTAGTTATGCTGATTTCTCAGTATTGTAGGTATAGTAACTAAGTACCTACCTACAGTTATAAAATCGTAATTCAAAATAAGTAATTGACTAATTGTAAATCAGATATACATATAAAGCAAAGTTCGAATCATAACAACAAATTCGATTATAGTCTAAGAGACAGTCGTTAGTTTTTTTAATGTTGTTTTGTATTTACAGTGATTCTTTTAATTATTCTTGATTATTAATGATTCTGTTTCTTTCATCGTTTAGATAAAATCGGCCTCACAAACTCTGTACCCGGACAATACAATAATATAAATTAAAATTTATCTAAAAGTGACAACCCTAAGACAGTAGGCAATTGTATCGCGGATTGGGCCGGAGATAACCTACTTGGTTATCTTTATACTATGCTTATGCTATCTAATAAGACGTAAGATAATCTGTCATCCGTTACTGCTACATATAACTTTGAAGGACGAATTAAAACATAAGTTAAATATTGATTCGTATCACGTGGAGTAGGTAGAGGCAAATTCTTGTACAGGTTGAACTTTATAGGATACATTAATGGTACTTGTATGATAAACATTAGTTTGTTATTATAATAATATACAGTTAGTTTAGATAAGTCGATTATAGTGTGAACGTTTTGCAATGTTAGCGAAACCGAGAACTCAGTGGTTCTCTTTAGTTGACTGTTATTTGATAACTCATTGTATAATTTCTTGGGAGTTATGACGTATGGGTGTAAAATATTAGCTTTAGCGAATAAAATTGAGTTAAGTATTGTGTCTAGAATATTGGAAATTGACAGTAATGAGCCTTCGATAATAGTAAACATAGAATTGATTTCTTCTCATTCAATATGTTGTTATTTGTACTTACAAATATATAATTAAGTTTTTCAATTTGCCTATTAAGTAAAACTTCATTATTATTTAACTTTTGGATAGAGACATTAAAACTATTTATCGTAGAACGTACAACATGTATGTTATCTTTCATTAAAGAATAAATATGATGCTCATTTTGTTGACAAGTGCTAACAGCTTCGTCGTATTTTCTCGCGTCGTCAGCATCAAATGTACCGAAAAAGAATTTTAAAATTTCGCCTCCAAATTCAAGAGCGCGTTTTTGACGATTATCGGAAATAAGATGCGACAACGATTCCAACTTAAGATTATTAGAATTAATAAGTATTTCTAAGGGATTAATAGTATCCTTACACTCTAAATTAATGTTAGGTAAATTACGAGTTTTTTCGCAAAAAGTTGATATGCTTTCAATAGACTTTTCTATATTTTCCATATAAGGTCTAATATATAGACATAATAGGAATCAGTTATCGTTTTGGAAATAGACTATTGATGTTGGATCAAAATAGATTCCTGCACTATGTTGTATTATTTCAATTGGCTCGGACAAACTTGAACACACGAAACATCTGAAACGAAATTCACGCTGGTTTAATTTCGTTAACATGATATTTCACATGTTTCCTACTGACGCATAGAGTGACGTTATTTTTACCGTGCGTTTTTTAAATCTTAAATGGTCCCTTCCACACAGGGGACAGAGCCTTACGGAGCCTGTGATGGTGCTTTAAATAAACTAAATCACCGGTTTTATATGTTTTTTCTCGGGCTGTAGAATCATAGTATATATGTTTTTGAGGATTCTTTACTTTTATTCATATTTTCAATAGCTTTTTCCCGGGAGTATCTCATCCTATATCGTAAAGCACGAATGTATTCCTGATAGGTAACGTTATCATTCGACTCGTAAACACTACTGGGAATTGACGGCTTATAACCGTATAGAAGTTCAAAAGGTGAGAATTCGGTAGTGCAATGAGGGGTTGTATTATAAGACAAAATCGCTGTTGCGAGATAGCAATGCCAGTCGTTTTGATTTTCATTAACAAAAGACCTTAAGGTGGATGCTCCAGGGTAGCCCGCGAAATTCAAATATTTTTATGTTTTTTGCAATTTGCCGGTCAGGGTGAAGCTGTATGTGGACCAAATGCGATCTGCGACCGTAACGCGTATTTATCTAAAGAATTATAACCATTTTAATCATCAATATAGCCCTCTAAGTTCATGTAGTTCGAAAGAATGTTTATTTCAAATATTTATTCTTTATAAAGTTCATGTAGTTCGAAAGAATAAATATTTGAAATAAACATTCTTTCGAACTACATGAACTTGGAGGGCTATATTGATGATTAAAATGGTTATAATTCTTTAGATAAATACGCGTTACGGTCGCAGATCGCATTTGGTCCACATACAGCTTCACACTGACCGGCAAATTGCAAAAAACATAAAAATATTTGAATTTCGCGGGCCACCCTGGAGCATCCACCTTAACCCTGTGACAAGATAGAGTCGTGGATTCTCCTCTGCGGTTTATACACAATCTCATACTCGTACTCTTCGAGTTTTAGTCGCCATCTTAACAAACGGCCACCCGGGTCTTTAGCGTTAAATAACCACGTTAAAGGGCGATGATCAGTCACGATTTTAAATTTATAACCATTAAGATAGGGCCTAAATGTGTTTACGGCGAAAAGTAGAGCGAGGAGCTCTTTCTCAGTTGTTGAATAATTACCTTCTTGTTTATTTAAAGTGCGAGACGCATATGCTATGGGCTTATCTTTGCCTATTTCGCCCTGTGATAAAACTGCACCAACGGCATAATTGGAAGAATCCGTCGTCACAATAAAAGGTTGAAAAAAATCTGGATATTGTAATAAAGGAGCTGAGATGAGCTTTTCTTTAAGCATGCTGAAAGCTTGCTCTTGTTCATGAGACCAATGAAAATTAACATCCTTTTTTAGTAAAGATGTGAGAGGTTTAGTAATATGAGAGAAATTCTCGATAAAGCGACGATAATAACCTGTTAAACCAAGGAAAGATTTTACATCTTTGGGAGTTTTTGGTGTGGGGAATTGAGATATAGCCTTTACCTTATCTCGATTAGGCGTAACACCGTTGTCCGTAATAATAGGCCCTAAATAAGCCACTTCTCGTCTTAATAATTCACACTATCGGGCTGTAATTTTAAGTTTGCCTCTCTAAGTTTAGAAAATACAGATTCTAATTTCTGTATGTGAGATTCAAGGTTATGTGAGTAAATTATACAATCATCGAGATATATGTAACAATGAAGACCTTGAAGTCCTGAGAGAACAATATTCATCATTCTTTGGAATGTCGCCGGAGCATTTTTGAGCCCGAACGGCATTCTTGTAAATTCAAATTGACCTGATATACTGTTAATCGTTACGCTGAAGGCTGTTTTTTCTATATCTTTAGGATTTAATAAGACTTGGTGGAAACCTGAAGATAAATCAAGAGTACTGAAATATTTTGAATGACCTAATTGATCCAAGATGTCAGTTATAAGAGGAAGAGGATAAACCTCGGATACAGTAACGTCGTTCAAGCGTCGATAGTCAATTACAATACGCCACTTTTGTTTACCCGATGCATCTATTTTTTTTCGGAACCACCCACACAGGCGCATTCCAAGGAGAAGTTGAGGGGCGAATAATGTATTGATCGAGCATTTTTGTAATTTGTTTTTCGACTTCGTTTTTATGCACTTCAGGGAAACGATACGATTTCACGTGAATTGGGGGTGCATCCCCAGTGTTAATTGAATGTTTAATTACATCTGTATGAGTTAAATTTTCGCCATCAAGATGAAATATATCCGTATATTTGGAAATACAGTTCATCAAAGCCTTATGTTCTTGTGGATTTAAATGAGAACACCTTATTTGCTTAAGAACTCCTGTATGCCGGTCAGTTTTTGAGACTTCTAATTGGTAAATAAATTCCGTATGAGTGTTATCTAATTTAGAAGGCAGCTGGTCAAACGGAGTTAACTTGACTTGGTAGTTGTCAATTGGGACCTCATTTATTTATTTATTTATATAAGGTTCACCCACAGCACATATATGGACATAAATACATTGAGTCTCATGGTAATATTCCAATATATATGCCAATTACGGGCAAACACAACATTGACAAAAACACGCCAGATCATTTACACACTACTGCAAAGTGACATGACACAAAAACAAAACATACAATACATCCAATACATACAATAAAACGGAAAACATAACATAACAGTAGTAGACCAAGGAATACAGATACAAACGAAGTTAATTTTTTGGACAACTGACTTGATCAGGAGACTTGATAGCACGTAGGGAAGCTAGGATTCTCGATTTAAATTTCGCCTTAGAGTCTCCAAATATATCTGTCTCAGGAATGGACTTGATAAGTGAATTCAGGTTGTCACACATCTTCGCTAGTGGGGAATTGCGACCTATGTTGGTACGGGTAGAAGGGCGATGGAACAACCTGGTAAGGGGATACCGAGGAATGTTGTGCAGAACACTCAAATAAATGCGCGATAGTAGTTCACTACAATCAATATGGCCGTTGACTAACTTGTAGAGGAACAAAAGGCTATGGCTCATATTCCGTGGTGTTGAGAATAGAGACATTAACTCTATTATTAGGTTTTAAGCTCACTATGCAGTTTGCTAAGAAAACACCGTCACGAATTTTATGATCTAAGATCAAACCTTGTTTTAGATTAATATCTCGGAGAGATTGGAAACGGAACACTCAATAACAGTTTCTGACCGCGGGGGTATGACATATGATGGCTTACTAAGACAAATAGGTATTTTGTAATTTTCTAAATTAAGAGTGTTGGTAGAGTAATGAATATCTATTTTAAAATGTTGGATAAAATTACTACCGATAATACCATCGTAATTTAAATTGATCGCATTGTTAATAGTATGAAATAAATACTCGAACATTATCATTTTTTTCGACGAAATGCCATATTCAAAAATTAGCTTCACGGACCCAAGAGGTTCGCAATATGAGTCATTATCGCTTAAACCTCTAAGTTTTATAATTTCGGGGCCCAACACTGGTTTATTAAGTAAACTTGAAAGTTTAACAATAGAAACTGAGGAACCAGTGTCAATTAGAAAGCACAAAGGCTTGTTATTGTAATTTGTTTTCAAATAGACGTGAGGTAAGGAAACTTTATAATTTATATTAAGCGTTTGCTCACGTGTTAAAGAAAATGTGGGAACACATTGTTTAGAAATTTGCGTGTCATTTTTACGATTTGTAGGTTCCGGCAAACACGAATCCGAAACCTTATTTAATTTAAATTATCGGAATTATTAATATCTACTTGATGCACATTAGAGCGATTATCGCTGTTGTTCGGTGCACTTGCACTTGGTGGTGTAGAATTACTAGCCTGTGAGTTCTTTGTCTTAAGTTTCCGACACTCGCTTATCAAATGACCGCGTTTTTTGCAGTATTTGCATGATTTCTCGGGGTCAAACTTGGAAGTATTATGAGAACTGTTTGATGAATTTACATGATGCAAATTTGGAGAAGACCGTTTATTTTTATAACATTCGGATGCGGTATGACCACTTTTGTTGCAATGTGTGCATTGTTTATTAGAACGCGTGGTTAATTTAGACAAATTAAATATTTTCCTCTTCAATGGCATGCGTTATTGCTTCGGATAATGATTTAGGATTCCTACACCGTATCTACTATATGCGAAAAATTGGAGTTCAACCCTAACAAGAAAGTATTGAGGGCGAGATCTTCCATAGCGGCTAGTCGACCTAAAAGTTCTTTATCATTATCGCAGCTGTAATGGATGTCGGATTGCAGTCTTGTTAAACATGATTCAATACGCACAGCATACTGCATCGCGTCTTCAGAAGGTAATTGCTTGCATTGCTGTAAGTTAACTAATAAATGTGTGGAGTGTTTTTTCTCCCCAAAAGTAGGTTTAAGGAACTGTTTGATATCAGCCCAATCGTCAAATTTCTTTAAGCAAACTGCTAACTGAGCTTTGCCTTCTAATTGCGAGATGATGTATTTACATAAAAAGTTCTGTTGTTCTGTAGTTGCTAAAGATATCGCACTCTCGCAGTTTGTTAAAAATGCGGGTAAATACTCGCGATTTAGTGAGAACATTGAGGGTGATTTTGTCCGACATTTTAGTTTTATGTTTTACTGAAATGTTCTCTGATTCTGAACTGGATGAAGATGCGATTACCTCTAATTTTTCTTTCTTTAGAGTCATTAAAATAACAATATGATTATTGTTTAGAGCACTTACAGAACATCAGATAAAAACAAAGCGTGCACAATAAAACTTCTAAATTATTTTTGTTTTAAGAAAGTACGAGTGATTTGAATATTTGGGAAACGGCAGTTCACTTCACTAAAACACTTTTATGAAATTTGAAAAAACTCACATTAGCAGATGTACAGCAGTCGCACACGTGAACATTCTGGAAAGGTGACGTCACGAAGCACGCGGCGCCAGCGCCTGGCGACCCGAGAGTCGTATTGCAGGCAGCTCTTGCACGTGGTGCGCTCAGAACACGTGGCTCATGATGGTGGAGAGACAGCCACAAATCCCATACGTGAGATGTTGATGCAGTGCAGAGGTCCTGTGTTGACCTGGTGATGCGGGCTCACACTCGAAAGTGGAGGCTGACCGTCGACCACGTGGTAGCAGATGTGTTCAGGGGTGATGCGGGCTCACGCTACACAGCGGAGGCTTATCGTTGATCACAGCAGCAGCAGCGCGGACTTAAGCGTTTTTAGGAAGCCTAAGATTTACCGTCAACCACGACACAAAGGACTTTCGACCACGAAGCAAACAAATAATGGTGCAGACACGTGGAAATATTCGCGACGCCTACACCTAATGGATCCCAGTACTTATCGATTTTCTTGGGATCCCACTTCTGACACCAGTTTGTTAGGATGGCGCTCCGTGGGTCCTTTTTAAAAAAACACTTTGTTACTGCTAAAAGAATATTTAATTAAATGAGGTTACACTAGGACACACTGGTTACACAACAACTGAACTCTCGACACGGAATGTACAATATGTACTGCGAAATGGCTATGACTGTCTGTCTGAGCACATGGAAATGCCCTTTTATAATATTGGTATCAATATGGAAGCGGCTGGGTTTTTATCATAGTCAGCATTTGATGCATTACAAAGTCCGTTTATAACAGATCGCAAGGCGGTATGGCAGAGTAAGGACGCTTTTTCCGGGCCTTACATGGGCCCGACGTAGATCAACAAGCGTTCGTAGCTTGGCTGCGTTTCGGTGATATTTTTGGAGAAACCGAATGTTTTTATGTGCAATTAAGGATGAAGTTATCATGACGAACAACTACCAGAGATTTATTGTGAAGAACGGCACGGTTGACATACATTCAGTCAAAAAAGTATCGGGAATGGATGATTTGTTTATGGTTCCAAATTCAAATTTTTGTTTTTTTGTAGTTGTTAGATTGGCACAACTGTTTTCCATTTTGGCGCGGAGTTTGTGTTGCATCTGTTATTTATATTAAATACAGTGCTGGTTTTAGTAATATCATATATAGTGTGTATTGCGAATTTCATAATGGACAAAAATATCGAACAAAGAGTTTGTCTTAAATTTTGCATCGCCAATGGGATTTCGTGTTCGGAGTCACTGAAAATGTTACAGAAGGCTTACGGTGAATCGACTTTATCAAAAACTCGTGCTTATGAGTGGTTCAAAGCGTTCAAAAGCGGTCAAGATGTGATGGAAGATTTGCCTCGCTCTGGTAGGCCGTCAACGTCTGCAACTGAAGTTAACATCGCAAAAGTGAAGGAAATAGTGACTGAAAATCCCCATTCAACTCTGAGAGAGATAGCCGCCGAACTTTCTGTATCTCACGAGTCGATCCGTACCACTGACCTTCTGACCTTCCAACTGAACCGAAACCGAAAAAACCACGCCAAAGTCGATCAAAAGTCAAAGTCATGTTGACTGTTTTCTTTGACTATCGCGGTGTTGTGCACTCTGAATTCTTACCGGAAGGTCTAACGGTAAATAAAGAATATTATTTGAGCGTTATGCGGCGTTTAAGAGAGCAAATTCGACGAAAAAGGCCAGATTTGTGGAAAAAAAATTCTTGGATTTTGCACCACGACAATGCGCCTTCGCACAAGGCTATCATTGTGAACGAATTTTTAACCAAACACTCAACAAATACCATCCAGCAACCACCATATTCACCAGATATGGCTCCTGCTGACTTTTTTCTTTTTCCTAAACTCAAATTACCACTTCGTGGCACCCGTTTTCAATCGATAGAAGACATAAAGGAGAATTCGCGGCGAGAACTGAACTCAATTCCGGAAGCAGCGTTTAAAAAATGTTTTGATGAATGGATTATTCGTTGGCGCAAGTGTATCGTTTCTAAAGGAGCATACTTTGAAGGTGATAAAATAAATTTGGATGAATAACAGACATTTTGTGTATTATTGATCTTTTCCCGGTACTTTCTTGACAGAGTAGTATGTCGGGCATGTCAATTCGCTACATTATCTCTGGTTCTCGTCTAGCTAACGGAAAATACTTGCATAGTCACAATCTTGCAGCCAGGATTATCCATCAGAAACTTGCTCCGAAATACATTATTGTGGAGTCGGAAGTGCTGTACTATAGATATGCGCGCGACCCAGTTCTCGATAAGGGCAATATCACATTGTACCTACTGGGATCGGTCCATCATCACTGACAGATCTATTGTTGCCAATATAGTGGTGGTGGACCGATTAGTGAGGCGTGCAATGATTGTAGACATAACCGTCTCATATGACGAGACATCGTGAAAGCCGAGAAAGATAAACAAATCTGTTTCCGATACCGGTGGGCTACTATTTTTATTTTAAATGTTTTTTGTTACCTATTTACTTTTATTGAAATGTTTAAAAATATAATAATATGTAAAGAAAATAAATAAACGGAATAATAATAATATATCATTTATTTCTGGTAACAAAGACCTATAACATATGATATATACCTTACAGACTTCTTCTTCTACCTGGCGTTAATCCCGGCTATTGCCAGGGTCCGCCTTCCTACTTAGCTTCCTCCACTTTGCCCGATCTTGAACATCCTTCTCAGTTAGGCCATTGGCTCTCATGTCGGACTTAACGACGTCCAACCAGCGCTTGCGAGGGCGACCACGGGACCTAGCCCCAAGAACAGCCATATTCATGCATCCCCGACCAACGTACTCCATAGGGCGGCGCATGATGTGGCCATACCATCGCAGACGACACTCTTGCAGTTTTTCCCCCACGTCACGGACACCAAGACTACCTCTGATGAAAGAGTTGCGTATGCGATCGGATCGCGTTACGCCACTCATCCACCTCAGCATCTTCATCTCCGTGACGCGAAGCTCCTGGGTGTGTCTGCTTAGTGCTGGCCAACATTCACCGCCGTACAGTAGGACAGGCCGTATGATGCATTTATATATCTGCCCCTTGAGCTTAGGAGGCATTTTGCGGTCGCATACAACGCCCGTTACCTCGCGCCACTTCGCCCAAGCCGCGCCTATACGTGCTTGGACATCGTCGTCCACGTTGCCAGACTCGTGCAGCACGGATCCAAGGTACCTGAACGTATCGGACTTTCTAATCAGGTCCGAACCTATTCGGATGAACCTATTTTATCCGTGCCGCCACAGGACATGTACTCAGTCTTCGCCACATTTAGTCTCAGACCACCGTTTTCAAGCGTGTCCTTCCAAATGTTGACTTTGCGCTCAAGATGGGCTTTGTTCTGATTAACGAGGGCGATGTCATCGGCATACATCATTAGCCATGGGGGCTTATCTTGGATGTTTGCCGTAACTACATCGAGCACTACGTTAAACAAGAACGGGCTAAGAGCCGAGCCTTGGTTAACGCCAACAGATATTGGGAAGCCATTCGATTCGCCAACAGCGGTCTGGACAGAGGACACGGAATCGCGGTACATGTCTCTGATAATGTCAATATAGGCCTCGGGAATGCCCTTGAAGCGCAGTGCCCACCAGATGGACTGCCGAGGTATACAGTCACACAGTCATATACCTTACAGACTATCAAACATATTTATAAAAAAAAGTACGGCCAAGTACGAGTCGGAAGGGTTCCGTACCATAAACCTTAATTTTTATTATTTGTTGTTATAGCGACATTAAAAATACACAATCTGTGAAAATTTCAGCTGTCTAAGGAGACAGCTGAAATTTTAAGTACCTATTACGTTTCTTGAGTTACAGCCCGCTGACAGACGGACGGACGGACAGCGGAGGCTTAGTAATAGGGTTCCTTTGGTTACCCTTTGGGTACGGAACCCTAAAAACCTTCAATTAAATGGCTTTAAAATGGCAGGGGGTGACTTGCTCACTCAATAAATGGGCCCCCAAAAAGGGTCGCTAGCACAAAGTGACGTAGCGCCAAGGGGGCAACATATCCTGAGGTGCTAGAGGAGTGGAGAGGTATACCACGGCTATCAGGACAATCCCGGAAGTACGGTCAAGATCCCTACCAGCACCTTACTGGATTATACGTCCTTCTCCCGAGCACGTTTGCTCTTGCGAATCTCCACTCAGACCGACCGATTAAGGCAAGAAAGAGGTGGGAGCTCTGTTCCTCGTCAGTGTTCAGTCCAGCCAGCCAATAAAGGCAAGCTGGAAATGAGGAACACGACTTCTCTCTGGAGATCAGGTCCGTGGAGTCGCTAGTGCCCAACAGTTCGCCATAAAACTGCCTTGCGGATTATTATTATTATACTTGGCAGCGGTCAAAATTATTTTGAACAAATTAATGATGTAGAATTAATGACAACGTCTTAATTTAGTTAATTGACATTGTTTTATTTTTTCATAGGATTGTTTTAGGTTTCATTATTTTATAGGTTCTCAAAGAAGTATCGTACTATCACAAAGATTCAAAAAACTGTTAAAAGTTTATTTTTAGTTCGATTCACTTCTTAATTAACAGTGCTGAAATAGACATATGCACGTAACGAGTACTAAAAAATCAAGTAGGTATTTTTCAAATGTAGGTATGTATAAGAACATTATTTTCAATCAGATTCTTCACAACTTGACAAGCTTGTCTTCTAAATCTGGTACTTTCCGAACTTTTCTGATAAGACTACTTTTAATATTACTATAAACACGGGTACGTTTTTCCGGTGGTACCTACAAGATCTATTTCATATGCTACCAGTCGAGCGAACTCCTTGTTTCGGGGATCGAAGGGTTGAAGAAAGGGGCTGCCTTCAAGCGGGTTTTGCCCAATCTAGGGGGTCCAAACGCCTCCTGCCGGAGGCTTTACGCGGGGATCGTGCGGTCCATGGCCCTTTATGGGGCGCCGGTGTGGGCGCCTACTTTGAGGAAGCGACCTGCCCGTTACCTCAACTCTTCCCAGAGGGTGATAGCCATCCGGCTTGCCCGGGGATACCGCACGGTCTCTGGCGAGGCGGCGAACCTCCTTGCCGGACTGCCGCCATGGGATCTAGAGGCGAGAGCCCTCGCATTCATTTACGAATGGCGCCTGGAAGTGCTACGCCGGGGCGAGACTCCTCTGCCGCGGCAAATCGCAGCACGGCGGACGGAGCTCCGGCAGGATCTCATGGCGGTATGGAGACAAAGACTGTCCCAACCCAGCGCTGGGCACGCCACAATTGCGGCGATAAGTCCCCTCTTTGAGGAGTGGCTAGAGCGGCGCCACGGCGTCCTTACTTTCCGCTTGACGCAGGTACTCACCGGACTCGGTTGTTTCGGGAGGTACCTACCTGTTTCGAATACGGCCGGAGGATACGCCCCGGTGTCAACACTGCGAGGATCGCCCGGAGGACATGTTGGAGCATACTGTTGAGGTCTGCCCTGCTTGGGCGGAGCACCGCCGTGCCCTCGTCGAGGCGATCGGCGGCGGCGATCTCTCGCGTCCGGCCCTGTTTCAAGCTATGGTCCGGAGCGAGGAGACATGGGAAGCGATCACCTCCTTCTGCGAAGCAGTAATGCTAGCAAAGGAGGAAGCCGAACGTGTGAGAGAAAGGGAAACCTCACGCCCCAGCCGCCGCAACAGAAGAAGACGCCCCGGGCGTCGGCAGTCGCAGGGCGATTTTTGGCCACCGTAAGCGCGAGCCTGCGGACGGCGAGCATTGGGTGGCTCGCCGTCTGATCAAAACCAGGCCCGGGTGGATGGCGCGCTGTGTTCCACGCGTGCCTCAAAGAGCTGTCAGCGTAAAAGACGGGGCCCGCTAGGGCCAGTGCCTGCTGGGGCTGCGGACTTCGTTCGAAAGAGGCACCGTACCCTGGAACGCAAAGGGCACTGGGAGGAACGCGGATGGGTTTTAGTCAGTAAGAGTCTGGCTCTCCCTGCTGCTTCACCCAAAGCAGGAGGAGTCATTTGATGATTCCCCCTCCTTAAAAAAAAAAAATGTTTGCTGTTCTTGATCGAACTTTATCTCAGGCAAGTCCATCTCTTTTACTTTTTTTGTAGATATTTGAATCTCGAATGTCATAGAGGATGACCTGGGGAAGTTTTTGACGGTGAAAAAAACTTGTAAAATTTGAAACATGTTCATTATTTTCAAAACTGAGGGGACTTTGTGGTGAATCAGTAGATTTTTGTCCATTGGCGTATCTAGGATTTTTTTCCAGGGGGGCCTGGCCCCCAACCTGAGATGCGACGCACATTCGCACAATAAGGAAAATCGTTGCGGTGTGTACGAACAAAAGTGGAATTGTAGGTCAATCATAGTCAGAAGGCCAAGGTTGCCCTCCACAATTCCGGGTCCCGGGACGATTTAAGTAACTTTGTTGACTCATGCAGGAAAGCTCCAGAATTTAGAGAGTATAGAATACAAGAGCGAACGAAGCGAGCTCGAAAATTTTCGTACCCTTTATCGGATAGGTTTGATTTTTATGAGGCAAAATTTCTCCTATATATATCTTAAAATTCAAGAGCGAGCGAAACGAGCTTGAAATTTTTTGCACTCCATCTTAAGTTTGATTTGTTATACTTAAATAAAATAAACTTTTCTGACACAATGCACAAAATTTACACACACAGTTTTCTACACTTGAGAGTGTAGAATGCAAAACAGAGAATGCAACAAAACAAAATTCTTTTTTTTTTCACCGAGATTTAATTATGAGATTTATAATTATCAAGGTAAGTATAGAAAACTTAGGACAGTAAATCGAAATTTTTAGTCACGTGTATATTTTAAGAGATGTTGTTGTTGTGTACTTATAAGTGACTTTGTTCTTGTTGATTGATGCAGGAAAGCTCAGAATACAGACAGCGTAGAATACAGGAGCGAGCGAAGCGAGCTCGAAAATTTTTGTACCCTTTATCGGATAGGTTTGATTTTCTGCCATTAATATCTAAATAGAAGTAACTTTTACCTCATACTGGTAAGGTTAAGAAACCCAGAGGTTAAAAAATTCAAATGCGAGCGATGCGAGCTTGCAAATTTTGTACTCAATACTCAATATTTTATTGCATTCCATATTATGTACATATAGGTGGTATAAATATTGTTAAGATCAATATGGACCCTGTCGGGCACAGCAAAGTTAGGAGAGAGGACGAAGACTAAGTAACAATTCATGGAATTAATTAATTATTAGTACAGGTAATTAGATGGTTAAAATGTTAATAGTTTTATATGTATATTATTGTGTGGTGAATTATGTTCCATACTTTAATTTATTTTTGTCATCGTTATTTTAAATTTTAATAATATTGAATTATTTTTATTTATTTTTATCGTCACCATTATTAAATTATGTATTTATTTATAATTATATTATAATACATAATTATAATATTTATGTATAAATATTATAATTATGTCTGTGTGTAGTCTTGATAAATGAAGTCAGATATTTCAATTTGTTTCTGTCATCATTATTATGAAATTATGTTATTATTTAAATTAATTTATGTATGTAATGTCTTTGTATAATAAATTAAATGTCAAGTATTTGTATCGTCATCAGTTTTAAATTATGTATTTATTTAAATTAATTTTGTGTAAATTTAATTTATATGTATTTCACTATTGTAAGTAGATACATTTTTACAGTGATACAGTATATAATTAATAGTTTTTATTGTAGTTTATATTTATCGTTATAGTATAGTAGGATTTGTCTATTAGAAATTGTTTTAGTTTATTGATAAACATATTATTACTGTCTGCATTTTTGATGAATTCTGGTAACTTATTATATATTTTAATAGACATAACAAATGCACTAGAAGAGTGCATTTTCAATCGTGAAGTGGGTATGTTAAGCCTATTTTTATCTCTAAGTGTGATTTTAGTTTGAATGTCCTCTCTTTTTGTATAGAATTGTGAATATTTTCGAACAAATTTGCAAATTTCCAGTATATAAAGACAGGGTTTGAAGTAGGGTTTACAGGAGTCGGAATCTTGGATATTCATTAATAGTCTTATAATTTTTTTCTGTAAAGTGAATAGTGTAGGCGCGTCTGTGCTATTTCCCCATAAGATAATTCCATATTTGAGCCATGCAAACGCGTATGAGTAATAGGTAACTAATGCTGTTTTGAGGTCTGTTGTTTTTTTTACTTCTCTGAGGGCGTATGTAAACTTAGATAGTTTAGCTCTTATTTTTTGAATGTGGGGTTTCCAATCTATGTGTGAATCTACGTCTAGGCCTAAAAGGGTGAATTTATTTAAACTTCTAAGTTGTGTCCGTTGTAATTGAAAATTATATTTAAGGGTTTCTTTTGTCGAGGGTAGAAAGTTATAATTTTTGTCTTAGTAAAGTTAATTTCAAGGTTGTGTTCGTTCATCCAGTGTGTTGTAGTGTCAAGTATGGAAGTCAGTTTTCGGTTTAAATCAATATTATTCTCACATGGTGTTAAAATAGAAATATCGTCGGCGAACAACACGCATGGCTCATTTATGTGGTTAGGGAGATCGTTGATGTAAATAAGGAACAGTAGACATCCTATCACTGTTCCTTGTGGTATTGATGCATTTACGGGTATGTTTTGAGACCGAATTAATTTAATTTCTCTTGTTTTGCTATTGTAATATTCAATTTCTACGACTTGTTCTCTGTTCTTTAGGTACGAGGTGAACAAATCATGACTTTTTCCGCGGATGCCGATTTTATATAGCTTATTTAGTAATATATCAAACTGAACTTTATCGTATGCTTTCGTCATATCTAACAGCAATCCTATAGCATATTTTTTGTTATTAATTGTGTTAAGGGCTTCTTGGATATATTTGTAAACAGCCAAAGTCGTTGATCGGTTTTTGCGAAAACCATTTTGACTGTCGTTGAATATATTATATTTTTCACAAAATGCATAGACGCGGTCGCACATAGCTTTTTCAAATATTTTCGAGGCCGTTGGTAACAAAGCAATTGGACGGTAGTTGTTTGGTCGGTTTTTGAATTTTTTTTATGGATCGGTTTAATAAGTGCTTTTTTTAACAAGTCGGGAAATACGCCTTCTTCAAAAGATTGATTGATGAGTAAATAAAAAGGTAAAGTTAATTCGTCGGCGCATTGTCTTAACAGAGTAGGTGGAAGTTCGTCAATTCCATGGCTTCTTTTATTTTTAAGATTTTTTATTATTCTATTTACCTCATAGGGATCTACTGGGCTAAGATACAATGTTTTTTGTGTAGCTGAGCTTATCGGTAGTCCTTTTGGTTTATTGCCGGTAGGTTTTGTAGTGCTATCTCCACCTATAGAAGCAAAGAAGCGATTGAATGTGTTTACTACATCTTCGGGTTTGGAAATTAATCTATTATTTATTTGTAGTGTTATATTGCGATTTTCACTTTTTGTTATCTTATTTGTACGTTCATTAATAATTCCCCACATTGTTTTAACTTTATTGTTAGATTGCTTAATTTAATTTTATAGTGAAGTTTTTTTGCAGCCGTGACAGTATTCTTCAATAGTTTTTCGTATTTTTTGTAATATTTTGTTAATGTAGGATTTTTTGCTTTTAATGTTAATATTTTTAATAGTCTTTTATTTGTGCATGATTTTTTTATTCTAGTAGTGAGCCAATATTTTTTATGTTTTGTTTTTAATTTAATTTTACGTAATGGTATACATTTATTAAGAATAGAAATAAGTATGTCATTGATTTTTTTATAATTAACATTAATATCATTATCAGTGGTAAGAATATTGTTCCAATTAAGATTTTGTATTTTTTCTTTAAATTTTAGTATATTTGAATCATTATATAGCCTTTTCATGGAGTACCAGATTATTTTTTCTGATTTTTCGGGTATTTTTAAATGTAAAATTGTGCTATGGTGGTCTGAAAAGCCCAATTCTTATGTAGTTGCGTACATATCGTTGTGGTTAAAGTTACTAAATATTAGGTCTAGACATGTCGCAGTGTTTGATGTAACACGTGTAGGGCTTTTTACATGTTGAGTAAAATTATATTCTTGCATTACGTTTAGAAATTGAGTAGCTTTTAAATTGTCTGATAATACATCAACGTTAAAATCGCCCCCTATAATTATATTTAATTTGTGGTAGGTATTTATTGTTTATATATTTTAGAATTTGTTTTAATTGCTGATAAAATACTTCCTCCTCTCTTCTATTCCAGTACATAGTAAAAAAAATTATGTATTTTCTCCGCTCTTCACCTTTATGGAAGCAATCACATCTTTTGGACAAAATCGATCAAATCATTCAAGACACACTGACATCTATCTTAAATATGGCTCTAGATGACCGAGCGTGGCTGCAAGCCACACTACCCATTCGCTTTGGTGGGCTCGGCATCCGCAAAATTTCTAGTGTAAGCCTACCGGCGTTCCTGTCATCGGTCAACAGCACTGAAAAGTTAACCAAAAGGATATAACTGTGAAGTGCCTTGTTTGACCGATGCAGTGAACGCCTGGAAAGTGGCTTGCCCGAATACGGCATTGCCCGATAACCCGTTCTCCCAAAGACAATGGGACGAGCCGCTCTGCAGATTGGTACGGAATAACCTCATAAATACGACCACCAATACTGCGGAGCGTGCCCGCCTGCTGGCTGTGGGTGAATGGGAGTCGGGTCTTTGGCTACAGGCACTACCGTCACCCAACATAGGTACTTTGCTGAGTGACAGTACTTTCCGGATCGCTACGTGTCTGCGTTTGGGTGCTCCTAGCGGAGCTCCACATCGGTGTCAATGCGGTGAAGCAGTCGACCGCCTCGGACACCATGGCCTGTCCTGCAGTAGGAGCGCTGGTCGATTAGCACGGCACGCCAGCATTAATGACATTATCCGTCGGGCCCTTGTCACCGCCGGGGTGCCAGCTGTTTTAGAACCCAACGGCTTGGCACGCGACGATGGGAAAAGGCCAGATGGGATGACCATAATGCCTTGGAAGGTGGGTAGGCCTTTGGTGTGGGATGCAACATGTGTCGACACCCTTGCGCCATCCCATCTTCTTAGCACGGCGGGCTGTGCTGGGGCGGCTGCTGCAGGTGCAGAAAACCTCAAACGGCGCAAATATAACAACTTAATTGGAAGTTTCATATTTGAGCCGTTTGGCGTTGAAACACTAGGCCCATGGGGTCCGAGTGCGCATCGAGTCTTTCGGGACATTAGCAAACAACTTGTCGACTGTTCACGTGACCAGAGGGCTGGGCTTTTTTTCGGCCAAAGAATCAGCATTGCGATTCAACGCGGCAATGCTGCCAGTGTTCTGGGAAATTTTGCCATTGACAGCGATGTGGATTATTTTTTTGATGCCCAATGATTTATTTTGTTAATATACGCGTTTGTACATAATTTCGTGTTAATTAGTGTATGATAATTAAGTATTTGTTAATTTATTTAGATTATGTTCCCTTCTAATAATAAATTTCACATGATTTTATTATTCTAAATCAAATGGAATTAATTAGGTATTAATATAAACTTAGATAATAAACAGTTATAACGAAAGTACATAGTTACAATTAATACATTTTCTTTTGGCAATTCCGTGGCGCAAAGTTCTATCACATACTCAATAGACATGTCTGAAATATCGTTTCTATGGATGCTTTCAATATGTTCTTGTAAAAATATACATACACCGCCACCTGTTCTAGTGCTGCGGCACTAGAACAGACTCCATTTCATTATTTTGATTTTTTATACATAAATAGATTACATTTTATGACAAAATGCACCAAAGTTCACTAAAGCGTAGAATGCAAAAACGAGCGAAGCGAGCTCGTAAATTATTTATTGCACCCTGGATAATATATCATCTTAATTATGTAGGTTGTAAGTAACAGTATTCAGTAAGAGCCAGGGCCTACGCTGGGTGGGCATCTTAGCCCATCTAACGCCTGTCTTGCGGCCTGCAGGACAAATACATTTTCTCACTTTTTGGGAAAAATTTCCGATGTTTGATTGAAGTGCTGTATCCCGACACCTACAGAGATGTGATTTATGCTGAAACTGAAGCACGTTTTGAGTACTTTAAAAGGATGTGGATTGACTTTTTATCTACAATGCACCGTTTAGAAGTTAAAAGCCAAAATCCAAAAATTAAGTTTTTCAAGCACCTAGCAGTGCACTCGTACTCCTGTACGCTAGGATTGTGCAATTTATTACTAGTACCTGAGACGTTTTAAATGTATGGTCCTTGTATTATGTAGGTATAAATATGTTTGTAGGTTTCTCGGTGGTAGATTGTTTTTAAGATTGATGATGATTTTGTGAAGTTACTTAAGTTTCGAACCGGTCCCCAAACATCCTGGGATGGGCCTCAGACCATTCTGGGGTGGGCACGGAATAAGTATTTCATTTTGAAAATAAAAAATCGCATGCTTATTCCCTATTGGGTTTGACATGGATTTTCGGGGAAATTGATAAACTGGTGTTGGCAACGCTGGTCTGCTGTCAATGTCAATTATATACACTTTTCAATTCAATGGTCACTTGTCAAAAAAAAAATGGTCACTTGTCAAATTCTTCTTGCGTGATAAGTTTTAATACAAAGGAATAATAATCATTTTGTATATTATAAGCGAAACACATTATTTGTGTCAATTTGATAACATTTTAAAATCATGTTAGCGAAATTAAAAAAAACACTAAAATGGAATGCGACAAAATCTTCAGAAACCAGAAATACCCAGACGTCCCTTTTATTGGCAGCGTTTATTGGGTTACTTGAGGATGTTTTATTTTGGAGAAAAATGTGGATGTCTTTGTCTTTTATGTTTATTCTGAATATTATATTTTTGTAAGTACCTGCACAAATACAATATTTCAGCATGATGTTCTTTCTTAAATAGTGACAATATTCAATAATCTGTTTGTTATTAGTGTGAGTGTTCATCGGGAAGTCAACCTTTTAGAATTTTTTCTGGGTTCATGCACAGCAGTTGTAAGCATTGATGCATTTGAGTGCTGGCTAAAGCAGAAACATAGAACTACATGTTTAAAACGGCTATCCATTCATGGGGATCAAATATATTCAGCAGCAACACAAATGAAATTGTGGTTGCAAAGCAGATGGAATGACTTCTTGTATTTAAGAGAAACTAATCACACCAAAGTAAGTATTTATAGGAAGTAAGGCTTTATTATATTGGCTATGTAAGTTTACAGTACCAGTTAAGTGTTTTCTTTTATGTGAAATAGGTATATAGTTTACTGCCTGATTTATGACAATATTTAGCGAAGGTAACTTCAACACCAGGGACAGCTTAATGATTCTTGTTGGTGGACTACCCTTATAAGGGGAGTGACTTCAAAGGGTACTAGTATCCTGCTATTTTAAGGTGTATGTCAGTTGCATAGTTGAGATACATAATAGTAATTGTGATTGACAGTCTAGATATAATTTTTACTTAATTAACCTATGTTCAATGTTTAAATCTAGAATGATTCTGTCTGTCCAAATTGTTGCTGAACGTACTGGCAGTTTTTTACATCACTTTATTGAGACTCGGACACCATGTTTTATTTTTTGTTTATCTGATAAGACAATTGTAGCTAAACTTTTTTTTCTGTTTCAGGCTTTCCTGTTAATTAATATCATCCTGATTATAGTTTTTCTTACTGGAAAATATATTAATGGCTATCTCCTAACATACTTATTACTAATGTTAATATGTGTCTTTTACAAAGTGATATTACCTGTAATAAAATTATGCAAAAATATGAGACAAGACTTAGGTAAAAAAAAATATATTCATTCAGTATGTTCAAGTTCAATTATTTAATCTTCTTTATGATTTAGATTATATTTTATTTTTGCAGAATCTGACTTAGAATTGGAAGGTCTTATACCAGAAGTATCTGATGTCAATATAAAATTACTTTCTATTGAACCTGATCCTGTTCCAAGCCTGGATGACAAACAAATTTATGGTAAGTACATGTATAAATTACTCCCATAAGGGACTTGTAAACAACTAACATTACTAACAATGTATGTCTGTCAAGTTAATATTAGTAGTTATTGTTAGTAATGTTGTCAAGAACTCATATAAAATCGCATGAATGTTCTTCATGCGATTTTTTATTTGCATAATGAAATACTTATTAACTCTAGTAAATAATCATGAAATTATTTTTTAAATATATTCATCAGCGATGAAGTTATAAAGCTTCAAAGATTACAATTAGAAAGAGAAGTCCGATATAAACTTTGACGTCATCGTCTATGACGCCTATATAGCTGCCATAGAAAACAGCGTTTTCGCGAGAGGGACAGATATATTTGTTTAAAATAATTATATCTCCTTCGTTTTTCGAGTAATTTTGATTCTATTTTCACTGTTAGTATTATATTTTTAGATAAACTGTATAGATGATACATAGTATGTTTTTCATGCATATTCCCTATTAGTTGGAACCGTGCATTGTTGTGAAGTCTGTGTGAAATGAAATATTTTGAGTTGAAGCCAATTTGTTAATTATGTATTTCTTGTTTCAATTTTACGCCACACACAAGAAAATTGCATTGTGTAAACAGGTTTCTTTCCCATCTGCACACAAGTGTTTCAATATCTGAGTCTCACATCTGTGCCATGTTGGTTTTTAGTCATCCTATTTTTTCTTCAAGGTGTTTCTTTGATTACTTTATATATGTATAGATATAGATTAGTAGTACCAAAGCTCAAGATCAGTATAGATACTGACCAAAACATGTAGCCTTTTTGTCCTCCACTCTCAACAATGTCGCTTATTTGATAAAAAATAAAACATATAAGACAAATAAAAATTTTTTTTTTAAATACATTTTAATGTGCGTCGCTCGCCTATTATCCCAATAAATTGCACGTCAACTAGCAAGCAACAGGTTGAGTTGAGGAAAATGTTGCTGGGCATTGCCGACTATGTATTGCTATGAAAATGTTGATCATTAACAAAAACTAACTCAAATTACAACCTATAAGAAGATAAAAGCAGAAGCAGTGTTAAATAAATAATATTTATTCATAGATTATTGGAAACCTGAAGATGTACCGCTGGCTGAGTGCAGTGACAGCTCTGACAACAGCAGCTCACTAGTTACTAATTTCTCCATGGAAAAAATGCACACTCTGGAAAAAGATGTAGATTCTTCAGAAACAAGTGATGATGAATATATACCTCTAGGCAAGTTCTATGAGTGATTATTTTATAGATGAAGAAAATGAAAAACTGTAAGATACTGGCACATTTTCAGCATGTTTTGAATGAAAAAATACTTAGTAGTATTTGTTTCATAACCACTAAAACGAAGTTTTAAGAATGCCACCCTTATTATAAACTAGCTGATCCGTGTCCACTTTGTTGGGCGGTACGTTTCGGGTTAATATACAGGGTGAATTTTTAAAGTGTGCGTTTATGGCCAAATCCGAAGCAAGTAATATCGCAAAACACTGAAAGATATCCCGAGCCCGATTTTGAATAAAAGTAACTGATTCCTTTATTTTTTAAAAATCATTTTTCCTACCCAGGAATCGAACCGGTTGATTATGAAAGAAAAATCTGTCCAAGTGCGAGTCAGACTCGCGTGCAAACGGTTCCGAACGAATTTTTTTTTTAATGTTTAAGATACAAATTTCCTGTAATCTATAGGTAAAGATCTATTATCTGCATTTTTATCAAAATTTAAGGCTCAGTAGTTTCGGCGATAAGGGAAGAGAATGGTCATTTTTCGTTTAATTTCTTGAATAACTTCAAAATCATTGATTTTAAAATTATGAAAAAAATATAATTAAAACCCTCACAGTAAGCCCTTTCATTTGATGTCACACGATATTGTTCAAAAACCTTTTTTTTAATTTGCTAGCTTGACCCCCAAAAGTTACCCCTATAGGTACTATACTGTTTCCGTGGTTGGGTCACAGAAGTCCAAATATGTGATCCTATAAGGGTTCCGTTTTTTGTTCGGAACCCTAAAAAACACCCTGATTTTTATCATCCGAAAGTGTAGCTGACATAAGCGTATCGGGAGACTAGGTGCGGAGGGTAGCGGGATCTGAGGCATGGAGCGCATCTGGCCGGCCGCAGGTAGTTAGGGGGCCCAAGTAGTGTGCTAGCCACACATGAAAGGCTGCCCCGCCAACTGTCGGAAAATTCCGGAATGCACTATCGTGCTGGTTGGCGACCAGACGAGAGGGCCCGATGGCCATCTCCAGACTAGGCCGCCAATAATGCCGTTCCTGTGCGTGCCTGAAGGTTAGCAGCATGGAACATTATTTCACTTCCTTCTCTTCTCCTTCCTTCACTCACACCATCAAAGACCCTAAGGATCAAAAAGAAAAAAGCTGTACAGCGGCAACACTCCCTCTCTCATAAAGTGCATCTTTGCAATATACGAGGTCTGCACTTTAATCCTGCCACAGTCCATCACCACCTGGAGACTGATATACCAGCGCTCTTATTCCTATCAGAGACGCAGATCGAGTGTCCGTCAGACGTGTCGTACCTTTCATACCCAGGGTTTACCCTGAAGCAAGCTAAATGAGGCAGCGGATGCGGCTCAGCAGCGGTACCCTTCTGCCCAATTGGTGTTAATGGGGGACTTCAACGGTCACCATCAGGAGTGGCTCTTCCCATACCAGTGCCCAGACCTGCTGGACGACGAGGGTGTCGGATGTTGATTCGCATAATGCCAATTGCTTGGAACTTTTACTGACAACGGATCCAGACCGCTACTCTGTGTCGACTTCTTCAACACTGGGTAGTTCCGACCACTGTCTGGTGAAGTCTGTGTCGGTTTACTCCCCGCCCGATCCTAGCCCAAGAGGCACCCGACGGGTATGGCGATACAGGTCAGCAGATTGGGATGGCATGCGATCCTTCTTCGCATGTTATCCTTGGCAGGCTACTTACTTTTTTGCGACTGATGCTTCGTCGTGGGCGGACGCCGTGACTCATGTGTTAAGGAGTACTACATTCCGTTCTCTGACGTAACAATGTCTGGCGAAGCTCGTCCATGGTTTGGGGCCGAGTACAATCGCGCTGTTGCGCTTAAGTATGCGGCGTACCTAGCATTAGTCGACGCTCGTACGCGCAAAGCAAATAAGGTGAGTCAGAAGAAGAGAGCCTTCAACAGGGCTGCCAAGTCCTGCAAGAAAGTGTTGTGGAGGGCACGGTTTGACCTCGTTAGCTGAATAGTGAACAAACTTGCTTCATATCCTACTGGATATGAAGCAAGTTTGTTGAAAAAGCCTCACTACCAGTGAGGCTTTTTGGTCCATGGCTAAGCCGGTCGAATCGAACTTCTGCCACCCCTCACTACTGAGACCCGACGAGACGCTGGTCCAGTCCGCTGAGGAGAAGTGAACTTGTTTGTTTCTTTATTTGCGGAATCTTCACGTCTGGATCCTGATGTATGTAAGTCGAGTATGTCGAACATTCGCATTCATCAGAAGGATGTCTAGGGCTAGTAGCCCCAACGGCATACCGGCGATTGTTCTGAAGACTTGTGCGCCTAAGTTATCTCCGATCTTTTTTGCTTTTGTATCTTCATTTTTTAACACCGACTTCCGAATTTAAGGTTATTTTATACTTTGTAGTGTTTTTTGGAAGTCGGTTATATATTTTTGTAAAAACATTTTTAATTTATTTTTCTTTTTAAGTGGTGATACTGGACGTCGTTTTCATGTTGAAATAAGCAAAAATGCTCATAAAATGAAAACTACTGAATTTTTTTCCGTGTCTCGGAAAGCACGTTAAGCCGTTGGTCCCGGCTGTCATTTGTAGATCTTTGGCAGTCGTTACGGATAGTCAGAAGCCAGTTAATCTGACTCCAGTCTTGCCATGAAGTACCGGATTACCCAGTTAGTGGAGGTCTGGTAGGCAGCCGCTCCACGTAAAATACTGGTATTCAGCTAAATCCGGTTTGACTGGAAGCCGACCCCAATATAGTTGGGAAATGGCTAGGCAGATGATGATGATGGTGTAAAAAATCAACAGACATGCGATTTCAGAAATCCCCATCCATTTGCTATCATTGATTGTAGAGTTCCGTTGCCTATCTCCGAAGTTCTTCATCAGATCTTCACCAAATTAAAATGGGACCAGTCCGGGAAAATACTCATCCAAACAAAAAATAATGAAAATATTGCTGAACAAATATTTTTCATCGGATCCCATCATCAGATCCTGACTTATACCTTCCATCATCAGATGATTATCAGGCACAAATATCTGAATTGCGTTAGAAATTAATGAAAAACATTGTATATGCCCACAAAATTTGAGGATTTCCCTCGATTTTCATGGGGTCCCATCACCAGATCCTGACTTGGTGACAATGGGTGGTCCCATTGTCACCTCAAGAGTATAGGCTTTCGGAAAAAAAAAACTTTAAATCGGTCCCCAATCGGCGGAGAAATCGGTGAACATACATAAAAAAAATACTGCCAAACATAGAACCTCCTTTTTGAAGAAGTTGGTTAAAAATTCAATGATGCAGTTTTGATTATCATCAAAATCTCGGGGTCAATAGTTTTGTGAAGGCAAACAAAAAGTTCACACTGTATAGCCTATGACACACAAATATCGTGACTGAATGGTAAAAGAATTTTCAACATCAGTTCTGTAGATCCAGAGATTACCCCCTACATCCTCACAAACTACCTCTTTGTGATATTGGTTATAAATAAAGCAAATTCTTAAAGCAAGTATTATATTGGGTATATTACATTGTTTTAGATCAGCAAAAGGAGCAGGTGAAAATTAAATCTACTTTAGAGGTAGTAGAACCAGCCAGTACTTGGAGCAGCACGGCATATAATGCATTCTGGAACATTACGGGAGCAGTTGCAAATATGGTTCAAACGGAATCAAATGAAACTAAAAGGAACCGACTATCAAGCATTGATTCATCGGATGGTTTCGAAATGATTGATAAGAATGATTTAACCTAACAAATAAAACTATGAGTTGACAACAGGAAAATATAATTAATCATAAGCAGTTATTTATTACATTAATGGCAAATAGTATTTTTATACGATGGAGGAGCGCGTGGTTAGTTTAATGTAACAGCCGCACGGGTCGATCTTCAAGGTTAAGCAACGCTTGCCAAGGTTGGTCTGTGGATGGGTGACCATCTTAACATACCGAGTTTCCTCCGTGCCTCAGAAAGCACGATAAGCCGTTAGTCCCGGCTGTCATTTGTAGGACTTTGGCAGTCGTTACGGATATTCAGAAGCCAGTAAATCTGACTCCAGTGCTGTCATGAAGTACCGTGTTACCCAGTTAATGGGTTGTGGAGGTCTGGTAGGCAGCCGCTCCTCGTGAAATACTAGTATTCTGCTAAATGACTGGAAGCCGACCCCAATATATTTGGGAAAAGGCTAGGCAGATGATGAGTATTTTTATACGATGATTGAACAGAGAATCTGCATGCATTCGTATCCACTGATATTTATAATACACAGGAATACGAACCGAAGAACATTATAAACATTATATTCAAATAGTTGCTCAAAAAAAATTTGCGTTAACGATTATCACAGAATAATAGATCGGTCATAAATTATCGTAGTTTTTGTTTTTAAACATATACCTATCTATTCCAAAAAAATACACATTTCTTTTGTTTAGAATAAGTTACTAGGGGTATTATTTTAACATTTTCTATCTGTACTAGCTTTTGCCCGCGACTTCGTTCGCGTATATCTCGTTTTTCCCGTTCCCGTAGGAATTTTGGAAAATCCTTTCTTAGTGATCCCTACACCAAAAAACCTACATGCCAAATTTCAGCTGCCTACGACCAGTAGTTGAGGCTGTGCGTTGTCTGTCAGTCACTCAATCAGTCGGTAACAGATGAATTTTATATGGTTCACTATTGTGTCACCTAACTTTTTATCCATAATTTAAAGTGCCATAACTTTTTTTGTCCTAATCATCATTTGTCCGAATGATAACTAATAGCAAAAAAAAAAAAAAAACAATATTTAAATCCCTAAATATAATAATTATGTCCTAAATCCGTTTGTCATAAATATTACAATCAATAATATACAAAAGACATAACACCGTTTTCAATAAAAGTTATAAGTCCTAAATTGAAATTACATAATGTTTATTTATAATATGTATGTATGTATGTAAATCGGGCTGGTTTCCGCAACTCCACGACTAAGCGCGTATTTTGCGTGTAGGTGGGACAAATGCGTCATTCGATCCACCCCAGCTCCCCAAGGAAGGCCAGCAACGCCTTGGTGTTACTAACTATCTCGCAGAGGGTACCTGGGTTTCCGAAGTACTTTGCCCTGTAATCCGCAACCACCGGGCAGCTTAGAAGCAGGTGTGCTGCTGTCTCATTCTCCTCCATGCAGGCTCTGCATAGCGGGCTGTCAGTGACTCCTATAGCATAGAGGTGTTTATTAAAAGACCCATGGCCAGTTGTTACGGCTGTGACTGAACGCAACTGTTGTTTAGTCAGTCTTAGGGCTTGTTTTGTGAAACGGCCATTTATAGAGGGAAGTGCCTCTTTGGCCTGCCCACACTCACTATGGTCAACCCATAGCTTGTGATGTTTATCTCCGGTGCGTTTCCTTACCAGATTGCGTAAGTACCCGAAAGGCAGCGGCACGATGGGCTCAGGTCCCATTGCTGACAAACTCGACCCCCTTCGGGCGAGTTCATCCGCAGCGTCGTTGCCTCGAGATTCACTGTGTCCCTTGATCCATTGAATGGTTACTTTGTTGTGTCTACCAACCTGGTTGAGACGTTGGTGACACTCGAGAATCAACCCAGAGTTCACCGTGTGGCTGTTCAGAGCTTGCAGGACAGCCATGCTGTCCGAGAGTATGCGTATTGAGTGGTCCTTAACTTCCCTGGTTAGGATGGCTGATGGCTCATGCAATTGGATTTTGTATTTTTTATCGAAGATAAATTGCTTGGGTACCCGGTCATTGATTGCTTTTGTTATGGGGAGTTCATTGTTGAGCTCCTCGAGCAGAGCGGTGTGTCGTGTGTCTCTTACTCCAGAGACCTAATGTTTTAAGGCGTACTGCTGCCATCGTCGCTTCCTGTTGTATAAACAAGTGTAGCGGAGGGAGCCCCAGCATGGCTTCCAGCGCCGCAGTTGGAGTAGTCCTCATGCAGCCCGTCGTTGCCATGCAGGCCAGCCTTTGCATGTGTTGTAACTTGTTTACGGCTGTAGCTAGCTTTGAGCGTGGCCACCACACCACGGCCCCGTAGGTTACCATGGGCCGAATTACTGCGCTGTACAGCCATAGTATTATTTTGGGAGATAGGCCCCACTTCTTCCCTATCATTTTCCTGCATTGCCAGAAGGTAATGCAGGCCCTGTTTAGTTTGTAGTCTAGGTGATTACTCCAGCTTAACTTACTGTCTAGGATGACGCCTAGATACTTTACCTCGTTAGACAGCTGGAGCTCTGTATTGAAGAGCATAGGTAGCCGGTAGTGGCTTAGTGCTCGCTTTTGAGTGAACATGACTAATTCAGTTTTCGTGGGGTTTACCGACAGATCATATACGTCGCACCATCTTTCCACGATGCGTAGTGCTTGTTGAGTAAGGTTGCAGATCGTTCCAGTCACTTTCCCTGACACTAGGATTGCGAGGTCGTCAGCATAACCTATTGTGTAGTAACGATGTGCGTTGAGTTTGGTGTCAGGTCATCAATTACCAGATTCCACAGAAGAGGGGAGAGCACACCCCCCTGCGGGCAGCCTCTGGCTATCAGAGCCAACTGCTGCTCTTCCTCAAGGCGAACCACTCGTTTGCTTAACATATTAGTTATCCAGTCAGTTAGTACCTGTTTCACGCCGTGTTTGGAGAGAGCGGCACTAATGCTGGAAAAGTTTGTCTTGTCGAAGGCTCCTTCGATGTCTATGAATGTGCCCAGGCAGGACCCTTTCTGGTGAATCGCTTCCTCAATCTGGTTCACCACCAGATGAAGAGCGGACTCTGTCGACTTACCCGAGCTGTATACGTGTTGGTTACCATGCAGTGGTATTGTTTTTAAAACGCCATCACGTAGTTCCCTTTCACACAGTCTTTCCATTGTCTTTAGTAAAAACGAGGTCAGACTAATAGGTCGATAGGATTTAGCGTTTGTGTAGTCACTTTTACCTGGCTTCGGAATGAATATGACTTTCACTTCCCTCCATCCTTTAGGAACGTATCTAAAGGCCAGGCACGCTCGCATTAAGAGCACCAGTTTTGTTGCAACAGCGGTACCTCCCCACTGTAGTAAGGCAGGAAACACACCGTCGGGACCTGGTGCCTTGAAAGGTTGGAAGCTTTTGATGGCCCACTGAAGTATAATAATAATATTCTTAATATATACCTAATTTTTTTTTATTCTTTATATTTATAATAAAGCAGTTGATTTGAACATGTGGTTTTTGTAAGCAAGCAAGCATGCAGCGTGTAAGCAAACACGCAGCGCGCAAGCAAGCTTCAGCATGTAAGCAAGCATGCAGCATGCAAGTAAGCATGCAGCATGCAAGCAAGCATGCAGCATGCAAGCAAGCATACAGCGTGCAAGCAAGCACGCAGCTTCGGCTTGCTTGCCGGCTTCGCCGGCCAGCCTCTGCTGCGGCGGCGGGTGTTGCAACCACCTGTTCCTCAACTCGCAGACCACCTCGCCCCACGGCGCCTACGCGAATTTAAATTACACTCTAGGGGTAGGGCAGACAAATCTGCGTGGAGTCGGATTTACAGCGATTCGTTTCTGTCACTAAAACTTACTTTTTAGCAAATGTTTTAGGACTAAACAATTTATTATAAATGAACATTCGGAATAATACACATTATTTAACACAATACTTAGGACATATGACTTTAGGTCATGAAAATTAAAAGAGTCGTTCATTATTATAGTACTCGATATTATGACAGTCTACTTTTTGAACTAAAGATAATTATGTTCAACAAAATTTCGGGATTTTGAACATTATGGTTACTGAAGTTTATAGCAAACGTGTTATGGATAATGATTTTCGGACAAAAAAATTTATGATAAGAAATTTGATAAATTAGGATTATTAATTCTTGTGATTGCGATCATAGTATGACAAGGTGTCCGCCTATTATAGTTCCAAGAATAGATTCCTGTGGCAAACAGACAGATGGACGCAGGTGGCTTGGTTAAAGGTTTCCGGTTTTCACACTACGGGTGAACCATAATAAACCGCTAAAGTACGAAGAGCCGGCTCGCTCAACAAAGGATCGGTAACTTGGTGGGTTTTTTTGTTCATTTTTAAAGTAAAATTGTTTTTTTTCCCCCGATAAAACTAACACCCGTATTCACAAACGTTACTATGAGGCCACACAGTGCACGCGAGCGCACAGGGCTCCTAAAACTTATTCATAGACAATACTTGAGTGGCGGCTAGCACTATGCGTCCCTTAGAATGAACGCACAGCTAAGGTAGCCGGCTAGCTGTTTTAAGCAACGCATAGCTAGTGTCTCTCGATTCTCTGTGATCTATTATGTGTTACGAGAAGTTTTTCTTTTTTTTTTACTATTAATAGGCACGCGCTTGACCACCATCTCACCTGATGGTAAGCGATGATGTGGTCGAAGATGGAGCACGCTTGCCTAGAAATAACCTATTCACTTTTGACTTAAAGACTCCCAGGTAGTAACTATCGGGAAACAGACTTCGGCAGGGAATTCCACTCCTTAGCTGTACGCATTATGAATGTGTTCCCAAAACGTTTTGTGCGTGTGGGTGGGATGTCCACCATGTACCGGTGGCACATCGTCGTTCCTCTTGTGTTCCGATGATGGAAAGGGCTTGGCGGAATTAATTTATGCAATTCCGTCGCACATTCCCCAAAATGCAACCGGTAGAAAACCGACAAGCCAGCAACCGTCGTCGATGCGTTGACTTCTGCCGCCCCTCACTACCACCACTGCTGAGACCCGACGGGACGCTGGCCCACTCCGCTGAGGAGAAAGCGAACTTGTTTGCGGAATCTTCACGTCTGGATCCTGGTGGCGCGACGCCCTCCGCCTCTCCTGGTGAGTGCGAGTCGAGTATGTCGAACATTCGCATTCATCAGAAGGATGTCCGTAGGGTACTGCGTAACCTAGACGTGAACAAGGCTAGTGGTCCCGACGGGATACCGGCAATTGTTCTGAAGACTTGTGCGCCTGAGCTGTCTCCGATCTTGACACGCCTATTTCGCCTTTCGTTCGAGACTGGAAAGGTGCCGAAGGCTTGGAAGCAAGCTAACGTGCAGCCCGTGCCCAAGAAGGGTAGTCGAGCTGACCCGTCGAATTATAGACCCATCTCGGTAACGTCCATACTCTGTAAGACTATGGAACGCGTGCTGAATCATAAACTCCTGGCGTACCTAGAAGCGAATGATATCCTTAGTGACCGACAATACGGGTTTCGCCGAAATCGGTCAACTGGGGATCTACTAGCGTATGCCATTCACATCTGGAGTGAGGCCATAGAGAAGCACGGGGAGGCACTGGCGGTCTCTCTTGACATCTCGAAGGCCTTCGACAGGGTCTGGCACGATAGCCTTATTAGTAAGCTTCCTTCCTTCGGTCTGCCCGCCGGTTTGTATGATTGGATCGCAGATTTCCTGAGGGATCGGTCAATCCGAGTGGTCATAGATGGCTGCTCGTCTGGACTGCTGGATATTAATGCCGGGGTTCCTCAGGGGTCGGTGCTTTCGGCAACACTGTTCTTGCTGCATATTAATGATCTGCTTAAACCCGGTACCTTTGGGTATGCAGACGACAGCACTGTTGCTGAGAGATACGTGTCCGACGCACGAGCTGGTGGGTCGCAGATCCGGTCTCTCCGGGAGGCAATGGTTGAGCGCTTGAACGTATCCTTACAGGCGGTCTCTGAATAGGGCGATGCCAATCTGGTCAAGTTCAATGATGCTAAGACCCAAGCGTGTCTATTTTCCGCCAAAAGGAGCCAATTCCAGCCAGCTCCATCTTTCCGCGGTGAAACCGTGCCGATAACCGACCATCTTGAGCTTCTTGGGGTTACATTAACATCTACTCTCAATTTTGGCCGTTACATAGAGGCATAAAGCTCAAGTGGCTGCAAATAAGTTGGGGATTCTGGCTAAGGTGAGACGGTACTTCACGCCGGAACAGCTGCTCAAACTCTATCAAGCGCAAGTTCGGTCGTGTATGCAATACTGCTCTCATCTTTGGGATGGATCTGCCAGATACCAGCTTGATGCCCTTGAGTCAATTGAGAAACGAGCCAAGAGGATCATCGGCAATGAGAGGCTCGTCGCGTCGAAGCTCCTAAGTCTTGAACATCAACGACGAGTTGCTAGCCTGTCGGTTTTTTACCGGTTGCATTTTGGGGAATGTGCGACGGAATTGCATAATTTAATTCCGCCAAGCCCGTTCCATCATCGGACCACAAGACGAACGGCGATGCGCCACCGGTACATGGTGGACATCCCACCCATACGCACAAAACGTTTTGAGAACACATTCATAGTGCGTACAGCTAAGGAGTGGAACTCCCTGCCGGAGTCTGTGTTTCCTGATAGCTACAACCTGGGAGTCTTTAAATCAAGAGTGAATAGGTTATTTCTAGGCAAGCGTGCTCCATCTTCGACCACATCCTCGCTTACCATCAGGTGAGATAGTGGTCAAACGCGTGCCTATCAATAGTAAAAAAAAAAAAATGCTCAAGACTTTGGAGCTTCGTCGCGACGAGCCTCTCATTGCCAATGATCCTCTTGGCTCGTTTCTCAATTGAATCAAGGGCATCAAGCTGGTATCTGGCAGATCCGTCCCAAAGATGAGAGCAGTATTCCATACACGACCGAACTTGCGCTTGATAGAGTTTGAGCAGCTGTTCCGGCGTGAAGTACCGTCTCACCTTTGCTAGGATCCCCAACTTCCTTGCAGCCACTTGAGCTTTTGCCTCTATGAAAGGGCCAAAATTGAGAGTAGATGTTAATGTAATCCCAAGAAGTTCATGTTGGTCGGTTATCGGCACTGTTGCACCTCGGAAAGATGGAGCTGTGTGGAATTGGCTCCGTTTGGCGGAAAATAGACACGCTTGGGTGAGACCCAAGCGTGTCTATGTGATATGTATCATGTGCAGCATTGAACTTGACCAGATTGGCATCACCCCATTCAGAGACAGCCTGTAAAGACACATTCAAGCGCTCAACCATAGCCTCCCGGAGAGACCGGATCTGCGACCCACCAGCTCGTGCGTCGGACACGTATCTCTCAGCAACAGTGCTATCGTCTGCATACCCAAAGGTACCGGGTTTAAACAGATCATTAATATGCAGCAAGAAGAGTGTTGCCGAAAGCACCGACCCCTGAGGAACCCCGGCATTAATATCCAGCAGTCCAGACGAGCAGCCATATATGACCACTCGGATAGACCGATCCCTCAGGAAATCTGCGATCCAATCACACAAACCGGCGGGCAGACCGAAGCAAGGAAACTTACTAATAAGGCTATCGTGCCAGACCCTGTCGAAGGCCTTCGAGATGTCAAGGGAGACCGCTAGTGCCGACCCGTGCTTCTCTATGGCTTTACTTCAGATGTGAATGGCATACGCTAGAAGATCCCCAGTTGACCGATTTCGGCGGAACCCGTATTGTCGGTCACTAAGGATATCATTCGCTTCTAGGTTGGTGAGGTGATGTTACTGTTTGTGATAATTTTTCATTTTAATAGCGTCCTTTTACAATGGATTATAGTAGTGTAGAAGAATTTGATAATTATATCAATGAGAGAAGCACAATAAATACCAGAAAAGTGATACGGGATTTACGGAATCTCAAGAACTACTGGTCTGATTTGAAAAATTCTTTCAGTGTTAGACAGCCCATTTATCGAGGAAGGCTATTTAGGCTATCATCTATCAGGCTATTTATATCATGCTAAGACCAATAGGAGCGGAGCAGTAATTAAAATTGAGACAAACGAAGTTGCGCGGCTCAACTAGTTATGATATAAGTGCGGTAAGTTAAAAATTACAGCCGAGGGGATTTTGCTAGCCCGAACCGTAGGCGAGGGCTACAAGAAAGCAGTGGCTGTAATTATCAAAGCGCACGTATGTCATACGACGTTTTATAACATATTTGCGAGGAAATAAATAAAACTCGGACTTTCTAACCCTTTGAACGCCAAGCGCAGCTCATAGGAAATATGCTCTCTACGCTAGCCATTTATGCTAGTGATGGGGTATTCACAAATATCGATAAATCTTTATCACTGCTACTACAATCTGTTTTCCATATACAGAGTTGATACGACAGAGGGGCATTAAATTAAACTACGTATACTATACGTGTTCAGTATTAATTCGATACGGTACAAAAACAAAAAGCGCCATAAATACGAAAATATTTTTTTCAAACAAACTAAATAGCTTGCAAATCCGAATAAAACGCAACCACCCTTTGTAAAAAAATGACACTGACCTTAGATACCGCTAGGTAACAAAGCGGCAACGTCGCGCGCGCGCCGGAGCGCGGTGTGCGGTATCTCGTGTGCTCGGTGGGGGCCGGGCCGGGGTGGCGGCCGGCGACTTAGGCCTCCGCTCGCACTGGCTTTTATGTTAGGTAACGTTTCGAAGTACGCGCACAAAAACAAACACACAAAATTTTTTAATTTTCGATGTGTCCTCCATTCACATTGATGCACAAATTATACCGACGGAGAATATTGTTATTTATTTTTCTAATTAGATCACTGTCCGTCGCTAAGCACTATAATTTGTGAAATGCTAAAATAATCCTATTTTTTAACTCATCAATTGTATTTACCTCTGAGGCATACACTTCACCCTTAATGAAAAAGAAATCCATGGGAGTGAGGTCCGGAGATACTAATACTAAATAATAATAATCCCAAGTTACGTGTCCTATCACCATAAAAAACAGTCAATCACAAAAAAAAAACACTAATACTAAATAATAATAATCCCAAGTTACGTGTCCTCTCACAATAACAAAATAAAATTACAATTGTTTGCGCGCGAATTCCACAAAACATACGTTCCGAAAAACAAGCGTCGGCGCACTGAGGCCCCACTTACCGATCGCAAAAAACAAGGATGCAACAAACTGACCTATCTCTATTTCTTTCGCTCGCTTTATGTTAGTCGCTTTCGTAGTGAAAGTGCAAGTGTGTGTGTATTGATTGTTTCCTTGTTTGCATTGCCAATTTTTAGTGAATGTCGACATGCGTCAGAGCGGCAACAACGCATCGTAGATTTATCGTTGTAAGGTGCATGACCTATGCTTAGACGATAATCAGATGTTAGAAAAGATACATCGTGTTCAAACCGTGCAAAAGCTTTAAAAATCATTTGCGACTAAACTACTGCTCCTAATTAATTTATTTTTGGTACAGAGCTTGAAAATGGTACCTAGTATAGGCAGTTTAAAGGAAAGCCCCTCTGTCGTATCAACGTTGTATAAGTGTTAAATTTATCAAATAAATGTTTTAATAGTAGCATTAATTAAATTACATTAATGAAATAATCGAATTAAAATAATCAAACTAGTTTTACAGTTAAAACTTCACTGAAACAAGTTTTTATCGAACAAAGCGCATCCCTAAAATAAGATTGACGTCAATACTTGTCGCTAGAAAGCGTCAATGGCGTATGGCTTCAAAGAAAATACGGATATCTCATTGATGTGGTAATAGTTAAACACATAATAATAAAATATATTAAATACATTTATAGCAAACTGTTGTATTACGGCTCTGTATAGTACGGAAAGTTACGGAAATTAATTTCCGCCACGGCAACTCCTGATCGTATTTATGATCTGACCATAGACATGTGATCTTTCTTCAGGCCTTATTTTTTCCAATTCAAATGCAACCGAACTTGCAAAATATTCGTTTCTAATATCCGAAGGCCTTTCACAAATAAATCTCGGAGGTTGGAGTGCATCGCAATTCACTTCTATTTCGAATTCGGATGTTCGTCTGTAATTTTTTTTTTTTTTTTTTTTCTTCTGCGTCTGCATCTACAATCAGTCCCAGGACTATAAGCAGATTTGTTGGGCGATTGAAGCATTGTGAGGGGTCTCCCCAGCAGGAGACACTCCTATTTAACATCAAGCATGTAGAGTCTGAATATCATGGCGTTTAAGGCGTTTCCTGTAGCTGATTTTTGTTAATTCGGCAGCTAAGTCATTCGGGTGGTTGTCAAGCCGATTTTTGTAGTTAGTGGAGGACTGTTGGATCTCTTCCTTTACTGTTTTAGTTTCCAGAGCTTCATGGATTTCAGAGTTAGTGAGAAACCATGGAGCATTCGACAAGGTACGAAGTATGCCATTCTACAGTCTCTGTATAATATTTAGATTGGAGTTACAAGCACTTCCCCAGAGTTGGATCCCGTACATCCACACAGGTTTGAGGATCATTTTATAGATTAGTAGCTTGTTGTCCACCGAAAGTTTAGAGTTGCGTGCCATCAGCCAATACATGGTCCGGAACCGTATGTTTGTTTCATCGCGCTTTGTTTTGACATGATTTTTCCATGTCAGCCTTCTGTCTAGGTGTATTCCAAGGTACTTGACAGAGTCACTTTGGGGCAGGGTATTGTTTCTCAGTTGCACGGGTGAAGTTTCCTTTTCTAAGCGTGAATGTTATGTGGGTCGATTTAGAAGCGCTTGCTTTGATGCGCCACTTCTGCAGCCAGTCACCTACTTTGTTGAGGCTTTCTTGTAAAATATTTGAAGCAGTTTGTGGATCTGGACTGCTTGCTAATAGTGCAGTGTCATCAGCAAATGTAGCGTTCATTACTTGTGTTGACTGAGGGAGGTCTGCAGTGTACAAGGTGTACAGGATTGGGCCAAGAACCGAGCCTTGGGGCACACCGGCCGAGATCTTATAAATTTCTGATGCATCACCACTTTCTCGTACTTGAAACATGCGATTTGACAAGTAAGAATTCATCAGAGTATAGTAGGTATGTGGTAGCAAAGTTTTTATTTTGGAGAGTAGGCTTTTATGCCATACCTTGTCAAATGCCTGCTGGATATCAAGAAACACAGCAGAGCAGTACTCTTTGGCTTCAAGGGAATGCCGTATTTTGTCACAAACTCGGTGGACCTGCTCGATGGTCGAGTGGTGTTTTCTGAACCCAAATTGGTGCTTGGGGATGGCTTCATTTTCATCCAATAGCGGCAGTATTCTGTTCAGGAGAATCCTTTCAAACACTTTAGACAGGACAGGTAGAAGACTTATCGGCCTGTATGATGTAGCATGATCTGGAGGTTTTCCTGGCTTATGTATCATGGAGATGATGGATACTTTCCACATAGTTGGGAAGTGTTGGACCCTGAGGACACCATTAAAGAGTGTTGTAATGAATACTAAAGCTTTTCTAGGAAGTTGCATAAGAACCTCTTTAGTGATTAGGTCAAAGCCAGGGGCTTTGTTGTTCTTCATTCTTTTCAAGGCCCATGTAAGCTCACGCACTGTTACTGGCCTTGGTGGAAGTGATAATTGAAGGTCTTGCTGTAGTTGGTTATCTACTTCTCCCTCGAATTCTTCGCATTCACTATCGTTTGGTTTAAATACGTTAGCTAGATGTTTTGCGAATGTTTCTGCCTTTTCTTTACCAGTCCTAGCCCAACCTCCGCTATTGTTTCTTATTGCAGACTTAAATGGTTGCGGTATTTTAAACGTTTTTGTGAATTTCCAGAGCGCGTACTGAGATGATGCAGTAGCGGTCAGATTTTGCAGTTTACTTTGTAGCTTTGCATTATTTATACTATCCAACATTTCTTTCAATTCACTTGCGGCTTTGTTTAAGGCGGTCTTATCAGATTTATGTCTAGATTGATGCCAGACCCTTCTAAGCCTTCTTTTTTCCAGAACTTTATTTTTTATATCGAGAGGAATGTTTCCAGTAGTAGCCCTTTTCTTTTTGATTGGGGTGTTCATCCAGCATGCATTCTGTATTAGGCTAGTAATGTAGCTTGTGGCATCTTCTATCTCATCTGATGTTTTTTGGGATACATGTAGTTGTATAGTTTCCTCTATGTATTCTCTAAATCCTTCCCAGTCTGTAAATTTGTTGGACAATGTCTCGGGTTCTTCGTAGCAAATTATTGTCGTGCTTACGGTTAGAATTACAGGGGAATGATCAGAGTTACTATCATAACAGGGCTCAGCTTTGAGATAGTGTCTCGAGAGTCCTCTGGTGATAAAGAAATCTAGCAGGTCAGGCTTTTTCTTTGGGTCTGTAGGCCAGTATGTCGGTTCACCGGATGAGATACGAGTCAAGGTTATTTCCGTCAATGCATCCCTTAAGCTGTCTACCTCTTGTTGTTATTAACCTGGAGCCCCAGTACGAGTGCTTGGCATTCCAGTCGCCACCAGCAATGAATCTGTTTCCCAGTGTGTGGAAGAACTCGGAGTACTTTGCACTATCTATTCTATGCTTCGGTGGGCTATATACCGCAGATATATTGAGGGGTCCATCCTTACTCTCAACTACAACAGACGTTGCCTGGATATAGCTTGTTTTATATTCGGGCATGACATAGTGTTTAATGTTCGCTCTAATGGCTATAGCAGTTCCAGCGTGGCCAGTGCCATCAGGGTGACAAGTAATGTAGGTGCAGCAGCCCTTAATTTTTATGTTGCTTTTTTCCGTACAGTGTGCTTCAGATATGAGCACAACATCAAGTTTATTACTTGCAATTAGCACCTCTAGCTCGGACTTATTTGGTGTTAAGCCATTAATGTTCCACGTGGCTATCCTGAGAGAAGTCATTTTGGGGTTTTATCTAGCAGTGTTGTTATGAGACTCAAGAGAGTGCTCATTTGTTGTAAGATGAGATCAAATTTTTCTGATTGCTTTAATATGAGTTCTTCTAATTTATTATTTGGTTTTACTTCAGGATTCAGTTCATTTGTGTTCTTCTTCAATCTTTCAGCATAGGTGTCATTTGGTCTACTTCCTCCAGGGTTGGTGGGGTTTGCTTCCGTGGTGCTTTTCGAGTCTGGTGGTCTGGTGGTGTTTTTGTGAGTTGTCCTCTGTGGCATTCTTCTAGCGAGGATCTCCCTGTATACAGCACAGCCTTTATAATTTGCAGGGTGTTCACCTTCACAGAGAGCGCATAGGGCTGGTGTATTACGATCTTTCTTTGGGCAGTCAGCAGTTTTGTGCCCTTGAGCGCATTTTACGCAACGATATGGTCGCATGCAGTAATTTTTTGAGTGACCATATTGTTGGCACCTCTGGCACTGTGGTAATGTTGTCCTCTTTTTGGGGTCTTCAATGACCGAATGAGTTCGTCTGTAATTGACGAAACATTCTTCACACTGAGTTGCCTTTTCAGCAGTTTTCTTTCTTTTTTTCAGCAAGTTCGATACTAAACTTGGTGACAATGGTTGAGAATCTTCTATAATTTCCTCCTCTTCCTTCGAAACCTAGACTTTTTATATTCTCATCTTTGTTAGCTATATTTGACCAACATGTATTGAACCTCTGAGTATAAAATGTTTGAGAATCGTCATTTTTATAGTTTTAATCAATGTTTTAGTTCAATTAGCAAATTGTAGAAGTTTAAATTACCCACCCCATCACTAGTGTCGCTTCAAAGCGACAATGGCGTCTGGTGAACGTATATTTTGGGTTTTTTTCTTCGCCTAAAACAAGTTCAAATTTGGAATGAATACTAAAAGATTAAGCTTAAGTTTAGTCCAATTTTATTTAAGTGATTTATGGAGAAGACGATTAAATTCAAAAAAAAAACAATCCTTTTACCAATTTTCTATAATATTAGATTGTAAAGTAGCACATCTATTTGTCGCCTAAACTCGTCGTTGGCGTTCTAGCGGCCGATTACGTTTGTCGCTTGTAAGCGTCGTTGGCGTTCAAAGGGTTAACGTATAAATCTTTAATCACTTGTTAAAGCAGTTAGAATTTTTTTTACAATTTGTTAAATTGATTATTACGTTGCCTGTTGGCATTTTTATGTTGTCAAGTTATTATTATTAGTTAAAATTTCACCAGTCTCTCTCTCACTCTCTTTAGTGAAAGTAGGAGAAACGAGACCACAGAGTTCTGCAGTCGGTGGCGGCGACGGAGGCGGCGAAGCTGGTGGAATGTACGCGTGTGTGCTTGTAGATGGTCGAAGGTCAACACTTGGCTCCAAGTTTTTATTCCTTGTAATGCGGGAGCTAACTTCTTCTTTATTTCTCATCGAGTCATCTATGTAGCCCTCGGCTACCTAGGGAGCCTCCATAGGCCACACTGTTCGACCGCCACCCTCCGTGGCGTTTTAGTGCTTAGGGTATTTAAGCCTTTGGAGATGGCAAGCGGCGAAACATCGAACAAATTTTTCTGCCACTTTCTGCGGGGGCGAGGTAAACACTCACAACACACTACAAAAATATGACAATCACGCTAGTGACGTGATACCACGAAGGGAATTTCATATTAATGCGGAATGAATGGGTTATTTCCGTTTCGACAGATTTTCGTTTCGCCAGATTTTTGTTTCGACGTTGAAAGTATAATCACAAGGAGTTATAGATTAAATTAAAGTGATCTGTTTCATAACTTTTTTTTTTAATTCAGCGCAATATGTACTAGCTTATACCCGCGACTTCGTCTGCGTATACTTTAGAGCTGGCACGCAACTTCTTTGCTGTCTCATATTCTCGTCCTCGAAACTACATCTTCATGATTCTGGTATCCTGGTAGTTTGCGAGTCTTTGCTGTTCGTACCTACGTTCAGCCCCGGAATTACTTAGACATTTTCCTGGACTCCCGGTACCTACCTACTTCTTACCCGGAACCTACAATCCAGCTCCAGCCTCAAAAATACTTAGACATGTTTGCTGGTAGGTATCCTGTTACTTGAGATTCTTAACCTCTCACAATATTTCAACCCAGAAAATACTTCGACATGTTTCTGGTCTCTTGGTACTTTTGAATCCTAACCGCTCACGACCCCGATTATAAATGTTACATGTTTCTGGTCTCCAGTAGTGCTATTCTGTGACATCATTTTCGTGTCTCGACAGAGGAAACCGAGGTGAGTATCAAATTCGTATAAACATAAGACCTTTATGTTGAATGTAATAAAGCTCACTTTGTGAGCTATGTCACTCAGGTCGAAGTTCACCTGAGTCGTGGTGAGTGATATCGAAATATTTATTTCCAGAAAAGACTAGCTGGTACTTGTGAATGCTTAGCTCACTGGGACACCACATAGTGAGGTTGCTGTTGGCGTCGATGATCTATAGCGCTCTAAATTTTAGCCCCGGTAATACTTCGACATGTTTTCTGATCTCCTCGTACTTAGGTATGCATCTTAAACGCTCACAATCCCAGCCCCAAAAAAACACTGATATGTTTCCCCCACCATAATTGTGGATAATTCTTAAGTAGATGAGAATGCCAGATGCTTGTTATTCTTGGTCTCCTGGTACTGTGAATCTGAAATGGCATTATTACAATTAAATTCATTAATAATGGGTCAAAGATATCAATGTAAAAAATAGAAATAATCTGTTGTTACTGCAAAGTACGTGAAGATTAAACGCATACTCCATGACTTAAAAAAAATTAATTACTAAAATAGACTGTTTAAAAATGCTTGATAATGTTTTTCGTCAGTAGATTGCCATTCAACATTGCATCCACCACCCATCAGGGGGGGGGAGTTATTCCTATAGACATATAAGAAAAAAATTACCTACAATAATTAGTGTGTAAATATGTATGTTAAAATGAAATTTGTTTGTCATAAAACTGCGGAGATATTCAAGTTTCCGCTGCGCTGACGTTTGGCTATTTGATGAAAATCATATAAAACGGTTTAGTGCAGAATTGCATTTTTTACACAAGTTGCTTTGAATTAAATTTGTGTGTAACGTTTGCGAAAATAGAATTTATATGTAGGTTATTAGGTCCTAGTACTTAAAATATGGATTCTAGAGCCTAACTTATGACGTTTATTTGTTGTACCTTGTAAGGGTCTACAATGTTGTCAAGTGCATACAAATTTATTCACCAAATTCATCAAATAAATTTCACACGTATTACAATAAGATTTCAAATTGACATAGTACAACTTAATATTGGCTCAGGATTTGTAATACATAGTTAAGGAATTTTTGCATCCGAACTAGGCGGTAGCCTGTATCTCGGATTGCATTTCATCCCCTTATACAAGATGACTGTGCACCTTTATTAGCCATCTATAAAAAAAATATTTAAAACCAAAAAGATTGCCATGTCATGAGAGGGGTACGTGGAAGATAAAAATGAGATCAAATGTTACCTATGTATTTGGTGATTAGTGTGTGTGTGTGTGAGTTGTGTATAACTAGAATGGGACGCTTATTTAAATAAACCTGAGGGTGTATTGTGTCTAGACGTAATTAATCTATTTAAGTATGTCTAAAACCGCTTCCGTTTCATCATAAGAGAGATTCTTTAGGTAGTCCTGAATTCTCTTTTTACAGTGTAACTTTGTTAGTGGATAAATGTCTATAATTGCATTGATTCTGTCGTATAAATATGGACCAAGGAAAATGAAGAATCTCCTAATGAAGGATGTTTTGGTAACGTGTGTCCGTTTACTAACTGCATGTTTTCTTCGTTTGAGAAGAGTATTTGAGTCATAAGTAAGATGGCCATGTTGCTTAAGCAGTATGCTCAGAATAAAAAGTTGGCGAACTGTTAGAACTTTGCATAGATGTTAAAGCTGATTTGTTGGAAAAAGAATGGGCCTAAAAGTCATAGTTTTTAAAATAATTCGTTGAGCTATCTCTACTTTTCTCAAAGTGGTTTTCGGGACGCCTCCCCAAGACGAGATGCAGTAGGTCATTACCGACTGGCAAAGCGTCAAGTAGACTTGCCTAAGCAATTTGGCATCAGCAGCATGCCTAAGCTTTCTGAAAACATAAATCAGCTTTCGCACAAGACCACTTAGCTGTTTAATGTGTTCCTTGAAACTAAGGTTGTCAACACGCTCTAGAGTTCTGCATGAGCAGTCTACTTTATCCAAGCATTCATGCGAAATTATGCGACAATCCACAATGGCTGCATCGAGGTAGCGTGGACTAAACGTTAAATATTTAGTTTTTTCAACATTTAAGGTCAGGATATTGGCCCTTAACCATTTTTTCACAACATTGAATCCATCTTGGGCAGCACCGAAAACCTTATGCCAAGTATTGGCGGAGAAAAGAAGAGCAGTGTCATCCGCATAGGAGATCAGTTCGTCTCGGGGTAGCTGGAGGTTAGTGAGATCGTTAATATAAACAAGAAATAGAGTCGGGCCCAAAACACTACCCTGCGGCACTCCATACTCAGCGGCATGGTCACTGCTCGTGTATTGACCCACTCTAACACACTGTTTTCGCTCACTAAGATAACTCCTAAACAGATCAAGTTGCGTGCCCCTGATTCCGAGCCTCTCAAGTTTGTTTATAAATATAGGAACCGAAATAGTGTCCAAAGCTTTGCTTAGATCGAGGAAAATTGACAAGCATTTCCTTCCTGTATCTAGGTTGATAGATATATAATTAGTAAGCATATGCACTGCTTCTTCAGTAGATCTTCCTCGCCGAAAGCCAATCTGTTTGTCAGATAGTACATGGTTCCTGTCCAAAAAACCTACCAGCCTAATATTAACAGCTTTCTTCAGTATTTTTGACAAAGCGGGTAGAATTGATATCGGTCTATAGTTAGTCAAGATCTTTGTGTCTCCACCTTTGTGTATAGGTCGCAAAACTGATTTTTTAAGAACTGCTTTGCTGTCTTTCAGTAAACGGTTTGAGATTTTATCCCAGCCCACTGCAGAATCCATTTTGAGTTCTACGATAAGCCGTTCTATTTCCATTTCAGTCACGCTAGTCATTACAAATGAGTTGAGCTGAGAGGATCCGGCACTAAGGAGTGGGTCACCATTACGAGACAAAAGCATTGGACTGTGATGCGTGTTGGTACATGCATCTGCCAAGTTAAATTAATGCCTACACTCGAAAAATATTTATTTATGTCAGTGACAGATAATTCAGGTGTAGATCGAAGTTTGAGTAGTTGATCTGGTTGATTGACTTCTTTGCTATCGTATCGTATTGTATTGGTGATACTTTTTATAGTTTTCCAAAGCATTTTGGGGTCGTCCCTAACTTCCTCAATAAGGGATCTGTCATATTCCATTCTAACTTTCTTCAGGATTTTGTTGTAGTAGTTTCTGTATCGGATATATGTTTTTTTTAAATTCACATTGTCTGGTGACATTTTTGACTGGAGATGAAGCATATCACTAGTTTTTGTACATCGAAGTAATCCCTGAGTGATCCAAGGCTTAACTATTTTTTTCCGCCTCGATAAGGTTTTTACTTTAGTGTTTGACTCTAGAGCTTCTTTTAAATTTGATATAAGATATTTTAAGGAAATGTGAAAAATGAAATGGTCTTGAGATGCATAAATGGTTCAAGATTAATAGATAAGATAGATAGTTTTAAGAATTCAGTGTCGATCTTGGTAATTGTAGTGGTAGCAAAATGGCGTGGCTGCTTGAAGTTAATGCATGTTAAGACCGGAAAATGATCCGTCAGATAGGTTTTGGGGATCAATGTGAAGGAAGGATATTTAGTTTTTAACAGCATGTGGTCAAGACATGTTCCATATGCCTCACGAGTCACTTCTGTGTGAGCTGGTAAGAGTCCGTGAGAGGCTGCTAGAGTAAGATATCTATCACCCGGATATTTGATTTTAGAAGTATTTGTAGGTATGTTTATATCCCCAATTATCATAACGTTTTCGAAATGTCCAAATTGTGACAGGACATCGTTTAAAGATGACAGAAATAAATCGATATTTTTGTAAGAGGGCGAGCGGTAAATTGAAATAATCACGGTGCCGTTGTCGCCCACAATAATCAAGCAATTACCATCTGTGAATTGAGGTTCTTGAATGGTGAAGTTGAGTTGAGCTCTGTAGTAGACAACTACTCCATCGTTTTGCTTAAGAGCGCTGTCACAATTTTTCTTGAATTTGAGCGTTTGATTCGAGTTTTGATATCTGATTATGCTTTAGATACCTATAACACAAAAAAAAAAACAAAAATACGTCTAAGAAAGTTTGATAGTTGATCTTGGGAGTGTTCTAAATAAATATATCAATTTGTTCACGTACATCAGTAAATTCTTTGTCTCCGCAAAGGGTGTTTCATAAAATTACGCTTTTGGGAATCTTTTGATGCTTTAGTACACCGAAGATATAATAATTTAATCATTTTTAAAAATGCTCATGATACAACTGTACCTTCTACTTTGGAATGATCAAATCAATTTATTACGATTCATGCACTAATACACCAAAAATAATTCTGTAAAATTGAGAATTTTTGTCAATTTTCCGTACGAAACTATAATTTTTATCTATGAAAGTGTAATCCAAACTCAAATAAAAATTATTTAATAATTAAGGAGGTATTGTTATAATGCATGAAAAAAAATATTGGTCTATTTAAAAGTAAACTCATATTTTTAAGCAATTGTTGTATACAGCGCTACAATCACTATAAATTTCGGGAAACGCGATTTGTAGCTTTAGTCCGGAGCAAGCGATCGATTTTGTAATAGCACCCTTAAGGTTTAATTTGGTAGCAGAGCAACAAAATCCTGGTAATTTGGGAATAATGGATGATTCCGACAGCCAACATTCTGTCAGAACAAGCACATCACATTCAGTTTTAAGTCTAGGTAGCATTATTTCAAAGCCTTGTAGGTTAAAGTTTATACTTCGTATGTTCTGAGTGAGTGTGTTTACGGCAGTCATCAATATCACATACAGTTGCTTTAGAGACATTTATATTATCAATATCCGAAGACAGTTCAGTCATGTTACCTAATTTTATTACGAGTTAAGGAAAGGGTCGAGATAATGGGCAAAAAACTTTAACAATAGTTAACTTACCAAGATAGCTACGTAACGTGTATGCGACGGGGTGCGACTGAATATGGCTGGGACTTTGGGGAGTGTTCTGTATTTTTTAAATAAAATTCACAATTTGTTATGTAGTAGAAGCGGAATACGGAATAGCTGATACTTGTTTGATTGATGTTTAATTTTGGTGTAGAGTATTTTTTTATGGTGATATTGCAGTCGTAGTAATGTAGCTGAGACTAGGTGTGTACATGTGTGCTTGTTGTGAGTGAAAATGTATTTCGTGTAAAGTACGTGGATTTGCAATAACATTTGCATAACATGATTAAGAGACATGGTGATTATCAGTAGTTTTACACTTATTAATATTATTTTTATTTTTGTTTTAAGTGTCAATTATGTGCTCTTTGTAATTAATAAGCAATGGCAAAATTTAATAGGACCGAAACACTATGTTTAATGACATCCGATTTGTAGGATATTTAAAAGACCGTAAGTTTGTAACATTATTATTACCATGTGTAGAAGTATAGCAACTTCTACACATGGTAATAATAATGTTACAAACTTACGGTTTTGTTATAAATTGTAGCTGGAGCAAGATTAAAATGGATACAAAACATGTATTACAAAATCAACCAGAAAATCTATTATAAATCAACGTTTTCTAAGCTAAAAGCTTACCTACTCACAATCATAATAAAGACATTGATTGGAGAAGTCTTGTTCGTCTTTTCGGGCTTGCCTTTATTGGCTGGCCGGAGTGAACACTGATGTGAAACAGAGCTCCCACCTCTTTCTTGCCTTAATCGGCCGGTCTGAGTGGAGATTCGCAAGAGCAAACGTGCTCGGGAGAAGGATGTATAATGTAGTAAGATGCTAGTAGGGATCTTTACCGTACTTCCGGGATTGTCCTGATAGCCGTGGTATACCTCTCCACTCCTCTAGCACCTCAGGATATGTTGCCCCCTTGGCGCTACGTCACTTTGTGCTAGCGACCCTTTTCGGGGGGCCCATTTATTGAGTGTGCAAGTCACCCCCTGCCATATTAAAGCCGTTTTAATTGTCAATGGTCAGGCAGGGGCCAATAGTTCTTCCACAGTAAACGATTATCAGTCCACTAATCCAGTCAAACCCATATCATTTCATCTTTTTTTTCCATATTCTGCAATAGTCCTGCTCCAACCGGGGATTGTCCTTGGGTATACTTTCACAGTGCATACAAGGATAATCGTCGGTTGGTGTCCCATTCCATTTGAAATGTCTAAAGAGGCCTCTGCGAGTTGGCTTCGGCCCCTCTTACGCCTATCAAAGGATCAGGTCTCTAGGGACTCGAGAAAGTGAAAAAACATTGATTACATCCAAACAAAACAAAACTTCTAAAAAAAACTAGTCTTACAAAATTAAACTGTCTTCTAAACATGACTAATCTTCTTAGTTATTAATCATAAACAGTCATTCAAAAAACTCTCTGTCTGTTTGACTGTCCTTCCTATTCTATGTAAATATTTTTGGGCGTAAATATGCTTCGAAAACGTTCGTCAATTATCACCCTACAGGGTGCCCTGCTAGTCTATTCTGTAAGTAATCATTTCGATATCGAGCTTCACCTGAGTGAGATAGCTCACAAAGTGAACTTTATTGCACACAACATAAAGGTGTAACGTTTATATTTACCTCGGATTCCACTGTCGAGACACGAAAATGTCGTTACAGAATAGCACTACTGGTCTGTAATAGAGTAGGTTTCCATCTTTTAAATAACTGATTCCATCTTTGAATGGTTAATTGTAATTTTGGGGACCCCATATTTTGTTCCGCTTCTCTGGTAGACAGTTTTTTAGATTTTTTGTCTGATACAGCCTTGTTTAAGTCATCATTAGTATAAAAGAAGTACCTACGGCATGTAACGTTTTCTCAAGTTCCTATAGGTTCTTGTATATTTCCGAATCATTATACGAATGTATTTTATGTGAAAACCACAATAAACCGTAAAATGAATATAATGATAAATACAAATTGGTTGTATACAAATGCACAAAAGTGGTAGGGTTATTTCGGACATTGTCCCAAAAAGCCCCAGACACATTTTCAATAATAAATCAAAAACTATAAGCATAGCAAAATATTTATTAGCAAAAAAACATCGTGATAATTCATTTACTCGTAATTTAAAAATAACAGCACTCTTACCAGTCAGAGTTTTGCGCTGCAGAAGAAGTTTTGACACCAAATTTTTTAAGTAAAAACTAAACTGAAAAAGACTGGCACTGACAGATGAATTGAACGTGTACGTAAATATGAATTTTTATACAACCTACAACACCCGAAATACTACTACTACATACTGTGAAAAAAGAAATGGCTTGGAAGGAAATTTCGGAAGAACTAAAACAACCAGGTATGTTTATTAGATTTGTTTATAGGTTATTTCTAGGCAAGGGTGCTCCATCTTCGACCACATCATCACTTACCATCAGGTGAGATAGTGGTCAAACGCGTGCCTATATATTATAGTAAAAAAAATAAAATAATTTGATTACATGGTTATCCAGTCCAAGTCGTGGAGTTGTTTGAAAGAAATCCGCGAATTGATTGCGTACATCAAAAGCGGTAGAAACTGCATTACCTCCTTGGTGTCTTAGGTTGGTAAGGAGTTGTACGGGAGTATTTGTTTCCGCAGTATGTACAGTTTCGCCGCGTCTTATAAAATTACTACTACTGCATTTTCTACTACGCGTCGTGCTCGTCTAAGGCGATAGTTAAAGTGGCGTTTCTTGTCATCGTTATTCGACTGTTGTGATGGATAAGGTCTTAGGAGATTAGTTCTTAAAGGAAAAGCTTCATCTCCTAATATTACACACGGTGAACTTACATTACTCCCCGGTAAAAATTTGCTACTCGGAATATTAAATTTACTGTCGAATATAGCTTTGCCCAATTTTGATTTTGACAAAATACCACCATTACTATCTTTGCCAAAAGTTCCGACGTTAACGGCTATGAAGTTATAATTAGCATCAACCAAAGCCAAAAGTATAATAGAAAATGTCTTTTTATAATTAAAATACAAAGAACCACTTTTAGGAGTTGCTAAAATAATCACATGCTTTCCGTCTATAGCACCTACACAGTTAAGAAAATTCCACTGTTCTATATCTTTTTCCCATTGTTCTCTGCCAGGCGTAGGAATACATTCTTGCAATATTTTTTTTATTATAGCATCACAAACTTCCAACACGGCACGCATCACAGAACTGATTCCCATACGGCAGCTAAAAGCAATGGTTGTAAACGAATCACCAGTTGCTAAGTACCTGCAAACAAAATTAGTAATTATTATGTATACCTAATATTTTTTATGTATTTACTAGTGACTGCCTGCGGCTTCACCCGCGTATCGGTTATAGTACAAATATCCGAACTTTCGCATTTATAATATTAGTAGGATAAGATGATATAATATTAGTGTATTTTTAGTGCGTAATATATGTTTATGTACGTATTAGTATTATGTTTAAAATGTATAAGTATGTTTTTACAGCTGCAGCTTGTAAACAAAGATGGCAAGGGCTAAGGGATGCATTTAGAAGAGCATTAAATAAGAAAAAAGGCAAAAGTGGACAGGCAGCCAAGAAAATTAAGAAATGGAAATATGAGTTTTTTGTCGAAAAAAAAAAACTTTGGATAGCGTAGAGCTATCAAGTGGCGATGAAGAGTCTCAGGAAGATGCAACTGAAGTCCAGAACCCTAACTCCGGCAATGAGATTAATAGTACCGACGGTGTGGATGCGGCTGTTTCTCACGATTCTGAAATTCGGAGCGAAGATGACAGTATTGTTCATAATAAATCTTCTCAACCACAACACAGTCAAGTAAAAAAGGCGAAGGCAATAAAGAAGGCGAAAGTTAAACCAAAACAGTCAGCATCCGCTATCTATCTATCTATCAGGATATGGTTTCCGCACTTAGTCCTGATGTTGGACCATTGTGCGTGAGCCATGGCGGCCAAAATTAATCCAACCAGCCAACCTCCCTCCAGAAGCAGATCAGTTTACCCGGTGTGTTCAAGATGTCTGTGAGCGAGCTTTGTGTTCCTATCGTTTGGTTCCGTATTTCGGTAACGCCTGTGCACTCGAAAAGTACATGCGATACAGTTTCCTCCTGTTCCATGCATGCTCTGCATAGAGGACTGTCCGTAATGGTGTATAAATGTTTGTTTAATGAGCAGTGCCCGGTGATGGTCCCCGCCACCATTCGCAGGCTGCACCTATTCAGTCGCAGAAGGCGACTGGTCAGTTTCTTGTTTAGGGATGGCATAGCTTCCCTGGATTGCCTGCAGCCTGGTGCCAAGGCCCACCAGCGTTCCGCCTGCTTGTGTGTGTGTTCTTGAAGCCATGTGCGCAACTGGGTGAATGGGAGCGGTACTATGGGTTCGGGTCCAGCCGCCACTGCACCAGAACCTCTCCTGGCCAGCATATCGGCAGCATCATTCCCTAGTGATCCGCTGTGTCCTTTAATCCATTGCAGCGTCACAGTGTTGCGGTTGGTCACCGTGATGCATTCCAATGCAATGTGACATTCTTGTATAAGTTTCAAGGTAGTATAATATTTCCCTAGGGATTGGAGGACTGAGGCGCTGTCAGAGAGTATGCGAATATTGGTGTTCGTGACTCTCCTGGCTTCTATGGCGTGGACCGCTAAGATAATGCCCATACATTCCGCCTGGTAGACGGTGTTGAGTTTACCCAAGGGTCTGGATATTTTGATGTTAAGATCGTCGGAGTAAACTCCGATACCGGTTCCGTCGCTTGTCTTTGATCCGTCAGTGTATATTCTCAGCTCTTTGGGACCCGAGTGATCGTCCATTTCCTGCTCCAGAACTATATTGTAGTGCTTCTGGAAATGGTGTGTCTTTTGGGCTTTGTCGTTGGGTGAAATCATCATGGGTTGCAGTCCAACAGCGTCCTCCATGATGCGCGTGTGCTTGATTCTGGAGTCTGTTCTTAAAGTGCCAGATGTCCTGAGCCTGAGAGCCGCCAGGGCCGCCACTTCCCGCACTATAAGGTGTAATGGTGGCAGTCCCAGCATTGCCTGCAGGGCCGCAGTGGGAGCAGTTTTCATACTGCTTGTGACTGCCACACAGGCGAGTCGCTGCAGCTTTTCGAGGTCTTTCTGTGCTGTGCTCAGGTCGGTCCTGGGCCACCAGACTAATGAGCCATAAGTAATTATTGGTCTGATAACTGTAGTGTATAGCCAGTGTGTTATACCGGGACTGATGCCCCAGTTCCTGCCTAGCATGCGTTTGCATTGCCACATGCAAATACTGGCTTTTGTGGTGGTATATTCAGTGTGTTTCGCCCAGTTCAGCTGCTTGTCCAAATAGATGCCCAGGTATTTGGTTTCAGTTGAAAGGCTTAGGGTGGTACCAAAGAAACGTGGTAGTTCTAATGGTGGCAACTTCCTCTTTTTGGTAAAAAGAACAAGTTCGGTTTTGGTGGGGTTCACTGCTAGCTGATACTCTTTGCACCAGTCCTCTACTATTCTTAAGGCCTGCCGCATGAGATTGCATAGCGTGTTTTCATGTTTTCCGTTTATTATTATGGTTATGTCGTCAGCGTAACCAACGGTAAAGTATCCTTCATTGTTGAGTTTCCTTACTAGGGTGTCTGCAACAAGGTTCCATAGTAGCGGTGAGAGGACGCCCCCTTGAGGGCAGCCTTTCGCAACGATGGCCCGAGTTGTGTTATTTATGGTGACCTGTACAGCTCTCTGCTTGAGCATAGTTGTAATCCAGCTTCTCAGGGTCGTATCCACGCCGTGCCTTCCGAGGGCTGTGCTAATGCTTTTAAACATGGTTTTATCAAAAGCGCCCTCTATGTCGATGAAGACAGCTAGTGAGGAGCATTTGTGGTTTATTGCACAATCGATCTTTGAGACTACGCTGTGCAAAGCTGATTCTGTTGATTTCCCCGTGGAGTAGGCGTGTTGTTGACTGTGGAGCGGGAACTTACGCAGTGGTCCATCCCGGATGTATCTGTCGCAAAGCCTCTCCAGGGATTTTAGTAGAAAGGATGTCAGGCTTATTGGTCTGTAGGCTTTGGGTTGTGTATAGTCCGTTTTTCCCGGTTTGGGGATGAAAATGACCTTCACCTCGCGCCATGCGAGGGGTACGTATCTGTGTGCAATGCAGGCTTGGTAGATTACTAACAACCATGGTGTCAGGACGCCCTTTCCCCATTGTAATAGGCCTGGGAAGATTCCATCAAGTCCTGCGGATTTGTATGGTTGAAAGGTCTCCACAGCCCACATTATCCGATCCTCTGTCACTATTTTCCGAGCTGTAGACCAGTCTTGTTCGGTAGGGGGCCATCTTGATTCGGCCGCCCACGTTCTGTCTTCAAGGAGGTTACAGTCCGGGAAATGCGTTTCAAGAAGTACCTTACTGGTTTCTTGGTCCGTCTGTGTGTATGAGTTATCTGGTTTTTTCAGCGCGCCGAGGGTGCGGTCTTGATCAGTTGATAGGATCTTCCGCACCCGTGCGGCTTCGTCATTTGATTCTATGGACTCACAGAACTTCCGCCAAGCTGTTTTCCTGGCGGTTCTGATATGTTTCTTAAAGGTGTATTGAGTAGTTTTGTATGTTTCCCAGTCTTCTGGGAGTCTGGTGTTCTTTGCTCTGTTGAATTGTTTGCGTAGTGTACTTCTGAGTTTATTTAATTCAGCATTCCACCAAGGGTTACCTTTGCCCATGCGTGGTACTGCTAGTTTGCAGGAGGTGTGGTATGCATCGGTAATATAGTTACCTAGTTTGGTAATCAGTATTTTCTAGTTCATTTGGATCTGTTATTTGGTTTCGATGCATTTGGTGCCTTGCTAGTAAGATTGCTAGAAGACGTTTGAATTCTGGTATGTTTGTTCGACGTGGGTTTCGCCTGGGTTCGGGCTTTTTTGTGTTGGCCGCCAGTGTAAAACGAATTCTCCTGTGGTCGGAGCAGGATGGTTCGTCTGACACTCGCCAGTTTGAGATAAAATTCGTCGCGTTTTCTGTGGCCAGCGTTAGGTCTATGATCGTTTGTCCCCTGACGGTAACCCAAGTGGGTTCAGAGCCACGGTTTACGATGTTAAGGTTAGTCGAGAATAAATAAGTGGATAAAGCCTCACCTCTGGTGTTCGATACTTCACTTACTTCACAGGTCCAGTTTGGCGGTCTCGCAGTGCTGGACCAAATCATCCATCTCCTTCGATGGGCAGTTCTCGTCGTCGCCTGGCATGTACACCGATGCTAATACGAGATCTGGTGTATCTATGCTAGTTTGTAGCATGATCACGGTTATGTCTCTGGAACAGAATTGGGTCAGCGGCGTAATAGGTACGTCTTTAGGAGTGTATATGCATGTTCGTGGTTTTCGGGTGCTATGTGTGCTGAGTGTTAATTTACCTCCAATATTTCCAAGGCCGCATATCCTGTCACATCTGATCCACGGCTCCTGTATGAGTGCGATTGTTCTTGGTTTCGTCTCCAGCGCCCTGCGTAGGCTAGCCGTTGCTGTTTGGCTATGCTGGAGGTTCGTCTGTATGATCTGGATGGTGTTGGGTGTGGGCGGCATTGCCGGTGGTGTGGAGTTAGGAGGAGTCTGATCCATCGGATAGTGTCCCTCCCTCCTCCACTCCGTGCCAGTTGTCTGTTGCTGGGGAGGATGCAAGCAGCTGTGACGTCCACCCGGGTGATGTGGGTGGTGCAGACTCTATGTCTGCATCGGCCATGGCCGCTCTCGCCATTTCCTCCTCCAGTCGTGCCATGTCTTGGTCATTCGTCAGGGTCGGTACAGTCTCGGTCGTGGTCTTTGTGTCAGTGTCGGTCCTGACGTCGGAGGGCTGAGGTCTCTGATAGAAACGGACGTATATAGATCCCAGTAGGTACGATATACGCCGTTCCCGCTCCAAGACCTGGTCAACTTCATCGGCCGGGATTCCCAGGGTCAAATATGTCCCGTGGTTATCCCCACCGACAGAAGTCGCCCTGTACAGTGACCACCTCCCTATGTCGTACCAGGTATTCTGACGGATCAGAATACTTTGGAGCCGCGCTATGTCCCCATTATACCTGGGGACGAAGAGCGCAGCTCGGGCACGGGTCGGTATCTCGTCCTGTCGCATGACGGTCAGCGTCTGTTCTGTCTCCGGGAGTCTAATTCTGGGCACATTTTGAGTCAGCCAGGTCAGGGCGTTGTCGTCCTCACACCACACTTGCACGGTACCCTCCGCTATCCTAGGGAAGCCGCGGAAGGCCGGGAGTGGTTGAGTCAGGTCAGCTTCCATGACCAGTCTTTCCAGCTCAGTCTTAATCAGTGAAGATTCAGTCTGCGTCAGGTCTCGAGAGGGGGGAGGAAAGCAGATCGCCACGGAGAGCCGCGCCGGAATGTCCTTTGTGGCCCGCGCGTAGGTTCTCTGTTCCCCCTGAGCGGTCTGGATCTTCACACGTTTCGGGTTCCCCTGCAGCGTACTCGGCGAGGCCGTATCATCCGGCCGTACCCTCTTTGCCGCCCCCAAACCGCTTGGCCCAGGTTGTGGCTCAGAGGTGCCCTGACCGGCGCTCGATTTCAGGGTTGCCCTGTGCGAAGCTCCAGCCCGCTTCCCCCTCCCCCTTTTCGGTGGTCGTCGTTCTGTGTCCGGTTCTAGGTTCCGACCTACTGTTCCGGTGGTTTCCAACGTTTCCGGGGATTTTTCGCGCTGGGTTTCCCCTTCGCGGACTCGCCCCCGGTCCCGTGTTTCCGCGTCCGGCCGTTTTTCGCGCTGGTTTACACCTTCGCGTACTTGTAGCTGGTCGCGTACTTTCTCTGTGGCAACTATCTGCGCTCCGCGCTGGCTGTTGCCTTCGCAGCTTGTGCGCATCCGATCGCCTTGTTTCCTCTCCCCGGCTAAAGTTTTTCCGCGCTTAAGCATGCGTACTTCACCCGCCGGGGTCGGGATGGAACCACTTGAACAGGCAGCCTTCCCCTTGTCTCTTTGGTCATGGTCTGGGTTGTTCCTGAAACTATTCCTAACGATGCTCTGTTGCCAGGCACTCGTAGATAGTTTGGTCTGTGAGTGTCGTGGCGCTTAGGTAGCAGCCTGGTCTGTGCTTGTTGGCGCGTGTGTCGCAGCCGAAGTCTGTGGTGTGGGCGCGTGTGTCGCAGCCGAGTCTGTGTTGGCGTTATTTGTTGGCGCTGTAGTAGCAGCCGGTCGCGCCATAGGCGCATCATTTGGCAGTAAGTTACCCCCCCCCAGAATACGATGGGGGCTGACCGACGAGTCGGCATGGGATTCCCCGGCTTGGCCGGGACCCACCTGGGTAATTTTTTTCACGTTCTGCTTCATGATTGGGGTTTGGGGTTGTTGGGCTTTTTTGGAAACGTGGTTACCCCTCCTCTGGACCGATAGGATTTAGGGAAAAAAGGAGGGAGAGAAGTTTGGAGTAGGAAAAGTCGAGGGGATTAGAGGGGTACTGGGTTAACCCTAGGCCTGGGATGTGGCCTTCGGGAAACTTCTCCTGTCCGGGGTCTCACCTGAGACACTCCGGCCGGGGGATCGACACCGAGCAGTCAGGTGGCGGTCCCCCAGCCGGAGCTGGGCTATCCGCAACCTGCCCACCCGCTCGGTTGCACGAGAAGAAATGCTTGGCGACCTGTGTCGTCCCGCCCCGGGAGTACGTGTATTCCCGTGAAAGGACGACGCAGCCGAGCCCCGAGTCAGTCATCATCCGCTATTTTAATGACTAGATTATTAGACGAGCAAGAACACGAACACGATTAACTAGATCGTTTCTTTTTGAGTATATCAGACACAGTAAAAAAGTTTCCAAGTTTAGTTTCCGAAATGGAGTTACAGCAGCTCGCACCACCTAGATATATTACAACTACACCTCAACATACAGACACTCCATCTCCAGCATCGACTTCTTCACGTGTTCCAGTAAGTTCTACACCCATGCCTACGTCTCCTTGGAATACGACCAACGATTGGAATAATCTGTCTGAAAATATGTTTGAATAGTACCTACAACACACAGCAAGCTTTTTTTTAGATGGCAGCCATTCTCTAAAATTTGTAGACATTCGGAAATACTGAAAGATCTTTTCTTCACCTTCAACTAAGTGCTTATACAACGTCCAAAATTCTCCTTCAGTTTTTCGTTCTTTTATAGAATCGTGAATCCAGTAGCGTCGAGTGGTTTTTTCATTCTCTTCTTCCTCATCCAATATTATGGCAATCATTGGCAGTTGTCTAACAGTTAATCTTTTAATAGCCATACCTATTGTATTTAAAACTTGATAGCACTCCGCAGACGTCCATTCATTACCGATACACATGTAAGAATGAAACGACTTCCTATCGATTTTGGTGGAGACGCAAATTACGCAAAGGCAACATACGGGTTGCACACGGGCATCATACGGGGTGCACACCGGCAACATACGGACATTATACGCAGTCAATCCGTTTCAGTGGGCATAGCAAGCCGTATCGTGTCACTTTCCGTGTTTGACACGGTCCTAGCACGTTCATGGTATGAAACGGTGTAGTCGGCAGAGACCTTTAATGCAACTATTCACATATTAAATTTCAGCTCATTACACTGAATTATTAAAGAGATATAATAAAAATACCAGTACCTACCACCTCAAAACATGAATAATCCGACCAAGTTTGAATGGCTATAGGCGCCCGTTTAGAATAAAGAGCTAACGTTTTAAAATTTCCAGAAGAAATGACATAAAATGGTAATCTCGTACATAATGACAAATGAATGACAGACGTATGCGGTAATCTGCTAAAATCTTGACAGTTCCTTCGATCAGTGACCTACCATTAGAACGTAATTGTGCAGTCATTGCTTTTCCAGTCATTGCGCCATTCTGCCGGCGTTTTATATCCAATATCTTTTGGAAAAACATCGCCCTTTATTGGTGCGGCTGCAGTAGCCAAATGTACTCCGTAGAAACTTGGGCCTGGTTACAGGGCTGGATTTTGCCATAAATTAGAGCATTTAGGAAGGTTTCACGAGCCCAATTTTGACCCACTGACCAAATCAGACAATATTTGCCCATATTTTAGATTATTATTTTTAAATAGCTTACTAGCTTTAGCCCGCGACTTTGTACGCGCATATCTCGTTTTTCCCGTTCCCGTATAGCCTAACATATATAAAATTAATTTTTCAAATATTCCAGAGATTAGCTCGTTCAAACAAAAATAGATTAAAGAAAAATGCTTATTTTTGTGGCTCTGTTTCCCACATAGGAAATACTATCAAACACTCGTCCTTATAGATATCTAAGACTATATACTCTGGAATGCACTTGCAGCTGTGCTACAGCGCTCGCATCCTATAACGATGAGATTTTAGGTAGCTACATAAAAGTGCTCAGGCTTTCAGTTTCCTTTAGCTGAAGTTTTCAGAAAACTATATTTTTTAGAAAAGGGCCATGTGCATCACTTTTGGTTTGCTTTTGCTTATATTGTATCTAATAGGGTATTTGATGCAAACTTATATCAGGTACCTAACAGTAATCTGAAATTGTATTATATTCAAATAAAAATAAACACATAGCGGTAAATCATTTTAATCATTTTCTTCATTAGGATTATCGTAATATACAAGGTGTTGTTTTGCATCCTCGTCAAATTTCAAGAGGTTGTCATAAAAGAGATAAATAATCAATTGAAAGTACGGTAGCGGGGAATACCTAATAAGCGCGGTTTTTTTTTTGTTGTTGAAATTTAACAGTATTTCAGAATTAAACCTTTAATTCAATACAAAGAAAACAGAATCACCCGACTACGCACACACTGACAATGCAGCTATGTGCGTGAGTTTTGACGTCTTACCTACGAAATGTTAGCGCGCGCGTGACAGTGCAATGACCGGTACATAATTTTTATTTCGAAAATCACCTAACTACATTATTGTCATAAATTTCGCTTGATAGCTAACTCATTTTTGAGCATCATTGGAATATTTATTTATTTATTTATTATACGCTTTATTGTAATACTGAAATCTTACTAAAGACAGTAATACTAGTTCGCCAAAGAAAAGTTCACTGACCTGTTATCAGATGATTAATAAAATGTTAGTTTTGCTTTATCCTTCAAACTAAAGTTTTCGTAGTAAATTTTTTTTGTGGATTAAATTGGTTGATTTGAAATTTTACGTCCTACTTAACGGGCTTCGGACCGGCAATTGTACCTACCTTAGTTGGTGTACCGATCTACTAAGTCTAAAAAGGTTTTCTACGTTTGACGGGAATGGGAAGACGTGTTAGTTCAGTGTAAGGTGGATGGTGCTTGCCCGTGGGTCTCGCTGAAAGTATTCCAGGATGTCTTCCTGCAAGGCGACGGGCAGGCCTACGCTGCGTGAGCTTGAGCATGCCGGGGAACGTCAAACTGCCGATGATCCCGCAATTTCTGCGTAGCAGCCAGATCGGGATCGGGGTTCCCAATCGGGAAACATTTCCGTGAACATCCTGATGGCTCCACGCAAGCCGTCTCCACTGATGGCATACAGGCGGACCATCTCTACCAACTCGACATTTGAATAATTATTCGTCATCTTGCACTTTGTACCTACGTCTCAACCATGTACCGAGAGCGGAATTCGCAAAGCGCACGTGTGCTTCGGCGACATCAAACACACTGTTAGTTCCGGGGCCGCGGGGCGGGGCTAGTTGCTTGCGCGGGAGAGTACCCGCACCGTGATTGGGGTGGAATTGATTACCTACGAATTTATCGAATGATCGTTTGCGTATGCGTTGTGTATGTGTTTTTTTGCGTTTGTGTGTGAAAGCGCGGTTGTAGGGCTAGTAACAGACGGGCCGCGTTGAAATACGGCTGGTTCACACTTACGGATTTCCGTAAATAAGAAAAAAATATTAAAAAAAATACATACACATTTTATTGATGATTTGGGTCGAGAATCATAAGCATAGTTACGTCCTTGAATTTGAATAGGATGCAAATCAACATCTTGTATGTGTAGGTAGGTTCTTCTAGGTAGGACGACCGGGGGTCGTCCTCCAACGGAGAGATGGCCCCGGCCCGGAAAATTTCCACCAGAAGGCGGGGTAAGGGCCGAGAAGGAGGCAGGGGGAGGGGGCTCGCCTCCCAGGAGGTTGTGGGGATAGCTTGTCGTAGGTAAATGAAACTCGAATGCTGACAATGAATGATGGTCACATTTATTTTTGGCTCACTTATATAGTTTCATAGTAGGTAATTTGTACGCAGTGGTTGACCATACAACAAACATTATTACGACGAACCAATCAGGTTGCGCCATGCGCAATGTATAGTAGGTACTACTAGTTCCAGTTGTCTTGACTTGAAGGGAGCGCGCGGCGCTGTCGTCGTCTGTCGCATATAAGTATATGAACGGCCTGCGCGCGCGCTCAGTGACTAGCTTCATCCCGCGCAGGCATGTTGTCTCACGTCAGCCGATTTGCCAAGCGAGTCTCCGAGCCGGCGCAGGTGGCGTAAGACATCTGTGCGGGCCTCGGCGCTCGGCGCTTGCGGCCGCGCTCTTCCTTCAGTACACGGCCGCGCGCCGCGGCGGTCGGACGTGTTGATGCGATATGTATGAGGTCACTACATTACTCCCCCCCAGCGAAGCGTACAGGTGGTTTTGATATTCTGCCTGTTCTTGTTACATAAGCGTAAGTATGTGTTGCTTCTTGCTCCGGACTAAGGTAATAGGCAGGCTTCAGTCTGTCAATCGATATGTTAGAGCTCCTGTTCTCCAGCTGAACTTCAAAATACTTGTCGTTGCGGGCGATGACTCGGTATGGTCCATTATAAGTCGGTGTTAATGGCTTGCGGACTGCATCGTTGCGAATATATACGTGCGTACATGTATACAGGTCGCCATGTACGAATGTTGCATGATTCCTGCTTATACTATCACGCTGTGCTTGTGCCTTCTTCAGTGCTTCGCTTAGGTGGCTCATAAAGTACGATGGATTGTGATGCGATGCTACAGCTTCGTCGTAGAATTCGCCTGGCAATCTTAGTGTCTGTCCGGCGCGTAGGCCTAATAAATCAGTAGGCAACTCGTGTGCCCAGTTTGCAGTGTTGAGTTTTGCGGCGAGTGACGTCTTCAGTGTGCGGTGCCAACGATCTATCAAGCCATTGGACTGGGGATGGTATGCTGTTGTTCGTATGCGCTTGATACCCATGCGATGCATTAATTTGTTGAACAGTTCCGACTCGAATTGCCGGCCACGATCTGTTGTTATTGTTGCCGGGCACCCGTATCGCACCCGGGTACCCGTGTCGTAGCGTGCTGTAAGCCTTGCTGAGGAGGGGGAGTGCCACCCTGGATCGAGCGGTCGGAGGCGAGACCTCCCGGCATCTTCGGGCGGTGTACCGGACACCGGTGACGGCTCCAATGAAGGGCGTAAGGCCAGGTTTGTGCAGGTCGTGGAGGCTGCCGTCCGCGATGTGGCTTTGAAGAGGTCACAAGCCTCTAGAAACAAGGCCATGAGCGCGGCAGCGGCCTCCATTTTGGCGGCAGCGGAGGCCAACTTTCGTGAGGCCTCGTCGGGCGAAATGTCCAAGTTGCGGGAGGAGGTCGCCCGCCTAGCGGCCGCCACGGAGCTTCTCCAAGAGGAGAATGAGAAGCTCCGAGTAGACCTGGCCGGGCTCCGAGGAGCTGGCTCAAAGGAGGTGCCACAAAGGGGGCGCAAGCACGGGCAAAGCCCGTCCGTACCTGGGGAGAACCAGGTTTTGAACCAGGTACTGAACCTGGTGCGGCAGGAGCTGGCTCCCATCCGGGAACGATTCTCCGTCCTGGAGGGTATCGTCCTGCGCCCCCCCCTAGCGGCAAGCCAGACGGTCTCAGACCAGAGAAAGTCGGCTTCGTACGCAGCCGCTGTAGCTGACAATTCGGGGCGGTCCAGCCAAGCCCACCGAGGGGCCGGACCAGCACCCGCGAAAGCAAAGAAAGGTGGGGCGGCTGCACAGGCGGCGAAGGCTCCAATGCTAGCGGTGCAACCGTTGCCCTCACCTCCAAACTCTCCTGCGGCCGAAGCCGGATGGCAAGTGGTCGGGGAGAAGAAGAAGGCAGGCAAGGCAGCCAGGGCAGCCAAGAAAAGGCAGAGGAGGCGGCAGCGCAAAGCGCGAAGCGTCGGGGCTAAGCTTCGCGCCCCAAAAACCGCAGCTGTAGTGATGAAGCTACAGCCAGACGCGGAGAAGAGGGGCGTGACGTATAGCCAAGTGATCTTGAAGGCAAAGGAAACGGTGAACCTTCAGGAGCTCGGCATTACTGGGGGCATCCGGCTCAGGGTGACTATGACTGGGGCCCGGATGCTGGAGATCCCCGGTGCTGCCAGTGGCCCGACCGCTGACGCTCTGGCCGAAAGGCTCAGAGCGTCCTTAAATGCGGACGAGGTCCGAGTGTCGAGGCCCACTAAGTGCGTTGACATACGCATTCTAGGCCTGCACGTGGGAGTCCAGTGCACCTCGGAGGTGGACCGCAGCGATCTTTGTTTCCGCTGTGGTCAGCCCGGACACAAGGCCGGCTCGTGTAACGCCACGCCACACTGCGTTGTATGTGCGGCAGCTAGCAAGCCGGCCGATCACTGGGCTGGGGGCAAAGCCTGCGCTCCACCCGCCAAGCCCGAGGCCAGAAAGAAGCCCTTTACCACCGCCGTCCCTGCCGCTGCCGCCGCCACTGCTATAGCCGCTGCCGCCACCAATACTGCCGTCACTGCCACCGCCGTCACTTCGGTTGCCGCGAGTGAGTCCCCACAAGGGACTCAGAAGGAGGCAGAAATGGAGTGTCAATAACGGCTCCATTACGCCTCCTCCAGGCGAACATCAACCACTGCGCCGCCGCTCAAGACCTGTTAGTCCAGAGCATGGCACAGTGGTTGATTAACATCGCCGTGGTTGCTGAGCCCTACTTTGTCCCGCTCAGAGGTGACTGGGTGGAGGACCTAAACGGCTCAGTGGCCCTAATTTCGTCAGCCGCTACCGGTACCCCATCCCTCGAAAGCGTTAGGAGAGGACAAGGGTGCGTAGCAGCACGGTTCGGGGAAATTGTCGTGGTAGGAGTGAACTTCTCCCCAAATCGAACTCTCGCCGAGTTCCAAAACTCCCTTACGGAGTTGGGCGTCATCGTCTCCGGGTGTCGTACCCTCCCCGTACTCGTTCTCGGGGACTTCAATGCTAAGCACTTGGCTTGGGGTTCCCGATATACGGATACGCGGGGCAGGATGGTGGAGGACTGGGCTCTGGAGACAGGCCTGGTCGTCCTAAACCGGGGTTCTGTCCCCACGTGTGTGCGGATGCAGGGGGAGTCCGTGGTGGACATTTCGTTCGCCAGCCCTGCTCTGTCACCGCGTGTCATTGACTGGCACGTATTAGAGGAGGTGGAGACCTATTCCGATCACCGGTATATCCGGTTTGACGTCTCCACCCAGACCTCAACCTCGCCAGTCCGGCAGACCCCAAGCGGTCCACGGTGGGCGCTGAAGCAGCTGGACCGGGAGCTCCTCTTGGAAGCTTCGATCGTGCAGGCCTGGGTGTCACATCCGGACAGGCCTGCTGAAATCAACGACGAAGCAGAGTGGTTCCGGGAGGCCATGTCCGATATCTGTGACGTGGCAATGCCCCGGGTTAAGCCAGGATGCGCCCGCCGCTAGGTGTACTGGTGGTCGCAAGAGCTGGCGGCGCTGCGTCAGGCATGCGTTGTCGCACGGCGCCGGTACACTAGGCACCGCAGGCTCCGCATCCGCCCTCCGGATGCGCAAGTCAGAGAGGCGGAGCTGTACGAGGAGTACAAAGTGGCGAAGGCCGCCCTCCGAGCGGGAATCCTGCAGGCCAAAGATCTGGCTCGCAAGGAGATGCTGGAGTCTCTGAACGGGGACCCGTGGGGAAGACCCTACAAAATGGTGCGGAATAAGCTCCGCACCTGGGCCCCCCCGTTGACGCAGAGTATCCGGCCCCAGCTGGTGGAGGACGTGGTGAGCGTTCTGTTCCCCTCGCGAGGGGAGCATACTCCCCCGCCTATGGCTCCGCCACCTGCGGTGCCCTATGCGGACTACACCGATGACGACGATGACGATGCTCCGGAGGTGACTGAGGTAGACCTGAGAGTGGCGGTTAATAGGCTGAAGGCCAAAAATACCGCCCCAGGACCCGACGGCTTACCTGGAAAAGCCTGGGTCCTGGCCTTGGAGGCTCTCGGGCCTCGACTAAGAGGGTTCCTAAGCGCATGCTTGGAGAGGGGCCAGTTCCCACTTCGTTGGAAGACGGGGAAACTGGTCCTCATTAAGAAGCCAGGGCGCCCTGCGGACTCTCCGTCCGCATACCGGCCCATCGTGCTGCTCGATGAGGTGGGCAAGCTCTTTGAAAGAGTAATTGCAAACCGCCTCGTCGAGCACCTAGTGAGGGTGGGGCCGGATCTGGCGGAGAACCAGTTCGGTTTCCGCACGGGCCGCTCGACGGTGGACGCCATCATGCGCGTGAGAGCCCTTTCGACAGGGGACGCGGTTTCCCGGGGCGGGGTCGTCTTGGCGGTGTCTCTGGACATTGCCAATGCCTTTAACACCCTGCCCTGGAGTTGCATTAGGGAGGCACTTCGGTATCACCGGGTGCCGACCTACCTCCGTCGCGTAGTCGAGGCTTACTTGACGGACAGAGCCGTCATCTACCCTGGTCACCTGGGAGAGTGGAACTGGCGAGAGATGTCGTGTGGTGTTCCACAGGGTTCCGTTGTGGGGCCGCTCCTGTGGGACATCGGCTACGACTGGGTGCTGCGCGCCGACCTCCCTTGCGGCGTCAGTGTTGTCTGCTATGCTGACGATACGCTAGTTCTGGCGCAGGGACGGTCGCACCAGGCGGCGGCTGACGCTATGACACGCGGGGTTGCGATAGTCGTTGAGAGGATCCGGCAGTTGGGTCTCGAGGTGGCCCTTCACAAATCCGAAGCCATGTGCTTCCATGGTTCTCGGAACAGGCCACCATCTGGATCTCAAATAACGGTAGGAGGGGTTCACATCAATGTCGGGTCGACGATGACGTACCTGGGTCTCGTCCTTGACAGCCGGTGGAACTTCGTCGAACATTTCCGACGTTTGGCTCCCAGACTTGGGCGAGCCGGGGCTGCCTTCAAGCGGCTTCTGCCCAATCTAGGGGGTCCAAATACCTCCTGCCGGAGGCTTTACGCGGGGGTTGTGCGGTCCATGGCCCTTTATGGGGCGCCAGTGTGGGCGCCTACTTTGAGGAAGCGACCTGCCCGTTACCTTAACGCGTCTCAAAGGGTCATGGCTATCCGGTTGGCCCGGGGATACCGTACGGTCTCTGGCGAGGCGGCGAGCCTCCTTGCTGGACTTCCGCCATGGGATCTGGAGGCGAGAGCCCTCGCGCACATTTACGAGTGGCGCGTGGAGGCGCAACGCCGGGGCGAGACTCCTCTCCCGCGGCGAATGGCAGCAAGGCGGACGGAGCTCCGGCAGGATCTCATTGCGGTATGGAGACAGCGACTGTCGCAACACAGCGCTGGGCACGCCACAATCCAGGCGATAAGTCCCCTCTTTGAGGAGTGGCTGGAGCGGCGCCACGGCGTCCTCACCTTCCGCCTGACGCAGGTACTCACCGGACACGGTTGTTTCGGGAGATACCTATTTCGGATTCGGCGGGAGGACACGCCCGGGTGTCAACACTGTGAGGGTCACCCAGAGGACACGGTGGAGCATACGGTGGAGGTCTGTCCTGCTTGGGCGGAGCACCGCCGGGTCCTCGTCGAGGCGATCGGCGGCGGCGACCTCTCGCGACCGGCCTTGGTTCAATCTATGGTCCGGAGCGAGGAGGCATGGGAAGCGGTCACCTCCTTCTGCGAAGCAGTAATGCTAGCAAAGGAGGAGGCCGAACGGGTGAGAGAGAGGGAAACCTCACGTCCCAGTCGCCGCAACAGAAGGAGACGCCCCAGGCGTCGGGAGTCGCAGGGCGATTTCCGGCCGCCGTAGGCGCGGGCCTGCGGTCTGCGAGCAGTGGGTGGCTCGCCGTCTGATCGGAACTAGGCCCGGGTCGGCGGCGCGCTGCGATCCCAGCGCGCCTCATAGAGATGTCAGCGTGGAGGACGGGGCCCGCTAGGGCAGCTGCCTGCTGGGGCTGCGGAATCTGTTCGAAAGGGGTGCCGTAGCCTTGGAACACAAAGGGCACCAGGAGGAACACGGATGGGTTTTAGTCAGTAAGAGTCTGACACTCCCTCTTGCTTTACCCAGAGCGGGAGGAGTCATTTGATGATTTCCCATCCTTAAAAAAAAAAAAAAAAGGTAGGTTCTTCTAAATGAGAAATGCCTCGACTGTTCTGCTCATTGACAGCTGATGAAGATGCCCCAGATAATGAGAGGCCTGAATGGAAATACCGGGATACTCTATTTGCTCGCACCCATCAAGAGTGACAAAAAACACTTGAAGCACCCACCTGAAAATAATTTATCCACATTACAGGGTGCCATTACATTGAGACATTGTGTGTGTGTGCCCACTTTGAAAACGAATTAACTAAAGAAATCCTGCAAATGAGAAATCTTGATGTTAGTCGTCATCATCATTCATCATCAACATCATCATCATCATCGTCATCAACACCATCATTCATCATCATCATGCATCAACCAACATCATCAACACCATCATAATCATTCATAATCATCATCATCAAGCAACATCATCATCGTCATCAACACCATCATAATCATTCATCATCATCATCATCAACCAATATCATCATCATGTTCATCATCTTTTGGAAGATCTACCTACTTATCATGGAAACCAGACTTACTGACTAAAATCCATGATCCGTGTTCCTCCTAATGCCCTTTGTGTTCCAGGGCCGCGGTTACTCTTTCGAACAAATTCCGCAACACCGACATCTTACACGAATGATGACGAAAGCTTAGTTCGCTCGCTTACATAACTTCCCGCCATCTCATTGGAACCTAGCCTATTCGTGTCGAAGTGCCCTCAAGTTCCCTGTGTCCTAAGTACCCAATTATACGTTTAGTTGACGCTTCGCGTGACCCAAGGACTGGCTTTTATCTCGGACATAGGATAAGCATTGCCATACAACGTGGCAATGCCGACAGTCTTTTGGGCTCACTTCCAGTCGACAGCGATGCGGAGGAATTTTTTGACGCGATATTATAGGTAGTTAGGTGTATCCAATTCAAATAAATATTGTATTAATTTGCCTTGCTGTTCAATGCGGGGCATGTCACTTAGGCCGCTAATTAAACGGCTGATGAAGCTAGTTGGTTGCGACATAAGTATAGGTACCTACTCGATTATTGACAAAAAATATTTATTTTACACATTGCCGGAGGACCAGCAGATATTCTATACAATCTCTAGGTATACATTACCCAGGTGAAGTACAAAATCGACAATAGGGTATTTTACTAAAAAAATCTAATTTGTCCGTCTGATAGATTTTCAAAAAATATTGGACACGTATTTTTTCTTTTTTCACGTAAACAAATAATAAAGAGGATACAGCGAGTTAAAGACACGCGTGACGTCATCTGGCTTGGTAAAAATGTACCAAATTTACCAAGCGAAATGACGTCACGCGTGTCTTCAACTCGCTGTATCTCCTTTATTTTTAGTATAAGTATTCGTTAATTAGTCGAAATTTTTCGCCAAGCTAAAACTATGAGAACTTAGAAGTGGTCAACCAACCTGACGTCAGAATGGCTGACCACTTTATTTTCTTTTATATTGCTAAGGTACGGCCTACTCATTCAGCTCCATTCGTTCCGCTGAACGATTCTGGTCACACTTATACAGTTCTGCTTTTATCAGCCGCCTACAGCGTCGTAAGAATGAGAAAAGCTCTCATAGAATCCGCTGAAACGCTTCTATCTGCTGCGTGCGGCGCTGAATTTGCTGTGAAGACGGTAAGATGTCCGTGACTACCGCAGGACCACCGACACCAATCGCTTAAAAATTTGGTAAATAATTAGTACTCAATTGTTACTAATTAGTACTCGAACAAAAAAATTGGTATCTACCTTCGTAGTTTTCGAGAAAATCGACTTTGAATGTGGTATAGCGGCAGTCGGGCTCCTTTGCTCATTTAGTATTGTGCTCTTAACATGGACAGTTCTATTTGCAATATTTTAATCGTTTCGCTTGTTGCAGAAGACATAGATAAAATTAAAAGTAAAAAAAATAAAACGCAAACGACAGTGGGTCGACCCAGTACAGGTATAGTCCAAGAGCTAGATCGAAGAATTGGGAATTTATGTCTCTCTGAAAACTAGAAGTATAATTCACATATTAGATAATAGAAATATTTTTTCTTGCCAATCATTTGTATTGTCTTCGATCTAGCTTTTGGTATATTCCTTAAAAATTGAACTCATTATATCTTCTAAACTAAGACCAGACTAAATCAGTGACTAGGCGAAAAATAGCGACTAATTAGCGACTAAATTTGGGAGAAAACAGATCTTCGCTAGGTGCCCTAGCTTTTGAGATTTAAATAGACCAAGCTGGGGCTGCAGCCCAGATCTGCCACCTATAAATTCTAAAGTTTTTGAACCAGTGACCGACTAATTCTGATATTTGGCGACTAATAATCGACTATTTTTTAATGTTATCAAAAATAAAATCCCTGACGGTGGCCATGCCGGTCAGTCAAACAAGAGAACCATCCGTGTACAGCTTTTCCTCCGCGTTAGACGCTGAATGCAGCGAAACAGCTCTGAAAGTGGCAGAACAGCGCTAAACTCTATAGCACTCGCATGATAATAACACATTTGTCCTCATTTTATACATGTTTACCGCGAAAGCTGAATAGACGCTGAAAACTGAATGGATGTGTACGCATCTCCATACAAAATCGTTGTTTTCTATGGACATAAGGTGAATAGAGCTGAATAAGTGTGAGTAGTCCCTTAACGCAAAATATCAAATATTTTATTATAGGTAGTATTAGTAGCAAATAGGCATTAAACAGTGCACATGGTCTCATCATGGTCAAAAAATGTACTTACATAATTATCTCGTTTGGTCCGTTTCTACTTTACCCCGAGAGCTTTAGTTGCTCTGTCATTTAATACAAATTTAAGGGGAAATAATGTCAGTTATCTCAAACAAAACTTAAACAAAGGTCGACGATTGAGATTGACAAAATATTTTGAATAAGTCCAGCTGCTCTCGAATCTCGCGCTTACCAACGAACAGCCTCATATTTTTCTATTAATTAAATAGATATTACATCAAACTGCCACATTTTTATTCTTAGATACAAGTCACCTGACCATTTTTTTTTTTTTTACTATTGATAGACACGCGTTTGACCACTATCTCACCTGATGGTAAGCGAGGATGTGGTCGAAGATGGAGCACGCTTGCCTAGAAATAACCTATTCACTCTTGATTTAAAGACTCCCAGGTTGTAGCTATAAATGTAATTAGAACAAACATCATTCACTCGTTGAGATTCAAACAGTTGACCTGTTTTACCACCAGTACCTAACCCCACTGGATTATTATTATATAAACTCATGATATTAGTATAGCCACCTGAACCTTTTTGTTATGCTGGTGAGAAATAAATTATTATTTTTATTTTTTTACTTTCTCGGGTCCCTCTTCTTAGAGACCCGGTCCTTTGGTAGGCGTACGAGGGGCCGACTCGCAGAGGCCTCTTTAGACATTTTAAATGGAATGGGACACCAACCGACGATTATCCCTGTATGCACTGTGAAAGTATACCCAAGGACAATCCCCGGTTGGAGCAGGACTATTGCAGAATATGGAAACAAAAGATGAAACGCTATGGGTTTGGCTGGTTTAGTGGACTAATAATCGTTTACTATGGAAGAACTATTGGCCCCTGCCTGACCATTGACAATTAAAACGGCTTTAAAATGGCAGGGGTGACTTGCACACTCAATAAATGGGCCCCCCGAAAAGGGTCGCTAGCACAAAGTAACGTAGCGCCAAGGGGGCAACATATCCTGAGGTGCTAGAGGAGTGGAGAGGTATACCACGGCTATCAGGACAATCCCGGAAGTACGGTCAAGATCCCTACCAGCACCTTACTGGATTATACATCCTTCTCCCGAGCACGTTTGCTCTTGCGAATCTCCACTCAGACCGGCCGATTAAGGCAAGAAAGAGGTGGGAGCTCTGTTCCAGCCAATAAAGGCAAGCCGGAAATGAGGAACAAGAATTCTCCCTGGAGATCAGGTCCGTGTGGTCGCCAGTGCCCAATAGTTCGCCACAAAACTGCCTTGCGGATAAAAAATTATTATTCCATTTATTTATTTATATATACATACAAATTACATTTTTAAATATTTCTATAAAAATACAAAAAACATTTAAAAATATAAAAAATAGTAGCCCACCGGTATCGGGAACAGGGTCCAAGCTACCGGTGGTCAGGGCTCCTGAGAGAAGAACCTCCTAACGATGCGCGCCGTGTCCAGGAGTACTGCTTTCTGGATCAAGCCCTTGATCCAGCTGCCCAACGAGAGCCTCTTGAGATGTTGGTCGAGGCTCTTGGCAATAATACCATTGGCCGTCACGACTATCGGCACAATGACTGCTGTGTTCACATCCCACATGTCGACAACCTCGCGAGCCAAGTCAAGATACTTCGTTTGTTTATCTTTCTCTGACTTCACGAGGTTCTCGTCATGAGGGACTGCTATATCAACAATCATTGCGCGACGCTCTAGTCCGTCTATCACCACTATATCAGGCTTATTGGCAACAATAGTCCTGTCAGTGATGATAGACCGATCCCAATACAATGTGCAACTACCACTTTCGAGAACTGGGTCGGGCACATACCTATAGTACGGTACTTCCGATTCCACAAGATTGTATTTAAGAGCAAGTTGCTGATGGATAATCCTGGCTACAAGGTTGTGCCTGTGCAAATAGTCTCCGTTAGCCAGGCTAGAACAACCGGAAATAATGTGACGGATGGATTCCCCGGGCCGGTAACATGCCATATGTCAGCCGTACCGTCCTTCACAATGTATTTCCGGTAGTTATTAGTCATCATAACTTATTATTATTATTTTATTTATTCTGTCGTAATATTTGTAAAAAAGTGGTTGTAATTAAACTTTACGACATAAATATGGCAGTCAGTGTTGCCCGATGTCATTGTAGCGACTGAAAGTTGGCTCAATAGTAACATCAGTGATGGTGAGATCTTCGACACCTCATACAATGTTTATCGAAGGGATAGAGCCTCTAGTGTCTTGGGATGCAAAGAAGGCGGCAGTGTAGTTATCACAGCATCCAAAACGCTTGACTCTGCCCGTGCTTGTCAATGGGAAACAACTGCTGAAGACCTCTGGGTTAGACTAAAACTAAATAATGGCAAGAAAATCAACATCTGCGCTGTATATCTACCCCCACCAGTAACTCAATAGCAGTTGGACTTGTTCCTGGATGTAGCATCGAGCATTATGGACACGACAGGTGAAGAAGTACCTAGTTATACTTGGTGACTTCAACCTCGGCTTCATAAACTGGGAGCTCGATTCTAGCATCACTTACGCAACTATAACTGTTCCTACTAACTATAACAATGGTCTGGAACTTTCGCTAGTTGATTTCATGTCTCTAAACTCCTTGCAGCAGTGTAACTATGTAAAACATTCTAAAAACAGAATTTTAGACATAGTTTTTTCAAATGTGCTGACCGTAGTAGTAAAAAAATGTGAAACTCCTTTTTGTAGAGTAGACGAATACCATCTACCCTAAGAAATAGATTTTCAGGTTGTAACGGTCGCTACATTAAAGTCTAAACCAACAAACTCCTTTAACTTCCGCGCTGCCGACTACGGATCACTCAATGGGAAACTTAGCGTTGTTGACTGGAGGCAGCTACTAGAATCGTGTTCTCATGTTGACCAAATGGTCACTACACCTTATGATCACTTAAATACCATCATCAGTGATCTCGTTCCTAAACGAAAGCGTCTTAGCTGTAAATATTTTGAACAAGAAAGAGAAACTAAGGGACCGTTTTAGAAAGTACAGTAACCGAGACGAGATCGAATATAGAAATCTTAACGACCGGGCACGTGCTCTTTTTAAGGAATGCTATAAAAACTATGTTCATAGCATGGAGAGCAGTATTCGGTACAACCCAAAGACTTTTTGGACTTTTGTTAAAGCTAAAAACACGCGATCGTCACAATTCCATCTGTGATAAAATTGAACTATTCGGTGGCTACCAATGGCGAAGATTTTTGTAATCTTTTTGCCTCACAATTTTCCTCGACCTTTACTACGGGTGTCTGTAATGGTGGACCATCCACTCTGAGCTCACATAGGTTTCCTCAACACACTCTCAGCAAGGTTTACTTCACTGAAAGAGAAGTCCTTAAAGCCCTTCAAAGGCTAGATATAACAAAAGGTTGACCTCCAATTTTCATCCAAAATTTGTGCTCGTAATCTTGCTCTCCCACTGACTCTAATAATCAATAGGTCCCGAACTACTGCCCTTTTTCCTTCAGAATGGAAAAAGCAAATGTGGTCCCAGTGAATAAAAAGGGAGACAGATCGGATTTGACTATGCGTCCCATTTCAATGCTCTCTATTGTCTCTAAAGTATTCCAGTGTTTGCTCCATCCTAACTGCTGGTCTAGCTGTTCTACAAGTTGATGCCCCTATATACCGACTTTAGTAGCGCCTTCGACAAAGTTGATCATCGAACGCTGTTGAAGAAGCTAGAAAACCATGGTGTGCATGGAAATCTCTTGGAGTGGTTTGGATCATATCTGGACGAGCGGAAACAAAGAGTAGTGCTGGAAGGTTATCACTCCTCAGAATATACTGCTACATCTGGAGTGCCACAGGGATCGCATGCTGTACCTATTTTATTTACAATCTTCGTAAATGATGTATCAGACTGCTTTCGTCATAGTTAGTGCTCATTTTTCGCAGACGAGCTAAAAATTTATCTCAAAATTCGCTCACTCGAGGATGCCGAGCTACTTCAATACGATCTCAACTCATTGCAGGCCTGGTGTGACATGAACGGAATGATACTTACTTACGTACTAAACGTCAACAAGTATCAACACATCACATTCACGCGTAAAAAACACATAATACCAACGCACTATTCACTCGCAGGTACCGCACTGCGGGAGGTAGAGACCATCCGAGATTTGGGTGTACTATTTAGTGGTAGCCTTTCATTCAATTCACACTTCGACAAGTTCGACAGCATTATCGCAAAAGCGGCTAAAATGACGGGATTTATTAAGTACTTAATAGTACTTAATAAATCCCGTCATTTTAGCCGCTTTAAAAGTAGTAGGGAATTTAAAAGCACGATCGCTCTAAAATTACTTTTTAATTGTCTTGTCCGTAGCACCTCGGATTATGCATCCACGGTCTGGAACCCATTTTATAATATCCATACCAACCGTATTGAAAGAGTCCAACGTAATTTCACGCGGTACCTACAATTTAAAGACCACAGTAGCCCTTATAGAGCCGACTACACGCAGCGTATGCGACACTTCAAACTACCTTTTGTACAAGAACGTAGAACTTTGGCTGATATGGTTCTACTGTACAAGATGAAGGGTGTTATAACAATAATGAATAAATAAATATAAAAATAAATAAGATTGTCAACAGTATAACATGTACTCCCGATCTGCTTGATCAAATATACTTAAGAGGTACCCCGCCGAGGCATGGTCAGATCGGTGAGAATATATAGAACATTCGCAAGCAGAAGTTGTCGCACAAACCTGGGACGTTCCGCTCCCCTGAGTAGAATGACGAACACGTACCTACAATAGGATCTGCTCTAACAGCCACTACAACATCGACATTTTCTTAGACTCTCTAGCCCAATTTAAGTCCAAAATTGTGAAGTCAGATTGATGATCCGTAATCTCTTTTTATTACTATACCTATTTTTGGCATTACAATAATTGATTTCAATTTAGAGTAATTCGTCTTTTGTTTTGTACATTATTCAATCTTAAGTTTTGATTTTTCTATTTCTATTTTATAATTCAATTATTTAAAATTCAATTCTATCAATTTATCTTTATATTTTACAATAGCTCCGTTATTAAATATTTTCAATTTGTTAATGTTGTTTTTACTTTTATTGCTTTTATTATAAATTTTTAGTATTATCTTATAATTATGTCTACTAATTTGTGAAAGTTGTGCATGCCTGTAAATGGCTTATTTACACAGGACCTTCGATGTACCTAACCATTTATAACATTAATTTTGTAAATAAGTTGTTGGTGTGCGTTATTAATTAATAAAATAAATAAAAAACATCCTTAAATTGAGAGAGTTTAATGTCTCAAACATTACAAGACATATTTTCTAACTTAGACATCATTTCCTGGTGTTGTCTTTTTAATGCTTTCAAGCGTACTGTGTTGACAGTATTTCTTGCTACAAGGCCTTCTAGCATAGGCCTGGACATCTGAAAAAATAGTGAGTATTAGATTGTGTAGTAGTAGATTTAAATGTTTTGATAAACTTTTTTTTAACGCGGCAACGTGTCCAGCCAAAGTTCAAAGAAAAGGGAACTGGCGACGCAGCAGCCGTGTGTGAACCATTTCGTGCTACTTTTGACTCTTTCACAACTCGAAACCTATTTAAACTACATACATAAAAATTGACACATTTTTAAAACATCATGGCATGTCTTGAATCCGAAATTTCATAAATGTAACTCAAACAGTTTTTGATATATTAACGTTTAAAAACCGGCATTTTAGGACTGATCTGATGAGTCACTGACTTATATATATACAGAGTTGATACGACAGAGGGGCATTAAATTGAACTACGTATACTATACGTGTTCAGTATTAATTCGATACGGTACAAAAACAAAAAGCGCCATAAATACGAAAATATTTTTTTCAAACAAACTAAATAGCTTGCAAATCCGAATAAAACGCAACCACCCTTTGTAAAAAAATTACACTGACCTTAGATACCGCTAGGTAACAAAGCGGCAACGTCGCGCGCGCGCCGGAGCGCGATGTGCGGTATCTCGTGTGCTCGGTGGGGGCCGGGCCGGGGTGGCGGCCGGCGACTTAGGCCTCCGCTCGCACTGGCTTTTATGTTAGGTAACGTTTCGAAGTACGCGCACAAAAACAAACACACAAAATTTTTAAATTTTCGATGTGTCCTCCATTCACATTGATGCACAAATTATACCGACGGAGAATATTGTTATTTATTTTTCTAATTAGATCACTGTCCGTCGCTAAGCACTTTAATTTGTGAAATGCTAAAATAATCCTATTTTTTAACTCATCAATTGTATTTACCTCTGAGGCATACACTTCACCCTTAATGTAACCCCACAAAAAGAAATCCATGGGAGTGAGGTCCGGAGATACTAATACTAAATAATAATAATCCCAAGTTACGTGTCCTATCACCATAAAAAACAGTCAATCACAAAAAAAAACACTAATACTAAATAATAATAATCCCAAGTTACGTGTCCTCTCACAATAACAAAATAAAATTACAATTGTTTGCGCGCGAATTCCACAAAACATACGTTCCGAAAAACAAGCGTCGGCGCACTGAGGCCCCACTTACCGATCGCAAAAAACAAGGATGCAACAAACTGACCTATCTCTATTTCTTTCGCTCGCTTTATGTTAGTCGGTTTCGTAGTGAAAGTGCAAGTGTGTGTGTATTGATTGTTTCCTTGTTTGCATTGCCAATTTTTAGTGAATGTCGACATGCGTCAGAGCGGCAACAACGCATCGTAGATTTATCGTTGTAAGGTGCATGACCTATGCTTAGACGATAATCAGATGTTAGAAAAGATACATCGTGTTCAAACCGTGCAAAAACTTTAAAAATCATTTGCGACTAAACTACTGCTCCTAATTAATTTATTTTTGGTACAGAGCTTGAAAATGGTACCTAGTATAGGCAGTTTAAAGGAAAGCCCCTCTGTCGTATCAACGTTGTATAACTAACCCACTTCTAGATGTCCTAGAAAGTTCAAATTTGGCATTCATAAACAATTATCTATATTTATATATATTTCCAAGATTTGAAATTTTCCCGATCAATCGATTTTGTTAGGTAACACTTAGCGCCTTCCAAAATTATAAAAGCAAAAATTTTTGCTTTGGGAACGGGGGGAAAGAGGAATAAGGAACTACTTATTCAGCTCCATTCGCGTTTTGCTGAACGATTCTGGTCACACTTATACAGTTCCGCTTCTATCAGCAGCGTTAAGCATCGTAAGAATGAGAAAGGCGCTGAATCCGGTGCGAAGACGGTAATATATAGGTACGTGACTACCGCAGGACCACCGACGCCAATCACTTCCATATTTGGTAAACAATTAGTACTCAATTAGTACTAAAATTAGTGCTCGAACAAAAATTGGTACCTTCGTAGTTTTCGACAAAATTGACTTTGAAGGTGGTCTGGCGGTTCTTGCTCATTTAGTATTGTGCTCCTAAAATGGACAGTTCTAAGTGCGATACTTTTATCGTTTGGCTTTTTGAAGTGATAGATGAAATTGTTCGAAGAGATGATTTAGCTCTTGGACTATACCTACCTTAAAAATTGAGCTCATTATATCTTCAAACTAACACCCGACTAGATCCGTGACCTGGCAAAAAATTGCGACTAATTAGATGTGCGTCTGGATTGAGTGATCTTTTTTTAAAGTTCGCTTAATCTCTACAAAAAACTGAAGGGTTTTAGTAAATAATTGTAAAAAGTTGATGGTGCAGTAAAAAATTTGTAAAACTTCAGGTTAAAAAGTTATGGGCAAATAACTAGGTCACTCAATCCACACACCCCACGAAAATGCCATGACACATATTTCAGAATTCTCAGCCTTCCCGGTCTTCACTTTAATCTCAAATTTTAGTAAAGAACTTGTTAAAGCTTTTAACAAATTCTCAATTAATTTGAAAACCATTTCAGAAAGTTATAACAATTTATTTAGATTTATATGTGGATTGAGTGATCTTTGAATGCACCCCTTCAGACGTAATAAATTAATTACATTCCTTAATGCCAAGAATGAATTTTTATAGCAAAAATTGCGACGATAAACGTACTGGTTAAAGAGCAAAGGAGAGTTGAAAATTTGTAGAAATGAGTCTGCGTGATCCATATTTTGGTCTGTATTTTCTAAATGCAAAATCGCATATAATTAGGGCTTGCACTGGAAATGTAATTTTTTTTTTTTCTTAAATTTGACTTATCACTTGAATTTGTAAGTGCTATACTTTACGATATAATTTAGATTTTATATTTCCAAAGGAAAAATCATGTAGGGTCTCCATAAAGTTTAAAAACAAAAGTACATAAGTTAATGTTATCGAACTTTTATTTTATGAAAATCTAAATAGAGCATTTTTATCCGACTACAATAAAGGAGGAGTTTATCAATATTTTTGGATCTTTTTATGTTTTTTTTTTTGTGTATGTTCTCCGATTACTCGAAGATGCTTGAACCAAATTGGAAAATTCTGTTTGAAAGGATAGACTTTCCAGGCGGCCTCATGGTCATCAGGTCTGGATCTCATAATGGGTTCGTGGAGAAATTGAGAGAAATCTTCAAATTTAAGCAATTGGATCAGGATTGCCTAAACGCATGTCTGTTTATTGTTTACACCAATGCGTGATATAACATCACGCAGGCACGCCTGTGAAGGGGTACGCACGTGTGAATGTCAACCATTAAAAGTCGAACTTTTTGTAGCCAAAAATACAAACAACTTCTAATTAATACGTACACGTACTTACGTGTCAAAAAACGAAGAAAAATACCAAAAACACTTACAAAATATAGCGTAACCGCGACAGTGAACTAAACTTTTTTCAGACCCGCTTCGCCCGCTCTAGTATCTTTAACTCTCCAGAGGGCCGAATATTAACGTAAGGTTATATTTTACCATAGGTAGCTTTGGTAAAATAATACTCGTAATACTCGTTTCGCACATTTTTTTATTTACTGTTGATAGGCACGCGTTTGACTACTATCTCACCTGTTGGTAAGCGATGATGTGGTCAAAGATGTAGCACGCCTGCCTAGAAGTAACCTATCCACTCTTGACTTAAAGACTCTCAGGTTGTAACTATCAGGAAACAGACTCCGGCAGGGACTTCCACTCCTCAGCTGCACTATGAATGTATTCCCAAAAAGTTTTGTGCATATGGGTGCGATGTCCACCATGTACCGGTGGCGCATCGCCGTTCGTGCAATGTTGCTTGATAAAGTTTGAGCAGCTGTTCCGGCGTAAAGTACCGTCTCACCTTTGCTAGGATCCCCAACTTGAGCTTTGTCTCTATGAAAAGGCCAAAATTGAGAGTAGATGTTAATGTAAACCCAAGAAGCTCAAGTTGGTGGAATTGGCTCCGTTTGGCGGAAAATAGACACGCTTGGGTCTTAGCAGCAATGAACTTGACCAGATTGGAATCACCCCATTCAGAGACAGCCTGGACACGTTCATGCGCTCAACCATCCCCATCTCATCCGCCTCCTGGAGTGACCGGACCTGCAACCCACTAGCTCGTGCGTCGGACACGTATCTCTCAGCAACAGTGCTGTCGTCTGCATATCCAAAAGTACCGGGTTTAAGCAGATCATTAATATGCAGCAAGAACAGTGCAGCCGTAAGCACCGACCCCTGAGGAACCCCGGCATTAATATCCAGTAGTCCAGACGAACTGCCATGTATAACCACTCGGATAGACCGATCCCTCAGGAAATCCGCGATCCAATCACACAAGCCGGCGGGCAGACCGAAGGAAACTTACTAATAAGGCTATCGTGCCAAAACCTGTCGAAGGCCTTCGAGATGTCAAAGGAGACCGCTAGTGCCACCCCTTGCTTCTCTATGGCCTCACTTCAGATGTGAATGGTATACTAGATGGCTAGAAGTTCCCCAGTTAACCGATTTCGGCTGAACCCGTATTGTCGGTCACTTAGGATATCATTCGCTTCTAGGTATGCCAGTTTATGATTCAGCACGCGTTCCACATTCCATTTCGCGTTCCATTTATTTGAATTAGATACTTTAAATATTTTTAGTGATATCAATTGTGTTTGTCCCATAAAATTAAACCAAAATATTATGGGGTTGTAATTTTTCACATTCAAGATTCACTTACGTTAACGTTACTACACGTCAAAATATTCGTGCTAGGCCCTCAATTTACGCTTAAATCGGCAAAAAAAAAATCTATAAAATGAAGAAGTTTTTACAATGAGAATGAAATCTTGGATATTAATATTTTTCGGGCCGCATTTATAAAATTATACATATTAAAGTAAATTATGTTTATCTTCATAAAAATAAATAAATAAATTGAATAATAATATAATCCCTAATCCAAACGACGAACTGAGCGTAGCATTGTTAGAATGAAGAAGTGCATAAAGAAAAAATGTCCTACTCCACAAGAAATTATGCCCACCCTACACGATTTTTCCTTTGGAAATATAAAATCTAAATTATCTCTTTTGCTTTACAAATTCATTTTTAGCATTAGGTACAATATCTTGAAGAAATATTATTCATTTATTCTGTTTGAAGGGGTGCATTCAAAGCTATAAATCAATCATTATAAATAAATCATTATAACTTTCTGAAATGGCTTTCAAATTAATTGAGAATTTGTTAAAAGCTTTTACAAATTTTTTACTAAAATTTGAAATTAAAATGAAGACCAGGAAGGCTGAGAATTTTAAAATATGTGTCATGTCATTTTCGTGGGATGTGTGGATTGAGTGATCTAGTTATTTGCCCATAACTTTTTAACCTGAAGTTCTACAAATTTTTTACTTCACCATCAACATTTTACAATTATTTACTAAAACCCTTCAGTTTTTTTGTAGAGATTAAGCGAACTTTAAAAAAAGACCATCAATCCACACGCACATACTAATTAGCGACTAAAAGACAATGACCAGAATCACCCTGTGCAACAAAAGTATCGGATCATCTGCCTAGCCTTTTCCCAACTATATTGGGGTCGGCTTCCAATCAAACCGGATTCAGCTGAATACCAGTGTTTTACGTGGAGCGGCTGCCTACCAGACCTCCACAACCCATTAACTGGGTAACACGGTACTTCATGGCAAGACTGGGGTCAGATTTACTGGCTTCTGACAATCCGTAACGACTGCCAAAGATCTACAAATGACAGCCGGGACCAACGGCTTAACGTGCTTTCCGAGGCACGGAGAAAACTCGTTATGTTAAGATGGTCACCCATCCACAGACCAACCTTGGCAAGAGTAGCTTAACCTTAAAGATCAACCCGTGCGGCTGTTATTATTTAGCCACGAGCTCCTCAACAAAAGTATCGGATATAACTAACTAATATAGTAAAACAGAAAATTAATTATTTAGCAGCTAGCACATTCACATGCACATTTGAAAGTATTTTACGCGACTAATAACATTAGCCTCCCGCCATCTTTGCCAAACGTCATGCCAATTCACACCAAGCTTTTCAAACGTCTTTTATAATGCGCACAGCAAAAGAGTGGAACTCTCTACCTACGTCTATGTTTTCGAACACGTTCAACTCTAATCTCTTCAAAGTTAATGAACAAGCTCTATCTCTGTCACTTCTGATCTAGACTAGAGTCAAGAGCTGGGAATCAACGTGATCGGCGTGTACATCCCACATCTTCATCACCGCCATAATGGAACAGACCGAATATAAATGAAGCATGGGCTTCGCAGTGATCATATTCATGCCGAGAAGAGCGACCCATAAAATAAAAACTGGCCAAGTGCGAGTCGGACTCGCGTGCATAGGGTTCCGAACGAATTTCTTTTTTTTTTAACGTTGTTTTAACACTATAGAAGTCTTATAGATTTTCCTATAATCTAGATAAATCGTTTTTTTTTTTCAAAAGTTGGGGCTCAGTAGTTTTGGAGATAAGGGGGTCCAAACCCCCAAACTACTGATCCCAAAATTTTAATGGTCATTTCTCGTCTAATTTATTGAATAACTTCAAAACCATTTATTTTAAAATTATGAAAAAAGCCCTCACAGTAAGCCACGATATTGTTCAAAAAACTTTTTTATTTTTATTTTCTAGTTTGACCCCCAAAAGTAACCCCCATACTAAAATTTTTATTATGTACGTAACGCTTTCGTGTTCGGGTCACAGAAGTCCATATGTGTACCAAATTTAAAAAAAATCGGTCCAGTGAATCCGGAGAAAACTGGCTGTGACAGACAGACGGACAGACAGACACCCGAGTGAACCTATAAGGGTTCCGTTTTTTGTTCAGAACCCTAAAAATAATTTTGGACAAGACTAAAGTCACGTAAAAATCCTGTGTCTGATCCGAATCGAAAAGTTTTCGACGGTGTGAAGTTGTATGCCTATCAGGGAGAAGGAATGAGTCATGCAGCTCTGTTTATATAAATTAGACAAAGTAGCGAACAAAAGGATTCAATGGGGTTGTTTTAAATGTAGTTAAGGTGTACAATCTGAACTTCCTGCCCACTATGATGATTACGTACCAAAACGTGGATACTAACAGTCCACATATCCATTAGTTTCTTCAAAGGATAATATCAAAATCTGAGTATCGACGAAATAATATATCAATGACATAAACTTGCAGGGTTAGTCTAATGAAGTGGCAGTAGGCCAGGTGTTGCGACAGACTGGATACGGAAGTTGGAGGACCGATGAGAGTGGTTTATATCCAGCTAGGTATAGACTGCGATTCATTGTGCAATTACCTATATATTTTTGTTGATTTTGGAAGAAGCATATTTATTAATTAATTAAAACTTTATGCACAAGTAAAACTCTGTACAAAGGCGGACTTAATGCCGTAGGCATTTTCTACCAGTCAACCTTAGGGTGGTGCAGAGACAGCATGGTAGATGCAACATAAAGAAAAGACAGACAGAGAGAAGAAAAAATAATACAATCTATAATAAATATATTCATACATATTAATAAACAAAATTAACAACGTTATCAAGAAAACACGAATCCAACGAATAAGCGCTGTAGTGATTCTTCCAACATCTTGTGAATATGCTCACGAGCCTTCACCTTAAACGAAAAACGACTTTTTGCCGTCCTGATGTTCAGAGGGAGCGCATTCCAAAGGAAGATCGCCTGTACAAAGAAAGACGAATAGATAAACCCAGAGCGGTGTGAGGGACTTCGTAGAAGGAGATTATTGGTAGAGCGAAGATTTTTACTGTGGGCGGAGCAAAGAAATTTTATTCGTGAAGTTAGATAAGAGGAAGAAGAAGAATTATTAAGAAAATAAAACAGACTAGTCAAGGCCCTCAGCGCTTCGCGCTGGCGAATGGGTAACCATTTTAACAGTGATCGATGCGCGGATATGTGATCATACTTACGAAGGTTGAAGACGAATCGAATGCAGTTATTTAGAAGGCGGTCAAGTTTATTAAGGAGATCTGCATTCAGGCATAGTAGCACACATCGCCATAATCAATTATGGAGAAAATTAAGGATTGTACAAGCATTGCCTTTATGTCAGCTGGGAGAAGATTTTTCAGTCGATACTGACTGAATGACTGTATTGTCAAAGATTACGAGTGGTACAGTTAAGCCAGTCAGTTTTCTCAAGCTATGGGGACTCCCAACTATTATAGCCTGACACTTTAAAAGGTTAACTGCTACCCCGAATCGGTCTGACCAGTTCTTAATCACACTCAAATCCCAGTTGAGCTCCTCGATCGCATTCGATAATTTGTCAACACCCGCCGGACAATATATCTATAAGTCGTTAGCATAGAGATGATACGCACACTGAAGCTGAGTGGTTATAAGATTAATAAAAAAGTGAAAAAATAATACGTAGGTACCTATTAATCCTTTTACTTTAATATAGGTACGATTCTTTGGCCCAAGCGTCTTACGTGAGACCGGGAGACCGCATTTTTTTTTTTTTTTAAGTACCTCTATATTATTAGCGAACCCCCGACGCGATGACGCTCAAAGAATCGTACCTAATTTAAAGTAAAAGGATTTATGTCGGGGTTTTTTTTTAATTTTTAGTTAAATTTTTATTTCATGCTTTTTAAAGTAATAAGTTTAAAAAGCATTAAATAAAAATTAAATAGGTAAAAAGGTTAAAAACCTAATAGGTACTATTAGAAAACCTATGATCTCATCATCTTCCTGCCCTTATCTCATGTTACATGGGGTCGGCGCAACACGTTGTTTACTTCCATTCTGTCCTATCGAATATGATTCGTTTTTCGAATCCGTATTTGAAGTATGCGGATATCCGGATTTTTCGGATTACGTATAGTCCGGATTGCATTCCCTAGCTACAGCATAAGGTAAATATAACCATATTTTTGCGATGTTATTGAAGTAACAGAATACCAAATTTCGCATCGATCAGACCCATAAAAGCTAGTTAAATGCCTTCATCAACTAGAAAAGAGCTGATGATCGTCAAAAGGCTCAACCGATTTTGATAAAACTTGTGTAAAAATCACCGCTTGAACCGCTTTCAAATAAAAAAAAAAACCGCATCCAAATCGGTTCACCCGTTTAAGAGCTACGGTGCCACAGACAGACAGACTGACAGACAGACACACAAAGCGGTCAAACTTATAACAAATTTTGAACAATAGAGGAAATAAAATACCGCCTTGAGGGCCAGCTGCAAGGTCACACCACCCAGACGAAGAGTCTCCAGCAAGAACCAACTGCTGACGCCCCCGAAGATAAGAGGGAAACCATTTCAGTACCTCGGGAGAGACTATAAGATATGACAGCACAGATAAGAGGACTTCGTAACTGACGGTATTTAACGCGTTGGAGAAGTCGATCAACACCAAAACAGTAACTTTAGTGCCTTCCATTCCCCGCCTAATATCGTCAGTCACTTTACTGAGAGCTGTCACGGTACTGTGCCCGGGCCTGAAACCAGATTGAAATGGCTTATGAGGGAGTTACAGTAAATATTACTGGTAAACTGTTTATGAACACAGGCCTCGAGCACTTTGGACAGAAAGGGCAAGTTGGAAATAGGACGAAAGTGATTGGGAAGAGTGAGATTGGGAATCTTAGGCAGGGGCCTGATATGAGCATTACGCCACAGGGAAGGAAACGTAGCAGAGTAAAGAAAAAAGTTAACAATGTGAGATATGGCAGGAAGAAGTTGATCCAAAGCCGAAACGATTATATGACGACTGATGTTATCGCAGCCCACGGCTTTGGATTTAATGGATAGGATGATTCTTTTGATCTCTCCCGGATCGACTGGGGTGAAAACAAAGGGGGCAGATCATATTACATATTCGGACGCGTCAGATCAGCAAGGTAGTCAATAGTTTGGCATTGGGTTAGACTATCCAACATAGAGACAGTGGAGAAATAGCGGTTTAGATCGTCCAAGCCAATTGTGTTAGGAAGGTCTGAATGCCGCGTGACGTCATCTGGCTTGGTAAATTTGGTACATTTTTACCAAGCCAAATGACGTCACGTGTGTCTTCAACTCGCTGTATCCTCTTTATTATTTGTTTATGTGAAAAGATAAAAAATACATGTCCAATATTCTTTGAAAATCTATCAGACGGACTAATTTGTTTTTTTTAGTAAAATACCTCATTATAATCATCATGCAATATCTTCGTGGAGCTAAGCAGTCAAAAATAAGAACATATTATAAAGTCGGCTATTTTAATCAGTTGTCAGAGTTCATAGACTGGCGGTACAGTGACTGCCTTCATAACATCAGGTTCAAATCCCGAGTCTCGCATTTCTTGTTAAATTATTATCAAGTTATTACTGTACTTTTTGCATTCCTGCCATATTATTTTCCGATATTATTCATGTTTTGCATTCTTTAACTATACTTTTACTTTTTATTTGAAAGAAATCAACTAAACTTCATGACAACTAATGGTCTCGGGCTACGAATTGCAGGCAGTCAAAAATGGCAATGACAACGACTTCTCAGCTCAATTAAAAATGCCCTCCGAATAATAGGTGTAATTAGGGTCATTGCCCTTTAAAAACATCTCTACAACCTAGGCGCCATAGACAGTCCAATTTGCAGAGGTTGCTTCGAGGCCGAGAAATCAGTCGCCCATTTCATCCTGGAAAAGAGGCTGGCTTCTCGACGTGAACAAATCCTCGAAATGGAGAGGTCGCTCCGCGAAAGACTTCTTTTTTGTTTGGTATACCCATGGTCAATTTTATGTAGCATTCTAGCGTGTTAACAACCCTAGCAACTTTCTTAAACATTAGATAGATAGAGAAGCGTTATCATTAAAAAATTACTAGGACTGGACGGAATCTTGAACAGAAGAAGTGATACAGCCAGTGCCTTGTATAACAGTCTTACAAATTCCTAATTATAAGAGGGGTCAAACAATGCTAAATATTGGCTGTTTGTATACCTTATCTTAGCGATCGTACCGAAATCCACGCTAACGAAGTCGCGGGCAACAGCTAGTTGTGTAATATTTAAGTATACCCGAGGAAAATCACCGGTTAGTGCAGGATTATTATAATTGCAAAATATGCATAAAATTTAGGAATTCACATACACTAGAAAAACATTATACCCAGTCGGGTAAGTCCGATGATAAAAATTGTCTATGTCAAAAAACCCGACCGCTAAAATTAACTAATGCGGTTGGCGGCATCAGATGAGTGATTGAACTGCATCAGACTGCTTGAAAAGCGACTTGTTTCGAACTTTTTAGTTATTTTTAGCGGTCGGGTTTTTTAACAAAGTATTTTTTTTATTTCCTACTTTTTAGTGAGTTACATTTTTGGAACCATCTCCTCGAGCCCTTTATCTTGATACCCCACTCGAAAGATTTTGAAAATTAAATGTTTATTGAAGGCAAAATATGGCGCCAAAAATCTGCCATTTTGTATTTTTTTAATTTTGATATACCCAGTGTCACTCTCACAGTAAATAAAAGTCTAACGACACTTCTCAAGCTAAAATCTATCGAGCAGTTTAGGCTTTTGTGTATGTTTGGTAGGTTGTATTACTTTTTATTATTTATGTGGAAAAGCAACGTTTTCCGGATTTGCTAGTATTAGTATAGTATAATTTTGAAATTTTGTTAAAATGCTTTGATTTAATTCTTACTTTTATTATTAACATCCACGTAAAAGGAATTCAGATTGCGGTTCTCAGATTCTTTCCTTTGTATACACATAGTTACCTAGCTGGATGCCAAATTTGAACTTTCTAGGAGATCTGGAAGTGGGCTAGGTTTTTGATCTATAAGTCAGTGAGTCAATCAGTCATAAAAATGCCGGTTTTAAGGGTTTCGAACATCCGTAAGAAACGGAATCCTTATAGGATCACTCCGGATCTTCTGGACCGATTCTATTGAAATCTGGTACACATATGGATTTCTGTGACGGACACACGGACGCGTTACGTAAATAAATAAATTTTGAGTATGGTGGTCACTTTTCGGGGCAAACTAGAAAAAAAAAAGTTTTTTAAACTGTAGGTACCGAGTGACATCAGGTGAAAGGACTCATAGTGAGGGTTTTAATTATATTTTTTTTCATAACTTTAAAATTATCAGTTTATTTAGAAATTATTCAAGAAATGGACCAAAATGACCTTAAGAAGCCCAGAAGTAGAAGACCAGAAGTACCTACTGAGCCTAAAATTTTGAAAGAAATGCAGATAATAGTTCTTAACCTACAGATTACAAAAATTAAATTGGTTCAGAACCCTTTGCATGCGAGTCTGACTTGCACTTCGTCAGTTTTTCCCTTTGAAGGTACGGAACCCTAAAATCAGATTAAAAGAAAGATTGTGTTTTACCGAAGGAGCCTTTGTTGAATATAATACCTCAAAAACTGTTTGAATAACATTTATGAAATTTTGTATTCTAGATATGCTAACGGATAATAAATGTGCCAATTTTCATTTATGTTTGTTGTTTAAATGGGTTTCGACTTCCGAGTTGTGAAGGAGTCAAAAGTAGCTCGAAATGGTTCGTGTAATATTACACACGGCTGCTGCGTCGCGTCGCCAGTTCTTTTTTCTTTGAACTTTGGCTGGACACGCTGCCGCGTGTCTTGATCATTTTAAGTTAATATTGTTACCTTATCAACAATGTGGCCAATTGCGATAGTTCTGACTGCTGCATTATGTTGTTTATTAATTATGTCGTCAGATTGATCCGGCCCAGCTTCATTATTGTAAGCTTCATCTTCTTCCTCTTTTAATATTGCAGGCAATTGAGTTAAAGTCTAAAAAAAAATCAACTAAGTTTATAATAACACCAAATATAATCTTCTCTAAAAGAAATACTTTCCAGCAACTTGTTTGTAATTCGATTCAATATAATATGGTTGTTAACATGTGACAAATATTAATTTAATCTGTAAGTACTTACCTCAAAATTGTTTGTCAATAAAGAGTCATTATTATTTATTATTTCCATTTCAATTTCTTTCCTACTCTGACTTGAGCCATCATTTATAGATTGAAAACAAGTAATTTGAATCTGAAAAAAACATCCATCAAAATTAGAAAACTATAGGCAATTTAGGAGTCATTTGAAGTTCTAAGTTCTCTCAGTGGTGTCATTTACAAATAAATAAGTATTTAAAGACAGTTCAGTTCTGAATGGTTAATGTAATGATTTGCAAACTGGCATATCACCTGAAGCTGTATCAGTGACTGATAGACAACACACAGCCGAAACTAAATTCGAAAGCTGAAATTTGACTTGTTCTTGGTTCCTTGGGGAGTGAAGGGGAGCACTAAGAGAGGATTTCCCGAAATTCTTAAGGTAACGCGCAAAAACGGTTTATGTGCGTACGAAGTCGCGGGCAAAAGCTAATATTATAAGAATGCATTATGCCATCGAGGAGCTCGAGCAAGCAGCGCTTGCCGAGGTCGGTCGTTACAGATTTTCAAAAGCCAGAAACTCCTACTTCAGTATTGCCAAGAAGTACTGTTACCCAGTTACTGGTTTTTTGAAGTTTGGTAGTCAGCCGACCCACAAAAAATAATGGTATTCAGCTGAACCTAGCTGGAAGCTGACCCTTATATCGTTGTTAAAAGGCTAGGCAGTTGATGATATATGTCATAAAAAAAACTGGCCAACTGCGAGTCAGACTCGCACTGGCCTCTCGTGCAAAGGATTCCGAACCAATTTCATATTTTTTTCATATTTCATAATTACGTATTGTACACATGTGTAGTACTGGTAGTACAGGTTTCTTATAGGTTTTCCTGTAATCTTTAGGAATAGAACTCTCTCTCTTCAATCGGTCCCTCACTGCTGAGGATCGTGACTCCGTTTGATTCCGTCAACCAGTTGTCTCTATCGGTCCCGTTCTGTACCTTGGTGGAGTGCGTCGCTGACAGGTATTTTCAACTCCTCCGTTATTTGGTCTGACCATCGCCTGGGACTTCAAACCCTAGGCCTTTTGCCCTCGATTTTGCCGGTCACTATAAGGCGTTCCTAATAATGAGTCTATTAGTAGCAAAAACCGCAATGTCCTTAGAAACAACAACGGACATTGCGGTAGTCGGTATCCCTGCGTATAACATGGCCAAAATACCGCAGTATTCAGTGTAGGCAGATTGTGGATGGCCGTTGAGTCTTTTCTATCTTCAGCTGTTTGAGAATAGATATGTTGGTACGGTGGGCCGTCCATGGTATTCTTAGCATGCGTCGCCAGCACCACATCTCAAAAGCGTCAATTTTATGTCTATCTGCAGCTTTGAATTTCCACGTCTCTGCACCATATAGAGCAACAGAGAAGACGAGCGTGCGGACCAGGTGTATTTTGGTTCGGTGAGTGATGTTACGGTCTCTCCAAATTTCTCTCAAATGGGTTATTGCAGATTTTAGATGCCAAACCGTCTCCGTATTTCAGGTTCGCTACTTCCTTTGTTGGTGATCAGTGAGCCAAGGTATTGGAACTGCATTACGGTTTCGTAGTCATGTAGGAGATTGGTGCGTTGGACAGCAGCAGTGAAACGATCAATGACCATGAGCTTGGTCTTAGATTTATTAATAGCAAGACCCATTTCCGTACTGATGGTTTCAAGTTTATGAAGCAACTCGGCCATTTCGTTTTCCGATGATGCGAAAAGGGTTGTATCTGAGGTTAGATATTTTTACCCCACCTATCTTTATACCACCTTCCCAGCCATCTAGGGTTTGTCGCATTATGTGTTCTCCATAAATATTAAAAAGGGTGGGAGAGATTACACATCCTTGGCGAACACCCTTGTGGAATTTGAAACGGCTTGATGTTAAATCTCCTACAGTCACAGTGCCGTATCCTGACTCATACAGCTTGCGGATAAGCATTACGAGGTGGGCTGGTACCCCTGTCTCGGAAAGGACTTTCCATAGTTGTTCCCACTTAACGCAGTCGAAAGCCTTTTGGTAATCCACAAAACACATGAAAGTTAGGGTGTTATATTCATAGCACTTCTCTATTATAAGCCGAAGGTTTAGGATTTTCTTCCTGGTGCTCCTCTCTTTCACAAAGCCGGCTTGCTCTTGAGGTATTCGCCAGTCCAGATAAGATCGTAGTCTCGCGTTGATGATGTAGAGAAAAATTTTACTGGCGTGGAATATCAATGCAATGGTTCTGTAGTTATTACAGTTTCGTACCGAGCCTTTTTTGTGAGGAGGAAGAATTGAAGAGTGCACCCAATCAGATGGCCAGTCTCCAGTCTGCCATATTCTGTTACATAAATTATGCAAGCATTCATTCGGACCCAATCCTTTCAACACTTCTGCTGTGATCGCGGCTTCAATTTCTGATCGGAGTATGCAGGGCTCTTCATCCACCAGGCCTTCAGAAGATGGAGTAGCCTGAGGTTGGGGTATTTGGTCCTGATATAGTACCTCACAATATTCCCACCATCTCTCAGCTTTTGGCAACTTCATGTATAGGGTTCCCGTTCTTTCCTCTATCACCCAAGAAGCTGGTTTGAACTTCCGCATTATTTGTCTGATCTTACAGAAGAGATCAGCAGTTTGATATTTTCTGTGTGATGTTTAATTTCAGAACAGATGTCTTCTAGAAATTGATTATTGTCTCTTCTGCATTTTCTTTGTATGGTACTGGTGAGTTGAGAGCAGGAATAGAACTATTACCCGCATTTTTTTCAAAATTTTAGGCTCAGTATGCTTCGGAAATTAGGGGTAATGGTCATTTTTGGTCTTACTGTGAAGGTTTTTATTATATACTAGTCGACGCACGCAACTTCGGCTGCTCCACTCCTATTGGTCTTAGCGTGATGATATATATTCTATAGCCTTCCTTGAGAAATGGGCTAGGTATTTAACATTGAAAGAATTTTTCCAATCGGACCAGTAGTTCCTGAGATTAGCGCATTCAAGTAAACAAACTATTCAGCTTTATATATTAGTATAGATTTTATTCATAATCTTAAAATAAATTGTTATTAAGTTATCAAAGAAATTTTCCCAAAAATAACCATCCCGTCCCTTATCTCTAAAGCTAGAGCAAAAAATGCAAATAATAGTCCTTTACCTACCTGCAGATTACAGGAAAACTAAAAGAAGTCTATACTTAGTTTTAAAATAACATGTTACAAAACTGAAATTGGTTCAGAACCCTTTGCATGCTAGTCTGACTCGCACTTGGCCAGTTTTCTAAATTTCAACTGTCTACCTATTACAGTTCTTGAGATACAGCCCACTGACAGACAGACGGACGGACGGACGGACTTACGGACGGAGACGGACGGATGGACAGACTGCGGAGGCTTAGTAATAGGGTTCCATTGGTTACCCTTTGGGTAAGGAACCTTAAAAAATATTGTGTTTTACCGAAGGAGCCTTTGTTGCCTGGTCTGTGAGGAATACTGCAAATATTATTCCAACAAAGCTTGTGTCCATTCTTTGATACATGGACTGTGTAGCAAGATCTGAAAAAATAATATTAAAGTTTATGATCAATTTGCTGAATTTTTAAAGTGTGCCTGGCCTAGAGCCCAATTTTGTTGAAATTTAAAACTGCATAATTGGATTTAAAAAAAATCTTTCTTCCTATCCAGGATTTGAAACAGTTGCTTTTGAAAAAAAATACATCTTGTATTATTATTAAACCAACCGAAAGTGTGTCTAATAAGGATCAAATTCTGATAAGTAGTAACACATGGTAAACTAAAAGAAAGAGCTCATTTTTAACATAGTTTTTTTGGATGAAAATGCAGGTAGACCTTTACCTGTATTAGAATACAAGACTTTCTTGGTAGTATGTTCCCCTGGGATAGTAATAATTATTATTGACTTTCATGCAGATGAAACTGCTGTGTAATGAAAAAAATGAAGCCCACTAAGATCTTAATTTCAGTGATTACCTACCAACATGCGATGGCCACACAGTGATGTGAGGATGAGAGTGGTACCATCCAACAACACGAAGGGGTCTGTTCACTTCAGCTGCAAGCTCTTCCGCACGCAATGTCGCTTGTACCAACTGCTCTTCAGATATTTCAACTCGATCTGGTTTTTTATCTAAGCGTCGCAATATGACGGAAGAAAAAATTGATACCAAAGTACCACTGTTATGGACCTGTTAAAATTTCGGTGATTTTAAATCAATAAGCATTTCTAGTTAATAATCTTCAAGCAATGAAATAAAGTTAGTTACCTCTCCGATTAGGAGGCCCATAATTTCTTCTTTTTCTGTAGACAGTGCATGTTGAACACAAACCAGCGCAACATCGGAAGAAAGCAATACTTTGTTTAACATATTTTTAATAATAAGTCTTGCTTAACTATGTAGACAAGGAAGAGAGTGTATTTTAATAATAACTTTTTTTATAATATAACAACCGCCTTTGTAAAAAGCGAAGCACCCATAAAAATAGAAATAGAGCAATTTTAATTTAGAATAATAAACAACGTAGTGCTACGCTAGACTTCGATATTGTCACAAAATGATAATAACACCAAGTGACACTGACACTGACAGGGTGATGAGTACTTATTTTGACAATAACAGTGACAGCACAGACAAACTCCACTCCACAACAGACAATGATTAAAATGGTTATAATTCTTTAGACAAATACGCGTTACGGTCGCGAATCGTATTTTGTTCAACAAACACTTCACACTGACCGGCAAATTGCAAAAAAACATAAAATATTTGAATTTCGCGGGCTACCCTGGCGCTTCCACCAGCCTTGCCTCGGAAAGCACGTTAAGCCGATGGTCCTGGCTGTCATTTGTAGATCTTTGGCCGTCGTTACGGATACTCAGAAGCCAGTTAATCTGACTCCAGTCTTGCCATGAAGTATCGTGTTACCCAGTTAATGAGTTGTGGAGGTCTGGTAGGCAGCCGCTCCTACCAGACGGCTAGAGGTAAAATACTGGTATTCAGCTAAATCTGGTTTGACTGGAAGCCGACCCCAATATAGTTGGGAAAAGGCTAGGCAGGTGATAGGTTACTAACACAAATAAAGTACTTAAATACAAGCAGAGAGGCTATGTAAACTGATGTGAACAACCTAGAGGGAGTCGAAGCCGGATTATTAATAAGAGAGCGGTACTTTAACAAGTCCTGCTCCAACTACAACGCTGCTACATAACAAAAGTCAAGACATTACTGATAGAACCTTGCGAAAACTTAGTACCCAAATACGCCAAAAGCAATCTATGTGTATGAAGTGGAGGTAATTGCTACTGGGATCCTAAGTATATTCGGAAAATGCAAAATTGATTTTGTTTGTTTGCTGTCTCTTCACGTCTAAACGGCTGAACGGATACGGATGAAACTTGCCAGAGGAGTGGACTATATTCCGGAGTAGGACAAACGATACCTTTCATCTGGAAGTATGCAGCCGTGAGATAATTTATACGTTCACGCGGGTGAAACCGCGGGTGGAACCTAGTACCAAATAAAACAGGCGTAATAATCTAAGTTGAGCAAAATAATTTGGAATAAGGGTTCTGGCTTATAGGGTATTGGGTCTTTTATTTATGATACGTCAGTAATTTGACCGAATTTCATTTCGCCTAAAACTTTTCAACTAATATCGTTTAGTTTTTTTTTACTTCATCGAAGTCACGTCTTATAATGTATTAATTCGATTTTATTCGTTACACTTAGCCAAAATAACATTCGTTCGAAGTATTATGTTTCCGAATATTCATTATGTTACTGTGGTGTAATGGCGGTCTGGTAGTGGTGGTGGTTGTGGTGATGGTTAACAAAAGTGGTTTTAAGTAGTCCCGGTAAGAAGCATGCAAGCAGGCGAGCAGCATGCAAGCAGGCATGCAACGTGCAAGCAGGCATGCAGCATGCAAGCAGGCATGTGGCAGCATGCAGCATGCCAGCAAGCATACAGAGTGCAAACAAGCATGTTACATGCAAGCAGGCATGCAACATGCAGCAATCATTGTTTCTGTCACGGCTCCCGCGCTGCGGGGTTTGGGCTGCTCCAAGCAAACTTGTCGTCGCAGATGGTTTTAACGCTCACGGGCCTCAAGTCACCCGCTCCTCAGCTCGCGGACCACCCCACCCCTCCACGCCTGCGCGGCTTAAATTACACTCTAGGGGTAGGGTAGACAAAGACTGCGTGAAGACGGTTTTAAAGCAATTCGTTTTTATCACTAAATTTTGTAGCACAACATATTGATTTTTAATGAGACTATTTTAATTTAAAATTGAAAATGCTACCAAGTCATCATCTGCCTAGCCTTTTCCCAATCATGTTGGGGTCGGCTTTCAGTCATGCCGGATTCAGCTGAATACCAGTATTTTACGAGGAGCAGCTGCCTACCAGACCTCCCACAACCCATTAACTGGGTAACACGGTATTTCTTGGCAAGACTGGAGTCAGATTTACTGGCTTCTGACTATCCGTAACGACTGCCAAAGATCTACAAATGACAGGCGGGACTAACGGCTTAACGTGCTTTCCGAGGCACTTCCTCCGTGCTCGGTATGTTAAGATGGTCACCCATCCACAGACCAACCTTGGCAAGCGTTGCTTAACCTTGAAGATCGACCCGTGCGGCTGTTTTTATCTAGCCACGAGCTCCTCCTCCTAACTAGCAGTGCTTAGTGACGGTGCATTATGTATTCCAATACAACCCGAAGCAGTGTTTGTCTGAGAACTTCAGCAGACGCGTAAACTCGACATCGATTTTTTTTTTGCATAAGTACTTTTCTGTCTAAATTGTTTTGCACAAATTCAATAAACTGCTTGCTTATTTAGTTAAATATTTATATATTTACATTTTCACTCACGCAACTGATGATAATGAATGACACAAGATTTTTTGACGTGGCATACCGATATCAATGTACGTCTCGAGTGGTCCCAACCACTCGTTGAATCCCGCGTGTAAAACCAAGCATCTCGCAAGCATTTCCTGCGTGATTTGCCAAAATCGATATTGCGAGAATAGCTTTACATCATTTAACGCTAGATAGTTACGAGTGAAAAATCGCGTGCGGGATTTGTGAGAATCGCCTTCCCTGATCGTGATCCCGGTTTAGAGGGTCGCGTCCAGTGCTCCAGCTGTTGCTAAAAGTTATAGAATGTCAGTGGTTCGATTCCCGCACGGAACCTAACCATGGAACAAAATAAATGTTTGTATGGCCTACAGACTACGCAAAACGCATGTGCCTTTAGCCTAGCCTAGTATACTTATCTGCCGTATCTGCCGTACTGTAGAAGCTTGGCTCGTACAGGCCTTGTCTTTGGTCTTGGTGGTTATGTTTTTACCATAGAAATCTATGTATGATAGAAATATATTTTATCTATGGTTATTACTTTGTCTTTGCGTACTATTTGTCAGAATGACATGACAGAACAATCTGTCAGTCTTGTCAGTGTGCCAAACTCTCCATGGCCAAACTAGACAAAAAGTCAAAATAAAACTTGAAGAAAGTATGACTTCTTTTTATATTCCTCTAGCGAATGTGTTAATTATAATAATTTTATAGCTGTATGGCCGACTCTGTCATCTCTTTTATCTAGCTTCTGGTGGATACATATTTATATAGTTTTGTTTTTGACATGACGACAAATGCATACGAGAAATGCACTGCCAAAGATGGGGCTCGTCCTTACAAATGTTGTGACTACGCCAATAAAATTTCCGTAAACTTACAACTCTTCAAAAGGGATGGAAGGTTTTGCGATATAGATTTAATATCAGGCTCAACGAGAGTTAAGGTATGTTACAGAAACTAAGTAATCATGAAAGTCCACTCTTTATTTTTAATACTGTACCTTTGACTACTTTCAAAATCATGTGACTGAAACCAACTCTAACAGATGGCTCGCTATAGTTGCGAATTACGAGTTTCCATTCTGTACCCATTACATGTCTGAGTGTAAGACAATGATATTCAGTAGCCCAAACTGCTTTATGGGAATTTATACAAGACTTTTCCACATTTCTCTTTCAGGCTCATCGTGTGGTGCTTGCAGCAAGCTGTGCTTATTTTGATGCAATGTTTAATGTGGGCTTGGAGGAGACTCAAAAAGGATATGTTGCTCTTCCAAGTGTTCCACCTGATATTCTACCTATGATAATAGATTTTATTTATACAGGTAAAGAACATAGTATTACGAAAAGTAAAAGGACCAGAAATTAGTCAAATGTAGTCATCTGTGTATTAGTGAACAATGATACTGCTACTGACCAGAAATGGTGCCTTATCAAGTGTTGTTTCAATTACCATAGCAGCATACTGTGTGTTATATTTCAATACCTCTTTTTTTAAGGTGAAATTATGATTGATAAAAGTACAGTTCAGCATTTATTGATTGCTGCTGATATGCTACAACTTAGAGAGCTTGTTACTGGCTGCGGTGAGTTTTTGAGGAGAGAATTGCACCCCTCTAATGCACTTGGAATATTCAGGTAAATAAAATATTCACTTACATTTATGCCTTGTTTCTGTAAGCTGATTTAAACTTTATTAAAGCAGCTGTAAATATCAGTCAGTAAAAAATAAACTGTTTTAAATTAAAATTTTGTATGAAATGTCATTTTAATGTATCATAATCACTACATAGTATAAAACAAAGTCGCTTCCCATGTCTGTCTGTCCCTATGTATGCTTAGATCTTTAAAAGTATGTAACAGATTTTGATGCAGGTTTTATTGAATAGATACAAGTGGTTCGCGAGAAATATTTTAGTATGTAATTTGACCAGGTTTTGTGTAAATTGCCTGATATGTGAAGATTACTACTGAAGAGGTCAGAAAAAAAATGATCTAAATATTCTTTACATCAATAGTTATCTGGCTTGTTAAAAATGTACGAAATTTACCAAGCCAGATGACGTCACGCTGGTCTACAACTCGCTGTATCCTCTTTATTTTTTGTTTACGTGAAAAAAGAAAAAATGTGTCCAATATTTTTTGAAAATCTATCAGACGGACTAATTAGATTTCTTTAGTAAAATACCCTATTGCCGTTCACACTGTTTAATTTGGATGAATATCTTCGATCCGATCGGCTCAATCCCCCAGGACTCTTTCATCCCCGCTTATGGCGGTCGACTGCGCAGGTCCTAGCTTTAAATTCTCCTAAATTTTTTTTTTACTATAGATAGGCACGCGTTTGACCACTATCTCACCTGATGGAATTCCACTCCTTAGCTGTAAGCATTATGAATGTGTTACCAAAGAGTTTTATGCGTATGGGTGGGATATCCACCGTGTACCGGTGGCGCATCGCCGTTCGTCTTGTGGTCCGATGATGGAACGGGCTTGGCGGAATTAAATTATGCAATTCCGTCGCACATTCCCCAAAATGCAACCGGTAAAAAACCGACAGGCTAGCAACTCGTCGTCGATGTTCAAGACTTTGGAGCTTCGTCGCGACAAGCCTCTCATTGCCAATGATCCTCTTGGCTCGTTTCTCAATTGACTCAAGGGCATCAAGTTAGTATCTGGCAGATCCATCCCAAAGATGAGAGCAGTACTCCATACACGATCGAACTTGCGCTTGATAGAGTTTAAGCAGCTGTTCCGGCGTGAAGTATCGTCTCACCTTTGCCAGAACCCCCAACTTCTTTGCAGCCACTTGAGCCTTTGCCTCTATGTAAGGGCCAAAATTGAGAGTAGATGTTAATGTAACACCAAGAAGCTCAAGTTGGTCGGTTATCGGCACGGTTAAACCTCGGAAAGATGGAGCTGGGTGGAATTGACTTCTTTTGGCGGAAAATAGACACGCTTGGGTCTTAGCAGCATTGAACTTGACCAGATTGGCATCGCCCCATTCAGAGACTGCCTGTAAGGACACGTTCAAGCGCTCAACCATTGCCTCCCGGAGAGACCGGATCTGCGACCCACCAGCTCGTGCGTCGGACACGTATCTCTCAGCAACAGTGCTGTCGTCTGCATACCCAAAGGTACCGGGTTTAAGCAGATCATTAATATGTAGCAAGAACAGTGTTGCCGAAAGCACCGAACCCTGAGGAACCCCGGCATTAATATCCAGCAGTCCAGACGAGCAGCCATCTATGACCACTCGGATAGACCGATCCCTCAGGAAGTCTGCGATCCAATCACACAAACCGGCGGGCAGACTGAAGGAAGGAAGCTTACTAATAAGGCTATCGTGCCAGACCCTGTCGAAGGCCTTCGAGATGTCAAGGGAGACCGCGTGTGCCTCCCCGTGCTTCTCTATGGCCTCACTCCAGATGTGAATGGCATACGCTAGAAGATCCCCAGTTGACCGATTTCGGCGAAACCCGTATTGACGGTCACTAAGAATATCATTCGCTTCTAGGTACGCCAGGAGTTTATGATTCAGCACGCGTTCCATACAGAGTATGGACGTTACCGAGATGGGTCTATAATTCGACGGGTCAGCTCGACTACCCTTCTTGGGCACGGGCTGCACGTTAGCTTGCTTCCAAGCCTTCGGCACTTTTCCAGTCTCAAACGAAAGGCGAAATAGGCGTGTCAAAATCGGAGACAACTCAGGCGCACAAGTCTTCAGAACAATTGCCGGTATCCCGTCGGGACCACTAGCCTTGTTCACGTCCAGGTTACGCAGTACCCTACGGACGTCCTTCTGATGAATGCGAATGTTTGACATACTCGACTCGCATCCACCAGGAGAAGCAGGGGGCGTCGCGCCACCAGGATCCAGACGTGAAGATTCCGCAAACAAAGAAGCAAACAAGTTCGCTGTCTCCTCAGCGTAGTGAGCCAGCGTCCCGTCGGGTCTCAGCAGTGGTGGTAATGAGGGGTGGCAGAAATTCGATTCGACCGACTTAGCCAGGGACCAAAAAGCCTTACTACCTGCTGGGTATGAAGCAAGTTTGTTCCCTATTCGGCTAATGTGGTCAAACCGAGCCCTCCGCAACACTTTCTTGTAGGACTTGGCAGCCCTGTTGAAGGCTCTCTTCTTCCGACTCACGTCATTTGCTTTGCGCTTACGAGCGTCGACCCATGCCAGGTACGCCGCGTGCTTAAGCGCATCAGCGCGATTGCACTCGGCACCAAACCAAAGCCGAGCTTCGCCAGATTTCGCTATGTCAGAGAACGGAATGTAGTACTCCATTCCCCTCCGCAACACATCCGACACGGCGTCCGCGCACGACGAAGCATCAGTGGAAGAAAAGCAAGTAGGCTGCCAAGGGTAACATGCGAAAAAAGATCGCATGCCATCCCAATCTGCTGACCTGTATCGCCATACCCGCCGGGTGCCTCTTGGGCTAGGATCGGGCGGGGAGTAGACGGATACAGACTTCACCAGACAGTGGTCGGAACTACCCAGTGGTGAAGAAATCGACACCGAATAGCGGTCTGGATCTGTTGTCAGCAAAAGGTCCAAGCAATTGGCAGTGTGCGAATCAACATCGGGCACCCTCGTTGCTCCCTGGAGCAGCTGGGTAAGATTTAACGCAAGCGCTAGCTTTCGCGTCTTTCGTCCAGCACGGTCAGTGCACTGGTATGGGAAGAGCCACTCCTGATGGTGGGCATTGAAGTCGCCCAGTAACACCAATTGGGCAGAAGGGTACCGCTGCTGAGCCGCATCCGCCGCCTCACTCAGGTGCTGTGTAAGCCCAGTTGTCTCCAAATCACCGCTGTGCGAACGGTAGACGCAGGCGTAGACAATTTTGTCTAGGCCTGTGTCCACTATAGCCCACAGCGTCGAGAACCTGGAGTCTTCAAGGTAACGGAGACGCCGATAACAGATGTCGTCCCGAGCGTACATGCATACGCCCGCGCGTGGTCTGAAGTGGTGCTCCAGGGTAAACCCTGGGTAAGACAGGTATGACACGTCCGACGGACATCCGATCTGCGTCTCCGACAGGAACAAGAGCGCTGGTTTCTCGGTCTCAAGGTGGTGATGGACTGCAGCAAGATTTGAGTGCAGACCTCGTATGTTAGAGAGGTGCACTTTATGCGAAAGGGCGTGCTGCCGCTGTACAGCTTTTCTCTTTTTTCCCCTGTTCATTATAAAAGTGATTGAGGTTGAGAAGAAGGAAGTGAAATGAGGTTCCATGCTGCTAACCCTCAGGCACGCCCTGACAGGACTACATCTTTAGAGGACTAGTCTGGAGACTGCGGGGACGCCCGAGCCCCCCCGGGAATGACCATCGGGCCCTTACATCTGGTCGCCAACCAGCACGATGGTGCATTCCGGGATTTTTCGCCAGTTGGCGGGGCAGCCTCTCATGTGTGGCTAGCACATTACTTGGGCCCCCAACTACCTGGCGGTCGGCCAGCGGCGCACCGTGCCTCGGATCCCGCTACCCTCCGCGACTAGTCTCCTGATACGCCCACGCCAAGGCAAGCCTGGTTGGTCTGCCTGCATTGGAACAACTATTTCGACCCAACTCCTCTGAATTGGCTACACTGAGCATCGCACCGGAACGCAGCTAAGCCGCTTGGCGGTACGTCTTTGCCCAGTGGGTGGTCACAAGCCATCGGCCGAAGCCTACCACCAGTTAGTGTCACCTGATTAACATCACCCGGCGACCACGTGTAGGGTCTAAAATATGGGTATTCTCCTACGGACGCGGGTGACTCGGCCCCCAATTTCGTAAGGAATTAGACCAAAAACGGGGTAGCAACCTCGAGAAGGTATATCCACCGGACTTGCCTTGAGGATCTACACGACCGTTGTGCTCCCCCTCAAGACCACGCCACCTTCCCGTCTCTGAAGGAGACAGCAAGGTAGGCCTGCATCTACACCAAGCAAAGCAAAGCGTGTCGTTGTGCAACCGTAAAAGCATGCATACAGACCCCCCCCTACCCACACATTGAGAGAATATATTATTATAGACTAGCTTTTCTGCCAGCGGCTTCGCCCGCGTGAAATTCCAGTATTATCGCAAAGAATATATTCCCGTGATAAAACGTATCTTGTCCTATGGATATTTTATGCATCACAATTTGCCGCCCCTTAAATAGAGTGTTTTTTTTTTTTTAAATGTTGTAAAATGTGTTTCATTAATTATATCAAAGAACATTTAGATCAAGTTTGAAGTAAATTGCCCAAAGGAAGAAGATTCTTCCAAACAATGTTTAGCATCCTTTAAATAATCTTTTGGGGGTAATTGTGAAAAACGAATAATGAAGATCTTTATTATTTACTTTGGCCAGTATTTGTAATACGTTTCAAACATATTGGCCTAAAAAAAATCATAACTTTCATCCCCTATTTCACCCCTTAGGAGACGTACTTTCAAAAATCCTTTCTTATCGGATGCTGACATCATATAATAAGGAATACGTCCTCCAAATTGCAAGCCCCTGCGACCAGCGGTTTAGGCTGTACGTAGATCCATCAGTCAGGACAAAGCATTTTATAAATAGAGCATAACACTAACGCACTTTAAATTATATCAGGTTCGCAGAAGCTCACAACTGCGTAGAGTTGGTAAAAGAGGCACTAGAACATGTTCAAGCAAACTGGAATACAGTATCAAATGGGGATGAGCTTTTAGAATTGCCATTACCACAACTAATAACTTTGCTTTCTTCAGAACAACTTAAAGTTGATAGTGAAGCTCAGGTATGTCATAAAATATTATTTTTTAAATAATACAAGATGAAAAGTAGAAAATTATAATTTTCTTACAATAATAACAATATGCAAGTTTTTTTTTAAATAAAATAAGGAACAAAAAGTAGAAAATTCAAATTTTCTTGCAATAGTAACAATATTCAAGTACAGTGTAAACTCTAAGGTTAAACGGTTAAGAAACTGCTCATTACGACCACTCTCGTTATTATAATATGTGCATATATTACAAATTACACTAGATTATACAGATTTTCTCTTACTCGCCATTTTCAGAACGACAGTCTAGCAGCCGAGATTAAAAGTCTTCAATTAGTAAATTTTTCTATTGAAGGTACTTATCCTCCATGTGGGAGTGTGTTGGGACACCCTGTATAATTAGAGTGTATCATTGCATGGACAACAAGGTAAACCAACCAGAGTCAAGTAATTTCGACGTTTTAGGAAGTTTGTCGTTAAATCGAGTGACTTAAGGAGTTTACACTGTATATTCAATTCAATTCAAATATTTTATTTCGGATAGTATCCATTATAATGTTAGTAGTAGTATAACGTAGCCTAATGTTAGTATTAAATTAAATTAATCATAATAACTAACGTATGTACCATTGAACTGTTCGTTCAATGGTACATCAGTCTATTAGGTCTAGTGTGTCTGCACTCTTAGCCACCTTTGCAAAAGGGGAGAGTTCCACCGGTCTGAAAACACATTCAGGATGCCACTAGAGGTGGAGCCCAAGTGCGTCATCATGGAAGCGCATCGCTTCCGTATGATCGCGGCGAACATCCCTGACGCGCTACATCGCCACGGCAACCCCAACAGCACCCTGAATTCGTTTTTGTACTGGACGCGCCGGTCGCTGTATGCCCGCTGGACATACTTGGTCCAAAGGCTGCACATATAAAACGACTGGCAGAAGGCTATAAAAAGCGTTATCTTCACAGATTCAGTACAGCGTGCAAACCTGCGAGCTAGCATGTTGCAGCGGATAGCCAGCGGCCTGCGCTCCCTGTCTATGTCTACATTGTCTATGTCTATATTAATTGAATCGAAACATTAGCATGATTCGTATCCGTCTTTGATTTAATTACATCGCCCAAAGGAATAGAAATAGTGGAAGCATGTCAGGCATGAAAAATGCGCATCTGATTTTCTAGTCAATGGTAAATTGATAACAGAAGGACCGCCTACAGAACCACGTTGTATGATTGAATTTGCGTTTCTAGTTTAGTGGGCTCAAAGATTTTGAAAGCAAAAAATAATCCTTAAAGAGCTATTCAACATACTTACCTACATGAAAACTGGCTTCAATCCCAGCGCTTTTATTAACGCAATGAAGTCTACCTATTCAATTTATCAAGTCAGGCTGAACGAAAAAATATCCGAGAGCCATGTTTCATAATTATTTGTGACATAACTTTTTACAAAATGTATAACCGACATCAAAATAAAAAAAAACTGGCCAAGTGCGAGTTGGACTCGCGTGCAAAGGGTTCCGAACCAATTTCATTTTTGTAACATTATATTTTAAAACTATAAACTTCTTATAGGTTTTCCTGTAATCTGTATGTAGGTAAAGTACATCTGCATTTTTTTTTTTTAAGATTTTAGGCTCAGTAGTTTCGGAGATAAGGGGGGGGGGGTGGTACTTTTTGGTCTAAAACTGAATCACTTCAAAACTTTATTTTAAATTTATGAAAAAATTACAATAAAAGCCCTCTCTGTGAACCCTTTCATTTGATATGTCATACAGTTTGGAAAACATATTATTTTTTTTTAATTTTCTAGTTAGACCGCCAAAGTGACCTACATACTCAAAATTTATTTATTAAAGTAACGTGTCCGTGTTTGGGTCACAGAAGTCCATAATATGTGAACTAAATTTCAACAGAATCGGTCCAGTAGATCCGGAGAAAACTGGCTGTGACACACGGACAGACAGACAGACATACCGACAGACAAACGGAAAGACAGACAGCTGAGTGATCCTATAAGTGTTCCGTTTCCTACGGATGTTCGGAACCCTAAAAACACAACTAAGTAACAAAATAACTTTAATTTTGGTATTAACCCTGGGTATGCCTGGTAGGGTCTATCAGACCCACCCTTCAACTGAAACCGTTGTATTTCATTAAAATATGATGTTTCTGCGTCACCACTCTCAGTAGCTGAACATCATCAACCAACCGACGCCTAATGGCCACTATTTTAGTCCGGAGTCAGCAGAGATGGTGAAAAAACACAAAAAACCCGAGCGCCGGTGTCAAATTCAGAGGTTATACCTTACACCTCTGCCTACACCCGTTGATGGTAGTGACAAGAACTGATTATTATAGCATTATCTATGCATAGTCTTTATCTTGTGCCTCCTATTTTCTAAAGTTTAGTTGAGATTTCTTTTCTTACACATAAGTGTAAAAAAGGCCTGTTTTTTGTTAAAAACATAACATTTATTATGATTTTTTAATTTGTTTAGTTGATATGGTGGATTTGTTTTCTTCATTTTTCCCTCTACTACACTGGTCAGCAAATAAACCGAGCCACCCGCTACCTAGGAACTCTGATTCGATTTTTTCAAAAAGTATAAAACTTACAACTATCAAAGTTATACCTACCTACAAAAAGTGCGTTTCATGGTGATTAAAATGACTACAAATTAATTCGAAAGTACCGTCAACTCACATTGTAATCAAGCAACAAACACAATGCTAACGATTTGCTCTGTTTTCACCAGAGTTTGAAATTAGCGTTCTTTTTCTCTACAATGAACCCAGTCGGATATTTCTTATCATTTCTTTAGTTTTTGTCCATCGTTTGCTCAGACGCGTGTGTTTTTGCTACTTTTTTCGATTAATAATGGATACAACACCTCAGGAAGCAGCTCAAGCTGTAGCATTACTTCAAGCAGGCATTGCGCAACGTGAAGTCGCTCGAAGGCTTCGAATCAGCAGATCTTCGGTGCAACGAGTTTACAGACGATACCTAGAGACTGGAGCATTCGATCGCCGTCCAGGTACGGGCAGACCTAGGGCTACATCAGCAGCAGATGATCGTTATATCCACCTTACTGTTCTGCGAAATCGCCCCCTCAACGCAGTTCAAGTCCAACAAAGTCTGCGTGACGAACGCCAAGTGGTCGTAAGTTCAGATACCGTCAGAAGGAGTCTTGCTGAATGGAACCTGACCCCAAAAAGAGCTGCAACAGGCCCAGCATTAACGGTAACACACCGTCGAGCACGACTTGAATTTGCTCGAGAGCATAGGGATTGGACATTAGAGCAGTAATGTACTTTTAGTTATGTACTCTTCACTGATGAGACCAGGGTGAGTCTACATGGAAGTGATCGACGTCAGAGAGTATATCGTCGCCCTGGAGAACGTTATTCTCAGTGTTGCATCGAGGAAACTGTTGCTTATGGAGGAGGATCTGTAATGGTCTGGGGCGGCATCTCGTTAACAGCACATACAGCGTTAGTTTTCATCGAACCGACGGGCCGTACACGTGGACTGACTTCTCATCGCTACATTACTGAAATCCTCGCATACCATGTGGTACCTTACGCAGGATATATCGGACAGGATATGCAATTGATGCATGATAATGCACGGCCTCATGTTGCTCATGTGGTGACCCAGTATCTACGCGACGTCAGCATTCGTACGATGGACTGGCCAGCTCGAAGCCCGGACTTGAATCCGATAGAACACTTATGGGATGAGCTGAAACGTCGGGTTCGAGCCCGGGTACCTGCTCCAACAAGGCTTCCAGATCTGCGAATCGCAATTGAAGAGGAGTGGAATACAATTCCTCAAGATTTTATCGTCAGGCTCGTAAGGTCGATGAATACAAGGATGCTGGCAGTTCCGAGCAAGGGGAGGGAATACGGAATATTGATCAAAAACTTTTTTTGATTTTATCTTTGTTTTTGGCTTTAATTTTTTTTTTTCACTTTATCATTACTAACGATTGTCACGACTGGAAAACGACTCTTCTTTGTAAAATCCTTAATAAACACTGAAATATTGATGAAACCCAATGAGTTTCATTTCATTTTAATCACCATGAAACGCACTTTCTGTAGGTACAACTTTGATAATTGTAGTTTTTTTAGTTTTTGAGAAAATCGAACTAGAGTGCCTAGGTAGCGGGTGGCTCGGTTTATCTGCTGTCCAGTGTATATACCCCTAGTATATAAGGTGTAACTATTCATACACTAAATATTTTAAGACAATCATCTAACGGTTATAACGAAGCCATTTCAAAGGATTTTTTTTTATCTAAGTATATTTTATAAAAAGATAATAATTTAAAATCACTTGACCCACAAAATAAATACTGGCTCCTTATTTTTTCAACATCCATTACGCCCGCGCATGACGGGCATCGCCCGTCGCCGTGTCGTCGGCGCGGTGCGTCTCATTCATAGAATAGGGAGTAAAGGTTTTATGCAAGATGTCTCAAGAAAATGTAGAATTATTATAATTTCGTAAAAACAAAAACACTTACATAAAATTTTTTTTTTCGTTGAAATGGCTTCGTTATAACCGTTAGATGATTGTCTTAAAATATTTCGTGTATGAATAGTTACACCTTATACTTATATGAAAGTATGTTTAGATACACTAGTTACCACAACTAGTTCGAAAAATAGTCACTTTAAAGTCGGGTCTTACAGACCCACCAGGCATATCGAAGGTTAAAAAATATGAAAAATGTTTTGTTTTATTTTTCACTTTTTAGGGTGATATAGTCTAACATAGAACTTCCTCCTTTTTGAAGTCGGTTAAAATATTAAGTTTAATTTACTATTTCGAGTAGGTAAGTGTGTTAAAAACTTAAATGACTCATCCCGCTCTGGGAGCCTCTATTTCGCCTCTGCTTTAATCACAAGTTGTCCCACTTGTACCAGTACGATGTCATGCCATTGATACTCTTTCTGACAAGGACAAAAAAGTATCCGGCCAACTTGGGTTCCAGTACTAGAAAGTCTCAAAAATAAATCAGCACCCACAAATGTACCTACTGCCTGATATGTCCTTCCTATTCCAAGAGCCGCCGTCAGGCGATTTATTAACGCCGCGTACAATTGTAATTAATTTTCAGGTTTTATATGCAGCTCTACGATGGCTAGAACACGATCCAGCATGTCGTAGACGTCACTGTTTCGAAGTATTGAATCATGTTAGACTGCCATTGATCTCACCACAAGTTTTAGATCAAGCCATCAAAAATGTACAAGATCCATCTATAGCTGTAGCTCTAAAGACCGTGAGAGTTGACATGGTAAGAGCCCTATAACAATAACTAGAAATTTCTGCTTTAATACTTAAAGAACAACGGGCAGAATAGGACCAGCTTTGTAGGACTTTCTCACCTAACTTAAAATGAAGGTTCAAATAACCCCAACATTTCTTATAGCAACATTAATCTAATCAAGTCTAATGAATGGAATTAAAAAGTTGCAGCGGTTCCAAAAGTCCAATAATTACAGTTACAAATGCTAATATAAACCTAATGATCATCATCATCATACGTATCAGCTGAAAGACGTCCACTTCTGGACATCATCGTATCCATCGGCTATCCGCGACCCTCACCAGGTCATCGGTCCACCTTGTGGGAGGCCATACAACGTTGCGTCTTCTGTTACGCCAGAATCCATTTAGGGTAAACTAACTAGGAATTTGTAACATTTCTATAAAAAGCAAAGTCTGTTTTATGTTTGTTTTCTATCTGTGCTTGTGCAGATGTTTCATGACTCTTAAAAATTAAATAAGCAATTTAGCAAGTAAATAAATAAATAAGAACCAATCAATCAATATGATGGATTCCATTTTTTGGCAAAGACACTACCAGCCGCACTACCTACCAGTAATGTCGTTTACAATTAACGACTAAATTGACTTTATTAACTGAATAATTCTTTATTTATTACTAAGTAAATCATGAAATAAAAGTAACAACAAACTTCAGAAATGTAACTCATTTATTACTAGCTGCGACATCGTTCGCGTGCATTTCGAAAAACAATAATGAGGTAAGTTAGTATACAGGGTTACTTGTAATTCGACGCATATTCATCCGGTGCTGATAGGGGGGCCGAAATGGAACAAATTGAACCCGCATATGAATGGCCGAAATTCAATAATTTTCGAGATATTTGAATTTTTAGGTTTTTTCGATATTTACCCAAAATTTCACATTTAACTCCAAATAAAAAGAAAACTACATATGGCCTGGGGGCCATTAGAATATGATATTGTAGCTGGCACTTTGATTAATATATGAACATAATTAAAAGTACTTAGAATAGAATAGAATACTCTTTATTATGTACACCATATGAGTTACAGAAAAGACGTGAAGAAAACTACATAGGGTGACACAATGGGCGGCCGTATCGCTAAAAGCGATCTTTTCAAGATAACCTTTGGATGGATTGTAAAGATAATTGAAAAGCAGTACTGTAGGTAGTCTTAGGTGTACGATGGTGGTGTACTTAATTCAACAAAATATTAAAATTATGAGTGATTTATGAATAATATCTTACCAATATTTTCATTACACTCTTCAAACAATGTTGTCTCGTTCAAAAAATTACTATGAACTTAATCGTACAAATAACCAAAATAACTTGCCTATTCTGGTAGCTTTCCAAATAGGTATAAAAGTTAATTTAAAGATACGCCATCCGTGGCATAGCATGTGTTTGAATCGGCGAGGGGAGAAAAAATCATCTTAAATCATTTTAAGGTTTTTTCGATATTTACCAAAATTTTGACATTTAACTCCAAATAAAAAGAAAATTACATATGGAATGGGTACAATTAGAATATGATATTGTAACTGGCACTTTAATTAAGCTATGCACATAATTAAAAGTACTTAATTCAACAAAATTAGTAATTATATAGCCTTCCTCGATAAATGGGCTATCTAACACTGAAAGAATTTTTCAAATCGGACCAGTAGTTCCTGAGATTAGCGCGTTCAAGCAAACAAACAAACAAACAAACTCTTTAGCTTTATATATTAATATATAATATATATGATTTGTACGATTAAGTTCATAGTAATTTTTTAAACGAGGAAACATTGTATGAAGAGTATAATGAAAATATTGGTAAGATATTATTCTTAAATCACTCATCTGTACATACATTCAGTCAAAAAAGTATCGGGAATGGATGATTTGTTTATGGTTCCAAATTCAAATTTTTGTTTTTTTGTAGTTGTTAGATTGGCACAACTGTTTTCCATTTTGGCGCGGAGTTTGAGTTGCATCTGTTATTTATATTAAATACAGTGCTGGTTTTAGTAATATCATATATAGTGTGTATTGCGAATTTCATAATGGACAAAAATATCGAACAAAGAGTTTGTCTTAAATTTTGCATCGCCAATGGAATTTCGTGTTCGGAGTCACTGAAAATGTTACAGAAGGCTTACGGTGAATCGACTTTATCAAAAACTCGTGCTTATGAGTGGTTCAAAGCGTTCAAAAGCGGTCGAGATGTGATGGAAGATTTGCCTCACTCTGGTAGGCCGTCAACGTCTGCAACTGAAGTTAACATCGCAAAAGTGAAGGAAATAGTGACTGAAAATCCCCATTCAACTCTGAGAGAGATAGCCGCCGAACTTTCTGTATCTCACGAGTCGATCCGTACCATTTTAACTAATCATTTGGGTATGAAACATGTTGCTGCTCGGCTAGTCCCAAAAGATCTGAATTTTCTCCAAAAAGTCAATCGCATGAAAGTCGCTGAGGACATGCTAGAACGAGTCAGTTCGGACCCAACATTCATGAAACGCATTGCTACTGGTGACGAGACGTGGGTTTACGAGTTTGACATGCAAACTAGTCAACAAGCTTCGGAGTGGCGCCTTCCAACTGAACCGAAACCGAAAAAACCACGCCAAAGTCAATCAAAAGTCAAAGTCATGTTGACTGTTTTCTTTGACTATCGCGGTGTTGTGCACTCTGAATTCTTACCGGAAGGTCTAACGGTAAATAAAGAATATTATTTGAGCGTTATGCGGCGTTTAAGAGAGCAAATTCGACGAAAAAGGCCAGATTTGTGGAAAGAAAATTCTTGGATTTTGCACCACGACAATGCGCCTTCGCACAAGGCTATCATTGTGAACGAATTTTTAAACAAACACTCAACAAATACCATCCAGCAACCACCATATTCACCAGATATGGCTCCTGCTGACTTTTTTATTTTTCCTAAACTCAAATTACCACTTCGTGGCACCCGTTTTCAATCGATAGAAGACATAAAGGAGAATTCGCGGCGAGAACTGAACTCAATTCCGGAAGCAGTGTTTAAAAAATGTTTTGATGAATGGATTATTCGTTGGCGCAAGTGTATCGTTTTTAAAGGAGAATACTTTGAAGGTGATAAAATAAATTTGGATGAATAACAGACATTTTGTGTATTATTGATCTTTTCCCGGTACTTTCTTGACAGAGTAGTATAATAAAATCGTAGACCAACCGTGTCTGTACATTGAATATTTTTGCATTAAAATTACATAGAAAAGTTTGGAAAAAGATACAAAACAAAAATATGCTATTTTTGAAGTTTTTGTCTGTGCGTTTGAGGGAGCATCACGCATAAACCACAGATTGGGTTCCAAATCTAGGTACTTAAAAATATTAAGTGATAACCCGAGTAACATTTAGCGTTTATTTGATCAAAATCAACCCACAAAATCAAAAGATATTGAATTTTTAAGTCAAGTAAGAAGCTAATGTATTCTGATTAGTAATAGCGCCATCTATTGAAAAAGATAATATGCACGAAAGCATGTATGAACAGAAAGTTTTTAAAACTTTCCGTGTTCCAGGGTACGGTGCCTCTTTCGAACGAAGTCCGCAGCCCCAACAGGGTCACTGTAGCCCTGGAACGCAAAGGGCATTGGGAGGAACACGGATGGGTTTTAGTCAGTAAGAGTGACACTCCCTCCTGCTTCACCCAGAGCGGGAGGAGTCATTTGATGATTTAACATCCTTAAAAAAAAAGTAGTCATTGGATAGATGAAGTGGACTGCTTTTGTAATACGACTAAAATGGCACCGTGTATTACAAACCTATCCCAGTACCGAAATGAAGAATTGAATATTTTTACACCACTTTTTCTTTTTCATTAATCTAAACTTTTCAAGTCTAAGCCAATACATAAAAGAGAAAAATGCATTTTGACTGGCAACATGTAAATACAATTAGGTATGCGCACAGTTAGGCCATTATATTTTAATTTCAGATTATTTGTAACAGCTGTAACTTTTTTTTTTAATTCATTAGAGCTATGCTATCAAATGTTGAGATTATTCTGATCTTCATTTTAAGGTAGGTATGAAAGCGCTACAATACTGGGCGCACGATCCATAATATAAAGATGTGCATTGTTCTTTAAGTTCCTCAGGCTAAATTCTATATGAAATAAAATTTTTTTTTAATAATTTCACATCGTAACCATAGGATAGACTTACTAAAAATGCTTTTCTGGTAAGCTGTCATAATTGAAAATTATATTTTTAGAAAACACGCCGTGGTGCTTTAGTTTCATTGTTGGTGGAGCCCCGTCAACGCGCGCGTCGCATACTCCTTTTAGCTGGAGGGTCATGCCGCGACAAAGCGGCGCATCCACCATTATCAACACATTATAATCAAGACAATATCCTCTCTTCAGTGCTTAAATTTGATCTACATAAACGGTAACTAATTTATCTTATTCCACCCTAAATAGAACAATGTTTACGTAATTCATCTTGTGTTATTTCAGGAACGATTATAAGGTCCTATTTCTTATGAATCAAGGACCGATAATTAATTACTATAAGAGCCGGCGCACACATGGCGGAGGGCAGCGCAGAGTACGCCTGCGAAGTTTTCTAAACGCGTGAAACATTAGGCGATTTTTTTTTTTTTTTACTATTGATAGGCATGCGTTTGACCACTATCTCACCTGATGGTAAGCGATGATGTGGTCGAAGATGGAGCACGCTTGCCTAGAAGTAACCTATTCACTTCTACCCGAGAATGCATGAGTATGTGCTAGACTGCGCACACTCGCTCTACCTTTCGCATGTAGTCGCTTCGATGCGCTTCGGGAATTAATTGTTGTGTTAATTGATTTTATATATTATTTCTATGAGGACAATGTCGATAATAGTTTGACTGTGAAAAATGCTCCGCTCTGCGCTCCACCATATGTGCGCCGGCCCTAAAACAATGATTCACCACAAAGTATATAAAACTACAAAAATCTAAACCATTAATTTGCTCGTTTGTCATGAAAACAATTATGGCAACCCAACTATTTCCTAATCAGTCTGCTTAGCCTTTTCCCAACTGTGGTGAAGCCGACCGCATAATTTCATACAACGACCGTTTACATGGACACGCATAAAATACGATCCGTTGGCCCACACAGTTCAACTTGAAAACCTAAATACGCGTGTGTGTGACCGGGGACCTCGCAGCCGCAAGGGTGGTGCAGGGTTTTCTTAGAATCCAACATTGTAAGTCAAGTGTCGTCTAGAAAGACCACAGCACACCGTTCTGGCTTCGCTGGCTTCGTCAGAATTAAATGTGTATGTAAACTATGTAGGTACCTATAATCTATGTTTTATAATTTCACAAGAGAGTGGGAAGAGCTTTCACCAATGGGAATAGCACGAATCCAGCCAGGCGTGGCCACTTTAGGAGGGCGGGTCTACGCCGTCGGCGGCGAACAAGGAAGTCAAATACTCGCCAATGGAGAGGTTTACGATCCACAGGTATAGTATTAAATCTTTTTTAGGATGTTTTTCCAAAAATCGCGGGAATCGTTCGTTTGTGTGACTGTGACCCAAACACGGACGCTTTACATTAATAAATAAATGTTAAGTATGGGAACCAAACTAGAAAAAACTTTTACAAACTGTATCGCGTGTCATATCAAATGAAAAGGGCTTACAGTAAAGATAATAAATGTTTATTTTTTTTTCATAATTTTAAAATGAAAAGTTTTGATGTTATTCAAGAAAGTAGACCGAAAATGACCATTCTCTGAAAAAAAAACAAATTGGCTCAGTAGTTTCGGAGATAAGGGGGCCTTATCTTCGAAACTACTGCCTAATATTTTGAAAAAAAAAAGCAGATAATAGTTCTATACCTAAAGTTTACAGGAAAGCTTATATGAAGTCCGTAGTGTCAACATAACATGTTAAAAAAAATATATTCGGAACCCTTTGCACGCGAGTCTGACTCGCACTTGGCCATTTTTATTTTTTAACTTATTAGATTATGATTTCTCGATATATTATGAAAAAATCGTTTTTTAAACAATAGATCCCACTCAAATTCTATAGTTTCCAATATGTCCGTGGCTTATTAAGAAAAAATATTTTACAATCACACGCGATATTGTACAATTTTACGACGTTTGCAATTTTCTGGTGATAGCTATACAGCCTATTCCATAAGCATTTGAGACACGTACACCATAGCTTCTGAGAACAACATTTAAACATAAAAAAAATTCTTTCAGACGGATAAGTGGTCGAATATTGCACCAATGAAGGAGGCGCGTTGTGAATTTGGACTGACAGGTTGGAATGGAAATTTATACGCCTTTGGAGGCTGGGTTGGATCAGACATGGGCTCATCTGTTGAGGTGTACGATCCAGTCGCTGACGAATGGACACTAGTGGGCAGAATGCCGGAGCCAAGGTTTGGAATGGGTGTTATCAATTTCGAAGGTATAATAGCAGTTTCAAGAAAACTTACTTTTATTTTCCTTTTACATTTTAAATAGGTACATTTCTTTTTTTTAGGACTAATATACATTGTCGGAGGATGTACTCATACATGGCGACACACCAGAGATTTATTATGTTATCATCCAGCATCTCGAAAATGGCAAACGTTGACACCGATGCATCATGCTCGTAGTCAAGCTGCAGCAGTCGTTCTTGACAACTACCTGTATGTCATCGGTGGGAATGCGCCGAGGCGAACAGTTCTGACGTCTGTAGAACGTTACAGCTTTGATGAGGTAATGTATAAAAAATAGACACTTCTATACTAATATTATAAAGAGGAAAGATTTGTTTGTTTTTATGTTTGTTTGTTTGAATTGAATAGGTTCCGAAACTGCTGCACCGATTTGAAAAAATCTTTCACCATAAGAATCCTACATTATCCCGGATAAACATAGGCTATAGAATATTTTCAAAAAGTTAGGGATCCGTATGAAATCTTCGATAAAGTAACCCAAGGTGTGAAAAAAATACCGAACCGTACGCTGCGGAAACTATTGACAATAGAGCAATTTTATGTACTACAATTTTATAGAGGACATCAATAGTCACAAAAAAGTCCGCGAGGACATTTTTTTTTTTTTTTTACTATTGATAGGCACGCGTTTGACCACTATCTCACCTGATGGTAAGTCACAATAACCGCTTTTTGTTCAAATTATTCGGTCATAACCCGGGTGGAATGGAATAGTAGAGATTCTGGTATTATGATATTAATCCTTATCCATTTAAATGGTTTGGTAATTTAAGTTGGTTATGTATACGTAAATCACAATTTAAATTATGCAAATCGGAGCTTTCATTTAATGTTCCGACGAGTATTAAAATACTCGGGTGAGGCGGTTTAGAAACTCTGACACTAGGGTCGTTAGATCTTACTGCCCACGCGATAAGAAGAAGAAGAAGAAGGGGAGTCTATTAATAAGAGAGTTAGCGATTAAAAAGAAAAAGAATACCTAAATGTAGCGTGTTTGCAGAAAACTAAGTAGAAGGGAACAAAGGCGAGGGAAATTGGTGAAGGATACAAGTTTTTCTATTGTGGAAGTGACGGTAAAAGAAATGGCGTGGGAATAGTGTTAGATAATAAATTGAAAGAAAGCGTGATGGAAGTAAAAAGGATTAATGATAGATTGATAGTTGTGAAAGTTATGATGGATAGTGTGATGTTGAATGTAGTTAGTGTGTATGCCCCGCAGGTAGGATGTTTGGGAGGATTTTGATACTATTAAAATGACCATCCCCATGCATAAGGATTTGATAGTTGGAGGCGATTTTAATGGGCATGTAGGTAGAATGTAAAATTGTTATGAAAGAGTACATGGGTGATGGGGCTTTGGAAGTTCCAATAACGAGGGAGAGACGTTGCTGTAATCCGCTACTGCATTTGACCGGGCAGTAGCCAATACTTGGTTCCAAAAAAGAGATGAACACCTTGTCACATACAAAAGTGGTAACCACAAGACCCAAATAGACTATTTTCTTGTTAGGCGCAATAAGATAAATCAAGTCAAAGACTGCAAAGTGCTGCCAGGAGAAGTTTGGTCTCACAACACAGACTTCTGATTATGGTATTGGCGATAAAAACACAATTTAAGAAAAGCAAAAAGCCTCCTCCCCCAAAAATAAAATGGCATATGCTAGAGAAGAATGATTGCACGAAAGAATTTAGAGAGCGAGTGGTAGACAAAATGATACAAATGGCAGACATGAAAGATCGAAGTGTGAATGAAAAAGCTGGAATGAGATAGCTGGATGTATAAGGCAAGCAGCTAAGGATATTTTGGGAGAGGAAAAGGAAGAGGCACAATAGAGAGGGATACATGGAGGTGGTCGACAGAAATACAGAAAGTGTTGAAAGAAAAAAATATGAAATTCAAGGAATCGCAGAATGTGGGATTGGAAAGTTAGTTTGAAAGTTGAAAAAAAGAGTGAGTATGATGCATTAAAGAAAAAAGCTAAGAAAGCCGTGGCAATAGCAAGAGCAAAAGCTCTGGACCAATTGTACGACACACTGGACAGTCCAGCTGGCCAAAAAGACCTATACCGGCTTGCTAGAGCCAGAGAGAGGAAGGCGAAGGATGTTAGTCAGATAAGATGTGTAAGGGATGAAGCTGGAATGCTTCTATCGGAGGATGAAAAGATTAAGGATAGATGGAAGGGCTATTTTGAAAGACTGATGAATGAGGAAAATATCGTCGGGGTATAACGGATGCCATTTTCGCTATCCGCCAGCTGTGCGAGAAATATAGAGCTGTGCATAAAAACCTGCATATGGTATTTGTTGTACCTCGAAAAGGCATAGGACCGGGTGCCTCCTGAGGTTTTTGGTGGGCCCTTAAAGAGAAAGGTGTGCCTGGGAACAAAAACAGAACAGCTTTTTCTTGTACGTCCATAAGAAAAAAAAAACTGTTTTTGTTGAATAACTCCCTAATGGTTGGATGCACAAATTCGTACTTACCATACACATTTACAGGACGTCATACACTAAATATCTGCTAAACTGAAATAAAAAAAAACTACATTTTTCCGCCCGGATGACGCACACCAAAAAAATAGGGATTCCAACATCCTATCTATAAGTTATCGATAACCCATTAATCATTGCTTTTCGTCCCACATGTTGAAATAGAATATGACTCAATACATTATTCTTTTATTTAACTTGACCCTAATTCGTATCATACTATCGTTAAAAACCGGTTACAAAGACTTCTAAACAACCTAAAAGCAGAAATTAAAACTACAAACGAATAAATCAAATAATGATAAGGTACATCACTAATCTCGTTTGTGACGTCATGCGCTGTCGGGAAGAGCCGACTCTGGCGTGGCTGGCACGACTTTTGACAACTTCGTCGCATACGAGTAGGGATGCGACATTGTGGGACAGAATAAATCAATACAAATCTATACCAGTGTTACAAAACAAAAAAAAAATACTGTGTAATAACTAACTTCTTTGAAGTTCACTAAAAATACTTCTTAATGTTATCTCCGAGTGCTAACTATTTCTTACTTTTTCTTGCCTGTCTACTGTTTCTTTTGCTACCCTAAAATTGTCAGTGAAAACTTTTAATTGGCCATCTTTCACTAATTGTCAACTATCTGTAACTTAGCTGTAAGTTTTCTTAAGAAATAAAATAAAATAAATAAATACTAATGTATAAAGCTGAAGAGTTTGTTTGTTTGCTTGAACGCGCTAATCTCAGGAACTACTGGTCCGATTTGAAAAATTATTTCAGTGTTAGATAGGCAATTTATCGAGAAAAGCTATAGGCTATATATCATCACGCTAAGACCAATAGGAGCGGAGCAGTAATGAAAATTTTGACGCAGACGAACGAAGTTGCGCAGGTCAACTAGTAATAATCATATAGGTAGTATAGTATTTAACAAAAATTTTCTCAACTTACTTATATTTAGTCTGAGTTTTCACAGCTGTGCAAACTTACGTCATCTAAGTCCTTCTGCTGTCGCACTTCTCTTATTACGTTCAATTAATTCACATACGTTGAACGCTTCGCTGCGGGCACTCGATCTCGATCCAGAATATTCAGATACGAATAGTTGTCATTAAAAATAACTGTCGAAATAATAGTAAGCTACATTTAATAAAATATTGCACAAATTTGAAATATAAGTTACCTTAATTATCCATCACTAGCTGTCGTGTCTTGGCGACTTTTACGGATTTCAATTAGCAATTTTTGATGATTTTTTTTTTCTAGTAAAATGTTATTAATTGATAAATCTTTGTGCCATTTTACAATATGCCATTAATGTAGTTTTAAATAATAGGAAAAAAAACAGAAAACTTGATTTAGTATATTAATTTAGTAATTTAAAAAAAAACGGTTTTCTTGTCGGCTATACCCGACGATGGCGTGTTGGGCACGATTTCGTTTCAAATTCAAAGCATTTTATTTCAAATAAACCATTCACAGGCACTTTTGAAACGTCAAGGTCGGTCAGTCAAAAACATGGAAGCTATTTGCACGTTCCAAAGCGTAGATCTCTATGGAGAAGAACGTGCAAGAAACTCTACTATTTTTGTCGACTAAAGCCGACCGTGGCCGCTCAAAAGTTTAAAAATTTGATTGTTTTTGTTATTTCTTATTGTTTAGATATCTTATTATTGTTACTGGTTGTGTTTGTTGCTTAGTTTTGTTTTTTTTTTTTTGTTCAATATGCCTAAACGGAATACCGTTTTACGCCGTCAGGCGCGAAAAATAATCGAAAATGTAGCGAATTATGTGCAAAAGGAGGACATAGGCGTGCTTTTATTTATTTGGTGTGAACACAGTCCTTCACTTTCAATTACCTAGGTACTTCTCATCTCTTACGCATTTCTACCTACCTACTTATCTATTATTTATATATTAAATGAAGTTAGTTAAACAAGAACATACATTATATAATACGTATAAAGCAGAAAAATATTCTACGGTCGTAACACTTTTTTACGAGATTGCACCTGCGCGTTCGTCCTAATACCTAACTTCAGAGAGGCAAACTTGCGTAGCGCGAACTGTACCTACATTAGCAAAGATGCATCGATTGCATAGGTAATTATGATTACTTTGATCAATGGAATTAAAAAAATTTAAAAAAATACGTTTTAAACTTGTTTCATAAAAATTGTATGCATCTGTATTTAGAAGATTCCACCACTCGGTCAATCACGTTGGAATCATGTAGTTCAAAATTGTTATTGAAAATTGATGACGTTTTAAAGATTTTATACATTTTATTTTGTGAAATCGTACAGTTGTATTAAATATATTATAGATTACAGTGCTACGATTTACGTTGGCTGTCTGTTATTTGTCGGTTTCAGGGCACATGGGAAGAGGTAGCGAGCATGAAGGAGGCGCGCGCGGGCTGCGCGGCGGGCGCGGCCGAGGGCGTGCTGGTGGTGGCGGGCGGCGACAGCGAGAGCGCCGGCGAGCGTGCCTTCTACCGCGCGCGCACCACGCTCGCCAGCGTGGAAACCTACGAGCCGCGCGACAACACGTGGCGGGCCGCGCCGCCGCTGCCGCACTCGCGCGCCGAGGCGGGCGCCGCCCTGCTTTGACAGCTCTGGCGGCTCTGGCGGCTCTGGCGAGCGTGCCTTCTATTGCGCGTGCAGCTCGCTGGCCAGCGTGGAGACCTACGAGCCGGCGACAACACGTGGGGCCTGCCGCCGCTGCCGCACTCGCGCGCCGAGGCGGGCGCCGCCGGCTCTGACAACTCCAGCGACTCCGGCCCCGCGCACGACTGCAGAAGCGATGCGATCACAAATTTCCAATAATATACTATCTAGGACAAAGGTACAAAAACAAGCACTTTTTTAAAACAATGACACAAGTTAACACAACAGTCAACAGTGTAGCTGATGTTTCCATTTTTATAGCATAGGTATTTAGATTAAGCAAGTCATTCGTCCAAATTTCAAACACAAATGTTAAATTCATATTAGTCTGTTCGCGTCGTATAAGTTTGCCGCTCTGAAGTTGGCAAAAATTACTGCGCAGTTGGGCCAGAGTCCATTGGGTTGTTTTTGATTTGGTTTTAGAACTTTACTAAGCTTATTTAACGCGATTCTCGTTCAAGTATTACGTAAGCAAAACTTTAGCATTTCTTAAAAATCGCAAAGCAGCTCTCTCTAAATCTCTAACATAGCATTTCACGGAATGCTCCCATTTACTTTGGCATGGCAAAACTTGGTTTCAGAGCGGCAGAATTACGTTACACGAAATGTTAGATCCAAAAACATACCTTTTTTTTAATTTCATATATGTGAAATACATTACATATTTAAGAGTTCCTTCGAGCGCTTCAACAGCTGAACAGCAGATTCGATTCAAAGGACAACGTGTACTTTTGTATGCGCTCACACTTCAGTGCTGTATCAAGTGTGGCATAATAAAATGCCATTTGAAAGATCATAATAAAAGTTTAATTTTATTACACCAACAGATGCAGAGAAAGTATTATGAATTTATGACTGATTTTATTTTAGTAGAATATTGATAAATGATATTTTCATTCCATTGATATTTGCGTTCACTCCTAGACTTCAGTAAAGAAGCTAATGCTCCGATTACCTATTATGTAAAAAATCACGTGCAATAGTTGTTCAGGGCGTGTAAACCGTTGCCCAAGTGTTATAGACAAAAATCGAAGTCAAGTTAGGTGTTTGAAATGAACAAAATCATATACCTACCTATTTAGGTAACAATATTTAATATCCTACTTCCATATTATATTCTTTTTTTTCAGTTTGGTGACAATAAACACTTTTTTTTATTTCTGACTATTGGTGTCAACAATAAAATTTAACTATTATTATGATTTTTTACAGTACTAGATCCAAAACGCTCATTCTTTTTGGCACACAGATTGCAGTTCAGCTCATCAATAACTTGATGACTTTTTTGAGTAACATGACAGACATGTAAACACGATTGAATGTGATTTTGAATGTACTGCGCCGGAAAAAGCGTCAAGAAGTGCCTTTTCATGGTTAGCCGGTGCCGGGTACCCGGCGGAAAAGTGTATAGTCACAAACGTTAGCTTTCACGCGTACCGGTAATTAGTCCGGCATGACTGAACACTTCGCCGCCAGTTACCCGGCACTAGCTGCCCTGTAACGGGGGCGTATGAAAAGGCACTGTGTTTGAAATACAATATCAAACATCCAAAATTGAGCATGATCAAAGAACATACAAAGATTTTAAACTCTTGTAAACACTACATCTTGATAGATGATATAAATATGAACTTGCATCGATTTACAGAGATATAAGGATCCCTCGAGTAAGGATTGAAATTACTATTTAATTGAAAGATTGAGGGACCCACTTTAATATTTGATATAACTTTGTTTTTGTTCTAAAAATTCTACAAAATCTGTGCATGGTAGCCTTCATTCCTTATGCACATGAATATAGCATTCCTTACGTACTTGAATGCACCATGTGCAATACATAGCATATTTTTATTATGGTCTGTGTTATGGTAGAGGAAGAGTGGTAAAGGGCAGCTCAGGATATTCCTTCGTCCTTACGCGCGGTATACGTTATAATTTATAAACATACAAATTAGTAAGCATGCATTACAAAATGTTTATGTAATTGCCAATTTTGCCAAAGTAGGCTATGGAAATGGGAACAGATATTGTTTATGAGGGGAAAGGTTAAAACTTGCTGAGATTTTGTCATTCCATTGTTTAAGGTGAATGCTCCAGGGTAGCCCGCGAAATTCAAATATTTTTATGTTTTTTGCAATTTGCCGGTCAGTTATAATGGTTATAATTTATAAAGAATTATAACCATTTTATAATCATTCTGTCGAGCTACATGAACTTAGAGGGCTATACTGATGATTAAAATGGTTATAATTCTTTAGATAAATACGCGTTACGGTCGCGGATCGTATTTGGTCCACATACAGCTTCACACTGACCGGCAAATTGCAAAAAACATAAAAATATTTGAATTTCGCGGGCTACCCTGGAGCATTCACCTTAATTAAATAAAATACCAGCAATCAATCGCGATTAACCAGAAATACAGCAGCTTTAGACCTGTATCAATAAATCACACGAAATTAAAGTGACGGTCGTATATTTATTGTTTATCGACTCTACTTACAGTAGGTACAGAATAAGCGACCTCCGAAACTGCTGCCGTTGACATAAATGGTACGCTGATGGCACAAAGAGCTTTAGAAAAATGTTCGGTTTTCTTGTACGTCGTTTCGTTATAGTCTGTGTCAAAAATACCCGTGTACCGTTCTATCAACAGCTGCATTCTGTGTACATATTTTGTGCTGCCAAATCAAATGTAATCAATGAAATGTTAATGTTGCTTACCTGACTGAGCTTTCAAATGATGTTTTATTAATGCAGGTCTGGGCTTTGAACTTTGCCCCCTTGTGCCCCCAAGTTTTATTATTTTTATATTATTTTAAAATTGATACTATATCTATTGATGTTATGTTATTGTCTTAATATTTTATGTAATTATCCTCTATGTTAACCTGTACCTATATGTTTGTGTCCATAAGGACGAACTGTCAATGGAGGCGTTCAATACATTTATGGAGCTTGGAACTAAAATAATTGATCATTGAAACAGCCTTCTCAGTTATATTATGCTGAAATGCTGGGCGTTTAATGTGTTTGGGTATTTTTTTACAGCCACTCGTTTTTTTTTAAGTTGAAAATTAAAATGCGTCACTAAATACAAACACGGCAAATAAAAAAAAATACAATGATGTAGATTTATGTAAATCGATAAAAACCAAAACCTAAAAATCTTAGTAATCTACCACTTCCGAGTTCCACATAGATTTAGCCAATAACATATTGAAATATATAATAGTTATACAGAGTTGATACGACAGAGGGGCATTAAATTAAACTACGTATACTATACGTGTTCAGTATTAATTCGATACGGTACAAAAACAAAAAGCGCCATAAATGAGAAAATATTTTTTTCAAACAAACTAAATAGCTTGCAAATCCGCATAAAACGCAACCACCCTTTGTAAAAAAATGACACTGACCTTAGATACCGCTAGGTAACAAAGCGGCAACGTCGCGCGCGCGCCGGTGCGCGGTGTGCGGTATCTCGTGTGCTCGGCGGGGGCCGGGCCGGGGTGGCGGCCGGCGACTTAGGCCTCCGCTCGCACTGGCTTTTATGTTAGGTAACGTTTTGAAGTACGCGCACAAAAACAAACACACACAATTTTTAAATTTTCGATGTGTCCTCCTTTTACATTGATGCACAAATTATACCGACGGAGAGTATTGTTATTTATTTTTCTAATTAGATCACTGTCCGTCGCTAAGCACTTTAATTTGTGAAATGCTAAAATAATCCTATTTTTTAACTCATCAATTGTATTTACCTCTGAGGCATACACTTCACCCTTAATGTACCCCCACAAAAAGAAATCCATGGGAGTGAGGTCCGGAGATACTAATACTAAATAATAATAATCCCAAGTTACGTGTCCTATCACCATAAAAAACAGTCAATCACAAAAAAAAAACACTAATACTCGTACTAAATAATAATAATCCCAAGTTACGTGTCCTCTCACAATAACAAAATAAAATCACAATTGTTTGCGCGCGAATTCCACAAACCGTACGTTTCGAAACGACAGCGTCGGCGTGACTGAATAGAGGTCCCACTTACCGATCGCAAAAAAACAAGGATGCAACAAACTGACCTATTTCTGTTTCTTTCAAATGCGGTACGTGTCGCTTTCGTAGTGAAAGTGCAAGTGTGTGTGTATTCATTGCTTCCTTGTTTGCATTGCCAATTTTTAGGGAATGTCCTTCGACATGCGTCAGAGCGGCAACAACGCATCGTAGATTCATCGTTGTAAGGTGCATGACCTATGCTTAGACGATAATCAGCTGTTAGAAAAGATACATCGTGTTCAAACCGTGCAAAAACTTTTTAAATCATTTGCGACTAAACTACTGCTCCTAATTAATTTATTTTTGGTACAGAGCTTGAAAATGGTACCTAGTATAGGCAGTTTAAAGGAAAGCCCCTCTGTCGTATCAACGTTGTATGATTCAATATGTTATTGGCAGATGCGATATCCAATATTCTAAACATTCTTGAAGCGTTATTGCTCATGCCTAGTGGGATAAAAAGACACCCTAAGTTTCTTTATATTTCAACATCATTCGGACGTTTACAGATTTCACCTTTTTCGACACGTTTTGATATTGCAATGTAATGATAATCAATTTTATGGAGCTGCAGCTAAAATTATAATAAAATCTTGAAAGATTTAATAAAAATCGAGACTTAAGCCACATTTCAAATAATTGTATTCCATATAAATGAACAAATAAAGTCTATGTGCGTTTTGTTTGTATTGAAACATTATTCCCTTTTTTCAAAAACACGCGCCTGCTAAAATCATATTTAACTATAATCGAGTTGCTTGATAAATAAAGCCTTCTTTTACGGTATATCACATTAGCCATTAAAAATCTTCAGAATATTGTACCACTTTTGAACGTGTCCTTCCTCGCATTTTTACGACAAAAACAACGGCAGTGACCAGTCCCGCCCTTCAAGGGTGACGTGACAGATGCGAGAATTTGACAGTTTGTCCCTAAGGACGTGAAACAGATGGAGGGTGATAATAAGTAATATCACTTGTATTTGTGTGCGTGTAGGTGTGACCATTTTGTCAAAAATATTTGTTGATGCATTTGATGTAGACGATGTAATGTACTTTCTTGAAGAACTGGCTCGCAGTCCTCAAGTAGAGAATTGAACTTTTTGATTTCTCTCTATCTCTCTCTCTCTCTCTATCTAATTCCAACTTATTTCACAATTCGGCAAAGTGGCTGTCACAGTTTTACACCACATGGACACTGTTATTTCCTTCGTAATTATTGTTATTATGTGTTCAAATTAGAATTTACAAAAGATCTATGAATGTATGGATATAATAAATGAATAAGCTTAACTGTTGGACTGCCGCCTGGTAGCATTATATACATTTATAATTTAAGCTGGGTGATATTAATGAATCTAATTTAAGTATAAATAAAAATTAAAACATTATTAAATATTTTTACAATGACATATTTTTTCATTACTATATTAATATAATGATGTTTACAGAGTAAATGCCGGGAACTTTGCTTCTAAGGCCCGTGATATGTCTTCAGCTAAATAAATACGGCCCACTAATCCTTCGAACAATGACGCTGGTCTGTCCGGATGATGTAACTCTGTCCCCGTGCGTTCCACGGCACACCATTCCATAAAGCAACATGCCTGATATAGATACATAGGTTTCTGGAAAATGAGAAAACTGGGGTGAACCAAGTTAACTTACTTATGTATGGAACTGTATTAATGATGACGCTTGATTCAAACGGCAAATGTAAGTTTGATACAACACATTTAGGTACTCTACTAATCAATTTAGCGCGTAGTACGGGCTTAAAGTCTAACTCGAAAGTGCACTTTTTGAACGTCCAAGTTCAAAGCCCTGGAGCATCCACCTTAATAGCATTGGGTTATGCTTTTGACATGGTAACGAACATTGCTAGTACCTTGCTACGCATTTCACACTCAGATCGTCGGTAATTGGTTCAGATCTAGAATACACCCGCCATTCTGAAATCAGGTTGGCGGCTCATATACTTTTTCTTATAACTATTGTTTTAAAATAGTACATTGCTTCAAATTTTACGTACAATCGGTACATTGCTCTCACGCATAAAGCATGAGTAGCCATACATCCGTCATCCTGATACAAAAGAACGGTATATTTTTATATAGCGGTTTATTCCCAGTTCTCCCACCGACTTTGTCACCACACCACTGACAAATGGAAAAAAAACCCAACTGTTGCCAGTAAGAACACATGACACATAATTTCCCAGTTGTCACCACCAAAGCAGTAAAGAAAAGACTTCTTCCAAGTACTCATAGGATTTGAAATGCATATCAAAAAGTGTACATATCTATGAGTAAGTGCTAAAAATTTGACATAGGTACCTTTGTGGCTTGGTAAAGTTGTATAAACGCATACGCATTTCCACTGACCCCATGACATATACTATATCCCTTAGTACATAATCCACGGTTCCATATGAGGTGTCCACACTGCACAGCAATTTTCAAGTATTTTTCTTCTTCAAAAATCTGGAAAAATAGTAAATGAAAAAATAATGTCATCAATTAATTTACACTCATATTATAAAATGGAATGATTTGTTTCTTTGAATTGAACAGGCTCCGAGACTACAGGACCGATTTGAAAAGTTCTTGTGTCTGCTCACGCCCCACGCTCCGCCACAACTACTCTGCATTAACATCATGCACCGTCAGTTGCGCGCGAGCCGCTGAGTCGAGCGCACGCGTAGTCGATTGCTATATCTTTTTGTGGTTGTGTTTTAAATCTACCCACATCTTTAATATAAATGTCATTCGACAATGAGTGATGTAGAAAAGACTTTTGATCTATTTAATTCGAGTGGTGATGAGCAATCAGTGAATGCAGTTGACGGAGATATATGTGAGAGAAGCACCGAATCGACGGAGTTACTGAGAATTCCGGAGAAAAGAATGAGATCCGAAAGTGATGAAATAGTTGAGGATGATGATGGTTTTGTAACAGTTAGAAATGGCAAGAAAAGGCTTGCAAGGAGACTATCGAACAAAAGTACAGAAAATGAACAGGAGCATAATAAAGAATTGGAAGGTACCGACAAAATTATCGTGAGTGTCACGTCCAAGGAGATTTTACCCAAACAATTTGGTTTAGCAAAAAAGTTTAGAGCTGGAAAAATTGATAATATCCTGAAAATTTCTTATAAGAACCCCTACAAAGTACTAATTGAATTTGAAGATAAAACGAATGCACAGAAGTTAGTAGATTGTGAAAGCTTTCATGCTTTGGGCTATAGATGTCAATTCATGAATGAAATAAGTTTATGTTACGGCGTTGTAAAGAATATAGACTTGGACACAGAAGACAAAGAGTTTCAGGATAGTTTAGAATGTGAGTACCAGGTAGTATCTGTCAGACGTTTAAAAAGGTTAATTGAAACAGGAGGATGGATGAACAGTGAATCTGTACGTCTATGTTTTAAAAGCTCCACTTTGCCTCCATATGTCTGCATATATGGGTACAGGTTTAAAGTGGAACCATACACTTTTCCGGTGACGCAATGCTCGGCATGCTGGCGATATGGTCACCCACTAAAAATGTGTCCAACAAAAAAGAATTTATGTCCCAAGTGTGGTGAAGAACACGCCAACTGCGAAACTAAAGAGTATAAATGTTTAAATTGTAAAGGAGCACACATGGCGCTAGATAAATCCTGCCCTATTTTCTTAAAAGAAAAGGCGATTCGAAGCATAATGTGCCAAGAAAATTGTACGTACGGGAAAGCATTGTCACTTTATATAAACAAAGCCAGAACAACAAGGGAGCTAAATAATGTGTTTCAACTCAACTCAAATAAACCGACAAATAGGATTTCTTATACTACTAATGATTCTGATAAAAATAGTTATAGAGACGTGCTTATGACAAATGCACCGAGCAGAAATACACAACAAAGGAATTCAAATTCTGAAGAGAACATGGATAGTGACGAAGACGAGAACAGAAATCATATGCATATACCCTCCCCGATTTTAGGCAAAAACAAGCCCAAGAAGAAGTCGAATAGAGCTAAGAAATTACTGGAGCCGGATCTAAGTGAGGAATGTTTTAACATTAACGCCGCACCTACTTCACAGCAGTCTAAAAATAACGAACATAGGAAAGACCACTCTCAGAAAACTTTTGGATTTAAAAAAATTATAGAAAAAGTACAGAATATTTGTTTATCAGAAAACAGTTTTGAAGTTAAAATAAAATTGATAGGTAGTTATGTTTTTGAAGAGATCATACAATTTGTTATTAAATTAGTTAAGAGTACAGATATTATGAGTAAAGTATATTGCCTCTTCACAAATGGCTAATTGTAATAAAGATTTTCTGTTGAACTTATTGCAGTGGAATGCACAGAGCTTAAAGCCCAAACTAGAAGAATTTAAGCTTCTACTATTGCAAGAACATGTGCATATTGCACTAATTTGTGAAACCTGGCTAGCCCCGGAATTTATGCTAAATATCAGTCAGTATAATGTGTATAGACGGGATAGGGACGATTCTTATGGAGGCATCGCCATAATAACACACAAGTCAATTAAAGCCCAAGAACTTTCGGTAAGTGTTAATAATACAGGTATTGAAATTTTATGTCTTAGGTTAATTAATTGTGGAATTATAGAATTCATTACCTTAATTTACTGTCCAAGTTCTGTACGTACGACTCAGGCTGAATGGGATCAAATATTTTCTAAGTTTCTTAATAAATGCATAATTTTAGGAGACTTCAATGCACACCATACAGACTGGTCTTACAAAAACGATTGTAGAGGTAAACAAATTCACGAATCGGCTGTAGAATATGGTTTTGTTTCTGTTAATGATGGACAGCCCACTAGACTGAAGCTCGTTAACGGTCGCCTCCAAAAATCATCTCCGGATATAACCTTTGCATCAGCCGATGTTGCAATTAATTTTGATTGGTCTGTTTTAAGTGAGAATTTAGGGAGTGATCACATAGTTATAAAAGTAAAAATTAGATATCAGGATCAATTACATATTTCCAAAACAAGAAATTACAAATTAGCTGACTGGAACGCATATAAAAACATCATCTCCAAAAATGTATTGTATCCTCAAGAACAAAAAGATATTCAAGGCCTGTATGATAACTTTATTCAGCAAATTAACAGAGCTGTGGACAATAGTATCCCTCTGAAAAAGTTATGTTATAATCCAAGTAACAATTTTAGACCAAAAGGATATTGGTGCCAATCAATCTCTAAATTAGTTGGTGAACGTAGACTAGCTCTAGCCAAATTTCGAAGGAATCCTACTCCTAATAACCTAAATATTCTTGAAGAGAAAATACTAAATGCTAGGCGTGCTATTAAAAAAGCAAAATCAAATGATTGGCAAACATTTTGTGATAGTATTGACCACACATTATCGGTTTCGCAAATGTGGAAAATGCGCTGGATTAAAGGGTATAAAAGGTTCAAAGTTTATAGTTCACAAGAGTCACGATATGATTTGTTATGTTCTCTAACCTCTGATTATGTTATGCCTCTATCTCCATGTTTTTCATCAGTGAATCAGTCACTTGAGTCGGAATTTAGTATAGAAGAGATGCGTGGATGCTTTAAGAAAAAAGACACAGCCCCAGGGGAAGATATGATAACATATTCAATGATCTCTCACTTACCTGAAACTGGTCAGTTGTATTTGTTAAATGTATACAACCTGATATTAAAGTCTGGTGATGTTCCAACTCAATGGCGTAATGTCAAAGTGATAGCTATACCTAAACCAGGCAGTTCTTCTAACGCTAATAATAGACTTAGGCCTATATCTTTAATTTCTTGCATTTGTAAGATCTTTCACGTAATGATAGCAAGACGTCTTGAGTGGTTTGTAGAAAAGAACGAGATCTTATCCCCGTGTACCACAGGCTTTAGGAGAGGTCAATCGGGTCTTGATTGCTTAGCACGTCTGGTGACTGATATTCAAATTGGCTTAACTAAAAATTCTCCTACCTTAGCATGCTTTTTAGACGTCAAAAGCGCATATAATAATGTGTTAATCGAGAAAATGTTACAGACCCTTGATACCATGAAAATAGGGAAGAGTATTTGCCAATATCTATGGAATTTCCTAAGCGAACGCCGACTTAAGATTACTGATGACTTTGAAAAGAGTGAAGAAGTTGTTAGGATAGCAAGAAATGGCTTAGCTCAGGGTGACCCTCTCTCACCACTTCTTTTTAATATCGCAACATTTAAGATTTGTCGAGAGATTGCTGCTAATATAAATGTGTGTCAATACGCAGATGATTTTGTTTTATATTCAACCGGTAACAATATATTTGAATCTGCAAAGAGACTGCAAACCTCCTTAAATGTGTTTATAGAAACTTTGATAGATTTAGGATTGGAAGTATCTACAAGTAAATCACTTTACTGTATTTTTAGTAGTGGTCGAAGAACTCAGCAGCTTAATCTTGTTATCAATGATAGTTCACTTGGAAAAGTAGATACCTATAAATATTTAGGAATGTGGCTTGATAGCTCGTTAAAATGGAGCAAACACATTAATGAGATAGTTGAAAAAGTTTTAAAGTTCAATAATTTGCTAAAAGTACTTGCTAGTTCTTCTTGGGGTTTACACCACAATCACTTGCGAAGGATTTATATTGCTATTATAAGAAGTAGATTGGATTATGGGAGTTTTCTGTATAATAATTGCTCTAAAGCACTTCAATACAAATTAGAGAAAGTACAAAACCAGGCTTTAAGAACAGTGGGCGGTTTCATTAGAAGTACTCCAATACATGCTATGGAAAGTGAGCTCTGTGTTCCGCCACTGCACTTAAGAAGAAAATGGTTAGCTTTTAAGTTTTGTTTAAAATCTCGATCTATAGCACAAAATGTAACGAATAACTTGTTAGACGAACTGTGTACACTTGGTCACAATAGGTATTGGTCAAATAAAGAAATGCCACTATTAGCTACTACATTCGAGTTAGTGAAGGATGATAATATTGAGTCAAAACCTTCCCTAGACATGTTTAGTTTACGTACATGGGTAACCAATTTTAACATTAAAGAGTTGATTGTACTTAATTTAGATATAGTCAATATGCCTAAGAGGACATATAATCCCACCTATCTTCATTTTTCTATAATCAATGAATTACGTGAAAAATATTCAGAGTACTATATAATTTTTACAGATGGGTCCAGAAGTACTGTAGGTGGAGGTGCAGCATATTATGATCCTTTAAAACCGAATCATAGCAATTCTTATAAGTTGAATAAATGTTTTAATGTTATGTCATTGGAACTCATTGCAATTTCAGAAGCGTTATCTTATGCTAAAACTATTGCAAGTAACAAAATTTTAATATGCGTAGATAGCAAAAGTGCTTTGCAACATATAGCTCGATGCGCCTCTGGTATCAGAGGTGTATCGATAGCTTATACTATTATTTCTAAATTGGACGAAATTACTAGTTTTGGAAAAAAAGTAAAGTTGCAATGGGTTCCATCACATATAGGCATAAGTGGTAATGAGAAGGTTGACAGTCTAGCGAAGAAGGGAATTTCAGAAGGCAAAGAATTGAACATCAAACCAGATTATACCGAACTTTTACCAAAATATAAGGAAAAATGTCATCAAATTTGGATAGAGTATTTTAACTTACGATCAAAAACTAAGGCTATCTGGTATAAAACGATAGTCTGTGAACCTCCTCGTATACCATGGTTTTCAAATTGTAAAATGAGTAGGAAATTGTTAGTAACGGCTCTCAGACTGAGATCCGGACACATGCCGCTTAACAACTTTGCATTCTTAATGAAAAAATGTGCCTCCCCTAACTGTGAGGTATGTGATAAGGTGGAAGATGTTGTTCATCTCTTAACGGAATGTGGCCGGTTTCAGGCTGAGAGAGATTTATTGATTAAAGAATTATGTTTAATTAAAAACAATATAGGATTATTTAATGAAATTTTATCTGTTCCTTTATCTGATGCGGCCAAAAAGTTGTATAGCTTTGCAGGTCTTCGTTTTGTTAAATAGATATTAAGATTATTTTGTTTGTATATATTTAAGATATAAGGTACAATGGGACTGCCATGTATTTATGTACAAAAGTTCCTAATTAAATAAAGAGAGAAAAAAAAAAAACATGCACCGTCATGTTTGTATTTTGCGCGTGTAATGATACTGCACGCGCCGCCTCTCCTTAAACGGAAAAAAAACGCCCGACGCCACGCTGCACGCGGCGCCCGACGCCCCGCGTCTCCGTAAACGAGCACTAAGACTGACAGAGTGTTGACAGCAAGGGAAAATAGCTACCGACCGCTACCGTCTCGATGTAAAGGAGATGGGGAGAAAATGTATGGGCTCTGGTCCAAGAAACTATTGAAATTATACTATACACAAATCTACTGTCATTTATGGTGCTTTTCAAATACCAGAGCTCATGGAAATACCTAAAAAAAACGGTTAAAATATGGAGTTTTTCTTACTTCTAAGCAAATCAAGTCATTGACTTTATAAAGATTATGCGAACGATACTCACTAATCTACGAATATTATAACTACTATACTTCACGACAACAATCCTTAAAGGGGTAAGCAGAAATGTGCTGTTGTGTGCCAAAGATCATCTTGGTTACATTAGTCCTTTTGAGATGAAAAGTGAAGGGTGCATCAAGTTCTCGTCACACGGAACCATCACGACTATTATGCTTAAAGGGGTATGCAGACGCGTGTTGTTGTAGGATAACGTTCACAGTTGGTTGAAATAATCCTTATGAGATGAAAGCAAAGTGTTCGACCAGTTCTTGTCATACGGAACCATCACGACTATAATCCTTAAAGGGGTATACAGACATGTTCGCCACAGTCACAGCTAGTTGGTTTCATTCGTTTTTAGGGTTCCGTAGTCAACAAGGACCCTTTATATAGTTTCGCCATGTCCGTATGTCTGTCTGTGTGTTTGCGGTGTTGGAATTCGGTATAATTACCTACATATTAATCACGCCGACTAAGTGGTAACACAAAATCTTGAAAAAAAAATATATTTAGGGAACCTCCCTACACGTAAAGTGGGGATGTTATTTTATATATTTTTTATCCCTTAGTGTGGGGTGTCGTTGGATAGACCGTTTGAAAATATTGAGGCTGTGTGAAAAATTTAAAAAAGCAAAAGCGCATGGTGGCGTATTCTTTCTTGATGTCGTGCCTGGTCTAAAAACCATAACCACAGACATAATGTGTGTGCAACAAACCTCTAGTTCGTTGACTGATTAACACACGCAATAATAATGCATTATGGCGACTCGTGCAAGCGCTTGGCGATTTATTTCTGTATAAAATTCGTAAGTTATTGGAAGGGAGTTGACAAGATTGAATCCGAAACCAAAAAGTAATAAATATTATCCCATACCACACAAACACGTTAATGACGTTTAACTTTTTAGGCCGACCATCATAGGCCGATTTATAACCGACTTCTTCAAAGAGGAGGAGGTTCTGTGTTCGGTTGTATGTATCTTTTTTTTTATGTATGTTCACTGATTTATCCGCCAATTCTGGTCTAATTTTAAAAATTATTTTTTCATTCGAAAGCCTATACTCGTGAGGTGGTCCCATTGTCACCAAGTTAGAATCTGATGATGGGATTCCATGAAAATCGAGAGAAACCCTCAAATTTTATAAGCACATACCTACACTGTTTTTCATAAAGTTTCTAACGCAATTCAGATATTGTGCCTGGTAATTCATCTTATGTTGCTGAGCTAATGATGGAAGGTATAAGTCAGGATCTGATGATGGGATCCCATGAAAAATGTTAGTTTAGCGATATTTTGATGATTCTTTTTTTTGTTTGGAAGAGTATTTTTTCGGACTGGTCCCATTTAAATTTGGTGAAGATCTAATGAAGAACTTCGGAGGTAGGCAACGGAACTCTTCAATAAATGATAGCAGATGGATCGGGATTTCTGAAATCGCATTTCTGTTGATTGTTTACACCAGTCCATAACATAACATCACGCCGGCACGCTGTGTTGTGGTTTCACTTTTTAGTGGTCCCTGCGTTCCACTAAAAAGTGAAAAATAAAAAAAAACTTTTAATTAAAAAATTAAAAATAAAGTCGTCGAATGCAAGAGTTTCAAGGAGCGTCGGTCAATGAGACATTAATCATTTTACAACTCACAAAAAGTGTGTTATTGTTCATTATGGATACTCGCAAAAAACTTTTAAACAAAAAAATCAAACCGACTTCCAAAAACAAAACACTACAAAGTAAAAAATAACTTTAATTTCAGAAGTCGGTGTTCAAAAACGAAAAAACCAAAAACACCGACTTCCGAAATTAAAGTTATTTTTTACTTTGTAGTGTTTTGTTTTTTCGACGCTCCTTGAAACTCTTGCATTCGACGACTTTATTTTTGGCAAGACACATTTATGGCTTCTAACTTTTTGCTCTATAGGCCGAATTTTTGGATCCATTATGAAAAATAACACACTTTTTGCAAGCTGTAAAATGATTTATGTCTCATTGACCGACGCTCCTTGAAACTCTTGCATTCTACGATTTATTTTCTCGCAAAACACATTTATGGCTTCTAACTTTTTTCTCCATAGGCCGATTTTTTTTGTGTCCATAATGAAAAATAACACACTTTTGACGAGCTGTAACATGAAGTATGTCTTAATCTCCGACGTGCCTTGTATGTAACTCTTGCATGCAACGAAATTTTTTCTCGCAATACACATTTATGGCTTCTAACTTTTTTCTCCATAGGCCGATTTTTTTTGTGTCCATAATGAAAAATAACACACTTTTGACGAGCTGTAACATGAAGTATGTCTTAATCTCCGACGTACCTTGTATGTAACTCTTGCATGCAACGAAATTTTTTCACGCAAAACATTTATGGCTTCTAACTTTTTTCTCAATAGGTCGATTTTTGAAAAATAACACACTTTTTGCGAGATGTAAAAAGATGTGTTTCATTCACCGACGCTCCTTGAAACTTTTGCATTGTACGATTTATTTTCTCGCAAGACACATTTATGACTTCTAACTTTTTTGTGTACATTATGAGAAATAACACACTTTTGACGAGCTGTAACATGATGTATGTCTTAATCACCGACGCTTCTTGTAACTCTTGCATTCGATGATTTCTTTTCTCGCAAAACACATTTATGGATTCTAACTTTTTTCTCCAAAGGCCGATTTTTTTTGTCCATCGTAAAAAAGAACACACTTTTCTCGAGCTGTAAAATGATGTGTCTCATTCACCGACGCTCCTTGAAACTCTTGCATTCGACGACTTCTTTTTTCGCATATCACATTTATGGCTTCATTTTTTAACCTACACCAAGCTTTTAAGGTGGATGCTCCAGGGTAGCCCGCGAAATTCAAATATTTTTTGCAATTTGCCGGTCAGTGTGAAGCTGTATGTGGACCAAATGCGATCCGCGACCGTAACGCGTATTTATCTAAAGAATTATAACCATTTTAATCATCAATATAGCCCTCTTAGTTCATGTAGTTCGAAAGAATGTTTATTTAAACATTCTTTCGAAAAAACATAAAAATATTTGAATTTCGCGGGCTACCCTGGAGCATTCACCTTAAATGAGATCTGTTTTACTATCCAACGCTTCCTATTATGTCTCCAATCATTATTTAATTTTTGATTTTTTAATGATCGATATTTTTTTTCCATGGAGGATTTTTTTTGGTTCTATAACTAAAAATAATACTCTTTCGACGCCACTTGGACCGGTTACTCCCCATCTCCTTTAGCCTAAAACTAGGTATTATAAATGTTAAAAACCTGGTAAGCCAAAATGCACAAGGGTACAAATCCTGGAGCTCCATGACACCATTGAACCAGTTTGTCACCCGAACTGCTCCCCATGGATGATGGGAAATTGCCACTTGGAAAACGCTGATTTAATAACCAGTCTAAAGCTGGTTTAATAAAGTTACGAATTTCAACAACGTTAATGAATAACCGAGCCTGAAAAAAAAAACATAACTATAGAACAAAATGTCGACTACAGTCCATTCGCGTTAAGAAAAACAACCGGTCAAGAGCGAGTTGTACTCTCGCACCGAGTTCACCGTGCACCGGTTCCGTGCAAATTTGTAGGTACGTATTGTAAACTAGCTTTTGCCCGCGACTTCGTACGCGCATATCCCGTTTTTTCCCGTTCCTGTAAAAATTTCGGGAAATCCTCTCTTAGTGCCCCCCTATACTCTCCAAGGAAGCTTCATGCCAAATTTCAGCTTTTTACGACGTACATATTTCATATATTAGGATTACTTTTACCCGTTTCATAGAATCGATTTATTGTGTAAGATTAATCGATTTTTTTAAATAGATATTTAGTAGGTACGGAATGAGGAGCTCGTAGCTAAGTAATAAGTCGTCACATGGGTCGATCTTCAAGGTTAAGCAACACTTGCCGAGGTTGGTCTATGGATGGGTGACCATTTTAATTCTAACATTACGGTCGATCGACCCGTGCGACTGTTATTACTTAGCTACGAACTACTCATTCAATCAGTCTCCTCATTCAGTTCCTACTAAATATCCATTTAAAAAATCGATTATTCTTAGGTATACAATAAATAGATTCTATGAAACCGGTAAAACTGTAATCCTAATACATAAAAACGTGGTAAGAAGCTGAAATTTGGCATGAAGGTTCCTTGGAGAGTGTAGGATAGCACTAAGAGAGGATTTCTCCTTTACTGAGTGATTGCCAGACAACGCAACGCCGAAACTACTGGTCGTAGAAAGCTGAAATTTGGCATGTAGGTTCCTTGGGGAGTGTAAGTAGTGGAGCACTAAGAGAGAAATTTCCCTAAATTCCTACAGGAACGGGGAAAAAACGGTATATGCGCGTAGTAGTAATGCAGTAGTTTCGGTTGTGCGTTGTCTGTCAGTCACTCAGTCACTAACTCACTCAATCAGTCAGTAACGGAAGACTTGTATATGGATTAGGATATTGAATATTGATTGATTTTAAATTTTTACTCCACTGTGAATACACCTTTACCCTGCAGTTGCACTTGCTTCACTATTTTCTTTCTTAACGCGAATGGAGTATAAGCAGTTTTTCAAATACTAGTAGGCACTTGAAAGGTATAATTCGAATTGACGCAACTTCTCTATGAGATATAGCAACCGTAATTAATTAACCATATGATTAGTAGGTAATAATAAAAACCTGCAACAGCATATAAAGGATTCCCGCCATTCCATGAGCAGCTCCAAAATATACTTTCTCGTGCCAGTGCCATAGTAATGGACTCGCGCACTTCATTGCCGCAGAGTATTGTTTTCCCGACTTCAATATGCTGCTAATCACCTGAAAGTGACGTATCTTCAGTTTTTATCCTTAGTTCTCTTATTGTGTCTGATAAAAATGTAGGAATTTATTTTAGACCTCTGATAGGTTTCAGCAGCAGTGACAAATCTGTTTAAAAAAAAACAGCATACATGCAGCTATTTAGTTGAAGTGATCTTCGCGGGCGATATGGTGCAAAACCTACAAACGTCGTGATTATCTTCAAAATTTACGAAGGCCATTGAGAGTTGTAGTGCCTCAAAACACTCAAAACTGTGTTTCGTAGAAACTTCACGTCAACAACAAATCGAAAAAATGTAGATTTGAAACTTGACTTGATATTAAAAACCACTTTTGACCAACATTTCTGAATTTCAACATTTTTTCCAAATATTTATATTGAGCCTGTTGCAAAGATCAGCGTCTTTATAATCTTAATATTTGTGTGAAAATGACAATTTAAACCTCAGTTATTTGAAAAACTTATATTCGTAGATATTTTACTCACTGCAGAACCCGACTTGATCCTCACAATTATTTCTCCAAATAAATACTTAAGTACTTATAAATATTGATGACAAATTTCCTTGCAAAAAAACCTCTTGAAACTATTTCATGCATTTTTGTCGCGAGGCAGAAAATGTTGGCAGGTAGTTATCATGTTTTGTACAAAATAATCAAAATTAATTAGATCAGTATATTTTATTGATGTACCTACCTTTTCAATGTGCTTTACAGGAATTACCTCCTTTCCACGAATATGTTTGTTAACAAATAGTAAAGCATAGAGATAGCCAGATTTGCCGTACAAAAGTTCATCAGGTGATTCTTGTAATAAGGAAATTAAAGACATTAATCTGAAACATGAAAATGATTCTATTCCGAGAGTCCGGGATTATTAAGAGCGCCTTTAAATTTGCCGCATAGTGCCGCGGCAAATTGTTTGTATGGAGTAACAAAGCAGCGCGGCATTAGCGCTGCAGCCGCGCTGCTTTGTTAATCCATCCCCGGATTTATTGTTTATTTCACTTTTATTCTTCTAGCCCCCAGAACTGTTTCTGTCGACATCTCACTTAGGTGGACTGAACGACAAAATGCCTTTCCATATTGTTTGTATGGTCCAGTAGATTTGGAGGAAATTGGCAGTGACGTACAGATAGACAAACAAACAAGTGATCCTATATGAGTTCCGTGTTTTCATACGGACGTTCGGAATCCTGAAAAAGCATATGTAAGAGGAAGTCTGAAAATCAAACTGGCTATCAAAAAGTTGTGTGGAAATTAACTGTCACGGTATGAGCAGTTCAGTTCGTCAAGAGGAAGAATGAGGAACACGTCGTCAGCAAAGTTTTGAGGAAGAATAAATGATGGAAGGATGGTTTGCAAGATGATATCGCTAAAAAGGAGGAACGGCTGCATGGGTGCCGGGCACGGGCTGCAAGGAGGTGCACTTGCACTCCTCTGGCTTTCAATAAAAAACTTGTTAACAAAAAAATTAAATCTCCCAAAAAGCTGAAAAGCAAAAAATAATACTTAAAGCAAAAAATAAAATACGAAGAAACAATCAAAAACACCGACTTCCGAAATTAAAATTATTTTTTGTACAAAGGTTTAATAATTTTTGCTTTTCAGTTTTTTCGAAGGTTTAATTTTTTTGTTAAAAACTATTTATATGTATATTTTTTGTGGCTATATTCTACTCTGCACCACATGTAATTTTTTTTTACTTTTATTTTGATTAAATAGCTACCTACCTTACTTTAGCTATTAACTGTTATACATATAACTATCACTATTATTTGTAGTATTATATAAATACTCTAAAACAGGCTTAATATACCAACATGGGTGGTAGGCCTACAAAAAATCCTACACAACTCAGTACTAAAATCTGTGAGTGAACTACAAATCACCCCTCTTTTCCTACCCTTAGGGTAGGATTTTTTTTTCCGATTTTGTATGGGACCAACAAAACTATCACAGCTTCTTCTTCTTCTTATCGTGTGGGCAGTAAGGTCTAAACGACCCCACACACCCTAGTGTCAGAGTTTCTAAACCGCCTCATGGGCCTCTGACTTGGTTTATTTAACGACCGCCATGTGACTATCACAGAAGAGTAAGACTTTACCAGGTTTTTGACCAACATAAAAGATGTTCATGAAAAAGAAAAAAAACCGTAAGAATTCTACAGAAACTGACTGAAAAATTATGAAAAACATAAATAAAATCCGAACTGAGCCGAACCGTCAGTGACTGACAGACAACGCATACCCGAAACTACTGGTCGTAGAAAGCTAAAATTTGGCAAGTAGGATCCTTGGAAAGCGTAGGGGAGCACTACGAGAATCCTACGGGAACGGGAAAAAACAGGTTGTGCGCGTATGAAGTCGCGGCTAGTAATAAATAATAAAGATGAGACAAAAACTTTAAAATATTTTCGTCATGGGTGTTATTCTCTTCGTTTTCGTACTCGAAATAAAACTTCAACCTGGCGCCACTGATGCACATTTCATGACTCGGGATGGATGCTATTGTCATCCATCTATAGAACCCTACCCTGTAAATGACACCTTTTTTATAGAATGACTGACGGAAATTTATGGCAAAAAGCTTTTTACAAAAAAAAATGCAACCAACTTCCAAATAAAAAAAAAACACTACAAAGTAAAAATAAAGTCGGGTGTTTTTGGTAGTTTCTTCGTATTTTGACTGTTTGGATTTAAAAGCCAAACTCCCAAACCGATTTAGACAAAAATTTTATGGAACCAATCGGCAAGTAGGTATTACCTTTCAGATAAAAACCATTTTTTTTAATCGGTTCATAAATGACGGAGTTATGAGGTAACAAACTTAAAAAATACAACCAAATTAAGAACCTCCTTCTTTTTTTGAAGTCGGTTAAAAAAGACATGCTGTGGAGACCCAAAATAAATTGGTATCAGGGCAGAAGGAAGGTGATGATGATAAGGTAATGTGCATTTTATTGTACCATACCTTTGAGCTAAAGTTTTGTAGTCCAGCAGCGATTTATCAGTATTTTTAGAACGTAGTTTATATGATATTATAGTTGCCAGAGCCAGTGGCCCTGCATCACCACACAAAAAGCTAATTCTTCGTCCTTTTAGACTTTCAATATTTACGTATTCCAGTGCAGTCTGTAAAAAAAATCATCATCATTTCAGCCAATATTCGTCCACTGCTGAACGTAAGCCTCCTCCAAAGAGCGCCAACCATCCCGGTCCTGAGCAGTCCGCATCCATCCTCTGCCAGCCACCTGCAGACATGGCAGGCCCACTTCCACTTCAGCATGCTGATTCTATGCGCTATGTCGGTGACTTTAGTTCTGTGGCGAATGACTTCGTTGCGAATTCTACCCAACAGAGAAACCCCGAGCATTGCTCTCTCCGTTGCACGCTGAGCAATTTGTGGACCAGGCCTATGGTAAGTGTCCACGTTTCGGCTCCGTAAGTCGATACGGGTAGGACGCACTGATTATAGACCCTGGTCTTAAGGGATTCTGGGATCGACAATTAAAAGATATCACGCAGCTTCCCGAATGCCGCCAAGCCCAAGCGTATTCTTCATGTCGTTTCCATCTCAAAGTTGTGCCTCCCAAGTTGTATAATTCGGCCTAGATATACGTATTCTTGCACAACCTCGAGGGTAGCGCTATTTACGATTGCAGGTCTTGGGGTGACATGACCATTGTACATGACTTTGGTTTTGTCCAGATTCATCCCGAGACCCACCCGCCTTGAAGAATCGCTCAGGCCGTTCAGCATCACCTCCAGCTCCTGCAAAGATTCCGCCATAATGACAATGTCATCCGCAAATCAGAGCAAGATGTACTGACCGTTGATATTTATGCCCTGTCCTTTCCCATCAAGCATCTTGAAAACGTCCTCCAACGCATTCGTAAACAGTTTCGGAGATATAACGTCTCCCTGTCTTACACCTCGACGCAGTTGGATTGGTTTTGTGCTCTGTTCTTGTACTTAGACGGTCATTGTAGCGGCCTTATACAGACATCTCATCACCTCAACATAGCGGCAGTCAATAAGTCATCTCTGCATGGACTCCAGGACAGCCCAGATCTTGACGGTGTCGAAAGCTTTCTCGTAGTCCATATACGCTAGACACAGAGGCTGATTATATTCCTCGGTCTTTTGGATTATCTGCCTGAGAGTGTGTATGCGGTCCACGGTGCTATGGCTATGGCTTGCTTGATGACTTGGGGATATGCGCTCCGAGTGTCGCGTCTAATTAGTTTCTTGACCTACCTGTTACATACCTGAGGCTCAGACAGTGTGGCAATCGGGAGTTCCAAAAAATTATGAACCAAAATAATTTCAATTGACCTTAAAAAAAACTAACTTTATTATGGTTTTGTTTGCATAAGAGAAGAGCGTTGAGTTCTGTTATATCTAGCAACACCACAGTCAAGAGGTATATATTATGTTACAGTAACCGCTGCCCTAGAGCGCATAGGGCAGTAGGATGAACATGGATGGGTTTTGATTTCTCATCCATAAAACAAAAAATGTATTATGTTACCCAGTAACTTAGTAGTGTTTTATTGGGCTGCATCTGGTTAGGCAGGAAGCCAACCGTAACTAAGCAGAGAAAAGGTTAGGTACATTATAGAATGATATTCAGTTGTAAAGGTTCTGAAGTAATGTTCATCATTGTTGATTGTTGTTGATCATTGGGTTTTGATATGATACTACTAAACACACCTTGAGTGTTTCAGGATTGTTATCATTTTTCAGAGACGCCAAAAAATAAAGTAGAGCAAGGCCAGCTGAACCAGTGTATACTGTGTTATCATAGAATATATCACTTTCCATTTTCATCTTAAGAATGTTTAATTTTTCAGTTTTAAACTTTAGCAATTTAGTTTGAAATTTTTCCGATATCTGTAAAAGAAAAAGAAGAGCATGATTTGTTTTTAATTTCTATAAGGCTTGCAAATCAGAAAAGGCAGATGAGTTAAGAATCTTAACTGAATTTGAGAAATCTTCAGACACTGCTGTTAATTGATCACACTAAATTATTTATTTAGGATCAATAAAATTGTTACTACTTAGTCCATTATTGACCTGTTTGACTTTTGAAATTTATAATAATCATGTTTATTATTTGTCTAAGACTAGGTACTACCATTCATGAGCACCTAAGACTTACGGATGCTTTTCATCTTTTTTATCCATCATATCAGTATTAGACTGATATGATGGACATGGGCTGGCTTGATTAACACTCATCGGAGTGTTTGTGCGAGGATGCGTAGCGAGGGATACAGTGTGCTAGCCTCGCCCAGTTCAAGCGATTCTATTGCTTAACAAACAACGTCTCGCTACGCATCCTCGCACTTTTCTGCTGGAAACGCAGCCTTAAAGGTTTCATTAATAGTCAAACTAACTGGTGGGATACTTTATATTGGTACAATAAACACTACATAAAAACAAAACACACCCCATCTCGAGAATTGTTAAGAATATTCGCTGTAACGTCCTCTGAATAGTCATCATATTGATTTTCAAAAGAACCTTTTGGAGCCATTATATTTTATTAAAGATTATTGTAGTAGTTATAGTACAGGGTTACAAACAATTTGTTTTTACTCTGTTATTCTATCTTGTCTTATGTCTGGATTCTGTCATAGTTCGGCATAAAAGCATCACAGATATGACAGATATCGACTGACAACACAATGACAGTTCTCTTGAAATCTCTTGTCTCCGGCGGGCCTGTGTATGGCATCCGGTAAGAATTTCCTAATTCAGCGGGCGAGCACATTCACGAAACATTTAGTTAAGTGGGTGACAGACGTGCGGACAAGTAAATGAACTTGTGGCTCGACGAGCTTTTTCGCTCGTGTGTCACCCCGGAACAGAAAAAACAGGTGGAAATGCTATGCGACGAAATTTGTATCGGAACCTGTGTCGCCACATTCACACAACTATACCGATAATCATATAATTCAACACAAATCAGGGATACGATTGATTGGTCGTTTAAATTTTGGTCAAAACAAGAATAAGTCAAAGAACTATATTTGAAAACTTACCTTCGGCCTTACACGTAGGATTTATTTTGCTTTAAGGTGAATGCTCCAGGGTAGCCCGCGAACTACATGGACTTAGGGGGGGGGGGGGCCGCCCCCTAAGTTCATGTAGTTCGAAAGAATGAATATTTCAGAAATAATCATTCTTTCGAACTACATGAACTTAGAGGGCTATATTGATGATTAAAATGGTTATAATTCTTTAGATAAATACGCGTTACGGTCGCGGATCGCATTTGGTCCACATACAGCTTCACACTGACCGGCAAATTGCAAAAAACATAAAAATATTTGAATTTCGCGGGCTACCAAAGTACTCACGGCGTTTCGTTTTCTGAAATCTTTCTAAGTTGAATTTATTTACGAGTAAATTCCGCTATTCGACCATAGATGGCGGTATTATCAATGGTTGCAATTATAAACTTAAACTACTTAGTAATAAGGTTCATTATTCTATGTTTGGATAGTAACAGTTGCCACTCGATCACGGCTGTGGCACATGAACTTTGACTTACATTGTCGATATCGATAAATAAGATTACTTTTTTCGAAATTTATTCCAAAAAATGTGACTCGCTTGGTGTTGAAGTTTTGTATGGGAGCCATACATGAAACTTGTTGTTGGAATCGTTATGAAATTAGCTATCACATTTTAAATTGATAAGTTCGGGTGTGCTTTGCAATACATTGTTAATATTAATAAAGTTCTACTTTCAAAATAGCGTAGGCAAAATATTTCCAGTTTATTGTATAAAAGTAGATAGAAACAAAAAAAAACATTATTTCAAAGGTAAGCCTCATAAATTTTTTGTGTTCCGAACATCCATAAGAAACGGAACCCTTAGAAAAATGAAATTGGTTCGGAACCCTTGGAACGCGAGTCCGACTCGCACTTGGGCAGATTTTTTTTCATACCACAAGCCTTACAAAATCATTCCTCGGGTATCTTACTCGACTGCCGACAAAAAAGGGGTGTTGTTTACACTTCAGTTCCGTGAACTCTTTATGCCAAGTGGCTTACAATAGTATCTTATTAAATAGTTTGGTACAGAATCTTAACGTAGTCTAAGTTTTCATGTATCTATATCCTGTTTTTGAAATAAAAAGTAGCTTTCTAAAAAATGTACGGAGCATTTCGTGCTTGTCTTGCTTGGCATCCAATCAGCTCTACCCGTGCATCTATCCATTTTTCTTTAACGATAGCGTCTTTGGGAAACCTTAAAATATTTTTAAAGTTATGTTTAGTGATTTGAATAAAATTTCTAGACGAACTACAAAAAAGACTTTTTATCGATATCTATCCATCCAGTATCCAACCCGACTACATCACTATTTGAATAGCGAAGAACTTTCGAGAACGAAACAGTAACTGAATCGATGTAAAATAAACTCTAAGCTAAAGGGATAAAGTGGATTTTAACTAGACTTGAACTTAAGGTTTTTGTAAAATGAAATTTCCTAAGATTTTATTAGAAAACAAATAAAATCGTAGTTACCGATGATATGAAACACCTACATTTTTAAGATTAATTCTCCTACTATCATTTTTGCACTCCAAAATGGAACAATAGGGCATGGTTCACAAAATATAAATTTATATCGAGAGTGAGCGAGACGATCGGTTCGTCGTGATGTTAGAACACGACTGGGTTGAGGTACGCGTAACACCGCGTAATATCGGCACGCGTGCCACGCCTACTTTGCACTTCTACTGTTTTTTCTGTTCTGTGTGTGTCACCTTAAGCAACCCTACATAAAAACCATCAAGTAAGTTTGTTGGCGATTCAACAGATTTGAAAGCTCTCAGCTCGTCACCAATAGGGAATATGCATGAAAAACATATTTATCATCTACACAGTTTATCCACAGACATTGAGTTTATCTAAAAATATATAATAATATATAATAAACAGTGAATATAGAATCAAAATTATTCAAAAAACGAATGAGATATATTTATTTAAAAGAAATATATCTGTCCCTCTCTCTCTATGCTGGAAATATTGTTGTAAGATCTATTGTACCATCATACCATGTTCTAACAAATAAACAAATTTGATTTGATTTTGAAAACGCTGTTTTCTATGGCAGCTGTATAGGCGTCATAGACGATGACGTCAAAGTTTTCATCGGACTTCTCTTTCTAATTGTAATATTTGAATCTTTATAAATTCATCACTGATTATAGTATTTAAAAAATAATTTTATGATTGTTTACTAGAGCTCATAAGTATTTTATTTTGCAAATAAAAAAATCGCATGCATATTCCCTATTACTTTGGTGACAGAACACAAAAAAAAACGAATACCATACCTACTTAATAGTCTGCTGGCTAACATAAGGAGTGAAAAGAATAAAAATACTTTTAAAAATAAATTAAGTGATCTCTAAACGTGATCCCCAGGTGGTGCTAATCAGGTGACACTAACTGGTGGTAAGCTTCGGCCGATGGCTTGTGATCACGGAACAGAAGAGAGAGAGAGTTTTTTCTGTTCTGTGCGTTCGCCAGTATACCAAAGACTACAATATTAATATAGCAGTATACTCGGTTATATTTCGGAACACTTGTTATATTAGTTCAGCAGAAAACACCGCCATGTTCTCAGTCCGGATTCCGGAACGACATTCTTGTGTAATATGACGACAATGCGCCGCGCGCCGATATCAGCCAGTCGATTCTGTCGACATCTCACCGTGACCACTTAGGTGGAGTGAACGCCAAGTAAGCTGTCATGCCATCTTGTTTGTATGGTTTGACAGCGCACTTGTCGTTCACTTCGCATAAGTTTTCACTTCGACATGCTTACAGAATCGACCGGCTGTATATTATCAGAAGACCATAGAACATAATCACGGCCACGTTTCTGTCAGTTTGCTCTTTGTTGAGATATCAAAAATATAAATCGATTTTGTTACCATCAAATCAAACAGACCTCAAGAATTGTGTATGTGTATACTAAGTAATTTATGAACTAGTTGTGGTAATAAAAAGTATCCGGTAATTGAAAAATGAAGTTGTCAGTAATAAAAAAGGAAGAACTGTCAAACTTTCCAAGTTGGGCAACATAGAGAAACAGACGGCGCATTTAGCGCATGCGTCTGCTGACACTTTTCGGCCATATTGTTATGACGCATACAAGATCATAGGTCTCCGCCAGTGACGAGTCTTCTCGCAGTTGACGTGGCTACTACGTACCATCCCGTTCGCCCACTCCGGACGCAGCATAGACGGTGACGAGGAATACGTAACTGGTGAGTGCTTGTGAAGACAAACCTTGCGACCTGTCATGGTTACTTATATTTGGATTCGCAAATAATGTATGGTCCTTAAGATATTGGGAACCTCCAATCAAGTAAATATCGTAAAAATATGTTGCGTATTTATTAGACGCAATAGGAAATTCCGCGTCCCATCTATGACGCGATGATTCCGTTTTAGGATTTCCAAGCCAACAAGAAACTTGTCAGAAAACCAGAGTGTTTATATTCAACGAAAGTTATTGCCTTGAGCATGTCTGAAGATCAAGGAATGCACAGAAAGTTGACCTTGAATTTTAGGTGACCTTAGTGGGCATGGATGGAATGGTGGAAGAGAATGGCACTTCAAGTGGTGCTGGTCCCACGGATCCGCTGGGCAGTGCGAGCTCCTCAGCGGCCGCGTCTGCTCCGCACGTAGTAGCCGTCACGAGCATTGTGCAACTTACTCTACCAACTCAAGCTCCATCTGCACAGGTGTTTATTTTGATTTTTATTTGTTTTCATTGATACTTGTACTGTTTACAGTAACCCCTAACCTACATATTAGTTGGTTGTTTATAAATATTCTTCAAGATCTATGTGAAATAATCTAATATTTGAAAGGTGCATGTTTTCACTTTGTGTATCAATATCAATCATATCAGTAACTAGAATCAGTTTTGATAAAATCTTAGTTCATTTTGTTATTAGGTATTATATATCATGGATATGACTTGTTTACATTGCTGGTTATACCAATTACAGCTTGCTTGAGTGAATGCTATAAAACTTAAAGAAATTTATATTTTCAGGTGCAATCAGTAATACAACCAAACCAACAATCTGTTATCCAAACAGCATCTAATATACAGTCTGTACAGTTACCAAAAGGGAATGTGATTCTTGTCAGCAAACCAAGTTCTGTAATACACACAACCCAAGGGACTTTGCAAACATTGCAGGTAAGATTTACAAATTTAATTATAGGTACCAAATAAATATTTGAGGAAAGTTTCAGTCAATGTGCTTACTACTTTAATTGATTTATATATTTTCCACATTTAATTGAACTCCTAATTTTACCATAAACAAATGTTATTGTTTGCTAATTTGTAATGGTTCCTACCAATGTTTATAAGTAGTCCTTATTGATGATTGTAAATCAATTTTAAATTTAGTAAACAAGTAATAATCAACAAGGGAAATGGGTTTTGCAGTACTAATACATTGCAATAGCTTCCTGGCACACCCATCTCTTTACTAAATATTATTCTTGTACCTAATGAGTAGCTTAGAATGGTGCCAGCATTTGAGTTTCAAGTAAGTATATTTTAAACAGTTACTAATTTAGTTTAAAATTAATACAGTACTTTTGAAAAATAATATGTGGTTGATGTTATTAGGTGTAAATGTTTTAAATTATTTATAACTGATACAATGTAGGTAAAATTGTTATTTGTTTGTACTTGGTAGGTAATCTTTGGAAGTGCTGATTTAGTTTAACATTTCTTTCACTGATAGAAAGCTATATTATTTTTGTTTGATTTCAAAGTGCTTACAACTTGAAATGGATACTGAAATTTAATTGTAACATCTTTGAAATTAGAATTTTTGTGTACATTTTTGATGGTTCTCAATAATATTGCAAAAAAAAAATCACTACTGAGTAAAAAATAACTTGACTTTTGGAAGTTGGTGTTTCTTGTGTGGTTTCTTTGTTTTCACTTTTTAGTTCTGGTGCCACAAAAATGCGAAGCAGTCCATATTTATTTAATTGTCTATTTCTGCATATTTTCATGATCACAAGATCTTTATGAAATTTAAATGGGACTGTTTTGGAAAATCCTCTTTTGAACAAATAATGGAAAATTTGTCCTTTTTATGACATAGTTATACAAGAAAAAGAATTGATAACCTCCTCCTTTTTTAATTAAAAATGATTTTGATTTTATTGATTTTTAAATGAATAGGTACTTATTAATTTTATTGTGAGGTACAAAAGGTTGTGCATAAGCACATCTGGGTATACGGGCATGATATTATGTGTGATGTTAAGTCAGTGTTTTAAAAAACTACTAAAGGTGATGCTTAAAATGATTACATTACATCATCATCATCATCATTTTGCATCATTGTAATAATGTTGGGAGATCTGGTACAAGAAAAATATACCCTCACATGTTATTTAATAATAATATAGAATATATGCTAGATAATGTTTACATTGATATTTGGAAGTGGATTGCCTAGCTAGATCATGTGTCAATAAATAAATTAGGCCAAAAAGTATGGAATTTGAACTTATTTATCTGAACTTACATATTTGTATGTTGAGTAGAGTTGGGGTTCCAGATTTTGAAAATTATCTCGAATTCAAATAAAGTGGTTGCAAGTATCTACATTAGATTAGATATAAAAGTATTGTATTTTAATAAAAAAAAATTGGATTTTGTAGATTAAACCTGAACCTAACACATTAGTCAGCACCCAAGGCCAATCATGCAGTGATGACAGCTGTAGTGGTGACGAGAGTCCGAAGAGGAAGTACCGGGAAATGCTGACCAGGCGTCCTTCTTACCGCAAAATCTTAAATGATCTTGGTGGTGCTGAAATTGCAGGTGAGCCCATAATACAGACTTATTATTTCAACAAAAACTCAAATGCAAGCATGGATAAGGGTGGTTTTTTTAGAGGTAGACCTTCAATTTAAATGAAGCACATAACTATCATGGCTATGGCCACATTATCGGCTGTAAATTTTTAGAAAAAAAATCTTGAAGGAGGCTGTATCTGTGGAATAACATCATACAGACTTTTTCTTTTACAAAAGTGACACAAATCTCACATGAGGATAATGAACAGGATCATTTAGAAAATTAGACACTCGTAAAACAGTTCTTGCAATAAATTAATAGTATCAAAACCTGGGGAGCATTTAGTGCTATTTATTGGAAACCAATGCAATTCTAAGCATGGTGCAAATATACTTTTGAACACTACGAAAGTTTCATACATACTCTGATTTAGCTATTTAGCCGCTTCGGTCAAAACTAATAAATATTCCAAGCAAGTTGACAAAAATTCATAAGAGTATGTTTGTAAGTATACAAGGTGAATTTTTAAAGTGTGCCTTCATGGCCAAATCTGAAACTATGAGGAATATCGAAAAACACTGAAAGGAGTCTCGAGCCCGATTTAGATGAAAACTAAAACAGCATCATTGGATTTTTGAAAAATCGTTATACCCAGGAATCAAACCGGTTGAATTAAAAAAAAAAAAAACTATTTTTGCACCATCCAAAATTGTAGCTAATAAGGATCAAATTCTGGGAAGATACATGGTAAACTAAGTAAAAGCTCTCATTTTTAAGAAATTTGTGTTAGATCAGTGTCATCTGCCAAGCCTTTTCACAACTATGTAGGGGTCGGCTTCCAATCAAACCGGATAAACCGTAACTGATATTTTTTCAATAATTCAAAGTTGCAGTTGTAGATATTCGCGCCCGATGTTGATGAAAACTAAAACTCCATTACTGTTTCTGAAAAAAATTAGTAATATTATTTGTTTTTTTTTTTTTTCAAAATCAAAAAGTATTTTATTAAAAATTGGTTTTTCCTGTGGTTTGCCATGTGTTCATCAATTTCTGGGAAGTAATAACTTCCCAGAAATTGATTCTTATTTGCTACACTTTCGAATGGTGTAATAATACAGGGAATTTTTTTTTTACTCGAGGCTCGACTCTTCAGTGTTTTTCGATATTTCTCATAGTTTCGGTCGAAATATATTTCGACGTATGTTTCTTAGAGAAAGCGCTCTGGGCATTTGCCCGGCTTACCCCCTTAAGATCGGGCCCTGGTTTCATAATAATGGTGGTCTTACCTTGGCTACCCAAACAAATAACGCCTTAAGGATGAATTCCACAACAATGTTTTCCCTTTGTGACAGTTTGCCTAGCTAGACGTTGAGACGTTCTCTGAACATCATTTGGCAAAAGTCACTGAACTGTGTAGTGAACCTTGGCGGTTATCACCCTCAACAGAGCACTGACATTTAAGAACTATGTTAGAAAAACAAGTAAACGTGATTTCCGAAAATCCTTGCTACCTGTCAACAACCATCTAGGGTGCTATACCTCTTCTTCAGAAACTGACTTCACCTCATACAAAAAGCATTTCATGTATTTTTGTTTGCGTAACTGGGAGTTAAGGGATATACCCAATGTCAGGGAAAACAATATATCAGGAAGAACATTGGATAGTGCTGTATTGCCTTTTATAAAAATGTTTGGAATTCAGGTGATTGAACAGATTTGCATGACCATGAAATCTATAGTCCAATGAAAAATGTAATGCTTATTAATATTAAACCTCTACAAGAAATACCCCTTACAATTTACTTCATATAAAGATTATGCTGTGGTAAAAAGTTGTTACAGAAATTGAATCTCGAAGATCGACCATGATTAACCGTAGCAGACTTATTTGCACCGTCTTTAAATATCATAAACAGCAAGAAAAACTTAACAAATTCGTTTGAAGCATGGTGTTGCCTTCTGAATACAATACTATATTTTGCCTGCGACTTCTTTCGCGTGGATGTCGGTTATCTCGGATGCAGACGAAGTTTATAAGTAGCACATGTCCTTCCCAGGTTTGAGACTAATTTCATCACGATCGGATCAACCATTATCCACAAAAGCGTTACAGACAGAGTTACTTTCGCATAAAAATATAATCTTAGATTAATATGAATCAAAGCAAAGTTAAGTAACCATTTCGGAAATGATGTAGGTATTTTAAAATATTTTCGATGACAAATGGTCACCACAACACGGAGGGACAGATTATCCAATTGAAGCTTGCTCTGAAAAACCAAAAGCGCAATTCAGATATACGACTAATGGTAAAAATGATAATTGATGAATCATATTTTCAATAACGCAACTTTGGCCATTGTTAAAGTTGTGCTTATGTGCGTTATATTAGACATAAATATGTGTATTTTATTGCTCGATTTATTTGTGCAGATAAGTGTTTTTCTTTTTATTGACGAAAATACCATAGCGACCGATATGGTGTAAAATGTTAATTTTAAGTCACTTCCGGATTTAATCTAAAAACTTCAGTCTAACTGCCAATTTGTGAAACCTGACATTGATTGTAACGAAGACGAAATTATAAAGGACACACAGTAACTGTTGTGTGTGTATTGTACCTTTATAGCTTACAATGGTTTTACAGTGGTACTTCTAATGATCATCCTTTTTTCGAGACTCATTGTAAGACGCCTACGCCGTAGTAAAAGTACAATATTAGGACTCAAATCTTGGGCAGCATTCATTTGAAAAATCCAAACCACCTATATCTATACTAATATTATAAAGAGCAAAGATTTTTGTATGTAACGAATAAACTTAAAAACTACTGGACTGATTTGAAAAATTCTTTCAGCAATGGATAGCTACATTATCAGCTAGTTATATAGGCTATATACAAGGTTATTTGTAAAATTCTAGCATATACATTTTCATTGGCTAAATATTGCATTTTGTATGAAACAGCTGATATTTTTTGACTTTTCGGGGTTGGTCTCAAAGTAAAAGTTGTTTGTTATCATGTGTACTTTCACTGCCTAAGAGGTTGCTGGTGTTTTACAAATAACCCTGTATATTTCATCCCCGTACTCCCACGGGAACGGGAACTACGCGGGTCCGCTAGTATTTTTAATAATTATTTTGAAGGCTTAATAAATTAATACATTTAATCTATATTAATATTATAAAGAGGTAGAGTTTGAGAGGCTGTAGGGGGTAATCTCTGGAACTACTGAATCGATTTTGAAAATTCTTTTACCAATAGAAAGCCATGTTATTTCTGAGTGTCGTAGGCTATACATTAACCCGTTAGCGAGTTTGAAATACGTTTGACCGAATTAACTTGAAACAGTTGTCGTTCTTGTAACTATCGTAGTTTTTCCGGGATAGGTTTTGTTTGGTTGCTGTAGTAAAATCGTTATTGAAGATAAGAACTATTAATGACCATTTGTAGTATGTCTGAGCAGCATGCTTTGTTTAAAATTCTCCTATTTATTTTTAATTTATTAATTTGAAAGTGCTATGAATGATGTGTATATTCCAACTTCACCTGTGAAGGGACCTATAGGGTTAGTTCACAACTTTTCGAGAAGGGAAGAGACATTAGAAGACAGCGTATTTGAATTTTATTTTAGATACTTTTCTCCTTTTTTTGACGTTATTAATATAACCGAAAATTTATGCATATTGCCTATTGACACTAGACGCACCTCTGGGCATTGTATTTACTTTTTTAATTTTAGGCCAGTTGGTTATTTCATTATTTTAGTTTACTAAATGTTTTAGAAACAAGCATACTCGACGAAATATCAAGCCGTACCTACATTTCCAATTCAGCTGACCTCGATTTGCTTTCCTTACTATGAGAGATCGGCTAAAAGTAGAAAATAATGTAGACGTATAGCTTGGATAAATCTTCGTGGGTGCCTAAAATATTAGTTAAAATAATAACAGCCCGCAAAACAAAATGTAGCATTGTCTACACATACGAGTAATTAATAAACCATACAATAACAAGCAATTTTCCTCATCATCGGCTTAGGCCATATAGGTTTAAGAGACCGTAATCTATATATATAAAACAAAGACGGGTTTGTTACAACACTTATAACTCGAGATCGGCTAGACCAATTTTCATGGTTTTTGGTTCGTTGGATTTGTCCCCGCCCCGAATAGCAGAATACATCTTAAAAATAATGAAAACTCGACGAAAACATAATTATAAAAGATGAATCATTTTTTGTTGTCCATCCTGTCAAATACTTTAAGTAATGGTTGACATGCGTTCAGAAATAATGACAAAATGATTAACATTTACGCGTGCGTTCAGATATTTATTGGTAGTCTATGTTCTAAACTATTGTATTTCTGAAATTAATTTCTAAGATTTATTTTATAGGTTATCGAAAATGTAAATGTCTTTTTTTATGTTGTCTATGATTTTTCTAAGATTAATAATTACAAAGGTTAAAAAGTGCACTATCCAAAGTAATAGTCTATGATCTAAACTAATGTATAGCCTGACCAGAAATATAATAAACCTGTAGGGTAGGTAGGGTAGCCAGTTGACGGGAGCGAAGCCGCACGGGTCAGCTAGTATTATTTAAATGGCAGGTCTTACACATCATAAAAAATGATGTGAAAAATATATAAAAATAAATAAATCGTGAACAGATATTACAAAAATAATCATAGTATAAGAACCTGATGATATTGCAGAAAATCGCATGGGATCTAAACCAGGAAACGAGAATGAAGTGTCGCTGTCATCTTCTTTATCATTTGCGCCAGGTCAGTTATATGTGCCGCCGTTGACACTCTTTGTTTGTGTGTGCAACATGTGTCACTAACCTGTTACAAAAACGCATCATACATAACTTTAAAAATACATTATGTTGGTACACAGCTCATAACCACAGGCTTCAGGAGTCCGCCATTGTCATTTCTTTAACATTACCTAAAGATTGTTGGGCAACCCTACATTTAGTTTTGAATAAGAAACTAAACTCATTATAATCATATGAATACCTTTAGGCTAGATTAGTTTTCGGGGCGACGAGCTTCGGCTACTAGTCTCATTCATAAAATTTCGTCATCCTCTAGCCCTTATGCTAATTTATTTGGGCCAGGGCAGCATGTTTTGTTCCGAACATCTCTTTATTTCATCAGCTGTTTTCGGCATCAGTCTTTCTAAGCATATCATTTTTCACACAATCAACCCAACGATCGACGATCCTGTGGTCTTTTTTTACTCTTACTATGCACATTAATAGCCAAATAGTAGTCATGTCTTTAACATGGCTTGAATCTCAGGCCTATCTTCACTGACAAGAACAATGTTACTGGCGAACGAAGCCCCAGGGAGCCACTTCCTGTATATACGATGTCAGAGCGGCCATTTATTAGTAAGAAGGGGTAAGGACTTAAACCGGGCAAGCCTACAGCCATGCTGACTGGTCAGCGTTACCAGTAGACGATGTGTTTCTGTAAATTATTTTACGAATTAACTCCACATATTTCCCAGGCAAAAAATTATCTTTTAAGGCCCACTATAATACAACACCTCCTGAGGCATTAGACTTAAGATTTCTTCAGATCAATGAACACTACATTTAAGAAAGTTATACGTACCGTACTATGTACTTCTCGGATTATTCGCGGAGTGCAAATGGCGTCCAATATTTCTTTACCTGGTAAAAACCCAAAATGATTACTGGTAACCTCAATTCTCTCGCGATCATTTCTCTATCGCCTTCGCCTTTATTTCCCACTCTTCTTCTACCCTTTTTTAAGTCTTGTTTTAATTATCTTACATTTGGTACCATTAATAGCTATGATTTTCTTTAAACGATTTCATCAAAAAGTAATAATTCAGTAGAAGCAGTAAGTCAATGTTGTTGTTGGGATATTAATACCAGTTTGTTTTTATCTTGCTGCAAGGCTTAGGCTTGTCTTGCACGGGCAGGGACATGCATTGATCATCACTCTTATTCAAGACTGGTTTCTAATTTCAGACACTTAATAATTTTATTGTAAGTCCGACACCCCTATTGCGTAATATACTTTCAATACCAAACCGAAGGATTTTGAAGGAAATTCTTAATCATCTATGCGTCACTAATGTTTAATTCGTCAGCTCGATAACTTAAATAACGCAATTAATATTTTGAGTTATCAAAACACGGCACAGTTGGCCGCCTTCGATGATAACACTGATCTTGATGTGGACTTGCGTAGTACGGAGTTTCCTACCAAGAATACCAGACTAAGACGTTAATACTGAAGAGCGTACGAATAAGTAAACTTGTAAGGCGACTAATCAGGACATTTTCGACGTAGAAAATGATGGTGGGATTTCGGGTAGAACTCACTCTAGCTCACTTTTTCAACTTAGTATTGTATTTAATAAATTAAAATCTCTGACTTTGTGACACCATGGCCATTTAATAAAAAATAAAATAATGAGAAACTAAGTAGGTACGTAGTGCTAGTTGTATGAACGCATTACCAATGGTTGATTTAATGGTCAATAAATAACTGTGTTTCATATTAAGTATTTCTCAAAGAAAACGAATAAAAATGTATCACATTTCATTTTCTTTTAATTTTTCTGCCAGTTTTACCTCAGTATAGATTGCTTAACCGTGGTTTTACCACTCTTCCAAGTTATATTTAAAAGCTTGTATCTACATAAATATTATCTTAACATTGTCATGAGTAAACGAAAAAGTCACTTAAATTAAGGAATCCAAATATACTCTTCACATTAAAAACGAATTACTCATAGATATAAATCTATATTAAATAATTATATAGTAAGGAGGAGGAGCAAATAATGAAAGGATTTATGTTTTAATAAGCTCGTAGAATAGTTTCCTTCTTGATCACTAAACATGTTTATGGCTATAAATGTATGTAGCTATAAATCTGTAGTTATAGGTACAAATTCCAACAATGATGACGTAATCACTGCTGAGACCTGATTAATATTCTACGCGGTGACGTAATCCGCGGTGAGCAGGCATGGTGACGGCATACTACACCAACCTGCTTTGTTTATTCATATATTTTATTTCAGATTCACGTTTAAAATATTTATAGTCTTTTGATATGTCTACATCTTTGATTTTAAATGTATGATGGTTATGCTAGCGTACCTAGGTACTGCGTAAAATTCGTTTTAGGTTTTATAATTATGTTTCACAGTAACTTTGCGCCTATGCTTCGAACGTTTAGTTATTTAAGCTGATGTATCGATCGAGATAGTAGTAAACTATCGAGATATCGTATTCGAGCAAGTATACAGGATGAACTTTTCAAGTGTGCCTTCAGGGCCAAATCTGAAACTATAAGGAATATCGAAAAACTCTGAAATGAGTCTCGAGCCCGATTTTGATGATAATTAAAACTGCATCATTGGATTTTTGAAAAATCCGACCCAGGAATCGAACCGGTTGATTTAAAAAAAAAACACAACCTGTATTATTACACCATCCGAATGTGTAGCTAATAAGCAGAGGTCGGAATTAGGTAGAGTTATTTATGAACTTGCATCGAAATGTTGATATTAATATGGATCTTCCCGAGATCGTTAAGCGGGGAGTGCTCCGCGTTTCCGCTTTTGTTTTATTTAACCCCCGACCAAAAAAGAGGGGTGTTATAAGTTTGACCACTATGTGTGTCTGTGGCACAGTAGCTCTTAAACGGTTCAACCGATTTGGATGCGGGTTTTTTTTTATTTGAAAGCCGGTCTTCTAGCGGTGGTTCATACACAAGTTTTATCAAAATCGGTTCAGCCGTTTGAAACTCATCAGCTCTTTTCTAGTTAATAAAGGCATTTAACCAGCTTTAATGGGTCTGATCGATGCGAAATTTGGTATTCTGTTACTTCAATGACTGAATGAATGAGTTCCGCTACTCGATCATAGATGGCGGTATTTTCAATGGATGCAATAATAAACTTAAATATGTCAGCAATAAGGTTGAGATTCGGTTCATTGATCTACGTTGGATACTAGCAGTTGCTACTCGATCACGGCTATGTGACACCTGAACTTTGACCTACATTGTCGACATCGATAAGTATATAAGATAACTTTTTTCTAAATTAGTCCAAAAAATGTGACCCGTTTGGAGTTGGAGTTTTTTATGGTAGCCATGCATGAAACTTAGGTTGTTGGAATCGTTATGAAATAAGCTATCATATTTAAAATGGATTTATCCAATTTTGCCTTGTAATAACTTGTTCATTCTATTTTGAAATCAGCGTGAGCGAAATATTCTCAGTTTACTGTACAAAAGTAGATAGAAACAAAACCTTAAACTATTATTTCCAACCATTAGCTCTACCCGTTGCATCTATCGAACGTCACATTACACGTCACGTTATATCTATTGTTGTAAATGGATTTTCGGGAACCAGCCTAAAAATATTTTATTAAGTAATGTTTAGTGATTTCAATGAAATTTCTAGAGAAACTACAAAAATGGTTTATCGATATCTATCCATCGACAGTATCCGACCCGACTACATCACTATTTGAGTAGCGAAGAACTTTCGAGAACGAAACAGTAAATTTAAAATAAACTTTATGCTAATAGGAAAAGGTTGATTTAACTTAAGACTACAATTGAAGTTATTAATAAAATTAATTATGCTAAGATTTTATTAGAAAACAAATAATGTCACACTTAACGATGGTATGAAACACCTCCATTTTTTAAATTTATTCTCCTACTATCATTTTTGCACTTCAAAATGCAACAATACGGCATGGTTCAGAAATTATACAATTTTATCTACCTAGAGTCAGCGAGACTACCGGTTCGTCGCGATGTTAGAACACGACTGGGTTGAAGTACACGTAACTCCGCGTAATACCGGCACTCGTGCCAAGCCTACTTTGCACTTCTACTGGTTTTTCTGTTATGTGGTAGGAAAAACGATTTTACAAAAATCAAATGATACAGTTTTAGTTTTCACCAAAGTCGGGTTCGTGTTAGTGTTTTTCAATATTCCTTATAGTTTCGGATTTGGCCCTGAAGGCACACTTAAAAATTCGAGATTCGATTAGAGATTCGAGTCGCTTGCTATTGGGTATTTTTTTTTTTTACTATGGATAGGCACGCGTTTGACCACTCTCTCACCTGATGGTAAGCGATGATGTGGTCGAAGATGGAGGCACGCTTGCCTAGAAATAACCTATTCACTCTTGTTAGTTTTTTAGGGTTCCGTTCCTTAAAAGGAAAAAACGGAACCTTTATAGGGATCACTTTTTGTCCGTCCGTCCGTCTGTCGGTCTGTCAAGACCCTTTATCTCGGGAACGCGTGGAGGTATCGAGATGAAATTACCATGAACTCAAATCTAATCCCGTAATGACTTACGGGGCCGAAACGTGGACACTCACCATAGGCCTGGTCCACAAATTCAAGGTTGCTCAGCGTGCAATGGAGAGAGCGATGCTCGGGGTTTCTCTGGTGGATAAAATTAGCAACGAAGTCATTCGCCACAGAACTAAAGTTACCGACATTGCGCATAGAATCGGCATGCTGAAGTGGATGTGTGCCGGCCATGTCTGCAGACTGACAGACGGTCGATGGAGCAGACATGTGTTCGTATGGCCAAACGTAGTGTAGGACGCCCTGCGGCACGATGCATCGATGATTTAAAGAAGGTAGCTGGCAGCGGATAGATGCGGACGGTTCAGGACCGGGAAGGTTGGCGCTCTTTGGGGGGAGTCTTACGTTCACCAGTGGACGAATATTGGCTGAAATGATGATGATGACTCTAATCTACAGTCCCTTGAAGCTGTGAAAAAATCCAACTTATAAGTTATCGTAAAAAAAAAGATACGGCCGTTTATGCCGCAAAAAACGTATGTTTCGACACTCTCTAGGTAGGGAATGAAAATGTATAGGGTATTTTCCGTTGACCTGTGAAATTTGGCAAGTTACGATCACTCGGGTGTCTGTCTGTCTGGTCGTCTGTCACAGCCAGTTTTCTCCGGATCTACTGGACCAATCCTGTTGAAAGGGGTTCGAACTTTTTTCTATGGGAGCTGGCATAGCTCCCCGACGCAATTTTAATTTGTTTTCAAAGTTGCGGCGCACGATCTAACATATATGGGTAGAGGATACTTAAACAAGCAAAAAATGTTAGCAACATGGTGCGGCACGGCTATGCCACAATAGTTCTATGCCCTTTGGTATACATATGGACTTTTGTTACCCAAATACGGACGCGTTCATCATCATTATTTTTTCCGAAAGACGTCCACTGCTGGACATAAGCCTCCCCCAAGATGGGGGTCACTCTCTGGCAAGTCCCTTAGTCGCCTCTTACGACACCCACGGGAAGTGATAGGATGGTATTATTCTTTTACGGCACCCTATGGCACCGGCCGACACCATAGAGCATTACGTAAATAAAAAAAAATAGAATAGGGGTCACTTTTGGGAGTCAAACAAAATTTTATAAAAGTTTTCCAAACTGTATCGTGTGACACCAATACTAATATATAAAGCTGAAGAGTTTGTTGGTTTACTTGAACGCGCTAATCTCAGGAACTACTGGTCCGATTTGAAAAATTCTTTCAGTGTTAGATAGCCTATCGAGGAAGGCTGTAGACCCTTATACCGTGTACGCTGCGAAAACTATTGACAATAGAGCAAAAGTGATGTACTACAGTTTTATAGAAGACATCAATACTTATCTAAAAAAAAAACCCGCAAAGGTATCTAACTATTATGGTTAAGTCACAATGACCGCTTTTTGTTCAAATTATTCAATCAAAACCCGGGTGAAATGGAATAGTGGTGATTTTAGTATAGTTTTTTCTTATCCATTTAAATTGGTTCATACTTAAGGTTGGACACGTAGATGTAAATTACACTTTAAACTGTTCAAATCGGACCTTTCGTTTAAAAGTTACGAAGGGTATAAATATACTCAAGAAAAACATTGCGGGTTGAGCGAACGGCCCTATGTTTAGTATATTAATAAGTAATTTACACATTACCCATTAAGAGGGAAGAGGGAGATGAAGTTCCTGGAGTACCAAAAAAACCCGCGCGAACGAAATTGCGGGCGAAGTGCTATTTTATTATAAAGCTGCCTTCAGGTTCTTGAACCTATTGACAACATTCATCTGAACGATTTGATCATGTCCTAAACACAATGCCAAGTTCCGGGACTAAGTGCAGTATAGACCTAGTCAGCATTCACACTTTCAATGCTCTTCGGTTTATGAACAATCCTATATTCATGCATCATAATGATTGTGGCATAAATCTCCCTATATTTTTACTTAATGATTTTCATTTTTAAATCGCTTACTTTGTTTTAGTAATTCCAGCTGGAGCTCTCCAGACAGACAGTGGTTTACACACGCTGGCTGTGTCGGGAGGAGGGGCAGGCGGTGCGATCGTGCAGTATGCTACAAATCAAGATGAACACTTCTACGTCCCTGGTTGGTATTCACAACTACAATTCATTTATTTTAATCAAGTTCAAATAATTTTATGAATCAGTAAACTTTAAAATACTTACAGGTCCAATGCTAGAAGATCAAACGCGCAAACGAGAACTACGGCTGTTGAAAAATCGTGAAGCAGCAAGGGAATGTCGTCGTAAGAAAAAAGAGTATATTAAGTGTCTAGAGAACAGAGTTGCAGTGCTTGAAAACCAAAACAAAGCACTTATAGAAGAATTAAAGTCCCTCAAAGAATTATATTGTCAGCAAAAGACAGAATGAGGTCCAGCTGGCTAACGGGTGTGCCGCTGCCAGAGAGCCCAAAGGCACACATTGTTACTGTACTGTCTGTGCTAAAGTGCTGGATTCAGATTGCTTAGTTGGCTCTCAACTTCATAAGGATTGCAATTTTGTAATTCTAAATTTAGCAGTTGATAAAGTCGAGTCAAATTGTTCATGCATTGATTGAACAACTCATATTTTCTTAAAGTATTGTTAGATTTGATGTATTGAATTGTTAATGTGTTTTGTAATTTTCTATTGTTGTTTTAGTATCATTTGTTTGATTTTATGCAGTATATTAATAACAGAACCGACACCGAAATAGTAGCTATTACGCCACAGTTTGATTTTTAATAAAACATTAAACTGTAAAAAATCCGAAAGCTTATAGGCGCATTTATGTAATAACTTGTCACCGGTTTAACACTATAACCAAACTATCAGATACGGACTGGTCAGCGTTTGTTGTCGCTGGTTCTTACCGGTTCGTACAAAATGCATGAAAACTACCTACCGAGTAGCATTGACAATCTCTGCGCAAGTCGGCGCTTGTAAGCGCTGATTAAGTGGTACTATGTGCATGCAGTCTATGAAATGAATAAAATGAAAATTTCAGTCATAGCTTTACAAACCATTCCAAAATGTTTTTATAGCATACATTTCAAGTAATTCGACTTGGTGCCATGTTCCGAGTCGGAATGTTATGATAATAATTATGTCGTTATAATGAAATGATTTCTACACCGTTTTTCAATGAACTCGTAAAGTTATAACCTCCGAAAACCTATGGTGTATCTGGAGATCATACTGGTTGTTACTTTACTCAACGTTTAGAAAAGGGTCAACTGTAGTACCTGCCATACTTTATTTGAGGTCAATGTGTCTGAAATTACTTTACTGTCAAAATTTTTCGATGTATTCGTGATGTCATTATTTTGTTACCGGATTATTGCAAACACCGCAAGTATTCGTCATTACTAACAGCAATGAAAAATTAAAATTACGGCTAATAGGGTATTAAACTTGTTTTAAGCAACCATCTCAAATGGTGTATACAGTGTTATTAAATTTATCTAAATAATTAAAAATTGAAAGCTGTTGGTTTTTTTTCTTTTTCAGTATTTTTCTTAAACATTAACAAATACATTCATATGACTAAAGTACCGCGTACTTACTCGCGGCTCTCTTCATGGATGACTACCAATTTAGAGTTTGCAGTCACTACGATAATATTAACACGATTTCGATTTTTAATACAGTCAAATATCCTATTGTTAAATTGGACTATAAGTGAATGAGCTACAAAAAAAAAAAAATTTGTCAAAAATTGGTTTCGAATGTTTAGTCTCAAAACATTCAAGTTGCAAAATAATGTATGGTTGCAAAACGTTAAAATCTCATAAGATCCAAGTCTCAAAACCTCCAAGTTGCAAAATATCTATATCTCAAACCGGTCACGTTGCAAAATAATCGTCTCAAAACATCCATGTCTAATTTATGCATTTTTTATGTGCACGTGTAATATTATATTAAAAGTCACAAATTATTTTTTTTTTAAGTAAGTAAATGTATTTTTTCCTTATTTTTCTCAGAATATTTTGAAATTCTACTTTGCTTTTTAGAAACTACTAGCTTCTGCCTGCGATTTCGTCTGCGGAGAGTTTCGAGCTGGCGCGCAACTTCTTTGTCTCATGTCATATTCTCTTCCTCGGAAATACATCTTCATGGTTCTGGTATCCTGATAATTAGTGAATCTTTGCTGTTCGTACTTTCAGATTCGGAATTACTTTTTTTTGGACTGGGCTTGCTCTTGACCACGCCTGATGGAAAGCGATAGATGAGGTCTATGATGAAGCGAGTGTGCCCAGAAGATGCCTGTTCACTCTTTCTTTGAAGGCAGACGGGTTATATGTGGACGGGAACACAGACATGTTTTCTGGTCTCCTGTAACTTGATAGTCTTAACCATTCACAACTTCAGCCCAGGACATGTTTCTGGTCTCCTGGTAGTTCCATACTTCGACATGTCTCTGGTCCATTGGTACTTTTGAATTCTAACAGCTCACAATTCCAGCCCCCGAAATACTTCGACATGTTTATGGTCGCCTAGTACTTGTGAATCTGAAGTACAAGGCAGCAGCGGCTCTGGGTTAAACTTTCGCATTTATAATATTAGTAGGAATTAAAACTTGTGACTTTTAATAATATTTCACTTACACATCCACTCATGCAAAAAAAAAAAATATTATGAGATATGGATGTTTTGAGACTTGACTATTTTGCTACTTGAACGTTTTGAGATGTAGATATTTTGCAACTTGAACGTTTTGAGGCTAAACCGTGCAATGTTTTATTTAATCTTAAAACCAAATTTTAAATATTATCACTGCGACCGGTAAGGGTCAGAAATCCATTTAAATAGATACAGTACCGTTGACTAATACCTTGACTTACCAAAACCAAGAATTATTTTTTTTTCGTTTATGTGAATGATCCTGAAACCTAACTTCAAAACTACGCGGCGTGTCGATTTCTGCAATTTCGAAAAAAGAATACTTTTCATATACTCAAATATAAAATTTACATAGGTTTTGCCATTTTATTAGGTATTTTTGTTTTTTGTTTATGTAATCTTATGCGTCGCATTTGATTGTTGTATTTGCAACATTAATAGTAAGGCACTACACTAAATTTGTCAAATATCATTTTTAACATGTGCTCTCCAGTTACATCCTAAACAATTTTAGTTTTTCGAAATACGGGGTGGACAGTTGAAGCGGATGCTGAAGGTAAAGTACCCTCAGTATTGGTTCTTCCAAATTTTATTCAAACGAAGCATTACATTTTTTCACTCTATCAAGATTTTAAGAAATTGCTATCATAACTCATAAATTATATTTTAATGAAGTTAACTAAATGAATATATAAATAATTATTTCATTCGCGTGCACGTTGTCTTTCAGACACTACTACCGTTAGCTACTAATCAAATAACCCAGTATATGTCCCGCAGCCGACGATTAGTAAGCTAAGTTTAGCTCTAAGCTTTATTACGTCTGTAATAAAAATATTTTGAGTATATGAGTTACATGACTTACTCCAGGGTAGAACCGCTGAGCTAGCGTTTTTTCTAACACAGCTCTTGAACGCAAACAATGTAAACTGCTAGTATTATTATATTAGGTGTTTATCATTTACCGAAAATAATTATCTTTTTTTATGGTATTTAGCGAGATAACAATATGCTTGCCAGTGTAGTTATCGTTGGCGGAGGGACAAATGCATTTTTCTCCCATTTAAGAGTGTCAGCCTTCACATAATTGGTTAATATTTTTCTTTTGTTGTACAGATCTTGTTAGTTTGTAAACCTTAACAGTTGGTTGCTGCTGTTAGTTATTGTCATAGTTGTGTCTGTGATTGAAGATACTGAGAAGTGATAGATACATTACACTGTGTAAGCTGATTATTACCTTTTACTTTTGACGCCACCCAGGGTGTTTATAATGGATAAGCCAAAGTTAATATTTTTAGTTGTTTTGTGCAATATCCATATTGCAATGTACAGTTATCTATTTTTCTTATACTAATAAATGATACATACCTTTAATAAATGAGAATAAGAATTTTGTACATTGTGTATAGGTGAAAGATATGTAAAAAAGAATGTAAAAAATCTTTGTATATATTATACTAGTGTAATAATGTGGATGAGAAAGATAATTATGTTTTTAATGAACTACTATCCTTTTTTATGTTTCGTACCCATTAAGAAACGGAAAACATTTGGGATTAACGCATGTTATTATTTAAACGACTAGTAACTAGTTCTATCATCCACATCATAATTATATTATACACTCATTGTATTTTGTTTTTGTGAATGGGTAATTTTAGCTGACTACCAGAGTTAAAGTAAGATTTTATATTTCTTATTTGCCATGATTGTTATATAAACCTGTTTATGTTGATTTTGTAGTTTTGTAACAATCAAATTGTTTATTAATGTAGTGAACACTTACCTATTAATGTATGTAAGAAAGATCACATAATATAACATCTCTACTTGTTATTTTTTAAAGACCATGTATCTGATATATTAATCATGGCAAATGATTAAGCATTAATGATAGACATTGTGGAAAGTGCCTTTACTTAGAATGAATAAAATTTATACCAACATAGCTCTTTATGTTAACTTAATGCTATTTATAAAATTAATAATATTAACTGTTTGATGTATTATTGTGGTCTTATTATTTCATAATACTCCTCTAAATTATTATTTTTAAACTTCTGTGACTGACACTGCCATGGCCACCATCAGGGATTTTAATTTTGAAAACAAAAAAAAATAAAAGTCTCTGTTTCAAAGTTATAAGGGTCACAGGTGGCCGATCTGGAAAGCGTTTACCACAGCTTGGGCAACTAGCGATAATCTGTTTTTTTTCCTAAATTTAGTGGCAATTTTTCGCCAAGTCAGATTTATTTGGGTCTTAGTTTAGTTTAGAAGATATAACGAGCCCAATTTTAAAGTAAAGTCCAAGAGCTAGATCGAAGAGTTTAGTTGAGACCTATAAAACTGAAGTATAGTACTTACACATGATATGTAAAAGTATGTTTTTCTTGGCAATTTTTCGTACTCTTCGATCTAGCTCTTGTACAATAACAAAAACTTATCAAAAATCCCAACCGCATTTCGGTTCTCGGTTTCGGGCATATATTTTACATCTACCACGGATTCAAACCTGTGTTTGATGTCTCCAACTGCATCAGACTGCTTGAAAAGTGACTCGTTTAGAATATTTTTGTAGTTTTTTTGCGGTTGTATTTTTTGGAATCACATCCTCGAGCACTTTATTTTGATACCTGATTAAAAAGGCTCGAGGATACGTAGATGTTACAGTTTGAACCCGTTTTTAGTTACAACGCGTTTTCTCTAGTTAAAACTATTTTCCCTAAATTCCTTTGTTACAACTAGAATTAACTGCTGCTAGAATTGACTATCAGTGAAAACTAGTTCTAACTAGACATTTATACATTTCGACAAAACGCGTTTTGGTTTTGTCGAAATGATACAGTTAAAACTGTTTAACCGAGGTCAAAGTTCATTGTGCTTTATTCTGATTGACCAAGACACCACCAGATTTGAGATTATATGGTATCGGACGTAAAAGAATAGCACCATCTTATCACTTGCCGTGGGTGTCGTCAGAAACGACTAAGGGACTCACCAGAGAATGGGTAGCAGCATTCTCTGTACATTGCAACAGCTACACTGCGATGGCCAACCCGTCTGCCAAGCATTGCGATTATAGCCAATCCCCCGAATATGATAGGCACAAAGAAAAAATGGCCCCTAGTACCTACCCGGCAGCCCGCCTATCCTTGACACCGGTAGCAGTCAAGGTCACGGCGAGGCAAGGGGTGCTAAGACTACCCCTACAAAAACCAACGACTGGACCTGGTAACACTGATCACCGAACTTGAGGAGGAATTAAGTAAGTTACGATGGAATTTTGTGGGATTGTCTGAAGTCCGATGAGAGGGGGAGGACACGATAAGTCTCAAATCGCGCAATCTGCTCTATTTTCTGGAGGGTGACCAGAAGTTCCAGGGTGGTGTCAGGTTTATCGTTCACAGGTCCCTTGTGTCCAAAGTGGTGAAGGTCGAGAGTCGACCAGGGTCGCGTAGGTACCACAGAATGTCGTCAAGATATTCGTTGACGGTCCCACAGGTTTACGCCCCAACCTAAAAACTCAAGGATAACATGTGATTTGTTAGTTAATTTTGTGTTTTTCTGGATCAAACAAACATTCGATATTTTGAACACTCGATGTATTGAGTGTACGATATATTGAATGTTCGATTTATTAACTATTCGATATTATGAACGTTCGAGTATTTAGACTTTCGATTTATAGTGTTCGATCAATTGATATTCGATTATTTGGCATTCGATTTGGCATATATTAGACCCGCAACGCCCTGGCGTTGCTGGCATTCCTTGAGTTGGGGTGGACGAATAAACTGAACAGTTCCGCCAGCATGCAAAACATGAAAAATAAAGCCCCATTATGTTTTTTAAGTAGGTACTTAAAAAATATACCATCTCTTATTATCCTGTGACTTACACATAACATTCATAATCAGCCTATATTGTTCCCACTGCTGGGACACAGGCCTCCTCTCTTTCGAGCGGGACTTAGGTATAATTATTTACAATTACTTTTTCCTCCCACAAACAAAAAATTGTATACAGTCTGAAGATGGGAGACAGGAGTCCATAGGTACTAAGTAAAAACCAATGGCATTGTAAAGGGAAAAGGGATGTCATAGTACCTAAATAATCCCTTGAGTAAAAGTTAAATAGCTAGATTCGGCAAAGCAAACTCATCAGAAACCCAGATGTCACAATTTGTAAGCTTGTTTAATATTTGACTAAATAAAATCATCATCTGCCTAGCCTTTTCCAAAGTATACAGGCTGAATTTTTCAAGTGTGCCTTCAGTGCCAAATCCGAAACTATATGGAATATCGTAAAAAGCTGAAAGGATTCTCGAGCCCTATGTTGATGAAAACTAAAATTGCATCTTTGGACTTTGAAAAATCGTTTTTACTACCTAGGAATCGAAGCAGTCGATTTAGAAAAAAAAAACAGCCTGTGTTATTATTACACCATCCGAAAGTGTTGCTAATAAGGATCACAGAGTTCATTGTATATAGTGAGATAAGGATCAAATTCTGGGAAGTAATAATACATGGCAAACTAAAGGAAAGAGCTAATTTTAATAAAAGCCTTTTTAATTTTCAAAGAAAAAAATATCGACTCGATTTTATTCAGAAATCCATAATGCAGTTAATTTTTATTAACATCGGCCTGAGAATCTACAACTGCATCATTGGAATAAAAAAAAATATCAGTAACAGTTTAGATAGGTAGCTTTAGTCAGAAGTATTTTAAAAGTAATTTGTTAAAAACCTGGCCAAGTGTAAGTCGGACTCGCACACAAAGGGTTCTGTATCATAAACCTAAAATTTTATTTGTTGTTATAGCAGCAATAGTAATTGTGAAAATTTTAACTCTACCTATTACGGTTCTTAAGATACAGGCCACTCACAGACAGACGGATGGACGGACAGCGGTGGCTTAGTAATAGGGTTCCATTGGTTACCCTAAAAATGAGCTCTTTCCTTTAGTTAGAGAGAAAACTGCATTTTAGTTTTCATCAAAAAAAGAGTCACAGGCAGGCCCATCCTTTTTTGGTGAAAAATTTCAGTGTTTTTGGTATTCCTTATAGTTTTTGATTTGACCCAGAATGCACACCTGAAAAATTCACTCTGTATAGGGGAGGGCTTCCACCAGATTCAGCAGGCTACCAGTATTTGATTAAGTCAAACAATACACCTAATCTATTTAAGAAGAATGGAGAAAAAGTGAAATAAAGACTTCAAACCCCACAGATTTTCAATGCAAAATTCGAAGAGCTTTGTTAGACTACTTTATGATTGCAATAAATAGGAGTCAGAAAACCTGCAACAGTGATTAAAAAACAAGAAAAATAGTATTTGAACAATAAGAAATTTTATTACATATTGAATTATGACAAAATGTTGAAATTCTGTGTAAAAATACACATGAAACACAAGCTGTAAACACTATTAATAGGCTATTGACAACATATTAAATACAATTCTGTGTTATCTTTTTAATTTTGTCTCTTCACTTTAAAATATCCATGAAAGATAAATTCTAATCATCAAAATTCTGTGAAAGTAAGAAATTAGCTGCAAGATTCTCATTTTTTTCACAAGCAAAATATGCTTGGATGACCATATGTTCTGGAAAGCCCAATGCTTTTAATCTTTCAATGGCCTCTTTATCTTGTGGTGAGACTTGTGGCTGTTGTACTTGCGGAATCTCTATTGCATTCTCTTCTGCTACAGCACCAGCAGCAGATGGATTGACAGGTTCATTCAACATTCTAACAAAGGCTGACTGGTGTTGACTGATAGCCTGTAACAGAGCTGGGTTAGTTTGACCAATCTGTTGAAGCACTGCATTCAACAAGTTAGGGTTTTGTTGGATTACTGCACGCATTTGTTGGAATTGTGGCTGGTCACGAAGGAATGCCAGAGGGTCTTCATCAGTGCCTTCTTCAGCATCCTGTTCTTGAAGTAATTCTTCTGGGATGCCTGTTATTAAATATTCTACAGCTCGTTCCCGATTATTAAATGAGGCCCGTAGTGCTTGTTCCACTTGCTGTCTATTATATCCCATATCCATAATACTTTGAACAGTAGCTTCAAAGTCAAGTTCGTTTGCAGTGGGCACAGGCTCACTCAAAGGTTCTGCAGCGGGAGGAGGTTTGGGCGCTTCTTCAGCGGTAGGTTTAGGTTTGCCATCGCCGCTTTCCGTTGAAGCACTTTCGCCAGCTTCTGGAGCAGACGTAGTTGATGCCGGAATTTCCGAGGGTTTCGGTTTCGTTACCATGATAACAATGAATTTTTTTTCATCTATGTTGTAGGTATTTAATTTATCGTCATCAAGCAAGATTTTTCCTGCATAAATAAGTCTTTGATGATCAGTAGCATAATCTTTACCTTTCTCAACTTCAATTTTCAGCTTGAGCGCTTTGACTGTTTCCTCTGGGTCGATTTCTATTTGAAAAGTTTGTTGTTGTAGTGTCTTCAGCGTCACCAACATTTTGATCACGCTCTTTGTAACTTTAAAATGATTGAGCAAGTTTTGTCCTAAATTAGATACCGACTGAATTCTGACTCGACAAAATTATGCAGTAAACATAACCTCACGGCTGTCCTTTCTTGCAGCGTTCGGATATGCATGCCAGCCAAAGACAATATGATTTATATTTTTTTACGGGTATAAAGCTGAGACTACATGCGGCAACTGTAGTCGCCAGCGATTATGTCCCCCTAAAAATCAAACGTGCAAGCAAGTACGCGTTCTTGTGGCTCGAGGAGCTTTTTCGCTCGTGTGTCACCGTAAGCACGCGTATATTATAACCGTCGAGCCGCCAACAAGTTTTAAAAGGACATGTTAGGTTTTTCTATGGAGGCTGGGCTTTTATTCGGAACGTCTGTGAACAGAGATGAGATTATACTCTTATGAAAGTACATAAATTAAGGAGAGTTTGCATATTTTTGTTTTTTTTTTTAGAACGACAAATCTATAATTATAACATTTAGAAAAAATGTTGTTTATTAAATTAAATTGCAACCCTAAGTTATTATTGATTTTGGCAACACTGTTTTCTTGGATGTCATTATGGCGTGAACGTCAATCAAGTGTCAAATTCACATTCAATGTCAATACGAGTAATTTGAATTTGTTTGTATTTTAGTTTGAGTTTGTTGTTTTAAGTTTATGTTTATTTGACCTGGCTTTTAATTTGGACTCTTTGATACTGCACACGATTTGAACACCTGACGACCGGCGATACTGACGACGCTGATTTTTTCCCTCGGACTTGGATTTTGCACACGAATTTTCTCCATTTATCGTAGCTGTTTCAGGTTAGTAAGTTCTATTTTCTGGATTCTAACAAACTATCAATTCGAGGTGTATGGCTTAGAATAGTTAATGGCCTTGTGGCTATTTAACAAGTACCTTATAAATTCAATTGCATTCAGATTTGCCTTATATATAATACAATGAATTGATTACCGTAGACTGACTCTTCGCAGGCTCTTAGACCACACCAATCTTGTTATCTTTCAGGTAGTTCTCACAATCCTGCCTTGCTGCATTAATTGTTGGATTACTATTCCAATTACACAACCATATTGGTACAATGCAACACATATAGATCTTGAGATTATCTCTATATTAGAAGACTGGATTGCCAGACAGGTACGTACCTAAAAATCTGCATACCTATTATTAAAACAAGACACCATGTTATCTACTAAACAGTTTAATAATACTGATTTTTATTTACCATATATATTCACTATTAATCTTTGCATTTGTGCAAGGCGACATTAGTTAATGGATTGTGTTATGCACAGGCTCAACAACTTAAGAGAAACAACTAAAGAGTGTTAAATATGAAGTTTTTCTTGTTTTAGGTAATTGGTGAAGACTACCTATGTCAAAACTTTGTGGCATATCCATTGCCAGAAGAACTGGAAGACTCTCTCATCAACTAAATTATGGTGATGCTGAATGGACTTATTGCGCTAATATAATCAACCCTCTTTGAAGAAAGTGTACCTGCTTGTTGTATAATAGATTATTCAATTCATCACACCTCTTTCTGTTTGCATAATGTGGGTGACATTAATATTACTAAAACTCAAGACTGCAGATGCCTTCTAACCCCCGAGCATATAATGCTTGTTGGCAAAGGGCTCATCGGCAACCACCACCACCTGCAGAAAGTGGATACGGATTATCCATAACAAGTACTGTCAGCACTGATAATGAGGACATACCGCAAGAACCAAACCCATTCATCAGTGGATCCAGCTCTGTATTGCCTTCCAGTTCTGCCAGCACAGAGATTGAAAATGTTCTCCGAGAACCAGTCGTAAGCCTTACATTGGACGGTTGTTATTATAGAAAAGAATTTGTGGATATTACTGCAGCTGTATAGTGGGGAAGTAAACTGTCGGAAGCTGTGCTCATGTCATGACGATCATATGATATCTTGGGTGGGCTCGGCATCAAAACAACATATTACTTACCTTCTGCACAGTTTTTTGATAATATTATTGTAAGGGAAGATGTTGAAAATGAGGACTTTGAATAAATGTAAGCAAATACATAATTATTCTTTTATTTCTCTACCTAAAATCACATATTCCATTTATTTAGAGCAACTACGCTGGAGCGACTATTTAGAAAGAATTAACAATTCCAATCTACTTTGTTTACTGACCCGCCTTGGAAGGCGCATAAAACCATCAGTCATTGAATTATATTGAAATCATTGCCATCATCTCTGGCTTACGTTCAGCAGTGGACAGATATTGGCTGATCTGCAGTTTACCGACTTAATGATGATAAAATCACACATTGTAGTTCATTATCCTTATCATAAATTATTTATCCTTATTGTACATATGATCACCACTGCGTTAACACAAAATACAATGAATTTAGCCCATTACTGTCCTATTGCTGGACACTGGCCTCTTCTCAGAATCCGAAGGATAAGGCCCTAGTCCACTACGCTGGCCAGGTGTATGATGGCGCACTACACACCAACGAGAACTTTATGAGGCCCTCTCAGATGATGATTTCGCTAATATCAAGTAAAAATCACAAATAACAACTATTCAATCATAAACAAACGGGAAAATAGCAACTTTGACAATGACAAATGAAATGACAAGGGTGACAACTTATCTGACAGAGGTAATGTTTTCATAGATTCCATTAAGAGGCAAAGGAATCAATACCATACATCCCAATCCTACTTATCAGAAAGAACTCGTCGGTTTTATTTGTTTATTATATTTTACCATTGTTTTAAAATAGTTTTTCTTACATTAAGGTTCACAGTATGCTTTAAAAAACGATATTTAACCATTGTTTCTTGGTGCAGAAATAATATAACGATGAAAAAAAAAAACGGATGTAATATTTAGTTATTAAATAAATGGCCTCTCTAATAATATTTTTGATTTTGTAAGGCTATATTGGATAATTTTCTTTATCAGAAAAACCGCAAATGATAGTTGTTCAGTAACAAAATTATTTTAAGCTCATTTCATAACATGTCCTTTTGCTCGTAGCTCGCACGTCTGTCAGCGCCGCGAGCCATTGCTTTGTTTTGTGACACGTCGAGTGCTGTTGTGTTGCAAAAATGACAGATTTTCGAAGCTATTCACACTATTATTTGACAGAATCCTTTTCTTTGCTTCTCCTATACAAGTATCCTGTCTGCCTTTATTAAAATGTTATTCCTGTTTAAGAAATAGTTTCCTCCATTGACGACATCGCGGTCCCACCTGGTATGAGAGTAATGAGCAAGCTTTCACGTGTGTCTCCTACGTCAAGCCGAGTAGGCTCGCGATCTTAAAAACCGCGTACTATAAATTCGTACGTTAATCACCCACTTTAAAGATAACCAGCTACAACATGCGACTTTGCCTTACAGCAATGCCGGATTAAGACTTCTTGATGCCCTAAGCAATCCACGTCTATGGTGCCGCCCCCCGCTCCGTATCCATTAATTCCAGAAAAGGTAAGATGTGATAAGAACACATGCAGTAAGAGCAAGCAAAGCAAGCTCGAACATTTTAGCACTCTGCCTTTTGACTAGGATTTTATACCACTTTAAAATCCTCATCTTCATTCTTTCTTTCTTTTACACCTTATCTCCGAAGCTACAATTTTGCCTAAAATTTGAAAAAATTGCAGCTAACAATAACCTACAGATTACAGGAAAACCTAGTCTTTAGTGTTAAAAACAAACATGAAAATGGTTCGGAACTCTTTGCACGCTAGTCCGACTCGCAGTTGGTCAGTATTAATTTGTAACTTGTGCACGTCTCTAGTAAGAGTGACTTTTGGGCCTTGTATACACCTTGCTGACTTTTGGAAGGTTTGCGTTATTTCGTGCCACTTGACCAGAATAAGTAGGTACCGTACCTACGACCTATAAATTCCTGTAGTTGTATCTGTTTATGGTGCCCCCCGGACATGATGCCTTAGGCCGTAGACAGTTCTCTGTCTACGCCTTAGGCAATTGCTTTTTTTTTTTTGCAATGGGTTTGCTCTTGACTCTAGTCTATGTCAGAGATGACAGAGACAATGTCTACGATGAAGCGAGCCATAGATATAGAATACCTAGATAGCACTCAACATTTTCATATGACAAAAAGAGATAGCCATAGCATTCCCGACCGTATTGACATGCCGCGCGCCACCAGCCGAGAATCGCCATTTTGTTTGTTAACCAGCTGGTTAACACATTAGTATACCAATTTTATCAAAAATATTGTCAAATTGTGAAAAATATTGTGGTTTGAGTGTGTTTTTCGTTTTGCCATGAACAATGGCATGTACAGTTCCCGTCACGCAAGCTTGCCTCCGCAAAGTACGCCGCAATCGGCTGCGCAGGACGTCAATTTGACAACAAAGAAAATAAAAACAACAAACAAAATATAAACAAACTAGAATATGTATGTGATTATACTTTTACTCTATCGATAAAACATCCAAGAAGCCACATCCTTATGAAGTCAAAATATGATATGTCAAAACGGTTCAATATTTTTTTGTTTTTATTTATATTTCTAAATTGGAAACTAACAATAATGTAGAAGCAGTTTGTCTTTATGTTCATATAATGGAGATCTGATTTTATTGACTTTTCTGCTCAAAATGTGTTATAACAATAAGTTATGATTGGATTTACTTACCGGTGAAACGATACTTTTACAATATTTTCTTTCAAAACCCATTTCTATTCGAATAACCGGGTACAGTACAGTTCGCGTCAGCGTGGCTTGCCCCTCGGAAGTTAGGTTTGAGTGAAGTCCGCGCAGATGCAATCGCGTAAAAAAGTGTTACGTTCCTAAAATAATTTTTTGTTTATACGTATTATACTATAAACAAGTAACAAAGACTACCAGTAACAATAAAATATCAAAAAGTAACACAACTAACACATACACCACAAGAACACAAATCAAACTGTAAGAAATAACCAAAATAAATCAATAAAAACAATAAAAACCTGTAACACTTTTCGCATCCACAGTCGTGCTTATGCATCGAACGTATACGAGCGAGTGAGATGCCATTACACCCGCGCGCCGCGCATGCGCGAGCTACCCGCGCATGCGCGGTTGTATGTTTGTTGTCAAATTGACGTCCTGCGCAGCCGATTGCGGCGTACTTTGCGGAGGCAAGCTTGCGTGACGGGAACTGTACATGCCATTGTTCATGGCAAAACGAAAAACACACTCAAACCACAATATTTTTCACAATTTGACAATATTTTTGATAAAATTGGTATACTAATGTGTTAACCAGCTGGTTAACAAACAAAATGGCGATTCTCGGCTGGTGGCGCGCGGCATGTCAATACGGTCGGGAATGCTATGGCTATCTCTTTTTGTCATATGAAAATGTTGAGTGCTATCTAGGTATTCTATATCTATGGCTCGCTTCATCGTAGACATTGTCTCTGTCATCTCTGACATAGACTAGAGTCAAGAGCAAACCCATTGCAAAAAAAAAAAAGCAATTGCCTAAGGCGTAGACAGAGAACTGTCTACGGCCTAAGGCATCATGTCCGGGGGGCACCATAAACAGATACAACTACAGGAATTTATAGGTCGTAGGTACGGTACCTACTTATTCTGGTCAAGTGGCACGAAATAACGCAAACCTTCCAAAAGTCAGCAAGGTGTATACAAGGCCCAAAAGTCACTCTTACTAGAGACGTGCACAAGTTACAAATTAATACTGACCAACTGCGAGTCGGACTAGCGTGCAAAGAGTTCCGAACCATTTTCATGTTTGTTTTTAACACTAAAGACTAGGTTTTCCTGTAATCTGTAGGTTATTGTTAGCTGCAATTTTTTCAAATTTTAGGCAAAATTGTAGCTTCGGAGATAAGGTGTAAAAGAAAGAAAGAATGAAGATGAGGATTTTAAAGTGGTATAAAATCCTAGTCAAAAGGCAGAGTGCTAAAATGTTCGAGCTTGCTTTGCTTGCTCTTACTGCATGTGTTCTTATCACATCTTACCTTTTCTGGAATTAATGGATACGGAGCGGGGGGCGGCACCATAGACGTGGATTGCTTAGGGCATCAAGAAGTCTTAATCCGGCATTGCTGTAAGGCAAAGTCGCATGTTGTAGCTGGTTATCTTTAAAGTGGGTGATTAACGTACGAATTTATAGTACGCGGTTTTTAAGATCGCGAGCCTACTCGGCTTGACGTAGGAGACACACGTGAAAGCTTGCTCATTACTCTCATACCAGGTGGGACCGCGATGTCGTCAATGGAGGAAACTATTTCTTAAACAGGAATAACATTTTAATAAAGGCAGACAGGATACTTGTATAGGAGAAGCAAAGAAAAGGATTCTGTCAAATAATAGTGTGAATAGCTTCGAAAATCTGTCATTTTTGCAACACAACAGCACTCGACGTGTCACAAAACAAAGCAATGGCTCGCGGCGCTGACAGACGTGCGAGCTACGAGCAAAAGGACATGTTATGAAATGAGCTTAAAATAATTTTGTTACTGAACAACTATCATTTGCGGTTTTTCTGATAAAGAAAATTATCCAATATAGCCTTACAAAATCAAAAATATTATTAGAGAGGCCATTTATTTAATAACTAAATATTACATCCGTTTTTTTTTTTCATCGTTATATTATTTCTGCACCAAGAAACAATGGTTAAATATCGTTTTTTAAAGCATACTGTGAACCTTAATGTAAGAAAAACTATTTTAAAACAATGGTAAAATATAATAAACAAATAAAACCGACGAGTTCTTTCTGATAAGTAGGATTGGGATGTATGGTATTGATTCCTTTGCCTCTTAATGGAATCTATGAAAACATTACCTCTGTCAGATAAGTTGTCACCCTTGTCATTTCATTTGTCATTGTCAAAGTTGCTATTTTCCCGTTTGTTTATGATTGAATAGTTGTTATTTGTGATTTTTACTTGATATTAGCGAAATCATCATCTGAGAGGGCCTCATAAAGTTCTCGTTGGTGTGTAGTGCGCCATCATACACCTGGCCAGCGTAGTGGACTAGGGCCTTATCCTTCGGATTCTGAGAAGAGGCCAGTGTCCAGCAATAGGACAGTAATGGGCTAAATTCATTGTATTTTGTGTTAACGCAGTGGTGATCATATGTACAATAAGGATAAATAATTTATGATAAGGATAATGAACTACAATGTGTGATTTTATCATCATTAAGTCGGTAAACTGCAGATCAGCCAATATCTGTCCACTGCTGAACGTAAGCCAGAGATGATGGCAATGATTTCAATATAATTCAATGACTGATGGTTTTATGCGCCTTCCAAGGCGGGTCAGTAAACAAAGTAGATTGGAATTGTTAATTCTTTCTAAATAGTCGCTCCAGCGTAGTTGCTCTAAATAAATGGAATATGTGATTTTAGGTAGAGAAATAAAAGAATAATTATGTATTTGCTTACATTTATTCAAAGTCCTCATTTTCAACATCTTCCCTTACAATAATATTATCAAAAAACTGTGCAGAAGGTAAGTAATATGTTGTTTTGATGCCGAGCCCACCCAAGATATCATATGATCGTCATGACATGAGCACAGCTTCCGACAGTTTACTTCCCCACTATACAGCTGCAGTAATATCCACAAATTCTTTTCTATAATAACAACCGTCCAATGTAAGGCTTACGACTGGTTCTCGGAGAACATTTTCAATCTCTGTGCTGGCAGAACTGGAAGGCAATACAGAGCTGGATCCACTGATGAATGGGTTTGGTTCTTGCGGTATGTCCTCATTATCAGTGCTGACAGTACTTGTTATGGATAATCCGTATCCACTTTCTGCAGGTGGTGGTGGTTGCCGATGAGCCCTTTGCCAACAAGCATTATATGCTCGGGGGTTAGAAGGCATCTGCAGTCTTGAGTTTTAGTAATATTAATGTCACCCACATTATGCAAACAGAAAGAGGTGTGATGAATTGAATAATCTATTATACAACAAGCAGGTACACTTTCTTCAAAGAGGGTTGATTATATTAGCGCAATAAGTCCATTCAGCATCACCATAATTTAGTTGATGAGAGAGTCTTCCAGTTCTTCTGGCAATGGATTTAGGTGCTATGGTTACAGTACTGTCGTCAGCGAAAAGTGACATGGGTTCTTTAGTTGCTTTTGGAAAATCATTAATGTATAGCAGGAACAAAGGAGGACCTAATACACTTCCCTGGGGAACACCATATGAGATGCAACGCTTGTCAGAGGAGAAAACCTGTTCCCTTTTAGTTTTAACATTAGATTTTGATTTGGGTTATTTGTTGGCGGTCTGACAAATATGATTTTATCAATTCTAGGACATTACCTCTTATACCATAAGCCTCAAGTTTAGCAAGCAGGATATTATGGTCTACATAATCGAATGCTTGAGACATATCACAATAAATCGAACAAACAGGTAAAGATTTGTCAACTTGTGAAGAAACAACGTGTAAAAAGCCGTAAACCGCCATATTTATGTTTTTATTTTTCCTAAAGCCTTTTTGCTCATCACATAGGATTTCATTTTGGTCTAGATAGTTATTGATTTCATGGTAAATATATTTTTCAAAGATTTTTGAGAAAACAGATATTAGTGCTATAGGTCTGTAGTTCTCCATTAGGTATTTATTATCTTTTTTAAATATAGGTTTAATAATTGACAACTTGAGGTCCTTTGGAAATGTCCCACTTTGTAGACAAAGATTCAGAATATGGCTTAGGTGATGAGAAATATCTTCATTTACTGCTTTGATTACTCTAGTAGAAATACCGTCATACCCTACACTGCTAGTGTTTTTAAGATTTCTTATAATTTTCTGCATATGAAAAGGCAAACAGGGTGACAAAAACATTGAGTTCGTTTGGGGATTAATTACGGTTGTGGACTTTTTTCCAGCACCTGGAATAGGAGCCACTTTTTCGATGAAATAATTATTAAACGCATTGGCAATTTCTGTAGGATTTGTTGTTAATTTATCGTTAATTTTTAATTCAGTTATCGATTCTTTTGGAGTATTTAATTTATTATTATTTATAATTTGCCATGCCGTTTTACTTTTATTAGTCGATGTTTTTATTTTATAATTGTTTTGGGCCCGTTTAGTAAGGTTTATAATTCGTTTTAGAAGTTTAGAATAAGTTGAATATTTTTGTGTGTTAGCTAATGTTGGTTTCCGTCTGAAATTCCAGAGTAATTGTCTTTTATTTTTACTACAGGTCTTAATTCCACGTGATATCCATCTTAGTTTGGTATTCACTTGCACAGTAATTTTAGTTAAAGGAAAACACAAATCATAAAATGATTTAAATGTTTCTATAAAATAATGATAGGCTACTGTTGGATCACTTGTGTCATATATTTCACAAAAAGAAATGTTTTTAATGCAGTTTTTAAATTTTTGAATATTTTCTAAGCTGAGGTCACGCTTCATTTTATGCCAACACTTAAATAACAATATTTTTTTAACTGGAAGCTTAATTATTTGGGCAGTGTGGTCTGATAAGCCAAATTCTAACACATCAATCTTACACTGTTTTTTAAAGTCATGTGCAAAGTTGTCTATACAAGTCTTACTCGATAGCCTCGTGGCTGCTTAAGAGCTAATGTGAGATTATAATTTAATAATAAACATTCGAAATCTATTGTGGCATTATTGCATTTCATGATATCTATGTTAAAGTCACCAGCTATAACAGTATTATGACTATTATTAGTTTTAGAGATGCAATTTAGAACATTGTCAAGTCTATCGAAAAACAAATTGAGGTTACTTTGTGCCGGTACACGGTATACACAAACTATTATAATTTTAAAGTCAAGTAACTCGACTGCACAACATTCAATTACATTACTAATGGACAATTTACTGACTTGAGAAAGTTCTTTGAACTTATGTACCTTATTTACCAGTATACAAGCTCCACCTCTTTTATTACAAGAACGACTAAAACATGCCGCTAGTGCGTAATTAGGTATGCTCAGGTGTTGCTCATAACCTGCCAACATAAAATGCTCAGTGATACATATTACATCAATGTCAGTATTTTTGTCTCTTCTATATTTACTAAAAGTGGGTCAGATTTGTTTAGTAGTCCCGCTATATTTTGATGCAAAACATTGAAATATTTAATGTCGAAAAAACAATGAAGATTTAGCTTCTGAACCATGTACAATATTTTCAGTAGAGGTAGTCATGTAACTTACAGTAATGTCATTAATTAAATGCAACAGATTTTCAAAAATAATGCGTAAGCCGTAGTTACGGCCTGTCGATATGTTAAACATTGTGTGATCATACGTCAAATTATAATTAGAATCAAAAGAATATGCATGTTCATGAGTCAATAAGTCCAAGTATAATAAATTATTAAATGTTTCTATTCTCCAATTATAGATATCGTTAAAGCTTCCAAGTTTAAATGTAGGAACACAAATTATGACATTAGTGTGAGTAATTTCTTTTAGAATATCCCTAACGTATGCAATAGTACTGCAATAGTTGCTAGTAATTTTAAAGTCCTCTTCTCCAATTAATAATATACAAAAGTCATTCAGGGTATAGTCACATAATTTTGTTTGAATTCCGCTAAGTAGTTGCTGCAATGTTCCGTTTGGAGTTATATAATGACATATGTCGTACTTGTCAGTAAGTAAATCTTGAGCTATCGACAAGACTTTATTTTTATTATTTGCGCTCAGTATACATAACTTGTTTTTTTTGTAAGGTACCGGGTACAGAGTTTGTCCCTGTTGTTTCATAATCTCAGTACTGTTAGTAACATTTCTGGACGATTGGTTTATAAGGGATGTTGTTGATGGCTCGCTGTTTTCCTGCTCTATAGTTTTATTTAGTGTTTGTCTGACTTTCTTAGCTTTGTTTGACTTCTTCATCGGAGATGCGTAATCTTTTTGTATAAACTATTTTTCTTTAACAATTCTTCATTTGTTTTTCTGAGTTTGCAATTTTCTGATGATAACAACTCAATTTCTCTGTGTGCACTTTGTAGCTGAGTCTCTAGTTCAAGTAACTTGTTATTTAGATTTTTGAATTGATCATCTTCATGGTCGGATAAGTCGGGCATACTGTTCACCGTATTCTCTAGGGTTTGTGAGATACAGTCACTGTCATCGTCCGTTGTAACCGAACGTGTTCGGTTACGACGAAATGTGACGTTTTCCAGAAAGTTCATAATTAACTATACTTTTTTACCCAACTGCCTTTTTTATTATTTAATTTGGTTCAATATCCACTACGTCTTGTCTTGATAGTTTCTAATATAATTTCATTTGAACTTGCATGAAACATTCACAAAAAGACATCGAAGGAACTCAGATTTGAACTTGAGACACCTTGATTCATAGACCAATGTCGCGTCTGTGGCCGTTAAGTCAACTGTTATGTTACAATGCCAATCGAAATTATGGTTCCCGTTCCAGTGTTTATAAAAAAATATTGTCAACGAAGGTATGTTAAATTGTTTTAAACAATAACGAAAACCGCAATAGTTTTTATGTTTCCAATACCACTAAAATAATCACTCAACTTGAATATTTAACAAAGATGATTACTGTAACACGAAAATAATTTATTCATTGCACTGTGTTTATTAGGTACTAATATGTATCAAGTTCATTCTCCTTCATGTAAACAACACTTTACTCGACTGGACTGTCACTTTGTTTGGGTTAGTTTATGCACTTTTCTTGAGAATATCGAAGATTTAATACTGTCACATGGTATTTGCACTATAATTAAGATGTTTTACTAATTGTTAAGTTCTAAACTGTATACTACTCTGTCAAGAAAGTACCGGGAAAAGATCAATAATACACAAAATGTCTGTTATTCATCCAAATTTATTTTATCACCTTCAAAGTATGCTCCTTTAGAAACGATACACTTGCGCCAAGTGACGCCAACGAATAATCCATTCATCAAAACATTTTTTAAACGCTGCTTCCGGAATTGAGTTCAGTTCTCGCCGCGAATTCTCCTTTATGTCTTCTATCGATTGAAAACGGGTGCCACGAAGTGGTAATTTGAGTTTAGGAAAAAGAAAAAAGTCAGCAGGAGCCATATCTGGTGAATATGGTGGTTGCTGGATGGTATTTGTTGAGTGTTTGGTTAAAAATTCGTTCACAATGATAGCCTTGTGCGAAGGCGCATTGTCGTGGTGCAAAATCCAAGAATTTTCTTTCCACAAATCTGGCCTTTTTCGTCGAATTTGCTGTCTTAAAAGCCGCATAACGCTCAAATAATATTCTTTATTTACCGTTAGACCTTCCGGTAAGAATTCAGAGTGCACAACACCGCGATAGTCAAAGAAAACAGTCAACATGACTTTGACTTTTGATCGACTTTGGCGTGGTTTTTTCGGTTTCGGTTCAGTTGGAAGGCGCCACTCCGAAGCTTGTTGACTAGTTTGCATGTCAAACTCGTAAACCCACGTCTCGTCACCAGTAACAATGCGTTTCATGAATGTTGGGTCCGAACTGACTCGTTCTAGCATGTCCTCAGCGACTTTCATGCGATTGAGTTTTTGGAGAAAATTCAGATCTTTTGGGACTAGCCGAGCAGCAACATGTTTCATACCCAAATGATTAGTTAAAATGGTACGGATCGACTCGTGAGATACAGAAAGTTCGGCGGCTATCTCTCTCAGAGTTGAATGGGGATTTTCAGTCACTATTTCCTTCACTTTTGCGATGTTAACTTCAGTTGCAGACGTTGACGGCATACCAGAGCGAGGCAAATCTTCCATCACATCTCGACCGCTTTTGAACGCTTTGAACCACTCATAAGCACGAGTTTTTGATAAAGTCGATTCACCGTAAGCCTTCTGTAACATTTTCAGTGACTCCGAACACGAAATTCCATTGGCGATGCAAAATTTAAGACAAACTCATTGTTCGATATTTTTGCCCATTATGAAATTCGCAATACACACTATATATGATATTAGTAAAACCAGCACTGTATTTAATATAAATAACAGATGCAACTCAAACTCCGCGCCAAAATGGAAAACAGTTGTGCCAATCTAACAACTACAAAAAAACAAAAATTAGAATTTGGAACCATAAACAATTTAAATCATCCATTCCCGATACTTTTTTGACTGAATGTATTTACTATTTTTAAGTTATTTAAATACGCGGAGCTGATGTTGATCGTGGCACTAGGTAGGGTAGGCGTATCAAAGTTCAGAATAATACGTAAGTAATGTACTTAGCCGAGTCTCGCGCTGAGTACAATTATCTAAAGTGCGAGTTCTGGCCTGCCCTTCTCTAGCTGCAGCAAGTCTGGCTTCTCGATCTTCTGCTGTTCTTTGAGACCTACTTAGTCTCATATATTTAGCCTTTTTGCTATATTGGGAAAGATTCGATCTTTTTCTAGAAGGCATTTTGAAATTAGCGAAACAGAAATAAAACGTATTTACTGAAGGAAGACGGACAGCGGTGGCTTATTAATAAACAGGGTTCCGTTAGCAAACTCTGTACGGAACCCTAAAAATCGAGTTCGTTTGCACGAATCAAAAACTTACGCGAAGGCTTAGTAATAGGGTCCCGTTAGCACCTTTGGTACTGAACCCTATAATTCGCCTTGTAACGCAAGTCGAACCGTCTGATACTTGGCACGAAGCAGAATTCAGAATCGATCGCGGAGGCTTAGTAATGGGGTTCCCCAGTCACCGTAACCACCTTTGGTACGGTACCCTATTATTATGAGCCTTGTTTCGCAAATCGAACCGTTCGTTGCTTCGCTCACAACGGAATCAATCGCGTATGTAGGCTTAGCAGTAGGGTCCCGTCAACGCTTTTGGTACGGAACCCTACAGAACTTCGCAAGAACCAAACCAATTCAAGATTACGATTGACAGACAATAAAAGAATCCAATTAGAAACAACTCCGAGTAAATTTGCGATATTGAAAATTTAGACCCTATCAAAGACTTTCAAGATCTATTAGTGACCGAACCTTAAGGTGGATGCTCCAGGGTAGCCCGCGAAATTCAAATATTTTTATGTTTTTTTGCAATTTGCCGGTCAGTGTGAAGCTGTATGTGGACCAAATACGATTCGCGACCGTAACGCGTATTTATCTAAAGAATTATAACCATTTTAATCATCAATATAGCCCTCTAAGAGGAAGCTTATAAATGGAGAAAAGCAGTTTCACAGATCATTGGCGAAGAGTTTGCTCGAAACCTACAAAAAGAGCGATAAGAAAGGACCCTGTCCCACATCCAGAATCATCTCGTTATGATGAGGTTGACTTCTTGGTTCAATATAGTGCGCTGTTTGCAAAGTGAAAAACTTTTTTATTTGTCAAAAGTAAAATTCATTTAAGTATACCCTAAGAACTGTTTTATGGCAAATCATACTATATAACGAGCGTATGTTTATGTGTTTGTATTGTTTAATATAACCGTAATTTTTTGTTTAATACTATCTAATCTGATTAAATACTAATTCTATAGTACTTTGTGTCTTTACTACGTCTAAGTCCGCCATACATGTATACGAGCCCCAAATTACGACCGGCCTTTTAAAAGGTTACCACAGGTGAATTCGGCAAGGTAAAATGCAAAGAACAATCGGACAATCACATATTCGGAAATCCAAATCGCGTCTTTCATCTCGTATGAGATTGGTCGATTGTTCATACTCTGCCTTGCTGAATTCACTTACGCAACAAGCATTCTTTAAAAAAAAAAACATTATTTTAAACACTAAACAATGTCAGATTCTGTAAAAATATAAAAATAGTAGCCCAACGGAACGGGAACAGGGTCCAAGCTACTACGCTAGGCGGTCAGGGCTCCAGAGAGAGGAACGCTTTTATAAAGAAATAAATAATCATCTGCCTACAATTTAATATTTTTAGTTAATAAAACACAAGAGATTTTACAAGCAAACAAAGATATAAAGACGGTAAAAACAAATGGAGACAAATAATATCTTTCAAGAAATTTTGATATTAGCAATCATTATTATAATGGAATTACAGTATATTTCAAAATGAAATATCATTTTTTGGTGTTTAATGTGGCGACTGGCATATTTTCGATGGTCGACTGAAAATACACATCACTATGCATTGATATATCAATAAGTAGAATTGTATAGTCAAACTGGCGACATTCTATAGTTTTCGACGCACTATGGATACTATACTTACTTGTCTCTTTCAGGCACATGACACTTTGCTTTTGAGAAAAAGAGAATAGACTGTCATAAACCGAAACTTGCGAGCACGTTGCTCGCAAGTTTCGGTTTATGACAGTCTATCTAGGGGATTCTATATCTATGGAGCGAGCCTACCCAGAAGGAGCCTGTTCACTCTAACATTGAAGAGATTAGGGTTGTAAGCTTTTGGAAACACAGACGCAGGCAGTTCCACTCCTTTGCTGTGCGCATTATAAAAGACGTTTGTGCGAATTGGTGGAATAGCCACAAGGTAGGCATGGTAAGATGCAGTGCGTCTGGATGTCCGATGGTAGAAGGGGGCCGGTGGGATGAGGTCGTGGAGTTCTTGGGCACACTCACCGAAGTACAATCTGTAGAAGACCGACAAGCAGGCAACCTTACGGCGATGAGCCAAACTATGTAGCTTGGCATCCACCAGTTTCACGTCGCCGATGAGCCTCTTAGCTCTGCGTTCCACCGAGTCAAGCACGGCAAGCTGATAATTAGCTGAGCCATCCCAAATCCACGGAACCGATTCTGTCGAAAGGTACACATATAAACTTCTGTGACCAAAACACGGACGTGTTACATAAATTAATAAATTTTTGTATGGGGTTACTTTTGGGGGTCAAACTTGAAAATTAAAATGATAAGTTTTTTTTTGAACAATATCGAAATACATCAAATGAAAGGGCTAAAGGTACTGTGCAGGTTTTAATTATATTTTTTCATAATTTAAAAAAAAATGTTTTGAAGTTATTCAAGAAATTAGGCGAAAAATGAACATTATTTACCCCCCCTTATCTCCAAAGCTACTGAGCCTAAAATTTTGAAAAAAAAAAAATGGACTGTTATACCTAAAGATTACAGGAGTCTGACAAATTGTCAGACTCCTGTAATCTAAATAATCAGGGAGCATTTCGGTTACCCATTGAAGGGGTTTTCGATAGGGTTTTCCTAAGCAGTTAATCAAAAACCCATACGATGTGGGTAGCCCTTTCGAATGGGTTATCGTAATGAAGGGGTTACCCTTTCAGTGGGTTTCAAGTATAGAACCTATTCAATGGGTTATCATAATGATTACGTAACTCTTTCAATGGGTTTCAAGTATAGAACGCATTCAATGGGTTATCATAATGATGATGTAACTCTTTCAATGGGTTATCATAATGATTGCGTTACTCTTTGAATGGGTTTCAAGTACTAAACTCATTAAATGGGTTATCATCGTGATAAGCAAACCTCATAAACGGCTTACCTTTTCGAAAGACTTAAACACGAACCATTGGTTATTTATTGAAAGGGTTTTTGATATGGTTTTTCTAAGCACTTAAATAAAAACCCATACGATGTAGGTAACCCTTTCGAATAGCTTGAAGGACTATTATGATTGTCCATTGAAAGGGTTTTTGGAAGGGTTTTTGAAAGGGTTTTTAAAAGGGTTTTGAATGGGTTTTCGAAAGGATTTTTGAAAGGGTTTTCGAAAGGGTTTTTGATAGGGTTTTTCTAAGCAGTTAAATAAAAACCCTTACGATATGTATTACCCTTTTGAACAGCTTAATTTAAGCCGTTAAGAAGAGCGTGTTTTTTGTATGGGAATGTCTTAGTTAATTTGGTTGATTAGGAACGGCCAGACGACAGTCAATCCGTACCAAACCTATTTGGTCTAATCAAATTGATAACCTCATTATAATAACTAACACACAACATAGCGTAAAACTACGTTCCTCGAGCAAATATATTGTCGTTTTCATCATCATCATTTCAGTCAAAAGTCGGCCACAGTTAGACACATGCCTCCCCCACGTGTCGCCCGCCCCATCGACTGGTTCTGTATTCTGTCATGAAGTTCAGTCCTTCAGTTATATGTAGATCTGTTCACGAAGGAAGCAGCGCGGGAGTGGCGCGGCGGCATAAGAGCGGCGCGCCTAATCCAGTGGTGCCCGCGCGTCTGCAGTAACGTACTCATATATAGGCAACTTCTAATATCATACCACTACGCGCGCCGCGCGATCTGCCCGGATATGCGTCGCCGCGCCGCTCGAGTTCGTGTCTGCGGCGACTGGGTGACCATAATCGACTGAATGAGTTAAAAAAATGGTAATCAGAGTATACAGTGTCAAAGATTTACACTAAATAGACTGGTATATGTTTAGGCGATGTATGTTAGAGACTGAAATGGTTTTCTGAAGAACCACACAGATTTAGTGGATTTTTCCAGGCAGTGCACGCATTTGCAGTACCTAATCGTGAAGCTCAACTCAACAATTATAAAATTAACTAGAACGACTTTGATCTTTTCATTTTAATTTTATCAATATTTTGACTTTTGTGTTAGAAATTAAAAAGAAAGTCCGAGCTAAAACCGGACCGAGGCCAAAAGCAACACTTGTCCAGACAAATATGGCCGTATGTGCACCCTACCCCAGGCGATCCGGATAAACATCAAAGTACCTACAAGTACGAGCAGTGTCTTTGAGATAATCACATGTATGCGCACCCGAGTGAAGAAAAGGAACAGTGACATGACAAAGCTTGTAATAAGTAGATAATACAACTGCGCTGTGATAGGTACCTACCCACCGATTAATATTAGTAATGAAATGGATTGGTAGGTTACTCTTTTGTCCGGATATAGATCACATGGAAACAAATGTACCTACTCATTTAAAATTTAGGTCTATACTAAAACTAGGTACCTATTTATTAGGTAAATACCTACATAACCACCCACTATTTTTTACAAAATTTACTCAGGAAGTGAGCTCTTTCAATTTAAAAATATTTTAATAATTAATAGGTAGCTAAGAAGGTAGGTAAGTAACTTATAATAATATCTTTGGGTTGTACCAAAGGTCGTAAAAATATACGTAACTTGATACCGAATTAAAAGGCAAATATCTAAATCCAAGTTCATAGCTTAGGTCAAGTGTCAGAAATATTATAATACAAGTTAGAAAACAATAATGATTACGCATGCACAGCACAGTAAAGTACCTAATCGTCTAACACTGGCAATGACAAAACAGCGCCCGCGTTCCCGCTTAGCGTTAGTGTGAGTGCCTGTCGGAGCGACACACACAGCAGTTACTTGCCGAGACAGAACTACTAACGATTGGAAAATGATAAATTTGGATGTGTTCCGTAATACCTACCGTTATCAATGAAAACTTAATGATTTCCTATTTTTTTCCATAAGTTGTAACTTGATAATATGTTTAAGCTATGTTTCTGCGAAATCAATATTGGAAATGTTTTTGTTTATAATATAGAAAAAACAAAATTAAAACATGCCATTTACACCGTTAAAATGTGCGAAATTAAAGAGATGGTAAAAAATACTGTCTAAATCCGAATATCAGCATAATATGGTGAAAATATGTTCAAACAGCAAATGATTTTGGCATTACGTTTGCATGGACAGTTTATGCGTCGCCGGGCCCTTCACAATATAGTCTGTGTTGCTATTTGTCAGGAAAAAAATACCCACACTTACAATTTTCTTCTTTTTATTGTGTAGAATGTTTGATGTACCTATCCACTACCTACGCTATTGAATACGACATAGCATTATGCCAGTTTCGAGAAACTAACTTAGCATTAGGTTAGCATAGCACAAGGTTAGTCTTTGTAAATAGGACATTGGTGGCAATAGGCTAGTTTCCACCATCAATAAATTGCAAATCTATTTAGTCAGTCAGTTAGAGTCTTCTTCTTCCACCTGGCGTTAATCCCGGCTATTGCCAGGGTCCGCCTTCCTACTTAGCTTCCTCCACTTTGCCCGATCTTGAACATCCTTCTCAGTTAGGCCATTGGCTCTCATGTCGGACTTGACGACGTCCAACCAGCGCTTGCGATGGCGACCACGGGACCTAGCCCCAAGAACAGCCATATTCATGCATCCCCGACCAACGTACTCCATATGGCGGCGCATGATGTGGCCATACCATCGCAGACGACACTCTTGCAGTTTTTCCCCCACGTCACGGACACCAAGACTACCTCGGATGAAAGAGTTGCGTATGCGATCGGATTGCGTTACGCCACTCATCCTCCTCAGCATCTTCATCTCCGTGACGCAAAGCTCCTGGGTGTGTCTGTTTAGTGCTGGCCAACACTCGCCGCCGTACAGTAGGACAGGCCGTATGATGCATTTATATATCTGCCCCTTGAGCTTCGGAGGCATTTTGCGGTCGCATACAACGCCCGTTAGCTCGCGCCACTTCGCCCAAGCCGCGCCCGTACGTGCTTGGACATCGTCGTCCACGTTGCCAGACTCGTGCAGCACGGATCCAAGGTACCTGAACGTATCGGACTTTCTGATCAGGTCCGAACCTATTCGCATGGTGTTTGAATCCGTGCTGCCACAGGACATGTACTCAGTCTTCGCCACATTTAGGCTCTGACCACCGTTTTCAAGCGTGTCCTTCCAAATGTTGACTTTGCGCTCAAGATTGGCTTTGTTCTGATTCACGAGGGCTATGTCATCGGCATACATCATTAGCCATGGGGGCTTATCTTGGATGTTTGCCGTAACTACATCGAGCACTACGTTAAACAAGAACGGGCTAAGAGCCGAGCCTTGGTGAGCGCTAACAGATATTGGGAAGCCATTCGATTCGCCAACAGCGGTCTGGACAGAGGACACGGAATCGCGGTACATGTCTCTGATAATGTCAATATAGGCCTCGGGAACGCCCTTGAAGCGCAGTGTTCACCAGATGGACTGCCGAGGTATACAGTCGAAGGCCTTCTGCAGGTCTAAAAAGGCCATATGCAAAGCTCTCCTTCTCTCTCTGTAAGTTTCAGCCAAAGTCCGTCAGGCGAACACTGCGTCCATGGTGCTGTTACCCGCCCGGAAGCCATATTGACACTCAGAGACAGTACACTCGCTACGGAGCCGTGTGTCAATGATGCGCTCGAAGAGCTTCATGGTGTGGCACATGATCTTGATACCGCGGTAGCTACTACAATCCTGTACGCTACCTTTGCTTTTGTATACAGGAATAATCAGGCTAAATCGCCACTGGTTCGGCATTTCCTTGGTGATCAGGATGCGGTTAAAAAGATCCGTCAGAAGGTCCACGCCATGTGGGCCCATCGCCTTCCACACTTCAATTGGCACATTGTCAGGCCCGACCGCTTTCCGGTTCTTCATGTGGCGAAGAGCAATGCGGGTTTCGTCGGGGGAAATAGGGGAAATAAGTCCAAGGTTAGGAGGCGGTTCGGGAGGAAGGTTATGGGGATGCTGTTTGTTAGACAGCTCCGCGAAGTATGTACACCATCTCTCCTTAACAGAGGGGGCATCGTAGAGCAGCTTACCCTGGGCGTCCTGTCGATGGAGCTACTGACGGTGACTGAAACCTTCAGTAGTGCCATCAGGATGGAATTTGGTGTAGACAAATGTGCAGTCATGCATGTAAAGAAAGGGGAGATTATGAAATCTGAGAGAATTCAACTCTCGGATTCCATACAGTTTAGATCCCTCAGCTCAACCGAAACCTATAAGCATTTGGGTATATCGGAAGCGTTGGGCATTAATGTTACTGACATGAAGCAATCGTTGAAGGAACGCTTCTTTGGCCGCCTGAAAAAGGTTTTCAATAGCCTTTTGTCGGGCGGAAATAAGGTGCGCGCCTTCAACGGTTGGGTCATGCCGGTATTAATGTACTCTTTTGGCATACTCAAATGGACTCAAACTGAGCTTGATGCCCTGGATAGGAGGGTCCATACACTGCTGACCGCAAACCGGATGCATCACCCACGATCGTCGGTGATGAGACTGTACATCCCGCGAAAGTGTGGAGGTCGAGGCTTTTTAAACGCCAAGACTCCACAAACGCGAGATGTGCAATCTCAGAGAATATTTTCTCAAAGCTGATGTGGGTATGCACCGAGATGTTGTTGCAGTGGACAAGGGTCTCACCCCGTTATCCATGGCTAAGGAGAACTGGCGCAAACCTGTGATACTTACCACAGATGACCGCAAGGAAGTATGGAAAACAAAGCAGCTTCACGGGCGCTTCTATCGGGCTCTTCATGGGTCCAATGTAGATTTTTCAGCGTCCGTGGCCTTGCTACGATTCAGTGATCTCTTCGGGGAAACTGAAGGTTTTGTCTGTGCGATTATGGACGAAGTAATTTGTCAACAAATAACTACCGGAGGCATATTATGAAGGATGAGACTCTGGACGTGTGTCGGGCATGCCACCGTCCGGGTGAGTCCATCAGACATATTAACTCTGGCCTGAAGGCCAGAGCTAATGTGTATGGCTAGAAGGGCCTGATACAGAAGGCAGTACTCCTCGATACGGCTCGTATTGTGAGGAGGTTCCTTTTTCTGGAGCCCTAACCACCGGTAGCTTGGACCCTGCTCCCGACACCGGCGGACTACTACTTTTTATATTTTTAAATGTATTTTTTATGGTTTTTTAGAGATATATTTAAAAATATACTTTGTATGTAAATAAAAATAAATTAACGAAATAGTAATAATAAAGCAAGCACCTGAAACAAAGAGAGCATCCGAACACGGTACGCGGTCAGGTTGTTTCCTCCCTCTGTAGCCCCAAAGTATGCGCGTATGACATTTTCATTAATGGATCGTGTCCATCGCATACGCTGCACACTTCCGCCGGGAGCTGGGACCCTATCAGAGGCCGGTGGGCCTCGAGGTCCTAAGCCATCCGGAGGCTAGCGTCCTCTTTGACGACGAGCATGTGGTGGTGGTGGTGGCATCGTGGGCGGCGAGAAGTACTCGTCTCTGGAGCTCGACGCGACTGCCACGGCCGGTGTCACAGCACTCACGGTGGGGCTGGGTTCCGGCGGCAGTGAGGCGGAGCTGAGCGACGAGGCCGGAGATGGTGGGCGTGCTCGACGAGCTGCGGATCTTGTCTACATTTATTTCTTCTTCAGCGGTCGGTGGTCATAGTTCTGTTGCGTATTTTTGATTTATTTTTATTTGTCCATATTATCTGTATTTATTTTTATCTATTGATTTATCTTCGTGTTGTTCCATTTTGATTATTTTCATAAAATGTAATTAAAATATTCGCATAATTTCTTTTTGTCAGTTCACTTGACAGTCAAGCCACAGATTTATTTAACAACACCTCAAGAGGCTTTCGTTAGGCTGCTGGATCAAGGGCATGATTCAGAAAGCGGTATTTCTGGAGGAACCTCCTAACAATACGGGCTCGTATTGTTAGGAGGTTCCTCTCTCTGGAGCCCTGACCGCCAGTAGCTTGGACCCTGTTTCCGATACCGGTGGGCTACTATTTTTATATTTTTTAATGTTTTTTTATTTAATTTTATTGAAGTACTAGCTGACCCGCGCGGCTTCGCTCCCGTCCATCAACCTACCCTACCTACCCTACCTACCCTACCTACCCTACCTACCCTACCTACCCTACCTACCCTACCTACCCTACCTACCCTACCTACCCTACCTACCCTACCTACTCTACCTACCCTACCTACCCTACCTACCCTACCTACCCTACCTACCCTACCTACCCTACCTACCCTACCTACCCTACCTACCCTACCTACCCTACCTACCCTACCTACCCTACCTACCCTACCTACCCTACCTACCCTACCTACCCTACCTACCCTACCTACCCTACCTACCCTACCTACCCTACCTACCCTACCTACCCTACCTACCCTACCTACCCTACCTACCCTACCTACCCTACCTACCCTACCTACCCTACCTACCCTACCTACCCTACCTACCCTACCTACCCTACCTACCCTACCTACCCTACCTACCCTACCTACCCTACCTACCCTACCTACCCTACGGGATAAAAAGTATCCTATGTCCTTCTCCTGGCTCTAAACTACCTCCCTGCCAATTTTCAGCTAAATCGGTTCAGCCGTTCTTGAGTTATAAGTGAAGTAACTAACACGACTTTCTTTTATATATATAGATTTAAAAATATAATTTATATGTAAAGAAAATAAATAAACGGAATAAGAATAATAATAAATTCATCCGCAAGGCAGTTTTGTGGCGAACTGTTGGGCACTGGTGACCCCACGGACCTGATCTCCAGGGAGAATTCTTGTTCCTCATTTCCGGCTTGCCTTTATTGGCTGGCCGGGGTGAAAACTGACGAGGAACAGAGCTCCCAACTCTTTCTTGCCTTAATCGGCCGGTGTGAGTGGAGATTCGTAAGAGCAAACGTGCTCGGGAGAAGGATGTATAATCCAGTAAGGTGCTGGTAGGGATCTTGACCGTACTTCCGGGATTGTCCTGATAGCCGTGGTATACCTCTCCACTCCTCTAGCACCTCAGGATATGTTGCCCCCTTGGCGCTACGTTACTTTGTGCTAGCGACCCTTTTTGGGGGGGCCCATTTATTGAGTGTGCAAGTCACCCCCTGCTATTTTAAAGCCGTTTTAATTGTCAATGGTCAGGCAGGGGCCAATAGTTCTTCCATAGTAAACGATTATTAGTCCACTAAACCAGCCAAACCCATAGCGTTCCATCTTTTATTTCCATATTCTGCAATAGTCCTGCTCCAACCAGGGACTGTCCTTGGGTATACTTTCACAGTGCATACAGGGATAATCGTCGGTTGGTGTCCCATTCTATTTGAAATGTCTAAAGAGGCCTCTGCGAGTTGGTTTCGGCCCCTCGTACGCCTACCAAAGGCCCGGTTCTCTAGGAAGAGGGACCCAAGAAAGTAAAAAAATAATAATAATAAATTCATTTATTATTATTACATTTATTAATATTTAAAACAACAAATAATAAAAGTTAAGGTTTACGGAACCCTTCGTGTGCGAGTCCGACTCGCACTTGGCTAGTTTTTTCATATATTTTTGTAAGTAACGGTCTGCTAATGGTATTACTGAAAGTTATATTTGTGTGCAATTGAGGAACGCAGATGCATTCGGCTCACGCACATCAAGAAAATAAAGTGGATACATGATATAGTATTTAGCTCATGTTTACCTCTAGACGCGGCTTCTATGCGTTATTATTTTAAGGTGGTAGGTAGCTTTGGTATCGTAAAATAGTCATTCTTCACAATCGACAGAAACGTTCAATAAGGGATGATTTATATTAGACCGGGCCGTGTCCGGGCCGGGGTGGGGCCGAAGTGGAGCCCGTCCGTGCTGCACTGCACGTTTATATTACACCGAGTGTTAAACGAAGTGTTCGTTAAATAAGCGAATAGTGTTCGTATGACGTGGGACCGTGCAACAACCGGGGCACAAAATATATGTAATGTTACAATGCCGTGCCCCGTCCGTCCGGGTCGCGTAAATACGAAGGCGGCTGCAACAAAGACACCCGTAGTCTGTGCTGCAGGCTGCAGTATGTTGCTGATGGCTTCAAGCAGTTATAGTCTGTCTAAACCCAGCAGCAACACAGCGGTCTGTCTGTAGTGCAGCTGCATTTGTTTCTATAATTTAATGAAAAAATGAAAAGGCGGCTGCAACACAGACACCCATAGTCTGTGCTGCTTTATCATGCGAATGGCTTAACGCAGTTATAGTCTGTCCACACCCAGTTGCAAAGCAGCGGAGCCACGCTTCGCAGGGCTCCAACTTCTGGATGGTTAAAAAAAAAAATAACCACGAAGGCCATGGCGGGATCTGAACCTAACCTGTTCGAGTAGGGGTGCCCCAAGTCCCGTCATCTTCATCATCATTTACCAAAATCATCATTCACCATCATCATCAACCAGCATCATCATCACCGTAATCATCATCAAACAACATCATCATCACCATCATCACTATCACCATCATCAACATCATCATCATCATCAACATTATCATCACCACCATCATCATCATCACCACCATCATCATCATCATCATCATCAACATTATCATTATCATCATCATCAACATCATAATCATCACCATCATCATCATCACCATCATCATCATCATCACCACCATCATCATCATCATCATCATCATCATCATCATCAACCAACATCATCATCATCAACCAACATCATCATCACCATCATCAACCATCATCATCATCATCATCAGCATCATCATCAACCAACATCATTTACCAACATCATCATCATCATCACCATAAACCAACATCATCATCACCATCATCATCATCATTTATCAACATCATCATCACCATCATCAACCAACAACATCATCACCATCATCATCATCATCATCATCACCATCATCATCAACCAACATCACCATCATCATCATCATCATCAACATCATCATCATCATGTTCATCATCTTTTGGAAGATTAGTTATCACGGAAACCAATCATCATAATCCATATTTATGGAGGGGGAGAAGATATTCCCCACATACCACTTAACGTGGTCCTTGTCGCTATGTCAAGGACAAACTAAGAATCGATCTGTCTGCAAAGCCATTGATCATAGTACAGACACTAGACACAAACGGACGGACGGACGGGCAGACGGACGGACACCGGAGGCTTAGTAATAGCGTTCCAATGGTTACCATTTGGGTACGGAACCCTAAAAATAAATACCATGCTTACACCAAAAGAAAGATAACGAAAACGTAGAAGTTATCATGGTATAACAACCAGGGAGCATTTCAATTACCCATTGAAGGGGTTTTCGATAGGGTTTTCCTAAGCAGTTAATCAAAAACCCATAGGATGTGGGTAACCCTTTCGAATGGGTTATCATAATGAAGGGGTAACCCTTTTAGTGGGTTTCAAGTATAGAACCCATTAATGGGTTAGTATATTGAAGGGGTAACCCTTTTAGTGGGTTTCAAGTATAGAACCCATTCAATGGGTTAGTATATTGAAGGGGTAACCCTTTCAGTGGGTTTCAAATATAAAACCCGTTCAAGGAGTTACATCATGATAAGGTTACCTCTTAAACGGCTTACCCCTTCGAAAGAGTTAAGTCTTAACCGGGGTTGTACGGTCCCATTAAGAAGTCTAGGTATAGGTAGTGTAAAAACAAAAAATCGTTTGGAACCCTTTGCACGCGAGCTCGTTGGTCAGTTTTTTGACACCAACTTATGAAATTAAAGTTATTTTATACTTTGTAGTGTTTTGTTTTTTGAAGTCGGTTGTATTTTTTTGTAAAAAGTTTTTTATTTTTCACTTTTTACTGGTGATTCTCCACAACACAACTAAATTGACATTGACTGTGCGTGCCCCTTGACAGAGTACCGGCGACGTGATTTTATGTTATGAGCTAGTAAACAATTATATAGACAGAAATGAGATTTTAGCAATCCTGGTCTATTTACTAACATTTTGTGAGGAGTTTCGTTGTCTATCTCCGAAGTTCCGCATCAGATCTTCACCAAGTTGAAATAGGACTCTCCGAGAAAGTACTCTGCCAAATATTAGCCACATCACTTCAAGTGTGCTTATAAAAGGGCATAGAACCGTTGTGGCAAAGCCCCTCGCCGCCATTTCTTTTTTTCAAAGTTGAGGCGCACAATCGATCATGCATGTCCAGTACCAGTACCTAGAGGATATGTAAACCAACAAATAAATGCAACATCACCATGTTGCTAAAACTTTTTGTTGGTTGGTAGGCACCCCCTAAAGTGCCACGTTGCCGAGATATTATAATAGATAGACAAATATCAAAATGGTGACGGGGTATGCCAGCTCCCATAGAAAAAAGTTCAAACCCCTTTATTAGATTTCTCTCTATTTCTCCAGGACCCCATCATAAGATCCTGACTTGATGATCATGGGACCACCTGCGAAGTCTATTTTTTTTTTTTAAGGATTGGAATTCATCAAATGACTCCTCCCGCTCTGGGTGAAGCAGGAGGGAGTGTCAGACTCTTACTGATTAAAACCCATTCGTGTTCCTCCTGGTGCCCTTTGCGTTCCAAGGCTACGGCACCTCTTTCGAACAGATTCCGCAGCCCCAGCAGGCACCTGCCCTAGTGGGCCTCGTCTTCCACGCTAACATCTCTTTGAGGCGCGCTGGGATCACAGCGCGCCTCCGAACCGGGACCTGGAAAGTCTACCCATTCAAACAAAAAAAAACTTTCCAAATCGATTCAGGCATCTTCAAGAAATCGAGAAACATGCATGAAAAAGCCTCCTCATTTTTGAAGACTGTTAAAAATAGCCGTCGTATTTATCTTCTTATCGTTTTTTATTAAGCCTTTATTGCAACTAAACAAAAGTAATAATTAAACTAACTTATAAACTAACACATCTGTTTCCCGGTTTAGTGATCGTAACGCCTATCATGCTTCTTTCCATACCCCTCTGACATGTCTTCTTATAAGAAATCTTATCTATACAGGGTTACTTGTAATTCGACGTAAATCCGTCAGGAGCTGATAAGGGGGCCAAAATGCAACAAATTGAACCCCCCATTTGTATGGCCGATATTCAATCGTTTTCGAGATATTAGAATTTTTAGTGTTATTCGATACTTACCCAAAATTTCATTTAACTCCAAATAAAAAGAAAACTACATATGGAATGGGTACCATTAGAATATGATATTGTAGCTGGTACTTCAACTAAGCTATGAATATGATTATAAGTACTTAATTCAACAGAATTATTAACAATATGAGCGATTTAAGAATAATATCTTACCAATATTTTCATTACACTCTTTAAAATATGTTGTCTCGTTCAAAAAATTACTATGAACTTAATCGTACAAATAACTAAAATAACTTGCGTATTCTGTTAGCTTTCCAAAAAGGTATAAAAAACTTTTTTACGTGTTTGTTTTTAGAAGTCGGTTTTATATTTTTGTAAAAAAGCAAGCAGCATGCAAGCAAGCACGATTGGCTTCTGTCACTAACACCTAATTTTTAGCAAATGTTGTAGGACTAAAAAAAATATTATAAATGAACATTCGGAATAATATATGTTTTTAACACAATACTTAGGATAAACAGCGTTAATTTTTAATCGTTTTAATCCCTTGGGGGGGTGGTTTTACTCGCAAAATACTATTTATTAAAAGTTTGCCTAGCATGGTATCTCTTAAAATAAAAAAAAAACAGGAAGTGATCACGTAATATTCGCAAAATGCATGAAACCAGTAGTAGCGCCTCGAGTTAGTTACCTACGCGTTGTCGTCGGTGAGTACCTAACTTGTACCTACACTCCGCCCGATCAACTAAGGTTATTGACTCTGCTAGTCAGCTAATGTAAAGTCGTGCAGGCTAACCTCCACCACAGCCAGACCGCGACGGCTCAACTCCGCAAGTGGCTGGAGGTTCAACACACGGCTATTGCCCTGATCCAAGAGCCGTGGATTAGGGGTGGCCACATACGAGGACTCTCCAATCTTGGTGGTAAGCTCCTTGTAACTGCGGACCATGCTCACCCTAGATCGTGCATCTATGTCACAGGTAACCTTAAAGCACAGCTATTATACGACTTCTGTTGCAGAGATGTCTCTGCTGCTAGGCTGAACATACAGCGGGGAGCCACTAAGTTGGCTATCGTCTTCGCCTCGGTATATATGCCTGAGGCGGAGGAACCGCCCCCACACGACCTGTTCCGCCTCATCACGCACTGTGAAAACAGCAGGGATGAGATTGTCATTGGGACCGACGCAAACGCACACCATCCACTGTGGGGGATGGAGACGCAAAACGCAAGGTGTAAGACATTAGTTGATTATCTGTTCACTACTAACCTATCCCTACTAAACACGGGTTCGGAACCAACCTTCGTGACCAGACGCAGTCGTACAATCATAGACCTGACTCTGGCTACGGAGGGAGCAGCGGAACTAATCACTGGGTGGCAAGTCTCGAATGAGGCTTCCTGCTCAGACCACAGGTGGATCCGCTTCGACATCCAGGTCTGTATACCACCCAAACAACCTAGGCGTAATCCTCGCAACACGGATATATCGGTGTACACACGCAACCTTACCTCAAGGCTTGTACCATCATGCGATTCGGAGTTGCTTGCGGACACGGCACAGATCGATGCGCAAGTAACACTACTCACCGAATCGCTGATAAACAGCTACCGAATCGCCTGCCCAGAAACGATTCCGCGCGACACACCGGGTAAACAACCCTGGTGGGGTGCAGACCTAGAGCGCAAACGCGGTAAGGTAAGAAAGGCTCTTAACAGAGCCATGAACACATGTAGTGATGAGGACTGGGACGCTTATTACGCTACCAAATCGAGCTACAAGAGATGCATCAGATTCAGAAGAACTACAGGGTGGCGTAAATTCTGTGGTAACATTGAATCATGCCAACAGGGGGGGGTCTGTATGTATGCTTTTACGGTTGCACAACGACACGCTTTGCTTTGCTTTGCTTGGTAGTATAGATGCAGGCCTACCTTGCTGTCTCCTTCAGAGGCGGGAAGGTGGCGTGGTCTTGAGGGGGAGCGCAACGATCGTGTAGATCCTCAAGGCAAGTCCGGTGGATATACCTTCTCGAGGTTGCCACCCCGTTTTTGGTCTAGTTCCTTACGAAATAGACGTAACTGAAACCACCGGGCGACCCGCAGAGTGGAGGGCTTTCCACTCAGTCCCATCCCATATCCCACTAAACCCCTTTTCCCCTCTATAACCCCTCCCAACTCCCCTCCTAACTGTGACCCTTCTGTGACGAAGTGGTTGCGGGCTCGGCCGTCACTAAACTCAGCTGACGGCGGGTAGGAGAAATTTGTCACCTGCGCTAGGACCTGCGCAGTCGAGCGCCGTAAGCGGGGATGAAGGAGTCCTGGGGGGTTGAGCCGATCGGCACTGGCGGTAATGTGTCCGTGAGGCAACACGCCCCCTTTGGTCTGGATTTCAAGCAAAACGGTGGCCCTATCTTCTAGCCAAGGGTAGGGAAATGGCCAAAGTGTCCCGTCAGAGGGCCACAGGCGAGGTGCGTGGGGTCCGCTAAGGTCGTCCTTGGGCGGCCGAAGCGGTAGGTAAAGGCCATGCTGACGGTGTAAGTGAGGGTTGATTAGTTGCCAACCCGATCGAGCACCCGATGTCGCGCTGTAAACCAGCCTTGCGCACCTATATCTTCCTGGTAGTCCTAACGTTCGCACTCACAGTAGTGCGACGTTCCCAGGTGCGGGCTCCATGGTGGGTGGGAGCCAGGAAGATGAAGTTAAATAAATTTTTAGTATGGACGTATTGAAGCCAACTGAAAATACCGCAGGAGTGGAGTCGGCGAAAGCTGGCAAAGCTCCTAAGCAAGGTACCTCTGGTGCCTTGCTCGCCCCTGGATGCCCTGCGGCTCACGCCGTGGGCGCCAGCGCGGGCGCTGGTCCGGCTGTGGCGAAAACCGCAGCTAAGACCAAAAAGTCCCACTCCAAACAAAGGAGAACGGCGCTGCATGGGACCAGTACCGATCCTTTAAACACAAAGGCGAAAACGGAGACGGCTAACACCTCTGCCGGAAGTAGCCTTCCCAAACACCCTCCCGCTCCTCCTGTGGCTCCTCAAGCCGCTTCCCAAGTCGCGGCCGCCTCCGGTCACACGGAGGCGATCAGCAACACCGAGGACGTTTTTACCAGCGCCTGGCAGGTGCCTACTCGTAAGGGTAAAGCTAAAGGCAAGGGCAAGGGTAAAAAATCTATTCCACAAGCCCATTGCTCTTGTTCGGGCCCCTCGGGTCCTACAGCTCCTACAAGCCAGGGTAAGAGGAGGGAAAGACTGACGCGCAAGGAGCGGCGTCACGAACGCAGGCGGGGACGCAAAGCCCCCCAAAACAAGCAGGTTGCTGCCACCAGCTCGGTTAAACCGACCAAGCAAGGTAAGCTGAACTTCTCTGAGGGGAAGCGGTCGCAGGCTGAGGCCGGCACTAGCCGACCAACGCCTAGCACACTGCAATCTAAATCCGCAGGAGGTCCGGCCGAGGAGGCAACCACAACGCAGCGATCCGATGGAAGTGACCAGGCTGCGGTCAAGCGGGCTCTCAACGAGACGATTTCGCCCCGTGGAGAGCACAAGCGGCCGCGGCTTGACCAATCCCAGAGGATCGCTAACAGAAGCTACGCCCAAGCTGCCAGTGCGTCCCTAAACGTCGCAATAACCTGCGACCGGAGGGGCATCATAAGCCAGGGAGTATCGGACCAGGTCTTGGCTGCTATCCACAAGCGGATCATCAGTGAGGCCTGCTCTGCTATGCAGGATACACCGGGACCAACCTTCAACGCGAAGCCGCTGTTCACCGGTGGAGTCCTCAAGCTGTGGTGCGGTAACAACTTCACCTTAGCCTGGCTGAAAAAAACAGTTTCCAGCCTGGCTCTCCCGGCTGGCACCTCGCTAGTCGTCAAGAGCCAAGCGGAGATCCAGAAGCGGGTGCGCTGCGGCATCGCCATCCCCGACGACCAGGGAGTCTACGAGGACTCGACCTTTATTGGACGAGCCCTCTGGTACCAGAATCGCTGGATCGACGTAAGGAGGTGGGTAGTGCTGCACGCCGAGAAGCAGAAGGCTTGCTGGTTCGTGGTGCTGGGTATCCCCGAGGACCAGGTTCCGACCCTGATGAGCGCCGAGCGCCGTCTCTCAATTGGTTTGGGAGCGGTGTACGTCAAGTTCCAGGGTCCGAACGGCAGGTTCGTCGACGTCCCTCGGGGTTGGGACCCGATCACGAAACAGCCGCTGGAAGACGCAGAGGACAACGATTCTCCGCCAAACAACCCGGAAGCAACTGCGGCCGAACCTGCTGTAGCAGCAGACTCAGCCGACCCTGCCGCCACCGTGGGTGCCGTCCCTTCGTCGGGGGGGGAGCCGGACGACGTAATGTTGTCCCCGGCTTCAGACCCGGGAGGGGACGGGTTCGACGAGGGCGACCTGTTTGCCGGGCTGCGACTTGAGGGCGACGAGGAGGGTCTTGCCGGTGATGGCGTCCCTTTTGTCGGCCTGTAAAGTCGTGCAGGCTAACCTCCACCACAGCCAGACCGCGACGGCTCAACTCCGCAAGTGGCTGGAGGTTCAACACACGGCCATTGCCCTGATCCAAGAGCCGTGGATCAGGGGTGGCCACATACGAGGACTCTCCAATCTTGGTGGTAAGCTCCTTGTTACTGCGGACCATGATCACCCTAGATCGTGCATCTATGTCACAGGTAACCTTAAAACACAGCTATTAAACGACTTCTGTTGCAGAGATGTCTCTGCTGCTAGGCTGAACATACAGCGGGGAGCCACTAAGTTGGCTATCGTCTTCGCCTCGGTATATATGCCTGAGGCGGAGGAACCGCCCCCACACGACCTGGTCCGCCTCATCACGCACTGTGAAAACAGCAGGGATGAGATTGTCATTGGGACCGACGCAAACGCACACCATCCACTGTGGGGGATGGAGACGCAAAACGCAAGGGGTAAGACATTAGTTGATTATCTGTTCACTACTAACCTATCCCTACTAAACACGGGTTCGGAACCAACCTTCGTGACCAGACGCAGTCGTACTATCATAGACCTGACTCTGGCTACGGAGGGAGCAGCGGAACTAATCACTGGGTGGCAAGTCTCGAATGAGGCTTCCTGCTCAGACCACAGGTGGATCCGCTTCGACATCCAGGTCTGTATACCACCCAAACAACCTACGCGTAATCCTCGCAACACGGATATATCGGTGTACACACGCAACCTTACCTCAAGGCTTGTACCATCATGCGATTCGGAGTTGCTTGCGGACACGGCACAGATCGATGCGCAAGTAACACTACTCACCGAATCGCTGATAAACAGCTACCGAATCGCCTGCCCAGAAACGATTCCGCGCGACACACCGGGTAAACAACCTTGGTGGGGTGCAGACCTGGAGCGCAAACGCGGTAAGGTAAGGAAGGCTCTTAACAGAGCCATGAACACATGTAGTGATGAGGACTGGGACGCTTATTACGCGGCCAAATCGAGCTACAAGAGATGCATCAGATTCAGAAGAACTACAGGGTGGCGTAAATTCTGTGGTAACATTGAATCATGCCAACAAGCAAACAGGGTAAGGAAAATACTGGCGCAACAGAACAAACCTGAGATCGCCACACTCCGGAAACCCGATAACACGTTGACCACGACACCTGAAGAAGCGCAACGTCTCCTAGTAGAAACTCACTTCCCAGGCAGCGTATTCGCGCAGGTAAATGAATGGCTTGACGTTATCCAAACACCATCAGATGATGACTGGCTTTATGCAGAAAAGATGATTACGCTGGAAAAACTTCAGTGGGCCATCAAAAGCTTCCAACCTTTCAAGGCACCAGGTCCCGACGGCGTGTTTCCTGCCTTACTACAGTGGGGAGGTACCGCTGTTGCAACAAAACTGGTGCTCTTAATGCGAGCGTGCCTGGCCTTTAGATACGTTCCTAAAGGATGGAGGGAAGTGAAAGTAATATTCATTCCGAAGCCAGGTAAAAGTGACTACACAAACGCTAAATCCTATCGACCTATTAGTCTGACCTCGTTTTTACTAAAGACAATGGAAAGACTGTGTGAAAGGGAACTACGTGATGGCGTTTTAAAAACAATACCACTGCATGGTAACCAACACGCATACAGCTCGGGTAAGTCGACAGAGTCCGCTCTTCATCTGGTGGTGAACCAGATTGAGGAAGCGATTCACCAGAAAGGGTCCTGCCTGGGCACATTCATAGACATCGAAGGAGCCTTCGACAAGACAAACTTTTCCAGCATTAGTGCCGCTCTCTCCAAACACGGCGTGGAACAGGTACTAAATGACTGGATAACTAATATGTTAAGCAAACGAGTGGTTCGCCTTGAGGAAGAGCAGCAGTTGGCTCTGATAGCCAGAGGCTGCCCGCAGGGGGGTGTACTCTCCCCTCTTCTGTGGAATCTGGTAATTGATGACCTGATCACCAAACTCAACGCACATCGTTACTACACAATAGGTTATGCTGACGACCTCGCAATCCTAGTGTCAGGGAAAGTGACTGGAACGATCTGCAACCTTACTCAACAAGCACTACGCATCGTGGAAAGATGGTGCGACGAATATGGTCTGTCGGTAAACCCCACGAAAACTGAATTAGTCATGTTCACTCAAAAGCGAGCACTAGGCCACTACCGGCTACCTATGCTCTTCAATACAGAGCTCCAGCTGTCTAACGAGGTAAAGTATCTAGGCGTCATCCTAGACAGTAAGTTAAGCTGGAGTAATCACCTAGACTACAAACTAAACAGGGCCTGCATTACCTTCTGGCAATGCAGGAAAATGATAGGGAAGAAGTGGGGCCTATCTCCCAAAATAATACTATGGCTGTACAGCGCAGTAATTCGGCCCATGCTAACCTACGGGGCCGTGGTGTGGTGGCCACGCTCAAAGCTAGCTACAGCCGTAAACAAGTTACAACACATGCAAAGGCTGGCCTGCATGGCAACGACGGGCTGCATGAGGACTACTCCAACTGCGGCGCTGGAAGCCATGCTGGGGCTCCCTCCGCTACACTTGTTTATACAACAGGAAGCGACGATGGCAGCAGTACGCCTTAAAACATTAGGTCTCTGGAGTAAGAGAGACACACGACACACCGCTCTGCTCGAGGAGCTCAACAATGAACTCCCCATAACAAAGGCAATCAATGACCGGGTGCCCAAGCAATTTATCTTCGATAAAAAATACAAAATCCAATTGCATGAGGATCATCGGTGCGAGGGGCTCTGCCCCGCCGAGCTGCGGATCTTCACAGATGGATCAAAAACAGGTACAGGTACTGGTGCGGGAATCTTCTCAGAGGATCTCAATATCCACATAGCCACACCATTGGGGGTCCACAACACAGTGTTCCAGGCTGAATGCATGGGCATTTCTCTGGCGGCATCAGCCATCCTAACCAGGGAAGTTAAGGACCACTCAATACGCATACTCTCGGACAGCATGGCTGTCCTGCAAGCTCTGAACAGCCACACAGTGAGCTCTGGGTTGATTCTCGAGTGTCACCAACGTCTAAACCAGGTTGGTAGACACAACAAAGTAACCATTCAATGGATCAAGGGACACAGTGAATCTCGAGGCAACGACGCTGCGGATGAACTCGCCCGAAGGGGGTCTAGTTTGTCAGCAATAGGACCTGAGCCCATCGTGCCGCTGCCTTTCGGGTACTTACGCAATCTGGTAAGGAAACGCACCGGAGATAAACATCACAAGCTATGGGCTGACCATAGTGAGTGTAGGCAGGCCAAGGAGGCACTTCCCTCTATAAATGGCCGTTTCACAAAACAAGCCCTAAGACTGACTAAACAACAGTTGCGTTCAGTCACAGCCGTAACAACTGGCCATGGGTCTTTTAATAAACACCTCTATGCTATAGGAGTCACTGACAGCCCGCTATACAGAGCCTGCATGGAGGAGAATGAGACAGCAGCACACCTGCTTCTAAGCTGCCCGGTGGTTGCGGATTACAGGGCAAAGTACTTCGGAAACCCAGGTACCCTCTGCGAGATAGCTAGTAACACCAAGGCGTTGCTGGCCTTCCTTGGGGAGCTGGGGTGGATCGAATGACGCATTTGTCCCACCTACACGCAAAATACGCGCTTAGTCGTGGAGTTGCGGAAACCAGCCCGATTTACATACATACATACATACATACATCATGCCAACAAGCAAACAGGGTAAGGAAAATACTGGCGCAACAGAACACACCTGAGATCGCCACACTCCGGAAACCCGATAACACGTTGACCACGACACCTGAAGAAGCGTAACGTTTCCTAGTAGAAACTCACTTCCCAGGCAGCGTATTCGCGCAGGTAAATGAATGGCTTGACGTTATCCAAACACCATCAGATGTTGACTGGCTTTTTGCAGAAAAGATGATTACGTTGGAAAAACTTCAGTGGGCCATCAAAAGCTTCCAACCTTTCAAGGCACCAGGTCCCGACGGTGTGTTTCCTGCCTTACTACAGTGGGGAGGTACCGCTGTTGCAACAAAACTGGTGCTCTTAATGCGAGCGTGCCTGGCCTTTAGATACGTTCCTAAAGGATGGAGGGAAGTGAAAGTCATATTCATTCCGAAGCCAGGTAAAAGTGACTACACAAACGCTAAATCCTATCGACCTATTAGTCTGACCTCGTTTTTACTAAAGACAATGGAAAGACTGTGTGAAAGGGAACTACGTGATGGCGTTCTAAAAACAATACCACTGCATGGTAAACAACACGCATACAGCTCGGGTAAGTCGACAGAGTCCGCTCTTCATCTGGTGGTGAACCAGATTGAGGAAGCGATTCACCAGAAAGGATCCTGCCTGGGCACATTCATAGACATATTCGAAGGAGCCTTCGACAAGACAAACTTTTCCAGCATTAGTGCCGCTCTCTCCAAACACGGCGTGGAACAGGTACTAACTGACTGGATAACTAATATGTTAAGCAAACGAGTGGTTCGCCTTGAGGAAGAGCAGCAGTTGGCTCTGATAGCCAGAGGCTGCCCGCAGGGGGGTGTGCTCTCCCCTCTTCTGTGGAATCTGGTAATTGATGACCTGATCACCAAACTCAACGCACATCGTTACTACACAATAGGTTATGCTGACGACCTCGCAATCCTAGTGTCAGGGAAAGTGACTGGAACGATCTGCAACCTCACTCAACAAGCACTACGCATCGTGGAAAGATGGTGCGACGAATATGATCTGTCGGTAAACCCCACGAAAACTGAATTAGTCATGTTCACTCAAAAGCGAGCACTAGGCCACTACCGGCTATCTATGCTCTTCAACACAGAGCTCCAGCTGTCTAACGAGGTAAAGTATCTAGGCGTCATCCTAGACAGTAAGTTAAGCTGGAGTAATCACCTAGACTACAAACTAAACAGGGCCTGCATTACCTTCTGGCAATGCAGGAAAATGATAGGGAAGAAGTGGGGCCTATCTCCCAAAATAATACTATGGCTGTACAGCGCAGTAATTCGGCCCATGCTAACCTACGGGGCCGTGGTGTGGTGGCCACGCTCAAAGCTAGCTACAGCCGTAAACAAGTTACAACACATGCAAAGGCTGGCCTGCATGGCAACGACGGGCTGCATGAGGACTACTCCAACTGCGGCGCTGGAAGCCATGCTGGGGCTCCCTCCGCTACACTTGTTTATACAACAGGAAGCGACGATGGCAGCAGTACGCCTTAAAACATTAGGTCTCTGGAGTAAGAGAGACACACGACACACCGCTCTGCTCGAGGAGCTCAACAATGAACTCCCCATAACAAAAGCAATCAATGACCGGGTACCCAAGCAATTTATCTTCGATAAAAAATACAAAATCCAATTGCATGAGGATCATCGGTGCGAGGGGCTCTGCCCCGTCAAGCTGCGGATCTTCACCGATAGATCAAAAACAGGTACAGGTACTGGTGCGGGAATCTTCTCAGAGGATCTCAATATCCACATAGCCACACCATTGGGGGTCCACAACACAGAGTTCCAGGCTGAATGCATGGGCATTTCTCTGGCGGCATCAGCCATCCTAACCAGGGAAGTTAAGGACCACTCAATACGCATACTCTCGGACAGCATGGCCGTCCTGCAAGCTCTGAACAGCCACACAGTGAACTCTGGGTTTATTCTCGAGTGTCACCAACGTCTCAACCAGGTTGGTAGACACAACAAAGTAACCATTCAATGGATCAAGGGACACAGTGAATCTCGAGGCAACGACGCTGCAGATGAACTCGCCCGAAGGGGGTCGAGTTTGTCAGCAATGGGACCTGAGCCCATCGTGCCGCTGCCTTTCGGGTACTTACGCAATCTGGTAAGGAAACGCACCGGAGATAAACATCACAAGCTATGGGTTGACCATAGTGAGTGTAGGCAGGCCAAAGAGGCACTTCTCTCTATAAATGGCCGTTTCACAAAACAAGCCCTAAGACTGACTAAACAACAGTTGCGTTCAGTCACAGCCGTAACAACTGGCCACGGGTCTTTTAATAAACACCTCTATGCTATAGGAGTCACTGACAGCCCAATATGCAGAGCCTGCATGGAGGAGAATGAGACAACAGCACACCTGCTTCTAAGCTGCCCGGTAGTTGCGGATTAGAGGGCAAAGTACTTCGGAAACCCAGGTACCCTCTGCGAGATAGTTAGTAACACCAAGGCGTTGCTGGCCTTCCTTGGGGAGCTGGGGTGGATCGAATGACGCATTTGTCCCACCTGCACGCAAAATACGCGCTTAGTCGTGGAGTTGCGGAAACCAGCCCGATTTACATACATATATACATACATACATAGTCAGCTAATGTTCACGTATTAAATAATTCCAAATTCAAGGTTTAGGACCGTCATAATTGCTCTGTGCCTAGGTTTCGGGACATACCAAACAATAAAATTAAAAGATTTATGCTAAACGCTCTAAAATGAAAAAATAAGCCCCAACAGGCCTGCTAGTTATGGCGTATTTAAAAATGATTTGAAAAGACAAAAAGTGCTCATTACACGATTTAAAAAAAGTTATGTTACTTACCTAAATCAACTCCGATTTATTTGACACTTTCGGACACTCGGCGATACGTGATAATTGTTCATAAAATATGGAATCAAAATTATTTACGATTGAAAAAAGAGTTTTGTAATAAACCTAATAATTTGTAACCTCTGAATTACCTATCACTTAGGGCTACACTTCACGATAGCGTAATTTTCGATACATAATCTTACACGATTAATTAAATTGTCTTTTAATTTTAGTAATGTGTCTCTGTCACTTCTTAAAACATCACACGCGTTCACTATCGCACTTTTCATTTGTTCACGAGGTTGATGCTCATTTTTGTACACAAATTCACCTCACTCCACAAATAAAAATCCAGCGGTGTCAGGTCCGGGCTTCTTGCTGGCCAAGCAACTGGTCCCCACAGAATATTAGCTTCGCGATTGTTTAATAGCGTAGATCTCTATGGAGAAGAACGTGCAAGAAACTCCACGGACACTCTTTTAAATGGCTTGTGTTTAAACACCGCCCAAAAAAGTACATATTTTACTACCAAAAAAGTTCTAAACGGTTACCAAAACAGATAAATGGTCACCAAATAATATTCGAGAAGTAGCGCTCGCCGGCCGCTGCCGCGGCACCGCTCGCTTCGCTCGCTCGGCTCGCGCGCGGTTGGTCACAATTCTAACCTAACCTAACCTATTTTATCCAGTTTGTAACCCCAAGCCTACATTTTATGGCAATCACAGTTGAGTTGGATAGAATTTGGTGACCGTCTAAATTATACCCCTTTTAAATCATGTTCTGTTTTACAAAATTCCAAGTAACATATACTTGTTGCTTCTGCATGTGAGGACAATGCAAAGGAAAAAAAAAGGGCTTATTATAAGAATTTTAAATATAAAGATTAAAATAAGCCAATGGCAGTTAAGAGATGACCAGTCTCAACCGCCGGCGCCTGTTCACGAACATGACGCGTGTATGCGGCACCTTTCAGCTCAACCATTTCGAAGGAAACCGAATGATCAAACCCACGCGCCGCCATCAGCGAGACATTTGAGTGAGCATGAAATGCTCTCAACCACCATGCTCGTTCATGTCCAACAAGTAAAACTATAACTACTCACATAAAATGTAAATGGTTTCATGGTACTCACATTTACAAAATTTGAAAAACATGCTTCTACTTTACACAAAACTATGGTTGTCAATGACCAAATAATGAAAAATAAATTAATAAAGACAACGATTAAGTTCTTACATCAAAAATAATAAATAAGTAATAATAATAAGTTGATAGTTGATAAATGATAGTTGATAGTTAAAATTTTCTAAGAAACATATACTTGTTGCTTCTGCATGTGAGGATAATTGCTAGTTGCTAGTTGCTAGTTGATAGTTGATAGTTGAAAGTTGATAGTTGATAGTTAAAATTCTAAGTTACATATACTTGTTGCTTCTGCATGTGAGGATAATTGCTAGTCGATAGTTGCTAGTTGATAGTTGATAGTTGCTAGTTGCTAGTTGCTAGTTGATAGTTGATAGTTGATAGTTGATAGTTGCTAGTTGCTAGTTGATAGTTGATAGTTGATAATTGATAGATGATAGTTGATAGTTGATAGTTGATAGTTGATAGTTGATAGTTGATAGTTGATAGTTGATAGTTGATAGTTGATAGTTGATAGTTGATAGTTGATAGTTGATAGTTGATAGTTGATAGTTGATAGTTGATAGTTGATAGTTGATAGTTGATAGTTGATAGTTAAAATTCTAAGTTACATAATATACTTGTTGCCTTTGCATGTGAGGATAATTGCTAGTTGATAGTTGCTAGTTGATAGTTGATAGTTGCTGGTTGCTAGTTGATAGTTGATAGTTGACAATTGACAGTTGATAGTTGATAGTTGATAGTTGATAGTTGACAGTTGATAGTTGATAGTTGATAGTTGATAGTTGCTAGTTGCTAGTTGCTAGTTGATAGTTGATAGTTGATAGTTGATAGTTGATAGTTGATAGTTGATATTTGATGGTTGCTAGTTGATATTTGATAGTTGCTAGTTGATAGTTGATGGTTGATAGTTGATAGTTGATAGTTGATAGTTAAAATTCTAAGTTACATAATATACTTGTTGCTTCTGCATGTGAGGATAATTGCTAGTTGATAGTTGCTAGTTGCTAGAGAAAGCTACACGGGACATTAGCAAATGTCTCTGTGTAAGGGACGCCCAGGGTAAGCTGCTCTACGATGCCCCCTCTGTTAAGGAGAGATGGTGTACATACTTCGCGGAGCTGTCTAACAAACAGCATCCCCATAACCTTCCTCCCGAACCGCCTCCTAACCTTGGACTTATTTCCCCTATTTCCCCCGACGAAACCCGCATTGCTCTTCGCCACATGAAGAACCGGAAAGCGGTCGGGCCTGACAATGTGCCGATTGAAGTGTGGAAGGCGATGGGCCCACATGGCGTGGACCTTCTGACGGATCTTTTTAACCGCATCCTGATCACCAAGGAAATGCCGAACCAGTGGCGATTTAGCCTGATTATCCCTGTATACAAAGGCAAAGGTAGCGTACAGGATTGTAGTAGCTACCGCGGTATCAAGATCATGTGCCACACCATGAAGCACGCACCATCATTGACACACGGCTCCGTAGCGAGTGTACTGTCTCTGAGTGTCAATATGGCTTCCGGGCGGGTAACAGCACCATGGACGCAGTATTCGCCTTACGGAATCTGGCTGAGGCTTACAGAGAGAGAAGGAGAGCTTTGCATGTGGCCTTTTTAGACCTGCAGAAGGCCTTCGACTGTATACCTCGGCAGTCCATCTGGTGGGCACTGCGCTTCAAGGGCGTTCCCGAGGCCTATATTGACATTATCAGAGACATGTACCGCGATTCCGTGTCCTCTGTCCAGACCGCTGTTGGCGAATCGAATGGCTTCCCAATATCTGTTGGCGTTCACCAAGGCTCGGCTCTTAGCCCGTTCTTGTTTAACGTAGTGCTCGATGTAGTTACGGCAAACATCCAAGATAAGCCCCCATGGCTAATGATGTATGCCGATGACATCGCCCTCGTTAATCAGAACAAAGCCCATCTTGAGCGCAAAGTCAACATTTGGAAGGACACGCTTGAAAACGGTGGTCTGAGACTAAATGTGGCGAAGACTGAGTACATGTCCTGTGGCGGCACGGATTCAAATAGGTTCATCCGAATAGGTTCGGACCTGATCAGAAAGTCCGATACGTTCAGGTACCTTGGATCCGTGCTGCACGAGTCTGGCAACGTGGACGACGATGTCCAAGCACGTATAGGCGCGGCTTGGGCGAAGTGGCGCGAGGTAACGGGCGTTGTATGCGACCGCAAAATGCCTCCGAAGCTCAAGGGGCAGATATATAAATGCATCATACGGCCTGTCCTACTGTACGGCGGTGAATGTTGGCCAGCACTAAGCAGACACACCCAGGAGCTTCGCGTCACGGAGATGAAGATGCTGAGGTGGATGAGTGGCGTGGCTTTCATCAGAGGTAGTCTTGGTGTCCGTGACGTGGGGGAAAAACTGCAAGAGTGTCGTCTGCGATGGTATGGCCACATCATGCGCCGCCCTATGGAGTACGTTGGTCGGGGATGCATGAATATGGCTGTTCTTGGGGCTAGGTCCCGTGGTCGCCCTCGCAAGCGCTGGTTGGACGTCGTTAAGTCCGACATGAGAGCCAATGGCCTAACTGAGAAGGATGTTCAAGATCGGGCAAAGTGGAGGAAGCTAAGTAGGAAGGCGGACCCTGGCAATAGCCGGGATTAACGCCAGGTAGAAGAAGAGTTGCTAGTTGAGAGTTGCTGGTTGCTAGTTGATAGTTGATAGTTGATAGTTGACAGTTGACAGTTGATAGTTGATAGTTAAGTTACATAATATACTTGTTGCTTCTGCATGTAAGGATAATTGCTAGTTGATATTTGCTAGTTGCTAGTTGCTAGTTGATAGTTGATAGTTGCTAGTTGAAAGTTGATAGTTGATAGTTGATAGTTGCTGGTTGCTAGTTGATAGTTGATAGTTGACAGTTGATAGTTGATAGTTGATAGTTGATAGTTGATAATTGATAGTTGATAGTTGATAGTTGGTAGTTGTTAGTTGATAGTTGAGCATTTAATTTCAAATAAACCATTCACAGGCACTTTTGAAACGTCAAGGTCGGTCAGTCAAAAACATGGAAGCTATTTGCACGTTCCAAAGCCACTGACAAAACGCGACTCTAGCCGTCCCGTCGTTCTTGGCGTGTAGTAACGCCTGGGATTTCGTTCAAAGTACTCCAGGATTTCTTCGTCTAGTCAGCTGTGTACACTGACGGAACTTGGGGGTTGGGAATACCACGCAGACGCAAAGATTGCAAGTGGTTTGGTTCACTGTAGAGACGACGAGCCGCTTGCGCATCAAAACCCACGATCGCGTACAATTGCACCATGGCAACGAACTCCAGATTGAAGTACACGTAATTACGAGACGACATTCGCGCGACAAGGACACTCGTAACAACAACACACCGATGACGTCTTAGGAGAACTGAATTGTTTACATGACTTGGTCAGGGTCATGCGCTGCACTGAGTGGGAGCCTCGCTCAGTGCAGTGCATCGGCTCGCGGGGTGCGCGGGGCGCGCGCCTTGTTAGTACCGAATGGTGACTACTAATAGTTCGCATTGCTTTTTCACTTCGGCGAGAATTAATTCGAGTTTATAAAAAAAAAGTACTTTATTTTTTTATTTTATCTTTACAAATCGATAGTGTTTCATGGACCGGATCGATCCTTCACGGGATTAAAACGATCAAAAAGTAACGCTGTATGACTTTAGGACATGTAAAATTAGGATATTCAATTATTATAGTACTCGATATTAACTAAAAATAATTATGTTAAACAAACTTGCGGGATTTTGAACAAGGTTACTGAAGTTTATAGAAAACGTGTTATGGATAATGATTTTTGAACAAACAATTTTAGGAGAAGAAAGGGAGTCACAGGAACCACAGCACATAAGCGTCAATGTCAAGTTTATTATGCGTTAGCGTCAGAATGGCTGGTTGCCTATGGCAAGCGGCTCTGAAAGTATACTAAAGAATTGCTACCCAATTGCTTATATTTAGTACATTTCTTCAATAATTGCAGATCCATTCAAAGAAATATGAATATTTTTTGACCAGGCATTCTGACGTCAGGATGGATGGTGGCCTCCGTGTTCAGCATGAAGGACGCAGAATTTCTAAAAGCTTGTTGTATCAATAATTTCTTACTGATTGCTACTTTCACGAATTTTTTGAGCTTCGTACATATATTAGGTAAAAACATATAGATATTATTAATATTTGTACGAAGAAGCGCCTAATAATTTAGAAAGGTTTCAGTTCTTTTTACTACAACGAGCCGGGCGCGGTCCGAGGGAGAGGTCGTGGGGGTCATGACACCCCTAAACCGTACTCATCAAATTCACAAAAGTTCTGAAAATAGACCAATCACGAACATTTAAACTAAAATTTACCGTGGTGGGGTACTGATGGGTACCTACTTCACTCGCTGTAACATCCATTATTTTTCTAAGAAACATTTGTCTGTATAAAATATAGCGTATCCGCGACAATTAACGAAATTTTTTTTCGGACCCGCTTCGTCCGCTCTTGCATCCCCACAGGACCCTTAAGGGTCAGCTAACACCGAGACGAGACGAGACGCGACGCGACGCGACGCTGCTGAAGAGGCCAAGGATTTTGTGCTGCGCCGCGCGCCGCCGCGAGACGCATCGCAACGTCGTCGCGAGACGCATTGTAAAATCGTTGACGCCTCGCTGCGCAGCAAGACGCCGCGCAGCGCAGCGGAACGTGTCTGCATTCTTTTTAATTTTATTTTTGTCAAAGTCAAAGTCAAAAACGTTTATTTCAATTAGGCCATTAAACGGCACTTTTGAACGTCATCATTACATTTAAAATAACAAAGTGACTCTACTGTCCATTCGGAAGGGTAGATTCTTATGGAGAAGAACAGACAAGAAACTCCATAGTTACTCTTTTCAAATAAATTTTTACATGTGCTGTGGTATACAAAACTTCTGTTAATATATGTGAGGACCATGAACCTAGAGTATGCAGAGGTAGACTTATTATATTTTTAAATAAGTACATGGTACTCACAAGTTCTACATAAGTACATGGTACTCACATATTTACAAATATTGGAACCATTAATTAGCAGAGTGAGTGAACAGAAAAATAAAAACCCAAAAATGAAAAAGTAGGTACAAAAGTAAATACATAAACCAACCAGTTTGATCTTGTCTCCACCATTGATGGTCCTATGGAGCAGGACCAGCATGTTTCCAAGCATTCTTATCCTGAATGTAATCTTCTAATTTGTAATATGCTTGTTTACAAAGTGTGCTTTTAATGTAGGTTTTAAATTTTCTTTCAGTTAGTTCTAATATGTCACAAGGTATTTTATTACTATGAAAGATGTGTGTACTTTAGCTAATCTATAAAATGGTTGATCTAATTTATCTTCTTGTTTTCTTTATTTTTTTCTCGGCTGCACCTCGCGGCGTCGCGTTGCTTCGCCAGGCGCGGCGCTGCTATTGCGTGGCGCGCGTACCGGCGATGCACCGCTGCATCGCGCGCGTACCGGCGAAGCACCGCTGCATCGCGATGTGTTACTCTACGCCGCGAGGCGTCACGAGGCGCAGCGCTGCATGGTGCAACGTATTTTGAACTCTCACAATGTAATGTGTATCTTTTCGTGTATGAAATAAAGTTATATTTTGAGTCACCCTTTTAAAGTGTGCGCGCAGCGTCGCGTCGCGTCGTGTCTCTGTGTGAGCTGATCCTTTTTTTTTTAAGGATGGGAATTCATCAAATGACTCCTTCCACTCTGGGCGGAGCGGAAGGGAGTGTCAGACTCTTACTGACTAAAATCCATCCGTGTTCCTCCTAATGCCCTTTGCGTTCCAGGGTAGGTGCCTCTTTCGAACGGATTCCGCATCCCGGCAGGCACTGGCCCTAGCGGGCCCCGTTTCCCATGCTGACAGCTCTTTTAGGCGCGCGTGGAACTCAGCGCGCCGTCGACACGGGCCTGGTTCTGATCGGACGGCGAGCATTGGGTGGCCGGAAATCGCCCTGCGACTCCCGACGCCCGGGGCGTCTTCTTCTGTTGCGGCAGCTGGGTCGAGAGGTTTCCCTCTCTCTCACACGTTCGGCCTCCTCCTTCGCTAGCATTACTGCTTCGTAGAAGGAGGTAACCGCTTCCCATACCACGGCGGTGCTCCACTCAAGCAGTGCAGACCTCCACCGTATGCTCCACCGTGTCCTCCGGGCGATACTCGCAGTGTTGACACCCGAGCGTGTCCTCCTGCCGAATCCGGAACAGGTATCTTCCGAAACAACCGTGTCCGGTGAGTACCTGCGTCAGGCGGAAGGTGAGAACGCCGTGGTGCCGCTCCAGCCACTCCTCAAAGAGGGGACTAATCGCCTGGATTGTGGCGTGCCCAGTGCTGGGTTGCGACAGTCGCTGTCTCCATACCGCCATGAGATCCTGCCGGAGCTCCGTCCGCCTTGCTGCGATTTGCCGCGGCAGAGGAGTCTCGGCCCGGCGTTGCGCCTCCCACGCACCACTCGTAAATAAGCGCGGCTTCGGACTTGTGTAGGGCCACCTCGAGACCCAACTGCCGGATCCTCTCAATGACTATCGCTACCCCGCGTGTCATAGCGTCAGCCGCCGCCTGGTGCGACCCCCACTGCGCCAGAACCAGCGTGTCGTCAGCATAGCAGACGACGCTGACGCCTCTAGGGAAGTCGGTGTGAGCTGACCCTAAATCGACGAAAATAAACACCTATACAATAAGAAGAAAATCTAGCGTTTCTGAGTCATGAAACTTTAGTTGACACAAAAACATGTGTTAGATTATGTTTCCTTTTGTGTAAAGCACAACTGGCAGGTGGACCTCAATATTTTTGTTTATTTGTACGTTTTATTATTTTTATTATATTTTTATATATATGCACAGCCCTGGCTGTAGCAGTGACAGTGATACTTTTTTTTCTTTGAATAGTAATGATGATAGCTTCGTTAGTGTTCCTTCCTTAGTCGACACGCTTGTCTCTGTATTTTCCGATGTCTCCCAGAACTTTAATGTAGTCCACATAAATGCCCAGAGTATTCCGGCTCATTTCGCTGATATGCTGGCCAATTTTGACTGTAAGAATATTCATGCGATTCTTGTTTCCGAATCGTGGTTAAAACCTTGTTTTCCGTCTTCCTCTTACTCTCTTCCAGGTTTTCAACTCATTAGGAATGATCGCGGGATCGGTGGTGGTGGTGGAGTGGCCATTTACCTTCGTAATTACATTCCGTTTTCTGTTGTTAACATGTCCACTCAGCCGCCCCCAACGGACGCCGGCGAACATCTTTTCATGGAAGTTGAACTTCATCACTCTAAGATTCTCCTTGGGGTCTACTACTGCCCTTCTCTTCGGATTAATTTCTTATCTTCTTTTGAACTCATTTTAGAAGCCTTAATTCCCTCTTACAGTCATAGCATCATAATAGGCGACTTTAATACATGTCTCCTTAAAAATGACTCCCGGTCCACTTCTCTTCGCCGTATTGTGGAATCCACCAATCTCTCTATCCTTGATCTTGGTGCCACTCACCATTTTCCTAACTCTGCTCCCTCACTTCTCGATATTACGTTTGTGTCATCTCTCGATCACGTAGCTAAACATGGTCAATGTTCGGCTGTCGCCTTTTCCTATCACGACCTAATTTTCACCTCCTATAAAATTCGTCCACCTAAGCACAAGTCCAAAACTTTTTTTGCTTCGCAATTTTGATGGAATGAATGTTGATCGTCTTCGGGAGGACGCCAGCAGCATTGACTGGACGCCTCTTGTCACATCGTCGTCCGTCGACGAACAAGTTGAAATCTTGACTTCTACCTTGATTCAGCTGTACGACACACATGCACCTATTCGAGCTGTGAGAGTGAAACATCTTCCAGCGCCATGGCTGACTGATGAAATAAAACTTTTACTAAGTAAAAAAGCAGCCGCTAAGTTTAAGTTTAAAATTCGGCCTAACGACATCAATAAGGAAAAATATGTCTCAATTAGAAACCACTGCAACAAGGTGTGTAGGAACGCAAACCGCCAACAAACAAATAGTCATTTTTCAACTTCGCCCGTACTGGATAGGGCCACCAAAGCTGCAACACTAAGTCATCTTTCAAACCTTCCGATACCTGATTATTCTCCTTTTGTCATAAGTCAATTCACTGCTAGTGATGTTTAAAAGAGTATTGTATCGATTACATCCAACGCTGTGGGTAGTGACTGTGTCAGCCGTAAGATGATCATTCCCATCCTTGATGACATTCTTCCGGTCTTCCTTTATATCCTCAACTTCTCTGTTTCCAGTAGGGTATTCCCACAAGCTTGGAAACATGCCCAGGTTATCCCTTTACCTAAAAAATCACATCCTGATTCATTCTCTGACTATCGTCCCATTTCCATTCTCCCATTCCTATCCAAAGTCCTTGAAAAACTCGTCCATCAGCAGCTTAGCTCATTCCTTTCCAAGCACAATCTGCTGAACCCCTTCTAATCTGGTTTCCGACATGGACACAGTACTACCTCAGCACTTGTGCATATTACGGATGATATCAGGTCAGGCATGGAAATAGGGAAGTTAACGGCACTCGTTCTGCTTGACTTTAGCAATGCTTTTAATTTGGTTGACTTCGACATTTTGCTTGGAATTCTGTGCTCTTTTAACATATCTCCTGCGGTAATTGACTGGTTTCATAGTTAGCTGTTTGGTCGCCGGCAGCGTATTTGCATTGAAGAATCTTTCTCTTCTTGGTGTAACACCTCTGCCGGTGTGCCACAGGGTGGCGTGTTATCTCCTCTACTTTTCGCACTTTTTATTAATGCTATCACTCAACGACTATCTTCTTTCTACCACCTGCATGCTGATGATCTACAAATTTACACCCAAGCCCCTCTGGGAGAGCTATCTACTGCGATTAAGACGATTAATACAGACCTGGCTCGAATAGGTCAATGGAGCACTGAGGTTGGGCTGAAGATCAATCCAGCAAAGACGCAAATGATTATTGTTGGTAGTTCCCGAACCGTTTCAAGGATTGATTGGTCGACACTTCCCCAGGTTTCTTTCAATAACACTACTATTCCTATAACTCACACTGTGAAGAACTTGGGGATTTATATCGACAGCACTCTTTCTTGGACTAAACAACTGCAGGAGGTCAGTCGTAAACTGTTCGCTTCGGCGGGCTCTCTGAGACGCCTTCGTAATTTTCTTCCCATCACCACTAAAATTGCCTTAGCACAATCTCTTCTTCTCCCAATCTTGGACTATGCTGACGCCAGCTATCTTGATCTCACCCAAGTCCAATTGGACAAGCTTGAGCGACTTCAAAATCTCTGCATCAGGTTCATATTTGGCTTGCGCTAGTATGACCACGTTTCTGATTTTCGTACCAAGCTCAAATGGCTTCCTATTCGCCTTCGCCGGAATGCCCACATACTTTCTTTGCTTTATAATGTGCTCTTTAGTCCTTCTACTCCTTTTTATCTTAAAGAACGATTTCAGTTTCTCTGTGACACGCATTCTAGGTCTTTGAGATCATCGGAAAATCTTAAATTAAGTATTCGTATGCATTCCACATCCTTCTTTGACAAATCTTTCACTATTCAAGCAGCTCGTTTGTGGAATGCATTACCAATAGATGTGAGGCGCGCTCAAACGCTACCAACGTTTAAAAAATTGGTGAAGGAACATTACCTCTCACTATAACGTTTTGTCTCCATTCCCTGTTATATATTTGATATTTATTAGTATATTACTTAATATTGTATGTATTTGTTTTATATTATTATGTATGTCTCTCTATTAATATTATTTATGATGTTTGTACACTGACCGCCCTAAATCTAACTTCTTTAGTTCAGTCCATCCAAAGGTTGTCTGTAAGAGATTGAACTGTGCGATAAGACCGCCCATTGTACACTAGTTTTTATAAGCGTTTTTACTGTGCTTGTTATGAGGTGTACAATAAAGTATAATATAATAATAATAATATTCCACACAACTATCACACAACGCCATCTAGTCCCAAGCTAAGCAGAGCTTGTGTTATGGGTACTAGACAACTGATAAACATACTTATATATTTCTAAATACATACATATTATAGATAAACTACACCCAGACACAGAACAAATGATCATGCTCATCACACAAACATTTGTCCTGGGTGGGAATCGAACCCACAACCTCTGGCATAGCAGTCAGGGTCACTAACCACTAGACCAACAGGCCAGTCACAGGCAAGTATATAATAAATAATAATAATAAATTAATTAATTAATTGTGTAGATGCTGGTATTCGAGACAACATTAAGCATTTCTGGACGTTCATTTCTAAGCATAAATGCCCTACAGGAATTCCTTCCACTATGAAATATAAAAATCACCCATCTAATACCCCAGAAGACATCTGCAATATTTTTTCCGACTTCTTTAATTCTGTTTATAAACCATCCACCTTAAAAGGTGTACCGTCCTTGCAAACCGATTGCTCCCCTAACTGTTCGCTGATCAGTGACATCCAATTTTCAGTAGGTAATGTATTGTGTGGGCTCAAGATAAGATAAGATAAATTTATTTATCAAAAACATGTGTAAGTTAATAATCAGTTGGAATGATTACAAAAAAAAAGTTTCAACATGTTTTGCCTAGAAAGGCGTACAAATATAATAGGTAATTCAAATTCAAAATTCAAATTATTTATTGCGAGCAACAATGACTCATAGTACAATAAAAATAAACTTACAACTATGTTAGTGACACAATACAACAACAACTACATGAACACACACAACATAATTATCACCGCTTCAGCATCCCAGCTGAGATACTGGAGCAATGATTTACAGTACTGCAGTCCAGCCTGTCAGCAATCATGCCCAGGATGCTGTTGGAACTGGCTCGCACCCTGCGTACCAAGGACGCACATCTTTTACGCATTAATGCATAAAAGCAATCAACGCGCATTTCCGCAAACATCCCTGATGCGCTAAAGAAGCGAGGCAGCCCCATCAACACCCTGAATGCATTGTTATACTGAACGCAAAGGGCACTGTACGATCAAAGATCGCAAGAAGCTACAGGTGTAAAACGAGGAACAGAAGGTTCTAAAAAGTGTTTTTTTAACCTCCGTAGAAGCACGCTTAAACCTGCGGGCAATCATATTCACTCTGACCGACAGTAGAGCCTTCGCTCCCTCTCAATGTCGTCTCGTCCTTAAGGGTAGTGGTCAAGACATGCCCAAGGTATTTGTAAGAGTACACTCTCGATAACGGTACACCATTCAACTTTATTGGGGGTACCGTTTCTGGACATTTCCCACCAGCCCCAAAGACCAAAGGCCATCATAATAAATTAGAAATACAAAAATCATAATTATTTAAAATCAATAAAAAATCATAGTTGTCAAATCAATAAAAAAAAGAAAAAAATGTCTACAATACGTCATTTAATTAGTCGTCAACACTATAGTAACACTTATTTATTAAAAGTTTCTCCATGCTTTTATTAAAACTATTAATATTTAAATCTTTGTATGCCTTTGGTACCTTATTGTATAATTTTGGGCCATGTAGAATATACTCTTACGCATGAGAGCCGTTTTAGAACTATGTGAACGAAGTCTCCTATTATCACGTTGACTTCTTTCGGAACCATCTGAAGACCTCGGAAAGAGTTGAGGATTCTTTTTTAAAAATAGTATCGCTTCCAATATGTTCAAGGAAGGAAGTGAGAGAATCTGATGCTTAATAAAATATGGTTTGCAACTGTCTGTAATTTTAAGACCAAACATAACTCTTATGCATCGTTTTTGCGTTCTGAATATCACATCTTTATGTGTAGACTTTCCCCAGAAAATACTTAATGCCGAATCTAAGTATCGATGCAACAAGTCCGTGATAGGCAGTAAGCAATGTATCCGTATTTACGATTGGGCGAGTTTGTGCAATGCGTAGGAGGAACTACTAACTTTCTTACAAATTTCATTAATGTGTTCTTTTGAATCGAGTTTTTTGTCAATAGTTAATCCAAGGAATTCGGCACTATCACTATGCATATGGTGTGATTTTTATAGCTTAAGTTAAAGTCATTTCTTACTGGTATTCTTTGACTAAAATGCAAGATTTGTGTTTTATTTAAATTATTTTTTAGATTATTATTGTTTAACCAGTGAATGATAGAGGCTAAAGCATTATTAATGTCAAGATCATAGGTGTCAGTTTTCTTACATGCTATTGTGACTATGCTATCATCTGCAAAGAGTCATTGGATGCTCAATAGATTTCGGAAAGTCATTAAATTATATGATAAATAATAAGGGTCATTGGACTCTTGTAAAGGACCTGGACCCGATGGTTTGCCGGCAATCTTTATTAAGAGGACTGCCACTAATCTCTGTACTCTATTGCATACCATATTTAATTTATCTATTTCGTAGGGGATATTTCCACAAGCTTGGAAACTTGCAAACATAACCCCAGTCCATAAGTCGGGACCAAGGCATAGCGTCGAGAACTACAGACCAAAATCGATATTGTCAACTTTGTCAAGGGTCTTCGAGAGATTAGTACACGATAAAGTGTACCCTCTACTTCACAACGTTATATTACTACAGAAACATGGTTTTGTCAAAAGGAGATCAACTGCGACGAACCTGGTGACTTTTGCAGATTATTTGTTTAATAACTTGGATGCCCGTGTTCAAATTGATACTATATATACTGATTTTAAGAAGGCCTTTGACAAGTTTGACCATGAACTGCTTTTGCAGAAAATTGCGTTTGATGTGATACATGGGGACCTTTTAAGATGGTTTATTCATATGTTTGCAATAGAACACAGAGAGTTGTAATAAACGGCTTTTGCTCTGCCACTGTTGATGTCACTTCCGGAGTGCCACAGGGTTCCAGTTTAGGTCCTCTACTTTTCATTTTATTCAATCATCAATGACGTCGATACATGTTTTAGACATTCAAAGATACTGTTGTACGCTGATGACATTAAAATATTCAGATCCATTAAAAGTAACCGTGACTGCATTCTCTTACAGAAGGATTTAGATGCTTTCTCGGCATATTGTACACGCAATAAGCTTCAACTTAGCGTGAAAAACAACATAAGTACTGTATTCCTACACCTCAGAAAACAAAAATCTAAAAAGAGAAACCTGAAAAATTCTGCTGGATGACAAACTACATTTAGATTCTCATATTAACAAAATTGTTAAAAACGCCTTCCGTATGTTCGGTTTTATTATGAGAACGGCCACAGTATTAACCCGATCTTCTACCTATTTGTACCTTTACAAATCGTTGGTTCGCTCTCAGCTAGAGTATGCGGTTTCGGTATGGAATCCGTGCTACCAATGGGGAAAGACAGCCGGCATCTCACTGCGTTTGTTACTCCGGACGGTCATTATGAGTTTAAACGCATGCCGTTTGGACTTGCAAATGCCCCGGCAGTCTTTCAACAGATGATTAATAGATTATTTGGGTCAAGGAGGTTCGATTTTGTATTTGCTTATATGGACGACCTCCTTATACCATCTGTTACTATTGAAGAGGGCTTAAAAAAAACTGGAAGAAATCTTAGGATTACTTCGAGACGCTGGTCTTACCTTAAAGCTATCAAAGTGTAATTTCTTCAACAAGAATATAGAATATTTAGGCTATCAAGTTGCCTCTCCAGGCTTAATGCCTTATTAAGCCTAGTGAAAGAAAAATAATTGCTGTCAGGGACTTCCCTGTTCATGCGGTGCGCCAATTTTTAGGACTTGTCAGTTACTTCCGTAGGTTTGTGAAGGGGTTCGGAGAGATTTCTAGGCCCCGCACAAATTTGTTAAAAAAGAATACTCCTTGGAAATAGGAGCGCGACCAAAATGAAGCCTTTGTAAAGCTAAAAGATAATTTAATAGAACGCCCCCTGCTAACTTGCTCTGTATGACCAATCCTTGGACACTGAGCTGCATACAGATGCCAGTTCTATGGGATTAGGAGGGATCTTACTGCAATGGCAAGCAGATCTTAGAGTTTTAAAACCTGTCGCCTATTTCAGTCGACAGATCACTTCCGGCGAACGCCATTTCCATTCATATGAGCTAGAAACATTAGCACTTGCTTTTTCCTTAAAAAATTTCGACCTTATCTCTTAGGCCTAAAATTTACTGTATACACAGATTGCAATGCACTGAGGACGACAGTAACTAAAAGAGATTTAATTCCTCGCATTGCACGCTGGTGGCTACAGATAAGCGAATTCCACTTCCACATTCAGTACCGAACCGGGTACCGAATGAGTCATGCTGATGCCCAAGTAGGAATCCCCTATTTCAAAATCACCCAAAAATGGTGTTATTCGCGGATGACACATCATTGATATTTAAAATAGAGCGACGGTCACAAAATCTTGACGTCGTCAATAACTCTATTCTTCAGTTCCAAAATTGGTTTACGGCAAACAACTTGATTTTAAATGAAAAAAAAAACCAAATGTATTAGATTTACTTTACCAAATGTTAGAAGTAGCGAATGTGACATCATATTTAATGAAGAAAAACTGGAGTTTATTAATCACACGGTTTTCCTGGGAATCACTTTAGACGAGAAATTACAATGAGGACCTCATATAACATCTCTAGCGGGGCGTTTAAGCTCAGCCACTTATGCTGTTAGGAAGATAAGACGGCTAACAGACGTAGAAACTGCTCGTTTGGTCAATTTTAGCTACTTCCACAGCATTATGTCGTACGGTATTTTGCTGTGGGGTCGGGCTGCTGACATTGAATCCATATTTATTTTACAAAAGAGAGCTGTCAGAACCCTTTATAATCTGCGTCGTCTCAATTCTCTAAGGGAACTTTTTTTAAAGATTAATATTATGACAGTCACTTGCCAATTCATATATGATAAAAAACTTTTTACAAAAAATACAACCGACTTCCAAAAACAAAACACTACAATGTACAAAATAACTTCAGTAGAAAGAAAAGAACTTTAATTTCTGAAGTCGGTGTTTTTGGGTATTTTTTTCGTTTTTTGACACCGACTTCCGAAATTAAAGTTCTATGGTGACAATGGGACCAATCGAGAAGTATCGAGAAGTATATCATTTCAGATGAAACAATTTTTTTTCAAATCGGTTCATAAATGACGGAGTTATGAGGTAACAAACATAAAAAAAAATACAACCGAATTGAGAACCTCCTCCTTTTTTTGAAGTCGGTTAAAAATATTATGTAAATATGTACGGAAAAATCGTCATCTTTTTGGTAAAGTTAGTGATAGACATAATATTAATACAAGATAAAGATACTAAATTAGATCAACCATTTTATAGATTAGCTTAAGTACACACATCTTTCATGGGGTACTGTGTTAAATGTTACAATAACGTACCTTGTGACATATTAGAACTAAATGAAAGAAAATTTAAAACCAACATTAAAAGCACACTTTGTAAACAAGCATATTACAAATTAACCTCTGTAAAAGGATCATGCATTGAGAACCACTCTAAAAGTCTTTGTATGTCTTTAGCATCTTTTTTTACTCGTAAATCACTTGCATCAACATGCTGCTCGGTCGTATCCATCCTAACATTAGCGATATCTTCTAATTTGTCACAAACTGTATTCATAGCATGCATACTATCAACCCATTTACTTATGACGCTCTCTTTTGTACTTCTCCCTCGAGCAATACCTCCATCTGTCTTCATAGCTTTCATGACATCATAGACTGCTCGATTCAAAAAATTTGAAAAATATTTCAACATATAATATTTATAATACCGGGTGTATCTGACATCGACGCACAAACGATTTCCAGGGGTCCAGGACATGATTCTGGACACCCCTGCTTTGGAATTTTTCGTCGGCTTTTTCCTCATTTTTTCATTTTTTTTTAGGAGTTTTTTTTTACTTTAGACTGCTCATAATCGTTATTCTGACCTAACCCAATAAGATTTTTAATTAAAAAGTCATTAATTCAATATTTTCACAAAAAAAGCAATGTAAATAAAACTTCAAATTAGGTAGCTGCTCAGCTGTGCAAAGTTCAAACGAAAGGTCAACGCATGCCAAGTAGGTACCTGCGAGTGAGCATGTCAAAGGCACCGCTCAAAAATACCGTCTAAAGACTGCCGTCATTAGAAAATAATACGTATCACAACAAAATGAAGTAAACGATTTCCAACATTAAAATAATTGCTTAAAGACGCAAATCGGTTATTTTGTTGTGTGTCGCCAAATCGTATTTTCGTATAGCGGCAATACGTAGCGCGCTCTTTGACATGCCGACAAAAAAGCCGATCTAGGTATTCTGTTGAACAGAGTGTAAGGGGCGGTTCAGTGTCTCGCTTAGTGGTGATGGTGACATCTGACCGAGATTTTTTTTTGAAGTGAAAGCTTCTTTAGCGACGTTGTGCACTTTTTTTGTGATGGGTAAAAACATGTTAAGCTCGCGTCAGGACACGTGACCCTGGTGAAAATGCGTGAGATGGTGACCTGATCTAAAATTCGTAAGACGGAGGGAGAGAAGCACGTATTCAAGTTTTCACTTCTGCCGGCACTCCCGGAGTTTTTACTATTAATAGGCACACGTTTTACAAATCATAATAAGGCTTAAGTTAAAATAAGTAATGTTACGCTTATCTCAATTGGTTCGGTTTCTTGCAGCTTGGGTTCTCATAGATCTTAATCTTTTATTAAGGCGATCAAGTAACTACATGGTTAAGTATTTCAACAAAAAAATCATTCAATAAATAAATAACCACCCATGATAGTTCCGCCACTGTACTGCACGCAGGTATGTCGGCGAAATCAAAAGAGAGTTCGAAAAGAACATTTCGTGATGGATTTTTGCCAGTTTCTTGTTGACGTTGATCGCGAACGAGTGTTTTGTGAAAGTCTGTTTTCGGAACGTTAGAGAAGATAAGTTTTGGTTTGATCCCAAAACTAATTTTCTCTCTGTTTGTGTGTCTGATTTAAAAATTTCATCTGGACTTGTGGAATTGGTGGATCGGTAGATTCGGCCCGGAGCCATTGCCAGCTCGCTCACCAGACTTGACCCCATTAGATTTTTTCTTTCGACGTCAAGGACAAGGTGTTTGTGTCCGAGTGCGCTTCCGCAGCCGAGATGAGGAATCGCGTCGTGCATGTGTTTGCGACGTTGCGTGAGGAGTGTGCTCAGGACCCAAAGTTTCTGCTCCGTGTCCAAGCTGAAACTCTGGGCCGTGCTCAGATATGCGAGTGTGCTGGCGGCGGTCACTTCAAACCCAGGGATGAGCGACCTTAAGGTGAGTTAGTAGTAGATACTTACATTATCGGATCTCAATGTAGGTAGGTACCTGCTTACAATCTTCTTTTTACTATTCCGTAACCGAAGCGTAACCAACGAAACCCTATTACTAAGCCTCCGCTGTCCGTCCGTCCATAGGACTAGGTAATTTACGGGGGCTCGCATACAAGAAGCGTGTTTTTTGAGTTCAAAGTCAAAGTCAAAACGTTTATTCCAATTAGGCCATTAAACGGCACTTTTGAACGTCATTCACATTTCAAATATATAAAATTTCTGAAGTGACTCTACTGTCCATTCGGAAAGGTAGATATGGATATCTTATGGAGAAGAATGGACAAGAAACTCCATAGTTACTCTTTTCAATTAATCTTTTACAATACTTGGTAAGTATAATTTTTTTTTTTTTATATGTGAGGACCATGCACCTAGGGTATGCAGAGGTAGACTTATCAATTTTCTAAATAAGTAGGTACATGATACTCACACATTTACAAATATTGGAATGACTAATTAACAGTGTGTGAGTTAACAGAAAAATACAGACACAAAAAGAGACAGAACATCTATAAAGTTAATACATAAAGCAACCAGTTTGATTTTGTCCACAACATTGACCATCCTATGGAGCAGGACCAGCATGCTTCCAGGCATTCTTATCCTGAATGTAATCTTCTAATTTGTAATAAGCTTGTTTACAAAGTGTGCTTTTGATATATGCTTTAAATTTTCTTTCATTTAGTTCTAATATGTCACAAGGTATTTTATTGTAACATTTAACACAGTACCCCATGAAAGATGTGTGTACTTTAGCTAATCTATAAAATGGTTGATCTAACTTATCTTTATTTCTAGTATTAAAATTATGTCTATCACTAATTTTACTAAAAAGATGGCGATTTTTCCGTACATACATTATATTTTCATAAATGAATTGGCAAGGGACTGTCATAATATTAATCTTTTTAAAAAGTTCCCTTAGAGAATCGCGGCGGCGCAGATTATAAAGGGCTCTGACAGCTCTCTTTTGTAAAATAAATATGGATTCAATGTCAGCAGCCCGACTCCACAACAAAATTCCGTATGACATAATGCTGTGAAAGTAGCTAAAATAGACCAAACGTGCGGTTTCTACGTCTGTTAACTGTCTTATTTTCCTAACAGCATAAGCAGCTGAGCTTAGCCGCCCCGCTAGAGATGTAATATGAGGTCCCCATTGCAACTTCTCGTCCACTGTGATTCCCAAGAAAACTGTCTGATCAATAAACTCCAGTTTTTCTCCATTCAATATTATGTCACATTCGGTACTTTTAACATTAGGCAAAGTAAATCTAATACGTTTAGTTTTTTTTCATTTAATACCAAGTTGTTTGCCGTAAACCAATTTTGGACTTGAAGAATAGAGTTATTGACGACGTCAAGATTTCGTGATCGTCGCTCTATTTTAAATATCAATGAAGTGTCATCCGCAAATAATACCATCTTTGTGTGATTTTGAAGTAATTGGGGCAAATCATTTATATAAACTAGAAAGAGGAAAGGACCTAATATTGAGCCTTGAGGAACTCCCATTGTCACTTCAGACCCTCGTGAGTTTACACCGTTTACCTGAACTTTAACCAGTCTGTCCATCAAGTATGACCTAAGCAACTCAAGGGCTGTATTTCCGATTCCATAGTGCTCAAGTTTCAACAAAAGTGTCTCATGATCAACGCAATCAAACGCCTTCGAGAGGTCACAGAATATTCCAATGGCGTCTTGTGACTCTAGTTATGGTACTTACAGAACCCTTTGTTTGAGAATCCGACTCGAACATGGCCGGCTTTGTTATCAATTCTTATCAGAATCGCGTTCGTGATTTTAAGAGAGCATGTTGCACAAGGATGTAATCCAGCGACCCATCCAAGGTGACCTTGCTTGGGTGAATTCATAGGTACAAAATTCGCGGATGGAAACCAAGCTCCAACCAAGGTCACCTTGGATTGGACATTGGATTAAGTAAGTACATCATTGTGGAACATGCTTAAGCTTATGACTCCTTAACTTCTGCGTAAACATGACAGTTGTTGTCGGCTACGGGTGTTAGTCGTCGCTACTTAGGTACTTTCTAAGTGAGTGAGGCGGTTCAGTACTCAGTAGTTACCTACGATACCGGATCTCAATGTACTTGAAGCTTATTTTTTATAATCAATCCTTATCTGAATCATAATTTTAAGAGATTAATCTTATGGCTCCTTCTCTTATTTCTTCAAAAACATGTTCTTACCATCAGTAGGTTAGTATTTCTGACTGATAAAAATGATTCATTTTATTTGATAGGTAAGTATTATTGCTGTCGGCGAAAGGCGATATTGGTACTTTGGTAGGTACAATCAAAGTGATTTAGATAGTTCATTAGTTTATACCTATGCGACCGGATCTCAATGTAGGTACCTACTTACTAGTTTTCTTTTTTGTTATCTTATCAATCCTTATTGGAATCATGATTTTAAGAGACTAAAGACTAAGCTTGTGGATGCTTTTCTTCTCTTGAATTCTGCATAAACATGTTCCTACCATCATTAGGTACCGACGTGGGCATTTTTTTTTAAACTGCTACCTATCTTTGAAAATAGCTCACTTAGTCCGGCTTATACGTTACCAGTCATTTGGTAATGGTCTGGACGTAACGGTACGACAGCTTCTCTCAGTTATTTAATCATTTACTAAAAATATTGTTTGATAATTAAATAGCTCTTGTTTACCGAAAACCAGAATTAATTTTGCCATGTGAAACTATTTTTGCTTTAACACTAACATTACATAATCATTTTATAAACGTGAAATACTTCGGTCAATGTGAAGGGAAATCTCCGAAAAACGTCCGTTACCGGTCGAACTCAAGTGTCCACTGAAGACAGATCAAAACTGACACTTCAAAATGGCTGCTGGTGTTAACATACTTAATTTGGTGTTGTTATTTAAATAAAAAATCGGCGAGTAGTAGAAAAAATCCGTACTAAAATGGATTCAATTTACGGTCACGGTGCAAGGACATGTCCACTTAACACATACTAAGGGGACAGAATATAAACTTTAAAATGTTTTAAATACTTGTATTATAATATAATAGAGTTTAACATGGTTGAAAGCTACAAATAGTTTACAAAAACTAAAATATGTGGAGTATGTAATAAGAAGCAAATAGCGAAGAAATAATTTAACATAGGTCATATTTAAAAGAGGACAGTACTGCAAGACTTAAAATGCCACATTTCTGGATTTAATTTTGTTACTTTGATTTAAGTTTCTGTTAACAATTTAAGCGAAAAAAGAAAACTTTAGTCTTTTGAAACTATTCAATAATTACTCGATACTTCTATGTCATAAAAATGTTAGTTATTTGCAACTTATATGTATGGGACATCCCATAAGTGGGTTGGTAGGCATTTTGACGAAAATGCCCACGTAGGTATTTCTGAGTGATTAAAAAATGATTTTATGTGATATTGTGGTCGGCGATAGGTAGGCGATATTCGTAGGTAAGTACATTTAACGACAGAAGCTCGCGCGGCGTCGCAGCTTTGAGTGTGTTCAAGAAGTGTAGGTACGTACTCCGTACAACGCTCTCGCGCGTTTGGATCGCGTTGTTCACAATACATTGCGCGCTCGAAAATGACTATTTCCGTAATCGATCATTAGCGAGATTAATGACTTCCACAATTTGATTAGTGGCATGAGGTGTAGCCTTTTCGCGAAGTTTGCGTTACGTTGTCCCGGACGCCCTGTATTTATGACGGAGAAAAAATCTCCAGTGTTTTAAAAAAGCGTGACGTCAGCATTGCTGACGTCACAAATTGTTGTTTTCATGATGATCATTCATTTTCGATCTCTCAAGGAAAACTTCAGTTTCACTTGTTGTACACTTTATAAACTTCGTTTATTCAACGGGGAGCGTAATGACGTCACAGAGAGGTCCGTACTGTACGGCGGTCCGATGCGACTCACTGAGCGCGTTTTTTTATTAATATGTGGCCTCTCGCAGGTCAACCTAGGAGGTTGTCGACTGCTTAACCAGACTTTCCTGTGGTGGCCTAATATAAATATTAAAGCCTCCAGCCAGGGCTTATTTAAAAAAACTTACAAACTAAGCGACTACACGCTAAGGGCATCCCCTGTGGGGTACGGATCTCGGCTTAGGGCGTCTCTGGGGAAGGACAGCTAGGGACGGACTGGATCGAACATTGATTATTTAGGGGCGAATTTAAAACTACAGGCTCAGCGGCGCGGGCTAGCAAGGCTCGGCGTGGACATTGAAGAGAAAATCGCGACGGGCCTCGGCGGCGAGGGCGGAAAGACGGCGGTTGTGTTTTAATGGTACTTGTTGCTTTACGACTTTCCTGTAAGAGAGTGGTAGGGTCATCTGGGGTGGTTAAGGTGTGCCTTACGGCGGATCTTTGAGATGCGGGAGGGTTCGTATCGGGCGGCCGATGCAATAAGAGGGTTGCGGTGTTTGACAGCAGTATCGAAGAAACGCTGTGTAATGCGTTTCATGAACTGCTGTATGGTGGGCAGTTTGAGATCTACATGGAGAGTCAAATTGCGGACATAGTAGGGAGCTCCCGTGATCTTACGGAGGAAACGGTTTTGGAGCGTCTGCATCCTATGGAGGTGACGAGGCTTTGCGTGTGCGAAGACAGCGCAAGCGTACGTCATGATGGGACGGATGACCGCGGTGTACAGTCGCAATTTGCACTTGAGTGACAATTTGCTGCGGGCAGTCGTGATAAAGTGAAGCTTACCCTGGGCGAAGGCGGCGCGTGATCGGGCCTGCCTTATGTGCTCAGCGAAGGTGAGGTGTCTATCCAGGATGACCCCCAAGTATTTGACTTGCTTTTCCCAAGGGATCGGCTTACCATACATGGTGATCGGACGGGGTGAAGGGGGCTTATGCCGCGGTTTCGAAAACAAAACCGCTTGACTCTTATCGGGGTTTACCTCTACTCCACTTTCTGAACCATTTGCTCAAGATGTTTGCGTAAGTTTGGAGAGTGCGAGCGATAGAATCAGGGTCGCGACCGGTATAGTACACGGCCGTGTCGTCAGCGAAAAGGGCCAACTGGGCCTTGATACTCTTGGGGATATCGCTGGTAAACAGCGTAAAGATTAGGGGGGATAGCACTGAGCCCTGGGAGACTCCTGCTCGGATGGGGTGAGGGGACGAGAGTGCACCCTCGATTCGATAGCGAAAGGTGCGGTTTGACAAAAAGTCTCGCAAGATAAGCACGAGGCGGTCAGGCACACCGAGTTGGTTAGGTATAGCTTGTAAATTAAGCCATTGTGTCTAGGGTTACCATATCTCAGGATTTGTCCTGAGATTTCAGGATTTTTGGACTCTTCTCAGGATTGCGGCTGGATTTTGCAAATCTCATGAAATCTCAGGATTTTTTTATTTTTCCATAAAATACAGCTTACATTTTAAAGATCTCTTTAATAAAAAGTTAAACAAAATAAAAATAATCTTCCTTTGGTAATAATTGCACAATTCAAATCAGTACTTATTTATCCAAGTACTTAGGTACCGTCAGTTTCAGTTTTATCAGTTTTATATGATACATTTTTAAGTAAGGTTTTTTCCTTAATTATGGATTTATGAAAAATTCTCAAACTGTAAAAAATCTCAGGATTTTTCAATGGAAATCAGGCTTTTTCTCCGGACTTTTGATTTTTTTATCTGGTAACCCTAATTGTGTCAGACTTTGTCAAATGCTTTCGCTATGTCAAAGAACAAGGCACCTGTCATCGAGCCGCGCTGGAAGCCAGCGCTTAGGTGTTCGACGATGCGGTGGACTTGTTGGATGCACGAGTGTTCGGTTCGAAAACCAAACTGCTCGTCAGGGATAAGATTCTTTGCTTCGGCAAAATCTTTGAGCCGCTTGTAAATAAGCCTCTCGTAGATTTTACCGAGAACATTGAGTAGACTGGTTTGGGGATACCGATAACAGTGGCCTGTTTCCATGCTTGGGGGAACATGTTATTGCTTAATGCGCCATTGAAGATGGCAGTCATTAGCACTATGAGTTGAGCGGGGAAGAGTTTGAACACCTTGTTGGTGATGCCGTCGGAACCAGGGGCTTTCCTAGGCTGAAGCCTTTTGATGATATCCTCCACCTCTTTGGGAGTGACAGGGTGTAGAGGATCATCAAGATCTTCGACTGGTGGGAGGGAAGCTCTGCGTTCGACTTCGGCATCCACCATATCGAGGTGAGCTTTGTCTACTGGTTGAGAGCTGGGAGAGCATTGGGACTCTAAGCTGTCGGCCAGACATTCCGCTTTATCAGAGTTGTCGAATGCGACACTCTTGTCGGGGCGGATTAGAGGGGGCATTGTGGCCTCTTCTTTGGATCGTAACTTCCTCTGAAGTTGCCAAAAGGCGAGGTGGGTGGGCTCAAGTTCGCTTAGCGTCTTGTCCCAGCGCGCGGAACGCAGCTCAGAAATGCGTTTCCTCACAACACGCTGCAAGTTACGCATGTGAGCTTTGTTCGCGTCGCAAGGAAAAGAACTGTACGCACGGATGGCTGCGTTCTTCTCGGTTATCAGACTCCGTACATCGTCTGGGAGCTTCCAGCGGTGGTCTTCCACCACTGGAATTTCCCTTGAACATTCGTTCAGGACGGATTGTACGTGATCCGCAAGCAAGTCGATCGCCTCCGTCGTGTCAGCGACTGAGACAATATGATCGGGGATAGCGTTTAGGTGAGGTGACGTGGTGGATTTCAGCCTTTCGCTTACTTTCCTCCAGTCGGTGATCACTTGAGACGGGGGAGGCTGGTCGGGGTCGAGCTGACCTGAGCGGGAGCCTAGGTGCATGATCACTGGACGGTGGTCGGAATTGAGTTCGTGTAGCGATTCTATAGATTGCAAACGGAGGTTTACATTCTTCAGCAACGCCACATCGAGGACATCGGGATTCTGGTTGGGATCGTGAGGAAAGTGAGTGGGAGTCATCGGAGCGATGATGTCATAGTTAAGGGTTTCCCCTAGGTTGTACACTACCCTGCCTCTGGCATTTGCAGTGTTGCAATTCCACGCGGGATGTTTGGCATTGAGGTCACCCGCTAAAATAACGGAGTCACTCAAGCCAAAGAGGGTGGTGAAGTCGCTAGCGAACGCGATGGGGTCGTCAGGCGTGGGAGACGAGGTCGAGGGCGGTGGGTAGTAGGCGGAGATGATGGTGATCGGTTGATGACCAGTCATGCCTAGCCGACAGGCCATGAGTATTCGAGCAGTGAGCGAGTTGTGGGAGGGATCAAGGGAATGCAGTACAGCTCTTTTTTATAATATATGAGAGTGCCACCGCCGTGACAACGCGACCTATCGTTGCGAATTATGCGGTAGTTGGCAATTTTAGGGTCGTTGCGGTGGGGTTTTAGGAATGTTTCCTGTATGAGGAGGATATCTAGCTGATGATCGCGGAGGAATTTGGCGATCTCATCGCGCTGGTTACTAATGCCATTGGCATTGAAAAACCCTAGTTTGAGTGATCTGGGCCTGGTGGTGTTGATGCGTGACTTATCCATTGATTAGTCATCAATTGCATCCATGGCGTCCAGAGCGTCCGTTATGGACTTATAGGCGGTGAAGATCTCATGCGCCTTTCTGGTGGAGAGTTTTAATTGACCATCGTTTCCTCTGGTCGCATTCAATTCGTCGGACATGGCCCTTGCAGCACGGGTCATGAACAAGCTGTAGGCTTCCAGGATTGTGGGGCCTACACCAGGGTTCTTGCGCAGACTGGGGAGCAGCTGGGACAACTGAGGTCGCAGGCGCGGGGGTCGGCGCTGGGATGGGCTTAGCCATTAGCGCTGGGATGGGCTGGGAGGAGGAGGCCACCAAAGCTGGGAAAGCCCTTTGGTGGTTGAGCTGGTTCCACGGGGAGGGCCTCTGTGGAGCTAGCCGGACGGGCAACTGAGAGGTAGGTATTCTCTCTGGGCCTGATTCGCGTAGCTGGCGAGCGTTGGAACGCTTTGCCAGTTTGGGGGAGATCTTTGGGGCTTTGGAGCACCCACGGTAATTGCCGGGTGACCGGACTGATCGCAAAGTTGGGAGCTCTGCGCACTGTGAGCGGTCTTTGGGGCGGGGGCACTCGCTGGTGCTGTGCTCATACAGACACTTGACGCATCTGGGTTTCGCGTAACAGTTACGCTGTGAGTGTCCATATAGTTGGCAGCGGTGACACTGGCCAACTACTGTCAGGCGGAAAGGCTTCTCAATTTGGATGCCAGATAGGTTGCAGACCGATTTTATTTTAAAAATCGGGTGGTGGCCCACGGTGGGGTCGCATACAACCAGCACCATGTCGTAGAGGTCGCCTCCCCTTGCTTTGTGCAAGCGGTGGACGGTGGACACTGGGACAGACTGTGCAAGGAGATCCTCTTTGACGTCGTCAGTAGAGATCTCCTTTGGGATTCGTCTTATCACTACTCGGGTGGGCGTTTCCTCTGGGAGGGTATACGTGTGAAAGGAAATGTTCCTTTCACGCAGGACGCGAGTTAGGTCCCGGTAATCATTAGCTGTCGGGACAACAACTTTGATACCATTTTGGATCTTGCGATCGGTTCTGCAGCAGGATCTCGGTGAGTAGGCGATTCGTTTCCCGCCGATACGGTCAACTGATCACCAGGTTGTGGAGCGCGGCGCAGCTAATCATGGGCAACCTTGCGAGGTCGTCCTTTACCGATAACTTTCTTTACTAAATATCAGTAATTTTCCAGTATTCTACAGACTTCATACGGTTCGCTGAATTTAAGGTCAAGCGAGGTTTGGTTGCGAGGATTATCTTTAACCAATACGTAATCTCCTCTTTTGGAAATGGTGGATTTTGGCCTTATGTAGGTTGAAGCGTTGTCTGTCTTGTTCGCTTGAACGAATCATTTTTTGTTGCACCTGTTGAGTAAGCGCTTCAATATCAACGGTTTCGTGGTCAGTATCCATCAAGTTGAGAAGCTCAGGGGGTAAAAAAAAAGGGGTACACTGTGTTTTCGTTGTGTAATAAGTGTCAGTGGAGCAACACCGGTGACCCGATGGGTTGTACAGTTCATTGCCAGCTGAAGTTCCTCGAGTATGGTGTGCCACTGCTCTGCTTCGTAATTTTTAATCATTACCAATGCGTTTTTGAGGGTTGCAATGACCCTTTCAACTTGGCTATTCGCTCGGCTGACTCCTGGAGCGATAGCATTAATATTTATTCCGATGTTGTCACAGTACTCTTTGAATTCGCCAAGGAATTCTCTTCCTCCATCGACTATGATTTGGACCGCTGCGCCAAATAGATGCACCGCACGTTTTCAGCCAATGTACTACGTGGGTTTTTATTGGTACTGAAGTACAGTAAAACGTACTTCGAGAAAGCGACAATGGTGACTATGACGTACTGCTGATCATCTGGAGTGCCCAGCTTCCCTGTTATGTCCATATGAATAACTTGGAAGGCAGCTGTCGGTTTTTGTATAGGGTGTAATTGGGCTTGAATAGCCTCAGATCTTCCCTTGGATGTTCGGCATATAACGCAGTTATGCACAAATCTTCGAACAGTAGAACTCATTTTGTTGAACCAATAAGTTTCTCTGATCTTCTGTAGAGCTTTATTTTTTATTTTTTTTCAGCCGGGGTGTTTCAGTGCAGTGTGAAGAGTTTATAATGCTCCAATGGAAGGACTTGGGAACGACGGTACTGAGCTGCTGAGCGAAGATAGGATCATTGACGTTCTTCTTTAAGTCATTGTCCTCCAATACATAGTCTTCTACTGGGTTATTGTCACTGAGGCTGCCCTTTATTGGTGGCATAACATTGACCGCAAACTTAGCTGAGTTTCTACTGAAAAAGTCAGCATTTTGGAGACGTTCAACTATGCGGTACTCTACCTCGAAGTCGTAGTTTTGTAAGAACGCCCACCAGCAATGAATTCTCGGCAGATCTCTTTTATGTTTTGACGCTTTTAATGCGTTGCAGTCAATTATCACGGTGAATTTTCGCACATATAGATACTGTCGAAAATGTTTTGTAGCGCGTACCACTGCCAGTGTCTCCAACTCATAGGAATGGTAGCGACTTTCAGCTTCCGTGGTTCTCATGCTCATAAAAGCTACCGCATGTTGACGTTCACCTGTTACCTGAACCACTACTGCTCCAAATCCGAGGCTGCTTGCATCGGTGTATAATAGTATGGGTGCCACTTCTTGGAATAATGTTAGTGCTGGAGCAGACGTTAGGCATTCGATGATTGTGTTACAAGCTTTTTCGTGTTTGTATGCCCATTTTGCTCCTTGTTTCGTAAGTTCGTACAAAGGCACCATTACACGAGAAAAGTTGGGAATGTACTTCCTGTAGTACCCAGCCAAACCGTTGAACTGTCCGACTTGCTTGACAGTTTTAGGTACTGGGGCTTTGACGAGGGCCTTTACTTTTCGTGGACTCGGTCGCACTTGTCCATCGGAAACTACGTTCCCGAGGTATTCGATGGACCGTTTGGAGAAAGCGCACTTGTCTGTGTTGATAGAAAATCCCGAGTCCTGCAATGCTAAGAGGATTCGTTCCAGGTGTGACATTCCCTCAGGGAAATCTGTACATTTATTCAACACGTCATCTACATAGACTTGTGCGGCTGTTCCCAGCAATGATGTCAAAGCCCTGTTGATGCATCGCTGGTAAACCCAACAAGCATTGCTCAAACCAAACGGCATGGTGAGGTATTCATAAAAGCCATCTGGTGTGACGAACGCGGTCTTCTCTATGGAGGTCTCACCAATGGGAATCTGGTGGAAACCAGTCATATCAAGGCTTGTATAGAAATTACCATTTGCCAATCAATCTGATCGGAGATCAACGGGAGTGGATAATGGTCACGTAGAGTATTTGAATTAAGTTCTCGAAAGTCCACACAAAGCCGATCGTCACCATTTTTTTTTATGACCAGGATGATGGGACTTGAGTAGGGAGATTTGCTTTCACGAATGATGTTATGTTCCAAAAGTTCTTGGATTATGGTGCAAACCTTCTCTCGTTCCACTGGGCTGAGGCGATATGGTCTTCTTTCCACAAATTTATCAGGGTTTTTCAGTCTGATTTCTAGCTCGCCAGTGTTGACCCGAGTCTTGGGATATCCACGGATAAACAGGTGTTCGTATTCATTCAGAAGTCGTCGCAGTTGCATAACTTCATCTTCATTAGTTAGATCACAGTCCAAGTTGCTGAAGAAACAAGAACTTGTACCTACTTACATGATTGATAACTGTTTCACGGATTAGCTTCGTCCCGTTGGATGTGATTATCACACTAAGATTAGTGTCATGTTCAGGTTCATGCCCACTATACAGTCCAAGGTTTCATTTGCTTGGGGTATTTGTTGCCTATTCAGTGTTACTGGGGGACATGTTCCACGTCGCATCGTAAATGTCACCTGTACTGACTTTGTCTCATTCGCTTTTATACGCCAGGTATTGAGCCATTCCGTGATGTTGTCCAGGGAGAGTTGTAGCATGTTACTTGCTTGTTTTGGTTCGTCATGGGTAGTTAAGGCTGCAGTGTCGTCAGCAAAAGTGCCAATCACAACTCCATTTGTCATAGGCAGGTCTGAAGTAAAGATTAGGTACAGTATCGGACCAAGTACGCTTCCTTGTGGCACACCTGCGTGCGCCCTATAAAGTTTGTGTGTCCTCTCCTTGTCTTACATAAAAGTATCTTTCAGCAAGGTATGACTATAAAAAGACATAATAGTTTGTAGGCAGTACTTTTTTATTTTATATAGTAGACCTTCATGCCAGATTCTGTCAAAGGCCTGGGAGATGTCCAAGAATGCTGCACAACAGTATTTCTTATTTTCAAAGGCTCTGTGTATTTCTTCTACCAGTCTATGTACCTGTTCGATCGTGCTGTGACGTTTTCGGAAGCCAAATTGGTGGTCAGGTATGATTTTATTTTCTGCTATTTCTCTGTTCAAGCGTTTCAAGAAGAGTATTTCCATAACTTTTGAAAGGATGGGCAGTAGACTGATCGGTCTGTAGGACGACATGTCTGCAGGAGATTTACCAGGTTTAGGGATCATTTTAATTTGCGCAACCTTCCATTGGGTTGGAAAGGTTCCCCTGATCAGTAGTGGTTTTAAAACTGGGCGCAGTGTCGAGACGAATCTTGTCGAGTTTGTATCTGACGTAACTCTAGCTCTTGATAAAAGGTTGGAAGTGGATGCCATCTACACAGACTTTAGCAGTGCGTTTGACAAAGTTGACCATTCTCTGCTACTGTCAAAGTTAGAATACAATGGTATACATGGTTCATTACTAAACTGGTTCTCGTCTTATCTCACTCGACGGACGCAAATTCTTGTTGTGAATGGCTATGAATCTTACCTATACCATGCTGACTCAGGAGTTCCCCAGGGTTCTCACCTAGCCCCAATTCTTTTCTCGCTCTTCATAAACGACATAGCTGATGAAATCCATCACTGTAAATATTTAATGTTTGCAGATGATCTAAAAATGTATAGAACAATCAGTTCAAGTGAAGACGCTGTACTAATCCAAGACGATTTGGATAGGATTGAACGATGGTGTAGCTCGAACTTTATGAAACTTAATGTGGCGAAATGTAGCCACATAAGATTTTCCAGAAAAAAACAATCCGGGACTGTCTCATATAATATAAATGGAATGCCTGTTGAGTCTGTGAAGGAAGTTCGAGATCTTGGCGTCATCATGGACGAAAAAGTTAGCTTCAGAAGTCATATTGATAGCATCGTCACTAAATCAGCACGGCTACTTGGATTTCTTAAAAGAAGCACCAAAGGTTTTAAGCTTGTAAGAACTAAGATTGTTTTGTACAACGCATTGGTCCGCAGCCATTTAGAATTTGCTAGCGTGGTGTGGAACCCTCACTATGCAGTACACTCACAAAGAGTCGAAAGTATCCAGAGGGCTTTCACGAAGCATCTAGCATATACCTCTGGTAAAATATCTCCCAGGTGCCCGTATGAACAACGTGTCCGGTGCTTCAATATGAGTTCTCTGCGAGATCGTCGACTATCGCAGGGTCTAATATTTCTGTACAAATTAGTCAATAATAGACTAGACTGCGAGGAGCTGGTCGGGCGTGCTGCTCTGAGGGTTCCTTACAACATACCTAGATTTCCTGTTACTAATCTATTCCATGTTCAGTCGTCTAAATCAAATATAGGGGTAAACTCGCCTATTAACAGACTCTGTAGAGAAATGAATACCTTTATAAAATCTGTGCCAGAAGTTGACATTTACCATGATCCCTTTAAAGTCTTGAAAGCCAAATTACTAAAGTACCAAAGAACGCAACCGAATAATAATTAAATGATTGATTCACAGTGACATAAACATGTTTTGTTTTGTTTTGTTTTGTTAATTGATTTATAATGTCGTCAACCTGATTATTGTGATTAATTTGTTTCTTTCATAAATGGTTATGTGAATCCAATTAAATTTTTATTGATATTTAATTTTTATTTAATATTATACAATTCTATACAATTTTATTACTTATTATTTTACAATTTAATTCAATGTTATTCAATTTGTAACAATTTTCTTTTTAATTTTCTCTTTATTTTATTTTATAACTTACCGAATAATTGTAATTTTGTTCTCTTTCTTAATTTAATAATTTGTAAATTCATATCATAATTATTTTGTAATCTTGTTTAATTTTAAATTTTTTTAAGTACCTATGTGTTATCTCAATTTGAATGTTGGTTGACCTATTATTGGCTACTGTATAGGTCTAATGCTTTTGTCACTTATTCTTAAGAAACGCTGTATACATAAGCTGTTGGTTAACCTATAATAAATAAAATAAAAAAAAATCAGTATGCAATTGAACAGGTGTGTCAAAAATTGGGCTGCTACTTCAGATAATTCCCGCAGGATTTTAGTAGTAATCAAGTCATATCCAGGGGCTTTATTTTGGGGTAGATTTTTAATTGTGTCCATAACCTCTCGTGTCTTTATTCTATCTATTGGCAGATCAAGTTGATAGGGCTCATTAAGGGCTTTAACCTCGTAAGGCCCAACCTAAATTTAGGTCGATATACATTACGACCCAACGTACTAAAAATAGGTGCAAGTAGTTGCGGCCCAGAACTTTGGTAAAGTACAAAAGTATTTAAATATAATGCTTTTGATTAAATTGGTTCTTAAATTGTCAAGTTGACATTGCCAAAATAAGAGATGTGTTTATAATTAATAATTTTTTGATGGCAGATTTAAAATGGCGGGATTATTTAAACCAAAAATTAAGTTTAAATATCATGTCATAATTTTAGGTAGCTGGGCCGCAATTTGATGATTTTAAAAACTTTCTTGGGCCGGAGTGCCAAAAGATTTTTGTCATTAAATTAGGTCATTGGGCCTTACGAGGTTAAATACTTCCTGATTAATATTCGATGAAGTCTGAGTTGAGTTTGGCATAAAGACGTCAGCAAGATGAGAGGGAAATGCTTGTCCTTTCTCCTCGTCACTTTTTGCCCAAGAACCGTCCCTTTTGTGTATTGGTGGGTTAGAGGCAATAGGCCTTTTAAGTTTTTTGATCGCTTTCAAGAGGGAATAGTCACTAGCAGCCGTGGCATCCAGATGGCTTAGCTCATTCTGTACACTTTCATTTCGTTCGACTTGTAGTAGTTTTTTAAGTTTTGTTGATAGGTAGTTCAGACGTGATTTGTCTTTGGGGAATCTGGTAATTTGCCATAGTTTTCTAGCCCGTCTCTTTTCGGCTACTAGTTCACTAACAGCTTTTGAGCAATTTGGTTTCGAGTATTTCTTAGGGGCAGGTGTGCTACCTATCCCAAGCTGCTTGTTGGACACACTCGTTGAAGTGTTCCACTGCTGCCATTATATCCACTTCATTTTTAACCCTAAATAGTATACAAGTTTATACTTGTAGATAGATTCGATAGTTAAATGCAACAAGCCCACCAGTAGGCAGGGTTGAAGGGTTGATTTTCACCCCATTCGACAGGGAATTTCGGGGGCTTTACAAAGAGGTGCATCAAACCCCTATCCAGACCTAGAATAGACCTAGATATAATCAGAAATGTACTCCAGTTATAGTTAGTTTCAGTTAAAAATAAACTCAAACAGTTAGTGGTTTTTGCGCCTCGTTACGGTAAAGTAACATAGTACGTTAGTAAACACATAGAAAATGGAAATTTGTAGTCACCGGCAGAAGAAATATAGAATTTTTAACTAAAAGCAAAATAGTCACGAATTTTCCCGCTAGCTGCAGTGTTATCAGAATTCCTGCATCTTATTTATCCCTGGTAAGCATACACCCCTCACTCCAATCTACCCCGAAGACAGCAAGTAAATAGCAAGAAAGAAGAACGTTGCACGCGTGGTACAGAGAATCTCAGTATCCCGGTACAGAACGTCAGCGCGGCTGGACGCAGTCGGGTGGTCACAGTTCACGTCTAAGGATTAGAAGAAGGATAGACCTACCCCATCACACCCCCGTTCCAGTCGATCACGCCCGTCTGGTACAAATTTTGTGCCATTAAAGGTATTAAACGTGCTAAACGCAGTTGCTTGCCCTCGAGCGAATGGCCAAGCAGAGAGGTTTAACCAGACAATTCTTACGGCCTTGTCAACCCAAACTGTTGGCAAAGACGAACGCATCTGGGACCAGCAACTGGGTAAAGGTTTGAATTTATTATTAATTATAATATTTACTGTGGAAACACTGTCAGAATATGTAAAATTGTTATATTTTTACGTGAATATATTTTTACGTTGGCAACACTTTGAAATTACGGATATGACATCATCGTGGTTTCTAGGTGGGGCAAATGCCATTTGAAATTGTTAGCGGTAGTTGAGAGCAGTTGAGAGTCGGTTGTCGTTCGATCGCCAAACAGTGCAGTTGTGGATCGAGTAATAAAAAAGTATAAGTGTTAAAGTAGTAGTTTTCTTTATACTTGCAAACGTGACTCGTTTCAGGTGTGTTGATAGTAGGGCGACGCTCCATCTAGACATTATATAAAGAGTCCAGGGTCAGTTATATAGAGAGTTAAGTTGTCGATGTAAACATTGCAACAAGGTGGAACGATGACCTGGTGAGTCGCGGGTAGCCGATGGAAGCGAGACGTACAAGACCGGTTCTTGTGGCGATACGTGGTGGAGGCCTTTGTCTAGCAGTGGACGTCTAATGATTATGATGTAAACATGTACATTATTGAGCAAAAACCTTTTTTTTTATAATTTCGCACTAAAACCAAATGGCACCTCTTCTTTTTTGTGATTTGTAGGTCTCTATTCTGCAACAAATCTGGGATTTATCACATATTATTATGAGCACCACAATAGAGTATTTTTCAAAAAAATAATAATTAGGGGAAATTCGGTACAATTTTACCAAGCCACATGACGTGACGCGTGTCTTTAACTCACTGTATCCTGTTCATTTTTTGTTTACGTGAAAAAAGAAAAAATACGTGTCCAATATTTTTTGAAAATCTATCTGACGGACCAATTAGATTTTTTTAGTAAAATACCCTATTGCCATAAATATACTTACCACGTTTAAAAATCCAATAAAATATATACAATAAGATTGTTTTGTTTCAACTGTGTGATTTAATTTGCAGAATTGATATCAAGACGTTGTTATTAAAAATTTATTACTTACATACAATGTTTGTCTTATTCTAAATACAACTAACATAACTAAAGTTGCTAATTTATATTAGCTAACATAATATCTCACAAAATGTATACATAATATTTCCTGTCAAAAGCCGTATATCTAACGAGCGTCAGCTTTATTGAGGGATACTTTATTGAAGTGTGTAATAAATACAATAAATACTATAACAGCGAATCAAAACTGACAAACTCTATTAGATAAGTTCAGCTTGAAATTTAATATAAATTATTCTTTGTAATTTTCATCACATAGTTTACAATTTACAAACAGATCATAAAAACAAAATAGAGAAGTGAAAACAGCGAACTATGTGTTCTCTAGACCGAATTCATCACATTTCATACTTTAGACACTGTACACTAGCACTTTTATCATTGAGTCGTTTCAAATAGCTTTTCACGAAAGTATTTGATTTTTTGCGCAAAAAAGGCTTCGAGACCTTCCGCACATCGATAAAATTCCGAGTCCTTTGGATTAAAGTATCGACAGTTATCAAATATTTTTGTCATATCACCAATAAACTCACTTAAAGTACTATATGTTTGTTCATTCACTTTTCGTTCCACAGTTTGTAAATCTGTAAAAAGATACAATAATTAGAAAACATGTTAATCTATTGTAATGGTACCCAAACAAGGAAAGATAAAACTTACCCATAGGTTCTTTAATTACTTTGTAGTAGGTGGGAGCTTCTCTGGGGTCTACAGGTTCCATAAAAGGCCATGCATTTTTGTGAAGCTGTATTTGTTTGATAAGTCTCTTTAAGTTTTCAAAATCTTTAAGAGTTAGCTCTTTCATATTAGCATAATTGACAGAATTGTTCTTTTGACAATTTGGACAAATGTACTCATCAATGTTATCTGCTTCGGATTGTAATATTCCAACACAACGGCCATGGAACCAATCCTGACAGCGATCGCAGCATATGTAAAATCTGAAAAAATATTACAATAATATAATTTAAGGCAAACTGCGCACTACGCACGCACTAATTTTATTTGCTGCGGATATAATATATTTAATCGCCAATCTCTGAATTATACCAATATACAATACCCGACGATAAATATTGCACATCGACCTTTGGAAAGAGACAATCGGCTAATATCGGCTTCGTAGAGCGTTATCTCTGTCGCACACTACCTATGTGACGTTTTGTCAGTCGTTCAAAATATATATTTAGAGTTGTTAACACCCCCAAATTTAAATAATTTAAAGTTGTACTATGGCATCTTTAGGAAAAAGAGGGAAATCTTTACGAGGTCAGTCACGCGAAATTATCTAAAATGTTATAAATATTTTGAAACCGAAGCTGACAGATTTAAAAAAAAATGAAGATGAAAATGTAAGTTGTTATTTTAAGGTGGAAGCGCCAGGGTAGCCCGCGAAATTCAAATATTTTATGTTTTTTTGCAATTTGCCGGCCAGTGTGAAGTGTTTGTTGAACAAAATACGATTCGCGACCGTAACGCGTATTTGTCTAAAGAATTATAACCATTTTAATCATCAATATAGCCCTCTAAGTTCATGAAGCCCTATTGAATGGTTATTTCATGAAAAAGTCATTCAATAGGGCTTCATGAACTTAGAGGGCTGCCATTCATAGCTGCAACAGCAGTTGGTGTCAACTGCTAAATCAATAACTAATCCGTAGCGATTTAAATTTTAAGAAAGAGGCACTACTACCGGACTGCTGCAGACTTGCAATAGGGTGCGTGCAGAAACTATAGGTGGCAGCACAGAAATGTCACTGACAAGTATGTTTCAAGTATAAAGTTCGAAAAAGCTACGCTAGATGGCAGTCTTCTTCGCACACGTTCCCCTAAACTGAGCGTGCAGAAACCACAGGTGGCAGCACAGAAAAGTCAATGTCATGTATTCTGATCCTTATAACATCGAATATGCGACACTAGATGGCATAGTCAACGCCGTGCACGGTCCCTATAGAAGACTAGTTCACGATGCAATAACAGCTTGAAGCAGACATTTCTGAGATAAAAAATTCGTCTACGCCCAATTCGAATTTAATTTAACACTAAAGCGTTGCGTCGCGTCTCGTCATGAACTGGTCCTTAATGGTTGAAGATACTAGAAAACGTTCTTAGGAGATTTTCCTTAAATGTTTGTGTATTTGATTCATTTCGGAATAACTTTCTTTTACCATTATACACTTGTTTAGTGTTGCGCCGACTTCAAGTAACAAGGGACAAGGTCAAGAAGATGATGGGTAGTCAGCGAGAAATGCGTGAAATCTCTCTATTTTTATAAAGCTAGTATCGATGCACATGGGGAACTGGTTCGAAAAAAAACTTTGAAGTTTTTCTAGCTGACTGTTTAGTTTTAATAAAATATCTGTAAATGATAATTACAATTATTCAAAAAGTTACAAGCTAAGAACGTTTTATGAGTGAGTGACATGGAATAAAGCCAGAATTTAGGTAAAAAAGCCTTTGCCATGAAGTGTGCCAGAATATGTTTATCTTTTCATTTAACACAAAAACTACGCTTGTCTTCCCCGAATGGTATGTTGGGGTATAGAAAGCTGGTTTCAGCTACATAGGAGAACGCCTCTTTAGGTACGTCTATGTTATGGGGCAATGACTTAGTTAAAACTTTTTGTTAAAAATATGAGTGCCTCATTTTTTACTTCGCTTTTTTACTCCTATTATAAAGGTTCATATCCCGGTTTTTCCCGTTCCCGTACTAGTTTTGGGAAATCAGCTGCGCTCCCCAAGGAACCTAAATACCAAATTTCAGCCTTCTGTGACTAGTAGTTTCGGCTGTGCGTTGTCTGTCAGACACTCAGTCAGAAACGAAAGAATTTTATATACATACATGTATTGATTGATTATAAATATAAATAAACTAATAATAGACGTACTGTGAATTGTCGTAGGGTTGTCGGCAGAGACAGTACAGTTCTTGAGTCTCTTCAGCACGACGACAATCTGGGCAAACATACTCTTCCATCGTCTTACTCATTTCTTCCGTGACACCAACGCAATCACCATGGAACCAGTTGCTGCAGTGCTCGCAGCCAACATAAAACCTGAAAAACGCAAGATTGAATAAAGATCAATACACATTATCCACTGTATAAAAATACTAAGGGACCGTAACATTGCGTTTGCTCTCAGTTAATTACGTGGACTCTCTCAGTTTAAATATGAGATTGAATTGCTTTTTTTCTTTGAGGACAGGAATGCAAGTTATCATTATGTTAAATATTAAGAACGAAGTAAACTGGCTTACTTGGTGTTGTCGTATGGTGTACGACATATACATAGTAATTTCTCCTTTTTTACGGATCTCTTGTTTGGTCTTGGCGTGGACGGCGCGGTCGCTCCACGACGCTTTCCACCCTTAACCTCCTCCTGTTTGCTACGTTCTGCTCTAGTTCGGAGCGCCAATTCCGCAGACAGCTCTTTCTGCAATCATAAGATCAAATTAAAAACTCAGTTCAAGATCTTTCTACGTGAAAATAAGGTACAGCTTAGAAAGTATCATCTACCTGGATCTCGACACCGAGCTCTTTCTCAAGGAGACCTCGTTTTTTAATGATGTCCTTCTTAAGCATCTCTTTATGTTTGAACAGTAGCATCTGTAGTCGAGAATTATTGGTTGCGGCCCGGCGGCGCTCATCGATCCCCGAGGGGAGCGGGTGCGGGGCGTGCGGGGCGGGCGCGGCGGGCGCGGGCGGGGGCGCGGGCGCGGGCGCGGGGGGCGCGCGGGGCGGCGGGCGCGTCGCGGGCGCGGGCGGCACGGGCGGCGAGGGCGGGCGGCCGCCGCGCGCTCGCTTGCGCGGGCTGCTGTCCACCCACTCGTCGTCGTCGTCGTCGTGTCGCGAGGAGGTGGCCCGGCGGCGCGCGGGCGGGGTCGGCGAGCGCGCGACGACGGCGACCGCCCGCGGCTCCCTCTCCGGCTGTACCTCGGGCTTCATCCTTTTTTCCTGGTAGCGTTGAAGCTGTAGTAGTTTTTCCTCTATTTCGGGATTCAAATTCTCTTGCTTCAACGCACTTTTTATAGCTGAAACCATACATTCAAAGGTTTTTTTGTTTAGGTTAATTTTTATGTTAAATTTTCCTTATACATTGAAACCTGGTTAACTAGGATCTCAAGAATCCTAGATTTTTTTATCACTTATAAGAGGCTTCTCTTTTACCCAGTTTCCTAAATAGGCGATTAACTTGAAAGTTGTCTTAATAGGGAATATACATAAAAATATTTATTATCTTAACAGTTTATTCAAAAATATAATACTAACAGTGAATATAGAATCAAAATTACTCGAAAAACAAGCGAGATATAATTACTTGAAACAAATATATCTGGTCCTCTTAAGTTCATATCGGACTTTTCTTTCTAATTGTAATCATTGAAGCTAACAAAGCTAGCTTTATAACTTTATCGTTGTTAAATAATCTCATGAAAATCGTTGTGAAATAATTTCATGATTATTTTCTAGAGCTAATAAGTAGTATTTCATTTTGCAAATAAAATAATCGCAAGCATATTCCCTATTATAGAGGGTATAGAAGAAATTAGTCCGTTTATAAACAAGTGTGTCAACATCTAAAAAATCTATGAAATCTAATCTCAGTTAACAAGGTTGGAAAATACCCAGTAACAGAGGTATTTCAATGCGAACGTATCGGGACCTCATCGTAATTATCAACAACAGAGGTTTCTTATATATCCAGGGCCCACTTAACCAGGCTTATTCGCCAATCGATAGGCGGCTAAAAATAAAAACTGATTACATATATAATGGTGTCAACTTTTACCAAAATAATAACTTTATTGAAGAAGTATAACAGCGTCGTACATTGTTCTTGGTATGAGTATTATGATAGTTAGGACTGCAACTAAAATACGGTCAGAATCAGCAAGCCGAAATTTGGTCCCTAATGAGGCGCGCGCAGGGAATTGTCTATTAAAAGTCTTTTACACGACAGCAAAGACTGAATTACACTTCTGCTCAAAAGTGCTAGGTTGATATAATATATCATACACTTAAACTAATAAACGTTATAATTTTCATATTGTATAAGATTTATTGATCTAGTGATGATTTCCCATGCGCTCTTTTTTCAAAGGTTACACTAATAAGAATATACTAAACGAAAATTAGATAAAGTGTTGTTATTACAAATCATAATCTGCCTAGCCTTTTCCCAACTTTAGCTGACTACCAGTATTTTACGTGAAGCGGCTGCCTGCCAGACCTCCACAACCCATTAACTGGCTAACACGGTACTTCTTGGCAAGATCACCTGATGTTAAACCAATTGATATAGTCAATGAAAAATTAGGTATGTGCTCCTAACAGCACTTAACATGCCTAATTTTTCATTATTAGACGAAGTAAATGTTTTGTCACTTGAGCTTTTAAAAATGGAGCAAATATTCTTATACCAAATGAATGACACCCCTAATTAAAAGTATTTGACCATCTGCATTTTATGAGGTAAGGTGAGTCCAAAATTTAAAACATGTCTGTTATTATGTTACAGAGATTGCTTATCTACACTAATATTATAAAGAGGCAACATTTGTTTGTTTGTTTGTTTGTTTGAAATGAATAGGCTCCGAAAGTACTAGACCGATTTGAGAAATTGTTTCACCATTCTAATCCTACATTATCCCTGATGAACATAGACGATAGAATATTTTCAAAAAGTTAGGGATCCGTATGAAAACTTCGATAGTGTAACCCAAGGTGTGAAAAAGTACCAAAAACAATTCTTATATCGCGTACGGTGCGGAAACTATAGACAATGAGCAAAGTAACGTTATACAGTTTTATAGAAGACATTACTATCTACAAAAAAGTCCTCGAGGTTATACATCTAACTATCATGGTTAAGTCACAATGACCGCGTTTTGTTCAAATCATTCAATCAAAACCCGGGCTGAATGGAATAGCGCTAATTTTGGTATCATGATATTAATCCTTATCCATTTAAACTGTTTGATATTTAAGGTTGGTTATGTAGATACATGTAAATTACACTTTAAATTATTCAAATCGGACCTTTCGTTTAAAAGTTACGACGGGTATAAAAATACTCTTAGTAAGAAAAATGTGGCAGTTTGAGCGAAGTCTATTAATAAGTAATTTAGATATAGAGGGGAGATGATGTTCGTGGAGTATCAACTAAATCCGCACGAACGAATTCGCGGGCGAAGTGCTAGTAAATTATAAAAAATACTAGTTGCTTCGTTTATTCAAACATAGAAATAAGTTTTTCTGGATGGCCAAATACCTTTGAGTTGTTTTTTTTTATCTGGGTATCTGGTATTCTTATATTCCATTACATACATATTTTTAGCCACGGAAGCAGCTATCCTGGGAGTCAAACAGATTGTTAATTACTATGCAAGTAGAGAAACTTCCCGTACATGCATGACAATGCAACACAAAAGACCCCCACCCTGCATTCCAACCTGTATACATCGAACAGGACACCTGCCCACTTTGTAAGTCATACTTCGCCCACTTACACATAGATCAGATCGCTTGGTTGGTTTGTGGAAGTTTTCTCCATAAGAAGAGCAAATCCTAAGATTTTCCAGGGTCCGATTGGCACTTGACCAGATTTATTAATTGTCCTTCAAGTACTAGCCTAGCCTTCAAGTACTACCTGTAATTTTGATTATTTGCTGGTATAGCGGCAAAAAATACACATTCTGTGAAAATTTCAACTGTCTGCCTTTTACGGTTCTTGAGATTCAGCCCGCTGACAGACAGACGGACGGATGGTCGGACAGCGGAGGTTTAGTTATGGGATTCTGTTGGAAACCTAAAAAGGGCCCAAATAAGTTTTCAATTTATTATTCAATTTTGTTTTTGCTATATCGTAAAAAAGTTAATTCATAAAGTAATCAGTAGTTTGATCGAATTTAGCACTTCATAATAATCATAACATAGGTACAAAGTTTGATTTTTGAAGTATAGTTCAAGAAATAGAACTACTTGTGTATTCATAGGAATACACACTAATATTTTTAATTTAATTTTTATTATTTTTTGTTATAGAACCACAAATAATAAAAATTAAATTAAAAATTAAAGAGGGCTTTCAAGAAACGACTTTATGGTAACCCTCCGTGTGCGAGTCCGACTTGCATTTGGCCGGTTTAAATTTTTTTAATAGTTGTTTGTGGATAGTCTTTCATTACGGTATAACTTTTAATTTAAAGTTTGCGGTTTGTGAGTAGATACAATTTTGTAAGTGCGCAAGCAACTTTTGTCATAACAAGCGAGGCGGGCTGTTCAATCCTGAAAAATACAATAGAATAGAAAATAATAGCGAAAGTAACTCACGTCTGTCTGTATGTCATCATCTGCCTAGCCTTTTCCCAACTGTATTGGGGTCGGCTTCCAGTCAAACCAGATTCAGCTGAATACCAGTGTTTTACGTGGAGCGGCTGCCTACCAGACCTCCGCAACCCATTAACTGGGTAACACGGTACTTCTTGGCAAGACTGGAGTCAGATTTACTGGCTTCTGACAACCCGTAACGACTGCCAAAGATCTACAAATGACAGCCGGGACCAACGGCTTAACGTGCTTTCCGAGGCACGGAGGAAACTCGTTATGTTAAGATGGTCACCCATCCACAGACCAACGATGGCAAGCGTTGCTTAACCTTAAAGATCGACCTGTGCGGCTGTTATTATTTAGCCACGAGCTCCTCAGTCTGTCTGTATGTATGTTTCAATATTAACTCTTAACAGAATAGGAAGAAACTTGGTACACGGTTAGATCATGTCCGGGACTACGACATAGGATACCTTAAGGTGGATGCTCCAGGGTAGCCCGCGAAAGTTCATGTAGTTCGAAAGAATGAATATTTCAGAAATAATCATTCTTTCGAACTACATGAACTTAGAGGGCTATATTGATGATTAAAATGGTTATAATTCTTTAGATAAATACGCGTTACGGTCGCGGATCGCATTTGGTCCACATACAGCTTCACACTGACCGGCAAATTGCAAAAAACATAAAAATATTTGAATTTCGCGGGCTACCCTGGAGCATTCACCTTAAAGTATTTTATTCTTATGTCGTAATTCCCGGCCTTATGTTCTGACGCCACTGGCAGAAGCTACTTTATCTATATACTAATCGATACTCTATACTAATCTATACTAATATAAAAAGCTGAAAAGTTTGTTTGTTTATTTGTTTGTTTGTTTACTTGAACTTGAACGCGCTAATCTCGGGAACTACTCGAAAATTTATTTCAGTGTTAGATAGCTCATTTATCAAGGAAGGCTATCATCACGCTAAGAGCAATAGGAGCGGAGCAGTAATGAAAGTTGTGACGCAAACGAAGTTGCGTGGTTAAACTAGTATTATTATATAAAGCTGAAGAGTTTGTTTGTTTGCTTGAACGCGCTAATCTCAGGAACTACTGGTCCGATTTGAAAAATTCTTCCAGTGTTAGATAGCCCATTTATTGAGGATGGCTGTAGGCTAAATCATCACGCTAAGACCAATAAGAGCAGAGCAGTAATGAAAATTGTGACGCAGACGAAGTTGCGTGGGTCAGCTAGTTATATTATAAATATCAAGCAGGTCGGCGGCTAGCCCCTATAAAACCGAAAATCCAACGAAAAGATAAATCCGCGAGCCTTTGTCACAAACATGTGTTACCGAATTAGGAAACGTGAAGCACACTCCTAAATATTGTCTTTGTGTTTTATTTTTACTCATTTACATTGTTGTGCATCGTGTGATGGTGTCTCAAATGTGTCAAATTAATGTATTTCTTCTCTTCTATCTCAAATATTATATTTTTATTAATTATTTCTTCGTGAGTGGGTTGTAAAATGTCGTTCGATACACGTGTGTGGGCATTCGTCATTGTAGCTGAGCCGGAGTCGCACTTGCAACAAAATGTACTACAACTTAACTCGTAGAGTCGTACCTACAAGGAAGTTCTTATTTTGAAATAAAATATAGTTCTTTAATGAGCAGTGGTCGGAATAGTAGAGTATATTTCCCCAAACTTTATGGAAGTAACAACATGACATTAAATAATATCTTCTCTGAAGTCACCGTTTTAGTCAAGGGATTTAAGAACCAGGATTATATTTTCCACGAGTAGTGCAGGGTGCCCCGAACCAACGAAAATAATTATGAGTAAGATACATAATATGTAAGTGTATAGAACGCCAGAATTAAACATTTCTGCCACAAATGGTTTAAACAACGTATGACGATAATCACCTGTTAGTTTCATTGATAAAATTCAAGTTATTATTAAATATATACTTACTTTGTTGAATATAATCAGGGGTTAACACGAATTTATTACTTTGCAGGACATCAGGGCCCGAATTTATTATATCTGTTTTGGTGATATTCTCTTTGATATCTTCAGGTTTGGAAGGTGTCGCCTCTTTATGACTCGCCGCCTCTGCCACATTTTCTTCCCCATTCAGAAGTGTTTGTCTTTTTATTTGATCTTCTTCACTTACATCCTATAAGTAAAAGGTGTAATATGTGTCAAAATATGAATCACCATCTCTTTTCCTTTTTGCTAGAAAATAATTATTACCTTATTGAAAATTCAAATTAAGAAATAGGGTTACATATAAACAAAAGAAAACCAAAAACCATCAACATCCGTTTGTGGGAATATATCAGTTCAAGTTATAAAGTAATAACAACGATTTGTTTAACAAATATAAATATAAGCAATCCCTATTTATTAATTCAAAAAATCAATCATAGTAGCATTAAATTGCCCATACACCCCCACAAAACGTTTGTAAGCAAAAAATAATGATAAGAAATAAAACTACACAAAATAAAACAGGACATGATTAAATAAAAGTCGATGATAATTTTCATATTTTATTCAAATGATACTAATTTACTATCAATATATTAATAAGGAATCAATTTTTAATAACTTACGGGTATAATACATGTTAACAGGTGGTGTATGAGCAATTCTTTAGACCGGTAGCTTATAAATCAATTATTATTTGGGGTCAAATAAATCTAATACTACTGGAACAAAGATTGATATTGATAATAATATTTTTTTTGTACGTACTTTATTATTTTTACTATGTATTTATTTATAACTTTTTGTAGACTTGAATGAAAAAGGAGTACTGACAAAAAAATATTATCAATACCAGTTACTATAATCAAAAATATATATTTGGCTATGGGCATATTATTATTCTTTTCATTTAAATTTTAATATGTATCAGCCTGCTCCATTAATGTTTATAAATTATTACAATATTGAGGCACTAATACAAAATTGACGGTTGCAGAAAAATATCCAAGTTTATAAGTCGTCAAAGAACAATGGCGAATATTTAATTGAGACCAAAATGAACATCCTAAGAGGTATACAATAAGCGTATATTTTATTACATTCACACGTAAATTAAATTTCAATTATACAATGGAGGAAAAAGGCAATCATTTTTGAGATTTACCATAGGTGTCACTGCTTTAAGTCACACATTTTTGTATATTATTCTCTTTGATGTGAACCATGGATACCACTGATTCCACAAGTAATAAAGAAATAGACATTTAATCTGCTTATTCACGTCAGTGTAAACTAGCATGTTTGCCTTAAAGCATTCTTTGTTGTTTCGTCTTATATATTTAAGTTACTGACTGACTGTTCTTTGTTTTAGACTCGAGCCGGTTTATGTGATTATTTCACTGATATTTGAACGACCGTTAGATATCGTTAACCGTCTGACTGTTTATCTGACTTTTTAAAAACCCACCCTTCGTAGGAAAATATTTCTCGATATTCAAATAAATTTCAAAATGCGTTTAGGAAACGTTCCGTACTCGGTCATTATTACGGTTGTTACCTTTAGAATCTCAAGATTTGATGAGATATACTTATCTCACCAAATCTTGAGTCAATTTAACACTGCAGCATGCAGCTTGTATTGTGTGTGTTAAATAAATGTTTTATGTAATGTTTTGAATTTGGCATTGAGATTTTTTTATTTCCCGAAATTTTATCCTTAGTGCCAATAATATCGTAGTAAAATGAATGTGACAAGACAGAACGATATTATAAGATTGCCGATTTGCCATACGAACCCTAATGACTGAACTAGAAAGAGAAAATAGTTTTATGTATTAGGGCATTTTTAAGTCAAAACATATCGATTTGTATGGAATGGAATTCATACGAATGTATGGGGCCTTGCTAATGTTCTTTGACATTCTATTTGGGATACCGCTGTGAAGATTTATGCTTTTTCATTTATACGTGCACATTAAAGCCGCCACTCCGCCCACTGGTTTTGCTTTGCAAAACCAAAAAAGCCCGGTACGGCCAGCCTGTAGTTTGCGATAATTCATACAAAATTAACTTAAGCAAAGTTATGTTTTTCGTTTCGTTGCGAGGTGGCCAATTGCGATGGAAATTTTGCGCTAGCTTTTTGCGACGTGTATGATTGTGCTATCGGTAAAAATACTATCCTAGTAGCCAAGAGATTTAAAATGGCTAGCGGTATGAATGAAAGAGCTAAAAATGACCCCAAACATATTTGCGGTTTAAATGTATATTATATTTGCCTATTATATACACAGAAAAATATACAGAAAACTTATACGAAATAAAATTGACAACATTTCATAGGATATGGCTCAGCTGCTTAATGGTTAAATGCTTTAGGGGATATCAGGAGTTAAATACTGATTCATGCCGAACGAGACTTGGTTTTACAAAGTACAGCGTGCAAAATAGTACTTTGTTATCCTAGGGGTGAAACCAACGGATTCAGTTGCGAGACGAGTTCGAGGGACTAAAACATCAAGTCTTTCTCTCGAAGTACACATTGTGCTTTTCATTACGAATACAAATAAATAAAAAACACGAATCAGCTGAAGAAAAAATCCATATCCGAATCTGATGAAATCGTCGACGTATCAATACAAATCTCGAAAAAACAAACGAAGATCGGACTGCCGCTTCCCGTCATTTTTTTTTTCTGAGACCGGCCAGCTATTCAGTCATTATTTTTACAGTATCATGGAGAAGAAATGGTAAATATTTTGCCCAAATCTATGTTATTTTAAAGAATTAGTTGAAAGTAAATTATAATAAAGTCATTTAAAAATATAAACTTCAGTTAATAATGACGTTTACGTTATTTCAATTTGACATCGCGTTGTAATTGACTGGCTGTATAGAAAGTTAGGTCATGGTTCAACAGAAATGTTCAAAGAGTTTTTTTTTATAGTTTGACGGCTGACAGTTGCGTCGATTCTCCCTAGGGCTGAAAAGTAATACTTTCAACCCGCTCCTCAGGCAACTTCAGACCTAATTTCCGAGTATGAATAATGAAAAATAGTTTTCGTTTCCATATCGAAACTTATCTTTTTCAATAATTACTAACATTATATTTTATTAACATTTCAATTTTTGAAACTTGTAAATGTATGTAGGTATATTATTAAATCGAATATATAAATCGGTATTATATTAGGTAGTATCTTGTATTCACCTAGATCATGTTAAGCAATTCAAATCAAATTTCATTAAAATCGGTTCATTGATTTCCCAGAATAAAATTGCGACTTTGTATGAAATGCCGTGAGGAATAACCGCTCTTATGCGATTTCATTTGTAGCACAGTAGGTACTATTGATGCAAGATAAAGTTGGCGTATGGACAGTGATTTTTCATACATATCCCGTTTTTTCCACGTCCGTAGTAATTTTGGGAAATCCTCTGTTAGTGCTCCTCTACACTCATCAAGCCAACAGCTACATGCCAAATTTCAGCTTCCTACGACCAGTAGTTTCGGCTGAGCGTTGCCTGTCAGTCACTCAATCAGTCACAAACGGAAGAATTTTATATATTAGGAAGGATTGGTTTCCTTTTTTTTCGTTTTCTATACTTATTACACTTTGTGAATTACTTAAAACTACATTACAAAAATCTACGATTCACTGAAAGACAACGCACATCATAAATCTGAGTAGTCAGAAAATCAATCATTTGTTTTTACAAACGATCTTATTATTGCAATGGCATAAGATTAAAATGTGAATTTGAACATTGACAATCTATCATTCCTGCCTAGTTACGGAATTTTCGGGTGGCGAGTCCGTCATGCTGGTTGGCTCCTGAGAAGTTGTCATTGCCAATGGGAATCGTGCACACGGCTTATCTATACTAATATTATAAAGAGGTAGTTTGTGAGGTTGTCTGGATCTACTGAACCGATTTTGAAAATTCTTTTACAGATAGAAAGCCACGTTATTTGTGAGTGTATTTGCTATACCCGAAAAGTACCGCCCAACGAAGTGGGCACGGGTTAGCTAGTTTTAATCATCATCATCATCTGCCTAGTCTTTTCCCAACAATATTGGCTTCCAGTCAAGCCGGATTTAGCTGAATACCAATATTTTACGAGAAGCGGCTGCCTACCAGACCTCCACAACCCATTAACTGGATAACACGGTACTTCATGGCAAGACGAGTCAGATTTACTGGCTTCTGACTATCCGTAACGACTGCCAAAGATCTACAAATTACAGCCGGTACCAACGGCTTAACGTGCTTTCCGAGGCACGGAGGAAACTCGGTATGTTAAGATGGTCACCCATCCACAGACCAACCTTGGCAAGCGTTGCTTCACCTTGAAGATCGACCCGTTCGGATGTTATTATCTAGCCACGAGCTCCTCATCTAAATTTTAGCAAATCCCGCCATGACTGAAGTCCCGCCTCTATAAACAGTGTGTTTTGCCCCCCATGACTTACAGTGCCGAGACATGGACGCTAACGCAGATAGCTGTTCACGGGCTCAGAGAACACATATAGCCATGGAGAATTTCCATTATTGGCATACGGCTATACAAATAGATCTAAAGTTTGAGATCCGAAGAAGTACGAAGTTGAAGAATTCCTTCACCGCGATTCGAATTGCGGAACTGAAATGGTGATCATAGGTGGTGTGAGGCGGTGATCGAGTGGCGTTGGAGGACTGGAAGAACAGGCGGTCGTTCAACGGCGACATTGACGGACGACATTGTTACCATCGGGGGCTCAACCTGGATGAGTTTGACAAAGGAACGTCGGGATTGGCATCACAAAAGAGAGACTTATGGTCAACAGTAGGTTAATTCGGTCTGGGAATGATGGGTTATGGTGAGCAGTACACACAACACCTGCTTTCCAAAATGAAATCGAAATAGTGCCAATGTTCCATGAGTATTTTTTTAATGGACTATTTAATTAGAGACAAACGGACAACAAAAATTATAAGGGTTGCATTTTTTTTTTCGGAACACTAATAAAAATCTATTTGAAAGAGCATCTCGAAAATGAAATGTTGTCAATTTTAGTGGTTGCTGAAACATATTTATTTTTCGACTAAATGAGTATAAAGTTATAAGTTCAAAAATATAATTACTTTTGTGCTTTACTAGCTGTTTGAGGAAGGACATTGCCATTAAGGTCAACTGCGGCGATGGTTATATGTTTGACGATTTGAATAGTTTCTCACTGCAGAAATTGAAAAAATCTCAAACTACTAAAAAAGACTGCCGCTATTCTCAATCAGAAGAACATTTGAGTCTCAATGAGGTCTTAAAATATTAAGGGAAAAATTAAACGGGCTGTGAGAATATAAAATACTGAGAGATTATTTTTTTTACTTTATGACTATACTACTGCCTATATTCAAAGGAGGAGGATAATAGATGTGTAATCTTAAAATATAAATTATAATATACATGGATATTTTATATTTACAGAAATCTTTGGTGTTTTTCATGTAAAACTTATAATAGTAGTAACTAGTTTTCACACAATTTAAATAACATAATTATGTGCCAGTCTTATAAATTATAATACAATATTGTATGCACAGACATGTTGTGTACTTAACCATTTAGGGTTTGATCATAACAAGTGCATCTGATAAAAACAGTATCCCTCGTATGAACTTGTAACCATTTAAGTAACGTGAACTTTCTTTTCTGTATTTAGAGGTATGTATAAAAAATGCAGCGCTCATTTTGATCCCACCCCTATGTGAAACCGAGCAGAGCCTGTTATTAAATCCGCCATTTCTCATCTACTCAATAGTAATAATGTTGAATAATATGGCGAATTTTAGTAAGGCAATGTCATAACAGTATTTCGTCAGTATATGGAATCCTAATTTGTCCATTTACAATAAATTATGTATGATTAAAAATTTTCGGTTCGCAATATACATACATACATAGTAAGTAGTTTTCGTTTGAGTCCAGAACATCATCTAATAGTAGTATATTACCTGATGCGTAGGCACGGGTAGTGGTTGTAGTGACTGTATAGAGTGCAGGGCTTGCGGCGCCACCGGCGTGAGCGGCGGCGGCGCGCTCGGCGGCGGCTGCACGGCCAGGTACATCTTCCTGGGGCCCAGCATACCCTGCTTGCCTGTAGACTCTTGAGCTGTAAAAGTGCAGTCAATGAATGCTTGGATAACTATGCAGTTTTACAAATTAAATAAATCTTGGTATGTACTAATTTACCTTTTAGCAATTGTTGTTTCACTTGGTGCTGTACTAATGCCAGCTGTTGTGGTGTTAACGTATATCCATGCAGTCCCTGTAGAACTATGCTAGGCCCACTACTTGTCTGCATAACCTGTAATGATGGAAATATAGCTAAAGCACTAAAAGAAAATGTTCATTTCCATAACTTGACAATGATTACATGATGTTTTAACTTAAAATTTAAATCATGAATTACTTGGAAGGTGTCACAGATGCAACTTTCCTGACTTGAAACACTGAATTGAAATGTGCGGATAGAGCTTTAAGCACAAACATGAATTATTTATTTCGGTTAAAATAAGACGCAGTACTACAGTACTAAAATAATATTATATCGTGGGTAATACAGTATAATGCATAATAAAATAACGCCATAGCCGCGACAGTTGGTCTCACGATTGCCTTGGCAGTGCTGGAATTTAAATGTTAGTACTGTTCTTGATTCATGTGATTTCTCATTTTATCTTTGGTTCATGTTCCCCATGGTCATTGGCAGACCTTGGAAGACTGGACCAGCTAGGCTAGGCATTAATTGAGTCGGTTTAGGGATGTGAATGTGTGGCGAAAACCGAAACATTTAGTGATACAATGCAGTTTCAAGTTTTACTCAATGACGCTATTTATTTTGTAAAAACGTATCTCAATTACCTGTGCTGTTACAGTCTTTATAACAGTGCCAGGAGGTTGACCGACTAGGAGTCGCTTCTCTACAATTTCGTCTTCGGTAAGTTGTTGCTGTTGCGGCTGTGGCTGAACAGGAGGTGGAGTGGGTTGCGGGGCAAGCGGCGGCGGCGCGGCCCGGGCTGCGGGCGCCGGCGAGGGCACCGGCGCCGTGCTCACGGTCGACGGGCTCTGCCCGATGTGGGCGACTATCTGCGCCTGATTATTTCCAGTGGGCCGTATGAGGACTTGCTGCCCGTTGACCGTCGCCAGTTGTATTTTGCCTGCGGCGATCTGCTGCACTAGCACAGGGTTATTGACAACGATCTGCTGGGCCTGCGCGGGGCGCGGGCGGGGTGCGGGCGGCGCGGGGCGGGGCGCCACGGGCGGCGCGCGCGGCGCGGCGGCGCGCGGCACCAGCTGCCCCTGCACCAGCACGGTCTGCACGGTCTGCACGGCGCGCGCGCCCGCCTGCACCACCACCTGCTGCGCGGGCGCCACCACCACCTGCTGCGTGGGCTGCACTACCATCTGTGGCGCTGGCTGCACGACGATCTGCCTATTACCTTGCACTACCACCTGCTGGGCGGTGGTCGAGGTTGTGCGTGGCGTTTGTCTTGTTTCTTCGACGGCACTTTTTACTTGAGTGACTTCTGCTGCAGAGCTGCCACTTTCTATTGGTTTATTCACTGGAGAAGCCGCCACCAGCTGCCCTGTGATACCCTGTTGACCTGCCATTACGACATGTAACTTTCCATCGGGCATTTGAATTAGCTGCTGTCCGGCTAACAAACCTCTAACAGTTATTTTCCCATCTGGGGCCCGAATTATTTGAACCTTTTGTGGCCCTTCTTTCTGTGGAGTTACATTGGATTTCGAAGTAACTCCATCGCTTTGTGCCGATTTTGTTGGCCCCGCGATAGGCTGGCTGATCACTCGGGTCGAACCATCAGCACCTTTTGTCATAATAATTCTTCTGGTGCCAATAACAGTTTTCTGGCCTGTGGGAGTTGAGGCATTTGTAGTCAATAATGACGTGAGTGTACTTTTGCCAGAGTTTTGGTTTGGTGTAGATTTCGCTTTTTCTGTAATCGAATTTTAATTATTATTATTTGTTTAATATTTTTAATTTTACAGTTTCTAGTACTTTATATTAATGAATAGGTCTGTAGCACAAAATAAATACCTTGTGACATTTCTAAAGCTCTTTTCTGTTGATGGGCAGCCCTCTGTTCACGTAGCTGTTGCTCCATTTTATCTTTAAGGTCGGCAGCATTAGCCGGCGGCGCGACATTCCGTTGCGGCAGCTTGCCGGTGGAGGTGCGAGTGACAGGAGTAGCGCGTTCCGTGCGCTCACCGTATTGCCGCACCTCCCAAAGTTCCAGTTTATCTTCATCGACCCACTCTTCAGAAACCTTAACAAATAAATTATTTTCATTTGACATTCTAACTATTCACCGATTGAAGTAAGGTACACTATGTCTTGAGTTCAGATGGTTGTTTTAGTTGTAGTTACCTGAGGTTCAGTATTTTGAGGTGATTCAGCACGTTTCCTTTTCCTTAATCCACTACGAATCGAGGTCACTTCACGAACGGTTTTGGGTAATTCTAGAGGTATCACTACCCGGCGGCGAAGATATTGCGTTCGCTCCGAAAATTGCCCTATATGTCTATGTTTTAGTAATTCAAGTGATACTATTTCTGTATCAGTAGTGAGTTGATGTTTACCATCAGCAGAAGCGGGTTTGGCTGCCATATCGTCCCAACGTAGACACGCCCACATTATACGAAGTTGCAGAGCTGCACTTGCTAACCATTGAAGATTTACAGTACGATATAGCCAGCATGTTTTGAATAATGGGCGAGGACATGGATATGGCCACACTGCTTGATTAGGTTTCGCATTATGACTAAACCCAGCCACAGAATTATGCCCAGATTGTCTGCAAAGTTTCCGCAATTCATGATGAGGTAAAACCATTATAGTTTTGGCTTTACTCCTAGTATGGAATGTTGAACAAAGTGGATACTTCACAGGGGTCCTTTTCTTTTTCTTTTCCACTGCTGATGTTTGAACTCGTTTTAAATAAACTTTTCCAGAAGGGTTCTCTGTGGAATACACTCTTACTACATTCCCCTCAGTTTTTTCTTCTTTGACAGACTTATCCTCTCTTTTATGGGTCTTTGCAGAACCAAATCTTCTGTTGATCTTTGCACGATACTTTGCTTTGTCGTTCTTAGCTGACGTTACAGAGCATTTGTATGATGATTCTTTTGCTTCATGGGTATTTCCAATACTTTGTGTATTAGAAGCTGCTTTAGATGCCCTTCCTCTTGTTATTTTCAATTTAGGAATGGGTGGTCTTTCCTTGTTATCATTAGCTGCTGTATTAGTATTATTAATATCTTGTTCTGATGTTTCACAATCAGTTAACTCTTTCAGTGGGCCTATTTCAACTTCAGTATCCTCATTATTGTTGCATGTTATGTCAATGTCCATTTCATTCCCGACGGCTGGCACGGCGGATTCCTCTAGTGTGCTCTCCGACTTGACTACACAGGAGTTTTCATCAATATCCTTTTCAACTTTGTAATTAACATCACTGTCATCACCACTTAATTTCCTCTTAACATAGGAATCACTACTTTTATAGTCACATTCCTGAGCACATGCTACTGCCGATAGTAGGTCAGACAATATGTTTTCATTTGAACTTGTACAAGATGAACTTTTACCTAGTAAATATTGTTCCAATATTGACATTTTAGTATTATCTTTGGAATTTCCGAGTAGATTACTTGAATTTACCACCCCACCTTTTAATAAAGTTACTAATTGAGTCAAGAGCCTGCCTTTTATAATGCACAGTGGTGAATAACAATTAATTTTTATTCCAGAGTTTTGTAAAATAGTTGATGCATCGATTTTGTTACAGCAATGTGAGTAACACTGATACCTTTTCGTTAACTGAGATAACTTTTGATATTCATCTCTCAGTGCATCTACATTCTCTGTAGTACTTGCATCCTTTTGCTTGCTACTGACTGTGCCACAAATTGTTGACATGTCAGGTTCAGGATCATCATTTTCTACATCAATATTCTTATCATCCTCGCTTTTAATTTCCAAATCTTCTTTTTTCACATTAGCTATCAAGCTGGCTAACTTTTTTTCTTCCATAAATTTTAAATATGTTCGTCGAGCTAAAAACTCGTCCAATTTCGACTTTTTTGCAATTTTTGGGTAATATCTTCTTGTTGAGGAGCTCAGGGCTTTTTCTACATCTATTTCTTCAAAACCCTCTTCATCCTTATCAACTTTTAAATTACGCATTGATGGTGGCACTGTAACATAATTTATTAAAATATAATAAAATCAACTGCATGTCAAAGTCGACTTCCAATAACTGGGTGTACTAGTTTTTAAAAAGAAATTGCTTATTTGACCAACACAACACAGTTACTGGCTTTACTAACTAGTCCATTAGGATAATGTAGACTGTAGTACTAGTAATCCGTAACACCTTAATAGACGATCTCGAGCTTTCCGAGGCATGGAGGAGTCTCGATAGGATGATCACCCACCCAACCGCGGAACGCCCTAGGCACCCATTGCTTAACGCATACAGCTATTATTACTTAGTCACGAGCTGCAGTAAATCTTTACTAATATATAAAGCTGAAGAGTTTGTTTGTTTACTTGAACGCGCTAATCTCAGGAACAACTGGTCCGATTTGAAAAATTCATTCAGTGTTAGATAGCTCATTTATCGACGATGGCTATAGGCTATCATCACGCTATGACCAATAGGAGCGGAGCAGTAATGAAAATTGTGACGCAGACGAAGTTGCGTGGGTCAACTAGTACAAAAATATGATAAAAGTAAGATTAACGTAATACATACACTTTTCCATAACGTCTTTATTTTCACCTTCCTTTGAAATGAGATAGTCATAAGTTTTTGGTTCAACAGCCAAAACTTTAATAGTATTGCCTTCGTTTACTCGCACTGCTATCTTAGCAGGACCATTCAAAAGACTAGCTTTTGCATTACTATGCTTTTTATATTTTCTGGTAGAAGAATTCCACAGCCATCCCCACTGCCCATGAATTCTGTATTCTTCTCCTTTTTGTTTCCATACCTTAAAATAATTCACTTAGATTAAAATGTGTGGTTATTTAATAGTTTTATATGGCATGTAAAAAACCGGCAGAGCTAGTTGGACTAGCCCACCGAATTTGCGATCGAAGTGATCAATTGTTCGCAAATCCGATCCCGTCGTAGCGTCGATAGAGCGCCCAGTCCGCTTTCGCCGAACAAACTTGGAACAATAGCGTATTTTCTCAATCCTAAATTTGACGAAAAGCTTTCCCCTGAACTTTCTCCTTTATCCTTTGACTTCAAAGGATAAACAAGCTATTCATCTCAATAGATTAATTTGTATAACTATAAAAAAATAACAACTATAATGTATACCTGATGTCGAAGACCAAGAGAATATTTCACAAAATTGTAAGCAGTGCGATATCGCTCTTCTTCCTCATCTCTTTCCTTTTTTTCTCGCTTATCAAGTTTTTTGCGTTCTTCCCTTTCAGTAGCAGTTGTGCGTGATAACCTAACGTGACCTAGTTGTTCATGCCACGCTGGTACCCAAACAACACTTTTAATGCATGCCTGTTAAATAAACATTTAAATTAGTATTAATAACTTCTACAAAAACTAATTTTGCGTAAAAAAATACGAACCTGAAGCACACAAAGGGCTCTTGCGAAATCACGAGGTGCTTGACAAAGTTGTACTGCTTGTACCCATGGCTTTCTCAAAAGCGACCAGTTAGGGTGCATGAATTGCAATACTATATTGGATTCTAATTGTAGTAAAGTCTGTCTAAGTGTAGCCTCCAGTAATGGTTTGGTAGCTGAAGAAGAAAAAATTCGATAGAAACATTTTGCATTGCTGCATGAAAGTAATATGATTGATTTTAGTACATTTAAATATAGTTACCGTTTAGCAAGCCTACCCATTTGAATTCTTGTGCTGAAGACAAAGAAAACTTGTGGGACATGTATCGTTTTTTGTCTCTTTCTTCATTTCTCTGTGGCTTGTTTAAGGCTAAAGGATTTGCAGAGTATTGGTTTATGTAATTTTTAAAACTATTTTCATTTCCTAATTTAAACAGGTATGTTCCATTAGATATTTGGTTGGACTTCAATCTTGTCAACCTTTCCGTCACTGAAAAAATAAAACAGTTAATACTATTTCAGTACATACAAAATACATGACAAAACAAAACTTAAGGATTTTTTGTAGGCAAAAACTAAACCTCCAATACGTAAAGAATGAAAAGACTCTCAAGATAGTTTGACATGTAACTCGAAGAATAAAAAAATAAGTTATAAAAATAGAGATTGGCCATTGATTAGCATCAGCATACTAGTACTAGGACTCGTGTGAGACAGCCACAGACAGTGCTGGTTGTACTTTTTTGGGTAGAGTGGCCGTAGTTTCAAAACAAATACTTTGTTTCCTTTATTTAATATAAAATATACTTAAGTATCAATTACGAGAACAGATTAATTATTGTAAATTCGAATAAATGGCTAATTAAATTATACAACTTAAAACCAACAGAATTGATATCAACAGTTGTTACCTACCTTCTTCATGTTTTTTTTGAAGTGGTAATTTTCCTCTACTAATGGTATTGCCCTTTGTTTTTTTATTGTTTTCATCATCTTCTATAGATTCATCATTGTCTTCATGGGTTGTGTCTTCACTGACCACTGTGACTTCGTTTACCACATCTCCATCGCCTACTAGGGATGACACATTATCAAGCTTATCATCTTCTATTTTTAATTCTGGATTAAGTAGATTTCGTTTTTGTTCCTCTTTGATTTTTCGCTGTTTAACTATATTTGCGTTTTCAATCTCTAGGTATGACTTTCGATTTCCCTTGACTTGGTTTGTCAGACGTTCTGTAATGTCCATTTGTCTTAAAATTTCTTGTTTCATTTCCAATAGTTCCCGAACAAGAGGAGCTTCCATCTCATCAGAATCCAACACATTTAATAGCTCTTCGAATTGCTGGGGTGATGAATAATACCACACATCACCATTTTCAGCTTCACTAAAAATATAATATTAATATGTTACATACATTACTTAAGTTTGATTCATTAGTTCCTGAAAACCTTAAAAATATATCATTTTTATGGAAGTTATTATGTTGCACCTAGTGTAAAACATTGTTTTGTCTTCTGCAAAATCCCAGATTCTTGCAAGACTTTTTTAGAAACTAACAATGAATTTTATAGGACGCTGTTTGCAGTTTCATAGGGCGGCCATGACAAAACCTTATTCTGTTAATGTGCTACTGCCATTGAACAAGCACAAATCCAACAACACTTTTTCCAACCTGTGACCAAACTCAAGATCTAAAGCTAAGCAATAGCACTAACACAAGATGAGGTATATATTTTCTTGTTAGGGTTCCAAACACCATAAACAACGGAACCCTTATAGGATCACTCAGGTGTTTGTCTATCTGTCCGTCTGTCACAGCCAGTTTCTTCCGGATCTACTGGAGCGATTTTGTTGAAATTTGGTATACATATGGACTATTGTGACCCAAACATGGACACGTTAAGAAAACAAATAAAATTTTAATCAATGATGTCACATATGCAATAATGAAGATAATAATACAATTTCCAATCATTTAAGTCAAAATAAGAAAAAAAAGATCAATGTCAAAAATAAAAAATCAATAGTGTTAATAAGTAAATCAATAATATCACATAATCACAATAATCCAAATTCCATCTTATAAACATTCTAGTCAGTAAAAAATTTGTATAATTATGTCAAAAATAAATTTCAATAAAAAATTCAAATATAAATTTCAAATATAAAAAAAAATAATTTTAAAATAAATAGTTATTCAAGAAATTAGAACAAAAATAACCATCTCCCCCCCCCCCCTTATCTCCGAAAATACTAAACCTAAAATTTAAAAAAAGAATCAGATAATAGTTCTATACCTAAAGATTACAGAAAAACTTATTAGAAGTCTGTAGTACTAAAATAACATGTTTAAAAATTAAATGGGTTCGGAACCCTTTGCATGCGAGTTTGACTCGCACTTGGACATATTGTTTAGCATAAATTACGTGGAATACTTACATAAATAGACGTCGAGCTATAAACCAATATTTTCTTCCATGTCTGTCAAAGCCCAAATGCTCATGCCTACACATTAATCCTTGCTTTTCAGCATCTGGAAGGCAATCTGTAACTCCCATTGTTTTGTGCTGCTTACACAGGGCACACTGCCAGTCTTCAGATGGTACATCGCCTAGTGGAGGGTCCACACATTCTAGGTGAAAGACTGCAGGACATGTTTCACAACATAAAAGGTCTCCCAGACGATGGCATACTCGACAATGATCATCATAATGTATTGGAACTGTAAAATAGATATTATTAAATTATAACTGGAAGTTATCTTACTATACTGCACCATATAGTTAATAATGATAGTTTTTATTATTAGTATTTATAATTAGTAGATAATTTTTTTTAAACTTATGATGCAGTTTGAGCGCGGTAAAGTTATTTGTTAAAAATTAGTGTTTTCTTTTAGTTTGCCATGTGTTAATTTTCCATTGCAGAATTTAATCCTTACTAGCAACCTAGTATGGATCGTATGGGTTGGACTTTTAAAATCTGGCTTGAGACTCCTTTCAATGTTTTTCGATATTGCTTATAGTTTTGATTTGGCCATCAATGCACACTTTAAAAATTCACTCTGTATAAAAATTACACTTAGATTCAAATAGTGATTTCACTGTTCTGGTTAAATCACAAAATTAATTAGCTCATTATATCTCATTAGATGATTAACAAATAACATAACAGCAAACAAGAAAGAAGAGATTCCTAAGCAGTTTGATGCAGTTGGTGGATCAAATCTGAGATTCGACTACAGTACTTGACATTTCCATGAAATAACTATCCAATAGGGCTTAATGAACTTTGAGGGATTTCTTCCCATACATATATATATATTTAGATTCTTTAGATAAATACGCATTACGGCCAAGCTAATCTGGCGCATCCAGCTAAGGTAAATGTTTCGCTTGATCCAATTTTGTCGACTTCAGCTGTGAACTGAGTTTTTGGATGACTGTCGTAAAAAAAAATTCTATAGGGTTGAAAACTCATCTATGTTTTTTTGTTAGGGTGCCATTATTGTCACATTACTTTAGGTTGTTCTTAAGTTTAGTGAAGGTTTTGAAAATGAAATGTTAAATTCAAGGACCAATTAAAAGAAGAAAGAAGTAGGTAGGTAGTTTTCTCACAATCAGCCATAACTGTCACCAACTGCATCAGACTGCTTGAAAATGATTTTGTTTGGGCATTTTTTCCAACATTTCATGAATCATGTTTTTGGACTTTAAGATATCCACTGATGTTAGTTTCTTAAAAAATCCAATGAATTCTTCTTAAAAACCATAAGAACATTCTTCAACACAATGTGAAGTTATATGAGATTTATATAGTTTATAACAATCTTCTTCTTTCTTCATGAATTCTAAAAATCTATGAATTTCAATGTTTTTTCTCAAATCCCTGCTGTGTTGGATAGCACATTATTGATTTTATTTGTGTTCATTTATCTGGTATTAATATCAGTACAAAACAAAACTGTGACTATTTATTGAAAGATCCTAATGCACTCAACCAGTAAAAATTGTAATTTCAGCCTGCCAGAGACACAAGTGTCGACACAAGAACAATCTTATGACTGTTCCAAACTATTAAAAATTTTTAGGCTACACAGTGTGCAAGGGAAATGAAACATGGCACACACAATAAAAAAAAATACCATTTATCTGAGGCAGTGATGTTAAAATAAAACTGCTAGTTGGTTTCAAATGTTAACCTCAGCCATGTCAAAGAGACTAAGGTTTGGCTGAGGTTAACATTTCAGATAAAAAAAAAACAACTGAAGCTGAACTGAAGGAGCACAGTTAAATGAACAATTCTGTCACTGTCTTATGTTATATCTGTCACTGTCTTATGTTATATCTGTCTATCTTTTGTTGGAGATCCAAATAAATAAATAAACTTGAAAAGTTGTTTTCAGCATTACATGTAATTTTTGCTTGATTTAACTTACCTTCACTAAGTAGATCATCACGAACAGGATTAGTTATTAAAAACTGATTGCATAAGAATTGAAGAACAGCCAGACGGTCATCCACTGTTGTGAAGGGATATTCACATGCATTTAAAATTCTGACAACATTCTGATCAAACGATTTGTCACTTTCTATGTAAATTCTAAGGACTTCAGGCCATGTCATGACATCTAATAGAAATAAAGTAATATTAACACTGTCTTTATGGTCCAGTGGACCGAAATGTGTTTGTTGAGCATCTTCTTCTCTTAACAAAGCTTTCAGTAGCATCATATGCACTTCTACAAGTAGATTGCTCTGATCTTCACAACTTATAGCTGCACACAGATCTTCTATGCGAAATGGTGATAATCGTACCAGATGCCTAAAGTGTCTCAACACTTCATAAACACCAACCACTTTTAAAATTAAGTTCTGTGGAATTAGTAAATCATCTGATGAGGAAGGAAGGCCTAGTACTGGAATTTTTCGTTCCTGTTGAAGCCATAACGGATCCGGGCTAGGTGGTCTGAGTAGATTATTGACCTTTCGAGGTGTACCACTAGTAGTGCTGTAGCTGCTGACCGAAAAATCACTATCACTTGCGGCAGCGTCTCCGACACTGCCATCAGAACTTTCACTGGCGCGATCTTCTTCTGCTTCAGACCTATCACTATATTCATCACCAAAATCAGATCCATAATGATATTCCGATTCATGGTAATCTGCGGCTTGAGGGTTGTATCCTCTTCGTGAATAAGAACCTGATATTCCACCTCTTTTATTTTTATGTGTCTTTCCTCCTCTTTGTTTACGTGTACTTCGTCTACTTATATCGCTCCCTTGAGGAGATGATGCTCTTGATGCCGAGGGTGTGCTAACCAAAGAAGCTGACCCTGCATTTTGTTGATTTAGTAAATATTTTGGTTTTTTCAATAAATGATACTGGAATTTCCTACTTTTCTCGAAACTCCCCGATTTTGGAGGCCTTCCGCGCTTTTTTGCCCCCCTTCCCGACATAATTGAAAACAACTGTCAATTGTATACAGTCTCGCACGTGTATCGTAAAAACATAGTCTTGTTTACAAAAACAAAAAGATGGTATTGCATTTCAGTTCATCCTAAATCCAACGCAGTCATGATCCCAACTGTCGGGATGCTTCACATCAAACGATCGTCTCATAACAATTTTAAACACAATATTCACACGGTCTTCTTAGTAATTAACTTATAAGTCAATCAACTCACTGATATCAAAAGATTACCTACTAAAATTTATAGTAGAAAGAAGGCACCAAAACGTAATGACGCGAAATGCGAGTACATGCAAGTCTGAAACGCTTGATGCTGGCTTCCTATTGGTTGATTATCAGTCCGCCATGTCGTTTTCATAACTTGTAGGTATTGAATTTTCGATGTGGGAAATTAACATTATCTTTCAAGTTTACTGATGCACAAAGAATAATGCATTTAAGAAAACATAACTGGTTGGAGCTGTTTTGCAGAATAATTTATCGAAAGTAATCACTAGCAAGAGTGGTAGTTGCCGCACAGAACACATCGGCAGCCATTTTCTTTCTTTCGAAACGATTCGACCAGCTGAATCAGTTAAGTAACTATTTTTCGTTATTTTCACATTTTGTCCCCTTCTCTATATTGTTTAACGACGAAAAATATAAAATAATATTAAAATAATTTTCTGTAAGAATATAATCATTATATGTGCTATTTTGGAAAAAAAACGGTAAAACGGATATGGTTAACTTGAGAATAAAATTGTCTATGGCGTTCATTGATTTTATGCAACATAATAAATGTTTTACAACCGGATCACAGACAGTAAAAATTCAGATACGCTAAATGTATGGAGGGTAGAGGCAGCTAAGTGCTAAAATTCTAAAAGGATTTTTTTGGCTGATGAATGTAAGAATGAATGGCATTAGCAGAAAGGGGGGCGGGGCATCAGGAGGCTCTAGGGATCATTTTGAAATTAGCCCGTCGTGACTGTACCTTGCTTTGACAAAAAATCTGTCAAATCCTATACATTTTTTGTACACAAGACCAAACGTTTCGTTTTTATCAAGAATGCTTCAATGATGCAATAACCAGGGAGTTTATCGGTTCCCCAAAGACTTAAAACCGCTAGGTAATATGTGTTATGTGCCTAACAAAACGCAGAAAGCGATGGGAAAGCGCTTTGTGCATTAAAAACTTCAGGAGCAAGTAATACAGCAAGGTTATGTAGTGATCAATGACAGAATACAAATACAATAACAAAGCAATCTACGAGTAAAAAGTACAGTCCTATAACATATTTTTGCAAATATCCTTGGATTCCATACTGACTTATGTTTGGAACAGGTGAATCAGCATTGATGTCTTCAAAAAGTTTAAAAAAGTGAAAGTTTTGAAGGCGGACATATATATGAACTGTCTTTTTCAAGACCAAAGTGGACTCTAAAATTTTGGTTTAGATCGTATGCCTCCAACATATAGAAAGATAAAAAATACTTAAAACGCCTCTCAATCAAATTTGCCTTTTTCCAAGCATTCACCGCATTTCTTCGTCGAAGCTCTTATAACAGCGAGTATATTTTGTAAGGTAAACCACGAAATAAACGCAGAAAATCGCAACCACACACTTGAAACGGACGTAAACAAGGTACAGTCGCTGAAGGCGCTATCTGCTTCTACATTATAGTGTGCCTCCCCAATTAGAAACGATTCAAGATGATCATCGGCAGTGATAGGCTCGTCGAGTCAAAGTCTAAAGTCTTGAGCATCGACGCCGAGTTGCTGACCTATCGGTTTTCTATCGTTTGCGTTTTGGGAAGTGTGCGACGGAATTGCATAATTTAGTTCCGCCAAGCCCGTTCCGTATTCGGACCACAAGATGAACAGCGATGCGCCACCGGTACGAGGTGGACATCCCACCTCATGCAAAAACCGTTATGGGAAAACAGTCATAGTGCTTACAGCTAACTGGGAGTTTAGTGAATAGGTTGCTTCTAAGCAAGCATGCTCAATCATCGCTTACCATCAGGTAATAAAATGGTCAAACTCATGCCTATCAAAAGTAAAAAAAGAAAGGCTGAACCAGTTAATTGCAAAATATACATAGTTGGAAAAAAACGGTAGGCAGTTTATTTTTTTCAGTAAATAGTAAAGATTATCTGCACGCCTCTAGCGGCGAAATTTAGAAGTTGACTAAGAACGACGAGGATAACTTTAGACATAATCAGATGGATCACTATTACATACAGAGACCTGTTGGTAATAAAAGTAGAAATACGAAATATTGTTGCGGACCTACCTCAATGTAGTGTTTACGGAGATTCGGGATAAGTTTTCATTTGATACCAAAAGACTTTGAATTAAAAAAAAATGAAACAAAAATGGGAATTGGCCAAAGAGTACAGTTTATTTTATGAATAGGCAAGCCGATTTCACCAGCAATGAGAGTTTGACTTTGATCTTATCATTTTAAAGCTTCAAACTATTTTCCAAACAGTAAGTACATTTAATTATGTTTTAATTATTTTATTGTACTTGTATTTTCACAGGTATTAGATAAGTTATTTATTTAGTTTAGGCTAAGGCGAGTTTCTCGTCAGATAACGAGATTATGTTTATTGTTCTAGATTCTAAAAGACAGAAGTTGTTTCCTAATTTCGTACCGTCTGTATATTCCTAAAAGAAGATAAAGGAGTATCATAACCCAATAAATTAAATTCTTCTCCAGAACGCATTGGTTTTGTGTATCTTGTCTCGTCCAGCAAGAAACCACATAAATCTGATTTATATCAATAAAAAGATTATAAATACATTATAATAAATGTAATAAAATAAAAAGCCTTTTATTTCTTGCAAAACAAAAAAATAAAGTGAATAAAACCTCCTATTCTATTTGTTCTCAGGCCGTTTGTCCGTCACCGGGACGTCAACGTCAACGATATGACGGCGCCGTTTTAGCAATACCTACTTACATTTACTATGGCGTGTGTCCACCGCACGCCCGTCACCCGAGCGTCGTCATCCCATCCGCCGATATATCGCTTAGTTCGGCGCTACCACTAGAACTAGACCCGAGATTGTGACGGGCCGAAGTGGCGGCAATACAAAACACGCCTACGCCGGCGCCGTGACGTCTTCGTCGCACCGCAATAGCTTTTGATTATTTATATCAAAAATATGAGGAGATCGTGGCTAGATAATAACAGCCGCACGGGTCGATCTTCAAGGTTAAGCAACGCTTGCCAAGATTGATCTGTGGATGGGTGACCATCTTAATATACCGAGTTTCTTCCGTGCCTCGGAAAGCACATTAAGCCGTTGGTACCGGCTGTCATTTGTAGATCTTTGGCGGTCGTTACGGATAGTCAAAGCCAGTAAATCTGACTCCAGTCTTGCCATGAAAATGAAGTACCGTGTTACCCAGTTAATGGGTTGTAGAGGTCCTGGTAGGCAGCCGCTCCTCGTAAAATACTGGTATTCTGCTTAATCCGGCTTGACTGGAAGCCGACCCCAATATAGTTGGGAAAAGGCTAGGCAGATGATTTATATCAAAAATACAGGTACAGACGTCAGAACATCAAGCTACAACAATCTGTCTAATTTCTTCAATAGATTTTCAGCTTTATCTCTAAAGCATAGTGCAGTGGTGGCCCGGTGGTAATGGCTGCGACTTACGAGTTGTAGGTCGTAGGTTCGAACCCAGATAGGCGCTTTACTTTGTGTAAATTATTTCATCACCACTGCTTTCAAAGCGGTGAAAGAAAACATCGTAAGGAAACCGACATATTCTAGAACCAAAAATTCGAAGACATAGCTACCAACCCGCACTGGACCCGCGTGGTGGATTGGCCCACTCCCGCTCGAAAGAGAGGAGGCCTGTGTCCCAGTTGTGGGAACAATATAGGCTGATTATGTATGTATATATGTCTAAAGCATTACATTTAAAGTTGATTGGGAAAATTTTACAGTTTCGGGTACCTTGATGTGCTGGCGTCTGTACAATAAATAAAAATGATCAAGAAATTTAAACACGACATTTATTCATTAATAAAACTTGTAGAATGTTAGTGGGATAAAACTAAGGATGCGTCCAAAGATAAAATTTTGCGGAATTTTGCATGGCACGAAATTTGTGTTTTGAACAAAAGTAGAAGGAGAAGTTGTCGTCGGTTGAACCCCATTCCCTAGATTGTTTTATTTCTATGCACTACCACGCACGACAACCACAACAAACTGACTGACTGAACCACCGAGATCGTCGCGGTGGACAAACGATTGCCGTCACGTCTACGTGATCTCGGCCAGAAATAATCTCGTTCTCGGTGACGGTGCTGGTGGACAAACGCACTTAGACAGCTTCACAATTTTGACACTATTGGGTACTTATACGGTAGTGTAATGAGCGTTTTACTCGGCAGTTTTTATGTACGTGTACGGTGTACTTACAGTGGCACACGAGCGAAAAACTCTTCGAGCCACAAGTACGCGTGCTTGCTCGCACTTTACTGTCTTAGGTATTGTAAAATGTCAAGCAAGTGTCAATGTTATTTACCGAACTGATACAAAGATTTAGAATACATTTAGATTCTTTATCTATGAACTGATATCTACTGTTGCATCCAATCATTTAATGCGCTCTCGAAGTCTCAACTGTATTTTAATAGGCGTAAAATACAAAATCGCACAAAGTTATTCGAATACTGGTTTGTGCAACGAAAACTGTTTTAAATCCTCAAGTCGACGGTGCGCTCGCGCCGTTTTAGGCTCTATTATTACAATAATGCAAGGTCTTTTATGATGAGGCCGGCGCGTTGGCCGGGTGGGTTAACCCGGGACGTAAAAATAGTTTCACCGTTACGTAACTATTTTTTAAAAGAACGTGGAATGATAAGGATGACGCGACGCGACGTTCGTGACGGCCGTAGTTGTGTGAGTTAAATCAATTCGCTCTCGAATCTCGACTGTATTTTCTTAGACGTAAAATAAAAAAATCGCACCAAGTTCTTCGAAGACTGGTTTGTGCAACAAAGTCGGTGTCAACCCGGGACGTAAAACGGTTGTAACGGCGCAGAACAGAAAACGGTCTTTAGAAACGGTTCGTCTCGCAACGCCCACCACTACGATCGATTGATATGTTGTATCTCTTGTAGTCTGTGGGTTGATATTTTAGGATTCGAACGAAACGTGGCTCAGTCTGAGTATATTTTTTTTTCGTGACTGTGAAAATTAAATAATATACCTAACAGTTCCAATTCAGTTTGGTAAGAATAATAACAAAATAGCAATTTTTATATCATCATCTGTGCAATATGATGTATGCAATGAAGAATATAATTGTTCATGATAAAGAAATCTTGTTGCCGAACTGCATGTATTCCGTAAAATATCGGACAGATTTTTTTAAAGAAGATGATAGCGACATCAATATCAGTAACCAGGTTATCAAGTTTCTTAAGGTTTATGTCAACTAAAGTTATTACTTTAATTAATTTATCTACTCGTGTGTATGTTGCCATTCATTGACTAACATCTATTGTATGCTCAATATCTGCCATCACACCAATCAGGCAATCACCAAGCCGCCCATTCATAACATTGAGCTTAACCAGTAAGTTTCCAAGACAAGTATGAGAAGAATGAGGTTCATGGTTGGTTATTATAGGTACTAACAATAGAGATCACTAACTTGTAACAACAACTTCTGGATAATTGAGTTCACATGTGAATGACTTTTCCAAGGGTCCTTGGGAATTTTTCTTGGCTTTCGTGCAGAAGGCCACCTGATACAATCTATACTAATATAAGCTGAAGAGGTTGTTTGTTTGCTTGAACATGCTAATCTCAGGAAATACTGGTCTAATTTGAAAAAAAATTCAGTGTTAGATAGCCCATTTATCAAAGAAGGCCACATAACATCACGCTAAGACCAATAGGAGCAACGCAGATGAAGTTGGGCGGGTCAATTAATTACATATTCTTTTTTTTAAGGATAGCACATGACACTAACAGAATGCTGCAATGATATAAAAGTCACTGAAACAGTCATCTTCTGCTTACTTAGATATATTAGGCTGGTGTATATTTTGTTTTAAAATAATGAAATATCTTACAGGGATCAAATAAAATGGCTGAATTGGAACAACGTCAGGAACAATTGTTAAAGAAACTGGATACATTATATGACAGAATAAAGACCATTAGTTCATACTGCAAAGTAGACAATATTCACGTTGGCAAATCAAGCAAACCAGGGAAATGCGTAAGACTATTTATTTTCAACAACCTATTTTGCCTATCAGTGTTGTTGGTTACTGAATATGCAAGCATAATAATCTCTGGCTAAGGTTGTATTAACAAGTCTGTGTTGTCAGTTTAACTTACCTTAATTTTTTACTAGTACAATCTATACTAATATTATAAAGAGGAAAGATTTGTTTGTTTGAATTGAATAGGCTCCAAAACTACTGGACCGATTTGAAAAATTCTTTCACCATTAGAATCCTACATTATCCCTGATGAACATAGGCTGTAGAATATTTTCAAAAAAGATCCGTATGGAAAGTTCCATAATGTAACCCAAGGTGTGAAAAAAAAGATCCTTATATTGCGTACACTGCGAAAACTATTGACAATAGAGCAAAGTGATGTACTACAGTTTTATAGAAGACATCAATATCTAGAAAAATGTCCGTGAGGGTATATATCTAACCATTATGGTTAAGTCACAATGACCGCTATTTGGTTAAATTATTCAATCAAAACCCGGGTGAAATGGAATAGTGGTGATATTAGTATCATGATATTAATCCTTATCTATTTAAATTCTTTAATAATTAAGGCTGGTTATGAACAAGTAAATTACACTTAAGTGCTAGTAGTGTATTTAAAGTTTAATAGTATTTTTTTAATATTTTTAATAGCTGTGATTTGGATTTAGGTAAAAGCTAGTATTTAGTTAATGACTAAGCTCTCTTCTGTACTTCATAACATAGTTTAGACTTTCCGTCAGTATCCCTATCTAGAAATTAATCATCTCATATCCATTTAATATGTAATGTTTTATTTTAGTTGCCAATGCCTGAGGAAGTTGTATTGGTTCTTAGTCCAGACAGTTTACCCTGGTATCTGAATGTTATCCTGAAACAATCATCTGGGACACTTAATATTTCATGGCATATTCACTCTTCAGTACCTAATGAGAAAGTGCCAAAAATTAAAAACTATGTTAAAAATATTCAAGTATCAAAAAATAACTCTAAAATAAATTTAAGGCTGATATTTAAGTGTGGTAAGTCCAAACAAATTTATTTATAGTTTTGTTTAACTTTATGCTGAAAATACATTCAAAGTTGAAGTCATTCATCTAAGCTGCAAAAGAGCTAACACAGCTAACATATTTTGAAAACATGGTCCAGGTGAATACCAAGCCCACTGTGTGAAAGATTTATTAATGCCATTTTATTGTTTTTACAGTTTTGGCTGACACTGAACTGAAGTTGTCTACTCTGGATGTTCCCATTGTAGGCAATGTAAACATATTGCGATACCTTTCATATGTTTACCCAAGTGTTATTCCCTACAATCCTGATGATCATCATGTTGACTACTTACTTGACCTCTGCCATGTGATGGAAAGAACATCAGAAAAGAATAAAGAGGTAGTTGTTATGAAATTATTTGCACAACAAAAAACATGGATTTACGGAAGTGAGTTTTCGATTGTAGATTTAGCTGCTTATAATGTAATTAAGCAATGGAAGAATATCCCAAAGTATGTTCCTAAAGCTTGGTTTGACAAGTGCGACAAATTGTTTTTATAATTTTGTTATGTTTATCTTAGATATGAATTTAAGAAACAATAAATGACAACTGCTGAATAAAAATTTTCGGGCCTGATTTTTGGATTGCATAGCCACCGTGCACCGTGCCTTCTTGAGTATTTTAACCTCCTGGGACATAGCCAATGAAATAAATACTAACCTTGTATTTGGAGTGAGCTTAAAGCTTTAATATTGGGTTGGCTATTTTAAATGCAGTAAAAAAGAGTTTTGCTGTTACTTTTAGCGATATCACTCAGAATGTCAGTTGCACACAAACTCCCTTATTTAACTTGACCTTGACTTATGAGCATAGGTCGGAATGTAGAGTTATTTAACATGTAATTGCATCGAAATGTTGATATTAATATGGACCTAACCAGGATCTAGTACATTTCGTTAGCGGGGAGTGCCGCATTTCCGTTTTTTTTTCTTTTGTTCTCACAAGGTTTGTTGTGCGAACTACAAATGTGGCAACATCACGCGTGTGCGTATTGGAATTTTGCAACTTCGGACATCCGATGTCGTTGATGTAAATTTGGCAACGTCGCGCGTGCAGTGGTTTAAAATTGTGTAAAAGTAAATAACTTTTATTTAGTAGATCACGGGATTTATCTGAACTTTAATTTAATCTCGGGATTTGAAGCATATCCACTTTATTCTTTCGCTGTATGAAATCAGTGTTAACACAAAAATAACTCTAGCAATAGGGAATATGCATGCGATTTTTTTATTTACAAAATGAAATACTTATTAGCTCTAGTAAACGATGATAAAATATTTTTTTAAATACCTTCATCAGCGATGAAGTTATAAAGCTTCAAAGATTACAATTTAGAAAGAGAAGTCTGATGTAAACTTTGACGTCATCGTCTATGACGCCTATACAACTGCCATAGAAAACTGTTTTCGCGAGAGGGACAGATATATTTGTTAAAATAATTATATCACCTTCGTTTTTCGAGTAATTGTGATTCTATTTTCACTGTTAGTATAATATTTTTTGTACATTTTTAGATAAACTGTAAAGATAATAAATATGTTTTTTATGCATATTCCCTATTAGGTAAGAGTTGTTTCGACCTCTGGTTATGAGATGAATGAAAAAACACGTGAATAATTTATGCTATTTAATCAAGTAAATAAAAATTATTTATGTCCTATCATACAGTTACCGCCGCTGTCTTACATAAAGGCGAAGTTGATTTTTTAGTCTTTAAAATGATGGCATACCTTCACGGCATAATGTTAAGTGTTTGTGACAAATATTGCATACAATAATATTCCATACATGCCAATATTGTAGGTACAACTTTGTCGATTAAATGTGTTTGTATCACCTGAAAATGGCAAACTCCGTAATATTATAAAATAACTAGCGAGATTGTAAAGTTTCGATAAAATACGAGTAAGTAAGTAAAATCTACAATCTCTCAAGATATTTTGTAGTCTCGCGTATTTTGCAATTATCCGGTGACGTTTACATGTTCATCACAATACAAATGCATTTTATGTGTAAATACATTTAATCAAGATTCGATTTGATTGGGTGCAGTGAACGCAAATTGAGTGTCATAATACAATGAACTGACGGTCGATACAATTGCATCAGCATAATTTACGAAAATAATAAGTACATTAATTATTTACAAATAATTGCAACTCGGCTGATTTTTCAATAGTCTGACAGCTTTTATCTGAGGAATTAGTAAATATTAAAGCCTAATTGAAGATTGGCAGGTTTCGTGTAGAAAATGTCAAACTGATGTTGTTCCAATAAAAATTATCAGACTAAAAAGTCAGGCCTTATAGTGGTCCAATTTTTAATTTTTTGGTTCACTATGTGTATGTTTTTACATTTATCTTTCTACAGAGGCGAAATATTATACAAATTAAGTTTTTTTTTTACCATTAGCCTCATACGGGGGTCCTGATTTAGAACAAATTTTATAATTTGTCAGCTTATTTTATTTCCCATGTAAGATTTTGGAGGTTTATGGTCAACTAAAATGTAGGTTGTATTTGGTGAGGAAGTACAATCCAAACACACGAGATATTTATCAAACCAAGTGTTATTTTTTAAAGAAATTGTGCTAAAAGATTGATCAAATAAATGGATGCATTTTTATTAAAATTTTATGAAATATTTACACACGTAAAGAATTAGACACTACATCTATCAGTCAATTGCATATAATAATTTGTAATTGTAAAAATATTATAAAATTCTAAACTACGAATATTCGTCTAATATATCAGACACGACGCCATTTATTTACTTAATTTTTAATTGAAACTGGAGTTACGATTATGAACTTTACTAAACACTAATCAATACTGATTTTATCAATAACTTTAAAGAAATTATATTACATGTAATTATGTGCGGATTTCAAAAATTGCAATACATTAAGTTTATTATATAAATAATATTGAAAGTCTTGTTCCAAATATGCACTTAGCGTGGTCAGTATTGTTTACTGTTTTTTTTACAGTCATCATCAATAAAAGTTTGATAAAATCGTGTAAATAATAAAAATGGAACACATATCGCTACAATCATATTGCACCAATAAATGATATTGGCGTTGAGCTTATAGTAATTTTCCCCGCAGTGTCGGGCCTTTGCATTTAACGATGTCGAGAGGTCGGAATAGGGTATTTTACAAAAAAAAAAAACTAATTAGTCTGTTAGATTTTCAAAAAATATTGGACACGTATATTTCTTTTTTCACGTAAACAAAAAAAAAATACAAATTGGCTTGGTAAAATTGTACCAAATTTACCAAGCCATATGACGTCACGCGTGTCTTCAACACGCTGTTATCTTAATTTTTTATTTACGTGAAAAAAGAAGAAAATCATGTCCAATATTTTTTGTAAATCTGTTTGACGGACTAATTCGATTTTTTTTAATAAAATACCCTATTACGACTGCTGAAGGCGAACTCCAGATGCACATTTTAAATGTTCTTATTCTGGCGAAGTTTTGTTGTTAGCTCGTTTTTGCTACTCGTTTCAAGTATGATTGAAAGCAAATTGAGATTGAATGTAAAGAGCGTACTAGCTCCGAGTTAGAATGGTGATTACCAACATCATTTCTGGAACTCGATATGTTACTTTGACTTGACATTGTTGTTTTATACAAACACAGTAGACATATTAACATACAATCATAAATGTATGGTCTCATCAAACATGAAAAGAAAAATGCAAATTACCTAAACGAGATCTTCATGTATAATTATTACGTTCTATAAAATAGCTGCCTACATTTGCCATTAGTCAAAAATAGTAACTAAAATTTTAATGTGCTTCTAATCGAAAATTGTAATTTGTGGTATGGCATTATAATATTGTAATTATTCATTTATTACAAGCAGATTGAATCTGGCAATCCTTCATACTTAATTGGATTTAAAAAGTGCATTATGGACTTATGCATGTATTTTAAAAATATCCCTAATCTGAAGGATCATAATTTAATTACAGGTATTTAACCAATTTAATTAAAGCTTACAAATTATATTCGATATGTACAATTGTAATAGCTACTAACGAATAATTAGAATGATTGGGAATGGGCAGTGAATCGTTACATGTGCACGGCTTCCCGTGGCTGCGCGCCGGCGCCGGCGGGCTCGTGTCATACGAAGGACGAGAAGCCCGGCAGCGGCGCCCGCGAGCGCGCCATGTTGTTCATGACGATCTGGCCGCCGTTGAGGCTGACCACGGCGCTGCCCTCGGGCTCCGAGTCCGTGTAGCTCGAGTAGTTCCGCACCGGCCTCTGCCGCTTCCACGATTGTCGCAACGTATCGTTAACGTTAGCGTAGTGGTTCACGAAAGAATGCGGCTCCGATCTGACACTCTCGTTTTCGCTCTCAGAGTTCTGTCAAAAATAAAAAATATTTACTCATCTCGAATAATGCCAAATAATTAACTTAAAATATATTTTTTTTTTTTTAATTTATGTAATGGACTAAGATTACAGAGCTGCCAGACCTTACTTATTTTCTCACGTTCGAGTATGTACTTTTAAAATACGCATACTTGCTAGCTTGGGTCGACTGCCGCTTTCCAGGTGCTAAAGCCATAAAAATCAGTTTTTTTAGAGTTGGGTGCAGATTTTTATGTATGTTTTACAGAATATTGTTAAATAATTAGCAATTAAAAGTCATTTTAACGACTTAGTCATTGTAAATTAGTCTAAAAGCTGGGTCGCCACCACCACAAGTGAGGAAACACAGGGCTGAAATTTAGCATAGTTTATTTACTTGGTGCAAATAAGAAAAACTAAAACCTGCGAGGATGCAAAACAAAAATAATTGGCCGTCGGCCCAAGCTAGCATGTATGCGTATATTAAAAGTACATACCAACACTACTCTATTCGACATATTTTGTTAGTGAGAAAATAAGTAAGGTGTGGGGACACTGTGGAATCTCAGTCTATATTGTATAGTCAACATCAAAAGTACTGCCAGCTATAAGTTTTAAGTGATTTATCAAAGATATTATGCTAATATTATGATTTTATGAGGCTACTTAAGTTTTTATTTAACTACATTGTAATAATTATGAATATTGATCGAATTAATGATTTTTTAAAAGTGTTTTACTGTTGCTGTTGACAAAGTTATTCATTCAAATGTTACTGACTTTAGAAAGATCATTTTTATTTAGCATGTAATTTCTTAATACTCTAATTAATAATATAAAATTACTCTAAATCCAAGGCGGCCGACTAACATACGCAACTCAAACGAATAAAATTACGACTACGAAAGTGCTGATCTCGTCGAAAGCGTGCCTCAAATGATAAAGATAGCAGTAGCGAGACCTTTGTCGTCGATATTTACCGTAACGCTCTCCAGGGAGTGGTAGAAAAAATAAGGGGCGATTTAGTGACGGTACGCTCTGAGCGGGGATTCAGACGACGCTGATCTTGATAGTAATCACCTGAGAGTCGGAGGAGCTCATCTCGGAGGGCTTCTCGGTGAGCGACGAGTCGTCGGGGTTCTCGTCGTAGGCGCGCAGGCTCTCCTCGTCGCTGTGGTAGGCCACGGAGCCCGGCGCCGGCCGCGGGGGGCTCTTGGCCAGCGCCGCGCCGCGCCGCAGCGTGCCCGCGCCGCCGCCGCCGCCGCCGCCGCCGCTGCCGCTGGAGTTCTGCCGCGAGCGGTACAGCTCCATGGCCAGCGTGCCGCGCTCGTCGCTCTCTCCTGCCAGGGATTCCTCCAAAGTTTTCTGAGCTTCTTCTGAAAATTAAATAAAATTGGGTCATTCGGGTTATGTACGTCACTTTGTTATTAATTTGAATATTAAAAAAAATACTTACTTTTGTATTTATAGCTCTTGCTCTTTACACAAAGTATTGCTATAACCATAATGATGATGATAATAGAAGCAGCTGCTAGCGCGACCATGAACCACGTGCTCCTATAGAACGGTCGATACTGCAAATACCCGTACTCCAAGTACAGCTTCGAGGGCGTTACGATAACTTTTTCGCTGTACGTTGGGTTACTGATCCCATACATGTTGTATGCTATCACCCGGAAGGAGTACGCCGTCGACGGGAGGAGACTCTGGTATGATATGGTGAACTCCTCTAGCATGCCGTTGCTGGTTCTGGTGATCGTTTCCCATCTTGTGTCATCTGTATTCCGAACAAAACATGCCGTTCGTTAAATAGGAAGGATGGATGTGAACTAGAGGTAGGTCATTATTAAAAAATAAAATAACACTATTTGAGCAAGGAAGTTAAAATTACTTTGGAAGATTGTTACAATTCATACAAATAAAAACGTTGAATTTTGCTGTTGATCAAAATTATGAACACTACACTGTAAACCCGAATACTGCAACTACACATACATAATATACTTATTAAAATAAATTATGTCTGTGCAAACCAGTATGAGTTTTATATTAATGGTGTATATAAAATATTCATTGTGTCCTTTATTCTTAACTTATCAGGTTGGCAAAAAAGAGTGGAAAATAACGCCACTGTGCTCGTCGTATGGCAACCCGAATAATTTAAAACCGCTTTGCGTTCATCAATTAACACTTGATTCAACTAAAAACATTAACTAAAAATACCTTTCTGCCGCCTATGACGCAGTCAACATCAAACGTCTCTTACTAAAAGTCGGTGAAATAGCAAAGGATTCAAGTGTCGTGCACATTCTTGGCGCTATTCTGAATAGTCGGCGCTGTCAAAAAAACGGACTTCCTCAAGATAGCGTGCTTGCCCCAGCTCTGTTCAATATTTACACGAACTATCAGCCTAGCTCTCCGCAAACGCAACGCTTTCTTTATGCAGCCGCCCAGACATCTACTTTCCAAGATGCCGAAGAAAAAGTGACTGCCGGACAAAAAAATTAATTCCGTTTCTAGACTTTTTTGCCAAGCTGTACCTATGTGAATTGGGTATTGGATAGCGGAATATCACGTTTTTGTGGTTACTTGTGGTAAAAACAATTATGTATTTAAGTACCATTATGACAATGCTACAGAATCTAATAAGTTTACAGTGATAGGCTCTTCAGTGAAAGGATATTCTACAGTGTGCACACAGAAACAAATAAACTTACAGGCCTGCCACGACTCCTTGGCTGCATAAAAATATAACATTCATGTAGTTGTCGGCCACGAAACACGGCATCGAAAGAGGTATACCGCTACTGGTCGACTACGGGACTTGGCGCTTTACTGGTAATTAGTTCATAATATGTGTGTGATTCGGTTATCACGCGGATCCATTTTTGTTTTGATCCTAGTTTGCTATTACACAATATTTGTACACGGAGAAAGAAACAAGATGCGATAGATGGTAAGGTTAATCAGTAAATAATGACATATATTTTTTTTTTATTTTGATACGTTCCCGGATAAGATTAATGTCTAATAATACTTTGATCCCGTAAAAGGATACATACCTTTCCGGCGAGCTTCAAAGTAGTACCCGTTGAGCGGCGCCGTGCCGGGCGCGGCGTTGAGCCAGCGCAGGCGCAGCGCGGCGGGCTCGGGCTGCAGCTGCAGCGCGCGCACGGCGCCGGGCGAGCCGCGCTGCGGGCCGGTGCGCGCGCGCGCCGCCGCCGCCGCGCCCGCGCCGCCGCCCTCCGTCACGCCGCGCACGCTGAAGCGGTACTCCACTTCTTCCTCCAGCCCGCCCACGGCTAGGCGGCGCTCGGTTACCTTCTGTTTTACTTGCTTGCTGAAACCTGCGCCATTGACAAAAATCTGGTCAGACAATTCACACACGGACCTAACCGAGCATATTATGTAATAAATTCTCTTTTATCATTTGCTGGGAGTAAACAATAAGGAATATGCATGAAAAAAGTATTTATTATCGATACAGTTTATCTGAAACTATACAAAAATATAACACTAACAGTGAAAATAGAAAGAAAATTACTTTAAAAACAAACGAGATACTATAATTATTTTGAAGTATCCCTCCCTCTCGCTAAAACGTTGTTTTCTATGGCAGCTGTATAGGCGTCATGGACTTTGACGTAAAAGTTCATATCGGACTTTTCTTTCTAATTGTAATCTTTGAAGCTTTATAACTTCATCGCTAATGAAAGTATTTAAAAAACATAATTTCATGATTGTTTACTAGACCTAAAAAGTATTTCATTTTGCAAATAAAAAATGGCATGCATATTGCGTATTGTAAGAAAGTGTCTCACGTTCGTCCTGCTCTATAGTCTCGTAGGTGACTAGGTAGGCCTGGATGAGCCCGTTGCGGCGGTAGGGCGGCTCCCACGCCACCACGAGGCTGTTCATGGTGATGTCGGCGAAGCTGATGTTGCGCGGCGCCGAGGGCAGGCCCTGCAGCGTGCGCACCTGCACCGCGGTGGAGCGCGGCCCGTCGCCCGCCGCGTTGAATGCTAGCACCTGGATAACATTACATCTATTATTATACACGGTTATTTGTAACAGCTTTAACTTTGAGAACAACCCCGAAAACTCGAGAAAAATATCAGCTGTTTCATACATTTTCATTGGCTAAATATTGCATTTTGTGTGAAACAGCTGATATTTTTCTCGAGTTTTCAGGGTTTTTCTCAAAGTAAAAGTTATTTATAGTCATGTGAACCTTCACTGCCTAAGAGGTTGTTGGTGCTTTCAAATAACCCTGTATAAGGTTCATTTTTTAAAGTCGTCATATAGATGTTTCCATGTTAGCGGGGGATCCGGCAGTGTGGCTTCAAAGACTATCAAAGGCTCTAATAGTTCCATGCTGTTTTCATCTCTGACAGAAATTAACCTAATGAAAACAAAAATAATAAAATACCTGTATGCGATACTGCGTGAATTTGTCGAGAAAGACGAGTGAATGCGAGGTAGCCGTGGCGGGCACCACCTCGATCTCCTCCTCCAGGCGGCGCCCGGGCTCCGGCTCCTCCGGGGACTCCGTCACTAGGTAGAAGATCTGACAAGCACGACGAATGTTCTCATTAATATTGAAAAGAGAAAAAAAAAACAACTGCGCACACGAAAGGCTCAATAGTGGCCACCATTCAAGACACAAAATCTTCCATTTAATTTTATACATTTATACTCGTTTTCACTACATAACTCTAGGTAATACTTATTATGAATGCGTAAAATAAAAGCACACTGTTGAATTTTCACCACTAGACTCAGTGTCAAAAGCCCACTAAAAATGGGCACTATTCGTTTGTGGTGCAAATGTACATACCTTGTACCCGAGCAGGTCCCCGTTCTGCTGCGCCTGCGTGGGCGGCGCCCAGCTGAGCGTGACCTCGGTGGGCGACAGCGCGCGCGCCTGCGTGCGCGTGGGCGGCGCCGTGGGCACGGCCTCGCCCACCCACACCACGGCCGGCGTGCCGCCCGGCCCCAAGCCCTGCGAGTTCACGGCGCACACGCTGATCTCGTAGTTGCGATCTAGCGCCAGCTCTGTCAGGACTATCTCTTCGCTCTGGAATTATGACAACGAAATATATTTACAGTTTTCAGCTAAATTCTGACTTAATAGCGGCGGACAGCGGAGGTGTGGCGAAAAGCGAACTTTTTTAAGTTTTTTCTTTTTTCTTATGATGGGTTTGCTCTTGACTCTAGTCTATGTCAGAGAAGTCTACGATGAAGCGAGCCTACCCAGAAGGAGCCTGTTCACTCTAACTTTGAAGAGGTTAGGGTTGTAAGCTTTTGGAAACACAGACGCAGGCAGAGAATTCCACTCTAGTTTGAATCAACTTGTACAAATCGATAGACAATAGTTCGTTCAGTCTGTGGTTACAGTTTGAGTTCGACAGCGTGTCCGTTGGTGTGGTCGGTACATACCTTGATGCCCGGCACCTCCTGCTTCATGCTCTGCTGCAGCGCGGTGGGGAAGTCGGTGAGCGGCTGGTAGCGCACGCGGTAGCCGCCCGTGCGCGTGTCGCCGCTCCAGTGCGCCTCGCCCAGCGGCGACCACTGCACGCGCACGCTGCTCGGTGTGGTCGGTACATACCTTGATGCCCGGCACCTCCTGCTTCATGCTCTGCTGCAGCGCGGTGGGGAAGTCGGTGAGCGGCTGGTAGCGCACGCGGTAGCCGCCCGTGCGCGTGTCGCCGCTCCAGTGCGCCTCGCCCAGCGGCGACCACTGCACGCGCACGCTGCTCGGTGTGGTCGGTACATACCTTGATGCCCGGCACCTCCTGCTTCATGCTCTGCTGCAGCGCGGTGGGGAAGTCGGTGAGCGGCTGGTAGCGCACGCGGTAGCCGCCCGTGCGCGTGTCGCCGCTCCAGTGCGCCTCGCCCAGCGGCGACCACTGCACGCGCACGCTGCTCGGTGTGGTCGGTACATACCTTGATGCCCGGCACCTCCTGCTTCATGCTCTGCTGCAGCGCGGTGGGGAAGTCGGTGAGCGGCTGGTAGCGCACGCGGTAGCCGCCCGTGCGCGTGTCGCCGCTCCAGTGCGCCTCGCCCAGCGGCGACCACTGCACGCGCACGCTGCTCGGTGTGATCGGCACCACGTGTAGATTCTCTACAGCTTTACTTGGTGCTGCGAAGTAGCAATTGAATTAGTTGTAGACAATTATCACGGCATATAATTGGTCATAGCGTTATCGAATTGAATTCCAAACTGTACAAAACAGTGTTGGCTTGCATTTGTCAAAGTAAAACGCCAACCATCATCTTCATTGATTTGGTTTGACACAGTCTTCGTTTGTCAATTCCAAACTCTGGACAATCGTCTTATCAATTTTATTGTATCGCAATCAATAAACGTGACTAAATAATAACAGCCGCACGGGTCGATCTTTAAAGTTCAGCGACGCTTGCTGAGGTTGGTCTGTTGATAAGTGACCATCTTAACATACCGAGACTCCTCCGTGCCTCGGAAAGCACATTAAGCCGTTGGTCCCGACTGTCATTTGTAGGTCTTTGTTAGTCGTTACGGATAGTCAGAAGCCAGTCATTGTGTCACCAGTCTTGTCAAGGAATACCATATTAACCCAGTAATGGATTGTGGAGGTCTGGTAGGCAGCCGCTCGACTTTAAATACTGGTATTCAGCTGAATTTGGTTTGACTGTAAGCCGACCGTAACATAGTTGCGAAAAGGCTAGGCAGATGATTATGATGATGCAATCACATAAAGTACTTACCAGCAGGCAGTGTCCGCACGGTTTCGGTCGCGTTACTGTACCGACTGGGCCCGATGTCATTGGTGGCTCGAATCCGGAACTGATACGCCGTGTACGGCTTCAGTCCCTCGGCCGTGTATGACGTCACGAAGGGGTCCACACGCTCGGGGATCGTTTGCCAAGTCCCTCCGTCTTCCTTTTGTTGCACAGTGTAGTACCTGAGAAAAAATATTGTGTGACGTTACTGCATGTTGGGAATCGCACCCAATAAACACGCCTACAGCACGCGCAGGCGACGTGACCGGCCTACGTGTCAGCGTCATCGACGAGCGAGCGACCCAATCGCTACCTCGGAGGCCCATAAGATGTTTTTAAAATATTTGTCCGGGACAGTTAGGTATATATTGTAAGCTCTAAACGGCAATATACCAGCTTATATTTAAACACAGTCCACATTCATTTCTCCACCACGATCTAGCTGAATATTGGTCCTTCAAGGATCTCGCTGGATATTTTTCAAAAAGTAACGGTCTCCGAGAAGAAGACTTCAAACTCGAAGATTAGGGGTCATTAACTTCCTGGGCGCGGCGCGGTTGGCCGTGGTGAGCACCAGCACGCGCGCCGTGGTACTCCAGCCCAGCGTGCACGCCTACACTACATAGATCACACACCTGAGCGGCGCGTATCCGTCGTCCCCGGGCGTCCAGGAGAAGGTGATGTGGTGCGGCTGCAGCAGCGAGCGCGCCACGTTGGGGCGCGGCGGCGGCGCGGGCGCGGCGCGGTTGGCCGTGGTGAGCACCAGCACGCGCGCCGTGGTACCCCAGCCCAGCGTGCACGCCTACACTACATAGATCACACACCTGAGCGGCGCGTATCCGTCGTCCCCGGGCGTCCAGGAGAAGGTGATGTGGTGCGGCTGCAGCAGCGAGCGCGCCACGTTGGGGCGCGGCGGCGGCGCGGGCGCGGCGCGGTTGGCCGTGGTGAGCACCAGCACGCGCGCCGTGGTACCCCAGCCCAGCGTGCACGCCTACACTACATAGATCACACACCTGAGCGGCGCGTATCCGTCGTCCCCGGGCGTCCAGGAGAAGGTGATGTGGTGCGGCTGCAGCAGCGAGCGCGCCACGTTGGGGCGCGGCGGCGGCGCGGGCGCGGCGCGGTTGGCCGTGGTGAGCACCAGCACGCGCGCCGTGGTACCCCAGCCCAGCGTGCACGCCTACACTACATAGATCACACACCTGAGCGGCGCGTATCCGTCGTCCCCGGGCGTCCAGGAGAAGGTGATGTGGTGCGGCTGCAGCAGCGAGCGCGCCACGTTGGGGCGCGGCGGCGGCGCGGGCGCGGCGCGGTTGGCCGTGGTGAGCACCAGCACGCGCGCCGTGGCGCCCCAGCCCAGCGTGCACGCCTACACTACATAGATGACACACCTGAGCGGCGCGTATCCGTCGTCCCCGGGCGTCCAGGAGAAGGTGATGTGGTGCGGCTGCAGCAGCGAGCGCGCCACGTTGGGGCGCGGCGGCGGCGCGGGCGCGGCGCGGTTGGCCGTGGTGAGCACCAGCACGCGCGCCGTGGCGCCCCAGCCCAGCCGCGTCTGCGCGCGCACGCTGAACTGGTAGTAACGCTCCGAAGACAGCTCAGTTGCTCTGTTTCAAAACGTTGTCATCAGTCAGTGACATGAAAGTTAGTTGTTTTAGATTCATTTCGATGGGGAATGTTCCATGATAAACTGCTGTCACAGTTTAGCCACAAATATATGGTTTCTAAAAGATAACTTTAATTTCTATTCAGTTTTTGCAGCAGAATATGACATTTAAAATTACATTTATATACATTCTGAAATCAACACTACATACTAGGCATGCCTTTTAAGTTCTGTCGTTTCCATATTTCCCGGCAATTTTGAATTTGGAACTGTTCTATATTCGAATATGTTTAAATTTTGAAACTCAAAACAGTTGAAAGTATTAGGATTAATGCTATTGTTTAGTTACAGCGTCGATTGGAATCTGTCAGGTTACTATATTTAATGTCTTTGCAGGTTACGTACGAAAATGAATCTTTCTAAGGAAAATGTTCGTGCCATAATTTTCTACAACTTTAGAAGAGGCCTGACACGGCTTCAGTATTTTGAAGAGCTAACATCTGTGTTCAGTGATGAAGCCCCATGTCTGCGGACTGTCGAACGCTGGTATTTAGAATTCCAGCGTGGACATACTAGTGTTAGTGACAAATCTCGCGAAGGACGCCCAAAATCTACCTTCACTGAAGATAACATCATTGCTGTGAGACAACTAATTCTCGAAGATCGTCATGTGACGTATTGAGAGATACGAGGCTCTATTAGGCATCTCAGGAACAACCACTCAGAAGATCTTGCATGAAGCGCTTGGTGTGACAAAGCTAGTTTGCCGTTGGATACTGTAACTGCTTTCCGACGATCACAAGGCGGCCCGCGTCAGATGGTGTAAGAAAACTCTGCAAAGGTTCAACAGAGGAGAGTCAAATCACGTCTACGACATCATCAGTGGTGACGAATTTTGGATCTACGCCTACGATCCTGATTCCAAATAACAATCTACAATCTTGGTCTTTCAAGACGAGCCAAAGCCGACTAAAGTTGTTCGTTCTCGAAGCATTTCAAAGAAGATGGTGGCCACGTTCGTTCGAAAAACCGGCCATGTTGCGACTATTTCACTCGAAGATCGTTCGTCGAATGGTATACCACAGTTTGTTTACCACAAGTCATCGCCGAACTTCGAAAATCTAACTCAAAGCGACGCATCATCCTGCACCACGACAACTCAAGCTCACACAGCGCTCCTCAAACGATTGTGTTTGAAGCAAGAAAAATTAGAAATTCTTGACCATCCTCCATACAGTCCTGACCTAAGCCCTAACGATTTCTTTAAATTTCCTAAAATTAAGAAAAGTCTTCGTGGTCAAAGGTTCCAGTCCGGTGAAGAAGCAATCGACGCTTTCAAGTCAGCCATTTTGAACACCCCCACTTTAGAGTGGAATAAATGTTATAATAACTGGTTTTAGCGAATGGAAAAGTGTATTAAGCTACGTGGTGAATACTTTGAAAAACGATAAAAAGTACTAGGTATAAGGTTCTAGTTGTATTTTTTTCTTCAAACGACAAAACTTAAAAGGCATGCCTCGTACATATATGGTGATGTTTATTATGTGTTGGATTAAGTTGTTACCTAAAGGTTCGGTCCGAAGGCAGGAACTCTCTAGAAAACACGTGTTGTGTAGTACTGTTGAGGTGGTAGGTCACTTTGTAGGCGAGTATCTCGCCGTTAGGGTCCTCCGGCACGTCCCAGATGATGCGCGCCGTGGTGAACGTCACGTCGGGAAACGACACGTTTGAAGGCGGACCGGGGGCTGAAATTGGAAGAAGATTTAATAAAAGTTGCACAAGCTCACATCAACATTCCCAACCACTGTTACTCCTAAAAACCAGAATCTACAGTAGCAACCACCAGAAAAGCGCCGAGAATATCAACTGTCCTGTGTCCCGCAATGAAATTAATTAGGAATGAACAGCGGAGTAAGAAGTTTTTATTAATGTTTGGTAAATAAATAATGTAAACCGTAATACATACTGTCCTCAAAAGTCCTGACTGTAACTGGTGGGTCGCTCAAGGCTCCGTCTCCGAGCCTGGTATAACCTAACACCTGTATTTGATATACAACGTATTTCCGCAATTCAGTCAGCGTAATTGTGTGGGTCTGGTTCGATGGCACTGCTTGGCATTCCACTTTTTTTTGTTCGGGTCGTGGTGGTGGTACCACTGCTGCATAGCACACTTTGTATCCTTCAATCAAACCATTCTGTTCTGGTGGTGGGATGTCTCCCCAAAGAACAACTACTGTTGTCGAAGATGTGGCATTAGCTGACACGTCAATAGGACCTCGTGACGGAACTGTAATGTTAAAACAGAATTTTAAGTTTTTTCATGATAAACGACTTAATTTTAGTTAGTCAGAAATATAAATGTTCGCTCAATCACCTGCTTCCCTCGTCCTTTCCATGGCTGTAGGACTCGCCACTGAAGTTCCTACTTCATTGATAGCCGTCATTCGTATCTCATACACCGACCATTCTTCTAAATTAGACAGCACGTGTGAGTTTGCTGTGTGATCCTCAATAATGCTATGTAATGTGTCGTTACTGTCGCTCCTTGTATACGTTATGTTATATCCTTTCGGGTTACCGTACCATTCGCTTTGCTGTAGAGGCTGAAATCATTAGTTAATTATTTGCACTTATTCATGGAGTATCTTAGCCTCGAGAAATCACAAAATTTTAAAATAATTGTGGATGTCATCTTCATCATCATACCAGCCGAAAGACGTCCACCTTTGGACATAGGCCTTCCCCAAGTGTCGTCACAACAACCGGTCCTGTGCGTCTCGCATCCATCGGCTAGCTGATGTGTTTGATGTAAAATATTGAAAAAGTCTTACAATCCATCGGACACGTAGATTCGTTGCGCTGACTGCACGCACGGTCACATTCTTAGGCGGGTGTTGCGGCGGAGCTTGGATAGTCTGGAACTCCTTACAAGGCTCCGAAGGTGGCGACGAGCCCACCACGTTGGTAGCGATCAGTCGCAGTCGGTACGTAGTGAAGGGTATCAGACCAGTCACGTGAATAGACTGAGCATCCGGAGCGTTGACTTCGAAGATCGTCACCCATGATGAATTTCGAGCGGTTTGAGCCTGTTGGAGTAACAAATCATGTATATTCGTTAACCAGTGGTTTTTCACGCATTCGCTCCCATCTCCTAACTCAGTGACAAGATAGAGTCGTGGATTCTTTCGGGTTAAGGAAGTAGCACTAACTAGAAGTAACAGATCTACAATGTAGCTTTATATCAAAATAAGAAATTTACTAATCGGTTCAGTATTTACTGATCTGATTGATCTGTCGATAAATTTGATACCTCTTTTTCATATTACTTACTATAGATGATAAAGTTTAGGGCTTTTGCATCAGAATTCAAGTGTTGCAGTCTTAACGTTAGTTTTTTATCGCTATCACAACCTACTTGGGCCAGCAGGGTTCCTTTTACCAGATCATTCCATGAATTTACAATTATCTTATTTTAAATCAAACCCTATTTTACCTGTACTGTCCACAGTGATATAGAGGAGTTGCCATCGAAGCCGTGTGTAAACTGCAGGAGAACAGAGAACGCTTCGATGTTGGAGAGCGCCAGGTTGCGAGGAGCATCGGGAAGCACTGGCTCCACGCCGGATTGAATCACGGCGGCCCTTGCCGGCCCTTCACCGACTGCCGTCAGGGCGCATAGCCAGAACTTGTAGTGTGTACTGGCCTGTAAATAAAATAGTTCATTTTTGAGCATACATTAATTTTTAATTTGTTTTCAGTTATGATGTTTTGGAAGTAGTTAAATTCTTTGTAAAGCACTTGGACCAGATTACAACTAACTTCTTGACATATTTGAGTGGTCGGTATAGATTACATTATAGCTTTATTTCTGGGTGGAGCGCACTTGGAATGCTTTTGACACTGCAGATTGTGCAACATAAAAAGAACCAAAATAGATGTCTTATAAGTTTTCGTAAAGAAAGAAAATTATAAAGGTTGGTGTAAAGAACTATTTCTGTCAGACAGATAGTCATGCGAGCGATCCGCCGTCACTAGAAAAAGGAACGTATAGAAACAAAATGATATAATCGATTTCCGACCTTAAATAATTTATTTAATGTCGGTAATCGGTAGCTTTGTTTTGCAACGATCGGCAGCGATCCTATAAAATATTCCGTTAATTAATTTGGACGTAACGAACCCCAAAAAGGCTTCACACACATACCTGTAAGTGTTCTACCCTAATGCTAGTGACATTAGGTGGCAGAACCTCTTCTCTAATAGTTTCGTTACTATCTCTCATCTCGTAAGACAGCTTGTACCCTATTAAGATGCCGTTTGACTTCTTCGGTGCAGTCCAAGACACTCTTACTGCACGATCTGATATATCGTCAAAGAGTAGACTTCCTACTTCATCCGGAACTAAAAAAGAAACAGATTATTATTCATATGTAAGATGATCCTTAATTATGTAGTCTTCCGTATTTCCCCGGTCGACCATTTTCGCTTTTATGTGCTTAGCAATAAGGTTGATAAGTGCTCACAACCTTCGCATGTTCATTTAATCTTATTATAGTTTTAAGAAGGGTGAAGTTAGGTCAAGGCACTGTATAATGCTGAGTGTCGCTCGCATAATTCACTTTATATCGTCACTAGCGATGGCAAAAACATTCAAATGAGAGTACAGTGAAAGTATAGTTAAATATGGTAATTTTCTTTATTTAGAGGGTTAACTTACTGTCTTCTTCTGTCCTAACTTGAACATAGTCACTGCGCGGTCCGTCACCGGGTTCCGTAAAACATAACACCGTGATATTGTATTCAGTGAACTTGTCGAGGCCACTGATAACAGCAGATTGTTCAGTCAGAGGATCTAGCAGATTAGGCGGCACACTAACAAGTTTCTGTTCCACGTTAGCACCCTCGTTCTCATCCCAGATCCACGCTTGCATTTTGTAACCCTGTTAAAATATTTCATATTAATTGTTTATACTAGATATGTATATTATACACTACGCAGTAGGTGCAGTAACAACCAGCAACGCCAGTAAAATCCACGGGTTTTTTTTAAACTTTCGTATCGCATACTGACGCATAGCTCTAAGGTGCTCAATAATCATAATAAAACAGAATTACTTCATATATTTTCTTCCATTCGCAAACACTACTTTTATTTATTTATTTACACAAAACAAAGGATTGTGGTACACGTTAAAAATACAGTTTTACAAAAAAAGTACTATCTTTACAAACATGTGGGTGAGCACTGCCCTCCTAGCTAGGTTATGGAAACCTGTGTTAAGTAGAAGCAGTCCGGTCCCTTAAGGTACAATGATGATGATTTTGTTCTAAATTACATGCACGCGCGAGTACCCACCTGATTTATGCCGTTGATTTTCTGTGGGTTAGGAGGTGTCCACCAAACAGTCAGGGCTGTAGAGTTGAATGGCTCACAGCGAACACTGTCGGGAGGCGCTTCGGGCACACCTTCTTTTGTTTTTATCATGAAGCTATCCGAAAACACACCGACGCCTTTGTCGTTGTAAGCAGCAATTTGTACATTGTAATCTTTCCATGTAATCAAGTCTTGAATGAGATAGTTCCTCTGTGCCTCATTGGTGATGTTCTGAAAAGTCCACGGACTGTTGTCGTAACCCCGAAGTCTGTATCTGATTACGTATCCCAGGATGTGCCCGTTTCTGTGTTCCTCGAGCGGTGGTTGCCACTGTGTGATGATTTCGGAAGAAGATCGTGCAGAGCCCATAAAGCCAACAGGAGGACCGGATGGTGCTGGAAACATAAACCATTAAGTTAATTTTCTATTGTTAGGATGTTTAAATTGTGAGAATTCGACGCATAGATTGCTCATCCAAAAGCATGCTGGTTTTTCTTGTAGTGAATACATTATTACTTTTGCATTATATTTTTTAGATTGAATTGTATTATTTAGCAGAGATTTTTAAGAAGGAATTTGCAATAACTGTGTTTCAGTTTAACAAGCAAGAGAGACTAAAAAACCAAATTCAATTATATTTTTAAATGTTTTATCTGCATGCACTCCATGCATTTGAGGAATAATACAATTGGAATCAAACGTTGGTAACTACTGACATACATTTTGTACCTAATCATTATAGACAAATCACGTTTCATGCAAACGATACACAATAATGCAACCTAACAGACATCACAAGTTACACAAGATTTTTCATTACATAGGCCTTATATTTATTTAAATTAACATAGTTACGTTTGAGGAAACTTGCTACTAATTGTTTAAAACTGCAGTTGAAAATTCAAATAGGTACAATATATAAAAAAGGCATATCCAAAAAAAAATGCAATCTTTAAAATTATTCCGCATACCTTGGCAGCATATAAGGTCACTGGCTGCTTGATCGCAAAGAGAAAACAATTTAATAATGTTATAGAACATCGATTAAAATACCTTACCTTGTTTTTAGATCAGACTAAAGAGAGGTGTATAGAATATTTAAAGTGCGGTAACCATTTATTGTGCTAACATTTAACAACTCATACAATGTGAAATCAAATCATTTGAACCATTTTAATAGTGATAGAAGTAAAGCCGGCGACACACTGAGTGTAAACTCAGTCCCGATTTGCTGCAGCGAGTTGCCATCTGTCATTCTAAATAATTGACTACTCTTGATGTCCACCTAGCTGTCGGTATCGGTAAATCCTCTGCCGCAGAGTAGTGTTCCGCTAGGACGCGAACGAATTTTTGGTTTATTTTTGCTGGTTGTTTTTCTTTTGTAATTTATTTACATTGAGTCACAGTTGACAAATCTTTAGTACTCTTTGTTTAAAAATGGCATTTTTGTCTGCTTTCGTGCGTCTCTTCGCGTGTGTCTCGCAGTGAGCGCTGGACTATTTTTAATGTATTTCAGGCTATATAATAATTACTATTATACTTAATTTAGGGCTTTTATTAATCATACCCTGACCATAGCCTGAAACACAGGTTTCAACCTAGTTCAGGCAAATAAGCAACTGCGTTCTTTAAAAAAATTAAGATATTTTGTTGTAAATATATTTTATAAATAAACGATATTATTATCATACCTTCTTGAGGCAATGTCAAGACATCAGTTGGGTCAGAAGCAGGACCTTCTCCCACGGTGTTGACGGCTGATACTCTGAACTGATAGGATGTAGCTGCCTTCAAACTGGTCAAGAGGACCCAACGTTGGTTTGCCGACACATTCATCGGCTCTGTTACCCAATTCAGTAATGGGTCAGGAGTGGGTCCTGTAAAATTAAATGAGTGAGTTTTCTACTTTTTTTTTTAAGGTGTTTCAGCAGGTTCCTCATTACTGACTGACTTACCGAACTCAGGAACAACACGTCTCTGTACGATGAACTTTTGTATTGGAGAGTTTCCATCGAAGCCCGGAGTCCAGGAGACATTGACGGCTCGCTGTGACGCAGATTCGAGTCTGAAGGCGCGTACATTCGTAGGAGCGAACGGAAGCTCGATGACGGATAGAACAGCGTTTCGCGTGTGATTGCCTCCCGGTGACGTCACTACACACGTGTACTCGCCGGCGTCACTCGCACGCACCGCCTGCACTTGCAGCGCCCCATCTGCTGACACCCATACACGGGAACCAGCTGTCATAGGCCTAAAAAAACAATAATACAGTTAACACGTCACCAACTTTTATTCAAACCAATAATAGTAGATAAATGTTTTCCAACTCACTGTTTGTTGTGAAACCAATCAATATTGTACTTCACATTCGGGTCGTTCGATACTTTGCATTGTAGCGTTGCCGTGTGACCCAATAACACTCGTGTATCCACAGGTGGAGCAATAATTTGCGTTCTCACTGAAAAAAGAAAGAGTCGCGTGTAGGTAGAGTTCCGTATAAAAAATAGGAAATGGAAACAGAGAATTTGCTGAAATTCAATTTTGAGAGTTGAGATGGGTATTTAATTTAAATACCGCATATCACTCAGAAAGATTTTACGCTGCTGGGGATACAGGACGGATTAAATATATCTGAATATTGAAAAGGGTATATAGGTATGTAAATGCCTTCATTTACCAAAAGCGGTCTAATATTGGCTGAAAGAATACTTTTCTATCTCATCAAGTAAAATGACGTTGAAAAGGGTTATCTTTTGTGCACTCGAGAGTTTTCCTCTCATTTTGAAGATATTATCTAAACGGTTTAAGAAAATGAATCTCCTAACCCTTTGTCTTCGAAGTTGTTTGTTCAAATAAGTTTTTAATACAAAAAAAAAGCTTCTTTTAGTAGCCAAGTATGAATTCAAGAGATAATGCAGTGATTGCTGGATCTGAAATTCATTTTTTTTTATTTAGTATAATAAACATTTATCTAAGCGGCACAAGATTTATTTTTTCCTTGAAAAATCGGCATCTTCTGTCCAGTGAAAACCCGGGGATTACAGCGGACTCGTACCGATAAATCCACCGCAGTGGGTAGTGGATCTTCCATCTAATGCCGAGAATCCGGGTATCGCTTGCACTTTTATCCTTGGCCTCGGTACAGTATAAAGCTAAAGTTACAGTTTAGGAAAACACTTCTGGTGGACTACTAGTGATGAATTCATAAGCGGTTCCAGATGGTAAAATTCTGTCAACATTTGCGGAATTATGGATTGGGCGTTCATACCTATGTTACTAAATCCTATATTTTGTGGTAAGTAGCTTACGGACCTTCAGCACTCAATAATTTGAACGATTCGTCATAAACATGACCTAGATTAATTAGATTGAACTGATTTGCTAAAAATATGTTGTCTCGCTCAGCAGCGGTGATAATCATCATGATAGCGATATAATACCACAACATTTTAACTGCAAGTAAAGTAAAAATTGATGATATCGAAGCGTTGATAGTACCAATCTTATCGGCTACGGCTACAATTGACAACTTATCAATTACGGGAATATTAGAAATGAACTATTAACGAGAATTTCTTGACATACAAAGGAATTCATTTATAAAGATTTAAATGACACGTATAACTGATGGGGAAATCACCTAGTACAGTGAGATAAGCCTCTCCGGATACATTCCCAGCATCGTTTGATCGCACGCAGGTATATTTCCCACTATCGGCAGTTGTAGTACTTGTGATTAGCAGGTCGCCTTCTTCGAGTGCTTGCAGTCTTGCCGATAAGTTTATGATTAATGAATCTGTAAACAGTTGTGGAGCAGTTAAAACAAATGCCAATAAATTACTGCAGGAAAACGAGCTACTGCGACTGTTGCTCTTGACGAGGGTGTTTTTATAGCTGCATAGTTTTAAAAAATTGCCAATCCCGTGTAATAATCAAGGTTTTTTTTTTAACTATTGATGGCACACGTTTGACCACTATCTCACCAGCTAGTCTATTCTGTAAATAACCACTTCGATATCGAGCTTCACCCGAGTGATAAAACTCACAAAGTGAGCTTTAATACACACAGCATAAAGGTCTTAATTTGATACTCACCTCGGATTCCGCTGTCGAGATACGAAAATGTGGTTACAGAATAGCGCAACTGATGGTAAGCGATGATGCGGTCGATAAATGAAAGAGGATGATAGTCTAACACTAGATTAGCACAAATAAATCCATTCTTATTCTTCTAAAGGATTGAAGAAATTTTAGTAAACGATAAAATGTATGGCAGAGAAGTGTCCTAATTACTAACCGTTAAAGAACCAAGTGACGTTGGGGGTGGGCGCTCCGACGGCGCGGCACGTGACGGTGGCGTCCTTGCCGTCAAGCACGGTGAGGTTGTTCGGCGGAGTCTGCATTATGGGCGGGGACGCTACAAGCCACACGCACTCGGTTAGAACACGAGCCGAACTAGCGGGTTATTTCAATAAGTATACATAGTACGACATCTTCTACTAATTATGTTAGTTTATCACACAAATCAGTGACAATGTGAAAAGCGCATGCGATTATAATTCAATAAATATATTTAAATACCTAACCAATATAATTTTATATCGTGCTCTTGGGATAAAATTATAACAATAAACATGCTGCCAATAATAAAATACAGAAATATTTCACTTCAATTGTTTTAACCAACGCCTGGATGGGTTAATTGACAAAAAAGGGACCAGCATGAAATCATTCAGGCATTTATAAATTTCATGGTGGATACCTATAAACACCATAACTTTAAATGGTCAATATTGAGCGCCAACACTTAGTAAACCGCACAGGTGTCTCGTGGCCCACTATAATTTTGCTGGGAATGAATGAATTTTTTAGAAGGATGTGCGTTAAATTCTTGCGTTTTACACGCACCTTACCACATAAAAGTAGGAATGTTACCTACATTTCCTCCACCCGAGTTAGTTATTTATGTGTCTTACAAAATGATCTGATATTGATTTATTTTAGTTAATCAAATTGTCATGCTAATTTAGTCCAATAAAAGTGGCTTAGAAGTGTATTTAAAACTAATCTACATTGTTTAATTATCTTTGATCTATCTACGGATTACGAATTAATCTTATAATGCAGGAATGTTTCTAATAAATCAGTATAATCTAAGAACAAATCAAATGACAAAATATGTAAGTAATTAAAATATTGCGTGTCACCTAAGGACTGGGACTAAAACATTGGTACATAAAGCAATCATCACTCGGTGCTGAAAAAGAAAATCTTCTAGGCTATAAGTGATTTGTTAAAAATGTCAACAATCAATTAATTCTTACTGCCGGTGTCAAATCTGAACGTTTTTGCTTTTTTATCGGAGGTCCTCATTCTTATTAACTTCATGTGACTTCGTGGAAGACGCCTATTGTCCTTCACTGCACGATAGTGGCATACGTTAATTAGTCAGTATTGTTATTTTACATAAATACACACACATACAATATGACAACGGCCCTGAGACATACAGAGCTTGACGGATTTGTAGACTCGCATTACGCGCCGGGGAACGAATTCCAGTAGTGAAAAATAGTAATCATGATCAAAATTTACATATTTTTTCAACATAATAAGTTCAGTTCACATGCTTTGTTTTAACAATATCGTATGCAAGTTTAATGAACACATAATATGTCATAGCATTGTTAAAATAATACTACAAAATGGTAATCCCACTTACTTTTAATTTTGAGCCATGTATAGATAGAAGACTCTCCTGCTTCGTTGCTGGCAATGCACTGGTATATGCCAGTGTCTTCCATTTTTAGATGGTTGATGACGAGTGAACGGTCCACTTCCACCCGGTATCTGCCACCGCCGTCATCGACATCTGGGTTATCAGATTCTTCAGCACCAGCACCGACACTCGCGATCTTTTTAGCGTCTTTGTACCAAGTTATACTAGGCAAAGGGATACCCTGAACATTGCAATCCAGAACTATAGTACTTCCAAATTCTCCGAACGTTTCGGATTTTAAATTGGATAGGAACACTGGTTTTTCCAACACCGTGACAAAAGCAGAAGCTGAGTCAGTAGCGTATCCTCCAGTTTTAAGTCTGGCTTGACATGTATACTGTCCAGTGTGTGTCAGATTAGCTGATATAAGAGTAAGAGTTCTATTCCACTGGTCGTTTAAGTCGAATGTGATTCCAGCTAAATCAATCATTATCCCATCTTTAAACCATAAGGTTTCTAACTCATGCAGAGGCCTAGCGTTTGCAATACAATATAAACTCGTGTATTCTTGTCCTTTAACTATTTTCGTGTCTTCTGGTTTTATAATAATTTCTGGTGCTATTTCCTTGCTGTCATTTCCGAAAACGTTAAGTTGTATGTAAGGACTGTTTTCTTCTTTTCCTAGCTGTGTATTTATGGCACGCACTCTGAAATAAATTATTTAGAGCTTTCTTCAGTTATAAATAAATATGTATTACTAAAATAGGAATAAGTGTACAGTACACCACCAATGGAGAAACTCATTCAAATAACTTTAAGAATATAACCTGTAAGCTCTTTCATCCTCGTGTGAAGTACACAGTATGACTAATTCATGTTTTTGAGTGACAGCGTATTTTTGATCATATCGCAGAGCGCCATTCTCGTCTTGCCATATGACTGACGGTGGTGGTTCTGATTCTATCTGAGGAAAGGCTATTACTGCCGCTCTACCAGATTCGGCAGTTATTACTGTTTCAGCAATAGGTTCAAATACACCCATATCTGAAAACAAAGAGATATGTCAATCTATTGAGCAGAATACAAAACAGCAAAACATTTATGGATTGACTTACAAACTTCTTGTTTATACAAAAATAGTATTTTGGAGGACGGTAGACATATTTTTTCGCCAAGATTATTCCGCCTACACAACAAAGAGACACATGAAAGTACAAAGAGACGTATGAAAGTTTACTTACACGCGACGACAATGTTGTTCTTTTCGCTGAATATTGCTCCGACGTCATTTTTCGCTATACACTGGTATGCTCCGGCATCCTGCCGCTGGGTATTATGAATCTTATAAAACAACTCTGATGAATATTCACTGAGCGGTACACCGTTTCTCAACCATCTGTACATTGGTTGTGGTATGCCTAAAATGTGCAAAATAATATCGTTCAGGGTGGGAGATAAGTTTTTGTGTAACTTAGCATGAGGATATATCAAGTTTTTCATTTCACTTGAGTTTGAAATATTGGATGACACTGGTGTTATGCACTCGCGCTATACTAACCAAAAGCAAGACCCCTTTAGTGTGTTATGAATTGATAAATTGATAAGAAAAACAACAGTTATTTATGCTAGGGCCACATTTATCGGGCTTTGGTGAGTTATTCATATTCGAGTTTTCCATAGCACTATTACGCCAAATATTAAAATTAACTTACCCATAGCAGAACATTGTAAGATTTTGGTTGTTCCTTCTCTGACTATACTATTCGAAGATGAAGGTTGCATACTAAACCGCGGTGGCTGCATTTGTACTGAAAGATAACATTCTTTTTTAATTTTGCCTGGATAGAGAACTGAGGTTCATTGTTTAACACTAATTAATTTAACTAGTTACCGGCTACTTATCGTTTATAACATATTGCCCAATTGCCAATGCGTATTTCCTGCTAGTGAGCTTATCAGTATTTATAATTTCCAGATTTTTTATTTAACTTCAATCAAGGAAATCGGTTTCTATTTTGTAGCTTTATATTTGAACCAGAGCAATATTGTGAGAGGCGTGTTGCTCATTGACCGAATTTATCTCCCCATCAAATCGCTTACTGCGGATGGTCGAAAGCTCGTTGCGGAACAACTCATGAATCAGATTTTGAAACCTTTTACATTATGACTTTGAACGAAGCTAAGAAATTTTAACAAATACAATAAATTGAATCGCTCTTTTTCCGGGTGGTTAAACCAGGTAGCGGCTGCGATGAAACAACTTTTGTGTCGAAAGTTGGATGTCCTGTTTTACGCTCCCGCGGGTATCCTTAAACATTTCATGAGTGGTTGTCTTGATTAAAACCGCTTCCCTTGTTTCTAGGTCGTATTGCAGACCGGCTAATTTCCGTTCTGTTAAAATTGAGAGCAAAAGTAAGTAAGGCGTTCCCGACATAAACCTGGACTGCTGGATCTAGATGAACAACAAAGGGTCACTCCTAATGGTGACTGAAGGAGGGTTGTATTTTCAACTGTGTGTGAATTTTTACCTGAGACCTAAAACTTGAATCTAGATGTACCGTAAGTCCTAAACGTTTAGTTGTCTTCGATATGTAAAAAAATAGTTTCGCTTCGTTTATTTTAGAAGAGGTGGCTCACATAAATTCCTGCACTTACATACATATTTGACCGCGGTAACCTACTCCTCGGTCGAAATAGTAATGGGAACTCACGATAAAACAGATGGATAAAAATACTGAGTAACGATTAGGGTAACTAGGAGAAAGAAATAAATCGGTACTAAACACGTCGAATAAGCCGTTGACAGATCGGTGTTAGTTGCTCTAAAAATACGATGTATCTGGAGTCTTTGTCTTTGTTCGAAGATAAAAGTTGGAGGCAATTTTTCACGTCAATACTACTAACAGTAAAATCCTTATAGATGACACTTATTTAACATTGATTGTAACATATTGTTGACCTCTATTCTGGACCCTTTTCGTTAGTAATTGTCTCTGCGGGATCATTAAGCTGCCCACGTATAAATTTCTGCAAATCCTTTCACGTTCCTAAATCCTCTAGTAGGTACCTATTTACTCATAGTTAGGTTTGACAAAAGGTAATTTTGAGAAATCCAGACTTCCGTTTCAATCCACAGGGAGGCATAGGTACGTGTGTTGAACATTATGGTGGTATTGTAAGGACTACTAATAAGTTTGTCTTTTAAGTCGTTGACAATCGTGTAAGCATTTGTTAACAATTTTGGACGTTCGGTGAATTTGTAATGAGGTTGGAAATAATATAGAATCAAAACTGATTGATGGCTTTGTTCAACGCTAACGCTTTGTACACATTTTCTTGCTAATTGAAGCCTAAATCTACAACTCTTTAGTTTTGTAATTTTATACCACGTTTAATCAAAATCATACTTTTGAACCTCATCTTGTGATATAATTTATAAGGAACAGTGATTTTGTTTATTTTTTACGCGGTTCTTGATTGACTGCACTGAGCCTGACCCAGTTACCAGCAGTCAACAGTTCAACACGTGTTGAGTATCATACTGACGGTTTGAAGTTAGCGTACATTAGCCTTTTCCTAAATGGGAACAGCTAAAAGTTTACCAAAACATTTTTCGGAGATATAAGTAGGAAATAACACAATAGGTTAATTGATACCGAGCGAGCGACCACCGCTGATGCTTAGATGAAACGTCTTAGGTAGAAATTGTTATGATTATGGTGATGCATTACGGAAGTAAGTCATAATTTTTGTTGTTTAAAATGTTGCTTATGTTAGTGCAACACTAACATACTATTCGAGCTGTTGAATGATTTTGTGTTTTAGAAGCAAGCATATTTACAGGAATTTTAGTTACGGCCAAAGTGATAAATCCCAATATTATTTATACTATCCAGCCATTATGTATAATATATACTCAATTTGGACAAAGTGATTATTAACACAGAATTTATTGTATAATCTAGCCATTTTATATAATATCTTGTATGACTTGGATAAAGTAATAAAAAACAAAACATAATATGTGGAATAAAATAAAAAAGTTGTAGGTACTATTTCAACTTTCTGGTTAGTGGATACGAAACTGGGCACTATGAAAAAAAGGCTTAAACAAATTTCACCTATAGCCATCGCCTAATCATGTCTTCGGGACCTGGTGGGGTGCGGGAGTAGTAGGGTACACCATGGGAGGCCTCAAGGACATAGACATTAAAATTCCGAAAATCAAGATCTGCGATTCTCAGGAACAGGAGCAGAATAATATTCATGGTTAGTGACTTTGAGGTCGAGATCAAATGTAATAATATCGTGGAGGTCAAGGTCGGATAAACTTGAAATTCAACGTCAAGTGCCTTGGAGGTCATGGTCGAGTGACTTTGGGTGTGTCTAAATTACCAACCCCTTGACTTCGAATGCAAAAACAGTAATTTTTTTCCAAGCTAGCATGCGGAACACAATTGCAAGTCAATTGCAGGAGCCGATCCTGCCTCCAATTCTGAATAATATAGCAATAATAATAAGGCGTAGGCAGCAGACGGAGCCCGGGAGCACAGTTTGTTCGCTCACACTAGCTTTCGTCATACCATTCGAACCTAACCTATCAGTGACGGGGTGCCCTAAAGCTCCCTGTGCCCCATATTCCCCTACTTGGCTAGGCAAGTCATTAAAAGAGATTGTTATTACTTTAGCTACCTTTGACCAGCTATTATCAATATTTATACTAAGATATAAAGCTAAAGAGTTTGTTTGCTTGAACGCGCTAATCTCAGGAACTACTGGTCTGTACCCCTATTCTGTAACAACATTTTCGTATCTCGACAGCGGAATCCGAGGTATCAAATTACGTCAAACGGTTTGTCCCTCAGGTGAAGCTCGATATCGAAATGGTTATTTACAGAATAGACTAGCTGATTTGAAAAAAATGTTCAGTGTTAGATAGCCCATTATCGAGAAAGCCTGTAGGCTATAAATATCATCACGCTAAGATCAATAGGAGCGGAGCAGTAATGAAAATTGTGACGCAGACGAAGTTGCACGGGTCAACTAGTCTTATCTATACTTCTATACTAATATATAAAGCTGAAGAGTTTGTTTGTTTGTATGTTTGTTTACTTGAACGCGCTAATCTCAGGAACTACTGGTCCGATTTGAAAAATTATTTCAGTGTTAGATAGGCCATTTATCGAGGAAGGCTATAGGCTTTATATCATCACGCTAAGACCAAAAGGAGTGGAGCAGTAATGAAAATTGTGACGCAGACGAAGTTGCGCGGGTCAACTAGTACTAAGATATAAAGCTAAAGAGTTTGTTTGCTTGAACGCGCTAATCTCAGGAACTACGGGTCCGATTTGAAAAATTCTTTCAGTGTTAGATAGCCCATTTATCGAGGAAGGCTATAGGCTATATATCATCACGTTAAGACCAATAGGAGCGGAGCAGTAATGAAAATTGTGACGCAAACGAAGTTGCGCGAGTCAACTAGTAAATAATAAACAGAGAAAGTGATTAATTTATCACATTGTCTGTACCGTTTAGTCATTATACATAATGACCAGTCATATGAATAATAGAAAATTAATCACTTTGACTGTAACATAAATTTACGTTTTACGATGTCAAACATCCTGCAGTGTCAGCCTGTATCTCTATAAATGGTTTTATGTTCGAGTTTGATAAAACCTTCACAATACCTACAGTGTTTCTTATACCTCCATATTTCAGAAGTCAGTCTTGTGTTTGTATAATTGAAAACAATGTACATACATTTGAATTTGCTTTTGCTAAACGCTTTCAAACAAACTTTTAATACGTTCTCCAACGAACTTGAAGTTGAACTGCCGCTTGAATATCGGTCGTTATTTAAATTTAATAACGCATAAAGGGTGGAATAAGTAAAATAACGTTTTGAGTTTGGTTCTAAGGGCACTGATTCATAGATCGTACTTTGCCTTTCGTACGAATATGAACCTTACACGCATTCATTTTCGTGTGAAATTGTGAATCGCTAACTTTACTTAGGAATCAAAGTCAAAGTACCATCTATGAATATTGCCATACATAAAGTACCTAACCTAATTTAAACAGTGAGGTTGAAGTTTAAATATGTCACCGGAAAATAGCAAACTTCGTAAGATTATTAAATAACTTGAGAGATTTAAAAATTTCGATAAATTGACAAATTTGGAATACGTTTTTAGTTTTACGCATCAAAATTAGATAGTCTATAATTCTCAAAGTTATTCCGAGAAATTTTGAACTGAAATAAAATGGCGACCAATCAGAGCACAAGTCTATCAGAAACCAGGCTTACATTGGTCTGTTTAGAACAATGTTATTGAAATGCATTTAAAACAGTTCTCAACTGTCCTATTTCTTTAAAATTGCTTTGTTTGCTGGTAAAACATAAGAAATTATACTTGAAATTGCAACACACAACAAAAATCCGTCATGGCGGTAAGCTGTCATTTTGATTGATTAATGACGTTTGACATTTATTTCTGACATATTTATTTACCGCCAACGAGACGAAAGTGACTGAAGTGACATTGTTATGACAGCTGACAGTTATCTTTCTATGATCTGTAACTAAATCGGTGCCACGCCATGTTGAAAATCGATAAAATTAATTGATAAACATCAATTAACTACTACAACAGTAAACATTTAATTGAATTAAATGTATTTTTCCCGAATTCTACGGAATTTTCTCTTTTTGATGAGGTAAATAAAGTACATAGACCTGGCCTATTTTGAAACATCTCCTTTTGATGCGTAAAAAAGCATTCCATTGGTAATGCTTTGTTCATTTGACAATTTATCGAAAGTTTATAGTCTCTCAAGTTATTTTATAATCTTACGGAGTTTGCCATTCTCCGGTGACACATACATTATATAATTTCATAATTATAATATCTGGCGAAGAGCGGAGTGATGTCTACAAGTTGTTCTTGCTTTATTTTTTTTACTAGAAGACCCGCGCAACTTTGTCTGCTCCGCTCCTTTGGTCGGAGTCGGTAGCGTGATGATATACAGCCTATAGCTTGGGTATTATATAAATGAATATATATTAGATTAATGGGCTATTTAACACTGCAAGAATTTTTCAAATCGGGCCAGTAGTTCCTGAGATTAGCGCGTTCAAGCAAACAAGCAATATATTAGTATAGATATATCTGCTGAGATTTTAATATTTCAGAGTTACGGAACTATTTCATAAGTATCGCTGTTGGTTTTCTGAATAAAGTAAAAATAAAATTAAAAATAAATATATAAGTACAGCCAGGTAACAAAGATGAAATATACTGCTCCACATGTTGTTCAAGGACTTTGACTATCTATCTACACTAATAAACGCGAATTATACTCCAATTTTAATTGCTTTACTACGAGTACGTGTCAGTCTGTTAAAGAGGCTATGCACTCGTCTATCTTAATTTGGCAATATCCAAGTTGATAAACTGATAAGATACGCCTGCCTCTACTAGGTAGGTCATTGGAACGCCTAGCACAACAATTTTCTTTGGCTTATCTATCACAAAGTGAAAATATATCTTAAATCATGTATTCAATTTAAATAAAAATTAGCAAGACTTTCTTGATGCTAGCTATCCGCATGTATATTGAAGAAGAATAAGTAGCGTGATATGCAAATACGTGGGTGTGAAAATAGCACCGAAACCAATTACATTAATGTATGACATAACCATTGGAGTTTATTATCGTTCATTTCGTTTTACCTCAGAAGTCGTTAAATTACAGTGTGTCTAAACTAAGTCCTGCATACATACAAATTAGGGTACCTGTTCATTTGTAACGGACAGAGCAACTAGCGTCACGTTGAGGGCCAACACCGAACCTTCTACCAACTCACTAGAATGTTAAATCATATTACACAGAAATGGTCTAATTTGTATGCATTGCCCTCATTGCTTGGTGCGGATATCGGTACAGAAAATACACATTCTAGTGCTAAGTGCCTGCATTTCAGCGCTTTTCACTTCACTTTTAGAAGCGCTAGGTACATTGTACATTTTAAAACTAGCGTATTTGAAAACTAGATACGTAGTAACATATTTATCGGTACTTTATATTTAACAGGAAAGACTATCTACATCAAAAAGTTATTTTAAGGAGCGTTCCATTTTTTTTTATCACAGTACAATAAAAGCATTCCCATTCGCTAGCAGAAGGTTTTTAAGAGTTTTCATAAAGAATAAAATGCTCGTTTAACTAAGTTTAATTTACGTGCTCCGCTCGGGTATCTCGAATGCGCAGATGTTTGCTAATAAAGGGATTTGAAATATAAACAGAAATAAAAAGTATTCAATATTACAGTTGTTCATCTACTTTGCAAAGTAAGAAGCGAGGTTGTGTAAAAGTAAAACATGGGAACGCATCAGGCTAAGACATCAATATCGAAAGAACCGTTTCCGTTACGTGACTCACACCTATGGCACGTTTACTTGAAGCCAGCCTGCTAACATAAATAAGCGACATTCGATTCTAAAGGATTTTTATTTACCAGAATTTTAGGTTTATAACAATATGTAGGTAGGATATATTACATATTTTTATAACCACGGAATGTGGGATCGAAGATTATTTATAATACTAGTTGACCAGCGCAACTTCGCCTGCGTCACAATTTTCATTACTTATTCGCTCCTATTGGTCTTAGCGTGATGATATATAGCCTATAGCCTTCCTCGATAAATGGGCTATCTAACACTGAAAGAATTTTACAAATCGGACCAGTAGTTCCTGAGATTAGCGCGTTCAAGTAAACAAACAAACTCTTCAGCATTATACTCGTATATTAGTATGTTTCAATTAGAATCTGTCAAACCAATCTTGTGAGTTAGTTTCTGAACATCCGTAAAAAACGGAACCTTTATAGGAGGATCATCGGGTCGGGTGTCTGTCTGTCTCAGCCAATATTTTTTAAATAAATTTTACCGATTGTTGAAATTCGGCACACATATTAAAATCTGTGTCCCGAACAAGGACGCCTTACGTAATAAATAAATGTTGTTGTTAAACTGTAAGTCATCATCATCTTCCTGCTTTATCCCATGTTACTTGGGGTCGGCGCAACACTTGTTTTTCTTTCATTCTGTCCTATCAGCAGTCACGCTATCACTAACTCCCATTTCTTACATATAGCTCCTCACACAATCCGTCCATCTTTTCTTCGGTCTTCCTTTCCCTGTTCCATGTTGTTAACTTTAAGTACAGTGTGACATATCAAATGAAAAGGCTTACCTGTTGTGAGGGTTTTAATTGGGTAGGTATGTACTTATCATAATTTGAAAATAGTTTTGAAGTTATTCAACAAATCTCCCCCGCTTACCTCTGAAACAACTGAGTCTAAAATATACTGCACAGTGCACTACACCTACACTATACTGCAATAGTTCTTTAACCACAGATTACAAGAAAATCTATAAGACGCGTTAAAATATACAAAAATTTTGTTCGAAGCCCTTTGCACGCGAGTTCGACTCACACTTGGCCAGCTTTTTGTCGATCGGGTTGCAATAACAGGAGGTAACCGGAGCTTGTACCACAAACGCCGGTCATATGGACTGCGAGCATGTATCTACTCATACGTTAATGTACGGGAAACCCTTCGATTAGCTTTAGGTCCCTTTATAACGAAGACTTTCAAGTGCCCGTTTTCAAGGAATAGCGTAATGTACATCGATTTAACAAGCAAATTAGTTGCCTACATGGAAATGTGTGCATTCAATCTGTTCTTCAGTTTAGATATTTGCAACCCATCCACGATTTATAAACAGCACCGGCAGCTGAGCTCTGCTATTCCAGAATAAATTGTACTCGTTGATTCCGTAATTAACTGTAAACTTCTGGCTCAGCAATGTAAATAGTCGATTGTTTAACGATTCATCGGGATCAGAAGCTGTTATAATCTGGCTATATAAATTGTGAAGTGAGATTGTACTTCCGTTTGGTAGATTCAAATGAGCTGAGTCATAAAGAATTGACAGTGTTTTAGTACTTCTAAATGTTCCAACTCTACTCTCTCAGTCAGTCCTTTGTCGACTGGTTGAAGTATGTGTGCAGTTTGACCGCAGGCCACAAACGGCACCATAGAACGGCACGCCACAGCGCACCACAGCAGTAACCGGTCGACGCCGACGACGCAACGAACACTATAGCGAATAAAACTGCTCATTTCCCAGAACATGAATATAGACATACTCACACACAATGCAATGAAATCAAAGGCTGTAGTTGTTTGTCTAGTTGAATTTAGATATAATAAGTACCTACAGTAGAATTTAAACATGCGTGCAGAGTGTGATTTAAAGTGTGTACCGTACCTAGCATGGTGTTTTTCTGACCACGGTTTTAAAGTACAAAATGCCAATGCCAGGAAACTGTACTAACTTGCCCATTACTAACTGGGTCACCGTTATAATGTAATTTCATTCATTGTTAACCTTCTTGAACAGATGATGTTGTATTGAAAGGGGGTTAGGTTAGAATAAAAACAGTGTTACTTACTGTTAATGGGAACTGTATTCTTTATTGATGACATGATTTAAGTGACTTCCTACTCGTCTGTGTCTTTCTTTTGGTAAGGTTACTATAAGCCAGTCAAAATTATATTGTCGCTCACTAAGCGATAATATAATTTTATTTCGATTTGAACAGTTAGCATGCTTATCGTAGCAGATTTAAATTTATTGTTTATTTTAACCAGGTGTGAGTACGTTTGATTTTTGTTTCCATAAAGGTAGTTTTAATTTGTTCGTAAGGTTTGAGTGTACCTAGAAACCTCAAAACTCCTTAGTCAAACTTAAGGAGACTCGGGTATGTACAGTTATACAGTCCAACAAACATTATATTGTGATAGCTTAATAATACAACCATAACTGACAAAGTTGGGTGTATTGATTTTAATAGAAAATTAGGTCAGAGTATTCAAAAGAGGCAATTACTATTTTACATTTAGGTTAGAAATCGTTTTTTTGAGAACTGTGAGTGACATGGGAAAAAAATTACTTAATGGACTTGAGGAAATAAAGTAGGTACCTTATTGTAAAAAGTGTATACGGAACGGACCTCGAGTCCGGGATACCTGTTTATAATAACAAAAATATAAACCAGTGCTCAAGGGGAGATCGCGAGCTAATCTTTTTGACAATGTGTCCTGAACCATCAATGATTAATGTTGTTGTGGCGATGAGACATGGCACGAACATGAAAATGCTGTTGGGCGTCCTACGTTCCCAGTGTCCTTTGTTTATCAGAGCCCAGGCAGCAGAGCGTTAAGCTACCGCCCCGCACGACCATGAGTAAAAATAGAAGTTAATCGATCCTTTTATTCGTGTCAGCCGCTCGCTACATCATCAACAGGTACCCAACAGGAACCCGACCTTTTCTAACACGTATGTCAAACTCAATGAAGTATATAGTTTTTAGCCAAGTTATCTATTATTAGCACATAGGTTCATATTAAATATTGTGGTCTCTAAGGGCAACAAGATTGTAAAATTTTAGGGATTTCTAATATATCCCCAAAATCCCAAGTGATTTGTGTTGTGTAATTCTGAGCCTCGCGTCGCGTAGCGTAGGTAGCTCAGTAGGTAATAAACCGTTCCAGTGTGAGTTGGTCTGGCATTTGGAGGGTTCGATTTTTTATTAGATTACAAGCGCGACTTTCTGTAAATACATAACCAAAAAATAATGCAATTTATAAAAAAGGGTCTAAAGTTACGCTCGTAATCGTAATAGGATATCGAACTATCAAAATGCCAGATCAATTCACACTGGAAGTACTGGACCTGTTTAATGGAATTTAAAATTATTTTTAATTTATAAGTTTTATTATTTAAAATTAGTACTTTTCTATCGGCAATCCTGTGTGCCACTAGTCCTGTATTATTATGTTTCAGACGTTGCCGGCCATTAGCTTAGCACTGTTGCGAGTATCTGTGGTCACTGCTCTCAGCGGTTACCAGTTTCCGGGTGGATGAAATATGATTATTTAGCGAGTGATTTGCTTTATCGATACTATACCTAATTTGAGCATTTACGCAAAGCAAGAGGCAATCAAAGTTACACGGTTAAACTTAACACAAATATTTGACGCGAAAACTCAACTCTTGCTGACTTGTGATTTATGATTAATTTATCGTTAATTGCGTAGCGTGTGTTGGAAGCAAGTGGCGCTAAACACAAATGCGGTTTTCTTTAAAAATTACTGAACTAACTACACAGATTGTAACATTAATAACTCGATAGGTATATGAATCTAGACATATTAAAGAGGATTCTGAAGGCGCTTCTGTAGTTGGCTCTAAATATATGAGGGTGGTGGATAAACTCCTGCATTAAGATCTTTTCATTAAGCACCCTCGGGAGTGTCATCGCCACCGTACTTGGCAACGTGTTTACCTATGTATGTGTAATACCGTGCACTCCATAGTACTTATAACTTAAGTATGTTCATATAATTTATACCTAATTTTGTCGCGTTAGGCTCCATAAATACGGTGCGTAATGGTTTTTTCAATGCTTTTTACTGTCCCCACAGAGGCATTAGTCCAAAGTATTTCTGGTTGTTCATCAGTTTACAAAATGTGTTTTATCATATTGTACTGCTGTGTGTAATGTTAATATCTAAGGGCCCTTTTGTCCATTTTGCTGTTCTGTTTTATATAATTTACCTTAGCTTAGTCAACATTATCGTTTATGCATGGTAGGTAAAGTTATTTTTTTATACAAAAACTCACCACCAGTATCTAAGTGTCGGTGAACCACTTAGTATTATTGACTATTCACAATAAAAACATAGAAAGTTAAAGGGTCTTACGCAGCAGTGCAGTGCAACTAATATCTACATGCGGTATGGTGGAGGCAGGCTAAAACAAAACCATTTCTATCTAGAGAGAAAACACAAAATTACTAAAGTGAAGTTGTAGCATTTTTCTCGGGGATCTGAGAGTTGTAAAACACCGCAATGTTTGAACAGGGCTCGTTAAAGTGTGTCAAGCCAGATATGTATCACGTATCACTCCAAAAGTACTTATACGCGTCTGAAACTGAGGCAATCAGACAAAACGAAATACATTTGAGTTGATAGTTAGTGCTTTCAGTAGCTATAAACTGTTGAATATAGATATATTAATTATATTTTATCAATAAAATCCCGTTTTCTGATTCACATAACGTAGGTACCAATACAGATTTGTGTAGGTACATGAATAAATATGATTAAGAGTGAATGGAAAACATTCACTACAGTTTGTTATGTTTCCGTGACTTTCGATGGGTCTCTTGCCGATCGAATCGATCAAAAGGGGGCGGTCAAACAATGGCGAGTTAATGGACTCGTAGTCAGTGCGACGTTGTACAGCGTACTGTTTGCCTGCAAAGTTTTGAATTTACTCTAGGTACCAAGTTCGGTTACTCTAGATTGCGACAAAAACTCATCGAGGAAAATTTATTGCTTTTCAGGCCAAAAATCACATCTGCCTTGACGAAAATTACCTTAAGTGAGATCGCTACAGTCAGGAAGCCGTTTCAGCACTACAACCTCCGAGGCACACCATGTTATTTGTAAAAAAGGATGTAAGTAGTGTATCAATCTCAATTATTCTCCTTACACAAGAACTTGATATGCTCCCGCGAACATAACCTTATCTGTATAGGTTGTAAGTTTACTAAGTACTCTAAAATATTAAGTTCCCGTCATTTTCATGTCATTTAAGTTAAGAGGGACTTAATATTTACAACATTTCGGATAAAAGAGGTTTATTTCATTAAAAGTAGGTCATTATTTATTTAGGCCGAGTTGTTTGTAATTTTATTAAAAGTGAATCGGGGTTTTAGATTGCTGTACAAATAAAAAACTTTCGAAATACTCTTAGATCTTTGGTAAGTCGAGTAGAAACCAATACTGTTAAGATTTCGTCGCATAACTTGAATAATGGATAAGGGTCGCTAGGGTTATAGGCGCCCAAAACTATCTTATCTTCCGGGACTTGACAATCACATCCGTTCGAGTGTCGTCATAAAATTGAATAAATGAATAAATACATTGCTTTTATGTAATTGGACAACGAACAATCAAAGAAGCAGGTGGAACCACAAAAAGTCATTTCAATCTATCAGCCAAAAGTATTGCTTTATAATATTTACTTTATATTATTCACTCAAATTTTACTTTATTGGTTTCAGTTAGATATTATACGAAATACGGTGCTGTTAGCGTTTGGCTCGTTTGGATATTTATACTCCTTCGAAATCCCGGTAGAGTTTCACTGGGTATATTTAATACTAGTTGACCCGCGCAACTTCGTCTGCTCCGCTCCTATCAGGGCTATCTAACACTGAAATAATTTTTCAAATCAGACCAGAAGTTCCTGAGATTAGCGCGTTCAAGCAAACAAACTCTTCAGCTTTATATATTAGTATATAGATGAACAAGTGAGTCCTTTTGGACCCAGTGATACTCTACCGGTAGAGCGTGTAAGCAGTGCAAGTATTCATCCGTTGGATGCAAGTCGGTACGTGACGCAATGAATTAGAAAATAAAACATTATTTTTGTATGTGAAATAGTAGTTTAGAACAATAAATTAGTTTAGAAACTCATTTTATTACAATGCCTGCTCGTTGGAAGGCCCGCTAGTAATATAAAGCCATCAACTAAAAGTTTGATTAATAAAAGTTGAAAGCTGGCTGGTCCCAGGTAGAATTCAATGACTGCTAACAAAATTAAAAAACACTGCCATTAGGATTAATTAATTATGCATGCGTCTTGATGAGATGATACACAACTTCGTTTGCGAATTCAGATTTAGATAAAACTAAAGTCAGTAGTAGATAAAACTAAAGTCAGTAGAGATGACCGGTTCGAAACGTGAAAAACACAAATGAGTAGTAAGATACACAGAATACTGACACTGATTGTGTTGTAATCATTATCAACAATTGTGTAAATAAGTAGCGTTACAAAACTAAAGACCGAGACGTCAATGTTTACTACCGTAAAATGCATAAGACTGAATTTGATAAAAGTTCAATGTAACCGTGAACCTGTGGTACTTACATACATAATATTTCTATTATATAAACAGAGTATATCTTTAATTCAATGTGATAAAGTTTACTATTACAGGGTACAGTTTTAAACTAATGGATACAGTACCTTCATTGTGAAATTGGTTCGTGGAGGAAATAAGACAACTTGACTACGTATGTAGCGTCCTACTCCTGATCCTTCATTGCCTGTATTTACCCGGTTCGCAGTGTTTTAATATTAATAACCCCATACAGAAGGTCCGTGCAGTAGCTACCTACTTGCGAGACTAGAGCTTTTATGATGATGTTTACCGCCGACTCGCGCACGCCGTGCGTCCTCGTCGACGGTTTTTACCTCAGAGGGTAAACTTTCTTACTAGAAAATCCTCCTTTTTTAAATAAACTAGCTACCGAGGTCGGCTATTTCAATTTACGACGGGGAGTGTTCAATCTAATTGGGGATTTAGAAGGGTGTGAGTTGTGTCACTTATTTTTAGAGAAATAAACTTCATTTACTGCTTCATAAAGTTTTGTGAGCATTTGTTTCTAATTACCAGTCGACAATCATTAAATTATTAGCAAAAGCGAACGTGAATCGATTTTAACCTAGGTTTTCGTTTCCTTTCTCAGAATCGGAACGAAATTGAATGTGGGTTTCAGAAAGTTTAAACCTACATGGTTTGATCGAAAGTTCAAGTCAAGGGTACAAGTTTTAACTTTGCAAGTGTGCGATTCTCGTAATATGCGTGTAGGGTTACCACCTTACCACCACTGCCCAGGAAATACTAAATAGACATAATGGCTACAGTTAGCAATAGTTATATGTATTGTATGCAAATAATCGTATGAGTTAACAGGGACATACTGTATTGGCCAGCAGGCGCTTCACAAATCTTAGAATGTGATACCATTTTAGGGCACGGCATTTTGAAAAAGGTCACTTTAAAATTAAAGCTTAATCGATTCGTTGTGTTTCAGACAAAGATCTCGAAAACAAGGATTGTCATTTCAACTTACCTCTAGGTGTGAACCGAGTTGATAAGATTGGAAGCCACAAAAAAATATTGCAATGATGGTCATTTGTCGCGTTTCATAACATTATTTTAAGAAAATAGATCATATTGAACTTATTGAAAACCCGGATTTCCGCCGCAGTCATATGGAGAGAGGGTGGAGTTTCACGTGGTGTCAAAATACTTCATTATTTATTATGGTAACCCTAAGTTAGGAGCAGCGACGCACTTATGGGAGCGTGCTCGTGAATGCATTTCTCAACCAGCTTGTCCTTAGATCCTTGACGACACAAGGCCTTTTTTACTTGTTCCAACGATTCACTGTGTGGTTATATTGTAGTCGAGAATAGGTAGGCTACGACTAAGCACGCGATTTTAATTTGCTTGGGGAAATTATGGTACTTATATTACATTATACAAAGTGAATAGATAATAGTACCTACCTATCATAATCCTGTTTTATTTCCATGACAGGTTTTGTAAAAATACCTTTTTCCTAGAGTTTAACAATTTAAGTTGGTTCCTAATAGTTTGGTTAGGTATGACAACACAACAGTAGAAAGTTACATTTTACCCTAGCTCCTCATTTATAAATGATAGGCGTTTAATTAACCACCTGCCTGTGAATTAACAAGAGAGTTATGGGGACTGACGGTAATTCGTGACTGAATATTTTAGATCCACTCTAACTTAGCAAAGTTCATTAAAGTCTTTGATTGAGAGGTTCTCCTGCATACTAAGTTACATCTGTTGTCCATAGCTTTGTCATCGTTATATAAACGAAACGCAGTGTTGATGTTTGGGCAACAACATAACGTAAATCATGACAAAATACCGGACAAGTGTGAGTCTGACTTGCGCACGGAGGTTTCCGTACAAATTAGTACCTACGTAGATTTACTAGTCCTTGATATTTCCGCAGACGGAAAACGAAGTTTTTCTCTTTGAGGTACAGAAACCTACAAATGAAAACGGTAGCATATCAACAAAACGATACCATCAAAATCATCGTGTCTGTAAGCTGTAAATATCCAGAAACGTTATCCAGTTTCTTAGATATTCCCGCCAATTCTCAAGAATTAAGATTGCTTGCCATAACATCCCTGTGATGGCAAGTAATTTAGGCGACTACAAAGTAGGAACGAAGGGGTCTGCAGTGAGCAGTGACCCTTACTGAAGTGAAAAAGAAGTCTTTTGGCGCGTCGAGCGTGAAAAATTCTTAGGCTCGTTGAGCACATTTTGGGTCAAGAAAAATCGTGGATTTTGCGTCATCGTCACCGAACGCTTTCCATCTACGCTAATATTATAGAGAGGAAAGATTTGTATCTTAAAAATTAATGGATCTATTACAAAAATTATTTTGACGTTAGAAAGCTATATTATCACATAGGGTATAGAATATAAAAAAAAAAATAGGGATCCGTATGAAAACTTCGATAGTGTAACCCAAGGTGTGAAAAAATACCAAAAAAGATTCTTATATCGCGTACGCTGCGGAAACTGCCTACATATTGGCAATAGAGCAAAGTGATGTACTATAGTTTTTTAGAGCATAGAACAAAGTAAGCGATGGTATTCATCTAACTACTATGGTTGAGTCACAATGACCGCTTTTTGTTTAAATTATTCGATCAAACAAACCCGGGTGAAATGGAATACCTAGTTGTGATTTTAGTATCATGATTAATCCTTTTCTATTTATTCAAATCGGACCTTTCGTTTAAAATTTACGACGAAAAATACTAGTAAGAAAAATATGTTAGGTACTTAGTTTTCACTTCGAAGCCCGAAGACTGCCCGATTTTTTTTGTGTCTTATGTTGACGTACTCACGTTACACAAGTTTAGTGGAGGGAGATGAACATTTTTAAAGGAATGACCCAGAACAGACTGTAGTAGAAAAGATTATATTCTTACTTAATTCTCTCCCAGTTGATAGAATGGTAATTACCGCACCCTACGTCAATTAGCGCGAACGTTGACGAGTTTACCGACGACGGTGGGCAGTATTCTGTGTCTTGGGCGATAATGCCAGTTTCTTAATTTTCACGATAACAAAAATACAGAGCACAAATAGCCATCATTTGAACGTTTTTAGCCTATTCATTTCTTTGCGTCTGTAACTAGTCTGTTAGTAATTGCGTAAGGATGCAATTGGAACTTGGGTGGTCGAATTTCAATGAAGTTCATACATACTACTTGTACCTCATATAGGTAGGTGCTTAGGTAAGCACCTACGCACTACCTACAGTACGTTCGTTCAGACTACCTATAGTAGGTACTATAGGTAGTCTGAACATAATAAACACAGTCTGGTTCTTTGGACCTCTAGCTCAGACAGTTCGCATGCCACTAGCTGAAAAGAATTCGGAGTCTTTTGAGTGACGTGCGAACTTTGATGACTGTATCGTCGATACAAAAAAACACATTAGGTAAACATTTTAGATTGTTAGGCCAATTGCAATCTGATACCAACTGCTAATCAAAACCCATTTAGGTAAAAGATGACTTCATCAATATATGGTTATGGTTGGTTAGTGTGTAACTGACTACAGACGTAAATTGCACTCACTTTCATTATCTTCCATTGTTCTTTATTACTTGGGCAACACTTTTCCTACTTCAATCTCCTCTGTCAACCATTACACTATCATTCACTCTATTTTCTCTCAAATAATTCCTCACACAATCCAATCATCTTCTCATTGGCGTCACTCTGCCTCTCTACCAATTAATAGTCACATCCCATTAACACTTGCCCATACCAAAACAACAGCTCCCTTTCAAAGTTACAGCCAGTGTTGCTCTTATGAATCCTTATTTAATCACATCTATACTAATATATAAAGCTGAAGAGTTTGTTTGTTTGTTTACTTGAACGCGCTAATCTCAGGAGCTGCTGGTCCGATTTGAAACATTCTTTCAGTGTTAGATAGCCCATTTATTGAGGAAGGCTATAGGCTATATATCATCACGCTAAGACTAATAGGAGCGGAGCAGTAATGAAAATTGTGACGCAGACGAAGTTGCGCGCGTCAACTAGTAATAAATATTATGACAGAAACATTTGATATAAATGTCCAGATTATAGCACCAGCAAACCAACAAGGGTTTGTTTTATCTTCAATTGTCAAGAAAATCTTAAGATACAGCTTGACCTCTCCCTAGCATGCAGTTGCACAGGTCACGATTAATCAATTGTGGTGAAAGGAAGTTGTTTTTTTTTTAATTCTAAATTTAATTGATTGGTAGCGGTTTTTTCAATGGTACCAATTACGGGTTATCAGATTGTTGTCACAGTTGGGTAGTTAGGTAGGTATTGTTGAGGTCTGAGAATAAAGTGATTTTATTTGAATCATTTTATTTATAGGTAGATGGCCTATGGCCAACAGATAAGACGTTTGAAAAACAATGTAGCAACAAAGCCCTTTTGTAAACTCAGAAGGAGTTTTTATAATTAAATTGAAGAAGATCAATGCATACTTGATAGGCGATTTTTAAAGCAAATAAGTTTATAATTATTTTGTCTATAACTAAACATCTAGAAAGAAAGAGCTCTTTTTTGAGTGGCTGACCATTTTTAAACTCACTGGGTTTAAAAATGACAAACTAGGGTCTTGGTATACTTGTAAAATTTATTCTTAAGGATAAATTATAGAGAGTAATGCAATCAGATTTTTTTACTTACTGCTTGTCAACTTAATGATTGGTAGATAGGGTCACGGCTATAACACAGTAGTAGTTCGAAGGTCCACCCAAGATTATAAGTTGAATCGAATACAGTAGCAATGAGAACAGATAATAGCAGGTTACTAATACAAGCATTTTAATAGGCATTGCTAAATATAATTTAACTACTTTACTCTAAGCATTTTCACTACTAATAGCAGCAAAACCATTAATAAGGATGTGTGAAGCAATTATTATTATAATAGGCGTCAATTTTGAGAGAAAGAATATTACTTAATACCAAAGAGCAATTGACAAATTTTTGATGGTGTGGTGAATCTAAATAATACTAAAAATTATTTAGTTTTAACTTTTTGTAAGTTTTCAGTGGCTTGTTAGAAATTATGCCAGTGGTTTCCATTAAAAAACGATTAAGATTCCATAAGTTAAAAACTTTATGAAAACTTTGGAAAGCTTTTCCAAAAGACTTGTCAGTTTTTAAAAGATAATTCAGAATGCAATCTTAACATTTAAAAGTAACAAATTAAATTGACTTACCTGTAATATTTACTGATGATATAGGAAGTACTGAGTAGAAAAACAATACAATAAAAGTTCCACAAAACTGTTTGCAATACATCTTGGACCACCGCTCTAATTCTTCCATGACACGTTAAATCTCCTTGTTCGTGTTTATACACACTTTTATCTACATTTTTCGCAGTATTTATTAAGCACCTTTACACTTTAATACAACTGTACGGTGAGTTCCGTCATTTTAAGTCGGTTGCTAGGATTTTAGTTGCCACAACATTCGTTATACACCTGTGGAATTCGCTCGCCTTGCAACTATGAACAAGGTAGGGATTACTCACAACTTCATAAGTTCACTCAACTTTGTGTACATAAATACTGGGATGTTGTACCTCTTTCACATAATTATAAAACACTAAATCACTATTATGAAGTCTTACAATATTATTAACATCGTTTTATTATTTTTTGAAAGTTTTATAAACTTCGAAAGTTTCATGACATAAACTTCATTGCACAATCGTCCGAAGGACGCGACGACTTGACTTGACGAGCAAAACGGGTACCTACCTACGGCAAAAATGTTTTTGTTTCGTTTCTTTTGGGGACTGTTCGGGGTATTCGGTAAACTTCGGGTGTTGTCGGGTCCGACTAGCGCTGGAGACACATTGACGGCTGCTTGTTAGTCGAATTTTTTTATTGCCCGTTAGCAAATTGTGAAGGAACAAGAGTCTAAAACTGGAGGAAGTAAAACCGTGCGATGGCAGCACTGTTATACTGTCATCGTTGTTTCTCATGATTTTTTTGTTATTATTTCGTATATTCACTAAACAAACATACATATTATATTTTTAAACATTTCAATATAAATTACTTTTCTACCTCCATCTCCTATCTTACCCTCTCTGCTCCGTGCCCCTAAACAATCAAATCGGACCAGTAGTTCCTGAGATTAGCACGTTCAAGCAAACAAACAAACTCTTCAGCTTTATATATTAGTATAGATAACAATTAAAAATATAAGAAATTGACGTGGTTGTCTGTAAACCGACTTTACAGACAACCACGTCATAACAAAACATTAATGAAATTAAAGCATACGTTTTTTTCCGATCGTAACAATGAGCGTAACGTTACAACTTTCGTGCGTGCAGCTGCGTTCATCGATTTATCACTAGTTGTCACGTCAAAAATAGTAGCCCACCAGGAACAGGGTCTGGTTACCGACGGTCAGGGCTCCAGAGAGAGGAACCTCCTAACAATACCAGCCATGTCCAGAAGTACCACTTTCTGAATAAAGTCCTTGATCCAACTGCCTAACGAGAACCTCCTAAGGCGTTGTCCGAGGCTTTTGGCTATGAAGCTATTGCCTGACACGATCATTGGGACAATAATTAGGCCGACAACTGTCAAAGTGGCGCTAGTAGCGCACAGACCAATAACAAAACAGTTTTTGATGAAATGATGGGTAAATAATAAGGTAAATGATTACTTTCAGTTTAATTAGATCGTCAAAAACTATTTTTTTTTTGCGATCCCTAATCTACATCATTTTATAACCGACTGCCTATTATACACAAACAAACGAAAAAATGAATCTTAAGGACTGGAATCACAGACTAATAGTGTTTATCTCACTTTGACACAGGTTCGTGTAGTGGTAGCGCCATCTGAGGTCAGCTTTTACTTGCAAACCCTATTGCTGACTAAATCAAGATATTTGTTTTGCTTATCTTTCTCGGCTGTCACGAGGGTCTCGTCATAGAAGTTGTTGCGGAACAGACAACATTTATGTATGTCTACAATCATTACATGTCTCTCAAACCACCTGCCACCACCACCATATCAGGCTTAACGGCAACAATAGTTCTGTCAGTGATGAATGTGATAATGGGTCGATTTCGGTACAATGTGATAATTGTTATTATACACGATCGGGCGCATAGCTGCATACGTGTCGGGTTTCCGTGGGTTTCAATTGAAATTATAGAATTTTAAAACAAACACGGACCAACTTTTATGCTACGTTTACACGCTTGCCATGGTTTGGCAAGCGTCCACAAACTCCAAGTCTTTACAAACGTTTGGATGCCATCTACACGCTTGCGAGTGCGTCAGTGTGTTCCGGATAGGCAAGCATGACGGACGTAGACGTTAAAGTTGTGAGGCCTCGAGTAAGGTCATAATCTCGTCGTAAGACCAATTACTACTCAGTACCTGGAGGATGGCTTTTTTACGACGTTTTCTAAAAACTGGCCAAGTGCGAGTCGGACTTGCGTGCAAAGGGTTCCAAACGAATTTCATTTTTCTGAACATGTTTTTTAACACTATAGGCTTCTTATAGGTTTTCCTGAAATCTGTAGGTAAAGATCTATTATCTCTATTTTTTTTTAATTTTTAAGCTCAGCTTCAAAGATAATTCAGGGGAATGGTCATTTTACGTCTATTTTCTTGAATAACTTCAAAACCATTTATTTTAAAATTATGAAAAAAAAATTAAAACCTCACAGAAAGCCTTTTCATTCGATATGTCACACGGTATTGATTTTTTTTTTTGGACAGGCAAACCATTTTTTGTTTGGAACCCTAAAAATTTAACCTAGCTAGCTTGATTGATTTATAGCTCCCGAAACCCCCTGCATACTAAATTTCATGAAAATTTATGTAGCCGTTTCAGAGATTTCATGTATACAATAATAGGGAATATGCATGAAAAACAAATATGTTTTTAGATGATAAATATTATATCGTTTATACAGTTTATCTAAAAATATAGAAAAATAATTATAATTTACATAGAAAAAAAATATAGAGAAATAATAACTCGAAAAACGAAGGAGATATAATAATTTGTTTATATCTGTCCCTCTCATAAAACGCTGTTTTCTATGGCAGCTGTATAGGTGTCGTAGACGATGACGTCAAAGTTTACATCGGACTTTTCTTTCTAATTACTATAATATAACTTGAACTCTGAGGTATTTAAAAAATAATTTCATGATTGTTTACTAGAGCTAATAAGTATTTCATATTGCAAATAAAAAATCGCATGCATATTCCCTATTGCTCGTATAAAGGTAAGATGATCGTTGCATAAAACTAAAGACGTCCGTTCGGTGCGAGCTTGTGACCGAAACTAAACACGCGCCAAAGTATAAATGCGTCGCAAACGCTTGCCGCAAATTTCCTTTGATCTGTGTTAAAAAACCGACACTAGTCCGGATCGGAGGCAAGCTCACGCAAACTCACACAAACCATGCCAAACACCCCGTTTACACGCTTGCGTTGGTGGACGCTGGCCAAGCCACGGCAAGCGTGTAAACGTACCATTAGAATTCCATATTCAATGAATAAAAGTTTTTCCCTTTCGTTCCTGCATTCTTGTCTCAATGCATATTTAATTTAGTTCCTTTAATCATTTTTAGTAGATTACTTTGTACTTAGTCGATTTTCAATTTCCCATCTCTTAACAGCCATCTCTAAAATATTTCTTTCGGAGTGTTCTGTCATTTCGGTTTGCTGAGGCGGGTATTAAATCCTAGGTAATCATTGTTTTTAACGCCATAAAATCACATGAAAGTAATTAAAATTGCAAAGGAGTTACTGTGAACTTCGTTCCATATTATATTTTGGTCAAAAGAATCAATGTTCAGTGATAACCTCCGTCGATTCACGGTGTTTTGACGTTTCTTCGTGCAGATGTGAAGTTCCTTGTTACCAAATTTGTTGGTTATACCAGGTTTTTCATTTACATCTCTGTTATTTCAGCTTCAGCCATGGTGCGTATGAACGTATTGAGTGATGCTCTCAAATCTATCCACAATGCTGAGAAACGCGGCAAAAGACAAGTGCTTATCCGGCCTTGTTCCAAAGTTATCGTCAAGTTTTTAACTGTGATGATGAAGCACGGTTACATTGGCGAGTTTGAAATCGTCGATGACCACAGAGCTGGAAAGATTGTTGTCAATCTGACCGGCAGACTGAACAAATGTGGAGTCATTTCACCCCGCTTCGACGTTCCCATCAACGACATTGAGAGGTGGACTAACCTGCTCCCGTCACGACAGTTCGGGTAAGCTTACTTTGAAATACTACTTACTATCCACAGGCTTTAGTTCTTAGTCCAGCAAAATAAATGGCATAACATAATGCCAATCATCCAGAGCTATACCAGGATGCTGTTCTGTAGAAATTGTAGCTTAGTGCTATCATTCTTTGATATATATTAGTATTCTACTGCAAAGCCTTCTTCCATGTTTGTGACTAAAATGACAAGTCTAAATCTAGCTTTTTCACCTTTGCTTGATCAAGTCAAGTTGATTTAAGTATGAAGTCAGCAAAGAAACAACCGAAATAATCATAATTGTTTTCAAATGTAATTATCATAATCTCGATGTGTGTCAGTGAGGAGTTGGAAGTTTATTTAACACTTAGTTAATTATTTCCACTGTCATCAATGTAAATATTGAATTTACTAATTGACTCACCCAGTTAATTGTGAACTACATACCATCTAAAATTGGATTTTATCCACTTAATTTTTCTTTATAAACCAAACCCTGCATTAGAGTGGCAAAGAAATAAAAATCTTAGGTTATTGAGTTTAGCAAAATTTGGAAACCGCTATTGATTTTAGTATACCTGTATAGATGATTCTTTCATTTAAAAAAACTTAGTGACGCAATACAACAACGACTGTATGAACACCCACAACATAAGTATCACCGCTTCAGCATCCCAGCTGAGATACTGGAGCAATGATTTATAGTTATGCTGATTTGATTTAAAAATGAAACAATGTACTTTTTGCCTGATACTTCGTATGCGCATATCCCACCTTTCACACTGTAGTTTCAGGATACTTATGGCATGACTTATGGGTCATTTTCATTTTGGATGTAAAAAAGATTTCAAATTAAAACCTCAAGTTTTTTAATTACTTTATATAGGTGATCTTTCTATAAGTCTACTGACATAAATGACTGACCTTAGAATCCTTAAAAAGCCTGAAAAAGTGTGAAACAATGAGCTCCCACATCCTTGACTACCTCGCCACGTTAATGACTATGGGTCAAAAAATTGTAGCACGACTGTTAGTTCTATGACTAACTAATAAAACTAACTGGATTTGATACATTTTTTTTATTATTAATCATAAACTTTCTTTTAATAGCGATTTAATTCACACGTTTTGCATTTTTCCGTCACATTCAAAGTTATTTTTACTACAAACTACTGATTCTATAATCTCGTCTGCCTTTTCTACAATCAATTTAAGCTGTCTTAATTTTTAAGTAATGAAACTAAAATTTCCATGTAAGGTACAGAGGCATGTATCTCTTTTGGACACTTTCGGCGTTATAATCCAAAATGGACGGGATCTAGTGAATGTTGTGTAGCTAATATTTTTGTTAGACTCTAGTTTGTACTTTTTGTGGAGATTTTCCAGTGTCTCACATAAATAGCATTTTTGCTTCTTTTTGCCCCTTCTTGTGATTGTATCTTTTTTACCAGGGCATAATTTGCTATTTTTTCCTTTTCTAAAAAACATTGAACGTCTATCTTGTTTTTGCAGTACCTCAGCTGCTATTACGATAGTGAAGCCCTGTTTTGCTTAATATTCTTCTCCAGTCTTGCATACTTCATAGACAAAGCATAAATCTTTTTCTTAATTGATTCTATAGTGTTTTTCTGCCTTTCTATAATTTTTTCCTTCACCATTTTATTTTGTCTGGCTATTTTCAGGCTAGTCACCTTTTGGTCCCATCCCCAGTCCCATCTATAGCGCAAAAATAATACTATAATTTTGTATTATATTCCGCAAAGATTGATTGAGATACGATATATATAGTTCACAGACGTGGTTACGCGTCACAAACGTGGTTACAAAATACCACGTTTGTGACTATAATTTGTAACCATGTTTGTGACATTTTCCGAACGCGCCAGCATAACATAACCTCTAAGTTTCGGCATTCACGCGCCATCAAACTTTAAACATTTTCACAACATTCTCTACCCAATATATGAAAATCAACTGCACAATTATTTATTTAAACTGACAACAGTAACCACGTCTTTGACGTGTTATGCTTTACAAGTTTTAGTCTCTTGACTCAACTTTTCCCAAGGTTTGTGGAGTGTATTTTGCCTGTTAAGTCCTTTGTAATACAGTTTGTGCCAATTGCCATTGATCAGGCTAGACTACACTCCATGCTGCAGCTGGTATTAAAAAATAGAAATACCCATGACAACTTTGCCCAGCCTTGAATGAATCTAACCTACAACCTCATGCTTAACAGTACAAAGCCAAGAAAATATTATAACTTAAAATTACAGTAAGAGGGTATGGTGCTGATAGTAATGTTAACAAACACCAAAATTCATCCATGTTTGTTTAAATTCATCTAGTTGCTATACATTTGCATAACTACCGCGGATCGCCAATAGTTCTTGTTGGTCGGCATTTGATATGTTGTGCTAAATTAAATAAAAATGTCACAAATTGATATCTTTCACATTGATGGATATTGTTAGTGGTGTTTTGGACAAGCATTCTTTAGGAAAAATATCTACAGTCTACAGAATCATATTGCCATTTCATTAGTTACAAGACAAATATGCCTTTTTATTTTTAATTAAATATGACTTATTTCAATCAATTCTAATTTTGTTTTTATCTTGTTTTCAGCTACTTGGTCCTAACAACCAGTGGAGGAATCATGGACCATGAAGAAGCCAGAAGGAAACATCTTGGAGGGAAAATTCTAGGCTTCTTTTTCTAAGTTTACTGAATATAAATGAAAATGTATTTGGTTGTTTTAATTTAGTCACTTATTTGAAAACATTCCAAAATATGTGGATCCTGTTGTCATCTATACTTTAATTATAATTATAGAACAATAACAATTTAATAGTTTCCTGCAGTTTTGCCCTTGCATTTTTTCCTTGGACAGATTTTGACTAGATTCTTGTTAGTTTTATGATTTGCGACTTTTTGTGTTTTTTAGGGTTCCGTACCCAAAGAATAACCAACGGAACCCTTTTACTAAGCCTCCGCGTCTGGTCCGTCCGTCTGTCTGTCAGCAGGCTGTATATCAAGAACCATAATAGGTAGACAGCTGAAATTTTCACAGATTCTGTATTGCTATTGCCGCTATAACAACAAATAAAATTGAGCTTTATGGTACGGAACCCTTCTTGTGAGAGTCAGTCGCACTTGGCCGGTTTTTTGAACTTTACATTTATTCTAGTCGCATTTAGTTATTTCTACTGATATAAACCTTATATCTATTTGTCTTCACCCTCTGACTGGAAGCCGACTCCAATATAGTTGGGAAAAGGCTAGGCAGATCTCTGCTTGTTTACTCTGGTCTCGCGTGTTTTCAATCCTCTGCAGATAAAACGAAGGGAGTATAGTTTCACCACTACCAATCTTATTATTACGGCAATATACATGTTTTCATAATCATGAGTAGGTGTTTGAAAAACGAAAATAGCAAACAAAAATTATCCACCAAATGTTTTTATTGTCAACTGCTGTTGGTTTCGATCTGAGAGATTTTTTCGAAAAACCGGGTGTTGGACCACTTTTTGAGAGACAGCTGTAATTTACCCTTTTTTTTTGCGCTGGGAACCCTCCCATCGGGGGAATGGGAGGGGTATGTGGGACTTCCCGGGCTGGCTCGGTATACCCACTAAAATAACCCAGCGGCATTCCCGCATCGTCCGAGTGGAGGAGGACTGGGAGATAGGCGCAGTCTTGGCGTCCAGTCCTCCTCCGACCACAACCCGCCTAAAACGGCGGGCCCCTCACGTCCTCCGTGGGTGGAGGGCTGGGAATGACCGGCGAAGATGGTGTGGAGTGCAATGCGGGCGGAGGCGCCCCCGCGCCTATCGCCCGCCCATCACCACCATGAGGAGGGAGAAGATGACGTCTTCTCCGACCTCTTCTTCGCCTTCGGAGCGGCGCAGCGAGAGGGTCGTACTCCCGCGCGCGCTCCGCCGCCTCGTTTTGCGAGATGACGTCCTCGCAAAAGGAGGCGACGCTGCCCTGGACCCCTCACTCTCCAGCATGGCGTTGACTACGCTGGGAAGTGAGAGGTCCTGTCCGATCTCTGCAGTCAGACTGCGGCGCGGCTCAGAGCTGTAATTTACCCTGCAGAAAGCCTATGAATGCACATACCTTAAATAGTTTAAAATGGCCATCGACCTCGGAAATACCTGCCAGAGCCAGAGGAACCCTAGATCCATACCAAGACAACAACTGTTTAGCGGGATACGTGCCGGGTCTGGAAGGCGATGAAGCTGCGAAACGAAGTATTTTTTAAAGCTTTTAATTTTATTACCTATCAATAGTTATGGTCATTACTGTTCCGTACCTCAAAAGAAAAAACGGAACCCTTATAGGATCACTGTTGTCCGTCCGTCTGTCTATCAAGACCCTTTATCTCGGGAACGCGAGGTGGTATTGAGTTGGGATTTAAACATACATGAGTGGAGAAAGAATGATTATTTCATAAAAATATTCATTCTTTCGAACTACATGAACTTAGAGGGCTATATTGATGATTAAAATGGTTATAATTCGTTAGATAAATACGCGTTACGGTCGCAGATCGCATTTGGTCCACATACAGCTTCACACTGACCGGCAAATTGCAAAAAACATAAAAATATTTGAATTTCGCGGGCCACCCTGGAGCATCCACCTTAAAGAAATCAGCTGGACGGGAGGCAACAAATTCTTCAAAGGCATTTTGTACTGCCTCTCGGGTATTGAATTTTTTTCCCGCCAAGAAGTTATCCAAATTCTGGAAAAAGTAGTAGTATGAGGTCGCGCGTTGTTGTGCAGGAGCAGTGGAGACGAGCGATTGACCAATGCTGGTTGGAGATGTGCCAGCTTCTCCATCATTGTGTTCAGTTCTTCACAGTACACATCTGCAGTAATGCTCACCCCGTTTGGTAAGAAGCTGTGATGAATCACACCGGCGCTAGACCACCAAACAGTGACCATCACTTTTCTAGGGGTAAGTTTTCGTTTAGGGCATTGTTTAGGTTAGGTTAGGCTACGCCCACATTGTGGTGGAGGGCGTCAGGGTGGGCGTCCAGGCCCAGATGAAGTATCTGGGCCTGGTGTTGGACAGCAGGTGGCGCTTCGGCCCGCACTTTAGCGGGCTGTCGACGCGCCTGCTGAGGGCTGCGGACGCCCTCTCCTGGCTCCTCCCGAACCTGGGGGGGCCGAACGCACGATGCCGGCGTTTATATGCCGGCATCCTGCGGAGCATGGCCCTGTACGGGGCCCCCATCTGGGCGGACTCCCTCAACAGGAGGGAGAATGCGACCATGATGCGCAGACCCCAAAGGGCCATTGCACTGCGGGTGGCGAGGGCCTACCGCTCGGTGGGCTTTTCGGCGGCGTGCGCTCTGGCGGGCACCCCTCCTTGGGAGCTGGAGGCGTGGGTGCTCGCTAGAGTGTACGAGTGGACGGCGCGGCGAAAGGCCCTCGGGGAGCGCCCCGTCGCGGAGGAGCGGGAGGCCGTGCGGCGGGAGGCGAGGGACGCCATCATCGTCCATTGGACGGAGGACCTCGCCTCCGCCGCCTTTGGCCGCCGAACCCTGGACGCGCTCGGTCCGGTCCTGCGAGACTGGCTCGAGCGCTCCCACGGTTTCCTCTCATTCCGTCTGGTGCAGGTATTGTCAGGCCACGGCTGTTTCGGCAAGCACCTGCACCGGATCGGGAGGGAGGAGACCCCGGCGTGCCACGACTGCGGCGCGGCGGAGGACACGGCTCAGCACACCCTCGAGGTGTGCCCGGCTTGGTCTGAGCCGCGCCGCAGTCTAACAGCGGAGATAGGACAGGACCTCTCGCTTCCCGGCGTGGTCAACGCCATGCTGGGGAGTGAGGGGTCCTGGGCAGCTGTCGCCTCTTTTTGCGACGATGTCATCTCGCAAAAGGAGGCGGCGGAGCGCGCGCGGGAGGACGACCCTCTCGCTGCGCCGCTCCGTAGGCGGAGAAGAGGTCGGAGAAGATGCCGTTTTCTCCCTCCTCATGGTGGTGATGAGCGGGCGATAGGCGCGGGGGCGCCTCCGCCCGCATTGCACTCCACACCACCTCCGCCGGTCATTCCCAGCCCTCCCCCTGAACGGGGAGGCCTTGAGGGGCCCGCCGCTTTAGGCGGGTTGTCGTCGGAGGAGGACTGGACGCTAAGGCTGCGCCGATCTCCCAGTCCTCTTCCACTCGTACGACGCGGGAATGCCGCTGGGTCGTTTTAGTGGGTATACCGGATCAGCCCGGGGAGTCCCACATACCCCTCCCGTTCCCCCGACGGGAGGGTATGCGTAATGCATTTTTTCCCAGCTTAAAAAAAAAAAAAAAAAAAAAAGGTTAGGTTAGGCTCCAAGTCGGCTATGGGCGCTGCCAAGGACTCGGCGAGGGCCGAGATGCTGGAGGGTCTCGACAGGGATCCGTATGGGAGACCATACAGGGCAGCGCGGAATCAACTGCGGCCCCATGGTCCCCCACTTACGGAGACCCTCGAGCCGGCGTTGCTGGATGGGGTGGTCCGGTCTCTGTTTCCGCGCAGGACCGACTTCACTCCACCAGCAATGGACCCTCCGCAGTCGGCGGCTCCGGAGGAGGAGGAGGAGGCACTTCCGGTGACGGAGGAGGAGTTTCGCGCGGGGGTGCTTAGCCTCCGCGCGAAGAAGACGGCTCCTGGGCCGGACGGCGTCCCCGCACGGGTGGTGGCCATAGCTGCCGCTCAAATGGAGGACAGATTTCGGGAACTCTTCAGCGCGTGCTTTGCGGCTGGAAGGTTCCCGAAACTGTGGAAGGAGGGGCAGCTGTGCCTCCTCCGAAAGGAGGGACGCCCGGCGGATTCCCCCTCGGCATACCGGCCCATCGTTCTGCTCGATGAGGTCGGTAAATTGTTCGAGGGGATCATCGCCGGCCGGCTCAGGAGCCATTTGCGGGGTGTAGGGCCGGACCTGTCGGACGCCCAGTTCGGTTTCCGACAGGGCCGGTCCACCATCGACGCGCTGGCGCTTCTTAAGGGCCAGGTGAAAGAGGCGGTCGAGGCGGGGGACGGAGTGTTGGCGGTGTCGTTCGACATAGCCAACGCCTTCAACTCCGTTCCCCACTCGACCATATTGGAGGCACTCCGGTATCACGGAGTGCCCCAATACTTGAGGAGCCTCCTGGCCAGCTACTTGGAGGATCGAAAGGTCCTCCTTGTGGACAAACTGGCCAGGTTGCGGAGGTACAGCGCGGAGTCCGGTGTTCCGCAGGGGTCTGTCTTAGGGCCCCCCCTGTGGAACATCGGATTCGACTGGCTGTTGCGGGGGGCTCTTCTCCAGGGCACGAGTGTCATCTGCTACGCGGATGACACTCTCCTCACTGCCCGGGGGAAGAGCTTCGGGGAGGCGGCCTGTCTGGCCTCGGCTGGCGGGTCCTTGGTGGCAGGGAGGATCCGCCGCCTGGGATTGAGGGTGGCGCTGAACAAGACCGAGGCCGTGTTCTTTCACGGGCCTCGGCAGCGCTGCCCTCCAGACGCCCACATCGTGGTGGAGGGCGTCAGGGTGGGCGTCCAGGCCCAGATGAAGTATCTGGGCCTGGTGTTGGACAGCAGGTGGCGCTTCGGCCCGCACTTTAGCGGGCTGTCGACGCGCCTGCTGAGGGCTGCGGACGCCCTCTCCTGGCTCCTCCCAAACCTGGGAGGGCCCAACGCACGATGCCGGCGTCTATACGCTGGCATCCTGCGGAGCATGGCCCTGTACGGGGCCCCCATCTGGGCGGACTCCCTCCAAAGGAGGGAGAATGCGACCGTGATGCGCAGGCCTCAAAGGGCCATTGCACTGCGGGTGGCTAGGGCCTACCGCTCGGTGGGCTTTTCGGCGGCGTGCGCTCTGGCGGGCACCCCTCCTTGGGAGTTGGAGGCGTGGGTGCTCGCCAGAGTGTACGAGTGGACGGCGCGGCGAAAGGCCCTTGGGGAGCGTCCCGTCGCGGAGGAGCGGGAGGCCGTGCGGCGGGAGGCGAGGGACGCCATCATCGTCCACTGGACGGACGACCTCGCCTCCGCCACCTTTGGCCGCCGAACCCTGGACGCGCTCGGTCCGGTCCTGCGAGACTGGCTCGAGCGCTCCCACGGGTTCCTCTCATTCCGTCTGGTGCAGGTGTTGTCCGGCCACGGCTGTTTCGGCAAGCACCTGCACCGGATCGGGAGGGAGGAGACCCCGGCGTGCCACGACTGCGGCGCGGCGGAGGACACGGCTCAGCACACCCTCGAGGTGTGCCCGGCTTGGTCTGAGCCGCGCCGCAGTCTAACAGCGGAGATCGGACAGGACCTCTCGCTTCCCGGCGTGGTGAATGCCATGCTGGAGAGTGAGGGGTCCTGGGCAGCAGTCGCCTCTTTTTGCGAGGATGTCATCTCGCAAAAGGAGGCGGCGGAGCGCGCGCGGGAGGACGACCCTCTCGCTGCGCCGCTCCGCAGGCGCAGAAGAGGTCGGAGAAGACGCCGTCTTCTCCCTCCTCATAGTGGTGATGGGCGGGCGATAGTCGCGGGGGCGCCTCCGCCCGCATTGCACTCCACACCACCCTCGCCGGTCATTCCCAGCCCTCCCCCTGAACGGGGAGGACTTGAGGGGCCCGCCGCTTTAGGCGGGTTGTCGTCGGAGGAGGACTGGACGCTAAGGCTGCGCCGATCTCCCAGTCCTCTTCCACTCGGACGATGCGGGAATGCCGCTGGGTCGTTTTAGTGGGTATACCGGGTCGGCCCGGGGAGTCCCACATACCCCTCCCGTTCCCCCGACGGGCGGGTATGCGTAATGCATTTTTACCCAGCGCAAAAAAAAAAAAAAAAGGTTAGGTTAGGCTGAACCAGGATCCAACCAACTTGCTGAGCGCTTGCGGTTATCAAACAGAATCCATTTTTCATCGCAGGTAACAATGCGGTTCAAAATTCCTTCATTTGTGTGTCTGTTGAGCAGTGCAAGGCACGTCTCGACGCGTACTTCGCGCTGGCGATCATTGAGTTCGTGGGGCACCCATTTGTCAAGCTTTTTTACCTTGCCAATTTGACGCAAATGGACCAGTATTGTTTTGACGCTAGCGTCGAAAGCTGCTGCTAATTCAGCCGTAGATTGTGTATCATCAGCTTCCTCAATCGCTTTTAATTCGTCATTGTCGACCAAAGTCTTCAGACGACCGCGAGGTTCATTTTTCAGGTCGAAATTTCCAGAACGGAAGCGAGCAAACCAATAACAGGTGGTGCGTTGGTTAGTAGTGTTAGCTCCGTAAACGTCGTTGATGTTGCGTGCCGCTTGTGCCGCGTTGCTGCCACGACGGTATTCATATTCCATAATTACTCTTATTTTTAACGTATCCATGATGACGAAAAAGATTGAAATGCGATGAAAATGTAACACTAATCAATAAACAAATGACTACTTTTGGAAAAAAAAACATGTTTTTAAAATAAAATTAATTTGAAATTAGAATTCTTAGCCAAACAAAAATTATTTTGATTTGAAATGGCCAGTACTGCAGAACGGCAATTTCATAGGTAAAGACCTAATATGTAGTAAAAGAAAAGTTAACATTTTACTATCTAATCATTGTCTATCGTAACAATTGTGACCTGAGTTCGATCATATAATTGACAGTTCAACTACATAGTCGATAGATGGCGTTATACTGATGACGCGTTTTTCTGACGCCATATTACTCAGAAATATGATGTTGAAATTACCGCGTTTTGCTAAACGAAGAAGATCAACCTGACAATTATTTAACAATCTGAATTGTTAGTTGATAAATCATTGCACGGGTCGCTCATCTTCAAGGTTAAGCAACACTTGCCGAGGTCGATCTGAGGATGGGTGACCATTTTAACACACATACGGGTCGATCGACCAGTGCGACTGTTATTACTTAGCTACGAGCTCCTCATTAAATCAGTCTCCTCATTCAGTACCTACTAAATATGTATTTAAAAATCGATTATTCTTACACCATAAATAGATTCTATGAAACCGGTAAAACTAATCCTAATACATTAAATACGTCGTAAAAAGCTGAAATTTGCCATGAAGGTTCCTTGGAGAGTGTAGGGGCCCCCCTAAATCCTCTCTAAGTGCCCACTTCGAGAGGATTTACCGAATTTTTTACCGGAATGGGAAAAAACGGGAACTGCGAAGTCTAGGGTAAAAGCTAGTTTATAATACGTTACTACTTTGTACGGAACCCTTGGTGCGCTAGTCCGACTCGCTCTTGACTGTTTTTTTTTCTTTGTGACCATACAAAGCGAGGGGCTATGGCAGTGGCGACAGTGTGCGAGAAGTTTCAATTTATGAACTTTGGGGGAACATCATTGTTGTCTTCTCGCTCTCGGCATTTCCTCTCTTCCTGGAAGCTTGAGTTTAGATATTCAGGGCGGGTTGTTTGGTTTCACCTGCACTTAACGCACGTGTCTAATGTTAAAACAAAAATAGTACAGAAACTACTACGTAGTTGCAAAAAGTTCTGCAAGTTAAAAATAGATGGTGTTGGCGTCTCCAACTGTTCAAAGGGATCATTGGTATTTCTTTCTAATCGGTCTTCTTTGAGGCTGGATTCCTGGAGAATGTACCCCATCGTTTTTCTCTTGCAAGTTTATTAAGGTTTTAATTTTTAGTTCAATTTAAGCCCTATTCAAGAAGCACTAGTTTCTAAACTCGTCTGAGTTTCCCTTTACGTTCCTTGTGATATGGTTATCTTCTGATTTCTTATAATTTTTCTTTGATCTTGTACCTATCCATTGCGACAGAACTAGAGTACTTACCCAGTACTTATTATTTTTTCGTCTCTACACATGTTTTCCAACTCCATAAATATGAACCCACTTTGTACCTAAGTAGGTATATGCCTGTATTCATGCCTACCTTCCTATATTCGTTGGCCCAAGCCGCCCAAGGCGCCAAAGACTACAATATAGGCGCCCAGATGTTAGTGTTGAGAATCTAAACAATATTACATTGCAGGTCAACTAAAAGACCGTAATTACGAAAAAATAACATCTTTCGAGGGAACTATGTTGTGTGTAATGTGACAGTTTATTTGTTACTAATAGTGGTAAGTGGTTAGACTTGCCTTTTCTGTTCGCGACACACATATGAGCGCCTACATAACTAATTATATGCGTAGCTTTTCGTCACCGCTCGGGCAGGTCGTACTTGTGGCGCACAAACGCCATCACCACCATTCTCGTACCCCGCGGCCGGCTGTCCCGCAGGCGGCAAGCCACTCTCGACAGTTGTGCGCTGCACGGACGATACTACGCTCGCTATCGACGGACGAAAATGTGTGCCGCGTCCACAGTGTACTAATTATTACAGTGCCAGTGCTCGTGATCTACGCACACGAATTCAACTTTTAAAAACGAACCTTTAATTAATTCAAATAATGATGGCGCCCGAGACAGTGGTGACTACGGAACACAACAAACCAACTGCACCACCATCTCAGCAACAAGGCGGTGCGCTGGATTGGATTAAAATCGACATTAACTATTTCAAGACTCCACCGGGGCTTTTAAAAATAATACAACTTGTAAGTAACTATTTTTTATTATTATTTGAGCTAATTAATAACGCTGCAGATGTTATTTTAAAGTCTGATTAATTCTCGAAAATAAAATTTGCTTTAAACTTTGAATAGATTGTCGATTGAATGCTAAGCGCCGAAAAATAAAAGTGAAAGAATGTTTTGCCCTCAATACAATACCCATTAAAAATTACAAGCATGTTCCAACTTAGTTTCCGTATCTCGGAACGGCATTTAATCGGTGATCTACCTAATGGATTTGCTAACGCTACCACTTGCAGCAATCAGCACCGGTGCAGTACCGTAATTAACCTATCTACCTTGTTTGTTTCTATGCGTTCTGGTACCACAAATTTGGTAAAAATATGCCTAATTAACATCAAAAAGCTGGATAAAAAAGTGTGTTATGTAGAATGATGCTAACAGTAATTTTATCTTCAACATCTAAGCTAGGTGCGTCATTAAAGTTACGGGCGCTGGTACCGTGAGAGCGTGTACACAAGCATGATGTATTTTATGCATATGAGATATCGAGGCCATAAAACGTTGCATATTGTCGCTGAGAATGCTTTTTGGTGTCGTGGAGGTCAGTAGGCACCAGGCAGGTGAGGCGCGGGGCGCGGCCGGCGGGGGCTGACGCCGCAGGTTGTAGGTACATGCCGAGCCACTTGCGGAGGAGGCTTCATTCACCAACGCTATGAAACAACTATTAATTACTTAACTTGTTGAATATTCCATCGAAGGTGTTTAGGAAGCCGTGCAGATTTTTTGTCCGCGACGTTGCCTTCGTAGGTATATTCCTGAGTACCGTAGGTAGGTACTACCGGGATAAAAGTGTCTATCCCATGTTTCATCGAAACCTGTTCAGCCGTTGAGGCGTGATCGAATAACAAATATCCAGACGGACAGACTTTCACATTTATTATGTAGAGTAGCTTTTGCCGGCGACTTCATACGCGCATATATTCCGCCTTTTCCCGTTTTCCGAGGTATTTCGGGGAATCTTATTGCTCCCCTACACTCCCCAAGGAACCTGCGGCAAATTGCAGCTTTCTACGACTAATAGTTTCGGCTGTGCGTTGTCTGTTAGTGAGGATTTCCCGAAATTATAACGGGAATGGGAAACAACAGGACCTACCTATGCGCGCACGAAGTCGCGGGTAATAGCTGTGGATATTATTACGGAGCTATACCTATTGCCATTTCTATTAACTGGTAAATAGGTAATGGGATTCTATTAAGCGTTTCGTTTCGTGGGTCAAACGTAAATATTGCTATACCTACAAGGAGTCTATTCGCATCTGCCAAGGGTGCTGATGGCTAAAGCTCTTTCCAGTTCCATAATAAACTACTAAAGCAGAGTAAACTACAAGAATCCTTAAAACTATCCAGAGTCAGCCAATACTCCGATACCTTGGTCCCTTATGACTGACAGAACAGAGACCTACAAAATAAACTGAAAGTATTTTCGGGGTAGTAGTATAAAATCGGTCAAATTTTGTAAAAAGAACTCTGCGTTGTATTTTTACAAATTTGACCGATTTTGTGCATAGCAGACCGCAACATTGACCGTTTAAGCGGGGGTGGGGGGGTGTTCAATCAACCGCAACACAACGGGAATAAATGATAACGTTAACATTTTCGTAATTTCCAATCCTAACTTCATTGAGTTTCAAACTCTGACCGGAGGTTAATTTAATAAGTACCTATCTGATACGTACCTACTACATAGTTGTATTTATATTTGTACTACACATTCTTGTACATAACTAACTTGTTGTTATTCACTAGAAGATGTTTCCTGATTTGCCTTCGTCTCACAGATGAAGTCATCGTACATCTAATTACTTAATCGATTTCTTTTTGCTTAACGTCGATTCTTCCTATATTTAAATGGCTTTTATGATTAGTACAATTTGATTGGTTATTAAGGGGCACCAAATTGGGATTTTAAGAATAGTTGCCTACGTTGAAGGGTTAACGTAGATGAGTAATATCATTTCTTTGTGTTTGATTCATGGATATTTGCTATCTTAATACAAGATAATAATTATCCTATCTATCTTCTTACACGATAATGATAAGTCATGTAATGGCTTAGTCATAGCGAGCATTTCTGGTATTTTTGTTGTGAAGGTTTTGGATTTACTGATAAATCTTTCATTGATAGAAGGTCGTTTAGTCACAAGGGCCGGCACACTACCTGCAGGAGATAAGTACCTAATGTTAAGATGGGCTCAGTGCGCAGTTGAATTAATGGAGGAAAACTGCAACAGTAATGTCGTGTAACGCTATGGGTAGCTAGGGAGGTCCTTAATGGCTTGAAGTTAAGAAATTAATCTCCTTTTGTAATTTTACCTATATTTAGAACTAACAAACAATCATAGCACATTTCTCTACCTGTGACTCGTTTAGCAAAGCACGGCTACGTCACTGAGAATTGTCACTCTTTATGTCACCTTTACGGCCTTGAAATGGTTAGTCAGTTCTCGGAGACATAATTAATATAAGTTGTACTAAATGTAGCGCCTTATTTGAACTTCTATAAGAAGTATTCGTCATATTTTGACTGGGCGTGTGCTCCGCTTCGCCTACTCGGCTCAACTCGCTGATATCATCGTCGTCCTTGCCTCTGCTCCAATACCAATACAGCTGTCCATATGAGTAGGATTAATATAAATACAACAATGCTCACTCGAAGACGTCATATTTATTTCGTTGTAAGGTGAAATGTTTCTACTTTGTAACTCTAGGTGGTGGCTATGGTGTGCCTTCTAGGGTTTCGGAATTTGTTTGTCCCTTCCGCCTCGCCCAGAGCGGAAGGAGTCATTAGATGATTTCCCAAAAAAAAAAAAAAAAGGGTTGCGGATATTGTTTAAAAGAGTTTCCGCAGCCCTTAAATGCAAAGAGCATTAAGAGAAACACGGATGGGTTTTAGACAGCAAGAGTCTGACACTCCCTTCTGCTCCGCCCAGACTGGGAGGAGTCATTTCATGATTTCCTATAAAAAAAGGTTGCGGCTATGGTGGGCTATGACAGTTTGAAAGGTAGGCTTTCTTTATCAGTTTTATTATGCCTCAGTTAGGTATATAAAGGTAGCTTGCCAACTTGTTCTCCCTGTCGTTAATCAGTAGGTGCCTACCACCATTCGCAGAAGAAGTACAAAGTGCAATGATTGCAGTACTCCGAATGCAAGCTAGCAAGTTTAGAGGTTTTGATGAGTAAGATCACGTAATAGGTATTATTTACTTCCCCTTGCTCGTCTTTGGCTTCAATTAAATTAATTGTTCTAATTGGAGCTCTTATTAACTTATCCTGCTGGATTATCTAATTAAAGGTAGTTTTGCTAAGCTGTTGTCGACATCCATAAAAATATTCGAGCCATATTCTTCAATCTCCCTCTTTTCTTCTGTATGTACTCCTTCCTTAGTAAGGAAAGAGATTTCTAAAAATATTATTGCCTAGGTGAGGAATCCTTACCTACGTGATAATATTTTTAGATTTTCATTTCTTTTCATAACGCAATTGTAAAATTGGAGCAGGGCAAATTTTCATTTTAAATATCCCGGATTCAACGGAAAATATACCACACCCTGATATAGGTCCCTACTTAGTAGACTTAGTGTTTATTTAAATGTTTAAAATCCAATCCTTTAGGTACAGCAGGTTAAGTTAGGCAATATTGTTGATTGTGTGTAACTGATAGGTAGTAAAAACTTACGCTTACTGTATTTTTACACGTTGCTTTCGCTTTCACATTACGTGACATTACAAATTCGAGCAAATCTGTTTGAAATTCAAGTTTCCAGTAAAAGTATACCTACTACATCCTAAATGTAATGTGCCTACGTTATATAAACTTGGCGAGTTAAATTATGCGATTGTACACACATCGGCTATCAGTTAATCAAACAACAAAATATAGGCTATTGATTGTTATCTCAAATTCAATCGAATAAAAACTGTTACAGTTTAAAGCTAGTAATGTCATTCAACTATGACCTTAGCGTTTGGCAGCACTATCGTTGAACGATAAAATGTACTACCTGTGTGTGTGTGTGTGTAGGTTGACAATATTCAAATGGGATAAGGTTGAATTATGGTGTAGCTACAAACTGGCTCCCAATAATGTACTAGGGACCAGCCAAATCCATAAATAAAATCGGAGAGGACTTCCGATTTTACCCGATTTTAACTCCTCCAGTAGGTACGTAAACTTATGAAACAATAAGTACTTACCTAACTAAGTTTTAATAATTTCGTTAATTAAAAAATTCGGTATGGAGTTTAAAAACCACATTTAACTGGAATTTGAAGCTGATAAAGTACCAACCGCGATTATTAACCTCCGCCAATTGAGATAAAAATATATTTTCCTAATTTTCCTCTTGCGCATAATGACCTGGTAGGTGCTACCTACCTACTGCTATTAACGAAAAACAAGTATAATTAAATTGCCTTCATATATATTTGCAGTTTACGTAACAGCTATGAATATCCATGAATAAGCAAACGATGACACATATACACAGTCTTTGCCTTTGCATTAATCTTGTTAAGGTTTTTGTCTGTATATTCATTCCTTTCGATTTCTGTAAACACGGCGGATTTCTCTATTGTGTTTTAGGGTTCCGTGATGATAGATTCTTCGACTGATGTGTAGAATTTACGAGAAACTCAGTAGGCAGCTACGTATGTAAGTTGAAATAAATATGGCCCCTGGATGACCATTTAATACACGTTGATGTAGTCTCGTGAGGAGCTCGTGGCTAAATAATAACAGCCGCACGGGTCGATCTTGAAGGTTAAGCCACGCTTGCCAAGGTTGGTCTGTGGATGGGTGACCATCTTAACATACCGAGTTTCCTCCGAGCCTCGGAAAGCACGTTAATCCGTTGGTCACGGCTGTCATTTGTAGATCTTTGACAGTCGTTACGAAATGTCAGAGGCCAGTAAATCTGACTCCAGTCTTGCCATGAAGTACCGTGTAACCCAGTTAATGGGTTGCGGAGGTCTGGTAGACAGCCGCTCAACGTACCTAAAACACTGGTTGAATCCGGTTTGATTGGAAGCCGTCCCCAATGTAGTTGGGAAAAGGCTAGGCAGATGATGATGATGTAGACCCTTTGCATATGTTTGCATATGTTCGTAGAATCGTAGCTGTTAATTCCGGTTTACATTTCAAACCTGGGCAAAAGTACAATTTACCTATTAAAACAAACTCAGCCATTGTTTAAGATTGAAATAGATTCCTATTACTATTTCCTACGGGTCGCATCGTAAATAGATCGAATGAGAGTTATAGTTTCATGGTTTCGGTAGTTTTGTCCCTATTATCTTCTGCGTCATCAGCTGGTGTAGATTGTAGGTTTTATACTAGTATGTTAAATATTACGTTGGTTTGTCATGTTTCAGGGGGTAAAACGGCTTAAGAATTTATTTTCAAGCAATAACTAATAAGCACCAAATCTTATACTTTTGAGGAGCTCGTGGCTAAAGAATACTAGCCGCACGGATTGATCTTAAAGGTTAAGCAACGCTTGTCAAGTTTGTGGGTGACCATCTTAACATAACTAGATTCCTCCGTGCCTCGGAAAGCACGTTAAGCCGTTGGTCCCGGCTGTCATTTGTAGATCTTTGGCAGTCGTTACGAAAAGTCCGAGTCCAGTAAATCTGACTCCAGTCTTGCCATGAAGTACCGTCTGGTAGGCAGCCGCTCCACGTAAAATACTGGTATTCAGCTGAATCTGTTTTGACTGGGAGCCGACCCCAATATAGTTGGGAAAAGGCTAGGCAGATGATGATGATGATGACTAAATCTTATACTTTTAACACTTCATGAAATCATGACCTAATCTGGCGATGCTTGGGTGGAAGATTGCAAAAACGTTCAGTATTGTTTTACCGTTAGTCACCATAATATAGATATTGATAGTGTCGCTACGTCATAATCCAATTAATCACTTTAATTGTATTTTTCTTTTTTGTTATCGTACCTGAGTAGGTTTACCTACCTTCACTGACTCCGCCTGTAAATAAATATAAGTACATCCCTATTATAAGTAATAGCAATGATCATCTGACGATAAGGCAGTCAAAACATGTAATCAAACAATGTTTGCCATTGTTCAAGTCATTTGTGGATTCGATAATATCGGTTTTTAAGGTTTTTAATTTTTTGGTTTAGTGCTTAGATTTCACCTAATTCAAAACTTAAGGAATAAAATAATTATTCGTAGGTACCTACCATGTATATACTTCGTTAACGTTGCTTCTATATAAACAGAAAAATAAAACTGGAGAAAAACACTAAAGTTAACCGAGCAAGAAGTGATATCGATTGGAACAAGCGAAAAAATAATAAGCATATTAACGGACTATTAAAATTTTGCATTCGTAGCTTATTCGAGAGCGACATCGGGTGAAAGTTGGCATCAAAATGAAAGTAGTACTGTCAACATGTGGTCCGCCATGGCCGGGCCGCGTCGTTCCTACGCGTCTTTGACTCGACACGGCCGGTGTGACAACTTGTCGTTTTCCCATCATTTCAACCGCTCAATAACGTGTACTTGCGTGTACTCATAATCGTTTTCACTGGTGTGGTCAGACATAGTTTACCTCAAGAACCAAGTCAACTGGACTGCGTCTAGGTTGAAAGTTTAATGAGTCGCTTACGCAATTCAGAAAGTTTTCTCTTTGCTTACTTTCATTCTTAAAAGTTCATCGTCTGTTCCAAAATGTGTGCATAATTTTAATCTAACGAGGTTCTGACAGATCAAGTTAAGAAGATTCTAGAATTCTATAGGTACTCAATTCGCTAAACTTACATTACGTCCTTTTTAGTTTCTTACATAAATGGCAAATATCGTGTTGGCTTGGCACTAACGTTACACTGAAACATTGTTAGTGAAAATGCATATCTAAGAACACGGTTAACATAACAAAATAACTACCTGTTACATACTCACGTCGAACACAAAAATTTATTTCGAAATTTTCGCATTGTATACGTTCTGCTACAAGCTTGCGACACACGTAAACGCTTAGTTCAGCTGTACCGTATGCATGTAAAGCAACAATGTATTCAGGAAAGACTTAACTTGGTTATACGTTCGTATTTACTGAAGAAAACCAACACTAAGATATCCCAATAACACGCTTTACGCAAATTATCACAGCGCAGTCTGCAAATAGAGTCAATGCTATATAATTTCAGTATGATGTGCTAAATATTTAACAGCTCAAAATGAATGTTATTACGAATGAGTAACATTTAACAATGGTCATAAAATTTTGTTACGTAGTTATCATGATTTAGAAGTTGGAAAATTTTAGCGCTGAGATTTGACACTGGCGGCATGGGCATTGTGCTGGAGAAAGCTATCACCCGTGTTATCTTTCATTATGTCATGGCTTTAATCACGTTGATACAACAATTTATATTCGTCTGCCGCTACAACACGGTCGGTTATTTTGGGAGGACGCTCATCTGTTGTTCTCTTATTTTTCTTGTTAGCGTCGTCCGAGAAAACGGGTCACGGAGATTATAGACAACTACAAAGTACAAACATACGCTTTTAATAAAAACGTTTTCATCATACAGCTGTAACCTCTCTCATGTTAAAACAAGAACAAATGGTAAACTTGTTAGGCTGTTGTATGTCCGTATACTTTCATCAATTAGTGTAGAAGATCCTCGACGCATTCGCTATGTGACCTCTGACTTTTGACTTCCGACACCTCTCAAATCGCCTCTATTGAGTTACTGATCCTCTCAGCCTTGGGTTTAATTTTTTAATTAAAAGGAATGTAGTTAGGTGCTTGTATGACTAGATGTAGGTACTTTTATGTTATTTACTTTGCTAATGGTACATTTCAAGCTTCATCACGTAGGCTGTTGTAAACGTAACCTAGGTTAATGTAGGTAGGTATTCCTCAAGAGATAATCGTTTGAAGTATTTAAACCTAAAGTATTTTTTTATTCTAGCGCTCCGAGGTGTTAACGATTTTAAATTTCATATAGTAAGTAGCTTCTTCCAAAACAGTATTTCATTAAAATGATCTTTGACTCGATTGAATTTATCTCCAATAAAAAAGTTTATCAACCCATCTCCAGAGCTTGTAACCTCCAACAACCGCCCGAATTTAAATTAGATTTTTGGATTTGTAGTTCTGCTTAAACAACAGCAGCGTGTAGTCTGCTCGGACCGATGTCATCCAACCGCAACGCTGTAAACTCACACAGAGCACATTTGCCTGTGAATGAAACACACTGAGTGCCTATTGTTTGCTCCATAGCTACAACCCGCAAACTTCTCGAGTCATCACCGATGTGACTTAGTTTAGACTCATGAACCTTATTACGAACGATCTGAGTTACTTCTGCGCATGCTTCGTTTTTTTGTTTACCAGTACGATGTGTGAGTAACTGTGTAGCTTTCCTATTAGTTGCCGAAGGTCACGAGGAAAAGACACGTAATACATAGGTATTCGTGACATCAATATTTTATGAGGATAAGACGTTATTCTCTATAATTTACTTATTTTTCTTGCAAGCGGCCTAGTTTTTATGTTATTGTGTTCATCTGTTAGTAAACATCGCTTTCGTCGGTCCACGCTGCGTTGTCGTACAGTCACGGTTGCGAAATCAAGGTCAATGAAATTGAAATAACTTTCTTTTTAAAATCATGCTGTTCGCGTTGGCTTTTGAACTTTTGTAGAAATCAATATTTATAAAGTTCAAGCGGCGGTCAAAGTCGAGATGAAAAAGGTTATTGAGTAGGTAGATGATAATTATCAACTGTCTGGAATCACTTTGATACAGGTATACCTACCTAAGTAGTGAAGAATGCGGAGGCTTGCAGGTTGTTACAGTAGGTATATTTAGTTGGCTTGAATGCGGTTCGTAGCTACCATAAAACTATGCGACTCAATTGGTGGTCAATCTGACTAGATCTGGGGATTGCGTCATTTTCTTGAGCGTGAGCGAGCACTAAATTAAAATTCACTCACAACGTTAAATCGGCGACGATTGGCATGTTGTATGTGGGTATATTTACCTAATGTTATTTTATAATATTATCTGTCAAGGCCGACATCATTGTATATTTGAGAATTGAATGTTAGCGACTTGACTAGGAAGAATCCGTCTTCTTAGCGCTACAAGAATAAATAAAAATTCAATTGTATCTTAGTTAGTATGTCGTTTAAAACAATGGACTAAGTTACATAATCACGTTGTCAAACTGGTTCTTAATGAACATAACTATATACTCGAGTACATAACACGAAATAATTAGAGACTATTACGACTGGTCTAACGACTTGGAATTTTTGTGGTGATGTTCAACGCTATTAAATGCACTAGCAAGTTTCTTATAAAATTTATACAGAATATTTGGTTAGTTAAAAAAGAGCTAGAACGTATCGGCAATTTGGCAAATCCCTACTGCCTCAAGGTAAAATTTAAGTCTTAAGGTTAACTAATCGGTTTCCATTTCATGAAGTTAAATATGAACCCTATGCGGAAGTATGGCCAATGAACCGAGTACACTAGACAATGTTTGGGCGAGCTGGCCACAGCGCGGCACAGCGAGCGCCGCACGCACCCATTGACCCCAATGTTATGTTACTTGATTGCATTTTCACTTCGCAACCGTTGCGTTGCTGTATCGGCTCCGATACTACACCCACTTACGGAACAGTGTCAGTCAAACGCATTCATCACTTTGTGTCCATTTTCCTGGATATTGCTCTACAACTGTGTCTCAATAGTCATGCAACGGTATTTAGAGGCGTTCACCGAAGTCGTTTGATATAATAACTATAACTACGCTTACCATGGTCAAGAATAAGCATGGATCGATGGACGCACTTAAATGAGCCGCCATTCTGAATTGGTATAAACTTCAAGGGCAATTGCGCATTGTACCTTCACATGGGAGCAGAGTTACGGCACAAATACACGCTAAGTACAGTAAGAATTGAATAAAACTTGTTATTAATATTGCCGAGAAAATACACATCTGAGCAACACAACTTTTAATTGAGCAGTCAAAAAGGCAAGGCATTCTTTAGAAAGTTTTACTCGTAGCTAAAAAATGTTTGTCAACTTTTAATTATCTGTTAGATTTAGCAGTCATATTTAATATCTCTTATATCAAACAAATGCAATGTGACACAAATATCTTAGTGAGCTGCGTACAAGTTCCGTATACGAGGCGTGGACACCGCGTAGCAGCAATACGTTGCTACGCAGAAGCTCCGTAGACGCATCATTGATTCAGCTTAGCAGCGCTACGAAGCTACGAAGAGTCCGTAGACGCAGCGTTGACTCAGCGTAGCAGCACTACGGTGCTACGAGGAAGGTCCGTAGACGCAGTATTGTTTCGGCGTAGCAGCACTAAGCAACGGCTACGCTTGGTGCGTAGCATATACGAGGAAGAGCCCGCGCCATAGAAGTTCCGGCTGTAGAAGTTCCATAGACGCAGCGTCGACGCTGCGGTGCATAGTTCCTTTATAGTTGGTAAGAATGGTGCGTAGTAGCTACAGAATGCTTAAATACCAGTCTCATCTAGTTTAAATTTAAAACGACTAATAAAGATTGACATGTGATAGTGTTATTTACAATCTACTTACGAAATAAATACAATTGTCACAATTTTCAGTACTGCGCCGCTCCTATTGGTTTTAGCGTGATGATATATAGCCTTCGTCAATAAATGGGCTATCTAGCACTGAAATAATTTCGGATCAAAACGGATCAGTAGTTCCTGAGATTAGCGCGTTCAAACAAACAAACAAACAAACTCTTCAGCTTTATATATATATTAGTATAGAAGTATAGATTAATGAATGGTATCGGAAGAAGTAACGTTACAACTGGCTTTCTGCTAAAAATAAAGTAGTCGATATCCCCAAGGTGGTTATATTGTACTTTTATACTCTACGTTATAAATTGTATGTATCAGTGACCAGCGAAGCGTAGTCGTGGCTTCTGACAGACCCAGAAATTCGAAGATGGTGAAATTAATAGTGAATATTTAGGTACCAATTTTGTGGTGATGTAGATATTTAAATCTGCGAATACTTACAAGCTCGAATGCGAAAGCTGAAGGAATGTTGAGATATATGAGTAAAGACTGTGCTGTATTGGTGCCGGTGGGTTGTCCCTACATATAAACGCCGTGGGTGTGTCCTATTACTTGTAGCACTTTCGTCAATAGATGTAGATACGGAATACAGTGTGTCGGAAATCCGGCCACGTTTTGTTATTTGGAGCGAGACAGCAACGTGTAAAAGCGATGATGGTCTGTGAACCCATTGATAGCGTTTGGTATGGCGGCCGCGTCACATATACGTCCACACGACAACTTTGCCCTGCTGCTGCGCCCGCGACGCACTTTCTCCATATTATATGCAACTGTGCACGTGCCTCGTTTGACACACATTTCCGTCCCTCTTTGGCAAGGTAGGGACGTAAGCACAAATACGTATAACTCGTGGAGCGGATGTCATCTAAGTTGTGCTTACAATTAATAATGTTCCTAGCTCAGAGAACGAGTCAGTGTTGTGGTGGGACGTTCGCAATATATTGTAAGACAATGTTTGCCTGTTCGGTTATCGGATGGAATTTCTACAAACAACACCTGTTAGTGGGCATTGCGACAGAGGGTTCGTGTTCGCGCGCGATATCAAACCGGTTTGCTGGTAAAGGCCGTCGCGCGACGGAGCGGTGCGCGCTTACCTGCGCCCGCGCCGCCGCCGCCGCCCGCGCCCCCGTCGATGGACGCTAGAGGCTCACATTTATCTGAAACCGTTGTCCTAGTGGTACTGGAATATTACCGCTACTTAATCTATTACCTGGTTAAAAGGTATCTTAAAATTAACTACCTTAGCAATAATTACAACAAAAGCATGTGTCACCAACGCAAGAACATTAAACCGAAAATTGTTACCTTAAATTGAATACCTACTGAAACGGCATTAGTTTGAGGCACTTCAAAAGACGGTTGCCTTAACATTGTTAGAAATAAACTTGTTAAAGTAAAACAAATTATTTTTTCAATGAATATACGACGAAACAATTATTAACGACGCCAACATGACGTTGTATAGGTACTGACAGAGCCACTCGATTATATTAAGTTAGTCATTTAGTTATATCATTTTATCACTAAATGGCTTAGTGCAATCACTAGCAGAACATGAGTTTCTTGTTACTTTTACACACAAGCCGAAAATAAAGTATGGACATATACTATCTACCTACCTAAATGAAAAATATAGAGGTACTGTGAGGAGGAAAAAGAAGTAGGGTTAAAAAAAAAACAATTATTTCAAGTTCAGACAGATCCTTAACATCTGTTTTTGCCACATAACTATTCAGGGTGGTTATACATATACAGTTATATGGGTCATAAGTGAGCCAGAAAAGTACACATTGTGTCAAAAGTAAAAGAATACAAGAGGAAGTCAGAGAATGTCCTAAGTGACAAGCTGGGAATTTAGAACGAGTAAAATGTCATAAGGAAAGTTTTGTGTGTTAATGTAAAGGCGAAATAGGCCTTATAAGAAAGGAAGCCAAAATTAACGTTAGATGGACTGTTTCAAACATAATATATCAAGAAAAGGGGTGACGCATAGACGAAAGATTAATGTTCTGGCCAGTGAAATTAGGAAGAGTTATAATAACGAAGTCTTAAAAATAGCAATGATCAAAAAAGGGTTTGGCTAAAAATTGTAGTCAATCGACTTAGACCAGTCTAGGTCACCGCAAATATAATCCATGTCGACCGTTGATCATGCCCCGGCTGCTATGCGCTGTAAGGAAATGTCGGAACCGCCGACATCATCTATGGAAGTTCCAGTTACAAGGAAAAATTACTTTTAAAAGGAAAAAAAAAACAAAAAATAATATCGCTACAATATGTCCCCTCGAACGTGGAACCTGATGATATTGAATGTTATCGAGTGATAAAAACATACGTTATCTTGACTAAATTGTCATGGACATCTTTTGCAGTGTTAGTCATTGCCTAGCTTATTTTGTTTGACACCTACAAAATGGCTATTAGCTGCGGTATATAGCTATAATGTGGCTCTGTTGTAATTCTCCAGCATGGCGGACTTCTCCATCGTTCGCCATTTGGTATTTTATTTAATTATTACAGATCGCTGTGCACATGATTATTTTTAGCTTGACATAGCAAAAATTATGAATAACGATGCGTCATGTTCTGGGATAATCTTTATCATAACTGGCGGAAGATAAGATTACACACCTGTAGAACTCTACCATTTGAATCATATTTAGTCACATGGATATATCGCATTTTGTAATTTAAGGCCGTAATACATTTGCCTATCATGCCTGCATGCAAGCTTACACACGTCATATATACAAAAGTGTGCGAGCTTGCATGCCACAGTGACATACAAAAATCAGAACTTGCACAACAGCATGCAAAATACCTACTTAATACTTTTGTGCAACTTACAGGCATGTGTATTACAGCCTTTAAAAACAAGTTTCTAATTCCCCTATCAGGTTGGAAATTGAAAAATAAATGCAATAATGAGAGTATGATCGTTTATTTAAAAAAAAAAATACCTGTATCCGTGGAACGACTTTTAATTTTAATTTGGCACGCAAGGAATTAAAATAGGTACCCTGATTGATATCTGCAATTTAGTTTTGGCATTAACATTTAAATGCGATTTTTTGAGAGAGCAATCAATTCCACTTTTACCTCGTCCGATAACCTCCTAAAATTAAGGTTAATGGTTGTCAGAGTTGGATTACCATCTAACAGGTGAATCTACTTAGAATGGGGTCTTTGAATAATCTCGAAATTAAAATATAGGGAAGACTATTTTAGGGATTGAAGGCTGATGCTATTTTCTAAAATAAGAACAGGACGGACATTTTGGAAATCAATCCAATCACTAACTCATTGTGAACAGCAAAAAATATCTTACGAATGATATTTGATCAGGCTTCGCCTTTCTATTCCAGATCCTGGGTATCTTGTGCATGGCCCTGTCGTCACCATGGTACTCCACGTGGTTCGTCTTCGTCGCAGTCACCAGCTTCATCACCACGCTCATGTGGAGCTTCGTGTTCCTGCTTAGCATCAAAGACGCACTCAAACTGCCCATCAACTGGCTTTTATCTGTAAGTACTTGCATAATTTAGAACCTTTAATTCTTAGTATGGAACCAACATATTCAAAAAGGTTAAAAAGATGTCTTTACTTACCTAATTGCTTTATAGACCAATTTAAGGATGCGCTTTAGCGACACGAATTTATTTTTTTAGTACTTCCAAAGCATTTCAAACAAAGTCTGAAATTCCTTTATTTCTAAGTATTAGAAAATAGTGTTATCAAAAAGTATTTCCACTTGTTCATAAATAAATTACACACCTAACTTTCCTTTGGTTGATAAACCTATACTCCCTCTCTCATATTCTGTCCCTGCGATGAAGCCTGAGAAATTCTTTTTAACACAAATACCATTTGTCTTTCCAGGAGATGATCAGCACGAGCATAGAGACATTGATGTACCTCATCGCTTTCATCGTCCTCTTCGCGAACACGGCTGGCTACTACAACTACTATGGTTATGGAGCCAATGTTGCAGCTGCTGTAAGTATACTATCATTATTATAAAAACTAGCTGACCTGGAAAACGTTGTTTTGTCATATTAATAAAAAAAAATAGCCTACGACCAAATATTCTCAGACCTATCAAATGTACAAAAAAAAAATCATAAAAATCGGTTCGAGATTTTTATATACGAGTATTAGAAGAAATATTGCAATGCTTAGGTACTAGCTGGGATGCCTGAGATGTATCCTGACATTTTTTAGAGTAATTTACTGCTTTTAACAGATGCTTCACTGTCACCATCATCTTCATCTTTCTGCCCTTGTCCCATGTTACTTAGGGTCGGAGTAACACGTTTCTTCTTCCATTTTCCCGTGTCAACTGCGATATCATGCACTCCGTTAGCTACCTCAACGTGAGGACAATAATCAGTATCTGTTAACCATATCGGGTACAGGCTGGGCAGTAACAATAGTCTATAACAATTGTACATCGCGTTCTCCAGTGCTTATGCTTAGTGCCTTATAAACATTCATGTTTTGTTGTAGATTCAGTGTCATTTATTAGCCCTTTGGCATCCATGATGTCGTGTAGTCTTTAAGTGCAGTTGCTAATTTTAGTGTAGCGGCATGCATTTTAACAGGCTGGCTTACCTTACTATTAACAAATTAATGATGGCTGGCTAGGTTGCATGATGAAGATTATACCAATTAAAACTGATTAATTAGCCGCAAAAACTTCTAGACACACTTCAAAGCCAAGCTTTATGGGTTTCGCTACCGTTATAACACTCCGTAGGTAGGTTGTCTAGAATTTCTAGAATGAATGATTCTTTCTAAGAAAATAACGAATTAATTACTTTAAATGATCTAAGGTCTATAAAAAGTGATGGATATTATCGACAAATAAAAATAAATAAGTAGGTTTATTTTAGACAATTTAGAACACACACGAGTGAAGATGAGACAAATGAAGATAGTTGTATATTTAGTAGTTTTCTTTGAGAACGACCTCGAATCATATCTTACTTTCTATTTTTGATTTGCATATCGACTATCTACTTACTTTCGTAGGTAGTATCTTGAAGCAGCTTTACCTCTGTAATGTTTACGTCTGACAAACCGTTAGCAAACGTTCCCGTAGCCATGTGACCTTCGTCACAGCAGCCCCGTAAGATCTGAGAGATTCATGTAAAAATTTTGCTGTAACTTTAACTTAGGTAAGTGGGTTTGTAATGTGGATAACTGAAAACCGCCCTTAAACATTCTAGTATTCTCATGATACTCTATTGAAACGTTATTGAGAATTCTATCGTCTATCGTAGAATTAACCACGATGAACCCGGGGAACAATTAAAACCGAAATGATTCAAAGATTGTTGTGCATCGCTGTCACGCTATCATTCACTCCCTTTTTCCATATCATTTTGGATGCTGTTTTCTTTCGCCACGCTTTGGTTATGAATCATTGTTTAAAATATAATTTTGGTTGTGCAGGTGTTTGGTCTATTCAACACTGCGGCGTACGGAGCCAGCACGTTCCTGCTGTACAAGGAGTACCGGGGCACGGTGACGACAGCGCAGGCGGCGTGAGGCGTGAGGCGTGAGCGTGGCCCCCATGCGCACGCGCACGGCACTACCATAAACCTCAACAGAAGCCTATTACTTTTACACTCACATTCGTCTCGCTTTCGATTCTGGACGTCGAAATCTATCTGAACTTATCGCGATCTTTACAATAAGCACTTCTTTAAAAAAAATATATTTAAATAAACGTGACTTATGGTGTTAAGACTATTTTTAAATGAAAATTATTAAAAATAATTCTGAAACAGTATTTGTGTCGAGATACACTAGATCTTACAACAAAAAAATTGAAATATTTAAAGATTGATCTTGGTATTTATAGATTTTAAAATCGAAGGCATTATGAATGTGTTTTCCGCCAGGCTGATCTTACACATAATAAAACCATTAGAAATCTATATTGAATATTGATAATATTATTTTTATATCTCATTTTATGATTATTTTGTCGCAAAGGAGTGAAAGTTATTAACATTAGATTTGTTGATCAAAACCATTGCATTTTATGCAGATAGATAAGCATATATTATTGTAGTTTATATTATATAATTTTACTATATTTAAAAATCATGTAACAAACACTGAACAGTACCTACGGTTTATATGAATATTAATAGAATAATACTTAAATTAATGGCCATAGATTGTGTACATGTAAGGAATATAAATGGTAGGGTATGTTATACAATGAACCACTGTTTCCGGATAATTTTATGGGAAAACACAATAAAATTTAGAATGATATATTAACTTCCCTCTAACAAAACCTATGGAAATCTACATGTCACACGTTTGATTAAGTAGAGTTGTCAACGAAAAGGTACCTTTATTAGGTCATTCATGTGGTGATGAGGCCTATGTTGGCAAAACACATTTTATAAAAGTTTACATACGAGTATCAATTTGGAGATTGCCGTATGAAATGATTACTGCAAGCAGAAGCAGTGTTAAGATCAACCAAAACTAGACTATTTAAATTATAATGCACATAATTTTATTACATACTGGATAGGACAGAAGTGGCGAAAAGCTAAATCGAAGAGAATCAAAAGCGTCTAATTAGTTAAATATGTATTAATAAAAAAGTAATATATTTTAAAGAAAAAGTGGGGCCAGTTTTGACAAAGTACCTACAGTAGGCTTCTCTTATAAGGTAACTCAATGTACCTATTTTAATCGTATTTTATCACATGGTTGTTGCAAATTTTGATAAACTAGTCTTACAAAAATCTATGTGTTTGCATTAAAGAAATATGTAATCTAAAACGAATTAATTATTGGTAATATGATTTATATTTTAAAGTAATTTGAAATATTTTGATAAATACAACTTTATACGCACTTTAGTAGGTATCTAATCTAAGAGTTTGTGTACCTGATACATTATAATTATGTATCGCAGTGACCAAGAAAATTAAATATTGCTCATTCTTTTCAAAAATATTTGACTTTAATGAATATAATTATGTAGTTGCTGTTTCACAAGTCTTGAAAGTTTTGTATCACGAAAGTATTTTTATAAATATAACTTATAAATATTTTTTTCTTTTAAAAACGGTATTGAGCACGTTTTTATACACTTATACCTATTAAGGTACCAATATTTACACTTATTTAATATTCTTCTTCTTAAAGTTACATTTTGATGTTTTTGTTAAGTACTGAAATATTTAAGTTGTGTTGAATGTCGGGTGTTATGTGAAGTTTTAAACAATAGTTAATTTTATTGACCTAATTTGTAAAAAGTTAATAAATATATTTTAACATAATTGTTATATCTTTCATTTATAATTAGAAAGCTCATGTATGTCGTAGTTATCATTTAATAAATAAAAATAAACTTCAAATGGTTCATTTTCTTTTGAAAATTAACTATGATGATGTTTTGTGTTTAGTTGAGAAGGTTTCTTATTTATTTACTTTTTCGGTGCAAATAATATTTTTTGGAGGTAGTTTCCCATTTCCATTTCATTGGTTCACTTTTATGATGAAAAACAGCTCAAGCATAACTCCAATGTCAGTCACCCAATATATGGAATTAGAATGATTGGTGTTATGATATCCTGGCCCTCTAAGCTTGTTTCTGTCCGCTGTTGATTATTTCAGTCTAGCTTTATTAAGATGGCCATTGTTCCGGACTTTGTTCGAAAGAGTCTCCGCGGCCAGAGCATTAGGCGGATCATGAATGGGTTTTAGTAAGAGTCTGACACTCGCTTATCGTCCGCCCAGAGCGGAAGGAGTCATTTGAATATTTTTTTTGAAATAAAAGCTTTTTAAGATAGCTTTTGCTTAATTTTACTTTAGTTAGTGTGGTGTTGTGTTTTACCCCTATATTCCAACTTTCTAAGACACGTCCTCTAACTCGACTGTCATTTGTATATCTTTGACAGTCGTTACGGGTAGTTAGAAGCCAAATCTGACTACTGTTTTGCTAATAGGGAACTTGCAATATTTTCATCTTGCTTCTATTTTAAAGAATTGTATGTAAAATAGACCATAAGTGAATACATTAAAAAAATAAAGCGCTTTAATTTATTTTCAAAATTGCGTTTTTAAACTGACAGTTTGACATTTCGCCTCGACTCGACCTCGACTCCTGTCTGACACCTGTCATGAACTGTCTTATTTCAAATACATAAGGTTGCCTTTTCGTTGTCATAACAGCAGTGACGTCACTAAACGTTGATTGTAGTTTTTAAAAACGTTCCGTTTCACGTTACTTCAATTCATTATTTTCGTTAAAAATCGATAGTAACTAAAATAAAAACATGCAATGGCCTTTATTTTATACTTTTTTAACCGACTTCCAGTAAAGGAGGAGGTTCTCAATTCGGTGGGTATTTTTTTATGTATGTACACCGATTAGTTACTTCGAGGTTTCTGATTTCTATGATTCTTTTTTAGTTCGATGCGACATACTTGCCATTTGGTCCCGTAAAAATTTGATTCAGTTTGGTTCAGTACCTAGTATTTATTTTATGAGCATTTTTGCTTATTTCAATTTCTGCGTTGACGAAGACGTCGTCCAAGTATCACCACTTAAAAGTGAAAAATAATAACCTTTTAGAAAAAAAAAAACAATGTTTTTTACAAAAAACAAGCCTAATTTCGAAAGTCGGTATTAAAACAATTGAACAAAACCAAAAACACCGACTTTTGAAATCAAGGCTATCCCACTCCCTGCAGTGTTTTGTTTGGAAGTCGGCCACATCCCTCTCTAAAAAGATTTTTATTTTTACTAATAAAATTCTCATAAATTCTGTATTTGCATTTTCTATATTACTGGGTCGTGGAGGTCAGACAGGCAGTCGCTCCATGTGAGATTCAGCTGCATCCAGTTAGGCTGGAAGCCGACCTCGATGTGAAGGTCGTGAGGAAAAGGCTAGGCAAACTGAATACGCTCCACCTCGAATCATTAATCTGACAGTTGTTGCTTTTTGATTATTATTGGCGTTAATCGAGCGTGTTTGCATGGTCCCATTATATGGTATTTTTTCCACTCGCAATTGTGTACTAACCAAAGGGGGAAAGGATGATGGTGCACGCAACTGACTCATTGATGGTCTGTGAAGGAAATCTTCGCATGAAAAATTGAAGTCTTATACTGTACCTACCTACAGTGCGCAAGCGAGGTGATGAATTTTTATCTGACATTCTGAAAGAGAAGAGGCCTTTGACCTGCTCTTTCAATTGCAGGCCGGTATTATTAATAGAGCTGCAAATGCGCATGCGTTACAGAAAACATACACTCTTTCATCTTTCACCGAGCTGTTATTTGTTAGTTCCTTTGTGTTTGAGAAAGTCTGGTTGCTCTTGACGCATGGATGGCTTCCAGGAGATACCTTGGTGCGCAATGTTGCCCGTCTGGTGTATGCTGTGTGCGCAATGTCGATACGCGGCGGCGAGGGTGAGTCACCGCCGAGTGCGGCCCAGTCGCGCCAACATTGTCCGCTCGTGCATACGTGCGCTTTCCATTTGGTTTAAAACATTTGCAATAGTTTCCCGACGAATATTAACACTGTAAGTACCTACCCTTTTATTGTTTATTGATTTAGAAACATGTTGCTACAGAGTGTAGGTATGTTTCAAAAAAATGTTTTTTGTTTGATAAATCTTCGAATCCTTATGAAAATATGAATTTTAGTTTACTCATTTGTTTACTTTATCTAAGTGTTTTGTATATACTTACCTACATTCTACCTTTCGACTTTTCAATAATGCGTTTTGAAAAACGCATCTATTAAAACTAGAATAATTTTTAGTAACTAAGTGAAAAAATTAAAACTTATACGTATTTCACTAAAAGAAGTTTGTTTATTATTTTAATAATGAACTTACTCAACAATATAAGTAAACTGATAACACTGCTGTACCGCTCAATTCACAATCCAGCGACAAAACCGCTAGTCCCTTGAAGATTACACTATCAATGCATGCATAGATTACTATAAGACATTCCTTGATGGGTGCATGTTAGAATGCAGTATCGCATATTCGCATGAGAGAAGTGATGGACAGTGAATAAACTCAGCCACACATAATGCATGTTATGTATAAGTAAGGTAGTTATTTATCGTGAGAGCAGTCGACCCTGGCATACAAACGTTGCGCGTCATCCGCCAACGCGTCGACCTAAGCGACCCTTATTCGGAAATGACATAAGTGTTGGCTGGCTGTGATCGAGGTTCAAATACACTTTTTTGATCACTAGCAAAGCCTGAGAGTCAAGGTCGTCGTTTGTCTATTGGAGGCCCTGGGCACGGGAAAATGGGGCCCGTATGACTTTGACAGTAGACTATTTTCGATCACGGGGCCCTGGGCACACTTGCCCTGAGTGTCCAGTGGAAAGGAGGTGCCTGCTGACAGTAGTATAACCTTAACCATTTGCCTATAACGTTTTGACTGTTTGGACAGAGGCCTCCCCTCTCTGTGAGGGGGAGCGGGTCCAGTGCGGGTTTGTAGTCCACTTTTAATTAAGATGTCGTATTTCAGGCAGTTTCTGTCATTCCAATTGATGTCAATTGTTTTTAATTAAACTTAATCTGTTTCTGTTACATTCAAATTGAATGATTTCATCAATTAAACGAAAAGGAAAAGCTAAGTGGAGTGATACCTAGTAAATACTTAGAAGGAAGTCCACATTAGAACGTTGAGAGCTACGAGAACCTAGTACCTATAGCTAACTAAATAAAACGCATGTACTACATACCCTCTCTACCAATGGGTACCTTCTATGCAGTTAGTAAGTGTGCGTTATGTTCTGTAGAAGTTTGGTCTAAGGGCACTATTAAATACGTCTTGTCCAATTTGTTTGTGGATGGCGCCATATTCTTCTTTTAGAAGTAGGTATATCCCAATTTTAGTCATCGCCAAATCATCTCAGTGAAAATTTCACTTTATCGGTTTTAGGGTTCCGTACCCAAAGGCTAACCTACGGAACCCGGAAGCCTCCGCTATCTGACTGTCACCGGATATATCTCAAGAACTTTAATAGGTAGACAGTTGAAATTTTCACAGATTATTCTTATTGCCGCTATACCAACAAACAATTTAATAAAAAATGAAACAACAAACGAGTTTTTTCCCCACCCTTCGTGTGAGAGTCCAACTCACACTTGGCCGTTTTTTTGGTCTTTCATTACTCTTATAGCTAGCAGCAGTTCGTAGGTACCTTAATAAAATACGAGCGTTGTAACTTTTCAGTGCTCCAAGATGTCTCACTCGCTGACTATCACGCGGACGACCGTGGCCACCTCCGGCACCCCCGTGTACATCAACAGCGGCTACATGGGCACCACTCCTGGACTCCTGAAGATCGCAGAATTGGTAAAGATGCTACACACAACAGCGAAAGAAGAAAATAAAGAAATTATTTTCGCCAAGAATGACGCATACCAAAAAAAAATCATTACTGATACACAACACAATACTACATAGGTAGACTAGACTTCTCATAGGTACATGGGTACTGAATATTGCCAATGGATTAGAAGTCATCCTGTACCTTGAGCTAAATAAAACTTCGATTTTATAATGCGGTCACATAAAAATAATGGTCCTTAATGTAGAGAGAATTACACCGTAATGTCAAATAACGATGTCAACACATTATTTTTATGATTGGCGTCATTGTAAGGTGATGCTGCTGCTTGGGTTAGGATTTCGTTTCAAACTCGTTGTTGTAAAGGACATGTGAATCCACTGAGGCTCTAGGCAAGAGACATTCTGGAATTCCGAGGCCTATTTTGACTGCGCTCGCTGCACCTAGCATCGGAGGCCGACGTGAGCCGCTCGCGGGTCAGAATGACGTACGTACTTTAGGTTAGGTTTGCATGGCAATTAATTTGATGTTTTCGTGCAGGTGGTGTGAAATCCTTATAATTGTTAGGTTTACGACAGTTCAAATAGGTAAGTCAAAATAATATCTGATAATGAATTGGAGTTTTGATTGATTTGATTTTTCAAGGTCTTTATTTGTTACATGGTTTAAAATACAGTTTACAAACGATCTTATTCTATTTGTAAGTACATAAATCAGGATTTAAATTGTTACACAGGCTATCGGCTTTACAAACATTAAAACATATTGTTATTTACTATTTTTATACATTATTTTACCTAACTTTAGTCATCTACCTAGCCTTTTCCCAACTATATTGGGGTCGGCTTCCAGTCAAACCGGATTTAGCTGAATACCAGTGTTTTACGTGGAGCGGCTGCCTACCAGACCTCCACAACCCATTAACTGGGTAACACGGTACTTCTTGGCAAGACTAGAGTCAGATTTACTGGCTTCTGACAATCCGTAACGACTGCCAAAGATCTACAAATGACAGCCGGGACCAACGGCTTAACGTGCTTTCCGAGGCACGGAGGAAACTCGGTATATTAAGATGGTCACCCATCCACAGACTAACCTTGGCAAGCGTTACTTAACCTTAAAGATCGACCTGTGCGGCTGTTAATATTTAGCCACGAGCTCCTCAACCTAACTGTAGTATTAGATACTTATATTTTAATAATTTTTTAATTTACACAGATTTAAAAATGTTTGGGGAATTGGAGTTGATAGTGCTGAGTTTATAAATGATTGACCTTAAATGCTGTGTTAATTGATTTTAAACACATTAAAGGCCGATTTGTCAATCCTAAGACAGAGCTTAGCTAGGTGCATACTTGTGTAATGTTAGAAATTAGCCTCAGGTTGTCGTAAGGATTTCCTACGTCTCCAAAAAATGATATATACGAGTACATTTTATTGATGTGGGTGCTTGGCAACTGAATAACAGTTCATTTTATTATTCAAAACATTATTATCAGCATATAAATAGCATTGTTAACTTCATACTGGTTACTATCGAGTGAGCGTATGGTGCTAATGATCAACAATATTTCCTGCCTGCTCAGATATTTTGATCCGGAGAGTAACCTAGTTTCTGTTACGTAAATATCGTGATTGGGCAACACGTTCATATCAAAAGAAGAGGTTCCTTGAAGTATGTTCCTAAACAAAAGTTACGAGGCCGAGAACTATACAGGCTGGCCTTTAAACCTGTCGATAATTTGAAAGGCTGAAAATCTTCGCCAATCATATTGATTTCAAAAAGTTGCGTGAAAAATACGTATACGGTATGATTGACAATTTCCTATTTAAAAGGCGATGCAAACGATAGTTTTTTCTTATAATAGCATAAACTTTGAATTTTCTTGCCGAGAAAATATTTAGATCTTTTGCAGTTAAACATAGGTAAGTATTAGTTTTCTAGGATACCTATTATGTGTTGGACAACATAAATTATAAAATCATCTAAACCGAACAAGTGTCAAGGTATTGTCACGATTTAAACGCTAATGAATTCAGTTTGTACGTTTGGTTAGTGAGTCGTTTTTCCGTCCGGATTTCTTTGAAAAGGCCATGGATGATATCATGAATGGCGTCATCGTGGTTTATTGAATCGTCTGCAAGAATGTTCAAAACATAAGGAGTGGTGGTAAATGGTACTACATATATGAGTTTAGCAAGCTATCTTTATCGAATGAGTCAGTGTTGAACTTGTGCAATTAACTCTCGTTACTGCATTTAGAGCAATAGTCACTTTGTTGTAACAAATTAATTGAACGATGCTCCAGTGGTGAATTTTTTGTACTCACTTTCTCCATTTCTCCATTGTTGTGATCAATATGATTCTGCAGAAACCAATTCTTGATTTTAAATTCTGACTGCAATCTCATTTCGGGTAAGGGAAATTATTTAGTGGACTTTTTGAAAAATTGAGATTGCGATGATTCTCAAATGCCTTTCATATGAAAATAAATTTAACAAAATAAATATCTGCATAGAAAGTTACATGAAATGTTCTCAGGTTATGAAGTAAACTATACCTAAGTAAAGATTTGAAAAAAATAAAAAACTGAAGTAAAGGTATCGTAATATTGTCCGAGCTAACGTTTTACGAGGTAGCCATGACTTCATCCGCGCGGTTATTCTCGGAGCAACCAGAATAAACAAACGAACGATGATTTGCATCCCGAAAGTGCGTCAAAACTCTTAATTTTGTATTTTCAATGCAGCAAAGGTTTGTTAATAAAATCTGCTGGTTTGAGGAAAACCTTGTGCTGAACAATTGCTTGCAAACGTTTGACGTGTATCATTGAGTTGCGTTCGAGCCTTACATGTTAAGACCACTGTCAAGGTTCAGCCCAATGTTAATAAAATAAGGAAACTCACTTGTATAAATAATTTATATATTTTGCAGTTTAAATTGCAGGTTTCCTATAAATAAATGTTCAATTATCAATTACTCACCCATATGACCTGTTACTGTGACGATACCTACAGTCTATGATTTCAGACTTATTTTAAGACTATTACGATGTTTTTCCACTTTATTAAGAAACTAGCTTCTGTCAGCGGCTTCGCGGCCTGCGTGATCCCTAGGGAACATACTCCCGGGATATAATATAGGTTGTGTTATTTCAGACTATAATCTACCTCTGTGCCAAATTTCATGAAGATCGTTGCAGGAGTTCTAACGTGAAAGAGTAACAAACATCCATCCATCCATCCTTACAAACTTTCTCATTTAGAATTATAAATCTTTCCTCACAGGCATGCCGGGCGCATAAAACTGCATAGCAGCTGGTACAAATTTGTACGAGCCAAGGACGAAGAAAATAAGTAGGGGAATGGGTTTTATACACTCATACATGATCCGATATTAGTTAAGAAGAGAATTTTGTCTGGATTCCAGTTGCTGGGTGCAGCATGCGTCGGCTTAGTAGCGTACTACATGGACCATGGCCGCTACACGAGCGTCAATGGCAAGGCCGAGCTCTTCTACCTGCTCGTCGCAGTGGCCTGCCTAGTAGGCACATTCTGCCTAGTAACGTCGTGCATCGTCTCCATGTCTACAGCCTCTATCATATCAAAGACTGTTTATGTAAGTAGGATAAAATTAAAGACATCCGGTCGATTCAGGAAAGAGTCACCGGGAAGCGAGGATGAAATAAGGGTTGTACGTTGTTTTATACAAATTAGTTTCATAGAATTTCGTTTCACAAAAAAAAAAAATCTCGTATTATCATTTCATATAATAATCAATACGCAGAATACTTACTTTGAATAAATTTTAATCATAGATTTTTGTTACAAATAAACTTTGTTTCGATATTTATGATATCATAGAATTACAAATCAAATATTCTTTATCCGCATAATGAGTAGTTAACATAAAACTTGTTACCAAGAAAAACATTTTATCAACTGACAGTTTCTAAACGTTTGACAAAATGCATACTCTCCTATAAAATTACGACATCGCAGTCACAAAAAAAAAGCGGGTAAATTCTACTCAAGCAAAACTTTTCATCCGGGCCCGCTCGACGGAACTCCGCGAAGCGGCAATGGTGGCAAATGGCGATGGGAATAAAAGACAAAACTATACAAACAAGCATAACTATTAATGCAGAAAGCATACAGCTAGCATGCAGGAAGCATACAGCAAGCATGCGGCAAGCAAACGACATGAAGCATGTAAGTAAGCAAGCATACAGCACATAAACGAGCATGCAACATGCATAATGCAAGCAAGCATGCAGTATGCAAGTGACCATGCAATATGCAGAATGCAAGCAAGCAAGCAGTATGCAGGCGAGCATGCACCATGCAGCAAGCATGCGGCATGCAAGCAAGCAAGCATGCAGCACGCAAACGAGCAGGCAACATGCAGAATGCAAGCAAGCAGCACAGTATGCAGGCAAGCATGCAACATGCAGCAGGCATGGTTTCTGTCAAAGCTCCGGCGCTGCGGGGCTTTGGTGATCCCACGCGAACTTATCGTCACAGATGGTTATAACGCTCACCACCGCGGCTGAGGCTGGCGCCGGTCAGCCTCAGCCGCGGTGGCCGGCCAGCAAGCCGAAGCCTCCTCAGCTCGCGTCACGCCTCGCCCCTCCGCGCCTACGCGGGCTTAAATTACACTCTAGGGGTAGGCAGACAAGACTACGTGGGGTCGGTTTTACAGCGATTCATTTCTGTCACAAATATTTTATTTTGGTTAAATGTTATTTTATAAAAATGACAATATGTGTAGTCAAATTATTCCGAATAAAATTCTGCCATCTTAAAAGTATGCCATGGACATTATATAAAACAATAATATTTAATTATAATTACAGTTCACTGAAGTATAAAATATCTACTGTGGAAAAAACACCGGACAAACAATATTCGTTAAAAAATAATTCTACTGTTTGATAAGTTTATTAAATAAAAAAATGTAATCATGAAATTCATTGAATTGTGTTTCTGTGAAATAGGTTTCATTCAAGTAAATAGTCTTTGAAATAATAATATTTGACTTAAAATTACAACAACCAAATATTATGCGAAACATTTTTTGCGAAACGAAATTCTATTAACTGTCTACGAAACAAGGGTACACCTGAAATAAGCCGTCATGCCTATTATGCTAGGGATTGACAGCACCTTTCACTTTACCAATTTCATCAAAGTGAAATCGTTTAGTAGCAGAATAACACACAGTTGGCTTCATGAAGTTTCAGGATAAGGGATAATTAAACCTTGTCAAATGTACAAAGACATAATGGAGAGGTCAATCTAGGCACAGGAAACTGCGTTAGTTTGTCTGATCGTAGTTTCGAACTATCTTTTTACGGTCAGACTAACATATGACATAGATATGGCACACATGCAAAAGAAGGACAAACAAACAAACAAACAAGTGACATTCTGTCAGCGGTAGCGTGGCGAAGGCTATTGTGAAAATATCAAAAATGAAACATTATACTCATTTCAGCCAATGGCCGTCCACTGCTGAACGTGAGCCTCCCCTAAAAAGCACCAACCATCTTGGTCTTGAGCAGTCCGCGTCCATCTGCTGCCAGCCACCTTCTTTAAATCATCGATCCATCGTGACACAGGGCGTCCCACACAACGTTTGACCGTACGCGGTCTCTAACACATGTCTGCTCCATCCACCCTCTGTCCGTCTACAGACATGGCCGGCCCTGGAAGTGGGACATTGCTGGCCCACTTCCACTTCAGCATGCTGATTCTAGGTGCAATGTGACATTAGTTCTCTGGCGAATGACTTCGTTGCGAATTCTTTCCCCCAGAGAAACCGACCATTGCTCTCTCCATTGCAACCTTTACTTGAGCAGTCCACTTTTACGTAGGATGCACTGGTCTTAAGGGATTTTTGGATCGACGATTCAAAGATATCACGCAGCTTCCCGAATTCCGCCCAGCCTAAACGAATTCTTCTAGTCGCCTCCTTCTCAAAGTTGTGCCGCCCAAGTTGTATAATTTGGCCTAGAATTCAGGCAACACCTATCGAAATCTTGAAACCTTATTAACAATCTTCAAAAATTATATGCTTGGATCCCAGTGACTGTTGTAAGTGGCGGACGCAGTTTTTTTTAACTTAAATTATAGTTCACCAAACGAAAGTCAAAAACTGCCAAACGGTGTTTAAACAACATCGTAAAAATACTGATTAGGTGAAGCTATCGGGGTTGGATGAAAAAGTTATTTTAATTATATGAAAGGGCGCTCTAAATGGTTAAGGCCGGCCCTGGTGGTGGGTATCAAGCAGGTATGCCTGGCCTGCAGCCAACTTCGCCGAAATTTCATATATTTTTCTGGTTTTCAGGAGCTGGTATACCATGGCGTTGCGTTTGTTTTGTACCTGTGTGCTGGCATCACTCTTATGATAGAAGTTAATCACACGAAGAATTCATATTACAGAGGCGCAAATTATGAACCCTACTTAGCAGCAGCGGTAAGAACATCAAGTTGTATTAGATAAGTTACAATTTTGGGATTGGACTAAAAAAGAACATGTTTGATTTAGGGATCCGTACCCAAGAAGAAAAAAAACTCTTATAGGATCACTTTGTTGTCCGTCTGTCTATCAAGAGCATTTATTATCGAGTTGAAATTAAAACCATATACTCAGGTCTATGCCCTTTGCAGCTGTGAACAAATCAAACTTCTAAGATAACGTGAAAAAAAAAATACGGTTATGCTTCAAAAAACTTATATTTCAACAATCTCAAGGGAATCAAAATGTACCTATAGGGAATAATTCCCTTTGACCTAGAACTATGGAATTTGGCAAGTAATACCCTTTTATGTAAAGTTAAAAACTATATATTTGTAAATAAATCATAAAAAAATATAGTCTGTATTTAAAGTAATTTGTAGCTACAACATACGGAACCCTCGGTGGGCGAGTCCAACTCGCACTTGACCGGTTTTTTATTATTGATAGACACGCGTGTGACCACAATCTGACCTCATGAAAAGGGGTGATGTGGTGAGCATTTGTAGTATTGGTTGGATTTTCAGTATGACCATGCTAAAGGCAAAAGTTAATTGAGTATAATTACCGGCAGTTAACGAAAAGTTTTATGTAAGAAGTCAGATTGGTTTAGTTAACGTCTCAATGAACTCAATGACAGTTCACGATATTTTTTTTTTAATCTTTTCGAAACTCGGTTCTTCAGTGGTATAATAAATACAATTGTAGAACAGCTGCTTTTTGTTATTAAATCATTCCATGTTCATGGCCGTCGGCAGGATTATTTTCAGGGGGTGATCATTAAAACTACGCTTTAAATAGGAAAGTTTTTTAATTTCATTAACACAGATATCGACTTGTATGCAGAGAAGCTTGAACTAAAGACGGTGGCTAGGGCGAGCGAAGCAATGCCGAAATATTAGGTACATCTCACATCGGATGTGCTAGGTTCCCTTATATTATTACACTAGTTGTCCCGCGCAATTTCGTTTGCGTCTCAATTTTCATTACTGCTCCGCTCCTATTGGTCTTAGCGTGATGATATATATCTAGTCTTCCTCGATAAATGGGCTATCTAACGCCGAAAGAATTTTTCAAATCATACCAGTACCTAGTTCCTGAGATTAGCGCGTTCAAGCAAAAAAACTCTTCAGCTTCATACAATATTAGTATAGATTCAGTTTTTCTAAAATATTTTTTTATTTCTTGTGTTGTAGTATGTTTATTGAAAGCCAGTAAGTGCACCCCCTGCACCCTCCCGGCGCCCTGCACAAACCACAGGCCGGTGAAACTGACAAACTCTTTCTCTATTTCAGATCATGGGACTCGTCATGGCGGCTCTGTATTTGCTCAGTACGTTTCTAGCAAATCGTCAGTACCGAGGCATTTAAATTAAAAATTCGAAACGAGCCATTGTACTCTACCGTATAATACATTGATTGCTTTTTAATTTTATATAAGCAGACGCGATTTACGTTGCCAATGATCAATATTGCGCTGGTGCAAACAAACACAAAGGTAATATTCCGAAATTAGTTTCTCGAACCAGCCGCTAGGGGCGCTGATCACTGTTTGGCAATGTTTGTCTGAAATTGAATTAAATTAAAACACAAACTAAAAAAACCTATTACGTGGGACAGTACCTAGCTTAGAATAGTAACGATAATGCTAATATTTGATATTACTATGAACATAATACTGTCATTTGAAATAACTGTAGGAGAATCATGGTTAGCACTAAAGGCGACGAATTACAGTTGGTAGCGAGAAATTTAAAAAAAGGTATTATCTTTGTTGAAGCGTTGCACACTTAAATACTTAAATATAGCACAAACCAGTAAATACGCACGAATGAAGGTTATGGGTCCCAGACACCATAGACAAATGGCAATCGCTTTCAAAGCGATTTGGATTTCTATAACGACTTTTAATGGGGTCAACATAGGAAAGCTTTCGGGTTGCTTATGTTCGCCCGTAAATTTTACATTTATTATCATTGTTATTACTGATAGAATGTCACTGTCTGGGTCCTCAGCTTTGGGCGAAAATCTATGTAGGTATAATATATGATGTCTGCTCTGTTTTCTCATCTTGTTGCATGATCTTATTATATTATAAAATTTACAACTAAGAAATGAACTTTGTACAAGTTTTTGCATACAGATAGATATTTATATCTGATAGCTTTTATTTTATATAAGTATTTTTGGTAGACCTTTTCGAAAATTGTCATGGTAGGCTAGGTGTTCAAACCCAAACTATGTATATATTACTACATGAAGTGAAACGGTCTTAACGATATGACTGATTGACCTGTTTCCCTTTGGAGAATTTTGCAAAAAATCTAGCTCCACATGAGCACGTTTATTTTAGAAATATTTAAAGTCAGATGTATTTTTTAACTTTTATAAATCACATTGTTTGATGTAATTAACTGATAAAGGAGTATAATCCGACGTTAAAACTTCCTACATTGCACATTTATTATCATTTGCGATATTTTTATACAATGATTTTGTAAAGATCTGGATCAAACCCAAAAATATGTAACAGTTTTAAAGTTTAGGGGTTCCCTACCTATTATTTCGTTTGTGAGGCAAAGTTAAAGTTGCATCCATAGGATTTATTAAAAATGAAGCCATACTTTGAAATACAAAAATGTTGATGCTCAACAGGGCAAAATTTTCTAGTCTAGGAGTCTGGAGCAAATTGTTGCCAAAATGCCGACTGTTGCGGAATACAATTAATCTAGGTATCGTATAATAAGTATATTATTTTTAGCAAGTAAATTATTATTTAAGTACTACAGCGAGTCTAAAAAAGGCCATTTTATCAGAAACAGAAAGCACATCACGCTACCCGTCACTGTCAAATTTTCCCAATCAACCTTGAACCTAATGCGTTAGCGATAAAGATGAAAATGAAATTTGAAAGTTGTTGCGTGAATACCATTATGATTCTCCTAAAGTGGTATTTTTAGCCCCGCAGATAGTTTTATGTTTCTATTTCGAATTATTTTTATCTATGAACGAATTAAGTACTTATTTATTTTCGAATAAGCGGAAATATTTGACAGAACAACAAACAAAAACGAGGAAAATTTGCATTTTATATCTGCGAAATCGTGTAAGTTTGATTATTTTGTTTTATCGTGTATCAGTGATAGATAGCCGCTCGGTTAATCGCCTGCCTACGAAATACTTGCGCATTTGCAATGATTTGATTGGTGTAGAAAACTTGATGAAACCAGGTAATAATGATAGTTTACGAGTAGGTTACTATATTGACATTGATAATGACGCGATACGTTTATTTTTATTTTTAATTGAGGAATGAGAGGTGAATATTTGTGGATGTCAATATAAACTTGTTGCCTATTTAATAACCGATTGTTCAATATTAGTTTCATAAGTTTTATCTGTAGAATAAAGATGATTTGACATATGTTCTAAGTAAACGCTGTCCAACCACCATTTTGTATTTTGCTATTCAGAGGAATGATACCTACCGGACTACTTATTAAAAAATCGGTGCTCTCTGCTGTAAATAGGGTTGCCAGATCGGAAGAACAAAATATCTAGATAAAATTTGAAAATGTCGGGATTTTGAGGTTTTTATCGGGATAAATAAAAATAAAAATGTCGGGCAATACGAATAGCTCTTCCCATGTAGGTAAAGATCTATAGGTTACCTTTAAGAGACAATACAGGAAGTTTTTTTTAAAGTTGTAAGGTAGTTTAGCTCGTTTTAAAAACTTCATCTTCGATGCCAAAAAAGTTGTTCTCACTATTGGAAACATCTCTTCTAAGGTTCTATTTCTACTACCTACCAAAAATTGACATCCTACAGAGATGACTCATTTGTTTTTTTTCACGCACTGTAGAAATTGACCGTGTACAATTTCTACAGTGCGTGACAGTGCGTGCGTCACTGAAAGCATGGAGCCAAATTTGAATTATTATTTTGAATAGAACCTTCCAAGAAGTGGTTTGTCTGGAGATTTTGATTTTTGTCAGGAGTCTGGAGATCATCAAAACTGTCCCAGACGAATCCGGACCATCTGGCAACCCTAGCTGTAAAATATGTCTAGCCTCGTTTTAAAGTCATTTACCATAATATATGTTACATACAACAACTGGAAACATACCTATTTATAAATGTAAACTTGTTTTATACCGAAATGAAGGTGCTTCATTAGTCGACTTGGTCGACTACCTAATGTAACTTATATTTAGTATTTGCAGCAGTTTTAGCATTAAAGTATCGCTTTACCTGCATTAAATATCTAATTGTGTCTTTGAAGTTTATATTTTGTAATTTTTGTCTGAAAATTACAATAGGGAAGATGCAAATACAGAATTTATGAGAATGTTGTCAGTAAAATGATAAAAAAGTATGAATAAAGGCCATTGCAACGTTTTTATTTTGGTTAATATCGATTTTTAACAAACATAATGAATTAAAGAAACGTGAAACGGAACGTATTTAAAAACAACAATCAGCGTTTAGTGACGTATCTGCTGTTATGCTAACGAAAAGGCAACCTTATATCTTTGTGTTAAGACAGTTCTTGACCAGTGATAGACACGAGTGACGTCATCGCCCATTTTCGCACGAACCTCTAAACGGTCGGTTTAAAAACGCAATTTTGGCAATAAATTTAAGCGTTTTCATATCTTATTTATGTGGTGGTCTATTCTAGATGGAGTTCTTTAAAATTAAAGCAAAAATGGAAATATTGCATGTTCCCTATTGGTGTAACTAGGTAGGTACAGTCAACAAAGCCATTTGGTATACAGGCAAAAATATTTCTTTTTCCTCTGGACCTGCCAATATTAATTTTTAAAGTGTGCATTTTAACTTTTTAAGCTTATGACATACTCACGAGTGTCGTGTATAATAATTGTCTACTCAGCACATTCACAACATTGTTTAAAAGTAGTTGCAAGTTAGCTGCCTGCACATCGAATAGCTTTGTTGACTGTACCTACGATGTTTTGAATTTGATAGCTTATAGGCTTGTGACCAATGTAACCTCAATAGCACAAATTTTATTTCATGAAATATTTCCAATATATTAAATAGTCTCGCTGTACGATAACAATGTTTTGATTTCGTTAACTTTCAAAATTATATTCAAAAGAAAAAAAATAGGTAAAGTTACTATACTCATATGACTAAATTCATATAAAGTTACTATACTCATATGACTAAATTCATATAAAGTTACTATACTCATATGACTAAATTCATAATTGCCTTCCACAATCTTGTCAAAGTATTAATAAGTAATAAATACTTGGTTTAAAATATTTAAAACACTCATTTGTCAATGTTCATGACCTTTGAATTTAATTATATTGCAGACGAATTTGAATTTTGTAAAAAGTGGATTTATGTATTACGTGATTTATTGAAGTGAAAGGTAGATAGACCACAAAACTCACCTACTATTTTGAACACACTTTTGAAATATATTTATAAACAGAGAAATAAGAAAATAAATGTTTGTACTTTTGGTATATTACGACTTTTTATTTCATTTTACATTTACAGCAGTTTTTACTTCCGGAATCCCATCTACCTTCTTCCTTGACTGATCCTGGCTGCCGAGTCTCGGGACCAGGTGGCACACATTCTACATCCCACATTCATCACGAGTAAAGGGGCTTTGAAAATGAATGAGCTGAAAATAGCATTAGGGCAAGCTTGTTATATATTAAACCATCATCGTTATTTGAAATTAGGGTCCTATCTCCTGAGGTAGGACTCTAATTTGAAATAACGATGATGGTTAATCCCCTGCTAATCCATATTAGCAGGGTGTTTGTAACGGGTTCAGTGTCCGCAAAGCAGACAGCAGCTTAACAATCAGCAAAATACATAATGAGCCGCGGTTTGGGATAGCTATCTTAGGGATCAAAGTCAAAGTCAAAGCGTTTATTCTAATTGGGCCATTAAACGGCACTTTTGAACGTCATTCACATTTCAAATAATATAAAAAATTCTATAGTGACTCTACTGTCCATTCGGAAAGGTAGATTCTTATGGAGAAGTATGGAAATGAAACTCCATAATCCATATCCTAGCCCCAAGAGTTATCGTTCTTTAAGCTGTATCTTCTTTAACTGTATTTACAAGAACTAATAGAATATAAAGAAGAATTAACCTACAAACAACAACAACATCACACAAGAGTCGTTGCTGGGTGTATAAGTACTGTTGTCCGTAAATTTGCATGTGCAAGTACTTACTAGTAATTAGTAGGAACTGTGAGTAGGTAAAACGAAAACAACTGATAAAATCCACTAGACGGAAGCATACCAGCCAGACAGATGACCACAGACGTTATAATTACCTATCATAAAAAAAGGACCGCATATAATATTTGTATATACCAGCCGACCAGATTTTTACTAAAGATACCACATGTTGATATATCGCTGTACCTAAAAAACAAAACAATAAGGTTAATGAGTTTGTAAATAATATCCTGAAATAGAATCAACCCTCCCGTGGCGAGTGCGTCGCTCTATTTTTATAATTATGCGCACACACAGCGCGCGGGCACGCGACTCATTCAAAATTATTTCAACTTTGTTCCTGTCCTGACATGTCTTTTGTTTAAAACATTTTTAGTAGATGTTTTGTATTTTTAAATAACAATATTCTTACGAAGAGTGAACTGAAAATTACTTGTTCCTAATTTAAAGTTTATTGTGTAGGTCAGAGTTGAATGAACGAGCTTCCAAACTCCTAAACTATGCGGTCTTCTAAATATACATGATTATGAGTAATACTGACCGGGTAAGAGGATTGAACTCTCCCTTACTTCCTGTGTAGAGATTCAGCAGTGTGCTTTAAGTCCTGGACTTGGGTCGGTGTTCAGTGAAGTTTCAGTGATTTAAAATGACGCGAGGTCCGACGATAGTGCCCGTGCATCCCGGTCGTCGTGGTGGCGGTGGTGGTGGTGGAAAGGGCATCAAGTGCTGCTGCTGTCGATGCTGCGAATGCCTCAACCTTGGATATTTGATTTCCCATCATGGCATTATAAAGCTAGCTGAAGCTGTAAGTACCCATACGTTTCGTAATAATGTTCGCCAAAAGGTTGAAACACGAATTAAAAAAAAATCAACGTGGCATCTTAGAATTAATTCATTCTGAATTCCTTTTTATAAATTTTAACTAGTTAGATATGCCAAATTCCTTCACGCGCGCAATCCTATGCCCAAAAAGGGATAAAAAGTTTTCTTCTAAAATATTTAATCTTTATTGTACAACAAAAACTACAGTACAGTGATTATAAGTTCATGTACAAGGGCGAGCTTGACTTAAAGTTAAGGTTTTCATTTCCAGCGCAACTCTTGTCTTTATTGTGCAAGCTAGATTCTTTGTCAGGCGCAGAGCGATTTTCATAATTAGTTCTTTTGGTTAAACAATTTCGCCACATTTTAGATCACTGTGTAATTAATACGTAGGTACTTTGACTCATTCTAGTCTACTCACTAATGGTTCATCAGTTTAGCAATCAAACTGACGTTATTTTATATATATATATGTCAAACAAATCGATAACGAACGATAATTTCAAATCAAAGTCGAAAAACGTATAATCATTTTTTTCAAACAAAACTGAAAAAATACGAGTCTGCATTTGATTGAGTGAGATGATCGATTTTGATGTGAAAAAGATACATTTTGATTGTTCAGAATACGGACGGCGTCATCTTCAACTATGAAGGAATAACTACAGTGCCAGTAGGTTGTCATCTCGAACATAGTAAGCCAGACATTGACTAGAGCGAGCGTTCTGATGAAATGAAACAGTCAGTTCAGAAAGTTGTAACCCTCAAGATATTTAGAACGAGTAGTTTAGATCGATGTAGAATCGAACGACCAAAGCGTGTACTCTAGATTTATTCAAAGTTTCTAACTCTGTCTTAATCTGACTGAGTTCGTTTAGTATAAATAGATACAGGTATTAAGTCACAGGGTCCCCCTAGTTTTGACTTTTCCCAAAAGCCAAAAAAGTGGTCGCACTCATCGCATGTGTTCGGAAATGATTGTCACTCGTTGCATTTTCAAACTTCGTTGTATTCTTATTGGCAGATGTTAGGCGGTCTGTGCCAGAGCCTGCTGGTGAAGTATGGCATGTCGGAGGCTACCACTATGGGCTCCGCGTTCCACGGGTTCCTTACCACGGCGTCCGCCTGTCTCCTCACTACGTCACTCCTCATCACTTGCTACGTGCTGTCTTCAAACACGCAGCAACTCATACGGCAGTCTATCTTTGTAAGTTTGTGTAAAAGAGTTGTTTTGACACAAACTATTTCTGGTATACAATAAAGTATATTCTATCTATCTTACATTACAGTTAGATATCGCTGAAAAGCTTGACCTGAAAGCTAAGTAGCCTCGCAGTAATAGAAGGTTCCTATTTGTTTGTAAGTGTTTGTTTGTAAAAAGGTTATCTGTGGAACTACTGTGAGTAGAAAAATATATATAGCAAAAAATATCTACCATTGCCAAGTGCCATGCCATAACAATTTTGACCAAAGACTATAGTAACTGGATGTCGACAGGCAGAAGGTACCTACGGTGTAATTAAATAATTTCGTCAAACGTTTCAGGAATGCCTGTTCAACGCGGTGGCGTGCTTCCTGTACCTATCAGCGTCATCGTACATGTGTCTAGCGGTTCAGCTCTACCTATACCCGCGGTACGCGCTCGTCAACATGTACGCCGCCTACCCGGCCATGACAGCCGTCTATGTAAGTCCGTGCCTCGCTAGTTAAGTATAAAACGGCATTACATGATGCTGCCTTAGTCCCGAGCGCACTCTAGCCTTAGTCCGGTGTACTGTACCTACTTAATTATGGTGTACTTAGTTCAGAAATCGTAGCTTAACTGAATATTTTAATACTGATATCGTTGTAACTATTATAAATCAAGTAGGTAAGTATTAAAGTAAAGTATTTTTTATTAAATCGATTGTATAATAATACCCCCATCTGCGGGGCTTTGAGTCCGGAGAGATGATGAGAGACAATTTCGCGTGTAAGTAATAGTGAAGATGCGGAACATCGCTATTAGTTGACGAGCCGTGAAAGTGGAACAAATTACTTCCTTTCACATATAAAACAAAATATATAATCGGAATTAATCGTAGATGATAAATAAATAGATAATATAAGACCTAGTGTGGTTTCGGTTTGTAATTAAATGCATAAGTAACTACTTTGATTTGTGTTGTAATGCACCAACATAATCTAGAGCATAGAGCATAAAAGTTCAAAATATAATTTCACCAGATTGTGTCCTTGCGAAAAGACAGATAGATGTCAGACTTACACAACAATACTTATCGTTCTTTACACCAACTATTTATTATCACAAAACATGGAAAGCTTTATTAGTATTTCGTGTTTTATTTGATGTTTTAAAAGGGTTATAAAATAACGTGTTCTTTATGTATATCCTCAGAACATCGGCGTGGTGGTCGGGATCCTACATGGTGTGGACGCGTATTTGTCGTACAGGTATCACAAGGGATACCGGTGAACGAAACGATGGAAAACAATTACCATTTACCAACTTACTTATACCAATTGTTGGTTGGCCAATAAAAATAAATACTTACTAAAATATTAAGACCCCAGTTTCAGGAACAGAAATTATCGTAAAGTTAATGTCAACCATAGATATAAGATAATATTTCTGTGATGTCAACAGTGGTCAATCGCAAGTTAGTCTCTGTTATTGGATAAAAAAATGATGTCACTCAACTTGCGTTTCATTTGCGACGCGTCGATATTTCTCCACTGAAACTGGGCCACTCTCGTAAGTCGTGCCTCGCATGCTCCATTCCTGGTAGGTAACTGAAAATACTTATATATATAACTAGTTGACCCGCGCAACTTCGTCTGCGTCACAATTTTCTTTACTGCTCCGCTCCTATTGGTCTTAGCGTGATAATATATAGCCTATAGCCTTCATCGATAAATGGGCTATCTAACACTGAAAGAATTTTTCAAATTGGTCCAATAGTTCCTGAGATTAGCGCGTTCAAGTAAACAAACAAACAAACAAACAAACTTTTCAGCTTTATATATTAGTATAGATGTACTCTGTGTGAAAATAGTTGAGCACATGATTTTGTGTTGCCAGTAACAAAGTTTCAAGGAGCACAAAAACATGTTGCTGCAACGATATTACGCAACTTTAGACAGCATGAGAATGGAGATTTAGGTACCTATATTAATGCACTCGCAGTGCAAGTTACTTTTACATATTATTTTAATAATTCTTTCATTTTCGTAGCGTTTGTCTAACTGTGTAGAAGTAGGCTTTTTAAATTGTCGAATTAATTTAGTTGTGCGAGCCGAGGCGAGCTACGAGCAAAATTTTATTGTGTAATCATTAACTGCCTAGTCTTTTCCCATCTATATTGGGGCTGACTCCAAGTCAAACTGGATTCACCTGAATACCAGTAGGTATTTTACGTTGAGCGGCTGCCTACCAGACCTCCACAACCCATTAACTGGGTAACACGGTAGGTACTTCTGGGCGAGACTAGTGTCAGATTTCTGGCTTCTGAAAATTGGTGTAGGTAGGCGTAGAAAATGTTAATTGTTAAACTATAAAAACGAAAGCATTTACGATTGTGAGTCAAAGCTAGGGTTACCATACTCGAGAATTTTGCTCTAAATATTTTGACAATATATTTTTTACCAAGTTTTGTAACACTTCATTCCATTAAATGATTTTATGTTTATTTCTTCTTGCGAAGTACCTATTATTATCTAACTATTGTTTGATGTGATGTAGGTATATACTTACTTATAAAATATAATCCAAGATTATTGATATTATAATTTCGTAATTGTATACATATTTTATGTGGAATAAAGCATTTATCAGATTTATTTTATTATGTTACTGTTTTATTTTGTGTAAATTACCTACTTTCTACTCTCATCTCTCTTTCTGTAGAATTTGATGTTTCTTTGGATGTCTTTAAGATTAGTTAGCATCTACTTAACTTAACGCCTACCGGTAAGTTTAGACTTCTTACATGTCTAAGCTAAATTTAAATTATCTAGTAAAAAAAAATCTGCATTTTTTATATAGTTATTTATGTTCTTCTCAGGATTTTTTTTTTGTCGCATCCCAAATTAATTACTAATCAATGATTAAGATTGGCTGTTGAAAGAAAATGCAACCAATCACAGATTGCTAATTTAACGAGCTGTCACATTCTTTCGAGTATTTTCGTTCCAGGGAGGCTACTCTCTAAGCCCAAAGTCCGCAGTTTCGGGCTTAGTTACGGGCGTATTCTACTCCGTATCACCTAACCACTAAGAATTAATGACATGTACGATTTGACAGTTACTGTTAAATCGTGTTGCCATTCATTCTTAGTCCTGAACTAACTCCGGGTTCGGGGCTAATCGTAACTAAGCCTGAAACTACGGACTTCGGGCTTAGAGAGTAGCCCCCCCAGGAACGAGGCTTATCTATTACTAGTACTTACTACGATAATTGCACTAGAGGAGAGGAGGACAGCCGCACGGGTCAATCTTCAAGGTTAAGCGATGCTTGCCGAGGATGGTCTGTGCATGGGTGACCATCTTAACCGAGTTTCCTTGCCTCGGAAAGCACGTTAAGCCGCTGCTCCCGGCTGTCATTTGTAGATCTTTGGCCATCATCTTGCCATGAAGTACCGTGTTACCCATATAATGGGTTGTGGAGCACCGGCTCCGCGTAAAATACTGGTATTCAGCTAAATTCATTTTGACTGGAAGCCGACCCCAATAAATAAATAAATAAATTTTTATTTATTTCGAGTAACGGAGACTCATATTCTCAAACAATACATAAAATACAACACAGAAAACATAAAACACATACACATAAAAGACAGACAGGAAGTTACAGACAGCACTAAGCAAAAACGAACATGAACATTCACCCCGTAACAATATGCCTGCTACAGCATTGCCGGATATAGGGGCAATCCAGTCTGTTAGCGATCATTGCCAGGACGGTGTTGGCGCTGCCCCGCACTCTGCGCACCAAAGACGCGCACCGCTTGCGCATCGTCGCATGAAAGCAGTCGGTGCGCGCCTCCGCGAACATGCCCGAGGCGTTGCAGTGTCGGGGCAGCCTCAACACCGCCCTAAACGCGTTATTAAACTGAACGCGGAGGGCGCTGTATGCCGCACGAGTATACTTTGCCCACAGACTGCACGTGTAGAGGGATGTACAATAAGCTCTAAAGAGCGTTATTTTTACCTCCCTCGAACAACGCACAAACCTACGAGCAATCATGTTACTTCTGACTGACAACGCCCTCCGCTCCCGCTCAACGTCTGCGTCGTCTTTTAGGTCAGCTGTAACAATGTGACCTAAGTATTTAAATAGATATACTCTCTCAAGCGGTGCATTTTTTATACACACACGGGGTACACTATTCACGCTTTTAAGACTAGCCCCAAATACCATGAATTTACTCTTCTCTGCATTATATTTCAACCCATGGCTCGAGGCATACTCTTCACAGGCACCCATCAATTTTCTAAGACCGCAGACCGATGCGCTCAGCAGCACCATGTCGTCAGCGTAGCTCAAATTATTGACGCAAACTCCATCCACATGGCAACCAACATGCTGGCTGCTGAGCCCAACGATCAGGGCGTTCACATAGAGGTTGAAGAGTGCAGGAGAGGTCAACCCCCCCTGTCTCACCCCGCACTCCAACCTGTAAGGTTCAGACATTACACCCGCCCATCTAACGCTATTGATCTGGTGTCTGTACCAATATTTGAATATGTTCGAGAGTTCTGGGGGTAACCCGATACTCTCCAGTTTCTCCCACAGGATGTTATATGACACCAGATCAAAAGCCCTGGAAAGGTCCAGGAAACACGCGTACACAGGAGTTTTGCGATCCATATAGTATCTGACAACATGCTTAAGACTCAGTATCGCAGCTTCTGTGGACAGTTTGGGCCGAAACCCGAACTGATTGTCATGCAGTGACAGATATTTATCTAGCTGAGTATTAAGCAGGCCGTCAAACACTTTTGCTACAATTGTTGCAAGTGAAATAGGCCTGTAGTTATTTACGTCGGCAACATCTCCGGTCTTGTTTTTAACCACAGGCACTACAACAGTTTTCATAAGATCGGCAGGTAAGTAAAAGTCTGTGCAGATGATGACCTACGATAATAGGGAACATGCATGCGATTTTTTTATTTGCAAAATGAAATACTTATTAGTTCTAGTAAACAATCGTAAAATTAATTTTTAAATACTTTCATCAGCGATGAAATTATAAAGCTTCAAAGATTATAATTAGAAAGAGAAGTCCGATGGAAACTATGACGTCATCGTCTATGACGCAAAGTCAAACTCGTTTATTCCAATTAGGCCATTACACGACACTTTTGAACGTCATTCACATTTCAAATATATAAAAGTTCTGAAGTGACTCTACTGTCCATTCGGAAAGGTAGATTCTTATGGAGAAGAATGGACAAGAAACTCCATAGTTACTCTTTTCAAATAAATCTTTTACAATATTTGGTAAGTATACAATTTTTTTTTAGTATGTGAGGAACATGCACCTAGGGTATGCAGAGGTAGACTAGACGCCTATACAACTGCCATAGAAAACAGTGTTTTCGCGAGAGGGACAGATATATTTGCTTAAAATAATTATATCTCCTTCGTTTTTCGAGTAATTTTGATTCTATTTTCACTGTTAGTATTATATTTTTAGATTAACTGTATAGATGATAAATATGTTTTTCATGCATATTCCCTATTGCGCTGAGTAGGTATCTATCCCTTCCAGATATCTTTTGACTTCACAGTTAATGTATTTTTGATCAGATTCAGCCGTCCCAATTTTCATGAAAACGGTTGCAATAATGACTGCATTATGATAGGACTTAATTTAATTATGTGGGGGTTTTGAAGAAAGAAAGTCGAAATCGGAGGAAAAAAAGTGGTAGAGGTAAGACTTACGAAAAGACTACGCTACCCATCGACTAGCCTGGGCAGAGAGCTTCTAAGAGAATTTTCAACGTATTCAATTATGAGAAAATGTTGTATTAAATCTGATTTTTTGTTGTGTGATTCGACCTTGCTATTTAACCTTCTGAGCCGAGGGGACTTACCCTATATTTTCGATAAGAGTTTGACAGCTATATCATAAGGGATTAAGGATTATAGCAAGGCCTTGCCAAATTTTTATCGTTCTGCTGGATAATTACTATTTTATTGAACTATGCACTTGAAGGCTTTGAGATTTGATAATTTCAGAAACGAAACTATGTAAGTATAAGTATAGTACTTCCCCGTAGAGCTTAAGGTAAGCCTTTCAGCTCTAAGGGGAAGAACTATTGGCATATTATCTATGACTATTGTTGCGAGCGAGCTGTTTTCTGCTATTTGTTCGCTTTAGGGTATGAATTTAAAAACATTGAAACTATAGCAGAGTAGCGGTGGTGGACCGTGGCGAGGTTGCTGTTGGCTTTACTTTGATTTAGAGAATCCTGCCTTTTGAGGGTTCTGTACTTCAAAAGGATAAACCGTAGCAGCACGTTAAGCCGTTGGTCCCGGCTATCATTTGAAGATCCTTGGTAGTCGTTACGGATAGTCAGAAGCCAGTAAATCTGACTTCAGTCTTGCCATGAAGTACCGTGCTACCCAGATAATGGGTTGTGGAGGTCTGGTAGGCAGCCGCTCCACCACTGCGGGTGGCGAGGGCCTACCGCTCGGTGGGCTTTTCGGCGGCGTGCGCTCTGGCGGGCACCCCTCCTTGGGAGTTGGAGGCGTGGGTGCTCGCCAGAGTGTACGGGTGGACGGCGCGGCGAAGGGCCCTCGGGGAGCGCCCCGTCGCGGAGGAGCGGGAGGCCGTGCGGCGGGAGGCGAGGGACGCTGTCGTCGTCCATTGGACGGAGGACCTCGCCACCGCCACCTTTGGCCGCCGAACCCTGGACGCGCTCGGTCCGGTCCTGCGAGACTGGCTCGAGCGCTCCCACGGTTTCCTCTCATTCCGTCTGGTGCAGGTGTTGTCAGGCCACGGCTGTTTCAGCAAGCACCTGCACCGGATCGGGAGGGAGGAGACCCTCTTGCTGCGCCGCTCCGAAGGCGAAGAAGAGGTCGGAGAAGACGTCGTCTTCTCCCTCCTCAAGGTGGTGGTGGGCGGGCGATAGGCGCGGGGGCGCCTCCGTCCGCATTGCACTCCACACCACCTTCGCATTCCCAGCCCTCCCCCTTAACGGGGAGGACGTGAGGGGCCCGCTGTTTTAGGCGGGTTGTCGTCGGAGGAGGACCGGACACCAAGGCTGCGTTGATCTCCCAGTCCTCTTCCACTCGGACGATGCGGGTGAAAACTATACTATTGTAATTAAATCATAGTGGGGCCCCGTCTTCTAAGCTGACAGCTCTTAGAGGCGCGCTTGGAACACAGCGCACCGTTGACCCGGGCCTGATGGAGGAAGCCGAACGCGTGAGAGAGAGGTAAACCTCACGCCCGAGCCACTGCAACAGAAGAAGATACGCCGGGCGTCGGCAGTAGCAGGGCGATTCTGGGCTGCGGAATTTGTTCAAAAGAGGCACTGTGGCCCTGGAAAGCAAAGGGCATTAGGAGGAACACGGATGGGTTTTAGTCAGTAAGAGTCTGACACTCCCTCCTACTCCGCCCAGAGCGGTAGGAATCATTTGATGATTTCCCATCCTTAATAAAACGGCCAAGTGCGAGTCGGACTCGCTCACCGAAGGTTTCGTATAAATTGTTAGGTACATTTACTTTAAATTAAGACTATAATTTTAATATTTAATTACAATAGTATGGTTTTCAGAATTTTCTATACTTTTAGTATACATTCAGTCAAAAAAGTATCGGGAATGGATGATTTGTTTATGGTTCCAAATTCAAATTTTTGTTTTTTTTGTAGTTGTTAGATTGGCACAACTGTTTTCCATTTTGGCGCGGAGTTTGAGTTGCATCTGTTATTTATATTAAATACAGTGCTGGTTTTAGTAATATCATATATAGTGTGTATTGCGAATTTCATAATGGACAAAAATATCGAACAAAGAGTTTGTCTTAAATTTTGCATCGCCAATGGAATTTCGTGTTCGGAGTCACTGAAAATGTTACAGAAGGCTTACGGTGAATCGACTTTATCAAAAACTCGTGCTTATGAGTGGTTCAAAGCGTTCAAAAGCTGTCGAGATGTGATGGAAGATTTGCCTCGCTCTGGTAGGCCGTCAACGTCTGCAACTGAAGTTAACATCGCAAAAGTGAAGGAAATAGTGACTGAAAATCCCCATTCAACTCTGAGAGAGATAGCCGCCGAACTTTCTGTATCTCACGAGTCGATCCGTACCATTTTAACTAATCATTTGGGTATGAAACATGTTGCTGCTCGGCTAGTCCCAAAAGATCTGAATTTTCTCCAAAAACTCAATCGCATGAAAGTTGCTGAGGACATGCTAGAACGAGTCAGTTCGGACCCAACATTCATGAAACGCATTGTTACTGGTGACGAGACGTGGGTTTACGAGTTTGACATGCAAACTAGTCAACAAGCTTCGGAGTGGCGCCTTCCAACTGAACCGAAACCGAAAAAACCACGCCAAAGTCGATCAAAAGTCAAAGTCATGTTGACTGTTTTCTTTGACTATCGCGGTGTTGTGCACTCTGAATTCTTACCGGAAGGTCTAACGGTAAATAAAGAATATTATTTGAGCGTTATGCGGCGTTTAAGAGAGAAAATTCAACGAAAAAGGCCAGATTTGTGGAAAGAAAATTCTTGGATTTTGCACCACGACAATGCGCCTTCGCACAAGGCTATCATTGTGAACGAATTTTTAACCAAACACTCAACAAATACCATCCAGCAACCACCATATTCACCAGATATGGCTCCTGCTGACTTTTTTCTTTTTCCTAAACTCAAATTACCACTTCGTGGCACCCGTTTTCAATCGATAGAAGACATAAAGGAGAATTCGCGGCGAGAACTGAACTCAATTCCGGAAGCAGCGTTTAAAAAATGTTTTGATGAATGGATTATTCGTTGGAGCAAGTGTATCGTTTCTAAAGGAGCATACTTTGAAGGTGATAAAATAAATTTGGATGAATAACAGACATTTTGTGTATTATTGATCTTTTCCCGGTACTTTCTTGACAGAGTAGTAAGACGGTATAATTGCTAAATTTTATAGTTCTTCAACGGGAAATTGCCCTATACATTTTGATAGGTTTAAAGAATTTTATTCTCATAAGTACTCGAATAACAGTTCACTTAAAATGAGATACATAGTGCTTACATCTAAAAAGTATACTTGCTTCTAGGGTGTTGGCGACGTTACAGGGTACACATATGTTTCTTAAGCCTTGCTTTAAATAGGTTTATATTATTACACTTTTTTAAATCTTCTGGTAAATCATTAAATAAGTTTGCTCCCTCAGCCAAAATTGTTTTTTTGCCGTAGTTAGTCCGTGCGCGTGTGGTCATTAGTTGAAACTTGTTTTTACTTCTTGTGTTGTATGTAAGTGTATTTTGGTTGATTCCTTTGAGAGTGTCGAAATATACGTTTCTTGCGTTTGTTAATTTAGAACTTTGATTTTATCACAGCTTCAAAACTCATTACCTCCACGCGTTCCCGAGATAAAGGGTTTTGACAGACAGACGTGATCTTATAAGGGTTCCGTTTTATCTTTTTGAAGTCATCATCTGCCTAGCCTTTTCCCAACTATATTGGGGTCGGCTTCCAGTCAAACCGGATTTAGCTGAATACCAGTATTTTACGTGGAGCGGCTGCCTACCAGACTTCCACAACCCATTATCTGGGTAACACAGTACTTCATGGCAAGACTGGAGTTAGATTTCCTGGCTTTAACTATCCGTTACGACTACCAAAGATCTTCAAATGATAGCCGGGACGAACGGCTTAACGTGCTGCTACGGTTTATCCTTTTGAAGTGCAGAACCCTCAAAAGGCAGGATTCTCTAAACCAAAGTAAAGCCAACAGCAACCTTGCCACGGTCCACCACCGCTACTCTGCTATAGCTTCAATGTTTTTAAATTCATACCCTAAAGTGAACAAATAGCAGAAAACAGCTCGCTCGCAACAATAGTCATAGATAATATGCCAATAGTACTTCCCCTTAGAGCTGAAAGGCTTACCTTAAGCTCTACGGGGAAGTACTATACTTATACTTACATAGTTTCGTTTCTGAAATTATCAAATCTCAAAGCCTTCAAGTGCATAGTTCAATAAAATAGTAATAATCCAGCAGAACGATAAAAATTTGGCAAGGCCCTGCTATAATCCTTAATCCCTTATGTTATGTTAACATCCGGGCATATTCTCCCGGAGAATTCGAAACTGGTAAGTATCACCCGAAACAACCGTGTATTGTGAGTACCTGCGTCAAGCGGGAGGTGAGGACACTGTGGCGCTGCTCCACAGTGTTTGATCGGACCCAAAAAAAATTCCTATGCTGTTAATTATGTAAACTGGTCAAGAAATGCATTTAAAATGCAAGACTAGAACACCCAAATGTCTATTTCATATACTTTTTATAATATAAAATAATAAAACTTACGTGAACTTTAACCTAAAAAATTTTTAAATATTTTCTGTAAATTTAATGAACCAAAATAATGTTTTCAAATAAATACAGTCTAATGAAGAATCTTTAGGCGCATGTTTCTTAGTTTTTATTTTTAGAAAATCACCTCTAGATGGCAAGTAATTTAATTTTTTTCATATTTTCGTTTTTATTTTTTTTCTCCACAAAAACTCAAAAGTGCGACTTGTGACTAGCATAGAAATATTCCTCGTAGTAAGGCCTATCATTGATAAAAACCACGATGCACAATTGCGGCCTTTGGGAATTATGTGCCATTTAGTTCAAAGGTCAAATGGTACGAAATAGGGTTGTCGCTTAAAGGTCAAACAAATATAGGTATATTTTTTGTAAATAATAAATAAATTTCAACATGGTACTGACACTAAAATACTTTAAAACATAATTGGTAAATAAAACTTTTTATTTTGAAACCACATCCAATAAATAGCCTACTCATACAAATCGCTTTCGTTGCTTAATATTAACGTGCAGCCATCATCATCTGCATTATCATCATCCAATGAAACAGATCCATCCAATGATGAGTCTTGGTCTTCATCTTCGCCTCCTACTAATTGCAAATTTTCTTCGTGAATTGGTTTTAATAGTTCGCGTACAGCTTCTGGCAGACAAAGCCGCTTGTATGAACTTCGACGTAAAATGTGGTGTGACATAGAAATCAGTGGGTCTGATGATTCTAATGCACGGTGAAAGAGGTCGACCATGGTTTGTATCCTGTTTACTTTGCGGCAGTGACGTTCCCTATCAGACCGCCAGAATTTGTTGCGTGATTCGGCCGCTTGCTCTGAGAGCATCCCGACAGGAAGTGAACTGGATTCAATAATCTCTTCTCCGTGCACTAGAATTTTGTGAATAGTGACAGTCATCGGGTGCCAATTATACAATTGAACGTACTTTTCTGCGAGCGTGCGGCAAAAAATGCCAAACTTTTTTGCGTCTATAGATAGGATAGTCACAAGATATTGTGACAAGGATAATATGCAATCTGTCGATTAACCATGCATCCAGACCTAAAATCTCAGTAAATGTGCCACGGTATTTATCTGATAGTGCTTTCCGGGCTAGACGACATCTGTACATTTTTGGACTTTGACTTTGAAATAAAATGTAAGGTCAAGTTGAGTGATAACCCTAATCACTATGATTTGAAACATAATTCCTCCTACGAGCCTCAATAGTGGAACATGGTTATTTTATCAGTGATAGGCCTTATTACGAGGAATATTTCTATGCTAGTCACAAGTCGCGCTTTTGAGTTTTTATGGAGAAAAAAAATAAAAACGAAAATATGAAAAAAAAATTACTTGCTATCTAGAGGTGATTTCCTAAAAATTAAAACTAAAAAACATGCTCCTAAAGATTCTTCATTAGACTGTATTTATTTGAACACATTATCTTGGTTCATTAAATTTACATAAATTATTTAACATTTTTTAAGGTCAAGGTCTCGTAAGTTTTATTATTTTATGTAATAAAAAGTATATGAAATAGACACTTGGGTGTTCTAGTCTTGCATTTCAAATGCATTTCTTGATCAGTTTACATAATAAACAGCATAGGTAATTTTTTTGGGTCCGATCAAACACTGTGCGCTCTAGCCACTCCACAAAGAAGGGACTTATCGCTTGTATCGTGGCGTGCCCAGCGCTGGGTTGCGACCCTGAAAACCTGCCGCGCCATACGTAAATGAGCGCGAGGGCTTTCGCCTCCAAATCCCATGGCGGCAATCCGGCAAGGAGGCTCGTCGCCTCGCCAGAGACTGTGCGGTATCGGGACCATGGGTCAGCCGGATGACCATGACCCTCTGGGAAGCGTTGAGCTAACGGGCAGGTCGATTCCTCAAAGTAAGCGCCCACACCGGCGCCCCATAAAGGGCCATGGACCGCACGACCCCCGTGTAAAGCCTCCGGCAGAAGGCATTTGGACCCCCTACATTGGGCAGAAGTCGTTCGAAGTCAGCCACGGCCCGCCCCAGTCTGGGAGCCAAACGTCGGAAATGTTCGACGAAGTTCCACCGGCTGTCAAGGACGAGACCCAGGTACGTCATCGTCGACCCGATGCCGATGTGAACCTCTCCTACCGTTATTTGGGATCTCGATGGTGGCCTGTTCCGGAAGCCATGAAAGCGCATGGCTTCGGACTAGTGTAGGGCCACCTCGAGACCAAACTGCCGGATCCTCTCAAAGACTATCGCAACCCCGCGTGTCATAGCGTCGGCCGCCGCCTGGTGAGACGCTGACGCCACTAGGGAGGTCGGCGCGCAGCACCCAGTCGTAGCCGATGACTCACAGGAGTGGCCTCAGAACCGAACCCTGTGGAACACCGCACGACATCACTCACCGGTTCCACTCTCAGAGAGAATCCTGCCTTCTGCTACAGCTGAGCATTATGTCCGGTGTTCGATTATTGTTCAGTAATTGTTATTGAGGATTCACGTTGGGCATTTCACAGTCGGTCGGTCAGTCAGCCCGGAGTATGGATCCGGGCTGGTATTGTTGTTAAGAGGCTGGCCCTCTGCTACTTGGGACTTAAACAAAACTAGCAGAAGTCTAGTCCTATCTTATCTTCATACGTACCTACCTGCCCAATTCCTTGACAGTCTTGACACCAATTCTGTCGTGATGTTGTGTGTTACAGAGACAATAATTTTTCATGAAATACCAGCGTTTTAAGTGTTCCCACGTGAACAAAGGTTTTACTTCAGATCACATTCGAAGCTCAGATTGTGATGTCCAGCGATTGTGATTGGTTTTTATTTGGCGGTGCGCGTGCGCCGTGCCTGGTACGACCGTCGTGCGCGTCACCGCGCGCCTGCGATAGCGAACGAGTTTTATTGAATTACTTACGGATTATGGCTATGTAATTCAATAAAATATTTTGTGAGTATTAGATTGATTTGTGTTCGGGCTGGTGGGCCGCGCTCAAAGAATCAGCAATGCCATTCAACGTGAAACGCTGCCAGCGTCCTGGACACTTTTCCCATTGACAGTAATGAGGACGAATTCAGTGATGCCCAATGAATTCTATCCCTGTTCCTTTTTTATACGCGCTACATAATTTTATTAGTCCTCATTGTAATATTATTTCAGACATCTTATTTCTAATGTTCGTGATGTATGAATTCGCTGTTTTACATTGATTTTATGAGGATGTTTCCGATAAAACCTTGATTGATGCTTGATGCTTGCTTGATGGCTGGACCTAATATGGCGGTCCAGCCATGGCCAAACACATTTTAAAGGCCAGGCAAGGTCAAGTACACTACGTACCTACGGTCATACATTGTGATGCAGTTCAAGCCTTGCCCTTGTGTGTAACACAATGTGTACAGGGTTTTAAAGATGCAATTAAGTAACCAACACTTATGAGTTTATGGAAAACTTGTACACGAGGCAAATGGAAGACAAATCTTCTCATCATAATCTCAAATTTATAAAGGAATTCGTCATTCTCTTGCCCTTAGCCCAATTTATTTGGTTTATCTAGTTCATCTCTTTTTCTGGCCTCTCATAAGTCACCTTATTCTATTTATAATCTCTTCATATCACGGTTTGTGAACAGTGCTGGAAAATTCGTTCCCGATCTAATTTTGATCGACGATAATATATTGTCTGACTATTGAAATGAAAGTTATTGCGAAAATAAGTGATTGAAGCATCCAGGATGTTGTTGTGTTTGTCTCAGGGATTTATCAAGCTCGAAGGCTAGACGGTTTTCAAGGAAAGTGAATGTGAGCCATTTTATATGAGGACAATCATCAAATAATATAGGCTAGATCAATACAGAGATCAAATGACCTTAGGTGGTAGAAAATTGGGACTAGTCAGTAGTCATTGTCCCCGAAAAGACAGCACCATCAACGGGTCACCCCTGGTCTCAAGGAGATTATTAATGCAATTGTCTGAGTACTTAGTTGAGGAGCTCGTGGCTAGATAATAACAGCCGCACGGGTCGATCTTCAAGGTTAAGCATCTTAACATACCGAGTTTCCTCCGTGCCTCGGAAAGCACGTTAAGCCGTTGGTCCCAGCTGTTATTTGTAGATCTTTGGCAGTCGTTACGGATAGTCAGAAGCCAGTCAATCTGACTCCAGTCTTGCCATGAAGTACCGTGTTACCTACTTAATGGGTTGTGGAGGTCTGGTAGGCAGCCGCTCCTCGTAAAATACTGGTATTCAGCTAAGTCCGGCTTAACTGGAAGCCGACCCCAATATAGTTGGGAAAGATCAGATTGATTGACTGTCCGATTAAAATAAATCGATATCAACAACGTGCTCAACTATTCAGTTCCACGAAACACAACTTTTATGACCATAACATTGAACTGTAAAACAAAAGACAATTTAATTATATTATGACAGCCAGTATACTGGCCGGCAATTAAAGAACATCTAATCACACGAGCAATCATTACCTATACTTTATGTTTTGGCTTATCAGTATATTTAAATATTCTTTGATGTTTACTTTACCTACTTGACGTCTGAATTGGCTTGCATCAGTTGCATCAGATCAGTGCCGTTCACAATGAGGTGGGTATTTGTCTCTAACAAAGTACAAGTCATTGCAAAAAGCAAGTTTTTAAAGTGTAATTCGTCACGAGTAACACATAATGACTAGTTATTGATTTTTTATCATTACTATGGTAGGCAATTTTATTGCCAGAAATGCGTACCAAATCACGATTGAACAAGTTGTACCTACACCACGACTGTAACAAGATTCTTGACTCAATCTATTGCGTTGAATTATGTGTGCTCTATGGCGTTTCTCTTTATTTGGGTACATAACCTGTTTTGTAATATTCAATCATACATATCTAATAGTTATTCTAATAAAAATACGGTAAAATCCCGTTATTTATTTACCATAATATTTGATTGGAGTCACATCATAAAAATAATCTTATCTGAATACTTTCGGCTTTTTTACTATTTTTATAGCATAGAACTAACTGAACATGATTTATAGCTACCTACCGTCTACATCCATCTTGTTCGGAAACGGAGGCTGGTATTTCCACGGCGGCGACATCGCGTCGACTTACGACACAGCTTTCGACATCCGGTGCGCTCTAGTGCCAGGAAAGTGGGCCAGCGCCCGCCAGTATGCCGGGCCTCCCTACGCCCAACACCGTCTTAGGTAACTGTACTCCCAATGTTTACCAAGTGCACACATTTTACATGTCACAGCTAACAAATAGTGTCAACCGGCTATTGCGGTTAATAGATGAACGTTTCGCAACGAACGACTCTTCTAACTGTTATTTTGCTACAAGCTAACAATGGGTAAAGGTGAGGTAGTTTACTACCCTTCTATTTCTTAAAATTGTGTCTAATGTTAAGAAATAGAAGGGTAGTAAACTACGCATAACATTACCGGGCCGTACGTCATTATCATCTCCTTGCCTTAATCCCATGATACTTGAGGTGGGCGCAAACCGCTTTTCTTCCAACTATGCAATAATTTCATCATAACTAGCTTAAATAGTGAGAAAAATGAAGCAATTTACTGCTTTAGAGTAAATTGCTTCATTTTTCTCACTATTTTAACCCTGTTTTAACAGGGTAGTAAAGTATGTGTGAAAATCTATTACTGCACTGTTTTTTCTTTAAAATAGTACAGCAATGGAGGCATCGCCAATTAGATTTGTACCAGCCAAGCAGCGCTAATTTTATTCCGATTTAGAATTAATGTACGACCATTGCCAAAAAAAGGTGAATTGGCGCGAATCGAATCGTAACCAGAACATGTAGTGTTTTTAAAGTTTTCTGTAGTCACTTCAGTCCTTTAGAAAGAAAAGCAGATTATGAACCGCGCGAAAGTGACTTTTATAATTTACCTCGTGTTTTAGAACCCTCGCTAGAGCTCGGGCTCCAAGCTCCAAACTAACACTCGATGCAATTATAGGTCACTTTCTGCTCGATGCAACAATCTAATATTTTTTTCATCCGTTCTGTCCTGTCAACGGTCACGCGATAACTGACTCCATTTTCATTTCACTCTTCACACAATCCATCTGTCCAAGCTTGAGTAACATTTCTGCTTAATTGGCGCTACAGACAGAGGTTCGTTAACATTTAAGCTGCAGCGAAACACTCAGAGGCCCTTGAGGCGGTTTAGAAACTCTGACACTAGGGTGTGTGGGGTTGGGGTCCCTAGACCTTACTGCCCACACGATAAGAAGAAGAAGAAGCGAAACATCATCCTGAAGATTTTCGAAGGATTAAGGAAATTACGAATGTTTTTTATTTCCCTTTTCAAGAATTTCTGAATTAGGTAAATTCAAGAATTTCTGCATCAGGTAGTTCCTAATGCAGAAATTCTTGAATTTTCTAGTCATCTGAGCAAAAACAGTCCACTGCTACGATCGGTTTTGATTGTATTTCACATTCTTGATGAATTACTTCTCATTGCAGTTATTCGCATGATTTATTATTTGCCCGGCGGGCGCGGCGCCAAGTTAATAGTAGTTTCCAAAGAATCAAAGATCCACTGAGGAGACGTTTGCCATAGGTACTCTGTCTGACATAGTTTTCAAGCTAGAAATGTATTTGCAATCAGTCATTTCTTATCTAAAAATCTCATATTTTAATGCGGATGTATCATCGATAGTATTAATTTTATGACCAATTGATTATACGATAAATTATCATGATTATCTTATTTGATAACTGAAATTATCGCGAAATGTATGTGGGTGTTTACGTGGGTACCGTTACTTGCACGTAAGTACCTATGTATTCGCATCCACGTTTTTCATTAGAATGTTTTATTATATTTATCATATCAACAGGATTATTACAATTTGTAATACTTAACGTATCCTGGATACATGTTTTTGTTGGCATTCTATTAAGGTAGTGTAAAAGTTAAAGAATTTAACTTTCTCTTTTATTAATCCGCATATATCTTTGCTAATTGCGATGGTAGTGTCCTTTATGTAAAGATAACAAATTCTATAGGGCCTGTGTAGATAGGTACCTAATTCGCGTCACGCCTAATCACATTTTATCATAATTAACAAAACAAATGACGAAATAGATTCACCGACTGAACACTTTCCGAAGGTATGCGTACACGCAAGGATTATTTAGTGTGACGTGGCTCGATAAAATTACAGCGTCATGTAGGTACTTTAGGTACTTATGTTTAAAAATAAATGTGCACCTTTCAAAACTAACAAGTTCTGAAATCACAGCAAGTCACTACACAACTAACACAACATGCTGTTTGGCTATGATTACAGACAACAATGGCGAACAACAGAATTATAATGAAAATTAAAATTAAACACTTGCTCCATAAACTAGGTATTTCTTTTTGTTGTTAAAGTTTTATTATCTACCTGGGTATTAGGCGCCCTTTTTTGTTTATATGCTATTGATATTGTTTGTTTCGATCGAAAACAACATAATTATTGCGATTCGAAGTTGTTTTTTAAAACACAAAAAATACAACCGACTTCCAAAAACAAATCACTACAAGGTACAAAATAACTTCCGAAGAAAAAAAAGAACTTTAATTTCGATAGTCGGTGTCAAAAAACGAAAAAATAACCAAAAACACCGACTTCCGAAATTAAAGTTCTTTTTTTTCTTCGGAAATTATTTTGTACGGTTGTATTCTTTGTAAAAAGTTTTTATTTTTCACTTTTTAGTGGTAGGTACCGGGTACCTGCGTACCCATTAACAGCGTACCGGCGCAATGTTATGTCAAGAACTAGTGTAAACACTAAAAAAACATGCGATTTCAGTAATCCCGATCCATTTGATATTGAAGAGTTTTGTTGCCTACCTCCGAAGTTCTTAGTCAGATCTTCACCAAATTGAAACGGGACCAGTCCAGGAAAATACTCTTCCAAACAAAAAAAGAATAATCCAACAATCGGCTGACAATTGGCGAAAATATTAGATCCCATGAAAAATGTTTGTTCAACAAACATTTTTCATGGGATCTCATCATCAGAACCTAATTTATACCTTCCATCATCAGCTCATCAACATGAGATGATGATTATAAGGCACAAATATCTACATTCAGTCAAAAAAGTATCGGGAATGGATGATTTGTTTATGGTTCCAAATTAAAATTTTTGTTTTTTTGTAGTTGTTAGATTGGCACAACTGTTTTCCATTTTGGCGCGGAGTTTGAGTTGCATCTGTTATTTCTATTAAATATAGTGCTGGTTTTAGTAATATCATATATAGTGTGTATTGCGAATTTCATAATGGACAAAAATATCGAACAAAGAGTTTGTCTTAAATTTTGCATCGCCAATGGAATTTCGTGTTCGGAGTCACTGAAAATGTTACAGAAGGCTTACGGTGAATCGACTTTATCAAAAACTCGTGCTTATGAGTGGTTCAAAGCGTTCAAAAGCGGTCGAGATGTGATGGAAGATTTGCCTCGCTCTGGTAGGCCGTCAACGTCTGCAACTGAAGTTATCGCAAAAGTGAAGGAAATAGTGACTGAAAATCCCCATTCAACTCTGAGAGAGATAGCCGCCGAACTTTCTGTATCTCACGAGTCGATCCGTACCATTTTAACTAATCATTTGGGTATGAAACATGTTGCTGCTCGGCTAGTCCCAAAAGATCTGAATTTTCTCCAAAAACTCAATCGCATGAAAGTCGCTAAGGACATGCTAGAACGAGTCAGTTCGGACCCAACATTCATGAAACGCATTGTTACTGGTGACGAGACGTGGGTTTACGGGTTTGACATGCAAACTAGTCAACAAGCTTCGGAGTGGCGCCTTCCAGCTGAACCGAAACCGAAAAAACCACGCCAAAGTCGATCAAAAGTCAAAGTCATGTTGACTGTTTTCTTTGACTATCGCGGTGTTGTGCACTCTGAATTCTTACCGGAAGGTCTAACGGTAAATAAAGAATATTATTTGAGCGTTATGCGGCGTTTAAGAGAGCAAATTCGACGAAAAAGGCCAGATTTGTGGAAAGAAAATTCTTGGATTTTGCACCACGACAATGCGCCTTCGCACAAGGCTATCATTGTGAACGAATTTTTAACCAAACACTCAACAAATACCATCCAGCAACCACCATATTCACCAGATATGGCTCCTGCTGACTTTTTTCTTTTTCCTAAACTCAAATTACCACTTCGTGGCACCCGTTTTCAATCGATAGAAGACATAAAGGAGAATTCGCGGCGAGAACTGAACTCAATTCCGGAAGCAGCGTTTAAAAAATGTTTTGATGAATGGATTATTCGTTGGCGCAAGTGTATCGTTTCTAAAGGAGCATACTTTGAAGGTGATAAAATAAATTTGGATGAATAACAGACATTTTGTGTATTATTGATCTTTTCCCGGTACTTTCTTGACAGAGTAGTAAATTGCGTTTGAAAGTTAATGAAAAACATTGTATGTGCCTATAAAATTTGAGGGTTGCCCTCGATTTTCATGGGATCCCATCATCAGATTCTGACTTGATGACGACGGGACCAATTGGGAAGTAAACCCTTTTAGATGAAAGAAGAATTTTTCAAATCGGTTCATAAATGACGGATTTATGACGTAACAAACATAAAAAAAATTACAACCGAATTGAGAAACTCTTACTTTTTTTGAAGTCGGTAAAAAAATCTTTTAACACGACGAGTTCACTAAATATTAATTAATTCCTTTTTTAATGATTAAAATAACAATTATAAACGATACAATTTACGTTATGTAATGTGCCTAGCTACATTAAGATAAAGTTGAGGTTAACAACACTTTTATGAATCTCCCTCGCAGCAGGTACTTGACATGCCTATAAAATCTTCCCATTTATACGCAAACATGATCGTTTGTGTGATATCAACATTATCAACGTAGTGTCCAAAGAGCTTGATGAGTTTCCCCAATGGAAGCATTGGGGTCTTTCCCAGACGAACACAAACACGTCATGATCAACTCTCGGTTTTTTTATTTTTGAACGAACTTCGGAACATTTGACGTCATCGGATTAATTAGGTAACTTTTCCGCTCGCAAAAAAGTGTCAACAACAACTTGTAGATCTGAAGTTTGATATTTGTATTTATAAAATAAGCAAAATATGTACATATACCTAGTTTCAGAAAATTTTGTTATACCTACTTACAAGGGTTTCAGGAAGGTTTTACCCCCTATACTCCACAAACACATGCCACGAACCTGACTTCGCCTCAAATCAACAAATTGACAATTGTATGTATGTAGCTTATTATTGATATTAAACGAGGATTTTTTTTCTGTCATGGTGTTGAGATGAGAAAAGATGGCTCAAAAATCTTAGAATTGGGTCTTTGATTCTGCGAGTAAGTATAGTTCCATTTAGAACACGAATTTAACTACGCCTCTGCACGAAAGTTGTACAAAGTACGAAGATAAAATAAATAGACGTAATTATTTATTAAAAACAATGATGATCTACTTAGTTGTTGTTTATTTGTGCTGGGGTTAATACGGTGTTAGTGATATCAGTTGTTCAAATGCAAGCTTTATCGAGATAATAATGTAGGTAAGAGATAGGTGTTGGCTTTGGCTGCAATCTCGGCTTGTACCCGATCATGATTATCTTTTGTTTTAATTAGGAACTGTCTAGAACAGGCTGAATAATTTTTTTTCACGTGCAGGAAGACCTCATTTAGTTCTTTTCCGCTGACCTAATGAAGGACAATGACTGTGGTCTGTGTGGCTTGTGATTTTGGGGTTTGCTGTTTATCCTACGTTCATAAGCCACATAAGAATGTGACTTATAAACCTGCAATCAATTTAAAGGCTCGTATGGAGATGGTAAGTAATGATGGCAGAAAACATAAAAGAGCTGAAACAACAACAAAAGAAGAGAGAAAAGAATTAACGAATTATCCAGTTTTATCCTTATAGTCACTTTCTTTATGACTAGTCTTAGTTTAATTTATAAATCCTAATTCACGATTTTTAATGTATTCTTTAAAATTAAACATCTTTACGCGATAAGCGATCTAAGATAGCGCAACCTATTCTTGCAATATACACCTTAGCTCTAACGAAATTCGTGTGATTATGAATTGCAGTGTATGTTAGTCGCGTCATAGAAATATTTTTGTAATCAGTGGCTTTGTTATACCTAAGTAATTAATGTTTACTCACTCTTAACTGTAAAACGTCATTTTTATGGTCCAAAAAAAGGAAAAAATTAGACACATTTATGACGACTTTCCAAAGACCAAAGAAATAATTGTGTTTGAAGATCGTTATGAACCTATACAACTGAAATTATGGGCATCCCACCCACACGCACAAAACGTTTCGGGAACACATTCGTAGTGCGTACCTACAGGCAAGGAGTGGAATTCCCTGACAGAGTCTGTGTTTCCTGATAGCTACAACCTGGTAGTCTTTGTGTCAAGAGTGAATAGGTTACTTCTACGCAAGCGTGCTCCATCTTCGACCACATCGTCTACAACATCGCTTAGCATCAAGTGAGCCTATCAAAGTAAAAAAAGAAAGTGGCACGAAAGTAACTCAACACTGCCACTTCCAGGGCATCCTACGACAAGTAGTGTCAATTCGTCAAGGTAGCGAGGTGAGAGTAACACCTTCCCACTTGGGTTTTGAGCCGGTTCTGGCATTACAAATCAAGTCTGGAAACGGAAGGCCTTGATCCTGAAGGGACATGCTTACTTGGTGATACTACCTACATGGTTAGAGGATGGAGCAAAAGCAACCCTTCAGTTTGCAGCGGGCGTCGTCGGCCGGGCATCATGACAGTGGAACTGCCGATTCCAGAAACCTGTGTCTGTGTCTGCTTCTCAGTCTGTGCGTTGGTAATTGTGCAAATATAGGTGTCAAAGTATCACACGCCAGTTTTTAACCGACTTCAAAAAGAGGAGGTTCTCAATTCGTTGGAATCTTTTTTCTTTTAAAGTAGCCCGGTTGGTGGTTTTTAAACTGTCTGATCGAAATAACAGTATTTCTGTTTATTTTGTATTGCTCATTTCTTCATATGGAAACAATTAGGTATTGTAAAAGAAGTTGGTCGTGGTTCAGTGACAGTTTACGTTACCTAACCAAGTAGAACAACCGGCAATCTGTTTTGTTTTTAGCCCAGATTTAATTTCCTATTCATTATGTAAAATTATATTGGTGATATTAACACCGTATTTTGATTCAAAGAAACCAAAGTTTCGAGCCAATATATTGAAAGTGACTGTGATTAACTTTATATGTGTAGCTATCTATACATGTTATAAAATAGTAAAATGACATTGTATTTCCTCTTCCGGGCTAGTTATTAGAAAGTATGACTGTGTTTTAGTGATGTCACCTGTTTACATTCATTATATTATTATTTGTTTGTGCAAACAAACAAATCTGTTTGTTTGTTTGTTTGAATTGAATAGGGTCCGAAACTCCTGGACCGATTTGAAAAAATTGCCGTCACCATTAGAATCCTTCATTATCCCTGATGAACATAGGCTATAGAATATTTTTTTTAAAGTTAGGGATCCGTATGAAAACTTCGATAATGTTACCCAAGGTGTGAAAAAATACAAAAAAGATCCTTATGTCGCGTACGCTGCGGAAACTATTGACAATAGAGCAAAGTGATGTACTCAGTTTTATAGAAGACATCAATATCTACAAAAAAATCCGCGAGGGTCTAACTATTATGGTTATGTCACAATGGCCGCTTTTTGTTTAAATTATCAATGCAATCTGATTAGCTAAGTGCTGCTACTGACCACACCATTTGTGTGGTCAGTAGCAGCACTTAGCTAATGACCACACCATTTGTGTGGTCCGCAGCAGCACTTAGCTAATGACCACACCATTTGTGTGGTCAGCAGCAGCACTTAGCTAATGACCACACCATTTGTGTGGTCAGTAGCAGCACTTAGCTAATGACCACACCATTTGTGTGGTCAGCAGCAGCACTTAGCTAATGACCACATCATTTGTGTGGTCAGTAGCAGCACTTAGCTAATGACCACACCATTTGTGTGGTCAGTAGCAGCACTTAGCTAATGACCACATCATTTGTGTGGTCAGTAGCAGCACTTAGCTAATGACCACATCATTTGTGTGGTCAGTAGCAGCACTTAGCTAATGACCACACCATTTGTGTGGTCAGTAGCAGCACTTAACTAATGACCACATCATTTGTGTGGTCAGTAGCAGCACTTATCTAATGACCACACCATTTGTTGATATTGACATCCTAATTAAGTAACTAAAGGGCGGTCAATATTTAAATTATGGATAATTTAAATCATAGTATAATCATAGCTTGACTATGTTATACTGGTCTTTAATTAATATAATTGGAAATATTGAAATTTCAATCTTGTATCGCGGCAGAGATAAAAATAATGCACTTATTGTAATTTCCGTAGTGGACTTGTGAGCGACTGCGCAGATTAAGTTGTGCAAACAACCTGCGGTGTCACGTGACCGCGCCGCACGTTCACTTCGCTGCATGAAAGCAAATTATACATGCATTCAATCAATATCAGAATTATAAGAGCAAATCGACTGCTGCGAATCAAGTCACCTACTTTATTATGTAATTTTATAAACGCCGTCTATACCTGGACACGTGTTTGGCTATAATTTTTGTCTACTTATACTTTTATTTGAACCGAAGTTTTGGAATCTATTAAACAGAAGTTGTAGGTGCTCATTTAACCAACCATGTATACCTAATACGTGGTTTACCTTCTTATTAAGTACTTAGGTGGTCATTTGGTGCTACATGTGCATAATGTGCACATAAATGACTAAGTACTTCTACGTAAGCAGTGACAAGGGCGCATGTTTTGAACGTTGACGCATATTTTACTATTATAGATAAGTTATCTACGTTCAACGCCTGGTTTAATGGGATCTGGCTTAAAGGGGGCGGTTTCCACTACGTCAGTCAGCTCAATTGTAATTCAGTTGTATCAGTGTTTTTATTCAACACTGATATTGTTTGTCATACAATAGCAAGCGATGCAATAATAGGCGGTAACCGCTGTGGCCGAACTATTGTCTAGCAAAAGGTTTTGTCACAAGACATTATAGTGAAGTGATCTCGCTGTTAGCGACTCCACAGTGAGAGACGCGCCGTGGAGCGCAGCGCATGCGCAACCAGCACACCGCGCACATCACACTGTGATACTCGAACATAAACAACAGTGATATATCATAAACAGTGCCAAAGTATTTAGTGTGTAAAATCGAGTATAACAAAACTAGTTTTTTTTTTTCTTAGAGAAAGGACCTGATTGCTCACGTCCGCGTGTTTATGTAAGTGGAAACCTACCTGCCGTTTGTATTTTTTGTGTTCTTGCTAGGTGTACTGGCGGAAAATACCTGCAAATTGAAGGTTGGATAAATGTTTGGCACGTCCAAATTCACAATCAGCTGAATATGTTTCGTCCTTATCTACAATAAAGCGTGTGAGTGAGAAAATAAACTTTGTATGAATGTTGATCTAACGAATATTTTGAGTGGAAGACAAAGATGTATAACTGGTTTTAAATTAATAAAATATATGTACATAGTTACAAGTTATCCTTCTAGATGTCGTGAATCAGTGAATCACAGTTATGTTGAAGTATGTGCTTGCTCAGCGTCCAGCGAAGCGCCTGCGATGTTCTCAAGTTCTTGACCTAGTTCCCTAACAATGATCCCGTTACTAAACCTTGGTCGATGTCCTTCCATCCGGTACACTCAACGGATATTTTTTGAAAACCGAATTCCTTACCTTGATTCTAATAATATGCGTAATAACGTTCGCGTTATCTTTTTAACTTTTTCAGGTAGGTGTGTAGGTTGTATGAAGCTTATCTTTTGCCTATTTAGAATATCTTTACGACCACAGTATAAACCTGATGCTGGGCAAATACCTAAATGCAGTTGTGTTAAGTACCTACTGAGTATATTTAGAAGTTTTGTTATGGGTACCTAATGCATTTTTAAAGGAGCTCGTGGCTAAAGAATAACAGCCGCACAGATCGATCTTCAAGGTTAAGCAACGCTTGCCAAGGTTGGATGGTGGATGGGTGACCATCTTAACATACCTAGTTTCCTCCGTGCCTCGGAAAGCACGTTAAGCCGTTGGTCCCGGCTGTCATTTGTAGAACTTTGGCAGTCGTTACGGATTGTCAGAAGCCAGTAAATCTGACTCCAGTCTTGCCAAGAAATACCGTGTTACCCATTTCATGGGTTGTGAAGGTCTGGTAGGCACCCGCTTCACGTAAAAAACTGATATTCAGCTGAATCCGGTTTGACTGGAAGCCGACCCCAATATAGTTGGGAAAAGGCTAGGCAGATGAGGTACCTAATGCATTTTATGTACATACTGTGATATAGACACCTGCATTGTAATGAATGATAAAATCTCAATAGCAAGGAACAATAGTTTTGTACACGAGTGACTAAATGCAACAAGAGTCGCTGTGGAATTCTTTTGTTTACTTTAAGTACCTTTTTATCCTTCAGGTATAATCTACAAGTCATTTTGTTTAGTCAGGTGTAATCCTTTGAGTCCTCTCACAGTTGTTTTCTCACCAAAGACTACAATATTATATTATGTTTTTCACTGAAATGTGTTTGTTGATGGTATTGGCTTAGGTTAATACTATTGGCACTATGTATAAGTACACTTATGTATTAGTAATAAACACACAAGTAATACACGAACTACTTGAGGTTTATTCAAATGTTACCGAAATTATACATATCCACTTGAAATAATAAAGGTACCTACCTAATTAAACATAGTGCAAAGTTTTTGCTAATAAGTTGAAATATTGCTAGAGACAGATTATATTAGTTGAGGAGCTCGTGACTGTAATAACAGCCGCACGGGTCGATCTTCAAGGTTAAGCAACGCTTGCCAAGGTTGGTCTGTGGATGGGTGACCATCTTGACATACTGAGTTTCCTCCGTGCCTCGGAAAGCACGTTAAGCCGTTGGTCCCGGCTGTCATTTGTAGATCTTTGGCAGTCGTTACGGATTGTCAGAAGCCAGTTAATCTGACTCCAGTCTTGCCGTGAAGTACCGTGTTACCCAGTTAATGGGTTGTAGAGGTCTGGTAGGCAGCCGCTCCACGTAAAACACCGGTATTCAGCTGAATCCAGTTTGACTGGAAGCCGACCCCAATATAATTGGGAAAAGGCTGGGCAGATGATGATTGCTAGAGACAGATTATCATTCGAGTCAAGTCAAGCGTAGAGTACCGTTGCACCATTAAAGTTGTTGATGTCGAATACGTCAAACAATTTATCAAAACAATCGATATTGATATTCGATTAACGATCGATATAACAATGCTTGACGACACGCAAGTGTTTTCATAATTTTATGACATTACTAAATTCAACTGAGTGCATGATAATATTAGCCACTCGGCACAAGAGTGTTTATTGATAACATTTCACTTGAAGCTTTTCAAGCACCTGAAAATTGTGGCTCTGTCTGAGTTTATGAAAATACACAAATACATTCCTAAATATATTCTTAGACATAAAAAAATGCGTATTTCGGTAGTTACTTCCACGTTGGAACGGCGACATTGTGATTTATTGCTGTGGTATTTGTGCGGTATCGCGGAAGAGATAACTTGCTTCCAGTCGACCAAGGACTTCAAAAGCGACCATCAGCCATGCGGGTACTTCACCAGCGTTTTATCTTTATCCTATAGATATGTGAGATATTCAAATCGATAGTTGCCTTCATTTGGATCATTATACTAAGAAGGGGTTTTATTCATATTACCTTTTTTATATCTAGCATACTAAATAACTACAAGTACTTCACGAATAGATAATAATAATAAATAAGAGACTACATAATAATATAAGGTAATTCTTAGAGGATTCCGTTTAGCAGTGGATTGACACAAAAGTTACAAAAATTATGCTATGGCTGGAAAACTTAATTCTACCAACTTTGTAATATCTGATATGTCCCTAAACCTTAAACATGGAAATTTGCAGTATAGAGTTAAATAAATTTATTTAAATCGCTTCTAGTTATCTTGAAATCAGTTTTGGCCAAACCAAAACTGAATAATAATGTATTCATAATACTAACTGAGAATCTCAAGTTTTCCCTTCTGTGCAGCTAAAATTATTTCTAAGATCTTATTTTTTCAAAAACGGTAGACGATTTGTTTTTCTACTTAATTTTTATCTAGTGCCTAACTACAAAGGTTGACGATCTTCAATAATGACGGACACCCATACAAACTTACATCCGCTATATCAACCCTTTCAAGCCCTTTTATCGTCTATGTCCATATCCAAAGTTTAATCTATCTCTGTAGGAGAAGGTGGGGAAAGTTGGGGTAGTGAGGTAAGATGGGGACCGACACAAAATTAAAGTTCCAAAGTTAGTAAAAATATACTGGTATCGCCGTCTATCGTCATGTTTAGGGACTTATTTAGTGGCTGCACGTGCACTCAGCGAGATGCAGTGAGCATATTGTTTGATTTTTACTGTTTGATCTAATTTTTAGGGTAAGTAAAAAAATTAAAATATATTAAACATTGAGCGTATTTTGTCCTCGAAATAAGTTTAGTTTATTATTCTAAACATGGTAAATAATTGAGGTGTGGAAAGTGGGCGCATAGTGGCTGTGCTGGAGACGACTATGCTGGCCGCCCATATTTGCCCATTTTGCATCTTGCCCAAGGGGGTACCCCGTCTAACCCAATGGGTGGGGTAAGATGAAGATCTCATGTATTTGTTTTAGAATTATTTTTTAAGAAGAGTTATGTTTTTGAGCTTTGTTTCATTAGATTTCAAAGGGAGAACGACTGATTATTTCGTAATAAATGTTTCTAAGTTGTGCAATCCAAATATGCTGTTTTTATTTGTACTTTTCCTTATGCATATAGATGTGGTACCCCATCTTCCCCTACCAAATTTTATCAAGTCGTTCAGCGGTTCAGGCTTGAAAGCGTAACAGGCTGACGGACAGAGTTACTTTCGCATGGATAATAGTCTGGACGTAAAAGTGTTAATGGAGTATTTAGCGAAGACAACAAGGTAGATTGTGTTCCTTGCATTAGACCGGTTCGATGATAGTTTCAAACTTGCAGAGTATTCAAGACGGTTAGAAACTCGCCCGTCAGGATAAATGGACTCAATTCGAGACCTGGGTAGAATAGGGATACAAATACGAGGAGCTCGTGGCTAAATAATAACAGCCGCACGGGTCGATCTTGAAGGTTAAGCAACGCTTGCCAAGGTTGGTCTGTGGATGGGTGAACATTTTAACATACCGAGTTTCCTCCGTGCCTCGGAAAGCACGTTAAGCCGTTGGTCCCAGCTGTCATTTGTAAATCTTTGGCAGTCGTTACGGATTGTCAGAAGCCAGTAAATCTGACTCCAGTTTAGCCAAGATGTACCGTGTTACCCAGTTAAAGGGTTGTGGAGGTCTGGTAGGCAGCCGCTCCACGTAAAACACTGGTATTCAGCTGAATCCGGTTTGACTGGAAGCCGATCCCAATGTAGTTGGGAAAAGGCTAGGCAAATGATGATGATGATGATGTAGAGTAGGGATACAAGTGGCTTGAAGCAATTTGGGAGAAATATAATGTTCAGTCCAGTTCTACCATAAGGGGAAATACGCAGAGGTGATTGAACTTGTCGCATAGGCACTCGCTAAAGAGCACCTACTACCGACTCACGACTGGTTTAGATCAAGCTGGACGTCACTGGACGACTGACTGGAATTATATACCGGAAACATAAATAGATGGTCACTGATAGGTACGTTTTTTATTTGTAATGGGTTTGCTCTTGACTCTAGTCTATGGCAGAGATGACAGAGACAAAGTCTACGATGGAGCGAGCTTACCCAGAAGGAGCCTGAGTACTGAGTACTTTGTTTACCTAGATAGAAATTATAATGAAGAATAATAACCAAATCATAGATTAGCTACTTTCAGCATCAAAACAACAAGATTTTATATAATAAAGGAATAATAATTTAATATGAGTAGTGTTACTGATTCTACTAATTTTATCGTAGACCAAGAACAAACAGGAAAGAAACCTTTTTATTTCGAGAGACGGATATTTCTTCTTTCTGATAATGTAGCAATTCCCAGAAAAACAATAGCAGTTCTTAAAATATTGATAAATGCTCTATAATAATTAGAATGATTATAATATTTATAAACACAAATCCAACCGGATTTTAAGCTTTAAATGAGTTGATAAGAAAACAATACAGAAAAACGATTTGTTGACGTATACTACTGTACCTGGCTAATACTTCCGATCGAAGTGTTATCATTATTTAGATTTAGATAAACCAGGAAAATGTTTGAATAATTTAAAATTTTCCTGCAAAGCTAGAGTACAATTGATTGGATAAGCAAGAAACAGTTTCTGAAGGTCGAAAGTAGCAGATTACCACATAAATATAAAAAAAAAAACAGCAGATTACTAAAGAACGCCAGGCTAAACAACAATTCAAGCATATCATGAAATAGCAATTCACGCTTTTTGAAATGATTATTGAGAGAAAGCAGAGTTAAGAGAAGCATGGACTCATAATAAACACAATACGCTAGCAATTTTATAAAATAATGTTGATGACACTGACAGTGAGAATATTAAACACAGAAGGCAAAAAACTATCGTTAAAAACGAATTAAATGACAGCAACAAAATTATAATGACACAAAAGTCATACAAATGAAGCTCACGTGTTTGATAACATGTTCAAAAATTTTAATAGACTTGATGGCACCTGTTTCCAAAGTGACCATAGGAGTTTTGATAAAACCGCAATAAGAAAAACTTCCATCATTGTCTATCTAGTACTAAGCTTCGACCAGAATTGAATCAAGTTAACAGGGATAGCATTAGCCTCACAAAGGTCAATCATTGTACAGGTGTGTGCACAAAGAGCAAGTCATGAGTATCGTTTGTGGGTGGCTCCACAGTCGCATTGTTGCTCATCGGAGTACACCATATGACTATAACGACTCACTTGACTTCGTAGTTGATTTAGAAATTTCCAGGACTGTTGTTCCTTTAACATACCCCTCCAACTGTGTATGATGCAGAAATGCTTTCAGCGGGCCGCAAACTGCTTTGTCGTGGGAGTATGTATGGTTCGGAACGAACGCATTGTGGTGTAAAATTGGATGTGTCGATAACACAACAGCCACGTCGCGCTTATACTACGTGACTTCTATAGGTACTCAAGTTGTAACATTCGATCATGACAACCGATAATCCGATGCTACTGTTGCGCTGACGCAAATGCTATACCATTTGTAGTTCAATGCATCAAATTCAATTTGGAAGGTTGTATGAATGTAACTTGAGTTGTATTACGCTTGCCTATTGATTCTTGACTAAGACCTTCAGGTTATTGAACTACATGGAATGTAAGGGCAAATAATCCTTATAATTATTTTACACCAGTTTATACCTACCTTCGAGGAGTTCGTGGCTAAATATTAACAGCCGCACCTGACAGGCCGATCAACAGGGTTAAGCACGGAACAGAAAAACATGTGGGGTTAAGCGACGCTTGCCAATGTTGGCCTGCGTATGCGTGCCCATCTTATCATACCGAGACTCCTACGTGCCTCGGAGAGCTCACTAAGCCGATGGTCTCGGTCCCGGCTGTCATTTGTAGATCTTTGGCAGTTGTTACGGATTATCAGAAGCCAGAAAATTTGAGACCAGTCTTGCCAAGAAGTACCCAGTAATTGCTTGCCAGGATAGGCAGTCGCTCAGCTAAATTCGGTTTGACTGGTAGCCGACCCAATATAGTTGGGAAGAGGCTAGGCAAATGATGAAGACGTGGTCCGTTGCTGGACACGAATAAAGCACTAACGCCAGACGTTGATGAAGACCCATGGCTGTGTCCAGAAGTGGTTATATCTAGTCCAATATTAATAATACCAATAGCTAATGTTATCTTGAGACGTTTGAGATTGCGATTTTTAAAAGCATCAGATTGTAAGTTTAAGCATATCATTATCGAACATGGATTGGCACTCATGGAATAGGTTTGTGAACTTGCTACAGAGCGGGCAATGTCACGGGCGGCTTCTTGTTACGTCCTTTATCAGAGATGTGAATATGTGATAGCGGCATTGATTACCAATCATTGCTACTACATGTAATTTTTATGACTTTTGAGACCAAAATATCCAAAATGTTATCTTCGATCATAATTGATTTGCGTCATATCAAATTATTTTACTTCTTGGAATTGTTTTCTAAACCCGTAAGAAATAATGAATATCAAAACCATCCATTTTAAACAGAATCGCTTTATCATTGGTTGATAATAAGTTTGTTATCATTCATCATCATCAGGAAAGAATTTGCAAAATCAAAAACTGAGTTAATTCCAATTAAAGACACACAGGCAGGATTTAATAACCAACAAGTTGCACTTTTATAAATATCTATTAATCCCTTTGACTTTCATGAGTCTAATAGGAAATACAACAGCTCGCAGGTTCTTTATATCTTTGAAAATTGTATTGGAGAAATCAGAATTTATTTCAGTTTAATGATAAAATATCTGCATCCATTTAAAAAAAAAATGGAAATGCAGACAGCCGCTATCTATACAGCTAGTGCAGGTAGTCCGAATTAAAGTGACCCACCTTAAAAGTAAAAGGAAATAAAAATAAATCTGCTGCGCTTATTAACCCTGGACGCTTAAATCCCAAGCAGGATAAACTCCTCGAAACTGTACCAATAGTCGATTATGCACCGAGGGATAAAGCAGTGTCATATGTAAAGGGCGTCATATTGAATCCCAAACGCAATGAAGGATTCGAAAGTTAACTCACGAGCGAAGCGAGGGAGTTAATACAAGAACCCTGAATGCAGCGAGCAATTTAGCCCAAGGCAAAGACACTTTTATCCCTGAGGAGCATACTCTACTTTTCACACCTACTGCAAGAAAATTGTGCTCTGGCCATGAACAGACGCGGCGTGCGTCGCCCTCTACAGCTAGGAGCAGGTCGCGCGTCCGAAGCTGTGGCTCCAGCCCACCGGGCAATAATATTGTAAATAAATTATAACCTGCTCCTGAACAATAATGTGACTTTTGATTCGAGAGGTCAAGAATCGTGAATGTAGCGAAGGATACATTCAGTCAAAAAAGTATCGGGAATGGATGATTTGTTTATGGATCCAAATTCAAATTTTTGTTTTTTTGTAGTTGTTAGATTGGCACAACTGTTTTCCATTTTGGCGCGGAGTTTGAGTTGCATCTGTTATTTATATTAAATACAGTGCTGGTTTTAGTAATATCATAAATAGTGTGTATTGCGAATTTCATAATGGACAAAAATATCGAACAAAGAGTTTGTCTTAAATTTTGCATCGCCAATGGAATTTCGTGTTCGGAGTCACTGAAAATGTTACAGAAGGCTTACGGTGAATCGACTTTATCAAAAACTAGTGCTTATGAGTGGTTCAAAGCGTTCAAAAGCGGTCGAGATGTGATGGAAGATTTGCCTCGCTCTGGTAGGCCGTCAACGTCTGCAACTGAAGTTAACATCGCAATAGTGAAGGAAATAGTGACTGAAAATCCCCATTCAACTCTGACAGAGATAGCCGCCGAACTTTCTGTATCTCACGAGTCGATCCGTACCATTTTAACTAATCATTTGGGTATGAAACATGTCGCTGCTCGGCTAGTCCCAAAAGATCTGAATTTTCTCCAAAAACTCAATCGCATGAAAGTCGCTGAGGACATGCTAGAACGAGTCAGTTCGGACCCAACATTCATGAAACGCATTGTTACTGGTGACGAGACGTGGGTTTACGAGTTTGACATGCAAACTAGTCAACAAGCTTCGGAGTGGCGCCTTCCAACTGAACCGAAACCGAAAAAGCCACGCCAAAGTCGATCAAAAGTCAAAGTCATGTTGACTGTTTTCTTTGACTATCGCGGTGTTGTGCACTCTGAATTCTTACCGGAAGGTCTAACGGTAAATAAAGAATATTATTTGAGCGTTATGCGGCGTTTAAGAGAGCAAATTCGACGAAAAAGGCCAGATTTGTGGAAAGAAAATTCTTGGATTTTGCACCACGACAATGCGCCTTCGCACAAGGCTGTCATTGTGAACCAATTTTTAACCAAACACTCAACAAATACCATCCAGCAACCACCATATTCACCAGATATGGCTCCTGCTGACTTTTTTCTTTTTCCTAAACTCAAATTACCACTTCGTGGCACCCGTTTTCAATCGATAGAAGACATAAAGCAGAATTCGCGGCGAGAACTGAACTCAATTCCGGAAGCAGCGTTTAAAAAATGTTTTGATGAATGGATTATTCGTTGGCGCAAGTGTATCGTTTCTAAAGGAGCATACTTTGAAGGTGATAAAATAAATTTGGATGAATAACAGACATTTTGTGTATTATTGATCTTTTCCCGGTACTTTCTTGACAGAGTAGTACTTCCTCTCTTCGCTCGTGAGTTAAATTACAAAAACCCTCGCTACGCTCGGGAGTTAACTTTCGAATCCTTCGTTGCGTTCCCTGGCTGACAAAAACGGAATCTTATCAAAAGATTGAGTCCACCAGCTTTAATTTCTATGTTTTGACATATTTCCTTTTCTACACATTCAGCTACGAACACACATGTCAAATCATACAAGCGTGTAGGCGGTATTACGGAACTTACAATCTTGGTAAAATGCTGACTTTTAATATTTACAGAAACGGTGGTTAGATTGAGTGATAGTAATGTGATGGAAAGAATGGAATAATATTATTTATGGTAGCACAAAACGAAATATAAGTAGGTACCGCGCGGAATCCAAAAAGGCAAGAAGATAATGACGTATTTTCGTCTTCTGAAATCCTTCTTAATTTTGACGAATACCACTCACTAACTGATGATACTCGTACAAAGGCACGACATCCAGAAGCTTTAAAATGTATGAAGAAGACAGTTAGATTGCTTATAGGATTTAACAGTACGAAGTAAGAAAGGATTGTATGAAATTGAATTTAAACGAAGAGGCAAGAACATCCACTTATACTTTATTTTTTCCCCACAGAGAATACAGTTGCGGCAGAAGAGTTCAGAGAAAATGGATTCTACTGGAGACAAGTCAATGAGTTGGCCGGACGAAGGTAAATATTAGTCTTATGCGTCATTCTGACTACGTTCTTAGAAGTTTATATCTATCTAGGAACATGAATTTTTTTAAACAATTATGACTTGTTGACTTGGACTTTAATCCCTTTCCTTAAATGTTATTGATATCAATAGCAACTGCCGTTTTGCAGCTATATCCTTAAGCAGTTTGTAGGTGACTTTATTCTTTTTTAACATGATCCTGTCTTCTAATGATAGTTTTTTACTTTTATGTTTATTTCTATAGAGAACTAAAATAATTTGGAACTATGTTGTGTTATATTCATCCTTTCGCCTCTCGGTTCTTCTTGGACGTTACTCCGTTCTAGCATATTTTTTTACAAAAAGGTTTTAAAAAGATCAGTGTGGAAGATTGAGTACCTTCGTAGAAACCTTTAAACAAAAATTTATCATTTTTCGATTAAATCTTACGACTCGTTACATCTATTATTAGACATGTTATGCGCTCTAAATGTACCTACCCACTTTGCCTGCGATAAAATTAACATAATTATTGTTTTTACGGGTTTTTTCTCTCTGATAAGTCATTTCCGGTCGTTCACGTTAAATGACACTGGGGAAGTTAACTGTTGGAATTTGATCACTTTCCGACATACTCATTATCTATAAAATAATTACAATGGTATTTTGTTCAGCGTTTAGTAGGTATGTATTTCATGCGTTTAATCAATTAATCATGCCATACTGCAACACTTTCTCCAAAAAATATGAAATTGTGAAATTCTTTGCGAAATGGTCGGCAAGAGGTCGTCGTAGCCACCTTTTTTCTTTCATAGTATGTACATAAATCGATTCGTAAATCTGGAATTCTGGACTACTGAATAATGTACCTATTATATTAAATCACTTCACCGAAGAACACTTGTAGTGAACTTGATGTGATCCCTAGCATTACAAATGTTTACAGATTATTAAAAGTTCATAATCATGTGCGCGTTATGTTTTTTTTACCAAATATGATTCACCAAGTGAGATTATTCGGTAGCGCATTCAATCCATACATTTTGAACTTTTCTTAACGTAAACTTGAACGCTTTTTAAATACGAGAATTGGTCTTCTGATAACATAGATACCTTATTACATCGTCAATCTAGATCATATTGGACTGTTGCCGTCTGATCGCATTGTGTCATACGTTATTTAATTTCAGATGTGGTGCCAACGTCGGACCCCAACCTGACGGTGTCGGTGATGACCGAGCAGCTGCCAGCCCTCACGGTGACCACCATAGTGGGCATGACAGTGGTGATGCTCATAGCGATCCTCGCCGTGTTCATTCTCGGAGTGCTCATCGATTGCAGGCAACAGTAAGTTACTTTACACACTTGAGGTAGTTGCGCCAGAGTAGCCCGTTAATTTTAAATTTTCTTACGTTTTTTGCAATTTGCAAGTTAGGTTATATGCTGATTAAAGTATAATTCGTGGGCGTAAGATTTATGTATTTTCAGAATTATAACCATTTAAGTCAGCAATAATACTCCAGGTAACCCGAAAGAATGACTATTTCATGAAATCTTGAAATTTTAGGATTATACCAACTTATGGAGTTATTTTACTGATTTTAATGGTTATAATTCTGAAAATACATAATTCTTACGCCCGCGAATCATACTTTAATCCACATGTAACCTAATACTAACTTGCAAATTGTAAAAAACGTAGGAAAATTTGAATTTTGCAGGCTACCCAGGCGCATCTACCTTTAACATTTATTTTAATACAAAAGTTGGCTTAATGTACAGTCAACAAAACTATTTGGTAGCAGGCAGCTAACTTGCAACTATTTCAAAACAATGTTGTGAATGTGCTGAGTAGACAATTATTGCACCCCACACTAGTAAGTATGTCATAAGTTATAAATAATGCACACATTAGAAATAAATATTGGCAGTGCAGTGAAAAAAATATTATTTTTGTCTGCATACCTAATAGCTTTGTTGACTGTACCTAAGTCCAGTGCTGAGTTAACTACAGGTACGATATGTTCATGGAGGCATGGACATATCCATGACAAAGGATTTAGATTTCTCTCTACATCGCTACGTGGCCGCGTTCGCGTTGGGGAAAAACTCACAATAATCTTTCGCAAAGTTCTTGACGCTTGATTGATATCGTCATTTCATTGGAAGAAGTGATGTAATTACATAATCTCCTTGGAAGGCTTAGGCGATATTCCAAATGTTTGTAATTTGTTACAATGCCGTTGCTGATAAGAGTGAAAGTGTGAGCGTGCCTAATTGAATAGGTACCAGAGATTACCGAGAATCCATGCGATATTGTAAAAAAGGATTAGCCGATATTACAGCCTTAACGTCAGATGTAATAATCCTATTCATAGTAAATCGTGGCAGGAAAGACACAGTTTTCGTTGTTTGATATAATTTTATCAGTAGATAAATATTTAATATGGCGTCTTATTTATTGCAAGTAATGCTGGCGGATGTTCAGGAATGGCACGATCCCGCCATGGAACGGAAATATAAAAAGAACATTATGTTCTTAATTCACATCGTCATACTCGTACATCGAATTTTCTGCGTCTGAATTTTCTGCGCAGAAGCTTCAATGATCGTTTAGCATAGATTTCCCTGATCGAGCTAGACATTGGTGAAGATAAACTGAAATCATAACATAACGTTCACGTTTTATCTTTCAGGCGATTATTAGAAAAGAAAATGGGTGAGGCGAAGCGCATGAAGACCAGCCGACGAGTGAACACGACTCCTGAAGCTGACGATGCGAGCATAGCCAACAACATGGAAGAGTCGGGCCTGAGCGTGCCTCCAGCGGAAGCCTTGCGCCACATACCCTAGCACCACCAGTCCGTTCCATACTTGAGGACCTTTATGGCTTCAGAGCCACGATTCATATGCTTAACACCAATATACTTCAGGATAAATATATCAACAAATTGTTCGAAGGATGTAAAGGGCTTCGATGTCAATTCCAATTTGTGCATTTATAGTAGGTGCAACTTATGAAACGGAAAGCTTAAGCGACAAGTTGAAATTTTCTTTTTGGTTTGCCTCGTACCTAAGTACTAATTTTGGAGTAGTCCGAACTTTCAGTTTAAAGTATTTAATCATTATATGCATACTTATTATTTTCAATAAGCCAAAGTATAAATCTTCGTGTACATAGTAATTATAAGTAGGCGAATCAATTGAATCTTATTTTGATCTTATAGGAATTGATCCCAAGTTTGTGAAAGAATATTTAGTTAAATTGTGAAATTCCTTACCTACATACATGTAAGCAAAATTATATGATGTGATATAATTTTATTTTATTTTTATAAACCATGTTTTTTTTTGTGTTTACAAATGGAATCGAATAAGTAAAGAAATATTAATTTAATTTTATGACTAAGAAATTGTTGATATACGAGTATGTAGATTAATTAGGTATTTTTGTACTGTGCCAGTTTTATAAATGAGAATTAGTAATGGTATGCATTGAAGTTTTAATTATAACCATTTACAATGGGAATCCTGCATTCGGTATTGCTTAACGAATTCAGCTGAAGCAAGATATGAGAGCGAATCTCGCTGAGGTGGTCAGTCCAGTAGGTGGTTTTTAGCTTAATAACACGAAGAAGAAGACTGTCGAATTAATCGACGTAGGTACCTACTTGATTTCATATGTTCTTAATTGGCGGGTCGTCTCACTTTTATTCGGTGTTATGAAAAACAACGATCACGATTACTTGAGATATTGTTTGATGTAAGTAGACCGAAAGATTGATTTCTGATAACAGTGCCAGCGATACCATCTGGACGGAAATCATGGAGATTTCGGCGCGTCTGATGTAACCTTAATTATATTTATTTTATTATTAGGCCAGATTACACTTTTGTTGTTTAATTTGTGCCTAGAGACGTAATTTGACCCAACAGGGTCGAAATCAATTAAACCTTTAACTTACAGCTGTTTTTTATAAATAATTGTAATACCTGAAAAGGGTCTTTGCACTCACACGAAGTATATATATAGCTTGCATGCGCACTCTGGTCCAATAGTTTCAACCCCGCCCCAAACGGCTCAAAAGTGTAACTGCCCATTAGGTTGATATTGCCTAGCCCCCTAGTACTAAATAGGTACTTCTTGTCGATCATCAAATGATTAGACCAAATTTATAAGCGATAACATGGGTATAATAACACTATACAGGGTGGCCAGAACATTGACGTCCAAGAATAATATGTACGTTCCTTGTATCGTGGGGTATCCGAATCACCCCCATGTATCAAGGTTGAAGTTGTCACTTCATGTGGATTTTCAATCGCCCACATGTAGTAATTATGGTAAAATGGACAAAACATTAGTTTTAAACAAATGGCTAATTTTAAGAACTTTATATATTCTCAGTTTCAGCAAAAGTAGCCCTACAAAAGTACTATTTTTTTTCGAGATTTACTTAGGAACCATGAAGTCACCTGTTTAGATTTTTTATTTTAAGTTGAAAATTTAGGTCATAATTTACGGAACGCAAATTTTTCACTTTAGCCTAACATTTTCACAACTTTCAACACAGTTACGAAGCTGGTAATTTTATGCATAAAAGTACAACTTACGAAAGTTCAGTTACAAAAACAAATCTCGACAGTCTTCTACTTTTATTTTTAGATTTTTTTCAAGTTGGTCAGGTCGATAGTTGTCAAAAATTCAGAAAAAAATTCATGGCTCGAAAACTATAAAAATTCGCGGAATACATGGGGGTGATTCGGATACCCCACGATACAAGGGACCTAAATTTTATTTTTGGACGTCAATGTTCTGGCCACTCTGTATATGTATGGTGGCTATAATTTAAAATACGTAGAATATTGGAAGAATGTAGCTATTTAGCCTAGTATCTACTTTAAATCATTTATTATGACAGGCATAGGTTCTAATATAATTTAGAGGAGCTCGTGGCTAAATAATAACAGCCGCACGGGTTGATCTTTAAGGTTAAGCTACGCTTGCCAAGGTTGGTCTGTGGATGGGTGACCATCTTAACATAACGAGTTTCCTCCGTGCCTCGGAAAGCACGTTAAGCCGTTGGTCCCGGCTGTCATTTGTAGATCTTTGGCAGTCGTTACGGATTGTCAGAAGCCAGTAAATCTGACTCCAGTCTTGCCATGAAGTACCGTGTTACCCAGTTAATGGGTTGTGGAGGTCTGGTAGGCAGCCGCTCCACGTAAAACACTGGTATTCAGCTGAATCCGGTTTGACTGGAAGCCGACCCCAATATGGTTGGGAAAAGGCTAGGCAGATGATAGGTTCTAATATAATTTGTTCGAATCTAATATAATAGAATCGAAGAAGAAAACGTGCTACGCGCCGACCTCAAAGACAAGCCTCGCTGCCAGGGTTGCGGAATTGGTTCGAAAGAGTCACCAATGGGTTTTAGTCAGCCGCTCCGTCCAGAACGAATGGAGTCATTTGATGATTTCCCATCCTAATAAAACGACATGGGTCGAGAACAAAATGATGATGAGGGCCAAATAATAATAATTAGTTAGGTCCCCTATTTTTAATAAAAAATACTTCTAAATCACGTAGTAAGAAATTTAATCGAAACAAAAGTGACAACATACAAGTTGTTTATGTAACGAGTTTTGCAGGTTACATAATAGCGTGCCTTGAGCAAGAGGAATGCAGTGTTTCTTATATGAATTATTTTTAAGTGCACGCAAAGTGCGAGACCGGCAGGCGAGGTCTGATTGGCAACATGCGCCTGTTCTCAATTCACCCTGTGACGTCGGCCATCGCGAAATTCCGTGCATAGCACTGCAGCTCTAATCGATTAAGCACGATAACTATATCAATCAGTATTGGTGCTTGATAACAACAGTTTTTCACTGATCGACTTGTGAGAATCACTTTGTCAGTGCTGCGGGCATTGTTTACTCGTGCAGACGTGAACACGGAACACTCAAAAATAAACATTTAATTTAACTTTACGTGTTTAATATTTTGATCAGAAATGTGCGCGAAAATTTAAAGGGTCTAAGCACCTATTTTGATAAATATCTTAAGCGTGATCTATATATCGAGTGCAGTTTTTCAATGGGGAATTGTAAATCAAAGAAAATTCAGAAAGAGCCAGAAACATTTTTTGAAAGGGAGAAATGGAAGGTACAGAAACGAGAAGAGACACGGAAGAAGAAGGCGAACCCTGCGAACAGGAGGCCGGGCAAACAGGAACCGCCTTTGTTGCCGATGGCGGTGGCGGAGCCCCCGGCTGGAGCGCCCGCGCCGCTGTGTCTACAGCAGCACGCGCGCAACTACGACGAGGAGGCGCTGGACCGCATGCGCTACCAGCTCCAGAACGACTCCGACGCTTTCTTATTGAATAACATTCTCCTCTCCGTGCAGTTCTTTGAGAACTACGAAAGGTAAGCTTTATATCCAATTACAATTTTATTTTAATCGACTTGTTTGCTTTCGTCATTGTCCATTTAATGACATTCATGAAATTCAAATTCAGACGATGTGATAAACAATATTCATATTAAAATGTGGCCTTATATACAATCTAAATCTGTTGTTGAATACGTATGATAATGGACGTGTATCCTGAGAATTAATGTAGATTTTAGATAACTAGGTACCTACCTTGATTTTAGTTAAAAATCATTACTGATTTAAAACAAGAAAGACAGTAGATGACCTGGTGAACATTGTACTAAGTACCTTAAATTGATTGGATTATAAAATCTTTTTTACTAAGCCTCCGCTGTCCGTCCGTCTCTCTGTTAGCGGGCTGTATATCAAGAACCGTAATAGGTAGACAGTTGTAATATTCGCAGAGTGTGTATTTCTATTGCCGCTATAACAACAAGTAATAGTAATAAACAAATTAAATCCCATACAAGAAACGTGTAAGTATTTATTTTTCGGTTTATGGTACGGAACCCTCCGTGTAGAGCCCGATTCGCACTTGACCGGTGTTTACCTAGCCTTCCCTAGCATTGAAACGAATAAAACAAAATATATTAACATTTGCGAGACACATAAACTACATATAAATAACGCATGTCTATTAAATGCTATATGAATTGATAGATAGGGACCGTTTTTGATCATTCTTACTACTTGGGAACATCTAAAAGCCGCATTCATCAAAAGGAGGATATCTACAACTGTGTTACATGATAGGTACAATCATTGTTGGTTCAAAGAAGAGTTTTCCTTTTTGATAGATATAATTTCTTGAATATTTTATAAAAGTAGAAAGTCGTGAAGGATTTCAAACGTTTCGGTTTATTCTTCAGTCTACTTAGACCACAGAAATTACCGAATATTTCAAAAGACCTAAAAAAGGTGCGATACGACTATCCAAATGATCGTCGCATCTCTTAGAAATTGTTCAATGTCAATAAATCTAGAGAACAATTTGTGTAAAGGGGTTATCCTGTAGCGCCTTCAGTGTAAAGGATATCCTTCTGCTTAAAGGTTAAATACTGCTTGTATTTAATATCTAATATTTAAGCAGAAGTATAACCTGTACACTTCCCGGCTGTCATTTGTAGATCTTTGGCAGTCGTTACGGATTGTCAGAAGCCAGTAAATCTGACTCCAGTCTTACCATGAAGTACCGTGTTGCCCAGTTAATGGATTGTGGTGGTCTGGTAGACAGCCGCTCCACGTAAAACACTGGTATTCAGCTGAATCCGGTTTGACTGGAAGCCGACCCCAATGTGGTTGGGAAAAGGCTAGGCAGATGAATGAATAACCTGTACACTCAAAATTGTAAGTTAGCACCGCCACCGGTTTAAAAAGAGACCAAAAACGATGATAATGGTATCCTTTTAGGTAGGTAAAGTAATCAATACGCAAATAGATAATTCCATGATTATGTTAATTCTGTTTTTGGGTTAATGTGTCCTTTGACAATTTATGTGGTTTATTGAGCTAATTATGAATATTAGTCAAATTGGTGTCATGTAGGCGTTATCAGTTGTAGAGGCGCAAGGAAAGTCCCTCACTTTGAATATCATTCAGATAGCGGATTTGCTTCAATAAATTACAAAATATTTAATCTTCAAGGTTAATATATGTTCTCACTTCCCAGATGTACTTACTATGTAAATAATTAAAACAAGGAACATAGCAATTACATAAAAAAAAAAAATACCTTTTATAAAATAAATTCCACACCATCAACTACCTAAAGCTTTTCCTTAGTCTTAATCCGCTATTTACGTTTGATGAAATTGCATACTCCATTCGGTATACATTGATACTTCAAAGCGTTACTTTTGTTATTACGGCATTAAAACGATCGTACCCGTAGATATGATAATGGGAAAGAGATTGGTATTAAATGATAAAGTTTAGCATCTACATATTTATTAAATTATCACATGTTAGCGGTGATTTATTTTATAATTCATTTGTTATCATCTGCTTAATGTTAATACGTGAAATGAATTTATATTAACCTACCAAGGTGCATGTTAAAAGTAATCAAAAGTCAAGATATAAAATAAAATCAATTTCATGTTTGATTTCAGGGAAGTACATCAAATAAAAAATAATCCAATAAGCGAGCGTGAGCACTTTATCAACGAAGCAATGGTGCGACAAAACAAACATGTATTTTTCGCGGATCGATTGCAAGAGTGCGTTCACGAACACATCAGCTACCAGAGGACCAAAGGACAAAAAGAGCCTCTGTCAGCTCCGAGGCTTTTTGTTATCTATGACAATGTGGAAGCTAGTGAACCAGGAGATACATCTGATTATAGCGCAGTTCTCGATGCACCTTTCTACAAACTGCGCATAGAGGACGGTAAAAACCGAGGTAAGAAAACACATTGAAATATGAAAATTAAACATACGTTTTGTATATATATAGCTTACTTTAAATATGATAAAAGATAGAGAGAACACGTAATAATAACAGTACCTATGTATTTCAGGATATGTGAAACTGAAGAAGATGGAAGTCTTAGAGAGCACCCTACAAAAAGAAAACGAAGTGATTACTATGAATAAAGCTGATTCTGATGATAGCATATACACCGAATCTGAAAAAGAATCAAATGATTCAGACGAATTTCCATCTAACGCAAATAAGGACGAAGAATTTTTAGAACAAATTAAAACCAAATTACAGAACACGGAATCACACTTAACCTCCCACGACAAGATGATTTCCGAAACTAAAGGGGTTGTCGGTCGAAGATATAGTGGACCGATAAAACAATTTAATTCACAAGTAACAAAAAATAATATTTCAAATATGAAAAGACTTAACATCAATGCTTTATTACCAGAAGAACATGATGAGCTCGAAATTAACAATAACTTTTTGGAAGAAAAGAAAGCATTGCATGACGGAAATGATATGGCTCCAAGAAAATCAATATTGAAGTATACCAGAAGATTAAGTAATTCAACCAAAGATCTTAACAAATATCCAAAAGCTAACATACGTTCAGCTCATTCAGAAGGCAATCTAGCCGAGGATACTGAGACCTCTGGTTACAAGTCGAACTCTAGTGAAGCTGAATCTGATTACGGTTACTCTACTATAACTAAGGCAGCTACTCCAAAAAAAATAGGACTTAGTTTGCATTCGAACTACTCCCTCACATCAGGGGCGCTACCAGATGAGACGTGGACACCCGTGGATGTGAAAGCGTTGGATGAATGGAGCGATGATGACGACGATGAAGTCCCTGACAGCGCGTCCAAGTCTTCACAGTCACCTAACTTATATGAGAGATGTTATTACCTTAATTCTTTGAGATTTATGAATAACTTTGTGGATAACTTTATAATCAGTTTAGGGTCTGGATTAGGTTTGACAACCGAAGAAGTTAGTTCTGCTTTAACTCAAGGCGCCAGTATCTATTGCGACTCAATTAAAAATGGCTCCAAAATAGCTTACGAAATATTTCCGGCTCTTGTCGCTGCTTGGCCCAATGCAGCTAACCAGTGGATCATTAGAGAGAGGAGAATAATACAAAATCCCAGAACCAACTTCTCCTACCAATGGCCGAAAAAAGAAATGGTTAATAAAGCTGTAGGTTTCGGATGCTTATTAGTACCTATTGGATTTAGAGACAAAAGAGGTCAAAATCCAGATCAAAATGTACAGTGGAAAATCATATTTCCAGCAGCAGAACGTTACCTGGAAAGTTGTTTGGCACATTCGCATATGCGTTGTTATTTGTTCACTTTAGCGTTGCATAAGGCTTTTTTGGAAAATGAGACAGCCAAAATCGGGCTAGATGTTAGTCATATTAAAAACCATTTATTTTGGCAATGCGAAGATAATTATGCAAAATGGCCAGAAGATCGTCTCGGCGAATCTTTGAGGATGTTTTTGCGAAGTTTTTACTCGAGTTGTGTGAAGAAAAGAATGCCCAATTATTTTGTAGAAAGTTGCAATGAAATCAAAAATATACCGAAACCATTGCTACATGCACAGCAAAAGAAAATTGCAGAAATCCTAGAGGCTCCTGTTATGCATGTCCTGAATGCTCTCAAAAAGATAAAATATACTAAGAAAGATTTTTATCCGGCCTTCAACTGCCAAAGGCTATATGATATACTAACTTGTAAGAATCCTTTACGACTCATCAATCCATATTTGCCTCCGGTTGTCTCGAGTTATCAAGACAGTTCTGATAGTGACGACGATACTCTAACGAACTTTAGGGATAAGGAAAAAGATCGAGACCGAAACTACAAATGGACCAAACAACAGTACAACAAAATACAACAAGAGAGGCGAAACGCTCTGCTTCAAGCAAAACGGCAAAAGACAGAGAAACAGGAACGCGAAATTAATAGAAACGTAAGTAGTTTTGTAGAAAATGATAGTGTATGATACTAAATTGTTATTATTTCTTTGATGATATCGGCAGAGCCAAAGCCAATTCGAAGATCAATAAGAAATTTTCCCTATTTGCGCTTTGTACCTAAGTGTTCAATTAATTAATAACGATATGGCACTGCATATTTCCTTTAGGGACACACGAAATTATAAATGAAAACGTTATTATTAGGTTTAGATCTTATGATACTAATCAGCTTTTTTCTTTGTTTACAGATAATGATACCAAAAAAAATGGAAACGGAGCGTCGACGACTAGTTCTCGAATTCTTTATTCCTCATTTCATCGCTATGGCGCGATCCAGCGAAAGATTCGAAGCAATAAGACAAGCGCTCATATACCTGGAACAGGCTCAAAGGCTTTGCAAATTGCTATTGGAAGAGCCAGGAGGAGATATGACAGCCAATGAATATTTAGATGTGGTTCGTGAAAAATTGATTGACTGTCAGAGAAAATTAGCGAACCAAGGTGGTCTTAAGTTACCAACAAGAAGAGAGAGCAAACTTGAGCGAACACAACAAAGACCACTCCGCAAGCAGCGTCCAAAGTTTGAGGAAGTTACAGATTCACCGACAGATAACCCTGGTATATCAGCGTTTACCTTCGTTGACGTACATGCTGAAAACTCATCAAGTCACGATCACATGAGATTTAATGAATTTATCAGTGGAGAAGAATCAAAATTGTAAAATGCTTTAATTAAGAAAAGTTGGTTTAATGTACATATTAATTTTGTAAATAAGATTCGTGTGTAGGGTCAACTCTTATCTAGTTCTCGGAATTCGTTATACTTTATATCTTTACATGTATGGAATCTCGCGCGTGTTCGTTGACTATGTTGAAGATGCTTACAATATAATTTATAGCAGGAAAAATAATGTACCACAGTATGTTACTGATTATTTTAATAAAAATGTATTGTAAAGTATAAGAAATATAAACTATCTGATTATTATTTATAAAAATATTTTATTCAATAGAATGATTTCTGTGCGAGTCTAATTTTACTAGTAGTTACTAGAACTAACCTGGGCATGAAATAAACTTTACTTATATTCTTTAATATTTTTCTTGTATTAATTAGGACCAGGTTGTTTAGCAGGTAAAAATACTAGTACTTTATTTTTTTTGTTACCAGTTTGGTATTTTTTTTGTCAAATTTGGAATGTCCAATCTGTCTTACGTAGTAGTAACGTAGCTTCATACCAAACGACGTAGGTATCTTTTAAATATCAAGCGTATTCTTATACCAAACGCTGATTCAGCTGATCAATTAGTTACTGTATAGGAAATGTAAAATGGGTTGCGAGTAGCATTGTGGTTCTACGTGAGTGGGTTCACGCCAGCCACCATGGACAGTAGCGCCATGCGCACGTACATCCCGTACTCGGCCTGCCTGAAGTAGGCGGCGCGTGGGTCCGAGTCGAAGTCTGGTGAGATCTCGTCGACGCGAGGCAGCGGGTGCATCACCACCATGCGCCTGCGCGCGCGCGTCATCAGCTGAGGAGTCACCACCAACAACCCCCGAGTCTGGAATACGAGTACATGTATCTATTTTAGTGTTTTAAATCGTAGAAATAAAACTTACCAGAACGATCAAACTAAGTATTAGCATTTAAGAAAACTCCATTTCTTGAAAAATGATACTGATTTTCTTTGATAAGACCGTAATTATATAATAAAGAACGGTGTAGAATAATTAAATGTTACCTTTTCATATTCTTCTTGACTTTGGAACCTTTCGCGCTGAATTCGAGTCATGTACAAAACATGAGTGTCCTCTAATACATCTTCCAACCTCTCATATACTCTTTGAGGTATACCTTTAGAGGCAACGTAATCTGTGATATGCTTCGGCATGCCTAATCCTCGAGGGCTGACATATTGCAATTGTACTTGATAAAGAGTTAGAAGTCGTGCAAGAGAGTGAACTGTTCGCCCATTCTTCAGGTCTCCAACCATAGTGATGGTTAATCCGTTCACTGTTCCGATTTCCTCACGAATTGTGAAGACGTCAAGTAGAGCTTGGGTGGGATGTTCTCCAATGCCATCTCCTGCATTGATTATAGGTTTGCGACAATGGCGAGCTGCACGCTGAAGAATAAAAATATAAATTAGCATTTTATCATACTTTTAACTTTACGGATGTAATAATTAATTATGTGGTTACTAGTGATTAAATAACTTACCGCAACAGCACCGGGCTCGGGATGTCTTAGAACTACTACATCTGAATAACTTGCCAATACCGAAACACTGTCTTCCAAAGTTTCACCTTTCTTTGCTGATGAACTAGTAGCATCGGTATGGATTACAGAACCCCCAAGTCTCTGCATTGCTGCTGCGAAGCTGCAGCTAGTTCTAGTACTGACTTCATAAAATATCGAAGACATAACTTTGCCTCGCAAAATATCATCTAGGTATCGACCCTTGTTGACACAGGTTTTCATGAACTGCGCTAGATTGAAAACATCATTGAGAGTATCTTTACTAAACGAGTCTACAGTCAGAATACTTTTTCCGAATAAGTCGCTACGTTGACGTTGGGAAACAGTTGTTGCAGGGGGATTATAATTGGAAGTACTGTCACATCTTTGTCTAGTCACCTGGGGTAACGGTGACAGACACCTTGCAGCTGCGATTTCACTGAAGTGGACATTAGGCTTGATTTGTGTTTCAGCCCTGTTATCAATTTGATCAAAATCAATATCACTAGCTCGATTCAAATCAGCAGATGTATGTATATCGAGTGCAGAATTTGGCCGACTGACTTCTTTTTCCATTTTTTCAATAGTAAGGAATGTCTGTTTCTTGGGTGTAGGCCAGTCTCGTACGTTTTGGCCAAAGCCTGGAGGTACTAAAACTTGCCCTTCAACATAAGCAATTTCACCTCGCAACGTCACTCGATGTACTGCTCCCCACACTTGCATGCCTGCAAATGGCGTCCATTTAGATTTCGAAAATTCCATGGCTTGTGGTATTGTCCATTCATAATCCATATCCACCTCCACGTACGTGTTTGGTTGTTCCGGCAAATTAAAAATCTTTCGAGGGTTACGATGGAATTTGTTTATCAGATCCTCCAAAGTCAAACGACCTTCATGTACTGCATTAAGAAGCAGTGGTAGAATTGTTTCCAATCCAGGAAAACCAGGAGGTGGCTTCTCCGAATTCTTTTCTTGCACAGAGTGCGGAGCGTGGTCAGTTGCAAAGACATCGATGATATCAATATTTTTCCAAAGTTCGGCTTGGTCTTCCGGGCTACACAATACTGGCCTCACCTCAGCCCTTCCTTGTCCAATATCATCAATATCAGATGTGCTTAGGAATAAATGATGAGGACATACTTCACAAGTTACCTTCAGACCTCTTTCTTTAGCTGATTTAATTATAAGAATTTCCTCTTTCCTGGCTACATGGCAGATGTGGATAGGTCTGTCGAGAAGAGAGGCCATCAAAATGACAGCTCCAGTTTTTTCTCGCTCCGCATGAGCACACACAGGCATTTTCTTAGGCCAGTTTTGAAGATGTTTTTGCCAGATTGTCATATCGTCCAATGTGAGAGTACTGAAGGTTTGGTTTAGGTACATTTTCAAAGCTGCCGCTTGAGGAGCCATTTCGCCAACGGTTTCAAAGTTGCTGGATGATGCTCCCATAAACAATGCATAGTCACATCGAGCACTTACGCGTGCTAAAGCAGACGCGTAATCGTAGGAGGCGCGATCAACTACTGGAGGGTTAGTGTTTGGCATGGCGCATATCATTGTGATGCCTCCAGCGAGAGCAGCCGCAGTGCAAGTTGCAAAATCTTCCTTGTATGTAGCGCCGGGTTCACGCACATGCACGTGCACGTCAATGAAACCTGGCAACTTTATGATGTTGCGCGATGTCATGCAGTCCGTATGAGTTTTCATTACAGGAGCACCACCGCAAAGGTGCATTGCCTGCAAAATACACAAGTTGAATTTAATTTATTAAAGTTTAGAATAAATAAAAAACACCCATTGGTATATCTGCATTGTTAAAAAACTTAACAAACCTGAACTAATAGTTTAGCACACTTCACATCAGTTACTAAAGGCACAGCGTAATCCACGGCTAATCGCCGAGTGCGATATCCATGAGTAGTGAATGAGGACACCCGTCGAGCCCCAGAACCTCGCATTGGTAAGTTAATCACTAAATCTAATTCACGTCTCGCCATGAAGTCGGCTAAATGCATAAGTTCGCCATCCGATCTAACATCTTCTGGATCACCTATATGGTCAAATGTCCATTGAACACTTTCAACCTACAAAAAAGAAATTATTAATACAGGTTGTGTAAAAGAGAGTGACAAAAACTGTGACTGCTAAAGAAAGTCTTACTTCGACTCCATGTTCAGTGTAGAAGTCTCCTGTTCCCATACTAGCGTACAATTTATATCCCATTCTATGTAGAATTCTAACACTTGGAAGCAACTCCATTTTGTGCTGTAATAGAAAATAAAATATGAACAATGTTGCATAGTGTCGGTATATAACAAAATTTAAACAAGATGTTGCTGCTTACCTTAAACGTTCCCACAGATAGCAAAATAGCTTTCTTGGGTATTCTAAACCCTGTGCTCATTAATGACTTCAAATAGGCTTCGTAACGATTTTCACCAAAACATGCTACTTCACCTGTAGATGCCATTTCAACTCCTAAGGTTACGTCTGCACCAGCTAACCTAGAGAACGAAAATTGTGGTACTTTCACACCCACTTTTCCACAGCCGATCATTACATTAACTGGTTCTACAGGTATACCCAAGATGATCTTTGTGGCCATCGCAACAAAATCGTGGTCTAGTGTCTTAGAAACAAATGGAAAAGATCTTGAAACTCTGACGTTGCATTCAATGACTTTCAGTTCGTTATCTTTTGCAATAAGTTGCATGTTGAAGGGTCCAGTTACATCGAGTGTCTCAGCGATAATACTGGCGATTTCTTTTATTTTTTCCAAAGTTTCATCATTAATATCCTGCGGCGGAGTAACTAATGTTGCATCGCCGGAATGGACTCCAGCATTTTCTACGTGTTCCGATACTGCCATACAGTAAATAGAACCATCAGCTGCGACTACGTCCACATCTATTTCTTTAGCATCCATTATGAATTTTGATATGACCACTGGATGATCTTTGCTTACTAAACTTGCCGACTTTAAATAAGCTTCCAATTCTTGGTTTGAATTTGCAACATTCATAGCTGCACCACTTAGAACGTATGATGGGCGTACTAAGCATGGAAATCCTACTTCTTCACAAAAACTTGTAGCTGATTCTAAATCTGTAAGTTCTTTCCACCTCGGTTGCATTATGCCTTTCCGATCTAACATCCTAGAAAACTTGAATCTATTTTCGGCGTTATCAATCATATCAGGAGACGTACCTAAAATTATCGCTTGTTGTCTATGTAAATCCATAGCAATATTATTTGGTAACTGTCCCCCCATAGATAATATTACTCCATCTGGGTGTTCAATGTTGTAAATATCCATCACAACTTCAAAGGAAATTTCTTCAAAGTATAACCTGTCGCTCATGTCATAGTCAGTACTGACCGTTTCGGGGTTATAATTAATCATAATTGTCTTTTTGCCTTGATTCCTAAGTTCCCTTAAACATCCAACCGCACACCAATCGAATTCAACTGAACTCCCAATGCGATATACACCTGACCCCAAAACCATAGTAAACCCGCCAGGAAAATCTAGATCATGCGTGTTACCGTTATAAGTTAAATACAAGTAATTTGTCGTCGCTGGCCACTCGGCTGCAACTGTATCAATTTGTTTAACAAATGGAGTAATTTTATATTCTTCTCTTAACTTTCTAACGGCGACTTCAGTACTTTTTATAGCAGCTGCTATTTGTTTATCAGAAAATCCAATTTTCTTTGCCTTCTTCAAGACATCGAAAGGAATTGAACCATGATGATCGGCCTCCAGGACTTGATAATAATCTATTATATTCTTGAACTTCTCAAGGAACCAATGATCAATTTTGGTTAAATCGTATAATTTGTCCACAGTATAACCTTTCCTTAGAGCAGCAGCTAAGACAAACATCCGCTTATCAGTCGGTTCTCTCAACTCATCTTCGTTAACTTTCTTGATGTTTGGATCGAAACCATTCACATTTTCATCTACCATCCTCAACGCTTTTTGAAATGCTTCTTCAAAGCTTCTGCCTATTGACATAACTTCTCCAACACTTTTCATAGAACTACCAATTTTTGTGCTTACTCTATTAAACTTAGCCAAATCCCATCTTGGTATTTTGACAACGCAGTAATCGAGACTTGGTTCGAAGCAAGCAGTCGTCACTCCGGTAACAGAGTTCTTAATTATGGGTAAAGATATACCCAGTGCTAATTTCGCAGCTACATAGGCCAATGGATACCCAGTTGCTTTACTTGCCAAAGCTGAACTTCGAGATAACCTGGCATTTACTTCTATGATATAGAATTCTTCTGAATTTGGGTTCAATGCGTATTGAATATTACATTCGCCTACAATTCCAAAGTGTCGAATGACTTTGATGGCAGTGTTTCTCAGCATGTAATATTCTCTGTTTGAGAGGGTTTGACTGGGTGCTACAACAATGGACTCTCCAGTGTGTATTCCTAAAGGATCGACATTTTCCATATTGCATACGGTGATGCAATTATTAAATGCGTCTCTTACTACTTCATATTCCACTTCTTTCCATCCTTTAAGGGACTTGTCTATTATAAGCTGATCGGAATGTGATAGTCCATGATGTGCGAGTGTCCGAAGTTCGTCTTCATTGTTAGCAAAACCGGAACCTAAACCACCAAGGGAAAATGCAGCACGAGCCATCACTGGATATCCAATTTGCTGTGCTGCTACCAGAGCTTCTTCAATTGTTGTTACCGCTGCACTTGGAGCAACTTTTTCACCAATCGCATTAATTTTTTCAGCAAAAATTTTGCGATCTTCAGTATCAACTATTGACTGGATAGGAGTTCCTAAAACGGCGACGTTATATTTTTCCAGAATCTTAGATTTTTCTAACTCTACCCCACAATTTAGGGCTGTCTGACCACCGAATGTGAGAAGTACTCCAGTGGGTCGTTCCGCTTTGATGACCTGTTCTACATATTCCGGTGTGATAGGAAGGAAATATACTTTGTCAGCTAAACCTTTCGATGTCTGTACAGTTGCAATATTAGGATTGATCAATACCGTTTGTATCTTTTCTTCTTGTAAAGCTTTAACCGCTTGGGATCCTGAATAGTCAAACTCGCCAGCTTGTCCGATTGATAAGCCGCCAGATCCAAGGATGAGGACTTTTTTTGGTCTTTCATGTAAAGTCGGTATGTACTTTAGTTTTTCTGTAATGATGCTGTCTATATTACAAGACGTCTTATTTTTGTAAGATATCACAGCATCAACAAAAACATCAAAAAGGCATTCTAAATCCGTGGGTCCAGCAGTGTGTTCTGGGTGAAACTGAACACTGAAGAATGGCAAAGTTTTATGAATAATACCTTCATTAGTTTTGTCGTTTTCATTGGTGAACAAAACTTTCCAACCTTCTGGCAATGAATCAGCATCAACAGCAAATCCATGATTTTGTGATGTCATAAAACATCGGCCAGTGCCATTATGTGTGCAAGGCAAGTTGTGTCCACGATTACCGTAACTGAAATGAAAAATGCAACTTAGAAAATAAAGTCCGGTTTCGGGTACTTATCGAAGAACCTACTAAAATACAATAACACTACTGATCTCGGAATCGAACCAAAGACTCGTCGCTGAATATTTTCATTTAAGACCATTATATTTCCGACGCACAACAACATTACAACAGCATATAACAGTACGTATTCTTCTATGTGGGATATTTCAGAAGTGCGTGGACTGTTCTGCATCTGATACAATAGTAAAGAAACAATAGCAGAATAATTTTTATTCGACTTTTTTCAGACGATTCAACCGCAAAAATATGACTAAAAAGTTCCAAATACATTACTTTTCAAGCAGTCGAGTTTTTGAAAGGTCTTTTTTTTACTATAGATAGGCACGCGTTTGACCACTATCTCACCTGATGGTAAGCGATGATGTGGTCGAAAATGGAGCACGCTTGCCTAGAAATAACCTATTCACTCTTGACTTAAAGACTCCTAGGTTGTAGCTATCAGGAAACACAGACTCCGACTTGAACTTGACTCTTTTTTATTTTCCTATTGTTTTTGTACTATACACCGTGCAATTTAAATGGTTATCCCGCAGCGAAATGATTTTGTCTTGATAATACAATCGATTTATAAAAAAAAAATGGTAGATGCAGTTAATGCCATATCTATCCCTCCTTACCCATGAGAGTTTATTTTGCTCTGAACATTTATGATAAGCACTTATCGTCAGCGTGTGCGCTTTGAGTAGTTACATAACTACGTCGCTAGTGATCTACTTTTGTTCCTCACGTTTTCGAGTTAGTGAATATTTTTTTTAATTATTTGAAAACAGAAATATAATGCGTTTAGGATGCTGGTGGGGCTGCCCCGCTTCTGTAGTGCGTCGGGGATGTTCGCAGATGCGTAGATTGTTTTTACACAACAGAGCGTAAGAGGTGCGCTTCCCTGGTGCGCAGGGTGTGGGGCAGCACCAACAGTATCCTAAGCATGATTGCCAGTCGCCTGGGCTGTAGGTATGTGGGTCGATGTTGTGGAATCACGCATGGTTTGTCGCAGCAGTGATCCACCATTATTTGTAGTGTTGTTTTGTTTTATCAGTGTTTACTAACATAGTCTTAAGTTTTTACTAAAAGTTTGAGTCGTGTTACTTGATTAAAGAAATTTCTATTCTATTATTATTTGTAAGTTTAACGTTAGGTTTCGATAGTACTACTGATGGCTAACCGTTCTGCCTCGGGAAAAAAAACATTAAATTTCACGGTATATAACAGATACATAACTTCGCTCTTTGGTACGACCACGCACTTCTGAAACACCTTGTAAAATAGTATCTTAAATACAGTGGCGGATTAAGACTTTTTGATGCGCTAAGCAATCCACGCCTGTGTGCCCCCCAATCCACTTGTCAAATAGTACCGATCTTTAAAATAAAAACCAAAGTACCAAAACATTTTTTTTATTTATTAAAACTAATGTATTTATTAGCATTGATAAACAGTGTCGTAGCTAGGCCTGAGCGTCCCTTACTAGATTTGAATAGTGCGCCCACTTATTCTTATATTTACCAGACTGCCACAGAAAGAGCATAATGTTTTTCGATAGTAGGTTTATTTTTTTGCCACGCTCTGTAGCCTTAACGGGTTCGACGTGACATGGAAAATATATGTATTAATGAATTTTGAAAAAAAAAACAATATAGCGGCCGCCGTTGGGTACCTAAACATTTTTCTTTGCGCAGACTCCTAATCAAAGTTGGTCCGTAAGTTTTGAAAGGGTACATCTCTAGAGTGACTTTCGAATTTCGTAAAGTACATAAGAGTACATCTCTAGGGCGCCTTCATATTTGTCGCAAAGAGCCGCGCGGCAACAGCGCGGCTGCAGCGCTGCTTTGTTAATCCATTCACACCTTGCTGACTTTTCGGAAGGTTTCCGAAACTTCGTCCTACTTGACCAAAATAAGTATATCTAATTCCTGACACACTCTCACGTCACATTCATCAAACAATTGCTTAATTTGGTTATGGGTTAATCCGGCACTGCTTAAACATGGTGCGAGTTGTACAACTAATATTAAATATTCGTTATTTACCTCGTTTTGTAAGTCTTACAGCCTGCTGCAGTGGATAGTAGCTGGTGTCCCAAACATATGCCAAATACCGGTTTTACGTTGGTCTTGTCTTCAATGACCGCACGCATGCTGTCCACCACCTTCTTGCACTTGACCGGGTCACCTGGACCGTTACTGATGAACAGGCCATCGTACTGGCTGGGGTCTAACGCGTGGTCCCATGGCACTAGCACGACCTTCACGTTTCTTTTGATCAAACACCTGATTTGATTATACTTCAACCCACAATCTACAGCCATTATTGTTACTTCCCCATTAGGGTTGTATATTTTGGGTTCCTGAAAAAAAAAAAAAAAAAATTGTCCAGTTATTCTCAATATCCATATTTTATAGGAACCTTTAAAATCCTTGTTTCACTGTTTGTTTAAGTTAGATAATTGTATGTTTGATACCAACGCAAAATAATGGTAGGTATTCAGCTGAATCTGGTTTGAATGGAAGCCGACCCCAATATAGTTGGTAAAAGGCTAGGCAGATCATGATGATACCAATGATCTGTTGATGATGCTAAGTTACAAATGATAAGGAAAACTCCAAGAGGAAATAAAGTTAATTATGCATAAAACTATGCAATAATGTACAGCTAATAACTATGGAAAATAATATGAAATTACTATATTTGGACCTAACTGCATTGATCAAAAAACATTGCTTCCATTTGAAATGATGAAAAGACTTATTATTTATTTATTTTTTACACACAGAACAAAAGTAAAAGTTAGTAAGTTGTTAGTAAGTCTTACTCTTTGTCTAACTATTATTTAGTTTTAAAGTCTAAGGCTCACCTTAACAGACACTTCAGCAACCAGATTCCTTTCATTTGGGTCCGCTAGGGCTGGTAGTGGTCCAAAGGGTGGGACTCCTTGAATGATACGTCCAAGAGTGACACCAGCCCGAAGACGGAAGGTCAGGGCTCTGGTGTCCACGTCACAAAGGCCTGGGATACCGTGGGCTGCAAGCCAGGACCCCAGGGAGCGTTTAGCACGCCAGTGGCACGCGCGAGTGCTCACCTCGCCCACTATCAAGCCAGCTGCCCATATGCGGTTAGATTCAAACCATCTGGAACATAGAAGGGACTAGTAAGAAGTCAGACGCAAGCAAGAAACAACAAGCTGGATACTAAAGATATCGGAAACAACAAATAACAAACCTAATAAACACAAACTTATGGGACACACTTGATAAACTATAGTCAATGTCACTCAGAACCGTAGGAATACCGTATTGTAGGATTCAAGCTAATAATATTAGTAGCAGGCACTTCTTACTTGGGTATTCCATGTTCGTCTTTTTCGTCTTCGTCGGGGACGCCATAGTTGCCGATTAGCGGGTATGTGAGCACCAACAACTGCGCGTGATACGACGGGTCTGTCAGCGACTCCGGGTACCCGACCATACCCGTCTGAAATACTGTTCAACACCACTATTAGATAATAGTAATTTTTGAATACGTTGGAAGTAACTAACTAATAGGTCAGCTTATTAAAATCTCACCTAATCGCAGTTTTCTTAAAAATTCAGACCATATCTATTTAATCACACTTACTACAGTAAGTTTCCAGAAACAAAAAGTTATTGCTAAAGTATAAAACAAACTATATATTACGCTTCGTCCGAGGACTATGACGCCTTTAATTGGTGGAGCCATATAAATGTATCTATTGGATTAAATAGTTGGCTCAGCTAAACCAAAACGAAACATCCTATCATTCAATCATCCATTACCATGGATGAAACTTTTCCAATTAATGACTGATTAGTTTGACTTATCTTGTAGTATCTTGACTTCAACCATCGAAGTCAGAGTTACAATGAATTGTTTTCTCAAGATACATAGTATAATGTAGTTTTTGTTTTTAATTTAATTTTTATTTTTATTCAATTTTTGATGTAATTTAATCTTTGACTTTGATTAAATTTTTGATTTCAATTTGATTTTGATTTTTATTTTAATGATGAAATTATTTTCATATGATTTTATTTAGTAATTTGAATTCAGTTTTTTTTTGTGTATTTTTATATTATTATGTTGAAATGTGCGAATTTAAATGTTTAAATATGGATTATTGGTATCTGAAGTAAATAAAAGATTATTATATCCTTATTGGATAAGTTAGGTAAAACTTAAGCTAACTATGAGCTAGAGATTCTGGGTTTACTTCATTTTGATATAACAGGAACTATAGGTACTGACCAACTTCTCCATCTACGGGCACTTGGGCCCCAAAGCTTCGTCCTGTGAAGACCGATCCATCGGCTAACACCAGGCTGCACGGTGGCCCCACCTCACAACTCAAATCATCTGCCACCATCTAAGTACATAAAAGAAACGTTTTACTTAAGCTTATTTGATTCCAGGAATACTCCTGGAAACAGTAGGTAGAGATATTGTACAACACACCATCGTTCAGCTAGCCTTTTTCATTAGTAAGTAAGAACAGTTTGCTCGATCACTCTGGGAACGGAACTCAAGACTACGGTGAGCAGTCATGTTTTTGATCACTCGACCAACGACACATCACCATCATCATCATCATCATCATCATCATATCAGACAAAAGACGTCCACTAGGTACTGGACATAGGCCTCCCCCAAGTGTCGCTAAAACAACCAGTGCGGTTTGAGCCTCACCAGGTCATCGGTCCACGTTCTGGGAGACCACCAATGACATAATCGAGTTTAATTATTTGAACCTAACACACTTACTTATTCCAATAGATCCAAGGCGCGAGCGGAGCCCAAAACCGGCTCCGCTCGCGCCTTGGATCTTGCCCCTAACTGCTTAAGTGTATCTACTCGCCCCCTTGAATATTAGATTAGATACGCCAAATCGCCCCCGATTGTTAGTAAGTTAAAAGTACTGTTAGCACTCTTTTTAAGTTTTTAAATAATGCGAGTTTTTTTTCTTCAAACTTCAATAGTGGACCCATGAAAAGGTCCCTTTGTAATAGGTAAGCCAGGTAGAAAAAACTGTTTCGGACTTCGTTCGAAAGAGGCACCGTACATACCCTGGAACGCAAAGGGCACTAGGAGGAACACGGATGGGTTTTAGTCAGTAAGAGTCTGACCACTTTCACCCAAAGCAGGAGGAGTGATTTGATGATTTCCCATCCTTAAAAAAAAAAAACAAAAAAGGTAGCAAAAACTATTTCAAGTGTCACGAGTTGGTGAGATTGAAGATACAGTTTGTTAATTAAAGTTATCAAACGTGGCGTTACTCTTAATGTGTGCAGTTTTTTGTCCAGCTGTATCTTTTGACGTGATAACGTCTTATAAATCGATGAACACCGGCTGCACGCACGAAAAAGTGTCACGGTCACGTTCCGGACGTTCAATTGTTTGTTTGTCTTATGACGTTAACACGTAAAATCATCGTCCGTAAACCAACTTTACAACAACCAAATAACCGATACGCCAAAATATTATTAAGTTGACAATTTTCCACTCGCCCCTTTGTAAGGTGCGAATCACTACACCAAAATATAAAAAACGGGGTGAGTGAGACATTTTAATCGACAGAGGCAGATCCAAGGGGCGAGCGGAGTCAAACCTTATAAATATAATTTAACCATTTAACTATACCATATTACTAATCTAAAGACCTCGTACTACGTAGTTTTTTTTTTATTTACAACCATTTTAGCTGCGATTACGCTGCTGGCGAGTCCCTTAGTCGCCTCTTACGACACCCACGGGAAGTGATGGGATGGTATTATTCTTTTACGGCACCCTACGGCACCGGCCCATACCTTACGACGCATCCCGTATATACCTACTTTATTCAAATATGCTATAGTCAAAATAAACAGTCGATCTCATTTTACAACCTCTTAACGACAGCATATGATACGAGACCATTATAATTATTAATCACAATGACTGGAATGTGACCTTCCTCCGTGAAGATCCAGACAAAACAAATGTCTTATATTTACTGATATTAACGCAGTGTATAGGGTCCGTGTCTGACTTTTTAAAATTTCTACCCAGATACAAAAAACATTCAAATATAAACTAGAATTAGAATATCCATTAAACATTCTAATTCTAGACCATATTTTAAATTTGCATTAAACGGATCATAGTATTATAACGGTGGTATACTTAATATGTATCGATACTTGTATGACGCAAAAAAATCAGCTGAACTTTAGCTGCTACACGAGATTGGGTTTTATGTTCCATATATTTATTTTAATAAATATATGGAACATAAAACAACCCAATCTTAAACACTTAAATTCCCTATATAGACTTAAGACTTTTTAAGCACTAGCATAACAGTAGCTAGTGGTTTTATGTTTCAGTTATAGTTTAGTAAAACATGAAACCACTAAAATTATGCCATCAATCATGATAAAAAGACAGAGGACCAATTGATTGGTCCAATGAATTGTTTGTCTATGTACTTATCTTTTGCGACAATTTATTTTATTAAAAGGTTTTTATTAGGTAACTATTATTAAATTGCTAATAATTGACATGTAAATAACAGAGAACATAATTAAAACCATTTCAAGGTACCGATTTAGAAGTAAAAAGTCAAGGAATAAAATAACACTATGTGCATAGCAAATTTCAAAACAGAAACCAGTGATAAATAAGCTCGTGAAACCAAAAATATAGGAACCTTATATTGAAAGAAAGTAAAACAAAATTTTGGTTTGGAACTTCATGAATTACGGGCATAAATTGCTCAAAATGATGCCTAATTAATGAATTAGTATCGGTGGCTTCAGGCGGTTTACATTGAGGTTCAAAGTTATAGCTAATAACCTACGCATCGGTCAATAGTTAGTTTTACTCACTTTTTGTAGGTTCGCTGAGCCGGCCACGTGGTTTATTGTCAAGCCGGAGAGGAACGGTCCGGCGCTGTCGCGGTCTACACGACGACAGGCTCGCTTCACCCATTACCTACTCCTTATCATACTCCGTCACACTCACAATGAATTCTACCTGCATCTGTCTCTTTCACGCTTCACTAACTTCTCTATACCCATCTCTTTCATGCCACTTGTTATGGGTTTATAGTGTGAATTGTTCTCTTTTTGTTCTATATGCTTCCATATTAGAGGCAGATTTTAAACTGGCTCCAAAACGCAACCACTTGTAGCGTTGATGGGTTTTTGTTGATCAGTTCCTGTCAGGATTCTTTTTGATTATGATACAGGTATCATTTTGTTAATGGGAGATTTTAAAATGATTTAACGTCGGTACACATTTTGCGTCCTACGCAGGTTCTACGTAAGTTATAACAAGTTATGAGCATATTTGAAGCGCTTATTACACTACACGGTATTCAGGGCCCTAAGTGCCGATTTAGGGTGGTGTAATAAGAGTTAGGAAGTTAGGGAGGGCCCCTTATTAGAGTGACCGGAGCGGCCCGGTCTAGATAGCTCCCTAACTTCCTTACTAACGGGCAGTGTAATAGCGTTTAGGGAGAAAGCAGTATTGCCAACATCAATTTAACAAATTCCCCGAAAATGCAAGACACACTCTGAGAACAAAATATCTACTGATTCCCCACAAATTCGATATTTAGAATAATATCAGATGAATAAATTCGATATTCAGAATCCCCGCATTTTCCCCACATCTTGCCAACCTCCAATAAATCCCCAATCAACTTAAGATTCCCCGCAGATTGGGGAATTTCCCACACATTGGCAACGCTGGTTAGTATACCTAGGTTTTAGGAAGTATGATTTTTTGTTTACACCATTTATACCTTTTTTATATACCTAAAATATGACTATTCAATTTTACATAATTACGTGATTATTTAATAACATTTACCTCCTTTTTGCCTGAAACACAGGATTTCCTAGTTCAGGCACATAACACCAGTGAACTTGTCATAGATTTAAGCAAAAAATGTATTTACTGTTTCACTCACATAACTTTAATAAATTTGATTTGATTTGTTTTTTTTTGATCCATTAATTGTGTACCACACCACGGTGCCTCTTGCTAAACTGTCAGATTTTCTGGCTTCTGTCCATCTGTAACCACTGCCAAAGATACTTATACAAAATTAAATAACACCTTCTGAGGCACGGCGGACTTTCGGTACGTTAAGATGGTACCCCATCCACAGATGCGGCTGTTATTATTTAACAACGAGCTCACGACACTCGAAACATCTCGATGTATTGTGAATACAAAACAAGTGTAATACACACGAATTAAACTCTACACCTAGTTAACAATACAGTTGTTTATTATTGTGAAAAACAGTTTACCTTCAAAGTAACGCCATTTCCTATAAACTTAAGATGCTTGGAATAACCGGTGACATCTACAAACTTTCACAAATTACACATAGCCTGGTTTCTACTTTGAATATTTACCTATACGCATTGTACATATAGGTACCATAGATACTAACTTAGCTTAAATTAAAATTAACAGGAAACAAACAATCTTTATTTAAATACCGTTAGCAATTTCTCTGAATCTTCATAAGACAAACTTTGTAGAGTTTCCTTGAGAGTTTTCTTACAGTTTCTAAAATTTAGGGAATAGATGTTTGCTTTTGCATTTAGTCTATTGTAGAGTAGTGGTCCAAGGAAAACATAAAATTTGGCTGCGAAAGCATGTTTAGTACTTTTTGTAGGGCAAACAATGTCTTTTCGTCTCTTTTTAGTAAATTCAGTGCTGAAGCAAAGAGCTGTGTGTTGTTTTAATACAATGCTCATTATGAATAATTGCCGAACTGTTAGTACTTCACAAGATTTATAGAGCAGGTTAGTGGGAAAGAGGAAAGGGCGGCAAGTAGACACCTTTAGAATCGCTCTTTGAGCTCTTTCAAAGGGCAGTAATAAAGTTTTACCTGCTCCACCCCACGAGGTAATGCAGTACGTCAAAATTGACTGACATAGAGCAAAGCAAACTTGTCTTATTAGTATTGGGTCTGCAAGGTAACGTAGCTTTTTGAATACGAATATCAGCTTACGAATTCTGTTACTTAATGCCTCTATATGATGTTTGAAGGTTAGGGTTTCATCAATTATAACACCCAAGTATTTTATTTTGTTGGTTCTATTAATACTGGGACACACAAACGGGCAATCTGCAAGGACTGTACAACAATGGGCATACAACGTTGAAGGAATATAAGAAGTAAGCTTGCGCATTGAAAACTTAATGTAATGTGTCTTAAGTGCATTTAGAGTAAGTGAGTCATACTGAAGCCATTTATTTACCATACTGAAGCCGTCTTGCGCGCGCTTGTAGACAGCATGTTCCGATTCAGCCGAAAAAAGAAGAGCAGTGTCATCCGCGTAAGATATTATTGTTCCATGCTTTAGTTTTAGATTACAAAGGTCATTTATGTATATCAGAAATAAAGTGGGCCCCAAAATACTTCCTTGGGGAACGCCAAAATTCGTGGTTTTTTGGTCTGCGCTGAGAACACTGCCAATCTTCACGCACTGGGTACGGTCTTCTAAGTAGCTTTTGAAGAGTTTTAGCTGAATACCTCTTATGCCCACTGTCTCAAGCTTGCGCAAAAGAATAGGAATGGAAACTGTGTCAAAAGCCTTGGCGAGGTCCAAGAAAATTCCAACTGTATGGTTACCCTTGTCAAGTTCTTGAGCCAGATAGTCAGTCAGATGATGAACGGCATCGGCAGTTGATAGTTTTGGTCTAAATCCAAATTGTCGTTCTGACAAAATAGATTTGTCTTCCAGATATTTGAACAATCTTTTGTTTATAATTTTTTCCAATATTTTAGAGAAAGAAGACAGTAGAGAAATAGGTCTGTAATTTGTTACTTGATCTTTACTGCCTGATTTATATATAGGGACAACAACTGCTTTTTTAAGACACTCCGGAAAAATACCCAGAGATAAGCACATGCGAAAAATATAAACCAGTGGTGGCACTAAAATATTCCTGAACTGTTTTATAATTTTATTTGATATGTTATCCCAACCAACTGCACAGTCGTCTTTCAAAGTCATGATCATACTTTCTACCTCAGTCTCGTCAGTGTCTAGCAGTGCGAAGGAAGTTAAAGTGGAGCTGCCTGTAAAAAGATTACTCGTTAGATAAGGCGTTTGACCCCGATTTTTCTCTGCCAAACACTTTCCAACATTAACAAATAAATTATTTGCCATGTTAGCAGATGTCAACTGTGATGAGTGCGCTTGTAATAAACCTGAAGATGACTCATTTTGTTTTGACGAATATGTTATATTTTTAATACATTTCCAGATCTTTTTACAACTTGTTCCAGCCTTTTCTAATGCAGTTTTATCGTAGTTCCTTTTAATTTTTTTGAGTAGATCATTACAAAAATTGCGATATCTTTTGTATGACAGTTGCAACATAGCATTATCTGGTTGAGATTTAGCTTTCATGTGCAGTTTATCTCTATGTTTCATACAGCGGAAAAGACCTGTCGTGATCCAGGGTTTTATGTTGCAATTTTTGTTGCTCAAATGTGATATAACCGTATTTTTGCGAATTGCATTTCGTACATTTTCGATTACATACAACATGCAAAACTGCGGGTCAGCGGAATTATAGACTGGATCAAAGTTGATGACGCGCAAATCTTCTTCAAGTTTATTTATATTTAATTTCGATATTGTGCGAGTGTTTTGCTTAAGCATGTTACAATCTAGAGTTAGTAGGGCAGCATTGTGATCGGTTATTGTCGAGTTAAAGACAAGAGCAAGTGAGGGGTAATTTGATTTTAACATGACATGATCTAAGCAGGAGCCACTATGATGTGTAGGAAAGCTATGCGCGGGGAGAAGGCCGTGAAATGCACATAGATTTAGGTAGTCCTGAGCAGATGCATCAGTACTTCCTGGAAGGATGTTGATATTAATATCTCCAATTACAATCGTGGTTTTGATGGATGACAGGTTCTGCAAGACAACATTCATTGATTCAGTAAAATTACTAATATTTTTAAAGGAGGGAGGTCGCTAATATCACAATGTGTGACCCAATCTTCACCACCAAGCTGTTGCAGTCGTCCATATTAGGTTCCTCAACCGAGATCTTCCGATGATTCCTGACATAAACTATCACCCTATCAATTTGATTGTAATTCCTGTTACTTTTGTACATATTATATCCCGGAATTCGTGGTATGTTATATTGCTTGGCCAGCCAGCATTCGGTTAAAACAATAACGTCACAATTTATGTTTAACCGTTGTAAAAAAGTGCAAAAGCTATCGAAATTCTTAAAAATACTGCGAATATTTTGTGTTAGTACAGTTAATGGAGTTTTGTAGTCGGAAAGATATTGTTTGCAATTTTCAGCTTCACAGACTTTTGACTCAGATACAGAGAAATGATCTAACTCATTAATTATATTGCTAATCATGACTGTGGAACTAAAATACAAATATAAATATAGAAAGAAAAAACTTAAGTGGTCTAAATAAATAACTTATTGGCGGCGCTCTTAGGCGCCTGCATAATCTATGGAATTTATGTACCTTTTTTCGGCCATTATTCTTGCCGGGCAGTCAGCAGCGCCTATGTTGTGCTTGTCTGGCTTTTTGTAGTGAAAGCAAGTAGCGCATTTTGGCTCATCTCCCTTTTTTGGACATTCTTTGATGGAGTGTCCTTGATCGCCACAGTGATCGCAGGTATAGGACGTCTGCCGGCAAAACTTGGCAGCATGACCATACTGCTGGCACTTATAACATCGTGTGACCAATGTAAAGTCTCTCACAGGGCAAGATGACCAATTCACAAATACTCGGTCTTTTGAGATCAGGGCTTTGCGTATGATTGCAGGTACTTCAATTACATAGTTGCAATTCTCAGCGTCTTTCTTACCTGACTTATGGCTTAATCTAATAGAGGTCAAAAACGTTTCAAGGCTGCAGTCCTGTAGTTTCTCGGCAAGATTTTGGTGATACAGACAAGTAAAAACCTCATTTTCTGCCATGGATGACGGCACTCCTATGATCACAAACCTAGGCTTCTTTTTATGTGGCTCGTCGACTGTTAGACCTGACTTTGTCAGCTGCTCCGATTGTCTCAGCTTCTCGATGTCGTCTTTCGTCTCAGTGCTGATAATGACACCGCCATTTTTGGTCTTGCGCAGGCCTCTAACGTGAAGCTTCATCTGTTCGGGGCAGATAATTTTTTGGACAAGAGACTTTGTCTCATCACTGGTCCTCAATTTATCTTGCGGATAAATGGCCACAGAACTTATATTTGATGGCTGGATAAAGTTGTTGGCACCTTTCTTCACCATGTCGAAAAAAGAAGTGCAGGTTTAGTTGATTCTCCGACTTTCATCTTAAGCTCCTTTAGTTGCTGCGAAAGGTCGAGTTGGTTTTCTAGTGATTTCACAGCATTGTGGTATTGTAAAGCCCTAGATTTAAGAGACTGATACAGTACGGCCATCTGCGATGTTCCATGCCCAACTTTCCGGCATAATGTATTGATGCGCATCTTCTGGTCCGAGTTCATCTTGCCTTCTGCTGCAATAGCACACACCTCCTGAAGGCTCTGGTCAATGGTCGTCATCCAGTTCTGAATTTCTGGCGTCGGTATACCTTCGAAGTCATCGTGGCGTTGGATCGGCGCTTGAAGGGCAGGAGCGGATAAAGCTGCTCGCGCGGTTGTAGGCGGCGGGGAACGAGCACACCTACTCCTCGGGCTGAAGGGACTATCCTCCATTGTGTAACAGGTTATTTGCTTATTAAATACTGATCATCATCTTCATAAAAATCACCTTACTGAGTCATACTTTTTGGTTTAACCAAAAAGTATGACTCAGTTTGCTTTACCGGCTATTTATAAAAAAACTAGGTCACGATTTCGCAAGTGATTATTTACTTATATTAAATAATTGTTCGATACGTCCGTTCACTACGATCGTTACGACAACAGTCAATGGATGGCGAAGGTCTGGTAGGCAGCCGCTCCACGCAAAATACTGGTACCTAAGTATCCCACAGATCGATCGCGGGTCTACTAGTGATATTATATCACCAAAAATATAGGGATACTAATACTAACTGAATGAGAAGAATTGAGAAGTAGAATGAGAAGCCAGCGCTTTAGTGTCACTTATTTTTGTGTTAGAATAAAATTGGGTTGGAGGAGTTCGTGGCTAAAGAATAAAAGCCGTACAGGTCGATCTTCAAGGTTAAGCAACGCTTGCCAAGGCTGGTCTGTGGATTGGTGACCATCTTAACATAACGAGTTTCCTCCGTGCCTCGGAAAGCACGTAAAGCTGTTGGTCAAACTGTCAAACTCAAACTCAAAAATATTTATTTCAAATAAACCATTTACAGGTGCTTTTGAATTGTGGTCAGTCGGTCCAAAAAAGATGAAGCTTTTTGCAAGTTCCAAAGCGTCGTAAACTATGGCAGCTGAGAAATTACCAGTGCCAACTGATAGCTGCGCCCGTTCAAGAACATGACACATGCGCTAGCACCATTCGGCTCAACCATTTTGAAGGAAGCCAAATGATCCAACGCTAGACTTTTGAGTGAGCATGACACTCCCAACTGCCAGGGTACATTCAAGTCAAAAACAAACCTAAAACTGATAGCTTATAGTTTAAGGTACACAGTACTATTCAATAGGAAGTCAGACTTTCGATGAATATTATCAAAACGAAGTTGATGTCAAAAAGCACCAAACGCCGCAATAATTGGGGGTATGAAGATTGAATATTATGTCCATGTAAACATTTATCTCGGCCAAATAGTTTCCTTCTAGGCAAGATAAGATAAAGAAATTGCTCGGCGCACCGAGAATGCCTGGAAGAGCTATTGGTCAATGAAGATGGCGCACTTAATGAAGGAACCTCTCCCTCTTTCGATAAAACGGAAGCTCATGGAATGTGCATTCTACCCACTCTCACATATGAAGCGCAAACATAGTCTCTGACCAATCGTCAAAAGTCCACACTTGGAGTCTGCTAACGGGCTATGGAACGAAGAGTTGGTACTTGTCAAACTCAAAGGAACTATACTTCGTTCCAAATAGCGGACTTTGGTCAAACAGCTGTGGGGTTTAAGTGGAACTGGGCTGGTCGGTACATTTGCCGCATGCCTAAGGAACATTGGGCAAAGATTATCCCAAACGCAAGGAAACGACACAGCGGCAGGCCCAGAATGAGATGGCGAGACGAAGCAAGGACCAGTTCGTCCGGCCAAGTCGTCCAGGCCTTTGCCCTGCAGTGGGATAGCACAGGCTCATAATAATAAATAAATTTACTTTCAGTAACGCCATTAGGTGTGGTTGGTGCGGACAAATGTGCGATCATGCATGTAAAGCGTGGAGAGATTATGGAATCCGTGGGAACGCAACTCTCGAATTCCATACACCTGAAATACCCTCTCTTCAACTGAAACTTTTAAGTATTTGGGTATGTCGGAAGCGTTAGGTACCAATGTTACTGATATGAAGCAATGGTTGAAGGAGCACTTCTTTGGCTGCCTGAAGAAGGTAGGTATTCAGTAGCCTTCTATCGGTCAGAAACAGGGGGCGCACCTTCAACGGTTGGGTCATGCCGGTATAATGTACCTACTCTTTCGGCGAACTCAAATGGACTCAAACGACTCTTGATGCCCTGGATAGGTGGGTCCATTCGTATACTGCTTACTGCATATCGAATGCATCACCCACGGTCGTCGGTAATGAGACTGTATTAGGTTGCCGTGTACATTGATAGTAAAGGTGATAAAAAAATAAGTATAATGCATCTTTTTTAATTTTTAACTGTATGAACTTTATTTGCTTAATTTAATTGTACATATTGTTGTAGTGTTAAGTTGATCTCGTTGAATTTCTCCACCAGTCGATATTACCAGTTCGGTTGAGTATAGGGTAGTCGATCAGGTCTATGGCGACGACTTGCGGAGGTTTATCAAGTTCCAGGATCTGAATATGGTTCATCTCTGGTGCCGCCTTCAGCCAGACCCCGGGTAGGTACAGCGTTATCTGCGGACCCGCGCTGGGCCAATACCTCCCGAGATTGTGGCCATTCACCCAAATGTAACCCTGTAATAAATTAATCACCGATTATGAGTTTTTAGGGATTTTTTAGGGTACCTAGCCGCTCCTACACTTAAAGTGGCAATGTTTTTTTTTATCGTCTGTCCTTTAGTGTGGAGTGTATCCCTCTTGAATCCCCCTCTCTGTCAGCTGAACGGTAAAATAATAACAGTAACGGTTTATTTGCATTAATTAAACTTTTACATTTTACATGAAACACATGGTTGCTGCTAAGTTGACAAGACATCTTGTGTTAAAGATGTTGGGCCCGTCCCTTAAGTAGAGGCACCTTAAGGTGGATGCGCCAGGGTAAACCTGCGAAATTCAAATATTTTTATGTTTTTTGCAATTTGCCGGTCAGTGTGAAGCTGTATGTTGAACAAAATAAGATTCGCGGCCGTACCGCGTATTCATCTAAGGAATTATAACCATTTTAATAATCAACATACTGCCCTGATAAGCCGAAAAGCGCTAACTCAATCAGAGTAAGTTTTGAGAAAAACGACTTTTTGTGAATGGATTTTTCCCACCTTCAAACGGGTAAAACAGATATTTTTAAAACTATTAAAACTTATATAAACGTATTTTTGACCCTAGATATAACTGACATACCTAAATTATCCATAAATGGCATCATTAAACCTATTTTGTGAGATACCACTATTTTGATTAAAAAGAAAGGCTTCAAAAATTGAGATACTGCTTTTAGTCTTATTCTGCTCATAGAAAGTTCTATACAAAATAATTTTATTTTCATATTTGATGAAAATACCGAATAAATTTGTAATAAAACTTCATTTTATATTTTTTTAATAACTTTATTAAATTTAGCAGCAAATTACAAACAAAAAGTTAAAGCAATTTATTTGCTTTCTATGAAATAAAATTGATCAAAAGTTGGTAGTCCCCGCCAAAAAGACATTCAATTAGCAGGTATTAAACTGGAAAGAGATTTTAAATTATTTTTTTTTTATTTGGGATATTATTCCTGCTCGTACTGTTTTTTTTGTTGGGGATGGAAGTTTGTCTAATTTTAAGAACTTTGTACCTATAATGCTAGCCGTAATGGGTTCATTATCGAAACCAGTTTTGTACCTAATGTCAAAACTGCCTCAGTTAACTTCCACTTCAACAATGTCACTAATGTAAGGTCGTGGTGACAACCAGGAAAGTTTTTATTGGGTCGTACAGTATTGCCACTCATAAAAATCATCTATTGTCATTTTTTTGATATTTACATTTTTTCCAGCACTGAGGAGCTCGTGGCTAAATAATAACAGCTGCACGGGTCGATCTTTAAGGTTAAGCAACGCTTGCCAAGGTTGGTCTGTGGATGGGTGACCATCTTAATATACCGAGTTTCCTCCGTGCCTCGGAAAGCACGTTAAGCCGTTGGTCCCGGCTGTCATTTGTAGATCTTTGGCAGTCGTTACGGATTGTCAGAAGCCAGTAAATCTGACTCCAGTCTTGCCAAGAAGTACCGTGTTACCCAGTTAATGGGTTGTGGAGGTCTGGTAGGCAGCCGCTCCACGTAAAACACTGGTATTCAGCTGAATCCGGTTTGACTGGAAGCCGACCCCAATATAGTTGGGAAAAGGCTAGGCAGATGATGACATTTTTTCCAGCACTGTTTACAGCTTCGCAAAAGTCATCAAAGTCATATATTTTATTTTTCATTCGCTTCATCGCCAATTCTACTCTATGGTGAAAAGAGTCTGCAGACATAAATGTGTGTCCGGCTTCGAAGTATTTAACAATAATCTTTTCTGCATTGATCTGATCCGAATTTATAACATAGATTAAAAACGAAAAAAACGTCCAGTTTTTATTTTGAGCAGAACAATTATCCACCCAAAGTACAATATTTTTCATATCCCGAAAGAACATTAAAAAATGATAATACGCACTTATGATCTCATCTTTAGATCGTCCAGACAATGCTTCATAACAAAGTACAGGATAGATACTGGATTCTTTTAAACCATTCTGAGCTCCAATAGGCACGAAACTTTCATTATTACAGCAATCCTGTGAGTGAAAACAGTCGACTTAAACATATCGATTCTCGGTAGCATTATGACTTTTTGTAAGTCTACGGAGTACACAATGGTATCAGCGTTGGTTAAGTAGGAATCAGATTGATATTGTTCTCTTGATCTCTTGGCTCTTTCTATATGACTTGCCCACCTGGTACAGCACTCACAGTCTTCCTTGAGATTGTCTTTATCATGCGTTTTATCGTGCAAATTGAATTCTTCACACAGTTCAGTTTTTGATTAACATTTTTTAAGCGTTTCTAGCCTATGTCAATATAAGGCTATTTGGCTTCTTAAAAACGACATGCCGTCAAATCTCTTAGTAATTTAAGGAAAAATTGAGATATAAAAAAACTTCTTAGTGGTTTATTTTAACGTTTTAAATTAGATACCGCTATTTGGCTTATACCATTAGATGCGAAATTATTCTAGCTATTGAATGGTATAAAAAAAAAACTAAAAGGGCGTATCTCAGAGATAGCGCCTTTCGGCTTAGCAGGGCAGTATAGCCCCCTCTAAGTTCATGAAGCCCTACAGAATGGTTATTTCATGAAATATGAAATTTCACGGGCTACCCTGGCGCATAAACCTTAATAAACCTTAATTATTTAGAAAAGGAATTAATAATATAGCTATAGCTTTCTATCGGGCGGAAACAAGGTGCGCGCCTTCAACGGTTGGGTCATGCCGGTATTGATGTACTCTTTCGGCGTACTCAAATGGACTCAACGGAACTTGACGCCCTGGATAGGCGGGTCCGTACACTGCTTACTGCGTATCGAATGCATGACCCACGGTCGTCGGTAATGAGACTGTATATCCCGCGAAAGTGTGGAGGTCGAGGCTTTTTAAATGCTGAGACTCTCTACAATCGCGAGATATGCAGTCTCAGGGAATACTTCCTAGCTGTCGACGTGGGTATGCATCGAGATGTAGTGGCGGTGGACAAGGGACTCACCCCGCTCTCCTTGGCAAATGAGAACTGGCGCAAACCTGCAGTACTTGACACCAACGATCGCAGGGCGGTATGGCAGAGCAAGGAGCTTCACGGACGCTTTTTCCGGGCCCTACATGGGCTTGACGCAGATCAACTAGCATCCGTAGCCTGGCTGCGTTTCGGTGATCTTTTTGGAGAAACCGAAGGATTTGTCTGTGCAATTATGGACGAAGTTATCATGACAAGGAACTACCGGAAATTTATTGTGAAGGACGGTACGGTAGACATATGTCGGGCATGTCACTATCCGGGTGAATCAATTCGCCACATTATCTCTGTTGTTCACGTCTAGCTAACGGAGAATACTTGCATAGGCACAACCTTGTAGCCAGGATTATCCATCAGCAACTTGCTCTGAAATACTCTCTTGTGGAGTCGGAGGTGCCGTACTACAGGTATACGCCCGACCCAGTTCTCGATAATGTCAATATCACTTTGTACTGGGATCGGTCCATCATCACTGACAGGACTATTGTTGCCAATAAGCCTGATATAGTTGTGTTGGACCGAATCGAGAGGCGTGCAATGATTGTAGACATAACCGTCCCATATGACGAGAACCTCGTGAAAGCCGAGAAAGATAAACAAATCAAGTATATTGACTTGGCTCGCGAGGTTGTCGACATGCGGGATGTGGATTCCGCAATCATTGTACCGATAGTCGTATCAGCCAATGGCTTAATAGCCACGAGCCTCGACCAACACCTCAAGAGGCTTTCGTTAGGCTGCTGGATCAAGGGCTTGATTCAGAAAGAGGTACTTCTGGACACGGCTCGTATTGTTAGGAGGTTCCTCTCTCTGGAGCCCTGGAGCTTGGACCCTGTTCCCGATACCGGTGGGCTACTATTTATTATATTTTTAAATGTTTTTATTATTATTTTTTCAGATATTTAAAAATGTAATTTGTAGGTAAATTTATTAAATAAAGGGATAAAAAAGATTTATTCATATTAATATTTATCAATTTGTTTAGCAGATTATACAAGGCAGCTGCCATTTTCGCAGTTGGCATTTCCAATTCTTGTATTGACACATCGGTTGGTTCGTTTTGGCGTTAGGTACGGTCACGAGCAATAATATATATACATTGTCAAATTTTCTAAAATATCTTAACTTCTACCATTCAAAAAATATGTGTACGATATTTTCTTCTAAATTACCTAACCATCAAACTGCGTCAAAACTGGGTATACATTGGTTTCACAGTAATGTAAACGAAACAAAATCAATAAAAGTTTACACTTCCAATGTAATTTTTAACTATCCATGACAATTTCTATAACATATATACACGTAATACAAACTGTATACGTGTTATTGGAATTGTCATGTATACATTAAAATGATATTGAAAGTGTATACCTACTTTTTCCTATTTTTATTTATTTATTTATTTAAACTTCATGCACAAGAGTGGTACATAGGCGGACTTAATGCCACAAGGAATTCTCAGGGCTTTTTTTTGTATTTGGTGTTTTTGTTAAGTTTATTACAGTAATTATTACAGTTTTATAAATAAACAGGGGTTGGTTACTGCAATAAAACAAGGGCTTACGAAATCAGTGTTGTAATTCGTTACCAAACGTAATGGTTAATAATAAAGCCTATTAAATATAATATCGTAGTAATAATCATTTATTTTAAATCACAATTTAATCAAGTAAGTCACTATGGCTACACATAACTATTGATCATTTTAAATACGAGCTATCGGTACTTCCTTCATCGGGACTGCGGGTCCCGTCGGGGCTTCGGGTTGTTCGAAACCGCGGCCTCGGCACAAGGGCTAAGAAGGAACATGGGTGGTTTTTAGTCAGTAGAAGTCTGACACTCTCACACACACTAGTTATTCGATGATTTTCCACCCGCGAAAAAGAAAAGAAAAAGTATCGGTACTGAAATTAATTAAAATCTTGTGTAGCCACCTTCAGCGTTTATAACATCTTGCAACCTTTCCTGCATTAACGAAACCATATTGTTACATACGTTATTGCCTCTAAAACTATCCCATATCTCATGGACGTGTCTGACCAAGGCTTCTCTGGTTCTAGCTTGGTTGCTGTCCCACTCTTGGACCATCAGCCCCCACAAATTCTCAATAGGATTGAGGTCTGGGCTTTTAGGCGGCCACGGCAACGAATTCACGCAATTTCGGTTACGACTAAACCAGGCCTGAGAGTATCGAGAATTATGGACCCCCTGAATTGTCCTGCACAAAATCAATAGGCGTCAGCTCGGGAAAGTATACCTCCAGACTAGGCAGTAAAACTTCGTCTAAAATACTGGTATATTGCTCGCTATTCATTCGTCCACTGATCTCTACCAATTCACCGGGTCCACTGGCTGCCATCCAGCCCCAAACGCCAAAGCTTATCCGGCCACTTCTTCTTGATGGCAGAATATTTTTATCCAAATAACGAGTGTTATTAGGCCGCCATAAAGACAAACGTCCATCAGCAGAAGAAACAAACACTTTTTCATCAGAAAAGATGGCTCTGCTGAAATCGTAGTTCAGATATTCTCGAGCAAATTGTAGTCGCTGTTGTTTATGGCATGCAGTTAAAAGCCGTTTTTGCGCCGGAACCCTGTGACGTATGCCAGCTGTGCGTAGGCGATGTCGAATCGTTGAAGATGATACGCGATGTGATGACGATATGTCCTGAATTCGCACGAATCCATTACTAATCACACTATTCACGATCTGCCTGTCCTGCGCCGCGGAAGTTTTTCGTGGACGACCACTACTTTTAAAACTAACAACGTCACCGTTATCTTCCCACCGCTTGAGCCACAAATACACGGTTTTTCTCTGAAAAAAAAAAATGCATCTTAGTAAACTGTTACTTATTAAAATAATGAAGAATCTTAAAAACTATACATAGCTTATATTGAAATAATAATGAATTCAAATTTAAAGTGATATTATTATTAATTTGAACTTTTTGTTAATTAAAAAGCCTATAAAATAAAAATAAAACAACAAAAAATTGCAAACTCACCGTAATTCCCAATTCATTTGCAATGTCTGTTATTGAAAGTCCCTGTTCTTTAAGAACAATGATTTTGTGTTTGTCATATTATGTAGAAATACGATATGGCACGTTGTTACTATTCATTTTACAGCGATTTCAATAATAATCACAATAACACAGGAAATATTTATATAGCTGTACTGTACGACAACAAAAAACAACCGTAATGCGCGCTTATCCCTTCTGTTTGATTTGCAATGTTGCCGTAGGAATCTAATAGCACAATAGTTTTAGGACGGTACACGGAAATAAAAACAGATGACACAATATGTAGGTATAACGCAAATTAATGATAAAACATGGAAAAATAAATAATCCAATAAGATCCTATAACTATTTATGTACACTGATTTTGTCAATTAGGTAACTTATTTCCGAGCTCAAGCTGCTCGAAACTGCTGCTTTGTAATTGTTTACATAATTTCGAAACTGTACTGTAAACATGTTTTTGAAATTTCCTTGGGTTCATCATTACGGAACTAAAAGTTAATATTATTTTTTGGAAATCTATTGTTTGCGAAAATTTGAAAAAATGTGTAGTTAATTTTGACACAATTTAACGTTTACATAATTTGTGGACACAGTTAGCATACTTATTTTTTGCGATTTAATGTTGCTACATGAATTAGAATTTTAAGGGCGTTTCTATGTTATTGCTCATGACTGTACACGTCTAACAGTGACGTTTATAAACTAGTATTTCCCTTACTTGTCCCGTATCCCCTTGGAATCACTAGAAATAATAAACCTACAGCAGAACTGACTCAAAGTTTGTTTAGCGGGAATATGTAGGTATATGTGGATGTAAACATTACACCACCCTTGTTGATGAACGTAACTTAATCAAAAACTTGACTGGATACATTGAATTGAATGTTTTCCTTACCTTGCCCCATCCAATAGTGTTGACAAATGTATCCAATGGTACCGAACCAGCTGGCAATATGAAGTTGGCTTCATAGAAAGTGGGGCGTAGCGCGATGTCCTCACTGATAACTGCGGAAGTGTTAAACGTCTCCAGAGGGAACCCAGTTATCTGCCATTTTCCGTTTAACACTTTACTATTGAACTCCACTTCGCTTAGTATACCCTGAAAATTAACAAAAATATAACAAAAGTATGAAAAACGTGAAATAATCAAAGAGCATGGTCAGTTCCGGTTTTTACGGTTATGTTATGTTTTTATTGTGTTTCATGGGCGTAAACTTTTTGATGATTTTTAACCGTATAAGCACTAAACCCTCATAAAATTTTGTGTGTGTTTTTTGTGTGCTCTGTCAACAGACAGTACACTAGGGTACAAATTTGGCAACTATTAGGTAATCAAAATATTAAAGCATATGGACACAGTATACATCCTTCTTATACCGTTTGTGAAATATCTCTAAGGCCTCTGCCTCGAGTTTTGTGGGCAGCGGGGTGGGCAGCGGGGCGGGCAACATAGACACGTTCTCGAAACCAGCGGGCAGATCGCGCGGCACTATAGCGGCGTAGTGTTGTATTCGTGGTTGTGTCGTCGTCGAAATATTTGTTTTTATTTGCGAACGAAATTTCTGAAGAACTGCGACAACATTTTTTTTATTTAATTTTATTCCTAACGCTCGATTTATTGTCGGCAAAAGATGAAAATAAATTGCACAACACTGCAATGCAGACGGTGCAGCGGTCACCGCTTGACTGGAGTGCACCGGTCGTTGCCCGCCCTCGCGCCGCTGCCAGCCGATTTTCGAGGGCCGTTCCATTTGACTTTACACATTAGAACCTGCCGCTCCCGCACCGCCGCCACTTCCGCCCCGCTGCCCGCAAAACTCGAGGCAAAGGCCTTAAATCAGTTCAATATTTGAGGAGAAAACCGTCGAGAGCCAAACCTCGCCTTATGACTTTTAACATACAAAGTCTCGCCGCCCATGTTTCCTCTTAACTGTACTACATAAAATCACCGTTTCACTTGTATTGCGTGGTTCAGATGGAAGGCGCTCGAAGCCTCAAGGTAGCCTTTCAATATTCAATATATATAAAATTCTTCCGTTACTCAGTGAGTGACTGACAGACAACGCACAGCCGAAAGCGAAACTACTGGTCGTAGAGAGCTGAAATTTGGCATGTAGTTTCCTTGGGTAGTGTAGGGGTGCACTAACGGGATAACGGAAAAACGGGATATGCGCGTACGAAGCTGAGGCAAAGCTAACTTTTATTATTATCTATAGTAGTTTTTGACATTCTCGGGTCCCTAGAGACCCGGTCCTTTGGTAGGCGTACGAGGGGTCGATGCCAACTAGCAGAGGCCTCTTTAGACATTTCAAATGGAATGGGACACCAACCGACGATTATCCCTGTATGCACTGTGAAAGTATACCCAAGGACAATCCCCGGTTGGAGCAAGATAGTAGTTTTATTATTATCATTAATGAGTCGAATGATGTTTGACAGAAGGATCCCTGTACTACTTGCATTCAGCGTTTACTGAAATTGTAACACAAAAGTGTTTGGGTTTGTTTTACAGATAGGACTAGTAATCCAATTAGTGGGGACAAAAAGAGGCTTTACCCTACAAAAGGTGGAGTAGAAAATGTTTTAATTTGCATTGCTTAAGTATAGGCTAGTCGTGAAAAATGTAAGTTTTCGACTTCGAGGGGTCACCGCGTTAGCCGCCATCTTGAATTGAAGGGGCCAACATATTTTGTTCTTCTTTACATAATGCTTCAATAGTTGTCTTTATGAGAATTTTCATACATGATTTGTTGTAAATATAAAATTTTCTCCCTCTTGTAACTTTGTATCTATAAGACGTACAGAATAAATACAAATACAATTTATTTTTTAATTTTATTGTCTATACAAATATTTCTCATCAAAAAACCACTACGTTTTCTATTCCACCATTTGTAGGGCACAAATACCTGCATATTGTATTGTACTATAGAGGCCAAAGACTATTACAGAGGCCCATCGAGCTTAGACTTAATTTAAACAGACTTACTTTACATACATAGTAAACTTGTTCAGTTTATATGACATGTATTCTTTTATCTAAGTACTGCAATTAATAAATAAACTAACCAGTTAATACATAGTTATTGGATGACATGTTTTCGTTTAACTTCGTTAATACCTTTAATGAATTGAATGTTTAAAATAATAAAAGTAAGTAAGCCCCTAATACTCGTTGGAGTTGGTCACAATTAATTTAAATTCAATATTTATTAATTCTGGGTGATCCTACAAGCTTTCAAAACTTATTTTTCAAGGAAAATAGAGTATTTACACTTCCCAAAAAAAGAATAATCGGTTGAACGGACAAATAGAACGTGGTCATGGTCCAACCACATAGATAGTTAACCACGATATGAATATAGCGGTTTTCATAGACTTCGGAAAGCATGGCCAACATAGATAAGGCCAGTAAGAATATGAAGTGGTATTTTGATACCATGGAAATTAGATAACCATTTGTAGAACACGAAAACATATTCACATCAGTTCAGACGTTCATTATGCGTATTCTTGATACTCGTACCTAATTGTAGATTATGCACCGAGGGGATAAAGCAGTGTTTTATGTCTCGGGCATCATATTGAATCTCGAACCTACCGAAGGATTTGAAAGTTAACTCTTGAGTGTAGCGAGGAAGTTTAGAGTTTAAGCGAAGAGAGGGAGTTAATACAGGAATCCTGAACGCGATAACCTTTATCCCTGAGGGGCATACTCTACTTTTCACACCTACTGCGAGGAAATTGTTCGCAAGTCATGAAGAAAAGTGGCTGCCCGCGGTTCCTGTCGGTCTCCTAGTTGAGTCTCACATTGAAATCACATTATTGACGTCTGGGCAATAATATTGTCCTGAATATCATTATAATAACTCACACTCGACAATAATGACTCACTTTATGTTGAGTTTGCATGACACCATCTCACGTTTTCATGCAGGTTTTTTTTTTAACTTTGCCCCACCCTAGGCATTTCTCCTGTATCGTGGGTGCGTTCACAAACATACAATCTCACATACATAAACAGCCGGACCTGCAACAACTATCTGTAGGCCATACAAATATTTATTCCGTGCGGGAATCGAACCCGCGACACGCAGTGCGGCAGCCGATCGCTCAACCACTGCGCCAACCGTGTCGTCAAAAGGTGGTATCAAAACAAATTTATTACACAAAAAAATTGATATTTTAAAATGTAAGAAAATTTATGCTGAAACTTTTCCATCATTAATAATTCTTTTCCAGAATCTTCTTTAGTAGGTAGGTATGCAATAGGGTTACCTTGAAATCGTGGATGTGACTGCCAAAACCAATTCGGCCTTGAGGCTCTACTAGCAATGATAATACTGAATCATTCTTAGCAGACAGAGGCAGGCTGTAGATCTTGTGTATTCTACTAATGCGACCTTTTAATTCCTGAAAAATAAAATAAATCACTAATTTATTATCCCCCATAATTTAAGTCATCACAAAACACATATTTTATACATACACAATGTTTATATGTGTTTTAAACTAACTACTACAAGATCATTATACAAGGTGTATTAAATTTGGCACAAATGCATGACGTATAAATGGCGTAGATCCTGCCTACGCGGTGTCCGTAGGAGGCTACGCGGCTTAGGCGCTACTACTAGAGCGCGTAGGCTTTTGTAGACGCCGCATCGACCCCGGGAATCAGGAGTCGTAGGGCGATTTCCAGCCACCGTAGGTGCGGGCGGCGAGGGTTGGGTGGCATAGTAGACGGGCCCGCTAGGGCCAGTGCCTGCCAGGGAATTTGTTCGAAAGAGTCACTGCGGCCCTAGAACGCCAAGGAAATTAGGGAGGAACACTGACAGATTTTAGATAGTAAGAGTCTGACACTCCCTTCCGCTCCGCGAGCCGTAGGAGTAATTTGATGATTTCCCAATTGTTGCATCGTTAAAAAAAAGACGCCGCACCAACGTTGTATTGACGTAGACGTCAAGCTAATATATAACGTATAGCGTTATATCAAAAACTAAATTCCCAGTAATATTTATTATTATATATTTTGGTACATTGTTTTATGGTGGTTATGTATTATAGTGAGGATTTCCTCACAGCGTTTGCTGTATCCATTTTTTATAACTTTACATTATGTAATCATCTAGAGTAGAGTATAGTTAGAAATTAAAGAAATACTTACGCCATCAACATATACGAAAATCATGTCTCGTGGTTTCTTTATAGTAAGCAAATTATCAGCTTCGGAGAGTCTGGTCTCATATAAAATAAGCCCGCCTCGTTGGCGCAGGTGTTCGAATGTGGGCAGAGTGGAGCCTGTGTAGTCCTCGTATTTCTTGCCCAACGTCGCACGACCCTCGGGACTTAGCAGGTTTATCGTTGGATATACAAGTACAGGCCCGTAGTCACCTTTTGGACTAACGGTGGGCACTGGAATGGTTTCATCTACAAAGAGGTACTGAAAGTGGCAAAAACACCAATTAATTGATATGTTAATATACTTAAGAAGCATAACGTTAGTTATTTGAACGACGAGTTGCGTTCATCAACATATCAGCCGAAAGACGTTCACTGCTGAACATAGGTCTCCCCCAAGTGTTACCATAACAACCGGTTCTGTGCGTCTTGCATCCATCGGCCACCCGTGCTGCGTTACTTTTACATAATTACTGACAGCGACAATTAATGAAGACTTATAGTATTTACTTTAGATTAGGTAACAGCCGGTATTATCACCTAACGTGTCTTTCGAGATACTGAGGGGTCTCGTCTCGGTATGAAATTGTAGTTGCAGCTTTACTAAAATAAATATTTATACAATAATTATAAATAAACGTGAGGTAGATACCTGCTTTAATTTTTCTCTAATTAGAAAATATTTTGGAGTGGGATCCCCGGCTTCCGATAATGGTGAATCGTAGTCGTACGAAGTGATGTCAGGCTGGTATGTTCCCAAGTAGTTGGCACCTGTTAAAAACAAGATGTTACAAATCCAGGTTGAATGCATGCTATAGCTCTGCCTTCAAATAAGCCTTTCGTTGAAAACTGCGATCGTAATATGATAGAAAGTCTTGTCGTCTGGCTGTTCTAGAAGCATAAGTTATATACAACAGCCCGACGATATCCGTTGGAGTTACACATGTCCTTTGATCGTAGGTAGGAAGAGAGCTCAAATCCTGCAGGTGTGATTGGGTCTGGTATCCTTACGAACGCGGACTTTTCATTCTACGTCCTACTTGCTTACTACCAGATCCTGGCCGGCCTCATCCTCCCTACCTACCCAATCTAAAAGCTTGATGATGAAGAAATTGATGGTCATTACACAATACACGTACGGATTTCAGCAATACGATTCTGTAAACCTCTCACCTTGTAATATCAGGTGAAGTGAACATATATAATTAGAATAATAATCGAGCGATCGGGTTACCTCATTCCCTTTAATATGGCTGATCTTTGCGTTACGCTCGTGAACGGGTGCTGCTCGTGGTGACTGGTCGTCTTGCTGACCGTGGTTTATTATTGTTATAACTTTTAAGTGTTAAAATTTAACTGCGCTGGTCCTAGTTTATCACTAGTGACTTTGGGTCACAGCTTATGGTTAAATTACATTGTTGCACATTAAGCGGGCACGCCATTTATCGCTGGAGGTTCATTTTGATTACTATTGTATGCTCGAGTTTGCTTATTACATAATTCCCTTTATTATAGTTTTATCATTGTTTCATATTTAGTCGTTGGGATAATATCTATATACTGTGTTAGCTGACATGTGCCATTTAATTTAATTTAATGTTCTATATCTATCATAAAATGATGAATAATATCTACTATAATATAAATTCAAGATGTCAAACTTAACAGACAGTTGTGTTGCTGGGAAGTTTGTTGGCCACTTCTTCTTCCCAGCTAAAACACTATGAAGTAGTGACGGGCGGGCGATTTGGGGGACTGTCTTCATGTAAATTTTGACGTTCAAAAAGTGCTGGTTTTCAGCCTAGTTTGACTAAATGCCTTTTGATTTTAAGCTATCAATCTCATACAAATAAGATGGAACGTCAGTTCACTTCATTCTCACGCCACCTTAGTTTAAACGGTGAGATGTTGACAGAATAAACCGACAGTTTATTGTTTATAGCCATTTAGAACATTTTAACTTTCTTCATTTCATTAATGAATGATCCCCGTCAGCATTCAGCGTTTTCCTCAAGAACCTACTGCTCAGTAAAAACCAACAAAAGCTAAACAAAGGACAATGTAGATGTTGATCGCAAGTGTAAGTCTGATATCGCGATATGTAATGTCAGTGTCGCTAATAGGCGGGGGTGCGACGGTATTGATATCACCAGTGTGGTCCACACCCTAACTATACGAATGGGGCGTCGGCTTTTAAGCTAACCGGATGCAGCTAGTACCTACCAGTATTTTACACGGAGTGACTTTCGATCTGACCACTACAAGACGACAACCCAGTATCTGGGTAACACGGTACCCCTTGTCAGAATTTCTGGCTGCCGACTATTCATAACGATTGTCAGTATTGTATATGACAGCCTTATGGTAGGGATAACCTTACCGGCAGTATATTCAAAATTGCTGCCTCCAAAGAACATGTAGAAGTTGACGTTGGCGCCGTAGTCTAGCATCTGGCCGAGCGTGTTAGCAACCAACTGGGCGTCGGTGGTGGCCAAACTCTCGCCCCAGTGGGTGAGCCAGCCTGTGTAGAACTCGGAGTTCATCAGGGGACCCTGCGGCATGAACTGACGCAGCTCCGAGAACGATTTGTTCACATCTGCGAAAGGAAATGTGCACAATATTGAGAAAAAAAATGTTAGGAAACTCATCGCTTGACGTCTTGTCTTGTCTCTGAAACGACTAACTGTTAGCCTGGCAGATGTCTGCGAGGTTTTGAAACGAAAAGACCTCGGTAGCAACTTCAATGGCGAGTACTTCATTGAACATCGGTTTGCAGACGATGGTGACCATGGCTAACACTTCGAAGGACCTAAGTACAATGCTCTCAATGGAGCTTCCAACGTCAATAAATGATCATGAACAAAACAAAGGTCCCTCCTTGTCAAGATTGGAGACGTTTCACTTGAAGTTGTAGATGATAATTTTAACGTAAGAGTACATTTTGTTAAATAGCTAGTTCAAGTAGACAAGGAAATAAAATTGAATACAAATTTTCGGCGCATCGTATTTTCTTAAATTTAAATAATTTTAAAGTTAACTATTATAATAAGCGAGTATTCTATAATTAAAAGGGACAGTAAAAATATTTATTAATTTAGAAGTTTTAAGCATTTTTCAATTAACAGAAGACAGGGTAATGAGATGAGAGTAGACACAGGGAAGTGACTTTAACCATTTTTTTTATATTAAAATCGACTTTATAAATAGTGTGACTTAGTAAATGTGTTTTATTATGCCACCAGGGAAGTATCATTTAGACGAGGAAATAACGTCTTTATAGAGAAATAAATATTAATGATGTACAAAATAATGAAAAAAAAAATTCAACACAACATTAATCATTTAAAGACAAAGAATTATCAACAATTTCCCAAAAGATAACAACTACTATATTCTGGATATCATAGAAATATGCAAACAAATAATCATTGCACATTTAACTCATCTTCTTAAGGCAATTAACATAAAATATAATAACTACTTAACTCTTTTACCTAAATTTTTGATTCTACGCTGAAAAAAAAAAATATAGCCAACATGAATCTTCTGATAACAAAAAATAATCAAAAACGTTCTGATTACTACAAAAGGTAACAACCACTTTGTTCTGGATGCCACAAAAATATCATGATCGTAATCATAACAGCCGTAAGACGTCCACTGCTAGATTTAGGCCTCCCCCAAAGGGGCGGTTACCATAATTGCCACGCTTGGCAGGCGGGTTGGCGATCGCAGTGTATGGTGTTGCACAAAAATATACCTACAATCAAATAATAATTATAATTGCGCCGTTTAAGCATCTATTTTATAAAATATTTAAAGCAATCTTTATTCGTCTAAGTGTGCATATAGACTTTTGATATTTACATGTAACAAAATAGCGAGCGTTCACCGGGTACATCAATAGATTTAGAAACAGCGAATGGTCATTGCTTTGTTATGGCGGCTGTACACTCTCGCCGAGACAGTCCGAGGCAGAGCGAGCGTGAAAGTGTAAATGGTAGTGCTCGCCCACCTCAGCCCGCTTCGGTGTTCCACGCTAGCTCTCCGTGCCGAGTCGGTTTTTTGCGCCCGAGTCAAAGGGTATTGTGCTGCCTCGCTCGAACTGCGAGCGCGTCGCTGTACAACATGGCGACTGTACACTCTCGCTGAGACAGTCCGAGGCAGGGCGAGCGTGATAGTGTAGATGGTCACTCGTCTCGACCGAGGCCTCTCGGATAAGACATAAGCGAGTGCTCTCGAGCGAGAGTGTACAGCCGCCATTACAGATGTGTCAAATGGAGGTTCATATTTATCAAGCACCAAATACAGTATTCGGTCTCTAGTCCGGTCAATTTAGACATCTGAGGTTACACTAATTCGCAACAAGCTCAAAATTGGTAGGATTGTTCAAAATATTATCATAAATGAAATCTAAAAAGTCATCATCGATCCGATTCGTGGAAAAAAAAAAACTTGGGGTCAAAGGTAAAAAACGCGATTTTCAGCAAAACGGTAAGTTTTATATCCGACCAGACGATTGTTGTGTCTGACGGGCAAACGCCCGATAGTTGATATTCGGACTGTTATATATTATTTTCAAATCGCACGGAGAACTACTAAATAGTTTTGTCCGGTGTATATAAGTAAATCGAAATTTAATAATTTGTAGAACTCGTCAAATATAAAAAAATATGATGTGGCAGTACTAAATAAATTAATGTAAACACATAAAAAACCATTCGTTTTATGAACATTGAAGGGTTAGGATATTGTATTATTTATGAAACGGCAATTTTGATAGCGTATTACAACGTATGTAGAGAAATACTTATATAATTTTTAACAACTTACAGTAAGTTGGAAGGCACTGAAATCGCAAAAAAAGTAGTTATCTTTATCAACTTTAAAGGGAAACTTCAGGCGGTTGTACAATTTTTATGAAATGGCAATCGCTAAAGATAATTACAGATGTAAAAAGTTTTGCAAGGTTACTCACTGGAGTAAGCATTGAAGTCTATGGTGGTGAGAGTGTTGGGCACTGCTCCGCCTCGGACGAAGGACAGCGAGTTCCCGTCAGTGGTGTAGAGGATGGCGGTACTGCCGACGTGTTTCTGGATCATGTCGCGCACCTTCATTCGGTAGTCCAAGTCGTTGCCGTAGCTTCCATACTCGTTTTCTACCTAGACGAAAAAAAAACATGGTTCATTAAAGGCCTCATCATCTGGATCCCTAACAATGAAATACTTAGCATCAACCATAGCTTCTACACTCGTTTTCTACCGGACGAAAAAAGAACATAGGTACTTCATTAAAGGCCTAATCATCTGGGTCACTAATAACTAAATTAGCTTAGCGATTAATGTAACCTACAATATTATTGTTTTACTCGTTCTCAGCACAATTTCTAATTCAACAGGAAACTGATTAAAAATGAAGATAACTTGGCGTCAAATACAGGGTAAAGAGGCCAAAGTTCAAAGCTTTCTTGACATGAATGTTATTATACTAAGAGTTCTGAATGGTTAACCTTTTACAGTTAAAATAATCTTGAACCTTTCCGTGTTAATTAACTTAATACAAATTGGAGTACCTAAATTAAAAATCTGTGTGCTTATTTACCTGAACCAAAATGATTGGTCCACCATTCCCATACAGCCACGAAGCCGTCTGGTTGAACAATTTGTTCAACCATATCTCAGACTCTTCCAAGTAATCTGCAAAAAGTTTGTAAAAAAGCATTATAATATAAAAAGCGAGAGAAAGTAATTCAACAAGAGATGAATGAACTTTCACACTTGTAATATTAATAGATCAATAACACACTTTTATCAGTTGTTCGTAACTTTATGTTTGGATATTTGCCGAGCAGCCAATACGGGAAACCACCCTGTAAACAAAGGATAGAATTAATAAGTAATTTAATAATCTTCAGAAGACTGGATTTAATATGCATGCATTCATATTAGAAATCAATGATCTTTTTATTGAGCTATTAATTCGTATTGGCTATATAATCTCTTAATGCAGGTCAGACGATGCATAAAAAGGTAAGTAGGAGCAAAAAAAGTGGCAGACAATGTCTAGTTTCTATTTATTCAGTTCAATCTTACTACCTATTTATAGCTGTTATTATGGTATAACTTGTATTTAGAAGTAAATTCACATTTGATACGATGCGATTGCCATCTGACCTTACAACCTAGCCAGTATAGATTCAAGTAGATGTACAACTGATTGTGACTTGCGATACAAAACAATACAAAAGGTAGGTTAAATACCGAATCAACAGATTCACCTTATGTTGAAAGAGTGTCTATGGCAGTATTAGCGGTAAAAAATAATGTCACGCGATTTAATTATTCTCGTTTTTTTACCTCAAAACTCAAAAAAAAAAAAACTAACCAGGTCCCTTTCGGCGCAGATGTAGGGGCCGACTCGCAGCAGCACATACAAGCCTTCTTCTGCAGCTGTGCGTATGAATGCGGCGATATCTCGGTCGCCTTCGAATAAGTACTGACGTTCTTCTGGCTCGTGGTAGCTCCATTCTACATAGCTGATGAAATCAAATAAATAGTATATTGTTATCTTAGGGCTAAACTAAACGTATTTAGTCCCAAGACGGCGTTTGGCGCCCTGACTAGTTTCGGGCGCCAATAGTTCGACGGACTAAATAAGTCTTTCACCCGAGGCAAACACTGTGCTTTTCATTACGAATATAAGGAAAGTAAAAATAAAAACGCGAATTAGCTGAAGAAAAAGTACGTATCTGAATCTGATGAACTCAACGTGTTACTACAAATCACTGCCATACCTACTCGTAAAATGTATGAACAAAACTTTAGAACTCGAAAAAACAAATGAAGATCGGAGTAGCTTTCCCGCCTATTTGTTTTTTTTTGGCTATTAAGCCACCATTTTATATATTTTTTTTTAATTTCATTGAAAAAAAGGTAAATATTTTGCCCAAATCTATCAATGATTTTAACGAAATAACTGAAAGTGAATTATAATAGTCATTTAAAAATATATAATCATTAGTTAATACTCATCTTTATGTTATTTCCATTTTACATCGCGCTGTAATTGACTGGCTGTAATAGTAAGTTGGGACATGGTTCGATAGAAATGTCCAACAAGTTTTTTTCATCCAAGAGTTCCGCTCATTTAGTTCAAGAACATTTACTCTATTTTTAATTAACATCAAAAAGGAGGAGATTCTATATTCGACTGCATGTCTTGTATGTACGAGTATGTTATTTGTTATGCTATGTTATTTTTTAGGTTACTGTACCTCAAAAGGAAAATACAAAACACTTATCACTTGGTTGTCCGTCCGTCTGTCAATTGTGAGATCGCATATCTGTTTATTGTTTACACCACTTCATAACATCACGCCGGTACGCTGTGAAGGGGTACGGTCTACGCAAATGCATTCAAGTCAACCTGAATTTTCATTGTTTTGGTTAATCTATTCGGGCATAACTTCATTATTTACGAGCACCTCACCCGCAACTTCGTTCGCGCGGGTTTTGTGGGTACACGAACTGTCAATCCCAAAGTAAAGAAGATATTTAACAACGAGGGGTCTGGACTTGGACTGCGAAGGCACACAAACTAACTCCTGAACGGCAAATAGCGCAACCACTCAATATGGGAATAATGTTAATTTTGCTGTGGACACTTAAAAGTATAATAAAATAACTTTTACTTCGGAAGTCAGTCTAAAAAACAACCAAAAACACTGATTTCCGAAAAAAAGTTATTTTTGTGTTCCAATTGGGAAGAAGTAACTCAGTACCCAGGTACTGAGTTACTTCTTCCCAATTGGAACACAAAAATAACTTGATTCAGAAAGTCCTGGACAGACATGCTACTGGTAGCATGTCTGTCCAGGACTTTCTTAATCAAGAATGTGTTTAAAATAAAAGAAATTCGTTGGTTGATAGTCACTTTCTAGTAACTAGACGATCTACATCCTTCATTCTACAACTTTCAGTCTTATATCAATTACTTTACGCAGCGATTTATTAGCATATTAGTTTGAATGGGGCTTGGGGGATCCCTATGTCCAGCAGTGGTGGTTCGGCTGAAATGATGAGTCTGAAAAATGACTGTATCTTACGTGGCAACGGCGTTAAGTCCAGCAGCTTTCATCTTCCTGAGACGGTCTCGCCAGTAGGCGGCCGGCAGTCTGAAGTAGTGCAGCGAGCCTGACACGATGCGCACCGGCTTGTCGTCCAGCACGAACTTGTCACCTTCTATTCTAATGCTCCGGTTTGCTTGCTTCACCTGTGGAAAGGAACAAATGAAAAAGATGTTATTTTTTACAATGGTAAATACTCTTTATTATGTTACACACCAAATAAGTTAAACAGAAAAGATACACGAGGGAAATACAACATAGGGTGACACAATGGGCGGCCTTATCGCTAAAAGCGATCTTTTCAAGAAAACCTTTGGATGGACCAGCAAGAATGTATAGAGCCCAGCCTAAAGACCAATAACGTTAAGCGATATGTCTTTGGTTGGAAAGGTTTTTTTATAATCTACTATTATCTAATAGATTAAAATCTCGTGTCACGGTGTTTGTTACCGAACTCCTCCGAAACGGCCCGACCGATTTTCATGAAATTTTGTGTGTATATTCGGTAGGTATGAGAATAGGTGGTAGGGTACTTTTTTTGTATGGCAAAACAACGTTTGTTTATAGGGTAGAGTAGATAGGTAGGTAAGGTTTAGGTATGGTAGGTAGAGTAGAGTAGGGTAGGTAGGTAGGATAAGTAGGCAGGGTAGCCAGTTGACAGGAGCGAAGCCGCGCAGGTCAGCAAGTAATAATATAATATACTATTTACATAACTAAGAGCTCGGTGGTGCCCCTGCCAAAACTACCCAAGGCCGAGTAGGCTGGGTCAGAGGTTGATGTCTATGAATAAATAGGTATGTTATAAAGAATATCAAACTAAAAACCACAATCAACAAAGTGGAAAAGCAAGAAGAATACGTGAACAGTTCGTCATCATCATCATCTTCCTGCCCTTATCCCATGTTATTTGGGGTCAGCGCCACACGTTTTATTCTTCCATTCTGTTCTATCAGCCATACCAGGTGTAATTAATTAATATCAAATAGGTTTTTTTAAAGCGAAATTTACCTACTTGGTATTAATATCGTTTTGTTCTACATAAATACCTAAAAACCAGTAACGTACTTTAAATATAATTGATGCAATTATGTGGATCTAAATATTTTAAACGAACTTGAACGCTGTATTACAAAATTAATAATATCAGCTACCTAATTATGAATTCTCTATTGTTAGCATTATATTTTGAAAACACGTTTTAATTAAAGAAAAATAAAAATGATGCACTAGACACTTCCTAAGAACGAAAACTTTAAGTGGAATATTCATGTCGAATTAAATTTTATAAATAGTTTGTAAGAACGATGGGTTCAAATGAAGAACGTTGACTTGTAGCAAGTATTTAAATGTATGGCAACCAGTTGTAGGCCCTGCCTGCTGTTGTAGGTGCTGTTGGTGATGCTGCTGTTGTGGGCAAATAAATGACTTTCATTTTGACTTCAACATTGAGTACAAAGACTCAATGTTGTTGTTTGGTAAATATAGGTACTTACTTAAGATTAAATTCGCTTCGTAATCTAAAAAATGACAGCATATTTTCCCAAATCTCAGTAACTTAATGCACACATAACTCTATAAAACTAAAAAAGACGCCCGCAGTCGTTCGAAGGCACGTGTCTTTTTAGGGTTCTGTACCCGAAGGGTAACCAACGGAACCCTATTACTAAGCCTCCGACGTCCGTCCGGCTGTTTCTCAAGAACCGTAGTAGGTACATTTACATGAAGTTTTCACAAAGGGTTCCGAACCAATTACAATTTTGTAACATATTATTTTAATAATATAGACTTCTTATCTCTTCCCAAGAAGAAGTTCCGCTTTGCCACCTGGAACATTGGCTCCCTAACCGGACGTTGCCAAGAACTCGCAGACGTACTTGCGAAGCGTCGGGTCCAGTGCGCCTTCCTTCAGGAGACGCGCTGGAAGGGAAATAAGTCACGTGACATCGGGCAGGGGTACCGGCTAGTGTACACCGGATCACCAACGGGTAGGAGCAGAGTGGCCGTGGTGCTGTCTAAGGACCTTCAGGATGGACTCCTTGAAGTAGACCGATGCAGCGACCGGTTGATGCGAGTTAGGGTGCTGCTCGAAGGGTCGGTAACGAACCTAATCAGCGCCTATGCTCCTCAGACTGGTTGCTGTGAGTCTGAAAAGGAGGCCTTCTGGGATGAGTTTGAGGACGTATTACGCGCTATCCCGAATTCCGAAGGTGTTTTGGTTGGGGGGGATCTCAACGGTCACGTAGGTCAGTTTGCTGGAGAGTATGGACGTGTTCACGGTGGTTTTGGTTATGGCCAGCTAAACGCAGAGGGAGTCAATATACTTAGCACCTGCGCTGTGTCTGACCTAGCCATCGCGAACACATTCTTTCAGAAGAAGCCCCAGCATCTTATTACGTACCGTAGTGGTGCCTACTCAACCCAAATAGATTACCTGCTGGTGCGACGGTGCCACATTGGCAAGGTTACCAACTGCAAAGTCATCCCAGGCGAAAGCCTAACGGCTCAACACCGCCTCCTTGTCCTGGACTTTGCGGTTGTACCGAAGAAGAGAGTGACCGAGAAACGCAAACCCCGCACTAAGTGGTGGTTGCTTGATGGTCCTAGGCAGTCGGACTTCATCGCGGAGGTCGAGCATCTCAAGATCAGTGCTCCGCATGAGTCCGCTCAAGAGATCTGGAGTAGGATCCATTCAGCAATCACCGGTGCGGGTAAGCGCGTCCTTGGCACTTCTCGTGGTGGCCGCACCATAGGAAAGGAGACGTGGTGGTGGGATGACGGGGTGCAGGAGGCGACTCGGAAGAAGAAGGTTTTATTTGAACAGTGGCAAGGGTCCAACTCTCCGGATGACAGGGAGGCATATGGAGTGGCTAAGCGCGCTTGCAAAAAAGCTGTAGCCAGAGCCCGCAGCAAAAGTCTGGCGCCCTTATACGACAAGCTGGAAACTGCGGAGGGGCAAAAGCTTATTTTTAAGCTGGCGCGTGGCCGGGAGAAAGCTACACGGGACATTAGCAAATGTCTTTGTGTAAGGGATGCCCAGGGTAAGCGTTAAGGAGCTCTGTTAAGGAGAGATGGTGTACATACTTCGCGGAGCTGTCTATAACAAACAGCATCCCCATAACCTTCCTCCGGAACCGCCTCCTAACCTTGGGCTTATTTCCCCTATTTCCCCCGACGAAACCCGCATTGCTCTTCGCCACATGAAGAACCGGAAAGCGGTCGGGCCTGACAATGTGCCAATTGAAGTGTGGAAGGCGATGGGCCCACATGGTGTGGACCTTCTGACGGATCTTTTTAACCGCATCCTGATCACCAAGGAAATGCCGAACCAGTGGCGATTTAGCCTGATTATCCCTGTTTACAAAGGCAAAGGTAGCGTACAGGATTGTGGTAGCTACCGCGGTATCAAGATCATGTGCCACACCATGAAGCTCTTCGAGCGCATCATTGACACACGGCTCCGTAGCGAGTGTACTGTCTCTGAGTGTCAATATGGCTTCCAGGCGGGTAACAGCACCATGGACGCAGTGTTCGCCTTACGGAATCTGGCTGAGGCTTACAGAGAGAGAAGGAGAGCTTTGCATATGGCCTTTTTAGACCTGCAGAAGGCCTTCGACTGTATACCTCGGCAGTCCATCTGGTGGGCACTGCGCTTCAAGGGCGTTCCCGAGGCCTATATTGACATTATCAGAGACATGTACCGCAATTCCGTTTCCTCTGTCCAGACCGCTGTTGGCAAATCGAATGGCTTCCCAATATCTGTTGGCGTTCACCAAAGCTCGGCTCTTAGCCCGTTCTTGTTTAACGTAGTGCTCGATGTAGTTACGGCAAACATCCAAGATCAGCCTCCATGGCTAATGATGTATGCCGATGACATCGCCCTCGTTAATCAGAACAAAGCCCATCTTGAGCGCAAAGTCAACATTTGGAAGGACACGCTTGAAAACGGTGGTCTGAGACTAAATGTGGCGAAGACTGAGTAGCATGTCCTGTGGCAGCACGGATACAAACACCATCCGAATAGGTTCGGACCTGATCAGAAAGTCCGATACGTTCAGGTACCTTGGATCCATGCTGCACGAGTCTGGCATCGTGGACGACGATGTCCAAGCACGTATTGGCGCGGCTTGGGCGAAGTGGCGCGAGGTAACGGGCGTTGCATGCGACTGCAAAATGCCTCCGAAGCTCAAGGGGCAGATATATAAATGCATCATTCGGCCTGTCCTACTGTACGGGGGCGAGTGTTGGCCAGCACTAAGCAGACACACCCAGGAGCTTCGCGTCACGGAGATGAAGATGCTGAGGTGGATGAGTGGCGTAACGCGATCCGATCGCATACGCAACTCTTACATCCGAGGTAGGTAGTCTTGGTGTCCGTGACGTGGGGGAAAAACTGCAAGAGTGTCGTCTGCGATGGTATGGCCACATCATGCGCCGCCCTATGGAGTACGTTGGTCGGAGATGCATGAATATGGCTGTTCTTGGGGCTAGGCCCCGTGGTCGCCCTCGCAAGCGCTGGCTGGACGTCGTCAAGTCCGACATGAGAGCCAATGGCCTGACTGAGAAGGATTTTCAAGATCGAGCGAAGTGATGGAAGCTAAGTAGGAAGGCGGACCCTGGCAATAGCCGGGATTAACGCCAGGTGGAAGAAGAATATAGACTTCTTATAGGCTTGTTTGTAATCTGTCTAAATCTGTAGATAAGTTCGGAACCCTTTGTGTGAGAGTTCGACTCGTACTTGGCCAGTTTTTTTTGTTGATGCTTTGACTCTCAGTCAGTGTGCTTTGAGCTTTTGACACGTCATATAACACCATGAGTAATCACATTAATTGAATTAAACACAAACAAAAAAAAAGACTAATGTAAGTATTTAATTCATAATAGTTCAATGCAATATTGAAAGAATAAAAAAATTGTGATGCATGTTCATAGGTACTTTCAGTATGCAATTCCGAGTTAATCAGTAGAGTTTAACGCCATGTGGCGAGATTACGTTATTATTGTTAGTCATCATTACTCTGTCATTGAATATGACAGAGTAATGACTAACAGAAAGAGATCGTATTACCTTACATATTAATATGCAAAACTGCCTCGTAATAAAGTAACAAAAATATGGAAAGTAGACCAAGTTTACCGACATAGCCCGAGGGACCGCCAAACTGAAATGGCAGTGGGCAGGGCACATTGCTCGCAGAACAGATGGTCGATGGGGCTGAAAAGTTCTGGAGTCGCGACCGCGTACTGGAAGACGCAACGTTGAAAGGCCTCCTACAAGGTGGACCGATGACCTGGTAAAGGTCGCGGGAAGCCGATGGATGCGAGACGCGCAGGACCAGTCGTTGTGGCGACGCTTGGGGGAGGTCTATGTCCAGCTGCACTGGACGTCGTGCGGCTGATATGATGGTGATGATGGAAAATAGAAGCTGGTTTTGGAGGGGTAAGTAGGTACCATAGATAGAAGTACCTTAAATAATAAAACCACCAGTATTTACTTCAATTAATAAATATTCGACATATTATGTTATCGTTTACAGTAACTTATGAAAAGATTTTTATTTTTCACTTTTTAGTGGTACCTAGGTACCTGCGTACCCATTAACAGCGTACCGGCGCAATGTTATGTTAAAAACTGGTGTAAACACTAAAAAAACATGCGATTTCAGCAATGCCGATCCCTTTGCTGTCATTTATTGAAGAGTTCCGTTGCCTACCTCCGAAGTTCTTCGTCAGATCTTCACCAAATTGAAACGGAACCAGTCCAGGAAAATACTCATTCAAACAATAAAAGAATCATCCAAATCGGCTGACAATTGGCTAAATGATCGCTGAACAAACATTTTTCATGGGATCTCATCATCTGACCCTAATTTATACCTTTCATCATCAGCTTAGCAACATGAGATGATGATTACCAAGCACAAATATCTGAATTGCGTTAGAAAGTTCATGAAAAACATTGTATGTGCCTATAAAATTTGAGGGTTGCCCTCGATTTTCGTGGGATCCCATCATCAGATTCTGACATGGTGACAATGGGACCAATCGAGAAGTATACCCTTTCAGATGAGATAAAAAAAAAACAAATCGGTTCATAAATGACGGAGTTATGAGGTAACAAACATTAAAAAAAAAAATACATGCCGAATTGAGGACCACCTCCTATTTTTGAAGTCGGTTAAAAACAACACATCAAGGCACAGATAACATACCCATTACTAGCGTTATCAATTTTTGAGTAGCGCTATCAACTCGAAATTTGGAATAGAACTACTAATGTAGGTCTTCAGATATGCTATGACAGACGGACAGACAGAGTGAGTCGCACCATAAGGGCTCCTTTTTACCCAACTACGGTGGGGGGTTATGTGGTTGTTACCTTTTGATACGGAACCCAAAAATTTGTCCTTTGAGTAAAAAATTGGTAGTATTAATATTTAAGGTACATAGTTCTCGTTCAGGGCCCTTTTCAACTTTCCACCCTTTGTTAAAATTATGTCGCCTGCTACTAAGTACTTACCTTATAATGATAGGTGCCGATAGAGAAAGCCCATTAGGAAAATTGCTACTTAAAGGTAGAAGATATTATAAACTAAATTATATTAGGTATCTACACAAACCTTCCGAGTTGTTCTGTCTTTCTATTGGGTATTTTTTTTTTCATTATAACCGTTTTTAAATCCATTGCTTAGGTACCTAGTTTAAATAAAAAAGAATAGAAGATACAGACTGAGACAGCGACTTTGTTTTCTGCGATAGGTACTCTGATTGGTAGTTAACTATTAGTTAGTGGAACGCAAAGCATTGACAAAAGTCTACTTTGTCTAATACATATTGTCAGGGCCATATCTAAGCGCCCAGGGCGAGTCGTGCATTTAGCGCTCTTTCATATTTCAATATAATTAACATAACTTATTAGAAAAACTTTTTTACACTCAACCCCGATGGCTTCACCCCCACCCAATATTTTACGATATTGTTTACAACAACTACAACTATGCCAAAATTCGCTCATTAACGAATTATTTCCCCTATATGTCATTTTTTTTTAAAACTGCGTCCGCCACTTGCAACAGTCACTGGTATTGTTAAATTTGTTAGCAGAATACGCAGCGATATCCAGGGGGGATATAATTCTTGAAGATTGAGTTTTTTGATAGTTTCAAGATTTCGATACATGTAGCCTGAATGTCTTCGAGATCGTGTTGCCGACCTAAAATTTCGTCGCACAATTGATCACCAATGCCTGATTTTTTCTTTATATCGAAAGAAATAGGTAGGTACTCAAATTACGCACAGCGCCCTCTATGACCTTTCAGTTACCAGCGCCTCGGGTGGCCGCCCGTGTCGCCCGACCCTACAGCCGCTACTGCATACTGTTCCTCTTTAGTAACGCGACCGACGCCCTGCTATAAGTAGGTAGTAGGTCTGTTTTCCATTCTCGTTTAATAGACACTATGATCAGTAGGTCAATTGGTGCAGCCTTGACTAAACGACCTCTCTGATACATTTAGTAACCTTTTGGGATCAGTGTATTTATTACACACTAATTGACCTGCGCAACTTCGTCTGCGTCACAATTTTCATTACTGCTCCGCTCCTATTGGTCTTAGCGTGATGATATAAAGCCTATAGCCTTCCTCGATAAGGTCCGATTTAAAACATTATTTCAGTGTTAGATAGCCTATACCTGTATCGAGGAAGGCTATCAGCTATATATCATCACGCTAAGACCAAATAGAAGAGGAGCAACTAGTAAGGCTATAAGGGTTACATAATAGTTACAAGCTAATAAGGCTTGTAACTTATCAAACCCGTTGCATACAAGGTATACACGAGCGCACTGTCTCCTTATATTTTTTTTATCATAACAGTGAGTTAAATAAATTAAAAAAAAAAACATACAAAGTGCGGACAATACGATTTCCGTCATCTCCTCCAGGTTACCTAGAATGTACAGTGATCTGTAATTAATGACGTTTAAGATGATATTTTCCTCAAATGCTGCTGTTGAATAAAGTGAAAATAATTATAAATACCTTTGGAACTGGCTCTGAAAGTCTCTCATTTCGCTTATGTTCTACTTGAATGACCATTGGATCATATACGTCGATAACATCTGCCTTCGTCAGCGGGCCGCTTACTAAGCTCCATAATGACACCGCCACGAATACGCCCCATAGCATTCTCATTTCTATATCTGAAAAAAAAATACAATTTAGTTAGGTATTGTTATTATTTTTATTATTTAACTTTACATTACATCATACTCGTATTTCTTGATCGGCTAAGTAGAGGTGTAGCGATATCGACATATAGTTGAATTATTTATTTTGTTTAATTTTAAGGTGTGTCTGTGTTTTATGGGTAAGTTATATATGATATAATTACAAAATCTCTAATCATAATCATCTACCTAGCCTTTTTCCCAACTAAAAAAAAACAAGAATCTCAAAAGCTCTAATATATACAAGGTATAACAACTATCCCTATAATTTTAAAATATCTATTTTTTACAAGCAAAACATTCATTTATACTTATCTATCTATACTAATATAATATATAAAGCTGACGAGTTTGTTTGTTTGTTTAACGCGCGAATCTCAGGAACTCTACTGGTCCGATTTGAAAAATTCTTTCAGTGTTAGATAGCCCATTTATTGAGAATAGTTATAGGCTATATACCATCACGCTAACACAAATAGGAGCGGAACAGAAATGAAAATTGTAACGCAGACGAAGTTGCGCCGGTCAACTAGTCTTTATAATAAAATTGTGCTTGTTGTATATAAAGGAAATTGTGTTTATTGATATTATAAAACACGGGTGCGTCTCATTTCATATAAAGTTATTTTGTATATTTTCATTTCAATAACGTTCACAAGATATAATAAACGTGAGATAAACCAACTGTCGATTTCTTAACATATAACATTTAGGTACTTACTCTAAAACTTATTTCGTATAATTTTATTGGATATAAGGTTTATTTAATCGAAAATCATTGTTTCGCCTGACAAAAATCTTCTGAATGCCGAAAACAGAAAATCAATTGTTTTGACTTTTGACCCCGTCGACAAGTAGAATGTCAGCACATGACAAGTCTTTCGTTCAATTGTTGCAAGCAGGGTCTGATACAGATAAGAAGGTGTACCCACGGCGAATAGTGGTTGGGACGTGCTTCCTCTAGAACCCACACCACCGTAACCAGCTTGTCTATTCTGTAAATAACCATTTCGATATCGAGCTTCAGCTGAGTGACAAACCTCACAAAGCGTGAGCTTTATTACACACAACATAAAAGTCTTACAATTGACGTAATTTGATACTCATTTCGGATTCCGCTGCCGAGATACGAACTAGAGCTGAATAGACTACCGAGAGAACGAGATACTGATTTAGACATTGCCACCTTCAGTTTTCAGTAAGTACTATGATTTCGAGCGTGCGGATCCAAGAATTAGTGACACTCATTTGTAATGCTGCATGCTATGGCATACATTACCGCTTTAAATAGAGACACAAACAGAGAGTTTGTAGGTCGAGAAGTTTAAATTAGCTATCACAGGCTACGTATTTAATTATACAGATTCGTGTAGGTATAGTTATATAAATAGACACATGACAGGACCATGTTCAAGCCATTCAATAAATCTTTCGACTTGATTTATAATAGGTATACATAGAGGTTATGAAAATAATAATTTTAATGATTTATTTTTTAACATTTAAGCATAGTCTGGGGTAAAGCCATTTAAATGTAGTTTCTAATTAAAATTAAATTTTATTCATCGAGCATCTATCTCACTTTTAACCTCAAAATAAAATCTGTCTGGCTGGTACACTTTTCACGAAACAAAAAGTGAGGCGTCTGTCTGCCAATATTTAAATGAATGATGCTGAGCGCTGAGTCTACAAAATTATTTCCGGCACTCGTCTGCTGTTAAAATCGATACTTAACAAAAAAAAAAGGAAGAATGTGTCTTAGATATCAGATCTACGAGATATGAGAAAGTAACTTTCTCATATCTTGTGGGATTAATCGGTTATCTACCTATTGAGACATCACTTTTAACGAAGCTACTAGGAATTACGAAAGATGGTCAATACGTTTAATTTAAAATTGCTTTGATTTATTTTGCTTTATTATAATTAAAATTGTTTTTTTTTTTGTAGGTACTAAAACAAGACAAAGACAAGTGAAAATACTGAACGATTTTTTTTTTACTAAAACATTTTGTCTCTCAGCAAAAGCCTCTCCCCTCTCCCTTTTCCATTTTCCACCAATTTTGTGTTTTGCTATTGTGGTTGCATTACGGTAAGATTCGATAATAGGTACTTATAGCTTTTTTTTTTTAATAGGTCGTGATGTAATACAGCAGGTTTGCAGGCAGTCATCAGGGCCAGGGGGTAACGCAAAATATTGAGGGGTAATACTTATATATTAATTTTATTTTCATATTATAATTTTAAATTAATTAGGTAATTAGTGTAATGTTTTAATGATTAACAGTGTAATAATATTTTGAATAGTATAATACTTAACTGAATGTAATAATAGGAATTGTATTTTTAATAATGTAATGTAATTTTTTATTTAATTTAATTTTATAATGTTGATAATGTATTCAGTTTAGTTAATTTTATTTATTTGATAATAATATTGTAATTTCAATTTAATTTAAGTCAGGACATCTACATAGGTATTTTAAAATTCTTATTATTTATATTCTTATTTTAAAAATTTCTTATCTTATTTACATTTTTTCAATGTCTGTTCATGTAAATTCGACCTATTCTGACAACGATGTGTATGCCTGTAATTGACTTGTTTACAGAGGATCCTCTCGAAAATGTTGTTAAAATATTGATTTGTAAATAAGTCGTACTTGTGCCTAAATAACTACATAAATCAATATTACTTACTATTCATTTAGACGTCTACAACTTCGACTTAAGCAATGATTCCCTAAAGTTAGGTAGGTATTTAAAGATTAATATAATTTCAAATCTTTTTGATGTCACTACGACCACCAAACAAAACGGGGATTTGTTTTTAAAATTGATGTCTTCATGACATAAGGTAATCTTTGGTTATGATATTGAAAGAGGTTGAAAGAGGTTGAAAGTTATCACAATAAAGGCGCAAACCCACCGCGCTCTATGCTGTGTACGCGGCGAGCACAGGGCGCATTTTAGCAGCGTGGGTGGGTACGTTTGTTTGACAACGTGGCTCTACCTTTCCACTGCAGTACACACTTCATTCTGACTATGTAAAAATGTAGCGTGGCCAACCGGGGCACACGGAGAGGCTACGCATGTTTTTTTGCTGTTCAATATGGTTTTGACATAGTCGTCGTTGACAGTGTTGAGCTGTTGAGTGATTGTCATATTCGAGCAACCCACGCGTGTGCCAATGATGTCAATTGATGCGTAGCGTGTCCGTGGGTTGCAGTGGAGGCAATTTCATACATTTTCATGCAAGGCGAAGCACACGTGCGTAGCCTCTCCGTGCGCCACGGTGGGTTTCCGCCTTAAGGTAGTTGTTTACCACTATCCATAGCATTAACAATAAAAAAATAGTTATAAGCAACGTGCGATGACGTGATGCCAGTTTATTGCTCGCGAGTGTAGGTAGATGTTATAGACTTGTAGTCAAACACCGAAGCGCGGGCGCTTCCGCGGTGCGCGGAATCCGAGGTGAGTATCAAATTCGTATAAACAATGAGAATAGCGCTTTTCTACCTTTGACTAACCTACCTGCTACTTGGCTAGGCAAGTCATTAAACAATATAATACCGCAGCTGAACTCTGCGGTATTATATTGTTTCGCACGCAAAAATCGTGGTTTGACCGAATTTACCTTAGTCGCTTCTAGGATTAGGATTAGGAAAACTCCGAAACAGATTATTACACTAATAAGTAAGATACTTCTAGGTTTGCTTAAAAATACATAAGTCAAAGGCTGAAATAGGAACTTATTTCGGGCTTTGCCGAGAGGCGTTGGTCAAACTTAGGATAAACGAGTCATTCCGCGAAGCTGCATAATTCTCGACCTTTGACTATAACATAAATAGGAACAATAAAAATAACTGAGGTAAATACTCACATCGATCTACAAAAGTCCCAATGCAACTGTAACGTGTCAATACGAATAGCTTCTTATATTGACTTTACACATCAATGTGTAGGTACCTATTACAGGCACTCAGTACTATCACTACCGAAGCTATCGCTATTAAGGATTACACTGTAAAAATGCCTTTTGTTAATTGATTGTTGGCTTGAGCAATGTTAAATATGAAGTAAATATGTTCACGACTGATAAGGCTCCAACAGTGTTTGCTCTGCTACAGAAAGGAGCAGAGAAGACAAACTTGTTTGTTAGTGATGAAAGAGCAGCATTACGTACCTAACTTTAAGCGGTTCAGCGAGGAGGTAGGTTATTCAATAGGGTATTTTACTGAATTACAACTAATTAGTCCGTCAGATGATTTCCTAAAAATATTGGACACGTATTTTTTCTTTGACTACTTTCGCGTTACTATGATGGTACAATTTTACCAAGCCACATGACGTCACGCGTGTTTTCAACGCCCTGTATCGTCTTCATTTTTTATTTACGTGAGAAAAGAAAAAGTACGTGTCCCATATCTTTTCAAAATGTATCTGACTGATTTTTTTAGTAAAATATTATAATCTAATATTCCCAAACCAGGATATGTAAGAATCAAGGAAAACGATGTTTTACCGTGTTACTACCTAATGAGCCAATATAACCCAAGGAGAATATAGGTACTCGTTTATACTAAAATTTAAATGAACAGGAAATAAATACCTACATTTCAAAATACTTGACCAGTTGTTCAACAAACGGAACAAAACGAAACAAATCAGGTTGCCAAACGTTTATTTTAATTAAACAATTATAATATCTAAGTAGGCAAGTAGGTACCTACCTATATACTTAGTTGCTTGCCTCGGAATTAGTTTTTTGTTATATTTTTACGGTTTGAATTCTGCTCTGTCAGTATTCAAATTATGCATTAGATGTTCAAATTTTGTTTTTATATTATTTATATTTTATTTCTACTTTTTTGGGTCGATGATTTATTTTAATGCTATCCAAAAACTATCAGCACTGCATTGTATTTTTGTAAAATGAGTAATGCTATGGAAACTCATTTTACAAAGATAATTCGCCCAATAGGTTAAAAATAAACAATATACCATATGTATAATGGTAGGGTCCTTCTGGGTGTTCGTCAGTAGCTAGTATTATTGTCATTGTACTTTACTACTTGATTGAAAATTGATGGTGAAAATTTCAAGTGTTGTAACGGCCAAACAGCGGCAGCGTTGTCAATGGGAAATCCGACGGTGCAACACATGTCCCTTACTATATTTAAAATGTCCTTTTTTTTTTTTTGTCCATGACCACTCGCAGTTTCAACCCTAGAGGGTTGTCAACTACTGAACCGGACTTGCCTGTGTGGGCCTCTAGAATTTAAGGCACCCAGCAGAGGCTACAAAATTTTTAAAAATTTTCCTTCTTGCGATAATTTAATAAAAAGCATTACCGTGACTACCTATATATAGGCAATTTCATCATTTGTGTAAAGGAAATGTGTCACTTTTTGGTAATTCTTAAATCACTGTCAGATCTTTTAAGATATCACTTAAATAAATTATAGTAATTTACCCAACAACTTGCTTTGAGGTCAACACAAACTTTAAATTATTAGATGATGATTCGACCTCTGACATTCTAGCCCGTACGAAAAAGTCCAAACTTAATGCTGTAATTTATCTACTTTTATAAGTAATCTTAACAATAATTACGAAACTGTTTTGAATTTCGCTATTGTGTAGCACGTGTTAATACGCGTACAGATAACAAGTGTTTGCAGGGTGAACTGTACACATAGCGGCATAAAGTCAGTGCAAGAGTGAGTGAACAAACGGGCACGGTATGATGGCAGCGTCAGTCATCTTACATTTCTTCGAGAATCACCCATCAAAGTCGTCGGCATGCAGAATAGATGTACGTATAGGTACCTGAGAGCTGGTGGGGCTCGTACGGCGGCAATGACCCGCGCTGGCTTAACACAGAGCTGGCAGTGAACTGTCTTGACCCCGAGGAGCGAGCCACAATCGCTCGCTTGTAGCTCACTAGGTAGGTTATTAGAGCGCGCAAGTACCTTTGGATAGCGTGTTTTATTTACACGCTGGACTCGACGTCTCGCAACTGCACGACCGCTCGGCTCGGCACTCCCTCTGACACTCGCCGTTTTTGAACCTGTGACCGCACGGGCACACATTGTTCGGAATGCAGATTAATTACCGATTTGTTGAACAAATTTTCGTATCTGCTATTACTGATAATATATAAATACAAAATAACGAGTAATTTGTTGTTATTGGCATGAAATCATATTAAGTTATGCAATAAGTAAGTAGTTGTTTCATTATAATAACTGCATACATTTTTCATTAATTGTGATACTTTGTAGGTGATTTGATTAACCAAATAAAATAAAATGCATTCTGTGCTCGTCAGTGTCTGCCATAGTACCCTGTCGTCGCTCATCATAAATACCTCTCTATGTACCCACACAATTATGTGCCAAAAAACCATGACCGTCTGGCCCGGAGATTGAAAAATACTTTATAGCGAAAGAGGAAGGTCATATCACTATTAAAGTGACGAGACGACTCGTCTCCGTCAACTCGAATTCAATGACTTTGATGGTAATTAGAGGTTGCTTGTAAAACGGGTTTTTTAATTGTCAGTCTTATTTCGAAGTTCGTAAAAGTTAAAATAAATGCGGATTAAGCCTCACCATGTTCGGTTTCTTCTTTGTGAACAACATTAGTTTTAAGTTTAAGATTTACATTTTATGACAGCGAAACTTAGAGGCTGAGTAAAAGATGATTTATTACAGTAAAAGTGTTGTCGCAAGACATCAAATGAGCTTCGACTACGATCAACAACTTAGCGCCATGTTCATAATTTCCACTGGATTGAGAGTCATGTTTATAATTAAATTCTTACAACGTCTGTGGCTGCAATATCTATACATAATTTATGACCGGTAATACCGATGCTATTGACTTTGTTGTGCCAACAATACGCATTACTGCAGGTGTCAATGATCTAAAGCGATCGTGTGGGAACATTATAAATTAACACATAATTCAAAGATAGTTTATTGAAAAGCATTGTAATGTGATGAAATGTGAAATGTAGTCGGGAGATAGGTACCTATGTGAGTGATGAGAAGTAGAACAAAGTTGAATTGGAGATCCCCAATCTCTGTGCCGTTAAGGTTATCGGCAATATGCAATAGTTGTTTATGATTAGTCAACCCGCGCAACTTCGTCTGCTCCGCTCCTATTGGTCTTAGCGTGATTATATATAGCCTGCCTTCCTCGATAAATGGGCTATCTAAAACTGAATGAATTTTCCTGAGATTAACGCGTTCAAGCAAACAAACATACAAACCAACTCTTCAGCTTTATATATTAGTATAGATATTAGTGCAGTAAGTTGGTTTTTACGAATATAAATGAATACTTACCATAGTCACGAGTTTGTAAATACAAATATCCGCACGTGTATCATACAACGTTTTACAATACATTTGCGAGAAAACAGTTCAATAGGTTATGAGACAAACTTCTTGTTTTAGATATCAGTCGGAAAGTCGCAACAAAATAAGAGCGAAGTCAAATGATTTATTTCAACTAGACTATTAAAGACACTTTTGTACGTCAAATGAATATAAAATATTATAGTGACTAGTCGTCCGTTCGCAAAAGCTAGATTCCTATGGAGAAGAACGGACAAGAAACTCCATAGTTACTCTTTTCAAAAATAAGCTTTACAATATTTGCATACATTAATTAATTGATCACATGAATGTGAGGCACTTATATACTACTAATAGTTACAATAAAGAAATGCCAGCAGAGGTAAAATTAATAAGTTTGCTAGTAAGGGGGACATAGAACTCACATACGTACCAGTTTTGCAACTATTGATTTATATTATTACCAACAATGGATCAGTGTGTGAGTTAAATTAAATATAAAAATCAGTAAATACACCTGTATATATAGTGAATATATCAACCAATTTGACAATGTTTCCTACACCCTAAATTGTCCTATGGAGCCGGACCAGCATGTTTCCAAGCATTCTTATCTTGAATATAATCATCTACATATTTTGATTTCCAGCGAATTTCCCGCGGTGTTGTTAGGTGTAGGGTACCTACCACTAATAAGTGAAAAATAAAAAAAACTTTTTAACAAAAAAAAATACCACCGACTTCCAAATAAAAAACCGACCAAGAGCGAGTAGGACTTGCGCACCGAGGTTTCCGTACAAATTTGGAGGTACAGTCAACAAAGCTATTGAGTAGGTATGCAGGCAGCTAACTTGCAACTACTTTTAACCTCCTGAGCTTCCAATGCTCCACCGTTGTATCGCAAATGGAACCTTTTGGTTCCACCGGAAACAATGTTGCGAGTGTGATGAGTAGACAATTATTGTACAACACACTCGTAAGTATTTTTAAGCTTTAAAACTCTAATGCACACATTAGAAATAAACATTGGCAGTGCTGTGAAAAAAATAATATTTTTGCCTGTATTGATTTATAATATCTACGTACAGTCAACAAAGCTATTCGGTATAGCTTTGTTGACTGTACGTATTATAAATAGTTCAGGAATCAAGCCTCGCCGTTTTTTTCCGAGCTGAGAACCAGAACAAATCAGTGATTAAACGAATTTGGACCATAGCAGATACATTTATTCAAGACCTTTTAGAAACTGAACCTATACCCCTAACGAACTACAACGCTGCGCTGTTTAAAATCGTGTGAGGATTATTCTCCGACAGAAAATATTAACACCGCGATTCAGAAAAACGCGTCATCAGTGCATCTACCTACCTATCGACCATTTCGTAAACTGGCAAAATATTTGGCAGCGGAAGACGTTAAAAGATCTGACAGTGATTTAAGAATTACCAAAAAGTGACACATTTCCTTTACACAAATGATGAAATTGTCTATATAAAGAACGTTTGTTACGATTAATAACGAAAAGATATGAATTAATTAATACCTTCACTAATATTTGGGCGGGTATTAAAAGTTTAACAAATAGATAAGTTGTTATGGTGTTATTTTCATACTTTCGTGCATTTTATTTTTTCTCAATAGATGGGCTCTGACTGATCAAAATACATTTTGAAGGTTCTTCATAAACTTAAAAATTCAATATCTTTTGATTTTGTGGGTCGATTTTGATGAAGTAGGTAAACGCTAAATGTTACTCGGAATAACACTTTTTTTTTTAAGTAACTAGATTTTGAATCCAATCAGTGGTTTATTACGCTCGATGATTGATTACGAACTTTAAATAAAGACTATATTTTTCATGATTTAATTAAAAATGTATAGTTTTTAGACCTTCCCTATACCTGTGGTATAAGACGAGATTACTTGCCAAATTTCGTAGGTCAACGGGAAATACCCTATGAATTTTGATTCCCTTGAAAGTGTCGTTTTTTTTTGCGGCATAAACGGCCGTATCTTTTTTTTATGTAATCTTAAACAATGATTTTTTCACAGCTTCAAGGGACCCTAGACCTAAGTGTATGGTTTAAATTCCAACTTGATACTTCAACGCGTTACCGTGATAAAGTATCTTGACAGACAGACGGACGGACAACAAAGTGATCCTATAAGGGTTCCGTTTACTCCTTTTGAGGTACGGAACCCTGTTTTTAGGGTTCCGTACCTCAAAAAACTACAATGTATAAAATAACTTTAACTTCGTAAGTCGGTGTTTTTTGGTGGTTTCTTCGTATTTTTACAAGTTAAGGTTGTATTTACTTATAATTTTCCAAATATTCTATTCTGGGACATGTGTGCCAAGTTTCATCAAATCCGTTCCGACGATATGACGTGCACAAACCAACAGACAGGCAGACTGTATTACTTTCGCATTTATAATATACTAGCTGATGCCCGCGGCTTTGCCCGCGTGGATGTCGATTATCGCGAACAAAAGTAAAGTAAATATCATTATTTTAGCCAATGTATACAAAAACTTGACAAATTATATTCTAAAACCTTCCTTGAGAACCACTCTATTCGATTGGTGAAAACAGCATGAAAATCGGTGCAATAGTTTTTGAGTTTATCGCGAACAGACAGACGAACGCGGAGGAGGACTTAGTTTTATAATATGTAGTGATGTAGTGAAGAATGGAAGTGTAGATTTAGAAGTCAGTGATGTATATAAAAAAATGTATATATTAAAATGTATATCGATTTCATAACAAGAAAAAAATCGACTCAAGTCGGGTCATTATCCCATTTCCGCCGATAATAGTGGGAACTCTAAGGAGGCCAAGTCTTATCTAATCAATAAAATAAGCTGAACTGTAACCCGAAAGTCGGCTTTTGCAGTATGATAAGCAATTCAAAGACGAAATATTGTTTGATTTTAGACTAGCTGGCCCGTGCCCACTTCATTTGTCGGTAATACATAGCCTATGATTCTCACAAATAACATCTATTGGTAAAAGAATTTTCAAAATCGGCAGGTCTAAAAAGGCCAGTTTAGCAGAATCAGAAAACACATCATGCTACCCGTCAGGCCCTGTGCTTTCTGTAGTGTACCGCCGCCGCTGAGTTCGTGTCCGGCTCCGCTGAACTCAGCGGCGGCGGTAGCGACGGCGGCAGCTGCGCGGGCAGCGGCGCGGCGACGCAGACCCGTTCACGAAGCCACCGGTCAGATCGCGTGGCGCTAGAGTGGCGCGCATAGTGTTGTGTTATGAGAAGTTGCCTATCTATGACTTATATCGTCACTGCAAACGCACGGGCACCGCTTGACTGGCACGCACTGCTCGTACGTTGTCGCCGCGCCGCTCGTACGCCGCCGTATCGCTGAACATACATTTTTCATGGGATCCCATCATCAGATCCTGACTTATACCTTCCATCATCAGCTCAGCAACATATAATGATGATCACCAGGCACAAATATCTGAATTGCGTTAGAAAGTCTATGAAAAACAGTGTATTTAAAATTAGAGGGTTTTCCTCGATTTTCATGGGATATCATCATCAGATTCTGACTTGGTGACAATGGGACCACCTCAGGAGTATCGGCTTTCGAATAAAAAAAGAATTTTTAAAATCGGTCTAGAATTGGCGGAGAAATCGGTGAACTCTCTTTGCAGGCAATTCGCGTCTGGACGCTGGCTCCAAGCAACCACCAACTTTACCTCGTTGTGACTCTTCGATGCCGGAGATCAAAGTTCATAATAAAGAGGTCTGTAGAGTATTATGCAGTTTAGATGTGAATAAGGCCAGTGGACCTGACGGCATTCCAGCGAGAGTGTTAAGGCAATGTGTACCTGAATTGTCTCCTGTGTTGACACGCCTGTACCGCCTCTCTCTTGTAAAAAGAACGGTGCCGAGATCATGGAAGCTTGCGAATGTGCAACCGGTGCCCAAAAAGGGAGACCGTGCTGACCCTGCGCATTACCGTCCGATCGCCATTACCTCCATCCTATGCAAGGTTATGGAAAGGGTTCTGAACAGTAAGCTGCTGACCTACCTTGAAGACAACAATCTCCTCAGTGACCGTCAATATGGCTTTCGCCGGGGACGGTCAACTGGCGATCTTCTTGTGTATGTCACGCACTGCTGGGGCGAAACCATTGAGAGACACGGCAAAGCACTTGCCGTGTCGCTTGATATCTCGAAGGCTTTTGACAGGGTCTGGCACGCAGGTCTACTCAGCAAGCTTCCTGCTTATGGTATCCCAGCTGGTTTTTGTAGCTGGATATCAGACTTCCTGAGTGAACGGTCGATCCGAGTGGTCATTGACGGCTGCTCCTCTGACCTCATGGCTATTGATGTTCCTCAAGGGTCTGTTCTCTCTGCAACTCTTTTCCTGCTGCACATCAATGACCTACTTCAGCCTGATCTTGTTGGGTACGCAGATGACAGTACGGTTTCAGAGAGATACTTGTCCAGCGCAACAACCAGTGCGGTTGAAGTTTGTTCCTTGAGAGAGGCCATGGTAGACAAATTTGACCTTAAGCGTTGTCTCCCAGTGGGGTGATGACAATTTGGTCACTTTTAACGCCACCAAAACACAGGCGTGTCTTTTACCGCAAAAAGGAGTCGTTTTGACCAATCTCCTACTTTTCGGGGTGCATCTGTTCCTGTGACTGATTGGCTCAAGCTCCTAGGCATGGAGTTGACATCCAGTCTCAACTTCGGCGCCACCATCGAGTACAAAGCTCAAACTGCGGCCAAAAAGCTGGGCATCCTAAACAGGGTGAAGCGATACTTTAGGCCTGGACAGCTTTTAACACTATACAAAGCACAAGTCCGATCCTGCATGGAGTATTGTAGCCACCTTTGGGATGGCTCAGCTAAGTATCAGCTTGCCGCGCTTGACTCGGTGGAACGCAGAGCTAAGAGGCTCATCGGCGACATAAAACTGGTGGATGCCAAGCTACATAGCTTGGCTCATCGCCGTAAGGTTGCCTGCTTGTCGGTCTTCTACAGATTGTACTTCTGTGAGTGTGCCCAAGAACTCCACGACCTCATCCCACCGGCCCCCTTCTACCATCGAACATCCAGACGCACTGCATCTTACCATCCCTACCTTGTGGTTATTCCACCAATTCGCACTAAGCGTTTTCAAAGGTCTTTTATAATGCGTCTGTGTTTCCGAAAGCTTACAACCCTAATCTCTTCAAAGTTAGAGTGAACAGGCTCCTTCTGGGTAGGCTCGTTCCATCGTAGACTTTGTCTCTGTCATCTCTGACATAGACTAGAGTCAAGAGCAAACCCATTACAAATAAAAAAATAAATAAAAAAACAGATACATACAGCCGATCATAGAACCTCCTCCTTTTTGAAGAAGTCAGTTAAAAATACAAATCTTTCCTCTTTATAATATACTAGCGACCCGCCCCGGCTTTGCACGGGTGCAAATTATATACTAAAACCTTCCTCGAGAATCACTCTATCTACTCGTATTAAAAAACCCGAATCAAAATCCGTAGCTTTTTTTTATCTAAGCATACATAGGGACAGACAGACCACAAAAGCGACTTTGTTTTATACTATGTAGTGATAAAAGGTATCTTCCACGTTGAGAATTACCAAGGGTATCACTAAGGTACTCCGGGCAATTATTTTATCAGTAGTCATTATGGATAATTAATGGATAACTAACTACTCATGTAGGAATGTACACTGGACCGCAAAGAAAAAGGGTCGGTTAGTAAATCTTAAATATCTTCAAAGTACTTGACCTAGCTTTATGAAATAAAGACTAAATTAAAGAATATTTAATGCCGTATAAAATAATATATGAAACTTTTTTATTTATTTTTGATAATTTTATAAAAACTGAAAATGTTAAATAATGGTCGTTATTGAATTTAGTACCATAAAATTCAAATTAATTGTTTGCGTTTGTTTTAGTTTTGCAATAAAAAGTTATAAGTTTGGTGTATCTGTATATTAGGTCTTTACCTATGAAATTGCCGTTCTGCAGTACTGACCATTTCAAATCAAAATAATTTTTGTTTGGCTAAGGATTCTAATTTCAAATTAATTTTATTTTAAAAACATGGTTTTTTTTCCAAAAGTAGTCATTTGTTTATTGATTAGTGTAACATTTTCATCGCAAATCAATCTTTTTCGTCATCATGGATACGTTAAAAATTTGAGTAATTATGGAATATGAATACCGTCGTGGCAGCAACGCGGCACAAGCGGCACGCAACATCAACGACGTTACGGAGCTAACACTACAAACCAACGCACCACCTGTTATTGGTTTGCTCGCTTCCGTTCTGGAAATTTCGACCTGAAAAATGAACCTCGCGGTCGTCCGAAGACTTTGGTCGACAATGACGAATTAAAGGCGATTGTGGAAGCTAATGATACACAATCTACGGCTGAATTAGCAGCAGCTTTCGACGTTAGCGTCAAAACAATATTGGTCCATTTGCGTCAAATTGGCAAGGTAAAAAATCTTGACAAATGGGTGCCCCACGAACTCAATGATCGCCAGCGCGAAGTACGCGTCGAGACGTGCCTTGCACTGCTCAACAGACACACAAATGAAGGAATTTTGAACCGCATTGTTACCTGCGATGAAAAATGGATTCTGTTTGATAACCGCAAGCGCTCAGCAAGTTGGTTGGATCCTGGTTTAGCACCTAAACAATGCCCTAAACGAAAACTTATCCCTAGAAAAGTGATGGTCACTGTTTGGTTGTCTAGCGCCGGTGTGATTCATCACAGCTTCTTACCAAACGGGGTGAGCATTACTGCAGATGTGTACTGTGAAGAACTGAACACAATGATGGAGAAGCTGGCACATCTCCAACCAGCATTGGTCAATCGCTCGTCTCTGCTGCTCCTGCACAACAACGCGCGACCTCATACTGCACAGCAGACGGTCTCCAAGTTGCAAGAACTGGGGTTGGAAACTCTCCGTCATCCGCCCTACTCACCAGACCTTGCGCCTACAGACTACTACTTTTTCCTGAATTTGGATAACTTCTTGGCGGGAAAAAAATTGAATACCCGAGAGGCAGTACAAATTGCCTTTGAAGAATTTGTTGCCTCCCGTCCAGCTGATTTCTTTAAGAAGGGCATCAATAAACTGCCACTGTGTTGGCAAAGATGCATTGATTGCATGGGTGATTACTTCGATTTATACAAATAAAAAATAAGGTAAGGTGGGGTAAGATTATCAGTGGGGCATGACTATCACTTTCAAATATATCGAAAACTACCTCCTTCTTTTTGAATTTGCTATGTCGATAAAACAGTTCGGATGAAAAAGTTCTCAACTTAAAACACAGATGGCACTACTGATCGTTAATATCGCCAACATAACGAAACGAAAATTTCAGTTGTGAAATAAATTTTTGCACGTGGCAGAGCTCAAAGAATTCTTTAGAATTTTGGTGAAAATAGCGCTAAACGGAGGAGTCTTGAACGTAAGTAGCATCATATTAATATTGTCTTTTAAGTTACCGTATCATTTTAACATTAAACAAACGATTTCTTCTAATATTTTGCGAAACCAAAACATAATCTACAAATATCAAAGTGGGGGAAGACTATCAGTTTGCCCGGGGTAAGACAAACATGTGTTAGTCTTTCCCCAAGTCAGTTATAATCAACATTTTCGTATAGGGTATTTATTTTTCTTTCAACTAGTTAATGGTCGATGGTAAGTAGGTACTAAAGACAGCCCCAGATATAAGTAAAAATAATTGCACAATACTAATGATGCCTGTAGTGTCAACAAAAATCTATACTAATATTATAAAGCTGAAGAGTTTGTTTATTTGTTTGAACGCGCTAATCTCAGGAACTCCTGGTCCGATTTGAAAAATGCTTTCAGTGTTAGATAGATTAGTTATCGAGGAAGGTTATAGGCTATATAACATCACGCTACGACCTACGGGAGCGGAGCAGTAACCAAAGACGCGGTTGTAACCGCGGCGGACAGCTAGTATAATATAAATATTGAGACACTAAAATAACCAATAAGCCAACTCACAGCGTTCTAATTTAAAAACACTTATAAAGCAAAATTGAGTCGTCGTTTAGGTACTACCTAGCGAGATGGAGTAAAATGTTTCATTCTTTACAGACGACGACGACGGACAAAATGGTACGAAATTATGTTCGGAAGACGGATAGGACAAAAGTTTCTGCTCCTCTGATTTTGATTGTATGTTTGTCTTGCCCCAAATCGTGTAATAAACGAATTGCCGCAAAACTGAACGTTGTTTCGTTGTTATAGAGTTCAAATTAAATTCGACTACTTTTTTCATTTGCATTTTTTCTTTAGAAACCCCAATAAGTGTACGTTTTCAATAAAAATACATTACTGTTATTCTTACCCCAATCGGTGGGGCAACACTAGCAGTTTTAACTGTCTTACAATTTATTCATAATGTACGTTCTGAATGCATTAACGGAAATATGTCCATTATTTCATTAACACGTGTAGTATTTAGGTATAAGTGATTTTATTGTCTCAGAGGTAAGTCAAATAACTTAACCATGAAAATCGATCTTTGCTGTTTGGCAGAAAAGTATGTTAGTCTTACCCCACCTCACTTTACATGAAAAAAATTCGTTTAAATTTTTTCATACAAAACGGCAATTTCATAGGTAAAGACCTATTATTTATAAATTTTGTTATTCTGACGTCATTATGTCTTTAACCCTGAAGAATGTATCCTGACAATGCTTGAAAAGATGGGCAGTCAGCGACATACAGCGAGAACTGTTGGTATGACTCTTTCTACAGTTCAGCAAGTACTCCAGCGTCTCCATGAAACTGGATCAAATCTTCGAAGACCAGGAAAAGGTTCAACAAGGTGCACGACGCCGCGGGAGGATCGCTATATGGTGTCAACAATTTTGAGAAATCGCTTTCTTACGGCTTTTTAAGTAAAGAATAATCATTTACGAGCTGCAGGAAACCATCTGAGTACGGATACAGTACGGTACGGCGCCTGCAATTCGCCCAAAACTTGAAAGACACCACAGAAACTCAAGGTTGAGTTATGGTAGAGAACACGAGAATTGGACACTGTGGTCAAGAGTTATGTTCTCAGACGAGTCTAGATTCTGTTTATACAAGCACGACGACGGGATAAAAAGTGTACAGAAGACCGGGAGAGCGCTATAACCAAGCCTGTATAGAAGAAAAAGAACCATACGGCGGAGGCTCACGTGTAGACTGGGATTTATTCCAAAAGCCGCACTGAGTTACTGCAGAAAGATATGTCACTGAATTCTGAATGACTACGATGGTCCATTTTAAGTGGACATGGGCGAGAATGCTGTTTTTATGCAAGACTATGCCCGCCCGCATACAGCTCAGATAGCGTTTGCCTATTTTCAAGAAGTCCCGACTTAAACCCCATTGAGCATGCATGGGACCAACTGGGACTACGTGTACGTCAACAGAATCCGCCTCCAATCACGCTACGTGAAATGAAAGAAGCTCTAATACTTGTAAGGTATACATAATAAAGAGATTCTATTCTATTCTAATAGAGGAATGGCAGAATATTCCGCAGTATCGCCTCAAAAACCTGGTAAAAAAAGAATGACAATTCGCATAACAGCAGTATAGCGAGCTCGCGGAGGCAACACAAAGTAGGTACTAAAATGCGTGAAAACGGCACATCTGTAACGTATTTAATCTTTATCTGTAAGTATTTTCGTAAATGTAGATTACATTTACGAAAATACTGGAAAAACTAAGCATTTTTATTTATTTTACAAATATTGTAAATAAAAACCTTGAATTAATATTTTTTATTTTCATTTAAGCAAATTATAATATCCTTTAATTTAGTCTTTATTTCATAAAGCTTGGTCAGGTACTTTAGAAGATATTTTAAGATTTTCTAACCGAACCTTTTTTTTTCGGTCCACAGTGTACTATGTAGGTAATTACCACGGTATTGTTTGATACCATGTTCAGATATCAGTCTACTCACAACCGCCATCAATTGACGTATTGTACATTCCAAGAGTTATTACAAGGTAACTGCTACGAGCAGGTAGTTCCAATGTTGAATAATAACATTTTAGAGCACATCACATAACCTAAAAGCATTGTGTGTAATAACGAAATTTTTGTGAAACAGCTGAGTGCTATCTTCTGAGATACAGTGTTAGTGACTAAAAACAAAGAAAAAGAAGATAATTGAAGATAAATGTTTGTGTATGTGTGTGTGATGGTGTGTGTGTGTGTGTGTGTGTGTGTGTGTGTGTGTGTGTGTGTGTGTGTGTGAGTGTGTGTGTGTGTGTGTGTTTAATTACTATGTCTATGAAAACGAAAGATTTTCGGTATTTTAGTAGTCTAATTGTAATAACCATCTTTTCAGCTGATCTTAGCTTCATGTTTGCTTAAATGGTATATAGGTATTAGGATATACAGGGTAATTTAAAAAATACCCGAAACCTCATAATCTTGACTTCGTATCATGACGCTGAACAACATTTGTTCTACGACTTTTCAAAATTCGAAACATTTTTATTCCATACAAAAAATATAAACATAGTTTAAATTTTGCATATTCTTTATAAGGCGGCCTACGAAAGGCCGACATGCTGGCGGCGCGTGACTGAGTGCGCGCGCGCGCGCGTAGTATACGCGAAATAAACAGACTTCAAATAAATGAAAACAATTTGTTTTTGGCTACATTGTTTAGTTGAGGTCAAAGTCGTAGAACAAATGTTGTTCAGGGTCATGATACAAAGTCAGGGTTGAGAGGTTTTGGGTATTTTTTCAATTTCCCTGTATATTAAGTTGTTTACTGATTTTGTTATACAGTATACTGCTTATTACATAATACTGTCTTCTCGCAAATGCTGTGTGATGTAAAGGATTAAGACAATCTAGTTTTTGTTTACGTCTGGCAGTATCGGAATGGGGAACTGATCGATGCTTTCTCAAGACGGATTCAAGCACAAGATCTGTTGGATCCTATAAGTACCTTGCAGTCAGAATATAGTTGTGTAGTTGGGAATCGAAATGGCTTTCGGGTCATCACTTTAAGGACAGCTCTTTGTGCCTGTTCTAATGCGAGGAAATAGGAATCGTGTTTTTGCAACCTCCCCCCCCATAAGATGTTTGACCCATCGCAATTGGTCGTTAATTTCTACTCCAAGATACCTGACAGTGGTAGATCGACCAATAGTTCGAAAGTTACAATTTTGTGTTCTATCTACGTAAGTGTGGGCAACAATACTAAAAGTGTCAGGTGGTTGAGTGATTTTAGTAATGGCAAATGTAACACAGTTTGTTTTGTCCAAGTTAAGGGTGAGCAGATTGGAGTTGAGCCATTTTATAACTTCCCTAAAACAGTCTTTAGCTTTTATTTTGATTTCGTCCCAGGTAGGAGTGCTTATCACAATAGCAGTGTCATCAGCGTAGGTATATATTTTTGCGTTAGGCATGGACATTGTAAAAAGGTCATATTTTAAATAACGTTGGGCCTAAAACGCTCCCCTGGGGTACTCCATAAGTAACTAATTTCTCCTCACTTAGGTTGGAATCAATTATAACTGGTTGAGTTCTGTTGCTTGAATAATCTTTGAACAATTGTAAAGGTGTACCCCTGATTCCCATGTTCTCCAGTTTAGTAAAAGGTTGGAAACAGAGACTGTGTCAAAGGCTTTTGCCATATCCAAGAAAATGCCAAGACATTTATTTTTATCGTCGAGTTGTTTTACAATGAATTGAGTTAAGTCTAACACAGCATCTTCAGTAGAAACTCTGTTTCGAAAACCATATTGGTTACTGGCAATTAAATTATTTTAGTTTAAATATTTATTAAGTCTTGTGTTTAATATTTGCTCTAACACTTTTGATAGTGCTGATAGCACTGAAATTGGCCCGCAGTTATTTACACAGTCTCTGTCTCCTCCTTTGTAAACTGGGTGGACTAAAGCTTTCTTAAAAGCATTGAAATACTCCATTTTGTATAGACAGATTAAACATGTGCGTTATAGAGGGAATAATTGAATTTGGTCATTGTTTAAGAATACTAGATGATATTTTGTCCCAGCCCTTAGCACAGTTACTGCGTAGCTGTTGTATTTGATTGATTGATTCCACCTCAGAGCATCTGTCTCTAAGAGGACAAAAGAATTAGCAGGGGGGACTAAATTGTTTAGTCAACTAGATTGTTTGTTTTGGTTCGACAGTATAATTTATTTGCAAGGTTCTTGCCAATATCTGTGAAATATGAGCAAACATGGTTAATAGATAGATAGATTTTGTATTAGATCGTTACAAATATTTAGAAGTTCTAAGGGTTGGGAATGGTTCTTTTTGGTATTAGTAATATTTGTAATCACATTCCATACAGCTTTTGGGTTATTTCTCGCTTTTGCAATTTCCCCTTTCTCATATTCTATTTTTAGCTTACGAAGGAGGGAGTTGCAGAAGTTACGATAGCGCGTAATTTAATAATTAAATTATCCAGCGCAATCCTTAATGCTTTATGTAGTTTATTTTGGTTAGCAATGCAGCGTAAAAGTCCTCTGCTGGGGCTGCGGAATCTGTTCGGAAGAGGTGCCGTATCCTGGAAGCAAAGGGCACCAGGAGGAACACGGATGGGTTTTAGTCAGTAAGAGTCTGACACTCCCTCTTGCTTCACCCAGAGCGGGAGGAGTCATTTGATGATTTCCCATCCTTAAAAAAAAAAAAAAAGCGTATAAAAGTCCTGGAGTAATCAAGGGTTTTACATTTCTTTTTCTCCTAGAAACTCTTCTTATATGTGAATTTTTATTTATGATGGACATAACTATTGATATAAAATTTGTTGCTTCATAAGCATTTCCTGATTGAAAAATGTCAGAATAGTTTGTATTTTCTAGATCAGTTTGAATCGCTGGTTGATCTATGGTTTGAGCTTATATTTTGCAAAGATAAAATAATGGGTGCATGATCCTTAATGTCAGTTTCTAATATTATAGAAACAGAAGGTTACTTCGATTTTAAAAGGATATGGTCCAAGCAGTTCTTGAATCTAGTGGAAAATATGGTTGGTGGCCGTGCATAGCATTCAATATAAGATAGTCAGTTCTCTCGTCTGTAGTATCAGATTTAATATCTATGTTAATGTCTCCTATTAGTGCTACACTGGGATAACTTATCCAGGCCCCGGTGAGATGGTGAGCGATAAATAGCTACTAGCTCTAAAACTGTTAAACAGCTGTGTTTTTTTTAAATAAATAAATAAAGAAGGCAATTAGCACCCGCGAAAGCTGGTTCTGAGCCAGCTTTCGCGGGTGCTAATTGCCTTCTTTACTGTGGCCGTGCATAGCATTCAATATTAGATAGTCACTTCTCTCGACTGTAGTATCAGATTTGATATCTATGTTAATGTCTCCTATTAGTGCTACACTGGGATAACTTATCCAGGCCCCGATGTGATGGTGAGCGATAAATAGCTACTAGCTCTAAAATTGTTAAACAGCTGTGGTTTTTTTTAATAAATAAATAAAGAAGGCAATTAGCACCCGCGAAAGCTGGTTCAGACACCTTGCACTTTAATTCTTTATTAGTGTAAATTATAATACCATCATTTTGATTTTTTGTAAGCTTACTATAAGGTGTAGCTTTCTAAAGTCGGGATTTTATCGACTTTGCTCAACCAACATTCTGTTAAGATAATTACGTCGCATCGCACAATATTACGTATTGGTGAATAAAAATTTAATTTTGAAGCAAAAAAATAATGCAAAAGGAATCGAAATTTGAATTCCTTATGTTCAGAAGAAGAAAATACTGTCCACAACAAAAGAGGTCAAATCAAGAAAAAAGAGTTTAAAACAGAGAAAACTATTATGCAGTGTACACAATGCTGCAATATCCCCTTTCTAAAAAAAAAATGAAAGAGAGAAAAGAAAAAACATTATCAAGTTTAGGAAGCAAAACTAATGACTACCCCCTATAATAACAGAAAAAAAAAATAATTAAAGAGAAAGAGCCCAATTGAAGTAAGCTAGATTAGACTAAATCATTAAATAGTAAGTTTTTTACTGTGTGTTTTCATTTGCCCAAATGGATCAAATGTTAAAGAAAACAATATGCCAATCGGATCAATTATGTCAAATAGAATAACACTAACTTTCAAATTAAAATAAATCAAACATTGACATGAAAAATGCATAATAATAATAAAGAAACTGAAGGTTTTGTCTGTGCGATTATGGATGAAGTTATCTTGACGAATAACTACCGGAGGCATATTATGAAGGATGGGACGGTGGACGTGTGTTGCAGAACATAGCAGGACTTATGAATAAATCAAATACATTGACTGTAAAACTAGTAGAATTAGACAATAAAGGAATTATTATAGATGTTCTCTGTGTTACGGAGCATTTCATACATCCGGGTTATGAAAATTTATTTCTTCTCTAGAAATACAAAGAGAGGAGGAATATAGTATGTATTTTCGTAAGAGTAGGACTGGAATTTTGAGAATTAACAGACATAGCTAAACAGAAGCTTGTATATATAGAATCCCCAAACATAATAATAAAATATTTTATGAAAAATTTGATTATATTTTAACAAAAATCCTGTCTTTTGCCGATTAAAAAAATCATCCTATGTGGTGACTTTATTATTGATGTCTTGAAGAGAAACAGAGCTACACTGGAACTTGAATATTTTCTTACGAAAAACAATCTAAAACTAGCACTTCAACCAGGTTAAGTAGTCACACCTGTATTGACAATTTTGCACACAACTACCGGCAAGGGTGCAAAGCTGAGATTGTCGATTTAGTCCTTTCAGATCATACATCTCAAGTACTTCGAGTAACAAAACTTGCAAATTGAAATATTGGAAAACTAAAAAGCAGGAGTTAAGCACTGAAATATTCAGAATGCAAAAGCGATGTGTAAATTCAATGTGTAGTCTTAAGACAACGGATAGCTGTCTTCCTTATTTTATATCTTTGGAAATTTTATCTTTTCCACCTTCGTATATATTGGAAACAGCTTTGTTTGTTAAAAGTAATCCAAACCTATTTTAGAAATTGACAGAAACCAGAAAAAATCCAATACGGTCTTAGTATGTCAATGAATTGTATCGCACCGCACTAATGCAAAAAAGCTTTTTTGGTATTGCCCCACGCATTTTTAATAAAATACCTAATGATATTAATAATATGACTGTATTAAAATTCAAAAAGACGCTAAAAATATTTTGATTGAAAAATGTTACTACACAATTGACGACTTCCTGAATGATAAGTCACTGACTAATTAACATACTTCCTATTCCATTTGACATTATTGTTCCAATTAACATTATATTCTATTTGACATTCGTACCATTTGATATTGTTCTATTTGATATTTGTACGATTTGACATTATTATGTCGTTTATTAATTTTTAATTCTTATCAATTACATTTTTAAATATAGGTATCTAAAAACAATTTTAAAAAATACATTAAAAATGTTGGAAGCAGGGTCCAAGCTACCGATGGTTAGGGCTCTAGATAAAGGAACCTCCTCACAATACGAGCCGTATCGAGGAGTACTGCCTTCTGTTTCTGGGCCCTTTATCCAACCGGGTTACGCCAGCGAAACTTTTGGCCATCAGGCCATTGGCCGTAACGACTATCGGCATAATGACAGCTGAGTCCACATTCCACATGTCGAAAACCTCGTGTGCTAAGTCGAGATACTTGATTTGCTTCTCTTTCTCAGCCTTCACGAGGTTCTCGTCATGTGGGATGGTACCTAACATCAATTATCATTGTGGGGCGCACTAATCGGTCTATTACCACTATATCAGGCTTATTGGCAACAATAGTCCTATCAGTGGTGATAGACCGATCCCAGTACTACGTGACATGGTCATTTTCGAGAACTGGGTCGGGCATATTTTTGTAATACGGTACCTCAGAATCCACAAGTTTATATTTCAAAGCAAGTTGCTGATGGATAATCCTGGCCACTTGGTTGTGCCTGTGCAAGTACTCGCCGTTAGCCAGACGAGAACAACCAGAGATAATATGTCTGATGGACTCATCCGGACGGTGGCATGCCCGACACACGTCCACCGTCCCATCCTTCATAATATGCCTCCGGTAGTTATTCGTCAAGATAACTTCATCCATAATCGCACAGACAAAACCTTCAGTTTCTTTATTATTATTATGCATTTTTCATGTCAATGTTTGATTTATTTTAATTTGAAAGTTAGTGTTATTCTATTTGACATAATTGATCCGATTGGCATATTGTTTTCTTTGACATTTGATCCATTTGGGCAAATGAAAACACACAGTAAAAAGAAAGATTATTGGGCAAAAATTACATATTATTGAGCACAGGTCTTTAATAAATAAAAGGCGTTTTTATTTTATTTATTTTTATATATGGCGTGTTTTTGACCGAGACTACCGGTTGACCTTAAATGGTGCTCTTACCGCGCGCTCTACGCCCTCTATTTCGAAAACGATTCAGTATAAAAAAAAATAAGACAAAATTGTAGGGAATTTGATCTTCTACAATATTGATTAAATCTACAAATAGCGAAAAACCAATAGGAAACAAGAAATTTGCAAAAAATGTGCAACAATCCAATTTTATATGTAGACATCTTTTAGGATGTCAAAATACAAGTTTATACGAGCTTATAACTTATAGTGAACTTACTACGATGATTGGACTAATTATATGATCTGCGTACGAAATGAGGTGAGATGACGAATATTTGGTTTATTTTATTCAATTCTGTTTGTACTTTCTAAGTTAATCTAAGACATCACGGATTAGCGGTGGCGGAAACATCGTGATGGAACCTGGGTTAAAGTAATAATGAGCTGTAATTGCCAACGCGCAGAGAACGTAGTGCTGTCGTTCTAAGTTTTTCCTGAAGCGGAATACGCTACTAAATAAAAATAACTAAATACTGGCCAACAGTCGATACCTATTTATGAGGAGCTCGTGGCTAGATAATAACAGCCATCATCCATCATCTCCAAGGTTAACCTTGAAGATCGATCCGTGCAGCAACGCTTGCCAAGGTTGGTCTGTGGATGGGCGACCATCTTAACATACCGAGTTTCCTCCGTGTCTCGGAAAGCACGTTAAGTCGAATCACAATCAGGATAAATGGAATCAAAATATATAGGATATTACCTAGAACTATGAAATTTGGCAAGTAATACCCTCTTATACTACAAGTACCTATAGGGAAGTGTGAAAATTATACATAATTTATAATTAAATCATAAAAAAATGGTCTTTATTTAAAGTCATTTGTAGGTAGGTACTCCTGGATAGGTTGTCCAAGGCCGTGGAACCCCAACTACGTAAGGAGTAGGCTGGTTTCCGTTCAAGCCACTCGTGTACGACCACATCAACACTCTCCGAATTGTACTGGAGCAAGCATCATAATGGCAAAGGGAGATTTATCTTACCTTTGTCGACTTCGAAAAGGCCTTTGATACGTTGCAGTAGTCCAGCATTTGGTCACGTCTTCTGGACATTGGAGTGCATCCAAAAATAGTCCGCCTATTACAGATCGTCGAGCATCTACTGGAAATATTCTTGCAAGGTGACTCACGACGGCTTCATCTCGTACAACATCGCGGAACACGCAGGTATCCGCCAAGGTTTCGCCTCGTCTCTTTATAATTGTCCTCGACGGAATTATGCTTCTATATATACGACATATGGCGCCGCGGGATAGATTGGGAATTATCCAATGTCTTGGAAGACCTGGACTACGCCGATGACCTAGGCCTGTTGAGCACGCGGACATGCAAGCAAAACTAAACGACCTGCGCCAAGAGGCGGCGAAAATTAGACTTAAAAACAACACTCTGAAGTCCCAAGAGATGCGTACAGGAGTGAAGTGAAACTCAACACCGCTGCTAATTGGCACAGAGGCAGTGGAACGCGTCCATAAATTTACATACCTCGGAAGCGTCGTGTCGAAGACTGGTGGGACTGAAGAGAATATCACTTCACGGATTGCCAAAGCCCGAGCTACGAGTACCTTCGCCAAGCTAAGACGTGTATGGCAGTCACGGAAACTGACCCGAAGAGTTAAACTCAAAATCTTCGGGACTAATGTCAAATCCGTGCTGCTCTACGGGTGCGAAACGTGGAAGGTGACACAGGAAACCTCACGCCAAATCCAGGTCTTTGTCGACCAATGTCTTCGGCGCATACTCAGAATTTACTGGCCCGAAACCATCTCTAACGTAGAGCTGTTAGAGAAATGCCACGAGAGTCCCATCGACCGCCAGATCAAGCGCCGTAAGTGAAGGTGGATTGGTCACACGCTCCGGAGGGGTCCCGATCACATTCCCAAACAAACTGTGGACTGGAATCCTCAAGGGAAAAGGTAACCTGGCCATCCCCGTCAAACCTGGCGACGCACCGTGTTGGCAGAAGCGACGAGCATAGGAATGACATGGAGCGAGGTGAAACGTAAAGCTCAAGATCGTTCACGATGGAAGTCTATTGTGGACGCCCTCTGTCCCAGCTAGGGGACATAGGATCTTAAGTGAAGTAATATAACACACAAAAAATGGTCTCCGTTCCAACCGGGTGTCCATGTTTTAACCGACTTCTTCAAAAAAGAGGAGGTTCTATGTTCGGCTGTATGTATTTTTTTTTTAGGTATGTTCACCGATTTCTCCGCCAATTCTGGACCGATTTTAAAAAATATTTTTTATTCGAAAGCCTATTCTCCTGAGGTGGTCCCATTGTCACCAGTTTAGAATCTGATTATGGGATCCCATGAAAATTGAGGGAAACCCTCAAATTTTATAAGCACATACAATGTTTTTCATAAACTTTCTAACGCAATTCAGATATTTGTGCCTGGTAATCATCATCTCATGTTGCTGAGCTGATGGTGGAAGGTAGAAGTCAGGATCTGATGATGGGATCCCGTGAAAAATGTTAGTTCAGCGATATTTTCGCCAATTGTTAACCGATTTGGATGATTTTATTTTTGTTTGGAAGAGTGTTTTCTCGGACTGGTCCCATTTAAATTTGGTGAAGATCTGATGAAGAACTTCGGAGGTAAGCAACGGAACTCCTCAATAAATGTTAGCAAATGGTTCGGGAGTTCAGAAATCGCATGTCCCTCGCAAGCGCTGACTGGACGTCGTCAAGTCCGACATGAGAGCCAATGGCCTGACTGAGAAGGATGTTCAAGATCGGGCAAAGTGGAGGAAGCTAAGTAGGAAGGCGAACCCTGGAAATAGCCGGGATTAACGCCAGGTGGAAGAAGAAGAGGAGAAGTGTTTTGTTTTTGGAAGTCGGTTTTATTTTTTTGTTAAAAGTTTTTATTTTTTACTTTTTAGTGGTACGCAGGTACCACTAAAAAGTGAAGCCACAAACACAGCGTGCCGGCGTGATGTTATGTTATGAACTGGTGTAAACAATCAACAGACATGCGATTTCAGAAATCCCGATTCTTTTGCTATCATGTATATCAGATTCTAACTCGGTAACAATGGGACCACCTCTGGAGTATAAGCTTTTGAATAAAAAATTTTTTTTTTGAATTGGCGGAGAAATCGGTGAACACACATAAAAGAAAAATACATACAACCGAATATAGAACCTCATCCTTTTTGAAGAAGTCGGTTAAAAAAGATCCTTGTATCCCGTACGCTGCGGAAACTATTGTCAATAGAGCAATGTGATGTACTACAGTTTTATAGATGACATTAATATCTACAAAAAAATCCGCGAAGGTATATATCTAACTAATATGGTTAAATCACAATGACCGCTTTTTGTTCAAATTATTCAATCAAACCCAAGTGAAATAGAATAGTGGTGATTTTAGTATCATGATATTATCTAATCCTTATCTAATTAAATTGTTGAATAATTAAGGTTGGTTATGCAAGTAAATTACACTTTAAAATATTCAAATCGAACCTTTCGTTTAAAAGTTATGATGGGTATAAAAATACCCATCATAACTTTTAAAAGTAAGAAAAATGTTGCAGTTTGCGCGAACTGCCATCGTCGAACGTTTAGTATATTAATAATTAATTTACACGGGGAGATGAAGTTCGTGGAGTAGGTACAACTAAACCCGCGTGAACGAAGTCACGGGCGATGTGCTAGTTGTTTAATAATTAATGTTGGTATATACAAGTAAATTACACTTTAAATTATTCAAATCGGGCCTTTCGTTTAAAAGTCATGATAGGTATAAAATACTCCAAGTAACAAAAATGTTGCAGTTTGCGCGAACTGCTGTCGTCGAACGTTTAGTCTATTAATAAGTAATTTACACGGGGAGACGAAGTCGCGGGCGATGTGCTAGTTAAATATAAATGTATATGGTTCCCTTTGTGGCTATTATACACAAAGACCATAACAGACATGTTTAATTTGTAGTCGGAAGAACATTCACTGAAGCATGTTCGTTTTTTACTATAATATTAGATTTTCATATTAGATACATAATTATAATAAAGTTATAATTTTACCTATACTTCATTCATGGTCATGATTTTAAATAAACTCAGTTTCTCCGTATACTAAATTAATAGTATAAAAAAAACAAATTTAAATGCTTTGAAAATAAATATTTGGATTCTACTTTTACGTACTTTCAGGTAAAAAATAAAGTGGTTGTAATATAACATACATGCTAATAAACAATAATTAACATAAAAATTGGAGCGTGAGTTTCAACTCTGAAGCTAGACATGAATTTATTATAACGTAGGCACTTGTAATTGTTTGGGGGGTTGTGTTAATGGTAAGGAAGTTAATAGATGATCATAAAAATTTGTATATTCGTACTTTAATGATTATTATTAATTAACGCACATCTGGCGCAAATAGAACAGTTTGTTTAATAGGTACATCTGGGTTAGATTAAAAAACTTAACACTTAAGTTTTTTTAACTGGTCAGTAATGAGTACAAGTGGGAGAAAAAACTAAAGCAGTCTGATTTCATTTCAGATGAAGACAAGTAAAAAATGTAAAGTATGATTTCGAAAAAAGAGAAAGTTAAAGTGCCTTTCAAATTCAAAATCCAAAATGATGAACGGCTTATAAAATGATTCAGCAAGAAAAGTTTTTTTTTTCATCACTATATTTCGAAAGCATTGAAAGTCTTTCCTATGAGATGACGAATACACATACATGTATAATAGATGAAATCGAAGTATTTGTATGTAAGTGTGTTTTTTGTGTATAGTCTTCCATAAACGTAGGCAAAACTGGAACCCTATTAGGTACACCTCTGCTATCTGTCCGTCTGCTCGTCCGTATGCCAGTCACATACTTTGAAACTGTAATAGTTTTATCTATTACAGTAAAAAATTGAAATTTTTCAGAAAAATAACAAATTATGTACAAATAAAGTGTGTGAAGCTCTTATGTTACCTTTCTTACGATTTAAGGTGAATGTTACGGGTTGCTCATTGCCATTTTCCCGCGAGATGGCGCTGAATTCAACATTTTCAGTTTTATTTTGTTTCGAGTGTAATTGGAACAATATTAAGTCGCAGAAATAATGGTGCGACACACTTCACGAAAATAATATCTAACTCGCTTATAGTACCGTTTACACACACATAGACATGATTGAAAGTATGATTTGAAGTATGGCGAATGAGAAGGGTTTTTATGCCGTATTTTGACTAATTTCGATAAAGTGGAATATCCGATTGTCGCACCATTATTTCTGCGACTTAATATTGTTCCAATTACACTCGAAACAAAATAAAACTGAAAATGTTGACTTCAGCGCCATCTCGAGGGATAATGGCAATGAGCAACCCGTAACATTCACCTTAAGTGTTAATAATTAAATCGTAATCTAGAAAGGTAACATAAGAGCATCACACACTTTATTTGTACTATCAGAGAAATATTGACCTAGCCAATTTTAAAACAAAATCCTTTGCATAGATGACTAAGACTGATTTGATTGTCGAATGTTGAAAGAAATGGTTTGGGTTTTTTTTTGTGGATGTTTACAAATATAATAAAAAAGAGCCTAAAAACCCGTTAGGTTTGCTCACTACGTGTTGATGACGGTTGCTATTGGTCGATGAGAAACAAAGACGCTGCTATACCGGTCGGGCAGTGCAAGCAATAATTACACTTAAGGTGGCCAGGTCAATATTTCCCTGATAGTACATATGTGTATGTGTACCTGATATCATAAACTTTCGCAAAAAGAAAAGTCTATCAATGTTATGGAACCCTTTTTATGCGAGTCCGGCTCACACTTTACCGCTTTTTTCCCAAGTGCATGGTTGGTTAAACATTTAAAAAAAAGAATCCTAACCTTAATTACAATATTCTGATGAACGATACCTACCTCTACATGTATACGAGTTCTACGAAATAGTATTGATGAAAATCTATTTGCCTAGCCTTTTCCCAACTATGTATTTATTTAACAACTAGCAGCTGCCAGCGGCTTCGTCCGCGTGTTAGTCAAAAATTATCCTTAAGAACATACTACTGAAAAATGTGTTGTTCCGCCAAGTAGAACAGGATGTGATCTGTCGACGTACTTTTTGAATCCGTCAAGGTATGTGTGAGAAGATTTACAGACATTCACTGGAACGATTCGTATGTGTTGTGTTCCTTTTTGCTTGGCACGAAACACAAAAAAAAGCTGAGTATTTAGGTATGTCTTTTTGTGCAGACTAATTTGAAAAAATAACCTCTTCCGCCAGCCGGTTTTAGAAGTAGGTAACTAGTAGTAACATTTAGATAAGTTTTTTCTTAATTAAGACTGTGATCGTATTTGAAATTAAGGATGATTTATATTGACAAACTTCGGAATAACGCGACGTTTTTTTAAAGAGTAGGTCAAATAAACTCAATTAAGTATTAAGGTATTTCGCAAATGTTAATTCAAAATATAGATATTATTTTTAGCCTGGTTATTCCCGCTCCAAGGCAAAGATCTCCCTTTTCTGTCCATCGAGGGCAGCAAAACGTAAATTGATACGCCTATGTAGGTACCTACATTGTTTTCAAAGGCATATCAGTCTCATGGAAGTTGCCAAAGAGCGATGGAACGCAGCATTCTGGGCGTAAAAAGACAGGACAGAACTCGAAACACCACGCTGCGTTCCAAAACGGAAATAATGGGCGTGTGGGTAAAAATGCTGCCAAGCTCAAATGAGATTGGGTGGATCACGTAAGTCGAATGCATTATGACTGTTTGGGTAGAAGCCTTCACGCAATGGGTGTCCAAAGACGGCCGGCACCACCGACGCCGATCCAAAAAGAGGTGGCGAGACGACCTGGATGCGTTCACGGTATCACTATAAAAACACTTTTTGGTTGGTTCGAGGTGGCGTTAGAAAAGAATTCCTGGAAGGACTTGGGGGAGGCCTTTAAACAGCAGTGAGACAATGCAGACTAAGAAAAAAAGGTTAACACTAAAAAAAAGGCTAATAAAGGTTATACTGAACTATTCTGTTTCATTTAATATTTTAATAAGTGTTTCATCAGTAAAAAGTACCTAGATCTTGGTTTTATTCAAGTTGGTAGGCAATAACCGTTACTTAAATGGTCTACTACCTACCTACAGCTGAAAACGAGTGTCTGCATACGCTGTCAAATTGGGTCACGCCAATGGGTGATCCCTCGACATCAATGCTGGATGGCATTGTATGATAACCAAACTAAGTACGGACTATAGTGAGCATAATTGTGATCGCTATCGGAAGCAATCAAACAGAAATAAAAATGTGTGGAAAAAAAAGATCTGACCATTGCAATGATTATCTTTATTTGGTGTAAAAATGTAAATAAAGTAAGTAAAAGTATTGATACAAAATGTAATCCTACTTATAAAATTAGAATAAATTAATTAGTTTAGTTGGAACTTTATTCTTAAAATAAAAAAAAAAATTAAAATAACTTAGAGCGATTTTATTTCTAGTCACTGGTCACTGTTAAAATATTCGTTGTATGTCTGTCTTATGAACGTATAATTTAAATCCTACTTTTAAGACAATTTTATATCTTTTTGCGAGTCGGATTGTAACCTTTCCATAACAATAATTCATAACAAACTTTTTAAGCTTGCATGAGCTATCTCTTATTTGAGAACTATGTACCTCAGTCGGGCAAAAAGGAACGCTTAGGATCACTTTGTTGTCCGTCTGTCAAGACCCCTTTTTCTCAGGGACGCGTGGTCCCATCAAACTGTAATTAATGTCAACAGTCTGCTACAAGAGTAGCAAACTGTATACTGTGACTGTTTTTTCCAAGGGTGGAGCAGTGAAAAAATTAAACTTCTAAGTCAACGCAATCTAACGATTCGGGGCGTTTATGATTCGTCATATTTAGACGCTCGCAAGTGAATCAAAACTTATAGGGCACTTCCCGTTAACCTAGAAAGGATATCGCTATGCGTCCATACATCGTTCGCCAAAGAACCCACAGAGACGTGAATTTAATTTCCGTGTTCTAAATAATGCATATATTCGACTGAAACTAAATTAAAATTACGGACACTTCTGAGAATTTTAAAACATCAGAAGTGCTTTCGGATTATGAGGTTATAATTAGGCCAATAGAAACATGCCAAATGGACTAAGATCCCAGAGCTGTCGGCCAGAGGCGGCGTAAGGCGTGGGCGGTGTAGGCCACCGAAACCCTCAGGAACTACTGGTCCGATTTGAAAAATTATTTCAGTGTTAGATAGCCCATTTATCGAGGAAGGCTAAAGGCTATATAACATCACGCTAAGACCAACAGGAGCGGAGCAGACGGTTGTTTTTTCTTATGGGTTTGCTCTTGACTCTAGTCTAGGTCTACGATGAAGCGAGCTTACCCAGAAGCAGCCTAATCTCTTCAAAGTTACAGTGAACTCTAACTTTGAAGAGATTAGGGTTGTAAGCGTTTGGAAACACAGACGCAGGCAGCGAGTTCCACTCCTTTTGCTGCGCGCATTATAAAAGACGTTTGGAAACGCTAGGGAAAACGCGTGGAGTTCTTGGGCACGCTCACCGAAGTACAATCTGTAGAAGACCGACAAGCAGGCAACCTTACGGCGATGAGCCAAGCTATGTAGCTTGGCATCCACCAGTTTTACGTCACCGATGAGCCTCATAGCTCTACGTTAGCAGATACTTAGCTGAGCCATTCCAAAAGGTGGCTACAATACTCCATGCAGGATCGGACTTGTGCTTTGTATAGGGTTAAAAAATGTGTGTGTCTTTAAAATCCACATCTGGTGGTGGTGGTCTGGTAGTTTATAGACCAAAAATGACTATCCCCCTTATCTGCGAAACTATTGAGCCTAAAATTTTGAAGAAAAAAACGACCTGCACTGATCTACAGATTACAGAAAAGCCTATAAGATGTCTCTAGTGTTAAAAAAAACATATTTTACGAAAATGAAATTGGTTCGGAACCCTTTGCAGGCGAGTCCGACTCGCACTTGGCAGTTTTTGTAAGTGCACGTCTCTAAGAGTGACTTTTGGGCCTTGTAACTAACACCTTGCTGACTTATCTTTACGTAATTTCGTCCCAAATTACCGGAATAAGTAAGTACGTACGACCCCTAATTCCAGTAGTTTATATATTTATGATGCCCCCTAGATGGGATGCCCTAAGCAATTGCTTAATTTGCTTATGGGTTAATCCGGCATTGCTGTGACCCAAACACGGACGTTTCATGTAAATTAATAAATTAAAAATAAAATTTAAACAGTATCGTGTGACCATTAAAACCCTTACAATAAGCCTTTTTTTAATAAAATGACTTACTGTGAGGGTTTTAATTATATGTTTTTCATAAAAATAGCTTTGAAGTTAGAAATTAGACCATAAATGACCATTCTCCGTCTTATCTCTGAAACTACTGAGCCTAAAATTTTGAAATGAATGCAGGTAATAGTTCAATACCTAAAAATTACAGGAAAACCTAAGAAGTCTGTGGCGTTAAAATAACATGTTTAAAATTGAAATTGGTTTGGCACGCGAGTCCGACTCGCACTTGGCCAGTTTTTATTTTATATACTTCTTGCACCATCAGAGGGCCCCGCGAAATGTACCTTGCCCACATAAAATTTAGGTAGGTATCACGCCGCCACTGCTTTCGGCCGTGGGCCTGAGTTACCACGTTTGCGTGTGTTAAAATAACATATAATATATACTATCAATATTTTATCCCATATATTTTGTTAGTGAGAAAATAAGAGAGGTCTGGCAGCTCTGATATCTTAGTCTAAAAGTGTTATCTGCAGATTGCCAAAATGTCATCTCTCAATTCATCGACTATCAGTGTCGATGTTGCTCGTTTCACACAGCGCTTTCAATCGCTTTATTCTTTTTAACCGACTTCTGCAACGAGGAGGAGGTTCTTTGTTCGGCAGAATGTATTTTTTATTTTTGACCGATTTTAAAAATACTTTTTTTATTCGAAAGCCTATATTATACTCCTGAGGTGATCCCATCGTCACCAAGTCAGAATCTGATGATGGGATCCCATGAAAATCGAGGGAAACCCTCAAATTTTATAAGCACATACAATGTTTTTCATGAAATTTGTGCCTCGGTCTCGGTGTCAAAAAACCAAATAATACCAAAAACACCGACTTCCGAAATTAAAGTTATTTTATGTTATGTTAAAGTTATTTTATACTTTGTAGGTAGTGTTTTGTTTTTGGAGGTCGGTTTTTGTAACTAAAAATCTTACTCGTATTTCAAGCGCTGAGAGTGCTTTATTTCTCAATTTGAAAACCTATATATATATAAAACAAAGACGGGTTTGTTACAACACTTATAACTCGAGATCTGCTGGACCGATTTTCATGATTTTAGTGTTTTTGGATTAGTCTTTATCCGGAATAGCATAATAAGTATTGAAATATTTAAAAAAAAAGTAGGTAGGGTAGGTAGGTAGGGTAGCCAGTTGACGCGAGCGAAGCCGCACGGGTCAGCTAGTAAAGGAATAAAACCGAAGTGAAATACTTTTTAATTGTTTTCGTAATTATGAAGTGTCCGTTCTATTATAATTATTAAAATGTAAATTATAAAAAAAAAACTGTTGCAATGACAAAGTGTGCATTTTTTTGTGTTTTGTCGATCGATGAATACTGGTAGCGAATATACGAGAGCGAATCGATAATTAATCGGGTATTTTTAATACAGTAATGAATATTTTTTATTGTGTTTGGAATACAGCACTTTTACAAATTCACAGTGAGCAAATCAATTACATAGATCATCATTTCCGGAAGGAATAAATATTATGATTGTGAACAGTCGCAGTAATTTCCGAAAAAAATGGACAAACATTTTATTAGAGTCGTATGTTTAGGAGTAAGTAACTCTGTTTGAAACAAAATGTACTGAACATGTTCACATTGACTAATTGACTTGACTTGAAAAGCACTAGAGGTTTTGGCTCTTCTAAATGCAGTGGTTACATTGCACGCTGGTGCATGCAGTAAAAGCTAATCAGAACCTCGTTGGCAGATGAACACTGTGAAGACAACGTATCAAAATCCCTTTATTATTTTCCTCGAAGATGATGCCTTAAAAGTTCAAGATGTGTAGACACGACAAGTGACCATTAGACATTTAGCTGAGCTCATATGGTAGCATTTAATTGCATAGGAAAAAAGTTTGCAATCGTTCGGTGCCAAAAATGTTCATCGATCAACCGTCGAACAGCAATCGTCGAACAAAAATTGAGGCGACCGCTGAGCTGAGCAGGACCTTTCTCATTGACCTTTTTATTACCTGTTCTTCAGAACTTTCTTTCACTTTCTTTTTCGGTTGTAAAAATTCCTCAGGGGCAGGAATTTTAAGAAGATAGTGTGGTGGCTAGTGCTTTTTAGGCGTTTTTGGAAAACATATTTATAAAGGGTAGCTAGATTTAGAAAACCATGGACTGATTGCATCGACTTCTAGGGACTAACAAGAATCATATCTTTAAAAAATAAATATGAATTTGAACCTTAACCGTTTTTTTATATCGATAATATACAAAAAAAAAACGGCTGCTTTTGCTGTGCCTTTGCTGTGCAAAGGAGTGGAATTCTCTGCCTGCGTCTGTGTTTCCAAAAGCTTACAACCCTAATCTCTTCAAAGTTAGAGTGAACAGGCTCCTTCTGGGTAGGCTCGCTCCATCGTAGACTTTGTCTCTGTCATCTCTGACATAGACTAGAGTCAAGAGCAAACCCATTACAAATAAAAAAATATACTAAAAATACTGATACATTTGGATCAGCCGTCGTTTAAAACTATGTACTCGTACTTATGTACAATGTTGTATATCAGTCGTGGTTTTTTTCATATTATTATCTGGTTTCAGTTTGTTTGGAAGTGTTCCATAGTGATCTAATTCACTAGAATTATTATGTTCTTTGGTTACAGGGATCCCAAAATTGAAATTATTAGAACACTACATTTAAAAAAAACCTTTGGGCAATTTGTAAAAAGGACTGGGAAAATTTGGTACCTCATACATGTCACATTACAGGAACTGATCGATGCTACTGACGGCGCTAAATACAGGGCCCAGTCCGTTTGCATTTGAATTGATATCGACACGATAAAAATATGTGATTTTCCACTATTAGTCTACTCTAAACATAATTTATAATTATTGAATGGAAACCTGATTTGAGAAAAGAAAGTAGTTTAATAAAATATGTATTTTATTTTGTTTATTACGTTATTTAGCCAATAAATCACAAAACGTTCATCTGTTCATTTGACACAGTGTGACAACATGCAGTTCTTGATTTAATCATATTTCTAGATCGAAACAATTTTTTTTGTATAAAGTTAGTAGTCAATTATCATTTTTACATCAACTTGTGACTACATTGCTAATTGGAAAAGTTGCCCAGAAAATGGGAACAATGGTCTGAAAAATATAAACCTACTAGCTGACTCGGAAAACGTTGTTTTGCCATATAAATTAACGCAAAAATTTAATATAAATCAGGCAAGCCATTTCGGAGTGACCAGAACGCACACAAAAAAAAAGAATTATCGAAATCGGTCCAGCCGTTCAAGCGTGGTGCGATGACCAAGGGAAATAAGGATTCATTTTTATATATGTATATAGATAACATAACTCCTTCCCTGGCTCGAACACATGCAGAGATCCTCCTGGGTATCTGTCTGGGGACATGGCTGACGGTTCTAAATAGCTCGCTTAAGAGCACCCCACTGTTTCGTCCACTTCGTCTGCTCCGCTACTATTGGTCTTAGCGTGATGATATATAGCCTTGCTCGATAAATGGGCTATCTAATACTGAAAGAGTTTTTCAAATCGGACCAGTAGTTCCTGTGATTAGCGCGTTCAAGCAAACAAACAAACAAACTGTTCAGCTTCATAAGTATACTAGTTGACCCGCGCAACTTCGTATGCGTTACAATTTTCATTACTGCTCCACTCCTATTGGTATTAGCGTGTTGATATATAGCCTATAGCCTTCCTCAATAAATGGGCTATCTAACACTGAAAGATGTTTTCAAATCGGACCAGTAGTTCCTGAGATTAGCGCGTTCAAGTAAACAAACAAACAAACTCTTCAGCTTAATATATTAGTATAGATTAGAATAGAGAGAGTGTAGATGCTATATCCGGTTCAATAGATAAAACTGCCAAAGCTGAAAGTCTTTAAAAAAATCTATAATATTTAAATGAATCCCTATTTCCCTTGGTCATCGCACCACGCTTGAACGGCTGGACCGATTTCGATAATTCTTTTTTTGTTGTGTGCGTTCTGGTCACGAGAAGGTTTTAGGCTATATATTATCACGCTATGTGCTTTGGAGGATGAGCAATATTCAAAAATGTCCGTTTTAACGACAGACACAAGGTTCGATCCCCCGGGGCCAGCAACAGCTATTATTTTTGTATTTATTTTATCTTTTGAACTTTATTTTTACTCCTAAAAAATTATGAAATGGATTTTTTTGTACTTAAAATAACATTTAAATTTATATTTCATATTTAGCCAAACAGTTTAGTGGGGAATTGTTATAAAAACCACAGCTTAATATAACTTTGCAGATACTTATGCGTCTAACCTTAGCAATGTTTATCATCACGCTATACTTTCAATAAGCTGAGCAGCGAAAAACCATGACATAAATAAGATCGGCTATTTCAATCATTTGTCAACAGTACTCATAGGCCATCGGTTTAGAGACTGCCTTTCTAACAATTCGGTATGGGTTCGAATCTAAACTGTTATGGTTATTTTTGAATTTTGTACATATTTTTAAATTATTCATTTCCTTTCTTTTTTAAGTTTACTAATATTTCTATACATTGTTAACGTGTTATTTTGTATTTTTTTGGCATTTAGCTATGCCAAAATATAATGGCCCACATGTTAAATGATAATTAACAGAACGCATCTCGTTCAAAGGTACAAAACCATTGTTGATAACTTTTACACATAAACCTGATAGAAATTGTGGCAATTTACATGAAATCAACAGACGTCCGCTTACATTTGCTAAGCTTAACTCGAGTTGCTCAAAAATGAATCTTTACGGGTCTAGGGCCTGGGATCACGTCATACCACCCACGAGCAGCTGGCGAAGTCCCATGGTAGAAGAGTCGCGAAAAGAGTTGAATTAGATTGGTTAATCGGATGTCTAACTGGGTTTTACAAATGTAATCGTTTCGATTCGAAATAAATTGAGAATTAACATGATTCTTCAAGTAGTTTCTTAACTTAGTAGTTTGAAGAATAGCACCATTCATATAGCGCAAAATAATATTAGCATATTAAAGATCAAATATGCAAACTTATGGCCTTTTTTATGGCCCGACGCCATAAAGAAGGCTGTTAAAGGCAGCATGCACAGAGCGGTCCACACTGCAGAAGACTGCATGGATACGCAGCGTGTGTGGTCGCGATCCTCAGCATTCCAGGAACGACGGAGAAGAAGAAAAATGCGAACATGATACAAGAAAAATGCGCATTATTTTACGAATACTGTTAAAAATTGCGGATGGCATACACCACAATCAAAGGATGGTTAGGTTATTTTAGAAGATAGCCTATGTTGTCCGTTGCTTCAGCATTAATATTTGGAAGGTATGCGGAACAGAGAGTAAAGTCCCGCATACCTCATTTGAAAAGGAGGATCCTTCGACCAGGCGGCTGTTGTGCCTGGCGGGCTACTGCCCGATAGTTGATATTCGGGCTGATGTATATGTTCAAATCGCACGGTAAACTCTGCTTGCGCGATGCAGGATTTCAACGTTGTAGTTCGCTGCTAGTCAGATAGATGGCGTCGCGGTTCCTTTTGTTGCGATGTAGATTTGCTCCGTAGGTTTTTCTTGTGGCGGTCTTGATGCCGCTACATATTAAATATAAACGTTTTATTAATAAATTGTTGTTTAAGTTAAGTATTTTTCTTTCTATCAAATTCCTGTTAATTACTCAATTTTTGTTAATAGAAATAGTCGTACTTTTTATTTCAAACAGGGTTTTTCAATTTAAAGAAAGATAACAGCTTATGCTTGTGATCGCAAACTTTTTTTTGATGTTTCACACATCAAAAATAGTTTTTTTTTTTTTGTGACGGTTTGAGTTGGGTTGGCAGAGACCCCAGGCGAGGGACATCCATGAGGATTTTCCACACCGGCAACAAAAAAAAAAAGGGTTGGCAGAGACTACAGAGACAAAGTCTACGATGAAGCGAGCTTACCCAGCTTATTTTGATTTTAGAATCAAAATAAGCTGGGTAAGCTTTTATTAGTAAAAGGTTTCCTTTTGTGTTCTACTCGTATATCTACATAGATATGTATTATATACAATGTTGAAAAGCATAAATGAAGGGTTGTTTCAACCCTTCGCAAGCGAGCCCGACTTCTGGGAATTCCCAACAGGGCGCAGACGCGGCGGACGAATCATTACCTAGCTCAGCCTAGCTGTAGGCGCACGAATGGTGGCTCACATGTATTCCACACGAAGAAAAATAAATTAACAATGTTTTGAAAATTCTGAACTAACGATTTGAAGTTGAGTATTTGCAAAAGTCTAACTAAATACCTGTAAAACTATGACATTAATGTAGGGTTTGAAACGTTCATACCTCCAAATTCCTCCACAATTTAGTAACCGGTCGTTCAGTAAATAATATACCTACATATAGTTATAGGTTTCCGTACCAAAATGGTCAAAAGGAAACTAAACCGTAACTGACTTCGGCTAATAGCTTGTGACCACCCACTGGGCAAAGACGTACCGCCAAGCGGTCTAGCCGCGTTCCGTTACATGCTCAGTGTCGCCAATTCAGAGCAGTTGGGTCGAAATAGTTGTTCCAATGCAGGCAGACCGAACAAGCTCGCATTGACATGGGCGTATCAGGAAACTAGTCGCGGAGGGTAGCGGGATCCGAGGCACGGTGCGCCGCTGGCCGACCGCAGGTAGTTGGGGGCCCAAGTAGTGTGCTAGCTACACATGAAAGGCTGCCCCGCCAACTGTCGAAAAATCCCGGGATGCATCATCGTGCAGGCTGGCGACCAGACGAGAGGACCCGATGGACATTCTCGGGGTAGCTCGGGCGTCCCCGCAGTCTCCAGACTAGTCCCCCAATGATGTCGTCCTGTCAGAGCGTGCCTGATGGTTAGCAGCATGGAACCTGCTCTTCTCCTCTCCTCCCTTCACTCAAACTCATGGCTAGAGGGAACAAAAGAAGAAAAGCTGTACAGCGGTAGCACATCCTCTCTCTCAAAGTGCACCTCAGTAATATTCGAGGTCTGCACTCAAATCTCGCCGCAGTCCATCACCACCTGGAGACTGAGAAACCAGCGCTCTTGTTCCTTTCTGAGACGCAGATCAGATGTCAGATGGATTCGAGTCGAGTATGTCGAACATTCGCATACATCAGAAGGACGTCCGTAGGGTACTGCGTAACCTAGACGTGAATAAGACTAGTGACTAGTGGTCTGCGGTCCCTTGAAGCTGTGAAAATCATAGTTATAAGTTAACATAAAAAAGATACAGCCGTTTTTTCCGCAAAAAAACGAATATTTCGACACTCTCAAGTGAATCAAAATTCATAGGGTATTTTCCGTTTACCTAGAACTATGTTTGGCAAGTAATACCGTCTTATACTACATGTATTGGGTAATATCTAAAAACTATACATATTGGGTAATATCTAAAAACTATACATTTATAGTTAAATCATGAAAAATATACTCTTTATTTAAACCATCGAGCGTAATAAACCACCGATTGGTACTACTTAGGTACTTTAAAAAATTAAGTGTTTTGCCGAGCAACATTTAGCGATTATTTCATCAAAATCGACCCACAAAATCAAAATATATTGAATTTTTTAAGTTTTGAAATACACTTTCTAACGTATTCTGATCAGTCAAAGCGCTATCTATTGAGAAAAAATAAAATGCACGAAAGAATGAAAATAACACCATAACATAATTATTATTAAAGAAATTATTAATTAGTTAATATCTTATCGTTGTTAATCGTAAAATAGGTACGTTCTTTTAACGTCTTCCGTTGACAAATACTTTGTCAGTTTAAGAAATGGTCGATAGATGGCGTTGCAGAAAACGCATCATCAGTACGACGCGTTTTTCTGAATCGCGGTGTTAATTTTTTCCATTGGAGAACGACCCTCACACGATGTTAAACAGCGCAGCGTTGTAGTTTGTTAGCGGGTATAGGTTGTGCCTGCGGACAGCGAGCATTGGGTGGCTCGCCGTCTGTTCAGAACCAGGCCCGGGTCGGCGGCGCGCTGCGATCCCCGCGCGCTCAGAGATGTCAGCACAGAAGACGGGGCCCGCTAGGGCAGGTGCCTGCTGGGGCTGCGAAATCTGTTCGAAAGAGTTACCGTAGCTGTAGAACGCAAAGGGTACTAGGAGGAACACGGATGGGTTTTTGTCAGTAAGAGACTCCCTCCTGCTGAGCGGGAGGAGTCATTTGATGATTTGCCATCCTTATAAAAAAGGGGCTATGGTCTATATCTGCTATGGTCCAAATTCGTTAAATCTCTGATTTGTTCTTGTTCGTTAATCGTGCATTTAGCATTTATCGTAGAACTGTCTTGATCTAATTTGGTACTTGCGAAGTACTAGACGGTTCGACTTGCGGATCTGGCCTGTAGGGTTCCGTACCAAAGATGCTTACGGGACCCTACTATATTAAGCTTCCGTGACAGATTCTTAGCTCGGAAAAAACTGCGAGATATGATTCCTGAACTATTTATAATACGTACCTATAAATTTGTACGGAACCCTCGGTGCGCAAGTCCGAGTCGCTCTTGCCCGGTTTTTTTTCGTTGAAAGTCGATTGTATTTTTTTTTTTTAAAGTTTTTTATCTTCGACTTTTTACTGGTACCACACCCCAAATAACACCACGTAAAGTCACAGAAAAGCAAAATACGCAATGTTGCTTACTTGGATGACAAATCAAATACGTCATCTAAGTAAACGAATTCCAGCTATTTTGATTTAAAAGCCAAACTACTAAAGCGATTTTGATAAAATTTAAATGTGACCAATCGGTAAGTATATCCTTTCACAGAAAATATTTTTTTAAATCGGTTCATAAATGACGGAGTTATGAGGTAAAAAACATAAAAAAACAACCGAATTGAGAACTTCCGCCTTTTTTTAAGTCGGTTAAAAACTAGCTGACTCGGCAAACGTTGTTTTGCCACATTAAAAAATAGCCTACGACCCATAGAAATATTGTATCTATGCTACGACCTATTCTCTTATCATCATATAATATCTCTTATCATTCTGTATAGGTCATAAAAATCGGTAAAGCCGTTTCTGAGGAGTTCGATAACAAACACTGTGGCACGAGATTTTTATTTATTCGATCTCATGTTATCCACAACAGCTTGAGCGATTTTTATAATGAACATTTTTGTGTATATTTAAACATAAGAAGCCTATGGTTTCAAAGTAATATATTAAAAAAAACATGAATCAGTTCGGAAACCTTTGCGCGCGAGTCCGACTCACACTTGACCGTTTTTTTGGCACCTACTTAATAAATGACCTACCTAATAAAAAATGCTTTCCACGTACTCGTAGATTAGTTAGGAGGTACTTACTTAAAAATAAATTTCTTTTAGAGCCTTTATTTAACTTACTTTCTGTACTACCTAATTAATAAAGACCGGTTGAAACGGTTTTGTTTTTAATCTCTCGAAACAAAATGATCGACACGTGTTTATGCCTCTCACAAAAAGATGCAATCGTACCTTCATATTTTTGGTTAAGTGGAAAAACCTGATTCACATAAGGAGAGTTAACTTGAAGTGAAACATCTGCTTTCTTTCTTACAATATAATACGTAATCTCTACATGCATCATAGTGCATCAGCTTCTCACAATAATTGCCGATACACCTTTCATTTTGGAAAAATTAGGTTGAGAAAGATCGTCTTCCGCTTCATTGTCTTGCCTAATGAAAAACCGCCACACAACGTAGATAGAGTAGGTAACCTACAGTATAAGTACTAGGTATACGCCTTTGTTACAGTGATTGGCTTGAGTTTCCCATTTTGTAGAAACAGCTAAACGGCAATAAATTTGACATTAGGTACTTTTGAGTGCAGCGGCAATTACCTACAGGTATTCGTATTCACATCAATGGGTTCTATGGAGTATTATAGCAGATAAAATGTTATTATAGCAGGTAAAATCTTCACATCCTCCACTTTAGAAAGCTCATACATAATCATTTAAAAGGAAAGCTTGACGGATAGTAATTTCAAATAGTACAATGGAATTATGGAACAAATCCGAGTGAAATGCGATTGCTATGGAGTGGACACCCCTAAGCTGCGCACGCGTCACGCCGCCGGCGCGGGCGCAGTGGCGCTCAACGAACCGCGCCGCTTGAACTACATTTCACGCGTTGTCTATTCATATGTGATGATAAACGAGGAAATTAAATCATATGCTTTAATACCAAACAATATGATTTGATGTTGACTTTGCTCGCCACTTTGTTACGCCTGCTGAGTTTGTAACTTTCATTAGACGAACTAGAAATCTGATTGATTTCGCCTGTCTGAATGCTGTCTATCGCTTGATCATTACGTTTACGAATAAAGGGGTTAATCGCTTCACAGGTATTGTGCTTTATTCAGATCCTAGACTAGAGATTACAAAAATATTCAACATTATTAATAGTTTTGCAAAATCGATTTCAATTTTAACTAGGTAGGTGATAGAGAAACGATTTTTAGCGATAGAAGTAATAAATTATTGGCGTTCGAGACTGCGTTTTATATTATTGCCGTTCGAGACTGCGTTTTATGAGCTAGGGTTACGATTCTGGTGGCATTTTTAAAGATTTTTGTCTGGGTATTCCCAGATAATTAAAAACTGATGAATACGACCACCTAAATAAGATGAGAAAAATGTTTAGGCAATGCAGTGTGATGTAGGTACCGAAGCGGTGGGCACGTAGATAACTGAAGCAGGTACGGGCGACGGGCGTGCTGACCTAGTGGTCGCGGGCGCGTTGAAAGCGACATCGACACATAATAGCAGTGGCAGGGAAGGTGGTCCGGCGCGGCGCGGCGGTTCGGCGGCGGCTGCAGGACGTACAGTGCGCGCGCACCTCGCCATGCGCACACGCTCGACACATGGCGCGTCGCCTGGCGCTGCTGACGCTGCTGGCGTGCGCGGTGGCCGTCCGCCACCCGCCCACACGCTCCGCAGACATCTCCGATTCCGAATCCCTAGATCCTTTTTCCGTGTGGGACGAATACGAAGACTCGTACGAAACCACCCCTGCGCCAAGGACGCGCACCACCACACCAAGTGCTAAAGTGATACTCAAGGGGAAAATCCCCAAAGTGAACGTGACTATGAAAAACGCTAAAGGTGAAGAAAAACAAGTTATTAAGACCACTAATATTAATATAGAAAGTCATACTAATTTTATAGCTAAACCTCCACAAGGAAAACCTAATGCCGTGACAGGGCTTCCGGTCTATCAGATAGGAGACCAATTCGTGTTGATGGAATCTCCTGAAACGGAGCAGGTGGCTCGGCCAAGCACAAGGCGGCCTACCACCAAGCGGCCGCCAACGAGCCGGCGGCCCAGCAAGCGGCCCGGCACGTCGCGCCGACCTGCGTCCACGACGCGGCGACCCACGACCCGACCCATGCGCCGAACCACTAAAACTACCAAGTCTCCGTATACCAAGAAGAAAGCTACGTGTCCACCCAAAAACTCTGGTTGGTTGTCATCATTTTTCGAAGAAAACAATTTGAAGAGGGTTCCGGAGAAACCAGTAAACTCAGGTTGGTTCGTAGGTAGGTCTACTTTTATTTAATAATTCTATGTAATTCTAAGCACAACATCAAAAACCGATGAGGAATGTCAGACATCGACAGGAAATTCGGTTCGCCAAAAACAAAATACGATTTACTTTTGTTGTGATTGAAAGTTCACATACCTACATGTGTGCATAATTGCTCCTAGAAATTCTACCGGATGTTACCGGAAGGAAACTTCCACAAAATGATACCTAATGATAGTCGAAACGCTAAAACCATGACCACAAGCTTATTAAAAGGAGTTTCTCTAAAAAAGTTGAACTTCAGCCGAAATCATCATTATAAAATCGCAGGCGAGACGAACCGAATCATTGCGGACTCACTAAGACAGAAAAATGCGTTTTAATATTTTACTTGTGCTTTCTAATGCGCTATTTCACGCTTTAAAGCGTGTATCTAACGTGAATATCAACTCAGTGTGAACTTTAAATCCTATAAATATTCGTATAAAATTTTTCCATTGCTGAGTGATTGATAGACAACGCACAGCCAAATCTACTAGTCGTTGAAAGTTGTGGGTTCATTGGAAAAGAGAGGATTTCCCGAAATTCTTACGAAAACGAAAAAAAAACGTGATGTACGAAATCGCGGGCAAAAGGTAGTACTAACATAAAAATGTAGGTATGTCTACAACCTACTGTACCTAGATCTTGAATCCATTCAAAAAATACAATACACGGTAGAATATCGTGTGGAAATATTTTTCACTTTATTACAAATTTGAAAAACGTCATTTAGATAAATAAACCGCTTAAATTACCGCTTGCTAGTATTTTACATTATAGCGCTATATGGCTTTCCCCCGAGGTACATAGTTTACGATATTATGTGCAACTTTCTTTCATAGCACTCGACTTAAAAATAATGATTCACACTAACCGATACAAGTTGATGCTGCTGCTCCACCTTCCTTTTTATTTTGCAAATGGAGTAGCTTCTTATTTAAATCTTACTTAAAAGCTCTTCAATAAATAACCATATCTAAGACAGCAAAACATTGGCCGAGTGTGGCAACGGACAGAGAGAAGTGGAAAGAAGGAAAGGAGGCCTTTGCCCTGCAGTGGGACTTAACAGGCTCATAATAATAACAATAACAAGACAGCAAAACAGTTTGAGGGGCATTATCTTCTTCAGTATATTTATTCCTGCTTGCCTTATCTTGCCTTATATACTAGTACAAAGGTGGACAAAGCATTCTCTGACAGTCAACCTTTGGGTTAAACAGACTACAAGGACGTACAAAATAAAACTATCCTCGTTATTACGTGAAAAACACTTGGAATTTGCGGAACCAACAAAAAGTCGTTGATGTGGGCTAATTCGTAGACCTATCATTAGGTTAGAAATAATTACTAGATCAGAATTGCTACTAAGCAATTCAAAGTGGCAATGCCAGTGCTCTGGGCACTTTTCCCGTTGACTGCGATATGGACGAATTTTTCGATGCCCTGTGACGTCTTTCCCTTTATATCCCGCTTGTGAATTCATACATACATATTAGCTTAATCAGAATGTCCCGATCAGTAAAGTTTATAGGTTAAACTCACCACCGGCGCCTACTAGCTAACAGATACCTCGTTGGTTTGCACAGCCCATAACACCTCGAACGATCCAGTCTCGGTCGGTTGGCCAGTTAGGTTACAATATAACCCACAATGCTCAATGTAAACGGCAAGAAGTTAGCTAAGATATGGCTTACTAGTGCTGCAGTAAGATAGAAAAGAAAGAAGAAAGATAGCCCGCTAAATTCAAATGTTCTTACGTTTTTTGCAAGTCAGTATTAGGTCTTATGTTGATTAAAATATGATTCGCGGGCGTAAGAATTATGTATTTTCAGAATTATAACTATTTAAGTCAGCAATAATGGCGAATCAGAAGGGTTTTTAAGCCGTATTTTGACTAATTTCGATAAAGTGGAATATCCGATTGTCGCACCATTATTTCTGCGACTTAATATTGTTCCAATTACACTCGAAACAAAATAAAACTGAAAATGTTGACTTCAGCGCCATCTCGCGGGAAAATGGCAATGAGCAACCCGTAACATTCACCTTAAGTGCACCTGAGATTGAGTCTGCAGAAAGAGCTATACCTACTTACATAAACCTTCTTAGATATCAGTAGGCTATAGAGTGACGCTCCAGTGCAGTGTCGGCTTGTGTGGTTACATCCTTATCCTTACTTCCTAACTAATATTAAAAATGCGAAAGTAACTCTGTCCTTAAGAAACCAGGTATCAGAGTAGATCACTTAATTGGCAAAGTACTTAACACATCATGGGAGGATCAAGATTGTAATGGTCTTGTGTCTATTTTAGTTTTTGAGTCGACCAAAACCAGTTATTGAATTACAAGAATAATGATCATAACAACTTTTTACGTATTCCCAAAATAGACGTGGAAACTGACAAAAAATGTAGTCACAAGAAAAGACTCAAATTATTTTCATAGCCAATTTTATTCTTCAGTTATTTTCCAACTGGTGGACATTTTTGACATCATTGCAAATAAAAACGGGACTTGAAGTTTAATATGAAAATTTAGAAACCTTTTAGAAAACCTTACGGCCAAGTGCGAATCGGACACGCATACGAAGGGTTCCGTACGATAAACCTTAATTTTTATTATTTGTAGTTATAGCTGCAATAGAAAAACATAATCTATGAAAATAAACGCGTTTTCTTTCTATCTTCTTTAAAAATTTCAACTGTCTACTTATAACCGCTGCAGCAGGAGGCGTTGGTTACCCTTTGGGTACGGAACCCTGAAAATGTAAGGACATTGATGATTGTAGAGAAAGCCTCAGAACTTCTATGCACGGGCTCCAAAAAAGTTGTCTCTCGCTATTAAAACCAACATGCAACCAATTTATAGGTACCTATTTTAAATGACATTAACGTGGCAAAATGATCCTTCTCAATCAATTGGGGTTAATCGTAAAAATTTAATACTCGTCAAATGTCTTTATTATTATTGCTCAAATCACATTTTGCATTAATAATATTTATTAACTTTATCGGTCAGTCTAATAATAAAATGTTAGAATGTAGGTAATTTAATTTTTAGCGATGACACACGTTAGACGGATAGAGATGCAGTGTGTATAGCTGCTGCAATAACGCCCAAAATCGGACACATACCTAAATTATTGCAATTTAATTGATTGTTACATTTAAATAAAGGCGGGCTTAGCAATTTCTCCGACTACTAAAACATGATTCTCCTACCCCTAATTGCCTCGTATAATCGTATCGTTTTCATTGTCGATGGAAAAATACAGCTAGGGTAAATCGGGGAACGGAGGTCAATAAATATGACGTGCAACCTCCATACAAATAGTAGATAGCTTACAACACTTCAAATAATGGCTTTTACTACATAAACTATGCTTTTAACAGCAGAAATCGATTGGCAAACCAGGTAGCAAGTTGCATTCGATGGTAGGAACGTGATATTTGAGTTTTGGCCATTTCGATTTATGATTGAAATGAAGCTATAAAATCCTCAATTAACACAAGAAAACAGTTGTATATATATCTGTGCCTCATTATAATTGTACAACTGTGCCTTGTAGTCAATAATCATAATTATTTTATTGTGTATAACTAACAGTAACGTTTTAAGTGACGGTCTTAAGAAGACCGATAAATCAAAACAATTCAATTAAATGCTTTTACTTTTAAACCGTCTTCCAAAAAGGAAAGGTTTTTATGTATGAACACCGATTACTCCGAATTTTCTGATCCGATTTCTGTGATTCTTTTATAATTCGATGCGGCATACTTATTGCCATTTAGTCCCGTTAAAATTTAATTCAGTTTGGCTTAGTAGTTTTTATTTTATGACCAATTGAGCATATTTGCTTATTTCAATCAAGACGAAGCTGCGAAGACATCGTCCAAGTATCACTTCCAAACAAAACACTACAAAGTATATAATTACCTTAATTTTGGAAGTCGGTGTTTTTGTTTTTGTATCTTTGTTTTTAACCGACTTCTTCAAAAAGGAGGAGGTTCTATGTTCGCCTGTATGTATTTTATGTTCGCCGATTTCTCCGTCAATTGTGGATTTAAAAATTATTTTTTATTCGAAAGTCCCATCAGAGACGAGAGAGAGTTTTTCAGTCGAGGTGGTCCCATTGTCACCAAGTTAGAATCTGATGATGGGATTCCATGAAAATCGAGGGAAACCCTCAAATTTTGTAAGCACATACAATGTTTTTCATAAACTTTCTAACGCAATTAAGATATTTGTGCCTGGTAATCATCATCTCATGTTGCCGAGCTATTGATGGAAGGTATAAGTCAGGATCTGATGATGGGATCCCATGAAAAATGTTTGTTCAGCGGTATTTTCGCCAATAGGGAATATGCATGCGATTTTTTTATTTGCAAAATGAAACACTTAAATGATTATGAAATTATTTTTTAAATACCTTCATCAGTGATGAAGTTATAAAGCTTCAAAGATTGCAATTAGAAACAGAAGTCCGATATGAATGTTGACGTCAGAGTTCATGACGCCTATACAGCTGCCATAGAAAACAGCGTTTTCGCGAGAGGGACTAATTATATCTCGTTTGTTTTTCGACCAATTTTAATTCTATTTTCACTGTTAGTATTATATTTTTAGATATTTTTAGATTAACTGAATAGATAATAAATATTTTTTTCATGCATACTACCTATTGTTAACCGATTTTGATGATTCTTTTTTTTTGGAGGAGTATTTTCTCGGACTGGGATCTGATGAAGAACTTCGGAGGCACGCAACGGAACTCTTCAATAAATGATAGCTAATGGATCGGGATTTCTGAAATCGCATGTCTGTTAATTGTTTACACCAGTTCATAAAATAACATCGCTGTGTTTGTGGTTACACTTTTTAGTAGTACCTGCGTACCACTAAAAAGTGAAAAATAAAAAACTTTTTTACAAAAAAATAAAACCGACTTCCAAAAACAAAACACGACAAAGTATAAAATTACTTTAATTTCGGAAGTCGGTGTTCAAAAACGATTTAACCAAAAACACCGACTTCCGAAATTAAAGTTATTTTTAACTTTATGGTGTTTTGTTTTTGAAAGTCGGTTTTATTTTTTTTAACACCGACTTCCGAAATTATTTATATTTATTATTACTCCGTTGATAAGTTGGGTAACAGCAGCTGTTTTCTCAGCGGTGGATAATTTCTACCGGAAATATGTTTAAAAGGGCAACGTTACACTTTTCCAGGTCAAAAATCCTATTCTTTTTGGACTTTTGACAATTGTGATATTTTTTGTAGAGCCTAGTCTATAAGGTAGTGCCTGCGAATCAAGCTGCATTAGCTAGTTGTCAATTTTGCATTATTATTGTGCAATTAATCAACCTCTTTTTCATGACTCAGTGGTCACACATAATTATGTAGGTATATCAAATTCTATCCCGTCGAACAAATCCGAACAGGGCACGCGCTCTTCAAACTACGTGATCTGCAACAGCTAAGCATACCAATCTACTTATTATTTTATTAATTTGTACTAAACAAGATTAGGTACCTACTTTTACTTTCACGGAAATGAGCGCGTTCAGAGGCTGCAGGTGTTAAAAGAAATGCGTCATTGCGCATGTGATGCAATTCTACTCTTGACATTAGAAAATTTTCATTGACAGTTCTGCGCCTACACGAAAAAATAAAACAGTTTCTTTTTAATTGTTCTAAAAGAAATGTAATGCGAGGCATTTTTCTTTATTGCGTTTATCTATTGTAATATACTAATACATAATATTATAAATAGGAAAAAATTGTGTTTTTGTATGAAACGAATCAACTTAAAAACTACTGGACTGATTTGAAAAATTCTTTCTATACATTATCAGCGAGTGACATAGGCTATATTCTTCTCCGTACTCCCACGGGAACCGGAACTACACGATTGAAACCGAGTGACGTCCGCTAGTTAAAAAAAAGAGTATTCTATTCTATTCTAAACTTGAAAATATTTTAGTTTTTAGGGTTCCGTACCCAAAGGGTAACCAGCGGAACCCTATTACTAAGCCTCCGCTGTCCGTTCGTTCATCCGTCCGTCTGTCTGTCAGCGAGCTGTATCTCAAGAACCGTAATAGGTAGACACTTGAAATTTTCACAGATTGTGTAGTTCTATTGCCGCTTTAACAAATAATAATACATATTAATGTTTTTGGTACGGAACCCTTTGTGTGCGAGTCCGACTCGCACTTGGCCGGTTATTATTTGTGATGGACCTCACGATTAAATCTGTGTAACTTGCTAAACCTAGTACAGTCTGTGACCAGCATTATCTAGCCCACTTGACTATTATTCGCTCATAGTCAAGTGGGTTAGATAATGTTGGTCACAGACTGTACCAGTCAAATAAGGGTTTCATCTCGGAAAGTGAGATAATAAGCTGGAAACTCGTATACCTACTCATTCATTTTGGTGTTCCAAGTTATTGAAGGCCAAAGTCTCGTTATCTATAGCTCCAATGATCATACGTGTTAATAATATATCATTGGAGCATAGAAACCGAGATAATCGCGAAAAACTGATTTTTGTGACCTTCGTCCTTCAATAACTTATGACACAGCCACGAGATTTTATTACACCAATTATGGCCATAATTATTGCCATACAACGGTAGTGTGCCCGTAGCGTAAGTGATGAGCTTGCATCATTTGAGAATGGTTGGACCAATAATAATTTGGCTTTTGTTTTAAAATGTTTATAACAGACCGAATTCGTTCTTCAAAATTAGGTTATCTACCTAAAACTAAAATTCCGCTTTTTGTATTCAATCAGTAATATTGAAATATGTTTTAGACAGTTATAGAGCTTATTGTGCTATACCCTGGTTGGTAACAAATTTATACAAAAAGAAAACAATACCCTTATCTTAATTTAAACAAAACACACACTAATCTAAAACAATACGAATCGGAAAATTTTAAAATACCTAATTCTAGTTAGTTTGACGATTTTTTTTTAATTATTGTTTTTTTTTTCTACCAGCCTTAGAGGTAACTGGCCAGAATGTTGGTGGGACCTTGAAAGTCTTGAAACTATGTCAGTGAAATGCTTACGAATCTTTTTCTAAGGGGATCGTTTTAGTAGATAAACATTACTTACAATATGTAGAGCACGCCGTCAACTTCTATGAAAAGGATTCTTCTTATATTACGTGTAACAGAATAAACGCGATACTTCTTAAGTGGTCATTGTACTCATCATTACTCAACTTTTACTATGGGCCCAACCACGAAATCGCGAAAGAAAAATCAGCTGTTTGGTATATTTTGCCGACTTATGCGCACACAAATTTATGGGGCAGTCGATTTTTTACGCGATTTCAGTGTTGGTCCCATTGTGAAAGTGGTTCATAATGATGAGTACAATGACCCCTTAAGATGTATTTCGTTTATTCTGGTGCACTTTGTGTAAGGGGAACCGACCTTATTTTTGGGAAGGGGATAACTTATTATCTGCCTAGAATAGGTAATTTATTAATAGTAAAATATGATTGGTAAGATTTCTTTAAGCGCGATTTCACTTATAGGTGTCCTCAGGTGGAAGGCAAAGGTCAGATGAGAGTTTATTACAATTGTTGTTTGTGTAATTGCGATATCTACAAAACATTATTTGCATCTTATTACAGTGGTCTAGACTGGACTAAAGTTGAAGAACTCATAATAGCGAATAGCAGCAGCTAGTAAATATTATACTAACACTTCATTAAAAGGTTCCGTGATAATGGATAGATAGTAGAAATTAAACTAATTCTTAAAATTATGGCAAAATTTAATCGTTCAGTATTCTTAGTTACTGACCCTGAGATTCTTTTACTCAGTGTTTATTTAGTACGTGTCCAAAACGAGATAAACTACATTAAATTTCGCAATCTGATTTCCATTCATAACAAAATTATTACCTAATACATAATTATTCCTGACCAAGTAGGTACATTTCAGTCGATGATAGCCACAGCTGAAAAGTGATCAAAATGAAAATATTTAGGTTGCTTAACTAGCATTAGTTTCGGTATTTTTCAGTTTACAATCATGTTAGAACCACAAAAATAATTAAAACTGCCAATTTTACCATAATATGTCATTATCAGATTTGTAATTTCCCTTAAATTGATACGATCAATTCGATCTTAAGGAAATTGCAAATTGTTAAAAATTATCAATATTACATCATGAAGCACTACAGAAATAATGGTATAGTTACGAGTATATTGCTAGTTTTACTGTACCTGTGTTCAATTAAGATAACATTATGTAAGTACCTTCTTATCAAATGCATGTACCCAGGTATCTATCTACTAATAAGTAATCTTCAAATGTTTTCCAGCGTAAATTGTGTAAGATTATCTGCAGATCTCTCGTTGATACACTTACTTATCAAGTCAGTCATAATCGTGAAAGTTATTATTGATTACAAAGTCGCTTATATATACGTAACATATATGTATTTTCTCAAGTCAATAACTCTACTCTACTATTAGTACCTACTCAAATGGCCGATGCTTCCAATGCTCTTATACTATTTCTTACTATCGTCCAACCGATCGTTATGATTATAGTCTATAGGTATTTTCATAAAATAAAAAAATACATCCTATCAAAATTTCTCTTCGACAGACTTCGACTCTCTTAAAGCTTTTATGATATACGAGTATTATGTTCCAATTCCCAGTGATGACGTTTAGATATTATGAACGAACGTGAGAATAATCATAAACAAGACGGAGTAATTAACATAATGGGTGTCAGTCATGCAGTACAAGTGCAATCAGTGAGTAACGCGGAAAATGCTTGGGGAAGTTGTCGCGCGGCAAGCGCACGACGCACGACGCGTTGCGCTCGCGCAGCCGTCCCCCAGCTCTCGCTCGGTACTCTTGCCCCACTAACATAAAAAAGTTTCTCCTTAAATGTAGTAACTACTGGACTAAGCTTCCGATAACAAGGATAAGGTACCTATTGAATTATTGAGCAGTTCCACGCAACAAACTGGAAATAATTATGTACACCGCCGTAGCTTGAGGGACCGCGTTTTATGTAGCAACTATGTACTACGACGTCTTTCTTAAGATGCACACATAGGAATTTTTCATTAAATATTGACTCTATGATGACCATTTTTCTAATTTTATAAACATTATCCATTTGACTCCGAAAATTCTCTTTCAAACAGCGCTTTCTTTTACAGGATTTATCTCTTCAATATACAGTTGGTTTATGCAATCCAAATCATCATGGTTTGACGGCATGTGGTTTTCTGAAGATATCTTGCCCAAGAAACCGATCACCACGACTACTCATCGGCCATTGACGACGGCTCCAAGCAGTTGGTTCCAAACGCTACTGGATACTGAGGAGAACGACGGCGCATACATCTCTAACGATATCACTATAAGTAAGAATAACAGTTAGATACTTAATTAACTTAGACGTTTATTTAATTATTATTTAAGAGGCAGTTAACGAACTGTATTGTAATTTTCAAAGTATGTTTTAATGCCTTAAATTAAATAGGTAAGTATAGAAGAATTTAATTTTTCAATTGAAACTGTTGTTAGGCGTGTTGGTAGGCTTTACGAGCTAGTAACACTAGCAGATAATATAATTGTAAAGTCCACACTTTCTCGTCATAAATATGGGAAGAGCTATTGGAAGAGCTTCAACAATAAATTGAAATCTACGCTTTTGATGTAGGTAAATGTGTTGATCAGTTCCGAATAGTCTAGTAAGTTACAGGTTCTCCAGTAGCGCGTCGTCACCTCTAAATTTATTCTAATTTACGATACTGACGTCAGTTAGTTTTCTTTAATTATATTTATATAGACTTAACTGCCGTTAATGACGTTCTGGTCTGGTAAACAGTTCTATTTTTTTTGTTCATGACCAGAAACTTCGAGCAATAATTTGATAAATTAACGGCACAGTGTATTTTTTTAATTTAATTTTTAAGGCTATGAAACGCAACTATTCTAGGTTAGGGCGCATCCAATACTATAGAAGGTACCTATAGCAACGCAACAGTGCGTCTTAAATTTGTGAAGAAATTACTATCAAGATACATGACTGAAACTTTTAAGCTACAGTTTCAGCGATAGTTACAGTACCCTACAAAATAAGAGAACTAGGACCTAAAATTTTAAAAATCCTGTCAGTACCCAAGCCCTGGGTCACATTGCCGACCCCCGCAGTTTTGGCCTAGACAACCAGACAATAATACCGTTTGCAACTTTCTACCGTCAATGTTTTTACTATTACAACTTTCTCGTAATTTTTGTATGAAATCGGCTGACTTGCCAAAAAATATTCTAATTGGCGTTTCATATCGCACTCTAGAAAAATCTGCAAAGAAGGCTTTGAAGAAGAACTACAAAGGTTTCCAGCTGATAAGAACGTATCCTGACGTGCAGTGGAAGGTGCACGAGATGCTGGACCTACAGGAGGAGGCTCAGGGCTCGGGGCTCATGTGGTGGACTTCGCCGTCACTCAATGGATCCACCGACCTGCTTGTACCTCCCGATCTTCTCCTAGACGTCAAAGATCATCTCAAATCTAATAAAATAGACTTCGATATAGTCATTTGGGATTTGCAGGTACGGTAGCTTCAACCAGAAACTTTTATATCTAATATCAATTTGAGTTGGAATTGAATCTTCTTATTTTCTTTCACAGAAAGCGATAACCTACGAGAACCCACGGCTGTCAAAGAAACAGAGACTTGAATTGGAGCAGTTACGAGGTCACCCAATGACTTGGCGAAGATATCATCGATACGCAGATATCCTTCGGTATTTAGAGTATTTGCAGCACTCTCATTCTGACTTAGTAGACCTCATACCACTAGGTCGGTCATCGGAAGGATTACCACTTGTTGCAGTAAAGGTAAATTGTAAATCTTTTTGTATTTTGTTAACCTTTTCCCAATCTATACAGGTCCTAATATGCCTTGTTGTTACCAGATTTCACTTTCAAATAATGAAACTGTGATAAAAGGAAAAGAGAAGAAAAAGTGGAAACTGCGGTCGCACATGAAACCTGCCGTGTGGCTGGACGGAGGGTCGCACGCGCGCGAGTGGATCGCGCCGGCCGTCGCCACGTGGATGATACATGCACTCGTCGAAGGAGAGAAAGACCTAGGTTCGATCACATCAATTATTATATACACGAAGAAATTTTTAAATTTTCTCTCCCTCTTACGTAACCACCTAATAAAATATCCAAACTATTTCAATCAATAACACATCCGAGTGCAACTTTCTTTTGCGCAACCAATTGATATTTTTGTTATTAAACTTGTTTGTTGTGTTAATAGGCGCGGAGTACGAAGTGCTCAAGCAAGCCGACTTCTACATCATGCCGGTGTTGAACCCCGACGGTTACGAGCACTCGCACACTCACGACCGGCTCTGGAGAAAAACACGTTCACGACTGCCCGACCATTCCGACGACTACTATGTAGGATGGTAAGTCTATTGAGTGAACCTCCTTTTGCGGGGAAACTGATTCACAATAACAACATAGATAGGTACATGACCTACCTGCAGCTGTGCAAGGCTTTACGAGCAATGACACCATGCTGTTGGTTCGGTGACGGGCCACCTAAGGCGAATTAAAATCTGGGTAAGATTTTTTGTAAATCTGTAATTGGGCTGCTGTCCAAAAGTTGACCACTAGGTAATTTTTTGCTGTCGGTTTAGTAACAAAAAGTAACTCATACAAAAAGTTGACAGTAAACCTCTTTTGAAAGCGTCCATAGGCAACGATGACCACTTACGATTACCATTAGCGGGCACATCTCACTTATGGTCTACTTTTTGTTAAAAGAAAAATTGTAATGAAATCATTAGTTAGCTTTGAAAGTTAATAATTTCAAAAATATTAATTTTTTACCTTTATAGAAAGTTAGTCTGTACTTTAAAAAATGAAATGTTGTTCATTACTAAAAGCGAGGGACATCCTGTTCGATAAAGTTACAACAACCGACAAAGTTACCGGCAAAATTTTGTTCTTGTTGTATTTCTCTCATATGGTGCGCGCGCTACAGATGTTCATATATCCGCTTATTTGAATGGTTACTTACCAAAAAGACAAGTTTAAGTGAAAGTCACGGATATTCTCATAAAGCACGCCAGCCTGTTAAGGATATACGAGTTATGGTATTCCAGTAATTCCATTCAATGTCAGCATATTTTTGTAGCTTTTGAGCAAAGCTTAAAAATCTTTAGATGACTCGTTTTGTCAGTAGCTAGGAGCCTATTAGGGCCTAGAGCAATTAGTTATTATTAAGGAAGAAAATACGGAGTATAGTTATGATTAATGTTTTTTCTGGGTTTCTAGTAAAATAAAAAAAGTATTATGTCACCGTATTATTGCAAAATACGTAAGACTACGTAATATCTTAAGAAATTGTAAACTGTCGATAAATTGTCAACTGACTAGTCCATAATCTCTCGAAGTTATTCCAAGAAATTGTGGACTGACATAAAATGGCGACCAATGAGAGCACAATACAATGTATCTATTTTGGTGTGTTAGTTAAATTCAAAACTTGGCCCCCATCATTGTTCTTTGTTGGTGTTGCCAACCATACTTTATAAAAAACGTATCCTACTTTATTTTCGATAAGTATATCTACTTTAGACCTTTCATAAAAATAAAGTATTGCGCCGCGTAAAACAAAAAAATGTCATATGGACATATCTTTGGAAAATGGAGTTGAATTTACACATTTTGAAATGGTAGGTACCTACTTACAAAGGCCAATCTTTTAAGATTAAATAAGTATTACGATGACTATATTCAGAGTTTGTAAGACTAAAAGAGATCCAAAGAAAATCTAAACTAATATTATAAAGAGAAAAAATTTATGTTTGTCTGAGTATTAAATGTTTGTAGGCAGTAATCCCTGGGGTCCGATTAATCGGATCATCACACTACTCTAGGTACTAAATAGTTACCAGCAAAGAAACAATAATGAAATAGGCTGGCATAAACGCTTGTGATCAGTCTTTTTTTCCAAATAATAATTAGAAATGTTAGGGTGTGCAAATAAAAAAAAAACTTTTTTTTCTACCTAAATACTTTTTTTTGAACTTAGCTCAGTGATCCCATTCTAGTTAGGTTACCTGTGCTCTGATTGGTTGCCATTTTATTTCAGTACACAATGTCTCGGAACGCCTCCGAGGAATTATAAACTATCAAATTTTGATGCGTAAAAAGTATTCCAAATTTTCAGTTGACAATTTATGGAAAGTTTACAATCTCTGAAGTTTTTTTATAACCTTACCGAGTTTGCCATTGTCCGGTGCCATAATACAGGATGATTTTTTCCCGAAAAATGAGGAATATCGAAAAACACTGAAAGGAGTCTGGCAATAGCCGGGATTAACGCCAGGTAGAAGAAGACTGAAAGGAGTCTCGAGCCCGATTTTGATGAAAACTAAAACTACGTTATTCTTGCCCAGGAGTCGAACCGGTTGGTTTTGAAAAAAAAAACATCTGTATTATTTTATATACCATACGAAAGTACCTAAACCTACACTAAACTAAAGGAAAGCTCAAATTTTTAACAAAATACTTTTTAAAAGACGACACGGTTGGCGCAGTGGTTGAGCGATCGGCTGCTGCGCTGCGTGTCGCGGGTTCGATTCACGCACGGAACAAATATTTGTATGGCCTACAGATAGTTGTTCCGGGTCTGGCTGTTTGTGTATGTGTGATTATATGTCTGTAGACGCACCCACGATACAGGAGAAATTCCTAGTGTGGGGCAAGGTTTTAAAAAAAAAAAATTGTTTCTTAAGTACCTAGGTACTGTTTGCAATTAGTAAAAAGCTGTCATTTTTTTTCATAGTATGAACAGACACTTCAATTTAATTTATTTGTACTCGTATAGTATCTATAAACCAAGACGAATGTTTCCCTCAAAGGTTTCCCTGGAACTGGGGCCAGACCGAGTGTGTGGGAGTGGACGCGGACCGCAACTGGGACTACCACTGGAACGAGAAGGACTCGTCACAGGACCCTTGCTCCGACAACTACGCCGGGCCGCATCCCTTCAGCGAGCCAGAGACCAGAGCGGTCTCCGAGTTCTTGTCTGAGCACAGGGGACAGATCAAGGTATCTATTTTATTCTGTGAATTTAGAATTTCTACTACTTAAATATTATTATCTGTACCTACCTATCAAGTTCTTGGAAAGACGTGGATACGAAAATAAATTACTATCTAGCCCCAGACGTCAAACTTATGACGAATAAGGAAAACAGTCTAATCATACGTAACTTACCCACTTATAATTAAGTAAGTACCTGTAGGTAACTACTATACTTAAATTATACGCATATGCATAGGCGTACATAGGGTGGGAGCCAGAATCGGTTCAGGCCCACGCCAGGATGTTTGGGGACCGATTCCAAATTCTATAAAATCTACCCCCAAGAAACCTTACAAACTTATTAAAACTTCCTTACACAGTCATTCAAAATCTTAGGTCCAATAAATTTCACTGTCCTTATTTTTTGGGGTGTTATTTGGGCAGATGCCAATAGTGGGGTCGTGAGGGTCATGGGACAGGACCCGCAAATCGTACACGTCAAATTGACACATTCTAAAAATTGTCTATACATATATTTGGGTGAAATTATCTCTTCCATTCGATTTTCAGAGCCACGAAATCACAGCGCGTAATCCTTGTCGCGTCATTCATCTCTCGTCTTCTATGCTTATTATTTACCCCAGACCAAAAAAGAGGGGTGTTTTAAGTTTGACCGGTATGTGTGTATGTGGCACCGTAGCTCTTAAACGGGTCAACCGATTTTGATGAGGTATTTTTTATTAGAAAGCAGGTTTTCTACACGTTTTATCAAAATCGGTTGAGCCGTTTGAAGATCATCAACTCTTTTCGAGTTGATGAAGGCATTTAACCAGCTTTTACTGGTCTGATCGATGCGAAATTTGGTATCCTGTTACTTCAATGACATTGCAAAAACATGGATATATTGACCTGATGCTGTAGCATAACCTGAGGTCTGCAGAATATCCAAATTTTCACTAAGTTACTGCAGAGATATTTAAATTCACTGGAATGGTTTCATTGAACACATTATATTTATTTAGATCAGTAACCTTAACCTGATGTTGAAGCATGTCCTGAAATCTGCAGGATACCCAACTTCTCACTTACTTACAGCAGACCTTCCGTTTTCGTATTCATTTAAATGGTCGCAATGAATAGGTTATGAATAGATTGTGATGATGTTGAAGCCGAAAAGAGAAATAAGTTAATACATTGGTGGATGTAGTGCCGTTTAGGTGAGTGTAGATCATATGTGGATGAATGAAGAGGGAGAGAAAGGACAAAAAAAGATGGATGGATTGTGTGAGGATCAAAATGATAAAAAGGGTGTTGTTATAGCGTGACGGCTGACAGTACAAAATGGAAGTAAAAAACGTGTTGCGCCGACCCTAAGTAAGATGGGATAAGGGCACGAAAATGATGAGATCATAGGTTTAAACTTAATTTACCTAATAGTTAAAAGCATGAAATTAAAACTAAATATAATTTTAAAAAACCCCCGACAAAAAAATCTTTAAAAAGTGAAAAAAATAATACGTAGGTATTAGAATTATGTACACCATATAAGTTAAAAATAAAAAGATAGATGAAGAAAACATTACATAGGGTGACACAATGGGCGGCCTTATCGCTAATAATATAATAATAAATACTATTCGCGGGCTCCCGAGGCGAAGACGCTTCGCCCAAAAAATCGTACCTATATTAAAGTAAAAGGATCAATACCTACCTAGGTATTTTTTTTTTTCTTTTTAAAGTGTTTTTTATCTGAGTTTTTTTTTACATTTTTAGTTTGGATTTTTGTCTTTAATATAAATACACTTAGGTCGGTGTATTTTTTTTAATCAATCCAAATATTCAATAACTTGGGCTGGGTGAAGAAGAAGATTGTAAAAAGCGACTCTTACCCTTTTTTTTTTTTTTTTTTTTAAGGATGGGAAATCATCAAATGACTCCTCCCGCTCTGGGTGAAGCAAGAGGGAGTGTCAGACTCTTACTGACTAAAACCCATCCGTGTTCCTCCTGGTGCCCTTTGTGTTCCAAGGCTACGGCACCTCTTTCGAACAGATTCCGCAGCCCCAGCAGGCACCTGCCCTATCGGGCCCCGTCTTCCAAAGCGACTCTTACCCAGCTTGAAAAATGTTTGTACCTAAGCCAGTAGGTACAAAAATTTTTCAAGCTCGCTTCGCTCGCTCTTACATCCTATGTTATCGTATCAATCTCGTCAGTCGACGACATTAATTTCTATGGATGGCAAAAAGAGGATCTTTCCCCCGAATCTAGGGGGAAGGCAAGTTCAAGGGGCGCCGAACTCAAATGTTTAAATAAAAAACTTATTCGATCGCTCGCCCTTGAATTTTACACTCTCTTGAAGCTCTATTTTTTGCATGTAAGCAAAAAAGTAACTGCTAAGTAAACAATAGTAAGGTTTTCTTACATATCTCCAGAACCAATGGTTTCCCGTGTATGGTCTAGCAAAAAAAATTGATGCCAATGATTGGTCCAATGGATCTAGGTAAAAATTGAACCATACTCTTAATTTTAACATGACCCCCGGCTGTGAGTGCGACGGGCGACGGGCCTAAAGTTCCATTTTGATCGTGATCACCGAACATGGTGTATGTGTATCTAGGCGTCGCATCTCAGGTTAGGGGCCAGGCCCCCACTGGTAAAAACTCCTAGATACGCCAATGCGCATATGTAGGTATAAATCTTGTAAAGATCTGATAAAAAATAAACTATCTGATAGGTTCTTATCGCTTCTTCTTCTTCATCATATCGTGTGGGCAGTGGTCTAACGATCCCTCACACACCTTAGGGTCAGAGTTTCTTCACCGCCCTAAGGGCCTCAGACATGGTTTATTTGACGACCGCCATTTGGCGGCTGCGACCACCAGCTTATACGTGCCTTCCGAATCACGGAATCATCTTTTTAATCAGAGAATCAGGTGTTTCAAGCCTGCAATGTCCTAAACACGGAGGTAGTTAAACAGGCAACTCACAAACACACGTGGGCACACAAGCAGGTACATATTATGTTAGGTTATTATGAATATGTTAGAAACGTTAATTTTGCTTACATTAGTTCCACAAAACCCACTAAACTTTATTGACCAATTTCAAAGGGATATATCCTCTTTGTAATTGAACAAACTAAGCTACTAATATAGGTAAGGTCACATAGTTTGATTTCGCTGTTTATTGGAAAATGTAGATGGCCATAAAATTTTAAGTGTTCGACTAAAATCTCGGTAATCTACCAATATGAACTGCGGTTCAAGTGACCAATCTTGTTTTCTATCTCCGTGTATTCGTCGCGTGACGGATGCACACACGATATACGTCATTACAGGTACTTACTACCCATTTACAGTGTTCATGTAAATGGGTAATTAGTACCTATAATTACCGGGTGTAATGGGTTCGTAGTATTCGTTTTCACTTTAGATCTTATTATTTTACCAACTAGTACCGGAGACATAATAATATAGGTGCTGTCTTTTGACTACTTATTTGTAATGAGAGATGGGCATGTTATTAGGTACCTATAATACCCCGCCGGCCACTTTTTCTTGTCACTTTTTGTACCTATTATTTTACGACTACGTGATGATATTATAGGTACTACTGGCTAGGAAGGGTTTTAGGTTGATAGAGTATACCTATCTTTATACCAGCATGTCCTTGAACCAATCAATTCGACGACATCCAAAACTCTCACTGAGCCAACGTAGTGGATTATCTACGGCCCAACCAGTCCTTCTCCCTGAGATAAAATAAGTAGCTATCCCGGTGGACAGCTATTCAAGGTGTTGAAAATTCGCAAACACTTAAGAAATCAAATGTATCATCAAAAGTAATAAATCGACCAGATATCGGATAACGGCATTTTAGTTATACCATGGCAGTGTGGATATCATCACTAAAAAAGCTGCCTCAGTTACAAAAAAAGATTTGACTAAGTAGTTACAACAGGCTTGCTACATAGTCACAACCCATAGTCAGTGAATAGAAATCAGAAATGGTTTCCATCGCCTTTATGTATAGCAATTTATCATTCGTTCAAAACCGTAAAGGTAGACCGCACGTCTATCGAGGAAAATTATGACAGAATACGGTATTTGCCCACATCGTTAGACTTTCAAAAGATTTTCTACCACACTTTCAAAATGAGTACCTCAAATGTGCTGATATTCAAGAGAGAATGAAGTTGAAAAATGTGGTCTGTGGCTCCGTCTAATAAGACTGCCGAGTAGATATACTCGTAACATGTTAGATGTGTTATCAATGTGCAATCAGAATTGCGTGTCGACTGACATCTTTTAACTAAGCTCAGTTAATGTTAATCTTTACGCTTGCTAAGTATTCCTTCTTATGCAAGGCTTGTTGGGTCAAGATTCTCGTAAGTACCTAGGTACCTATATATCACCAAAAGCCGTCGTTCTTGGTGATTATTTTTTTATAGGTAGGTACGGTTTGGTTCCTACTGGCTTTAGTAGTCTGCCCCCACACCACCTACGTCTATGGGGCAGCCTGAAAACATTTTAGTTACTAGAGTTTTTTCAGCAAAACTTATATACTTATTGCTCTTTCAGAGCTAATAAGAGACATGACATATAAACGAGAATAATGCGAAACAGAACTCAATAGATCAATGTAATCATACCTATGTCATTATTTCGATTGTTCTAAACCATAGATATTCTAAACTGACGATCTTGCTGGATCGATAACAGTCTTTTGCTTGTAATGTCTACAAGCAAAAGACTCATTGTAGGTATAGTCCAACAAAACATCAACGAACTTTGCAAACTGATGGAAATGATAGAGCAACTAGCGGTTTGTGGCATGCGCAGACAGATGAATGTCGTTTAGATTAAACAATAATTAGTGTAATTTTCCGTTATGAACCTACTATGTTTAATTGTGATAATGGCGTTACTCCACAGCTGTACCTGTCTCTGCACGCGTACTCGCAGGCGTGGCTAGTGCCCAGTTCACATGCACAAGAGTCGTTCGCAGACGACGGCGTCCTCAACGAGATGGGCAAGTTGGCCACGATCGCACTCGCCGACTTATACGGCACCAAGTATCAAGTAAGAATCTCATCATAGAAAGTTGATCGGTTAATTATGCCTCAGTTACTTTATACCTACATTTATAATTGTTCCATCCATTGCTAGCTTCGGGCTTCCAGTTTAACACACCTTTTTGTGCCAGCCCTTTCTTTATCGATTGAGATTAGTGTCTTGTATGTTTTTTGCTACGCCAATAGTTAATTTTGGTAGACAGTACTTATATTGAGTAAGTACTTAAACAATAAACCTAGAAATATACCTATCTCATCTGAGAATGAGGTCCGCACAGTCAACTAAAATAACTGCGTTTTGACTTTCAGGTTGGCACAGCTGCTGAAATTCGTCAACCTGCTTCTGGAATGTCTCATGATTGGGCGAAAGCACGCGCTGGGATCAAATTCTCGTATCATGTGGACCTGAGGGATTCATTCGGTCCATACGGTTTCTTGTTACCGGGCTCCCAAATTGTGTCCACGGCCCGTGAAACTTGGCAAGCAGTCAAAGCAATTGTAGATAACTTATCCCCTGGATAAACCAAATTTGAAAATTATTTATATGTAAATTGAAATGTTATACGCCTAGCCAGTTGCTCAATTAGATATTAGTTTAGTTAGTAGAATTTAAACAAAACTTACTTTTGTATTTTATAAATAAATAAGTAGCTTCTACTAGCGGCTTGACCCGCATGATATTAAAAAATATACCAACGAAACATATTTTGGGGATAAAAGTATCCAATGTCGTATTCCAGGACGCAGTCTACATCATAGGTACATTGCCACCCCTTTTCATTATTCAAAGGCTGAAATAGTCATCAGAAGCTATTAGATTGCGTTTTAAGTAGATCTAACGACCAACTTATTTCAAGTAGGTAGGTACTTACATTGGCATAAGGAATAAAATTATTTTGAGGGCTCTTTTGAAAAACGAATAATAAAAACCTTTATTTTCATGGACCAGTATTTATACAAAGAATGTTATATTTGAACTAATTGACTTGAATTATAGTCCATAGAATTATTGTATTTTATTTTTGTTGATTCTTGCATTCAAACTTCAACATCCACTAAATTGTCTTTTGGGGGTGGGTAGTTGTCAAAAACGAATACCAACATGCTTATTTACTTTGGCCAGTATTCGTTTTCTTTTAAACTTTATAGATATTAGACATTAGGCTTATTGGCCTATTATCGTCTTTTGGGATTAGTCGAGAAAGTTAACATTGTTAACCTTTATTATTTGCTTCGAACATTGATGTTCCAAGTTTCACGTACTCCACCCCCTATTTCAACTTGGAATTAATTTTCAAAAATCCTTCCTTATCGTATGCCTACATATCTAATATAAAAATCATAACCCTGCTTCTGTCGCAGTCGGGTAAATACGTCCTCCTTTCACGTCTCTACGATCAGCGGCTAAGGCTCAACGTTGATCCATCAGTCAGGTCAGGACAAAGCATTATATATATTTAGGTAGATTATTTATTGCCATAATTTACTAGTATACTTATTTTGTCAAACAGCGCTGAAAACGATAGTGAAATTACTACGTTATATGATAATCTTGAAAAATCTTAATATGAAAATAATAGGCCTTCCTACTCTTTTTGACCCTACCTACAGAAGGCAAGGACCAGCTTTATACAAGTACCTACCAAGATAGGAAAAAGTAAATCTCACTGTTCCTCGAGAATGGTCATTGAACTGCGCATAGTGCAATGTAGAGATAGGACATCATCGACAGTCACCGTATGGTAATAATGTAGAAGGCCCTTTATCAAGGTGTGAACGATTACGAGCTAATAGAAAGATATTTGATAAATACAGAAAACGCTATGCATTTAGATCTGTCACTGACTAACAAAATGACTACCCTATATAATAGTTAAAGAAAATTCATGATGCACTAAATGTAGACGAGTAGAACAAAGTTTGTACAAAATGGTATAGCTGAGGTGTAATGTTGGTGTGTGTATAAGTAGAAAAATCAAATAAATGGAGATTTGATTCGATCTTGTTTTTTTTTCTCATTTAACCTGTCAAGGCTCGTAAGGCTCGATTGGGGCCAAATGGTAGGTACCTATTATCTTTCAATATCCTGCGTGCTCGTAATTTCACCAGTTATGAGTTATGTTCTAGTCAGGGGACTTACGCATCGGACTATTTGATTTGGTCAAATGGGGTTGGCAAGTGAAAGCTGATGTCAGATGGCGCCACCACTTCACGAACGAACCTTTGTCAAAGTGAGATAAGGAAAATTACAGAACCTTACTCAAGTACTACGTAAACTGTGTTCAACCGATTACTGCTTGAGCGAAGAATCTCTACTTAAGCGTTCAGTTTATTTTAGAACTATTTTCAAACTCAAATCAAACGAAACTACGCTTGAGTAGAGATTTTGATCTCTGATTACGTGAGTAAGCAATCATTATGGTAATCCTGAACAATAGTTTGTATTCTATTGCAATTCGTTTTTTTTCGCACGATCAAAACCGGACGAGGCGGACGACACGACGTTATGGACACTGACAGCCACCCTTAACCCTTCGGAGTAGGTACATATAGTGAAACGGAGTTTTTTTGGCGGGATTATTTCGAGTGAAGTTCAGTGGCTATTTTAATTATTCGCAAATTGATTCCTAGTGAATATTGTGAAGTAAAATTGGTGTAGTTTGGTATCTCAAGTGTCTGCACAACTGGACAATACCTATGTGGAATCATTGAAACAGGCGCGATCTCGGTAAAATGGAGCTGAGAGTTTTGTTGGTATTGACTACCTCAGCGAAGTTTGCGATAAGGCTGACTCGATACATTTTCTGCCAAATACTGCAAAAAAAAATCAATTCTGCGAGAAATGGAACGTGAATGGTTATAATTCTTTAGATAAATACGCGTTACGGCCGCGAATCGTATTTTGATCAACATACAGCTTCACACTGACCGGCAAATTTGCAAAAAAGATAAAAATATTTGAATTTTGCGGGCTACCCTGGCGCATCCAATTTAAGGATAAATATAAAACTAATGAATTTTAAACGCTTATTACACTACCCAATTAATCGGGCCCGATTTCAAAGGCGCCCTGTCCCTGCGGCAGGGAGTCGATTATTACTACCCAATCTATCGGGCCCGATCTTAGTATGAATGTGTCACGTGGATAGCGTTGCACGCAATAGAGGCGTAAAGTAGGGGCGGAGGGTCTGGTCCGCCCCGGGTGCCAACGCTAAGCACCAAGCCAAGCTACCGTGGCTATTTAAGGTGTTGAATAGCTTTGGAAGTTCGCAAACACAGATCGATAAATATTTACTCACCTCTCGGCTGGCTTGTGGATGTGGATCCCCTCGGATCCACTACACAATACCGTCAACAGTCAGGTGGGTCCCTGTGGCTCCACCCGACCCTACGGATTAAAACTGAATTTATTAAAATTTTACTGTTAATTTTCTTTTCTCAACGATTGAACTCTATGGTATATAATATTTTTCATATGGGAACACTGTCGGAAAAAAAAAATACGCTTGACAAGAAAAGAAATGTCACAAAATACATTTGTCAAATCAAAGAAACATTCGTTCAACTTGTGCGCGAGAATTTTCGATTTTTACGTGTTTTTCTGTGGAAAGTAAGCCAAGTATTGATAGAAATTCATAATTTACTTTATTTTCGTTAAATTTCAACTAATATTCAACGTCAAAAGTGTAAATTATCTGGTGAAAATTACGAAACAAAACTAGTTACCGGATTTCTTCCCGTACGTAAGTAATTTGATATTTCAGAATTATAGTGGCATATTGTAACGATATACAATTAAAAATGAGTTCGTGAATACATGGCTAGTAATCTAGAAACATTTCTTATTGGAATCTAATTGGAATATTCTTGATGTTTGTTTACAAAAATACAAATTACGTAAATCAAAATGTCTGCTCCGCGTACTATGAAGTTTGAGCTTAAATATTGCGGCAGTCGATTTTTGATCTCGTAAAATAACATCATCACTAGATTACTTGTCTTTTTATGACTTTAATTCCAAAATTTTGTGTAAATTGATCCAACATTTGTGTCAGAAATCAACATAATAATACAACAAAATAGCTTTCAGCAAGTACTCTCGTATCTATCCAAAATGTTTATATTTCGGTTTGTTATAAGAATATTGTTTACATTCTAATACATAGTGACATAATTAAAGAACCCATAACAGTTTCAAGTGTGTGAATAGCTGCTTTGTGAGCGGAGAGATAAGGTTTTTTGTGCTGCGGGTCATATTACGCTTGCGACGTAGACAGAGAATAGCTCTGTCTACGGCTTGCGATAAGCGGGCGCCCGCGAAACGCAACGGAGTATGACGTAAACATGACATTTGAAATTTGCCAGAAGTAAGAAATCGACCAAATGTCAGATAACGGCATTTTGCAGCAAGGTGACAACAACAACTCACTCGTACATCCAAAAAAGGCGCACACGATCTCCCTCTTAAAACATTTAATAACTACCTAGGTACCTACCTACTCTTTTTCGTTACTACTTACATACTAATAAATATTATAGTTTAAAGCGCATCTCAACTATATTTTTTTATTATTTTTTCGAATATAATTTCTTATTAAATAAAATGTGAATAAATTCATGTTGCGCTTGGTCTGATCTTATACCGCGCGTAACATTTCGATTTAATCAATTGAAAAACACAGGGAAGTTTTTGATAATTGTGATCGAATATTTTAAGTTTTAACAAATAATCAATCGGAAATTTCTCATTATATGTAGGTATAATCGCCCAGTGTGCCAATCTATCCTACGCCGCCACTGCGAGATCGGGACTACCCGGTCGCCCGATGGCAGGGCCCTAGCCCCTGTTTCTTATTACACCACACTGTCGCGCATAAGCGCTTTATTGGATTTCCCTATATTATGGACTAGTTGACCCGCGCAACTACGTCTGCGTCACAATTTTCATAAATGCTCTGCTCCTTTTGGTCTTAGCGTGATGATATCTATATATTATCGCCCCCTTAGAGTGGAAATCTCGGGAATGCATTTTTGCTCAAATTTATTTTATTGCATTTCTAGAAAGAAAACCTCGCAACGCTCATCCTGATCAGACTAAAATTTGTTCATTCGATACTCGTAACGCCATCTATGACAGTAAATGAGAACCTCATTATACTTACATCTGTCAGTTTGGCGTGAATATACTTTGCAACAAACGTGTTTCGATTCTATATCTATGGTTTCGAGTCTATTCTGCTGTAACTGTATAATTTAGTGTTAATTTGCGGATTAGACCATATTAATTAATAAAAAAGCATAAAAGTCGACCTACAAAAGTATTTACAGTACACAGTGTTTTCTTCCTCCTGAAAAGTAACTTCTTTTACACTTACGAGGTTTTCACTCTAAGACGTCGATAAATATATATAGCCTATAGCCTTCCTCGATAAATGGGCTATCTAATACTGAAAGAATTTTTCAAATCGGACCAGTAGTTCATGAGATTAGCGCATTCAAGTAAACAAACAAACAAACTCTTCAGCTTTATATATTAGTATAGACTTACATACTGATGAATTAAAAACTGGATCTACCGTACTCAAGAAAATGCTAACTGGTGACTAGGCAGCATGGCCTCAGACCTTAGCCTGTTCCATCAGGAACGAATTTATTAAAAAAAATATCAAACGTCAAATTGTTGACATTGACAACTGAAATATTAAATTTTTATCCATCCCTGTTGCAAAAATAAACAACTCAACTGATTTGCAAATAAAATTAAAATAATTATGTCTCAGCAAACAGAAACACCATTAAAACCTAATGAAATAGATTTCACAAAGTGTGAAGAGACCATAAGCTCGATATTATGTGGTCTTGGTGCTCAAAAATATATCGATGTATTCAAGTAAGATATCTAAATATGCTGTGATAATAAGGTGTGCTTCATCTTAACTTTATTTTAACTTTTATTCGTATCACACAGAAAACAAAACATTGACCAGTATGGGTTATCAGAATTATCGGACGAGGATCTAACGAAGCTGGGTATTGTTGAGTCTGAAATAAGAACACAGATCATTAAAGCTGGCAAATTAATTCCTGCTTATGATGAGACTACTGTCTGCACGTAAGTATCAACAGTTTCAGGAAAAACTAGCAAGGCTGCATAAAAAAAAACATCACACATGATTTGAGTCATTTTGCCCCTGCAATTTAAATAATATTTAATATTTTCTTTTCGCTTGTGGTAGCAAAGTTAATTTATTAATCTGTTGAAAACTCTCAATACCAATACTTACCTACTCCTTCAATATGAATTTAATTTATGCTGGAACCAGTATGTAATTCAAAATCATCATCATTGCCCACTGTAATCCCAATTTATTTGGTTTTGGCACAACCTAAGACGACCCACTGACCAACATATCTTCTGCTTCCACCTCATATTGTATTCCTCTCTCTCTCTATGAGTTACAAAAATTAATCATTCATGTTAAGGTGAATGCTCCAGGGTAGCCCGCGAAATTCAAATACTTTTATGTTTTTTGCAATTTGCCGGTCAGTGTGAAGCTGTATGTGGACCAAATGCGATCCGCGACCGTAACGCGTATTTAAATAAAAATAATATATAATAAAAAATAGCATGTTTTCAGTTTTATTATTTCTCAAATCTTCCTTACAGGTCAGATCTCAGACCAACGGAAATAGTTGAAATTTTTGAGGAGTGCGCATTAATTCTCCATAGAATACATTTAAGTATGGTATCCAACAATGTTGTTCTGATCAAAACAAAGATAGTGTCAGATTGTTTACTATACAAAGACAAATATGCATCTAATATAGCACTCTCCACTTTAAATGAAATGGCTACCATATTGAATGCGATGGACCAAACCATACATACACAACTAAAGGTAAGATGCTTAGCAATAAACTTTGAACAAAGAATTCACTTAATGAGTAATAACAACTAAGTGTTACTGTTTCACAATTTTCAGATGAAGACAAATAAAAGACGCAGCACAAAAAAGAAAATTATAGTTGGCACCGTTGGTAGTGCCGTGATTGTTATGTTGGCAGTGTTTTTCACTCGATCCCTGAAACAACTTATTTAGAATTTTCCTAAATTTTTGGGATGAAAATGCTCTGGCAGGTGTCTCACTATTGATAGGCTCTAGGTGCTTAACAATCTGCCTGTCAGTGTGTTTCTGACCTAAACAACTATCTCCTAGCCTCAATGTAACTGCGTGTTATCTGAACCCAATCTTGTATTTTAACTAACATACTTAAAACATACCATGCTGTATCGTTAAATAAAAATATATTTAAAATATTCCTTATCTCTTTCATTTAAATTTGCAGTTTACAGACAATTTTGCCTCAGAGAATTGATGTCGATTCGTTAGCGCGTTTAACAAACAAAAACACATTCGCTCCGCCGGTCCTGACGCACAGCCCCCACGGTTATACGGCGGCTGCGAATTCGTAATTTACACGGTCATTCGGCCGATAACAAGTGCACACAAAAGAGTATAAAGGGTCAGCGCAAACCGGAAACAGCATAACTACCAAAAATAAAATGTTTTCCAGTTTGTACAGTAAATAAATCCAGATGAAGTGACCCAATTGTTTTGACCTCCCCAATTAAAAAGTGTAAGGTAAATGATGGTTCGGCAGGCAGGCAGGCAGGGCGGGCGTGACGTCACTTGCGGGGACAGGCGGGCGCTCCGGAAGCGTTCGGGAGCGCGCACGCCGGCCGGTAGCGGAGTCCCGCGCTCCCTGGACCGGCGATATCGTTATTGCGGCCGAGCGCGCCAATTGAAACGCGTGTCCGTTGCGCCCAATCGGGACGTGCCCTCTTCGACGTCGTGAAATTTCGGACCACGAATTTTGTAATGTGTAATAAAATAATTATAAAATTTGTGTAAAAATGAATTGTTTCATACATTTTACGGTGATTGTTTCATTATTGAGTTGTTTATGTGCGCAAGTAATCTATGAGAAAGGTAAGGACCTGTTTATATCATCCAAAACAATTTTATTTTTGAGCTTGATAATTTAAAAACTACACAGTGATATATATTTAGGACTAACGGCTTCAAAGCTTTTTTGTTACAAATAATATGTGTTTGCAAACTACTTAACTTTCAAACAACCCGCGATCTAAAACCCTCTCATCATCACATGAATAAAATGAAAACCGGCCAAGTGCGAGTCGGACTTGCACACGAAGTGTTCCGTACTATAAACTCATTTTTTTTTAATATTTGATTTGATTGAATGAAAAGTAAATTGCGGTTTACGATTTATGAAGTATTAAAAAAGAACTAGTTACTAGATCTCGTTCAAACCAATTTTCGATGGAAGTTTGCATGGTAATGTACATCATATATTTTTTTAGTTTTATCATTCTCTTATTTTAGAAGTTACAGGGGGAGGACACATTTTACCACTTTGGAAGTCTCTCGCGCAAACTACTTATTCAATTTAGAAAAAAAAACGATATTAGAAACCTCAATATCATTTTTGAAGACCTATCCATAGATACCCCACACGTACGGGTTTGATAAAAAAAAACGAGTTTCAGTTCTAACTAGGGGGAACCCGCAAAATGTTTAGTTTTTTTTTCTATTTTTGTGTGAAAATCTTAATGCTGTTCACAAATACATCTACTTACCAAGTTTCAACAGTATACTTCTTATAGTTTCGAAAAGAAATTTGGCTGTGACATACGGACGGACAGACATGACGAAAAGGGTCCGTTTTTTGCCATTTGGCTACGGAACCATGATGAAAGGGATCATGTCGTCCTCACCTAAAGTATTTTTTATAATATTTACTTAAATTAAATTATTAAGGGTTCAAGTCATTTTTATCTATTTATTTTAGAATTTATGTACAAACAGAGACACATCATTACCGATATGTAAAATTATTAGTACCTACCTACAAAGATGCTGCTTAAGGAGTAATTAATTAAAAAAGAAATTTAGAGAATAGTGTGTAAGATGCACAAGAAAAGAGGGTATGTGAAGCCATAAACTGAAATTTCAAATAAAATACTTACATGAATATTGTAAAAACTAATTTATGATTTTGATTACATAATATAAAATTGTCCCTTATACTATAAACTTAAAAAGATTTATCACACGGTTGAGAGGAAAGGTAGTGCTCTTCAAGACGAGTTTTGAAAAGAGAAATAGATTTTCGAATGCTAGGCGGAAGTTAGTTCCACAATATTAGGTACTGCATGGACAGAGTAAGAGTAAGAATAGTAGCTGGTTTTGTGTGGATGGGTTTTAAGGTGTGATCTGCAGGGTGCGTTACTAGGGTGAGAGTAAGAAATTCGCTCAGGTAGGAGGGGGTCAGAAAGAAGACATAAATTCCGACTGTTCTTAAGAAGACTGATCGGGAGGCACTTGAGAAAGTGAGGGACACTAACCCCCCCCCCCCCTTGCTAAGGTGAGAGACATGACGTAGAGGAAAGACGAACCGGATGGTTATGTTTCGCAGTCGCTCAAGCTTGTTTAATAGCTCCTCAGTAGCATCCAGGTAACAGGCGTCCGCATAATCTACAATCGGTTGAATAAGTGGTTGTGTGGAAATTTTAGTTCTCGACGGCAAGAGGAGGCATTTCAGCGAACGAAAAGAGAAGTAAAATTCTGACTGACCTCATCGAAATGCGCACGCCATGATAAATCCTATACTACTTATATCGGTTCTTTCCTTTCTTGAAACTTAGCCTAAACTACACGCCTTTATCATTCATCATTCCTGGCATACCTAGTAAAAAAAGTCTAGGCCTTAGATACTGCTGTCAGTACATAAAAAATAATAACAGCTGTGAGATTGTCCCGCGCACCGAGGGTTCCGTAGGCACAAACTTGCATCGTATCCTTGGCGCTCAAAAATAACTAGGTACTATTTCATCTATCACGGGAATCGAGTCTCGAAGATTTTGTTGTGTACGTACGTGCGTTTTTAGTTTCCCCATTTCATTTCATTTATCTCAAACAAGAAAGTACCTATACATTGTGTAGAATTTTAGGTACTTAAATAATAATAAAAAAAAACATTAATATAAAATTATTACATGCAAAACAATAATTTGAAAGAAAATAAAATAATATGTCAAGTCAATAAATTCAAAAAGATGTCTATAAATAAATAAATGTCCAAAAGAATGTCAAATATACGTTATGTCAGATGATTAGCCTAAGTCAAAGTATAAGTCAAAAATCAACTCAATTCAAAAGTTTGTTATTATCATTTGACATAAAATCTGATAGGTACTGAGTAGAAACATTTTTCTACAAGACTAGCTTTTGCCTGCGACTTCGTACGCGCATATCCATTTTTCCCCTTTTCCGTAGGAATTTCGGGAAACCACCTCCATGCCGAAGAAGAATAGTCACGGCCCATACAAAATTAACCTACCTCCGACAGAAATCACATATATTCTAGTTTGTTTGTCGTCTGAAATATGAGAGAAATACGTTTTTATTTTTTCGAATTCGTTGGCTAACACATAAATATATGGTGTAAAGTGTTCGTTCAAACGAAGTATAGAAAAGCTATTTTGCTATACTTCGTTTGAACGAACACTCACCCTAGCATAACCATCGTGTTTGGGCTCATTTGAATTCACCTGATTAGCACTATTCATTGTTGCTGGCAACAAGGACCTGATAATGGAGACCAGAAAGGTGGATAGTGGATCTCTTATTTGGCTACTAGTATAGCCATCGTGTTTGGGCTCTTTTGAATCCTTCTGAGAGTACTATTCATTGTTGTTAGGAACAAGGGCCTGATGATGAAGACCAGAAATGTGGATAGTGGATCTCTTAATTGGCTACTAGTTAAGCCATCGTTTTTGAGCTCAATTAACGCCTTCTGATGAGTATTATTAATTGTTGATAGTTATAAGGGTCTGATGATGAAAAGCAGAAAGGTGGAAAACGGTGAAACGTGTTCTGCGCCATTTCAGACCTAGAGTCCGACAGAATTGAGACCTATCGTATTTTTTTCGTCAGTTGAAATCAGCCATGCATAATACCTATCGAGACAATTCAAATGAGCTCAAACACGATCGGCATACTTGTGGGAATGGACGTGAAGTTCCTTTTCAAGACTTGGTTTGAAGAAATTTTCAAGGTCATTTATTTATGTGCTAGCCATCGAAATCGAAAAAAAAACGCATATTCTTACTCTACTCGAATCCACTACTCCAGATGACAAAAAAACTACGATAGGTCTCAATTCTGTCGAACTCTGGGTCTGAAATGATCATTCTTCTTTCAGCTAAGTAGCGAAACTACTGGTCGTAGATAAGTATACGACCAGTAGTTTCGGCTGTGCGTTGTCTGTCAGTCGCTCACTCAGTAACGGAAGAGTTCTATGTATATATTGATAATCTAGATTATTCCAGATTATAAAAAAAAAAAAACATTTTTCTATAGACCGCCGGACATGTGCATAAGGGTTCCGTTATTCATTACGGAACCCTAAAAATAGTGATTTAGGTATGTTGCTGTCTGTAGTAGGTTTCCGATTTCTGGACATGCTCAATTGTTCATCACTTGTTTTGGATGGTGACCAGTGGACGGAGTGGTGGGGCAGAGCGTGGAGCTGCCCTGCAACGTCACTGCAGAGAAAGACGACGACAAGCTCAATATATTAGCCTGGTACAAAAACGGGTCATCCACCGCGTTCTACAGGTAATTACTGATTTATTATTATAAAACTCTGGTGTTGTTGGAAGACCTCTATGAAACGTCAAATCATAACAGTCGTTAAGATAGACCACTATCAACATTAAATACTATCCTTTAGAAAGGGTAGTCTTTAGATCGCTAGTATCGTCACATCTGTGTGAATAGGAATGAGGCGACTGAGCAGTCTAAAGGTTCGTGGGGTCTATGGCACTTTAGTCACTGTGCCTGATCATCGCATAGTCGTGCATCTTCATGTTTTCCCATTATTTGGCTGGCGATGATTTGCTGATTTACTTGCGCCCGAAGCAAGAAATAATAGTTGCGAAAAGGTTTAGTAATCGACATGATTAATACCGAAATGATGATAAGAGTGAGTTCTCTCAATCTGGATTTCAATAAGTTTAATTTAGGAACCATTGACCGTTCATGTGGTTTGTATCAGCAGTCGCGACCTGCGCAATGGCGACAAGAGCTCAACATCTTCGGGAGGCGGTCGCTACCGACTGGTGACGGGCGACACCGAAGGAGAGGACAAGCTGCAGATAGTCACGGTGCGACCCTCGGACGCCGGCACCTACACTTGTCTCGCTGACTTCGCTGCAAGCCCAGCGCATAAAACTTATGTTCAACTTGCTGTTATCGGTAAGTCCTACCTTCTGTACCATGTTTTTTATTCGAGCTTTTCCGTCTTCTAGTAAAGCGACCTGCGTAGGTTCGTGTAGAAAGAATTCTAATGCTTAAATGGTAATAAATTATAATACAAAACCAGTAGGCACTTCGAATAAACTTCTACTTGCTTCGTTTAGCAAAATTGTAGCAGTCACCGTAACCGAACCATAACTAGGTACCTACGAAACCACAACCATTCGTTTTGGGATGTAATCCAATGGTTGTAAATAGCTATGCTGGTGAAGTGGAACAGGCCAAGATCGCTGATGAAGAATTATTTTATGGAGTTAACCTCATAGGTCATGAAAAGGCCAGATATCTACAATTAAGTAGTCCCAGCTGGTATTGAAAAATCTTACAGCTTTTCTTTGTTTTCTCAGTTAGTCCTAGGTAAGGCATAGGTCATAGAAAATATGACCTATTTGAGACTGGCTGACTGTGACTGGTAAGTATTTGACCCAGTGTACCTACCAAACATTTTTCGGACAGACCCAGCCGCTGTACAGCGTGTTTGACATTGAGGATAAGCGGATATGCTTTCCTCTGGCCCGACATACCTTATTCCTTTGACTAGAATTTTGCAACAATAGAAGGTGAAGGACATAGGTATGATTTAAAAGAATACCGCAGCAATTTTAGACATTAACGCCACACACGCTTTGAAGTGTTAAAGTCTTTATGCGCTGATCTCCGTGGCATGTCACTGCAAATTGCTCATGCACTTAGCGGGCTGTAGGATCAATGTGATTGAGCTATGTGACATAGCTCATGTCAGCTGAGTCATAGTGCATCATTATCTGGCGAAAAATATTCTGACACTATACAGTTCTTTATGCAATGCAGCTGTTGCAGCAAATGAAAGATATTATTACTAGAAAATATAAAAGTCCAATAATTTCGACCTATAGGTATTCCATTTACACGTGTCAACAACTCGCTGAAGTCAGTGTAGACGCGAGAACAACTTATTTTTTCGTTTTACATGAACGGAACAAAGGCATCTGTAACGAGTCGAACTGAAATTTACCTATCCCGCAGAATAGCCGCGGCTCAGTTAATTGGTCCGCGCGGCTAATGAGGAAGCTGACAGCGCCGGAACTGCTCGCTCCATTTATTAAACAATTGCGCTTCGTAAATATTACATCATTAATAGCATAATAATTAGCTAGGTTAGCGACATTATGCTATTTTAGAACTAGGATCATCTTTTTAACAACGGATTATAATGTACTTACCTACCTATTTCATTTTGTAGATGAGTTAACAGTCGTTAAAGGGTAGTCAGCAGAACCCAAGGCAGCCACCAGTCTTGCCAAGAGGTGTCGCGTTCGTGTTACCCAGTAACAGGTTGTGCAGTAGTCAGATAGGCAATCGCTACAATGTAAAATACATACTTATCTACCTACAGGTATTCAGCTGCATGCGGTTATACCGGAAGTCGACTCCAACATAATTGGGAAAAGCGTAGGCAGAATTAATATTATAATTATTATGTACCCACGTAAGGCAGACTTGTAATCAACAGTTTATCACGTGACTGAAGAAAAACAATGCTACTACTACGTTTTCTGTTGGAAGTCCGAAAGAGCCTGGACCTATAACCCTTTCTTAAAAGATTTTCGGATTTGTTTTCAGTCAAATTGATAGCGACACTTCTTTCGTTAAAGCAGTTTAGTCGTAAGAGTTTTCAGTTAACCTACCTTTGAATTGTATTTAGAACCGCCGCGTCACCTTTGGGTGGTGCATGAGAACGGCACTCAGGTGGCGAAGGCCAGCGCCGGCTCCAACACGAGCCAGAACGTGGGGCCCTACTACGTGGGCGACACCGTGCACCTCGCCTGCGTCGCTTATGGAGGTAATTCTACAGGAGCAAATAAAATTAACAATAAAAACTCCCCAGATGTAATAGATGGCTGTTTTTTTACCCGACTGCGCGACGCAAAGGAGTGGTAATGTTTTAATCAACCTATGTATGTATGTTCCTTTGAAGCACTATAGTTATAGACCAAACGCCTGGGCCGATTATTATGATTCGTCAATCGATTCCTCTTAGTCCGGCGAGTGTCACTAAAGACATGACGTTAGTGAAAATTCAATATGGCGACTACTGGACGCCATATTGTAAAAATGAAAAAAAAAATCGACGATTTTAAAAATTTAACTCACTAAAATGTAGGAAATAAAAAAAATGACTTTGTCAAAAAACCCGACCGCTAAAACCGACTAAAAAGTTCGAAACAAGTCGCTTTTCAGGCAGTCTGATCATGTAGTCCAATCACTGATCTAATGCCACCAACTGCTTATTTAATGTGACCCTGTGGGGCCGTCCATTAATCACGTGATGCTCGAAAGGGTTTAGAAAAAATCACGATATATCACAAGAAAGGCCCGGCTAAAAATCCCCTAATAAAACATCCACACGTGATTAATGGACGACCCCTGTATAGCTTTTCATAAATTGCTGGACTAGGTATAGAAATAGACGCCCAATTTGGCGTCGTCTATATGCAAACAAAACGTTCGAGAGGTTCTACTATCTCCGATACCAGATGACTTAACCGCAGTCAATGGAATCAGCAGTTTCTACCTACCAATGCACATGATTCATGAATGAACGTGGAACGGTGGACTGATCTCCGTCTGAGCACTCGACGTGTACCTAGTAACATCAGTCAATTCAGCGATTATGTGATCAACTCACCGGGTTTAATGGATCACTCGTTAACGTGATGTGGTGTCGCAGTAATTGCATGAAAAGTACACCAGTATTTTTCCTTTATCACACGGTTCGGAAATCTCGTTAAGATGGATAGAAGAGAGACCTTTGCTCTGCAGTGGAACAGAACAGGCTGAAAATAAATAAAAATAACATTTTAGGTTTTCCTGGAAAATTACTTCGGCATCCGAATTAGATATTTAAACAAAACTGGCGTCTTCTACATCGATAGGCATAAGAACTCCCTTATTTCCTATTATTCCCTGTGTCAGGTAAACCGCTGGCTTTACTGCAATGGTGGACAGAGCAACGTCTTCTGAAGAACACCCTGACTCCACTATCGGAACACCGCGTGCGCAGCGACCTCATATACGGCCCCCTACAGAAGGAGGACCACGGCAGAGTATTCACTTGTTTCGCGAAAAATAACGAGAAAACTACACCGCTGTCTATTGACATCACTATAGACATGTATTGTAAGTATTAATTCTTATTTTTATAACCGCTTATTCCTTTATCTAACTTCCCCACTAAGAAATTAATAAGCCCGAACTATACTGAAGCTGTTTTTTAACTATTCAATTACTCAGAAAGAAACTACAGGCAATCCACTAGATTATTTGTCTATTTAATTTCCAAAGTGAGGAGATTACCACTGCAATCTTATGCAAGTCAATTTAGTCATAAAAGTTGAAATATCATGCGAAGTACTTACTGATTACCTTGACCAGCCCTACACATCACTAATTCCCCTAGGTACTCACTTAAATGTCCCTGTTTCATCTCGATAATTCAAACAACACATTATGACTCAAAGTGCCGCCCGACTTGGTGTCCCTTCGGAGCGAGGGTCCGGAGGCAGACGGGGCGGTGGGCCGGGTGCGCGCGGGCGAAGCCCTAACGCTGCAGTGCCGCGTGCTGGGCGCGCGCCCCCTGCCGCCCATCGTGTGGCGGCTCGCCGACAATCAGCTGCTCAACTTAGAGCAGAAAATAAGTGTGAGTGACAGCACTTGATGCGTTTATTTATCTGTCACAGCATAAATTGTGAATGATGTTTTGATCGGTTATTGATATTTTTTTATGAAGCAGTGGCTTACTGTACATTTTAGGCAGTAGATAGGTTTTGTTACCTATATTTTCTTCTGGCTAAAAAATAATAGTTTCGTGGAATTAATGATCTTCCCCGTCAATTGATACGGTTACGGTTTCCACACCCATCATTATATTATATACAAGCAAATGTAGGTATTGTTGTACACTTAGGTAGCTGTAATGCTTGGAGTTCAACTATTAATCGCAGTCTTTGTATCTAATTTATGCAGAACGTCCCTTAACCAAACTCATTGTGGACTAAATTGTAACACGATGACCGCAGTAACAATTTAATCCAATTCCAGTACTTAGTCCTCACCCAACAAATAAGTCGGTAACAAAAACAAAGTAATTTTACGCCGGTGCCGTTAATCATGATAATTGGCTTTAATAATTTTGTAACCCACAGATGGAGCCATCCCAGCGGCTCGTGGCAAGCGAGATCCAGCTGACGATAGACCGGAAGTACGATGAGTCGACTATCACGTGCTGTGCGCCGGCGCACCGCCGCAACTCGGAGCAGTTCGTGTGCGCGCAGCCGCTACCTCTCACCGTGCTGTGTGAGTAATCCTATGAGGAAAACGGCAGCGGTAACATTACGGAAAGTTTCTGCGAAAGCTGTACCTACTCGAGACAAAGTATATAATGTGCCAACCTACTATACTAACTAGCATAAACTTGTAAGACGACTTTTTGTTACTGCATCAAAAGTTATGATTGCAGGTTTTGATGATAATCACCTTCATCTTTGCTTTTTATATTAACAGATTTGAAGATAGGCTCACACGCTCATTTCTATCTCAGGCTGCATTCAGTCAAAAGCGTACTAAAATCTTTATTGCGTGATTATAATTTCAGATCCACCCATATTGGAAATCGTCGTAACTGACGCGAATGTAGAAAATAATACAGTAGCCGTAGTAAAAGGCTCCAATTTGTCACTGGCTTGCAGCTACCAGGCCAATCCTGCCGTTTATGAGCTGGTCTTCTTTCACAAGGTAATTTAATAATTATTAGTAATGTAATTACTTGGTAATTTATGCTAAAAAAACAGTAGGTATATAGCTGCATTATTTACATTTTTCCAAGAACAGCTTTATCATTTTCAATTAATTTTTAGGAAGACTTGGTAGGAAATACAGAAAAGGACGGTAAAGACACAATTCAGCAGTTTTTGGAACTGAAGAATGTAACTGAAGAAGACGGGGGCGAATACGCCTGTGTTGCCAACAATAACGAGGGGTCTACGTACAGCGAACCTATCAACGTCGATGTCACTTGTAAGATTCCGGCAAAAAATATTTTTATTAGATATTTCATCTTTTCGTACGAATGGGTTTAATATTGGAGATTTGGAGTACTACTACTTTGTCATCTTTCTTTACCAAAGCATTCTTCTACTAGATTTTTGTCAACAACAAACACCATTTTTGTTTGAACTTGGGGAAAGCCTTTTCTCATCAGTACCTTATAAAAGGCCCATATAATGTAGAAAAGAATTGAAACAAAATAATATTTTTTAATGAATATGAATGGCAGATCCCGCATACTGCGAAGACGAAGCGATAGTAGAATATGGCGTTGGTGAGAGCGAATCCATAAACTTGACGTGCAGCGTGATGGCTAACCCTGCGCCCACTTCGTACCGCTGGGTGTTGGTCAACGAGGCCGTTAACTTGACCACGCTGAAGAACCAGCCGCAAGAGACGGTGGAGACTGAAGAGAACATCCTGCAGTATGAACGACCCAATGGAACCGCGTTTAGTAAGTCAGGATTTTTATAATTAATTAATTAAATGTTGGTAAATTATTAACCGATTTGTTTACTCAAATATGAAAAGACTTGCAGAAGATTTATTTGTATTTCTCGCTTGACGCCAGGGCACTTTAGGAGAATCGTATCAGAACCACAATATTAAACACACAACAATCTATCAAATTTCATCTTTAATGCTAAAACATTAGTTTCAAGGTTGATTGGAAAATTTGACAGTGACGGGTAGCGTGATGTGAAGAAAAGAAAGAAAGTGCCCTTTTTAAACCCCCTGATGTTAACTGTACCATATGACTGACTTTCTTAACAATTTATAGGGTTCCGTACCCAAAGGGTAACCGACGGAACCCTATTACTAAGCCTCCGCTGTCCGTCCGTCCGTACGTCTGTCTATCAACGGGCTGTATCTCAAGAACCGTAACAGGTAGACAGTTGAAATTTTCACAGATTGTTTAGGTATATCTATTTTCGCTATAACAACAAATAATAAAAATAAAGGATTATGGTAGTCCGACTCGCACTTGGCCAGTTTTTTTTTTGTTAAATTAGAAACAAAACACCTATTGCGAAACAAGATTCTTAGATTTTGCTGTATTAAAAAGGGTTTGCGAATTTGAGAGATACGATACCCAAAGCAAATTAACTCTAAGAAACTACCGAAAGGACTGGCTCGCAATGCCAAAGTAGGTATAGACTTGTGCTGGAGCTGCGGACTTTATTCGAAAGAGGTACCGTAGCCCTGGAACGCAAAGGGCTCTAGGACGAACACGGATGGGTTTTAGTCAGAGTCTGACACTCCCTCCTGCTTCACCCAGAGCAGGAGTCATTTGATGATTTCCCATCCTTAAAAAAAAGGTATAGACTTGTGTGTAAAATGAACAGGGAGGCATAGATAGATAGAATTTACTTTACTGTAGCAAAAATAGTTAAACAACTCCTTTTACCCGACTACGGCAAAGCCAAAAGGAAGGGATATGATTTTAACTATGTATTTATATATGTATGTATATTCGTATGTTCCACTCTAGCGCCTAAACCACTGAACTGATTTTGATGAATGAGGTATCAATCAATCAATTCGTAAAAACGTTGCGGGTGACATAGGCTATATAAATTTTCACTTTTTCACTTTTCACAACTTAATTCTATGCGTACAGTGGCGATCCAATAAAGCAATATCTACCAGCAAACAACATTAGGACGGACTGACTGAACTTAAAATAAAAAGGGGCTGATCGACATTCGGCCTATTCACGTATCATAAAACCGTTATGCGGAGCAATCTAATGACTGGAACTGCGGCAGGTATTCAAGCTCCAAGTTCCTCTAACGATATTCTATCATGACTCCCCTTTTTCCAGGCACAATATTCTGTTGGGGTCAAAACGACATACCTTCAAAAGGGTTGACGTACACTCCGTGCACCTTCTTAGTGACCGACGAGACCATTCCGCGCCCGCCTACTGACTGCGAAGCTAGGAAGAACACTTTGGACGATATCACTGTCACTTGTAAGAAGGGCCATGATGGCGGACTACCTCAGGTGAGACTGGAAATGTCGGGTAGCAAACATCGTAGTATAGACCCACGGGTAGCTAAAAGTTGTTTTAATTTTCCATGAAAATATTACTTCTTATTACAGTCTATGGTGACCCTTAAATACCACTGAAAAAACTTTAATTAGAGTAAAATAATCCTTGCGTGTTCTCGACGAATATTTGAGACCTTCGTGTACTTAACAGATCAAATTTTTTCATGAATGAAAACCTTCTTATTTTCAGAAATTCAAATTCCTAGTACAAGCAGTGGATACCGATGAGCAACTAGTGTCAATAATAAACTTAGAGCCGACATTTATGCTACAAGAGCCGAGTCACGAAAAGTACAAATTCGTTATTATAGCATTCAACGATAAAGGAGACAGCCAAGTCGTAGAAATAGATAAGGACAGCATTATCAGTGAGGAAATTGGTGAGTGTTAATTTAGATTCGAAATCGTAAGAAAAAAATAGAAAAACTTCCAAAATAATATTTTTCTAGGATATTTTTTCTGCGTGAGTGCTTAAAAACTAATCGCACACAAAGAGCTTTTGGTTTTATATTTTTAATTACAGAAAATAATGGTCTACCTGAAACAACTAGGTATCAGGCAGGCAGATATTCAAAATAAATGGTTTTACGGGATTAAACTCGCGTAACGTAACATAGCGGCCATATCATGAAACGAGCCGTCCTAAACACTGTAAAATTAAACTTGAACAGGAGCCGGTTTACGAGTATCAAAATGCATGTTATCATATTCTTCATCCAAGAATAATAAGTTCACGTTTTGCTGTCCAGTTCCGGTGGTGAGCACAAGTAGCGTGCAGAACATCACAAGCCTAGCACTAGCGCTGTGCGGCGGCGTGGCGCTGGTGGCGCTGGCCGCGTGCGGGCTGGTGCTGTGCACGTACGAGCGCACCTCGCGCCACGACCTGCCGCGCGACCGCGCCGACCCGCCGCTCTGCGCGTACAACACTGAAGGTAGCAAGCCTACCTAATATAAACTAAACCAGCGATCAAGTTGTTAAAGCCTTATTGAATCTCTCCTTTATTGTGCTCTATTCATCGGCCTAGCCTTTTCCCAACTATATTGGGATCGGGTTCCAGTCAAGCCAGATTAAGCTGAATACCAGTATTTTACGAGGAGCGACACCCATCCACAGACCAACCTTGGCAAGCGTTGCTTAACCTTGGAGATCGACCCGTGCGGCTGTTATTATCTAGCCACGAGCTCCTCGATTATGCCCTAACCTAGTACGAGTTACAAACTCTGGGCAAGATTTTTAATTGAAGCGGAAACTGAGGTCGGAGATCTACATGAACCCTGAGAGCCGTAAGCCCGAACACACGTAAACGAATTGTTCACATTTTCAGAATCAAACTGCGAAACATACCACGACAGCGACGAAGGCAGCGAGTGCAACGTTCGCCGAACCGACTCGTTCCGGCGAGCAGTGTCGCGGCGACCCTCGAAGAACTTCGATGTGCGACGAACGAGTTCGTTCCACTCGGCGCGCTACATGCACGACATGGCCGAGCAGGAGAGCGCCAAGTGCGACGTGCCTCGACACGCCACCTGCAGGGTGCACTCCTTGCAGAACATTAGCAGGAAGAGAGATATGGAAGCACTCTGCGATCATCTAGTTTTGCATCTACCACCAGAGACGAATTACAACATTCCAAGACCCGTACGTGATCGTGTTTATTTGATAACTGAATACGATAACCATTTTTTTTGCAATTTGTATCTGCGATTAGTCATTGGACTATAATCAGATTACTGAAGTAAATAAACTTTTAGAGAGTTAGGGCCATCGCCTTAACTCTCCTTATTCAAGTAGCACATTTGCTCTTTTCAGACGGTTTATTGGATTCCGCATTAGAAGCGTACTTGTCAATGGGTTAGGGTGATATTTTAATCGGTCTGTGTATTTGTCTATTTACTGTTTAGATTCTTCCGCAACAGTTTTCATGTTGAGGTATTCGTGTATCTTTGAGTTGCGGGTGAACAAGCCGCACCACTTATAGTCCTTAGGATGGTTTGAGCTCGTTGGAAGCAAAGAATGTTTGACTAGCAGGCTGAGGACTATAGTTGTATCCCATAAGTCCAAATGGGTTGTATGACTGAACTGTAGATTTGGAGTTTATTGCTCTGAGACAATGTTGACTGTCTGCCAAGCAGCCACAAAAAATTCTTAAAACGAACTATCACATCAAGCAAAAACGCAACGAAGGAGTCACTTCGTTGCGTTTTTGCTTGATGTGATCTTTCCTAGTCATACGTTGGTCCAAGTAGAATCCTAGGTATTTGACGCATTTAGATTGCGGCAGAGGATCTTGACCGAGGTTGATTGTTGGACAGTCTCTTTCTCAAAATTAATGTGATATGGCGCACTCGCTTTTACGCGCCATGTGCGCAACCAGTCACTGGTTAGATTTAGCTGGTTTTGCAGCATTCTACTGGCTTCATCTGGGTCACTACTTGTTGCAAGAAATGCGGCGTCATCTCTGCAAAGGTCGCGACTGTTACGTTTGGAGCTTGAGGAACGTCATGGGTGAATATATTATATAACACAAGACCAAGGACTGAGCCCTACGGTACTCCAGTGCTGCAGGTATGAAGAGAAGATCACGCGCTTTTTTGCTTGATTTGCTACATTCTGTCATTCAAATAAGACTTCATCAGAAGATATATTGAAGGCAGAAGGATATTTTTAATTTTAAACAATAGGCCCTTGTGCCACACACGATCAAAACCCTGTTGGACATCGACAAATGCTGCAGAGCAGTACTCCTTTTGCATCGAAGGGGTTGGTTAGGAAAACTGCATTTCCTGGGTAACTCCTTTAGTAGCCTTGGTGTAATTAGGCCGAATCCGGGGGCTTTGTTTATTGAAAGTTTGGAAATCTTTGGCTATCTCCCTTGGCGATGTTGGTCGCAACCGAGCACTTGATTTATCTCTTTGTTTAGAAGTGTATGTATTTGAGGGTCATCAGAGCCATCGCTTACATTTGGTTTAAATAATTGAGCTAGATGGGCTGCAAAGACTTTAGCCTTTTTGGAATCAGTACGTGCCCAGGAGTTGCCTGATCTCAGTGGAGGTAAGCATTGGTGTGGTAGATCCATTGTCTTTGTAGCTTTCCAAAAATGATGACCGCTTGCAGTTGGAGACATCATTTCCAGTTTCCGCTTAAGAGATTCGTTGGCTGCTTCAGCAAGATAGGCTATTAAATCCACTATAGCTTGGTTGAGTCTTGTTTAGTCTTCTCTGTTGCAAGAGAGCTGCCACACTCTACGTATCCGTCGCTTTTCCGCTGTCTTATTGCGTATCTCCACTGGTATAGATAGATTACAGAATGTTGTGTGCATTTCGGGAGTATTAGTCCAGGCTGCCACTTGTATCAAGTTGGTGATATACAAGCACGCATTATCAATATTTTCAGAAGATTTTAGAGGAATATTGAGGCAGATGTTGGATTCCAGATAAGCTCAAAAGGTTTTCCAGTTAGATTTTGCATTATGTAGGTTATCTTTTCCTGATTCACGATGTATGATTATTTATTTTATGCTTATAATTAAGTTAACAGGTGTGTGTGATTTGAAGAACCATCGAGATCAATAAAATAACTATGAATTTTTAATTTTGTACTTTCAGATGAACACGTTCTACACGATGCCTAGAAAAATGCGACATAAGCTTGCTAAGGAACTGAGCGATGAGACTTCCGAAATAACACAAACGTCAGATGGATTCTCGCTGCCACCTCCTCCGGACGAGTTCGGCACGTATCGCGCGGGAACCAGAATTAAAGACATGCCGATCAAGTCTACACCTACTTACACTACTGTTATAAGAAAAAACTCGACAGGGAGAGATCCCACTAAACAGCAATATAATAGCGCTATGTCTCCAATGAATACCGTGGGAGTGCCCACGATCAGCGGGGGACAGCACAGCGGAGTGTACTCTTACCCAGACGATGAGCATCACCCCGGCCATCAGGTAAATACTAACCCCTTCGATGAGGACTCCTCATAGTCACGTCATTATGCATTTATCATTAATATCAAACTTTTGTCAATTTAAAGGACACGCTGAGTACCACTGGCGGTTTCCAAACATATTTCACCCCTAGGGAATCTGGATTGTAAATACTAAATAGACTAATTTAAAAATTAGATCTCATTAAGCATTTCATGTTCTACGAGGTATATAAATCACAGTCAGTATCGTTCTTAAATCATCATAGTTTATTTACAAAAATAGAAACCATTTTCATAGTGCCTTCTGATGCATAATCACTTATATTTTTATAATTATGCACATGATTCAACATATTTGTACATTTGACATAATTTTATGACGAGAATGTTTGTATGTCACTGCCACTTCAAATATTATGTTAACAGACAATAGTTTAAAGTATTAGCAAATTATATTATTAATAATAATTACTGTATGACTTTTTGTATGTTTAGTAATTTATGAAAATATTAAATAAAAATTTTATGTCAGTCAATTTTTATTTTGATTTTTTTATGAAATCCAATATCATCTAAGCACACCTAAATTTATCAGTTACAAATACATATTTCTGATACATGCATAATCAAATACGTAAAGGTAAACTTATATGAAGCAAGTAATCGCAAGTAGGTATTGCTTTTCCATTTGTATGTAATGTGCACATGTATAAACTTAAATTATTACTTTATTCTACAAGTTACAACTAGTTTCAATCCATACGGTCCAGATGCGCCTGCGCCACGGACAGCCGATCGATTAGACGTTGAGTGTTTGGCCGCGACTGGAATGAACAAATAACCGAAATTAAAGTGTCTGAAATCAAAGTTAAGTTCGATTCTAACTTAATAGTGGCTGTGAACATACTCAAGTTCCAAGCTGCCATCAAGTTTATAAATCGAATTATACCGAAATAACACGCTTTTGTCACGTTATCTATGCAATCAGCTCAAATCATAGTCACAACAACCTCAATAACGGCAGCTGGCTGCAGTCATTTCGACTTTCTAGAAATTATAAAATTACAAACAGAATGAACGCAACACTAAAGCTGAAGAGTTTGTTTGTTTGCTTGAACGCGCTAATCTCAGAAACTACTGGTCCGATTTGAAAAATTCTTTGAGTGTTAGCCCATTTATCGAGGAAGGCTATAGGCTATATATCATCACTCTAAGACCAATAGGAGCGGAGCAGATGAAGTTGCGCGGGTCAACTAGTCGTCTCATACATTTCTGTTCACGTTCCACCGGCGCGGAACGCGCGGTACAAGCGATAGAGAGGCACGATTGGCCTAAGGGTTCGGCTTGTTCGTTAAGGATTCAAATGTTTTCTTTTGACTACATAAATAAATAAAGATTTGGTGACAAGGGTGGTAATCTGAAGTCGAAATGCCAAAATATTAGGCGCCGACCCCACTGCGCGCGGTCTAGCGGTCAGAGAAAAACGTTTGGTTTTTAGTAAAAAGAGCGTGAGACGTTATTATACAGATTATATTATAGATTATTGAACTCCAGATTTTCAGGCCGCTCGCAGTGTGCCGCAAGTGTAAACGCGGAACACAGAACTCGGAAATCAGACTGCTAGACAGCGCGCAGTGAGGTCGGCGGATAAGGGATTGATCACGTGACATTGACGTTTTGACATCGCCGTCGCTACGCTACCGCTACGCTACCGCTACGCTACCGCTACGCTACCGCTACGCTACCGCTACGCTACCGCTACGCTACCGCTACGCTACCGCTACGCTACCGCTGTTCGAATGAGCCGCAGTGGGGTACCTGCAGCGCCGACAGGGCGGCCTCGTGCAGGTCCTTGCAGCGGGCCAGCGCGCGCCGGCGCAGCGCGGGCGGCAGCGGCGCCAGCTCGGCGCGCGCGCTGTCCAGCAGCAGCGCGGCGGCGCGGCACACGTGGCTCTCGTCGCCGCAGCCGAGCCACACGCGCTCGTTCACGCTCACCAATCTAGAGCAGAACACCGTGATGATTAACAGTTGCATTCATTGAGGCTTATATTATCACTACAACACTATCACTATAATAATAGGTCTTTACCTATGAAATTGCCGTTTTGTATGAAAAAATTTAAACGAATTTTTTTTCATGTATTTTTATTTGTATTTATCGAAGTAATCACCCATGCAATCAATGCATCTTTGCCAACGCAGTGGCAGTTTATTGATGCCCTTCTTAAAGAAATCAGCTGGACGGGAGGCAACAAATTCTTCAAAAGCATTTTGTACTGCCTCTCGGGTATTGAATTTTTATCCCGCCAAGAAGTTATCCAAATTCTGGAAAAAGTAGTAGTCTGTAGGCGCAAGGTCTGGTGAGTAGGGCGGATGACGGAGAGCTTCCAACCCCAGTTCTTACAACTTGGAGACCGTCTGCTGTGCAGTATGAGGTCGCGCGTTGTCGTGCAGGAGCAGCGGAGACGAGCGATTGACCAATGCTGGTTGGAGATGTGCCAGCTTCTCCATCATTGTGTTCAGTTCTTCACAGTACACATCTGCAGTAATGCTCACCCCGTTTGGTAAGAAGCTGTGATGAATCACACCGGCGCTAGACCACCAAACAGTGACCATCACTTTTCTAGGGGTAAGTTTTCGTTTAGGGCATTGTTTAGGTGCTGAACCAGGATCCAACCAACTTGCTGAGCGCTTGCGGTTATCAAACAGAATCCATTTTTCATCGCAGGTAACAATGCGGTTCAAAATTCCTTCATTTGTGTGTCTGTTGAGCAGTGCAAGGCTCGTCTCGACGCGTACTTCGCGCTGGCGATCATTGAGTTCGTGGGGCACCCATTTGTCAAGCTTTTTTTACCTTGCCAATTTGACGCAAATGGACCAATATTGTTTTGACGCTAACGTCGAAAGCTGCTGCTAATTCAGCCGTAGATTGTGTATCATCAGCTTCCACAATCGCCTTTAATTCGTCATTGTCGACCAAAGTCTTCGGACGACGGCGAGGTTCATTTTTCAGGTCGAAATTTCCAGAACGGAAGCTAGCAAACCAATAACAGGTGGTGCGTTGGTTTGTAGTGTTAGCTCCGTAAACGTCGTTGATGTTGCGTGGCGCTTGAGCCGCGTTGCTGCCACGACGGTATTCATATTCCATAATTACTCGAATTTTTAACGTATCCATGATGACGAAAAAGATTGAAATGCGATGAAAATGTAACACTAATCAATAAACAAATGACTACGTTTTTAAAAAAAAACATATTTTTAAAATAAAATTAATTTGAAATTAGAATTCTTAGCCAAACAAAAATTATTTTGATTTGAAATGGCCAGTACTGCAGAACGGCAATTTCATAGGTAAACTAGACCTAATATATTTAAAACAAAGTCCTTCACTACATAAATTATAAAACTACTAGCGACCCGCCCTGGCTTAGCACAGGTGCAAATTTTTATTCAGCCCAAACTAACAAAGTACACATCTTATTATCAGAATCAATAACATTGTGGTTTAGGGTGAAATAAAAAGTGCAATAGACAACCGTCAACGGCGTTTTCTCTCAGGTGTCTACCAGTTCGGTACAGTATCTTTCGGTACAGAGTCACATTGGTGTTCATAAACCAATTCGGTATTCGGTGCTCCTGTCTTCTGTCACGATAAACTCAAAAACTACTGTACGGATTTTCATGCGGTATTCATCAATATATAGAAATACATGAGGAAGGTTTAGGTACATAATATGTCAAGGTTTTTTGTAAATTGGCTAAAATATGTACTAAAAAATTCCTTACACCGCGTACGTAGCGAAAACAATGTACTACAATTTCAGAAAACATCAATACCTACAAAAAAGCCGCGTACGTAGCAAAGACAATGTACTACAATTTTAGAAAACATCAATACCTACAAAAAAGCCGCGTACGTAGCAAAGACAATGTACTACAATTTTAGAAAACATCAATACCTACAAAAAAGTCCGCAATAGCGTATGTCTATCTTTTATGGTTAACTAACAATAACCATTTTTATGACATTTTAATGTGGTATAAATACTACTTTATTTGCAAAGGTGTTTTCACCAATCCTTTCTCCTTACTTATTAGGGTTCCGTACCTCAAAAGGAAAAACGGAACCCTTATAGAATCACTTTGTTGTCTGTCCGTCTGTTTGTCAAGACCCTTTATCTCGGAAACGCGTGGAGGTATCGAGTTGGAATTTAAACCATATACTCAGGTCTACGGTCCCTTGAAGCTGTGAAAAAATCATAGTTATAAGTTTATGTGCGTGTGTTGTGAGAGCCACTTTATTAAAACTCTTTGAAAATATGCTTTGGTTTTAGTGAACATTAAGAATTGCGAAAGTTTGAATCAGAATTTGAGAAAGTCAAATTAGCGAGATATGGACTCTGAAGTATTGATAAACTATGGATGCTACAGAAAATCTTTATGCCAAAATCTAAGCTTATGCCAAACAAAATTTGTGAAAACAAGAATTATCCAAAACACTGTTTTACTTTGTATATATATATTCGTTCAAAATGGGCCCTCAATCCTCACACATGTAAAAGTTTATTATTAACATGTAAAGTTAATTGTTTAGCTGCTGTTTGAAGTCTTACATGCTGCTAAATAAAATGATGAAAATTTGTGAAAAGGGCTTTCGAACAACCACACAACAATCTGTCAAATTTCATTTTCATCTTTATCGCTAACTCATTCAGGTTCAAGGTTGATTGGGAAAATTTGACAGTGACGGGTCTGCTAAAGTGTATTTTTAAGACCCCCAGGTTGTTCTTGTTGTTTTTAAGTTATGACCTTTATAAATTCTGACCCTCAATCCTCCATTCCAAACGTACAGCAGATAAGAGAAACACAAATTGTTCTTTTCGTGAAAAAATATGATACCAGAAATATTTCAGAAATATATACTTCCTTTTTTGTTTCCAAATCTTACTCTCACGCGATGTTTAGTAAGAAATAACAGAAGTGGGGGAAATAGGTCTCACGCGAGTAAATACTAATGCTTACGTAAGCAAGCTTTTAACACTATCGCTGACAAGGGGAGAGGGGGGTTAAAAATTACTAAAATTCTGCTTACGTAAAACTTGAACGGTCCCTTAAGTGTGAAAGCGTAACAAACTCCCTTACGCATTTATAACATAAGTTAGGATGATGATAGGATTACGTACTTGATATAGATGTCCAGTACTTGTTCTAGTGATACGCCGATATTTAAAATTGTCCTAAACACCATCCCTCGATCCGCTTGAAGTTTACAGCTCATGATTTCTAGTTGACGCACGATGAAATCTGTTAAAAAAAATCACACTCAAATTACTGCTATAAAAACTGCATTAATGACAAAATGCATGGTTGCAGCCATGCCTACTAGATGTGTTTGCTACAACTCTCTAATTCGATTATGGGTATTTTTGAGATAAGAAATTCTCACGTGCTTATCAACAGTAATAACTTACACAATGGGAAGCAGTGTCCCGTATTCACATATTCCCTTCCAAGAGACGTCAGCTTACTAAGCACAGAGGCCAGTCTCTCATCAGGAGTGGGAAGGCCTCTGGCGACAGCTTCTGCTTCGGCGAGGATGTTGCTCCAGATGTTTTCCACCAGCAGCGCGTCGTTGTGGCCCGAACACTGCACGATCGCGAGCTTGCACTCCCATAGGTTGTAGCGGTCTGCATACTCCTCGTAAAGCTAGAAGCCGAAGACAAGTATAGTGAATTCCATTGTGTGCAAACTCTATTGCAAAAGCCTATGTTCAGTAGACTTGTTGAGATTGAGTTAATGTGTCATGTATAGTTAAATGATCTAAAAACCGGTCTTCATTTTAGCAAGAAAACATCCAAGTCCGGTGACCTCTGTGCTCAAATAGAATGGACTGTTGTCACAGAAATCACAATGACAATGGACGGTTGACAAAGGTATCAGATGTACAGCTATTTCGTTGAATCGGAATATGCTCTAAGGCATCAATAATAAATTTGATGATGGCGATCTGATAGACAGTTACTCCATGTAAAATACTGGCGCAATCGTCTGCATCCGGCTCCCGTCTAGATATTTTAGAGCCGAAGCGTCTACAGACTTAATGAACAGGAGGGCTACTCTCTAAGCCCAAAGTCCGTAGTTCGGGCGTATTCTACTCCGTATTACCTACAGATTTACGATTAGTCCCAAACTCGAAATAAATATGAATGACAACACGATTTTTTAATAACTGTTAGTTGTCATTAATTCTTAGTGGTTAGGTGGTACGGATTTGCCGTATGGTGTCGGCCGGTGCCGTATGGTGCCGTAAAAGAACAACACCATCCCATCAGTTCACGTGGGTGTCGTAAAAAGCGACTAAGCAACTTGCCAGAGAATAGGCAGCAGCGTTCTCTGCAAAACGCAACACCATACACTGCGATCGCCAACCCGCCTGTCAAGTGTGGCGATTATGGCAAAACCCCCCCAAAATTTGGTTAGGCCTATGTCCAGCAGTGGATGTCTTTCGGCTGATATGATGAGGTGGTACGGAGTAAAATACACCCGTAACTAAGCCCGAAACGACGCGCACGGCGGCCTGCACGCGCGCCACCTCGCCGGCCTCCTGCAGCCGCCGCAGCAGCTAGAGACTAGATGAACTGGTCTGACGCGCATACCTGCGTGATCTCCAGCAGCTCGTCGTCCAGGCGCTGCATGGCGTGCGGGTGCGGCTGGAGCGCGGGCGGCAGCGCGGCGGCGGCGGCGCGCACGGCGGCCTGCACGCGCGCCACCTCGCCGGCCTCCTGCAGCCGCCGCAGCAGCTAGAGACTAGATGAACTGGTCTGACGCGCATACCTGCGTGATCTCCAGCAGCTCGTCGTCCAGGCGCTGCATGGCGTGCGGGTGCGGCTGGAGCGCGGGCGGCAGCGCGGCGGCGGCGGCGCGCACGGCGGCCTGCACGCGCGCCACCTCGCCGGCCTCCTGCAGCCGCCGCAGCAGCTAGAGACTAGATGAACTGGTCTGACGCGCATACCTGCGTGATCTCCAGCAGCTCGTCGTCCAGGCGCTGCATGGCGTGCGGGTGCGGCTGGAGCGCGGGCGGCAGCGCGGCGGCGGCGGCGCGCACGGCGGCCTGCACGCGCGCCACCTCGCCGGCCTCCTGCAGCCGCCGCAGCAGCTAGAGACTAGAGGAACTGGTCTGACGCGCATACCTGCGTGATCTCCAGCAGCTCGTCGTCCAGGCGCTGCATGGCGTGCGGGTGCGGCTGGAGCGCGGGCGGCAGCGCGGCGGCGGCGGCGCGCACGGCGGCCTGCACGCGCGCCACCTCGCCGGCCTCCTGCAGCCGCCGCAGCAGCTAGAGACTAGAGGAACTGGTCTGACGCGCATACCTGCGTGATCTCCAGCAGCTCGTCGTCCAGGCGCTGCATGGCGTGCGGGTGCGGCTGGAGCGCGGGCGGCAGCGCGGCGGCGGCGGCGCGCACGGCGGCCTGCACGCGCGCCACCTCGCCGGCCTCCTGCAGCCGCCGCAGCAGCTAGAGACTAGAGGAACTGGTCTGACGCGCATACCTGCGTGATCTCCAGCAGCTCGTCGTCCAGGCGCTGCAGGGCGTGCGGGTGCGGCTGGAGCGCGGGCGGCAGCGCGGCGGCGGCGGCGCGCACGGCGGCCTGCACGCGCGCCACCTCGCCGGCCTCCTCCAGACGCCGCAGCAGCTCGCCGCCCCCCGCGCCGCCCGCGCCCGCGCCCCGCACGCACACCACGCCCGCCGACAACCACGACATGCGCTGCGCTAAGGTCGCACCCGACCTACAGTCATCAAATTCTAATTTACTCTATGCACCTATTATTTTCCCAAAAAAAGTTAAGTCCAGAGGGTCTAAAAAGGTCACTAGCAGAACCATGACAGTAATCAGTAGTAAACATACAACAATATTTCAAATTTTATTTTCAATTTATCGCTGGCAAAAACATATTTTCACTAAGAGAAAGCAACTTGGTATTCAAACGCGAAACCTTTATTGGCGCATTGGACAAAATTCTGAACTATCTCTCGAAAACCAAATACTTCTGTACAAGGCAATACAAGGGCTTCTGTATTGCCTTGTACAGAAGTATTTGGTTTTCGACGTCTGGACGTATGGAATCCAACTTTGGGGTACTGCATCCCATTCAAACATTGAAATCACGAATTATTGCACCGTGATCTGCACCTGCCCACTGTGAAACAGGAAATTGTATGCCATACTAAAACCTATAAAGAGCGCATCGAACGACACCCTAATACTCTGGCCAGGCCACTTATGACAAACCACAACAAAGCGCGACGATTAAAGCGTAAAATACCTCAAGATTTAATACCAAATTTTAACAATGAGGATGTGATACACAAAATAAGCGCATCAGCGATAGCACCAACCAACATACTGCTGAATGTCCCACAAAGGAGACAGATTGTAGTAAACATAGAAAAATTTGAAAAAAAAAAAAATTATCGCTAACGCATTTGATTCAAGGTTGATTGGAAAAAAAATTGGCAGTGTCGTGTAGCGTGATGTGCTTTCTGATTCTGCTATAATGACCTTTTTAGACCCCCAGTTAATTTGATCTAATTCATGCGTTTGGAGACTTGCGGTTTATTAAAACATAACAATCACATACCAAATTCATAGATCAAGAGTGTTTCTGATAACACATTCACATTCGACGGCAACTAAAAGCTTCGTAAAAGTGAAAACTCGTAAGTGTAGTTTACTTTATTATTGATCATACACACACGAAATGGACAGTATTTCTTTAAAAACTTACCCAGGTCTGGTAGCAAGGCCTTCCAACACATTGGCGGCAGCAAGGTGGTCACCACTCTTCTCAAGCACCTTCCACAGCAAATCTAGCAAGTGTAGGGCTGCGGTAGGAGCGGCTGAGCGAGCGGCCGCTTGCAAGTACGTGCGCAAGGAGGTCGGGGGAGCCGTGCCCAGGGACAGCAACTCTGCACAATAAGAAAAGACTTTTTCATTACTCATACTCGAAAAGTAAGCCTGAAGTTGCCTGAGGATCGGGTTGAAAGTATTACTTTTCCAGCCCTAGAGAGAATCGTTTTCAACTGATAGCCGTAAAATTATTAAAAAAAAAACTCGTTGACCATTTCTGTTGAATCATGTCCCAACTCACTTTATGAGCAATTACCACAATTGCAATGCGTAATGTATTTTATTCATGCGTCACTTGCAATTCTTAACCCGTGTCGTTAACACCGAAATATAGAATTATTTTTTGCACTGAGTATTCCCACAGTTATTCATCAGCAAACCCCCTTAATCCCTCGCTATGCTATGCTCGGACGCCAAACACCGTCTCGGGACTAAATCAGTTGCTTTCACCCTAAGATAACAATGTACTATTTTTCTATATTGGACAGAAATCATAAATTAAAAGAGTTTTGGATTTACAAGTTTTTAAAACTAAGAAAATTATTTCGTAGTGAGGAGTATACTTTACCTGAGCCCAAATGCTTGGATACCAGCCACTCGTAAACTGCAACGTGCAAAAGTTCGTCATCTCGAGAGAGACACTCCCACACTAATTTCCTTCCCTGCAATAATGGATAAAATATAAGTCCAACTCAAACAATGTACCTAACTACCGATTTCAAAATTATAAATTGTCGCCTCGATCACCCTGTTTTATTAGATTTTTGCCATAACTAGCTGACATGCACACCTCGTTGGATGGTATTTTTCGGGTCAACGTATAGCCTATGACTCTCAAAAATAATGTGACTTTCAATTGGTAAAAGAATTTTCAAAATTGGTTCAGTAGATCCAGAAATTAACCCCTACAACCTCGCAAACTACCTCTTTATAATATTACTAGCTGACGCATGCCCACTTCGTTGGACGGTATTTTCCGGGTTAATAGCCTATGACACTCCCAAACAACGTGACTTTCTATTGGTAAAAGAATTTTCAAACAAACCCAAAAACTTTACCTCTTTTTAACATTAAGTATTTTAATTTTAATATAAAAATTAATTTTAAAATAATGAAGTATAAAAATGACTCGTGAAGATAAAAGGCGTAGTTTTATATGAATTATCGTCGTAATTTACCTGGTAGTTAGCATCGGCAGGTGACATAGTAAGGATGTTGTCGTTGTTGGGCTGCGAGCGCAGCGGCGAAGGTTCGCTGCTTGAAGCCTCCGCACTGCGCTCGTACAAGCGCTCGAGGGCAGAGCACACCTCGCGGTATATCTCCATTCTAAACAACCAAGACTCAACTCAATAAAAGATGCTGTTCAATCACTGATCTGATGCCACCAACTGCATCAGACTGCTTGAAAAGCGACTTGTTCCCAACTCGGTCGGGTTTTTTGACAAAGTAATTTTTTTTATTTCCTACTTTTTAGTGAGTTACATTTTTGGAATCGTCTCCTCGAGCCCTTTATCTTGACTCGATAGATTTTGAAAATAAAAAAAATATTGAAGGCATAATATGGCGCACAAAAATCCGCCATGTTTTTTTTATTTTATTTTGATATACCCAGTCTATCTCACAGTAAATGCGAATCTACAGACACCTCTCAAGCTAAAATCCATCCACCTGTTTAGGCTCTAGGGCGTGCCAAAGAAATATACATACATACACTCGAAAAACATAACCCTCCTTTTGCAGTCGGGTAACAAATTGGCTGTGTGTAAAGTCGGTTTACTGACGATAATTTTACGTGATAACGTCATAAGAAATCAATTGGATTCTTAACAAACAAGCCGAACGCTTAGGCCGATCGTACCTCACTATCGCTTTCTCTGTGCACACGGCTCAGGCGTGACACCTTTTAGTGCGTGCAGCCGGCTTTCATCGATTTACAAGACGTTATCACATCAAAATTGTTCATAAAAGATCTATAAAAACATAAGTTGCACAGCATTTTTTCAAAAATATGTATTTGTGTTGTCGATCCTGCACCTGATCGCTTTCCGATCAAGTCGGAATGATCGTCTGTTTCACAAGACTATGCATACACTTATTCTCTATAATAATAACTCTTGCATAATTTGGTATGGCTATTTTTTGTTGAGAATGGAGATACTATATACACGGTTTCCTTCAATGTCAAACACAAATGAAACATAACAAGTTTGAAATTGCTTAAGAATTTGTAAAAAAATAAGGACGAACTTTACCTTCTATAATAGATAAAGTGTCCTTCCCTATCCTGGGAGGGCTGGTCACTCTTGTAGTAATGCACGGCTTTGTCCTGCGGGTCCAGTTTAGACGCGCAAGCCACGCACAACTCGACAACCCCTAAGTAAAAGCCAGCTGACACTAATTTTGAGCAGACCAATGGCAGATTCACATTTGGCGCTACATCCTAGAAAAGAAAAAACAAATTTTATTCCAATTACACAGATACAAATCAAATCTATTGAAATGAGAAATGCTGTGGTGTAACATTATTACAGTATGTACTTACTTTACAAAGTTTGAGTGCATGTTGAAGCATTTCTTCTCTTTCAGCAGGATTCTTTTGTTGTTTTGCAAATATTAACAATTCGTTGGCCTGTAATGTAAATATAGTGGAGTAAATAATTGGCATTTCTAGATAGGATATTTCATGTAAAACTAACAAAATAAAGTATTACTTTAGAACAAGTAGCGTCTTCTTGCCTATATAGTGTTGGACAGAGCTGTCTCAATTTCTGAGAGATGCCGTCCACTGACGCATTGTCTCGTAAATAACCGGCGACTAGAGATCCGAGGAGCAAGCATGCTACTTCTTGTCCACCTACTAATAATTCCCTGAAAGAAAAACAGAACTAATACAGTTAAAACTTTAAAAAAATGTGGCGCTTTGTTGGCAGATTTTGCTCTGAAAGAGCAGTTAGTAAACTATTATTGATTTGCGTTGTTGATGAGAAACAACAAAAAAGCCAATGTGAGGTAAATGAAAAAAAAAAACCACTACATTATTAATTTATACACGTAACTTGCCCATTGCGCTTGTTTACTAGTCTTACCTATAACTAGCGGCCTGCAACGCGTTCTGCTGTTCAGGCGGAAGACTAGCGGCGATCACGTGGAACTGATGCTCACACAGCACCTTCCACAAACTTAACATTTCTATCGCCATAGCTGGAAACAAATCACACAGATTAAGATCACTGATTATTCCCTACCTGAATGTTGACAATAAGTCCACAACTCTTCTTTTGATTTGGTTGTATCTTAGACTCATTTACGTCGAAGTTTTAAACGGTAAATTTACATTCTTTCTTATTTTTTGGAGTGAAAACTTCTTTAGCGGCGTTGTGTGTCGTGTCAGAACAGATACGTGACCTGGTCGAAAATTCGAAACACGTATTTTTTTTTGTACGCGTTTGGGTGGCGCTCTGGATGGTTTATATTCACAAATCAGTAGGGTAGGCAGGGTAGGCAAGGTAGGCAGGGTAGATAGGGTAGGTAGGGTAGGTAAGGTAAGGCGTCGGGAGTCGCAGGACGATTTCCGGCCGCCGTAGGCGCGGGCCTGCGGTCAGCGAGCAGTGGGTGGCTCGCCGTCTGATCAGAACTAGGCCCGGGTCGGCGGCGCGCTGCGATCCCAGCGCGCATCAAAGAGATGTCAGCGTGGAAGACGGGGCCCGCTAAGGCAGGTGCCTGCTGGGGCGCAGGAATCTGTTCGAAAAAGGTGCCGTAGCCTTGGAACGCAAAGGGCACCAGGAGGAACACGGATGGGTTTTAGTCAGTAAGAGTCTGACACTCCCTCTTGCTTCACCCAGAGCGAGAGGAGTCATTTGAAGATTTCCCATAATTAAAAAAAAAAAAAAAAAAAGTTGTAGGTAAGGTAGGCAGGGTAGGTAGGTAGAGTAGCCGAGTAGCTAGTAATTATATAAAACTCTCGCGTTACTATGGTAACTGACTGAGTGACTACTCAGTCAGTTACCATAGTAATGCGGGAATCCGGTTGTATGTCCAACTTACAACCGGTTTCCCGAAGTTTCTATGAAAACAAGAATAAACGGATATGCGCGTACGAAGTCACGGGCAAAAGCTAGTCCAATATTAAGGCAAATGACGAAACGGCTGCTAAAACGTACGCTTAGTCTAAAACATACTACAAACAGAATAGACAATTTTTTTTTATCGTGGTAAATCTGGAAGTATCTCCTGATTAGGTGTTATTTTTTTTCTTACTCTTGTAGAATGCGACTAGAGTTTCAGAGGTATTTTAATATCTAGAAAACTAGCTGACTCGCGCATCTTCGTCTGCGTCACAATTTTAACCGATTTCAAAAAAAGGAGGTTCTCAATTCGGTTGTATTTTTTTTTTGAAGTGAAAACTTCTTTAGCGGCGTTGTGCACTTTTTGTGATGGGTAAAAAATGTTAAACTCGCGTCAGGACACGTGACCCTAATCGAAAATGCGTGAGACGGTCACATGTCCGGACACTTATTGAAAATTCGAAGCACGTATTCAAGTTTTCACTTCAGCCGGCGCTCCCGGAGTGCAACTCGTTTTTTTTTTATTTCTTTTTTGTTCTTTTTATGTTAATTTCAGCAAATAACATGGTATTCTGTTTCGGAAGCTCAATGGTATAAATTATTATTACAATTTAATACAATAACATACAATACTTACTAATAAATAATTTAAGAGCATGCAGGGATGTCTGCTCGTCGGAATGTGGCGGCGCCAGTGTTCGCTGCATGAAGGCAGCCACGCGCTGCAACTTTTGAACTATGTACGCACAGTCTTCGCCCGTCACTTGGCTACTCATCTGTGATTAAATGAAATCAATTAATTACTACTTAGTAAAAGAAATGTGACATACTCTAGAAATAAGCACTGGAAATTGAACAGTAACAGTAGAGCACTTTAATAGCTTATTTACACAGTAAATAATAATAAAACAATAATTTAACTCACGAACTCCTTGTGATCGGGCGACATCGTCATCGAAACGCATTTCAGACCCCATATTGGAGCCAAAATCCTTCCAATGTAGATATAAAGACCATTATGCTTGGCACTATATTCAATGGGCATGGGGAAATTGGGGTCCCTCTGTTGTTGGGTCATATTACCCACAAACGAAGACTGGTTGAACCCAGGACTCAACATGCTCTGATGGAATGGTGATTGAGGCATCATAGACTGGGTTGGTGAACCGGGGAAGGATTGATTCATGGGGCCTGGTTGGTATGACTGGTTCAATTTTCCTGGCTGCATTTGACCTTGTGGTCCCCTCATAGACATTGGGGTCGACATTTGGCGTGGCGAGAATTTTGGCGAATCTGTGCATAAACAAAGAAACGTAAGTAACTATTACAGACATTTAAGCCATTCAATATTAATTATAAATCATTTGTTAACGATAGATATGAACTTACTGATAGCAGAAGGCATCTGTGAAGGCTGTTGTTGGAACACAAGAGTCCCAGATAGTTGGCTGCCGTAGAGGAAGAAGGCGCGGGTCGCCCACTCGCTGATAGAGAGGTCGCCACTCGTTATATCTTCGCATGCAAGGTACAGGGCGCAAGCGCAAGCTTGTTCTACGCTGTACAACTGTGGAATGTGAACAGGATTAGGACAAGTAATGGCGAAATATTATGTTTACTGATAGCTAACTTCTATGATCAGCAAAGAAGTGCGTGTAATAGATTTATTGATAGAATTACTGAGATACTTGGAGTTTCCATTTAGTATATTATAGAGCCAACCTGAAAGCCTTTTTACTGACTGCAAAATGATTATTACTGACGAAAAATGTTCCAGAGAAAAAGCAGCACTATATATTGCAGCAAAGATTTATACAAATGCGGACATGGTGAAAGTGATACTCTATTATTCAAGATGGAATGTTTTTCTAAGATAAAGTTCGAGATGAGAGGTCATACCTGAAAGAAGTCCTTGACAGGGTGTGCGTCGGGCCCGCGGCAGTCGCGCAGCAGGGCGCGCAGCAGGTCGGGCGCGGCGCCCGCCTCCACCACGCACGCGCCCGCGCCCGTCACCACCGCCCAGCGAGACACGCTCCACACCTCTGACACACAATATTATGTTTCAGCTAAAGGTCTGCCTTACGCAGCCTGCACGCTCTGTTCGAAGTCTTATAATTACTCAAAGGAAAGAGGAGGAGTCAATTATGTATTACAAAGTTTATAAGTTGTGAGAAACTCTTTCATCATTCTTACTTAGCGATATGTTAACGACTGTTGGGGTTTCCGTCGCTGACCAGTTACCAAGTAGGTAGTTTTTTCAGGTAAATAATACAAACTAATAATACTATTTTGTTGTAGTAGTCTTAATGAGAAGAAGACTTAATTATTTCTATCGACGAGTATGTTTGGCACGTTACGATGTTACTAGTACATAATTGACCCGCACGCGATAGTCCATAGTAAGAGCAGCGTTTATAAATATGAAGTTTTTTATAAAAGGTGTTACCTTTTTTGGACAGCATTGCTTTAGACAGATGTTTAGAGTGATGATGTGGCAACGCAGTCAGCGCCCAGGCTGGTCCATCAAGCGCCAGCAGTGTGTGCGACTCGCTGAAAGTGGCCGTAGATGCTAGCACGCGGGAGAGGCACCAAAGAGTCTCCGCCTCGCCACCGCCGCCCGCAGAACACACCATTACCAACGAACCTGACAAGTTTTAATAAAATAATGTTATTGCAACACTCACAACTAAATACTAAAAATCTACCTACATGACACAAAACTTGCTAATAAATTGATCAAAAGCATTCATGTCATAAATTTATACATCCGTGTTAACTTAATTCATAGAAATGAAAGGTATTTGTAACCATTGTACTGAAATCTGTTTAGTTATTCAAAATTTAAAAAAGAATTCTCACCATTCTCATATACGGCACTATGAACTTGTTTCGGCTTCAGTACTGATGAGTTAGGTGTGAATCCTGGCGGTAGTCGTACATGCAGCAACGTCAGATACTGCGGTCTTTGGGGCCCACCTTGACTTGCACTGCAGTCATAGAAATCAAGCATTATTTTTATTCAAATCTTCAACCCATATCATTTGTATGAAATTGCCTTGATTATTTACTTACTCTGAACTTCCAGTACTGAAATACAAACGAGCACCAGTCTGTGTAACAGCTACTAAATTAAGATGATCAGACTCTGATTCCTCTACAGCTGATATTGCTACAACAGGTTTAAAGTTACTGGGTTCCAATGTTCTAAAATGTGTAAGGAAATAAATTAGTTATATTATACTTGGCTGGTAATCCAATGTAATCAAGTTAGTAACCATCTTTTTTTTGTTCCAATTAGTCTGACACCAAATAAAATACTTATGTGATTATTTTAAATTTATAACTACATAGCAGTATTATTGGTCTTGTAACTTACTTCACAATATCAAAAGCTGATGAAACAATTTTCCCCTGTGATAGCCTCACAACCCTGCTCAGTTCTTCTCCATCGGCTCCTAAATCAAATACTTCTATACATCCCTTTTCACTTAGAGTGTACAGAATATGTCTAGAATTGTCTACTTCAATCTTAACTATTGGGTCCTCGTCATACAAGGCCGCACTGAGGAACGTTGGTACTAGGAATGATAGTGTACTTGTCGAATGATTCACTTTCTTGCAGTGTTTTCCGAACCACCCTAGTTGAGCCTGAAAGATTGATAGAATGTGGTTAGACTTCAAACATGTGGATGGACGGGTTTAATTTCTCTGTGTTGATTAGAACTATGAACAAACACAATTATTTATCTTGATGTTGTTTTTTTTTTCAAAATGTCAAATTGCCAGACATTTACCTGATATGTGATTTCATACAGACACCCATCCTTGCCTCCCATAAATATCCTTCCTTTGGCTGTAGACTTGACACACATCATAGATATACCGTCAGTAGGCAACACAAATACTGGCTCAGGAACTAGATGTATCTCTTGAAATTCACCAGATCCATCGTTTTTACTAGATGAAAATGTTACCCCTGAAATATAAAGAAATTCATTTCATATGACGTGAATTTGTTTTGTCATCATCATCAAAATACAATAAGTAACTAAATAAACTCAATACCTGACAAAGAGTTTTTATACTCACCATCGAGAACAACTTATATTATGGGACCAAAACCGAAATTGTGAAAAAAGTCAGCTGTTCAAGTTATGCGCACAATGTCTGGGGCAGTCGATAGTGTTTCATGATTTTGCTCTTGGTCCCGTTGTTAAAATTGAGGGTGTTTCAAGTATTGCGTTTCTTTTGTTACACTTTGTATAATTTTACTTTATTTTAACACAACCAAAAATACAAACATAAAATTGAAAACCTTTCTTACAATCTAAGTTAAATATGTAATTTTAAACCAATTCTTACCTAAGACTACTATTTCAACCGTGGTTGTAAGGACTAATAAATATTTAACAAAATTCTGGAAGACTCCAGATTTAGGTTTCACTAAGCCCACACTGACAATAGTCTCGCCAAGGCCATCAAAATATGCTACATCACTTCCATGTTCAAAGGCCCATACATATATATTACTGTCTATCGCTAGCCAGACTCTGCTGATTTCTGGAAAGACTCCCATAAGACAATGGCACTGCATATCTGATCGTTATTATAAGAAAATAATTATGTAACTAATATTATAACAACACATAAATTTTAAAACATGTTTACAATCTAAACAATTAGTTTCAAAAAAATAGCAACAGCCATTTATTTGCTTGTTTCTTCACGAGTTAATAATTTAATTAATGAAAAAAAGATTTTAATAGGTACATTAAACATGTTAAAAAATTCGACATAAATGTGCCACAAAGCTCATTAACTGATTGAATGTTATGAAAAGGATACGGGCAAAGTGTTCCATAATTTCAGGTGGCAATGGAACTTTATTTAATATCTTCAATTGCGACAAGCTGGGGTGATTCACTAGTGCGGCAAGGTTCCTGTAGTCTCCTGCGTTCAGACCACTGCATGTTGGAGTCCTTTGAGATGCTATTCCAGTTATCTAAAAAGTGGCAATAACAAAATACATGACACATGCCAAAAAAAAAAAAATTCGAAGCCGTAGCTTCACACACAGTTACTTTGTACACAGTAAAGAATCTTTGAGGAGGTGAGATTGATTCAACAAACCTCTAAAAACGAAGGGCGCGAATTATCAGCACTAATATACCGGTCTAGTGTGCAACCAGCCAATTCCAATGATTCTAGTTGCATTTTGGTGCCGTCTGCCGGACGTGTTGCGTCAATAGTATTGTTTATTACACTTGGCATCTAAAAACAGCATTATAAAACAATACAGAGTTTTAACAAAGTTTGGACTAGTTTTGTACGATTTTTATTCTACTTTTTAGGTTAGATTATCTGTCAAAAGTGACACTACCTTTTAAAATTATTCTTGGAAAGCCACTTAATGAATAGAGCAATTTTATATTAACAAATAATAAACTGAATTTAAAAATGTCATAGGCAATAACAATTTGAAAAAAAAATTATAATCATTACAATAACAAATAAAAGACTCATTCAAAGAAGCGCGACGGTTAGACGACAATCAATGCTACCAACTGAAAATTACTAACATGGCGACGCGAAGTGCGTTTGGAAACATTTTCGTAAACTATACTTGGTGACCCAATGGGGACGACAACTGTCAAAGTGGCGCTAGTAGCGCAAATACCAATAACAAAGCAGTTCTTGATAAAAAGATGGGTAAATACTGAGATAAATGGTTACTTTCAGTTTGATTAGATCGTCAAAAACTATTTCCAGTTATTTGTATGATCCCTAACCTACCTGCATCACATAACCTATAATGTAAAATTTCGGGCTATGTCGGTAACCATGGTTCTCTTGTGGATAGCATCATTCCTGATTCGATCACGCAAGGAAACTCCAAGCATTGCCTTCTCCATTGCCTTTGAGTGACTTTGAGCCTTCTGATGAGGCCCATTGTGAGCGACCTCGTTTCAGTTCCATATGTCATCACTGGCAATACGCACTAGCGTGTGGTATCTTCTCGACACACACATGTGTGACGAGAAGATACCACGCAGCTTCCCAAACACCGCCCAGCCGAGTCGGATTCGATGGTTGATCTCTATTTCGAAGTTGGCCCTACCTAGCTGGACCGTTTGTCCTAGGTAGACGTACTTGTCTATAACTTCTAGTGTAGAGTTTCCGATCTTGATAGGGGCTTGATCTTGAGTGGGTATTTACCATGATCTTGGTTTTGTCAATGTTCAATTTGACACCCACTCTTTCGGAAGCTCTACTGAGGTCATCGAGCATTATACTGAGGTCCTCCGTAGTCTCAGCCGTGACGACAAGAAATATATCGTTGGCAAATCGGAGGTGGCCGATGTACTCGCCATCGAAGTTAATGCCTAGCCTTCTCCAGTCCAAAACCTTGAAGACATCCTCCACTGCAACATTTTCGTATCTCGACAGCGGAATCCGAGGTGAGTATCAAATTATGTCAAACGTAATGTTGTGTGTAATAAAGCTCACTTTGTGAGGGTTGTCACTCAGGTGAAGCTTGATATCAAAATGGTTATTTAAATAATAGTCTAGCAGCTTGTAGACATGGCTCAGAAGTGAGATGCGCCTATAGTTCACGTCGCCGGCTGCCGTCACTGCGAGCGATGCAAAAGCGCGCCCCGCTCTCCCAGCGTCCCCTGCCGTTATTGCTACTCCAGCAAAACAACAGCGGCCAAGCAAGCGAGGGATTCCCAGGTTTCCTCCGGTCTCGTCCGAAGCTCGTTACCAGTGGGAACAAGTCAAGGACAGGCCGATGAAGAAGGCTTCATTCGTGTGGTGAAGAAGAAGAAGAAGTCGATTAGTCGCAATCAGTGCGGTACCGCATTGACCGAACCAAACATATTGCTTCGTCCTGCTATTCCAACGACGCAGCTGTACGTGTCACGTCTGCATCACACGACGCAGGCAGAGGATGTTATGGAATACATCAAGATGAAGACAAAATTCACTTTAAAAGTCGAGCGGTTGGAGTCACGCCACAAGATTAACTTTAAATCTTTTGTGGTGCGGGTTCCGACTCATGACCTAGAGACCTTCTTGAAGGAAGTATTTTGGCCGACGGGTGTCGTCTATCGGCGTTTTCGCGGAAGGCTACCTGACACCACGACTCAGCGCAATACGTCGCCGACCCAAAGTAGCAAATAGATTTAGTTTTTATGATTTTAATATGTATTAGTGTAATTTTTCTATAATATTATTTTGTGTATTCTTTTCTATGAGCCTTAGTCGCCTGACAATGCATTGCTATTATTATTATTGTCGCCCTTCTTAAAGAACAGTACCACCACACCTCCGGGCTCTACTCCATGCCTGTGGCGTTTTCCCCTCGAGTATGACGGAATTGAACCGTTCTTGAAGGGCCTTGAGGACCGGTTTTCCACAAGCCTTCAAAAGTAGCTCCAGCAATTATGCAGTCCCGACCACCGTTACCTTGTGTGGTCGCATACCCTACCGCGGACCGGTCAGCTGACTATAACACTTCGTCCGCGACAAAACAAACGCTCATGAAGGCAATTAAGCCCAGTGGCGACGGTTTTCAAATTGTAGGCGTGAAAAGAACCGCGAAATCAGGTGTCGTACTACGCGTTGCTAATGAAATTCAACTTAGAAAGTTAGAATCTGTGGATGCTATCAAGGCCGCTGGTTTACGACTAGAAAAGCCAAAGGGTAGACGCCCTAGAGTGTTAGTAAAGGATGTTCCATCATCAATGGATGATGGCGCTTTTCTGAACGCGCTTTACCGCCAAAATATTAAGGATGAGCTGCAAATTAAAGAGGATGACTTTATAAAGTCTACCAAAATTATCCGTAGGCGACTTAGATAACGGTCGAAAATGGATTGGCATTGAAATAGAACCCACGGTACGTAAACACTTAGTAACTACCAAGGATAAGTTATTTATTGATTGGGCTATCTGCCGTTTTATTGATGATGTAGAAGTAGTTCAGTGCTTGCATTGCCAACAGTTCGGTCACGTTAAGAAACACTGCGCTAGTAAGGAACCGACCTGTGCCAATTGTTCGGAGGCACACGAAATAAATGATTGCCCGCATAAGGACGACTTAAATTTTAAGCCGATAAAAAAAGCCTTTAAAAAACCGTGAGATCATCGCTGCGGATCTCAAGAGTGAGTGAGTCTACCTACAAACTGAAACTCGAACAATTAATCCTAAACATTAACTACTAATAATGGATATTTTAACCATAGAACAATTAAATCTCCATAACGATAGGGTGGCGAGATCTGAGCTGAATAAATTGATTGTGGATTATAATCTTGACATAGTACTTATTCAGGAACAATACCAAAACGCGCGCTTACGTCACAGGGTGGTTCAGCTGGACTGCAGGGCGCGGGCCGGAATTTATGTAGCGCGTTCTTCGGGCTTAACTGTAACATCTATAAGTAATCTCATGACGCCTCATTGCGCCGTGGCGGAAGTATCATCACCTACCTTTGAGGTTTACGTTGTGAGCTGCTACTTTCAATACTCAGACCCAGTTACTCCACATATACATAATCTCCGTCACGTCTTACGGTCGCTCGCGGGCTGCAAAGTTATAGTAGGTGCTGATGTAAATGCATCTTCTTCCCTGTGGTATGGCAAAGTTCAATCCACTGATTCCGAAAGACGTTGTGCTGTTGAAGATTTTATTGCTAAGATGAATTTATCAATTTATAACACCCCAGACGCACCACCTACTTTTTGTAGCCAAATGGGCGAATCTTTTATTGACGTCACACTTTCTAGTGCAGGCGTACGCTTGGATAGGTGGCGTGTCCTTCCTGACGCGTCTTGTAGTGATCATCGCCTGATCGTGTACGAATTTGTTCCTATGTTTACTCAAGGTTCGTCACATTTAATTGGAAATTTTAGATATAAAAGTAAGGGCGCGAATTGGGAATTCTTCGGCTCACTTTTTTCTGGTCATGTCAAAGACTTCACTCGCGACGGACTGTCAGCTGAGGAAAGTGCTGAGATAATGTCGGACGCCTTCACTTACTGTGCTGACATTGCTATTGGTCGCGCATCCATGACCAATATTCGTAGATGTGATTGGTGGAGTGACTACCTTGTTGAATAACGTAGGGAGCTCTGTAGACGAATACAATGATGGGTTCGTGGAAACTGTCCACACGGCCGGATCTATGTTTTTCAAGACTCGCTGTACAGATAAGAACAAGAGGCTCTCTGAAGCTCATGACGGAAAGGCGGGAGGTTATTCTGCAGTCTTCAGACGATGCGTGCAGATACCATCAGCTTAATAAACGGATCTCTAAGTCCTTGAAAAGCGACCTCCGCCTCTGATCGGAGCTTCTGAGTCAAAGTCAAAGTCAAAACGTTTATTTCAATTAAGCCATTAAACGGCACTTTGAACGTCATCAAAACTATATTTAAAATAATATAGTGACTCTACTGTCCATTCGGAAGGGTAGGTTCTTATGGAGAAGAACGGACAAGAAACTCCATAGTTACTCTTTTTAACCGACTTCTTCAAAAAGGAGGAGCTTCTATGTTCGGCGGCTCTATGTATGTTTTTATGTACCTATGTTCACTGATTTCTTCACCAATTGTGGACCGATTAAAAAAAAAAACTTTTATTATTCGTAAGCCTATACTCCTGAAGTGGTCCCATTGTCACCAAGTCAGAATTTGAAGATCCTATGAAAATCGAGGGTAGCTCTCAAATTTTTAAGCATACAATGTTTTTCATAAACTTTCTAACGCAATTCAGATCGGATTCGCGATTCAGGTTAGGATCTGATGATGGATCCCGTGAAAAATTTTTGTTCAGCGATATTTTCGCCTTTTGTCAACCGATTTGGATGATTCTTTTTTGTTTGGAAGAGTATTTTCCCGGACTGGACCCATTTCAATTTGGTGAAGATCTGATGAAAAACTTCGGAGGTTGGCAATGGAACTCTTCAACAAATAATGGAAAATGGATCGGGATTGTTGAAATCGCTTGTCTGTTTCATACCAGTTCATAACATAACATCACGCCGATACACTGTGAATAGGTAGGTACGCAGGTACCTACCACTAAAAAGAAATAAATAAAAAACTTTTTTACAAAAAATACAACCGACTTCCCGAAACCAAATTAGAGTTATTTACGAAAAAAAAAATTACCAATGAGTTTGATTTTGGAAGTCGGTTGTATTTTTTCAAATAAATGTCTTACAAGTTAGCTTTGGTATTCAAAAATTTTGTTAATTTACACTTCTTATCAGAAAAATCGAAACAACTTGCAAGTTTATGTTATGTAAGGATTATCAGAAAAATGTTTATATTTAGGAACTAGTTGACCCGCGCAACTTCGTCTGCGTCACTAATTTCATTACTGCTCCGCTAAATGGGCTATCTAACACTGAAAGAATTTTTCAAATCGGACCAGTAGTTCCCAAGATTAGCGCGTTCAAGTAAACAAACAAACAAACTCTTCAGCTTTATATTTTAGTATAGAAAAGTATAGATATATGTCAAATGTCGTTAATAATGAATAATATGAGGTTTTCCAATTCTAATGTTAATGTTTTAAATTCAAATTAAATTTTTTATAGGTTTCTTATTTTGTTCAAGTCATTTTTACCCTGTTTGGAGTATGAATGAAATTGATAAAACAACACACGTAAATGAAAAAAAAGCTAACAAACGTTTATTTAATAACTTGTATTCCCTCCCCGAGTTCTTATTACACTGTTCTTCATCGATCGGATGAGAGTCATGATCAAATGTTGTGGTATTCCATTCCATTCCTCTTGGATTGCATTTTGCAGCTGGCTAAGTGTTTCTGGGGCAGGATCTCTTGCACGAATACGTCTCGATAATTCATCCCATAGATGTTCAATCGGATTCATGTCCGGGCTTCTTATACCGACTTCGGTATAATAATCTCGTACGACGCTCGCGGTGTGAGCCCTAGTATTGTCGTGCATGAATATGAAACAGTCAATATAATGTGCATAGGGCATCATGTGAGGCTCAAGACACTGTTCGATGTACCGATGACTGTTTAGTGCAGGCAGACGTGGCCCAGACACAAAGACAAGCTCTGTCTTACCGTCTACGCTGATTCCTCCCCAAACTGTCCACAAACCGCCACCATAGCTGACCTTTTCTTCAATGCAGCATTGTGCAAAGCGTTCTCCATCTCTTCTGTAGACCTTGTTCCTTCCGTCGTTACCATACAGCATAATTTTACACTAATCAGAAAATAGGACTTTATTCCACTGGAGGTACGAGTATGACCAATTTAGATGATCGCGTGCAAAGTTAAGCTGTTCGATGGTTTGCAGTTAATTTCAGCCCATTTGCTGGCTTATGTGGTACCAGTCCACGTTCCTTCAACTTTCTTCTAATTTTAGAGTGACTTACCGCCACTCTACGTACAACATGAAGTCGCTGCTGCAGTTGAAAAGCATTAAGGCGTTGATTTCGTAAATAAATTGTTACAATAAATCGATCATCTTGCTCAGAAGTGACCCGATTCCTGTCAGATCTTAAACGGCGCGTGAAACCAGTCTCCCGATAGCGTTTGTAGACTCTATCAACAGACGACAGGCTTAGATGCAATCTTTCAGCCACAACACGCTGACTAAGTCCAGAATCCAGCAATGCCACCACTTGGGCGGTTTCTGCAGACGAAGTCTCCATATGTTTTAGAAAAAAAACTTTTGCAGACGTCCCAAAGTCACAGTAAACAAATAAAGAACAAAAAAAATTAAGAGAAGCGAAAATTTTTAACCGGCTTCCAAAAAAGGAGAAGGTTCTCAATTCGGTGGGTATTTTGTTTTTGATTTATGTATGTATGTACACCGATTACTCCGAGCTTTCTGATCTGATTTATGTGATTCTTTTATAGTTCGATGCGGTATACTTGCCATTTGGTCCCGTAAAAATTAATTTTAGTTTGTTTCAGTAGTTTTTATGTTATGAGCATTTTTGCTTATTTCAATTTCAGCGTCGTTCAAGTATCACTACTTACTAAAAAGTGAAAAATAAAAAACTTTTTACAAAATAATATAACCGATTTCCAAGTAAAATACTACAAACAAAGTATAAAATAACCTTAATTTCGAAAGTCGGTGTTAAAAAACCAAAGAAATAAAACTTAAAACTTCGGAAGTCAGTTATATTTTTTTGTAAAAAGTTTTTTAGTTTTCAAAGGTTAAATGTACTCAAACTTAAACACATATGTCTCAAAACAGTGAATCATTTTATCTAAAGGATAAACAAATGAAATTCTAATTTTGAATTTTGAATTTTCGCTTATCACTGTAATGGCCTAACTGCCAGCCACAGAACAGCTATCTGTTCTGTGCTGCCAGCTATACAATCATGTGATTTTTTTCTTGCAATGAAAATTCTTTTGTGTTAAATTAGGACATAAACCATAACAACGGAGGTGTTTCGATTTTTCTGATGTATGTAAGTGTATGTGAGGACCATGCACCTGGCTAAATTATGCAGAGGTAGACTTATTAATTTTCTAAATAAGTAAATGCTACATTTGTAAATTTATAAATATTGGAACCATTAATTAGCAGTGTGAGTGTGAACAGAAAAATAAAAACACAAAAATGAAACAGTAGGTACATCTATAAAATGAATACATAAACCAACTAGTTTGATGTTGTTGACACCATTGATTGTCCTATGGAGCAGGACCAGCTTGCTGAGAGAGATCAAGACATTCTACGGACAGTTATACATTTATTTATTTTTTTAAGGGACAAGCTCGCCATACATTCTCAACCACTGCAACTGCTGAAAGCCAGAATCAACAGTGGCGACCACCAGAAAAACGCCGAGCCAATGAAACCCGACGAGTCCCGGAGAAACGATTCAACTGTCTTGGATCCTGCAACGAAATTAATCAGAAAAGTACAGCGGAGGAGTAGGAAAAAAATATATATAATTTCCACTTCCCTCCGTATAAGGTTCTGTTCTGAAGTTAGAGCTGTGATCATTTCCGGTTTTCACCGCGTTGATCACAGAGACATCATTAAATAATTCCTTATTTGTCGACATGATGAAGTCAATCTCATTTTTAGTTGCACCGTCGGGGCTCTGCCAGCTCCACTTCCTGTGCTCTCGCTTTCTGAAGGAGTTCATCATATATAGAGGCCCTCCTTCTCCATAAAACTAGCCAGTAAGTGTCCCCAGTAGTTCCGACGCCCAAATCCAAACTGCCCCACTCGCAGCTCTTCGTCGTCTCGTTTGCCCAGTTTCGCGTTGAATTCCCCCGTGACTACGGTGAAGGGTCCTTTTCATGACGGTGTACATGGCTTATAGGCTCTGGATATATCCTCATACATGGTCTCTATTTCGTCGTCGTGGTGTGTCGAGGTTAGGGTGTATACCTGTACGACCTTCAACGAATATCTTGACGAGATATTCTGAGCACTTGTCTCACCGCCGGCATCATCACATTGGACACAAGGAACTTGTGAATGATAAACCCAACAACACCCCGAGACTTCTGGTCACCCTTCCGGAAATAGAGCAGATTGCCGGATTTGAGAATTTTCGTGGCCTCCCCCTCTCTTCGAACTTCAAACAATCCCACAATACTCCATCGCAACCAGTCGTCGGTGTTTGCTAGGGTAGCACTCCGGGGATTCTTCGCACCCCTTGACTCTCTGTGACCGTGACCCTTGACTCCATACCGGAGTCAAGGGTAGACGGGCTGCGGGGCACTAGGGGCCGTGATTTGTTTGTGCTTGTCATTTGAGGGGGGGGGGGGTTGCCATAATTGCCACGCTTGGCAGGCGGGATGGCGATTGCAGTGTATGGTGTTGAGTTTTACAGAAAACGCTGCTGCCCATTCTCTGGCAAGTCCCTTAGTCGCCTCTTACGACACCCACGGGAAGTGATGGGATGGTATTATTCTTTTACGGCACCTGGTGTCGGCCAACGGCAATTATACCGGCTACAAGGGCTGTTATGTTGTTTAATGCAGATTTGTGTGTGTATGTGGTGCATACCTACCAGTTAATCCATGGAATGGATGCGATCGTAAAACAGATCAGAAATAATCATCCTGTGTTTGATTGATTAGGGAGCTGATTAGGGGATATGGCTTACGGGAAATAAACATTTAACGTAAGTTTTCTTTAATTGATTTAATAATGCTTTAATCAAAATTTAACAACAGCTCTCCTTTAGGCCCTCCGATTAGCTCACCATCTGAGTACACGAGTTGTCCTCTCACGTAGGTCTGCACCACTTTTCCCGTCAAAACCCTGTTCATGTAGGGACTTATCTGTAAATAGAGAAAAGTATATAATTACCTCAATAAGTTAGTAGGAATCGGCTACGTCAGCAGCAGTGGTTTTCATTTAGAAATTAATCTTACCGACAGCGTTATGTGTCCTCGGAGGACCTTTTAGATTGCAAAATCTTTAACTCAATAAAAATGTAAAACACGAAACTCATGAATTATAGATCTGACTACCTACTTAATTAGGTAGGTATTGTTACGTAAGTAAGACAGCAGACAGACTGAATAGGTTATGGTTCATTTCAATACAGAAAAGAATATCTTACTTATAGGATTGGTAGTCTTTGCCTTTTTAAAAAGGCAAAGACTACCAATCGAATTATTTTTCGATCGAGGTCAATATTTTAAAATATTGACCTCGATCGAAAAATATTTCAATATTCGGTGATAAAATGTTGACATTGTACTAATAATCTAGGTACCTTGTTTTTGTATCTAATGATTTCAGGCGTGACGAGGAATGAAGCATTAGGATCGAAGAAAATAAGGTCAGCATCAAGGCCGGGCCTAATTGAGCCCTTCTTCTCTTGCAGGCCGCAGAGACGCGCCGGGCCCGCGGACAAGTAGTGGGTCAGGGTGCGCAATGTAAAACCACGGGCTCTAGCTTCCGTCCAAAATAATGGTAGATCTGAAAATAAACACAGGAAGTGATAATTTCAAAAGTCACTATTTAATTCGAGAACAAGAAAAATAGGAAGATAAAAAGCTTAGAAATATTCATACCAAACTGAACTGAAGAAATTCCACCCCAGGCTGTCATGAAGTTGGGCCCTTTGAGATCCGCAACGCTGGGCGAGTGGTCGGATGTAACTAAATCCAATCTTTCATCTCGAATATACTCCCATAACTTTTGCTGTAAAAAATAAATTAGATAAAATCAGTGGTTTTACGTAAACAATTCCTAACGGGACGAGACAGGCTGTATTCAAAGCCTGTACTTTCCCTAAACGTAGAGTACGTAAACATGTGAGTTTCTGTTGGAGAGGTAAACAAGAATAGCAGCATGGTGGTGTTGAGCAGTTTCTTCCTACGCTTATGGGGAAAGGTGTGAATAGGTGAATTTATGCGTGTATAAATGAGTAGGTACCTTGTTCGTAATGTTCCTAATAGGAGGCGCGCACTTATACTCGGAGTGACCTGGAGGTATCTGTTCTGAACTGAGAGTGAGGTAGTGGTTACAGGTCTCTGCAGTAACGCCTCCCCGCCAGCCCTGGTAACCACTCTTAATTCTTTCCTTTCTGGCCTCTTCCAGGATAGGCACCACACCCTCCGCTGAGACATGCACCACATGAACGTGCACGCTGCAAAGATTAATAAATATGTATAGGTACCTAAAGGTAATCAATATAGATGTTACGCCCTAAGCAAAAACAGCTCACAACACGTTGTTGCTTACTCCATACTACCACAACGAGAAGTTCGCGTCGTGGCACTTAAGAAAACGGCCACAACGCGTTGTGGGAATAAAGAAATGCCATGACGCATTTTGACCCCTAACTGATGCAACCACATCGCGAAATAATTATGTTGTAAGGCATCTTAATTATGGCTCTGATCGTATCACCTCAAACCTAACTACGACGATGGGATCTTCTTTCTGTCTGCAGGGTTAAAAGAAACCCAACATGAATTCGAACCTATCCTATCTGTGTCGGGGTGCCCTAAGTTTCTGCAAACCTAACTTTTTTTAACCGACTTCAAAAATGAGGACTTAATTCGTCGGATTTTTTTTGTTTTTCCCCAATTAATTGAACTCGCCTGGACCGATTTGAATTTTTTTTTTTTTGTTTGAAAGGGTAGACTTGCCCACCAGGTGATCCCATGATTAGGTATCAGGTCAAGATTTGATGATGGGATCCTGGAGAAATAGAGGGAACTCTTAAAATTTTTATGGCACACTTGAAGCGATTTGGGTAGTTTTTGGAAGAGTATTTTCTCGGAGTGATCCCATTTCAATTTGGTGAAGACCTGATGAAAAACTTCGGAGATACGCCACGGAATTCCTCAATATATGATAGCAAATAGACCGGTATTATTGAAAGCGCATGTCTGAATATTGTGCATAACATCACGCCGCCGATACGCTGTGAAGACCCCCCCTTCACGCACATGTGAATGTCAAGTGAGTTGTAGAGTAATCACCATTAAAAAGTGAAACATAAAAATCATTTACACAAAAATACAACCGACTTCCAAATAAAAACACTAAAGTTATTATATATTTTGCAGTTTTTTTTTTGGAAGTCGGTTGTAAGTCATTTGTTTAGAATTCTTCGTATTTAGGGTTCCGTAGTCAAATGGCAAAAAACGGAAGCATTATGGATTTGTCATGTCTGTCTGTCTGTCCGTCCGTATGTCACAGCCACTTTTCTCCGAAACTATAAGATCTATACTGTTGAAAATTGGTAAATAGATGTAGTCTGTGAAATGCATTAAGATTGTCACACAAAAAGAGAAGAAAAATTTGTGTTTCCCTATACTTAGAACTGAAACTCAATTTTTTTTTCATCAAACCCATACGTGTGGGTTATCTATGGATAGGTCTTCAAAAATGATATTGAGGTTTCTAATGTCATTTTTTTTTAATTGAAAAGTTTGCGCAGGAGACACTTCCAAAGTGGTAAAATGTGTCCTCCCTAAACTGTGTAACTTCTAAAATAAGAAAATGATAAAACTAATAAAAATATATGATGTACATTACAATGCAAACTTCCACTGAAAATCGGTTTGAACGAGACCTAGTACCTACTTAAGTAGTTTTATTTAACACGTCATAAATCGGAAACCGCAATTTACCTTTCATTCAATCAACTCAAACATAAAAAAATTAAGGTTTATGGTAATGAACCCTTCGTGTGCGAGTCCAACTCGCACTTGGCTGGTTTTTAGGGTTCTGAACAACGGTACCCTTATATGATCACTCGGGCGTCTGTCTGTCTGTTCGTCTGTCACAGGTAGTTTTACCCGGATCCACTGGACCGATTCTGTTGAAATTTGGTACACGGACTTCTGTGTCCCAAACACGGACGCGCTACGTAAATTAAATTTATTTTAGTATTGGGTCACTTTTGGGGGTCAAACTAGAAAATTAAATGAAAAGCTAAAACCTTTTTATTTAAATGTATAACAATGTCGTGCGTGTGTTTGTGGCTTACTGTGAGGGTTTCACGCTAAGCAATTTGGGCAGTGGTCGGTCTGTCTGTGTCTGTGACCCGCAGTGGCCGCAGCAGACGATACTTCGTCGTACTACATCGACGACCCTATTAGGTAGGTACTTATATTAGAAGTCTGCATTAAAACGTTTGCATGCGGATCTACAAAATCTTCTTTCTTGCAATTTACTTGCTGTCTTCGGGGTAGATTGGGGTGAGGGATGTATGCTTACCAGGGATAAATAAGATGCAGGAATTTTGATAATACTGCAGCTAGCGGTTTAAGGGAAAATTCGCGACTATTTTGCTTCTATTTCTAAAATGCAGGAGTTTCTGCATCCGGGGTTGTGGAATCCGTTCGAAAGAGTCACCGTGGCTCTAGAACGCAAAGGGCCTTAGGAGGATTACGGATGGGTTTCAGTAAGAGTCTGACACTCCCTTCTGCTTCACCCAAAGCGGGAGGAGTCATTTGATGATTTCCTATCCTTAAAAAAAGGAGTTTTTGCATTCTATCTGTCTGTGTAACCAAATGCCAGGGATGTGGATTATGCGTCCTTCTAGTTATTATTACGTCTTTTTCTTTTTCTATTATTTTGTATCAAGTAGTAGGTATCTATATAGATAACGGTTAATTTATTCTTCTGCTTTTAAATTAAAATTTAATATCTCGTCAATCTTTCGTCGTCAACTTTTTTTCTTAGAAAAAACTTGCATGACCGATTCATGTTCTATAACATATTCAATGACCTGTGAATAGACTGGAATTTTGCATAATTTCCGAATTTCAAAAACGAATAACTTACTCAGTTTTGTGTAACTGTGACGCGATTAATGAGGCTGCTTCGAGCTCCATTACTTCGGGACGGGATGCAAGGTAAGTGTCGTAGAGAACTGGATCTGAAATGGTAATAATAGGAATGAAACAGAAAAACGGTATCTCCAAGATACATTCGAAATTTAAAAGATTGACTCGGGTACCTAAACCTGGAACTGGAACCGGTCAATATTTTTTATTGACTCACGTTTATTTTTATTTAGAATCTTCAAACAGTTTTTATCCTTTTATTCTTTTCTTATAAACATTGACTTAGTATAAGTGTTTATTTATATCTATTTATCTAAATACCTACTGGGACATGAAAGGCCAGTGCACTCTGCGCTCTCTTCACCAATTTGTACTTCAGCGTGGAACTGGAAAACGTTTTACTCATCAAATTACCTCTATTAAATTCATCGAAATGATTGTGTACAAAACCAAGGAACATCTTTAATATTTACAGCTAAAACGGTTCCACTGCCATTAAGATAGACCAAGGCTTTCTCCAGATCTTGTGGCGTAACGTAGGGGAACTCAGACACGCCGCTGTTGATCAGGAAGCATTTGAAACCCACCACGCCGGCTTTTACCATTTCTTGTAACTCTTCCTGAAAAAGGAGGAAAATTACAAACGAGGAAATAACAGAATTCATAATATTTAATTATTCAATTGCGTTATCTCAGTTTTTCTGCAGACAGGAATTGACCTCGCACCAGGACGAGATTTTTCAAGGAAAATAAGGTAGGTTTCATTGAAACTTCCGGTTACATTTCAGCTAGCTACCTATTTTAATTGCATCTGACGAACATGGTCTCCAAAGTCCTCGTTCTATATGGGTACAGTATTAGAGAAAAAATATGTGATACTTCATGGGATTAGCGATGAGAGTAAAAGGGAAGCAACGAACTTCGTTCCTCGAGCTAATTCTGCTTTGGTAGAATTGGCACTCATTTTATTTAATTTCGCACTTGCTGTGTGTGCTAACCGCCTACTATTTTATTTGTTTACTGTGTACTCATTACGTATTGAGTGCCTACCTACTCAATACGTAATGAGTACGCTAAGTAGGTATATTATCTCCCTATTATTAACTTTTACCTCGTTTCCAGGGACAACGCCTCCCCAAAAACCAACATCGACAAATATTTCTTCCTTTGCAATGTTGGCTTTAACTTTCAAGTTTTCAAGAGTCGTCGTAGGCGGAATGGAATTCCTGGAATTTGGAAAACAGCATTATGAGTACCTAACTATATTTTGTGGGATTCTCAAAAATAAAGAAAAGAGAGCAGGGAGCAGACCACCACGCCCGCTTCCATCTATAACTAAGACTATGCTTGATTGGATATCTTGAAGAACCTGCTGGTTGACATATTCAAGGTACCTAAGAAGACATAATAATATAAGTACTGAAGTAGAAGCATGTTAAGGTATCCTTCCAGTCAATAGAAAAATACTTCTCGTATCTTTGTTCTTCCCGGTTGACTTAGCTGTCAATGTGCTCCGACGGATAACGAACCCAATCAATATCTAAGATAAGCAAACCTTCTAAATCATTGATTAAAGGTTAGACACCTATTTTAATCAGAGCGGCAGATAAGTAATACCTTCCACAAGCAGCAATATTTACTACCGGCATTCACAGAAGCTGACCTTGCTGCTAATATTTTACGATGATGAGCCATGAGGCAATCTGTTAAACCAAGTAAAAATCAGAGAGACATACAAAGGCATATCGATGATGGTAGTCATCCCTCCGGCCGCTGCTGCCTCGGTAGCCGTGACATATCCCTCCCAAGAGGTCCTTCCAGGCTCGTTCACATGCACATGAGAGTCCACTCCTCCTGCCATTAAGGCCCATGATCCGCCGTCTATTAACTAGGGAAACGAAAACAAAGTTGTAAGACATGGATAAGTTTTTTGGATATTTTTCAATTCGTCTCACCGCTACATAATAAAGCATTTGTTAAATAAAGAAACAATGTTTTGAAGAATTCAGCTAATGTTACAATAGGAACAACATAAATGAGCTAAGCGTGACCGTCACGCCAATAACTCTCTGTAGGCCATGATACGGTGGCGCTAATACGAGTAGCTTACGGCTCATTTACACTGACTCGTCTACCAAATTTAACAGCGTGCCGACTGCCGAAGCTATCCAAGCGTAGCTTAGGTAAACACAGGAGACTAGGCTGCTACCATCACCTTGCAAACGTTCAAGTCACTCGATTCCTTGACTTCGGCAGCTGGGTCGTTGGAGGTGAGCCTTAAGTATGTAATAGTGTTAGCCTACAATTTCCCAACAAATTCAATTTTTATAAACGTAGGCCGCGAATATCTACTTGTCTGTCTAATATACTGGATCTTCCAAGCGGTAAGCTATAGTTATAAATAACGGATACCTTATCGCAATGACAGTAAAGTCGGCTTTAGTCATATAGTAATATTGGTAAATAAACAGTTTACTAACACTAGACAGGTAAAAAAAATAAGCAATTACCTATCCACTTATATACGTCTACGTGAACTATTAAGTCATAAAACTGTACTTAATTAGCTCTTCTTATCCTTATGATAAATCGAGGCAAATAATAAATTTGAAGTTGCACGTACCTGCCAGTCCTTGCTTCTTTCGGAGCCGAGTAACATATCAACAGAATCTTTCTTCAGGACCGCTTCGATGACTCCGTTCTCGTCAACCAGGACTCCACCTTCAAACTCCTCAGTTTCGGTAACCACATGACGACTCAAAAACAATTGTTTTTCCAAAGGTTTTTTTGATAGCCCGATTATACGACAGGTAACTCCTGCTACAAATATGTATAATGGATTACATTATCAACGTCTATAAAGCACGAAAATCATGCGATTTTGGATTGAACACTTACACAATAATATCGTTGATAATAAAATGTGTGGCAGCAACATAGCGGTCAATACTGTGCAGCCGCTAACTAAAAACTGAATAGCAATTAAGGCGAGAGCAGCTTAACTTATTGCTGTTCTTTACACCAATGACAAAGGCAATTATCTGTTCAAGTAAGTAGGTAATAATCGCGAGCGTGTAAAACCTAATTTGTTGGTAATGAAACACGTTTTTTCGACAATTAAGTAAAGTTGTCGAAAAAGCATTGAATGCTTTCTGTGAATACGGACAATACTACTTACCTATCGTTCCATTACATAGTTAGACAATCCTTATCGCCAGGTCCTATTATGTGAGATGCTGATAGTCGTTACCGTATCTTGTGAAACAGATGAAGATGTCAACCTGGTTCCAATATCAGATTACGCCTGTGATTTCGGCAGTTTCGAATCAGGTTTATGGAATATCTATTTAGGTCGACATTGTTTATCAATGGGATTGATAACATTCTATCGCTATGTTATTATCGAGTTGTTTGCAGTATCGGGCTAAATGCTGCCACAAGATCCCATCGCGAAAAAAAGGATGGAAATGTCAATTAGATGAACAAACTGAACTAGGTTCTTAATTTGTTGGACATCGAATTAACCTACATCACCCACCCAGCCTAGACATGAACTTGAACTAAAACCAACAAAATCAAACAAAAGTGCCAAGCACTCAAGTGCTTGGCACTTTTGTTTTGGCATTTTTGTACCGGTTTATTATTGGTTCATCATTATTTTCTTGATTGGTATAAGCACGTTCCGAACCAGTAGGTAAGCAAATAAGTGGATCCACACGTACGTATAGTAGGATATCAAGGTCATTTTCTATCTTAGTCCTTTTTCTGCGACAAGCCGTCGACCGTTAAATTTTTATCAAGACTAGTTATTGCTCGCAACGCAACTCCGTACGCGCAAATTACTCCCCCACACTCCCCAAGGAACCTATATTTTCCAAATTTCAGCTTTCTACGACCAGCAGTTTCAACTGTGCGTTGTCTGTCAGTCAATGACGGAAGAATTTTATATGTATTGATGTTTTCGAAATAGCCATGCGTGCACCATATATTATGTAGGTAGGTACCTATATTAGTTAAAGCCATTTAGGTAATATAGGTAATTTATCGAGGAAGGTTTTAGGTTTTACTTTATGCCCGTTTTCACTGACTAAAGACGAGACCGGAATGAATGTCTAACGCTAGTTGCATTTTAAACGATGAAAATTCATCAGTACAACGATATTATTTTATTTCATCATTCATTTAGGTGTCGCGTAGTCCCAGTGGGAAAATAAGTTTATATTCTAAACAAAGGCATTACGCAGGTGTTCTACAAGGCATTTTAAATGTACTTTTCAAGCGTACAAGTTCTTCACAGTTGATTGGGAAATCCATTCTGAAAGATAAACGCGTTTATTTGGAGGCCACTGAAACCGTAATTAATTCATGTTCAGTTTCAGTCAGTGCGACACACACGGAAACTGAACATGAATCAGATGAAATGTTTTATTGTGTGACTATAAGCTTATGCCCGCGACTTCGTTCGCGCATATCCCGTTTTTTCCCGTTCCCGTAAGAATTTCGGGAAATCTTCTCCTATTGCTCCCCTACGGAGTGTAGGGAAGCTTCATGCTAAATTTCAGCTTTCTACGACCATTATTTTCGGCTGTGCGTTGTCTGTCAGTCACTCAATCAGTCAGTAACGAAAGAATCTATACTCCATCAAATCCAATGCAGTAGGATGTGATAATATCACTCGTGGTATGATCATAACTATTCTGGATCACCTCCTACCTGCCATCACCCATATTGTCAATTTTTCCTTGTACTCCGGAGAATTCCCATCCTTGTGGCGTAAAGCCTATGTTCGTCCTTTACCTAAAGTCTCCAACCCCACTCTTCTAACCCACTATCGCCCAATTTCTATTCTTCCTTTCCTTTCCAAAGTGCTTGAGGCCTGTGTCCACAAACAATTGTCTAATTTTGTGCATCGCAATTCACTGATAAGCTCCTTACAATCTGGGTTCAGGCCCGGGCACAGCACTGTATCCGCCCTCCTTAAAGTGACTGGCGATATAAGGGCAGAACTGGAAGACACCAAAGTCACTATTCTAGTGTTGGTAGATTTCTCGAATGCCTTCAATACCGTCAGTCACGACATCCTATTAGCCATTCTGTCCTATGTGATGGTCTCTCCCGCTGCACTGGAATGGTTCGCTTCCTACCTTCAGGAGCGTCAGCAGTCGGTGTATGTTGGGGATTCATCCTCTAACTGGTGTGATTTGGAAACTGGCGTTCCTCAAGGCGGCATTCTTTCTCCTCTTTTGTTTTCTGTTTTCATTAATCTCATTACTTCGGAACTTCAGTGTGCGTATCATCTGTATGCAGATGACCTGCAGTTATACTGTCAAGGGAAAATGGATGAAATACCTGATATTGTCGAAAAATTAAATAAGGACTTGATAGCCATTAAAGCCTGGGCCGCTAAATTTGGTGTTGCAGTTAACCCCGACAAGTGTCAGGCGATCATCATTGGTAGTCCTCGAAACATCGCTAAACTGGATGGTGCAACTTTGCCACCTATTCTGTTCGACAGTACGCGGTCGTTCCATTTAGCACTGACGTCAAGGACCTAGGCTTGCGTATCGACAGCACCCTAAACTGGCGTGCTCAAGTCGCTAGCGTCAGTCAGAAGGTCACGGGAACGCTGCGGGCTCTGTATCGCTTGAAAAACTTTTTGCCATCGAACACGAAGACAATGCTTGTGCAGACCCTAATTTTTCCCATCATCGATTATGGTGACGTGTGCTACTATGACCTGAATGCAGATCTCCTCAACAAACTTGACCGTCTTCTAAATTACTGCATTCGATTTGTTTTCAATCTACGCAAATATGACCATGTCTCTGCGCACCGTTCGTTTCTAAAGTGGTTGCCCATACGCCAGCGCAGAGAGCAAAGGGCGCTAACTATCTTGTTCTCATTTCTTGACTCTCCCAATTCTCCTAGTTATCTAGCCCCTTATTTCCAATACATTTGCGCCAACCACAATAAAAATCTACGCTCATCCCATAATCGTCTTCTTCACTGTCCATCTCACCGTACTGACTTCATTCACAATTCCTTTTTCATACAATCCATTTCTCTGTGGAATGCCCTTCCCCAGGAAATCAGGATGGCAACCAGCCGATTAACCTTCAAAGTCAAGGTTCGAGAGCACATCCGTAAGAAGTTGGCAGTAGTATCGTTACAGCGCTAGTTATAATTCATTGTTTGCTTGCATCACTTGTTCAAGTATAGTTGTGTATTAGTTTATTAATTTGAGTATATATTATAGTATTTTATTGTATTTATAGTTTATATATATGTTTATATATATATATATCTTTGTATTAATTTAAATATTAATCGCGTTTCTGTTTTTTTTTCACAATTTGCACCTACTAGTATTATTCTCTGCATCACCCAAAGGTTGACTGGTAGAAAATGCCTCAGGCATTAAGTCCGCCTCTGTACATCTGTGTGCGTAAAGTGTTAAATAAATAAATAAATAAATAAATAATACATTAAGCTGAAGAGTTTGTTTGTTTGTTTGCTTGAACGCGCTAATCTCAGGAACTGCTGGTCCGATTTGAAAAATTATTTCAGAGTTAGATAGCCCATTTATCGAGGAAGTTGCGCGGGTCTCTCGGGTGCGGTTGCGGGAATTTCTAATAGTTTTCCTTTAGGCTTTTCCACTATTGTTCCATCTTCGTACCCGACCCACGCAACTTCGTCTGCGTGACAATTTTCATTACTGCTCCGCTCCTATTGGTCTTAGCGTGATGACATATAGGTAGTCTATAGCCTTCCACGATAAATGGGCTATCTAAGACTGAAACAATTTTTTCAAATCGGACCAGTAGTTCCACAGATTAGCGCGTTCAAGCAAACAAACAAACTCTTCAGCTTTATATATTAGTATAGATAGATTTACGCTACATTATTTACTAGACGTGCCGACGTTTTACCGTGATGAAAAAATCCTCATCCAAGTCATGGTCCGCCTTTGTTATGTATACCTACCAAGTTTTACACAAATCCTTCATTCATTTAGTATTTTCCTGCCCGTATCCCATGTTACCTACATACTTGGTGTAGGCGCAACACGTTTTTTGTCTTCCATTCTGTCCTGTCAGCCGTCACGCTATCACTAACTCCCTTTTCTTTCATGTTTTTCCTCACTCAATCCATCCATCTTTTCTTAGGCCTCCCTGTCCCTCTCCATCCATCCACATTTATATTCATAACGCTTTTAGTTACATATGAATCCTTCATTACTATGGATAGGTATGGGTCACACAAGTTCGTGCTCATCAGGACCTGTTGAAAGATTGTTCTCTTTAGCAGGTTTTATTAATTCCCCTACAAGAAGCTGTTTTTTTTCTGATACATTTAAAAATCTAGTGTTCATGAAAGTAAATTCTTCTTTTGCGGATGAAGTGAAAACAACTAATCCAGTTCCAGCCCAGCCTGTTCTCTATTTACTAACAACCGAAGGTATTTTGTGATTTCTATTTTAAATAAAAATGGTTAAATACTGTATTTTGTATTTAATACACTTCTCATCAAAATCTTTCAAAAATCGAAACACCTTGCAAGTTTATTTTTAACCGACTTCTTCAAAAAGGAGGAGGTTCTATGTTCGGCTGTATGTATCTTTTTTTTTCTTACTTACAAAATACGGCATAAAAACCCTTCTGATTCGCCATACTTCACGAAAATAATATCTAACTCGCTTATAGTACTGTTTACACACATAGACATGATTGAAAGTATGATTTGAAGTATGGCGAATCAGAAGGGTTTTTATGCCGTATTTTGACTAATTTCGATAAAGTGGAATATCCGATTGTCGCACCATTATTTCTGCGACTTAATGTTGTTCCAATTACACTCGAAACAAAATAAAACTGAAAATGTTGACTTCAGCGCCATCTCGCGGGAAAATGGCAATGAGCAACCCGTAACATTCACCTTAACAAGCCGTTTTTACCCTTTATGAAGTATGAAGGAAATTGATAAAACAACACACGTAAATGTAAAAAAAGCTAAGGAACGTTTATTTAATCTTTTGTATTCTCTCCCCGATCTCTTATTACTGCTTCCATACGGTTCTTCATCGATCGGATGAGAGTCAAATGTTGTGGCATTCCATTCCATTCAGATTGCAATCTGGCTAAGTGTTTCTGTTTTAATTTTATAATAATCCTTCCTAGCCAGATGCTAACCTGTATTTCACGGCGACAAGGAATACCCTCATGTGTTGTTCTTCAGCAGCGACAGTGTAACCTACACACAGGGCCGGCCTTAACCATCTAAGCGTCCCGGGCGAGTCATGCAATAGGCGTCGCATTTTTAACCGACTTCAAAAAAAGGAGGAGGTTCTCAATTCGGTTGTCGATTTTTGTTTTTTATTTACCTCATACCTCCGTCATTTATGAACCGATTTGAGAAATTCTTGTTTTATCTGGAAGATACTTTCCGAATGGTCCCGTAGAAATTTTATCAAAATCGGTTTGGAAGTTTGGCTTTTAAATCAAAATAGCTGGAATTCTCCCGTCGGCGGCGCCCTCCAATTGCAGGTCCTCCGGGCGGCCACCCACGTCACCCGGCCCTAAAGCCGCTACTGACTACACATGTCCAATTATAGTTTTCTTTGTTGCTGTGAAGAGCCAGTAGATGACCTTCTAAAAGAACTTAGGTACTCAACTCAGTCAACTCATAAAACAAAGGTCATAAAAGATGAAGAATAAATCAATGAACACAATGATAATACACAATGTTTCAACGTTCATATATTTTTAAAGGTTTAAAATCGTAATAACTAAAGATTCAAATTTCATTTAACAATAGTTTTCCTTTAGGCTTTTCCACTATTGCTCCATCTTCGTAAACCAGGCTTCCACGAAGATAGGTGCTTTTCACAACACCTTTCAGCTCCTTTCCGATGTAAGGCGTCAACTGAAACCAACAATTTAATTTAGGCGATGACTTCATTCATAGGGGACTTAATCGGGTCACTCCCGTTTGGTAACGCTGCATAAACATTGATTATGTTTCTAGATATTACGTACTGAGCACACCTTAAAGTACAGTCAGAGTAAAAATTTCTGGTGTGCTGAATTTATTTAATATTCATTATATTTTTTACTTCGACATGTTTACAGAATCGCACTGAAGTGCTATAGGTACCTAAAGTATTATGTAGCGTTACCAAACGGGAGTGACCCTCTTAATCGTGATAATTATGTTATCAACCTTAATGTTCCTTGAAAAAGGCTAATTGTTTATTTATTCAAGGGCAATTTTCGTTTTTCATTCAAACACTTGTACGAACAGTCGAAAAAACATTACAATACAGAAGAAAAAAGATTTTTTTATAACGTATTTTAGTCACTTGCAGACCAAGACCTAAGATAAGTTTGAAATTAAAGCTATCCTAGGTCGCATAGCTGAGGTAGGTACCTAAGTAACTAGGTACGACAAATGACCTCAGCTACGCAACTGTAGCTTGGCACTTGGTGTGCAACCTGCATATACCCTTTTGTAGAAAGTGTTTAAACTTTTGCCAGTACATCCTACATTCAACAAAGATTTATAAATAAAATATCAACAGTAGCTGAAGGCTGTAAAATGATTACCAAAAAGAGTTATGGATTTTTAAAGAAAGGCCAATACAAAAATACAACATCTCACATCTGCGACTTCATCCATGTAAGTAAACGATAACAATAAACCACATTTATTGTAATTTGTACCTACCACACATTTCCCGTTATTTACGATTATCGAAATTTATCGGTTACCTTATTCTTGTGTCGAATAATTTCAGTCGTGACCGTGAAGGATGCTTCAGGGTCGAAGAATATGAGGTCAGCATCAAGGCCGGGCCTTAGGGCTCCCTTGCGGTTCTGAAGGCCGCATAGCTGGGCCGGCCCTGAACTCATGTATTTACTGATTGAGGTCAAGTCGAGGCCGCGAGTACTTGCCGCGGTCCAAAATAGGGATAAACCTAGAAAAGAAGTAGATAAAAGTTTAATGTGAAACTTTTGTAGCTAAGATTTTAGTGTGAATTATTTTTTTGCCTTAATATTAATTAACTTAAACTTAACTTAAGCAGCTACTTTTGTGAAGGTATTATTAGACTACCCTTGGAAATATTATACAGTGTGAGTTTTTATAATGTGCACATTCGGAAATGAGGGAAACTCATCATCCGCCTAGCCTTTTTCCAACTATATTGGGGTCGGCTTCCAGTCAAACCGTATTGGAAATGAGGGACTATGCTTAATTTTATCGACGAAAAACGTATTAAAACTCTATTTTTTATGGATTAAAAAAAAATTGCTTCGCTACTGTGAATCCAGTGTAAACAAAACGGTGTAACTTTTAAACTGAACGATATATCGATAAAACCAATTTTATAATAATTGGAAGTAATTTGGGCGTCCTCATATAATTAAAATAGTGGGAAAAAGCTAACCCTCAATAGAAAATAAACATGTTTTTTAACCGAAAATCTGTATTATTTTCATCAATTTATACAATAATCGTAAAATTTCTCGATAAATCGCCCCGATCACCGATCTTTTTTAACTCTAAAATAACATGGTTTCATCGCGAATAGATCCTTTAAAAGTTACACCGTTTTCTTTACACTGGGGTCACAGTAGCGAACAATTTTTTGAAAAATCCATAAATATAAAAAAAAAGATTTTTTAATACGTTTTCTGTCGTTAAAATTAAGCATAGTTTACTTCATTTTAGTATGAGCACATTTTAAAGACTAACACTGTATAGCTACTTACAATTAATTAATACTTAATAGAAACATACAGATATCTCGATTTTTTTAACATACCAAATTGTACGGATGAAATCCCACCCCAAGCCTCCAAGTTATTTGAACATTTAAGATCCGGAGTACAGGGAGAGTGATCGGACACTACCAGATCCAATTTGTCTTCTAGTAAGTAGTTCCATAACTTTTCCTGAAGATAATAAATCAATCATCAGCAAACCACGATTCCGGCGGCGGGCGCGGCGCTCTGTTCAACACAAAATACTGGCAGTCGAAAAATTTTAAAAAGAAAAAAACCTACAATCTTTAAAAGTCTTCCAATTTCGAATATGGTTTGCAGTTCGTAAAACAAAATAATTTTGTAAAAATATCGTATTGGTTCTCGTGTTATTTTAATCATGATTAGGTAATAAGTAATAACAGATAAAATTAACTTCTAGGACAGTACAAGATTTAACTATTATTAAGACAGTGTTGACATAGGTACTGGTACCTACAAAAAGTTTTCCTGTGTTTTCGCATTTTTTTCCAAATGTATATTGGGGTCGGTTTCCAGTAAAACCATTCATGAAAGTCATTTGTTAGGTAAGTAAATTTCATTCCTCTGTGATTTATAGTTTGGTAGCCGATCGAAAATGGTTTACGCTATGCATGTGAGAGTTTGTCTCGCACGTCGCACCATTAACAAATTATATTAAGAACTAGTTGACCCACGCAACTTCGTTTGCGTCACAATTTTCATTACTGCTCCGCTCCTTTTGGTCTTAGCGTGATGATATATATATATATAGCCTTGTTATATAGCCTTCCTTGATAAATGGGCTATCTAACACTGAAAGATCTTTTCAAATCGAACCAGTAGTTCCTGAGATTAGCGCGTTCAAGCAAACAAACAAACAAACTCTTCAGCTTTATATATTAGTATAAGATAACGTGCCGTATACCGTATGAATCGGTAGAATCCGACATAATATAAGTAATCTGTATTCAAAACCGTGATAACCGATTTTGTACAATATCCGTTCTTGTGGTTCTTTCTCAAATTAATGTTATCTATACCTTATTTTATAAGGCTGAAGTGTTTGTTTGTTTGTTTGCTTGAACGCGCTAATCTCAGGAACTGCTGGTCAGGTTTCAAAAAATATTTCAGTGTTAGATAGCCCGTTTATTGAGGAAGGCTATAAATCATCACGCTAAGACCAGGAGCGGAGAAGACGAAGTTGCGCGGGTCAACTATTTCTTTTTATATCAGCAGAGGGATTTAGCAAAAGAAATGGGGTGAGTTATTAAACGCATACCTTCTCCAGTTGACTATACGACGTCGGAACCATGTAATTACCTTATTACCCTTATCCCTAATAGGTGGAGCGCACTTATACTCGCTCCGTCCCTTAGGAATCTGGTCCGCGCTGAAGGTGAGGTAATGGTGGCAGGTTTCCGCGGTGACTCCGGCGCGCCAGGCTTCGTGACCCTTCGCACGGCGGGCCTTCCGAGCCTCCACCAGTAGGGGAACCACCTCTGATGAAGATACATGGACGACGTGCACTCGGACACTGGTGGTAGGTAAGTAAAACTAATTTGAAGTTCTGTTCGTAGATAAAACTTTGCTTTACAGTCCCAGTTCATTTTATGTGAAAAGTAAAATAAAAGTAAATTAAAGTTAGTGAACTAAAAAAAAAAATCAATTAGATTTGGACTTTTAATGGTTAAAAATCACTTTAAAAAATCTTTTAAAGGAAATATAAAAAAAAAACTTAGATGCTCGGAAAAAATATTTGTTTTCCAAAAATATTCTTAGAATGGCCTGTATGTATAAGCATTTGTTTTGCGATTCACAAATAATAACTTACTCAGTTTTGTCAACAAAATCTTTAATTAGCGAAACCGCATTTAGTTCCATATTGGGTGGCCTTGACTCAAGATATGTTTGATATTCTTCGGGGTCTGAAACAAACAAAAGAATGTACGAGTAGGTTACAACTTATTGAAAAACAACCTTTGTTATATTTTAAGAAGCAGGTATGTTTATTTCGGGTAATTGTGTGTTCGTATGGTTCTTTATTTTCCGCAAATTAATAGTATGGGAGGTGGCGTTGCATTTTAGGTAGTGTTTTTAATCCGATCGACTGCCATCATATTTACAGACTCGTTGACCCGCGCAACATCGTTTGCGTCACAATTTTCATTATTGCTCCGCTCCTATTGGTCTTTGCGTGATGATATATAGCCTATAGCCTTCCTCGATAAATAGGCTATCTAACACTGAAAGAATTTTTCGAATCGGACCAGCAGTTCCTGAGATTAGCGCGTTCAAGTAAACAAACAAACTCTTCAGCTTTATATATTATTATAGATTTCGAATGACTAATAAAAGAACCAAAAGTCAGCTGGTGCACCTGCGGTTGGTTGGGGTGTGGTTGGTTACGAAAGTTGTAAAAAAATAAAGTCACAAGTACCTATAGTTTCCTATTATGACTTTATTTTTTGCAACGCCACCTCCGACACTTAAACTCTTCATATGACGGCCTTGTCCGTGCAAAGACATGTTTGTGTAGTGCTACAAGGATCTTTTGGCGCTATAATATGACAATAGATTCTAGAAGCGACTTCGCCCGCGTTATAGTCCATCGATCTCAAGGGGTCATAATCCTGCGATAAAAAGTAGGTACCTACCTAAATATCAAATGTCCTAATCCAGTACATAGGTAACCTATCCGTGTGCCAGGTTTTAACAAAATCCCTGTGGAGGTAATTAATAGAGACAAATACTTAGATAGGGTAGATAACTTTCGCATTTCTTGTATTAATATCATAGGTAATAATTATGGGAGGAAATTATTTTGAAAACTGAGTTGGTGGTGTTAATATAATACAGGGTTATTTGTAAAACACCAGCAACTTCTTAGGCAGTGAAAGTAAGTAATGATTATAAACAACTTTTACTTTGAGAACAACCCTGAAAACACGAAAAAAATATCAGCTGTTTTACATTTTTCCTCATACACTCTACGTAAGTATCTATATTTTTGAATAAAATATCAATGTTTAATTCAAGACTGTCTAAAATCAAACAGACCTACCTTGGGTTCTAGACAAGTGACATTCTGCTGTCAGTGGTAGCGTGGCGAAGGCGTCAAAAATGTATGGGATATGGGATTGACAAACGCTGTCGAAATGTCACGTGATCGATCCCCTATATTTTGGTATTTCGACAATCGCCGTCACACTTTGCCTCTCTTACCTTTCTTTTTAATTTTCTTCCTACTCGGTGGGCTGTCATCTTCGAGTTCAGCATGGAACTAAAACAAAACAATTTTTAACATCACCGTGCAGACCAATTTAAAGTTAGCCTCTTCAATCGTTAAGTATCTCCTACTAAACGATTGAAGAGGCTAACTTGTTAATAAAATTATTTTTATTTTTAGGGTTCCGTCCAAAGGAAAAAACGGAACCCTTATACGATCACTTCGCTGAGAAAAAGGGTCTTGACACCATGACCCTTTTTCGCAGCATCGTGCATAGATGCTTAACAAGTGTATATCAAATAATTGTATTTCATTAACAATTCATGAACGTTTTAAAATATTTTTCATAGACAGTTTTTTCCTTGGAATCAATAGATAGCAAGTTCGAAGTTCTCTGCAAAGCGACGCGCGACGCTATTTATTTCTCCAAAATCCAAATTAAACCAAAGACAGTTGAAGGTTTTTACCGCTAACACTGATCCTGTTCCCTCCAGAGCTGCAAAGGCCTTTTCCAAGTCTTCTGGCCCCACGTTGGGAAACTCGTCGACACCACTCGGGCAGAGGAAGCATTTGAAACCCACCACGCCAGCCTTCACGAGGTCACGCAGTGAATCCTGAAACACGTGTACTATGAAGTTAGGAATGCTTTGTACTAGCTTTTCTCTTGCACTTTTCCAGGATAAATAGTAACTCTAATCGATGGGTAACCGGTTCAGTTTTTCTAGAGATTACAAATATGTATATTTGAAACGAATCATTTTAACTTTTTATTAACCAACTAGTTGACCCACGCAACTTCGTCTGCGTCACAATTTTCATTATTGCTCCGCTCCTATTGGTCTTTGCGTGATGATATATAGCCTATAGCTTTCCTCAATAAATGGGCTATCTAATACTGAAAGAATTTTTCAAATCGGACAAGTAGTTCCTGAGATTAGCGCGTTCAAGTAAACAAACAAACTCTTCAGCTTTGTATATTAGTATAGATTTGTTTTTGCTAGCGGCAAACAAACTCACTTTCGCATTTATAATATTATCTACTTAGGATTAAAATATTAGATCATATTACAAAAAAAAAACTTTTTGTTAAAGTTTTGTCAACTTCATTATTACCTATTTAATGATGAATGAGAAATGATAAAACGCCTACGCTTAAAGTAAATTAAAATTAACTACAGGAAGTGATTTGTCGTTTTACCTATTCCAAGAGTGAATAACCTTAGCTACGAATAAAAAAAACATTATTAGCGATATTCTTAACAAATTCCGTTTATCCGTTTGGAAGTTTATTAATATTAAGGTGCGACGGAACTTATAACATTAAAAACTTGTTCTTTTTCCACATTATGGTAAAAACATGTCCAATGAAAAAGCAAATAATGGGTATGACATGGGGATCAATGCGTCAATCGCCGTCGTAAACCCTACCTTTTCGTGTTAGATACTAAAATATTTTTTGGAATGCAATGGATATTTTAAATAACTGCCTAAAATTCTCTTCGCACGAGGTTTTTTCCAGCGCCAGCGTTTAGTCGTAAGTTTAGATGGCGTAGTGGCCGCATAGCAGCCGCAAAACAGTTCTGAACAGCCGCGTAGGCACAGCGTAGCAACTTCGTAGTAAAAGTAGCCAAGGCCGCGAAGCGAGAGCGTAGGAATTGCGTAGCAGAACACAGTAGCCGCGTAGGCGGGGCGTAGTAGCCGCGTAGCAGGAGCATATGAGAGGCATTGGCGGCTCATAGATTTCGCCGTTCGCGTCGTTTTATCGTGTATCATTAGTACTATTTTCCGGCGTTTTAAAAAAAGCCCTTAGATTTGTTTACTTGTAGAATCTTAATATAAATAAATATTTATACTTACATCGTTTCCCACAATAACCCCGCCCCAGAATCCTACATCCACATAAACGTTTCCTTCGGCTGAAGATGCTTTAGTTTTCAGGTTTTCCAAAGTAGTAGTAGGTGGAATTGAGTTCCTGGAAAATACGAGAACCTATTTTATAACAATAAATTATAAGATTTATAGTTTCCATAAGATAACTGTATTCTTCGAAAAGTAACGCAGGGTCATTGACTGCTGTGCTATTTCATAGCACCTGTCAGATAGAAGATGGTATCTTGTCAATAATAAGAAAATTCAGAAATATCAACATTGTAGGTCATCGATAGGCTATGTTGAGATGTGATAAACATCTATCTCTAAATGGTTAACCGATTACTTTTCTAAATTTGATTGTAAAACAAGATTTGGATCATTACTTGGGTGTGACTTATTTTGAGTTCAATGTATTTGCAAAAGAACGTAGTTCAACGTAGGCTATTTTATAATTAACTAGTTGACCCGCGCAACTTTGTCTGCTCCGCTCCTATTGGTCTTAGCGTGATGATAAATAGCCTGTAGCCTACCTCGATGAATGGGCTATCTAAAACTGTTTTTTTTTTTGTTTTTGCTTGAACGCTTTAGGCTACCTATATATCATTACGCTAAGACCAACAGGAGCGGAGCAGTAATGAAAATTGTGACGCATACGAAGTTGTGCGGGTCAACTAGTTAGTATATATATATATCTAACTAAATTGACTAAGTAGTCAATCGTCAATGTTCTTAGTTCGAATTTTCAATGAGCGATATACTTAGTGCCACAACTGTACTGAAAGTAGGGTAATGTTCTATCGTTTATGAATAGGCTCATTAGCCGATACGATATATAAATGTGACCCCGTTTCCAGTACATTACTACAGTAACTATGCATATTGTGTAAAACAGCTCAATTAGTAAAGTTACTCCTCCATAATCACCCGGCCGCAGTCCAAAATGAATTTAGTATATTTTATCTACCACTTTTGACAGCAACCATCAGTCAGAGAGAAATGTTAAATGGTTAAAACTATGTATCTGTAACATAGACTTTGTCGTTTCATGACATACTTACAAATTATATATATATTCAACAGGTGGTGAAAATTTACCGTACAAACATAATTAGGTTCTGTAGTGTAGTACTTACATTATAAGGGCTAATGAGTGATCAAAACAATGCTTGGCATTGTTCAATGTTGATAGGTAATTCGGTACTGTTCGTGATAGTCCGTGATAGACTATGGTTAATGCACATCGCTTGTTTGTTGATAAACTATAGTCTAAGTAGATTAGTAGATAGCACCTAAGTAACATATTTTTAGGCTCTGAACCATATCAGTTTGGTGAGATGTATGTAGCAAAAGTCCTAGTTCTGCTTCACCTGGCGTATAATTCCGGATATTCGCGTCACTCACTTGTGCAATACAAAATTAACCTAATAGAGGAAAGCATAAGGTATATTATGTATTGAACAAGTGACGCGCATATTAGGCCAAATACGCCAAGTAAAGTGTCAGCCTTAAATTCCAACTTCAAAAACAAATAACCATATACTAGCTAATCTACTAAAACAAAAGCGAGATAAAAGCTTAGTGAAATGTGGTATAATCTATAGCCTAGAATTCGATAAAGACTACAATAATTCTTGATCGAAGCATATAGAAAAACGTCGGGAGTTACTTTTTATGTCACACGCTTTCACCCACTTATAATATGCTCTTTCGCTACCTATTGCTTTGGAGCTGATATTCGAACAACCAAATTCGCAAACATTTTGTATCCGCATTGTATTTCTAGTTGAAATAACACTTTGTTGAACTTACAAGGGCATGTCAACGATGGTGGTGATACCCCCAGCGGCTGCAGCGCTGGTGGCTGTACGGAACCCTTCCCATGCTGTGCGGCCCGGCTCGTTGACGTGCACATGGGAGTCTACCACGCCAGCCAGCAGCGCCAGGTTCCCTCCATCCACCACCTGAAAGTATGGATAACGTGTTTTTATTAAATTTACCTTGGAAGTATGCCGAGTACAGCGGTTTCGTGCTATTTGGAGGCCCTGGCCCGTTAGACCGTGACCTAACCTGTAACATAAAGTGTAAGTAATTATCAAATTTGTTATTTTAAACGATTTTTCGAAAAACATAACATACACTTCAATGATATGATTACATTTATATTATACGCTATCAGTGTTACATGCCATTGGAACACCATGCCAACAGCAAGTTGTTAACTAATCATTAATTTTAAAACTTGTTTGAGGAAAATTATGTACCTCTTGCACGAGGTGCGAAGTTTAAGTGATTGAAGCAGTAATGTGTTACCTTGATTTTACCATCGTTCGCAGCTACAATTTTATCTGCTTCTTCCCTAGTAACAATTTTTTCGATGGTACCGCGTTCATCCACCAACACACCGCCATCTGTGACACCGCTATCAGTGACGAGACGTTTGCTCAGAAACAATTGACGCTCAGACAACGCCATCGCTACACTGACTGGCAACAGAGGCTCGTGAGCTATGCTAATCGAACCACGAGCGACCAACACCACCGCTGTATAGTTTACAACTAACTATCGATCTCATGACCACGCGCCATTAGCGGATTCTGTTATCGTGAACACTTTGCGACCATTGTAAACAAACAAATGGACGATAGTGATAAAGATGACGAAAGATGTTCGATAAGAGTAAAAATTGTTACTTGTTTGCTGTATCTCTAACTATATCATCACTTTATTTCATTTGGATTTCTCTGTGACAATTGAACCCTTGCAACATATTATTTACAATGATTAAAAAATATTCTCAAGATCCAATAATGTTGACTGATTAAACAAGAAGCCGACTAATCCAAGATGACGCTGATAATGATGATTATCAGGAATCAATTTGATATATTCAATCAAAACAGCGGCTCTGTAACAAACGTTCTTAATTTCTGTCCCCATTGTTCCGTATTTAGTCATAATAATAATGATACACAATGAAGTGTGGCTACGAGTACAATAGATAATTTGATGTTAGATTTAATTTAATTTTAAACTGTGAACCCATACTGAGCGTGGGCGCGGAGGATCTGACACCAAATGTTGACGAATCATACAATGAATGCCAACGGCCCACCTTGAACTTGCCTTGAGCAGAGCTCGCAGCACGCGGGGTGCTCCGGCCATCGCCCGCACCACCACCCCCCTCGCGGCTACTCATGCTAGTGCACAAGTACCTACTCAGTAAACTGTAAACACATACCGGTTCCGGTTTGTCCTTCTTACAAAGGGCAGGATGATCCAGATTCCGTATGAGCCATTAATAACATAATAATAAAAAGTCTCGTTCTAGCATCAGCTCATTACGTGCTGACACTAGTCCATGTAAATGGGAGTAAAAACACCGTGTAGTGTACAGCATACAGCATAATTTCCTAAGAAGCTAGGTCACTCGTTCAGGTCAAATTTGAACGTTTGAAAACAAGGGCATTGCCAATTTCAGGGTCCACTTAGTTCGTGTGTGTACAGTTAGGTGGTGTGCCGATGGCGACCGCTGCGTGCCGGTAAACAATGCGAGTGACATTGGCGGCAAGAAAGGAAGAAACGCTCCGTGCATAGTAATGATGGATGAGCCCGGTGCGCCAGCGCTCCTCGAGACCACGTACGCTAGCAATGCGCGAGTCCGGGCACAGCAACCTGACGTCCCACAACTAACAGAGCTTCACAACCAGACGTATGTTATATAACTCATAAAATATTGACGAGTGCAATATAATATAAGTTGGCCTATCACCAGACACGTTAAAGCTGGTTGAATTTTATCAAGCGTTTTGCTGCATTACGAGGATAAATTCGTGACAAACTCAACCACTAGTTGACGATCCCCTGCCGAAGTCAAGCAAAGTATTCGATACAAAAACTGACACATCAAGGAGTGCGGCTTTTTTTCAATGCTAATCTTATCAAGTGAAATGTGGAAAAAGCGTGAATATTGCGTTTAATTTTGTGAATGTTGTGTTCAAAAACTTTTATACACATCTACAACACTACGAAGAAAAGGTACTTAAAAGATTTTTCGGAAAATACCCAACCCACCTATACCTATATTTTACTGACCTTTACCTACTACGGATATTCTGTAAATAGTACTCTGTTTACTACATCAGACATTTATCGTAGAGCGAACTACTTTATATGTATGTGTTTATTATTAATATTTTTTGCGCCTAGCTTTAGGATGCCTATTGCATACATAGTATAAATCAGTGGGTAAGACAGATTACATTTCAATCAGGTAACCTTTATGTAGGCTACCTATACTAGGTACCTATATGAAACGTTTGCCAAATCTTGATGAGATCAAGACATGACAAACAAGATCGTAAAACAGGTTACTAAATTAATTTTTAGTTTATAAACCCAAACCATCTTTAAGTACAAATTGCAAATTATATTAATTTTCCAGACTGATCATTCAAAATCTGACATCGATAAATGATGACTAACTTATAACATTATATAAAGAAGAATTTAAAGGTAGAGAAGGAGAAGGTACTAGTTAACACGAATTTTTTACTGGGCAATTTATCTTAAGAAAGAAATTGATGCAAAATTCAGAGAAGAAATATTCGCGTGGAGAAATAATTTCTCAAAATTACTGGAAAAAAGTTTTAGGAAAGGGCGAACTCAAAGAAAACAAATGAAATATGTAGCTGATTTAGAGCGGTTGGCTACTCATATTTTTTTTATAAAGCGTTCTTTTATTTATACCTAAATAATTTATTGCCATAAGTCAATAACCAACATTATTGAAATCTTTACCTATACAATTTTTTTCTTAATCCATTCATTCTTTTTTTTATGTACAGCTCATTAATTTTATTGGTCTTAAATAACGGTTTCATTATCCGTTTTATGATTCGTTATATTTAAGTGAAATATACCTAACTGCCACATTTAACCATTTGACAAAATAATCTAAAGGGAAATTATACCTAACAAGTAGTTTTAAAATAAATAAAAACCTCTATTATCCTTATCATCTTTTGAAATTACTTGGAAAGAAAGAAATAAAATCTGATCATAATCTCTTGTAAATAAATAAATTGAGTTTTATCAAATTTGTCTCGGTAAGTACCTAATAGTAGGTAGTCAAGCACTACTGAAATCTTACCACCCTAGTAGGCACGGAGCGTATGACATTTTGAATGCTCCAACGATGACACAGTTCGTTTTGATTAGTTTTCTTCCTTGACGAGATTATTATATTAAGTAGCTCTCGTAGCTTCCGTAAGAAAACAGGACTTGAACGAACACAAACACTCGAAAGCTCCAAAAACTCAGTAAGAAAAGCTCTCGAAAGAATAATAAAGACTATTAAAGCTTTGACAGTCAAGTAGACCTATTAATAAGGAGCTTTTCAAATCGCTTTGGGATAAAAAGCTCACAAATTAATCAGTAGTTTATAATAATAACATTTTGTCTCATGTTAGGGTAACCACGATTTCTGATTGTAGATCCTATAATTATACACAATTATGTTGAACACACCTACAATTACTGTGCAATAGTGTTGGCTGAAAAATTAGTAAAATTGTAGTACCTATAAAGAGTGAGGAAGAAGAGTGAAAGTAAATTGTAAATCTCAAAGACAATACAATTGTATCGACCTCCAGGCATTTAACCCTTGTTCCATCGATAGAGCCTTGTTTCTTAGTTTTGTACTGCCACTGGTGTTAGTTGAAAGATATCCGAGATTTGGTTTCCGTTTGAGTTTGTTTCCTTTATCAGCAGAGGAATATGTCCCTAAATATATCTGACTGTTGTGCACAAACGTGGGTGCGACGCGAAGCTCGGCTCGATGACACCGGGGTATTTAACACTAGGTGACGCGCGCGCCGCCCGCTCAGTCGCACCAGACCCGCGCACGCGCAGCTTCTCAACAAGGGTAGTGTTTTATTTATACCCTATTGTTGTTACACTGGATAATACTAAATAGGTACGTGTATAAAATATTCTGGCATTATTATTTTATCCATTTTCTGCAGAGCAATAAAAATAATCTAAGTATGACATTTAATATAGGTACAGGAAAAAGCCGGTCATTTAAGAAACAGAAGTTACATTCAATTGTTTTTGTTTTTCAGATATAAGTTCCAAGTATCGCTGAAAGCTCCCCGTCATGGGGCATAACTTCACACTATGGGTAAGTGTTTTCTTATCGTATTTCACTTCGTTTTTCCTGAAACTTCAAGTTTTTTTTTTTTTTTTAAGGTGAAGGTACTTGTTTAGGTAGGTTCTTAATTAAATTTTACACGTAATGAAAAAAGTTAAACCGTAACCTGTTGTAACAATATGATCCATCAAAATAAATGTGAGTTTATAGCATGTCATAAAATTATGTAGGTATCAATCACAATGATTAACACAACATTTAAGTTAATAGAAAAAGCGATTATTCTTTACGATTGTGTCAAGTTTAATGAACATTTATATTAACACAAATTTAATTCGAGAAAACATCCAGAACATTTCTACTTTAAATACGTAACAAATTCCTAAACAGATGCTTGGACTGTACCTAATACTTAACTGTTAATACATTATTTGAATACCGTCCCAAAATTTGCTTCGGTGAAATGTCTCTTTGGCTCATTGTATATGCGCGTCATGAATGCTCACTTATATATAAAGTCATATGAGAAAGTTAACTGCAGCACCTGCATGATATGAGGCAGTGGGGCACACGTGGTCGGGAGCAAGGTCGGGATCAGGGTAAACCAGGCCGCTACTTACTATGAAACCGGTTCATCCTTGTATCTTCGCAGGAAAGATGCTCTACTTAACTTTGCTGTTTATTTACCTAAATGTTTAATCGTTTTCGCCATTTCATTTCTTATTGCAGTTCAATTAAGGTTTTGATAATTTCTATGATGTAAAAAAGAAACCGTTTACTTTTACGAGAATAATTCAAAGTACAGTAAAGCCCAAATCATTATTGAATTAAGTTTACAGAAAGTTCTAACTAGGCCGGCCGGCAATACTGTAGCATAACAATCTCTGTTAATGTTCGCTCAAGTGCTAATTAGTTTGGGAATCTTTATAGAAAAGAGATAGCGGTACTAACCAATATTGAAGTGTCTTGAAATATCATCAAAACAGCATTAGTTAGTTAGCATGTACAAGTAAAACACGAGAACATAAGCAAATAGTAGACGCGTGTTATTGACAAAGCTCGCCTAACTGTGGTTTAAAAGCGTTCTTAAAGCAATGACTAATTTCATGTTAAGTTTGAAGAAGTGACATCGTTGTACAGGCTTTATATCCTCATCGTGACTCATTGACATTAATTGGTCATTGTTTTTATGGACGGTACTTGCTAATAAGCCTGTGGAATGTTTATTAGCTTGATTTTCTCAATATTTTACGAGTTGTCTCAATAAGTTTTCAAATCTAACAGAAACTGCCTATCTTCGTAGATATGAAATAGCAAGTTCCTTTTATGGGCTCTACGAAATTAATGTAAAGTTCCAGTAACATAAAATCATGATAACTTTGGAGGCGTCTCAGAATTATTTTTTATTTACCCTTATGGATAACGTCGCACACACACGTCGTAAGTTTTCTTGAGTTTTGCAGTAGAGAAAAAAAAGCCTTTATAAATAAAAGCTCAAGATTGTATGCCATTATCTTCAACTGCATACAAAGAGTAAATTGCTATCGAAGATGCTCATTAACTCTATTTAATGTAGCAGCAAGCAAAAATATGTATAATGGCCGTCTCTTCACGTCCTATAGGTACTTTAAATTAAAATATTACCTTATGTTTTATAGTCGTACTATTTTATATGGGTTGTATGCGGTGCACGCACGGGGACGCATGCTCGAGCGTCGCTCCCTCGGCCTTCATATCAACACAATGTCATGTCGTATCACTAGTTTCCTAGAACATTCATTTATATTTTTATATCATTTAGGGGGATTTGTCCTAATCACAGTGTAGATCACTAATATGAACTCTATTAGACCTCTACAACCAGTCATAAAAATTATTTCTTGTTCCATTTTGACAAAAAGCTAATTTATTGAGAGCGTTTTGCTTGAGATCGGACTATAAATGCAAATTGAATGCACATACCTTGACCGTAAAATTAATGAGCTGGGGATTGGGACAATAACACGCTTGGTGGGATTTATAATCATGCTTAAGATATTACAAATATCGAGTTCAAAAAACATTAAAAAATAAAAGCTCCAGTCCTAATCGCCGGCGAAATGTCACGCGAATACACCTTGGACTGGTTGGAGGATGACGATGACCCCGCGGGCAGCCGCTACCTGCCTCTCCTCTGATGCCTGTATGCAAATTGTGTTGTTTTCCGAAGTCCGACCCGAGTCAATGTACTAGAGATCGTTTATTGGTAATTTATTAGATCGATTCTCCGCACCCAAAATACATCACAAAAGCGTTAGATAAGCAGCTATTCCGGTGGTCAAATATTACCTGTTTAATAATAATACGGGTTAAGCAGGATTTAAAGAACAACCGCTGCTTATGTAGAGTAGATGAACTCGAAGCATTACATCCTTTCAAGTTAAAACATCACGTTTTCCACGAAAACAGGTACGATTTTCATTCAGCCTGAATAATCGCACTTGTTAGGCGTTTTAAATGCTACGAGTACTTAGGCGTTAACACATTACGTTATCAAAAAGATTAAAGAAGAGTAGATTTCCTTTATGGTGAACTTTTATGAGATATTTTCATAAGATATTATTATGCAATAGATATGTAGTGCATATTTGTATTAGGTGTTATGGTATTATTCTGCAAGGTTATATTTTGTTACTATCTTGTTTATTTTTATGTCTAAGATAAAGATTAATTTATTATATTTTGTTGGCATTAAAACAACTGCAGTTACTTATTTATTTTTATATGATATTAAGTATTTGACCACAAATAACCCGATAGTCGTCTAAACAAGTTGCGGCCGTTGACATCGTCACCACAGTAAAATGAGAATCAACACAAACTTTGGTGAACCAGTCTCAAGTGTTGATCTTAATTCTTGAGTCTGTCAAGTTATGTAAATTACGCAAAGAAGCGGTGCGATACATGATCGAAAGGTCGCTGACCGCTACCGCCTACACTTCACATATTTTCAGTTCGGGCGCCGCACATAGAAAATCCATTCAATCTTTATTAATGGTTCCTTTGTAAGCCATCAATTGATTCAGAAACTACAAAGACATTGTTGGCAGAGCAAAGTTTTTGTAGACTTTTTTTACACTTGGGTAACGGTATTCCCTATACCTAGGTTTGGAATTAAATGTCGCTTGTTAATTGATACCATTTGTATTGTTACGGATGTCAACAAAACCATTATGATAAAGGTCGATAGCCTCCAAAGCCCAAGGCATCTATTCCATGAGATTTAATGCGAAACACGATAGCTGCCTCTTGTCGAGAATAAAAATTAAGGAAAGGCGCAGACGGAACATGAATCGTATACCAAACTGCTGATAAAAGGAAGCTTTGCTTGTATAAAAATTCTTATTCGTCCTTTCCTTGTTTTGTAATTTGAACGTATTTTGGCATGTTTGTTATTTCCAGTGCGCTGTAGCGTTAGCGGTCTGCGCGTACGCACTGGCGTCTCCTCGCGCGGGCTTCACGTTCGCTCGCAGCGCCGTCGAGACAGTCCCGCAGCACGATCCTATAGCTGCACCGATACGTGCCTCCGTCGAAAGTATACCGTTAAGGTAAATAAAATAAAAATGTTATATAAACGGTGTCTTTTTATGTACATACAAAGTATCAGAATTTATTTTGTGTACCTGAATTGTAGGAGTGTTCGTGATGAAGGAGACGAAAGACTGCCACTACGTGACGCAGTGGAGAAACGCCCGATCTCACTCATAGAACCAGAATCTTCGTTTAAAATAGTAGAGGTAAAAAATGTCAAAACTAAACTCGATATGGAATACGAGCTAGTTCGAACGTACCTAATGAATTGACTTGTCCTCAGGATGCTGAAATCATTTTGGATGAAGATTTGGGTGCATGGAAATATTACGGAGCTGCTGGTTATTTAAATAAGTAATAACATTCTAGAAATAGAAATACTCAATATTCAAACTATTATAATTATATTCCACCTAAGACTGTGTATCTATTACCTACTAAATCTGATTTGTCTTTTTTCTTGGCAGCAGTACGCGCAACGATGAGAGATTGCAACTAGGAAATGCGAACTTACAAGGTAAGGCAACTAACTCTATGACTAATTCAATCAATATTTGCATTTGCTTCATGTTTCCCTATTTTCATATTATTTTGTTTGTCCAGCAATGCAGCAGACGGTGGCTGGACCCACGTCGCGTCGCCTGGTGGTTTGCTACATGGAGTCATGGGCCGCATACAGGGCCCCTCCGCTAGCGTTCACAGCTGGATTGGTGCCCAAATCTTGCACACATCTACACTACGCATTTGCCACCATGCACCCCCATACTTACTCCGTTATTCCCAACAATGAGGATTACGACATCGTCAAGGGTAAGAAAACTATAGATAATATAGCTTGTCCAGCGGTTGTAGTTACGACTGAATTGACTTTAAATCAAAACAACCCCGTATAGAAATATACCGAAATAATTTTTTAACAGGTGGTTACCGTATTGCTACCGGCCTGAAACGTCGCCTGCAAGGCTTGAAAGTGATGATCAGTGTAGGAGGCGAAGGCACAGATCGTCTGTTCAGCGAAATGGTGCAAGAACCAGTGAGACGAAGCATGTTTATCGAAAGTGCTGTGAACTTCATGAGAGACCACGATTTCGATGGATTGGATCTACACTGGGTTTATCCAGGTATATGCCAATTTATCATGACTAAGTAAATATGATACTTCAGATTTGATAAAAAGAAACATGAACTAAAAGTAGGAAAATGAAATAATTTCAGGTGAAGACGATAAGGAGAAAGAGCTGTTGACAGCTTTACTGTACGAACTCCGAGAGAAGTTCTCATCTTATGGATTCCTACTTTCGACTGTACTGCCTCCGTTTAGGTAACATTAACCTGTCATAATACTTGCAGCAAAATAAACTATTCAATTAGCACAAAAATGTACTTTATACAAAATGAACACTCTTAATAGAACAAATATCAATTTGATAACAAAATTCAAATGTTCTTTTATCGTCAGGTATCAAATAGAAGACGGGTACGACCTAAGCGCGGTGAGTGGAGCTACCGACTACACAATACTACAAGCGTGGGACATGACTCATGCCCAACGCGAGGAGGCGCCGTCCAGGGCTGTGCAGCACAGTCCTCTGCACAGAGACCCTGGAGCAGCCTCTAGGGACCAGCGATATGATAACATTGTAAGTACACTACGGCAGGTACGATCTTGTTATGATTTACTGGGTCGAATTGAATAAGCAAGCGAAACTCCGTAGATGTGACAGCTATAAATATCTATACCTACTTGAAAACAAGACAATATACAGTAAAACTAAAACTCCGCGTCACCGCAGTACAAACAATGTATTTCATGGAATTTAGTTGAGTCGTATGCATTTTGCTTTCCTCCTCGAGAAATCACGTCCTTGTTATAATAGGTTGTGATGTTCTTTGAGAAATTGTCATCAATTACAAGATTTAATTATTTATTCAAATTCTTCAGAATCACCCGATTTATTCAAATTGAAATAATTACCTGATTTATTCAAATTGAATAGAATTACTTACCTGATTTATTCAAATTGAACAGAATTACCTGATTTATTCCAACTGAACAGAATAACCTGATTTATTCAAATATACTAACTTTTCACAGGAATTCATGGTGAAATTCATCCTGCGTCATGGCATGAACGCTGAAAAGTTAGTCCTTGGCGTTCCGTTCTTCGGGCGCAGTTACACTCTCGCGCCGTCGACGCTGCCCTCACCTGGTGCTGCTGTCAGTGGATGGGGGGACGAAGGACCTTATACGCAGACTAAAGGGCTTCTGGCTTACTTTGAAGTAAGCATTCCTTTAACAATATTTACTAAGGATTTTTCAGGCTATAATGAATAAATGAAGTGGCTCTGGGACCACGCGTAAAGTCTGTAAAGATTGTTTCCCGTAACTGCCATGCATCCGCATAAAAACAATAGAACAATACCCTTCTTCCGGATTTGGCAGCAGTTCTGTAAAATAGTTTTTCATCATACATAATAAGTCAAAGTTGTGATCTGTTGTACCTAATGATTACCAATTTACAGATATGTATGGCCGAACGTGAAAATAAAGGACCAAGTGGCACTGATGAAGGTGGGAACACTTACGCAGTTTTCGACAACCAATGGATCACCTACGATACTCCTAAAACTGTCTTAGAAAAGGTTCGTAATATTCAGGTTATCGAAAACCTTCATCACGTAAAATCCCTACCTTCCCTTGATCCAGCTTGTACTTTACTTGCATAGCAACAAATTGCGATTGTTAAGAATGCTATTTTGAAATTGAGTATCTGTATGATTAGCATGTATCAGATTATAAATATTATATGTTCTGAAACAGATGAAGTTTGTGGTAACCACGGGCTTAGCAGGAGCTGCAGCATCCTCGATCGATATGGATGACTTCAGAGGACTTTGCGGACAACCTTTCCCAATGCTGAGTGCCATTTCAACCACGTTAAACGGTAAAATTTTCTTCCTGTTAAAAAATAAAATACAAAATGTCAATAAGTTATTGACATTTTGTATTTCAAGTTAATTTCACATACCCATTTTCTTTCGAACAGGTGAAGCCGTCCAAACGGATCAGTCTTCACTCAAGATAGGATCCTGCGAATCTGAAAACGCATACTTGGCATCCGACGAAGACTCTTGCGCACACTTCCACTTCTGTACCGGAGGCATTAGTTACAGGATGTCTTGTGAAGACGAACGCCTTTACGATCCTTCAACTGGATTCTGCGGGTATGACAAACTTAATTTTATATAAATAAATCGACCAACGTATAATTTGATGAATTGTCTAAAATTTTGTTCTGCCAACAGTCATCAAGACGTAGCAAAATGTATGCCAGGGCAAAGTCTCCGAATCAGCGTTGAAGATGCAGCTCGGTTTCTATCACAAGCGTATGAAAACGATTTTGAAGTAAGAGTTATTTTTTCTGGCCGGTTCACTTCATATAAAAAACGAACAAGCAATCCTAATGTTATTATGTTATTGCAGTGGAATGATCCTACCAAAGACATGTCAGCAAATAAAGAACCAGAGCGTTTAGTTGCAGAGTTGGATACCAAAAAGAGTAAGTAAAGTTGCTTGTAAAACTAACATTTGTAAGTCGAAACCAAACATCCTTTAAAAAGAACCCTTTTAAATCAATATCTTATTTTGTAGGTAAACAGAGCGATAAACTTGTGGTATGCTACATGACAAGTTGGGCCTTCTATCGACGCGGCGACGGAAAGTTTGTACCAGAAAATATAGACACCCGGCTTTGTACCCACGTGGTGTACGCTTACGCATCGCTTTCCCCAGATGAACTCATTGCTAAGGAGTTTGATCCTTGGGCTGATGTCACTAACAGTAAGTTTAAGTTACTCTGGAAGCTAGTTTTCTGAAAGTATACCAAAAAACTCATATGATTGATGCTGCTATCAGTAAAAAGAGTATATAATGTCAAAAATAAGGCCAGCTAAGTAAATCTGTGTTTTTTTTCAGATCTTTACGAGCGTGTAACCTCCTTGAAGGACGTCAAAGTAATCCTTGGTTTAGGAGGCTGGACAGACTCCGCTGGCGACAAATATTCCCGAATGGTATCCTCAGAGGCGAATCGCAGCAAGTTCATAGAGAAGTTGATTCCATTCCTGCGCATGCACAATTTCAAGGGACTTCATTTGGACTGGAACTACCCAGTTTGTTGGCAGAGCAACTGCAAAAAGGGTGCTGTTTCTGACAAAGCCAATTTCGCAAACTTCGTTCAGGTATGGACCCCTATGATTAACTCCTATGAATTCTTTCTGAATTCTTTAAATCTTAATCTGTGATGATTAAAAAATTAGATTAAATTAAATTAGATTATTTACTAACTTATTTTTCTTTGTAGGAATTATCCAAAGCTTTACACGGAGCTAGTATGGAACTTGGTGTCGCTCTTTCTGGATACAAAGAAGTCATCGAGTCTGCATACGATTTACCAGTTCTATCGAAGGCGGCTGATTTCCTTAGCACCATGACTTATGACTACCATGGTGGATGGGAGAGGGCTACGGGACACCATACGCCACTGGTCCCATCACCAAGAGATACTCTGGCTTATTATTCAATCGTAAGTTATGATATTTAAAAGACAATTTAACATAATTGTTGGGTAATCAAGCGATTTGTCTCTAAAATCCAATTCTTTTCAGGAATACGCAGTCAAAGCCCTTATAAGCGGTGGAGCAGATCCTAAGAAGCTCCTTCTTGGTTTGTCATTCTACGGTCAGTCATACAGACTAGCTGACGTGGTTGGAGCTAAGGGGCCAGGGTCTACCGCCGATGGCCCTGGCGAGCCCGGAGAGTTCACCAAGCAACCTGGAATGCTGGCTTACTATGAAATATGTTACAGAGGTTCGTTACTTTACACCTTTCAATTTTATTATAAATATTTTTATTTTCTTATACTATTATTAATTTTGATCGATTGCGTTTTGTTTTCATAATAAAATAACAGTTCTTGAGCCAAGTTTGGCGTGGTGCGTGTGTCCAGTACTGGACTAGTAGATTGCATGCTAAAATAAGCACCGAAGTCAGAGCAGCTCATGATCAGCTTTAAATACTCGGGTTGGAGAGGCGCATGATGATGCTATGTTGAAGAAATGTTTCTATAAGTAACTGAATCTTTGTTTTAGTCAAGAACTTAAGGTGGAAGACTGGCAGGCAGGACAATGCCGGACCTTACACGTACTCCGACAACCAATGGGTCGGATACGATGACCCCAAATCTATCACTGAAAAGGTTTGAGAACATTTTTTTTGCATCTTCCAAAATTAATCGTTGCTTCAATACGATGCAATTCAATTGAAATCCCAACGAACCCAAACCGCAGTTTGAACTTAATTTAGGACGCCTTTTATAATTTCTGTCATTGGTTCTAAAATTAATTGCATGACACATCACTTTCATAGCCGTCATGACTTATTGTTACATTTTGATATAAGTTATAGGTATTTTTTACTATACAGTTAACCTACTTCGTGGTTTTTCTCTCTTGAATTATTAGATACTTTAAGCAAGTATTTTACCAGATTTTACCGTTAACATTCAACACTAGCTAGAGCTGTCTTTTTTGGCTTTCTTAGAGCTTGCACAAAGAGGCGACGCAAGGCGTGGGCGACGTGGGTCACCGCCTACGGTCTCGTGGTCCGAAGGGCCTCGCTGTTTTAACTTTTTTCAACTCAGAAAAATTGTAGCTAAGACAACTTATCCGTGTCTATTTTAATTTTTTTTTGAGTTCGCTTTGCTTGCTTTTGCTATTTCAATTCTTTTTTTGTTAAGATTAGGATAGGCACTATAATTGACTCGTTCAAGCTAACTACGCTCGCTCTTACGTCATAACTTCTTTTAGTTTACGTCATAATTTCTTTCTTGAATTTTCCGCACATTCGCCCAATATTTACTATTTTTGCACAAAAAAGTAAAAAAAAATACAATATTACTTTACAGTGTAGTACCTACATAAGTACGTTTATCGCTGGTGAATTGGAAACAAGAACTCGCGTGTTTATTAAAAAATTTCCTAAGTTATCTGGCCCTGTAAAATATTTGCAAGAACAACTAACGTTGCTAACAGTGTTTCTGTGTCACGGTCTAGCCACAAACGAAGCTAGACCTGAAACTCAACTGAGAGTATTTGCAGGTCGAATGGGCGTTACGTCAAGGCATGGGCGGTGTGACAGCCTGGGCCATCGACCTGGACGACTTCAGCAACCGTTGCTGCGCAGAACCGTCGCCTCTGCTCCGAGCTGCGGGTCGCGCGCTCGGCAGAGGTGTGCCCTCACCACCCACCACCGCTTGCGAGAGACCGCCTGAACCTGTCACGCCTTTACCGCCTACTACTACCACTGTCGAGTCTGATGGTGAGTTTGACTCCGAAGAATGTTCTTCTTAATCTATATCATACAAAATTCAAAGATATGAACTTTCATAAAGTTACTAGTCCCTTATAGGTACTTACCCCTAAACACTTAATAATTTTCTGTACGCCACCTAGCAACTAAATGACTTTCACGATTTTAGTTATAACTAACATCGTGGCAGTCACTTACTTACTTAGTTGATAGGTGACAAAGCAACATATATTATGTTATGTTGCTTTGTCGTATTTAGCTTAATATTTCTTCATAAAAATTCTCGTCTCATAGATTGCATATTCAATGTTGTATGCTATTAACGTCACTGTACTCCCAAACCCATCCTCAAGGTTCTATCGGAGGCGGCAGCCACGACCATCACCACCACGATCAAAGCTCAACAACCTGGCCAAGCTGGAACCCATCAACCACTCAGAGCACCACTCAGACATGGTGGCCCGCAGCCACCACACCTATGACTACGACTACCACCACCACAAAACGACCCACCACCACGAAACGGCCCACTACCACTAAGAAGCCTCCAGCTGATTCCGGTAAGGGGTCGTCCATTAATCACGTGATGTTTTTTTAACAAATTTTAAGCCCCTTCTCCCCCCTGGTGATACTTGGTAAGGTTTATACTAGAATTATCACGTGTATTTTTTAACCGACTTCCAAAAAAAGGAGGAGTTACTCAATCCGCTTGGTATTTTTTTTTTTTAAGAATCTCATAAATCGTATCAGAAACCTCGGAGTAATCGGTGTACAATATTTTTACTAATTTATAAAGCTGAAGAGTTTATTTGTTTGCTAAAGTCACACCTAAACAGTTACCTGAAGTTGCCCATCTGTTAGTAAGTGTTGGAGCAGCGATAACCTAGTAGTGCTAAGTAAATTGATCTTATATGACTAAAAAGACTTTGTATAAAATGACTTTTTCGATAGTCAATGTCGACTTAGATACCAATCAACAAATTATGTATTACAGGTAGCATAGAAGGTCAATCATGCAACGCAGGCGACTACCACTCAGCCCCCGGAGACTGCGAGGGCTACCTGCAGTGCGAGGGCGGCGCGTGGCGCAAGCACCGCTGCGCTCCCGGCCTGCACTGGGCCGCCGGCGTCAACCGCTGCGACTGGCCTAGCTTTGCTAAATGCACTGGTAACGTTTTATTCTATATTTCCATCATCATCATCATTAAACTGTAAGACGACTACTTCTGGATAGTCGTTTGAGTAGCTTTGAATATTGGTGCCAACATACAGTGGAACCTGATGGGGCTGAATAACATTATTTACTAACTTTATGACGATCATCTGCCATCTGATCTCTGCTAGTCACTACGCTTTGATGCGCTTTGATGCTGGTGACTACTTCATTGAATAGACAAACAGGAGCAAAAACCTAACCAAAAAAAACAATACATCGAAAACGAAATGATCAATTCTTATTTTAGAAACAGCAAGCAGCGAAGCAAGTACAGCTACTTCAACTCTAGCGCCGATGACGTCACGACCTCCTCCGAGACCGACCACCACCACCAGGCGCCCCACTAGCACCACCACTACTACCACTACACAACGACCGACCACCAAACCCACCACTGTGCCGGTGCAATCTGGTAAATATATTACCACCATTAATTATCGTTAAAAAGTTGAGTTTTAACAGCACAACATGAAAAACGACGAAACTAAAGCTCGTCTTGCAACAGACCATCACGTAGCTCATGCTTAAAATAGTTAAATAACTAGGTACACATGCGTAAAAACCTATTCTAGACGAAGAGTCTAGAATCCAGCACACAAAAGGCTGTAGTAATGAATAAAGCTGGCACGACAAAATACAATCCTCTCTTTTACTTTATATATTTGTTTTCCCTTTAAGGTGGATGCTCCAGGGTAGCCCGCGAAATTCAAATATTTTTATGTTTTTTGCAATTTGCCGGTCAGTGTGAAGCTGTATGTGGACCAAATGCGATCCGCGACCGTAACGAACCGTAAAGAATGATTATTTCTGCAGAATGATTATTTCTGCAGAATGATTATTTCTGCAGAAATAATCATTCTTTCGAACTACATGAACTTAGAGGGCTATATTGATGGTTAAAATGGTTATAATTCTTTAGATAAATACGCGTTACGGTCGCGGATCGCATTTGGTCCACATACAGATTCACACTGACCGGCAAATTGCAAAAAACATAAAAATATTTGAATTTCGCGGGCTACCCTGGAGCATTCACCTTAAGTAGGTATTATTAATGTACCCTTTTAAATTATATGCAATAAAGATTATTCCACGTACTCCTACAGACTCAGTCGAAGGCCCTGCCGACGGCGATTCATGTAGTGCCGAGCAATACAACGCAGTCCCCGGCGACTGCAACGCGTACATGCACTGCGACGGCAACGTGTGGCACATGCAGCACTGCGCGCCCGGGCTGCACTGGAGCAGCGCGCAGAAGCACTGCGACTGGCCCAAGTACGCCAAGTGTGAAGGTGACTACTCTTTTATAACATACGTGATTTATCATTTAGCTGGGGAAAAAGACAACCGTTGACAAAACTCAGAAGTAAAATATTTCTTCGTGTCCATGATTTTGTGAAGTTGTTCGTGAAACAATAGTTTTTTTTTTTCATTTTCGTTTGTTATAGTACCAAAATCTACAACGGCGGCACCAAAACCAACACGACCATCTAGGCCCAGCACCACATCAACCACAACCAAAGGTTAGTTAGACACAGATATCCCACCCACACGCACTAAACGTTTTGGGGACCCAATACAGTGCGTACAGCTAAGGAATGGAATTCCCTGACGGAGTCTGTTTCCAGCTGATAGCTACAACCTGGGAGTCTTTAAGTCAAGAGTGAATAGCTTACTTCTAGGCAAGCGTGCTCCATCTTCGACCACTCCTCCGACCATTAGGTGAGAAAGTGTGCAAACGCGTGCCTATCAAAAGTAAAAAAGAAGATATTTATCCTTTTATTCTTATAGCCTCTCCATGTTTATGAGCAAAATATAATTAGACTATAACTTTCCCAGGGGCACATCCCCAGGCATTCTTTCAAGGAAAAGTTATTAATGAATTTTCTTAACGGAATATGCAAAGTCACCCTTAGATGACCTAATTGCTTTAAACCCTTCAACCTGTCCTATGACAAGGTGGAAAGTAAAACAAAAACGAGTATTGAATAAAGCCACTCTCCATCAGCTCCTTCAACCGGCTCGTCTCTGGAGGACTCATCTTGCGGCGGCAACGACGTGCATGCTCCTGCAAGTACATGCGACGCGTACTTACTGTGCGTTGGAGGCAAATGGCGCAAGCAGATGTGTCCACCTGGCCTGCACTGGGACAGGAGAACACGACGATGTGACTGGGTCGAATTCGCCATGTGTGAAGGTAATAACAGAAATGTTCAAAAACATATTGATATTGTGATAGGGACTGTTTTATTATAGTAGAAAGATGCTTTAAAAGAGGTTACACATTATTTCCATCAGCAGCTTTTCTACTTCACAATTATTTTCTAACATAGATGGTCTTGTTCCAATAGTTGGCAAACCGTCCAAGTCTCCGATACCACTGACCACGGCATCGACCACCACTAGAACGACCACCACTACCACTACCACCACGACCACCAGACGTCCAATGACGTCATCTCGAAGGCCCATGAGACCCACGTCTTCTACTACTAAAAAACCACTCGCTGACGAAGCGCAAGTGCCTGGCAAGGTAATGAATTATTCTAATAATAACTGAATTATCATTATCAGCATTTTCTGTCTTTCTTGTCTATTTTTCTTTATTTTTAGGAATATACCACTTTTCAGTCTACTTAAAATATAATTACCCAATCGAATAATCAACAACATCTATCAGTATATATGCTACTTCAAAAATCTATCTAGCTACTCTTTCACGTAAATCGCAATATTTCGATTGAACCTCAACATTAGCTGAGCCCACCATACAGTTCTAAAAGTATCTGTAGCTTCTACTTTTCCCCATACATCAATATTTTTTTCATATCTTCCAGGGCTGCAATACTGGCACATACCACGCTCATCCCAAGTGCGAGAAGTTCTACGTGTGCGTCAATGGTTTATTGATAGCTCAGAGCTGCGCCCCTGGGCTCGTGTGGCGCCCGGACCGCAGCCAGTGCGACTTCCCTTCGGCTTCCTCCTGCACTGACAAGCGACAGAGCGACGCTCCCGCGGTGGACTCGACTAACTCTCAGTCGACCATGATGCAGCAGCTCAATGAAGAACCACCCAGTAAGTTATTACATATTTGTACCACAATATCGCCGTCGCTACTTCATATTTGTACTACAATATCGCTGTCACTACTAACTTTCCAGATAAAATCTCTTAACGGACGAGTTCTTTTGAGAAGGCCATTTTGGTTATGCATCTTCAACATCTATAAATGTTGAAAAGTATAAATTTCTCCCATCTTTCAGAATACTGTGAAAGTGGTGCATATGCCCAGCTACCTTCGGACTGCACTCGTTATCTACATTGTCTGTTTGGAAAATTCGAAGAGTTTGCCTGCAGTGCTGGACTTCACTGGAATCAGGTAACGATAACACAGAATACTTACAGTCCGTGATAGTTCGATTCGAAACGAGAAAAGATTTTTGAACATTGAATTATTTTACTTTACAGGAGAGACAAATCTGTGACTGGCCCAAAAACGCTAAATGCAAACGCAAGGGTAGCCCCACTACCACAACTACGACAACGACAACTACATCCCGACCTGTCCAAATGGACGTGATGCCGGAGCATGACCATTCAGGACACGATCATGATCATTCGGGACATGACCATGATCATTCGGGACATGATCATACGCATGACCACGTGCATGATCACTCACACGACCATGGACACGATCATGCTCAGCCACCACCCAATAAACCAATGGTTTCATCATCCAGCGTCACCCAACCAGACGTTAGCTCCAAGCCTTCTCTCCTAAACTGTAGGTTTTATACCTGATTTACCTAAGATTGTTCACACTAAAGTAGTTCACTGCACATAAGTTTTTTTAAATAACAAGGCACTTTTAAATAGCATATATTATTTTCCAGCACGCTACAAACTGGTATGTTACTACACGAACTGGTCATGGTACCGTCCTGGTATCGGCAAGTATAGTCCAGAGGATATCGACCCGAGTCTCTGCACCCACATCGTTTATGGATTCGCTGTTCTCGGCGACGATGGTCTCATTATGGCTCATGATTCCTGGTCCGACTATGATAACAGTAAGTTTGTCTCATATCACGATACAACTAAAGATAGAAAGGATGAAAATTTTAATGGTTAAAATATTTCCAGGATTCTATGAGAAGGTCGTAGAATACAAGCGCTATGGTATCAAGGTATCTCTGGCTATCGGCGGCTGGAATGACTCAGCAGGCGACAAGTACTCGAAGCTGGTCAACGACCCGGCGGCACGCGCCCGATTCGTCTCACACGTTGTGCTATTCCTCGAGAAGTACGGCTTCGATGGTTTAGACCTCGACTGGGAATATCCTAAATGTTGGCAGGTGAGATTTACTTTTTAAATAATTTCGAAAACTAGATTACTTGTTGCTGTCTCGCAAAATTATACAACGGCAGACTAACATCGAATACGTCAGTAATAATATTATTATGGTTGATTGCATTATTACGATAAGTGCATCTCATCATAGCACGCAACAAAAAACTCTATCCATAAGAAAGAAAATTACGCAATTTTCTGTAATGTTATAGAAATAATTCGACTTAAATTAACAATTACATTTTTGTTGTCCACAGGTTGATTGCTCAAAGGGTCCTGATTCTGACAAGGAAGCTTTCGCCGACCTCGTCTTAGAGTTATCTGCTAAGTTCAAACCTAAGGGGCTGCTACTTTCTGCGGCTGTGTCGCCTAGCAAGAAGGTCATAGACGCCGGCTATGACGTGCCAGTGCTCGCTCGCCACCTCGACTGGATCGCTGTCATGACATACGACTACCACGGACAGTGGGACAAGATGACTGGTCATGTTGCACCGCTTTACTACCACCCTGAAGATACTACCACTTACTTCAATGCGGTACGGACTGATATTTTTTTCCTTCACTATAAGACGATGTACCTATTCACACGAATACCTAAACTTGTACACGTGAGAATCCAAGAGATTATTTGAAAGAAGGAATTTGAAATAAGTACTAAAACTTGTATTCAATCATTTGCTTACAGAACTACACAATTCATTACTGGATGCAAAAGGGAGCACCGGCGAGCAAGCTCATAATGGGTATGCCTATGTACGGTCAGACGTTCACTTTGGGTACCGACAGTGACTCGCCACAGACCCTAAGTATTGGCAATGAGGATACTGGCTTGAACGCGCCGGCTTCAGGTGGAGGCGAAGCAGGGGAATATACTAGGGCTAAAGGATTCTTGTCTTATTATGAGGTAATGAAACAGATAAAATATTTAATATTGTTTGATCAAACAATGTAAGAATTGTAAATAAAAGAATGTATAAAATCTTGTTTCTCGTTTTAGATTTGCGATCGCATAAGATATAATGGATGGAAGGTGGTCAAGGATCCTTACCAGCGTATGGGTCCATTCGCATACAAGGGCAACCAATGGGTGTCCTTTGACGATGTTGAAATTATCAAAAAGAAGGTGAACTTCATTAAATCGCTAAACCTCGCTGGCGGTATGGTCTGGGCTCTTGATCTTGACGATTTTAAGAATAGGTGAGTAAATATTCAAGAAACTACGAGTAAGTAAGGTGCAATAATTGTAGGTGTTTGAAATAAATTAAACATTGTATTGTATTTTAAACCGACTTCATTCTAGATGTGGTCAAGGGAAGCACCCGCTTGTCAACGCAATCAAGAACGGTTTACTGGATCCTAGCGTAGATGAAGAAGATACAATACAATCTGACCCCATAATTGAACCACCGAACGAAATAGATGACGACTTGAATGACATTCAAGTGCGGCCAGTAACAAAGCCAACCCCAAGGCCTACGCAGGCGACCCCAAGGCCCACGCAGGCGACCCCAAGGCCCACGCTGGCGACCCCAAGGCCCACGCAGGCGACGACGCATAGGAAACCTATTATTATACACACGACGACTAAGAAACCCACGACTGCCGTGAGTACCAATTTGGAAGAGCGCTACAAGGTCGTCTGCTATTATACTAATTGGGCTTGGTACAGGTAAGTTATCAACAACGTTATAGAAGTTTGAAAAACAGTGAAATTGTCTCATGGTGGGTAACATCATTGATATCTGTCATTTTTAAACTTTTTTAGACCCGGTCCAGGAAAATACACACCCAGCGACATTGACCCCTCGCTTTGCACCCACGTAGTGTATGCGTTTGCAGTCCTTGACACTAAACGCCTAGTGATAAAACCGCACGATATTTGGCTGGATGTGGAAAACAGTAAGTTGCTCGATCTATTGGTATCAATTACTAGGTGGAATTTGCTTCCGTATCAATGTTCGAAACTGATATTGGCGATTTTTTTATTTTCCAGAGTTCTACGAAAAGGTTGTATCTTTTAAAGAAAAAGGCGTGAAAGTTGTTCTTGGACTTGGTGGATGGGACGACTCAGCAAGTGACAAGTATTCACGAATGGTGAACAGTCCGTCAGCGAGAAGGAAGTTCGTGATCCACGCTGTAGATTTTATCGAACAGTATGAATTCGATGGATTAGATCTCGACTGGGAGTATCCAAAGTGCTGGCAGGTAAGAGAAAAAAACTATATGTAAAAAATATATTATTTCTAATTTTGGTTATAAATGAGCAAACATAATTAACGAATTGATTTTCTAGGTGAACTGCGAAAAGGGTCCAGCCTCCGACAAACAAGGCTTTGCTAGTCTCGTAAAGGAACTGCGGGCTGCTTTCAAGCCTCGCGGCTTATTGCTATCCGCTGCTGTTTCAGCCAGTAAACGAGTCATAGAGGCTGGTAAGACATCAGCAACTCTCTTTTAACCCTCCTAGACTTTCTAGTTCCATTCTGATTTCTATCTTTTGCATAATTTTATTTTAGGATACGATGTGCCAACTCTGGCCAAGAATTTGGACTGGATTTCTCTAATGACTTACGACTACCACGGCCAATGGGACAAGAAGACTGGTCATGTGTCTCCAATGTATGCAAGCGACGGCGATGTAGACAAAACCTTGAACACGGTAAGTGTCGTTAGACACGAAAGTCAGAAACTATTGATAGAACTATTTAGAGCATATTAATAAGTTGCATCTTTCTGCCACAGAACTTCACAGTGCACTACTGGATCGACAAAGGAGCAGAACCTGAGAAGCTTATATTGGGTGTGCCTTTTTACGGACAATCGTTTTCACTGGAAGAGAATGCAGGAACTGGCCTCGGAGTACCTTCCTATGCGGGTGGAGAGGCTGGTGATGAGACCAGAGCTAGAGGCTTCTTGTCATTCTATGAAGTGAGTCATATTTTGTAAAAAATACACTTAATTATAATGCGCACTGTATATTGAACTAAATACAAACATACTCCAAAGGTTAAAACATCACATAATAGAATTATCAAAATGCACTTTGTATCATGTAGATTACAGGTGATGATTATGTACTTTAGACTTATTTACATATACATTTTAATCTTCGTTGTAAGTATTCTCCAAGTTATACCTCTGCAACCTAGCACACCGATGCTTTGTGCTATGTTCATCACATGTTTTGTCCACCTTCCCCAGATCTGCGACCGAATCAGAATGAAGGGCTGGAAGGTATCTCGTGACCCAGGTGGTCGCATGGGTCCTTACGCCTACTTCGACGACCAATGGGTGTCATTCGACGATGACTTTATGGTGCGCCACAAAGCAGAGTATGTCCGTTCCATGGGCTTGGGAGGTAGCATGGCGTGGTCCCTTGACCTGGATGACTTCAGTGGAAGAAATTGCGGCTGTGGGAAGTCACCGCTTCTCGCTACCATTAATCATGTGTTGCGTGGCAGTGAAGCTCCACCGAGGTGCTCTCTTGAAGAATGTAAGTTTGAAATCTGATCGTTCCACTCTACACCTTTTCACAATGTAGTCAAAACAAAACTTTTACAATCTACTTTACGAGACTTAAAGTGATTATATGTTTAAATGGTCTTAGACAAAAAATAATAATCTTCTGTTGACAGTACAAGCAGACAATGCTGAAACTGACATGGACATCACAGTCTCGATACCGAGCGCCACTCCTACTCCGGACATTGAGGAACCGGATGATGTCGCAGAGATAGCTCCTGTTGAAGAAGTTGATACCGATACCAACACTGACACCGATACCAACACTGATACTGATACTGATGTCGGTATGGGCACTGATACTGATTTAGACACTGATAATGATAGCGTAAGTAAACCACATGTAGATTTAACTGTTAAACATTCAGCTATGTAGTTTTGTATCATCATTGTTAAATTGTTTTGTTTGACAGGGACCAAGTCTTGCAGGCATGTCGTGTACAGGAAACGTGTTCAAAGGTGACGATAATAAATGCAGCAAATACTACTTATGTCTTAACGGAAACTGGATGCAACTGGAGTGTCCCAAACCACTGCACTGGCATAAGGTATATTCCACTTTAAAAATAGATATTTTCAGTTTTTGAACCTAAGTTATATATGGAAACAAACCTGCCTTTTCCAAACGCTAATAAGATGACACATCCATTGTTATTACAGAACCACTGCGATTGGCCAGAGAAAGCTCAATGCAGAACAAAGTCTGCACTGCGACTTGCAGGACTAGAACCAGAAGAGACGCAGGAAGACAAACCAATCGTGGGATGTTATTTCACTAATTGGGCTTTCTATAGGTAAACAACAGACGCTCTGCATCTTACCATCCTTACCTTGTTGCTATTCCACCAATTCGCACTAAGCGTTTCCAAACGTCTTTTATAATGCGCACAGCAAAGGAGTGGAACACTCTGCCTGCGTCTATGTTATCCTAATCTCTTCAAGGTTGGAGTGAACAGGCTCCTTCTGGGTAAGCTCGCTCCATCGTAGACTTTGTCTCTGTCATTTCTGACATTGACTAGAGTCAAGAACGGCGCGCTGTGTTCTACGCGCGCCTCAAAGAGCTGTTAGCACAAAAAACGGGGCCCGCTAGGGCCAGTGCCTGCTGGGGCTGCGGACTTCGTTCGAAAGAGGCACCGTACCCTGGAACGCAAAGGGCACTAGGAGGAACACGGATGGGTTTTAGTCAGTAAGAGTCTGACACTCCCTTCTGCTTTACCTAAAGCGGGAGGAGTCATTTGATGATTTCCCATCCTTAAAAAAAAATAAAAAGAGTCCAGAGCAAACCCGTCACAAATAAAAAAAAGAAACAACAAATAATCAATTTAAAAAAAAAAATCTTTATTCTAGGCCCGGGAAAGGCAGCTTTGGACCTGGACAAGTAAACCCAACCCTCTGTTCTCATATAATTTATGCGTGGGCACACCTTGATGGCAATACGTTAAATTTGGTACCTGGAAACCCAGAGTTGGATCTTGAAAATGGTATGTATACCTAATACCTAAAAGAAACTAACTGAAAATATTGGCTCTGAAGTCTAAAAATACTGATGATGTCTCTCTTCCAGACTTCTACGGCCAGTTGACTCAGTTGCGACAAACAGGCGTCAAAGTTATCATTGGTGCCGGTGGGCTCACGGATTCTGAAAGCAGAAAATGGAGTAGTATGGTATCAAGCCCAGAAACCAGAAAGACATTTGTAGAATCTGTACTGAAATTCTTGCAAAGATGGCACTTTGATGGTGTCCAGATTGCTTGGCAATATCCTGGATGCAAACAGGTATAATTATATTTTGAGAATATTTTAAATGTGAACTAGCTTTATAGTCTACTCTAGCTGTTTTCTATACGTGCTACAAAGCAAATGTATCCTAAAGCAAGGTACTGAAACAGTTTGAAGCTAATCCCAGAATTAATTTCAGACTCCATGCACAAACGCTACAGTGGACACCAAAGAAAGAGACAATTTCGCTGAACTACTAACAGAATTGTCAAGGACTCTACGTCCTCAGGACTTGGAACTATCAGCGATGGTTTCCGCTTCTCCAGAAATAGCTCAGTTAGCGTATAAACCTTACGTGCTAGCTGCGGAGCTAGACTGGGTTGCGATTGCTGCTAATGATTATTACGCATCTTCAACTGGAAAGACATCGTATTTAGTACCGTTGGAATCTAGTCATGTTAGGGGAGTCAATAGCCTGGTAAGCATTAATAAATATAATATGCTAAAAATAAAGTTTTGCGTGAGTTTTGGATCCCGATAAGTTGTACTTACAATCAGATCAATTTGCCCTGATTGTTGACAACGCCAAAAAGCGATTTTGCTTACAATAAAGTACCCTTATATTATATGAGAAGAAGCCCTTCACAAAGAAATGGCGTGATTTGATATATCTTTACCATGGCTTCCCTTCTCCCCTAATGAACTAACTTTAGAAATCCAGTGTTTTGACCACGTATTGACTTGTAATTTGTTTTGTGCAGAATACATCGCTATCATACTGGACGAGCGTGTTGCCTCCTCGTCACGTGGTACTGGGAGTCCCTGCGTATGCGCGCTCCTACAGTCTACGCAGCGCTACAAACGCTGGGCTAGGAGCACCTGTTACTGGCCCCGGAGAACCTGGCCCTTACACTCGTGTTCCGGGTTTCTTGGCCTACTATGAGGTTAGTAAACATTTAAGAACAGGTCTAAAAATATGAATAGCTCCACTGTTTGTGCATTTCCGTATTTAGGTATTATAGTTACAACGTTCATTGAACAGATTCTCGAATGCCAAGTCGGCTCTATAAGTATAGCGAGAACTTCTTTATGATTGCCTCTTCGAAGTTATAAAGATATTTTATGTTAATATTATCAAGTAAGTAACAAACTGAAATTGCGGAAAGGATACGAAGGTCAACTCGAAACAGTCTACTGCAACAGGCAATAGACATATTTATTTGTACTATCACGCGACACGGTTCCTATCTGCAGCAGATAAGAAAGATAGTGAAGGCACACTTCAATGTTCATCGTGTGAACGTAACATGATAATGACGCAGTACTCTGAAGCGTATTAGATTGTTTTCGTCGTTCGATTCCCGTGACGGTGCAAAATAAGGACTTAGTTAATTACCTGAACGTACACTCCAGGATTTTCGTTTGCACTATGTGCCTCTAGATACGATTCAGACGCTTCCAAATCTAGGGCAATATGAATGAAAGCAATAGGATTGTATGGTAACAAGTATTTATCGTGCATTCCGCCTTGACATAAAGCGCTTATTACACTACACGGTATTCAGGGCCCTATTTCCCGATTTAGGGTGGTGTAATAAGAATTAGGGAGCCGGAACGGGCCGGTTAGGCCCGGTCTAGTTAGCTCCCTAACTCCCTTACTACCGGCCAGTGTATTAACGTTTAGGTAACAGTGTTACCAACATCAATTTAACAAATTCCCCGAAAATGCAAGTCAAATTTCCCGTTTTGGGAACAATAAATCTACTGATTCCCCACAAATTCAACATTTGGAATAATACCAGAAGAATAAAATCGATATTTTAGAATCCCCGCATTTTCCACACATCTTGCCAACCCCCAAAAAAAACCCTAATCAACTTAAGATTCCCCGCAGTTTGGGGATTCCCCACACGTTGGCAACGCTGGTCACTTCACAACTGAGTTAGGGCCGAATCGACCGGATAGTGTACTAAGCGGCTCCCTAGTTAGGGGCCACGCTTACCCTTGCCACCAGGCCCTGAATATCGTGTAGTGTAATAAGCGCTTAACTACTAAGCCTCAGTCTGGACAATATGATTTGTGTTTGTAGGTATGTACTGCCATTCATATGCAGTTAGTGTCTAGTCATGTACCGACATGACTAGACACTACTGCATATGAATGGAATGATCGCAAGAACCGGTATCTCTGGCATGGTTCTTTTTTGGTCACCGTAAGATGCTATCATAATGCTGACGCTGCGTTGAGGAAACTACGCAATCTTCTCCTGTAGTGGCCTGATTATTGACATTTTTTCATTTGGCACAGGTCGCCGATGGTTTAGCGACGCATCAATGGAAGGAAACTCGAAGTTCTACGGGAACATTCAGTGTTCGCGGTGGTCAATGGGCGTCCTACCTGAGCGGAGCGGACGTGGGCGGCGCGAGCGCTGCGGCCAGGCGCGCGGGGGCCCGCGGGGCTGCCCTGTGGGCGCTCGACCTGGACGCGCGGGGAGACTGCTCGCTGCTCAACGCGATGCGGCGCGGTTTCACCGAGCCTGACCTACCTCTAGAGCTGTGCGCACCAGCCGCGTGAAGCACGCTAAACCTACAACGTGGGGTCTGTCATAAGAAACTACCCCAGCAATAATAATTTAAAACGGTTACTTCTTTGTGTAAAGTACCGATTATGAGACTGTCTTGTGGGTGCTTATGTAAGACTTAATTTAAGTAAAAATTTTACATATTTAGATACTTCAATGTGATATTTTTGATACGTAGGTGAAGTTATTTCTACTCGTGCGTGTCGTCGTTCTCGTGAATTCCTTGATTTTTACTTGACTTTACACTAGACTAGATAATTTGTACCTACCTATTTTATAAAAGTTTACGATACTGACTGTTTTGAATTTCCGATTTAAGTAAAAGTGCAAGGAATTGAGTATTTTAGCTGAATTATTTGACAACGAAAATCACACATCTTGTATTATCCCTATTAATATTAAAACTTACAGCCAATACTGTATTACATACATGGAATACCTAGTTACCACAACTGTATATACCTACTTACAATTAAAATAATAATGGTGTCATACACGATACTTACATGCTGTATTTGTTGTCTGATAATAAAACGATAACATAAATTTTACATTGTTGACTTTTCATCATTTCCCTTAAAATTCAAGACGTACCTACTTATGTGGTATTTTTTTATACTTAGTCTATATCTGTGGTCTATCTACTAACCTATGTAACTGTCATGGGACAATTATTTTATAAACAATCGTTGAAGTGACGCAACACGTACAGGAAACATTATGAAATTAAAATTTTGTTTAACCCTATTTATCTCTATTTTCATTGGAAACTACATAATACCTAGGGATCCTCAATAGTTTGGCCATTGATTAATTACATTCATGAACTCAAATTATATGTATTGCACTTAGAAAATTTTACAGAGCGCAGCGGTCCTCAAGGTTACATTGTGACTTGACTTGACTTAAGGTCCTATGACCCCTAGCTGGGACAGAGGGCGTCCACAGTTAAGTAGTTCTCCATCGCGAGCGGTCTTGAGCTTCACGCTTCACTTCACTCCACGTCACAACACGGTGCGTCGCCAGGTTTATCGGGGACGGCCACGCTTCCTTTTCCCTTGAGGATTCCAATCCATGGCCTGTTTGGGAATATAATCGGGATCCCTCCGGAGCGTGTAACCAATCTACCTCCATTTACGACGCTTGATCTGGCGGTTGATCGGGCTCTCGTGGTATTTCTTTATCAGCTCTACGTTAGAGCCAGTAAATCCCGAGGATACGGCGAAGGCATCGGTTGATAAAGATCAGGATTTGGCGTGAGATGTCCTTGGTTACCGTCCACGTTTCTCACCCGTAGAGCAGCACGGATTTTGAATTTGACTCTTCGGGTCAGTTCCCGTGATTGCCAGACAGGTCTCAGCTGCACGAAGGTAGCTCGGGCTTTGGCAATCCGTGAAGTGATGACCTCTTCCGTTCCTCCAGTCTCCGACACGACGATCCCGAGGTAAGTAAACTTGTAGACGCTTTCCACTGCCTCTGAGCCGATAAGCAACGGTGTAGAATTATTTACCCCCGTACGCATCTCTTGGGTCTTCCTGGTGTTCATTTTAAGACCAGTTTTCGCTGCCTCCTGGCACAGGTCGTTCAATTTTGCTTGCATGTGGTGTGTATGACTCAGCAGGCATAGGTCATCGGCGTAGTCTAGATCTTCCAAGGTGTTGGATAATCCTTACTCTATTCCGCGGCGCATTTTGTCATAGCGAAGCATTATTCCGTCGAGAACGACTATGAAAAGAACAGGCGAAAGGAGACCGCCTTGGCGGACACCTGCATGCACAGCTATATCGTCTGAAGTGAGGCCGTCGTGAGTCAACTTGCAATAATATTTCTTGTAGATACACTCCAACAGGCGGTTTTTTTTTGGTGGCACCCCAATGTCCAGAAGGCGAGACCAGATACTGGACCACTTCAATGTGTCAAAGGCCTTTTCGAAGTCGACAAAGGTAAGATTAAATCTCTCATTGCCATTCTGATGCTTGCACCAGTATGATACGGGGAGCGGTTCCATCGAAAACCAGCCTGCTCCCAGCCTGTTCGCTCGTAGTAGGCTGTAGGAGTTCCAGGGCCAAAATTATTTTGCAGAAGACTTTAAGAGGGAATCGACAGCAACGTAATGCCTCTTCAATTATCGCATTGATTTAGATCACCTTTCTTGTGGTTGGAATCTTTCTCGACATTTCTGGCGCTTTTGATAACGCATGGTGGCCGATGCTACTACTTAAAATGAAAAACCGTGGTTGTTATAAAAACATCTATAATCTGATTCTTTCTTACTTTCTAAACGGTTCCGTGAAACTCAAACTTGGACATCATTCCATTACTAAGTCTCTAACCATGGGATGTCCTCAGGGCTCAGTTATCGGTCCATATGTTTGGAATATTGGCTACGATGATTTCCTCGCGCTTCCGCTCCCATGCGGCTACGCGGACGATGGCTTGCTTCTCATTCAGGCAAGTACTCGGGCTGGCCTCGAGAATTTGGCTGACACATGCCTACGATTAATATCTCAGTGGGGCGATCGAAACCGTCTGACCTTTGCACCGCATAAAACCTATCAACTTATTTTAAAAGGAAACCTTAAATCCTGGTCTAGTATTAAATTTAATAACGTACCCGTTAAAAGAAAAGAATCCGTGTGCTATCTCAGTATGCAATTAGAAAATAACTTTTCATTTATTGATCATATAAAAACAGTAGGTGAGAAAGCAAAAAATAACTTCTACGCCTTGACGAGAATATCCAAAGCTACTTGGGGTCTATCTTTTCAAACCTTAAAAACTATTTATGGGGCTACCTACTTGGGTTGTATGTGCTACGGGGCACCTGTCTGGGCCCATAGGGCCACCATAGGTGCGGTACGACGTAAATTGCTTCAAAGCCAGCGTTTGGCTTTGATGTTCTTATGCAAGGCGTATAGGACGGTTAGTACTGAAGCCATACCAGTGCTGGCGGGTGTTCTCCCAGTCGATCTAGAAGTGCAGCGGCGTGCTGCAATGTACTACTACGCTAGAAAGATTACGGACCCAGAGTTCTTACTGCAACGCGGCCGTGCTAAGATCTCTAGATTACTAAAACCCTAGACTGATGTCTGGGAGGAACTTTTATCCGAGTGGCAATGTAGGTGAGAAAATTCCATCAAAGGCCGTCACCTCAACCAGTTTTTTTCCATCTGTTCGTGAGCGGCTGGACAGGACATGGCTGGAGGTGGGATCACTTCTTCTACCTGGCGTTAATCCCGGCTATTGCCAGGGTCCGCCTTCCTACTTAGCTTCCTCCACTTTGCCCGATCTTGAACATTCTTCTCAGTTAGGCCATTGGCTCTCATGTCGGACTTAACGACGTCCAACCAGCGCTTGCGAGGGCGACCACGGGACCTAGCCCCAAGAACAGCCATATTCATGCATCCCCGACCAACGTACTCCATAGGGCGGCGCATGATGTGGCCATACCATCGCAGACGACACTCTTGCAGTTTTTCCCCCACGTCACGGACACCAAGACTACCTCTGATGAAAGAGTTGCGTATGCGATCGGATCGCGTTACGCCACTCATCCACCTCAGCATCTTCATCTCCGTGACGCGAAGCTCCTGGGTGTGTCTGCCTAGTGCTGGCCAACATTCACCGCCGTACAGTAGGACAGGCCGTATGATGCATTTATATATCTGCCCCTTGAGCTTAGGAGGCATTTTGCGGTCGCATACAACGCCCGTTACCTCGCGCCACTTCGCCCAAGCCGCGCCTATACGTGCTTGGACATCGTCGTCCACGTTGCCAGACTCGTGCAGCACGGATCCAAGGTACCTGAACGTATCGGACTTTCTGATCAGGTCCGAACCTATTCGGATGAACCTATTTGAATCCGTGCCGCCACAGGACTTGTACTCAGTCTTCGCCACATTTAGTCTCAGACCACCGTTTTCAAGCGTGTCCTTCCAAATGTTGACTTTGCGCTCAAGATGGGCTTTGTTCTGATTAACGAGGGCGATGTCATCGGCATACATCATTAGCCATGGGGGCTTATCTTGGATGTTTGCCGTAACTACATCGAGCACTACGTTAAACAAGAACGGGCTAAGAGCCGAGCCTTGGTGAACGCCAACAGATATTGGGAAGCCTTAGATTCGCCAACAGCGGTCTGGACAGAGGACACGGAATCGCGGTACATGTCTCTGATAATGTCAATATAGGCCTCGGGAACGCCTTTGAAGCGCAGTGCCCACCAGATGGACTGCCGAGGTATACAGTCGAAGGCCTTCTGCAGGTCTAAAAAGGCCATATGCAAAGCTCTCCTTCTCTCTCTGTAAGCCTCAGCCAGATTCCGTAAGGCGAATACTGCGTCCATGGTGCTGTTACCCGCCCGGAAGCCATATTGACACTCAGAGACAGTACACTCGCTACGGAGCCGTGTGTCAATGATGCGCTCGAAGAGCTTCATGGTGTGGCACATGATCTTGATACCGCGGTAGCTACTACAATCCTGTACGCTACCTTTGCCTTTGTATACAGGGATAATCAGGCTAAATCGCCACTGGTTCGGCATTTCCTTGGTGATCAGGATGCGGTTAAAAAGATCCGTCAGAAGGTCCACGCCATGTGGGCCCATCGCCTTCCACACCTCAATTGGCACATTGTCAGGCCCGACCGCTTTCCGGTTCTTCATGTGGCGAAGAGCAATGCGGGTTTCGTCGGGGGAAATAGGGGAAATAAGTCCAAGGTTAGGAGGCGGTTCGGGAGGAAGGTTATGGGGATGCTGTTTGTTAGACAGCTCCGCGAAGTATGTACACCATCTCTCCTTAACAGAGGGGGCATCGTAGAGCAGCTTACCCTGGGCGTCCCTTACACAGAGACATTTGCTAATGTCCCGTGCAGCTTTCTCCCGGGCACGCGCCAGCTTAAAAATAAGCTTTTGCCCCTCCGCAGTTTCCAGCTTGTCGTACAAGGGCGCCAGACTTTTGCTGCGGGCTCTGGCTACAGCTTTTTTGCAAGCGCGCTTAGCCGCTCCATATGCCTCTCTGTCATCCGGAGAGTTGGACCCTTGCCACTGTTTAAATAAAACCTTCTTCTTCCGAGTCGCCTCCTGCACCCCGTCATCCCACCACCACGTCTCCTTTTCTATGGTGCGGCCACCACGAGAAGTGCCAAGGACGCGCTTACCCGCATCGGTGATTGCTGAATGGATCCTACTCCAGATCTCTTGAGCGGACTCATGCGGAGCACTGATCTCGAGATGCTGGAGCTCCGCGATGAAGTCCGACTGCCTAGGACCATCAAGCAACCACCACTTTGTGCGGGATTTGCGTTTTTCGGTCACTTTCTTTTTCGGTACAACCGCAAAGTCCAGGACAAGGAGGCGGTGTTGAGCCGTTAGGCTTTCGCCTGGGATGACTTTGCAGTTGGTAACCTTGCCAATGTGGCACCGTCTCACCAGCAGGTAATCTATTTGGGTTGAGTAGGCACCACTACGGAACGTAATAAGATGCTGGGGTTTCTTCTGAAAGAACGTGTTCGCGATGGCTAGGTCAGACAAAGCGCAGGTGCTGAGTATACTGACTCTGCATTTAGCTGGCCATATCCAAAACCACCGTGAACACGTCCGTACTCTCCAGCAAACTGACCTACATGACCGTTGAGATCCCCCCCAACCAAAACACCTTCGGAATTCGGAATAGCGCGTAGTACGTCCTCGAACTCATCCCAGAAGGCCTCCTTTTCAGACTCACAGCAACCAGTTTGAGGAGCATAGGCGCTGATTAGGTTCGTTACCGACCCTTCGATCAGCACCCTAACTCGCATCAACCGGTCGCTGCATCGGTCTACTTCAAGGAGTCCATCCTGGAGGTCCTTAGACAGCACCACGGCCACTCCGCCCCTGCCCGTTGGTGATCCGGTGTACACTAGCCGGTACCCCTGCCCGATGTCACGTGACTTATTTCCCTTCCAGCGCGTCTCCTGAAGGAAGGCGCACTGGACCCGACGCTTCGCAAGTACGTCCGCGAGTTCTCGGCAACGTCCGGTTAAGGAGCCAATGTTCCAGGTGGCAAAGCGGAACTTCTTCTTGGGTACTATCCTCTTTAGCCGTGCCCGTACTCGACACGGTAGCCCTAGCCCACTTATCGCAGGTTTAGGGCGATGTGCCTGCGCGTCGTTATGCGGCGACGCCCTAGCCCGAGTACCCGTTATCAACTTCTTGTCCATTTTATTTGGCTGAAGTTGGTTTTACGTGGAGCGACCAGCCGTCTGACCCCCACAACCCTACGAGAGGGAAACCAGGTTCGCCAGAGCCTCGTCCGTTGGACAGCAGGGTGCACCGCTAGCAGGTGAGGTTGGCTTGGGTCTTAAGATGGTAATAGACCCCATGCACCCCGGGGTGGGATCACTGTGTTGCCCAATTTCTCACAGGTCATGGCAATTTTAAGAGAAAATTATTTTCCTTTAAGCTTGTGGCTTCGCCTTTATGTCAATGTTCTACAGCTGACCATGAATACGAACAATCCGCACATCACATCTTATGGGAGTGTAGTCTTTGGCAAACTGAACGCAATATTATAATATGTTAGACAGTATTAAGGTTACATCTGTGGTAGTTTACTATACGGATCTTGTTAAAACCAGAACAAATTTCCGTGCGTTCAAGCGATTTGCCATACCTATTACTGGAATCAAAAGTAGCTCAGAATTTAGGACCCATTAGTTTAAGTGGTAAGATATAAACCGTGGTGCTTGGCAACTAGGCTTAACCCAATTGTATTTGTCCCTTGGTGCCTATTGGCCTAGTTCTATTCTGTCTCCTGCTTGATACGGAGGGAAGTGGAAATTATATTTATTTTTTTCCTACTCCTCCGCTGTACTTTTCTGATTAATTTCGTTGCAGGATCCAAGAGAGTTGAATCGTTTCTCGTCGGGTTTCATTAGCTCGGCGTTTTTCTGGTGGTCGCCACTGTTGATTCTGGCTTTCAGGAGTTGCAGTGGTTGGGAATGTGTGGCGGGCTTGTCCCCAAAAAAAAAAATCACCTTTCTTGGGTACGGTAATTAAAAACCCCTTGTTCCAGGCATCCGGTAGTTCTTCAGTGGTCCAGATCTTCTCAATCAAAGGCGTCAATATGTCGACGGCGGACGCTATGTCGGGTTGTAGCATTTCCGCAGTTATTAGGTCGAGTCCGGGTGCTTTGCCTGTCTTCAAAAAGAAGACCGCTTCAGCCAATTTGAAATCTGACGATGGTTCCGTGTTGATGTTGAGGAGCTGTGGCGATCAAAAACTGACCTGTTGAGCGTCAGGTGTCGATACTGCTGACAGTTGGAAGACTTCGTCAAAGTGTTGGCGCCATCAAAGTAGCTGCCCTTCTGTCGTCATAATGACCTGCCCCTCTTTCGATTTAAGCGGCTTCTTTTTGCACCTGCCGTTTCCTGCCAAGATCTTAGTGTACAGCTCTTTCAAGTTGCCAGTGTTTGCAGCATGTTGAGCACTATCAGCAATACTATCAGCCCACCGCCTTCTATCCGCACATGTACTACGATAAATCGCCTTACGTTTCTGCCGGTATTGTTTTTTGAGGACGGCTCGTTCGGCAACATTTTTTTTTTTTTTTTACTAATGATAGGCACGCGTTTGACCGCTATCTGACCTGATGTTAAGCGAGGATGTGGTCGAAGATGGAGCACGCTTGCCTAGAAATAACCTATTCACTCTTGATTTAAAGACTCCCAGGTTGTAGCTACCAGGAAACACAGACTCCGGCAGGGAATTCCACTCCTTAGCTGTACGCACTATGAATGTGTTCCCAAAACGTTTTGTGCGTATGGGTGGGATGTCCACCATGTACCGGTGGCGCATCGCCGTTCGTCTTGTGGTCCGATGATGGAACGGGCTTGGCGGAATTAAATTATGCAATTCCGTCGCACATTCCCCAAAATGCAACCGGTAAAAAACCGACAGGCTAGCAACTCGTCGTCGATGTTCAAGACTTTGGAGCTTCGACGCGACGAGCCTCTCATTGCCGATGATCCTCTTGGCTCGTTTCTCAATTGACTCAAGGGCATCAAGCTGGTATCTGGCAGATCCATCCCAAAGATGAGAGCAGTATTCCATACACGATCGAACTTGCGCTTGATAGAGTTTGAGCAGCTGTTCCGGCGCGAAGTACCGTCTCACCTTAGCCAGAATCCCCAACTTCTTTGCAGCCACTTGAGCTTTTGCCTCTATGTAAGGGCCAAAATTGAGAGTAGATATGTTAATGTAACCCCAAGAAGTTCAAGATGGTCGGTTTTCGGCACGGTTTCACCGCGGAAAGATGGAGCTGGGCGGAATTGGCTCCTTTTGGCGGAAAATAGACACGCTTGGGTCTTAGCAGCATTGAACTTGACCAGATTGGCATCGCCCCAATCAGAGACCGCCTGCAGGGACACGTTCAGGCGCTCAACCATTGCCTCCCAGAGAGACCGGATCTGCGACCCACCAGCTCGTGCGTCGGACACGTATCTTTCAGCAACAGTGCTGTCGTCTGCATACCCAAAGGTACCGGGTTTAAGCAGGTCATTAATATGCAGCAAGAACAGTGTTGCCGAAAGCACCGACCCCTGAGGAACCCCGGCATTAATATCCAGCAGTCCAGACGAGCAGCCATCTATGACCACTCGGATAGACCGATCCCTCAGGAAATCTGCGATCCAATCACACAAACCGGCGGGCAGACCGAAGGAAGGAAGCTTACTAATAAGGCCATCGTGCCAGACCCTGTCGAAGGCCTTCGAGATGTCAAGGGAGACCGCCAGTACCTCCCCGTGCTTCTCTATGGCCTCACTCCAAATGTGAATGGCATACGCTAGAAGATCCCCAGTTGACCGATTTCGGCGAAACCCGTATTGCCGGTCACTAAGGATATCATTCGCTTCTAGGTACGCCAGGAGCTTATGATTCAGCACGCGTTCCATAGTCTTACAGAGTATGGACGTTACCGAGATGGGTCTATAATTCGACGGGTCAGCTCGACTACCCTTCTTGGGCACGGGCCGCACGTTAGCTTGCTTCCAAGCCTTCGGCACTTTTCCAGTCTCAAACGAAAGGCGAAATAGGCGTGTCAAGATCGGAGACAACTCAGGCGCACAAGTCTTCAGAACAATTGCCGGTATCCCGTCGGGACCACTAGCCTTGTTCACGTCCTTGTCTAGGTTACGCAGTACCCTGCGGACGTCCTTCTGATGAATGCGAATGTTCGACATACTCGACTCGCATTCACCAGGAAAGGCGGAGGGCGTCGCGTCACCAGGATCCAGACGTGAAGATTCCGCAAACAAAGAAGCAAACAAGTTCGCTTTCTCCTCAGCGGAGTGGGCCAGCGTCCCGTCGGGTCTCAGCAGTGGTGGTAGTGAGGGGCGGCAGAAGTTCGATTCGACCGACTTAGCCAGGGACCAAAAAGCCTTACTACCTGCTGGGTATGAAGCAAGTTTGTTCCCTATTCGGCTAATGTGGTCAAACCGAGCCCTCCGCAACACCTTCTTGCAGGACTTAGCAGCCCTGTTGAAGGCTCTCTTCTTCTGACTCACGTCATTTGCTTTGCGCGTACGAGCGTCGACCCATGCTAGGTACGCCGCATGCTTAAGCGCATCGGCGCGATTGCACTCGGCACCAAACCAAGGACGAGCTTCGCCAGATATTGCTATGTTAGAGAACGGAATGTAGTACTCCATTCCCCTCCGCAACACATCCGTCACGGTCACGGCGTCCGCGCACGACGCAGCATCAGTGGAAGAAAAGCAAGTAGGCTGCCAAGGGTAACATGCGAAGAAAGATCGCATGCCATCCCAATCTGCTGACTTGTATCGCCATACCCGCCGGGTGCCTCTTGGGCTAAGATCGGGCGGAGAGTAGACAGACACAGACTTCACCAGACAGTGGTCGGAACTACCCAGTGGTGATGAAATCGACACCGAATAGCGGTCTGTATCTGTTGTCAGCAGAAGGTCCAAGCAATTGGCAGTGTGCGAATCAACATCCGGCACCCTAGTTGCCCCCTGGACCAGCTGGGTAAGATTTAACGCAAGTGCTAGCTTTCGCGTCTCTCGTCCAGCATGGTCTGTGCACTGGTATGGGAAGAGCCACTCCTGATGGTGGGCATTGAAGTCCCCCAGTAACACCAATTGGGCAGAAGGGTACCGCTGCTGAGCCGCATCCGCCGCCTCACTCAGGTGCTGTGTAAGCCCAGTTGTCTCCAAATCACCGCTGTGCGAACGGTAGACGCATGCGTAGACAATTTTGTCTAGACCTGTGTCCACCATAGCCCACAGCGTTGAGAACCTGGAGTTTTCAAAACATTACTGGTATTCAACAGTTTCAAGGTTACATTGTGGGACCTATATTTACTTGTTATTTACTTCCATAAATAATACGTTTTATGGCATTCTAATACAATGCAATGCCTACCAGTGAGCAAATACCTGCAATCCTGTCTCTCATTGAGTAAGTACTTAAGATACTTACCGACATATGTATTTAAATAAAATACGTTAAGATATTTAAAACGATTGGAAATAAATGTTGACCCACAGAAAAGATCTAACACGCACTTGCAGACACGCTGATTGCACCAGGACTTGACTACTATGTTACATTGTTTACAACTCCTTTGATGTAACTATATACTGCCACTAATTAGTATGTCAAGCTCAATCTAATAATCTAAATACGTTATCCTGGCATTGGCATGCATCATAGATTTGACTGTCTAATAAGCGAGCTGTTTAACTAATTACTGTATTTATTCCAAACTCGACTCCACATCCAACCATCAAATTGACAACTATTACCTACATAGTATTTGTTGACTTTAACCGTGTGTTTTTACTGCCTAAGTCAAACAGAGGTCCTTTTAACGTTGTATTTTAACTTAATTTCGAATCTTATCTTATTAGAAAAACAAAGTATAATTCCTAGTTTATTATTTACATCAAGATACGAGTAGGGCAGAGGCGTACAAAATGACATACTAGTTATAAAATCAGTCATCAAATCTTTATTTATTAATAATATTGAACACTTTAAGTAATTATCTATGTATTCTTTGGTTCATTACCTAGTTAGAATTATAGAGATCAATCCACTCAGTACAAAAACAATAGAATTACTAAACATTTCTATAAACTTGAACAAAAACCGTTTTGTCCGCCCTAGGCGGGTAAAATGACACACGTGGTGTGGACAAAATAACATAGCAAATTAGTAAGGAAAATCAGTCGATTACATGCAGAGTTCACACGTAAAACGCTTTGTCTTCTTCGGAACATCTGCACATGATGCATGAGCCCATTTTTTACAGCTCAAGCACTTTAGCCAGACCTCTTTTAGCTTGGACCTGGAGTAGAGGTCATTGAAATAAATGCAAGGACAATCTTCATCATCATCCCCGGCTTCAGTGTAAGCTTGTAAGGAAGAGAAATCATTTTCACTGTCGGAACTAAAATCCAAAGCCTTTGTAACCTTTTTCGTGTTTTTCTTTGGAACAGGTGGAGGAGCGGATTTTGCTTTTGCCTCTTCTATATTTGGCGTTGAAGTTAACAACAATACTGTTGGTTTCTTGCGTGGTTTTCTTTGTCCAGCTACATATATTCCTTTCGGAACTGGAGATAGCACGCTTACTGGAACATTGATATTCATGTCTTGGAGATTCAATTTACATGATGTGGGCGTCGTAGGTAGTGCAGTAGCCGTGTCTGTAGATTGGGCAGCTGAGAGTGGACGTGGGTTATCTGCAGCTGATGTGCTAGCAATTATCAGTGATGTCGAACTGCCTGCTTCTACTCAAGATGGACCTGCTGAGGGTATGGGTTTATTTATTTATTTATTTAACAATTTATGTACACACAATTAATAAGATAAGAAGAAAGAAACAGAAAAATAAGTACAAAGGTGATGCTTATTTCAAAAGAAATCTCTTCCAGCATACCTGCGAAAGGAGAGTAGAGTAAAAAGAGATGTAGACATAGTGTGTAACAGTAGCTAAAATAAAAACTATACATATTAAATATAACATACAATACATAATTAACATACTAATACATACTATATGATATAAAAGATAAATAATAATACATACCTATTTGCAACTATGACGAGAAGGAAAGATAGTGATCTTTCACTCTTCTTTTAAAAACTGCCAGAGTTTGGCAAGCCCTAATGTCAGGCGGTAGTAAATTCCACAACCGTACCGCATGTGCAGTAAAGGAGTAGGAGTAAAAATCGGTAGAGTGGGGAGGGGATTTAAGAAGATTTCTAAGATGCGACCTGCAAGGCGCATCCGAAGGACGGGAATAGGAGAAACGTTCTCGCAGGTAGGAAGGCGTTTTAGGATTGTGAAGTATGTTAAATAGCAAACACAATATCCGAGAGTTCCTGCGAAGTCGAATAGGGAGCCACTTGAGAACCTTGCGAAATCCTGAAACATGATCATATTTTTTAAGATTGAACACAAAACGAATACAGATATTTTGCAAACGCTCAAGTTTATTTAAAAGCTCCTCGGTGGCATCCAAATAACAGGCATCAACGTAGTCAATGATGGGCTGAATGAGAGTTTGAGCCAGGGAAATTTTGGTTTTCAAGGGCAAAATGCTCTGGAGACACTTCAGCGAATGAAACGTGTAATGGACCTTACGACTGACTTCAGCGATATGGTTAGTCCACGATAAATAGGAGTCCATGATCACCCCCAGGTTTCTAGCTGTCTTTGCGTATTCAATCTGTACTCCATTCAGCCAGAGTGGAGACAGCGTTGCTATATCTAGACTGTTCCGCATATACCTGCCGCCAATAGGCCTGAGACTTCTTGGGATTGATTTGCAGCCCAAAGGACTGCGACCACTCCTCAATTAACCTCAGGTCACGTTTCACGGAGGACACAGCAGCTTCTGCATCTTGCCTTAGAAAGTGATGGTAAAGCTGCAGATCGTCGGCATAGAGATGGAAGTTAGAGGAGATGACTTTAGTGACAGAGTTTATAAAAATAGAAAAAAGAAGAGGAGAGAGAACGCCACCCTGAGGAACACCCGCAGTAAGGGCACACCAATCCGAAAAATATTCATCAAGGCGCACCCGCTGCGAGCGACCTCGAAGATAGGAGTCAAACCATTTAATTATGGAAGAGGAGATATTGAGAGTTTTGAGTATCCCAAGAAGGATATCAAAGTCAACAGAGTTGAAGGCGCTGCTAAAATCCAGAAGAACAAGTAACGTCAAAGATTTGTGGTCCATAGCCCAGCGGATGTCATCAGTAACCTTTAAAAGAGCTGTAACAGTGCTATGGCCAGGCCGAAAGCCGGATTGGAAAGGACTAAGAAGGTCATTGCTGGAAAGAAACAAAGAAAGTTGCTGATGAACAATATGCTCAAGAACTTTGGATAGACAAGGAAGGATGGAAATTGGTCTAAAATCGGTCGGAGAGACCGGGTTAGAGCTTTTAGGTAACGGAATGATATGGGCTTGTTTCCAAGCATCGGGAACAGAACAAGAGAACAAGACAAAGTTAAAAATGTGGGTCAAAACAGGAAGGATAGTGGACAGAATAGGAGAGATCATTCTAGAGCAAAGGTTGTCATTGCCAGCAGCGGAAGAGGAGATAGCAGAAATTGCTTTTTTGACGTCACTTTCACTCACAGGACTGAAATCGAAAGAGGAACACTGTGGCCTTGGTAAACAGGAAAGCTTAGTTAATGTTGCTAATTTGACGTGTGGATCTAAAGTAACAAGAGGGAGAGAGAAATATTGATTCAGAGCGCACACGTCAATGTCTTTACTAGAAACTGCCGGAGATTTGCCAATGCCAACAGTTTTCAGAAACTTCCAGACCTCAGAGGAGTTCCGGTTGTCAAGAGAATTATGAAAATAGCGTCTCTTTGCATCTCTACACATACGACTGCAGCGATTACGCAGCTCTCTATAAAAACTCAGATTGCGCTCTGAAGGACAACGCTTGAGCCTCCTTTTGGCTCGGTCTCTGCTGGCCATCGCATCCTTAATGGCAGGAGTGAGCCAGGGAGCTGGAACATATTTAACTTTAACTCGACGTAAAGGGGCGTGTTGGTCATATAAACTAAGTATGTTACTGTTAAACATGTTAACCATATCGTTAATAGAGGAACTCTCAAAAACTGCCGTCCAATCAATGCTACCAGCATCACGCAGCAATGCCTCGAGGTCTATGCCCTTGTGGTTCCGAAGGAAAATATATTGCGGTTTGCGCTTAGGAGAGCGAATCTTATATGACATAAAAATTAGATCGTGCGTGATACGAAAAACAAGCAGTAAGCTGACCGTGAAGAGCCACATTATTAGGTTTTGAAACAATCATAACATCCAAAAGAGAAGGAGTGCAATTAGGGAAATGATGAGTAGCGGAGAGAGGTAGAATACTGAGGTTAAAAGAAGATAGAGAGACTGAAGTTTGTGAGTACGACAGTCATTCTTAAGAAGGCATGTATTGAAATCACCCATCAAGACTACGTGGTCATAAGTAGGACAGAGATCGCTTAGGAGCGAATCAAAAGAATCAAAGTAATCGATACTAAGGTTGGGACTATACATCACCCCAAGAAGCATTTTAACATGATGTAAGGATATTTCAAGAAATAGATGCTCAGCTGATCCCGAGTAGGATGATGGTGATGCACTGATAATCCTGAAAGGTATACCAGCACGCAAATAAATGGCAACACCACCGCCACCCTTCCCCGTTCTATCATTACGAATAAGGACAAAGCCAGGGAGGACATAATGAACAGACAATAAAGAAGGTTTCAGAAACGACTCAGAGATCAGTAAAGCATCTAAATGGGCACTGTTAATGGACGCCAGAAGATCAGAGTAATGGCAAGGAACACTCTGGGCATTGATGTGGGCTATGTTAAGGTTATTAGGGTAGTGGGAAAGCAAAGAGGAAATCTGATCGCCAAGTACCAAAGGAGTGGAAGAACCACTTGCTGCACTATGGAAGCTGCTAGAAGAGGAAGAACAGGAGAAAAAGTCATCATCAAAATTACCATCGATCATGGTTGCAAAATATAAGAAATAAAATACATATATATAAATAAATAACCATGTTTATATAATATAATAAAAAACACCAAAAGACAAAACGGAAAAACTAAATATGCTTAAGTAATAAAACCACCTGATCGCTGTAGATGGAAGAGATTTTAACAACAATATATACTAAGAAAGTTTCAAACATAATATAATATAAAAGTGCGAACTTAAAAAGTAAGCTAGCGAGAATATCAAACCACAACAAGCGGATACCGATTAAGACAAGCACAAAGTGTAACGAAACGTTATTATTTTGAAGTTGACAGACGTCATATGTTATAAAAATAAATATTAACATCTACCACCAGAACATTCATCGTGTTAAGGTGAATGCTCCAGGGTAGCCCGCGAAATTTAAATATTTTTATGTTTTTTGCAATTTGCCGGTGAGTGTGAAGCTGTATGTGGACCAAATGCGATCCGCGACCGTAACGCATATTTATCTAAAGAATTATAACCATTTTAATCATCAATATAGCCCTCTAAGTTCATGTAGTTCGAAAGAATGAATATTTCAGAAATAATCATTCTAAAAAAGATCATTCTAAAGTTATAAAATTTACTAAAACAGTAGAAACTATGGGTAGATTACAAAGAGAAAAAATAAAAACAAGTATATAAAAGTTCATTAGAGTACCGACATTACTAATTACTACATTAGAACAAAATGGATGATATAAAACATGCAAAGTATAACCAGGTCAACAAACTCAGCGACGAGCCTTCCTCACAGCTTTGCCTTTAGGGGTACCGGCTTTAGGCAAAGTAGCCGCGATCGCTGGTGAGGTTGACGTAGCAGGTCCGGGAACGTTAGACGTACCAGCGTTGGATGCTATTGGAAATAGCGCGACTAGCTTATTAAGCTCACCCATCGACGATTTCTTCCGACGAGACTTGTCAGGCGTCAAGACAACAACCTTTCCCTCAGCAGACCAGCAGCTGTTGATGCCAAAGTACTTGCGGGCAGCCATAAAAACCTGATGCCGCGTTTGGGTCAAGAACTCTGAAGCGAGGTCCACGTGAGAGGTGTCAGCTCCAGCTGTAGCTTTCTGCAGCTTATCTTCGTACTCACGCATGCGGGAGCTAAACAGTTTTTCGAGTTCCTCCATACTGTGTACCAGCTTGCTGTCCATGTTGAGTAAACGAAATAGTCCAAGTGTTGTGGTAGTGATAGAGAGAAAATGAAAGGAGAAAACGAAGTAAAGGTGGGTTTATATGTTACTTAGCACATAAATACTGATGTAAATAATAAATAACTATTTTAAAATTAATATTAAATACGGCTCCGTATTTAATATTAATTTTAAAATAGTTATTATAAAAGATTGTTTATCTGTCAAGCCTAACCACGTAGAAAAAAAAATTTTTAGGGTTATCTGGGAAAAGAATAAAAGGTGGGTCAAATGACATAGTATGCTATTTTAACCGAACAGGGTGTATGCCATTTTGTCCGCTTCATAACTTCCAACATTAGAAAACAATAACTAAAAATGTAACTACAATTTTGAGATTTTAAAACATTCTCGAAGTTATTGAGTAAAATTCCAATAAATTAACGCTAAATACAAACAAATAAACTTAAAAAAATACTTACTTTTACAAGAACCAAAATCTATCGGAGTAAAACTCGTGATCACAAAAATCAAACAAACACGCGTCCGCACCACACGGCCCATCGGACGCGAGTTGACGCGACTAGCGCCGGCACAGGTTGCGAACTGTTACTAAGCGGCCCTTTACATACATGTCATTGTGACAAGGAGAATGTCTGTGGTTTCGGAGAAAAGTAGGTGTGCCATTTTACCCACCTATGCCATTTTGTACGCCTTTCCCCTACATTAATTAATTATATTTAAACAAGCGTTGCCCGCGATTTTGTACGCGCATATCCCGTTTTTCCCGTTCCCAAAGGAATTTCGGGAAATCCTCTCTTAGTGCTCCCCTTTTATATATTTGGCTACCTATATTATTATTTCATTCATTTTAGGAAAATAGACGTAAATTTCCTTAACGTATGTAATGCAAAATAAGATAGATAGTTAAATGTCACGGACACGAACAGTAGGCGTTTTGAAACGACATATTATCAAACTAATAAATCACCGAACTAATGAACAATCTCTGTAGGGTTTTTCGCAACACCCTTAAACTGGCTTGTAATATATGCCTCACCCTTGGGTAGTCTTTTTAAATTAGGTTATACCTATTTAGTAATGCGTATCTAGAACTTTTTTCGAGGGGGGGCCTGGTCCCTAACCTGAGATACGACGCCCAGAGACACACACACCATGGTCGGTGATCACGTTAAAAATGGAAGATTAGGCCCGTCGCCGCGTCGCCCGTCACAGTCGCAGCTGGGGGTCATGTTAAAAGTAGGGTAGTAGGGTTCAAATTACTGGCGCAAGGGGGGTCGCACCAGGCGGCGGTCGACGCTATGACACGCGGGGTTGCGATAGTCATTGAGAGCGGCAGCTGAGTCTCGAGGTGGCCCTACACAAGTCCGAAGCCATGTGCTTTCATAGTTCCCGGAACAGGTCACCATCATTGGGATCCCAAATAATGGTAGGAGGGGTTTAAATCGGCGTCGGATCGACGATGACGGGTCTCGTCCTTGACAGCCGGTGGAACTTCGTCGAGCATTTCCGACGTTTGTCTCCCAGACTGGGGCGAGCCGGGGCTGCCTTCAAGCGGCTTCTGCCCAATTTAGGGGGTCCAAACGCCTCCTGCCGGAGGCTTTACGCGGGGGTCGTGCGGTCCATGGCCCTTTATGGGGCGCCGGTGTGGCGTAACCTCAACGAATCCCAGAGGGTCATGACCATCCGGTTGGCCCGGGGATACCGCACGGTCTCTGGTGAGGTGGCGAGCCGCCCTGCCGGACTGCCGCCATGGGATTAAGAGGCGAGAGCCCTCGCGCTCATTTACGAGTGGCGCGTGGAGGCGCTACGCCGGGGCGAGACTCCTCTGCCGCGGCAAATCACAGTACGGCGGACGGAGCACCGGAAGGGATCTCATGGCAGTATGGAGACAACGACTGTCGCAACCCTGTCGCGCTGGGCACACCGCAATTGCGGCGATAGGTCCCCTCTTTGAGGAGTGGCGGCTAGAGCGGCGCCACGGCGTCCTCACCTTCCGCTTGACGCAGGTACTCACCGGACACGGTTGTTTCAGGAAGTGTCTGTTTTGAATACGGTGATCCTCACAGTGTTGACACCCGGGCGTTGGGCGGAGCACCGCCGTGTCCTCGTCGAGGCGATCGGTGGCGTCGATCTCTCGCGTCCAGCCCTGGTTCAAGCCATGGTCCGGAGCGAGGAGACATGGGAAGCGGTCACCTCCTTCTGCGATTCTGCGAAGCAGTAGGTAATGCCGAACGCATGAAAGAGAGGGAGCGTAGCCCTGAAACGCAAAGGGCTCTAGAAGGAACACGGATGGGTTTTAGTTAGTAAGAGTCTGACACTCCCTCCTGCTTCACCCAGATTGATGATTTCCCATCCTTAAAAAAAGGGTTCAAATTATAAAATAAATCGAGAAAATCGGAGTACGGACTAGCTCACTATAGATGGGTGGTTATGGATACCTACCATTGCATTCATACAACGGAGACCTTCATAAAAATGACGCCCAGACCAAAAATACCTTTGCAAAACCACGCGGGTGACTTTTGCTGAAAAGCTTTAGCCTGAAGAAAATTGGAAAATGAGCGACCGAAGCGAGCTCGACTTTTCGAACCGTGTCTCGGATAAGTTAGATTCAAACAAAACAGATGTTCCTTAGCAGACCCGAGAATGCTGAAGCGAGTGAAGCGAGCTCGATAATTTTTAGCATCCTACCGATTCCTAAGTGTATTTTTATCAAAGACATAATAAGCATAGAAGTCGAGAGATGAATGACGCGACAGGGATTGCGCACTGCGATTTCGCGGCTCTGATTGCAAGAGATAATTTCGTTCAAATAATTATATTGTACATTTTTAGAAGGTGTCAATTTGACGTGTGTGTTCTACGCACAATTTCGAAGTAAGTATGGCAACATGTTTATTCTTGTCTAGCACCGGCGCAGTGTACACAAGCTCGTTTAAAATAATAGACGACCATTGATCTAAATAATACTTGTTCGATTTTCTTAACATTTACAAAAGTCCTTACGACTATGATAAGTAAGTACAATTTTCCACGATTGCATCAGACACATAGTGGACATCCTCTGTCTTTCTTTTGAATAATTTATTAACATGCTGTGTCACGGTACGTACTACAACAGTTACGTAGTTGTCACGTTCAAAGTTCAAAATCCAACCAGTGATTGCAATGATACCAGTTTAGCCAATAGCCAAGGGCACCGACCCGGGCAAAAAAGATTAGGTATATACAATCTAGATTAATGTCCTGGATACAAAATAAAATAAGTAACTGACATATGAAATTGATAAGTATGATATCTCAACTAAATATTACGCTGGATATTTTCATAATAAAATTCGATTAGGTCTCTATCTACCTTAAGTCCAAACTCCATTCAGTTTAACAGCCGATTCATAAAGCAGAGCACGTTTTTGGCAATATTATATTGATAAGTACCTAATAATAACGTGGAAAGTGGTGTAAGAAACGAAATAGTGTATCAACTAATTATCAAATGTCATCTTTGTTTATTTGTGTAAGGTGCTAGATTTCGAAAGTTACAAGATCAAAGCTTTTAGCCTCATTTTTCAATTAACCGCAGTTCAATGACCTAGCTTGTTGTGTACCTACCTAATAGGTATATGATTTTAGAATACCTACAGTCATAACTAGTGGTTTTCCTTTGCAAATAAAATAACAATACTTACGTTACCTATACCTACTGAGTTCTAGACGTGACCTCAAATATTTCAAAACATGGCCAAACTCTTCTATACGGGTTTCACCAACAATGGGACGAAATTAAGGACGCCTCTTTCCGCGTTCTTAAAAAAACTGAGCACTCAGGTGAGTTTCTTTAAGACTAGTTTATTTTATGTTTAAAACAGTTGATACTCGTAGGTTGATACCTACTTATCAAAAAACATGCGAATGTGATGATTAGGCTAGTTTCTCTACGTGCTTGCTTATCGCAATTATCTAAAGGATAATGAAAGAAGTAAGCCCCGAAACGATTGAGTAAAAACTGCTTGTGTTAGTGACCTGCATTTTATGATCGGTGATAATTTCCATACAAAATTTGGCTACTTGCAACGATGATGGTTGGTTATTGATTTGCAGCCAATGGAAAAATCAGCATGTCCTGCAGTGTCCTATAAAATGAAATGAAGTTTTTTGCTTTTAAAGATTACTAGTTAACCCGCGCAACTTCGTCTGCGTCACAATTTTCATTACTGCTCCGCTCCTATTGGACGCAGCGTGATGATATATAGCCTTCCTCGATAAATGGGCTATCTAACACTGAAAGAATTTTTGAAATCGGCTTTATCAGTAGTTCCTGAGATTAGCGCGTTCAAGTAAACAAACAAACTCTTCAGCTTTATATATTATTATAGATAATGGTGATCTTCATGATTAATTAACTTGACTGCTTTTAATCACAGGTATCAACCAAAGAAATCCAGATCCCAGTGAAATATGGCCATATCGCAGGAAAGCTATGGGGTGACAGCGACAAACAACCCATTCTGGCATTACACGGCTGGCAAGACAATGCGGGCACCTGGGACACCTTGATACCCATGATCATCAAAGATAGACCTATACTAGCTCTAGACTTCCCTGGACATGGGTTTTCGTCGTGGTCTCCAGGTACAAATACATACCCACACAAAAGTTTCGATTTTACCACGTTTTGATTAAGTAGCAGTCGTACGAAGACTTCAACGCGTGTTTAATTTTCAGGAATGACTTACAACGAGTGGGATTGGCCGAGGATGATTCTATACATAAAAGACCACTTCAAATGGGACAAAGTTTCCTTACTGTCACATTCCATGGGAGCAATCGCTGGAATGCGGTTCGCATGCGTGTTTCCCGACGACGTCGACTTTTTCGTAGCAATAGATAGTTTTATATTGGAAAACCCGGATTCAGATAAATTAGTAAAGAAGATATATCCCAAATTGCTAGAAAAAGATTTTGTGTCTAAAGCTTGGTCAGAGAAGGAACGACCGACGTATACTTTGGAAGAAATAACTAAAACATGGCATTTAGCAACGAGGAAATCTATAGCGTTAGAGAGTGTCCAGCACCTACTGAAAAGGGGCGCAAAGCAATCAAAAACTGATCCCAATAAATATTATTACACGCGCGACTCGAGACTGAAGTACGTCATTCTTATTTCTGAAGATAAAATGTTTGTCGAAGCTCTCGTCAGAAGACTGAAGTGTCCCATGTTATTCCTGAAAGCGACAGATTCTCCTTTCTCTGCATCCAAGTTTTCTATTGCAATGCGCGAAATTATACAGGAACAAAATGACAAGTACGAATTTCATTTCGTGCCCGGAAAACATCACGTTCATTTAAATAACCCTGAAAGAGTGGCGCCACTAATTACAAATTTCATAGAGAAGAATAAATTAAGTTTTTGAATATTGAGTTTTAATTAGGTACAGTCAACAAAGCTATTTGGTATGCAGGAAGCTAACTTGCAACTACTTTTTTAAACAATGTTGTGAGTGTGCCGAGTTAACAATTATTGGACACCACACTCATAATTACGTAATAATATTTAAAAATGTATAATGCCCATATTAGAAATAAATATTGGGTATTAGGTATCAATTTATCTGATGAGTACCTATAACATACTTATTATACATATAGGTACCTATAATATTAAGAAAAAAAAACATAAAAATCTAAAAATTACTAAATTACACTGATTCTTAACCAATGTGTGATAGTACCTATTAGCCCTTAATAGGGGCTTGATATTCTGTGGTTAATAGACCACCGATAACTTGGCTTGGTTTGTTGTTTGTGTGTTGGCTCCTTTTTTCAATGCTTAATGCATGCAGGCAATCATTAAAAGATGATCTATACTCAGGCAATAATCAGTAATCCTCATTCATAATTTAGTAAATGACTAGGTAGTTAAGAGTCCAAAGTCCATTCTATCTGAGTGTAACGTAACATTGAATCGTACATAACAGCGAGTTCCGGCCTTGGCAATGTTATTCTTGCGCGGTGCGTCACAGCGTTCTTTAGTAAAATATCTTCAATTACTTTGCAAAAATTACGTAACCAAATGTCAACTTTTATAGTACTACAAAAAGTACGTGATAACTCCAAATTGTCATTAGTCACAAATTACTTAAATCACGATAGCAATTCGTGACGGACTGACGGCTCGCGGATCGATAAACTTAACCTCTTCGTGACTATGGTTATTTTAACATGTCACTGTATTAGTAGACAGGAATAAGGGGAAACAGCTGCGAATATATTTTTTAAACGTGTTTTCTTCATTTACAACTAAAATTCGCGCAGTGAAACCAGAAACATGGCTAAGCGATTGCTATCTCAGTTAATATTGAGCTCTAGTGGAACGAAGTTAAATTCGTCTATCCTCTGTAAAAACCTGCATACTCAGGTGAGTTACTTTTTAATTTGAAGATGCTACATTAGCTCTGATTTAATAATGAGCGTTTTTTTTTAAATAAGTACTTATTATTATTTTCTCTCAATAACTTTCTAGCTAAAGTCACAAATAAAAACACCAATCCATTTCTAGATATTTTGATCTGCTGAATGTTGGTTTTTACGAATTAGTGATACCTAATAATATAATACTATTAATATTATATATATATAATACCTATTAATATTTTAATTTAAAGGTTCGAGATATTTCTATTAATAACAAAAATAAGTTAAGTGTACGCTGAACAAAGTACCTACAGTTTCTCTTCGAATAATATACAGGCGTCATGTTATGGTATGTGACCCATAAATAGAGCTTCATTATGGGGGATTTTTACCTAGCCTCAGCTCTACTAATTCATTAGCATCTTCTAACAATAAAAATTCTCAGCAAAGATAAAAATCGCGTTAATTAGGTACTTACTTTCTTAGGTAGCTAACTGTTAAAAGGTTTTTCTCAAGTGATATTTAATATATTTTTTTTCTAATTTTACAGGTGCCAACTAAAGAAATACAGATTCCAGTAAAGTTCGGCCACATTGCGGGAAAGCTATGGGGCAGTGGCGACCAACCACCAATACTCGCGCTACACGGCTGGCAGGACAATGCGGGCACCTGGGACCCCTTGATACCTATGATAATCAAAGATAGACCTATTTTAGCTCTGGATTTCCCTGGGCATGGGTATTCGTCGTGGATTCCCCCTGGTAAGTGCATGATTAATTTTCGTTATGAAATCTGCGGAAATTATTTAGTTAATCTTAACTATTAAAAGCATTTAATGTTAAATGTTTTCCTACATACATTTAATATTATATTTTACACTTTTCAGGTATGCTGTACTACCAATGGGAATTGCCGAGAATTATTTTATATCTAAAAGAGTACTTCAAGATGGAGAAAGTTTCATTATTGTCTCACTCCATGGGAGCAATAGCAGCCATGCGTTTTGCGGCTGTGTTCCCAGATGATGTCGAATTTTACATCGCAATAGACAGTCTTATTTACGACGACTACGATCTAAATGCTGTAGTAGAAAATATTTCTAAAACCATGCGAAAAGGATTAATAGCACAAACACGGTTGGATAAAGAGCCACCATTATATACTTTTGAAGACATGATTAAAATATGGCATGCAGGAACTAGGAAGTCTGTAGCATTAGAAAGTGTCCCGCACCTTCTCAAAAGGGGCGCCAAGCAATCAAAAACTGATCCGGCTAAATACTATTTCTCGCGCGACTCCAGATTGAAATATTCACTATTTAATGCCGAAGACAAGAAATTCGTCGAAGCCCTCGTCAGACGACTCAAGTGCCCAACTTTATACGTCAAAGCGATAGACTCGCCCTATTCAGCCGACGCGTATTCCATTGAAATGCGTGAAATCTTAGAACAAACAAATGAAAATTACGAATTTCATTTTGTTCGAGGTACGCATCATGTACACTTGAACAACCCTGAACTAGTGGCTCCCCTTATTGAAAATTTCATCCAAAAGCATAAACTAAGTGTTTAAATCATTATCAAATTAAAAATCTGAAAAAATCATCCACCACAGCTTAGGGACGATGAACAGCAGTTTTCGAAACTAGTGTTAAGTGATTGATTACCAATTGGTAATTCGTTATTTTAAACAACTTTTCGAATAATATCGTACAAGGTAGTAACCTTGTGCGAATTGCCTAACTAGAGTACTTTGAATCAAAACTCGCCAATAACGTAAGCTATGTAGATCGACTCGTGTTTGTAATCTTCACTACGTATAAGTAGTATGAAACTATGAGTAGTAAGAAAATATACAAAACGCTTTAGATCTGATATTATTTCATCACATATTCTTATTTAAGGCTTATTATTGCACTTTGTCCCCACAAATAGCACAAACTTTACTTACCTGCTTGGCCTTAAATGTCGTAAAATCAGATGAGACGTGATCAATTTTCTGCATGCTGGTAATTATGTAAAAAAAAGGTTGACTTACTTTCATATCTTCATGATTATCAGGTTTTTACAGGGACAATGCATCATTACTTAGAGGAGCTCGTGGCTAGATAATAACAGCCGAACGGGTCGATCTTTAAGGTAAAGCAACGCTTGCCAAGGTTGGTCTGTGGATGGGTGACCATCTTAACATACCAAGTTTCCTCCGTGCCTCGGAAAGCACGTTAAGCCGTTGGTCCCGGCTGTCATTTGTAGATCTTTGGCAGTCGTTACGGATTGTCAGAAGCCAGTAAATCTGACTCCTGTCTTGCCAAGAAGTACTGTGTTACCCAGTTAATGGGTTGTGGAGGTCTGGTAGGCAGCCACTCCACGTAAAACACTGGTACTCATCTGAATACGGTTTGACTGGAAGCCGACCCCAATAAAGTTGGGAAAAGGCTAGGCAGATGATGATGATGATGATGATGATGAATGCATCATTACTCTGAATTTACATAATATTTTGTTCTGTGTGATTCATGTAAACCAAACATAACTTGTATTTAATAATAAAGTGAATATTTAACAGACTACTTATACACAAATATATATTTTCTATTGCTAAAACAACAAAGTATTACCAGTAACTGCAACAAAAAGTGCTTCTAGTGATAAATAGATATTGAAAAATGATTACTAGTCACCTAACTGTTGTGTTTGAAAAGTATTGAAATAAATACGATGTTACATTTGTATGTTATTAAAAAAAGTGTTTATTGTTACACTAGTAAACACAACAAAAATTATACATAATACCTGTACTCTTAAGAATAATTTAATTTGAATGTTCACTGTTACATGAAATGTCTAAGCTTGAATTAGAATTACTAATATTGTCACAAACATGGGCACCCTTCCTCAGTGGCAGAACTTTGAGTAGTGCGTCTTGCCATGGCACTCCTTCACACACCCTAAGGACAATCTCAAATACTGTAAAGAAACAAAGATATTGTTTAATTATTTTGTATATTTTTTTTTATATTCATGTGATATATAAACGGGTGATTTTTACTATTCAAATAACTTTTTTAACAGAAGAATAAACAAGGCTGACAGACAGTTATTTAAAAGGAAATATGTCAAGCTGCAACATTAATTCTTCAGATAACAGTTATAAGACTATTGAAAAAAATCAGCCAAAATTTACGTGATATGCGTGTGATGATTTCAAATAAGATGCAAGTGATATTACCATGATCAATTGTCAGCACTTTCCTAGTTTTCATATTAATGTATTTGTCCAATGGTAGTTGTCCATGTCTAATGCCCTGTTCTTCTGCTATTTTATGGCAGAGACCCTGAAGATAACATATATATTATAAATTAATTTTGCAATTATTGTGATAATATAGACATATCAATTTCAAACCAAAGACACTGCCCAGCATTTAATACCTAGCATTTACTTTGCAATTGAAATGTCTCATATGCACAAAACAAGGAGTGTTCAACACGGATATTTATTTAGTATTAAACTTTACCTTATGCTTATTGTGATCCACTAGACCTCCAATAATATAAGCAGTGTTCTCTTCAAATTGTTCTATGATGTTATCAGATTCACTTGTTAAATACACTATCTTCTCTTTAGGAAATACTTCAAGATATGGTGCTTCATGGAAGTTTATCTGTAAAACATTAAGGATACTTTATTAGAAAATATTATTTATTGTTCATTAATGATATTATTTGTGACTTAATAGTAATTAAGTAATTATATGTACATTTTCATAGACAACAATATCTTTACAAGATTATTAAATCAGGAAGTTTGAAACAATAAATTTTAGTTTTTTATTGCAGCAGATTTTGACAGTAAATAAACCTCGCAAACTGAGTCAGCATTGCTGAAAAGAAACTCTCATAGATACCTAGACTTATTGCCTTTTTGAAATACCACAGTAAGTGATTCCCCACTAAACCTTTCAAGTAAATATTGGATCCCAAAATTTTATTCATGTTGCCATAATAAGAATTATAATATGAACTCTGGACAAGAACTGGCCGGATAATGATGAACATGCACCTTATAATAAATGTCCGACTTACATCCCAATGTTCATAACCATTGTGTCTAGACATATCACTTTTAGCTACATCTCCGAAACTAGTGATGTGGAATTGAACCGGTGTCTCTGATCTCCTGTTTATTGAGTAACATCGGAGTATTTGTTTTATTACTTTAAACCTATCTTTTTCCATCATTAAATGATCAAAACTAAGATCTATTACTATTGAAGTACTTCTTTTCGGTCTCTCTAACTTCATTTTCTTCAAAGCCTTCCTGTTAGGGCCGAGATCAATATTGGCCTCCCGTGCTTCTCTCCTCCTTTCTTTGGCCTTTGCTTTCTCTCTAGCTCGTTTCTCCGCCTTGCGGTTCTCCCATTTCACTTTCTTTAGCCATTTGCGCATTTGATTTTTGGTAAAAGGTCTTGGAATTTCGTTGCCCTCGTCGTCTTGCAAACCTGAATCTATCGTGATGTCAAATAGTGTATAATGCGGATAACTATTCTCCTCCTGTGCCTTGATAGCATCCCTGTCATCTTTTGCAGAACTTTCTCCTATGATATCCATTTCAAAGCTTAAAGTAAGAGCATACTTTTGTAAAGTTCACCATTCACCAGCCATTTACCATCCACGTGCAGTCACTTTAACTTCCTATCTGACCGAAACCGTATGTGCTAGCTATTGTGTTCTCTTAAAACGAATCTCTGTTTAGTTATAATTTAAATTATATTTTTAATAAATAATATTTATGAAAAACATTCAACTTCTAGGTTATGCTTTTGTATTCGTTGTCAAATGAATGTCACTGACATTGTAAAGTTGTCATTATCTCACAACTTGTCAAATCAAGCGGAACAAAACGAAACATGAAAATTACGTTTTGTTTTCAACAGCGACTAGTCAACGAAGCTAATGTTTTCATACAAGTTTCATACAGTATAGAGAATAGTACATACCTAAAATTATGGTAATCTTTCAATGGATAAAAAGCCTTAATATACCTAGCATGATTATTAATGCATTTCAATCAGCCAACCATGTGGCAAGTAGCTATCTGCCAAAACAACTTGTTTGCTCGGGTTATGCGTACGAGCTCCCGAAACACAGTGAAGTCCAGAAACAGCGAAGCATATTATTGAGTTCGACTCAAACGAGTGAGGTTTGAACTTAGAACTCTTTATATGTTAATCCGATGCCCTGTGACCGTTGGGCTATTACTTAGTAGGAAAGTACTAGGTATGTTGGTGGTGCCTAGCATAAGCATTAATCTATCTAAGCAACACACATAGGTACCAGCAAATATACAATTAATATATAGAATATTTAGATAGTTTGTAACCTTTTTAACCCCCGTAGATATGAGAGCACATGAGAGATAAGTACCCAATTTATTATTTTTGAACGATCATGTGTCTCGACATTTAATTATCTCAGTAGTCATTCCTTGAAGATAATGTCTACCGTAAGTACACATCTTGTTTGTTTGAGGCTTAACTTACTAAAAAGACTCACGGATTCGAGCTGAAAGACTAATTATAGAGAAAAGAGTTTCAAGTGCAACAAAACTTTACTCTCTAGGACAGGTATCAACTATGGGGAGGATGCTTCGAAGAGGAGCCCTCGGCCGTTTTGCGGAGATTAAACGACTCTTTGACTGTGGATGCTCGATTGTATCGAGAGGACATACAAGGTAGTCGGGGCTGGGCTGCTGAGCTCCATCAAAGTGGACACTTATCTGATGATGACAATAAAGCCATACAGGAAGGGCTTAACCAAGTAAGTATCATTTATAAATGCCTAATAAGAGATTATGTTTGCTTCTTCATCCGGAATCAAGTAAGAATCGAATACAGGACCCCCCGATAATTTTTCATAAAAAGGGAGCAGTTTAGTGTCAATACAATATTATGGCAAGGTTACGCTTGCAGGTGGAGAAAGACATTGAAGAGGACATGATTAAAAGCGGACGATTGAATGATTCAGAAGAGGATATCCACTCAGTAGTCGAGTGTCGATTGTTCAAGTATGCAGGTGACGCTGCGCTTCGCTTGCACACAGCTCGAAGCCGCAACGACCAGTCGGCCACTGACACTAGACTGTGGATGCTTGGTAACCTGCCTAAGTTGCACGCCACCCTCAAGGAACTGATCACGGTATATTATTTATTAACTGACAGCAAGACCCCAAAACGATGTTAGTTATTCTAATTAATTTGACTGACCAATGATTGAAGGTGCTGGTAAACCGAGCTACTGGTGAAATTAATATCATCGCACCAGGATATACTCATCTGCAACGCGCTCAACCTGTTCGCTGGAGCCACTTCCTATTAAGGTAATAAGAGCCACAATCTAACCATCCCATAAGTACAGTGAATTTTTAAATCGTGCGTGTATGGTCAAATCCGAAACTATGAGGAATATCGAGAAACACTGAATGGAGTTACAAGACCGACTTTGATGAAAACTAAAATTGTAGGTGTACCTATTATCGGATTTTTGAAAAATCGGTTTTCCTAGCCAGGAATCGAAGCTGTTGAATTTGAAAAAAGCACATTCTGTATTACACCATCCAAAAGAGTCGCAATAGGATCAAATTCTGGGAAGTAGGTACATATGGCAAAGGGCAAACAAAAGGAAAGTGCTATTTTTTTCGATATTCCTAATAGTTTCGGATTCGACCATCCACGCAAACCTTAATTTTAAAAAATTCAGCTTGTATAACCATTTCACTTGTAATTTTTCCAGCCATGCTTGGGCACTCCACGACGATGTGACAAGACTAGAAGAACAAAAGAGCCGACTTTCGAGATGTCCATTAGGCAGTGGAGCTATTGCCGGCTGTGCGCTACCTATCGATCGAGTCAGACTAGCTAATAGCCTAGGGTTCGAAGACCTGACGGCTAATTCTATGTTTGCTGTTAGTTCGAGAGATCATTTGGGTAGGGAACAATTTAAGGAGTTCAATTCACGTAAATTTCACACTGAACTACTACTTACTTGGTGTTAAATTGGCGGTTTTCGTTTCAGTGGAGTTCTTCAACTGGGCTTCGCTATGTGGACTTCATCTCAGTAGATTAGCGGAAGACCTGATCATCTACAGCTCTCATGAGTTCGGTATTGTTCGCTTCTCTGACCAGTTTTCGACGGGTTCCAGTTTGATGCCCCAGAAACGTAATCCAGACGGATTAGAACTGATTCGAGGAGCCGCTGGATTGCTACTTGGGGAGGCATTTGCATTCAGCTGCGTTATAAAAGGATTACCAAGCACTTACAATAAAGATTTGCAGTCAGATAAGGAGCTGCTGTTTAGGTCTTACGATCGACTGCTTGATTGTCTGAAAGTTGCTGTCGGAACTGTTGCAACCATGGAAGTATGCTTTTTTTTATTAGACATACCTATTATTCTCAAAGCCTTACAAAAGCTACTACTTATATCGAGTTTTCCCCTCAGGTGAACAGAGAGAGGGCATTAAGTTCCCTGGACCCAGGCATGCTAGCGACGGACCTGGCGCATGCACTGGTCCGTCGCGGGGTTCCCTTTCGGCGAGCCCATCACTTTATCGGAGCAGCTCTACGACGTGCGTCAGCCTTAGGCGTCAACCTCAAAAACTTGCCTTATCAGGAATATTTCAATATTTGGTAAGTAAAATATGAGCTGATTGATAACTGACTTAATTCTCCAAACCTGGAAATAAAACCGTGACTGGCAGATAATCTAACTATGGATGAACAATACGGGCTTTATTAACAAGCAACGCTAGTCTTAAGTTCTTAACTTTTTTGAAATGGGAGGTTGATCTAGCTAGAAAGACCAGAGAGGTCACCAACTTAAATTTTGCATTACAGTCCCGAATTTGGAACAGAACAGGAGCTTCAGAGTATTTTCTCATGGGAGACGAGCGTGGAACAATACACCAGCATAGGCGGAACCGCGCGAGCTGCTGTGACTCATCAACTTGATACATTACGCTCCTGGCTTGGAGTGCCGACAGAATACACTTCATGTTCTAAGAACTAAGGTGTTTTTTTTTAAGGTTGTTTGTGTGTTATCGAGTAAAACTGTACCTATCTTTGGATTTTCTTTGCTATAGTATCTTATTGTAACCCAAATATTTTGTAGATCACCAGTAAAGGTGCGATTCCGCACGGCTACGGACGGAATCACACCGAATGCAGTCGGCTGCCGACTGCAGACGGCATCGGCAGGCGACAATATAAATGAGACTAATATATGAATACTAGCTGACTGTGCAAGCGTTGTTTTGCCATAAAAAATAGCCTACGTCTTATACTCAGAGCTACCCAATATACACAAAAAAATCGTGACTATACCGTGACACGAGATTTGTATAATATATTAGACAGTGGAATAGCTAGTCTCAAAGGGGCCCCGTTTTTAGAGCATTTTTTTCCTAAACAAAATAGGCCCTATCTAGCTCAGCACTGTCTTGGCAAGCCACGAAGGAGGCGACGGTATTAAATATATAGGTATAGCTTTGCACACGTGGGGCCCTTGAAGTCCGGGGGCCCCGTATCTTTGATACGGCTGATACGGCTGTAGCTACGCCCTCGATATTAGATAATGTGCCTTAATTAGATTCGTGGTAGATTCACTAGGGATATGGAGACAAGTTCAAGTGTCTGGTAAGAGGTATAAAGAGCCAATATAAATAACTACGTTTGTAGGTACCTAGATCACGTTCGGTATCACACATCCTTTGTTTACCAATATAAGGATCAGTAAATAATTGAGACGGAACCCAATCAAGACCGGGCGATTGGTCACGTAAACGATTGACCAGCCTAGATTAAAAGGTTATCTGCCCAAGAATTTAGTACCTACATACTTATATCTAAGTAAGTACCTATTTCTGATAATAGCTAATGATCTAGATCTACCTACCTTTTTATGACATTGCTGTCATTTTACTAAAGTCTGTTTGAAATGATTACGTGCAAAGCGTGCTTAGCTATTGTAATTTGCTAACTTTGTGACGCGGGCTCCCACGTGACACAACCATGACTCTAAAAAAATTAAAGATAAAGTAATTGACCACCTGTGACTAATTTGACATAGTAGGTATTCTACTGAAGTTTCTGGCTTCTCTAACGTTGGTTGGAAAATGTAGCCAATACTTGAGACCGCCTCAGGTAGTAGGTCAAGTAACTCAAACAAACAAACAAACTAAGTAAGTATCTCAAATTTCAGCCATTGTGGACTTTCTGAATACTGATTCAGCTAAATCCGGTTTGACTGGAAGCCGACCCCAATGTAGTTGCGAAAAGGATAGGCAGATGATGTGGACTTTCTGAAATCTGAATGGGTGAAGGATCTGCGACCTAATTTTGCAATGTACGAGTATTTCGGCAAAGGCACTGCGATCCTTTTGCCAACGATTCGATTTTTGGTCATTTCTAGAATAACTTCAAAATTATTACGTACCACGTCCATGTTTGGGCCACAAAGTCCATAATTATGTATACCCAACAGAATCGGTCCAGTAAATCCGGAGAAAACTGGCTGTGACAAACGGAAAGACAGACCCAAGTGATCCTATAAGGGTTCGTATCGTACTTCGTTCGCGCGGGTTTAGTAGGTACTCCACGAAATTCATCTCCTATATCTCAATCTGTATTGGGTAATGTTTCTTATTAATAGATTCAACGTAATGCAGTTCACTCTAACTGCAATATTTTTAATACTTAGCGAAATATAGAAAAATGTGTGTTTTTTTAAGGATGGGAAATATTAAAAATTAGTAAAAGTAAAAATTCATTTATTTTCCACAATAATGAAAAACACAGTACAGACATAAAAATAAATGGAGTGGACTGGAGCCTAAACTAGGGCAGCCCTGGATTTCAGGACTCCAGGTTTCCTCCCGCGGCGAGAAAGTTGGCACAATTTATTAATGAATGAGTGTGTTTGTGTGAGTGCGTGTTTGTGATGTGTGTATGTTATGGTGTGTTTCTTGTGTGTGTGCGTGCGAGCGTGTGTTGTGTGTGTGCGTGCGTGTGTGTGATATGTAAGAGAGTACAGTTGCGCGCATCTGTGTTTTGTGGGAGTATGTATGTATGTGTGCATGGTTGTGTATGAGTGTGCTTTGACTGCTCTTTATATACTACAATAGAACAGAAAATTTATTTAGAAATCATCAAATGACTCCTCCCGCTCTGAGTGAAGCAGGAGGGAGTGTCAGACTCTTACTGACTAAAACCCATCCGTGTTCCTCCTAGTGCCCTTTGCGTTCCACAGGACTACGGTGCCTCTTTCGAACGGATTCCGCACCCCAGCAAGCACTGGCCCTAGCGGGCCCCGTCTCCCATGCTGACAGCTCTTTGAGGCGCACGTCGACCCGGGCCTGTACTTTCGACCTTAATAATTGCGGGCGTATTCTGCTCCGTATCGCCTAACACTAAAAATTAAAGAAAACACGACTTGGCAGTTACTGTTAAATCGGGCTGTCATTCATTCTTAGTTCGGGTTCGGGATCGGGACTAATCGTAAGTCTGTAGGCGATACGGAATAGAATACGCCCGCAACTAAGCCCGAAACTACGGACTTCGGGCTTAGAGAGTAGCCCCTACTTCTGATCGCACGGCGAGCCACCCAATGCTCGCCGTCCGCAGGCCCGCGCCTACGGTGGCCGGAAATCGCCCTGCGACTCCTAACGCCCGGGGCGTCTTCTTCTGTAATGTAGAATTCTAATGGTGAAAGATTTTTTTATATCAGTCCAGTAGTTTCAGAGTCTATTCATTTCAAACAAATATACAAACAAACAAAATCTTTCCTCTTTATTATATGAGTGTAGGTAGATTACATTAGGTGCGTTACAAAATAAAATTCGGAAGTCATTATTTAAAGCGAATCATTACACAATTAGGCTGCTGGTTAATTATTAATTGTATGAAAAATTGAACTCCTTTGTTTTGAGAATCATTCAAAATCTTTCGACCAGCAGGTAAAAGGTAATACCTACCTATTGTAATAGACGATCCTAAAATAAGTGAAGTTGCAGTGAAAAATGCCACGGGTTAGTCGGGTTAGGAAGAAACGAACAAAGCTGTAGATGTAACTAGGTAATTGTACCTCTTGCCTACATATTTCCACTACAAACCCAGTAAAAATAAAGTAGGACTACGATTGTCATTCTATTTAATGTCAATATCGTTATAGGATAAGTAAAAATAAACCATGACGTAAGTTAATTTGACAAGCACAGGTACGGCGAAGGGTTGCAGAACGGCGGAGCTGTCCCGCGCAACGCTCCGTGGGCCGTCGCTCTGATTCCGCCCGAGTGCGCCTCGCGACCCTGCCGGGGAAAACAACTTCGCCCCCCAGCCGGCCGCCCACCATTGCTTGCTTGCTTGCCCATTTAACCGACGACGCTACACACTCCACAATTGCCATTCGGAATAGCAGGTGGTCACCAAAAAAAACAATCCGCATCATTACTGAACAATACGTCGGACTTTCGAGTACTTTTGCTGACTCTACTTTTAGTGTTGTGTTACTAAGCCCACGGATTAAAACTAATTGATAAACTGAAACATTAATTTAACTTTAAGGTAAGTTAGAATATGAAAGAAGTGCTTTTCTTTTAAATGTTTTTAAGTAGAACTCTGTTGTTTTGTGTCGTTCTCGTACTGCTAGACAAACAAATCGTAGCTGCAAACTTAAGAATGGTCTACAGCTAAACTTTGCAAAACCTGCTGCATCTCCACCTCTACATCGTTGGTTGTCGTTTTTTATAGGACTGTAGTTGAGAAATTGTTTTTATAAGTATAAAAGGTGTGAGTGAATTTTTTAGACACTTTCAACATTAATTTCTATGCCAAACATTGCAGCCACAATAGGCAGCACACAACCACCCACGTTTTACGGCATGAGTTTTATGAAGGGACTTAAACTAGTGAATATAGTAATATATTATACAATCCCCGCTTACCAGATAGTGATAACGTAAACCTGCCTTATCATTTTAAGCTTAAGGGTCCTGGCGGTTGAATGTTAAATGTTTATTTACATACATAGGTACCTGATCGACATAATATTCTAGAGCTCGTTTTATGAGTGATCTGTTCCGTGGATAGGCATCATACGATGCCTAATGCCTAGTCTTTACACCCCTTAAAACATGCAGAATTGTTAAATGCTCAGTCTTCTAATGCATGTAAATTCAACAGTTGAGTGATTTCATTAAGTGGCTAAAGTTACATTGCGCTTTTTGTTTGTAGTGATACAGAATGTTAAATCTAATTCGTCGAGCGGTTTTTCTCCTCATGGCGTTGGTTCTCACGTCTAAAGTATTTGCCAGCGACTACGTCGAGGAACCTGAAATTGAGTTATATGGAGAGGAGGAATTAGCTGAAATAACACCTTACGTGGAAAATGACAAGGTAAATTTGTAGTGTAGATCGCAGTGATGCTAAGTCAGACTAGCAAAGGAGACTGTTTAAATTTTTAAATGAAACAATAGCGAAACTGCAGTGGACTTCTGTGGAGATACCTCAACTGTACCCTTGTGCTAGCAACCACTTTTGATCAGTCTCCTTTGAAATGGTATTATGGTGCAGGTGGGCCAATTCTGCCTGCCGACGCGGAATAACTGAAAAAATCAATAAAAGCCGTTTGGTTTTGAGGAGCCGAGACACTGCATTGAAAATTGCAAAATGCATTTTTTTTTCAATGAGATCTGTTTACCTGATTTGTTATCAGCATGATATCTGTATCTGTACCATGATGATAACAAATCAGTTTTATTTACCTACTGTCCTAAGTTCTCTCTGGAACTTAGGACAGTTAATAAAAGTTTTCAGTCACGTATAGATTTGAAGAGACATTCGTTTTAATTTTTACCGTTTTTCGTCGCTATTTTCTGAAAACTGGCCTTTACAGCCATTTAACAATCGATTTACCTCAAAGTAGGGTTGCCAAGTCTTCAAACCGAAAAGCTGGACAGACCAGGAAGTTTAGCCGGACATTTGACACCCTAAATTTTTGTCTTAGTACCTATAAAATGATATTTAAAAAAAAAAGGCTTTATCCGGACGCCTGGCAAGGCTATCTCAAACTAGGTAACAAAATTTTGCTTAATCAAATAAAACTAAATAAGACATAGCATTCACGCAAAATTTAGACAGGTACCCTTTTAAATTACTAAGAAAATATTGTTTTTAAAAAGGCTGATAGTTTCGGAGATAAGGGGGATATGTTCAATTTTCTTTTATAAGTAACTTCCGAATGGAACATTTTAACCGGTGTATACTCCGGTGGAACCAAAACTTAAAAAAAAATATTCTTGGTACCCTGACAATGAGCCCTTTGTAGTCCCGTCAAATTAGACAAAAAAATAGGAGTGAAGGTACAGTAATTTGCACCCAGCTCAAAATTGGTAGGATTGATCAAAACACTATCATAGCGAGTTGCCTAACTAGAGTACTTTGGAGCAAAACTCGCTCGTAACGTAAGCTATGTAGATCGACTCGTGTTTGTAATCTTCACTACCTACGTATAAGTAGTATGAAACTATGAGTAGTAAGAAAATATACAAAACGCTTTAGATCTGATATTATTTCATCACATATTCTTATTTAGGTAAAGCTTATTATTGCACTTTGTCCCCACAAATAGCACAAATTTTACTTACCTACCTGCTCCATCTTAAATGTCGTAAAATCAGATGAGACGTGATCAATTTTCCATATTCTGGTAATTGTGTAAAAAAAAGGTTGACTTACTTTCATATCTTCATGATTATCAGGTTTTTACTGGGACAATGCATCATTACTTGGAGGAGCTCGTGGTTAGATAATAACAGCCGCACGAGTCGATCTTTAAGGTTAAGCAACGCTTGCCAAGGTTGGTCTGAGGATGGGTGACCATCTTAACATACCGAGTTTCCTCCGTGCCTCGGAAAGCACGTTAAGCCGTTGGTCCCAGCTGTCATTTGTAGATCTTTGGCAGTCGTTACGGATTGTCAGAAGCCAGTGAATCTGACACCAGTCTTGCCATGAAGTACCTACCGTGTTACCCAATTACTGGGTTGTGGAGGTATGGTAGGCAGCCGCTCCGCGTAAAATACAGGTATTCAGCTAAATCTGGTTTGATTGGAAGCCGACCCCAATATAGTTGGGAAAACGGCTAGGCAGATGATCAAAACACTATCATAAATGAAATCTAAAAAGTCCTCATTGATCCGATACCTGAAAAAAAAATACTTGGGGTCACAGGTAACAAACGCGATTTTCAGCAAAACTTTAAGTTTTATCATATTTGTTCAGACAAAAATTGTAGATCAGATAATTATCTATAAAAATGTCTCGATACTTTTTCCTAAGAGCCACCGTTTTTGAGATATAACGGACTATTGATTTGATACGTCACACGGTAGGTACAGTTGGAAAATCTTTTTATTATTTTCTAATTTTCCCCCCACAAAGTGAACTCATTTTCAAAATGATTTTTTCAAGGAGGCATGATGCCAAGATGGCCAAATTCAAAATTACGAGGACTAGCGAAATAAACTCAAAGGAGTCCCAGATCCGATTTTGTTTAAAACTAAACCAGTATAGCAGTATAATTAAGTCGTTGAACTTGGTTGTTGGATAATTTTTATTTTTTTTAATTCAGAAAAAAGATTAACACAATCTTTAGGTGTACCTATATTATGATAACGGGCTACTACGGATTTACGGAACCCTACACTGTTCGTGGCCCAACACGCGATTGGCCGGTTTTTTTTTTGAACTTTGTTGAAAAACTAAAATTTCGCACCTGTATCAAATAGGTAGTTACAGATGTAGATTTGTCATTGAAGTTACTTGGCTCCATAACTGCCTCATTTTCAACTCGGGCGTCCACTCCGCCTCGGCTGTCGCTCACTTGCATCAAAATGTACTATTTTTAACCAACTTCAAAAAAAGGAGGAGGTTCTACGTTCGGCTGTATGTTTTTTTTTATGTAGGTACGTATGTTCACCGATTTCTCCGCCAGTTGTGGACCGATTTTAAAAAATGTTTTTTTTTTTTTTTCGATAGACGATACTCCTGAGGTGGTCCCATTGTCACGAAGTCAGAATCTGATGATAGGATCCCATGAAAATCGAGGGAAACCCTCGAATTTTATAGACACATACAATATTTTTCATAGTCTTTGTAAAGCAATTCAAATAATTGTGCCTGGTAATCTTCTTCTCATATTGCTAAGCTGATGATGGCAGAGGCGGCGCAAGGCGTGGGCGACGTGGGCCACCGCCTACGGCCTCGCGTTCCGAAGGGCCTCGCAGCTTTGACTTTTCCCAACTCAGAAAATCGTAGCTAAGAAAGAAATACCACCACCGCCAACTTATCCTGTCTATTTAAAAAAATATTGATATCGTTTTGTTTGCTCTTGCTATTTGAATTCTTTTTATTGATAAGGTTTACTTCAGTGAGTTTTGTCAACATATTAGCCGCAGCAGGATATTAGGCACTATGATTTAGGTACTCGTACAAGCTCACTACGCTCGCTCTTACATCATACCTTCATTTAGTTTAAGTTCTTTCTTGAATTTTCCCACATTCGCCCAATATTTACTATTTTTGCACAAACAGTCAAAAGAAAATCAATACAATTTGTGGCGGGGTACAATTGATTGAGTTCGCCGCATCTCACCCTCAATGGTAGAATCTCACCTCTGAAAACCTAAAAAAATAACTCTATCCTATAGGTAGGACCTAAAGGGCCTCGCAAAATGCCATCTTGCTCACATCAAATTTTAGTCTTGCGCCGCCACTGGATGATGGAAGGTATAAGTCAGGATCTGATGATGGTTGCCCATGAAAAATGTTTTTTTAGCGATATTTTCGCCAATTGTAAACCGATTTTGATGATTGTTTTTTTGTTTGGAAGAGTATTTACCCGGACTGGGTCCCATTTCAATTTGGTGAAACTCTGATGAAGCACTTCGGAGGTAGGCAACGGAACTCTTCAATAAATGAAACTTTAATTTCGGAAGTCGGTGTCAAAAAACGAAAAAACAATCAAAAACACCGACTACCGAAATTAAAGTTATTTTATACTTGTATGTGTTTTGTTTTTGTAATTTGGTTGTATTTTTTGGTAAAAAAGTTTTTTGTGTTTTTTTTACAAATTATCCACTGAAATATTATAGTGATGATTGGAGGTCCAATTATCCACTTTCCATGCCTAAGTAGGTAGGTACCTACTTAGGCATGGAAAGTTGGTAGGTATCTAATTAAGGTTACGAGAATAATGCATTTAGATGTTTGATGTTCAAATATTTTATCGCTAAAAGTTTTTCCGAGTCCCGTTCTCTCAATAGGTATCTATATATTTCGAAAAAAGTAGGTAGGTTAATGGATGTAGGTAGGTTATTACATTTATTTATTATAGTTAAGTTTAGTAAGTAGGTCTAACCTACTGATATCACTTTTGATAAAACTCGAAAATGCCGATTAGGTGGTAGGTACTGCATACGTAATTACAGTGGCAGTTTTGCCACAGGTTTTGCGCTCCCCCATTTCCAGTTTTTATTGCACGCCACTATCGACAGGAACATCAAGCGCAGGTCACACCTGTGATGTCGCTAATCATTATAAAAATTGTACCTACACGGTGTAGTAGGCACCAGTCAGTGTAGGTAATCACTGCAATCGATAGCTTAGAGATCGAACCCTAAAAGTTGAAATCGCAAGTGTTGAGTTATCCAACTTCCTACCAATACCTATCTGTGTAGGTAATGTGAAAGTCTGGATGTTCGTGAATTTCCTCACTTCACGATGCCAAAGAAAGCCACACGACTAGACCATGAGCTGAATTAGGACATGGGACTTGCTATTCTCTGATGTCATTATTTTCAATATGCAGATTATACCTACCTATCCATAGTCCAGGAGCCAGGAGAGTAATGAGTGCATAAGACGTAAATGTAGAGTAGACGCACCTTTTTCCATGTGCCATGTTAAGGACCGCGTACCTACTGCAGATAAGTGTTTATTGAGCATTATCACCGGATATGGCTTTGACGGTTATGCAACGCATCAGTGCTAACATAGAATTTGTTAATTTTGGGCTAACAAATTCGTTTCGATATCCGCTATGTGCATGAGTAACGAGTGCCAACCTGGGAAGCTTCATCAACAGATTAGATAGCTCGAGAGGTAGCCAGTACTTATATTTCTGATTACATACGTAGCACTGTGGTTTGCTCATTACTAGTATTCCTGTTAATCCCTCTGAGTATCCACTTAAGTTTTAATAAAGCTGGTGCTATTGAGTTTACTTGCGTCAATATTACAAAAGTAGGTACTACCGATCTATCGCCAGTTTTAGAATTATGAGTTAGGTAAGACTCAAAACACATTAATTGCTCGTAAAGGGTGGGTTTCTTTTTTTCACCAATTTCAATACCGTATTGTATCTCATTGTCATTACGTACTTGTGCGTTATTGTAATGTAAAAAGCACGAGTTTCTTTTTAATAAGATAAAATGCACGGTTTATCGAGGTGCTCCGTCTTAAACGAACGGTCATTTTTTAAATCTTAATAAAATTTACATTGGGAGATAAAATATATTTAATAAATGAACATTTATTAAATATATTTTAACTTAATTAATTTTGACCATAAATTTCAACCATTTATCTGTAAAATAAGAAAATAACACAAACATATTAATTTAGGTAGGTACTTTATTAGTAATATCGGCTGTTTTTGTGCCTTTGCCATAAGGTGGATGCGCCAGATACGGCCAGGTAACCCGAAATAATGACTATTTCATGAAATCTTGACATTTTAGGATTATACCAACTTATGGAGTTATGTTACTGATTTTAATGGTTATAATTCTGAAAATACATAATACCTACTTACGCCCGCGAATCATACTTTAATCAACATAATTATAACCTATTCCGGTCGAACAGTGTAGCCGAGGGCTACATGACTCGATGAGAAATAAAGAAGAAATTAGCTCCCGCATTACATGGAAAATAAATTTGAAGCCAAGTGTTGACTCTCGACCATCTACGAGCACACACGCGTACATTCCGCCATCGTCGCCGCCACCGACTGCAGAACTCTGTGGTTTATTTTATTTCCACGCAAATGTTATAAAACGTCGTATGATATACGTGCGCTTTGATAATTCGCCTCGGCTGTTATTTTCAACTTACCGCACTTATATCATACTGTACTATTACCATTGCATTGCATCATTTGCATAAATTTCGTGTTATAACCGACTTAAAAAAAGGAGGTTCTCAATTCGACAGACTTTATTGATCTTTTTGTGTATGTTTGTTCAGCGATATTTTCGCCAATAGGGAATATTTGAGAATGTTGATAATAAAATAATGAAAAAGTATAAAGTAAAGGCCTTTGCAACGTTTTTATTTTAGTTAATATCGATTTTTAACAATAATAATGAATTAAAGTACCGTCAACTGCCCTGACTTTGCCCGGATTTTGATATTTTTAGCCTTTAACGTGAAATAAAAATTAAAATAAGCCCGATTTCCATGTTGTGTACACATATAATCTTATAAAAAACTCAAGAATTCTGTAATTTTAATTTGTTTCAGTTAATTTTCGTAGGTAATGAAAGTTTTTGAGGTATTTTTAAAATTAGGCAAAGTAATGGCTCATGTCTCTGACATTGCCTAATACATTTACTCCAAAATAAACAATTCGATTTTTATGCTGGCACAGTGTAAAATGTAGTTTAATGCATAGAGAATACAATCCAATTTTAAATGACAGATTTTGGGAGTATTTTAGTAGGTAAAATTACTTAGGCAATGTCTGGACACCATTTTATACAATCTTCATACATTGACAAAGAATGGGTAGGGTTGTGTCATAAGAAAATGAAACGAAATATGTTTTTGTTTTTATTTTTTAAGTAGGTATTTCGAGAAGTATTATTAGGAACAATCAGAGGCACTAGCACGAGTGCGTGACGTGAACTTAAAGTAAATCGTGCGGCGAGGTATACCAAATTGCTTTTCAGCATCATATGATGAGATGTTTTTGTTTTGAACGAGACCAACGGCGATGTTCAGAATGCTCTCATCATAATCTTTATATCTTCTTCGTTGAGTTTTGTCCATTTTGATCGTACTTCAAACAAAAAGAACCAGAATGTAGATATTTAGTAAAAAAAAAATTCAAGTCTACTAAAAATATATTTCTTATTCATCGTGTTAACATAAAACAAGAAGTTAATTGAGTTGATATTCATTTATTAATTAAAAACAGTACACCTTCAAAAACATATAATTAATATGAAAACCTGTTTGAGTTATCACGTAACATCTTCCTTTTTTGATGTCGGTAAATAACAAAGGTGTCAACCCTAGCCTAGGCAAAGTCACGATCACTCGTTCAAAAAAATTGCCTGACTTTGCCTATTTCGACATTTCTCGCTAAATACCGTGTTTTTTTCATCAATTACAATGACAAACGATAAAGCTATCAACGTTTTATAGAATAAGTACAGAACAAGATAGAAATATACATATTTTAATGACTTACTTGAAAAGTTTTTCCGAAACTAGAAATATCAGACTCGGCGCTCTCTAGTTTGACACACATCTGTCAAAAATTATGCATGTTACCAACATAACGTGACCAATTTAGTGTTGCCACTTAATAATTCTAAAAACTGACAAATGTTTCGATTGCCAAGCTAGTAAATTGAAAAAGATATTACCATTTTTTCATTTTAGGCAAACACAGGACGCTAGGCAAAATCAGGGCAGCTGACGGTAACGTGAAACGGAACGTAGGTATTTAAAAACAACAATCAGCGTTCAGTGCCGTCACTGCTGTTATGACAACGAAAAGGCAACCTTATGTCTTTGAGTTAGGACAGTTCTTGACCAGAACTGGCCTAACTCAACCGTAACTCCGACCATGTCTCCCATGAGTGACGTCATCGCCCGTTTTCGCGCGAAAATTTGAACTGTCAGTGAAAAATTGTACACATTTTATCTTTGTAGCGGGTTTGCTTTTGCCTTACGAGATTAGGGTTGAAAAACGCAATTTTGGTAATAAATTAAAGCGTTTTCATTTCTTATTTATGTGGTGGTCTATTCTAGATGGAGTTCTTTAAATAAAGCAAAAATGGAAATTTTGCATGTTCCCTCCCTATTGTCGAATCGATTTGGATGATTCTTTTTTTGTTTGATAGAGTATTCCAGACTTGGTCCCTTTCAATTTGGTGAAGAAGTTCGGAGAAAATCAACAAAACTTTTCAATAAATGATAGTAAACCCTCCGGAATTGCTGAAATCATATTATGTATGTTCTTTGTTTAGGTACACCATACCAGTTCATAAGATAACATAACGGTTTACTAAATGTTCCCGATCTTTTAGCGGAATTAAGTATAGCTGTACCTCGGTACAAAACAATTAGACATGGTCGCGAGACCTTAACCTTTACAACAACTACAAGTAATACTAACCTTGGTAGCACAGCACCCATGAACCGTCTTATGGGAAACTACAGTAAAATCGCTACACGAACCGATAGCATAGCATCGACATCTTTTCTAACTCTTTCCGTATATTCCGTACGAGGCTTTTAACCAGCTCGGAGTCCCAAGACCTCTGTGTGACACGATCCGCCTAGTAATAAGATTGTGTACACTTCCAATTCCGTACGTTAGTTGTTTGTTTTTTTTTGGTATTCTGTAATTTTAACTTCAATTTTCTTAAACTTACAACTTGTAACAAATGCAACTAACGATATCAAACATGTCCATTGATCATAAAGTTATCTGTTAGTGCTGTGCACTTCTGTAAGTGACGAATTCACTAAACTATATAATACTGTATGTGATTTATGTTTGTGTATGTTTTAGTGAGTAAGTCGTTGAAGTGCCTTATCAATAAATAAAATAAAAATAAAATAACATCACGTACGCTGTGAAGAGGTAGACCCAGCAGTAGCGTAGGTAGCTTGGGTGACACCCGGGGCGGAAAATGTGATGTCACCCCACAAATGCGCAACTTACAATTTTTAATATTCAAATTCTTGTTTCAGTACATCCGGCACATTCATTCAATGGTCAACGCGTATCGAGATGACGTCCTCGGCCGGCGGATGGTGATAGAAACAAATTCTTTGGTAGACACAAAGTACAAGACGTGGAAACGCAATGGAGACTTGATAAATTCACTACTAGCACTGCCTAAAGGCATGAACGATGCTGGCCGTTAGACCTGTGTAAGAGTTAGATTAATAATACTATTGTTATAATTATCTACCAAAACGAATGAGACAGAACTTTGATCTAGTCACTTTTAATAATCCACTGAATCTATCTCATGCATCTTTGATGTGCTAATGATGTATGCCATAAAATACAGAAACTGTAATCCTAAATAAAATTTAGAGTGCTAGACATTAGTTTGATTTCCTGTTTTATAAGATTTTTTAAGTATTGCAAGGGATTTTTAAAATAATAATACCATATCTGTTGAAAACATATAATTATTGTACCATATTTTAACTCTACACTAATTCCACCTTCATTGAGGTACACCACTAAAATTAAGAGGTATTTACACAGTGTAACCTGTAACTTCACAGAAATGTTGAATAGTACGTAACATTATGAGCATTCAACATTTAAATGACCAATATCGGAGATCGAACGCTATTTATTCAATCCGTTTTTTGAGCGTTTGACTCTCAATACATTTATTACATCAATTATGAAAAAATATTGTATTTTATACTATAGGTATTTTACATATACTGTATACATACATCAACAATGGCAAAGAGTCACAATGAAATATTTTAATATACAATTTGTTATGTATTCCATAAGTACATAGAGAACGTTTGTTTTATATACACCAGCATTTTTGACGTTTACAATAAATATTGTAATGCATGATTTTAATGCAATATACAGACTATTTATCAAAATGGCAGTTTCCTTGAAATCTCAATGCACAGTTGCATTTTATATTTCATCATGTGACGTGTAAAGAATTTGTTATTCCCCTGCATACGTTGTGTTTTATTGTGCCTTAAAAGGCGACGGCATCCAGCGCGATGGCAATTAAAATTTAATCATCGCGGCAGTAGCGGTACTTTAGCGGCTAATTCGTTTGGAAATTAAAGTACCTACATCTACGTGTGGCTACTGTGACGTAGCTAGATTAAACGATGTTACACAATAACGGTAGTACCTAATTGAAAGTCTATTGATTCGAGCGTCGCCCGAAAGGCCGTCGCTAGAACTTGAGTGAGAAGCCGGGCGCGACGTTGAGCGAGCGCTGGTGCAGCTGGAAGCCGCGCGCCTCGTCCGAGTCGGCGCGCGCGTACTGCGCGTAGGCGGCGCCGCCGGCGGGCGGCCGCGGGCTGTGCGTGCTGCGCCGGTTGCCCTCGGACTTGGCGGGCCACGTCGGGAACATGGCCGGCTCGATCGCGACAGGCTGCTCCTGCACACCAACAAACGACACTTACTTTAGACGCGACGAATATTTAGTCTCTTCCAGTAAATTTCTTCGTATAAAACAATGAAGTGGCAGCATGTAGAGCCTTTTGTTTTGAAAAACTTAGTGGAATGAAAGCATATTATTTACCTTGAAGTAAGCGTGCTCTAAGGCTGCGTCCGCTGTCACTCTTCTAGCTGGATTATACGTTAGTAATCCTTGTAATAAAGATAGCCCCGTTTCCGTAAGTAGGTCGGAACCTATCCTTTGTCTCAGCCCACCAGAGGGATGCTCTGCGAATGTCATTCTCTGCACAGCAGGCAGCTCGCTGTAGCCGGGCCAAATCATCTCTGAAGGTGTACCCATATCCTGTAAACAATTCATAAATCAATTTTGTGAAAACGTTTCTTTATATTGCTATATTCTTATTTATATTTGACTAGTTGACCTGCGCAACTTCGTCTGCTCCGCTGTTTTTAGTTTTAGCATGATGTATATCTCGATAAATGGGCTATCTAACACTAAACAATTTTTCAAATCGGACCAGTAATTCCTAGTTAAGATTAGCGCGTTCAAGAAAACAAACAAACTCATCAGCTTTATATATTAAGTATAAGAGTATAAGACTAGCGGACCCGACAGACTTGTCCTGCATGAGCAGCGCCATCTGCCGGGCTGATTTGTGAATCTAAACCATTCAGGGCGCTACCCAAACGCATACAAAAAAAATCATTCAAATCAGTCCAGCCATTTAAGAAGAGTTTAGTGAAATACACACGTACAGTAGAATTACATATATAAAGAAGATAGATATAAAAACAAAAGAATATACCTTAAATATTCTATTCAATTGATCTACTTCGGACTTTCCAGGAAACAATGGATTCATAGTAATAAATTCGGCGAATATACAGCCTACGCTCCACATATCGATGGGGGTCGAGTATTCTTTACAACACAAGAGTAGCTCTGGCGCTCGGTACCACAGCGTCACTACGATGGGCGTATATTGGCGAAGCGGGGACCCATACTCTCTTGCCAGGCCAAAATCTCCCACCTGAAAATAATGTTCAGTTTAGCAATGATTCAATAATAATCATTTTTAGTTTAAAGAAAAGAATACTCAATACTCATACCAACCTTAAGTATACCCTTGTGTGACAGTAAAAGATTGCTAGTTTTGAGATCCCTATGTAATATCCAGTTGTCATGCAGATGATGGACAGCTTTGAGTAGTTGCGTCATTAAACATTTTACTTCTCCTGTAAAAAGCAGAACAACATTTAATGGTGAAGAATGAAAATAAATTAAAGTGTAATTTCAGGCATTACTGTTTTATGTGGCCTACCTGGTAAAAATACTTGTTTCTTTCCGCGCATAGTTTCCATAAGACTCCTCAAGTCATGTTCTACGTAGTCCATAACAATGAATATTTTATCCATATTGGAGCCTACGACTATCTCCCGTACCGTGACTATATTCGGGTGCTGGCCCTGCAACAACAGAGCAGAATGTGCGACGAGTTAGTACGGAAGTCGGGGCGGTCCATTCTTAAACTAATAGCCGTTACCGTTATGTTAACGCGCATGCGATCGAATACACAGAAATATCTGAAAATGGATGCTTCACAATATTTAACAGGTATAATAATGCTAAGAACTGTAAATGACGCGTCTTATACAGAACAAACTCGCTTTGCGTTGTTAAGATAGTTGCAACAATCAGATGAATTACTGAATGAGACGAGTTTGGAATTCGAAGCAGTTTGGGTACATCATGAAGTAGCAGCATAAACTATTTAGTATCTCTTTGATTAATAACCATATCTCTACAATGTAAAATTATTTTTTAAAGAATTGTGAAAATATTTACGCAATAAAAACGTTTCGATTTTTACAACACTTTCAAGCAGCACTTGTAGGTGGACCTATGTATAAAATACCTTTTTATGGCGGAGATAAAGCACTCGAGTGAAGTTTATATATGTATGTCTTTAGCAGAGACAACAGTTTTACAATAACAATAAAACATTTGCAACACTAATGAATTATACAAAGCAAAATAAATGACATAAAACAAGAAAATAACATTTCTGATGTTTTGTAGTTATGGAGTGAACATACATACCGGACTCTCCAGAAATGTACCCAAACTACAACATAAATAAAATTAATTAGGCTTAGCCAACCTGCACTACAAATCAATCGACTCAATATATCGCTTCAACATTATTAACAGCTCTGAAATTAGCTCTTCCCTACACAGTATCCCACCCCTAACCCCCATGTCACATAAATGAGGGTTTCCTGAAATGTCGAGCACCAGGTGGCAGCACTGAGGCGTCAGGTCCAAGCATTTGTAAACTTGACATCAAGGTCGGGTTTACTTCAGTCACAATTTCAAGGAAGAGGAACTCTCACCTAATGGCACCAATTGGTGGTGTAAATTTTCCTGGAAACCCTCATTATTACTTCTCTGTGACTCGTAATATTCCAAGCCGCCATTTACTTTGATTCTTCCTGTCGTTAATACTAAACATATTTCAAACTTTTCTCAGTCTCTATCATATTCAATCCATTCACAGAAATCGAACTATGATTTAAACTAGCTAAAAAGAATTTGTAGTGCAAGTGAGCCCTTAAGAAAATCACTTGTCAAGTTTTATACAAAACAAAACATGATCAGTATAAAATAAATTTCAGGCAATATAAGTATTGGCTCAAAAGGAACAACACTCAATTAACACCTGCGTAGTCGTCGTAATTTACAGAAAGAAAATGCCATCATTTAGTATTCGTAATTGAAGCGGAACATTAAAACTAATCAAGACACATTGTAAAATAGCCAGTCTTAAAAAATACACATCATTTGTGAAGAAAACATTTTCAGATATCTATAATACGAGTATGGCTTAAAACACAACGAAATGGCACAGCACGGAAGGGCAGCGGAGAGCAAAATCATTGTACAGCGCATTTTGAAACTTTCAACGGTCGCAAGTAAGACTGCTTATGGTGTTTATGTATTTTAGTAATGGAGATACATTTTAAAATGCTTTGAAAGTGCTCGCCGCTATCCCACTGTCTTGCCATTTCGGTGTGTTTTGAAATGAATTAAATTATACACTGTAAAATTAGGTGTATATGTGATGGTCTTCCAAACGCACTTAACGATAAGTTATTTATTATAATAAACTCGATATGTCCTTTGCTTTTGTTATTTCGATTTAGCTCTTGAAACTAACAAAATAATATCTTGTTCAAAGAAAGTGAAACTAAAATTCATTCCAGACAACAAAACAGAAACATATCGAGTCCTGTGGCGTTTACGATGACTAATTGTTTTATCTACCGTTTAATTAAAATAAACAGTAAAACAAATATTGACAATAACATTCAGATACATTACAATCGCAGGTGTTAAAGTTGTGCTTATTTTATCAAACGGTAGATAACAATATATATCCTGATGTGAAATAATTAAAATCACGCCGGATATCAGTCGGGTCAGGATAAAATTTTAATATGTTATTATTTGAAGAATTAAACTGACACAACCACTTAAAAATACGTGATAATAATCTAGAACAGTATCGATACCAACGTTTCCTTACAAATATTTTACAGAAGTATTTGTACTTATATAAACATAGAGCGACATTATAATATTAGTTACAGAAATTATCGTAAGCGATTTTACTCATTTAAAATATATTTTTACGATAATTTCCACAGCGATACTTTTCGGAAGACATCTTAGGGCGCCTTCAAATTAGTCGCTAAGAGTCGCACAGCAGCAGCGCGGCTGTCGCGCGGCTGCCGCGCATTTGATATTTGTATGGATTAACAAAGCAGAGCGACAGCCGCGCTGCTGCCGCGCGGCACTTAGCGACTAATTTGAAGGCGCCCTAAGATGCTGATTGTCATCAAATAATTTAAGTTGAAGCGTGTGCGTGAAAAAAGATTTGGCAATCATAATAGTGATTATTAAAATTTTGAACTTCGGGGACAGAGAAATAACAATGTAATAACAAGTCTTCGAAACATTTCTTCTTTACCGAGGTTTTATTTATGCAGCAATGCTGACTAAAAAATCGAACCCGTTTCAAACGAAACAAATACATTGGTTATCATGAAAAATATGTATCAGAGGCAAATTTAAACATAATATAGGACGTTTAAAATCACCTCAGAATATAAATTTTATTACACAATAATTTATTACTGTCGTGAAAAAATATCACGATCATGTTTGCAATACGGGTGCCAGTTAATGAAATGCCCCGTCAGTTATCTTCCGAGCTACTGGCATGATGTTCATATTTACCGAATATCATAAGAGAATTTGATGGCAAAAAATTACGAACATCGAAGGTTACCAAAGATACATTATAAAACGACATACTCAAGATACCCACAGTTTAAGATTAATTATACAATAAGCTATGTAATGAGGCATATTTATTAAAAACCTACGATAGTAGTTTTGAAAGGTCGTATCAATACTAACGGCATTTAACTTCTACTTTATTAAGGTCCAGTTAAAACATGCAATGAATAAAATAAAATGCTCCGTACACTAAATACTCGCTAAGCTAAATTTTCGACCCTTTATACAATGTAAGAAATTTAAGTGTCTGTTTATAATGGTACAAAGGAACGTTTGAACTAAAAAAAAAAAAAATATTTATATTTTTCTAGTTTATCTTTGAAACGCCTGATCCGATGTTGACGTTACTTGCGCTCGAAGATAGATGTCTAAGTTATAAGAATACTTTTGAAACAAAGAACAACCGACTCAATGGCTAATTTTACTGGCAAATGTTTGAATTTACATGTATGAACTCACGGGTAGCAGCACAAAATACAATTCTTTGATATTTCACCAAGTCAGCAACAATAAAAACAAACAAAAAAAAAATGGCAAAATTTATGCTAGGTTCAAGGGTGCATGCATCTGATCAACGGTGAGAGATTGAAATTACTTATTTTCTCAACTACAGAGAGCAAGAAAAAGGAAAGTTGCGACCATTTTTGTGGCTTCTTTCACAATTAGCAACCCGCCCCGGCTTCGCCCGAGTAATATTTACTGATGTGCGCCCGAAAATTGCTTTTTGTACACTTGGCAAAACATCGAATTTCTACTATATTTAATTTTATTTATACATACAGGGGTTTCCGGAATACGTTACGGATAGTCAGAAGCCAGTAAATCTGACTCCAGTCTTGCCATGAAGTACCGTGTTACCCAGTTAATGGGTTGTGGAGGTCTGGTAGGCAGCCGCTCCTTGTTAAATACTGGTATTCAGCTAAATCCGGCTTGAGTGGAAGCCGACCCCAATATAGTTGGGAAAAGGCTAGGCAGATGATGATACAGGGGTTTCCGGAAGTGCGTGTTCATATTTAAGGGTGATGTTGGCTAGCTGATATACATTAAGGAAAAAGTAGCAAAACTAAAAAGTTACTTTTAAAAATATCCAAGTGCGAGTCGCAATCGCCCATAAAGGGTTCCGTACTATCGTATTTTTTATTTATTGTTGTTATAGCGGCAATAAAAATACACACTGTAGGAAAATTTCAACTCTACCTATTACGGTTTTTGAGATATAGTCCTCTGACAGACAGACGGACGGACGGATTGACGGACGGATAGCGGAGGCTTAATAATAGGGTACCGTTGGTTACCCCTCGAGTATGGAACCCCAAAAACGACTACAAAAAACGTCTAAGCAATTTGATGCAGTTGGTGACATCTAATCTGTAATTAAACTAAAGTAAATGACGCCACCTGTAACAAATTGCTTGAAAAGTTATTTACCACTGGGGCGACGCCAGGTATCTACCATAAAGTTAAATCCATTTTACAACAAGCACAACAATGTTTGCGCCACCACAATGTTTCAGTGTCATATAGGTAGCTCTTACGCAGCTGACAAACCAAGGTGGGCAAATATTACATCGAAACATTTCTAGTTAGAAGATAAACACACACGATATTTATTTAAAGGTGTTGTTTGTAAGTGCCCACTGACTGAGTGGCATATTGACACAATGGCGTAGGAAAGCAGAAAATTTGAAAGAAAATAGGGCCAACAGACGAACGGACGGACAGTGGAGACTGAATAATAATAGGTCCCGTTGGCCTTTGGGTACGGAACCCTAAAAACAATAAAGTTGTCAAAAACCTATATTAGAGAATGTCATTCGGAAAGAAAGTATGACCTTAGGGTTCTTAAAAAGGTATAGGATGGCAATCATCACCACGTCTCAGGTGCACATCTCAATGAAAATTCTGGCATAGGGAATACTTCAAGTCGCTTAGTAAGTGACGAAGACTAGAAACTGATTAAAAATAATAATTTCAACGAAACACTTGATTTATAGTTAACATATTATGACACAGTGAAACTGGCTCTTAGGCGCCATCATCGAAGCTCGCTCGCTCCATACGGCTACCATCACGCGAGATCGAGGTCAAGAGCGTGTTCATAGAAATTGAAAAAAACTACGAGAAAAATGGGATTCTCGCCGTGCCACATTTGATTACATGGCGTGACGTGACTATGGCAGAGATGGTGCCTTAGAGGAAGTAAATAGAATAAAGTAATACGGACACCTATCACTTCAAAAATCAGTAAACATCACTGAAAATATTTCAATGTAAAAAGTTGCATAAATCGTGCCGTGTTGAACGGAAATCAATTTTTCATTAGCTCTACAGGCAAAAAAGCAGGGCAGTTTAATTATATCGTAAACAATTTTGAAGATAATCTAGATCAGAACTACGCAACCAGAGTAGGAGAGGAAGTATTTTGCAAACCACGCTTTTTCTTTTTCAAAGTTAATAAATAAATTGTAATGAATCCAGGATGTATCTTCTCTCTGGATTATTAATACGTTTGCAAGAAAATAAGTGTTGGCAAGTACAGAGACTTACGACAAAAAATCTCCACATGGCGCTGTCTTTGATTCACGGTCAGCAAGCGCTAGAATTCATTCAACTAACAAAAACGAAAATGACGTCGTAGACGCTTCAACCGCTTGTCGCAGAATCGCAGAAAAAAGATGACATGTCGTTGGAAACTGCAAAATTACAGATTATAATACATTCCCTGCTTTTATTTTATTTCTCATTGTGTTCTGTACCGAAAGGGTATATCTAAATAGACTACTCGGCACACATGCCTAATTTGCCTAAGTTCTGTTCTGTTCAGTCTCTAAATAGATACAACCAACGCTTGTTGTTTGTATTGGATCAGGGTCTCCTAGGCTCCAGATTAATTAGGCTCGTTTGTGAACATCGGAGCATGCTCCGGAACATTGGATAGATGTTCAGAGCGGATTGCATCTTTCTCAAACTAAGTACATTAGCGTATTTGAAATGAACCTTATTCTATCTACTTATAGTTCATATTCGTATGACAGCTTGATAACTGTCGCGTATAGGATGAACTTCTTACAAAAATAAGGTTAATTTTCGCATATTTGACTATTGTATTTAGCTTCAAGGAAACTCAAACTTTGCTCTATAGATCCACACAGCCCAGAACCTAGGAGGCCTGGACAGATATTTCCAAATAAGCTACAACCAGCATGTGTAGAAATATTTGCCGAACAATCACGGCTACTTGTTAGACCCATGTGACAAATTAAAAACCGGCCAAGTGCGAGTCGGACTCGCACACGAAAGGTTCCGTACCATAAACCTTATTTTTCATTATTTGTTATTATAGCGGCAATAGAAATACACAATCTGTGAAAATTTCAGCTCTCTACCTATTACGGTTCTTGAGATACAGCCCGCTGACAGACAGACAGACAGACAGTCGGACGGACGGACGGACAGCGGAGGCTTAGTAATAGGGTTCCATTGGTTACCCTTCGGGTACGGAACCCTAAAAATGGCATAATATTTTGTACTAAAATAAGAAGATAAGTATTACAGGATAGTACTTTGAGATGGGACAGTAAGAGCAGTTACTTCAGCTGTTGCAACTAAATACACAACAGGAAGACTTTTCTAGGAACATTTATGGCTTTTTATTTTTTGATAGGCTCGCGTATGACGACGATCTCACCTGATGAAGCTTTCGATGATTTGGATTAGCAGTTAGTAATTACTCTTCTTTTACGCCATAGAATAGCAAATATGCAGGCGGCCATCACCACATCTTAGTCAGGTGGTTGCCACTGATACTTCAATGCACTACTCTCAGATATGCAAGTGAAGTATTGCTTTGCTTTTTATGAGTATTCTCAAATAGACCCAAGCGCTAGACTTCTAGCATTCGAAAAGGGAGAATTCTAAGAGCGTCCAGCACTCGAAAAGGTGTCCTAAACTGGACCTCGCTAGAGATTTCGACGCCCAATACGTTGATGCTCTTGGACAAAGTGAGAGGAATTCCCTGAAACCGCGAAGGATAAACGCCGTTGCTTGTCTTAGTAGTATTAAAATATAAGACAAGTTATTCTATATTCATTTGCTTTAACCAGAAAGGCATTTGCCCAACCCGAATAATGGGCACCATCTGCAAAGCAATGGCTATTTCTACGTTGCAAAAACTATGATTTTCTGAATGAACTCAGAATAAGCTTCATAAACTTGTAAAAGTTAAGAATGATCTCCTAAAAGTCTGTGGCTGCAACAGTATTGAACTAATCAGTTTCCAATCTCAAATTACCATCCTATAGATGTTTTCTTTTACAAGTGAACCATATGACAGTAATTTTAAATATTTTGTCATGTTTGTATTGCCACAGCCGCCTTAGTGAAATATTTTTATTCGACGTTCAATGAACTCGTGAATAAATAACCAATTCGTTAACTGTGAAAAATAGTATAGTGACGCTTGTCGAGGCAGATGTCAAATGACTACGATAAAGTATCGGGACTCGCGATGAACGCTACAGTCACACAACTCACGCGTTTGACATAGAACAGCCGGTCGATTCTGTAAACCTCTCACCGTCAAAACTCAGGTTAAGTGAGCGCGAAGTAAACTGTCGTTCGTTCCATCTTGATTACATGGATAGACAGGTCACCTATGCGTGGTCACCTCGTGATCACTTCACCAAAGCCTTCACTTCGACATGTTTCCAGAATCGCACTGCAGAACTGAAAATAATGACGAGATCCAACGCAATACACTTTCGATTTGAATGATTCGATTCGAAATAATTTCACTTTAATTAATTATTCGTATCAAATTCAGTCACTCTGATTTTAAATTTTAAAACTACAGAACACGTGAGGAAAGGCAACTTGTTAAACCGATAGTATAATATTTAGAATCGTTATAATAGCCTGATTTAGCTAAATAGTCCTAATGCCAAAAAAAAGCCGGAAATAAAAAGTGAAAAGGGTCCGAACTTTTTTGTATGGAAGCTGACATAGCCTCACACCCCGGCGCTACTTTGTTTTTTTTTTTCAAAGTCGCCGCGCACTATCCAAAATACATAGACGGTGTCCCGAAACTCAACGTCAAGCGTGTACGGGGCGATAAGCTAGGTTATACTAGTTCAGGCAAAAATAAATGAAGACGGTTAAAAATAAATTCAATGTTACTTGGTTAAGTCATAATAGGAATACTTTTGAAAAGCTTGACAATCAACAACCTAGATTGTGATCTAAAAAAAATTGGGAATTTTTTGATCACAGGACCTAAATATGAAATATGTGATCTAGGGTGTTGACACTCTGTATATAGGTAGAGCAAAAATAAACAAAAAATGTTAGAAACTGGTGCCCTTAAGTGTGTCACGTTGTCGAGATATTTGAAGGTAAAGACGTGTGAAAAATATGAAAATCAAACTTATCACGTGCTTATATGCAGTACACTGTATTCTAATAATATATGAACCCATTTATACACGCACGAAACGTTTTGGGAACACATTCATAATGCGTACAGCTAAGGAGTGGAATTCTTCGCCGGAGTCTGTGTTTCCTGATAGCTACAACCTGGGAGTCTTTAAGTCAAGAGTGAATAAGTTACTTCTAGGCAAGCGTGCTCCATCTTCGACCACATTATCGCTTACCATCAGGTGAGATGTTAGTCAAGCACGTGCCTATCAATAGTAAAAAAAAAACTATTATTTTGCAAAGTTCTTAATAAAGTGGTTTTCACATGTTCTTATTTTAACTTTTATCCAATAAATTAATAAATCAAGCTGGGAATTATTATTTGAACTAAATCTAATGCACACAACCAAGTCATTATAATGATAGTCATGATTGTCACATGGTGACTACCTCGAAATATCTCGGCAATGTGACACTTTAGGGCACCATGTTCCTAAAATGTTTATTTGTTGAAGTGACTACTACCCATATAGGTATACATGTTAGATAGTGGACAGCAACTTTGTAATAAAAAATGGAAATTGCGGCGGGAAGGCTGTCACAATGGTTCTATGCCTTTAACACATCAGTATCAAAACGGTTTCAAGTATAAAGATAGAAGAGGCGTTTAAACGGGAAAATATTCTTGCAATTATTAGTAACGATTGCCCAGTTTCTGGAACTTAAATTAGAACGACAAATAGTCAACCGCGCATAAACTGCTGAAATTAAATGTTGTCGATTTATATTTTTCCAGAAACTATCGCAATACAAAAATCTATCAAGCACTTTCAGTTGCCTCTGACCATCCAAATAGGAAGCATAACCATTAAAGATTATGTCAAGCAAAATCATTTGTGCGCGCAAAAAGCGTGTTTGTAGAGTTTTGCTGTCCATCCCTGTCGCACACCTTTTTCAGGCAAGTAAATCACTATTAGCTGCTTTAGCAGCGTCAAGCGTCCCATAGTATTTCTTTAGGAAAAATAGCAGTTGTTGTTGAACTCTGAGAAACAAAAACATATAAATGTTGTGCTGCAAATATAAAACATTTCATGACACATTTGCAAAAATTTCGTAGTGTATATGTTAGGTACAATAAGAACCCATTTGTACCAATTTTGTTTTAAATAAAGATTATTATTATTATTATTATTATTATTATTATTATAACCCGTTCTTGGTTAAAACGCGATTTTTTTTAGTTAACATGAGTTTTCACTAAATAGAAAGAAAGAAAGTTTTGTCGAAATGATTCAGTTAAAACGAAGTCAAAGTTCCCCGCGCTTTATCCTGATTGGTCGAGAGACCTCACCTGATTTGAGATTATATAGTATCGGACGTAAAAGAATATCACCATCATCATTTCCCGTGGGTGTCGTAAGAAGCGACTAAGGGACTCACCAGAGAATGGGTAGCAGCATTCTCTGTACATTGCAACAGCTACACTGCGAGGGCTAACCCGCCTGCCAAGCAAGTATCGTCTTTGGGAAGTCAGGTTGTCAGGCAAATCCGTGACAAGCCATTTTCCAAGCATTCAACGCATCGGGCAAACAAGGTACCTCAAAAATTAACTATTTAAATATTGTTTTTGTTTGGTAATACTATATATGGGCCTTCGACGCCTGAAAATAAACCATTTTTATTTATCAAAGGCATTTAGTGAAAACCAGTTTCAACTAGAAAAAACGCGTAGTAACTGAGAACAGGTTTTAACTGTCTGATCGTCTTTAATTTAATTTTCAGTTAATTTGTTTGATTGTATTTTCACGAAATATAATTATTTCACAGCACACATTTATATTAAGTATTCTGCCATGCTTTTTTGCCGTAATTGGTAATGTTTAAAGTGATTATTTAGCTTTTATGGACTCAAAATATTTATGACTGATGCCTGATTATCATACCAACACAGAATTTAGTAAAAGGACTCATCTAACATAATTATACCAGGATTTAAAGGAAACCTTAGACTTTTTTTACTCATTATAATGCACAACTATTTATCCATAATTAAAAAAAAAAACCTTAGTAAGTTACCATAACAAGTAGTAGGACAAAGTTGTTATATTTAAAGAGTATAAAAGCCATGAGTTTTCCTACTACTTATGATATGTTGCAAGTATTGATTTAAAAGATATTTTCATAAATAACGTACAAGTGCTTCAGTAGATCTTAAAAATAATCCCTAACTTTACCTGATGATGTTCTTGATGATCACTATCTTAAGGTAACCTTCAATGTTCGTATTTTTTATAAAATATGTATAAAAAATTACTTTTTGTAGACCATCAAATTTGGAGATGAAGAATGTAAAAAGAAAGCATTGGAGGGTCGATCCCCTGGAATAAATTCCTAAGATACTTTAGCCCGCAAGTTTGAAGTTGTTACCCTTGCAATCGGGTCACACCTCTAGCACAACCCTCTTGCAGGTAAGAGGTGCCGGGCCTGTAGGAATAAAATACAAGGCATTAATGAAATGAATTCAACACAGGAGCCATCGAGTGCTTCACAGCTCGCGGCTCAAAACTAGCACGTATTTATAGTAAACTAGATAGTTTTAAAATAAAGTACCTTCGAGAAAAGAGCAGTGATGCATTATGATGGCTCAAGTGAGCTTAAAATATTAAAATTATAGATTGTGATCTTACCTTCAGTAAAGTGTTAATTTCCCTCAGAGAAGTGATTGGGAATCCCTCTTTCTCTTTTTCCATTTTTAGACGTTTGAGAGCAACAATTTCGTCTGTTGTTTTGTCACGCGCTCTGTAAACGACTCCATACGCTCCTTCCTCTATTCTGTTGAGACATTGAAACTCCTCAACAGAACGACACCCCTATAAAATATTATTAATAACAAGATTAACATTTACCATAAAATCACATGATTAGATTAATAATAATAAGAGGTAGAAAATGAGGTTAAAATGAGGTCATCTCATCTATCGCTTTCCATCAGGCGTGATTGTGGTCAAGAGCAAGCCCATTCCTAAATAAAAAAAAAAACATTGTTTTTCTGTGTTCAACTAAAGAAATAAAAAATATTCTTTGGAAATTGGGACGGGACATATTAAAGTGAATGAGAAACATTTGGAATTGATTGCTCAATAAAAGCTCCTTAAAAAAATGAGAAGTTGTACACACCACATAATTATGGCATAATACATGCTACACCTTAGCACACTGGTCATGGGCTAAGCAAAGTTTATGTATAGTTAGACGTACATTGGAAGTCCACAGTTATGTGTAGGTTTTATACGTAGTCTCATTTGACGCCAGCTTGAGACTAAGCGAGAATGTCAGTCGTTCAGAATTATTTACCAGTTAATCAAAATACAAAACGATAATTACCTGTAATGCAGGGTAGTAAGGAGGTAGAGCATTAATAGCTTCCTCTCTCTGTCTTATTTCCTCATTATCTTCGTTAGGTTTTTCTTCCTCAGTTATCTTTCCATTTTCTCCAGGAGGAGGAGGTGAAAAGGAATGTGATCTGCTTCGACTCTTAGATCTGGAAAGTGATCTGAAACAATAACATTTATTTTTTACACAATTAGACTAAATAATAATTGTGATATAATCTATTCTGAGGTGACGCACATTACGGTGTTGGCGCGGCGTGATGACTCACACCTCTAATTGTCGTCGTAAACTTTATAAAAAGATTAGTAAGGTAGGTGAGTCTTTTACTAATACTTTTGGAAGTCAATGGTTTTTTAATTATATGTTTTAAAATACGATTATTTAGACCTTTTGCATGCAAGTCGGACTCGCACTTCGATCGGTTTTATAATTAAAAACAATGCAACAACTATATAACAAACAAGAAAAAAAAACTATACCTGGGAGAGTGTGATCCATGAGATGAAGGTGGTGACTCAGGTTTGGATTTCGACAGGGTTGGGCTAGGAGACTTCGATTTGGAAGGAGGTCTAGTCTTCTCATTGATCCTTTCTTGCTCCTTATCCTCTTTATCAGACTTTTCATCATGATCCAAATGTTCCTCTTCTTCTCCCTCAGATTTAGATTCTGCTGCAGAGTCTGACTCTGTGCTTGAGCTATCCTCTTCAGTTTCACTGTTTGTGTGTTCACCTAAAATATTTTTATTGAACTTAGATGTTGGTGGTGTAAGCGGCCTTTTCAACCATCATATTACTGATTGAGCATAATATTTTGAAATAATACCACTCAAGTATTTATGCTTGTTATGAATCTTTCTTTAATATATTATTGAGAATCTAGGGCTATTATATAAAACGGTTTTTTTTGTATATTGAAATAATTAAATCATTTACAGATACTCTTATATTGTCAAGGGGATGGTTAGTTAGAAAGGTCAAACCAGTTAAAACTTAAGTGATTGTTACTTACCATCTTCAGGCTCAGAGTGTAGTGAGTCAGTTTTCATTTCAACATCACTAGAATCAGATACAGTTACTACAGAATCGCCATAATTGGGTGAATCAGTCTTAGTTTTCTTTGTGGTGGTCTCAGTTGGCGAGACAGAGCGCTTCTTGCCGCGGCGACGGTGCTCCTGTCTTCTGGCTTCCAACTCAGTCCGGGATTCATGTTTCCTTTTTTCCCTCTCTTTATCTTAAACAAAGTTTAACTTTTATAATATGCTGCTAATATGTACTTAAGTATTTGTGTTGCTACAGTGCAATAAATAAGCATATTTAATTCAGCACAACATTAGCTAACAATATACAAACAAACAATATTCCATCAAGATAAATTACAAATCGAGATATATTCACAATTCTTACCTGCAAACAAAACTTTATTTTTCCTATGTTCTTGATGTTTGTCTAGAGATGAATGACGAGAGGATTTACTCTCTTTCTCATAATATTCTGAACTTTTCTTACCATCTTGGCCTTGTAACTCTTTGGTTATTCTTTTATTCAGTAGTCTTGTCCTTAAATCCTCCAACTCTTTATCTCCAGAAGTCCTATCTCTGTTTTCTTTTTCATTATTATGATTATTATGGCCTTCTTCAGCTAATGATCTTAATCTAGATTCTATTCTTTCATTGTCAGGACGTTTTCGATCTGGATCAGCATATTTATTGTACTGCCTGTCACGGCCAAGATAAGCCTCTCTCTGCATATCTTTCTCTTTATTATACATATCCTTGTCTTTATATGCCATATCTTTCTCTCTGTAGGCATCTCTAGACCTAGTAGGATCTCGGAAAGAAGGATCCCTGTACATGTCTCTCTCCCTATAATGTTCCCTTTCTCTATATGGATCCTTTTCACTTCTATAAACTTCTTTTTCTTTATTATAAATTTCTTTTTCTTTATATATTTCTTTTTCTCTAATATCTCTCTCCCGATACATCTCTTTTTCTCTCATATCTTTATTGTCCCTATACATGTTATCTTTGCCATCTCCTCTATACATTTCTTTTTCTCTGTATGCTTCCTTCTCTCTGTAAGATTCTTTTTCTCTAAAGGTTTCTTTGTTTTCTCTATCTCTGTACATTTCTTTCTCTCTATAATATTGTTTTTCTCTATTGTAATACTCTTTGGCCATATCCTCACGATCTGGATTCTTATTTATCTCACGCTTTGATTTGTCTGACTTATCCCGTTCCCTGTTAAAAAAGGTTTTTGATTGAATTTATAACATTTCCAATGTCAGTAGGATGTCAGACCTTAACTGCCACACTCAGAGACGTTTAATGGTAACTTAAGTCGCTCCTTAGTAAAGATTTTAAAAAATTCACTAGACGTTTAATGGTAACTTAAGTCAATCCTTAGTAAAGATTTTAAAACATTCACTCTCAGAGACAGTTAACGGTCCGTTACCGTACCTTAATGACAATTAAAGTTAACTATAGCAAAACCATCACTTAACTTACTAATGATTGATTTCTACATTTACGTTTGAGGTCGTATTTTTATTTTAAAGAATTCACATTAGGAATATAAGTGTTTTAATAATAGCAAAGAAGTCTGATCTGGTAGACTTTATTGATTTTGTTGACCATACCAGAAGGTATAGAGAAGTGGGGCCGAGGCGATATTTACGTGACTATTCAAATCCCTTTACAAAATACTCAGTCCAAGAATTCTATGCATTTAGTCAGTTGTTAATAAATATTAGAGA